>JAWWNH010000013.1:26535833-29252500 GCA_034641385.1 Darevskia mixta
GGTCATTGCCATTCAAATGGTGTGTGTGCTCCCCTAATATTTTATTCAAGTTGGCATCCCTGTCAGTAAAGGCTTTAAAGTGGTACTTTGGTTTAAGAACAGCTTAGTTTATGAACAACTTGGATGAAGAACACTGCTAACCAGGAAGTAGATGTTTTGGTTTGTGAACTTGGTTTGTGAACATGTTCCGCTTCCTGTTGAGTGTGTTCCATTTGTAAATTGAGTCCCCCACTGCTATGGGAAAGCACGCCTTGGTTTAAGAATGCTTTGGTTTAAGAACGGACTTCCGGAACGGATTAAGTTCGTAAACCAAGATACCACTGTATTTACTGTCAGTCTTGGGGAAAACAGTGGGGGACTTCTTAGAGCCAAGAGTTGGGATTTGACCAGTGATAAAGTAATATTTTTAAAGTCCAGGAGCTCAACATGACAGCCACCATGCACACGCCCCGAAAAGTCTGGAGTCAGGCCCTGCAAGGAAAGCCCAAAAATGCATGCAGCTGTGTTGATCCTTATATATTCAATGAAGCAACAGTAGATAGCATAATTGCCATTTTATTAATATCACTTACCAGAGGGAGCTGGTAAAAGGCAGTGTAGTGGTTGGAATTTGCATGGTGAGATCTGGTTCATATCGCTGATCAGCCTTGGAAGTTCGCCAGGTGGCATTGGGTCAGTTACTGAGCCTAGCCCACCTAATGAAAGGGATCATGTGCCATTCCCTCCAACACCCCCAAATACTGCTCCAACAGATGGCATAATTGCTTTTGCTGTGAAAAATGTACTGGACACACACACACATTCCTGTACCACTACCCAACAGTGAATGTCCTAGGAAGTAGTATGAATGGTGTTGAAGTGCCAAGGCTGTTTCTAGTTCAGCTCAGCAAAGGAGTCACAGGCTGGATGAACAAATGTTTCTACGGGAGTATATGGACTGGGAAGCCTGCCCAAAAAGAAAGGAGCGTTCAGTGGCAGCAAGCATAGCAATGTATAGCAGGGGGATTCTGAGGGAGGTTTAACTCAGAGCCAGAAGGGAAAATTGTGGTTAAGGGAGAGAAGGGTTGAATCAACCCAAACCCAGACTTTGTAACTGTAGAATTACCTACAGTTGTGTTGGAACTCGGAGTACCTTATCTTGTCCTGCTTTTCTTTGAGGCACTTTGATGTTGAACTGCTCCCAGCAATCCCAGATGTTGTCGTACTACATCTAGAAACATTTTCTTATGTTACTCTTCCTTACATGTATTTTTCAGACATTTGTATGGTAACAGAATAAGATATGGAACTTGGAGATATTTCTGCCTCTGAAAAAATTAACAAAAAGTGCTTGACAGTTGGAAACTACTTTTTGAAAGAAGTATATCATTGTTCCTAAGTTTCAGTGATGCACGTCTTAATGTTTGGAGTGTCCCTAACAAATGGACCTCTGTGGGACTTCAATGTAGTGCATAAACATTGAAATGATCCCATTGGTGTCATGCTTTGCTCAATCAATGATGAGAGCAAATAATTGATGAAAAATGCTGTAATACATTTACATTTTAGAAATCATAATCTTACTGAACACATATCTGGAACTGTTGAAGCTTTGTTTTCAGTCTTCCAGTTCCATCCCATTTCACGTCTTTTTGTAGAGTTTCAGGATCAGAGATCTCTAGTCATCTGAATTATATTATTTGACAGTGGCAGATGCTGATCAAAATGTAATTGGGGGGTATGTTAAACTCTTGATTTAGAAGTTGTGACCTGTGCTGAAATGTGATGTGTAACTGGGATTTGTAATAAGTAGGCAAGGAGGAGAAATTTAATTTAGTAAGCATTTGAAGACAAAATAACAAATCTGCACTCTCCAGAGCAACATGTGAACTGAAACACAGCTATCCTTTGAAATTCATACTTTCCCCCAAAATTTAATGCTGTTTTCCAACTAGTGTTTACAAAAAATGCATATATTATGGGGAAGTGTGCATAAAAATGAAGAGGGTAGGAGCTGAACTAATGACGTTAAGTTACAAGAAATGAGATTCCAACTAAACATCAGGAAGAACTTTCTGACAGTAAGTTCTGTTCAACAGTGGAACGGTCTCCTTCAGGAGGATGTGGATTCTCCTCCCTTGGAGGTTTTTAATTAGAGGTTGGATGGCCATCTGTCATGGATGCTTTTGCTGAGATTCCTGCATTGCTGGGTTGGACTAGATGACCCTCGGGGTCCCGTCCAACTCTGCAATTCTGCGATTCTTGTGGGTTTGTTTGTTTTCAATGGTAGAAAAACTGGATGGTATTCAACTACGTGTTACTCACAGTGGACTCATTGAAATTAATGACCAGGTTTATTAAATTCAGCGGCTTTAGCCTGGGTTAAAACTTTGTTGATTACCACCCAAAGACTCTTTGGTGCAGGCTAGGGCAGCAACTGATATGAAGAGGTGTGGCTGAGCGGTAGAAGACATGCTTTGCACCTCTCTAGGTTCAATCACTGGCATATCTAGAAATGAGCCCTTGCTGGTACCCTGGAGAGTTAATGCCAGTCTGTATAGACCAGCCTTCCACAACCTGTATAGACCAGCCTTCCACAGCCTTCCACAACCCGGTGCCCTCCAGATGTTGTTGGACTACAGCCCCTATATTCCTAACTTCCATAATCTAATTATCTACTCCATGGTTCATATTAGTTCGGTTCCATTGTGTGTTTCAGAGAAATCCAGCAGAAGTGCTATTATCTGTGCAGCAAAGTCTACATTCAAGACATCTAAAGGGAGGAAGGGGTGTTACATGTTAGAACAGAAATGGTTGGGGGAAGGTTGCCTTTCTGCATCTTGTGTTTGGTTGTATATATGGCAAGCAAGTCAGCAATGATCAAACATCCCATAAAGAAGGAAGTTGTTGAAAACATCTGCCTATAATAATTCAGCTATAAAACAAAGCAATGCAAGTACTTTCCTCCTGCAAGTACCCCCACCTATCTTTTCTCCAGTAATGTATTTCTACTGGAGTTTTACAGGCTGCAATGCATTAAACCCGAGGAACATTTTCAAGCACGGCCGAAAATAAATAAATAAAATCCCCAGACCTATCCAAGGCAACAGTTTAATTCTATTTCCTTGGGTTTGACACTATATCAAGTGACACCTAAGAATTCATGATATAAAGCCACAGAGCTACAAAGGGAGAAATTGTGCTGTTTAGTACAACTCTCTGCATTCTTGCCATTTCTATCTTTAGTTATCTCTAGATGCTGATGTTGTATGCCTCTCTTTTTTTAAAGGAAAATAAAGCACAAGTCAGCCTCATGTGCTGCCTGTAAGTGTTCATCAAAATATACACTTACACTGACTTTGAAAGAGAGGAATTTACTCTGTGTTGTTTGCCATAGGGGCATGACCTTTTAAAAAAAAAGCTCTGATGGTGAGCGTAGTGTTGTCCAGCTGCCTAAGAAAATCATCTCTTTATTCCCCAAAGTAAGATTCAAGGAGCTTCCTATGCAGGTTCAGACTGTGAAGACTGACAGCAAGAGAATAGAGGTTCCCTTTCCATGACCCACTGCTTGACAGTGAAGAATCCTCATGTATGTATACAGACAGCAGGCACAGGATCCTTGGTTGGTTCTTTTTTGTCTCATAGGTCATGATCAGTTTTGAAACTTTTATCATAAAGAAGGCTATCCCTAATTATGGATCATGTTAATGTATTTTAATGCAAGCATATTCATTTTTATTCATTGCCTACTTTTTAAGCTGCTATTATAATTACCTCTGTCTTGATAGCAAAAATCCTACCCAGTGTTGTTTAAAATTGTGCCGAATGGTGCAGAGTGAAAATGGTAGCAGATTTCTTTACCCTGATGAAAATTACTGAGAAACGGGCAATAGCATTTGGATTCTACCTTTAAATATCTTGCCTCTAGGAGTAGGGGAAATCCAAACCTTATATTTCATTGGCACCCCTGAACTTGCAGACCAATGTCCAGCGTATCTTATGGACAAAAATGGTGAAGAGTTTCAGAACACCAGCAAGGGAATGGTGCTGATTTCATTGGTGGCAGTCAGGCAGCTGGTAGGAGTCATTTATGACAGCAGTACAGTCTCATAAAGAGAAGAGGCACAGTAGGTTCTATTAGCACATATCCAAAATCTCATTTTAGAGACTCAGAAGTCAATACCAGAACAAGCTAATGCCCTGTTTATTCAATTACCCTGAGTTTCCAACAGTGCCCAAAGCCAAAGAAACAAGTTTGAACTCTCACCATGTGTTGTTCTATACTAATTGGCTTTGAAAGGAAATTTCCCTTACCCTTCGAAGGCAACAAAGTAGGAACACGTATATGCCTGTGAATATGTCAGAGTTACCCACTGGATTACACATTTGTCTCCCTTTTCTTCCCATAAAGTTCAGCCAAACTAATGTTGTCCAATTAGCATTTTACCTCTGTGTTCAGTGACAAATATATATGGCTCAAAGGAAGCAGGAAGTAGAGTAATTAATGGAGAAATTGTTTTAAACTGTCAGAGATATATGATGTGAAGATATTTTCATTGTAATTCCTCCTTGAAATAGAAAATGGATGACACACAATTAGAACATAAGAAGAACCTAGTGGATCAGGTCAATGGCCCTGTAAGTAACCTGTAAGGCAGGGGTAGCTAATGTGGTTCCTTCTGGACGTTGTTAGACTCCCATCATTCCTGACCATTGGCCATGCTGGCTGGGCTGATGAGAGTTAGAGTCTAATCATATCTGGAGGGCACCACATTAGCTACCCTTACTCTAAGGCCACAAGAGTTAAGTTTTTGGTTGACTATAGTTAACTGCTCATCTGTAAAGATCTGCCAGGTGGTTGTTAGCTTAGAGCACATATTTTGCATGTTGAAGGTTTCAGGTTCAATAATCCCTCACCATATTAAAAAGGTTGAATATAAGATGCAGCGTTTTCAGATGTTATACAGAATTCTTTAAATGCTGTTTCTTTACTGATCCACAGTTACTTTCTGTGTCCAGTCTCTCTATAACCTTGTGTGAGTTTGTGACATTTCTTGGGAAGAGTACAGGCTCTTCCCACTCCCTCATGTCCAAATGCTGTCTAGATCTGGAGGGCCTGCTTTTTATTTTGGCCGCCATATTTATGATATGTCTACTTATGCTCTACCAACACTATTTTCTTTCACTTCCCCTGTTTCTGGTTACTTCTTTTTTAAGGTGTAACAACACCGGTTCAGAAGAATGTCCTTATCTCTCTGATTTAACCTGGGCGTCCAGGAGGCTACTATGTAAGCTCATGTAAAAGGGCATTTGAGTTGCCTGAGCTTTATGACTGGGACTAAACCTATGCTAAACTATCCCAACAAATTAGTAGCAGATTTGCTTATTGAATCTGACTGGGGTACTGAGACACCACTCTGCCAGTTCCCAGTATGTTAACATTGTGGCCCATTCAATAAACAAAATAATATACCTAAAACTTATACATTTAGGATTGGAATATACCTGATAGCCTATAATAGCCAGGTACTTTCCTTTCTTACACATTGCAGAAGAGCCAACATATGAGTCAAATTTTAGAGTCTCTGTATATCTTCCTGGCAGAAGAACAGCTTAGACTTCAGAAATAGTGACTGACAAGATCCAGGTGGAAACTGGGGACCAGAGGCTAGGTAACCCCTTAGATCTTAAAGTTTAAAAGACTTGGCTCTTTATTTATATGAACTTGCCTTTCGAAATTGACTCAACAATAAGCCACAGGTCAGATTATTCGGTAGGGTGAAACAAAGGTCAACCCTGTTTGCAACATCTTGCCTCTCAGAGGAAGGTAGGAAGAAAAGGTCTGGATTACAGATCACATTTTGTTTGTATTTTCTGCAATTTAACTTCTCAAATCTCCAAGACAAAGATCAATAGGTTTGAGTTGTATGTTCCCATAACTACATAAATGCCTGCGTTCCTCACAGTTGCTTCCCCTGTAGGCAGAGCAAATAGAGCAGCAACCTCATTACCCACCAACTTCCAGTCCCAAGTCTGAGCCACACACAGAGAGATCGAGAGAGCTGGGGAGGCCAGTTTCACCTCCAGTGGAGCTACTGACCAAAATCTGCTTGCAGTCCAAATTAGGCCCACCTGTCAGAGGTTCCATACTGCTGCAATAGATATATCATTTTAAGTAAGTGTAAGGTGCCACATTGATTGGCTGTGATATTTAGTGGTTGTCCTAGAAAAGACCACCTACATAGGCATTATATCATTTAACATCACACTTCAGTGCTTGCTACACATACTGATGCCATTGTTGTTCTAATAACATGGCGGCTTCATTCAGGTGTAGTGATGAAGCAAAAGTGCGGGGCCACAGCCTACAGGTTCCTTGGTAGATGAATGCTCCCTCCTCCACTGCATTCACCTGCCAGCATCGTTATTGGTTGCTCTTCCTATTTTTATGAGGTCAAGACTAGAAGCCTCTACCAGAAATGACAGAGTGCTTGGGGAAAACCTTATTCACAATCATTTGTTCATATGTTCTACTGTCACTATTTATGTCCTTCCCAATGCCTTTCCGAGGCACTTACTGCTGTAATATAATGTCAGCTACAATTTAGCCAAACACTTTGCATGAGCAGTTGATGGAATTTTAAACCTATGCTTTGTGAGCTTAGTTCTACAGAAGGATAAGCAAACAGAACTTTTTTTTTTCCTATTTGAAAATAATGTGACCTGCAAATGGCAAGGATTGAATTCCCCCTCCCTCTCACTCTGCATTGAGGGTAAAAGTACAGTATGTGACACTGGCAGTCAAGATGCCAAGGAACACAATTTGTTTCCCAACTATACAGCACATGTGTCAGCCAGAGTCTGGCACAGACATAGCTGCAGCATCAGCCTCCTCCCTCCCTTAACTTCATCCCTTGTTCCTTAGAGAAATCAATATCATTCACCCAAACAATAGCACAAGGCTCTAAGGAGATATTGATCTATAGCAGAGTTGGAGAGGGGAGTGTTTGTAACACAGAGATGCTCTTTTGTAAGTGAAAGATAATTACCAGATCATAGGAACACTTGCTGAATAGGACAACATTAAATGGACATCAAGGTGAAGGCCACCAGTGCCCGTGAATGAAGCACTGAAATAACACTTTTCTCCTGGGTCACTGCCTGAACAAAAGCCCCTCCTCCTCCTTCATCTCTGTCCTTGCCAATTTTTACCCTGTATGTCTGATAAGCTCTCTCCCGCCCCCCCCATCTTAATTTTGCATTGTTATATTCCTGTCTTTTTGCCTTCTACTCTCCTATATTTTATCTCCTGCAGTTTGTAGAGCTGCTATACTCATAGATTTTTGCATCAGTAAAAATAAACTAGTTTAGAAACTGACCTAGCCCACCTAAGGCTCAGCACTTTTTACCAATAAACATTCAATAAAGGAAAAGTTGTAGCGCACCATATTTTGAGAGGAAGACATCAATAACTCTTTGCATTACAAAGGGTCAGACTAGAGTAATCATTCTTTTAAATTGAGGTAACCTTCCTAGGGAGCCTCAACAAATGTTTATCCATTTCATTTTTCAAGGCAAACACAGGGCTTTTGTAGTGCCAAAATATTTCCCAAAATATCCTCCTTGTTTTCTTTGTGTGCTGTCTCTGTTCACTGTAATCTCTCCACCTTCCCGATATGCTGCTGCTTCAACCCAACCCACCCCTTTTTTAAGCAATGCTACTGCTTTTGGGGAATAGTCATCTCAATTTTCTCTCTTTACTTAGATTGTCCGAAAAGAAGCATACAACCAAATGACCTTTCAAAGCAGATTGTGTGTGTGGGGGGGGGGATATTCAATACATTTTAAAAAGACAGTAAAGGCAACAAAGCAGAGCAGTAGAAAAACTAAAAGCAGAGGGAACACACAGTAAAACAAAAAACACAAAAAGTTATACAGTATTGCACACTCGGGGCAGTGAGCCCACTGCCTGGTGCCTTGCATAACTGTATAAAGAAACACAGGACAGTGCTCTTGGATTAAAACTTTATTGATTACAGATATGAATGAATTTGGCACAGGCATTGAGTGATTTCTCACTGTCTGTCTGCCTGCCCGCTGACTGCTGTCCGGGGGGGGGGGGGATCAAATCTGGGATAGGATTGCCCTGTGACATACATCAAATAGGAGCAGCCTATCAGAATCACCAGCTTGGGGAGTGCTATGGCCCTTTGCCCCTATCTGGGCTTATGGCAGAAAGATCTCCCCTAGGAATCTCAGGACCGGTGCTAGGGGTTTTGGCGCCCTAGGCGAGGGGGCGGGGCACGTGACATCATTGCGCAAGACGTACGGTGCCCCGCCCCTGCCCGCCGGGCACCCCACGCCGCCGCGATTTTCACCGCTGGTTGGGGCGGCACCAGGCGGCAGCGGGGGGCGAGGGGCAGGCTGGCCAGCGCCCCCTCCATTTTGGCGCTCTAGGCAACTGCCTAGTTCGCCTAAATGGAAGTGCCGGCCCTGCCTAGGATCCCTTTAATAGGGCACCCCACTTTCCCGGAAGTGTAAGGCAAAGCCAGACAAACCCCTTTCCCAATAATTACTATGGATCCTACCCAATATCTTAAACCACCAAAGTTGTGACAGTTACTATGAGGGAGGCAAAAACATCCAGACCACCCTTTTAGTCTGGATGCAAAATTCCGAACATGGCAACTGCTAGTTCTATTGCAAAGTCTTAACCATACAATAATTCAAGAAAATTAAGGAAGGAGAGTTGTGCTGATTGTGGTGCCAGGCTAGGAGATAGTTCCTTTTTATGCAGGGAGAGCAGGCCCATGTGGAAGCCAAGACAAGTTTTCCTGTTGGCTCTGCCCTTTCCAGCAGCCTCCTAATACCTGCCTGTGATTGGCCAATATCATGGGCAGCCAAATTTGAATTCCCAAGGCCAGAAGGAGAGGAGAACATCTCCCAGGCAGCTGTTGGGAAAGCCAAAACAAGCCTGGTACTGGTCAGGTGAGCAGAATTTAGAAATCACATGTGCAATATGATGATATGACACAATACAGCTAGTTGCATTTACCTAAGTGACAGTATCACAAAGCTGCTTGAGAGTGAAGGCAATACTTCCAGGATCAACTTTGCTCTCACTCTAGTGAATCTATTCAACCTGTTTTGAAAAATTACTGTGATGGCATTAACAACTTTTTGCCACTGCCATAAGTCTTGCAAAAAGCACCTCCCCTTTGCCTGAGTTCTAATCAAGGTAAAGAAAAGTTGCTTGGGAAATTATGCTGTCCTTTGTAATCTCATTGATAAATGACTGGATTGGTAGAGAAGATTGATCTCCAGTCATTCCCCTCTCCATATTAGTATAATGAAAAGTTTGTGGTCTGCTCTTTGATATGAGTACTGGGAGCTAATGAGTCACATCTTCATTTGTTGTAAGAGTTTAGCTTTCTCTGAGGTCACTTCTTCGTGAATTTCTTTGTTGACTTCTAATCAGAGAACATAATATACTGAAATAGCATTCTACAGAAAAGCTCGTGATGAAAGAGGAACAAACTAGCAGTTGATTTTGGGATAAATCTTTAGAAAACTGTGTTGTTGGGGGAGAGCCCTGCCACTCCCCATGTTCAGATCATCCATTCAGCAGGCTTTTTGACAGCATATTGTCCTTGACATTATTCAGAAATGGGACCATCTTAAAGCCCTTTATTTAAGGAACATCTAAATCATCACTGGTATCATCTCCATGTAGCACCCCACACGGGATATTGACTGCGCTGCAGTCTTGAATTTATGCAAAGAAGACTCCTGGGCATACCTTTGCAGAGCGGTGAGTGCCTGGTCTTTGTAAAGAGCTTCAGATTAGCTACATGACTGAGTAACAACACATGTCCCAACAGCTATCCATTTCCCAATAAGAAGAGTTAATTATGGGAGTTCTGGAGTCATTCCATTGCTTGCTAGTTTGTCCTTTTGATTGCAGGTATAAATGAATTCCTTGTCAGTAGCAGTTCTTATCACTCAGTCTGCTTTTTTTATTTAAAGATCCACTAACAAGGTTCGGCAAGTGTCATAATGTTAATCTTCAAATGGTTAACGTAGCATTTAAGTGCCGCCTCTAGTGCATTTATGCCAGCTCATTATTAATGACCTCTTGAGCTGCTCCTAAGTAGCTTCAGAGCAAGGAGAACATTCTCAGAATGAAATGTCTCCTAGCAAGACAATTCAGTACAGCAGGTGTTATCATCTGTTTTTATTTGTTTCCCATCATAAACAGTAGGTATCTTCCATCATGACAATATGCTGCTTGTACTGCTAGATTTTGTTGATTTGAACCAGTACGTTTCCTTGATAATGAGCTTCCCAAGGATTTGGGTCAAGTCTTACTTTTGTCATAAGTTCTGGAGTTGCAGTTCTTTGTAACTCCTGGCACACTTCATAGCAATTTGTGATTTCCTCTAGCCTATGGCCAAATTCTTGAAAGGAAATATAACTAGGAAGCAAGGAGGGAGCCTAAAGAATAAGTTATAATGTCTGTGTGTCACTGCCAACTCCTTATATGCATGCAGTTTCCAAAAGGCCTGTTGTACTGGCGTTAAGTGCCTGCCATCTCCAGGCAAGCGTTGGCTTCACAGCCCGATCAGCATGACGTGAAAATAACAGCAAAAAAGAGAACAATGTATCTTAAATAGGCCATTACTGTTGTTGAATACAATCTTGACTTTTTTATATTTAAAAAAACTCTTTTAAATATTGTCGCTGTGTTTCCAGCTGTTAAAATCAGCCATATTTAGTTATCATAATAACCGAATGCAGTGGTTGATTTGAGCAGCAGGGAGGTGGCCCCATTACTCAGAAGGGTTTTTAAATGATCACGTTTTCTTCATCACAGTGGTGTTTTGTTGCCTATTAAAAATCTCTTTATAGTCTTGGCACCTCTAGCCTGGATGACTGATGTGGCATCTTCCTATTGGCTCCAGGCCATTGGAGGTGCTTAGCAACGCTCAACTTCTACGCTGCTTGAACAAGATGCTAAAGAGAAATGCTTTACAGGCATCTTGTAAGGAACAAAATGGGGGGGGTGAAAAGGGAGGGAGAGACCCTGCCACCTCCCCAGAACTTCTGAAAGGAAGTTCACAAATTATAAGAGAGTGGAAATTTGTTCAATTGCTTTTAAGCTGGATTTTGTAACTGTGGGGAACCAGAAGTGAGCAAGTGGGGAAGATGTGGGGTAGACAGGAAATGTGGGCAGAGAAAAAAAACAACAGCAGGATGGATGCCCAACTTAAATAAAATTGGCTAAATATGTTAGAAGTGTGGGAGATGAGAGGGAATGTGGATGAGGGAATATTGATTAATATTTCCTATCCCAGCTTGTGCTAACAAGCTCCAAACTAGCAGAGTTTCTCATCCCCAATAAAGCGCAGCAAAGCGTGGCGTTTAAGTTCCTATGAACTTCTAGAATAAGGCAGATCCTGGCACATATTTCCCCTGGTTCCCTCTTAAAAGAAAATACACGACACATAAGCTTATAAAAGTATAAAGGTTTTACTCACAGTCATTTCAAGCTTCTACAGTCTCAGAAAGGCAGGCTAGCTTAGATTAAATGTATTTACATGTGGAGATTCTCCTTAAGGGAGAAAGGCTCCATGTGGGCCTCTCTTGGCTGGAAGCCAAGAGAGCATCTCCTGAGATGTTGCATCCTCGGAGTCCTGGTGGGAAGAGAGGGAGAGTAGCAGCTCACCTGTATCTTTGAATAGCTACAGGTAAGGCCACTCCCACTTCTGGTCACACAAAGGAAGTGATTTCAGTCTTGGCACAGGAAACTCTACCTGGAGGACCAAGTCCCCTTTGTGTACACTCTAGGAATGTTGTGATTGACTGCACCAGTGTTATACATCCCACAAACCCCTTCTCAGTCTGAACAACATTTAACAAACATAAAACAACTTTATTCAACCACCCAGAGTCCCAGCTTGACACGCAGGTTCTGGAAACTCTCTCGTGGCAAGGGTTTCGTGAGAATGTCCGCAGTCATCTCCTGAGTATTACAGTAGGACATTTCTACTAGTCCATCTTGGATCATCTGGCGAATGAAGTGATACCTGACCCCAATGTGTTTTGAACGTGCAAGGAACTTTTCGGTTTGCGCTAGCTGCAGGCAGCCTTGATTGTCCTCCATCAAGCTGACAGGTCCTTTTCTCGGCAAACCAAAGTCTGTCAGGAGTTGATCCAGCCAGATGATCTCTCTGCATGCTTCCGAAGCTGAAATATATTCACTCTCTGTGGACGATAAGGCTACACATTTCTGTTTATAACTGCCCCAAATGATAGGTGCATTTCCAAACATAAAAACATAACCACTTGTGGATTTGTAATCCGCCTTATCCCCAGCCCAATCTGCATCACTGTACCCAACCAACTTAGGGTCCCTTACAGCTGGCAATCTTAATTTACAATTCATTGTACCCTTGAGGTAACGCACCACCCTCTTGACCCCACCCAAGTCATGTTCAGTGGGAGAACTCACTTTTCTGCTTAGGATCCCCACTGCACTTGCTATGTCAGGTCTGCTGGTAGTAACCAAATACAAAAGTTTACCAATCGCTGACCTGTATTCGCTGTTGTCTGGCAGCAGCTTCGAATCTTGCTGATTCTTTAGAAAATCTGTGGCCATGGGTGTCGCGACAGGGTGTGCACCTTGCATCTGCATGCTTTCTATCAGTTCTATTATCTTCTGCTTCTGGCTGAGAAGAAATGAGCCGTCTTCTTCTCTCTCAATTTGAATTCCCAAGTAATACTGGACAAGTCCCAATTCCTTTACTTCCACCTCTTTGTTGAGATGTCTGACTATGTCTTTATAGTCTCTGTCATTGGACGTTGATATTAATAAATCATCGACAAAAGCCAGAATGTAAGAGAATTGTCCATTTCTGTTCTTAGTGTACAGGCACTTGTCAGCTGTTGACTGCTTGTACCCAAGCTGAACCAGCATTTCATGTAATTTCTGGTTCCATGCTCTTGCAGCTTGTTTCAAACCGTAAATTCCTTTCTGAAGTTTACATACAAGATGTGCCTCATTTTGCTTGATAAAGCCTTTGGGCTGCTTCATATAAATCTGTTCAGAAATCGTCCCATGAAGAAAAGCTGTTGCTATGTCGACATGACGGACTGATAGGCCTTTAGATGCTGCAATACTTAGAAGTAATCTAACACTGCTGTATCGCACTGTAGGCGCAAATACTTGATCATAGTCTTCGCCATACTGTTGTGAAAATCCTTGTGCTACAAGCCTAGCTTTGTAACGTTGCACCTCCCCTTCTGACCCCTTCTTAAGCTTGAACACCCACTTGGACCCAATTGCCTTCTTACCAGGAGGTAGCTCTGTCAGGGTCCAGGTCTTGTTGCGATGCAGTGCATCCATCTCTTCCTGCGCGGCTTGCTTCCAGAGACTGGCCTCAGCAGCTGGCAACCGTTGAACCTGTTCCCACGTGGAAGGTTCCTGTGGTGGCGCCGACCCTGCAAAGTAGGACAGTCGTAGTGGTGGAACGCCTCTGTTGGACCTGGAGGAACGTCTGACCTCTGGCTCTTGTTGAACCGCATCAGCTTCCTCATCTCCTTCCAATGGCGGCATCCCTGCATACGGGTCCTCTTCGTCTCTGGAGCCTTCTGACATCTGGTCCTCCGCGTCTTCTGGGGTGTCATCTGTAGGGGGTGCTACAACACTAGGAGGTACAATACTAGGAGGTGGATTAGTTTCTGGTATGGCTTCAAAAGGAAAACTTACAAACTCCTCTGTTGGTGGCTCATTGGAACAGTCAATTGCTGTGTTCCTTGTGTCAGCCTTTTCATACTCCTCAAAATGAATCACGTGATGTGAACTTGTTTTCCCTGTTTGTAAGTCCACAACTCTGTAGCCTTTTCCTCCAGAAGCGTATCCAACTAGGATACCAGGCTTTGCTCTGGAGTCAAGTTTGTGTCTGTGCTCCTTGGGCACGTGGTAATAGCACAAACTTCCAAATACACGTATGTGTGACAAATTTGGGACTCTTCCATGCCAAAGTTCAAATGGCGTGCGCTCTGTGCCTTTTGTTGGCAGCCTATTCTGTATATAAATCGCAGTATTTGCTGCCTCACCCCAAAGTTTCTTCGACAAGTTGGATCCTTTTAGCATACACCTTGTCATCTCTAGGATGGACCTAAATTTCCTCTCAGCAATAGAGTTTTGTTGAGGTGTGTAGCTTACTGTGGTCACATGTGCTATGCCTTCCTGAGCCATGAAGGCTTCCATTTCACGTGAGCAAAACTCCCCACCATTATCGGACATTAGGGTGGTGGGTGCTCGATGGAATTTGTTCTTGACCATGCTTACGTATTGCTTGAACAATTCCACTGTTTCACTCTTCTCTTTGAGAAGGTATCCCACACAAAACCTTGAATAATCATCCAAAAATATCAAAATATACTTATTTCCTCCTAAGGAAGGTATATTCATAGGTCCAGCTAAATCAGTGTACACAATGTCCAGAACTTTTGTGCTTCTCTTTTCTGCACAACGTGGGAAAGAAGGTTTGACTCCTTTTTCACTCACACAAGTTATACACTTTGGTGTGGGTGTGTTACTTTTGTTTACCTGTAGACCTCTCACAAGATCTCCATTCTGCAGTTCCTGGATGACTCTGATATCCCGGTGACCCAGTCTTCGATGCCAGAGCTCCAGATCTGCTTCATGCTTCTGCTTGGATTGGGCGACTTGTGCTGATTGGTTTTCTGAAACGTTAATCTCATAAACACCATTGATTAGTTTCCCTTGAGCATAAACCTCATCATTTTTCGTTACATTGCATCCTCCATTGGCAAATGTAACCTTGAAACCTTTCTTGTCTAAAGCAGACACACTAAGCAAGTTACAATTCAATTCTGGGACATATTGAACATTAGGCACAGTTGTTTCAAGAGATTCATTGTTCACCTTGAATTTCAAACGCATTGAACCTGCACCTTGTGATTTTAGAACATTTCCATCAGCAATCTGGATTTCAGTCCATTCACTATCATTAATTTCTCTGAAATATTCTCTTTTATGCGCAAAATGGCTTGTAGCTCCCGAATCTAAAATAAATTGGTCACTTTTCCTTTCATTTCTTTGCACATTTAAACTCTTTTCTTGCAGTAGAAATGTACGCTCGTGACCCCCCTTCTTTTCACCTTTTGGTTGAAAGGGGCGGGACTTATTCTTGGGCTTCTGGCAACTCCTTGCAATGTGCCCTTTTAAATTGCAGTTATGGCATATTAATTTTTTTGGACACTTCCTTAGACTTGGGAAATTGCTTAGAAACATAACTTGTGTCCCTCCTTGGATTCCTTTGTGGAGAATCAAGGTAATCTCTGCATTCCTCTCTTAAGTGATTTACTAGTTCATTAAAAGTCAAATCTCTGGTGTGATCCATTATACTCTTAAATGAAGCAAATTCTGGTCCCAATGATGCTAGCATAAAAGTCACTTTGGTTGCATCATCAAAAGCTCTGGGAGTTAGGGCAATCCTTTGAACAATTTCATTAAAGTCCTTAAAATGCCCTGTAAATTGTTCTCTAGAATTCATCTTTAACTTCAGCAGTTTATCCAATAAATGTCTATAAGAGTTCTCTGATGATTGTGCATAAACCCTCTCAATATCTTTTAGAATCTGAGATGCATCACTTTCATAGTCAATCAGAGATAAATGCTCATCTTTCAAACTGCTCAAAATTATGTGTTTAGCTTCTGCATCTTGCCTTTCCCAATCTGCTTTCTTGGTTAAATCAGCAAAATCAGGTTTGGGATCTTTCACCGCTTTAAGCACTTGTTTTGCACCAAGATGCACTAAAAGGCGCTGCTTCCATTGCACAAAGTTACGATCATTCAGCAGCATAAAGCTTGATCTTGCTTCACTATCAAAACCTGAGCTTGCCATCTTAATCCTCAAAAATTTTAAAAAATTTCAAAAATTTCAAAAATTCCCAAAAATGGTTAAAATTCAAAAATCAAAACTTAAAAATCTCAAAATGCAAACTAATCTTCACTGCCTCTGAGGTCTGTGAGCTCTGAGGGAGGGGAGGGGTCGCTAATCCCCCTTTCACAGCACAATGGAGAACAAAAGACCATGTGCTTACCAGGAAGTACAAACAGAAAAATTCTACTCTGCCAAAAATCACAATCCAAAGCAATCCTTTAAAAATACACAAAATACGCAGTTCTGGGCCTCAAAACCCTTTGTGGGAGATGAGAGGGAATGTGGATGAGGGAATATTGATTAATATTTCCTATCCCAGCTTGTGCTAACAAGCTCCAAACTAGCAGAGTTTCTCATCCCCAATAAAGCGCAGCAAAGCGTGGCGTTTAAGTTCCTATGAACTTCTAGAATAAGGCAGATCCTGGCACATATTTCCCCTGGTTCCCTCTTAAAAGAAAATACACGACACATAAGCTTATAAAAGTATAAAGGTTTTACTCACAGTCATTTCAAGCTTCTACAGTCTCAGAAAGGCAGGCTAGCTTAGATTAAATGTATTTACATGTGGAGATTCTCCTTAAGGGAGAAAGGCTCCATGTGGGCCTCTCTTGGCTGGAAGCCAAGAGAGCATCTCCTGAGATGTTGCATCCTCGGAGTCCTGGTGGGAAGAGAGGGAGAGTAGCAGCTCACCTGTATCTTTGAATAGCTACAGGTAAGGCCACTCCCACTTCTGGTCACACAAAGGAAGTGATTTCAGTCTTGGCACAGGAAACTCTACCTGGAGGACCAAGTCCCCTTTGTGTACACTCTAGGAATGTTGTGATTGACTGCACCAGTGTTATACATCCCACAAGAAGTATGTTAGAAGTAGCTACTGTAGCTATTAAACTCCTGGAATAAATGGATTCACAGTGTAGACTTTGTATGGATGATGCCTCCACGGTTGCCCTAAATTGGATTTGAGTTGCTCTTGAATATCTTTTGGCATCTAGTGTTTCAGGAATTGGCAGTTCATTTAGATACTATAATCTCGTGTGTGTGTGTGTGTGTGTGTGTGTGTGTGTGTTTCTTTAAGCGTTTATATTCCGTTTCTCCATAAAGTTCAAAACATTAAAATGACATAGAGAAATTCCTACTGGTAGTATTCCAACTCTTGTGCAGCTATCAATAGGTGACTTTGAAACTACAGCTGGTAGTGTCAGGTATTGGGCTCTTGTGTAGTTGAGCCAAACAGGTTCCTGGGGCTCCAAGAGCATTGTTTAGTTGCAGTGCCACAACTCATTGACATCTGCCCACTTACGCTCCTAGCTACTGGAACAGTCCTCTTCTCTGTGTACTTTTTTTGGTTTGCTTCTTTGTATTCTTGCCATTGTTTATGGCAACAGGCACGTTCTTTACCCATTATTAACAGCCTAATTTAAATTGTTGGCTGTCTCAAATCAAGCCTTATGTGTTGATAACAACAACGGATTCTATTTCCAATGGCTGCTTCCTTTGTGAAAAAACTAGTCAGTTTTAGATATAACTTTATTCTGAATCTGCGATTCTAATTCTTGCTGGAGAGGAATGGCTTGACCTAATTTTTAAATCCAGTATTCTCTGCATTATTTACTACTTTCAATTCAGCTTTCTCTGCCAGTATGGTGCTGGCAATAGTAGCAGCTGAAGAATCCTGGGCAAAATAAAATGTCGATTGAAGACATTTTGCAGCAATGTTTTTGTGTTTTATTTTTTGCATTTCTTTTAGCATTTGACATCATGCACAGACCTCACCCTCAAGCGGCTTGGCTACAGATTTAATCTCACAGCTCAGACTCAAACTGGGACCTCCCTGCCTCTCACATAGAGATAGGGTGCACAGAGGTGCCTGCTTGCACTCCAATTAGTTCTTTGCATTCCAGTAAAATCTCCCTGAAAGGCTGATTATTAAGGTGGGGCCAGATCAGTTTGCAACAGGATAGGAAATTACATACATAATGGACCACTCCATAATGTATAGCCAGGGATGGGGAGAGGGAGAAAGGGGCATACCCTACTCCCCCATTCCTGTAGTACTGGGAACAATAGAAATGACTGGGTATGAGACAATTTTATTGATTCTGCCCACTTCCTATTCTAAGATAGAAATTTATTCAAGTGGACAGTTAATAGCTCATCGATTTTTCATCATGTTTAACTTTTGAGCTTGCATTTATTTCCAGTGGAGCTTTGTCGTGTCATTTGGTATTTGCTGTTCCATTATCTCCAGTGGGCCTTGGATAAGGTCCCATTGTTTTCAATTAGCATTTGTTTTAGTATGTCCTCTGCTCTTGTGGTGCTCTGAACAATACATTTTGGAGGGGCAATTTGAGCTTACTAATATAATAATAATAATCTTTATCGCGGTCCAACAACCCATAACATGGATTCAGAATAAAATACAGATTCATACAGACAACACCCCAGGGAAGGTAGACCGAAGCATTATCTGTTTAGTCATGGGTATGTTGATCTTTGATTCGTATGACTACTGAAAGAAATTTTGCCACGGCCACTGTGATATCATTGGACCTGTCGTCCAGAAGATATTTGGTATAGTAGGCTTCTGATTGACCTGGCCAATTTGCCAATAGTGGTTTAATCAATAGTTCCCTAGCTTGATCATATTGTCCACAATGCAATAAAATATGCCTCATACAGTCGACATCCTGAGAGCATACACAGATCCTATTTTGATAAGGGTCTGCCATTTAGCACTTCTGATGGGAATACATTTAATCTGGCTTTGGTGAAAAGATGCTGATATGTTGGTACAGACAAATTTCTAAGATATGCAGGTGTCTGAAAATCGAACCCATAGTGAATTCCTACAGCTAATGGGCCACAGATAACATGAGATTGAGATCAGAGATCACTATGTGATATGTCCCAGAGCCTTTGCCTCAGAGATTCAAGGGCGGTATCATAGCCCAGATGGTACAGGAGAGAAGGTGGCATACCAATCGAAGTGGCTGTTCTAACCAGTGTGGTGTAGTGGTTAAGAGCGGTAGACTCGTAATCTGGTGAACCGGGTTCGCGTCTCCGCTCCTCCACATGCAGCTGCTGGGTGACCTTGGGCTAGTCACACTTCTTTGAAGTCTCTCAGCCCTAATTAATTAATAAATAACCACCAATACCCTGCATAGCTTGGGATAGACGTTAAAAAAAGAGTTGGGAGATTCTAACAATTCCAGTAACTAGGGCATTTTAATCTTGTTATAAACCTCATTGGCAGTGCAAGGGTACTGGATGTAGGAAGTGGCTTGTGCTATCAGCTGACACTTCTGCTAACATCCCAAAACACATCTGGTTTGTAACCAGTTGCAAAAAGAGCTTGAGGTTAAGAGCATGATTTGTGAGTTGTGAAGCTCTGAATAATACTCAGTGTGTTGTCTAATCTACATCACCTCCCCTCATCCTCAGTTCCACATTTGTAATACCTTGATTTTCGAACGCCTTGTGAGTCAAACGTTTTGGCTCCCGCAAACCCAGAAGTGAGTGTTCTGGTTTACGAACTTTTGGGGGAAGCCAAACATCTGACGCAGCTTCCGCTGCTTCCGATTGAGTGCAGGAAGCCAATCAGAAGCTGTGCCTTGGTTTTCGAACGTTTTCAGAAGTCAAACGGACTTCCGGAATGGATTCCATTCGAAAACCAAGGTACGAGTGTACTAGCATAGATTGGAAGGATTATGAAAATTATGTGTGTCAACTGCTTTCTGTGTAGCCAGGTAAAACACTTCATAAACAGAACAGCTAGATAATTGAATGCTTACTCTGAAGTAAGTAACTGGGCTCAGTGAGTCTTTTCCCCAGGTGTCATGGATTGCTGCCCAATTATGATGCAGCCTGAGTCCGTATTAGCCTAAATCCACAGGTCAGATACATCAGTACATCAGATCTGTGACATTATGCTTCATATCATGCTCCCAACCTAGAAGTAGATAGGTTTCCTGTGACCTGCCAATAAAATTATGTATTATGTATACAAATTAGCATGGAATTGTTGCATGCCACACTTTGGGCAGAAATGGCCTATTTTATTCGTTCAGGAAGCTGTATTGGGTCTTATGATGCCAATTATCCCAAGTCAGAGCATCCTAGTTGTGAGGCTAAAGAGAAAGACTAAACCTCGGCTCTAGCCAGTATCACAGGTCATTAGGGCTGGAGCCTCCTTCAGGAAGGTGGTCGTTTTAATGCAAGGGTGTTAACCTACCATGCAGCAGCAGCTTAAAACCATAAAATAGAGAAGTCCACTGCAGGACTAGATGATGAATAATTGGGAAGGAGCATCACAGGCACTGGCAGCTGTGATATGCGCATAGAAACTTGTAGGCCTGTTGTAGAAATCACAGTATAGGCTCCAACATGACTTAAGTCTGATCTTGCATTTGGCATCAATGGAACCAAAAAAGTTTGAAAACTCAATGCATTAAAAAAAAAAAAGACATCTACTTCATAGTTTGCGCTCAAGAGTTAAGTCTCCAGGCATATCTCAGCCACTTCCATGGACCAAGGAGATCTGAAAATAGGCCCTTTCAAGGGTTTCACTATGTTAAATTCGTGTCAGCTCCTGTAACCATATTAGCCCAAGCCCCCACTCTGCTGTAGTGTGCTCCCCAAAAGGTTACATTCAAAGAGTAGAGGATTGTGGGTAATTAGATGCAAATTGAGAAAGACAATATGCCCATATTGCAAGTGCCTGTGATGGGGGCTAGCTTTTAAAAAGTCAGCCTGATTGCCTCTCTGACAATTTGCATAGCATTAACCAGATATATTTTCTTTTTAAACTTGAACTTTTTTTCTTCCAGAGGTCACCTCAAACTAATTACATCCCCAATGCTGCTTCACAAAAGAGGCTCCATGGATGTGATTACAGGGTTTGAAGTGCAACCAGGAGATTTCCCAGTACTGAGGAGGGGAGGGGGTAAAAGGCCACTATCTCTGTGAACTCGGCTAGCTTTTAATGCATAAATTCAGGTACTTTAATTATAGGAGCCTTGCATGTGGTTTTGTTTGTGTATGCTTTGGAATGTGGCGCTTGTGATGAGTGCAACAACAACAACAAAGTCCGTGCCTCATTGAAAATAAACAAAAGAGTCCATCCACTAATCATACATTTGACTTGTGCCAAATTCCAATTTCCAGCTGGGAGCAATTTTACACTGGAATTAATGTAGCCAGGTTGAAATGAATCGGTCATTTTTGGATGTATGAGGATAGTCCAACTTCTAACCAGTCTGGTGTTTTCTTCTTATGCTTGACTCCATCCATAGGCTACACACACACACACACAATCCCTTCCCCAGTGTTCATCAAGGGAGCTTAAATTTTGCCGAAATAGTAGCTAGTATAATGGAAGAGGATTAATCCAGACCTGAGGCATTTCTTACTGAATAACACCTGGAAATGCATACCTATGAGAAATCTTATTCTAAAATTCAAAATCCATAAGTAGACTAGGATCCCTGCCTTCTCTGCTTCAAATAGATGTTGCATTCCAATCTTACATTTTTCAAATAATACTGCTCCCATAGTTATTAGCATACGGCTGAAAAATTATTCTTGAGCTATAGAACTTCAACCACCTAACTCCACAACACATTTTTGCCTTGTTCCATGGAGAAATTATATTTCAAAATACACTGTTTGGGAGCTGGAGTTTAAAAGGATTTCAGTTAACACTGAAGAGCCACAGCATGGTAGTGCCTTGCATAGGACCAAGCAAAATGCCGCAGTCATGAGCAAGCTTTGGGGTTCTCCAGAACCATTCCTCAGATTGTATGCTAGGAAAAAATAGAGAGAGGGAAGAAAATGCAGGACATGACATCAAAGCCCAGTGTCTGCAGTTTCTAAAAGTATTGAGATGAAGTGCATAAGGAGTTGTGCAGCCCTGATTACATTAGCCTCTGTAAGTAGTTAGAATGGCTGTTCTCCTATTAGTAGTAGTAGTAGTAGTAGTATTTTAGTATTAGTATTATTAAAAGTGTTTAGCCATTATTGCTTCTTTGGCTTGTGACTATGGATAAAGTGTGGCCTTGGGTTTGCATACTTCCCAGCCACTCTTCTCTGATGTGATCATGTGAAGGGGATGAGAAGTTTTTGCTTCCATTTTTATCCTACCACAAACCTGGATAAACTATGGTTAATAATACTAATAATAATAATATTTATACCCTGCCCATCTGGCCGGGGCCCCCCTCCCCAGCCACTCTGGGCGGCTACGGTTTACTAAAACCAGCTAGTTTCAAGCCATAGTTTATGCAGCTGGACCTGTTTCGATAAAACATATAATGATTAAATACAGTGTAATGCTTGACTGTGGCTAAATGAAAATGAAATCAAAAGCTTCTACTCTCTTCCTCAGAGCCATGCTTGAATATGAAAAGGATGGGGAGTTCATGAGCCCGAGGCTCATAAACATAAGAACAACAACAATAATATCTGAAGAAGTGTGCATGCACACGAAAGCTCATACCAATAACAAACTTAGTTGGTCTCTAAGGTGCTACTGGAAGGAATTTTTTTATTTTTTATTTTGTTTCGACTACAGCAGACCAACACAGCTACCTACCTGTAACAACAAGAGTGTTATTGCTTTGTCCAAACCTTCCCCTAGTCTCAACAGCTGTTGGTGTTTCTAGCCTGCTCTGCATAAGAGTCTGTCATCTGGTCCTCAAGGAATGGAAGGAAAGGTTAGAAAATGCCCATGTCTATACATGGACAATGAGACATTCTACTACAGTATTCCCCAATCTGGTGCCCTCAAGGATGGAAAAGGCTGGTCTGCTAGTACAAATCATTCTTGCTCTGTGGCCAAGTTAATTTATGTCTAGCAGCAATATATCCCTGGAATTGGGAGCCTGGTTGGCTAGGGGTGCAGTTTATAATAACCTTAAAGGAGCAGCAATTCATCCAAGTAGACCAAAGTGATGTTTTAATCATGCTTAACTCTCAGTAAAGATAATTTGTAAAAATGTGAGGGACACAGCAGGATATATCAGTGCTACTTTTGTAAGACTTTCAGAAGTTAAAAGCCATATGCAATTATCTGGCAACATCAGTGGTATTGATATTTTACTCATCTGATACTCTCAGCATATCCACCTGTGGAAGTGGTTGCCAGAGGAGAGTATAAAATCAGCTGCCCTCATGGCTGACTTTTGAAAGCCATCTGCATAATGTGATGACCATTAACAATGTCTGTACTTATGCAGACCGTGTCTAGATATGAATAATCAAATCTCATGCTTCATTGCAAAAGCATCACTTGCTTCAGTTGGAAATGAATCTGCTATGTATGGCTTTGCAGTGTTGGTTAGGTATATTGTCATTATAATGGTTTTATTATTTTCCAATCCTTTCTCTGGAACATCAGCTACCATATTAACCATTAGAGCCAGAAGAAACTTATAGACAAAGATGAACCAACAGTGTGATCTAAATTGACTGGAAACAAGATATTTGACTAGGTAGATAATGGAAGTATCTGCTGGGTAGTTATCAAATCCTCATGATAAGGAACTAAGTAGTTATTTTTCAAAGATCCAGAATAAATTGCAGGACCGAGGTGCAAAGAAGATGCATAATCTCAAACTAAAGTTTACATATTGGGGAAGCATTTTAATGTTAACACTCCATTTAGCAAACAGTAGGACAAAGAAGTAGGACCATACCACATCTGGGTGATTCAATAGGTTTCTGCAGCAACCACAGGATCTGCCTTGTATCTGTACCATTTGGAAGCAGCCTGATCTGTTTTGGATCCACTACATGCTATTCTGTTTTGATTCATTATGTGGGTCCAAATCTAATCTGTTGAATCTGAAGCTCTGTTTTTCCCTATGTACTATAATGGGGAATCTAAAGAATGGTCACAAGTCCCTTTTCACATACGTAAGTGGCTGAAATTTGCAGACAAATGACCTCCCATCATCTAGAGTGAGTGAGCATACCAAATACCAGGCAGGTCTATCTAGGTATTTTCTTGGAAGCAATGTTTTAAAAAGCTAAAAGGGAAAAGGCTAACTTTTTATTTTCTTCCGCAATTGGATGCAAACTGCAATGGTGCTTTCCGTTGGGGTGGGAGGATAATACCTACCAAACTTCAGAAAGATAGACACACCAGTTCTCCTGCAAGGACAAACTTTACTATTTACAGGTTGGGAAATAGAGATTATGTTCTCTCTCCTATGTTTTCTTGATGTTGTTGGGCAGGGTGGAAGTGGGCAGTGATTTTGAAACCTTGAGGCATGAAGGATGAGCCCCTGGCTATAAAACCTACCGAAATTCATACAAATAGGTCAAGGGGATAATGTTGAATAACATTATCTTGTGAACCACCCTGAGATCTTCGGATGAAGGGCAGTATATAAATTTAAACCTGAAAAAATATCCCATCCTGGAAGTACCCTCCATAAAGACAAAAGTGAGAGGTTTTTAATTGCATCATGAGAAAAAGACTGACTGAGAAAGAAGCAGGACACTCCCATAGTCTTAACTCCACTGCTTCCACACTGCTTTCACAATCAAACTTGAAGAAGAATCACCCCCATGTAAAACAACTTGGTTTTCTTTAACATCAGTCCCACATATCACTGTGATTGGAGTGAATTTGGGAAGTAATTCACTGTAATTAAAAGCTAGACTGCCCATGAGAATGAAAGATAATCCCACCTCTCCACCCTCTCACTCGCCCTTTACATGCCCCTCCCCTCTCAAGCTCTGGACTAGTTCCCTATTTCCCATTTGTTTGTTTCTCAGAAAAGGGGAAGGGGAGGTTGTACATTTATATTTTGGGGGAAACTGAGGCAACAGAGATTATTAAATGGTTGCAGACACCTGGTACACCTTGACACAACTTGTCAGTGGTACAATTCCATTTAGGAACATGATATCATGACCCTAATCACCCCCTGTTTATCTCTTTATTTGAGGAACACAAAGAGCTGATTCACCCCTGTTATTCAGTCACATTGGTTTAATAGGTGACTGTGACATTTTGTCTTCTTGAGTTTCTGAGGGGAATAAAATTGTAAAAAGTACAGGCTTTCTGGGTGTATGTCTTTCTTTCTCTGTTCTTACTCACTTTTTTTTCCTTTTCCAAAGATTGAGGATAATCAGAGCTAATCAGAAAATTATGAGCTGCCTGATTGCTGATTAGATTCCTAATGTTAATATAGTCAAGAAGCCTCTCTTAGTGTTGTATTTTAACAGAAGTGTAAAAATAATGTCTTGGAAGGTGAAAGAAAACTATAGTAGGAGGAGGAATACATTTGGCCTTGAAAAACAGGGTCAGAAGGAAGTACCAAATATCTCTGGGGTTGGAAGGAACGATGGCATTTGCACATGACTAGGCTATCAACCCCTGTGGGATAAGTGCTTACTGTTTATTAAGAGGCTGGTCTATCACCAGAAAAAAATACTATAGAAATGAGTGGCTTCAGTGCCCTGAGAAAATAACTAAATGGAAGTGGTTGAGCAGTTCTTGGTGGACAGCATGCAATTCTTCCTTCCAGTTAAACCAGAAGTGGCTAAAATTGTGGCCCTCCAGATGATGTTAGACTACAACTCCCATCATACATGACCATTGGTTATGCAGATTGCAGCTGGTGGGAGTTGGAGTCTAATAACATCTGGAGGGCTGCAGGTTCTCCAGCCATGAGCAATTCAGCCACTTGGGAGAATTGCCCACTAACACCATCTCAGTCTTGTCTGGATTAAGCTTCAGTTCACTGGCCCTCATCTAGTTCATTATCTTGACCAGGCACCAGTTCAGCACATCCACCATCTCACCTGCAGAAGATGAAAATGAGAAATAATGTGATCAACATACTGATGGTAACACACCATATGACACCTACCAGGGTTTAAGATAAATATTAAAAAGCACGACAGACAAGATCAGTTCCCGGAGGCCCCCATAGCACAGAACCTACAGGGCCAAGCAATATTCTCCAAGCACCACCTTGTGGAGCTGGGTATCCAAGTTGGAGCAGAACCACTGTAATGTGGTATCCCCAACTCAGCTAGTTGACCAGAAAGATGCCATGGTCTATGGTATCAACAGGTGCTGAGGGAGCAATAGAGTCATATTCCCCCATCTCTCTTCCAACACAGGTCATCATACAAGGCAAGTATGTTGGCATTAGTATATGAAAATTAGCATTGATTGAGGTCCTGACTGGAAATCTGTAAGATTTTGTGTCAAAGAGAGAATGAACATAACGATTGGGTCCATTTCTCCGTTTTCCTTTGAGAAAACCACAAAAGCTGTACCTTTTAATTATATTATTTCTGAGTAGTAAGGAACTGTTACCTGGAAGGATAACCAACACTGGAATGGATCACAGGCAATTTCACTAGATACTGTCTGTCTCTTAACACTGACACAGAGCTCAGCTCAAATGGGTGGGGTATTTTGCAACCCCCCCTTTTTTTTACACTCATGGACACCTTCTAGTTATTTTTTCCACACTCCTTGACAATAGAGTTCAAGTGTTTGCAAGATGGGGAGTGTGTTGGGAGGAAAAATGGAGATATTGTTGTTGCTAAAAGCTGCTGAACCTGCACTTCATCTCCTTAAACCTGTAATGTATAGTTTACTCTTTGGGTCTGGGGTGGAGGGCATACATCCAAAGTGTTCAAAGTAATTCAGAGCGAAGGGATGACATCTGCATTCATTTGTCTGTTCCCATTTGCATTTTGCTCCAACTAGTCACATGTAACAGTGTGCCACTCCATCAGCCTTCCTGAGAGTTGGAGGAGCCTCCCCTGATGCCTGTCACCAGATGCAGGTGGGCAGCAGATTATTGTGGTCACTACCATGACCGATGCTGGTGGCCTGGAAGCAGTTGTTGCCTGGTGAGTCAGGGGATGTGTGGCTGCCTCAGCAAAAGGCCTCTCCAGCAGGTCAGAGAAATGTGGACAGAGATGGCCATGCTTGAAAATGGAGGCAGAGAAGAATGGAGGAAAGAAAAGATGGAGTCCTGCAGACTGGGGATAGGCAGGAAAGAGGTGTGAGGAAGCTGGAGAGCACTGAGTAATCTGGGGACAGCTTGAAGACTAATGAGTGGGGAGTTTTGGCAGGCAACAATGGGTTGGATTGAGGAGAGGAAGCTCAGGAAGAAAGACTGGGGAAGAGCTGAAGCTAACCAGAGGGGGAGGGCTGCTCAGAGCCTCTTACAGAGGCCATACTCCAAATATAAGTACCTGTTCTACAGGGAACAGATGGAAGGAGGAGGCTACAACATCGTCAGGGCCAGCAGATGGAATCAGCTGCTGACAGCAGAGGCCCTCCTTTCAGTCTGCAGCGTGAAATGGGTCACAGGAGATGCTTCCACACCACAAGAGGCACACCTCAGATCTTTTGGCAACTCATATCATAAGGCCATGGGGCCATATCATGATGTCATAGTATGTATAGCATGGTGCCAGCCTTTCCTGTCACTTGGCACTGCCTTAAAACTAACAATATAAGATTCTTCAGTGTGTGTGCAAATCTTGACTGGTTAATAGCCAAAGGAGATAGCTCAGTGCTCCCATGCTAACCTCATGTAACTAAGATGCCTGTCCAGTGTCATATTTCAATGATCTTGAAGGGAAGCCCACCACCCCCGCCTCCCAGGCCACAGCAAAGTTAAAGACAAAAAAGGAAAGGCATGTAGTGCAGTGCTGGTGGGCAATGAAACAGCCACCTCAACATGGAAACTCAAAGAGCACCAGTTCGATTGCCTGAAGGATATCGCCACCTTCTCTATTTCTGCCCCATCCTTTAGAGTGAGGACAATGGGAGGTTTTCATTTGCCCTCAAAGACACCATTACATGGTTGATTCTGGTTGTCTGTATGGAGCTGATTGGTTGTTGCATGATCACTAATTGCATGGGATCACACAGTGAAGAAAACCTTTAAATTGTGTGGGGTAAGGGTTGTGCTGTAGCAGTAGCAAATCTAGGAAACCACAGTTGCCAATGAATGTGAAAAATATGTGGCTGAATGGAAACAGGGGTTGTAGGGTGTTTTTTTTAATGGGCCTCCCCCCATTCTTCTTAACAGGAAAACTTCATGTTGAAAATCAAGTAACAATGTTTTTTTTCCAGCATGGCTCTACACCTTAACCTTCACTGGAAAGCTGAGTTGGCTGGCGCAATCTATTTGCCTTGTGAGTCGTTCTGCATTGGTTTCCCAGTGTCTGTGATTCTCCTCTTTAGAGAAATAAAACTGAACTCTATTAGTGAAGAAATCCTTTTTATGACTCATTCAGAACCATCACTTAAAATAGTGGCTTAAATCCCAGCTGCCCCGTCCAAAAACATTTGCTGATGCCAGCTATTTCTGCTGATGAGCATGGAGCTCTTCAAAGCTGAGTTGCAGCAACTTGATTTTAACAGCAGGCTTTAACTAGAAGGAAACAATAGGAATCAGCTGAAGATTTATCCAATGTTATTTAATTATTCATTCATTCATTCATTCACACATGCATTCATTTATTTCTAGGATTTCTATACAGCTGTTCCAGGGCAGTTTACAATAACTACAATAAATACAATAAGAGCTGTTCGACAGTGGAATTTGCTGCCAAGGAGTGTGGTGGAGTCTCCTTCTTTGGAGGTCTTTAAGCAGAGGCTTGACAGCCATCTGTCAAGAATGCTTTGATGGTGTTCCTGCTTGGCAGGGGGTTGGACTGGATGGCCCTTGTGGTCTCTTACAACTCTATGATTCTATGATTCTAACTAGTAAAACTCAGTAAAAGACAATAGTAGTCAGTGCAGAAGGCAAAACAATCACAGCAGCAAAAGGAAAATATATCAGTGGGTAAAATACATTTTGGAAAACTTATTTGGCACCTAAAAGACAATGTGTAAGTGCCAGCCCAGCTTCCTTAGGGTTATAGTTCCACAAGTGAGACATCACAACCAAAGAAAGAAATATTTCTATCCAGTGACAGAGCTGGTGGAAGCACTGTGAAGAGCATCTCTGTGCAATAGTAGAGGCTGAGGCTGATGTAGAAAAACATCTGTATCCGGGTACCAAGGCATGTAGGCAAACAGGGCACTCTGAATTGTGCTCAGAAACAGGAAGGAACCCAGTGGAGTTGCTTTAAGCACTGGTAAACTATGTTCTCAATGACCAGTCCCAGTTAGTAATGTAGTAGCTGTATTTTGAAGTAACTGCCATTTCTGGATAGTCAGAGGCAGTCCCATATACAACACATCACAGTAGTCTAATCATGGTGTTTAACAGTAGCTAGGCTATTTCTTTTCAGGAGGAAACACAGCTGGCACATTGGTCTTACCTGGTGAAGGACATTCCATGCCACTGGAGCTCTAGAACAAGGGTAGGGACCCTTTTTGCCTCTGGAACCCTATGGACAGACTTGGACATATGGGTGAGACAAGCCGCCTGTCAATCGCATGACGTCATTATGATAGGTTGGTTGTCTCACCCATCTGTCCAAGTTGGCCTGCTAAGTGCATGGTGAATTTAGGGCACTTGTGGAGGGGAGAAAGAAGCCTCATTTTATGAGCTACAAGAAGTCCTTCTCACAGCTGATGACTGCAGGAAAATGGGGCTGCTTGCTGCACATGTCTGTTCTCAACTCTGTGGCCCTCTCCCCCCCCCCCCGTATGCTTTCCAGTGCTATGATATCTTGTTGTAGAAGCATCAGACAGAATTGTACATAGTATTCCAAAAATGACTGCATTGTACATTCATAGGCTTCTACTGATTAATCAAGGCAGTTCATCAGTTATAGTTGCAAGGGAACATTTCCCTTTTGATTAATCAATTCAGCAGATGTAAAAAAAACTAAAAAAACACCCCAAACCTCACCTCCAGGACTCTGGAGCACAGAGCTGTGTTGCTTTCCTGAATCAAGTTCAGTAAAGTGAAACTTAAGGGAAACAAAGCAAAACTGTGGACATTAACCTCCGCATCACCTTTTTTGCTATCTCCCTCCTTCCTTATTCCTTTCCTGTTGCCCCCATCTCACATTTCATTCCTTTCCCTTTATGTTGGTGTCATTTGCTTGATATAAAACAAAGAAAACCTCAGACCACATTTTCTTCCTTAGCTAGTCAATAATGTGCTTTTTGGAGTGAAGCTGTTGTGACTTTTCTTTGTAACAGTAAGGAAAATGGAAGCTAGATAGTGCTCGGCTGAAATAAACATTGATATGCTGAACAGATGCATTTGAGAAAGTACGCACTAAGAGAACAGCATGTTTTGTGTCGGCTCCCGATATGTGGCGTCCTAATGCACATTGGGCAAGATCTAAGGCATATTTTCCAGATAAATGGTGGCAGCTGAACCAGCAGGGGGAGCTTTCATTCAGAGACATGGTATATCTAGTAGCCTGAGATATGCCAAACCAGAAACTGAAAGAGTTTGCCATTTCACTTTGTTTACAATTCATTTAATTAGCTGTTCCATGCAAACAGAAAAAAAACTCTTGCAATTATTTTGAAAATGTCTCAGAATATTCCCCAACACAGCTTAAACAGATGTAAGATGTCAACAAGCTGACTGGAGCGGCAAAAAGTTTGTTTACTGTGGCTTTTACACCACACAGATCAGAACAAACATTTGCACCTCTTTCCCCATATAATTTGGCTTTAGGAATCAAGGCCCCATCTGCTGAAACCAAAGAACTGACAGCCAGTCTGTCTTTGGTTCAGAGCAGCTTCCTTTGAAGATGAGTGGAACTGTGTTCCTTTAAATCACATAGCGCTTTGTATGGATGGTTTAGGTGCTGCTTGTTAAGACAAAGGAAGGTTGCTGCACATGACACTTCCTGCTGCTTCTCCTCTTTAGCATTCCAGATTGCTGAGCAAACATTTGCCTCCTTTTACAGTCAGTGTACATACCCAGTTTCCCCTATTTTAAGACGTAGTCATAAAATAAGCCATAGCAGGATTTTTTCGCATTTGTGAAATATAAGCCGTACCCCGAAAATAAGCCATAGTGATAGGCACCGTTCTGGAGGGTGCCAAGGAAAACGCGGGGCTGGACTTACGTAATAAAAATAAGACATCCCCTCAAAATAAGCCATAGTGCGTTTTCTTGAGGGAAAAAATATATAAGACGGTGTCTTAAAATAGGGGAAACACGGTACAGTACTTAGAGCTAGGGCAAAAGTTTCTCAGTGAACTTGTTTGTGCATATTTGAAGAGTATTCAGGTGGTCTAAAAGGCAACGCATCTTCTTGGAGGGAGGGGGTGGAGAAAAAACAACAATAAAATATAGGCAGCAGTGACAGGCTTGTCTCTTCCTTTATAAAGACTTAGAATCATAGAATCATAGATAGAGTTGGAAGAGACCACAAGGGCCATCCAGTCCAACCCCCTGCCAAGCAGGAACACCATCAAAGCATTCTTGACAGATGGCTGTCAAGCCTCTGCTTAAAGACCTCCAAAGAAGGAGACTCCACCACACTCCTTGGCAGCAAATTCCACTGTCGAACAGCTCTTACTGTCAGGAAGTTCTTCCTAATGTTTAGGTGGAATCTTCTTTCTTGTAGTTTGAATCCATTGCTCCGTGTCCGCTTCTCTGGAGCAGCAGAAAACAACCTTTCTCCCTCCTCTATATGACATCCTTTTATATATTTGAACACGGCTATCATATCACCCCTTAACCTTCTCTTCTCCAGGCTAAACATACCCAGCTCCCTAAGCCGTTCCTCATAAGGCATCGTTTCCAGGCCTTTGACCATTTTGGTTGCCCTCTTCTGGACACGTTCCAGCTTGTCAGTATCCTTCTTGAACTGTGGTGCCCAGAATTGGACACAGTATTCCAGGTGGGGTCTGACTTGCTTTTTGTGTTTACTGATGCAACAGCAATACTCTTCTAAACAGCCCAGCAGCCACATCTTCCCCACAATGCTTCCTGAAGCAGCACTGATGCAACATAATTCTGGACCCATTGGTGCTGGACGGAAACATGACACCCAAGGACCATTGTTACACAATTTGCCATATGTAGCTGGGGAACTGCATTTGGCTATGTGGGTTAGAAATTGTGTGCCAAGTGCCAAGCATAAATTTGTCTGAGTGGAGTTTTTCAAAAACTCAGCTGCACATACTGAGGTTTGGGACTTAAACAACCCTTCACAAAGTCAGTTTTCTCCACAAACTGCTCAGAGCACATGCTGAAGGTGCATTTGATACAAATCTAGCCATTGTTTGTTGTGCACACACTGAAGCAATCAAGGAGGCGACAGAGCACTGATGTATTTGTGTGCCTTATTTGTTCTAGAGGTTGAAAAAGCCAAGAGCTAAATGTGAAAATAAACAATTGATATGGGAAGTATGAAATTTACAGTTCATTAAGAGTCATACATCTTTTTTTTTTAGGAAAAAAAAGCTATCACAAAGTTAATAGTTAATAGCTGAAAATGAGCAGGAACGTTAAAGTGGAAATACATGCAAGCATAATTGTGTTTCATTTCTAGTCCACTTCAGCAAAAAGCTCACAATAAAATGTTAATATATCCAGTTGTGGCTTAAATTGCACTTTTTAATTAGAGCATATAATGCTTCCCCCAAAATGGTCGTGCAGAGCAGTGGACTAAATTCAGCTCATCTACCCCAAAGTTAATAACTTCGAAATCTCATTGCTCTTAGTGAGGAAGATTCAAGCTGGTGCTTAACTCTCTCATGGTTGTCAATGGGGCTTAAGTGTGCCCCACTTCAGCTCTAGAGGGCAGCAACAACAGCATTTGCTTAGGGGGCCTAAGAGCAACAAATGCCCCACCACCCTAACAGGACTTCTATTTTCACTTTACAATAAGGCAAACAGTGTGAGAGCTCTTAGTGTGCATGCCCCACATCTCCCAGGGTAAGAGTGGGAGATGTTGTCTGAGGGCTACCAAAATCTGGAACTTTGGTGTCCTTGAACGTATTGCTGCACATTCTGGATTATGAATTGGACTGCTGATTTGGCAATATTACAGTGGAGCTTCACTTACTGAAGTCCTGCCAGTAGTTCCTTCCATTTAATCAACAGCCTTGTGGAGCTAGGTATTTATCCTTAACTCGTGGAATCGAGTTAAAGGTAGATAGCTGTGTTGGTCTGTCATAGTCAAAACAAAATAAAATAAAAAAATTCCTTCCAGTAGCACCTTAGAGACCAACTAAGTTTGTTCTTGGTATGAGCTTTCGTGTGCATGCACACTTCTTCAGATACACTGAAACAGAAGTCACCAGACCCTTATATATAGTGAGAGGGTGGGGAGGGGTATTACTCAGAGGGGTGGTGGAAATGGGTGAAAGGTTGATAGCTGTGGTAAACCTGTTGACGACTGTTAACACTTCCTGACAATCTAATGCTTGTGGACTTTTATGTTGTGAACCGCCCTGAGAACTACAGATGAGGGGGTAGGGAGGGAAACTTGAAAATCTGCACCGAATACAAAGACTGATGAACCAGATGCATTTGCAATATCTTTAAAATTGGTTTCTAAGATTTTCAATGCATTTCCCAGTAGCTTATTAAATTATAAATCTAATTTTTGTTAAAAGATAGCCTGGGTATTCTTGCATTAGTGGGTCATAAGAATAGCCACAGTATGATGGTACCACGTAGAAGTGAATGGATGTTTCCCAGTGACACTACACCCTGCCCCCTGCCAACTGTATGGAGCATAGAGATGAATACCCAATCCGAATGGCAGGCATTATATTCTGCTACACTAATGTTCTGATTAATGAGTTTTCCCCCCATCCATTGTGTGCTTTCACTTTGATTCATCCTGATGGCTATACTGTATAATAGACTACGTACTGTAATTCTCTCCCCCCCCCCCCATGCATTGTTATTGCTTAATAGCTTGGCATGATGTTATCGGTAATTTTTGACTAACATAAATGAATTACATTTTGTTGTAATTCAATAAAAAGCATCCAGAAAGTAGGGTTTAAAAAAAAAAAAGTACCAGGTATTCCTTACTTGCCCATCACATTCTATGGCTTTAATTATTATTATTATTATTATTATTATTATTATTATTATTATTATTAATGCTTCAAAAAATACTCTGAGAAGGTAGTCTCTATTCTGTCTGATGGAGTTTAAACTTTGGGGGGGCACTAAAAAAAACCCTTTCAAATCTAGAAATAGCTTTTGAGAAACAGTAAACTGTTAACTTAATTTCAATTATCCAAAGGAGGAGTGGTGACGAACTACTTTTAAAGATCAGAGGGCTGTTTTTGTATGCTGGGTGGCCATCTGATTTTGTCAGGATTTTCCAGAAAATCACTATGGTGCTCTTAACATCTAAACTATTCCTTTCTGGACAAAGAAGTCATAATAAAGAGATGGAAATGGACAGTGATGGAACTGTCATGTGTGCCCTGAATGTTATTTTGCAACACGGCTGCATAGATACATCCACTGTATACCTCCGCAATTTGTTCAGAAATTGATAGGTGTTCTGAGAAAGCCACAAGTCTGTGTTTTCAAACTGGCAGCGGAACAATAGCTTAGACACAAAACTACTACGCAAAAATAACTAAATAACTAAGGTTATTTCTTACCTTCTGATACAAAAAGGTACCTAAATAAATAGACCTGTACTGTGTCTCTGCTAAAGCTCTCTTGTCTGAAGTGTATTTACAGTGTTTTCTTTTCTGCACCTCAAAACCACACCCAACTCCACACAAGGTGTTTCAGTGGTGTGCAAGAGGTTTTCAAAAGTAGACATGTGTGGCTACAAACACTGTTCTGTTGGGGAAGTGCACAGCATGTTTCTATACTCTGTAGCTATTCATATAACAATATGTGAAGTGGCCCTAACCCTAACCCTCCATTGCTCCACTGAAAAATGACCTAATTTACCTAAATATAAAGATGGCATGCCTAGTACTTGGAGATGCCTACTGCCCTCGACAAGGCTAAGCCACATTTTCAATTTAACTTTTGGCATTGAAATTTGCATGTTTGGTGTTAGAAAAGCTCTTCTCAAATAGCTAAGCAAAAACTCTTGACAATCAAAAGTGTTCCTGTGAGCCTCAAACATGGCTCAGTGCAGAAACCCCCCCCCCCAAAAAAATCCTGCTTTGGTGCTGTCCAATTCCTGAATGTGTCCAGTCCAGCTCTTGATAGCTCTCCAACCTGACTGCATTAAGACTTGAGTAGAATGCCTTTAGATAGGCTGTATAATCCCTCCCTCATGGCCACGTGTCTGTAAGAAGGGCTAGGGGTGGTTTTAATCATAAAGGGACTCTGCTAGAAACTCAGGGATTTCAGAGCTGTCTTGCTTCCAAAATCTAAGAGCTTCTCTGAACTTTGTCCTGTGGGCCACCTTCTTCAGGGATGTAAGTTTCCTTGAATTGTAAAACCAGCCTTTGGAGCTTTGCATTGTCATTTCAAAATGCCCAGGCCTTGGGCAAAAACGAGGTAAAAGCACACTGAGAACTGGAAGTCCTTTTTAACAGTAATACTGAAGCAAATGATTGTTTCAGTTTAGCTGTTGTCATCAATATTTTCAAGAATGTTAAAGATTTATTGAAAATCTAATGCAACAGTCAACAGCACTGCTGGACTCGGTCTTTGAAGATTAAAGGTATACCCCACTAATGATCTTAATAGGAATTTCCAGCTCAAAGCTCTTCATTTCTGTCTTGTTAACTGAGTGTTTGACCAGTGCAGGCCCCCTGCTGCTCTTCCACTGCCATTTGTTTCAGCAGGGCATTTACAGGAACAATTGAGGCATCTATCCTTGGTGGGTTTTGCTCTTACGATGTAACATTTGGCATAATGGGTGTGGCTTTCAGAATGATTTCTATGGAGGTATATGTGTGAAAATGTTTATGTCTAAACCCTCACAGTAATCAAATACGCTGCTCACATATATTTTTCCTCAGAAGTCCAATATCTCTGTATACCTACAGATTCTAAAAGCATTCTCATGGAATGAGTGTTATGTAGGAGACAGGACTGTTGAGCCAGGACACTTTTTGGAAACATTTTGGCTTCCTGCAAAAGCTTTCTCCTTTCCTCCTGTTTGGACAGTGTTTGCACTTCTTTGTGAAACTAAAGTTGCAGGGGGACACTTCTCAGAACAAAGAGGTGACATTTCCCTATTTTGAGTCAACTGGTCTGACACTGCCTCTCGCTGAGGTGCACAGCCCAGTCTGAGAGAACATAGGTGGGGAATCTGTGTAGCCTTGGCAGTGGGAAAGACGTCCCTTATCCTGATCTCAAGCAGTAGCAGATTGGACTATGGCTGTGAACAGGTACCGAAGATGTGCAAAAGAGTAGACACTAAGATCTTCCTGCCCCTCTTGTAACTTTCACAATGAAAATTGAGCCATGTGAAAATTCAGTGTAAGCAAGAAACTGGCTTGTTGCGTCAGCTTCCAAGCTCATAATGTTAGATAGAATAGGGAAACGTAGTCAGAAGGATTCTAATTGCAATCTGCAAGGAAATGTCTGACCCTCCTGCTTTCTTGCTTTACACCCCAGTATTTGGCGCGGCTACTTGAAAGTAGCTACAAAATATCTTATTGGGGTGTTCCTAATATACACATTTTGCATGCATTTTCCCCATATATAATACATTTTTCTGTGTTATTTTTTGCAAATTACATGTGGTTTTGTGCAAATTTTGAAGGATAGCTGCATTTGGGCCCATGCATTATTCTGGAAAGTGCAAATTAGACAGGCCTGCATTAAATGCAAACCAAACTTGATTTCTACCCCCATCCTAAACTCAGGACATTGGTGAACATGGTTATTGTGGTGCTTGCCAGTGCCTCCTGAAAGTTGCATCCTGCGTGCGACAACAGACAGACACAACCAGCATGCTGTGGGTAGAGGCCCAAGGCATGTAGGGTTCTCAAGAATATTTCTTGCAGCTGCCTGCCACACATCTCCTGATAGTGATGTAAGCAGTGCCCACCCACCCCAGCCTCTGAGGGAATGTGATTATGCAATATATGTTTATCCAATGGCCAAAGGGTCCTTTTGAGAAAACGGTTGGCTCTGAGCATGCCCAAGGGCAGTTGTTTTTAGGACGTGTTCCAAGATGGAAGGCAGAGTAAGAGCTGTGTAACAGAAACCAAGATATAAAACCAGTTATTGTTCTTCCTGCTGGTGTCGCATACATTTATTCATTATTTGTTGGTTCCCCCCTGTGCTTTTCAGCTACATTTCACTCGTTATGGGATGCACCCCAGCATTTATCTGCCACCTCCAAGTGATTAGTAGTGATTATTTAATCAGTATTTGGCTGGTAGGGGGAGAAAATCCCAACCTTCTTCAGGCACTGAGTATGCTGGAAGCAAACAAACAAAAATCGATGACTCAAATCCAGAGACTGCAGAAAGGTTTCCTGGGGAGGAGGGGAGCAGAACTTCTGCTTTCGAGAAGCAGAAGGTAGAAACCTAAATGAGTTTTCCCCTGGAACACATGTCCTGACCTTTTTAAAAAAATGAAATCTATTTTATTAATTTTTTCCTTTTATCAAGTTCACCAGTGAAACATTAAAGATATGACTGTCGAAAAGGTCAGAGAATGTGTAGTTGTAGAAATCTTGTTTCGGTTGATGGCGTTTCCCTGAGGGAAATTCTCTCTCTTTCTCTCGTTCTCTCTCTCCCTCCCTCCCCCTTTTTAAAATAAAAAGTGTTCCAATTCGTTTGATTTTTCCCATGTTAATGCTAACAACTGAATTTTGCTTTTAAGAACCAGGCAGAAAACAGGGGGGGGGGGAGATATACCAGAGAAACTCTGTTTATGTGGCAGTGGGTTCAGTTGTAAAACTCTTTTTTTTCTTCATGTAAGATGAGGGTACTATATTTACGAATCCAAAATATAGTGGGATTTAGGTTTGTTTGGTTTTTTTACTCACCTGAGCCCTTGAGTTATATACACTGTGCAGGATAGGATCATGTTAAGTAAAGCCTGCTTGGAAAATTAATTGTTATATGGCAGAGAGAGAGAGAGAGGTCATAAATTTATGAGATTCTTGCTAGCCGAGCCTGGGGGAAGGAATTACGTTCCCTGTACAAATTTGCCCCAGATTACAGTCATGTTTATTTTGTCCCCTTAAAACTCAATGTGAAGCAAAACATTTCAGCCTATCTTGGTCACCCTGACAAACAAAAGAGAACCCAAAAACTAATTGTCTTGTCTGTCTATCTGTCTAAATGGATCAGGCAAGAAACAAAAGGCAGCCTCTACAAATCTAGTGTTCATGCTGTTTGGGGGCTTATAAGAAGAAAGCAGGGGAACTAATCAGGAAAAGGAAGTTACTAGAATTTGCCTACCAAGGGATGAAACAAATAAACATGCTACAAAGCAATCTGGGACAGCAATCTATTTCTCCAGAAATGTTCTACATATGTAACACAATGCAATTCCTTTAAAGCTGTTTTTCCTCAAGATTCAGATAAGTTTCCTTCTGCTGCATAGGACCACCTAAACAACTGCATTTTTACATATCCTAGATTAAGAAAATAATAAGACAAATTCCTTTCCTCCTTCCATTTTGAGGGTAAGAGAACCACTTGACACCCTGCTTCTGGACCAAGACAGACCTAGAGTCAATGAATCTTTGTTTAAGGAGTTTGCCTTGGAAATAAGTCCATGATGGGATTCCAATATGGAAGCCGCACATTGTTGAGGAAAGGATGGAAGTCTATCTCCCTTGGCTTCTGAATATGGCACAATCAAATGTGCAAAAGAGAAGGAGGCAGTTCTGAATTCTCATTACAGGCTGCTTTATAATTTTTGAGCATTATGTCTGCAGAGTAGGAAATGTTCCTTAAATGAGAAGCACTGAATTCTCAGAGTAGAGGTATTATCTTTTTTTAAAAAAGAAGAAGACAAAAATCAAGTCAAAAATTATCATTCATTCAAACTACTGGGCAACAATTACATGAGGGGAACATTAAGTATATGTGATAGATGAAGAATCTGTAGTGAAAGCAGAGAGTCCACATTGCATATTCCATCTCTGTGTGAGCCCAGCCTTTTCCTGCTTGGGTCTTTTATTGTTGTGAACTGCCCTGAGATCTACAGGTATAGGGTGGTATACAAATAAACTACAATAAAATAAAATAAAACTAAAATAAAATAAAAAAAATTGATGCACTGAACTAGATATACCACTATTAGGGATGCTGGAGCAATCTACTGAAATTAGGATATCAAGCCAATTTCCTTCCATCGGTCCATGCAACCCCCATTACAGCACAAACTCTTCCTGTGAAAGCTTTACATCTTAGTCCTCTACAATGAACTTTGTTTTTTTTAATATGCACACATTACACACACACACACACACACACACACACACAATTTATATATTCATTGATGCATACAGGTGTCTTTCCCCTCCCCACCCCTTTTCTTTTGTTTCTGAGGTGTTTTATGTTGCCAAAAGCAGCTGATATACACTAAGACTGGGATCCTGTCAGTTTCACATGTTGAAATCCAGTTGAAAGTGTCTTCACTCCACAGCTAGCTCCAATGGCTCACTCTGTTGTGATAAATACTAGCTATCAAAAATGTGGACGCACATTCCGACACATTGTTTTAGTGTGTGAAACTGATCTGCCAGAAGCACAACACTGTTGACTTTCTAACTTAAAAAGTTCTTAGTCCCATCATCATCCATGAAGCCACCAATGGATGTCAGCTATGGCCAAAAAGAAAAGTAAATGTAGATACAAGTCCAGGACGGATTTGTATTGTGTGTATTCGTTATAATGGACTTTCAGAAACAAAACTCATGATTTGCTTTAGAGCAGTGTTTCCCAACCAGTGTGCCTCCAGATGTTTTAGGACTACAATTCCCATCATCCTTGACCACTGGTATTGCTAGCGAGGGATGATGGGAGTTGTAGTCCCAAAACATCTGGAGGCACACTGGTTGGGAAACACTGCTTTAGAGGTTGTCTGGGGTTTTTTTTGGTGTACTTTTAACAAAGAAGTGCAGCAATTTTCAGAGATCAAATAGGTCAAACTATATGTGTTCCACACCTTGCGGCTCTTGGGAGGCTGTTCCTAGAAACAGGCTGCTCTGCGCTTATTATGTCCAGCATACTTTTCAGTGTCCCAAATGATGGGACATCTATGCAACCTTCAGGGGACAGTTTCCCTGATCTCACTGCTCTAAAATGCATAGATGCTGTATTGGTTCTGATAATGTTCTTTCTCCTGATATCTAATACCATATTGTACACGGTGCACTATAACATCAGTATGCGGTTTGGGATACCCATGGTAGTGGATATAGGTTTACGTTTGCGTATGTGCACATATTTATCTAGTATAGCAAGTACTGAAGGCAACAGGCTGCCCAGGATGTAAACATGTTCCCCATCTTTTTCTGGACAATTGGGCTTGGTGAATTTATTTCTCACATTCCTCAACTGCTTCCCAACTACAGTATGTTTCCAAAGTGGTTTTGCAACTGCAATCTATAGGAGTTTTGTTCCTGTGAACAGCAGATGTAACGTTTGGCTCCTTAGTCCTTTCACTTACTTGCCATCAGTTGTTTTGTTCCATCATACATTTTTTTTAACTCCCACCCAACTCTTCTGGAGGTTACTTCAGGTTGTCTGCTTAAGGAGGTACAGTGATGGGAGATGTATAAAGCATCCCAGCTGGGTCCCCTAAATGGATTCTATAAAGAGCAATTAGACCAGGCCTGCTCTGCGGTGTGTATGTGGCACAGAAGCACAGGCAAAATTCTGTACTTACAGCTGCTCTGTGATTTGTAGAACTGAACCCCCACTGTTCCGCATTGAATTGTGGCTGAGTTTTGTTGCTGAATTTAGTGTAAAACCTCTCGAAGAGACAATAGATTTTTTTCCTCTCCCTTGATGTACTTTTGAAAAAAAAATTCACCAACTTGGATGGGAGTATTTCAGCAAAATTCAGTCTGAAGCTTGCTTAGTGTTTGATTCTTTAGAGTTCTCTGTTTAGAGACAAACATATGCAGTTCTGTGCATTTCATTTCCTTCTCAGTGGGACACTATCCATTGCACAAGTCCCATTGAAATGAAATTATCTACTGTACTTCTCTGCAGCTCCCAGAGTTGTTGTCAGGGTCAGCATGGTTGGTCACCCACTGAGGCCCATGCTGCAGTAGTGGCCTGACTCTAACCCCTGGGTCCCCCCTGGCCCTGCTGCCACTACCACTCTTCCTCCCTCTGAAACATTCAGGGACAGGATCCAAGGAGAGGGGGCTGCTGCTGCTGCTGCTCACCTCACCCTCCCCTTCTGGCAGTCATGAAGTCATGAGTCCAGGAGAAATGGGCAAGTGATCGGGCAGGGGTGACACATGTGAGGAGAAGTAGACCACTGAGAGCCACTTGTTACAAGGACCCTGTAACATTTGGAACCAACACTACTAGCTCCCACTCACTTTAAATGGGTACGTGCAGGAGAACATCTGAAGGGGATTGTGCCCACAGAGAAGTGCTTATGTGCAATCTCGTCTATCTAAGAGAGCAGTCCTAAGTATAAGAGACCAGTGGAACATAAACTGGCTATTGCAAACTCTGTTCAGGAGTGGGGCTACTTCAGGTGAGCCAACCCAAGCCTGACAAAGGGAAAACTTACACCACCCTTTTTGCTGGCGTAAGATCTGCTGAGTTGCGAGGTGAGATGCCTTAGCTGAACAAAGTTAGGATCCAGCATAAGTCTTGCCCTTTCCTGGTACCTTCCCCACCACCCTCCCAGAACACCCATTTTTCAGGGCTTACGTTGGCATAAGATCCACTGGTCTTAGCTGAGCCAGTTGAACTGGGATGAAGGAACCATGCCAGCATATCTTCAGCTGAGCAGGGATGTAGGGCTTTTGCAGGCTGAGCGCAGCTGAGCTGAGAATCGGCCAGCTGAACTGGAGATCCAATAGATTCCAACTTGCTCTTCCTAGTGGAACTTGGGTTTGGATTGCTCCCCAATACATTTAGAAAACTTTGCGCTTTTTTCTTTTCTTTTTTTTAGAGTAATTGTACACATTTGCTACATTAAAAAGAAAAGCTTATAGCTTAATAGAGCATTTTATTCAGGAGAAAATTTCCTCCTGGAAATGATTAAGCCCTCACCCAATATAGTTATTTCCCCCTTTCAGATAGCTAGAAGTAAAAATGGCATATTGGGTGGGATTATTATTATGAAGTACTAAGAAAATGCCATCTGGGAAGGACTTGATGGATTAGTTCACCAACAGGTCATCGTATATGAAACTGGAGAGGCATTTTTAGCATTTTGCAAGAAAAAGAATCCATATATACTCTATGTGGGCTAGAATAATTTTTATGTGGTTTATTGGAATTAGTTTTATTTTTACAACAATAAAATAAAACACAGATGTTTAGTAGGATTTTGGATTTGATCGGCCATAACTCTTAACTATTTGTCTTTTTTTAAAGATGCATATGCTGGCCTTTAGAGTTACCACTCCAGGTCAGATGACACTGGCCAATTAGAACAGCTGAATTAGAATTTTAAAGTCTTGGAAAAAAAAATTTTTAAGTATTTGCCCAGCACTTAAGTAATCTCGGAGTGGTCCCCAGGTGAGCATCTGTGGTGAGAGTATTATGAAGGCAGAGTACCACAACAAGGAATGCCCCCTCATGAATAGCCATGTACCTAGTCTCTAGAAGTAGGGATACCATGATGGCCTGGCATTGTAGCCAGCCATAATTTGTGACACCATCATTCTCCTCCTTCAAGTCGTCTGGCATGCATCTTGGGCTTGGACTTGGCAGTAACATCATTTGTACAGGTTATGGAGAAGATAAAAAACTAGAAATAAGACATCTTCTATAGGGATCTGTGTCATGTTGGTATTGTTTATCTGTGCAGAAGGTTGAAAAAGCTGGTATTTAATTGATAGAAGCCTTTATTCAATCATTTGAGTTAGCACCTGATTAAAGAAATATTAGTTGATCAATTGATGGGTTTGGGATGATTGACATTTGCATATATATAGGCAAAAATATAGTTTTGAAGCAACAGACACATGCTCTTGGTTATTAGATGATGCATGTATGTATCATAGAAGACATCAAGAGGCATTCTCAAAAGGCATTTTTGTGGGAGAAGAGGAAATACTTCTTAAAATAATTTTAAAATCTTCCTGATTCACTGAGGCATCTTGTTAGCAAGTTGAAATGCTTGCAATCATTACTCTAACCAATTAATTGATTAAATATCACAGCCTTGAAAACGAGGGCATCAAGACTATTTACTTTTTTGCCTTCTAGGTTAATTGCTGGATTGTGAAAGCCCATTGAGGATTTGCATTTCATACGGGATATTCGTTGCAGGGCCCGCACAAAACATTTTGCTGCCTGAGACAAAGGGCAAAATCGTTTCCATCCTCCCATTCCATGTACAGAAGCCACCTGGACCGGCAATTGAATCTTACTTCAGCACTGGCAATGTGACAAGTCTTCCACTACATCAAAGGGAAGTGGTCTGGTTTAGGAGGTGCAGCAAAGGCACACACAAGCTCAACAGAGGGCAATGGCTGATAGACTCTTGCCACAGCTGCCTACTGAGGTGGTTGCGTAACTCTGGCTAATGGCAGGGCCAGCTCTGATTCATTGTTTAGTAAACTGATCATTTAGCGCTATCAAGAACCAGCAGTGCTTTTAATGTTTAAATACTTAGTGTAGAGGTCTTTTAAAAATATGGCAAAAGCTCACTTTTAGTACTACATTATTATATTCTTGTTTCTATTGTGAAGCAAAAATCACCAATCCTTTGCTAGGCCATAATAAAATAACATTTATAAAGAGGGCACAACACATAAGGCTAACATGCTTTCATAGTGCACAAGGGAGACACACTAAGAAGGAGCTAAACCATATGGGGCCTTATTTCATTCCCACCACAATGAAAAACCCCATAGTATCACTTATGATCCATTTGCTGTCTAATGTAGCTGGCTGGCCTTATAGTGCTCTTCACCATGCTATCTTCTATTGAAAGTAAATAGTCCTGTATCCTAATCTAACCTCAGTACTAATTGCTCAGTGGTGCCCATGGTGATACGAGTCCACTCTGCCAATTGCCTAACTGTTATTTGCTAATACTTTCCTCTGCAGCCTCTTGGTAATAACAGGCTGTCATCTCAAATGATCATATTCAAAGTTCACACAAGATAAATGACAGTTGCCAGTGTAACCAAGAATTGCCAGTTTGAGATGCACATGCAAATTGGCAATTCATCCATGGAAATTCCAGCCTGGGAGATCAATGACTAGGTAACCTGGTTTGACCTTCCAGGCACATGACATTAGTTATTTCACTCTGCTTATGAAAATTAACTTTTTTAAAAAGGAATAAAAATTGAATATATTGTATTACTTTTGAAAAGGGGTAAAATGAATGGTTTCACATGGTACCATATCATAATCTAAAACAATGTATCAGTCTCTTAATAAGATCTACCCAGATGTATTCCTTGCTCTCTTGCCCAAAAGGCAGGCTCTGTGTATCACTTTTTAAAGAACTCTTCCCCTGAGTGCTAAGTAAAATTGATTTTTAAGTGAAACTATCTCTTATAATTGGAGACAAAATGCCTTGTGGTTATTGTAATGGATTTTGAACTGTGACAAGTCCTGCTTGATTATCACAACTGGAGCGCCACAGATTATTTTAATATGATTTAGTAAGTGTTGTTGGATTGAATGGTTTGAGTTTATCTGTGATTTTTCCACCCAGATACATCTGGAGAAATGGTCCAAAATGCTGACTAGCTCAGTCTCTATGCCTGCTTTCTCTGCATGCACCTTCTCCAGATGTTGACTGCTCTGCAAAGCCTAGCACCCCAGGTTCTTCCTGCCTTTCAGGTGAACTCTATTAACCCCTCTGAGAGGTGAAGTGTGCTTTCTCTTACCCCTTGATTCATGACATTTCAGAAGGCAATCTGATGTCAGGTGTCTTGCCAAGCAGGACAGCCTTCTCAGCAAGAGAAAGAACAGGCTTAGCAAATAACTACTGGTGGTACATATGGCATCCTGTGAGTAAATTTAGAGTCCAGCTTTTGTGAGGATAGACAGCGGGTTTGGGACTTGATCACAGAGCTTGTTTGTGTGCATCCCACCCCCAATCTGGATACATTTATTGACAGCCTATCCTAACAGAAGGCCGAAGGATGAGAAATAGCATTGCACAAATATAAGCACCAAACTTTCTTTTGGAGAGTACCTAGGCAAACATTAAACGATATAGAAAGATGGAGGGTGTGTGTGGCTCAGTATAGGGTTTGCAATCCTGCTACTGATTGTTTTCAATATTTTAAGGCTGTCTGTAAAATACAGTGGTACCTCAGGTTACATACGCTTCAGGTTACATACTCCGCTAACCCAGAAATGACGCTTCAGGTTAAGAACTTTGCTTCAGGATAAGAACAGAAATTGTGCTCTGGCGGCACAGCGGCAGTGGGAGGCCCCATTAGCTAAAGTGGTGCTTCAGGTTAAGAACAGTTTCAGGTTAAGAACGGACCTCAAGAACGAATTAAGTTCTTAACCCAAGGTACCACTGTACTTACCTTTTTCCAGGCAGTCCTGCACTTGGGCCCCATACATGTTGTTAGGATTTATTGCAGCTTTTAAAAGTACCCAGTTCTTCAAACAGAGCTCAAATAGAGCCAATAATTATTTATCCAAGAGCCACTTTAAAGGGGATAAGAAATGTGGAATTAAGGCATTTGGGGAACTTGGAGAATTATGGCCCTGGAGCCAGACCAATCCCTGACAGTTCACATTTCCTATGATTAGTAAGCGAGTGGCATGGTTTTGTCAGGGAGCACTAGATCAGGACATAGAAATGTTGGTTTGTGGGTCAGCATCCTTTGTTGAGTTGTAATAGTTTAGAAGCCAGGGTTACAATGGGCCAGTGGAAGTGTCACCCTCACTTAACAAGTTATGTTACTGAAAATCTTTTAAGATATCAATGGAAGCAGCAGGCACTGCAGTTTATTGATGGCATCCCTCTCTCCTTCACACACTCTCACGGGTGTTTGGAAATCTGTGTCACACAGCAAAGAACTGAGATGAGCCACCAAGCTTCTTGTGAATTCCAATTATTCATTTTTTAAACAGAAGCAACCAAAGCCATTAAATACCTCATATAAGTATCTCTTAAGAAAGACTAGGCTGTGAGGAGTAATTTGAGGTGTTACAGAATACACCATGCATAATAGGTCATCAAAGCTAAAAATGAACATTGGAATGATTATAGCTAGATTACAGTTTGCATTTCTTTCATAAGAATGGGTGACTGTCCTTGGCGGAAGTCAGAGGACACCTCTGAATCTCTGTTACAACACTGAGTTATAGCTGGAGCAGAAATTAACTAATGGTTTCATGTTGTTGTTGATGTTGCCTTGATCAAACTATTTTCATGGGGGCACTTTAAAAAAATACTGTGCTAAGCACTATGCAGATCTACAGATACTCTTTTTGGCAGATTGGATGAATGTGTGACAGGCCCTTTTGAGGGAAAGCAATGAAAGCAATTGCCTCAGTCCTTAAACATGGAGCAGAACACATCAACACTGTCAGCAGTGTTTCAGTGTTTGATATGATTGGTGCTGGAGCCATCAGCCCAACAAATAGTGGAAACAGATACTTACTGGCTGCATTGCATTGCCCACACTACTGCACAGCAAGGGAAGGCCTTCTCCAGGCCAAAGGGCACCCTTGGAAGATGCAACGAAGAGTTTGCTTTCTCTTGAAACTATCTGAACCTCTCATGTAAGCCTACCTTACCCTTGGAGAAATACTAGTGAAGCATCTGAGAGTGGACAATTTTAGGTCTTGTGGGTGGTTTAACTGTGTTTAATTTTAAACTTGAACTGTGAGATTACATCAGTATTTACACCATAATCCCAAGTGCAATGGACACAATCCAACCGCTTGTAATTCCCAGTGAAGTAAGTGACCTGGTTCAAATGTCACACTAAACCAGAACATGGCTTAGTGTGAATGAGAAGACATGAGGATCACTAGAGTGAAGATCACAGTCACTTTGCTCCTCCCCTGGTCCTGCAGCTCTTGTGCTTTCCAAGCTCAGCCATAGTTTAGCTCTCAGCATTACGTGGAAACCTGGGCTTGTGATTTGTCTTGCTTGAGTCCAGACAAACCATGAGCTGTAACCAAGGTTTGTTCTTGGTTTGCCATTTATGGTCTGTATGGAGTGAAACAAACCATGAGCCCAGGCTTAGGTGTAACAGGAAGCCAGGCCATGGTTTAGCCCTGGATTGAATGACAGCGACAGGACTGGGAGAGTAATGCAGCGGCTGTGATCTTAGCTCCAGAAACCCACATGTTTACTTGTGGTTTGGTTTAGCTTCACATGCAAAGTGGGACAGTGGTAGAGATTTGAGCACACACTTAGTTCTCCTATTGAAATCAGTGGAACTTAAGTTTGCATGATGTGCCTAGGACTGAGTTGTCCTTTTGTAATATTCATGCTTTTCCCTCCAGTAACCCGTGCATGAGGATGAGATAGCTAGGTGCACTGACTCACATTCCGTGCCGTTACTGCTAGGGCAATTCCTTAACAGAAATTACTGTTGCTTTAGAGTGGGTGAAAGGTTAAACAGGCTGTGGAGCAGAAAGGCATTGTGCTTCAACAATAATCAGCTCTTCATGGCACCGTCTGAAATTTTTGCAACAGGGCTTCGTAACAGAAGTGCCCCCCCTAAACTTAAAACTCAGCAATGTGGAACACTTTCCATTTGAATGTGATCTTTCTATTTACTGAGGGAGAGCAGAGGTGAGCTCAACACTTTGCCAAAGGTAGAGTGCTGACTGTTCCCTTCCAACCGCCTGCCTCCCAGAACAGGTGGGCTTTGAAGAAAAGAGTGTCTGGTGGTGCTTGTTAAGTTGCATAAGTTATAAAATCTCCCTGGCAGCCTATTTCCAAAAAAAAAAAAAAAAGAGCCATTTGTGGAAAATTACCCAGAAATAGCAAGATGGGTAATGAAAACCTTTTTGCAGTGCTTGCCCGCCCATAACAAATGAAATGTGCCAGGAGTAGGTTTGAGCAACAATTGATGAAAGGAGGGAGGGTGGAGGCAGGAGACACACAGGGTGTGGCTGCTAGCATATAAATGGCAGCGCACAGGCACTGCTAGATCCCCGTTAGCAAAAGTAATAACTGTAATAAACAAAGGAGCAAGTGTGGCCAGGAGGAGCAGGAAACTAGATTAGCACTTGCCAACAAGAGAAGCTGCCACTCAGACGCTGAGCATGAATAAAAGGCTCCTCTGGACATCCCATTCTACTTCTGCTCAGTAGCAGAAGGAGAGCTATGGCCCAAGAGTTAGAAGCAGTGCTCTGTGGGGCAAAGAGCATTTTAAGTATTTTGTAATGAGAGCTCGGGTACAGCAGCAGCCACCCCTAAGCTTTTAGCTCACAGTCGGCTCCCGTGCAAACCTTTGGCTGGACTCTCATTAGAAGGCAGGCTTCCAGCCTTAGAGGAATGGGGAGCAGGATGGGGTGGAAGCGTAATGTTTTATTAGCACCATTGTTCTGCATGCTCTTTGCCATTAGAACGTGGGGAGCCACCAAGTGCAAAGCAGGGCTGCTTCAGAGAGGGTAGCTCTTGCATGCTGCTGTTGTGTATCTTGACTGGGTGAGATGGCATGTCAGCCTCTCTGCTCTTGTACACATACACACACACACACACGCACACAGAGAGAGAGAGAGAGAGAGAGCATACATACATTTACAGTGGTACCTCGGGTTACATACGCTTCAGGTTACATACACTTCAGGTTAAGAACTCCGCTAACCCAGAAATAATGCTTCAGGTTAAGAACTCTGCTTCAGGATAAGAACAGAAATCGTGCTCTGGCAGCGCAGCGGCAGCGGGAGGCCCCATTAGCTAAAGTGGTGCTTCAGGTTAAGAACAGTTTCAGGTTAAGAACGGACCTCCGGAACGAATTAAGTACTTAACCAGAGGTACCATTGTATACATACTGGCCTAGACTCTTTGCAAGACTCCCTGTGTGCAACAGTGGTTCCTCCGAACATGAGCAAAGTGCCTTTTTCTTCCCCTCTGTTCTTTTCACCACCCCATGAGAGTCTCATTTATTTATTTTTCAACTATTATAACTACTATTGCTTATGTGTACTCCAGTAAATTTGGCTAGGCATCCCTTCAATAATCTATGTGGCTAACTGGTGTACAGCCCAAGCCTGTGCAGGGAATGCAGGCTTGTGAGTGGCCAGCAGTGTTGTGAATTATAAGACGTTAGCTTCTTGGTCTCATCGCAGTTCTTCTTCAGCTTATCTGCTTTTCAAAAATTCCCATTTGTATTAATTCAGACGGTTGGCTTTGTTGTGAATCTCCCTTCTCTGTTGGGTTGCTGCATTTATTTCTAGCCCTGGAAGATTTCATACCTAAACATGGAGACATTATGGTTGACAGAAAATCTATTTCAGAAATGTCTGAAAGGCAGGAAGTTATTTATCTTCTCTGGGGTCTTGTGTTTCTGGACACCATGTGTTTCTTCACAGGAAGATACTAAATGTGGTTACATTAATATAGCCTCTTCAGCAACAGATGACCTCCAGTGACAAAGATTCACAACTCATCATAACACACACCCATTTTCAATAGTATAGAAATACGCTGGATCCCACTGTTCCCAAAGTAGAGTCCAGGGACAGAGTGCAAAGCTGTCAGCATTTGCAGTTTGAGGGAGAAAACCCAAGCAGGTGTGGATTGAGCATATGAAAATTCATTGGTGTGTGGATAGTCACTTGCTCCTTCATAAAATGGTGCCAGGTAGGACAGCCAGTATTGGAATTTGGAGCTAAAATATAGTTGCACTTTAAAAGGGGGGGGCAGAGGAAGTCAAGCACCTTTGGTTTATTTCAACAGAGAGAGAGAGAAAATGTTTATATTTGGCCAGTGTAAACCTGTAAGTGGCAGTTCCCAAGATTAGCTATTTCTTTCCACACCTGGAGACAATACAGGCTTAGCTTCATACATGTTTTATATGGGTATATATTTATATTTTGCTTCCTAAAATACTAGCAAGTAGTTATGTCTTTATATATCTCACAGTTTACCCCCATTGCATTGTGTACAGCCTCCTTGCAGAACCAGGTGGCCAGCATTATACAAGTTATAAATACCATATAATCAACAGATGAGAATCAACAGAGAAATGCGTATGGTACTGGTGAGGATAAGACAGCTATGAGGAATGCACTGTAGCAATCTACATGCCTGAGCATTGTGAGAGGGGTGAAATGGGAACAATTTGAAATTGTGATGCTTGGATTTATCATACACAGGGCAGCCTTTGAAAATCCATTTATGCTGAAGCGCTAACCGTACTCAGAAGTTACTACTTCATGCAGCAGGAGAAAGCATGAAAAAATGAATCAGACCTTTGATTCTGTATCACAGACGAAAAGCACAGCACCTGAGACTAGCTCTTTGCCACCTGTACCTGTCTGCTGCTCTGTTCTCAAATACGTTCTCATGTTTAAACTGGGGATCTGTAGTGCTCTGTGTCTTTGTATTCTCTCTATTCTGTAGGGGATGAAAGTTAAGATACAGTGGTGAGAAAGGATTTTGTCGTTCCTGTTTCTTCTTTCTTTAGTTCTTTTCTTTATTCCTTGTAGATTAATTTGTTCTTTTAATTGTATTGTGAAAACTTCAATAATTTTTCCTAAAGTAATAATGAGATAAAAATTGTCTTTTGACCTGCTCCTTGTCCCTGATTTTTGCCCATGTGCAGGGCCGACCCAAGGCTACCTGAGTCAAAGGACAAAGCTGCACATGTCTGTCCCCCATTCCACATATGGAAGCCAAGCAGACTAGCCGCTGAGCCTCACTTCAATGTGATGGGACAGCATTCTTCATCACATCTGAAGGCAGCAGGCTAGTTTAGGGGGTGAAGGTGCCCTCCAACTCCTTGCTGCTGCCTCCTGCCCTCTGTCATCTGCTGCTTTCCACTTGACTTGGATATGAGGTTGAAGGGGCAGCTAGGTGGTTGCATGTTTTCTCTCCAGACACCCATGCACAACACACAGTTGTTACAGGAAGAACACCCAACAGCAGGGATGGGGATAAAATGGTGGTTCCAAATAAGTACCAAAACAGTAGGAGTGGGGCTCAAGGTGCAACCCCACTCTGGTGTTAGCACAGGTATGTCCTGTACACAAGTAGCGCATGAGTAGGCAGCTTATGGTCCCCTGTTGAAAGCTGAGCTCCAGCCTGCATCTGCATTGGAATTGTTTTTAAGTGTTTTAATTGTTTTATTATTTGTGTGTTTGCTCTCTGAGTAATAATAATAATAATAATTTATTATTTGTACCCCGCCCATCTGGCTGGGTCTCCCCAGCCACTCTGGGCGGCTTCCAGCAATATTAAAAACAAAACAAAACAATACATTAACATATTACAGATTAAAAACTTCCCTAAACAGGGCTGCCTTCAGGTATTTCCTAAATGTTAGATAGTTATTAATCACTTTGACCTCTGATGGGAGGGCGTTCCACAGGGCGGGCGCAACTACCGAGAAGGCCCTCTGCCTGGTTCCCTGTAGCTTTGCTTCTCGCAGTGAGGGAACCGCCAGAAGGCCCTCGGCGCTGGACCTCAGTGTCCGGGCTGAATGGTGGGGGTGGAGACGCTCCTTCAGGTATACAGGACCGAAGCCGTTTAGGGCTTTAAAGGTCAGCACCAACACTTTGAATTGTGCTCGGAAACGTACTGGGAGCCAATGTAGATCTCTCAGGACCGGTGTTATGTGGTCCCGGCGGCCACTCCCAGTCACCAGTCTAGCTGCCGCATTCTGGATTAATTGCAGTTTCCGGGTCACCTTCAAAGGTAGCCCCACGTAGAGCGCATTGCAGTAGTCCAAGCGGGCGATAACTAGAGCATGCACCACTCTGGCGAGACAGTCTGCGGGCAGGTAGGGTCTCAGCCTGCGTACCAGATGGAGCTGGTAGACAGCTGTCCTGGATACAGAATTAACCTGCGCCTCCATGGACAGCTGTGAGTCCAAAATGACTCCCAGGCTGCGCACCTGGTCCTTCAGGGGCACAGTTACCCCTGAAGGGACCAGGGAGTCCTCCACACCCGCCCGCCTCCTGTCCCCCAAAAACAGCACTTCTGTCTTGTCAGGATTCAACCTCAATCTGTTAGCCATCATCCATCCTCCAACCGCCTCCAGACACTCACACAGGACCTTCACCGCCTTCGCTGGTTCTGATTTGAAAGAGAGGTAGAGCTGGGTATCATCCGCATACTGATGAACACCCAGTCCAAACCCCCTGATGATCTCTCCCAGCGGCTGCATATAGATGTTAAAAAGCATGGGGGAGAGGACAGAACCCTGAGGTACCCCACAAGTGAGGGCCCAGGGGTCTGAGCACTCATCCCCCACCACCACTTTCTGAGCACGGCCCAGAAGGAAGGAGCGGAACCACTGTATAACAGTGCCCCCAGCTCCCAAACCCTCTGAGGCACCGTTTGGGAAGGGTGAGAAATAAATTTAATAATAATAGTGATTTCTTAATTTTGCTGCTGATACCTCAGATAAATGCTCCAAGTCTATCCCACATGCAACAGAATAAGTGCTGGGCCAAAGAAGATAAAATGCTTTTTCCCAGTTCTATGAGCGGGTCATCTAATCTTTTCCCATATGTTCTACATTTTCTCTTGCAATTGTCAGTCACACTCTTCTACTCCAGGAGATCAGAATTTGAAGGGAACAACCAATGAAAAGAGAAATATTTCCGTACTTATCTTAGGGAAAATGTGACCTCCAGATAAGCCTCACAAGCATGAAATGCACTGCTAGATCAAGACATCTTGCTTGACATTGGTATTTTCCCCTATGGGATAATATAAGGTCCATTCTGGAAGACAGATATTTTTAGAATATGGGAAATTTCTTGGGCAGATGTCATTCCTTATCCATGTTTAAAGTCAGGTACCCTGCAGATGCACACACACGGCCATCTGCGAGGCAACCGTTTCTATTCCAAGGGACAGAGCATTGCCTTCATGGAATGTCACAGCCCTCACACACCCACTCCCTGTTCATATCTTATACATAGCGGTGGCACATTTATGAACTCAAATTCCAGGCTCCTTCAGTGTCAGCTGTTATCTAATCAGGTAATAAGGGTTTCTTCAGATCTTCCAAACAGCCACACCAAGAGCATAAGCAAGATTGTGTTTTGTTTGCAAGTCAGCTAAACACAAGTGAGCACTTTTTATTTTACTTTTCATTGGAAATAACCAATGCTATTTTTTTCTAGAAAAAGAGGTGCTGGAACTCACCATGAATACCTCTCTCGTTCTCTTAGAAGGGCAATGGTGCTCACCTGGGAGGTGCCAGAACTGAGTTCTGGCTGAAGAAGACCTGGGAATAACATATATGTGATCTAACCCCCATTTCACTAGTACTTTACAGAACAATCTCTGTACATGTCCACTTTACTCTCAGGAAAGTTCTGTGGGGCTTATTCCCGGAAATGTAGGTAAGAAGTAGTCTTAATCTCACATTATTATTATTATTATTATTATTATTATTATTATTATTATTTATAATAGTTATTATCTGGATTCTGTTTTGCAGCTCTATTACCAAAGCAAAGGAACTCCCATTTTTCATTTCGTTTTTTATTCTGATGCTAAAAACAGGATACATTACCACTGTGCCTTCAGATTGAGGCCAGGAAGATCACAGGCCTTTAATATCATAATATGCAGTGCTTTTGGGGTGCCAATAGTCACCAATATCAGCTTGAAGCCCAAGTTGCATGAGAAGACTTTCATGCATAGAACCACTCCACTGCTTGCATAAAGTGGCTCTGTCCAATTTTCAGTTATTCCCTCCTGCCCCACCCTGCCCCACATCCCCTTTCTTGCTGTTCTGGTGCTTTGGAGAGACTTTTAAGGGTCTCTGGGCTGCACAAGCTCCTTTTAATCTCTCACTCACTCCTTGGGAGACGAGTCAACATAAATATGTGGCAAAGAAATACAAATCCGGTTGCGTGTCAAGGTCCCGAAGCCACCCCTCAAATGAATCACACAACAGACAGAAATTTAAGTTTAAGGTTTTTGGCATAATTTTGGCCACAACTTTATTAATTACAAGATATGTGAGTGGTTGCTTAGGCATTGGTTCAGACTATCTGTCCCTAGGGACAGAACTGACATTTGTCAGTGTCGCGACCCGACTAGACACTGATAGACCGGGGTCCGCCAGGGTCGCGCCATGCGGGCGCCAGGAAGGGGAACCATGCAGCGGGCCAGAGAAGGGGGCGACAGCGGAGCCAGGCGCGCAGGGGTTAAACCGAGCGCAGCAAGGCCCGACCTCGCCCAGGCATGCCCCGCGGGGTAAACAACCCCAGAATGGGCGATAACGACCGCTAACGAGCCATCAGCAGCGGGCGTGGTGGAACCGGCAGCATCGCAATAACAATGCAAAAAGCACCCATGAATGGTGCAGGTAGACCAGAGCAGTTAACTCTTTTGTCCAAGCCACCCCGGGTGGGGAAGAGGATTACCCCCGGACCTTTAGGGCAGAAGGGAGGGGGGAATTGGGAGTCACCCAGCAAGGTGTACATAAGGGGGATTCTGAGGTGGCCTCCTCAGAATCCTCACGGACTTTCCACGTTTCTCTGTGTGCTGTACAATAAATTTCAAGACAACTTCCGCTGACTTCTCGGAGTGGCGTGCGTTCTTGACAGCTAGCTACAGTCACCATTGGGGACACGACATAGTGAGGATTCTCCAAAACTTCAACGTCCGTATCGTGTTGGGATCGCTTACCGGCAGCTACCGAGATGGCGACCCCATGGCGCGGAGCGGCACGTTTTCAGACCCCCGTTACCTCGAGCACCCTACTCGAGCGGCCGGCGGATCTGTTCACCTCGAATCAACGGAGCCTTTCCTCGGCCGGACCAGACAGCGGGAGCCTGGGCGAGCTACGGCGACTCCAGGAGCAGCTGAACCGCCTCATCTGGGAGCGGCTGCGGGTTGGCGAGGAGTCGGGCCGGTTGTTGGACCAGGCCTGTGGGGGCGCGGTGCCCCGGACAAGTCGTAGCGGCGGCGGGAGCCAAGGCCACGCGGGATCGGGGGTCTGCAGTCGGCAGACCCCAGGGGAGGGCTCAGGTCAGGAGCCCGGAGTGACTCAGCGGCTGACGTGGTTGGACGGGACGGCCCCGAGGGGGCAGGTGCTTCCCCTGCCAAGACGTCGCAGCAGCCGGCTGGAGGACGACGCAGTGGCGGGGAGTTCCACGGGTGACAGCAGTGAGGACGAGCGCGCGGCAGCGACCCCGGGGGCCCGCGGGAGGCACGTCCGCCGGAGGGCGACGGCGCGGCGCAGGCCGCCCCCGGAGCTGAGGGCCACTTACGAGGGGGACCCGGCGGAACTCTCCACCTTCATCTTCCACGCAAGGAACCACGCCAGAAGGTACGGGGGAGGCGACTGCGACCCAGAGGACTTGGTAGCGGCGGTCATCTCCTCCCTGCAGGGGAAGGCCGGCCAGTGGGCCATGCTCCTGGTCGACCGCAGGGACCCGGCTCTGGCCACCCTGGAGGACTTCTTGGCGGCCCTTCGAGAGCGCTTCCAAGACCCGCAGGCGGAGGAGAAGGCGAAGCGACGGGTCCAGAAGGCCAGGCAAGGGGGTCTCCCAGTACAGGACTATGTAGACATGTTCAGGGGGGAGGCCGCCCGAATCTCCTCTTGGAACGAGGAGGTCCTCGTCCACTATTTCAAGGAGGGCCTCCATCCTGAGCTCCGCAAGTGGGCCGTAGTGAAGGGGACCCCTCGGGAGCTGTCGACGCTGGACGGCTGGTGCCGCACGGTGGCTCAGTTGGAAGCAGACCTGGGGATGCTGGAGTTAGAACCCAGGGCGGGCAAGGACCGAAGGCCCGCAGAGAACTCAGGGACCCCCCGTCCCGCCAATGGCGCGGGGGTCCCCCGGCCCAAGCGCACCCCCGACCCGGAACGGGAGAGGAGACGCCGGGAGGGACTCTGCATGAGGTGCGGAGGGGCAGGACACTATGCGGTGGCGTGCCCCAAGCGACCCCCGGGAGAGGTTCGGACCCCAGCAGGGTCCCAAGCGACGTCGGGAACCAGTAGGACACCCAAGACCGGGAGCCGGGCGGCTGTCGCGTCGGAGCCAAGGGGAAAGCGCCAGTCCGACTCCGAGGGCTCGGAGTCGGGAAACGACCTGGACCTGCAGTGAAGGACGCCCGGCTGCAGGTCCCGCCAGGGTCAACGGACCCCAAGAAACGGGCGGGAAGACCACCCAACCTGGTCCGGGTGAGGCTGGAAAACCCGGACGGCGGCAAGCAATGGACGGGCGATGCGCTGCTGGACTCGGGCTGCGACCACAGTATGCTGCACCCCGAAGTGGCCAAGGAACTGGACTTGCCCACCCAGGTTCGGAGCACCCCCTTAGTTTTCGTCCAGATGGACGGCAGTCCCATAAAGGGGGGTCCGTTCGGGGTGGAAGTGGGGCCGGTCTCCTTGTGGGTGGGGGACCACCGGGAGTCCAGGATGCTAGTTAGGGTCCCCACGGATGGGTACCAGGTAGTGCTGGGGTTGGACTGGCTGATGGAACATAACCCCATAGTAGACTGGCGCTCAGGGCGCCTGACGTTCGACCTGGATAGGTGTGGGCAGCACAGGGTCGAATCGGACCCCCAGTGCCCCGGGAAGGGGGAGGCCAAAGGGGTCCACGGGGACGAGGGCAAGCTGGATGTGGTGGCGCCGGAGATACCCCCGGAGTACCGGGATCTGGCGGCGGTGTTCGGGGAAACCGAGGCAGACGAGCTGCCCCCCCACCGCCGCACAGATTGCGCCATCGACATCCCAGAGGATGCGGTCCTCCCCAAGGGACGCATCTACAAGATGTCCGGGGAGGAACTCCAGGACCTCAGGGAGTTCCTGGACAAGAATCTGGCCAGAGGGTTCATCCGCCCCGCCAAGAGCCCCATGGGGGCTCCGGTCATCTTCGTGGGCAAGAAGGATGGCACCCGGAGGTTGTGTCAGGACTACAGAGGGTTGAACGCCATAGCGGCAGGGAACGCGTACCCGCTTCCCCTCATCCCGGATCTGCTGGACCAGTTGGGTACCGGCACGATCTTCACGAAGCTAGACTTGAGGGAGGCATACTACCGGGTGCGGGTCCGGGAGGGGGACGAATGGAAGACGGCTTTTAACTGCCAGTTTGGACAGTTCGAGTTCCTGGTAATGCCGTTCGGTTTGAGCGGGGCCCCGGGGGTGTTCATGAGCCTCATCAACGAGGTACTCCACGACCTCCTGTACAAAGGGGTGGTGGTCTACCTGGACGATGTGCTGGTGTACAGTCAGGACCCCCAGGAACACGTCCGGTTGGTCCGGGAGGTCTTGCAGAGACTCCTGGACAACCACCTATACGTCAAGTTGCCCAAGTGCGAGTTCCACCGCCCCTCCTTAGACTACCTGGGGTATAGGATCTCGGCGGCGGGGGTGGCCATGGATCCCCAGAAGGTGGAGGCAGTCCTGGGGTGGGAGCGGCCGCGGACACGGCGCCAACTCCAGAGCTTGCTAGGGTTCGCAAATTTCTGCAGGGGCTTTTTGCCCAACTATTCGGCCTTGGTGACCCCCCTCACCGATCTCCTAGGCACCAAGGGGAAAGGAAAGGGGGCCAAGCGTCCCGGGGCGGCTCTGGATTGGGGGTCCCGGGCGGAGGAGGCTTTCCAGGGGCTCAAAGGGGCGTTCGCGGCCGAGCCTACGCTGATCCATGTGGATCCAGCCCGGCCCATGGTGGTACAGGTAGACGCTAGTGATGTGGCCATGGGAGCGGTACTCCTGCAGAGGGACGGGGAGGGCCGTCTCAGGCCCGGAGCGTACCTGTCCCGGAAGTTTGGGAAGGCGGAAAGGAATTGGTCTACCTGGGAGAAGGAGGCAGCGGCCATCCGCATGGCGCTTGAGGAGTGGAGGCACTGGCTGGAGGGGGCAAGGGAACCGTTTGAGGTCTGGACAGACCACCGCAACCTCGAGGCCCTCCGACAGCCACGGAAGCTGACTGCCAAGCACATGCGGTGGGCAGAGTTCTTCTCCCGGTACGATTTCCAGCTAAGCCACATCCCCGGGAAGGACAACTTCCTCGCGGACGCCCTGTCTCGCCTGCCCCAGTACGAGGCGGATGTCCGCACAGAGATGCGTCCACTATTTGAGGACAAACACCTAGCCCGAGCCGTCACCACCCGTAACCAGGCTAGGAGGAAAGAAGGACAGACAGGGGGTCAAGATGGGACACCCCCCCGGGAGCGCAGCCAGCCTTCTGCAGCGCTCCGCGACAGACTAGTGGCAGCGTATCCAACAGACGCGGAACTACAGAACCTGCGGGACTCCTTGACACTGGAAGGGGACATCTGGAGAAGGGGGAGCGCCGCGTACGTCCCGGAACCCCTCCGGAGGGCCGCCCTGGAGGCATGCCACGACGCCAAAGCGGCTGGGCACTTCGGCTTCGTCAAGACGTGGAAGCTGGTTCGGCGGAGCTTCTGGTGGCCCACGCTCCGCAAAGATGTCAAGGACTACGTTGCGGGCTGCCCCATCTGCCTCACCTGCAAGCCGGCAGTGGGCAAGCCGCAGGGCCTCCTACAGCCTCTGGAGGTCCCACCTCGACCTTGGTCGGTGATCTCCATGGACTTTATTACGGATCTGCCACCCAGCCGAGGCAAGACAGCAATATGGGTCGTGGTGGACCTGTTCTCCAAGCAAGCCCATTTCGTGCCCTGCGCCTCACTGCCTACCGCCACCCAGGTGGCAAAACTGTTCATGGAGCACATCTTCCGGCTCCATGGGGTTCCAGACAAGGTCATTTCCGATCGCGGCTCCCAGTTTGTGTCCCGATTTTGGAAGGCGTTCCTGGGACTGCTGGGGATCGAACAGGGACTCAGCTCGGCCTACCACCCCCAGACTGACGGACAGACGGAACGTGTCAACCAGGTGCTGGAGCAGTACCTGCGGTGTTTTGGCTGCTACCAGCAGGACGACTGGTCACAGCTGCTTCCGTTGGCGGAGTTCGCTTACAATAACTCCGTACATAGCAGCACGGAGATGTCCCCCTTCGCCGTGGTCTACGGGACCGACCTGAGGCACCTGCCGGACTTGGGGGAGCCCACCGCCCGGGAGCCGGAGGAGCTTGGAAAGTGGAGAGAGAGGACGGCCAGGTGCTGGGAGTCCCTTCGGGAACAACTGCTGGAGGTCAAGGCGGCGCAGAAGAGGACGGCGGACCAGCGAAGAAGACCGGCGGGGGACATCAAAGCGGGGTGCCGGGTCTACCTGTCCACGCGGCACTTGAAGCTGGGCCTCCCCAGCAAGAAACTCGGGCCCCGGTACTTGGGCCCGTTTAAAGTGCTAGAGGTAATCAACGGAGTATCTGCGAAGCTGGAACTCCCAAAGAACTTGCAACAGATACACCCAGTGTTCCACTTCAGCTTGCTGAAGAAGTCCCCGGAGGACGACGGTTGGCACCCCGTGGCGGCGCCACCCACCCCGTTGATCCTGGCGGGAGGGGAGCACCATGAGGTCAAGGACATTTTGGACTCCAGACTCTACAGAGGGCGTTTGCAGTACCTGGTGGAGTGGAAGGACTTTGCTATGGGGGACCGAGAATGGGTGTGGGCGTCGGACGTTTTGGCCCCACAGCTGGTCAAGAGATTCCACCAACAGTGGCCAAACCGGCCGGGGGGCCCCGGGACTCAGAACGCTCCCCAGGGGAGGGGGGAGTCAGTTTCGGGGGGGCAGGATGTCGCGACCCGACTAGACACTGATAGACCGGGGTCCGCCAGGGTCGCGCCATGCGGGCGCCAGGAAGGGGAACCATGCAGCGGGCCAGAGAAGGGGGCGACAGCGGAGCCAGGCGCGCAGGGGTTAAACCGAGCGCAGCAAGGCCCGACCTCGCCCAGGCATGCCCCGCGGGGTAAACAACCCCAGAATGGGCGATAACGACCGCTAACGAGCCATCAGCAGCGGGCGTGGTGGAACCGGCAGCATCGCAATAACAATGCAAAAAGCACCCATGAATGGTGCAGGTAGACCAGAGCAGTTAACTCTTTTGTCCAAGCCACCCCGGGTGGGGAAGAGGATTACCCCCGGACCTTTAGGGCAGAAGGGAGGGGGGAATTGGGAGTCACCCAGCAAGGTGTACATAAGGGGGATTCTGAGGTGGCCTCCTCAGAATCCTCACGGACTTTCCACGTTTCTCTGTGTGCTGTACAATAAATTTCAAGACAACTTCCGCTGACTTCTCGGAGTGGCGTGCGTTCTTGACAGCTAGCTACAGTCACCATTGGGGACACGACAGTCAGTAAGGGAAAACTCTTTGGGGAGAGAATGGGAGCCGGGGGTCTGACCCTCGCCTCTCCCCAAAATGCTCCCAGGGGCTCTTGCGTGGCTCTGGCCCCCAACTGGGGGGTTACGGACAAAAGCAAGGCGAGCCCCTGGATTCCTTTAACGGAATTCCCTGTGCAGCAGCAGCATTGGAGGGGCAGCCACAGTCAATCCTGACCCCTCCACCAACCAATTAGTAACCAATGCCTAACCGCCAACCTTACAAGTTGTGACGAATTGCTATGCAGTAGGCGAAAACCAAAATGGCACCAGCCAATCAGCCAAATGGAAAAATTCCTACCAGGCCCCTGCCCCAAAGGCAGACGACCCCATGACAGGCATAGCAAGGTCAAGACAGAGGCCTAAAATCAGGGAGGGAGGGACGGGAGATCCGATGCTCGCAGCAAAGGTTAACATTACACAGCAAATCCAAGCAATTTCCTGGGCTGTCCTTCAACAATTGCAACAAGCAAATCTCCCTAACGACAGCCCAGGGCCCAATCAGAGAAGTGGTCATCTAAACACTCCCGCCCAACAAGCGAGGGGTGATATTCCTGGCCCCCACTGCAACACGTGCTCTCCATGAAGGAGAACACACTATCTAAAAATCTACATCATCTTCTTAAACTCAGCTCCCACCATGCAAAAGAGAGAGTTATTGACAAACAAGTTAGTGCCTTGAAAGAAAAATGTGGCAGTGTTTTGTGAAGCTGCCTCCTTGATCAATACTCAGCCATGGCTCAACCTGCTGTCTAGTGGATTTCAGATGAGGGCTGCATGCGTAATACGAGCCCTGGGATCAGCTGTCTCAGAGGTTAGCACAGGACAAGATTGTTGGTTGCTTTACAGTGTTTACTGGTGATTTATGTTCCCTATGTGTACAGAATGGGGTTGTCCCTCTTGTTTCTGATTGATATTATTTTTTTATTTTGTTGTACTTACTACTGTTCATTTTGGTTTTCTACAAGTATTTTCTTTTGGGTCAGGGGGCTGGAATGCCCATGCAGGACCCTGTCAGATGCAGAAATCAAAGGATTGAATGCTTCCAGAAGCAACAGGAGGTGGCATGAATTCAGGGGGCTTATCATTTTCTCTCTGTCTAGTGATTTGGGGACAGAAGGGGGGAAATTGAATGGCAAGAAGAGAAGAGCAACCAAAGCAACAGGTCCGCTCCAAAGTTAACTCAATTCTTTTGTCTAAAATTTGTTTTCCAAACGGCTTCATCTCACCATGTCGAAATGAAGTGATGGAAGCCTTCAGCACCTGCTCCTAAGAGAGATTTCAGGAATCTGTAGCACCATCCTTCTGTTAGAGAACTTTTGAAAAGAGTTTTCTATGGCCTCATCTAGTCTCTTAAGGAGTTTTCCTTCCTCTTTGAGAAATGGGAGTGGAAACCGAAGCTTTTGTTCACTCTGTGTGGTGGAAAACAAACATTTATTTGCGCACTATCACTGTCCTTTCCTTATTCTGTGAAAATATCAGGACCAAACTGCCTTCCTTTTGCCCATGGTAAGGTATTGTCAGCAGCTGCTGCACCTGTATGTAGAGCCCCTGTGTACAGTATGTAGAGCCACTGGACTGCAAGTTACAGTTCATCAAGTGACCACACAGACTGACTCCACTCAGTCAGGCTGACTATTGGATCCTTCTGGGCAGGAAGAATATAAGGAGTTTCTTGTTCTAGCAGGGTTGAGCAGCAAGGTCTTCCTGAGCTCTGGTAGCTATGCTTCAGTGCTGCCTCCTGGTTTGGCCTCTAGTCCTGACTTGCTCTTTGACTCTGCCTTTTAGTTAGCCTTTTGCTCCTGGCTAATATCATGTGCCCTAGCTCCTGACTTAACTCATCCTGCTGCTCATGATCAAGCTCTGACAAATATATTGAGGAGATGCCATTATTTCCTTAGCTGGTGGGTCTCCGCCTATTTGGAATGCTGTGTGGAACATACTCGGATGAGCATTATCCTGAGAACCTGGTGCCCATGATATCGCTGATGAGTGATACCACTCAATTCTGTTGTAAGAGCATCTTCTCTCTTACGTTCAACTCCCTTGTTGTTTTCCACGGTAAGCCAGATATTTCAGGAAACAGACATCTAGCCTGAAGCCATATCTGTGCTGCTTTCTCTCAGTGCTTGAGGACATTTAAAATAATAAAAGTTATTGGGACCTTCAGAATGCAATTTGGCAAGGAGTGGTGGTTTTTCAGGAGAAGAATTCTGGGGGATTACCAGCCATCTTGGCAAGCCATCCCAGCCTCTCCAGAGAGGGTTTTATATGTGGATTATGGGCCAGACTAGCAAATAATTCCAAAGGCATATTGTTTGTTATAGTCCCTTCATAACACCTGGTAATGCCTTCTCTGGAGGGCCTCCTGCATTATACCAGAAGGGTCCATAATCCATCCATAATGATCTCTTGTGTGAGATAGTTGCTGTTGTTTAATACTGGAAATCATCTTGGTTGTTTCACTGAAAGAGGGACTTGCCTCCTTGCCAAGAACACAATGCTTTATCTCATTTAAGCACAAATCAATTATCCAGCCACTTGTTTAATTAATTTTCTTACCAGCTACTTTCCCTGAAAAGGGAAGAGACAGAAGGCACCCCTGTCCCCTTGATCCTAGGAGGGATGAAGGTCACTTCAAAGTAATTGGGGTTAATATTTTATTTGTGGCCTTGCATTGCTGCTGTCATAGAACGTGTGATGTCTCAGATGGAAGATAATGGTCAGATCCATAAACATATGTGAATGTTTTAAAGGTCCACTGATTTAAATTGTACTTTGTAACTTTATGGCAGGAGCTCTGTCTCTAGAGGGACTGTCTTGCAGTTTAGTTTTCAGCTAGAAAAGAGAAACCCAGTAGAAGGGGTGACACACACAGTCCAAGCTTTTACCATCAAAGATACCTCTATATGAAAGTATTCACTTTTAAAAGTAACTTCTAATACAAAGTGATGAACTGTCCTCTTTGGCAGCCCAATTCTTTAGAACTACAGGGCCCTAAAGAACAGCAGATAATGCCCACTGACACTGTAGTCTAACCTCCAATGTCAAACAAGCTTTTCCATCTCTTACAGATATTGCTATGTTCATTCACTTCACTAGTTTGTAATGGCAATACACACAGGTCCTGCTATGCAAACGTAATACGTTCCCGAGATATGGTTTGTAAGGTGAGTGTTTGCATGGTGAACTGACCATTTCAGTTATTTCCTATGGGGGAAATCCCAATGTGTTATCAACCAAGAAGAAATGATTAAAAAAAATCCATCTCCCTCCCTCCCTCCCTCCCTGAAAATGTTGTTCCTTAGAGCTGTTATGTTATTTTCACAGAGATTACATTTGATTGGAGCAGCTGCTCAAGATAGGGGGGGTTAATAGCTCGGGTTCATTTGGGAGTGTGGTGCAGTGGTTAGAGTGTCATACTAGGGCCTGTGACACCGGGGTTCAAATCCTCACTCAGCCATGAAGCTCACTGGGTGGCCTTGGGCCAGTCACTGCCTCTCAGCCTAACCTCACAGGGTTTGTTGTGGGGATAAAACGAGGAGGGGGAGAACCATGGATGCCACCTTGAGTTTCTTGGAGAAAAAGGTGGGATAGAAATGCAATGAATAAGATATAAAAATAAAAGATATCTGCTACTCTTGTGTGCAGAGAAGCTGCTCGTGAAGGAGCAGAACTCGTGAAGGAGCAGATCCTCCCACAGATCTGATTCTTTGCCTCTGAAAAACATCATGTATGCATGCTGACAATGCTATATAGACAAATAAATAAATGGAGGGCCAGCTAAATACACTCTTATCTTTGATCAATGGAATAAAAATGAGTACACAGCATGTACAAGTGACTAAGGCATACAGCCTATTATAATGTACACAAGTTGGGTTACTGCAGAGCAGAGTGGGAAGGGTTTTTCTACACCACTTGACAAGCATGAGCCCTATTATGACCAGCCAATTGCTGGCTTTCCTGTGACTCTCACTTTTGTCTAGAAAATCCTTGTACAGCCCAACCCTATATACATACATATTCAGAAGTAAGCCCCATTGAGTTCAATAGGACTTTTTTCCATGCAAGTGTTTCAAGTTTCAAGTACTTAAGTGAACATATGATTGCAGCCTTATCCTTTTCAGCCACTGCTAAAAGAAAGGAGGCAGAGGCAGAACAAACAGGCAACTTGGCTTTCAGTGTTGCAGAACAGCATCCCATTAAGATGTTTATTACTTTCCTTACCAAGTTTTCCCACAAGGGTGACCAAACTGAAATGTGCCTCTCACTTTCTCATAGCCCAGCTGAAATGTTTACCAGTCAATGCTTGAACTCCGCAGTGAAGCAAAGAAATGAGTGCCGTGTAATCGCATATGGGCATTAGACTGTAGGGGCAGTTCCTCCTCAGGGGAAGGGTAGTTTGTATTGCAAATTAAAGGAGGGGCATGCAAAGAAGTGTAACTGGCTTGATTTGGCATGCATTTTGATAGGCAGTGAAGATACCGTCCCAGATGTATGAACTACTAGACCAGAGGTGGCCAACTCCCAAGAGACTGCGATCTACTCACAAAGTTAAAAACTGGCAGTGATCTACCCCCTTTTGGGGGGTTCAGGTCAAAGTTGCTGAGCTTTTTTAGGAAGGAAAGCCCTGTTTTTTGGGTTCAGGTCAAAGCTGTTGAGCTTTTTTTAGAGAGGAGGAAAGCAGGGCTAAAATCATGAGCTTTTTTAGGGGATCCAAAGTTGTTGAGCTTCTTTGGGGGGAGTCAGTGATCTATCAGTGATCTACCAGAGACGTCCAATGGTCTACCAGTAGATCACAATCTACCTGTTGGACGTGCCTGTACTAGACTAACCAGGCAATCGGCTATGTGTGGCATCTGGTTAGGTGGTATGGAGACAGGTGCAAAGCCTTTGCTACTGGGTAGCATTTTGCAATAGGGGGCTTGACACTGTTGGCATTGCTTGGCAGCAGTGGAGTCAGGAATGGGTGATGATGTCATCATCCCATGCTGTGCACTTCTGGCCATTGGCTATGAGTATGCCTGCACTCATATCAGCCCTGAGTGCTCACTAGAAGGACAGATCCTGAAGTTGAGGCTCCAGTACTTTGGCCACCTCATGAGAAGAGAAGACTCCCTAGAAAAGACCCTGATGCTGGGAAAGATTGAGGGCACAAGGAGAAGGGGACGACAGAAGATGAGATGGTTGGACAGTGTTCTCGAAGCTACTAACATGAGTTTGGCCAAACTGCGAGAGGCAGTGAGGGATAGGCGTGCCTGGCGTGCTCTGGTCCATGGGGTCACGAAGAGTCGGACACGACTGAACGACTGAACAACAACAACAATGCCTGCACAGTGCTGCTTTAGCCTCTCAGCTGCTGCCACTATACAACACATTCCTAAGACCATGAGATCCCCCTCCCTCTTGATTGCCACTTGGCGGTGGTGGCAGCCTCATTCTGCCCTATGTCCCACCTCCCCAGCCACTACTTGCATACTTCAATGGATTAAGGAACATTGAATGAGTTAATGTGTGAACTAAAGATAGCAGGAATGCCAGAACTCCACCTGATAAATAAATGCAACGTATGGCCCAAGGGGAGATAACTTACCTTTTGTAATATGTTACTGTTCATGTCCAACTCTGGTTTGTGGCAGGCCCTGTGCATTGAAGGCCCACCATCTTGTCATGTAGGTGCACACAGACATTTCTCCTTTTATTCACTTCTCCTTTCACTTCTCTGTTGTTTGTCTTAGTTCTAGAAACTTAGCTTCTTCCATTTGCCATAGCCTGAGTTCTGAATCAGCGCTGAGATTCTTTAATCCTGGACTTAGAACTCTGAATAGAAAGCTCAAACTGGATTTGCCCAAGTGATGAATGAAATCGAGAAGGTATGAGAAGAATATTAAAGCAGACAAATAAAATATAGTAACCAGCTGCATGTCCCCCCACCCGCCCAATCAAGCCTGTCTAAGCTGGCTGCTGACTTTGAAGAACTGGCCACCCTCTGGTCTGTGATTGGCCTTTTCTGATCTGCTGGCTCATGTAAATTCATTGTTCTCAGTCTCTAAATCTCTCCTACTTAGCCTTCAGGGATGCTCTTGGTGAGGGGGGAGGTAGAATTCTGGAGGGAGGTCATGGAATGTGTTGCACATTATCATACTATTTAGTCCTTTCTGACTTGGCAGATATTTCATTCTTTTGCTTTCCCGTCTTTAAAGCCTCTAATAGCCCCTTGGTTTTTCTTTGATCATTGCAATCAAGATATTTGCTACATGAAGTCTGGACATGACAATCTGCCTGTATGTTGCCATGGAGATAATTAAAGCACCACACACAAACCATCCAAGATTCAGAAGGAGCAATGTGTGAGTCAGACTTATAATGGAACAGCTGACATCTCAAGAGCTGTTGTAAGCATGGATAGAGCAGTGATGGCCCATTTCAATCTCCACCTTCATTTCCTCTAGTGCTAGTGTGACATGTTCTCCAAGGCCAATTCCATATGTGTTTTTGAGCTTCTCTCCATTCTATGGGTCTGCAGATGTGAAGGGTAGATATGCAGTTTTATAATGTATACAGATATATAGATATGCAGGTTTATAAACTGACTGATAGCCATGCTAGAACGTGGATTTACAATTGCATTTCAAGCTTCCTGTATTCTTCTGTGTGACCTGGGAACATAGCTTTAGCCCTCCATCCACTATTTTCTCCTCCATAGAATAGTAAACTTTTAGAAATGGCTATTTCAGTGTTTTAACTTATCCCCATAAAAATGTGGCTCTTTTGTCATGATTGAGAAGTGAAATGCAGCTCTTTTACTGAATTCCTCTTTCTTTTCCATGTCTGTGGGCATTTTTATATGGCTGTGGTTTTTTACCACCATAGCCAAGAGCAGCTGGCTTCGGTGAAACTGAAACTTGACCATGTGGGATAGATCAGTTGGGACTCTTAATCTCAGGGTTGTGGGTTCAAGTTGGGCAAAAGATTCCTGCATTGCAAGAGGTTGGACTAGATGATCCTCATGATCCCTTCCAATGCTACAACTCTATGATTCTATAACACAATATGGGGACATTTTAGTCTATCTCATTAATGTCTCGTGCGTGGTTCTCCAAACCTGGGTCTCCAACTGTTTTGAACTGCAACTCCCATCATCCCTAGCTAGCAGGACCAGTGGTCAGGGATGGTGGGAACTGTAATCCAAAAACAGCTAGAGACCCAAGTTTGGGAAACATTGCATGAGCTTATTTTTTAGTTAAAGTATTACTCCATGCATAAATGCTGTGGGCATATACATGCCCTTCCATAGAAAAAGGCATGGTTAAATCAGCACAGTTTCCTTACTCTAGCCTCTGCACCAGGAAACAGAAGCTTGAGGTGGTGGTTTAAAAGAAGGTGGGGTGGATATGGCTTTCCTACATTTGTTAATTTCACTAGAGAGCAGTGACAGTGAAGGAAATTGTAGTGTGGTCAAACAGAAAGGGGGCATTGCTCACTGCCAGGTTGTCACCAATCAGGTCACAAGGTAGCATGCGCTCCCCTGCAGCATGGCCAGTCAAACAGTACCTTCTCCCATGCTAGAGTGGCTGGGGAGACCCAGCCAGATGGGCGGGGTATAAATAATAAATAATAATAATAATTATTATTATTATTATAAGAAGGGGATATTGTGACAGTTAAAGTGGAAAGCATAACATGTGAATTGCGCTAATGCCCATTAAATGAAGTTTAATGAGAAGGTTTCCACTAGCATTCACATGCTATTTTGGGAAAATATGTGCTGATTGCTTTTTAAAAAAAAAATTCCCGAGGAAACAAATGTTTGTTTTAAAAATAGTAAACCTAAGGATGGAGTATATAAAGCACTTATCCCCCTGAATTCAAACTCAAAGTGGCACACCACATTGACTATATATATGCAAATTTGAACCAGATCACCGCTTAATGCAGCATTTATTGCCAAAGATTGCATTTATTTATTCAATGTATTTAGACCATGTCCTTGAATACATATATTTCAAAGGAGTGTACAAAGAGTATGATAAAATAGTAAAACAGAATTAAAACAATGGCAAAAGGGCAAATGTAAAGTGGCGTAAAAGCACTGGCTTCAGATATCAGCTGGCCTGCCTACATTTCCAATAGCCAAAGCAATCTTCTTGATGAGAAGAGAATCCTTCTTCCATTGGCCTGTGCAGCCTGTAAATTGTTTAGTGGATTCAATGTGTTTGGGGGGGGGGTGTTTTCACACCAAGCTTAGGAAATGCGGGTATTTATCATGAATATCATGTGCCCACAAATGTGTTGGCATCTGCATACAAATATTTTGTCAGTGTGTTTGCTTCCTCCTGGCACATGCTGGCTCTGTTTATATTCAGAGCCATATGGTTATTAGGGATGTATTTTTATGATGTGCCCAAAAGTAGGATAATGTTAACTTCCCCAAGAGGAGAAAATCTGGATTCCTCTGCCTTGGGAATGAGATGTTATTGCAACAGGAAAGGAAAAGGCGTGTGTTTAGGGTAAATTCTTCCACTCCTCCAAAGAGGCTGCAAGTGATTTTCCTCTCCTCCTGAAAGTATGACATTAAAGTATGGGTCTTGGCTGATCCATGCAGTGCATAGCATACCGTTGGTACTAGATAAGAACCTAGGAGGAATAGGTGAAGTAGATTCATGTACCTCTTGCAGTACGCTTTGGGTGCTCCCAACTAGGACAGTCAAGTGATTAACTAGATTCCTGTACACTCCCCAAAATTGGTATTTCTATGTTCCTTTAGAATTTAACTCTGCATATTACCTGTAGTGGAAATGTGGAAGAATTGTAATCGAGAAGGTGTAGGTGGCCTTGTGCAATTAACCCTTCATTTAATACTGACTGAAGTGCTTGCAGGAGCACTACTGTTCTTGGAAATGACGGAGCTGCAGGCCAGGTGAGGGTAGTAACAATCAAACCAGGTGGAAATAGCTGGGCCATTTAGCCCCATCCCTGGAGCAGCTGAAAACCAGAGGGCTTTCAGCCAGGAAGGCCTGGAGAGCTTTGATGCACCTATGTTGCTGTAGGTGCTGCATAAACTGGCCAGACTGAGATCCACTTTGCTGCTACCTATGGGGCTCCCTGCAGCTGGAAGGAGAGATTCACTTGGCTCTCCGGTATTGTATGCTTTGTGGGGTTACTGTCCATTTTTGTTTGTATCTTTATGAAGAGGGAGGGGTTGTTGGTTGTTGCATGAAGGTTTGTGTATTATTTGTGCATCCTTGTGCAAAGCAGGAACTGTTATTTGAACCTGAGTGAGGTGTGTGTGTGTGTGTTTAAAGTTAGGTAAAGGTAAAGGGACCCCTGACTGTTAGGTCCAGTCACAGACAACTCTGGGGTTGCAGCGCTCATCTTGCTTTACTGGCCGAGGGAGCTGGCGTACAGCTTCTGCGTCATGTGGCCAGCATGACTAAGCCGCTTCTGGCGAACCAGAGCAGCGCACGGAAACGCCGTTTACCTTCCCGTCTGAGCGGTACCTATTTATCTACTTGCACTTTTACGTGCTTTCAAACTGCTAGATTGGCAGGAGCAATGGGAGCTCACCCCGTTGCAGGAATTCGAACTGCTGACCTTCTGATCGGCAAGCCCTAGGCTCTGTGATTTAGACCACAGCGCCACCCGCGTCCCTTGTTTAAACTTAGTTTGCTCAATACAATTCAGCCTTTCTCCCCCACTAGTGATCTGTCTTTGCTTCAAAGACCCTTTAACAAAGAACACTTTTGCCTTTGGCAAAAATTACCAAAGGTGCTTCTGTTTAATTCTGCAGTCTCTTTTGTTCTGCCCTTATGCAGTCAGTTCCCTGCACCACACCTTTCTATAGGACAGCTGCCCTGGAGCAGCGTTTTTCTTTTTCTTCTTCTTCTTCTTGCAGCCAACCTCCAGTTAAGGAAGCATGAGGGCTGCTTTTCTTCTCTGCCATGAGTTTGGCTGCCTGGCTCCAGCACATCTTGCAGTCTGTGCACGCGGTGCACCTTGAAATGAACCGATTGATCTGCCACACTTTAAAAAGTAATGGTTTAATCATTGTTAGAGCTTAAAAGTAATCCTTTGGCCCTATTGATCATGATAAGATTATTCATGATGAATTCATTTGGCATTAGAATGGCTGTCCTCAAGCACCACCTGCAGTCCCCCTGTTCTTGTTTACCAGCTGCTGCCTCCCAAGTGAAAGGGAGAGGAAAGAGTGGCAGCCAGGGAGCACAGCAGCTCAGATTGCTGGCAAAGCTGAACTGGGCCATCTCGTTCTACCCCTATTGCGATTGGATTATTAAAAGCCCCACCACCCATTACAACCACAATGGAAGGCTTTGCTAAAGAATTATGCTGTTAAGGCTAGACTATGATTTTGCAAAGGGACGCAGGTGGTGCTGTGGGTTAAACCACAGAGCCTAGGGCTTGTTGATCAGAAGGTCGGTGGTTCGAATCCCTGCGACGGGGTGAGCTCCCGTTGCTCGGTCCCTGATCCTGCCAACCTAGCAGTTCGAAAGCATGTCAAAGTGCAAGTAGATAAATAGGTACCGCTCTGGCGGGAAGGTAAACGGCGTTTCCGTGTGCTGCTCTGGTTCACCAGAAGCAGCTTAGTCATGCTGGCCACATGACCCGGAAGCTGTACGCCAGCTCCCTCGGCCAGTAAAGCGAGATGAGCGCCGCAACCCCAGAGTCATCCGCGACTGGACCTAACGGTCAGGGGTCCCGTTACCCTTTACCTTATGATTTTGCCAATGAATGGTATGGCAGAAGAGTAGATGAAATGTGCAGTGTGACTGAGCATTGTAAAGGATCAGTGGAGGTGAGGGCTGGCAGAGACTCAGGACAGACTTTATAGCTGCTCTGAATTTAACCATGGACTATCTTAATTCCTCAGTAAATGACCTGGACATGCCCAACCTAGATATCCCAGCCGCTCAAGAAGCCCTCCCTGGACCCAGAGATTTGTAATAACTACTATCCAGTCCCAAACAACCTCTTTCAAAGCTATTGTGGATATTGAGTTTGATGTCTTAATTATGGGAGCTATTCTATTCTTTTGCTTTAATAATGTGTTAAGATGTAGCCGGCTCTGAGATCAGTGCAATGAAAGAAGGGCAGGATTAAAACTGAATGAATAAATAAACAAAACTCTATTCAAATCACTTCCTTTCTGCAGTCTTCTGTTCAGCCCCTTCCTTATTATTCCATAACAGAAGAGATTGGATCTCAAGCACTTAAACAGCAAAGTTAAGAACCAGCCGGCTGCTCTCCCCTATTATCCATACTTAAGACTTATTTCCCCACCCCACTTTAACAGCTTAATGAGAAGTAAAACTGTAATGGCAAAGGGGTTGGAATCTGCATGTCTTGCATCTTTGACCAGAAATTGCATGCCTGTTGAATATGTGCTTGTTACATAGCTGCCCATAGTCCTCACACATTTTTTCCTTCACCTGCTATTGTAACTTTAACCCAGGCGTACACATAGTCTTGGAATCTTAATGAGGTTGACCAGGAGTGGCGCAATGGTATGGTGAGCTGCAGATGGAAGGAAGAGTTGGCAGAAATCAGGCCTGCTCCATGTGAATAGAGGATACCTTAGAATCCAAGCCTATGTATTTACATGCAATAAATCCCCAATGTTAAAATATTCCATTTCATGATCTTTGTTCTGTTCATGAAAGGAAAGCAATAATGCATATTTACACATCTTCCATGAATGTAAGAGATGTACATGGCAGGACAATATGACAGATAACAAAGAATACAGCAACTGCATGTTAAATCATTGAGAGAGGTTGAAAACTAGGGAAGGATAAGCGATGGGGAGAAAATTCAGGTTGTGGGAGAAATTCTTTCAGTTGGCATTTTAATGTGAGCCCAACCTCATTTGCACTTTCTGAACCAATACACAAAGCAGAACACAGGTATCCTTTGAAATTTGCACTTCTCTGAATTGTGTGATAAAGTTCCTCAACCCAAAAACATGTGTGTGAAATGTATTGGGGAAAGTATCTGCAAAAATACATTATTAGTGAAATTAATGTAGAAAAATTAATTATATTTGGGGAAATTGCTTGCAAATATTACATACAAAATGTGTTTTAAAAGGAATGTGCTTGAAGATGCAAAGTAAATTGCAAGTTGATGTAGAAATGTGGGAAACTGAATTTAAGTTTGAAAAAATGCATAACTGAGAAAAATTAAAGTTGATAGATTTATCTGCCCCTAGTCCCTGTCCTTAACTGCTACAGATTATTACCAAGGGATAGCTCAGTTGGTAAAACATGAGACTCCTAATCTCAGTGTCATGAGTTTGCGGCCCACGTTTGGTGAAAGATTCCTGCATTGCAGGGAATTGAACTAGATGACCCTCATAATCCCTTCAAACTTCACAAGTCTGTGATCCAGTGACATTCAGTAGAATGTGAATATGCTTAAAATATGCCAAGCCCGTGAGTTTCATTCATCCCCCGAAATGTTTTTTTGTGGTCCCTCAAGACATCCCCTCTCTCCTCCAAATTGTCATTTTAAACGTGTGTGTGTGTGTGTCTGTGTCTGTGTCTGTGTCTGTGTCTGTGTCTGTGTCTGTGTTACCAAAAAAACCTGAAGGTTTTCCTTAAACAATTTTTGAATTGACCACTTCATACTTAATAAGGAGCTCCTGGAGGGTTAATCATGCTACCCTTGGCCTGGAAAAGTTTAGCCACCCTTGTGCATGGCTCTATGATGTGTTACTGCTATCAACCCTCTCCTGCTCCATCCTTGTGTTCAGTTACCCTGGATATGAAGATGAGAATAGGATAAAAGAGGTAGCTTCTGGGGAGACAGTGTGCATGTGCCTTCTCAGTAGTGATTGCTTCTCAGTAGCATCACCTTCTTGCTGAGGATTCTGCGACTGGAAGTTGCAGTCCCACCTCTGCGGGAAAATGTGCTGCACTGGAGTCTGAGGAACACCTACCACTGCCTTCCCATGAACTGCCTCAGGTGAGCTGCTAGCTAGATCCTTGGGGACAAGGTGAACGAGGAACATCCTCTACTGTGGGAAAGAGGAGGCAGGTGGTAGCACTTGCAGGAATGAGGCAATCGGAGCTCCCCCTCTCCTCCTTGATCATGCTTGCAAACATTTGAACATGGAAGCTCAAGTTGGTGGGAGGCTCCTGTTCAAATACCTGTGACCTCTATTTCAAGTCCCCAGGCTGGTTGTTTCCCAACATTAAGAACTCAATTCATTGCTTTATTAAGTCTGCTGAGGAAATCCCATGGTTTATGCACCACTATTTTTGAATGCTCTATATCTCGGGGGGGGGGGGGTTGTATCGCACTAGAAAGGTGCCTACCCACTTCAAAGACCAACTGGTCACAAAATGTGGCCAGACAAAATGTAAGCAGCTTGTGAGCCAGATGTTCAGCCCAGCCCCCTGCAAATATAAAGTTCTGAAGTATAAGTTCTTTTAAAGCAGCAGGTACAATTTCATTGCAAATTAATTTGTTTCACACCATGGGAGATGTTAAGTGTCTTCTCAGCTATATCTCAAGGGAATGACTGGGAAAGCGCATCTGTTTATTTTTAGAGTTTACTCTAGTTAATCAAAAGAATGCTTAAATAATTTCTGAAATCATGTAGCTTTAGTTCTTGTCAGGAGTACCTGTAAGATTGAGAACAAGAGGCTGCTAACCAAGGTGAACCAAATTATTATTGTTTATAATAGCTTTTGTTAAATTTTACATCTTAAAATAAACATTTTACATACTGTTAGATATCCAATGACTTACCTCCTCCTCTTTCCATGGTTCATTTTATTTATCTTTTATTCCTGCATATTTTGCTATAACCATTTTAGTCAGTTCTCCACTTTTACATCAGACATTAATTACACTGTTGGATTTATATTAATGCTGCCAGCATTTTGAGCTGTGTACAATTTTTTTCCATATACCCAATAAATATTTTCCACTCTTCTTTGAATATATGTTCTTCTTGCTCTCTTATTCTATATGTTAAACCTGCAAGCTCTGCTTAATCTAACATCTTAAGTTGCCAGTCCTCTTTGCCTGGGACCTCCCTCACTTTCCATTTGGGGGCTAACAAAACTCGGGCCGCCATTGTTGCACACATAAATAAATTTTGCTGACACTGAGGGACTTCAGTCTGAATTATTCCCAACGAAAAGGACTCCAGTCTTTTTGCGAAAGTTATCTTAAACAATATTTTTCAACTCATTATAGATAATTTCCCAAGACGAACCAAATTAGCTATGTGTATTTCAGAATGAATAGATTGAATTTACACAGCGCCTGCAAGTTTCAGCAAAAGGTGTGGATTCTGAACACATGAGCAGGGATTAGTATACTAAGCTCCATCTCCATTGCCTTCTTTGTCTCCTCCATAAGTTGGTGGACAAACTTCTGAAACATTGAGCCTTGTATACTTGAGGAGGCTCCCTGCATGCATTAAAATCCTGGTCTGCAACCATGCAATAAAGGTAAAGGGACCCCTGACCATTAGGTCCAGTCGTGACCGACTCTGGGGTTGCAGCGCTCATCTCGGTTTACTGGCCGAGGGAGCCGACGTACAGCTTCCAGGTCATGTGGCCAGCATGACTAAACCGCTTCTGGCGAACCAGAGCAGTGCACGGAAACGCTGTTTACCTTCCTGCTGCAGCGGTACCTATTTATCTACTTGCACTTTGATGTGCTTTCGAACTGCTAGGTTGGCAGGAGCAGGGACCAAGCAACGGGAGCTCACCCCGTCGCAGGGATTCGAACCACCAACCTTCTGATCGGCAAGCCCTAGGCTCTGTGGTTTAACCCACAGCGCCACCCGCGTCCCATGTAATAGTGAAGGCCAAATGTTTTGGTCACTGCAGAAGTATACACACAAAAACTAGAAATCCAAAGGTGGGAGCAGTTCCCTGTACTACCACCCCAAAAAACAACAACAATCCAGTGGCTGTAGAACGTGAGCATCAGATGGAGAAGAAAAGAGGCAGGTTGCAGAGTGGAATGACCTGCTTAGAAGTAATGTCTGGCTGAAACCCTGAACAGCAGCCCACTCTTAGGTTGTGATGATACACTGCAACGTTTTTTGTTGCAGGCCCCACTAGTACTCCTGTTTCACCAACAGTAGTTGGTGAGAATCTGTGCTTAGTACAAACTGTAACAGAAGTCCTGATCTTCTCCCTCTGCAATTGCACAACAGAGCCTGCGATTCCTCTGCCTCGAAAAACCCATAAGAAAATACAAACACCTACAGACACTAGAAATACAACAACTAAAGCCTTTGCACAACTGTAATGCATACACATTTTGGGCCACAAATCAATAGTTAGATGCTTTTTTCCTATTAAACCGCTTGCTGTAGACAACATTATTTTCCCAGAAAGCATAAGCACTTATTGCCCCCAAATTTGCTGCCAGTTGATAATATATTAACTAATATTTTCCCAGCTTAACAGTTACTCTGGAAGAAAAATATACTTTAGATACTAAAAAAAGATAGTAAAATAAAACCATTAAACAGAAAACCCCCCTCTGTAACTCACATTTGAAGATGAAATATGCATTTCTTTATCGTTGATAAGAATTAAGTGCACTTTATATGTAGGGAATGTGAGAGTTATAGTGTCCTTGGCTTATTTTTGCCCATTGAGCTATCCTGACTATTCAGCTCACACAAGAGTGCTAGGCTGAAGTATTATTTAATAAATCTGGGGTGTGGCGTGGCAAAAACAGCCTTCCAACAATTCTTAGAAGAATTATCTTTAAATGTGGCATGATCAAGGATTCCCCCCCCCCCTCTCTCTTTCCCTCACCCCACCCTGGGCTTTTTTAAAAACAATAAAAAGCCTTGCTGCCACTTTCGGCAGAATCTTGGCTGCTCCAGTCTCATTGCTTGGACAAAGAATCCTGTGAAAATGCTACAACATCATGGAGTAGCATTGTTCCCAGGGTTACCTTAGGAACCCATTGTTCCCCCATCGGCTACCTTGTATTTTAGGTAAGATTGAAATTCTTGAAATGTGACTGCCCCCAGTAGTCACTGAATTATTCCCTTCCCCTCCACCTGGGATGAATGGCCCCACAAACGTGGGAAGGGGATATTTGTCACAGCTTTAATCAGGCTGACAGTGAGAAGTGGGCTTCTCTAGGAGAATAATTGCATGATGTAGGCATGGAAAGGATGGCTTGGGGTGAATTATGCCAGGAAACCAATTATGTGGGAAGAATGATGTTCATGGAGATTGGTGTGGGAGCTAAGGTGACTGCTTGCCTATGATTAAGCCAGTGTCTAGAGAGAGAGAGAGAAGGTGGTTTTACCCCACTCCTAAATGTCTTGACTTATGCTCACTTACTTTATGGTACATATAACTCCAGAGGAGCCCTTAAGAATTAAGCCAGATGCTGCCCTGGTTTTTGTCTCTTGGTCATGCCAGAGCATGACTAGATTGTTAATATAGAGACAGGTTGCCATTTCCCACCCCCCATTAAGCAGTCTTGAAGGCGCAAAAGGCAGTCACTCTTGTTGACTCTATTTAGGTGTGGGTCTGATTAGTGCCTGCATGTAAGATCTTCTGGGAACCACATTATGTCACCTTGAAGTACATGATGGGAGGGGGGGAAAACCCAGAATATAAATATAATGAAATAAAATTTATCAGTAAGATGCATCTCCAAAATATTCCTTTTGGGTGGCACCGTGGATAATTTTGCTCATACATATGATCTGACCGATCAGTTGGGAATCAGGAAATGGATTGTCTTATGTTATTATTGTGCAAGAACCTTTCTACAGTACAGTGCACCACTTTGCTGGCTGTGGTGTACACTGTGGTCTTGATGGCATGGGTAAAAGGAGGTAGGGTTGGTGAGTCTGCAAGCTGTCCTGTCCAGAGAGGGGAATTGCCCATAGCATATCTGCACAGCTTAATCCACCAAGCCAAATACAACATACATGTAACAGTATGTCAGATACTCAGTAAACCTCCACTTGGTACTGGAAAAAAACAGTATTTGACAGATCACAACAAGGTTAGTATGGCACATTTGGCTTTGTAGGTCACAAGTTGTGTGGAGTCTGTGTAATAGGTGAGATATTAAAGTAAATAAATGAATGCATTTTGTTTATGTTAGAATTGTGTGTGCTTTTGGTCATTGCTAGAAGTCAGGGTGCCTACTGTGTTCAAAGCCTCCAATAAATGTTGCCTTGATGGATTTCAGGGAGGTCTGATGCAGTAATGTGTTAAATAGGTTCCTTGAAAGGTGTAGATTCACAGCTATTTTCCTGCTCATTGCCTGGATTAGCCATAGAGCTCTGGATAAAGCACTGTGCAAGGTGTTGATGCTATAGCATGTGAGAGTGATTGTGTGTGAGTGAGCAAGATGTTCCCAGTTTTTGTCAGGCTTGCAGTGAAATGCACTTGTGATTATACTTCATGCAGATTCCTGCCCTGAGCTAAGGGCAGGTAACAGGATAGTCATGAGAAATACAGTCCTTGTTATTCTTTAGTACTATTTAAGAAAATAATAATCAAGCCATGCTCCTGTGTGGCATTGGGGACAAATAAGTGCTGGTGCTAAAACCAGGCCCTGCAATTAAAAACTTGCTTGTTGTTGTTCAGTCGTGTCCGACTCTTCGTGACCCCATGGACCAGAGTATGCCAGGCATGCCTATCCTTCACTGCCTCTCGCAGTTTGGCCAAACTCATGTTAGTAGCTTCGAGACTTGCTATGGAACTCAAATAAGGGATTGTTGGGTGGGTAAGGGGGCACCAAAAGCAAAGAGCAGCTATCCCTGCATCTCTTAAACCCTTCTTTATTCTGTGAAGAATTCAGCACATTGGAGAAATTGAAACTGAGTGATGTGTGTGTACGCATGTATAATTTGAATACTGAATTGTAATAAGTGCTGGACAAAATAAAGGTCTAACCCAGCAGCCATCCACATTCCCTCCCACCCCTTAGGCTGTTCAAAATGGGCAATAAAGTAAACAATGCTTTCATGTTCTGCTTCCCTAATCTACATCCTTGTGACAAATGGTTTTGCCCTCCTGATTGACACCTGAACCCTCCCAGGTCAAGGCTGGCTCCATAAGCACAGTTGCAATTATTCTCCTTACCTGGCAGCATTCCCCTTTCTGAACTGAAGCAAAGACTGACTAGTGCCAGAAGGGGGCTGTCATTTAGTTTGCTTTCTGTTTTTAATTTACTTGCTGGTGCAAAATTGATCCCCCTGGAAGTCTCTGGCCTCTGTATATTCACACCTATCGGCTTAATAAAAATAAGAAAGAAAGAAAACCCCAACCACTGCTACTTCTCAGCAATTTCATTATACAAATCAATTCTCTGCACTTTAATTTCTTTATCCCCCACTTCCCACCTTTTATTTTGTTGAGCTGTTGAGCACAGGATTGTGGGAAACTTTCCTATCTGCCATAGGCTGCCTCTGAAATGCTTCCATACACATTTGCATTCAGCTGAGAAACAGACAACAAAATGGTAGTACTTGGAGAGAATTAAAATAAATTGTCTGCATTTGGGTGGCAAAGGAAGATTCTGATGCATTTCACACAGCACTGTAGAGCTTTAGCACAACAAACTAAAGGCAGTGTGTGTTTTGCTGGACAGCAGAGAAGGAAAAGGCATTTTCTAGATGACACCCATTTAAATCATTGCCCCATTTATAAATGCTTATGTTTTTTTGTTTTTGTTTTGTTTTTTAAATCCCCTTTCTTGAAATGTTTTCCAGGATTGTTCTCCTGAAATAGCTGTGGTGCCACGGCTAGGAGAAAACTCCCATATGGAGCTGCAGGTGGTATACTCTGTTGGGGAGCAACTTATCACCACTTAGGATCTCCCCACACATGCCTACTGTGTCTTGCTGTAGGCGCTTGGGCTGCATTATAGCTGCAGCAGCTGAGAGCTGTACACCCCTGGTACACCCCTTGTAAGCAGGCTCAAGGACAAAGATATACCAGCACCTCCCTTTAGACATAAGCTGATTTAAAATTATGTGCAGCACAACTGACATGCATAGGCAGGCCTGGTGCTCTCATCTTGTACTCTCAAGAAACAAAACCCTACAAAACCCTTAGCATTGCACATCCCCCACCCCACCCCAACCTCTGCACAATAAACCATAACCCCAAATTTTCATTTAAAAAAAAGACTTGCTTGCTTGCATTTGTAAGAATCTGTGGTTTGAGGCAAAATATACTGGCACCCTTTCTCTTCTTTCAATGAAAAGCTAACCTATGCCTCATTTTAAGTGTTTTACTCCCACCTGCTGCCAGGGGCATAGGAAGGGAGGGGCGGAGGGGACGGGTCGCCCCGGGTTCCACTCTGGGAGGGGTGACAAGATGGCCCCTGCCTCCCCCCAGCTGTAGAGCGACGGAGGGCTTGCGCAGCATCCATACGGGCTGCCGCTCTCACACGCCGTCTGTACGCGTGTCCGTAAGGGATGCCGCTCACGCGGCAGCCTGTACAGTGGTTGTGCAAGCAGCATCCCATATGGCCGCCGCACATGAGCGGCATCCCGTATGGACTGCACATGTGCGGCATCTTGTACGGTCACCACACATGCGCAGTCTGTATGGGCTGCGCCACCCCAGGTGCCGGAGAGGGTTCCTCCACCACTGCCTGCTGCCCTAGGGAAAAAATAATGCAGAGGCACATGCTACAAATCTCTTGTACTGCAGTGAATCTTGTACTATGTGCCAAAAAGCTCAGAATGTTAGGACTTGGGCTTTGTACACTTGCAGTAACACCTTGAATTGAGCCCAGTAGCACACAGGCATACAGCACTGTGCTTTTAGAATGGGTGGTATATGGTCACATTTCACTGCCCCCTTAACAGCTGGGCAGCCACATTCTGCACCCGCTGCAGCTTCCAGATTGTCTTCAAGGGTAGCCCCATACAGAGTATACTGGAATAGTCCAATCATTAAGTTATGGTACCATGGGTTACTGAAACCAGACTATCCCAGTCCTGAAAACAAGCAGTTCATACCATTAAGGCTACCTGAGCATCCACTGATGGCATTGGATAAAGGAATATCTCCAAGCTTTGTACCTCTCCCTTCAGATGCACGTCCACCAATAATGTACCGTCCCCCCCCCCCCTTTGGAACACATACTAGAGAACCAAATGTTTGCAGCTGTGGGGGGGGTAGGGAATATCATGGCAACAATTGAGCAGATGAAAGCACTTCTCATGTAACTCTCAAGAGCTTTGCAAAGGGCTGGGGAGAGTCGAAAAGCTGGAAGGGTGTAAAACAGAATTGTGCTGTCCTGGAAACAATCCACATATTTCTTGGAAGTCCTCTCTCACACCCCAGAAACCTTTCAACAAGAGTTTTTAAGAGTAAGTGCTGATAATTTTTTTCCCATGGGCCTTCATTGGAATAGCTGCTGTCAGGCACAAAACATATTGCCCAGGCCTTGGATGTTTGAATTTTCTGTTTGAAGAGTCAAAAAAACATCTTTGCCATGACATTAGCTGCTTTGAAGCAACCCCAGGTTTTGTTTGTGTTTTCTTATCTGATTGCGATGGAACTCTTTTCATCACTAATTTTCAGCTGACTCCTGTATATTTTGGAAATAGGCATTAAATAAATAAATGAAGCCAAGGGAGATGATGAGTGCTGCATCCCTGGGAGGAGAACCATTTATTGTCCCTAACCTCCTTGAAGAACTTTTGAGCCTCCTGCCCTTTTAAGCTCCTGATGGCCAAAGGGGCTGGGATGATGAGGCTTGGCGGACAGATGATGCACTGCTCTTGACAGCGCTGAAATCCTGCCCCATGGCTTCCTGCTAAGTAATGAGGCATGCTTCTGCAATCACTTCAACGGCAAACTCTACAAAATCACTTTGGGTTTTTCTTTCCTTCCCTCCCTCCCTTTCGCCCCCTTTTTAAATCTCATACATTTTAAGCAAAGAAGATGGCTCTTGCATCTGCATTTAACATCCCGCTTGATTAGATCTTGTCAGGCTGTCTTTAAATGCTATCTCAGCCTGGAGGTTCTTGCTGCAGCCTGTAATTAAAGGAAGAGCTTGTTCAGATATCTTACCTGATTCCTCAGCCCCTTCACAGCTTCACAGGAATGGCTGGCGCATTGCGACTGGTTGGATGCTATGCATACATACACTGGCTTTCCTCGGAGATTGAATTGGCAGTGTAAAAATAATCTGTCAAAGTGAAGGAAAAGTAAATAGGCCTCAGACAAAAATCACCACTCTGGTAAATCCTGTAACCACCAAATTAGAATGAGTGATCCTCTGTAGACAAAGGCTTTTATTTTCACCAATAACTCAGCATGTTGGCTTGGTTCTAGCTACATGGGTGTCCTATAACTTCCTGCTAAGCAATGGAATCTGCTCAGCAATTGATTGCACTGTAAATTCTGCAAAAATCACTCTGAGCCTACAGGCTGGCAAGAATGTTATTCCACCTCTGCAACAGACAGAAGCTCAGTTTGCAAGTAATACCAAACCATGGTTTAACATGATGTGCACTAGCTGGAATGAAGCTGAGCAAAGCCTTGGGCTCTCTCTCTCTCTCTCTCTCTCTCTCTCTCTCACTCACACACACACACACACACACACACACACACCCCACTTTACTGTCTTCCTCCCAGGCAGCTGGGAGAAGGACTTCACCAGCACTGTCATGCCATACAAACCAGAGGTAGTGGTATAAAACAAATTGTGATTAGTTAAACAAGCCGGCTTCATTGCCTGTGGTTTGAAGTTGGCTTGTTGCTTTTTAAAATATTGAACCATGGCCCATGGTTCATAGAACACAACAAGACAAGATAGTGTGGAAGCAGAACTAGATGCTGGTCAAGTAGTCTATGCTAAGATAACCTAAGCTGTGAAATTTCTCTGAATACTTCTCCCCGCTCCCCAAAAATGCTTTCTTTTTTAGAACCCTACCAGGAGAAGAATTCTACTTGGCAAAATGTTCTCCACTTACTGCCATTCCTTGCTCCCTGAAATGCAGCACAGCGTCCTAGAATAGCATTAGGCTTAAAGGCATAGTAGGGAATGCAAAACAGTGGCCAATACAGTTACTGCTTCTGCCATTTACAGAAGCAGCAAAAAAACAACAACACAAAACCCTTGGGGGGGGGTGGAGAAATTGCTACTGCCAATGCTAATGATGAACCCACTCCCAAGAAACTTGTTGGAAAATTTCACCATCCCCCTGGTTAAAATTGGTTAAATGGTTCTTCACCACCACCACCACCACCCATTTTCTCCCAAAATACTGTAGAGATTTTCAACAGCCCATTTGCATACAGCTCTATTGTAGTGTTACATGTGAAAACAGTCATGGTACGTGTGGGTATACTCCACCATGCTTCATTATAAACTAAGAAGGTATAGGCCTTCCCTCTGACCATTGCTTGTAACTGGTGAGTGAGCCGCATGTTGTTTCACTGCTGCCACCAACCTCAAGTTGGCAGCCTGGCAGATCAGAGAACCTCCTGCTCCCTATTTAGCCCGGAATACTGTTGTTTGATGACACTGCCAAGAAACTGTCACACCAGCAGGTCACTTTGGAGACACATGTGCATGTCAGAATTAGATCAACAGGTATCAGCTCAATAATGTACCTCTTGGAAACAAAGAGCATCTGGTATGGTTTAGCTTCTCCTCCTCTAGATGGTGCACATTTGTAGTACATTCCTGGGAATAATATTAGCCCTATTCTGCGTTCCTTTTTCACTCATGAAAACAATGTGTGAGTATGGTTTGATACCTTGCTAGCTAGCCCCACTCATACCTTCACATGCCCACTTTCACCAGCTTATTCAGTTAACCACCAAGTCCAGTATGTACAAAATATGATTCCTATTTTGTCAGTCCCGTAGTACATTCATTTCTAATTTCTTCATCTCCTTTTGTATTTTTCTGTCTCACCTATTCCTTAGAAGAGTACCATGAAATAGTCTGGTAAGTGTCTAATGAGGATGTTTCATCCCAATGGGCTTCATCAGCTGTGCGTGGTTCGTTACTGTATATAACAGCTACATGGATCTTATTTGTGATAGATTCTCAGTTGGGGTGAAACAGGGGAATATCCAGGAATCCTTGTCTTTGACTACCTGTGCCAGCATCTACCAGTGCCAGTTTCTTATGTCTACCAACCTTATTATCCTCATTAGACACTTACAAGACTATTTCATGGTACTCTTCCAAGGAATACGTCAGATAGAAAAATACAAGAGAAGATGAAGAAATTAGGAATGAATGTACTACGGGACTGACAAAATAGGAATTGCAATTTGTACATACTGGACTTGGTGGTTAACTGAAGAAGCTACATTTTAATATGTTATGTCTCGATGTTGATTTTGAAGTTATGAGAAGCTGTATCTAATTTTGAGAAGTAGTTTCTAGTAAATACCTTTACAATTGTTATTATACAGCCTATTACATTTACGTGTTTTTTCAAGTGGATTTGCGTAATATAGGCATTCTAGTGGTTTTGATTTCGCTTTCACCAGCAGTCAGTGTCTGGCAGCTGAGCGTAGGTGTTTCTGCTTCCCTAATGGAGCAATCTCATGAGAACGTAAAAAGAGCTTGCTTGACCAGACCTATCTAATCCAGCATCTCATTCTCACCGATGCCTATGAGAAGCATGCAAGCAGAACCTGGCTCCCATGCACAGTTCTGGGGCTTCCCCTGCCCCACCCCCACCCCCGGAAGGGAAATCAGGGGGGAGAATGAGAGGAAAGCTTTGTAGTGCCAATAGGAGTCATTGTGCTACCTTCCAGTAACAGAATGGGCTACTTGTACCCTGCCCCCTGTGTGCGAATAAATGCATGGATAGGATTACTATTGTTAATGTATCTGTTGTGAACCACTTGAAGTACGTATAGTATTTGCAGAAACCTGACTTGACTCATATTCTGTTTCTCCCAGGGAATGAAATGGTTTGCATTGACTTCTATAGGCAAGAACACATTTGAGATAGGAGCAAATTAGGGTCATTCCTATACTACAGGCACCTTAAATTATGCTATAGATTGTATCCCCCCCCCCCCGCATTTTATCTTTTGTGAGTCACTCAGACCTTCTTGGTGGTGGGAAGCGGTGCATGAATTCAATTAACTAACTAACTAAATTAACTTAAATGTGGGAGAAATTAAGTTGCTTCCATTGCAGGCATTACTGCGGTGAAGGCAAATCCTGGACCCCATGAGCAGCTCTAGCATTAGGGACAGAGGATAGATTTTGCCCTAACTGCAACATCATCACAGATTGCAGCCTGTTTTTGCCCACAAATGCCGATGGAAGCCAACCTCCCTTATGAAGGAAACTAAATTCACCTCATAAAAGACTTTGAAGCACAAGGCTTCTCACAGGTTAGCTCCTTTAATTAAACAAGATCAGATTTGCATACAGAAGATGGTCATGGGAACCCATAAACCTTTAATTAATCTCTTTTCATAACAAGAACTGCTTTAGTAAGGGTGCCGAAAATGCTTTGCTACCTTGTAAGCCCCAGGAATGATGTAGCTGGTTCCATGTGTGCTAGAACAGCATTAAAATAACTCCTCTTTCATTATTGCAGTTCACATTACCTCTCTGTGGACTTACCCTCTCTCTTTTCCATTTTCAGAGACTGGCTGATGCGGCTGAGAAATTTCAGAAAGCCCATCGTTGGCAAGACAACATCAAGGTAAACCTCTCTTTTGTGGCCTCTAATCATATCAAGGACTGAACACACACACACACACACACACACACACACACACACCACACCACACACTCAGCCTGTCTCTTTGTCTGTCACACACACACACACACACACACACACACTTACACACTTCAGTGTTACATGTGCTGTCAAACCCCTTATTGCAAGTGAACGTTTTTGAAACCCAGATGCAATGGGTGTTTGTTTGTGTGTCCAACATAAAATAAGCATGACTGATGTAAGTGTTTCTATAAATACATATGTCTGATAAAAGAAACATTCCAGCTGTTGCTCTGCAGGTCACAGGTCTTCTCTCACTATGTTTACAGCAGGGCTCATATTACATTTCAGGTACTTTAGAGAGGGGTGTGGCTGTATCAATGTGCTCGTGCCTTTTGAAATTCATTGTAGGTCAATATAACTATTAAGTGACCAAATTAAAATAAATTATTGAATACAATGAGGTCCTTAAAATATATCTTTTCCCCTCTGCTTCTCATTCTCAGAATACTTCATAAAGCCATTGTGTCTTCATTCTCTCTATTTTCCACTTCCTTTTTCTTCCTCTGCCCCATCACTCCTTCTCCTTTCCAGCTCCTTGGTTTTCCAGAAAGCTCTGTATTTGCAGGTGCCCTGCTATTTGCTTGTTAGTCCCTCTGTGCCGGCCAGCCAAAATGAAAGTGAATTCAGTCATTTTGAGCTCACTTTTAGTATCGCCTCTATCTGCATGTGCAGGTAATAAGACGAGACAGACAGCAGGAGATGGAGGTAAAACTAACAGTTAAAAGCTTTGTTTTTGAGCTGCTGTGGAGTGCTCTGTTACGAACATGCCATCTTAATAGCGCAAGAGGCATGATGTGCTAAGAGGTGGCCCTACAGGCAAGGGTTTGCTCAGTCCAGTTGCGGTGGGGGGGTGTTGGGTTCTCGCATATGAGAATACAATGGCATTCACATAATATTTGATGCAACTCGTTCCAGTTGGAGTTTGTTCAGGAGGAGGTGAAGAGCAATCTAAGATGGTGACAAGCAAATGTTGCTGTTTTAATGATTGCATTTGACTTTGTAATTATGGCGGCGCTAAAGCTCAGCAAGAAATTGTGGCATTCTGCTGGGAAATGCATTTAAATTGTAACAGGAAGACAAAAGAGAGGGAAAACTCCCTTTCAGAGATAGCATTAGGGCAAATAAGTTTCTTAAAGAATGGTTCTTCTGTCTAGTTTCATATTCCAGCTGATAGAAGCTACAGGAGAGCAGTTGCCTACTTTGGGGGCATCAGAGTGTCCCCACTAGATGCTGTCTTCATTCTTCTTATAGCACAGTGTTATGCAGGTAATCTGGTGGGACAGGCGATGAGAGAGCCTTAAGGAGGTTAGGCTTGATAAAGCTTGGGATCCCTTTCCACCTTCTTTTCCAGCTTCCTCTCCTAATATAAATGAGCACCTTCGTCACCAGAATCAACATCCAAACCTGCTGGCAGTGAAAGGATATAATGCTTTCCCTTTTGCTGTCTCTTAAGAAAAGGAAACCATATTTTGATAAACTTATTTAGAAGAATGGGGTGGTGGTGGTGGTGAGGAGCAAAAAGCTCCCTGCAGTGAAGTTCACTAAAAACAACAGCAGCATTGAAATGCTGAATCCCACCCCTTTGCCAAAACAATAGTTCTCCCACAGCAAAGGGCACGTTCCACAGCTTGCCATTCTGCTTGCTCCAGTGAGATACATTATTTTTTATAGAGGTAACTTGACATTCCTTTTACTTCTTTAAAGGATCAAAGGGCAAGCACTCTGAGTACTGCTAAAGTCTGTTGTTATAACTTTACACCTGAGTGAGTTCGAGACCTGAGAGTCAACCAGAGCATCATTTGTGAAAAGACAAAGGGGTGAAACACACACTGAATGGCAATGCGCAACCCACTGAGACCTCTTGTGGCACAATGGAAATTTCTGTTAAGGAAGGAGGAAAGAAGAAGGCAAGGATATTAGGGCCTGTGGTGAATGGGAAAATATGGAGTGTACATATGTGGAAAACAGGGAAGTGAGGCAGGAATGGAACCTGGAAGGACCCCAAAGAACATGTGAACATACTCATGATTCTGGGTATTCATAGAATCCAGCACTGTGCTTTGAAGCCCCAACAATCAGCAGATAGTCAGGATTTTGAATTGCCTTGCAAAACCCCTCTTTGGCCCAACCATGACTTTACCTTCCCCTCACCTGATGTCATGTATGATGTCAGGTGGAGGACAGGAAGGCGTGGCTTGACTAAAAATGGCCTGGCACTCCAAATGCAGAGGACTGGCGGACCTAATTAGGCCCACAAGCCAGAAATTCCCCATTCCTGCTATAGAGGCTGCCTTAACAAGTAAGCCTTGACTTCTCAATAAATCAGAAGCTAAAACCTATTTAGGGAAGGGAAGAGGTTAATTTCGTATGAGAAATATAAAGTGGTTGGTCATTCCTGCACAGGATCCAAGGGCCTTTCCTGAAAAAAATGTGCTTCTGTCCTGTGTTTTCCCAGCACTCAAAATAGTTCTTCCATTGCCCTTATAAGCACTGAGTGGAAGGTGGTTGCACCAGTGTCATGGGCATGGTGACTCTTATACCACTGCACACTTTATCAACATAATCCTGCAACTTTAACATGTCCAGCAATAGCAGCACTTTCTGGTAGGCAAGGTTTGCTACCCATGTGTTTGAGTTCTTTGCATTTTGTTTCATAAGACTGGATTTATTCAGTGCTTTGCTGGCATGCCAAAGGCACAAATTGCTCTGCTTCACAAGTTATTTTCCCGTGTTGGGTAATTTTACTGCTACGGTAGTATGAATTATTGAAATATACAAAATGTCCATAACAAGTGCTGCTAAAGCAAACTGGCTTCCAGATTTTAGGCTTTGAAAAATTAGCTGGCTGTTTATAGGAGTTGCATCCCACCCATCACCTCTTCCTCTGCGATCTTTAATGGTATCTGTAGGGGAAACAGCTTTTAAAAATAGATCCATGCCTCACAATGAGGAATACTTAAAATACCTGCTTCTTCTCATTCAATCAGAGATGGGATAAGATGCCTGTGAAGAGTAGGTGTGAAATTCACTTTTTTCCCCCTAATTCAGGTATCGTTCAGATTTGTTATAACAATGTAAGAGATTCTATGTCACTATTCAAAACTGAGTAGGTTTAATTTATTTAACTCTCGCTAACTAACTCTCGTGGGTGGCGCTGTGGTCTAAACCACTGAGCCTAGGACTTGCTGATCAGAAGGTCGGCGGTTCGAATCCGCACGACGGGGTGAGCTCCTGTTGCTCGATCCCTGCTCCTGCCAACCTAGCAGTTTGAAAGCACGTCAAAGTGCAAGTAGATAACTACCGGTAGGTACCGCTCTGGCGGGAAGGTAAATGGTGTTTCCGTGCACTGCTCTGGTTCACCAGTAGTGGCTTAGTCCTGCTGGCCACATGACCCGGAAGCTGTCTGCGGACAAACGACGGCTCCCTTGGCCTATAGAGCGAGATGAGCGCTGCAACCCCAGAGTCGTCCGCAACTGGATCTAATGGTCAGGGGTACCTTTACCTTTAACTTTGGTGGCACTATTTCCAAAAGCTATGCTGAGAATGAGAAACCTCTGGCCCATGCACCTAACCCAGCCCACTCTTTGGTAAAATCTTTGGTTCATGCCAGCATATTCTCCCCAGTTTCTAAAATTGGGCATTGTGTGGAGAACATACATGGGAAGAACCCAGGGTCAACTTATGAGACTTAGGGGTCATTAATTCAGGAAAGACAAAGTAGTACTTCACACGGTGCATAGTTAAACTATGGACTTTGATACCATAATATGCAATGATTACCATCTACTTGGATGGTAAGTGGTGAGGTTGGAATATTAAAAGAGGATTCGACAAACCCATGGAGGATAAGGCTGTTGGTGGCTGCTAGTCATGATGGGTGCAGTCAGTTGCTGTAGAACATAATCAAGGTAATGCTATTGTACTGATTTCCTACTGGTGGGCTTCACATGAGCATCTGGTTGGCCACTTTGAAAACAGAGTGCTAGACTATGTAATCCTTTGGTATGATCCACCAGGGCTTTTCATATGTTCTTAGCTAACCCAGTGTTACTATAGACACCATAGTTTCTCCCTCCTTCTCCCTCTCCGCTGTATGTAGCAGTGTGCATACCATGGCAACTATAGCTGACTTACTAGGATATATTAGGAGCAAAGGTGGCCTTGGGCCTCTTCTGTCTGTAGCAAGAATAGAGCACGATTCCTTCCACTTGGGTTATGCTTTCATCACTCCAGCTTCCATTTCCTTAAACCAAAGCCCACAACCAAGTGGGTTTTATTGTTTCAGTTTACAAGAGAAATGCCCTCAGATGCCCGTTTTCTCCTTGGAAGACAGACAATATCTCTGGGCTTCAAGGTCGCCTCACTGACAACTCCAAATTGCTAGCTCTGAGCCTGATTCTCATAGGAGCATCTCCACTCCCATCAAGATATTATTAACATCACTGGAGCACAAGCACAGGGAGCCAGAGGGCAGCCTCTATGCTTTTCTGCATTTCAAAACAGCAAGACTAGCAGGCAATGGCTGACTCATGCAAGCAGACATGAAGTGAGCAGCTAAAGTTATTGTTCCAGGAAAGACAGATGAGCCCCCACAGCACTGAGGTTAGCATGCTCCACCTTGACCTGTCCCTTGATTTGGGTGCCTCGGAGCCTGGCCCCTCTTGACAACATCAGCATCAAAGAAGGATTTTCAGCTTTACAATTTGGCACTTGTAATGGGCACCTGTCTGGTAAAATCTTTGGAACAGCATAGCAAATAGATTTTAAATGTATCTGTATTCTCTCGTTTTCCACTTGCCACCACGCTGAGTGGCTTAGATGCCAGCCTGCCCTTGCCTGGTGTTTTCTTTGATGTAGCGACCCAAAGTATGTTCCATACTAGTAGACTGTAAGCCCGTTAAATTAACGGGCGCTAGAAATTTAAGCGTGGCGCGGCAGGGAACAGAGTCAGCCCGCGTTGCTTTGGGGAGCCTGAGGAGAAAAGAAGGAGCTGGGGAGGTGGCGCTGAAGAGGGAGGCCTCCCTCGGGAGAAGGGAAGCTGCTCCACAGAGGCAGGGCGGGCGGGGGGATTTGAGAGATGAAAGCCGCAGCCCGCTGACGGACAGACAGGATGGAGCAAAGCAGGCCGGCCCAGGTGAGTTGCCAGGTGGAGGAAGGAAGAGACGCTGGGTGGCCTCTCCCTCTCCTCCAGGCTCGGAGCTGGCTGGGGAGGAGGAGGAGGAGGCGGCAATGGCGGCGGCGCAACAACGGCGCCCCCGCCCCGCCAGCCTCTTCCTCCTCAGTGTCCGCGACCACAGCTCCGTCATCATCGTCCGCGGCGGCGACCTGAGGAGGAGGAGGAGGCGGACACGGCAATGGCAGCGGCGCAGTTTCGCCCGGCCGCTTGAAGTGTCTCTGCGTCATCCAATCCCTGTGCCCATGGGACACATGCGCAGTAGCGCAATCCCACGGACAGACGGACGGCACGCAGAGACACTTGGGCTTTATTATATAGGATTAGTCAGCTACAAGCTTCCATTTCTCTGGATTATAATCACTGCTATATAGACTTTGGATCTTCAGGGCAATGCAAACGCGGCACTTATCCAGAAGGAAAAAGCTGCCAGTCAAAATAATAATTATAAAACCTTACAGTACAAGAAACAAAAGCCTGAATGATTCTGAGATTTGTGTGAAGTTTAAATAGAATTTACAATTCCATATTTGTGGGAGTTCCACAAATATTTCAGCATGTAGCAGCACAAGTTCCTCCTCCTCAATTTCTCCAAGAGCTATTAAGGATTTTGCATGGCTTTTTAAACAGGAAAGGTAGATTCAAGGTATGGAATTTGAATCTTAATAGATTGGTACTAGAAATATGACATAAACTTGTAAACAGTCAAATTGATTAACAATTGCACCAGCCTACCTAGAAAAGAAGATAGATAGATAAATCAGGACTGAAAATTTCTATCAAATTGTAATCTAATCATTAGTCATATAATTGATTCAAGAGTCTTAATTAATATCTTGACATACACAAGGCAGGCTAGATTATCATAAGGCTTTCGCATGAATGTGCAAATCTTCTGCTCAAAGCAGTCTGCTATGAAGTTAGTTTATGTACTTAGCACAGGAATAATATGAATGATTTTGAGACCCCTCTGTCTGTGTGCAGCAGTGTCTAATCAAAGTGTCACAGGCTACTGCTGCAGGGTCGGGGGCACACTTGCTGTGGGAATGAACAAAAGCCATCTTTTGTGGGGTGACACCATGCTGGCTGTTGTTATCTGCCATTGGCAGGTACCTAACCTTCCTCCTGGGCTGGTGACAGCAAGAAGCGCTGACCTTAGTGAACAATGCAAAGGCCTCTGTATGTGACTTACTCCCCCCCCCCAAGCCATAGATGTTTTCTTGCCTGTTGTTTGCGACCCATGGGGCATTATGCCATCATGCAAACATTAGCAAATCATATTTCATCTCTGTTATCTCAGGCATTCAGAACCCCCAGTATAAAGAAGAGCTTAAAGACTCCACTCCCGGTCTCCTTCATCATCTCTGCTATGCCTGGTTAATTCATCTTCTGCACCACTTCCAATCTATTTCTCTCTCTCTCTCTCTCTATATATATATATATATACTGTGTGTGTATATATATATGTATATATAGCTTTTTCTTCCTTATTCTTCCTCAAAATTATTGGGAGCTTAGAAAATTTACAAGGAAATAGCACCTGACCCCTCACGCGCTGCGTGACCCGGGTGTGCATAACATGAACACACGAGGAAAACAACAAAAAACCCGGAAGTTCACGGTTTTTTTAGTTTCTGCGCATGCGCAAACTGCGCAGAACGCTTCTGCGTACCTGTGCGTCGCGCGTGCTCCGCAGAGAACTTCCGGGTCGCCTCTGTGCTTATCCCGAACGTACGCAACACGGAGCGTACGCAACACGAGGTATGACACAGGAAAAAGAAAGTAAGGGAATCCGCTTGTCTTTGAAAACTGGGGCCAAACAAGAGGCCAAGCAGTTGATCAAGGTTTGTTTTGGAAGAGTGAGGGTAATTTCAATATCTTTGCAACCCTGACTTCCCACCTTTGCCCTGAGAGCTTGCGCACCCGCTCTTGATGAATTCTGGAAGGTGATCAAGCTGAAAGCATCTTCCCCAGACTTAACCTCCATTTCCCCCATTTTTTTTAAAAAAAATTGTCTATAAGTGGGGGAAGCTGCAGGTAAGTAGCGGCAGGTAAACAGAGATCATTCTGCCTTTGAGCCTACTCTCCCCCTTTCTCACATTTCAGGGGCTTTGTGCTCCTTTTGTCCTTCTGTTTCAGCAAGTCCTGGTGAGGTTCTTTTGGCATCAGTGGATTCATTGAGCCCAAGCCTATCACCAGCAAAGTAAATATGGGGTCAACTGCAATGCATGTGGCTCCTCTCCATTGTAGCAGACCTATGGGCAAAAGAGAAAATAAAAGGGCAAGGGAAAATGAACAGGAAAGAGAGATTCTCTAGGATCTCTTTCTCTTCTCGAGGATCTCTTTCTCTTCTCGAGGATCTCTTTCTCTTCTCGAGGATCTCTTTCTCTTCTCTAACTCCACCATTGATTCCCTTAATCTTCCTTCTTCTCCAACCCACTCTAAATACGCCTCATTCCAATTTAAAAAAAAAAAACCTAAATGATTTTAAAATCCTCTTACTGCAGTTGCTGCCGCTGCAGCTGGTCTCCTCTGCTAGCACATCCTGTGGTCCCTTTGCTCCTCTGAGTGTGTCCTACGAGCTGCCTGCCCTGATTAGCAGGAGATGGTGCTGATTCTGCAGAATTACAGATAAGCAGCAGTGAAAGAAAATTTCCTCTGGTACCGGAAAGCAGCATTTGGATGATGGCTACAAAATCCGTCCTCTGACTGTGCTCCCTGAGTCCAGGGAAAAGGGTTTGCTCTTCTCTTCAGGCCATGCAGATCAATAAGCAAGCATTTCATCGTTATCATCACCAGTCGCACCTGGAGAATCAACGGCTTTTGTGGTTGCTATAAACATTTATATCCAGCTCATTTAAAAATGAAAAATCAGGTTGGCTTACAACAAAAATCATAAAGAATTAAACAATAAAATTGTGGGGGGGGGGATCAGCCACATTTAGCAGCATCTGGAAAAGGGGAATGCAAAACTGCAAATAACAATCTTCAGTCGTTAAACATCACTGAGTTCATAGTAAGAAATATTCACAATGTTATGTAAAAACTTGGGCTCAGAATGAGCAGTGGGGAATGACTTTGTAGTGAGTTTGTATTGCTGGGGCCACCACAGAGAACCTCCTGCTACAGTGATGGAGTCTTAAGCAGTATCACCGTAGTAGGTCTCAAAAGGTTGAGGAGAAGGAGAGAAGACAGTTCCTGCCTCCTAAAAGTCCTTTCTCTATATTTCCTTCTCATACAGAACCCGAGCTCTTCTCCTTTTAGCTAACTTTGATCTTCCTTCCATCCCCTCTGTGCTCTGGACCATGCCAACCTCTCTTATCCATGCAGTGTGCCAGGAGAGAAATGCCAGCTATGACTGGTGGGAAATGCCACTTGCTAAGACAGTGATCCTTTGGCATACTTTTCAACAGCAGCCGCTGTTTTCTGTTGCATCTGCCTGCCAAATCTCTGTCCCTATTTTGCCTTTTGTACGCCATTTAGAGTTGTGTGTTTTAAATATTTTTGAAAAATCACTATATATGCAGCAGACTGAATGCAGTTTCTTTCCATCCTTCTTCCCCCCCCAAAAAAAAACCTAGCTGCCTATCTAAACAATAAATATTGCTGAATGCATTTGAGTTCCAGTGGGCCTTCTATAGCCAGAGATCCATTGTAAGATGAAATATTCTATCAAGTTACTGGAGATTTTTTTTTTAAGCGAACTATTGCACTCTGTTTACTATCACAGCTGCTTCAGACGCTAATATGGGACAGGCTGTTAAAGAGTAAATGAGTGCAACATTACAGCAGGGAGAAAAGAGCCTTCAGCAATAGTGGAAATGTGTGACAGTGGAGTGCAGGCACTCAAGCAGGGAGCCCTTGATGTGAGATGTACACAAGTGTCCCTATTTCCATCTGTGAAATGTTGGGGGAGGTTAGTGTGAATCCTTTTTATTATCCTGTATTGACTTTTCCTGGTTTCCCTCCCATCCTTATCGGTGGCTCCCAATGCAAAGGACTGGGGTGCCCTGAATGCCTTGCATGCTACTAGGTACTTTCAGTGAAGAGCCTTTTTATTGTTTTTATTCTATTTTATCGCTATACGTTTCTGTAAAGATGCAGAGCGCTGCTAATCTCCATTCCCTAGTTGAAGAACAGGGATGCAGGTTATCTTGAAGCATATCTGTATTGGTTCCTTTGCTGAACAGAGGGAGAGAATTAAAACTTTCAATCCTTTCTTTGGGGCATGGCTACAATTGTTTTTGTTCAAAGACCTGAGAAAAGATGGCATTAGGGACAGCAGTCTTGTTACAAAAAGGAAACTGTATAAATAGCTAAAACTAACTGTTATGCTCTCTGAGGGTACATAATATTGGTTTTAAAAAAACAAACCTGCCTTTGCCACAGTATTAGAACAACTCACCAATTTTAGTGTATATAGCTATAAAGAGGAAGTGTTAGAATTGAGCTTTCTAAACTTTTCATGTTGGTGACATACTTTTTACACATGCATCATAGAATCATAGAATCATAGAGTTGGAAGAGACCACAAGGGCCATCCAGTCCAACCCCCTGCCAAGCAGGAACACCATCAAAGCATTCTTGACAGATGGCTGTCAAGCATCATTTCGCAACACGGTAATTGTTAGTTTTACTAGCAAACCAGAGGTTAAACTAACCCCTTTCCAGCCCCGGGAGGAGCAGGGGGAACGTTTGCACGACACACTGCAATGTCATGACACACAGTTTGGAAAGCTCTGTGTCAGAAGAATGGCTCTGCACTCAAGAAGGACCCTGTACTCTATAACCAAGGTATCGACATACCCATTCCTATGATTATCTTCATTTCATACATTTCCAAACTAGCGTTCATAGGACTGGAGCTGCAAGGACTTACTTTTCCCAGAATTGCATACAGAGCAGACAAGAGAGAACTAGTCAGAGTTTTTTTGGAACTGGAACTTATAACTCTAAGGCTGGGCATCTTTCTGTATAAGCCTGCATGCCAGCAGGGCATGTTGTTGTATTAATAGTGAGCAAGTGGCAAGATGCTTCCTAAGGAGCATCCCCCATGGGCCTTGTTTTCTCATTTGGACACATGCCTTCTCCCTTGGGCTGGGAACAGCTGTTCTCTTGCTGGTATGAGAAAAGGTTTGATTTTATGCCTCCGTTCTTAAAGCTGTTTCTCAATGAGGAAGAACAGGAATGGCCTCCGCTCAGAATCAATGTAGTTCATAACACTGTCCTGAAAAACACACGTTTCCTGCTGTTTCTCTTGTTGGGTCATTATTCTTCTCCTTTTCCTTGCTAATGCCCCATTGATGTTATCATTTCCATCAACATTTTACCTTGGTACTTCTGGCCTTGGTAGCTTAGGCAGCATTTTAGATTTGTCATTTTGCAGCAGCCTCTCAAAACCAAGCTGCACCGAGTCCTGATGATATAGAAATGCAGGAGCGCTTGAGTCAAGGTGTTAGCGTCTATGTGCCCAGCTCTCCTCAGGAGGGAATAGAGGTGTGCAGAAGTCCACAGATGCACTCACACGCAGAGAAGGTGTTTGAAATCCTGCACACTTGAGGCACACCAATGGCCTCAGAAGGTCTGAGGACAACCCCCAGGCTCCATCCCAGCATCAAGCTTGAGAGGAAGCTTGGGGCTTGCCCATGTCATGCTATGTTTCTGTGGCACTTGGAGATTCTTTAACTGATAGGCTAGCCTGTGTTCTGGAGCTGTTCAAAGTGCCTAGGCAGAACATTGTAGATATAGCCGTTGTCTGAAGCTTGATGCTGTGAAAAATAGTAATAGTATAAATACTGAGATCCTGGCCTTCTGTTATTGCCCGCTCAGTACATTCTGCCAGTTCTGTTTCTGGCCCCAGCCCCAGCCCCTGGCTCAGAGACCCTGGGCTGGAAATGTGACATTGCAGATCTTTCTCCAGAATGCTCATTGTTCCAGTGCAGTGGCAGGACAAATCCTCTATTGTACAGGTGAGGCTTCCTGTGTTCCCAAATAAAGGGGGAACACATAGAAATAAAGATTCTATGCCAGTCCCCAGAATGGGAAGGTACATTGGTGCATCCCCCCCCCCACCTTAAGAGGCACCTCAGATGTCAGTCCTGGATTTTCCTCTCAGACCTCCTTTAAGTAGATCAACCAGCGCTCAGCATTTGTTTCAATAGGACTACAGTCCTATTGCATATTGACTTGGGAGAGGCCTCCACTGAACTCACTAGGATTTCTGAGTAAACTCGCTTTGCAGATGGACTGTAAGATCCATGGGACTCACGTGTGAGCAAGAATTACTATAGGTTAAGCTGAAGAGGTGCAGGTTTTATTAGGGCCACCAAGAAGTGGCTACAGAAGTATTGATGTACATGTCCCACAGCCAGTTTTTATCTTTTAAATATGTCTCTGTTGTTTAGTCATGTCTGACTCTTCGTGACCCCATGGACCAGAGCACGCCAGGCACTCCTGTCTTCCACTGCCTCACGCAGTTTGGTTAGACTCATGTTGGTAGCTTCGAGAAATATGTCTCTAGCCTACCTTTAAAAACAATGTTATGAAGCAAAATGAACAGATACACTTCTGCATCTGCAGCTTCTGTGAGATGAACCACGCTGACTACTTCTACCCTCTACCAGCAAATGAGGACATGAATTTGCATATGGCACAAAGAATATGGAAACCTGATGGTGGTGGTGGTGATTATAATGATACTTTTATTGTTTATATGCTGCCCATCTGACTGGGTTGCCCCAGCCTCTCTGGGCAGCTCCCAACAAACTATTTAAAAAATGATAAAACCTCAAACTTTAAAAACTTCCCTGTACAGGGCTGCCTTTAAAGGTCTTCTAAAAGTCATGTAGTTTTTATCTGTTTGACATCTTATGGGACAATGTTCCACAGGGTAGAGGCGTGACTACCAAGAAAGCCCTCTGCCTGGTTCCCTGTAACTTCTCACAGTGAGGGAACTGCCAAAAGGCCCTCGGAGCTGGACCTCAGTGTCTGGGCTCAATAATGGGGTTGGAGTTGCTCCTTCATGAATGCAAAGATGTGTCCTCTTTTGTGAGTGGGTTGGAGAGCCTAATCGGCATACAGTGATCCAGGTCTCATAAAGTCCTGTTGGCATCCCTTGGCTTTATAGCTGATTTCTATTGTATTTCTCCTTTTCTGTGGATCAGGCACAAAGAAAGAGGAATATGTAATAAGTTGACCAGCAGGCTAGAAACTGTTCCTTGCTCCATTGATAGCCATAGCCTCATTCCACACAGACCACTAAGCATCACACAGATGGAAAGGGGTATTTGGTCACTGCCAGCATCAACCGTATCTGATTCAGTGTCTATGAGGGGCATAAAGAGGTTAATTACCTTCTTTAAAATGATTTTTCATGCCTGTGGGCCACTAGCTGCAAACTGTTCAGAAATCCTCTGGAAAATATTTTTAATGGTACCAATCGTACCAGTTAATCAGGATGCAGGTAATTAGGAACAAGCCACCCAAATCGGATATGCTCTGGCACCTCTCTGCAAAATGCAGAGCTGCTTTATCAGGGTAGCCCAGAGCTGTTCACTTGCATACCTGGGTCGCTCTTCACAGAACACCCCATCCATTGAACCCAGCCCCCAAACTGGTGCAGCAGAATAATTTCTAGCTCAGCAAAGGAAAGACTGGCAGCTTCTTTATTATGAAACTGCAAAATACATAGGAGAGAGGAAAACTATGCTTAACTATATGTAGATGATCCGTGCATTCATCACAATGTTTGTAATCACATATTCCTATATCACAGTCTACCGGGGGGTAGGGAGGAAAATGTATTATTTAGGTTGAATATATTTTCTGAGAGATTTTAAGCTTCACATAATCTCATCTACCAACTCATGGAGTTGCTATCAATCTCATAATTTTACAGCTGAAGCATGTGCATATTTGCTCAGTCCCACTGTGTTCAATGGAACCTATTCCCTGGTAATTATGTTTAGGGTGTCAATCTAAGTCAATTCTTAGCCCTACATAAATAAATCAAGAATCTCTGATAGCAGCATTACCTGCATGCCAAATATCACTACCCCCCTCCTGTTCATCAGAACAGTTGTTGAGTAGCAGTTGTTGGGATGGCACTGCTTACCTGGCCTCCTGTCATTGCTTCCATCGCTGTGGCGTGCCAAGAAGGGGGAGGCCAAATTGAGGACTGCCAGCATGTTTGTACTGCGCCGGCCTCACCTTCCTCCTCTCCCCCCATGGTATACCGCAGCAAATGCAGTGGCAGGAAGTCAGGTAGGCAGTGCCACACAGTCAACCACTACTGCATTTGTCCCTGTGAAAATAGAGTGGGGGGGATATTCAGTGACTTTCAGGGGTGTGCAAATGTAAAAAATTCTTATTGTACCTTTATCTAACAAAATTTGTAGACTGCCTAACTATAGGTGAAAAAATCCTCTAAGTTGTTTATGAGGGTTTTTCTTTTTTTCTTTTTTACACACACACACACACACACACACACACACACACACACACACACACAGAGCTTCCAGCTGTGGCAGCCCAGCCATGTTCCTAAGACAGAATTTCCCTGCTTAGGATGCTGCAACATCACATAGCATCATTCCAAGAATGGCATTCTTCTGTGAGAAATGACACTGCCTTCTCAGGGACATTGCACACCAGCAACATGACCAGGCTGCTACTAGCAGCTAAGGCATCACTTTCACCATGCCCAGTTCATATCCACTCCCTAAATTTACAAAATGCAGATGGGCTGAATAGTTCAGCTGAGCCCTAGTTCAAAGCATTAAAAGCAATAACAGGAAGCCTTGTTGGAAGAGACTCCGAACAACTTGCTTTGTTTGACCCATTTCATCTAAGTTGAGAAGCAGGAGTTATTCCATTTTGCAGACAACTTCTCTTCACATGCCTAATTAAAGCTGAGCATAATTTAAACGTTTGAGATAAATAAATGCAGTTTTTGTATTTGGTTGTGTTTTTGTTTTAATATATTTTCTCTCTCTTTGGACAACATCTAAAAAGCAATACTGAATGTATTAATAAATTTAGTAAATGAGTACATATTTTAGCACTTAAATGTTAACAGCCATGAAACTCAATGCATAACCTTGGGCCAGTCACAGTTTTTCAGCCTAACCTACCTCACAGGGTTGTGTGAAGATAAAATAGGAAGGAGAAAAACCATGCACGCCACTTTGAGCAACTTGGAAGATATAGGTGTAATAATAATAATAATTTATTATTTATGCCCCACCCATCTGGCTGGGTTTCCCCAGCCACTCTGGGCGGCTTCCAACAGAATATTAAAATACAATAATCTATTAAACATTAAAAGCTTCCCTAAACAGGGCTGCCTTCAGATGTCTTTTAAAAGTCTGGTAGTTGCTTTTCTCTTTGACATCTGGTGGGAGGGCGTTCCACAGGGCGGGTGCCACTACCAAGTAAGTAAGATATAAAAGCAATAAATAAACAGGCCATTCCCTATTTTATTTTGCCCACAGCAAAACACTCCCACTAATAGAGACCAGATTTCCTCATGTGTCTTCTTTAACATGTTTGCTGAATACAACATATTTTTTCTGTTCCTAAGGTATAAAAATCCTATTCAAACCAACCTCATGTCACCTTAATTCTAAGTGCAATTTGCAGGCCCAGTAGTGGCAATTCTGCATGCAAGTTCCTTGATCTTCAGCAATTTTATAAGAGGTGACTATGTCAGAATCCTTCTTATCTGAACCTATTTATGCCACAAGAGTTTATTTCTGAATAATTGTGTCCTCTATTTGTATTCTGGGTTCTGTTCACATTTAACCAACGTGCCCAGCAAATATTAACTCAGCACCTTGGAGAGCAACCATGTCTCTGCTGTTTCTCTGGATAGCTCTGGGTGGATATTTCCAAACCTGTTCTTTTCCAGATGTCCCTTTGCATCGTGCATCTTCCTTATTTATCGATTGTGTATTTACTTTCCTCTCTCTTTCATTCTTCCTTTTGTTTTTTAACCAAGTGACTTGTTAATTTTGGCCATTTCTCTCTTTCCATCTCCCAGTATGTCATTTTATAACCTCAAGCTGGAATTTATGACAGATTGCGCCGAACGTGGTTATTTTTGTGTTTCCATCTGAATGCGCGACAGCAGATGCTGAGTGTTTGGAATGCATTAGTGCTAATGGCAGGACCATTAAACATTAGAGTCACTCACTGCAGATGGGTTGCTATGGAAGTTCAGGGGGAAATGAAACAGGAGCTGGAGTGAAAGCGACTGGTAGGCTGTTTCCAGCAATCATCGGCTGGGCAATCAGTCAGAACTGTGATCCCTACATGGAAAGTTTCTTGCTTTTTCTTTTTCTCCCCCCCCTCCCTTGTTTCTCCCCTATATTAACCATACACCAGCATATTCTGTTTTCAAAGGTTCTGATTACAGCAACACCCTTTGAAGTGACCTTCAGTTGTCTACTTAGGAAAGGAAGACAGGCATTCCCTCACTCTGGCTGTATTCTGTTCTAAATTCTAACCTACAGGCCTCTGTTTTATTTTTATTTTTTTATTCTTCAAAATTTCTGCAGTTAAGAGGACAAGCTAAAAAATAAATAAAAAGCCAGCACATTGGGGTAGTTAAAAGACCGTCTTCTGTGGTAAAAGTGCTGTAAAGGCCAGTCGCCTCTTTGAAGGTATACGTTATTGTGGAAAGGTAGGCAAGAGTAATTGACTTTCCCTTCACCTTGAATATGCATGCACTCTAGGCTGGAAATCCAAAGGTTGCACCAGCAGCCCTGCATCTCCTCTGCCTCTCCTGCATAACATGTAAAAATACATTGGAGGCAATGTCTCTGTGTGGCACAATATCCCCTGTTCCTGCTCCAGTCCTTCATCTGCAGCTTACAGGAATGAGTAAACAGGCAACAGGATTGCTTCAAATCATGCATTTTGTGTTATTAGATGTTCCCAAGGAAAGGAGGAGAAAATGACCTGGAGCTGTCAGTGGCGGCAGCAGCAGCACACATTCTCTTTAATTCCCATTCCAGCTTCAGTGGCCAGAAAACCGGGTCAAGTCTTTCCACTACTAAAAAGCAACACATTTAAAAAATATTTCCTCTCCTCCCCACAACCCTGTAAGTTTCCTTGGATATTTCAGATGTTAAGCACAGAACAATTCTCCACATAGGGGAACTCTAGCTTTCATCAATTTCAGGTACTTATTCTTTTTTGTAACTTCCTTTAAAAGGGTTGTTCCTATATAGTTCTGGCACTGTTAGCTAGATTATTTTTACTCATATACACAATTAGCATCACTGCTGCTCATAGATGATATGTTTTGTTTCTACAAACTAATTCTGTAGCAGCAAAGCAGTATGAAATGCTGGGGGGGGGGAGGTTAAGAGAGGCCAGGTCATCAGTAAAACTCTCCTCTCCTCTTGGATATTCCTGGACAGCTGGCAAATTAGATGTTTCTGATCTGGAATGAGTGCTACAGTGTTGTTCTCCAGATTTCAGCCATCCATTTACCACTTCTTTTAGATGAGAAACAGGTGCAAAATGTACCTATAAAAATTACAGAAGGTGGCTTTTTAGTTTGCAATTTTCTTTTATGTGCCCCTTGCAAATGAGGGAACATTGCAGAGCTGAAGAGCCATCTCTCTCTTTTTTGGTAGTTTCCAGCCAACAGCTGCAGATCAAAAGTATCTGTCCAAAAGGCTATTCTGCATGCTTCTTAGTACAACTAAACCTACTAAAATCAGTGAGTGGGGGAACAAATGCCTGTGCTGTATCCCCTCAAATGCATTCTGCACTTTGGGGGCAGAATACAGTTTTCCTTTGCATGAGTGCAATTGCATGTAGATTTGTGACTAGGTTCCCAGTCTGCCAGTTCCAGGTTTGCATATGGGGCAAGTTCACATGTATGTGAATGAGCTAGTGAATGGGACTCCTTTAGGGTTTGAGCCTGCAGGAAAGCGGGCTGAGCATCATCATTGGTGGGAGATGGGGTATCAAACATTATATGCATTTGCACCAGAGGGCACTAAGACACAGGAACCGAACACAACTGATGCTGTGCATCAGTACTTTTTGAATGTTGTCTCAGCTGCCCAGCATGGGGCAGCAGAGTTATGAATGCCTGAGCAAGGAACTGCAGCTGGTCAACCAATTGCTAAGGTTCTTTCCAACCCTTAAATGATGATGTGGTTCTGGATATCAGGTTGGACAACACGAGAAGACCACGGAATCAAAAGATCCACATTATCATATTTGCCATTCTCTTCATCTAAGACTTTATCCCATGGTCCATATGTTCCTGTGCCACTATGCCGTGGATTTTTTATTTATTTTTTTAAAGGGTTTCCTTGTTCAAATTCACAGAAATGTTTTTTTTTAAAAAAAAGATAAAAGCTGTAAAGGTTTCTGCGTCTTTCAAAGTACTAAAACATTACTTAAAACCTCAAATTCAGCTCTCTAGCACCTCCATGCAAAATGGCACATTACAAGTGCCCTGGTTTTATTTCTGTTTTTAAAGATTTATTTATTACATTTCTATCCCACCTTTCCTCCAAGGAGCTCAGTTCATGGTTCTCCGCTGCCACCATTACTTTATGAGTTATTGAGAGAAATCTGGCCTTTTTATTAGTTTGATTATTTGCAACTGCTGCTTGCAAATCTTGATAGCCAGGGCCCATCCTCCATGCTCTCCAAGACAGAAGGAAGAAGTGATGTCCTAGGAATCCAAAAGGGAGGCATGAAGATAGCAATTGCGGTTATTAGCTTAACATGTTTTTCTTTTGGCTTTACTAGCCTCTCTCTGTCTCACTCAGCCCAACAAAGAAGGTAGAAAATGGGGATGGAGCACTTAGTAGAATGCTAGAAATCTTCATATGCCTTCAGTGGATACATTCTTCATTTCTCCAGATGCCACACTTCTCTGCTGAAAGTGGGTTGCCTATCATTATCAGTGTTATTTTTAGTAGCTTGGTTTGGTCATCCAAAACCCTTTGCTGAAGCTATTTGTCCCATTTAAAGAAATGCTTAGTGGTTGCAGAGAGAGCTATTTCCCAATTTATGTGCACTTGGCAGGATTATATAAATTGCCTTTAAAAGTTGACTTCTTTATAACCCATTTTCTGCTTCATAAAATGTTTATTACTGTTGTTTCTCTCCTGCCTTTTTTCCCACTGCCTTCTTCATTTTCAGTCTCCCGTCTTTTCGGCCCTGCTGCCCTTTCAAGTCTCTCTTGCCCCAGATCATACCCATGAAGAAATATATTGTATGAATGTCCTATTTGGAGGGAAACAATACATTTTTGCAAGTTGCTCACTTCTCTGATACACTGATGAGCAGCACTCACCTCCCCGTTTGTTCTCCTCATTAAGCAAGGTGCTCATATAGAAGAAGTTTATACATAGTAAGAGCTCCATGGTAACACACACACAATGGTATTTTGTGTTATATCCATTGCCTCCAGAACTAGAATACTCCATTTGCTGAATTGTGTCATGATGCCTACCAGAAACAGACTGATTTCCCCAATAGAAATAGACATAACATCCCACAATGCACAAGCTGGTTCCATTAAATATCCTCTAGACCAGTGATGGCTAACCTTGACACCCCAGATGTTTTGGAACCACAACTCCCATCATCCCTAGCTAACAGGATCAGTGTTCAGGGATGATGGGAGTTGTAGTCCCAAAACATCTGGAGTGTCAAGGTTAGCCATCACTTCTCTAGACCATAACTTAAAGTTCCAGTAGGTAATGGTTGGAAATATATGTGGGAAGGGATTTCAGAGAATCAGAACACCACCTTATTTTTTGATTGCAAGTTATTTTAAACTGTTTTTAACATTGCGTTTTTATTGTTGTAACCCACCCTGGAACCTTAGAGTGAAGGGCAGGTAATAAATAATAGAATCCAATTACTTACTCTGCTTATTCAGAAGAAAATCCCATTTCATTCAATGGGATTTACTCCCAAGTAAGGGTGTATAGGATCAGAGCTTCAATTCCATAAGCAATAGCTATGTAGTTTAGAGGAGGCAGAGAATGAGATGGGTATTAAACCTGCAGTCTTGAGGTTTTTCATAGAATCGTAGAATCACAGAATTTTGGAGTTTGAAGGGATCACAAGGGTCATCTAGTCCAATCTCCTGCAATGCAGGAATCTCAACTAGATCATACATGACAGATGGTCATCCAATCTGTCCATAAAAACCTCCAATTAAAGAGTGTTCACCACCTCTCATGGGAGTCTGTTCCACTATCAAGCAGCTTTTAATGTCAGAATGTTATTCCTGATGTTTAATCTCATTTCTTGTAACTTGAAGCCATTGGTTCAGATCCTAGCTTCTGGAGCAGGAGAAAACAAGCTTGCTCCATCCTCCATGTGACAGGCCTTCATTTAGATATTTGAAGATGTCTATAATTTCTCCTCTCAGTCTCTTTTCCAGGATAAACATACCCAATTCCCTCACCCATTCCTCATAATATGGCTTGGCTTCCAGACCCTTTATCATCTTGGTTGCCCTCCTCTGCACACATTCCAGCTTTTCAACGTCCTTCTTGAATTGTGGTGCCCATAACTGGACACAGTACTCCAGGTGTGGCCTGACCAAAGCAGAATAGAATGGGATTATTACTTCTCTTGATCGAGACACTACCGTATACTTCTTTTGATGCAGCCTAGAATAGCATTAGCCTTTTTTGGCTGCTGCACCACACTGCTAACTCGTGTTAAGTTTGTGGCCTACTAAGACCCCCTCAATCCTTTTCACATGTACTACTGACAATCCAGGTAACCCCCATCATATATTTGTGCAGCTAGTTTTTCTCCAATGTGTCAAGGTCATATTGAATCCCGAATCTGTCTTCAGAGGCATCAGCTATCCCTCCCAGTTAGGTGTCATTTGCAAATTTGATGAGCATCCCCTCTATACCTTCCTCCAAGTCATTTATAAAGATGTTGAACAACAAAGGACCCAGGACAGAACCCTGTGGCACCCCACTTGTCCCTTTTTTTCCAGGGTGATGAGGAATCATTAGTGAGTACTATTTGGTTTGGGTTAGCCAACCAGCTACAAATCCACCTAACAGTTGCCCTGTCCAACCCATATTTTACCAGCTTCTCTGCAAGGATATCATGAAGGAATTTGTCAAAAGCCTTTCTGAAATCAAGATATACTATGTCCTCAGCATTCCCCTGATCCACCAAGCTTGTAACTCTATCAAAAAAAGAAATGAGATTCGTCCGGCATGACTTGCTTCTGAGAAATCTAGGCTGGCTCTTAGTAATCATAACATCCTTTTCTAAGTGCTCACAGACCGACTGTTGAATTATCTGTTCCAGGACCTTTCCTGGTATCAATGTCAAGCTGACTGGGGACAACATTTGCCCACCTCCTGTCCTCAGTGACCTCACCTGTTCAGTTCACCACAGCACAGGAGGATGTGTGTTTGAAACATTTAAATTTGCACATTTTACAAATTACATTGCCTATATTTGAGGGGTCTATGGGATGAAGCTCTGAAATGATACAGACTGCTTGCTTGGTCCTTGGAACTAAAAATAAACAGTTGCATGTATGCTGGTGTACAGATTACAAAGATGAAGGGTATAGCAAGTTAAAATGTAAAACATTTTGATCAAATGCCACTTTATTGTCTTGTACATGGGTGATCGCTAAGCGTGCCTTTGCATCAAAAGAGAGAAGCAATAATCTCTTCCCATATACACCTTGTGAAAATCCAGAGTATTTCTCATTAAACTAAGGAAGCTATTTGAGATTAATATTGGATGTAAAACCGGGAATAGAGCACAGCTTTGTGTATACAGTAGAACAGTACTTTAAATGTCTTATGTAACAAGTCAGTCTAATGGGTCTTTCAAGGACTTCATTCGTTCTACTCACATTCGCTCTGCAAGGAGGAATCCCTTTCCCCTATAATGGAGCACAACAACTGTTAAACAATACATCACACAACAGTCCAGGAGATTAAGTGACAAATTGCATCTCATCCATCTGATACTGCTGGGAGAAATTAGGTTGGCACTATAATTAGCCAAACTGGAATTTTACCAGGACAGTTATCAACAGAAGTACCTAGGGAATCTTACATAAATGATTGTGCATGGTCTTGACTAAAGCTACACCCAGACCTGAACTCCATTCTGAATGTGATTTTGTCAAAAGTGATAAAAGGGTTGAAGCTTCCACAGATAGAAAAGTTTGAACAGTCTCAGAAATGTCAGACTACTTTCTTTCAATAACAGTGGTGATTTAGGAAAAAGATATTTGAACATCCCCAAAGCAAAGACAGAGGGGTTTTTTTTTCCTTGAGTCTGACATGAAAATTGGCAGATCCCCTTAAGCAGCTTCATTTCCTTGTAAGTGTTGAATGCAGAAGATGTCCTAGCTACCTGCTAACCTCCTGGGACTTTCAGACCTCATCATCCCTGAGGCCTGGTGGAAACTCAAAGCAATCATAGCTTTTCATGAGTGCTTCCCATTTGGAAGTGGCAAATTGTTCCTTCTCTGACAAGAGGAGCTTGATCTATTTCTAGCCATCTTTAGTCAGTCCTTATAAAGCTAGAGGTCCGTGTTTTCAAGTTACTCTGCATTAAAAGCTGTGGTAGATACGGCGTTCTGTGAGGTATCTATCCCTCTCTTTCCCCATGGAATTTTCACTATATACTTATATCACAATTTTTCAGAATTTGGGTTTGTGTATGCATTTTACCACCTGTACCTTGGGTGCCTTGACTTTTAACAATCATTAAAACTAAAAAATTATATCAGAGGGCATAAAAATATAAGGCAGCAGATGCAATGGAGAACCATAATATCTGAGCAGATTTCTAAACAGAAATATGTCAGGTATTATTTAGCTGTGATTCTTGCACTGGAGGGGTTGCATTGAGGCCCATTCCAACCCTACAGTTCTTTGTCGAGTGACATCAGCACATCCCGTAGCATGCGCAAGTGACGTCTGCACGCAGCAGGGTGTGCACACATGGTGTGCTGATGTGGCGCTGCCCCGGCCCTGGTCTCCTCAATCATGGGGGCAAGGCAGCACGCTTGCCCTGAGCCATTTGGGGGGAGCATGGGGGGCAGGAGGGAGGATTTGATAGGTGAATCCCGCCCATTGTAGTGTTACTTTTATTATCTCTCTCATTTGATTCATTTGGATGAAGTTTGTCAGAGAGTTTTATAGGAGAAATTGTGCTCTAATTTCCTTTTGTGGTGGTGTTTCTCAAACCTTGGGGCAATGTACCACCACCATCTTGGGCTCAACAAAAGATATTGGATGGGAGAGGCATGAAGGTTTGCCAGTTTGACCATCACTGACTGAACAATTGCAGTTTTCCTTAACTGAGTGATTGGCTGGGGGCATCCCACCAGTTTCTTTGGAACCCACTCTATATTGGTGGCCCCAGAGAGAAGAGTTGCATTTAGAATTGAATTCCACCTTGCAATGAATATTGAAGTTCAACTTCATGAAATTACTAGAAGATAACATTTGTCCTATATGCTCTTCATCCTCAGCAGCATCTATATATCAGGTCAAATCATGGGTTCTACTGAGTGATTATGTTGTTTTTAACAACAATTAAATGTGTCTCCCAACATGATGCACTCTGGAAATTGCTTGGCTCCAACTCCCATCAGCCCCTAAAACAGCCAATAATGTTTACTTTAGGGAATCATCATTTTGCACAAGTACAATAAACAATTCCTGCTTTTACAGTCTGCTCGGCAGTGTATTCCAGCCTGATGTTAACAGCCCTCTGTCCTGTCTCTGGTACCCCAGACCTTCAAGATAACAAAGAATAGAAGTGTAGATAAACTCCACACATATGAGAACACTGATGATTAATTCAGGCTGTGATCAGTGTGCATCCCTTCCCATCACTATATTAGCCAAAGGCTAATGCTAACAGGTTACCTAATAATTATTATTTTGGGGTGTTTTTTAAGGGATATGGGTACAGTTCAGGTTTAGCAGAGATCTTCAAATAATGGTTCAGGGTCTCTTCTAGTTCTGGAGTGGTGTGGAGTTGGGAATAACATTTTTGGTTTAATTTTCAGTGTTGTCTTGGCCCAGTATATACAGCAGCTGCAAAAGGTTGTCATTTTCATAAAATGCCTGGAAGATATGCACACCATATATATTAGGCATATGTGGTATATACAATAATTTATGTATACACATGATGCCTATCATCTCATTATTTTCAGAGCTGCATTACTGAAGTCTGTCCTTTGTGTTCAAAGCATGTTAAGAAGGGCAAATGCAGCTCAGCACCCCATTCCATTTTTATTCTCCCTTAATTACGGAGCCCACTTATCGGCATAGAACAGAAAGATCGTCTCTTTAACCTTCTACTTGCCCTTGTGGAAGGTTTACCTAAAAAGCTAGAAAATAAAACCAAATGCTCTAATTTGCAATCATCTTGCCATTTCAAACCCAGTTTTCATTACAGCACAAAAAGTGCATTGAAGCTGTGTTTATAACTCCCTTTTAGATAACAAATCACATTTTCTTTTGGCTGGCGAGTGTGTAGAATTGATATTTTTTCTTCGGTTTAATAGGTTTGTGTGTTCAGGAATGATCTTCATCAACTGAGACTCTTTATTGTGTTTGATATAATGTCAGCTTTCATTATCCTGTGAGAGCGCACTGCAAATTTCTGTGTTAAAGCACCAACCTTGCTGTAGAACCATTCTGAAAGAAAGTAAAACAAGAAAAACCATTCAGCAGGAAAAAGCGTGCACACACATCTTTGGAACCACTTTTAAAAGAAAATGAAATGCCATCAGGGAAGGGGCATTTCTTTCTCCTTTTGATACAACAGAAAAATCTACTTAATGTTATTGGCATAATAATATGGTCTGGGAGGCTCCACATTTCTGGCCATAAGAACAGTTGTTTGCAAAGGGCAGAATGAGATCTATCTGCCTGCCTGTCTGTTATCTATATAAGACCTGGTTCCTTTTAACATTACTGTTTTATGATTATTAATCTCTAAACATGATTATTTTCAAAAACTCGTCCACACCTACATATGCATTTCTCTCTCTGTCTGTCTCTCTCTGTTTCGATGGCTCACCGCTGGATGTGTGAACTTGCCCCTTTGAAAAACATTAGTCTTTCTGTCTGTCGTGTTTTATCTGTGATGCTCCATTCACATGTTCATGTTGTCACTTGATAGTGCTTACAGTCATTCAGGGATGAACCTGCATCTGTGAATGAGATCTTCTGTAAGTGGTGTGAATGAACCCCACAATTCCCCACCCATCCAGCTTTTTCTGCTGTCCCTATGCTGCATAGGACATTTGTCACTTGGGAGTATAATGTTGCTTTTCTTTCTTCTGCCTTTAAAAAAATGTCTTATCTCGCTTCTCATAAATTATTTGCATGCACTATTGAATTTTCAGAATGGACGTTAGCAGTAGCAATCTTTGCTGCCTACACAACATAGGGCCTCAGTCTTCTGCAGGGAAGATTGCTGGCTTTCTTCTGTAGCAGTGTGAACCCAGACAAATTGGGCTGACTTTGAATAGAACCCCTTGCTTTATTGGCAGACGGCTAAGACAAGATGCGTTGCATAATATGGAGAAGAGAGCTGCATAAAGGGAATTACCCAGTTTTCATCTTAGCAAAGTCTTAAGCTGATACAGGTAGAGAAAGGCTCTATCAACAGAAAAAATAGACAGGAATGCAAGATCAGATAAAATGTCCTCTCCAAGGGAAGAAAAAGCCTGTTGATGGGTCACTTAAATATTTCTCTAGCTCTGTCAGAGAGGCAGAAAGAGAAAATTGCTTTTTTGGGGGGTGGGGAGAGAGATGCCAAAGTGGATTATGCCAGCTGTTTCCACCTGTGTGCTGTAATACATTTTGCATTTCATGTTGTTGAATGCAGCAGAAAGGAAATATTAGGCATGAGTTTGTGGGAGAGGCAGGATGATTTTAGACCTCACTCATGCAGTGCTCAAATTTCCATTAGCCAAAGTACTGTGACATGTCAGGCAACAGACCAGCCTAGCTTTGAATGTTATCATATTCTGCTAGAAACAGATTTGTATTACATAGTATTGTGCATCTGCTGCATCTGCATATCTCAGACACTGAAATTTGGTCCTCCAGTGTTCAACCAGATACCCACCTTGATGAGGGGGGCCTCACCCTCACTGGCAATCACAACTCACACCCTGACTGATCCTTTTGCTAAAGGAACTACAAAAAGGGAACCTCCACATTACCTACTTGATTGTGAAGCAAGCCAAGCTCCTAGCCAAGCTGTCTGTGTTATCAGGACCTGGCCAGGTCCATCAGGATGCTAGTGAGGGGAATGAAACCTGCCCCACCTTAACTTTCTGCACTTTAAACCCTTTCCCCCAGAGATGTCTCCAGTACCACATGAGCTGAACAAGGAGGACATGTCTTAAGTGCAAAGGGGAAGGGAGAGCAAAGGAGGGAGGAATTTTTGCTCATCTGTCCCATTGTACTTCTTTTCGGAAAATGAGATTACCCAGTCCTATATGTGAGTGGAGCTGGCATGTGCATGAGCTACATGTATATACCTCATGACATCTAGGCTGGTCCTTAGTAGCTCATCAAATTAGGTTTCAGTTTCCATTCATGATGTTCCCTGGCATGTGTGAAACATAGCTAATTTTCCTTGCTTTGCTTCACTTTTGGCACCCAAGTTGATTTCATTTCTACCTTCCTGCTGCAGTTATTGTTCATGTTTCTGGGTAAGTTATCCAGCAACTAGCTTTAGCATACTTTTAATGCAGCCTCACATCCTGTTTGACCTTCCCACACTTGTCTTGCTCCACTCCTGCTGATGCTTCTTTTCCTGAATGCCCAACCTCTAAGTCCAACCTTCTCTGTTTTTGCTGCTTTGCCATTCAGCCTTTCATTTCCTCCTTACCATGCTCTTTGGTTTATCAGCCTAAAAGAACATCCCTTCATTCTGTGTGTCTCAACTAGTTTGGATGAATTCAGAACCCTGGGCTGAATTGGGGTCAGTGCAGAGAAATTTGAAGCAAAGCAGGTGATCTCCAAGTTGTTTCAAACCAAATTGGGCAGCTCCCGAAACCTCAGAGATACTTCAGAGATTCATACTGTAAGTCATTATATTTTGCCAAGCTCTTCATATAAGTAAAGGAGGAATAGGGGAAGAAAAAAGTGGTGTCATTTACTGACTGACAGCTCTAGGTGCCAACCAGGGAATAAGAGCATATTGAAAAGGATGTAGAAGTAACTGAACTTATTCAGTTCTTGCAAATTGAGCAACAAGAAAAACAAAACAGCAAAATATTTTTTATTCACTATACCTCCCTAACCCCTGTGCCTAACCATCTGAAATATTAAATGGTATTTACCTTTAGGAACCTCTACAGTGCATGATAGTTTTATAAAAAAATTATGGAACCCAATGGGGTGTAAAAAAATAATAATCCCTTTTTACATCTTCAACTTTAAGATTCCCCTTGCACAAACCTCTCTACCTATCTGTCTAAAACCTGTCAGCCTTTACTCCCTCTCAAGAGGGTACTAGGCCTGCAAATTTCATCCGGTTCTGCAATAAATCAATAGGCACCTCCCTTTTTAATATATATATATTTTTAAATTTACCTAACACAAAACCCCTGCACCTATAACTCTGAAATATAAGTGTGATTTGGAAGGGACTGAAAATGTATTCCATTTCTGTCGAAAAGTATCCCGATACCTTCATTATAGTCAATGGGATTGCACTGTGCTTCAGATTTTCTGAGGCAAGGCTTTGGATCTGAGCCAAAATAGGTTATGAAACATTAAACATTACTGCATAGTTAGCTGATGGCAAATTTGGATTTGTTTCAGTGGTGGCCAGTATAACTTCTAGGAAAGATAGCCGTTACTGTTCAAACTTGGCATTGTGCAGCCTGAGTAAACAGTTTAAAGTGAAAACATCAGAGGCAAACAAATATAATTCCTTAGATGTTCTCTATAAGTTTTCAAAGACTGAGAGCAAATCTATGAAATGTGTCTTGTGAACTGCAACACATGAAGCAGATTATTAAACAGAATTGGAACTTCTGCAGCAAACAAATGCAATTGAGAATAAATTGACTCTCTCAAGACATACATTTGAAGAGTAGTCAGTGGAGCTCAACCACACTCCTGAAGTCTCTGGCAAAACTGACAGAAACAATGACCTAAAGTCTGCATTCCTCAGCTGCGATGTACAAAATGTAACACAATGTGATAAAATAGGGCAGATAAACAACTAATATTTTAAAATGGAACTTCGAGAACTGAAAACTCTAACAACAGAAAGGGGACATTCAGCTGACTGGAAGAATTGTGCAGGGTTGTCCTAATGTTTGTAATCTTTACAGAAGAAATTACATTCAGCGTAGAAACACTTTGCTTGCTTGCTGATCAGTAGACCTATGTAATGCAAAGCCACACAAAAAGTTAAATGTGTTTCCAAAGAAACTAGCACCATGGAGAGCTCACAACTTGCACCCACAAGAGTTGGAAGCAAGCTGGTCATTTTGAATGATCAAGTCTATCTAGGTTCCACTTAGAACTAGTCTCTTAAAAGCTCGACCACCTGGTCTGAAGACAGGTGCTTCTCCTGCCTTCCATGTCCTCCAATCTAGTGCACTCCCTACACCACTGGACTGGCAAAGTACTGTGGGAGTCATTCTGTTTGCTCAGATCCAGGGGAAGGTGTTGATGAGGGTCCTGCCTCTAGCTCTTTGGGCCCTGGTGCTGTGACACCTGCTTTGTTGTTCTCCTGCCTGCAAACCTCAGGTTCAGTGGTCCCTAATCACAAGCATCAGTTTCAGAGCCAGGAAGCCAGCCTGGCTCCTTAGCTGGGCAGCACTGTAGTCTTTTACTCTGTGTCCAAGTCACTGCAGGACTCCAGGATCATGACAGACAGTTGCTTTTTAGCATTCAATTTGCACGAAATGTTCTGAACCTATAAACAACCATATCATATATGGAGTTTTGTGTAACTTTTTCTAAATTCTCGGGGCGGGGGGGAGTAATTGAGGTTGCAATCATAAGCAGAAGAAGGACAAGTCGGAAAGGGATTGTTAACTCTTCCCAGCTGTTTCCCCGCTCTCAAAATCACCCCTGTAAGGAAAATACATCAGAACCTGTAATGTTCAGTTTGGTTTTGATATACTGAAATTTCAGCTTTCATAAGAGCTGGAAGCTTCAAAATAACAAAGAATGTCCAGGTGGCCCAGGGACTAAGGTTGAAAGATGGCTCACTTTATAACTTACCATCTTATACATCCTCATTGTTGATATATCATAGGTAATTATAATTACCACTTTCCTCAGTGAATTGGTGTTCCTTTTCTATCATCTTTCAACCAATATGAAGTACATGTACACTGCATTCAGGTAATAAAAGCCATGCAAACTGAGAAGCATCCCTTAGGACAGCTGTTGCTCCCTGTGTTGCTACAGCATCATTTGCTGCCTATGTTAAGTTCCTTAGGGACGGGGGGGGGGGTTAGGTTCCCTGCTTCAAATTATACATTTTCCCACTACTTTGAAACCAGTCTTTACATGACTGCATAATTCTGTTAATATCATAGGGCAGTTGACACAAGGATCAGATCCCTTGGTGCCACTTGCCCTCTCTGTGCAGCTGTCCCTCTGGAAATTGTGCGCGGATGTAAATTTCTCTGATTGACTGATCAAACTAAAGACTGAGCATTTCAAGAGATTATTGTAATGCCCTCCGCACCCTTTCTTATGTCCTGACTTCAGTACCATGGACCATTTATGGAATTTTGACCTTTGCATATAATTTAAAGCTATCAAACAATAGAGAGAGAGAGAGAGAGAGAGAGAGAGAGAGAGAGAGAGAGAGAGAGTCATTTCTTGGCACTTGGGCAAAGACTTTGGAACAACCATTGATTTCCCAGAGGCCATGTGATAACTGCTTTCAGTCACTCCTGACATGAGTCAGTGACTCTCTCACTAGAATGCTGTGTGTCATGTCACGTTTATCAGCATTTGGGGGCCAGTTGCCACTTTGTTTCACCCTCCCTTTTTTTTTAAAAAAAAGCTTTTAATGCCTGAGGCAACATGAGAGTTACAGCTGTGCAAATAGCAGCTGCAATGTTTGCCCACGCAGTATATCACTATCAAACACATAATTTTCCAAAGCGTCTTGCATAGTGAATACGCTACCATACGCTAAATTCTGCCCTGCTCCTTATTCAGTCCCAGGGGGCATAACAATTATCTAGGAGGCAAACACCTCCATATTTACCTTTTCACGATCAATTCCAGTGAAAGCAAAAAAGACCTGGTTGGGAGGAAGCCAGGTTATGCCTTGCAGGCATGCCAGAATCCATCAGATGTCTCTGCTGACTGAGGAATCGGGCAGGTGAGATCCTCAATGTGCTGGATGTCCATCTTCATTTCAGTCCTGACATCCGGACATGAAAGCTAGCTTCAGAGGCTGGTTAAAGTTAAACAGGCTGTTTCGCTGAATGGATACAAATTCAGGTCTGTGGGTTTAGGTTAATCATGAAGCACAGATTTGGATTTGAGAATGCTATATTTAATTTCATTATATCATTACTTCCGCCACGTAAAGCAGTCCTGAGGAAATGTACAGCTTCACATAAAAATTAATTTAAAAACAGTGAAATAATATGGTCCCAGTTCATCTAAAATTTGTTAAGATGGGGAATCTCATTGGAAAGAGTCATGGCTTTTCCATTTCAGTGGAAGTTAGTCACAACTAACTTTAGCTCAGATTCATGTCTAAAGATATAAAATTTGCACTGACCAAAACACAGACACATAGAGCATGCAAAAATAACTACTATATACTTGGAAGCACTAGAAACATTTTGGTGGAAGTGTGACAGATTTCAGATATATTAGATGCATCCTGTATCATCTCAGAGAGAAAATGCAACATCTCAGAGATGGTTACACATAGTCAGCTTATTCATATGCATTATATACCATGCTTTTTGTAGGAAATCATTGATAGCCTACTTGGGTAAAGCTACATGGGGATTCTGAGGAAAGCAAAACAAGTTAAGACTGGCAGTGTTTCTCGGTGGGCTTTTCTATACAAATTTTATTTTGTCTATTTAATATTTGCAGCTATAGCCTTCCACCAAACAGCCCCAGGATAGGTTACAAAAATATCACAATAAAAATAAGTACAATGTACAATTAAAATCATAAACTAATACCACAAAAAAGAAAATCCTGTTTGGAAAAGGGAAATGCCTTTCAAATAATCTGAAATCTCACATTTCCATATCTTTAATATCTTTATAACAATTAATGTAACAGTTAGAGAGAGAGAGAGAGAGAGAGAGAGAGAGATGGAGGGATTTTTTTAAAAAAAACATCCAGAGTAGATCAATAGGTATTTTTCAACCAAGTTTTACTCAGAGTAAATCCATTAAAAATAATTGGCCTAACTTAGTCATGTTTATTCATTTAAATGTGTCTGCTCTGAGTAAACCTCCAAACACATTGCCCAGGCTTATTCCCCAGGGTGCTGCCCCACTTTGGTGCTGCTAACACAGTGGTTTGTCTTCACCCCCAGAAGCGCACTCCATTGTCCTGTGGAACAGACAGATGCCAAGAACAACTCTTGAGTAAAACTCAGTTGAACACCACCCACTGTGTCCATAACCCAGACGGCAAGAAAGTGTATATGCATCCCGGAAAGTGATTATAAAGCAAACTGTTTAGGTGACTTAAGCAAGCCAACCAAGCTACATGCTACCCTCATTATGTTTAGTTGCATGCCAATTTTTCCTTGGTAAACTCAAAGCAGCTTACAGTTAATAAGACATCATAAAATATTGCATCAATGTTCTAAAACAATAAACGAACAAGTGAAAACATATCAGCAAAATGGAAGGGTAGAAATAACATTTCAATAAGACCATCAAAACATCACATATTAATAAAATTTAGTATTAAATTACAACTGGACAATCCACTAATTAGCCGAGAAATAAAAACACAATACCAATTAAGAGCAAAATAATATATATTGACTCATGCTGCATAATTACAACAATAAAATAGTATGAAGCAAAACATAATATTTTATTTCTAACCATTTCAAAAAGAATATGTGACTCTATAGTTAACATGCCAGACAGGAAGATGATCCCTAAAGTCCACTAACCAGTCTGACATGGTCAAAAGTTCTTTCCAGTTCTGATATTTCCTCTCCCCCCCCCCCAAGATCCTGAGTGCAAGCTAAGCCTTCTTGGAAGGAACTTGGAAGGAGGGTAGGTAACTGCATTGTTCTTCTATTTGTAGCCTTGATACCCAAGAGAAGCAGGGCGGGGGAATCATGCTGTAGGTTTTCAAAGGCCTGTGAAACTCTCTGCTGCCTCTTTATGACTTTGATGTCAGTATCCTTTGTAAAGGTGTAGAGAGTGATGGGAGTTACCAATTTGAGACTAAGAGGGAGCCGAGCTGTAGTAGCCAGAGTTTTGTTTACTCTGTTCTTTTTATCCAGGACAAGAGAACACAAAATTAAGACTCCCTCTGTAAGCCAATTAAACCGCCAGAGAGACTTTGTGCAGACTGGGGCCATGCTGCTTGGGCGAATGAAACTCACAGCTGGGGATTGTGAGACAGACCCAAATCAATACAACACAGCAGGAATTGGTGGAACTGTCCAGATCAGTTGCTAAAATGACTGATTAGCAGGATGACCCTTGCAGGACTTGGGGGGGGGGACTTCCCTGAAGATATATTGACCCGAAGCAAAGGATTATCTTGTTTGATTGGACTTTCAGAAGAACAGATAATAGAAAAATATGTGCATTCTAGACCCTGCCAGCAAAGAGAATGGTACAGTGGTACTTAAATGTACACAAGATCAGCACTGCAATAAATTCTGACTAGGTATCTGGGACAGCATCTTAATTCTAAACCACCTCTCCAAGGTGTTTAGAACGGTTCTCAGCATCTGAGCATCTTACAGACCTTATTGGATTTATCCCAACACAAAATTAACTTGTGATAGCATTTCATCCCTTCCTCATTTTACATGAACTTGTACAATTAAGAATTGATTAATTCTTGACACACACCTGAGCCTTAGATCAATATGAAATTGGAGTCCAATATGTGAATGTTACTCCCATAGAATTATCTAGTTTTGCTCTGATATCCAGCACACACACACACACACACACACACACATTGCCCCTGTTTGTACACTAATCTAATCTAACCCAAACTGTGCTGGCCCCGGGGGTGCCCAGCCCAGAGGACACCAGGTGGGAAGACCAGAAACTCACCCTGGGCCGAGTGGGGCATGGTCAGCAGTCCCAGACAACAGTGGTAGGTCCAGCGAGGCAACCCAGTTCAGTGACGGGGTGGCGGCAGGGTCAGTAGACAGTCCAAGGGTCTAGCCGGGTAGTCAGAGGTCAGGAACACACTGGGGGTTTGTCCACAAAGCAGGGTCAAAGTCCAGTCCAAGGTTAAAGAGTCCAACAGGGGGTCAGTCTGGCAAGGAGCAAGGCAGGAAGCAGGGCAAGGTATAGGTCGGGATGAAGCACGAGGACACAGGCAGGCACACATTAGCAACTGTGTTGCTCACGCAACTTGGGGCTGGGGTTGGCCGACCTTTATCTACCCCGAGGCATAGGGCGGCCGCGATCCTCCGGTGACTCGCCTCTCCTTCTGGCCTGGAGGCGAGCACTCCTCCTGCAGGAACTTAGTTCCCTTCGCCTCTCTGCCCTGAGCCTCTGCAGCTCAGGAGAGGCTGGTGGGTTACCAGACCCAGGGGCAGCCATGGCTTACCCTGACGGGGCTGGGAGTGGAGCACCTGCAGGCAATGGGGCCTCCATTGCATCAGGAGCCAGAGCAGACTCAGCAGATGCCTGCACCTGAGGATCCAGCACAGGTGAGGCCCCTTCAGACTCAGGCCCCAGCCCCGGCTCAGCTGGTTCTGGAGGCAGGGAATCCTGTGCAAGCTGGAATCCCTCAGGTTCAGCATCCGAGTCCGAATCCCAGGCCATCACACAAACCATGGCTTAGTGTGAACAAGCAAATGCACAAGCTCCCAGACAAATGATGGCAGATTCTGGGCTCCTCCCTGGCAATTTTGCTGTTGCGTTGCACCGAGCTAAGGTGTACTTTGCCTTAGTGTGTTGTCCAAACCCAAGTTCATAGTTTAGCGCTCCCAGATAAGCCATGAGCTGTAAACCATAGGGAAACCTTTAGTTATAGCTTGTGGTTTGTTTGAAGAGAGCTTAACCCAAGTCTGGGTGACGTGCTAAGCCAAACCATGGCTTAGAACAGTACAGTGTAGCAATAGAATAACTGGTGAGGAGAAAAGCAGCAAGGGACCTGCATGTTTGCTCCTTCAGCCATGTTATGTCTTAGCATTATGTGAAGACTGGCTATAAAAGAGATTATTCAGATTATAACAATAAACTTGCCCCGACTGAGTGACACTTCACTAATTCCTCTGGATATCATTGCTTGGAGGGTTGTTGTTGTTTTTACCACTGTCTTTCTCTTCCCTTCATTGTGGGCTGCTTCATATCAGCAGATACTCTTTCCAGGAACATTTTCCTAGGCAGAGAATATTTGAAAGCTGCTCACCACATGGGTCAGTCCAATTGCTTGAGAAGTTTCCTTCCCAGCACCAGATCCTGCCAGGTTCAGTCACAGCCTCTCTTCCACACAGTTCAGGCTAGAATAGGAGGCTCGCCTGAGCAGAAGGGGGGGCGTACTCCAGTTTCCAGGGAGATCTCTCGTTTATTTTTAATCAATCATTTATTGGCATCTGTCGTGGAGGGCAGGGCAGGGCAGGGCAGAAATTGAAATGTAGAATCAGAGTTACTGTGGCTTGAGAGGTTCTTTGTGGATGGATGTGTGTGTGTGTGTGTGTGTGTGTGTGTGTGTGTGTGCGTGCATGTCAAAGACACAGGAAATAAATAGGGAGGGAAGATGGCCTCGTCATTGCATACCATCCACAGCAAGTATCATTGGTACAGGCTGTGGCTAATGGCTTTTCCTCAAAAGGCTCTGAAACCATTCAGTGAATTTGCACGAACCAGGTGTAATTCAGAACCCTGTGGTAGGAATAGCAGGCATGGGGGCCCTCCAGATTTGTTGGATTACAAATCCCATCATCCCTGACCATTTGCCATGCTGGCTGGGAATGATAGAAATTCAATTCCAAGGACATAGCTTTTTAGTCCTCCATTGCCCTGGCCCACTGTAATGTGTATCAGACCAAACCAGCTACCTGTTGATAGAAAATACAACATGGCGGTCTGTGAAAATACTATTATCATATATTGGTCCGAAGGTGGCTATTACCTTTCTTTCCCTTACAAGCCTTCATCCCCAGATAATAGGTTAAGCTTCTGTGATGACAACGAATGCTCATGAGAACATAATTTATATGACAAAGAAATTAAAAGCTCATGCGCTATTTATTTGACTGCCAGCTTTCAATGAACCCTCTACAGCTGCATAAGACAGTTTTGTGTAATGCTTATAAAGCCACCACACTTTAGTGTCTTCTCATTAAGAGTTAGTCCCGTTTCTAATACTACTTTTGGCCTTGCCTAGTATGATAGTAAATGTGAATAAGGACTTGCCTGAGACTTTCATTTCACTCAGGAGGCCAATTAATCTGTTAGACTGCATTGAGTAATCCATCTCTTCTCACATCTACACCCCCTATAACATAGTAGGTCTCATTCTTAAAAATCTTGCTGGCCCCGTTTCCCTCTGTAAAGAGGATGTATCCACTCTCAATTTTCTCACCACTGACACCCTGGAACCAGCAAGGGTCACAAAGTCCAACTGCTTCCGTTAGTTCTGCTGATGGTAGCAGCTGCTGCTTCCAGGATATCTTGGATGGCTGGCTGCAGTCAGTGGGCCCTGCGGGGCTGGCTGCAGCTCATACTATCAAGCATCTCAGGCAGAGTGTGCGAGAGTGATTCCAACTATCAGATGGTTGCTTTACTGCATATTTAACCACAGTCCTCACACCTTTCTTGTCACAGTGGGAGCAATACACACACACCAACAGATGGGCATTAATTGGATGGGTTTGCTTACGAACAGCTGAAATGGAAACAAAAAGGGAAAGCCGAGTGGAAGATGATGATGAGGGGAGAAAAGCAGCAAGAAAATAGTAATGAGGCTGTGGTTATTTTTATTAACAATGTGAGGGTCCTGGTCTTACAGAGGCTTCGAACACAGTTAGAAGCTCCCTTTGTGCTCAATACACAAAGGTCACCTATGGAAATCAGGGTGTTTAGGCTTGCAAACGTTTTATGTGCCCACTTGGAATGTCTGAAGATAACTACATTGACCAGGGATTCTGGAATCATTTCTGTTTTCCTGTATAGTATGGTTTAGATCACTTGCTTGAAACATCTTCAGGCAAGGTGTACCAGTTCACTTGTGCTCTCTTCAACTGCACCCCAGGGCTCACTTCCCTTTCTGCCCTCAGTCATAAGAGGAGGTGGAGTTAAATCTCTCTGAGCCTCCCGTCACCTCGTGTTCTCAGCTTGGCCCTCTCCTGTTTTCTCTGGTGCACCATGGCATTTCTTCTCTCTGCGCTCCTCCAAGCCCTCATTCTTCAGGATGCCTCAGAAGGCTTCAGCCTGCTGCTGGCAATCGTTCTCCATGTGTGTGTTCCTAGTCAGTACTGGCATTGTAAATTCTGCAAGGTTAGAATTTGGAGCACTGACCTTGACTGAACTACTGCACTTTCCTTGCCTTGACCCTGTTGCTGCTGTTGATATCATTTTGATTTCCTACCTGCCCTTCACTATAAGGTCCCAGGGCACAAGGCAGAAATTCAAAAATACAATATTATGTAAATTTAGAAATTTACAGAATAGCATGGTGTGTGTGTGTGTGTGTGTGTGTGTGGTGTCAAAGGCCAAAGGTTTTGAGAAGTGACCTGTAACCTGTACTAACCTGGCCTCCCCTGGGGCTCTAAGTTGGAAGGAGACAGGAAAACCAGCCTTCCTGGCATGTAGGGGGCATTGTGAGAGGATCCTTGATATACTTTGTGCCTTGTATATATGTGTGGAAAATAGACATGGGTTGATGTGTGTGTCACCAGGGAGATATTTTAAGACAACAGATTTAACTTTATTCACTTTGACTACCTTCAAACTGTAGCTAGAAACTAAGTGAAATACAAAAGATTCAGGGCCAGGTTCACACGGGAGATGACAGAGCTGCAAGGTTTCATCAACACTTGAATTATATGTGTAATCGTATCTCAGGACCTCATATGTTCATTAAGCCTTCAGTAATTTTGAAATTTTTTTTGAAACCACATGCTTTTAAAACTGAATTAGAAAAGGCCATTTTTTTCTTTAACATCGACATTTTCTTTCAAACTCTCAGTCAAAGAGACATGTTGTGACTCAGGAACTAAAATCAAAATGAAGCATTTCAGTTTGCCGTGTCAAAATGTTTTATTTTTTAAGTTTTAAAAATGAACATTTTAAGCTTTGGCAAAAAAAAATTTAGTTTAATGTTGCTTCGCTCCTGCTGAATTTTTTATGCTATAGTTCCCCCACCCCACCCCCTCTAAGCATTTAACTACGTCTGTGGACTACAGTGCTGATTATCACATGAAATGTAAAATCCGTTTTTGAAGCGCTGTGCCCAGATATATTTATGGTGCATCAGTAGGTAGCAAATTCCAAGGATTTTTGGCAACTGAGCGTAGCTGGGATTGTGCAGCAAGGGAACCTTAGCCATTCCTGGATACCCTGTGCGGTGCTGTGTCAGTAGATGGCGATTACTCTCGGAAGGGTGCAGAGGGCAGGAGGCAATGCCCAAGCTACCCTGAAAAGGTAAAGGTAAAGGGACCCCTGACCATTAGGTCCAGTTGTGTCTGACTCTGGGGTTGCGGCGCTCATCTCGCTTTATTGGCCGAGAGCTGGCGTACAGCTTCCAGGTCATGTGGCCAGCATGACTAAGCCGCTTCTGGTGAACCAGAGCAGCGCACGGAAACGCCATTTACCTTCCCGCCGGAGCGGTTCCTATTTATCTACTTGCACTTTGACGTGCTTTCGAACTGCTAGGTGGGCAGGAGCTGGGACCGAGCAACGGGAGCTCACACCGTCGCAGGGATTCGAACCGCTGACCTTCTGATCAGCAAGCCCTAGGCTCAGTGGTTTAACCCACAGCGCCACCTGGGTCCCTGCAAGCTACCCTTGCTTTCTTTTAATTCGTTGCTCTTTTAAAAGAAAAAAAAAGTGAGGGATTTCTATGGAAACCAAGTATTTAGCCAGAAAGTAGGAGGTAATGGATGTTCCCTGGCGGTTAGCATTATAGCTTTGAAATGGATTGCAGGAGAAAGGAAGGAATACAAACTCCCTCAGCTGCCTCTCCTCCTTTCCTTCGGTCCTGTCTATTAATCTGCGCTCCCATCCCTTGTGCTGATGTTTATATGTATCTAGAGATGGGGTGGGGGAGGGGGATAGAAAGAGAAATGTGTCAAAGGGCATCCCACTGCTGCCGGAGAGATAACAGGCGGGGAGTGTCACTGTCTGCCAGGTCCTCTGATAACCAGCTGCAAATGGATGGTAGTGATATTTAGCAGAGGAGAGCTCTGCTTTGCACCGCTGCTTGCTCTTCTCCCACCTCATTACTCTGCTATAGGCACAAGCGTGCTGTTACCTGCTGTCACTGGCACAGACTCCAATGCACAGGGCTTGGCCACAGCACTCAGCACGCTGGCTGAACATGACATCACTGGAGCAAAGACAAAAGACTTGTTTTCTCACCTCTGTGCTGATGCTCTGTGCCAGTCACCTCTGTGAGACCTTCATTAACAGGCCAACGCTCACAATTCTTGCCAAGCAAGTATACACACACACACACACACACACACACACACACACACACCCTTCAACCGGGACAGATACTTATGGAGTGGACCAATTTACTATTAAACCTTTTCTCCTTTCTTCCTCAGTTACTAAAAATAGGATCTTATTTCTGAACTTATTATGGAAATCTCTTTCATTATGTACTTCTAATATTAGAGCAGCCATGTTAGAGCTCTACGTCAGCCTTCTGTCATCTCTCCTGGGGCTGAACGGTCCTCTACTTCCTAATTTTAAACACTGGGATTGTTCTGGAGAGAGTATGTTCGTATCAGACTTCACTACAGGCTTTCAAGTCGTTTGATGGCCATTCTCTTTTTCCATGAAACTCTGTGGCTAGGGGTAGAGATGATACTAGTTTGCAGTTAAGGTGCATTTCCTGGCTTTGGGTGAGAGTCTGCCTTGTTTTCCCAGGCTGCACTACCACTGAGGTAGTTTGCTGATATTCTCAGTGTTTGCAGAACCAGGAACACAGAGGCGCAACACTAGTGCTGGTTTCAAATCAGGACTAAAATGTTATTAATCATATCACACTGGCGAAGCACAAAAATCTTCTTGTCCTGTGGCTACTTCCCCCATCTGCAGCATTGCGGGGGGAGTGATATTTTGTACTGGTATCTATTGCATCCCGGCTTGTTCCTATTTTAAAATTTCTTTCATGATGTACTATGTTCTGTGTCTGTGTTTTACGTAGGGCCTAAACTACATGTGACATTAATCACATCATTTGTCCTAGACTGTAGGATTTTTCTTGCAGAAATAGCCAACAGCAGCTTTTGAATCATGCAGATTTCAGGTTCAGAGGGCCCAGTCTGCATTGGGTCCACCTTGGGGATTAAAAGTGGGAAGCAAAATTCATTTTTAAAAAACATGTCCCCTACACGAGGGTCCTAATCTGGATTGGAGGGCCCATGCTGGCCGTCCCTGGAACAAAAATCTCACACTCGCCAAATGATATAATTAATATCATGTGGTCCTAAGAGTGTTTTGGTTTTGCCTCTTCCATTCAGTGTATTTGAATGGTTGTTTCCAGGAAAACATAATAGAGAAAAGTGGTCAGCAGTTTTATTGAAAAAGATTTGCAGTACACACTGCTTTCCTACCACCAACGCACCTACAGTCAAAGATGGATCCAGAAGCACCCCCCAAATTACCTGTGTCTTGTGTTTAGCAGCCCTCCACTTTTGCAATTTCAGGTAGCAAGAACATGGCAATAATAATTATATTATTATTATTATTATTATTATTATTATTATTATTATTATTATTTATTTGTACCCCACCCATCTGGCTGGGTCTCCCCAGCCACTCTGGGCGGCTTCCAGCAAATATTAAAATACATTAACATGTTACAGATTAAAAACTTCCCTGAAGGTTGCATACAATTCAGAGATCAAAAATAATTTCCAGTCAAAAGGACCACAAGTAGCAGAGCTGGGAGCCAACCTCTACCTGAGACTAGGGAGATCAACTTCCAATCAGAGTATATTATAATTAGGCTGTGTGGACCAATGGTCTTGATGGAATAGAAATCCAGAAATCCAGTTTGCAACCCTGCTTTGTAGAGTCATTAAGTAAACTGAAATCGCATTGGAAGCTGCAAGAGAGTGGTATTTTACACAGCCTGCTCTTGGATATTCTCAGCCTGCTTGGCATTGCTCATCTCTTTAATCTTCACTTCATTTTGTGGCTGCATTGCTACCGGCTTTATTCTGTGCCTCTGTAGGAGCTGGGCCCTCCCATGTCAAAGCAGAATTTAGGGTTTTTGGAGGGAACGGTGGAAGATAAAATGAACAACAAAGCACCTTCTGGATGACTGTTGTTAGTCACACTCACTTCTGATTAAAGATCATTAAACATGAAATTAGCTCGTTTGTGTTACGGGTCCCCTGGGGATTCTTTTAATTATGAAGTGCAGATGGCCGAGAACCTGAGGAAACTCAGCTTTGGAAAAAGGGGGCAGAGCTTTGTGCAGGGCTGGGGGAGGCATGGAAAAGGACTCGGGAATTGGAGAGAATATAAATTAATTTATTTTTACTTTCCTTGTTGTTTTAAACCCCTCAGCATTTCACAACAAATCACAGATAATTAATAAGTACACTTGCCTTAATGACTAGGATTTTTAAGTAGCAGAAATTGGAAGATGCCACATCAGTTTATTTCCACACACACCCTCTTCCCTTTAGGTTTTTTAAAAAAATAAATAAATCACCATGCTAATTTGAGTTTCATTGGCTGCTGAACAACGCAGACCCATTGCAGGGCTTCCTTTTCCCAGCCCCCATTTTTGTATTGGCTTGTCTATTGTACTGAAGCAGCAGAGGAAACTCCCAGCCAACTGATTCTTATTCAAATAGGAACTATTCCATTTGAGGAAGCAGGTCTCCACCTGGCTTGGACCTACCAAGCATAATGGAAAAGTGACAGCAGCAGCGCTTTAAGATCTCTTTTGTGTGAATGGCTGGGCTAATGTGAGAGCTACTTCTTTTGATGGCTGCCTGCACCTGGCAAGCCAGTTGTGTGGCATTACCATGCAGAGAAATGTGCTGTTGCTACACTACTACTTGTGGGTGATTCAGTGATAGGAACCTTCTCCATGTGAAAGGTCGTTCTAGGGCAGGGTTGGAGAACTGGACCCAGGTGGTGAGCCAGATCTTGATTTTCCTAGCTCCTCATGGGCCAAATTTGACTAGTGGGTGAAGCCAACCACTTGTAAATGACTCATCATCACAATTATGTCTGGTGATGAGCACTTTGAACCCCCAACAAAATCAGCTGATTGATGGGACCACAAACCATCACGCAGGGCTCTTTCAAAAGGGATTTGAAATTCTAACACTCAGCTGACCATTGGTGCTTCAAAAGCCAGATGCACATAGCTGATGAAGTTCTGACCAGCAGGACTTCAAAGGCATCACACCTGGGCCTCTGAAGCACTGTCAGCTGTTTGGTGGCACTCCAGAAGCCCCCTTTTTACCTTCCCACAGTTGACATCATATATGGTGCCAGGTGACTGGCAAGTGGGTGTGGCTTGGCCAAGATGGCCTTGCTAGCCAAATTGACAGGCCTGGTGGAACTAATCAAGTCCCCTAGCTACAGGTTCCCCACCCCTTCTCTAGAGCATCCTTCCCCAACCTGGTTTCCTCCAGATGTTGTTGGGCTGCAACTCTCATCGTTGATGACCTTGCATCATACTTGCTTGAACTGATAGGAGTATGCTCTTGGTTCCAGCTCAAAGTGAAGAGAGAGCTTAACCACGAGTCCCAGTTTGGATGTCACAGTAACCCAACGTTGACTCAGTTCAATGTAACAGGACTAGGGAGGAGAAAAGTGGCTGTGAGCTCCTCTTAGGAAGCTTACGTTTGTGCAGACTTGCAAAGCCAATGTGTAGCTTAGCATGTCATGCGAACTAGGCTGATATATTAATTCATGCCAGGACACCAGGGGCAGTTCTGATTTAGTAATATGGCTTTGTGAGAAGCAGGATTCACACCCACCCACCCACCCACCATTTATATCCTGGCTTTTTTAGTGTAAACTGTGCCACTCAGTGTGGCCAACAACACATAAAAATAATGTTTTTTATGATTTTTGTAAATGTTTTGAGCTGTTTTTATGAAATAGTATCAACCTCATAAAACAAAAGGCTGAAGAAATAAAAAGGCAAAACCTTGGCGGCCAAAAAAAAAAAAAAGGTGATAAACGTGGCCAACTACACTTCACAGGGCAAGGTCTGGGTTGGCCCTGTCTTGTGCTCCCATCCAACTGTGGCTCCACATTAGGTGGGACACAGAGAAGGTGCTGTGTTAAGGAGTAAAGACCCGGATTCGACTAACCAGTCTTGCTAGAAAAAGCCTGCATTAGCCCTCTCATCCTATCATGTACCCTCTGAGCCTCCACATATTGGGTTGTGGGGGTCAGGAGAACTTCCCAGAACAATATGCAGAGGGAGGAGAGGGGCGATCATCCCATTAGGGAAGTAGAGATGCTTGTGCCAGTGGAGCAATCTCCCAACGCCACACTGAATTCCTCCCACAGTGCTATGTGCATGGCTCTCTGCCTTTCTGTATGCAGTGTTATGTGAGCAGCATTGGGGGAGGGGGATGGATAATTTATTACTGAAGAGCCGCTCCTCTCTCTTTTTTTTATTACTCACTGATGCTTGCAATGACTCCCCTGTGCCTCACTGGGTTCCTTTGCCTCTCAGTGTGGAGCTCCAGCATTCACTTGTGTAATTAGAAGCAGATGCCCCCACTTAGCAGCAAAGTTGCGGTTTGTCATTCTGTTCCATCACGATGACAGGTGAGCCCCCCACGCAGGCGAGTTGGTAATGTGCTGCAGGGAAGCTAAAAGTAGCACAGAGGCTCCTGAAGATTCCACCTGCTGCAGTTTAAATAGGTACAAAAGATATTCTTTCATTTCCATTTATTAGCTGGGCTTCAGTTACCAGAGCTGTGGCCCCAGGGGCAAAAAAGGACCATATGACATGGAGTTATGGGAGGTGAAAAGGGATTAATATAGCGGAAAGTGTGACTTCCCCATTAAGGTGGCACTGTGTCATGACAGCAAGGCTTCATCAGGCCCAGACCGTCAAAAATTTGCTAAGAGGTTTTAATCAGGAATGGAAGTCTCCGTCCTACTATGTCATCAAAAAGGAGCGTGGAAGATCTATAGTACCCAATGTGACTGCAGTGCTGCTGGTTTTCTCTCCATGTCAGAACCTTAGTGATGTTTGGGTGTCATGGTCCTCATAGCCCACTCCCCCACCCCCATGAAGATAGATAGAATATATATATATATATATATATATATATATATATATATATATATATATATTCTCTCTCTCTCTCTCTCTCTCTCTCTCTCTGTGTGTGTGTGTGTGTGTGTGTGTGTGTGTGTGTATGTATTCCACACCAGATTTTCGGAACCAACTTCTCTTTATTTTACCATTTCTTGTGCTTAACTGGGATTTACAAAGAGGTGATTTGACAGAACACTGTGCACAGTGCAGTCTAGATTTATTATCAAGGAGCTTAATAAGTTCTGCATATTGTGTGTACCAAAAGCTACAAGCATGGGATAGATTAAGGTCTTGCTCTGCATTGTATAATTTGAGTGGTGATATAGCACCAAGGCATAGAACACAATCTACCACTATTTAATAGAACACTGTCAATTTCAAAAGGGAGTCAGGAAAGACTAACAGAAGGATGTTATCTGCCAGTAGGTTAAATCCTCACAAACCAGGAAGACAACAACTTTAAAATCTTCCTGGGTAACTTTGCCTTTGCATTTTGCAGCAAATATTCTCATCTCATGTTACTTCCCAGACAATCTAATACGTTGTGTTAATTGCCAATTCAAGTGCAAATGCTGTAGGTAGCAACTTGTAATTTTGCTCTCATTTCCATAAGCTTTTGCCACCGTCAGCTGTTACATCCTGACTGGCCCAAGACTGGTGATTTCCAGAGGTTTTATACTACAATTCCCATCAGCCCCAGCCAACACAACCAATGGTCAGGGGTGATGGGTGTTGTAGTCTGGAGACATCTATAGAGCACCATATTGCCTTCCCCTGGCTTAAGGACACATCCTAGGTGAAATATTAAGCTGACTTAAACTAGGCAATGCTTTAAAATATTGCCTACAGGAAGTGATGCAGTCGGAATTCTAAAGGTTTCCTGGAATCATATGTGTCGAATATTCTAGGAAAAACCAATATACCAGTAGCAAAAGGTCTTATTTTCTCCTGCTGCAAATTATTTAACTACTTCTGAGGTTTGGTTTCAGAATGTGCATGTATGAACATATATATTCTATACTGATACAGATGCTGGGGGAGGAGAAAATAGCAATGAGAACCCAGTCAGTTGCAAAGTCTCCAGACATTTCTGCACAATGCAGTTACCTTCCACCCAGGTTCCTTTAGATCTGATCTCACAGCTTGACAACATTGCACAACTTTCAGTTGTTGAGGGATTAGCACATCACAAAGGCACAGAGGCAGTCAATAAAAGATTATCATGTACCATACAACCAAGAAATATTAAAGTCAAGCTGAGGATTAGGAGAGAGAAAGTGTTTGCACCATGTGAAAAGGGTCTTTGGCATGCCATCTCCATGAACCACAGGTGAAAGGTTCTAAGAAACAAATTGGAAAACTGCAGGTTTTTAATGTGCTGGGAGGGAAAACATAATGCCCAGAACTGGGTCACAAAATCAAGGCCATTTTGAAATTGTATGATTTGAATGGAAGAACGTTCTTAACATTTAAATGTCCAACCAAGAAAATGACACCTTTTCTTCACCTTCCCTCAATTTGAGAGTGCTGTCTCTCCCAGTTTCATATACATTCCTTAAAAATTATCTTCTGTTAGCTCTTATTATTGTGCACTTGTTGAGTGAGATTGAACTCACCCATTGATCACCACAGCATAGCAAAATTCCAACTGAAATGCCCCCAGGTATATTTCTGCACATTAAATTGGTGGTTGGCTGACTTAAGTTTTACATTGTTTCCTCTCCCCCCCCCTCCCTTCTGGTATTCCCCCAAGTCCATCAAGGAGTCCTCAAAATCAACAAAGTAAGTGTTCATACTCAGGATCCCTTAACAGTAAAGACATACTAACTGTGTTAAGTGGTGCTTAGTATATACACTTGCTTAAGAACATTAAGGGACAGAGCAAGGCACACCTAGGTCAACATTCTTGGAAGAATCCCATGCAACAGTAAACCTTAATGGTCCACTGAACATTGGCCAGTGCTCCACTAATGTGTGAGAGGTCAGGTCTGTGCAGCATGGCAGCATCTACTGTCCAATGCATTCCCTCCTCTGCACACCCACCCACCAGTGGTTTTGTAAATATTTTATATTGTAACCCACCATAAACAAATAAAGTGTAGGCACAGCCAGTGGGGGAAAGAGGGGGCAGCTCCAGAGAAGGTAACATGGGACCTCTTTCACAGCAGAGGCAAAGGCTGGGATAGAGGGTACTGCTTGGTGAGGAACAAGAGGGAGGGAAATCCAGAGGGTCTGAACCTCTGAATACAACTTGGAGTCTAAAATTACCCAACTTACATGGCTGTCAGTGAGAGTGATATGAATCAAGTGATAACTCTGGCTAAACATAGATGCTTAAAATAAGTTTAGAAGCATACTTAGTTTCATTTTAATATGAGTTCTGATAGTTATGGGTATGTGTTGAGGAGGAATTCAAGATATCTAAGTGAGTTGAGGCAGAGGAGACAGACTTGCATGATTTTGCACCATGCTCTCAAACCCTAATCTCTAAATGAGGGTTTGGTGTAAATGCATAGAAAATTAAACTGCAAGAGTCAATATATCCCTACCTATGGAATCATGGGTGGGCAGATCAACCTTGGTTTCAAATCATTGGGGAAGGGCTGGATTAAAGAGAAAGTTCAGTTCAGGAACCCAATTCATCATAGCAGCTCCAGTAATGAGATTCCCCTCCAGTAAACCATGCTTTCAGGGCTCTCTGATATCCCCATTTATACTTCTCTTGGCTGTTTTCCATAAACTATTTTACCTCCAGGTTCAGAGTAGAGTGGATTTTACTTGCAGAAAAGGACTTCCCTCCCTCTCCTCCACTTGTGTGCCCCTAAATTTGTTCTGGGGTTTCCCCCAATCCTCCAGAGCAAATTTAGGGACAGTGCAGGGGGAAAGGAGAGAGGGGAAGTCTAATTGCACAATGTTGTTCTGCTCGCACGAGGATTTAGTTGAATTTGGCTCTCTGGTTTTATTGGCAGAAGAGTGTTTAGATGCAGTGCTTCAAAATGTATTAAACGAGCCTTGCAGTGTTTGGGGTCCCTCCTCATTCTACTGAATGGAGCTCTCTGTCCTATCATGATGGCACCATTCTGCAGTCCCCCACCAAGTCTCTTTCTTTGCTACTCTTGGATTTTGGTGCTGGCCCGCTTCCCCCCTCTAGTCTCCATGTTTCCCAAGTCACTGCCTTCCACCTCTCCCCAAAAGGAATCTAACATCACCCACATAAAGTCAATCCTGCATTGATGAACAAGTCTGTTGTCTCCCATAAGAGAAATAATGCAAAGAGGAGAAACTTGTTCTCAAAAGTGAAGCAGCTTGCACAAAACCCTATCTGGCCCCACAAGGAAGTCCCATATTAGCTGACCACTTTTGAGCATCAGCTTCTGTATTCTGCTTTCTTTGGGGTTTATGTGCTTCCCTCCTCTTTTTTTCCATTCTTTGTATCCCTTATCCACATTGGTTGAAGGGTCAGTTTGATCTAAATGCCAATAATATCCTTTCCAAACTATAACTAGGCCAGGCTAAACTGGTGAATGCATTTATAAGTTGTCATGAGAGGCACATACATCTGAAAACATGGTAATCTCTGCTGAGGAGGGTGAATTTCATGCCAAATGTTAAATATAAGCTTATGCCTAGTCCTTTATATCCAGCTAGCAAACATCTTCCCATTGATGATTTTCTTGCTCTCTGCCTAAGTAATTGGCACAGATCTCCCTAAGCTGAAGCATTTTGTCAGCTTGAGTTTTAGCAGTCTGGAGAAGGAAGAGGAAATCGCTTTAGCTGAGCAGGTTTTGTCTCCATGATAACTCCAAAGAGGAGTTAGTCTCTCTCAGCTCATTGTGTAAGTTCCTCAGCATGACAGAACTGGTAATACTGACAAAATACAGAGTTCTGTGTTGGAGAGTTTGCAGTTTCAGTCTTAAGTGTACAATAAAAGTTAAGCTTGTGGTCAATAATGTAAATCAGCCAATATTTTTGTAAAGTTATAAGGGAATTATGCTTCATGCCATGCTAGAATTGTGTGTGTGTGTGTGTGTGTGTGTGTGTGTGTTAAAGGGAATGTAAATTAAGTGGTTAATGTGCATAACAACCAGCCATTGTGCACATTCACCAGGTCTCATGCAGAATCTACACATAATTTTCTCATGAAGAGGGAATTGTGCACATTTCCCAGTCAATGCATGTAATCTCCAGCAGATTTTGAGATACATGTTTATATCAACTGAATTTTGTACATTCTGTAGGTAGTATACACAACCCCCATCAAACCTTGGGCATATCTCATCTGAATTTTGTACACACTGGTTGAGGTACTTCACATTCTTTCTTACCCAGCCCTTTTTTACCTGCTGGGCAACCCTTCATCAGCTGGTTAGATCTCCCTTCTGCTGCAATTCCCATAAAGATTGACCAAATGCTTCTATTAAGCTTCTTCCTGAGCTTAATAGCATTTCCATCAGAATCAGGGGAGGGGAGGGGAGATTTAAAATTTCCCCCTCTCTGCAATTCTCTTTGTGCTATTTAACTGACTGATGAACAACTGAAAGGAGGTTGAGCTGTGGGGGGTGGGGGTGGGAATGATCTTGATCTGGAGCCCCCTTCCTTCTTCCTGATGCTTGGCTCATCATTGGGAAAGGATTTTGAGGGCCATATAAGATTAGGTAGGGGGCCAGATGCAGCCCAAGGCAGAAGCACACTTCTGAAAAGGAAATAGGGAGGGGGAGGCAGGTTTATTGGACGCTATGTATGCTGACTGGAGAATGTGCATATTGCCCAGACAAGGTACAAAATGCATTCCCCAAGTCCTGTTGAGGATTATGTGTATCAATCAGGAATTCTTTATTATTGTTTTTATTTATTACATTTGTTAGTTGCTTTATCTTGCCCAGGACAACCCAAAGCAACTGACAAAGAACAAAAATGTGCATAGTTCATGAAGCTTGGTGAATGTGCACAATGCCAACCGCTGTAAGGTACAACCTATCTCTTGCTAGAAATCCTTCCTCAAGGAAGTGGAGATCATGGTCTACTCAATTTACATTCCCTTTAAGTGTCCATTTTTAGTGCAGATGAACAGTCAAAGCAGAAAATTATTAAACTTTATAGTGTAATTTTAAAAAATAAAACAGCAATTAAAATATTATAACAAACAACTAACAAACCTTGATGATCTAAGCAGAAAGGCAAAAACCAGAGTCAAATCCCACCACGTTTAGTGATGAAAAGCTTCTCTAAAAAGAAATGTCTTTATTGCTGTGAGCAGGCGCTGGGGAATCACTCAGCCAAACCACTCCGGCCATGTGGCAAAACGCTGCATTAGGAGAGCAGCAAGAGATAGCATCCGGCGAAGATGGGAGCGGGACATGCTGCTTTCTTGCTAGCCCACCCAATGGGACTGACAAGCTGCCGCTGCAGTCAGTGCGACAGAAAGAGGCTGTAGAAAAGAAAACCAAGGCCGTCATCAAAGGGTTCTCAGTTGAATGCCAAGGGGAGAAGGGGAGAACAGAAAGATGGGGTAGGGCAGCGAATGCAGGAGCAGGTTGGAAGGGAGGAACTGAGGCAAGATGGAGAGGCATGAGAAGAAAGAGAGGAGGCGGGAGTGCTATCGGGAAAGTCACCCACTGCCTTGAAGAGAAGCGGGCAGAGTAACTGCATTGTGCTTGTGTGAGAGAGTGCTTTCTAGGTGGTATCTGTGCATAGGTGGTATGTGTGTGTGGTGTAGGCAGGGTGAGTGTGGTATTTGTGTGTGCGTGCAGCAGCTTTGGCCACAACCGCTGATGGCATGTGAGTGTCCCAGGGTCCTCCCACAGGCCAATAAACACCTATAAGCATCAAGCATATTTGCATGCTTCCACCAACCTTTTTATTTCCCTGAGGTGTGACCAGCCATGTGTATTTCAGTTGACTGAACAATTTTTGCATATGTTTGAATTTTATTCTGCTTTATGTAAAACATATGGTTTCCCCCCACTTAGATAGTTTTTTATTAAGCAATATGCATGCTTGTTTAATATACAAACAAATAAACAGGTTAGCCACCCCTCCTTTAAAGTATGCTGGAGAAATGAAGCCATCTCTCTCTCTCTCTCTCTCTTTGTAACAGCAATTGACAATGCCATCTTATTTTTAATTTGCCTTTGACCAGCTTCGCTTTGCCAAACTGGCCGCGCTATTTTAAAGCTATCTTAGGCTGTTTGTAGATTTGTTTCACCCTCCTCTGGTGTCATTCTTTTAGTTACCATGTCATTTAAAGCAACACCCCTTTGAGAGTTTAACACTTCAATCAGCTGTGAGAAAGTGTGTGGCTTAGCAGCTTAGTTTAGAGATTGAGTTGTGAACCGTGACATCTCTGATTCATGAACTGAACCAGTCGTCTTGGAGCTGTCCTCTCATAGCCCCCTTAGTAGTGACACAGAGCTCAGCCCACCAGACACTACGACTGTTCAGTTTTGATTCATTCAATGGGATTTGTTTAGGGCTCCCTGAGCAAACCTCATTAAATTAATGGGAGCTGCTGAGTATTAGGACTTGGTGGGTTGCATCCAGAAAGGGGTCTTTTGCACATTCGTTATCGATGCACAGTTATTTAGATCCTTCTGCTGCTATGACTGACAATAATACAGACACATGGGGCCATTCCTTGCAGCACTCCATCTGTTAACAGATACATCCTCTTGGAGCAGAACAGCATCCAAGTAAACAAAAAGATGTACCCATCTCCTTCTGCCTGCTTCCAGCTGTCTTCACATCTGCATTGATGTGTCCCTCACTACCAACTGATTTGTAGAGCTCTTGATGCTGATATCGCGGATATAAGTGCATGGGTAAAGGGCAGAAACTAAATTGAGATGCACCTTCAAGTAGAGGAAGCATCTGTGCTGCACTTCTGAGAAAAGATGATTTCCCACAGCAGGGATGATAACTGTCGTTCCACGAAAATGTTTGTGGTCTTTGCAGAGGTGCACATCTAAATGCACATTCAAACATGAATGGACTTAATAGTGTGCTGCTTTCTTATGGAATATCCACTTGCATGTACACCTGAGCAAGGTTTCCATCAAAAGCAAAGCATTGCCAATGTTAGTAGTGTCACTCAGGTGTGTAGTGAATACATATCAGAGTGCATTTACTGTCTGCACTGCATTGCCTTCAGTGAATGCACATCCAAGTGTGCAGTTCCACTTAAATCAATGCAGTGTGGATAAGCAATTTCTGTGCTTGGATGCCCACTTCACTGGGCATTCCATTTCTTATGGCTCTTGTTCTAAACAGTACAACCTCCAGAGCCTATCCCACCCCATAGTCTTTTCAGCTATTAGGAGATAGCTGAAAAGCTATCTCCCTTACCTAGGCTCAAGGGGGCTCCTGCCCTCACCCTTCAGACTAAGAAAAGGCAATTTCCTTTGCAAATTAAAATATTATTTTTGGGTGGCAGGAGGAATCTGGGTAACCCACTTCTGCTCCTCTTTTAGTTCACAGGCAGAAGGGAAGCAAGTGGCACGCTGCTTGCTTCCCCTCAGCCTAACCTATATTCATAGCAGCGTGACAACAGCAGATACAGTAAGTATCCACAGTCAGGCAGTTTGGGGCATGTGGTTTGTTTCTTTAAAAAGACATTTTTCCTGCATACCTTGGGGGTCCTCCAGGAATTCAAGAAACCCCTCCTGTTCTGGTCTGACTCCATATCAAGTTCCATATGCAGGACACCCACAATAGTGAGAGTAATTTGAGAATACTGTTCGAGAATAGCATTCCAGAATTTCAGGTCCCTAGAAAGACGGTCTTCTGGTGAATGGCAGAACTGGTGGTGTTGAGCTTGCTGCAGGAGGAGAATGTACTGCCATGACTTCTGCATCCCCACTCCCATTTTTGCATGCAGAATGGAGAGTCCAACTGCCCTTTAATTATCCCTTTTGATGGAATGTGAACTTCTATTTTGACAGTATTACTGCTCTCTGAATTGCCTGTCCCTTTATGAATTTTATCAGCTGCTGCATGTCCTGGCACAGGAGGAAGAGGGATTGGAAGAGACCTTTCTATGTAAATAGTTTCTAAATACTGCAAATTAATGACATGCAGTTCTTCACTGGAATGATGAAATCACTCTATTTTTTCATTGCCTGTTTTGTGGTTCTGAGTAGAAGAGGTTATTAGCATCTCAGATCTCCACCATTAGCACACATTCCCCTCCAGCAAATGATAATGTATTTCTTGTTCCCATAGATTCAGAGACTTCAGAGTCGAGAGAGAGAGAGTATTATAAACCTCCAATGTGACCTTCCATAGAATAGCACAGATTTGGAAATGTTAACACTTGGATTCCTGTACCCATTCTTAGATTACTTGTAACTGAGCTAGTGTGACCTTCTAGTGAGGTATGTCATAGTTTGTTTCATGATGAAACATTGGATGAATGCAGATGCCTATTTATCAAGGGTGGAGGTAAAAGGTAAAGGTGAAGGAGCCCTGGACAGTTAAGTCCAGTCAAAGGCGACTATGGGGTTGTGGCGCTCATCTCACTTTCAGGCCGAGGGAGCCGGCATTTGCCCACAGACAGCTTTCTGGGTCATGTGGCCAGCATGACTAAACCGTTTGTGGTGCAACGGAACACCGTGACGGAAAGAAGCTGAACAACTGTGGCTCCCCCCCAAAAAAAAAAGCTCAACAAAAAAAGCTCCTCCCTGAAAAAACTCAACAACCTTGACCCGAACCCCCCCCCCAAAATGGGCCTTCCTCCTTCCTAAAAAAAAAAAGCTCAACAACTTTGACCTGAAAAGGGGGTAGATCACTGCCAGTTTTTAACTCTGTGAGTAGATTGCAGTCTCTTGGGAGTTGGCCACCCCTGCCCTAGTCTAAAGGAGAAAAGGAAAAAGAGTTATTGATATCATTGACATCAATGTGGTTCAAACTCAGAAAATAATTTATTTTTAAATGCCTGTAGAGTCAGACACGACTAAATGACTAAACAACAAAGTAAGGAGTTACTTCTGCCATGGGGGGGGGGATCAGGTCATGCCATCCCTTAGTTCCCAGGAATCCTTTCTGTATGCCAGCCTTAGCATCTGTCTGAGTGTTGGGATTAATAATAATAATAATAATACCCAAACATTCTCTGCAAGATTCAGGTAGGTAGCCGTGTTGGTCTGACGCAGTCTCTATATATGTGTGTGTGTGTGTGTGTGTGTGTGTGTGTGTGTCCAATAGCACCTTAAGCTTTCATCTGCATGCACACTTCTTCAGATACCTTCAGATATTCTTCAGATATTCTCTGCAAGCTCTTTTGGGCCAAGGTAAACAGGACACCGAAAGACCAGAAGAAAAAGAGAATGTGGCCAACTTGCAGTGGCCCCTGTGGGGACTGCTATCCCATCATGGCTCTTTAACTCTTCAGTGGAATCCAAGCACAAGGTTAGCCCAATACCAACATCTTAAGTGCCCCAAAACATTTTGCAATGAACTTTGCCTTTAACATGCTAGAACTCACCAGGAACCCCAGTCCCCAGACAAGTTGCAGTCTTGTTAAAATGAAATGCTGGCAAGCCTACTGATGACATTGAAAAACCTCTTTCCTGTGGCCTGGGACTGTGTACTGTACTAATCACACCTTTTCCCTTTTATTCTGTAGGAGGACGATATTGAATACTATGACTCCAAGGCTGACACAGAATATGTAAGTGTCTTCCAATTGTCCTTCACTTATATTGTATGCACTGAATGAGTTTCACATGTTATTTCCTTCAAGTTAGAATTCCACTGTCTACTTTGCCACCTTTGTTTAGAGCTCAGAGTAATTTGACTGGCTCCAAAGCACAGGATCTACACTTAAGGCAGTGAACAAAATGGGATTTTGTTATAGAATTGCAAGTTCTAATATTTCCTCATTGGGTGGTAATAGAAAGAAGCAATAATGGTTAAATTCAGGAGAATTCAGAACTCCTTTTACTTATGACAAATATTTTCCAGCAAGGAGGCACTTAGAGAATAGAAAGTGGGATAAAGTTGTTTTTATTGATCTTGGGAGCTGAAGTGGGGGAGGGAAACAAAGCAGGCATACATACATTTTTGTGTTTGCTTCATTTCATAAAAGATTTGGCAGCATTATTTGACTACTTTAAACTCCTTTTTTTCTCTTTAAATTGTGCTCATCTTAGACACATTCCCATGAAGCCTTGTGAAAAATACAACACATGTAAGGGAACATGTTTCAGTCAAATATAGGCATGGGATACCACCGTTATGTCTGTAGAGACATAACACTGTATGATGGGCAATGCAATTCTGCTCTGGGTATTGAAGCAAAATGAAGATTTCAGATCATTCCACCTTTTTTCATAGAACCATAAAACTGTATAGTTTGACCCCAAGGGTCATCTGGTCCAACTCCCTGCAATGCAGGAATCTCAACTAAAGCATCCATGACAGATGGCCATCCAACATCTGCTTTAAAACCTCCAAGGAAGGAGAGTCCACAACCTCCAAAGGGAGTTTGTTCCACAGCTGAACAGCTCTTACTGTCAGAAAGTTATTCCTGATGTTTAGTTGGAATCTCCTTTCTTGTGACTTGAAGCCATTGTTTTGAGTCCTACCCTCCAGAGCAGGAGGAAACAAAGTGACAGTCCTTTAGATATTTGAAGATGGCTATCACATCTCCTCTCAGTCTCCTCTTATCCATGCTAAACATACCCAGATCCCTCAACCATTCCTCATAAGGCTTGGTTTCCAGACCTTTAATCATCTTGTTTGTTTTCCTCTGAATACATTCCAGCTTGTCAATATCCTTCTTAAATTGTGGTGCCCAAACTGGACACAGTATTCGAGGTGTGGTCTGACCAAGGCAGAATAAAGCAGTACTATTACTTCCCTTGACCTGGACACTATACTTCTGTTGATGCAGCCTAGAATGGCATTAGCTTTTTTTGCTGCTGCATTACACTGTTAACTCATGTTAAGCTTATAGCCTACTAAGACCCCTAGATCATGTACTACTGGCAAGCCACATGTCCCCCGTCTTATATCTGTGTAGCTTATATTTCCCCTTCATGGATCACTGCCTTGTCGTGGCGAAGGGGCTTGAATTACTCAGGGAAGCTATGGACAGGTCAAGATGGACAGGTCGTAGTGGAGAGTTTGGACCAAATGTGATCCACCTGGAGAAGGAACTGGCAAGCCACTCCAGTATCCCTGCCAAGAAAACCTCATGGACAAAGACAACAGGCATATAAAAGATATGACGCTGGAAGATGAGCCCCTCAGGTCGGAAGGCGTCCAACATGCTACTGGGGAAGAGCGGAGGACAAGTACAAGTAGATTCAGAGCTGATGAAGCGGCTGGGCCAAACCCGAAAGGACGCTCAGTTGCGGATATGCCTGGAAGCGAAAGGAAAGTCCAATGCTGTAAAGAAAAGTATTGCATAGGAACCTGGAATGTAAGAACCATGAACCTTGGTAAGCTGGATGTGGTAAAAAATGAGATGGCAAGAATAAACATTGACATCCTGGGCATCAGTGAACTAAAATGGACGGGAATGGGCGAATTCAGTTCGGATGACTATCATATCTACTACTGTGGGCAGGAATCCCGTAAAAGAAATGGAGTGGCCCTCATAGTCAACAAAAGAGTGGCGAAAGCTGTACTGGGATGCAATCTCAAAAATGATAGAATGATCTCGATACGAATCCAAGGCAGACCTTTTAACATCACAGTAATCCAAGTTTATGCACCAACTACCAGTGCTGAAGAAACTGAAGTTGACCAATTCTATGAAGACTTACAACACCTTATAGAAATGACACCAAGGAAGGATGTTCTTCTCATTATAGGGGATTGGAATGCTAAAGTAGGGAGTCAAGAGATAAAAGGAACAACTGGCAAGTTTGGCCTTGGAGTTCAAAATGAAGCAGGGCAAAGGCTAATAGAGTTCTGTCAAGAGAACAAGCTGGTCATCACAAACACTCTTTTCCAACAACACAAGAGACGACTCTACACATGGACATCACCAGATGGGCAACACCGAAATCAGATTGATTATATTCTGTGCAGCCAAAGATGGAGGAGCTCTATACACTCAGCAAAAACAAGACCTGGAGCTGACTGTGGCTCAGATCATCAGCTTCTTATAGCAAAATTCCAGCTTAAACTGAAGAAAGTAGGAAAAACCACTGGGCCAGTAAGATACAATCTAAATCAAATTCCTTATGAATACACAGTTGAAGTGAAGAACAGGTTTAAGGATTTAGATTTGGTGGATAGAGTGCCTGAAGAACTGTGGATGGAGGCTCGTAACATTATACAGGAGGCAGCAACGAAAACCATCCCAATGAAAAAGAAATGCAAGAAAGCAAAGTGGCTGTCAAATGAGGCCTTACAAATAGCGGGGGAGAGAAGGCAAGCAAAATGCGAGGGAAATAGTGAAAGATACAGGAAATTGAATGCAGACTTCCAAAAAATAGCAAGGAGAGACAAGAGGGCCTTTTTAAACGAGCAATGCAAAGAAATAGAGGAAAACAACAGAATGGGAAAAACCAGAGATCTGTTCAAGAAAATTGGAGATATGAAAGGAACATTTCGTACAAAGATTACCACAATTAAGAACAAAAGTGGAAAGGACCTAACAGAAGCAGAAGACATCAAGAAGAGGTGGCAAGAATACACAGAGGAATTATACCAGAAAGATATGGAGGTCTCATACACCCCAGGTAGTGTGGTTGCTGACCTTGAGCCAGACATCCTAGAGAGTGAAGTCAAATGGGCCTTAGAAAGCCTTGCTAACAACAAGGCCAGTGGAAGTGATGATATTCCAGCTGAACTATTTAAAATTTTAAAAGATGATGCTGTTAAGGTGCTACACTCAATATGCCAGCAAGTTTGGAAAACTCAGCAGTGGCCAGAGGATTGGAGAAGATCAGTCTATATCCCAATCCCAAAGAAGGGCAGTGCCAAAGAATGCTCCAACTACCGCACAATTGCACTCATTTCACACGCTAGCAAGGTTCTGCTAAAAATTCTACAAGGCAGGCTTAAGCAGTATGTGGACCGAGAACTCCCAGAAGTGCAAGCTGGATTTCGAAGGGGCAGAGGAACCAGAGACCAAATTGCAAACATGCGCTGGATTATGGAGAAAGCTAGAGAGTTCCAGAAAAACATTTACTTCTGCTTCATTGACTACGCAAAAGCTTTTGACTGTGTTGACCACAGCAAACTATGGCAAGTTCTTAAAGAAATGGGAGTGCCTGATCACCTCATCCATCTCCTGAGAAACCTCTATGTGGGACAAGAAGCTACAGTTAGAACTGGATATGGAATAACTGATTGGTTCAAAATTGGGAAAGGAGTACGACAAGGCTGTATATTGTCTCCCTGCTTATTTAACTTATATGCAGAATTCATCATGCGAAAGGCTGGACTGGATGAAGCCCAAACCGGAATTAAGATTGCCGGAAGAAATATCAACAACCTCAGATATGCTGATGATACAACCTTGATGGCAGAAAGTGAGGAGGAATTAAAGAACCTTTTAATGAGGGTGAAAGAGGAGAGCGCAAAATATGGTCTGAAGCTCAACATCAAAAAAACTAAGATCTTGGCCACTGGTCCCATCACCTCCTGGCAAATAGAAGGGGAAGAAATGGAGGCAGTGAGAGATTTCACTTTCTTGGGTTCCATGATCACTGCAGATGGTGACAGCAGTCACGAAATTAAAAGACGCCTGCTTCTTGGGAGAAAAGCAATGACAAACCTAGACAGCATCTTAAAAAGCAAAGACATCACCTTGCCAACAAAGGTCCGTATAGTTAAAGCTATGGTTTTCCCAGTAGTAATGTACGGAAGTGAGAGCTGGACCATAAAGAAGGCTGATCGCCGAAGAATTGATGCTTTTGAATTATGGTGCTGGAGGAGACTCTTGAGAGTCCCATGGACTGCAAGAAGATCAAACCTATCCATTCTTAAAGAAATCAGCCCTGAGTGCTCACTAGAAGGACAGATCCTGAAGTTGAGGCTCCAGTACTTTGGCCACCTCATGAGAAGAGAAGACTCCCTAGAAAAGACCCTGATGCTGGGAAAGATTGAGGGCACAAGGAGAAGGGGACGACAGAAGATGAGATGGTTGGACAGTGTTCTCGAAGCTACTAACATGAGTTTGGCCAAACTGCGAGAGGCAGTGAAGGATAGGCGTGCCTGGCGTGCTCTGGTCCATGGGGTCACGAAGAGTCGGACACGACTGAACGACTGAACAACAACAACAGCTTATATTTGTGTGTAACATCATTTTATTGCAAACATATAATGACAATGGGACCTTGCAGCAAACATTAAATTCACACTGGAGCTCTTAAATTAAGAAACAATACTTTCATCCAAATAGATGAGACTTCTGATGTGTGTTTTTTCTTTCAAATCCCTATTTCAGTGTGAATTGTGGAACTTGAGAAAACCCGTCCCCTTGCTAACTGAATTCTGGGTTGTTGTTTTTCTCTTTGAATGCTGCTTGAAACTCTAAACTGTAGAGTCTACAAGATTACATTTGATCTCATGAAATGATGACTACATTGCCAATCAAACATAATGAAACATATGACTGATACATATCCCCCTCTCTTGACTGATTATTCTGAAAGGAATATCTTTCTTTTCAGAAGAGAGATCTCTCTTTGTCAGATCCTTTCACATAGCATGGGGCAGGTCATATGTTGGCTCAGAAAAGCAAGACCAAAGAGATCTACTGCAATCACGTTTGAAAGCATACCTGTCCACCATTGTGATCTTCTGCACATTTAACTGGGAGTAAGTTCCCTGAAGTCAGTGGTGCTTCCGTCTATGTAGATATACATAGGAAGATTTCCTTTACCTGAATGATACTTCCAGAAATCTGACAGGCAGTAGGTCTGCCCCTTGGACCTAGAGAAGGAGTGACAGTGGTTGGCTCCACTCTGTGCTTATTTTGTGACAGCCCATCAGACAAAGCCTGAAGGAGCCAGGTGCACTTTTGCTAGAGAAAGTCACTATGCTTCCTGGGAAAGTTTCTAAAATTAAAGCTGGCATCTGAAATTCAAATGAAGAGCAAACATCTAATTAGAGACAGAATCTAATTCTCTACCCTCCTCCTGGCACAGCCATCCTGTAATTCTGGCAATCAGCATGTTAAGTACAAACCAAAGAGCTTCAATTCCCCAAGGAAATAGGCCTTTGCTAGTGACTGTGTGCAATCTGAATAGAGCTCTGTTCAAAACAACTCCCAGGCATTGGCCACTGGGCTTAACTCAGCCCAGAAATGGCTGCATTTTATAGAGTTTTCTGGAGCGCTTTGGAGTCTTCCTGGGTGGCCTAAATGCTGAAGCAAGGTGTGCCCTTGGGGCCTCTCCTGTGGCCAAGAAAAGGAAGAACAGATACTAAGCTGCCTCAGCTTGGTGAGAGGACACAAAGCCTTTGGCGCCTACTTTTGACAAAGCTGTTCTCCTTAAACTTCATAGCATTATAAATTAAAGACTGGGGGGTCCAGTGTAGTTGATGTTACATAGCCTTTAAAAAGTAGTAACATAGGACCACCACCATACTAGATAGGTCAGTAACCTGTTAGAATGGAGTAGATACTAGCTCTTGGCAGTAAGTGCCTGGATAAATGTTGGAGGGTATGATCCACCAGCACACTTCATAACTCCTCAGCAGTTAACTAACGACACTCATAGTAATAACCAGTGATCGACTCACTGCTATCTGCTCAAAATTCTGGCTGCCACAAAATTCCATCCTCATAGCACGCAGAAGGCCTCACATCCACGTTAGATAGTGCTGAGAATTCTGGATCAGTACAATGCTGGTAGGGTTATATTGCATGAGGAAGCTGCAACATGAACATTATTTTTATTCAGGAAGCTTTGCGTTGAAGATACAGAATACAAGCTTAGGCTGCATTGGAAGAAACCTTTGGGCACATAACAAGTTCACATAGATTAGAAGTCCCCAACCTAGGGCTGGGTAATATTTCATTGTAATTGTTGTAATCTGCCCTGGGACCTTATATGTTGTCCAGATCCAGTTTGAAGTCCATATCGTTATATCAGTTTCATAGGTTTTAACCTGACAATATATTGCAAATCATGGTGTGTGTGTGTGTGTGTGTGTGTGTGTGTTATGTAAAAATCAAAACTGTGAAGCCAGCCAATGCTTCTCTCGATTCCTGAAGCCCCTGTTAGCTCTGCTGGCTCAGCTCTCCCCTGCCTCCTGCGGGGGGGGGGGCAGCAAATTGCATGAGCAAGCGCCAGCAAAAATCACAACGCAGAAAAAACTGTGAAGCCAGCCAATGCCTCTACATAGCTCCATCCTTATTGCAAACATTGAGATATATCAATATATTGCAATGTTTAGCTGGTGATATGAAAACCAGGAATCACCCAGCCCTAGCCCCAACCTCGTGAACCTAACTACTCTACTCCAGCAGACAATGCAGAATTAAGACAGGATGCTTAAGAAAATGAGACTGACTTGGTACTTTCATCAAGGAAGCATCATTGGCAGACCTATGGTGTCTATCAACTTCCACGGTCAGGTTTGGTTTTTTTCCTGCATAGCTCTCATGAATACTAGAGCATGAAATCTCTCAATGTTTAAAAATTAATCAACCTTCATACAACCTGTGAACTCTAAAACTGTAAGAAGGTGGAAAAGGGATAGGAAATCAGTTTCCAGGACTATTAATATCTCAGAGCAGTACATTTTATGCTTGTTGATGGTGGTGTCTGATATTATTACAGATTCAGATAAGTTTTTGTTGGTTTTTGTAAAATGATGGTCCTTCGCCTATTGAAAACACATGTAGCGTTCTCTGCCTAAGCCTATTGCTTCACACTCAGCAATATTCCAGCTAATTTTCTTCCAACAAATAAAGAAAAGATGATGGTGAAAGTGATGATGGTGATGATGAAATTAAAAAGATACCGAATTGCCTGCAGTGGAACTAAATAGAAAAAACCCACAGATCCTCCATTTTTGTTAACATTCATTTTAAAATTTAAATTGAGCATGATCTCCCTCAAATGAAGTTAGTTCAGACAGACAATGCCTATTCAGTAAAACTGTGACTTTATTCAAGAAGCTTATGCCAGATATAAATGCGGAAAGAAATAGAAATGAGGTTCCTATTCACTGCACCTTTAGTTTGTCCCAATGTAATTCTGATTGTGGACCTCTAAAAAATAATAATTTAATTTTGAAAGGTAATGGGGATGCTAGATTGTGTGTAAATGGGAGCCCGAGATATAATATTTGTAAAAAGAAAGAAAAGGGAAAGGAGAGGAGAGTTTAAAATTCCTCTTTACTCATTCTTCCAGCAGGAGAGGGTTTCAATGTTTATTCACAAAGAAGTGTTTAAATTAACTAACATTCGCTATTGGATGCCACTAGGAAACGGGAGAAAATTACAGTTATTTTTCCAAGTCTTATTATTATGTTTATGGTTGGAAGACAATGTTTAAATCATAGAGGAGGCCAAAATTCTCCAGCCAGATCCCCAGCTGTATTATAAGCTGCCACCATTCTGCTACTGTCACCAGAACTTTGTGGATTTCTACCGCACCATATGCAATAGTTTTCATTTTCTGTACCTAACTCTGGTGACTGATAAATTGTTAATTTCCTAGTATATTTTTTTAATTAAAAAAAATAGCAGGTGGGCTTTTTTTTTTCTGGGCTGATCCAGGATGCAAGTGTGTGTTTGCTAAAACAATGTGCTCTGTGGTATAAATGAGGGGAACCTTTGTATCTGCCATTCCAAAGGGTCTGATCCTTTAAATCACAGAATAGCCTGGTTCCATGCTTTAGCGAAATATGAGTACGTTTGTATTTGATTCATTTTTCTGTCAATTTTTTTGGCCTCACTGTGCTGGTACAAATGGTCAACTGATGTGAGAAATTGCAGGCAAAAGTTTGACCCTTCATGCACAAGCTGCTGAAGTTGAAAGTAATGGCTCGAGGCTTCTTTAATTCCACTGCATCCAAAGACGTTTCTCTTTCTATTTTCCTTGCTGTTTGAGACTATGGAGAAAAAATCCCTCCTAGGGAAGAGGGACCTTGCTGAAGTCAGATTGATCTCTGCAGTCAAATAGGATCCGTATAATCTGGATTTCCTTCTCCTTCTTAACTGGCTGGCTGTCCTTTGCTATCATCAGCAGCATCATGGCAGAGGGGAAAATATCTTACATGTCATGTAATAGTTTTTTGATAAGGTTTTGTCTTTTAGACAAATCAGATGCTGAAGCTGAAATCAGAAGTAGAGGACTGGTGCAGAAGAGAAAAGCGGGCTTCTAAACCCTTTCCCCTTGCATTGCTTTTTCTGCTGAAAATCATCCCAATAGGGAGAAAAGCCACCCACCCATCCTGCGCGCAAGAATAACAGCAGCTTGGGGTAGGGTGGGAAAACAACATTGGGGAAAGAGTTTTAAGAACCCCTTCTTCCTCCACAGCAGTATTCAGACTGCAGCCTTAGCCTCATCTTGAAAAGAATAATGGAAGTACATGTCATGTAGTTTCCTAAAGGCTGCTGCAATCCTAAGCGTATTTAAAGGTAAAGCTAAAGAACAGTTAAGTCCAGTCACAGACGACTCTGGGGTTGCAGCGCTCATCTCGCTTTAAAGGCCGAGGGAGCCGGCGTTTGTCCACAGACAGTTTTTCCGGGTCATGTGGCCAGCATGACTAACCAGAGCAGCGCACAGAAACGCCCTTAACCTTCCCGCTGGAGTGGTACCTATTTATCTACTTGCACCTTTTGGCGTGCTTTCAAACTGTTAGGTTGGCAGGAGCTGGGACTGAGCAATGGGAGCTCACCCCGTCGCGGGGATTTAAACCGCCGACCTTTTGATCGGCAAGCCCTAGGCTCAGTGGTTTAGACCACAGCGCCTCCCGCGTATTTGCCTGGAAGTCAATACCACTCAACATGTTTAGGATTAGGCAGCCCACGTATGGTACAAATAGAATAACTTTCCACATATTACCATTGCAAAGGGACAAGAGAAATTGCTGGAAAATTGAGCAAATGGACATTACTACCGGGTATATAGCTTTTTTTTCACACACATACCCCACCCCCAGTTTCCTTTCTTATAAAGGAAGTTGAAATTCAAGTCACAAGGAAAGTGATTGATGCATTGGAGGCGGCCACATCAATGGGTGTGTTAAGCAATGCAAATGGATGGGTTTCCATACAATCAGCAGGAGTTTATGAACTGCACTGCTGAGGACTCCAGAGAATGGGAGGCACTGGAGCTGTCAATGCTTGCCTGCAAATGGAGTTCATAAATGTGATCAATTTCATGGCAGCCAGACGGTCTCCTTAGAATCATGAATTGATGCTGTCGGTGTAATTATTATAAATATCAGATATTTATACCAGGCCAGCAGGAAATATATAAAAAAGCACTTTACCAATAAATCATAATATTTCCGCCACTCTGCTTAATGGCATATCAAACACAGATAGAACAACATGCCAGGCAGGATATAAATAATGCTTCATACGTTTGGGATCCCTGTGAGTCACAGCTAGTCTTCTCTCACACTCAGGGGACATAAACAATCCCAGATCTGTTAATGGAGATCAAGGCACTATTTTGGAAAGAAAAATGAAGATCGGTGCAGGGCCAGCTTTGCCATGAAGTGACTTGAAGCGGCCTGCTTCAGTAAGCAAATTCCCACGACTGTCCCTTTCTTGCTTCCAAATTCCATCCTAGTCTATGGTTTGTTTGCTTTTTTTAAAAAAAGTGAAGCCCAATTGAGATGAGGGCTAGGCGGTTGTGGTTATTTCAGACAACACCAGCATGCCTCCACTCTCTTTTTGGTGAAATTCTGATGTGGTAAAAATGGCCACAATAGCACAAGAAGCTTATTCTCTCAAGCACCATTTCCCACTAAGAGTTATTACCAAAGTTATATTCTTGGGGGGAGGATACCACATTGCAGATAACTGGCCATGCTGAGAAACAGGACCTAGTTTTGATTTCAACGGCATCAGTTTCGTACTTCAAAAACGAATCCACACAGAGTGGCCCCAAAAAAGAGGACAAAAGAGGATACAGGTTTGTGTATGTTAATGCATAGGTATAAATGCAAACCTAGAAATAATTGCAGTGATTTAAATAGACATGCATTGCCTCTCGACACAGTGTGGAAGACTGTGATCAAGTGATCTGCATGCTTTCTCAAGTCTACTATTCAGGTGCTCACTCTTGGTGGGAACCTTAAAGGCCTGTGCACTCCCTTCTTATGGTTATTTATCTTTAAACCATACTTACGACCAAATAGCTCAAGGCTGGGGACCCTATGGCCCTCCAGATGTTGTTGGAAACCCAGTTCTCATCTCCCCTAGTATGGCAGATAGTAAGGGATAATGTGAGTTTTAGTGCAACATCTGGAGGACCACAGGGACACATTAGAGGACTGCTGGTGAAGATCTTGGCTGGTGGGGCGGCTCATAAGAGAGAAGGTGATCCTTCAAACGTCCTGGTCCCAGACCCTGAAGGGCTTTATGGTTAACACCAGCACTTTGAATCGTCCCTGATTAAAAGTCACTGCACTTTTAATAAGGGAGCCAAATGTTTCTGGATAGGCACCATCATTCATGCTGCCTTCCCCCTTCTTGCTGCAGCCTCCAGGCTGGTATGGTACATGATACTCTAGGAGGGTGGTATGTTCAGGAATGACGGAACAGAATGATTGGCATGGAGCTCTAGGTAGATTTGCATTAGTAGGAAATGGGGCATTCTCAGAAACTGTTAATAATTGACAACTTGGGGAGAGCATGCTGAAGTGTTCATCTGCATCTCACTGCATTCCAGGCATGGGAGAGGATTGAGAGAAATGGCTGCATGCTCAGTGGTGGATTTGACAGGACTCTAAACAAAAGCAGCCATCACTTGCCAAGCGCTCTCTCCCAGTCTCTGCAAATCCATGAATAATTAGCTAATTATAGGAGAGTTATCCAGAGAAGGCAAGTGTGTTGATAGTAACGCTGTGCTGAAAGTTCCAATTGGATTTATTATTATTATTATTATTATTATTATTATTATTATTATTATTTTGCACATGGGTGAGTGGTTGTGGAGGACACAAAAGAAGGTGGGGAGATCCATAATCTTCTGTAGGTAACAAATTCTGAGGGTGAGGGATATGCATTTGTAATACCGGTACCCAGCAGCAGATTTTTTTTTTCCTTCCTCAACTGTGTTTGCCAATGTGGGAATGTGGTGGCAGCACCCCTGGTGCTGTCCAGGGTCAAATACACAGAGGCACTGGAAATCAAGTGTCCTTGTAGTTTTGAAGCAAAAAAGGACAACAGAAATCTGCTTCCACAAAATTAAGGCTGTTGGGATCTGGCACAGCAGGAGTTAATTCTAAAATAGCATACCATTATTGCATGGAATTTGCAATAGATGTGATAAAGTGTTATTACCCTTTGGCAGCCTGATACCGCTAGCAATGCTGATTTTGTTGTGAGATTGATCGTGGGTGAGGCTTTTTTTCCTTTATTGTTGTTTTTTTTAATCAAGCTACTGCCTGGAATCACAAAATGGTATTAGAATGTCAGTGTTCCTTTGCAAAATTATTTCCTGCCCTTTTCAATAGAAGGGGAAGCTTGACTGACTGACTCCATCACCTGAAACAGGAAGGCCAAAACAAAACAAACCCCACTTGTTGCTTTTCTTCTTAAATTCTTCTTACTTTAAACCAACCTGATTAAAATAAAAATCTGACGAGGTATAGGCTGAAGATGGTTTTTGTAGTGTTGGGTTTAATAATACTGTGGCTCTCCAACAGATGGAGGAAAACATGCTGAAGGCAAAGAACTGCAGGCCATAAGCCAGCAAACATTCATTAAATGATAATAACAGTGGACCTGCTTAAATTAATGACTTTTTTTTTTAAAGCAAGGTTTCCAGTCAAAATCTTATCCCACAAAGCTTACAAGTACCTTGCATGCGCAGTCACAGAGCCAGATGCAATCCTCAGGTCAAAACTAAAGCCTACCAAAAAAGACCACTTCTAAGAAGCTTTCTAACATTCAAGTCTGCAGAGCCATCTCTCTTTTGCAGGGTTTGTTTGGGTTTTGTGTGTGTGTGTGTGTGTGTGTGTGTGTGTGTGTGTGTGTTTAAGATATTAAGGCTGAAAGCAGGCGCTAGAGGGAGGGAGGGGGGAGCAAAGCTCCCAAAATGTCAACAGCAGATGAAGGGCATTGGAAAATTTAATCTCCCAACTTTCTCAACTAATGTGACATTTGGATTTCATTCTGATAAGCAATCGGTCTGAGATCCCCCCCCCGCTTCCCCCCCCTCCTCTCCTCTGGCTGGTAATTTAAAAATAAATGGTCTAGAAAGATCTCTAAACAGTACCTTTGGCAAAGTGTGTGTTTTTTCTCTTAAAAAAGAGAAGCAAACATGCGAGAGAGACTGATTGTTATTTATAACCTGTGCAACTATAAAAGCAGAGGTGCGGCAGTCTAATAACAGGCTCTTGTTCATTTGTTTCTGCATATTGTTGCAACTACCTGAAATTCCAGTGCAGTACACTCTTCTGAAGCTAGGTGCAGCCATCTCCAACCTGGTGCCCTCCAGATGTTTTGGATTTCAGCTCGCATGATCCCAGCCAGCACAGTTTATAGGAGTTGCTGTCCAAAACATCTGGAAGGCAATAGGTTGAGGAAGGCTGTGTTGGAGGAAATGCAGAATGAAACCCCACACACCACTGGTTGTGGGGTGGGGAGAGATCTCTTCCGCCCTACCCAGTGGCAAAGCTGGATGGCAGAATGCCTCCCCTCTTGCTGACTCGGCAGGAGGGGAGCATTCCACAGAGTTTGTTTCTGCTAACATAACCCTCAACCAGTTGTCTTCAGTGCTGATACTTAAGGAGGCACCATTATCTCTCATTTAATACCCCATGGAGATGAACTGGAGCACTCTTCAGCCCTTAGGCACAGAGCTGGCTCAGCCATGAGGCAGGTTGAGGCGGCTGCCTCAGGTGACAGAAGCCTCCAAGGTGGCAGCTCTGCAGAAGTGGCACTGGGATCATCCAAATCACACGAGATCTTGCAGAACAAGCAAGATTCTTATCAAAGTTGGGCAAGATCTCACCCAAAATTGGTGCCAGTGCCAGCGCTGATGCTCTGCTTGTGGCAGAAGTGGCAGGCTGAGTGGAGGAACTGCAGTGGCAGCAGCAGTAGGGCAAGGTGGCACTTCCCGTTTCACCTCAAGCGGAGAAATGGGCTGCAATGCCCCTGATTACAGCCATCGAGTCTGAAATCACAGTGCCTAATCAGGACAATACAGGCCACAAACATTGTTATTAGAATTGCAAACAGGGTGGCCATGTAGGTCTGTACAGTGTTACTGAAGTGTAAAGGTAAAGGGACCCCTGACCATTAGGTCCAGTCGCGGACGACTCTGGGGTTGTGGCGCTCATCTAGCCTTATTGGCAGAGGGAGCCGGCGTACAGCTTCCAGGTCATGTGGCCAGTTGGAATGTTCAGTCAGTTCACGCTTGAGACTGATTTAACCCTTGATGGGTCGGGGTAAAACAAATATTTTTGTAACACACAGTGCAAAACCGTTACAGCGCTCATCTCACTTTATTGGCCGAGAGCCGGCGTACAGCTTCCAGGTCATGTGGCCAGCATGACAAAGCCACTTCTGGCAAACCAGAGCAGCGCACGGAAACGCCGTTTACCTTCCCGCCGGAGTGGTACCTATTTATCTACTTGCACTTTGACGTACTTTCGAACTGCTAGGTTGACAGGAGCTGGGACCGAGCAATGGGAGCTCACCCTGTCGCGGGGATTTGAACCGCCGACCTTCTGATTGGCAAACCCTAGGCTCTGTGGTTTAGACCACAGCGCCACCCGTGTCTGAAGTGTACACTGAAGTGTACAACAGCACATAATCAGTTGCCCTGCATACTGGATAGCATAGCAAGTTGATGGGCTAGACACAAGTTGATTTCATGTGCCTAAACCAGCGTGGGCCTTAGCATTTCATCAGCTTTCTTACTAAAGATGGATCAGAGCTCACCATATAAGAGTGCATGGACCAATCACCTCCCTACCCACCCATGTGTTTATGCACACATTAACTCTCGCCCACCGAAACCTGTTTTTCTGTATCAATTTATGTGATACAGCAAATGTGACAAATTAGCTATTATATAAACAAACACACACACCCCTCCACCCTGCCTTAAAATTGCTTGCATATGCCAGGGAACACAGAGGCAAGGAGGCATAGTGAGGGAGAGGTGAAGAGACCCAAAAGTGAAAACCCATATCCTTGGCAGACTGCAAACTGGTGTAGACGTTCCTGGGAGTAAGCGCCACTGGACTCAATTGGGCTTTCTTCTGTGTAGACATGCATGCAGTCACACTGCCAGGCATTCAGTCCTCCTCACTCCCTGAAGGCTGCCCCCCCCCCATCCTTGCATCATAGGCAGCAACAGCAACAGGGTTTTCCTCTTAGAGCTAAGCTAGCAGCCTTTAACACTTGCAGCAAGGAAATCCCTGTTAATTATGCATTGTGCAAATAAGACTTCCTTTTGTTTGACCTCCTGAATCTACCACCAGTCATTTTTATTGGGTAGTCTTATTTTATTCCATTTCTGATTCCCCTAGCAAAGTATATTCTCTTGGCTACATACATAATAAAAGCAACAAAATACAACTTAATAAAACCATAAATCCATAGAACTAACCCAGAAACAGATTAAATCCAGCTGTAAAACCCAACAGAGAGTGACACAAATTAAAAACCCAGCAATGAATCCAATAAAATTCAGTTAAGCTACAAAAGCTATTAAAAAAAAAAAGCCCAGCCAAACTGCCGTTATTCTGCAGAGGTGGGAAATTATAATATCAATGATATTAGAGGATATTAAGAGATGTTTAAAAAATGTTTAAAAGCCTGAGGGGGGAAGAAGTCTTTTGACTGATAGTGAAAATACATTAAAGTGGGCACCAGGCAAGCCTCTCTAGGGAGAGCATTCCACAGATTTTTGGAGGGTGGGTGGGGCTTCTAAAAAGATATAATGAGAGAATGAGAAAAATGTATCTTTGTCCACTTGCTCCGTGCTGTGTAATGTGTGACTGAGCCCTCTGAGCAATCTTCAATTTACACATGGCAAATTTCAGCCTTGTTTCGTTTCTCACTTGGAATTCAATTCCTCGTTACTAGCTTAAATTAATTCTTATAATAACATCAGTGCCTCTCTGTGGGGATTCCCATGGCAATTCAGTTGTGATAGAAGAGACAGGTGATTTCTGTAAAGCCTGTTCTGATGTCAAAATCAAAGGCAGCGTCAAGACAAATTAGAGCGCTTTTAGGATCAGGACTAATTCATTAGTGAAGAGGATGCTCATCACTTAGTAGAAATCTATACATGACAAAGACCAGGTAGTTTGCAAAGCATCAGAGAAATACAACTTTTCAGTGATGCTGCTGTCAAACATCTTACAACTGTACTGCCAGCAGCCTAATTAGGCTTGGTAGAATTCAGTTTGTGTGGGTGAGTGTGCATGTATGTGTTTAGTAATTTGGATGAGTATTGTGGTTTCATTTTAAGCTTCATGGGTTTCGAGAAGAAGTATTCTTGGTTGCAAGGACATTGGAACAGCATTTTTTTAAAAAAAAAATGGATATTGAGATTCAGAAACATAAAATTGCATTGCCAAATATCATCCTTATAAATCTCAAATATCTCATATATCAAAATATATACATTTCAGGGAGAGTATCAGACTATCACCATTCCCTGTATTTCTTTTTAAAGAGAAAATTATTGTTGGACTCCAACTCCCATTCGCCCCAGCCTGCATGGCTAATAGTTAGCGATGCTAGGAACTGTAGTCCAGCAACATCTGCAGGGTCACTGATTCCTGTCCGTGCAGTAAAGGCTGCTCTAGAAGGTGAGAAATGATACAGTGCAGGGCTTCCTGAGCTGTACTGCTATAGGTGTTGGAGAGATAGTCCCAAAAAAGTCACTGTGAAGGAGAGCATAAACTGTCTTAGATCATTTGGGAATTTGAGTGGCTGTTTCCTCTTCCCTTGAAGTAATAATAATAATAATAATAATAATAATAATAATAATAATAATAATTTATTATTTGTACCCCGCCCATCTGGCTGGGTCCCCCGAGCCACTCTGGGCGGCCTCCAACAGATATTAAAATACATTAAAATATCACAGGTTAAAAACTTCCCTAAACAGGGCTGCCTTCAGGTATTTTCTGAATGTCAGATAGCTGTTTATGTCTTTGACCTCTGCTGGGAGGGCGTTCCACAGGGCAGGCACCACTACCGAGAAGGCCCTCTGCCTGGTTCCCTGTAGCTTTGCTTCTCGCAGCGAGGGAACCGCCAGAAGGCCCTCGGCGCTGGATCTCAGTGTCTGGGCTGAACGATGGGGGTGGAGATGCTCCTTCAGGTATACAGGACCGAGACCATTTAGGGCTTTAAAGGTCAGCACCAACACTTCGAATTGTGCTCGGAAACGTACTGGGAGCCAAAGTAGCTCTCTCAGGACCGGTGTTATGTGGTCCCGGCGTACCACGATTCCATTTGGAAACCAAGATTCTCAGTGCTTCAGCTGAGCTCCACCAGTGTTTTCCTTCAGTTTGTATGCATAACTATATTCACATATGAATGGAGACAGCCAGATTGTACCAAGTCCTAAAGAATACAAATTAACCACTCACAAGTGAATGTTGTAACAGAATAATGATAAACGGGGTGGGGGGGTCTGTAATTACACACACTGGTTCTGGCACTTTGAAGTACTGTAGTGAATAAAAACGATAACATTGGGTGGAAATTAATGAACATTTGCTTCTTAGAGCTGAAGGCAAGAGCAACAGCACATTCCACCATGAAAGAGGCATGATGGTAAAAAGAAAAAGAAACAGTAGGAAAGGGGTGTGAATGCATGGGTGCTAGAAGCAACACAGGCAGCTGGGGAGGTGACAGTAGTTGGATGGCTTATTAGTCTATGGCAAAAATCAGTGCTCCTCAAACTTTTTTTCATGCACCACACAAAAATTACTTGGGGTCTCAGCAGGCTACTTAGTAAACTTTTTATGTTGTGTTCTACAGGTCATACCTAATTCAAATACTTCATTATATGTCCAGCTTTCCCAAGCTAGTGTCCTTCAGATATTTTAATAGAGTTCAATAGATGTCACAACACATTTCCAATGTGAAAGATGTGCCTGTTTCTGTAGGCTTTCTGTTTTTTGTTTCTTTATGTTTCTGTAAGCCCTGTACTATAAAGCTCACAGGTACTAGGCCAGGGCCAGGACCTGAATGGCCTGTTAAATAAATCCATCCCTGTTCAAAACTTTCTCAGTCTCCATCATCAGAAAAAATAAAGAGTAGGGCCAAATAAAGATACTCTCAACTGTTCCACAACCTGCTTGAAGGCTTTTGTTGTGCACGCACCCTGCTTTATTCATTTGTTGTTGTTCCTGCCATTCTTTAAACGGGGCTGTCATTGTCTGTCATGTCATAAATTATAAATGTATGTTACCATTAAAAAAAAATCGGGGGGAGCTTAGCTCAAGGGGGACAGTGCACCCCACTCTGGCTACAGGACTGGCTGGAGCTTATGGAACTTGGAATCCAACAACATTTGGAGAACACCAGGCTCTTTATCACTGCTTTAAAGCAAAAAATTGGTCTCTCCCTTTGTAAAAAAAAAATGCTGCCAGTAGCGCATGTAAAAGTGCACCCAACAGAGTTATGCTCAACAAAACTGAACATATAGAAACAAATAAAATTGTGTCTTAAAATCAGACTACATTTAACAAATAACTACACATGGCTAAAACTGAATCATACCATAAGAAATATTGAGTATCAAAGTGAATGAAAAGGTTGCAAGCTTCTGAGATGGCAATAGCATTATAGATGATCCAGTATTTTCAAATACATACTGTATTGTCTTTCCAGGACAATAATAAAATGTTGCAAGAAAAATAGTAAAACGTTCTAAAATATGCTATCCTCCCTGACTCTGGTAAAATGTATATAGTAGTTTTGAAAGAAATTTATGGATTATATAGCAGTAGAGTTTAAATAAAACACATATAGCGTTTGAATTTTTAAAGTACAAATTTTATTGGTTTTGTAAATAGGAAGTAAACAATTCAATAATGTATTTATACAGTATAAAATCTTTTGTTTTGTTAAGTACCTGGTAATAGACAGGGGAAGTCAGTAATGTATTGTATAAGTAGAAAAACAAAGCGATGTAAAATTTGAGTGAAAGAAGACAGCTAAGGAAGATTTGGAAGTCATCGGAGGAATAGGAAAAATGTGTGTAATCAGAAGTTAATGAGGAAAGAATTGAGTAGCAAAAATGGAAGATGGAAATGAGAAAAAGAATGTAAAATATATGATTATGTTATGTCTGGTATGGTGAAAAAGAAAAACCAATAAAGATCAATATTGGGGGGGGGGAATGTATATAGTAATTTGCTTTTAAGGAGTTGCTCTTTTGTTAACCAATGATTTGCTTTTGGATCTTTAGTTTTTGAGTGTGTACCTTTGTTGAGTACTGCTCAGCTCGTTTCCTTTCTCTCTCTTTGGCTTGTTATCAACTCAAGCTGGAAATGACAGAATGCAGTGGTGTAACCTCTGATATGGAGGACAGCAAATTAGATAAACCTAGGGGTTCCTTTGCCCATGAAATCTCAAGTTGTTCTCGTCTCTAAATATGCAATACAATAATAAAAAAGATGAGAATCTAGCTCTGTGTTATTACATTGTCAGATTTAGCTTACTGAGTTGCCCCTTAAGGGGAATTGCAGCTGTGTTGTATACTGGTAGAGGCTCCTGAAAACATAATTGGGCTCTGAATCTTTCCATGCCACTAGAGCTGCTCCATTAAGACCCTTGTATATGGTGCGTTTACACTGAGTACATCTGCTGGAATTAAAAAGTAAACATTGCATAGCCAACCTATTATTCTCCCTTACTGTGGAAAAAGCTATTGCTAGGCTTGTAGTGCTGGGAGAGCATTGTTTCTACACTTTCTTGTGCATGCTATAATGCAAGAAGAGTTTTTTCCCCTTCTCCTATTCCTCCACCGGGAGCAGAAGTGACTAGTTGCTGAGTCCTAGTGGAATCTGAGGGTGATCATCTGAAGTGAAGTAAGAAAGCAGCCTTAAAAAGACAGCCAAGAGACCCAAACATAAACAAGATGAGTTCAAGTCCCCGAGAATGATTCTTTTGTGGCCCCATTGATGTTAAATGGAGCAGTGCTTGATGGATTGTGCCTGATAAATGTTATTGACTGAAGTCAGCCTAGAAGTGTTCAGGCTGTCAATCTGCACAAGGCCCCTTCTCAGACAAAGGTCTTAAGAACAAAAATAAAATAAGATGGGAGGGAAGGAGGGAGGCCTCTTAACGTATCTTGACTTGACTACAGATATCCAGCATTTTTTTCCTTTGAAATTGTTTCATTTAAGGTTGAACCAATCAGCTTCTCTTCTTTAATAGTTTCCCAGCACTCCCTGCATATTTTTTAACTTCAGTTTTCTATCACACTTTCAGCAGCCTTCTCAAACAGCCAGATCTGATCAGCTACATAGTGTTGTGATGACATTTTCCTGTTCACAACCTGGTTCCTGATTAGCTGCAAACAGCCATGTGCCAAACCCAGGAAAAGGAAAGCGGCAGTGAGGTACGAAGTGGTATTAAAAAAGCAGTAGCCAAGGGAAGCAAGGAAGCAATGGACACACATTTCAGACCAGTGTTTTTCAGGAGAAATTTCTATGGCATTGAAACTGCAATAAAACAAAAAAACAGAAAATACCCCAAAGTGCAAAATATCTGGCACTTCTCCCTAAATCTTAAATATGGGGTTGTAGCCAATGCTAGTATTACTCAGAGTAGACCCATTGAAATTAATAGAGATGACTAATTCCGATCCATTAGTCTTAATAGGACTAGCATTGGATACAAACCATGGTATAGAAATTGGCTTCTTATTCAGTAAAGGTAAAGGTAAAGGGATCCCTGACCATTAGGTCCAGTCGTGTCTGACTCTAGGGTTGCAGCGCTCATCTCACTTTATTGGCTGAGAGCCGGCGTACAGCTTCCGGGTCATGTGGCCAGCATGACAAAGCCGCTTCTGGCGAACCAGAGCAGCTCACGGAAACATCATTTACCTTCCCGCCGGAGCAGTTCCTATTTATCTACTTGCAGTTTGACGTGCTTTCGAACTGCTAGGTGGGCAGGAGCAGGGACCGAGCAACGGGAGCTCACCCCGTTGCAGGGATTCGAACCGCCGACCTTCTGATCAGCAAGCCCTAGGCTATGTGGTTTAACCCACAGCACCACCTGGGTCCCTCTTCTTCAGTACAGAATACAAAATTCTGGACAAATAATTCCTGTTCTCCTTTCATATGAATATCAGTGGAAAGATGACTTTCCCTCCTTCCTGAACAACTAGGAACAGATAGGCAAAAATATCCCTAGCATATTTGTTCTCTGTCTGTCTGCATACATGCCATACATCCAAAGCACACATCCATGTACACACACACACACACACACAGAGAGAGAGAGAGAGAGAGAGAGAGAGAGAGAGAGAGAGAGCACATCCTGGGAACTGCAGTTTACCCTCACAAAGTTGGAGTTTCCAGCACAATTAACAAGCTACAGTTCGCAGGATTCTTAGGAGATCAGGAAATGTGCTTTCATGTCTGGTGTGTACACAGTCTCTGTCTCTCTGTATCACAATCTATTGGGAAGTTTCAGTCTTCTTCATGCTTCATACTCATTGAAAGAGTACCTGCCAGTTAACAGAAAAGCTTGAAAAGGCCATAGAGCTGAAGCACATATGTGCCTGCCAAGCCAAGAATCCTCCTATAACTTGGCTGCAGGCCACAAAACAGTGACTGAGAATCACTGACCTAGAGAATATTGAGTCCCTGACATCTAGGGTTTGTTAAGTTTGAGAGTCAATGATCTGATAGGACTTCACAAGCCTCCTGCTGCAGCATCTGCTTTGAGATCCTGCGCTGTTCAGAGCATTGACCCAAAGAGGCCCATCATTTTTCAGAATTACCAAAGAAATCAGTCCCTGTTATAACGGCCCCCCAATGAAAAAACATGTTGCAAGGGAAATTCGGTCTGTGTCTCCCTCATTGCAACAAGGAGTTGTGAGGAAGCATTTGTGCTGGAAAACAGCTTTTTCTGTCTGAGTGCAGGTGGACATTTATTCGTACATTTTATTATGTGCAGTTTAAAGAGAAATTAATGTTGATTGGTCCCCTCTCTCCGAAAATGATGCTAGAAATACACCAGTGATTGCGCAAAGGAGCCTTCTGCCCTTGGCTGAAAACTTCTTGCTTCCCACCCCTAACATTTCGGACTCTGTTAGATGGAAAGGTCCTGAATAAAAACATCAGTTCCTATAAATGAGTGCACATCCTAAGTGTTCATAGCTCTAATGTGCCAGTTCCAAACTCAGTCCAAAACAGATTGCAAGTATTTCATGTGTGCTTTCTGTTCATGATTAAAACAACAAGGAGTCTTGTGGTACCTCGAAGACTTAACAAATTATAGCACAATCTTCTGTGAGCTAGAGTGCGCTTCATCATGCACAAAGTGTAACTCTCAGTTCTAGTTATGGAGCTGGGGGTTGGAAACTGTGAGGTCAGAGGGAAATTCAGAAAGCACAGTTAGTGACAATTCAACAAAAGCTAGAACATACAGGTAGGCAAACTAAATACAGTGACCATTACATCAATAGTGATAGGTGATAAAACTGTCAACTTGGCAATTGTAAGTTAATTGATCTCTGTAGTGGGAAAGGTAAAGGGACCCCTGACCATTAGGTCCAGTCATGACCAACTCTGGGGTTGTGACGCTCATCTCGCATTATTGGCCGAGGGAGCCGGCGTACAGCTTCCAGGTCATGTGGCCAGTGGGAAAGATAGCATTCACAATAATCATTTTGCTTTCCTTGATTTCACCCATTCACAACGTAAAGAACTAAGGGTTATTCAGTGTTTCTGGGCCAGGCTCTGGCCCATTTCTACTCTAAGCAAAATAACATGCAACTTCTTTATGAAATGACAATTTAAAGAAGAGGCAGTGTGAGCATTGCAAGGCGTGTTGCTAAGTTGAATCATTTTCAGCAGCACAGCCCTGGCAGTGTATTGGACAGACTCCAGCGGGTCACTCATCTTGTTGACTTACAGGAATGCCCAATAACAGCTGAGAAGTGGTGCAGAGATAAGGAAGACAACAGCTTCAGAACTCATCTGTGCCTCCCATCTTAGGTCATAAAGGTAAAGGGACCCCTGACCGTTAGGTCCTGTCGCAGACGACTCTGGGCTTGTGGCACTCATCTCGCTTTACTGGCCGAGGGAGCCGGCGTACAGCTTCCGGGTCATGTGGCCAGCATGACTAAGCCGCTTCTACGTGCAGACTAAAACTAGCTTTTTTACTTTGTTCTTCCCGACCAATCTTCCCTGTTGGCAAGCTGGATTTTACAACGGGAGAAGAAGAGTCTGTGGACTCTTTGCAGCTAGAGTCTGTGGACTCTTTGGGAGTGCTGAGAGTAGATGAAGGCTAAAGATCTAGAGGAAAGTATGATATAAAATACTCGCTTTCATTTCAGGATTTGGGTAGCTGGGTCTTTTTTTTTCAGCTTCACAGAATGAACAAATTTAAGAAGTTCCTTCCCCTCTCTCTCTTCAGAATGTTCGGCATTTTAAGCAATCTCTCATTTCACACTAAATTCCCATTCTTTTCTTTGTGGGAGAGAAGCAGAACCCTACATTTACTTGGAAATAATTTGATTTCAGTGGGAACTGCTTCCAAAAGAGTGTTACTGTATAATTGGAAGCTTAGACTAGAGAGGATTAATGGAGCCAGAATCACTCCATTAGTAGTTGGTGACAAAATCGCCAGGTACATATTTTGTTAGAGAGATTGCTCTTTGCTCTTGATTCAAACGGTGCCAAATATTTCCCCCCACCCACCTCAATTTTCTTTTTTCATTCTTTTTCTATCTGGAATGGGATTTTGGGAGCTGTCTTTTACCAGGTCAGACCATCTGTCGCCCAACAAAACTGGGTGAGAATTTCTGGCAACTTTTCAGGGTGACTCTTGGTCAAGCATTTTTATTTTCCTTTCTTTCCTTTTCTTAATAATAATAAAAAAAGGCTTTCCAACATGGCAAGCAGCAACCTGGTGCCTCTAGCAGTCCTGCTGCATTTCTGGGACAGAACACCCCTGGGAATGATGCTGTGTCACCACACAATATCATTCCCAGGGGCATTCTTGGCTGGCCCCATGATGCCCAGCGGTGGTAGTCACCTCCCCCTCAACCAATAATGTGCCTGGACATGGTGTTATGTCACAACTTGGAATCTTGGCTGGTATTGAAGCTCTGCAGAGTCACTCCATCTGTTTGGCGAAATGAGGTGATGACTGCAGGGAACTAATGGCCAATTAAACAATTGATGGCCCTTTAAACTGGAGAGGGGCTATTGTTTTTGTTTGTTGCTATGCTACGTATTCTGTGTTTTTATATTGTAAAAATGAGCATAACAATATGCTTAACGATTGAAACTTTAGTCTTTTCTTCTAAAGGTAATTTCACATATTATTCAACAGAGGAAAAAATCTGGTTTGTACTTGGCAGGGAGCCACAGCCAATCAGCTCTCTGAAAAGTTTGCCTCACGACTGGACTTAACTGTCAGGGGTCCTTTACCTTTACCTTTATAGTGCATGTATTTGCAAAGAGATCTGAAAACCCGATCACCACTTCAGAGCAGGGAGTCCGTTTTTTTGCTTTAGTTTTTTTGGTGGTAACACTGGAGGATGGGTATATTTAACCCTTTAATCCTGTGCCATTTCCCACATCTAAATCACCCCCTTCCACAAAGCTGCTATTAGCTCTGCTGGGGATTGCTGGGGATATAAGACACGATACAGACTCTTGAATTTCCCCCCATCAAAGCTAACAGGGGGGTGAGATGATTTTGATTGGGAAAAAGGCAAGACTGAGAATTTGTTGACCTTCCATCCTAGTGCCGAGGCTCTGCTGAAAGTTGAAGTATGTTGTGACTGCTTTTTTTTTTTTATTGAGCACCAATGAAAAATCTTCCACATTATGTCTATTGTGGCCCTGATTTCCACCTTAAAAATGTAACATGTTAAGAAGCCGAGAGGTACATAGTGCCAGCTCACATTATGTCTACTGTGGCCCTGATTTCCACCTTAAAAATGTAACATGTTAAGAAGCCGAGAGGTACAAAGTGCCAGCCCATTGATGCTTTTAAGCAGGGATGCGCAAATCTGTCAACTTTGGTTTCTCTCAGTTTCTCATTTTTCCAGACTTAAGTTCAGTTCTCCCCATCAGTCAGTGATTATTCCGAGAAGAAAAATCCTCATGAAAGTTCATCAACATTTTGGTGCAGATTTCTCCTAATACGTATACAGTTGTGCATGCAATTTTGTCCTTTATACTGCAGTTTTCTCCATTCTATGCACACAAATATATGCATTTTTATGCACACATTATGTATATCTGTGCACATTACTCAGATAGAGTAACCCACATTTTCTGGGTTTCGGTTTGCTTATAGTTTTGGAAAGTGCAGATTGGACAAATTCCCGTTTAAATGTGAACTGAATGAAATTTCTCCCCCATCCATTCTTCAGAAACAGGGCCATGCAAGCTGCAGTCCACTGAACCACCTCTAATGCCTGATCTTACCTTGCTTGTAGTCACAGCTGGCCTCAGATATGGCCACTGCCTATCTATCATGGGGTGCAGAGTGGCTGCACTGAGTGCCTGTGCATTTTTCTCTGTAGCCCAGAAACAATGTACAGAAATACTTATCCTCTTTACCTCTCCCCACACTCTCCCTTTTACACACCTGCAGGATTAAATTGCTGCCTCTTATCTTTCTGCTCTCCTCCTCAACATCACTCCAATTATATCGTTAGGCTCTGTCATTTGAGACGAACTGCAGAGTGGGAGGTTTGCTCCTTTGCTTGTGTCTACAGTAGTGCGATGCCATAATTGGCACCTGTCAGGGGCAGGCATGACGTGTCAGGGAGGGCAGGGGCTGATTTTAGAAATGTAACGCTTTCGCTCCTCCTGGTGTAAGTGGCAACCTCTTACCTAAGGAAATGTCATCTGCTATAAATAAGCTGCTTGCAAGCATGGAGGCGCTTTGGCTGTGAATCCATACAGGTATCAGGGGAGGGACAGGTGTGCAGGATCATTTAGCCTGTTCCTGGAGGCTGCGTTGACCAAGGCTTCATCTTTTGATGTTATGTGCATGCTAGATACTATTAGAAGCAGGATAGAAGACAGAAGCTGTAGGCTTGCATGACTGGATTACCACCTCTTGGCTCCAATCTGTATTGTCGATCCCTAAGTGAAAGTTTAGTGTTTTGGAACTATCCCTGATCAGGGATACAGGAATCATTCACTTTTTTTCAAATCAATTTGCAAACCGCATGCACAAGTAAGGACAAATTCTTTATTATGAGCAACAAGACCATCTACCTGACACAGAAATACTCTGCAGTCTAGGATAACTAACCAATCGCACAAGCTTGTGCAGGTGGCGTTGTTCAGAGGAACATGTATTTAATGAATTCATACAATCCTATTTCAGCTCTTTTTTAAAAAAAAAAATAACCTTCTGTACTTTTACTATGCAGCTTTTATACTTAGTGTGTGCCAGTTTCAAGACCGTAAATTATGTTCCGTCTCATTACGTTCATTGATTCAAAAGGGAAGCTTTCAGTTTGAAACTGACTTTATACATAATTTCATAAAATATACCATTGTATATTTTATGGGAAACCCAGCCAGATGGGCGGGGTATAAATAATAAAATTATTATTATTATTAATATTATTATTATTATACTATATAATAATAATAATAATAATAATAATAATAATAATAATAATAATAAATTTTTATTTATACCCCGCCCTTCCCAGCCAAGACCGGGCTCAGAGCAGCTAACAACCATAAAAAACACAACAAAACATACAAAACAATCAATTAAAATGCAAGTTAAAATACAATTTAAAATTTAAAATGCAGCCTCATTTTTAAGTAGCCCACCAATAAAACCATAAAGGAATAAAATATCAGGGTTAAACTAAAACCAACCCAAAGGCCAGGCGGAACAGCTCTGTCTTGTAGGCCCTGCGGAAAGATGCCAAATCCCGCAGGGCCCTGGTCTCTTGCAACAGACATAACTAGATTTTACTAGATTGGAAACTTTTAAAAACTCCCTACACCTTCCAGCTCATAAGTGTCCTCTTGCTGATTGCCACTTCACAATACATAGGCACTGCCCTAGAGCGTGAGGTCCCTAATGAACAGTCTCTGTTGCCAAAGAGTAATACATAGTGTATTTGATCTCCAAAGCAGTCAGTGCTTGTCCTTTCAGAAATGCTGAGCTGTGCCTTTAACAGCCCTGGACTGTGGAGCACCTTTGCTACACTTGCTGCTCAGTGGGAGTCCAGAGGATTCTATGTTACATCCCTAATATTGAGGGCAGGCATCTTGCGTTGCTCACCTGATTGCCCTTTGGCTAAGTCACTGCTGCATGCTAGGATGGAGGGAGAGATGAGGGAGAAAAGTTGGCCAGGTTGGCAAGGTGCAGATGCACTGGGAGAGCCGATCTGCTGCTCCTGCTGACATGTTTGCACCATGCCCACCTCACTGGTCCCTCACCTTTGCCAACCTGTTTCGCAGCTGCGACTCAGGCAGAAGGAGGCCAGGTGAGGGCACAGCCCCAACACACCATCCACAACTGATTTTGCATACTTTTGTCCAAATCTTATCCCTCTTTACCACGGGGATAGTGCTGGTTCCGGCCACTGTAGTAAAGGAACATTTTGTTTGCTTCTCTGTCTGTCATGCTTCCGAGAGGTATTGCCATCAGAATGCAGAACAAGTATTACTGTATAGCCTTGGAGGTCTCTGAGCTTTCTGCTTCCTGCCCTGTTGCGCAGCATCAGTCTGAGATGTCATCTGTCCAGCCGCCACAGAAGACTAGATGGGCTTTATGCCAGATCAAACAAAGCGGTACTTCTCTTGAAGACCTGACCTGAGGCCTGCTTCTATTGTCTCAAATGCATCTGATTGTTGCAGCTGCAATCAGAAAGAACCATCAGGTGTGAAATACGCTTGGAGAAGATTGAGAGCAGGAGCTGTATTATCTGGACTTTTCTTTCTAAAGCCCCTCTTGGCGTTTCTACTTGACTGCAAAGTTTCAGCGGTTAGAATCAATGGCAAAACTTTTTTGAAATCAGATGAGCATTTTAGTTCATAGTAATTACTTGTGTGTCTTTTTCTTTCTTTTTTCCTTTATGGCACCGTTGGCTGGATCTCCGGAAGTAGCCAACCTGTTGGGAGGCTAACTCTCAAACACTTAGAATTTGCAGATCATATAGCACACTCCAGTTTTTCAAGAGCTGTTCCGGAACAGGAAAGATTTGGTGCCAAGGAGTGTGGTGGAGTCTCCTTCTTTGGAGGTCTTTAAGCAGAGGCTTGACAGCCACCAGGAATGCTTTGGCGGTGTTTCCTGCTTGTCAGGGGGTTGGACTGGATGGCCCTTGTGGTCTCTTCCAACTCTATGATTCTAGATTGAAGTCAGATGCAAACCAAATTGCCCTGGAAATCTCTCACAGGCCTTGTCCACACTGCATTTTATTGTGTGTTTGCAGCTGTTTGTGCCTCCATTTAATTTGCATAATTTACAGTGTGAGCAGTAAAGACCAAAGTTACTTCTCGTGTACAAATTTAAATACATGTGTGTATGGACTACTCCAGTCTGATTCAAATGGAGGAAATGTGGATTAGCAGCTAATGAATGCTCAAGTGTGGACAAGCCTGCGGTCTCATACAGCAGATTGCTATAAAGCACAGGGAAATGGGTCATGCAATGAGTTCTCTCTTTTCTCACAGCAAAGGGTCAGAACTAAAGAAAGCTTAGCTCTTCTTACAATTTGACTATTCTGCTCTGTGCCACAGAGTCTAGAATAACTTAATTCAACCTTTCTCTTTTTAACAAATTCTTTCATTCTGACACAAAGCATGAAAAAATAAGTTTGCTCTAACCTGCTGTTTGTGAGGATGGCATCCAGGAAGGAGGTCTCTGCTGGGAGCTACACAGTCATACTTCAGTGGGCTAAAATTAGCCTTTCCTCCAATGCTTTCAATGTCATTTATGATTCCAGTCTGTATCCAGAGCATCAGTAGAGAGATGATGACAGAATACAACAGAATATTAGCCTGGCTTTCTGTCAGCAAAGAAAGCTTGAACATCTTGTTGCTAAACAGTTATGATACAAGATTTGCAAAAGTGTATAACACTTAACTAGGCACTGTGCATAGATAAAACAGGTCCCAGCCCTGATGTCTCAGAATCCAAATTAGGCTTGGAGAATTTATGGCTTGCCAAACTGAAAGTGATCCATTGGCCACATATTGAGCTCCAGCAGGTACCAGAGCTTACTAACAAATAGTAGGGGAAGGGCTATCGCTTGGTGGTAGAACACATGTTTTGCATACGAAAGGTCCTCAGTTCAATCCCCAGTATCTCCAGGAAGAGCTGGTAAATAATCTAGTCATGAGCCCTGGAGAGTCACTGCCAGATAGTGTAGACCAGGGGTCAGCAAACTTTTTCAGCAGGGGGCCGGTCCACTGTCCCTCAGACCTTGTGGGGGGCCGGATTATATTTTGGGGGGAAAATATGAACGAATTCCTATGCCCCACAAATAACCCAGAGATGCATTTTAAATAAAAGGACACATTCTACTCATGTAAAAACACACTGATTCCTGGACCGTCCGCGGGCCGGATTTAGAAGGTGATTGGGCAGGATCCAGCCCCCAGGCCTTAGTTTGCCTACCCATGGCGTAGAGTAGACAATACCAAACTGGAATGGTAATATTTTCCTTTGAAATGTCGAAGATAATGTGTTTTTGTTAACTTTGCTGCGTTAAATGTTCGTTCTGTAGTTGACCTGCTTTGTAATGTTTTATTCTGAATTTTTTTAGTAAATATTTTAGTTTCCTGTTAATGTTGCTTTGAATGTTGCTTGGACTACTGCAATGCGCTCTATGTGGGGCTACCTTTGAAGGTGACCCGGAAACTGCAATTAATCCAGAATGCTGCAGCTAGACTGGTGACTGGGAGTGGCCGCTGGGACCACGTAACACCGGTCTTGAGAGATCTACATTGGCTCCCAGTACATTTCCGAGCACAATTCAAAGTGTTGGTGCTGACCTTTAAAGCCCTAAACGGCCTCGGTCCAGTATACCTGAAGGAGCGTCTCCACCCCCACCGTTCAGCCCGGACACTGAGATCCAGCGCCGAGGGCCTTCTGGCGGTTCCCTCACTGCGAGAAGCAAAGCTACAGGGAACCAGGCAGAGGGACATTTTCCTCCCCATTAGTTATTTCAGTTGCTGTCTTTAAAGTCCTAGAGAAATGCTAGTCTTCTGCAAACAGTGTCTCCATTTTTTACTTGGCACAGAAGTACTCTTTTGCTTAGAAGGTTTTGGCTATTAATTGTTTAGAAAATATATCTAGCTTTCAGTGTCACAGATGAAAGCCTTTTGTTACAAATTATCAGAGAGTTTCCATGTTAGTAGGTGTGGCGCATGAGGTGAGGCACTGCCACAGCGCTTGGTCTCACACACGGCAGCTGCATGGGGAAGAGGGGACTGAAAGGGATGCATTGCAGATGCAAAATGAATAAAAGTTGCATGGGAGCTATACATATATACCATAACCCTGGATTTAAATAAGCATTCACTTCCAATTTTAAAGAAAAAGAAAGAATCCCAGCAGGAATAGATGATAGTGAAATGAGGCTCCTGAAGGAAATTCTATGCATAAATAAGAACAGCCAAAAGGACAAATTTTGGCAGTGTGTATCTGTAGTAAGGGAAATCAGCCAAGCACATTTCAAGAGTAGCTGCTAAAAAAAAACACCTTCATGTGCTCCCTTCCCACCCCAGAAAAAATATTCCCAAGGCAGATAAAAAAAACTGAACGTCTGCTAGGAAATGGCTAGAGCCATTAGGGTAAAAGCACATTAAAGAAAGTTATGGTCAGTGCAGAGAACCTCTGATGCAGGAAATCTTTGCATCAATCTTCACTGCAGATGACATCAGGGAGATACCAGCAGCAAAAGAAATTGTCACAAATTGACATGTCAGAAGAAGCATTTTAGAGCAAATAAATGAAAGAGTAATATGTCACCAGGACCAGATGGCATTCATCTGAGAGTTCTGAAGGAACTCAAATATGAAATTGCAAAATAGCTAACTGCAATATGTAGCTTTCTTACTAAACTCAGCAACTGCATGAGAAGACTATGAGAGGGAGCTAAGATAACAGCAGGCTTTTTGAAAGGGATAGGCCTACAGGCCTATATGCTATACCCAGATAAATGAGTAAAGTTTCTAATAAATGATAGGTGATGCAAACTCTTAAGTTAAATGCCATATGCTAGGGAAGAGGCATGCTTTTTGTAAATCGAACGCATTCCTCTTAGAATTGTTTGAAGGTGACAATGAACATACAGCTAAACCTATTCCAGTAAACACACATGCTCCTTCACCAGCAGCCCACAGCCATGACGTGAGTGGAATGGGACATAGAAGCCAAGGAAGAAATGAATAAAAGGGATAAATGGTTGAGAAAATCAATGCTGGATCAGGCCAAATGCCTATCTAGCCCAGCATCCTGGGTTGTATTCTTTTACTCAGAATAGACTCTGATCTTAATGGTCTTAACTAACTGAAACCCACTAATTTTAATGGGTATAATCTGTGTAACAGTTACTTAAATACATTGGTACCTTGGGTTAAGTACGCTTCAGGTTAAGAACTCCGCTAAGAACAGAAATCGTGCTCTGGCGGCGCAGCGGCAGCAGGAGGTCCCATTAGCTAAAGTGGTGCTTCAGGTTAAGTACGCTTCAGGTTAAGAACGGACCTCCGGAACGAATTACCGTAAGTACTTAACCCGAGGTACCACTGTACAACCCCCTACTTTCCCTAGGGACTAGCCACATGCCTATGGGAAGCCCGCAAGCAAGGGCAATAACTCTCTTCAGCTGTTGTTCCCAAGTGACTGGTGATCACAAGCATGCCTCCCTTCGTCCTGGAGATAGCCTGCAGCCATCGTGACTGGTAGCCAGGTTCATTTTTATTGCAGGGGGTTATTTTATACGCCCACTTATAATACGAGGAAGGAAACGTGGATGTAGTAGAAGGGCTTTCTTGCAAATGCCCACTGTGGGTAGTATGAGAACATCTGGTCCGGTGTCTGGTTTGGCCAAGTGGTCAGCTGAGAGTCCAAAAGTGTGCCTTGGATGCAGCAGCCTTCCTCTGTTATCTATCCCCAGCCAACATCTAGTATTCAGAAGTATACTGAACTTGAAGGTTCCATTTAGATATCATGGCTTTTGATAGAACTGTACTTTACAATGCTTGAATTATTGGCGTGGGAAGAGGAGGAGCTTCTTAATAGCATCTTTAAGCTCCACCCCTTGTTCCATAGTATCATAGCCAAACCATGGCTTTTCTCTAGCCCACTAAAAACATTGACTAGAAGAAAGGTGGCGACCCTGTGACCTTCTTGTGATTTGACCCTGCCACAATGAATTATTATTATTATAATAATTTATAATAATTTATTATTTGTACCCCGCCCATCTGGCCGGGTCTCCCCAGCCACTCTGGGCGGCTTCCAACAAATATCAAAATACATTAAAATATCACAGATTAAAAACTTCCCTAAACAGGGCTGCCTTCAGGTATTTTCTAAATGTCTAAATTAAGTCTTATTCTCTCTTTTTTAACCCACCTCTGTGTCTAACACACCAAACACGTGTAAGCATCTTTCAGAGGGGAAGTGTTTGGATAAGAGGGGTGCTTAACTCTCACTGCCAGCCACTTCCCCACTGCAGCTTCTCCCATGAGCCACTTCCCCCCATACCCTGTCCAAGCAAGCTGAAGTTGGGAAAGCCTGGATTCGGAAGTGCCATGTCCTACACATCTCTGTAGCACTTCTTCTTGCCTGCACTGGCTGATCAAGATTTCTCAGTTCTTATGCTCCAAGAAGAAAGCATGTTTGCTTCTCCAAACAGGTTAAATCTCCTCATATAAAGAACAAAAGAGCCCTCAGTTTGTTCGATTTGACTGCCAAAGCTGTGGCAATCTGTACAGGGAAGGGAGAGAGAAGTGGAGTGTGAAAGAGCCGGCGCATATTCCAGCCTCAGCAGCAGGGAGTTTGCCATCTCTCTCTGCCATAATTAAATATTGTTTGCATTGCTTATTGACAAAGCACTAAGCTCCACTCAGTTTTAATTTGTTCTTTGATAGTCGCCTTTTGCTGCTAATTGATTTTCAAGGGGTTTTTGTCTGATTTAATACCTGCCATGCTACTGAAAACAGAGAGGCAAGGTTAAACAGAGCCAAGAAATGAGCCAGGAATCAGTGCATCTTCTCAACCAGTTTGCTTTACAAGCCACCTCAACCTGACGCACAAAGGCTGCATTTAGAAAAGATTTAGCAGCTATTCCACTCCCAGCCCCTTCCAGGCACAGCTCCTGCTGCTCCTGCTGTTGCTATGGAGTTTACTTGAAGAGGGCTCAGAAGTATAAATGTCCTGGTTTCCCAGCAACACACACTCCAGGGAATGGGACAGGACCATTGGCTGCAAGGGAAAAACTGCTAGCAGCGGTGTCCTGTGGTGATCAAGGCCATGAGCTATGAGCTGAGTGTCTCCCATTCAGAACTGAACTAAAGAACCGGATTTCTCATGCTCAAGAGGAGACTGCACTAAAAATAATATCTACCTACTGAACAAGGAGAGTTAGCTGTGGATCTTCCTGCACAGCTGCCATGTTCAAATGGAAGTTACTGAAAATACTAGCATTTCTTTTTAAACATGGAAGACATCTATAACCAACCAGTGGGGTGTCCAGAACTGTGGTGGGACCTATTTCAATACCACAAGCGCAGCCAGTAAGGTGTTGTGGCAGGTAGCATATATATTGCTACCTCTGCTAAGCTGCAGTCAAGTGAGATGAAGCCCTAAGGTCAGCACTCACCAAGCAGGTGGCTGCTGAATGGCTAGTTACATCCCATGCAGGCATGAGCCCATGATGTCAGCAGCCTATGTAGGGTGATTATGATGGTCAATCAACAGCTGTGTGCCCACAAAAAGCAGGCCTATCCGTCCTGTTCCTCCTATATTACAGAGCAGCTCCAGCAGATAAAATGGGGGCTCTTCATATTGGCTGCCACTCAGCCGCAGATGCCACATACAATCTGCCCCACCAGCTTGCAGGCTTGTTGTTCAGTCGTTTAGTCGTGTCCGACTCTTCGTGACCCATGGACCAGAGCACGCCAGGCACTCCTGTCTTCCACTGCCTCCCGCAGTTTGGTCAAACTCATGTTGGTAGCTTCAAGAACACTGTCCAACCATCTCATCCTCTGCCGTCCCCTTCTCCTTGTGCCCTCAACCTTTCCCAACATCAGGGTCTTTTCTAGGGAGTCTTCTCTTCTCATGAGGTGGCCAAAGCTTGCAGGCTGCTTCTGTATAAAACTGACCTGAACTTTTGTCTCCTCTTTTTCCTTTCCAGGAAGATCCAGATGGAGAAGAAATTGAAAAAGAAAAGTCCAACTCCCTGAAACTGGAGTTCACAGAAGATGCCAACTTCAAAACGAAGGTTAACTACTCTTATGCAGCTGTGCAGATACCTACAGACATCTACAAAGGCTGTGAGTTGCCCCTTTTCACAGAACTCTTCGTTTTAAGTCTGGAGACAACCCCCATAGATCAGGAGTGAGGAACGTTTGGCCTGTGGGCCAAATGCAACTGGACAGTTGGCCTTCTAGAGCCCCTTCCACCCACCAGTTGTTCAGCAGGAAGCAGCCAGGAGGGAAATGAGGTTCTGATGTTGGGCAAAGTGTGTATGATTGCAGCTCCTTTCTCTGCAAGAAGGGAGAAGTGCCTCAGCAGAGAGGCAGACTATTTGCATATTTCCAGGAGCGCAAGCATCCATGCAATATGCAGTTGCACGCATGCAATTTTGGGGAAGCAATTGCAATTTGGAGTTTGAGTCTTTGACTGGCTGTAAGGCAGGGCTTGCAGTTCAGCTGTGCATTGGTCTTATTTGCAATCTTCTGTTGGGATTACCGAGTTCTTTTTGTCTTTTGCAGAGACAAAGGCTGTTAGCTTTTTCTTTTCAAACTTTTTTCTAAGAGTCTAAGAAATTTTAATCATTTTTTCTCTTAAATTTACTTATCTTTTTTTTAAAAAATGTTTTTGACTTTTTACTGATAAATTTAATATTTATTGTAAACAGCTCAGAGGTTTTATTGCAACCAAGTGGTATATACATTTTATGAAATACATGAAATTAAGAGAAAATGAAAGGTGAGACAAGAGTTACTGCAAATTAAGTATATGCTTTTGTTTCCATGAAAAGTAACTGTTTGTGTATCTATGTGAATGTGCATATTAAGGGTATGTGATTCTGTGTGCATCTCACCCCACCCTTTTTGGATCTGAGCCACCCACTGCTGAATGTGGCCCATGAAAGCTTTCCCTCAGGGTAATGCCGCCTGTAGACCCCCAAAAAGTTCCCCACCTCTACCATAGATTAACTATTCAAGCTTCATATAGAACATAGACAATATAGTTAATTTATCCTTGCACATAGGTACTAGATAAACTATAGCTGAGCTTAACCAGATCTGCCCTTCCCCAAATAATAACCCAGCCTCCACTGAAAAACCAGTACACATTCACACACACAAAATCAAAGTATTTTTGCCTTGCTCTACACTAGCGTAATCTGGGATTGTTTCATTCCTGCTGCCTTAGTATGGTAAGGTCAGGGGCGGACTTTGGTAATATGGTGCCATGAGCAAGGACAAAATTTGGCACGCACACCCCAGCTTTGAGTAGCTACTCATCTAAATACAGTGGTGGTACCTTGGTTCTCGAACGTAATCCATTCCAGAAGTCTGTTCGACTTCTGAAACATTCGAAAACCAGGGTGTGGCTTCCGATTGGCGCAAGCACCCCAGAAACAATAGCCAACAGCTGCATCGAACGTTCAGCTTCTGAAAAACGTTCGAAAACCAGAACACTTCCTTCTGAGTTTTCGGCATTCGGGAGACAAAATGTTCGAGTACCAAGGTGTTCGAGAACCAAGGTTCCACTGTATAGGTATTATTATTATTATTATTATTATTATTATTATTATTATTATTGCACCTCCTTTGCTTGGTGCACTGTGTGAGGGAACTGCCCGCACCAGCCTAAACCTGGTGCAGGTATGGTGCCAGTTTGCTGCGTAGCTGCACTGCACCAAAACCACCTGTTGCTTTTTATTCTGGTGCTGTTGCCTGCATCGCTTTTGTGATGGGCTACATGCCCTTTGGCAAGCTCTGCAGCTTGATCCTCTTTGAGAGTTGGTATTGATCAGCCTCGCCTTTATAGTCACACTCTCGTGCTGAGCCTTCCTTCCCGTGGACGTTACAGAGAACAGCTTTCGCCTGGGCAGTTGTTTTCTAAATAATGGTTCCTGGCTTTTGAAAAGTGCAGTTGCCATTCTCTAATTAAGGTGGGGACACGGCCAGTTTCTCTAGCACCATATTGAAGATGCCTCTCCTGCGTGTCACGGCGCTGCACCTGATGGCTTGTCATGGTGTGCATGCCCATCAGGGTTGTTACGCTGCATCTGAGACTGCTTTGCCCTTGCCTCTGTCATTCCCTCTGGCTTTTGCTTCCTTTTTTGCAGAAGAGAAGACGCCAAGTTGGTCTTTGCAAATGCTCAGTCACAGAACAGTTTGCTGTGTGCATAATTTGCACTACAGGCTATCATATTTCTATTTGATACACTATTTATTTGCATTGCTTTTTTGCATTTCTTTCTGATTTTCTGCTGTTATAACACACCCACTCCCCACCCCAATGTAACTGTAAAGTAAGTGGCCTATCCCAGAATAGCCACAGCTTTTGAATCAGGGGAGCAGGAAAAAAAGAAGGGTAAAGAATGACAACCCCCACCTGTAGGTAGAGATGAGGAAAAGTTAATTAGGCAGGTTACATGAAAATACACACCTGATTCTCACTTCCCAAACCAGTAAACAAACTGAAATACTTTCCATTATTCAAAATTTGCACTTCTGCAACCAAAAAGTCGACACAAAAATGCATTGAGAACAATGTGCAAAATTATATTAGGAATAATTTCTTACAAAGATGTGTGTGTAAGGCGAACTTGCATACAAAGTCGTATATTTTAAGAAAAGTGCAACAAGAATGTGTACAGATTTTCACACAAGAAAAAATCACAAATTGACATGGAAATGGGGTGAGCTGAAAAAATTAGAAACCAAGAGAAGCTGAAATGGACAGATTCATTCATCCCTACCTGCATATGATTTCTGTAACATCCAACCAATAGGAGTCCAGTCTAAATGCATTTTTTTAGAGGGATAAGTTGAAAGGAAGTATTTTCATATGGTCCATTCTAAATTATAGTCTAAATGCACCATCCATGTGCACGTTTGTATGATTATGAAAGAGATTTGTTGAGGTTGCTGGGAACATAGCATTCCTGCACAAGCACGTGAGATTACAATATGCATCTAGTCTCGCCCATCATAAAGCTTTTTATTCTGGAAAACTTTCACTGTGTAAATGCTTCCAACAGATTTACGGTCTGGTGGGAAAAGGCCCTAGGTGTTTTCAAAAGCTCTTAGTGATGCTGCCTGTTTGCAGTCCAATTAGTGCTTTGTCCCTGCATGGCTCATCACTGGGTAGAAAACTCATTCTTTCTCATTAGCTCTGAAGCAGCCACAGCAAAGCCTCGAATCTTCACCAGGAGCTCTGAGTTCTTTGTTACCCCCTAAGGAATAGTCTCTCTGTTGCCACATGAAGATGGGAGGGGAAAGCTGCTCTTAAGACTTGGCTTTACTCAGCTGAATTGTAGCTGAGGGCTCACGAAGGCTTTTTCTGCCTCTGCACTTGCTTCTGTTTGAGGGAACTTTGCTGGCAGACAAAAGGAGACCTCAGAGCATCCACTGAAATGCAATATAAAAGCCTAGCACTATGCTTAGATTTTTGAAAGCTACTTTAATTTGCATTCTCTGTGGACAGCAACAAATGTGAATGAAAGGAGAGTAGGATCCAGGCACTTTGACAAGTGGGCACTTGCCTCCACACGCCCATCTAAGAGGAGGGAAAGCACTGTGCCCAAATATGCCCACTCCTACGGTATGTATGGCAATGTGGAGTGGTGGTTCAAATACAGAAGCTTCTTTTTTCGGGTGAAATCTAGAATGGAGAATATACCATGCATTCATAGTGTTAAAAAATATAATAGAAAGATGCAACCTAATTCCAGTCCTCTTCAAAAAAAAAGGCCAATGTTTGTTTGAACCCATTCAAAACAACTATCCAAGAGGAATGCAAGCAGCCCTCTTCCACAGAAAAGATGTGAATCTGAGCTGGTCTGTGCTGTTGTTTATCACAGCCCAACAAGACAATGACAAAAATCTACCGACAGCATACAAATCAATATGGCTAACCTGATCAAAAACACCCACCCACCCCACTCACACAGGAAACCAAAGATCACCACAGCCAACCACGAATGAACAATCACACCCTACGCCAACCCCGACCTCTCTCACCGCCAAAGGAGCACAAGCGAACAACAGAGAACCTACACAAACAACGCTGACACCAAACATATATTAAGTAAAATAGAAACACCATCACCCCACCCCACCTATCTCCCCATCCCGCCCACCTCTTCCCCCTTTTCTTCCTAATGTCTCAACAAACGAAACTGATTTGTAAAAATGTTGCATGGAAAAAATACAAAAGAGACATTACACATACCTTTGTAAACCAAGAAAATCTTTAATAAAAAAAATGAAAATATATACAGTGGAAGTCCTACACTGAAGGAAATGTGACCCCTTTCCTCACCCCTGCAGCTGACCTCTACAGCAGCCACAGCATAGTTTGCATTGAATATATCTCTATGCTGCTGGTCCTTATATTCAGGCATAGAGCAGGTAAGTGGAACAAAGAGCAGCAAGTAGCAGTGTTTGCACAGACTATGAGCTGGGTGGAATTGTGCTCCCCTGCCATGTGTGCTCTAAAGACTTTTTGTGCACAACTACTGCCTGAGCCCACATGGCCCCTCCTTATTCCAACCATTTTGGGGAGAGCTCAGAGGGGCTCCCATGCGTTGTGCATATAACACATACTGCAGCTCTCGGTCTCCCTTTAGTGGCCGCTCTGAATATCCAGATTGTTAAGTCTCTGGCACCTGCTTGCTTTGAGACTTTAATATGCTTTGAAAATTTCTCCATTAAGTCACTTAGGAATCTAATCAAAAGCGACATAGAAGCTTAACTTTTACTGCCTTTCAGCCAGACTGTGAGCTAGGAAAGGTGTGTTTTCGCTTGAAACTCTCGTTAATATCCTTGTGTAGAGAGACTAATTCCACCTAACTTAACAGCAAAATAGGAAGCATGGAGTTACCCTTAGAAAGCTGAGTCAAACTAGCTGCCTATCCTCACAGTATAATGTGTGATAGCTCACTGGAATGTGGAAGTCTGTCCCTGATGTAACATGCATGTTCTAAATGTTTTGATTGCTGCCACATTAAAGAATGCCGCTAATCCTTACGAATCTACCTTGCCCACATTTGTGACTTTCCCCAGAACAGGAAACCACACACAATATCTCACTGGCTCTTTGGGTCACATTTTTGGATGGTTTCACATTTTGGGGGTTTCAACAATGGTTACCTCTGTGCCACCCAACATCTAGCTTGCATTGTTCCTTTGGCAGTGTATTCCAACATGCACTTATGTTGGCTCGTAATTGTATGGAGAATGACATCAGTAGAATGATTTCACTGCACTGGCATCAGAGGATTAGAAATGGCAATTAGTTTTATTACCTACCTAGTCCAGGCCGAGCAGCTAATGAACCAAATCATGAGATGGGGGGAGGAGACCTCAGGGTGGGTGAGCAGGATGAAATATTCATGATTTCCAACCTCCTGCTTCTAATGCAGAACAAGCACTGGTGCCCTGCCAAAGCCACATAAATCAACACACAGTGACATGGAACAAAATCAAATTGGAGATTAACTCACTCTGGGGAGTTTTGCCCTGCTTAATAATAATAATAATAATAATAATAAATAATGTGATGGAGGAAAATAAGGGGTAGATTTTCTATGGGGAAAGCATCTCACTATATGGAAACAATGGTTTCAAAATGCTTTTTAAATAAATATTACTTCCACCACATGAAATATGGGTAATCTTTGAAATGTGGTCTCCACTCCACTGCCAGACATTTCCTGCTGGTATCTTGAAAATGCTGCCTACTATGGGATGAATTTGCATGGAAAGGCAGCTGATACCTTATAGTCACCACAGGTGCCTGTTTCGGTGAATGTATTTGGCTCAATGGTTATCTTGGGTAAAAATGTAGTAATAAGATGACCCCTCATCCCCAAGAGTGGCAAGCTATGTTTCGTTTCTTACTGTCGAACCCAGAGACTGGTAATAAGGCTAGCTAGCTCTAAGGCACCTGTATTGCTTTCTATTGCTTCTTCAGCATCATTAGCGTTTGCAGTTCCTCCCAAGTTGTTACTATCAGTGAATCACAGTATAAGTTATCTGCCGGTTTACTAATGCAGTTGTTATCGCATCAGCTAGAATCACCCACGATTCCAACAAGCCTTTGTCACCTACCAAAGGTTTGTGTGCTACTCTGATATATCACTTTAATTTTTCATTTCATACGATAATGCTGATATTATGCCAGGCTGAATTAATTTTGAGAAGATCTCCTGAGAATTATATCAGATGCTTCGTCAAGCTACCTAATTACCTTCTTGTCGACATTAATGTGAACCCATAGTATTCACATCCTGACTTTGCAGCGCCCTCTTGCTCCTCTGCTGGTTTATACAATAATGTATTGTATAAAATACTTTATACAATAACCATTAGCCAGGTGGAACCTAAAAACTGCTGGGTTCCACTTAGCTAATGTTTTCTCCAATACTAAAAAAAATAAAAATAAACCGAGATCAAATAAACAGGATGATCATATGCTACAGCTGGAGAAAAGTACCATCTTGAAGTAAATAAAAGGTAAAGGTGAAGGACCCCTGGACAGTTAAGTTCAGTTGAATTCAACTGTGGGGTGCAGTGCTCATCTCGCTTCAGGCTGAGGGAGCTGGCGTTTGTCCACAGACAGCTTTCTGGGTCATGTGGCCAGCATGACCAAATCACTTCTGGTGCACGGAACACCATGACAAGTGTCACAGCACACAGAAACACGGTTTACCTTCTCGCCACAGTGGTACCTGTTTATCTACTCGCACTGGTATGCTTTCGAATTGCTAGGTTCGAAGCTGGGACAAAGCAACAGGAGCTCTCCACCGTCAAGCAGATTCAAACCACTGACCTTACGATCAGCAAGCCCAAGAGGTTCGGTGGTTTAGACCACAGCGCCATCCACATTACCTTTTACCTTGAAGTTAATATGCAGGAGTGGGACCTGCAGTTGCCAGTATGCTTCTGTTAGGGATAGGGCAAATATTCAGTTCAGTTCACCCCCTACCCCTACTTTTGCTTTTATGGATGAAAATGTAATGGCCAGCCTAGCATTGGTATTACTGTTCCGCTGTCTGCATCCTAAGATCAGGATGTACACTTTCAATCACTCAATTTTAGGAGCAGTAAGAAGGTTTTTATGCTTCGTACTGACTGTTTCAGGCAGAATCTTCTGTATCTTGTAGGCCTCACTTTGAGAACTTCCAACCAGAGTTTCCAAACCCTCATTGGTTATATGATTATTCCATACATTAGTTAAGGATGCAAGAATGAAGTGCCCTAAACAAGTACTATTGTTTCTAGTGCTATGTGTGTCGCTCTATCGTAATCCTCTCCTCAGCAGGGAACTGTCAGAGGAATAAGGCTATTACAAGAATCAATTGTTCATGCCCTGCTTTTCCATGTATATTAATTTTTCTCGGCCTCAAGATCCCATGAATACAGTTGTTGTTGTTAATAACATTTTCTTGTGCATATAACTTTACATAGTGTTTGATTAGAGCCCTAAAGCAGCAGTGTGGACCCTGAGAGGCATATAGCCTATTACATTGGGAAATCCCGGAATGAAAACTTAGGAAGTGAGCAAGGAAATTGGTAAGAAAATATAATTGAAGAAGGAAAGGAAGCATTACATTATGAGTTATGGGGTGTTGTCTATTATTTCTGAATAATAATCCAGAACAATCATAATAATAATACAGTATCACAATTTCAGGAAATGCCCTAGTCCTCTATTAAATGCACTAGCCCTATGCATAAGAGAACTGTAGACATCAGCCATCTCCTTTGCCAATGCACAATCAGCATCAGTCTGAAAGGGGGCCTATGGGTGCAAAGATGTACACATGCAGAGCTCACTCAATGGGGATGCGGACCCTGACTGTCAAGGGTTTGCATCCTCATAGAGCAGGCTTCCTCAAACTCGGCCCTCCAGATGTTTTTGGCCTACAACTTCCATGATCCTAGCTAGCAGGACCATTGGTTAGGGATGATGATTTTTTGTACAGGATACAAGGGTTGCTACAGCAAGGACTAAAGAAGAAGAGGAGACTGTTGGAGCTGTAGCAGGGAAGAAACTGCACAGAAGATAACCATTAAATTTTCCAAGGGCGGGGGGAAGCATATGACTGATTCATTTGTCTATAATATAACCATATCCCATATAGCACACTGCAAGCCGTAAGCTAAAATAAGAGGTACTGCAACACAAGGCTACTTGGCTCCGAACAGGGTGGTGGTAATAGTAGAAGTAGTAGTAGTAGTAATTTTATTATTTGTACCCCGTCCATCTGACTTGGTTGCCCTGGGTAGGCAGAGTGAGGTGGCCACCTTAGGCAGCAGGGTTTTGATATTATGAAAAGGCAGCAAATGGTTAGATATTGTTGTTAACATTACCGGGGGGTTGGGGATTTTTTTGTTGCCATGGAGAGAGACATTTGTGGGATTTTCTACTCCAAGTGCCAGGATATTCTGGCTGGGCTTGGGTACTGTATGGGAGGGAGGGAGGGAGGGAGGGAGGGAGGGAAGGAAGGAAGGAAGGAAGGAAGGAAGGAAGGAAGGAAGGAAGGAAGGAAGGAAGGAAGGAAGGAAGGAAGGCAGTTCTGCCTGAAGCTTGTGCCCTCTCCCTTGGAAGCCTGTCTCTCTAAACTCAAAAATGGTGAGCTCTAGTTGTTGTTACTCAGTGGATAAAACAAAAGCATTCTGCACATGCTTCCTGCTTCCATGTTTCAGAGCTAAGAGTTGGCAAGTTGTAGCTCAAAGGAAGGCATTGGTGGAAGTGGTGGTGAAGAGGAGATTCAAGAGCAATCAGTGGAGAACCATCATTTGACTGTCAGCTGATTTGGGGGTCTAAAGATGGATTGAGTTTTGGAGGGCAGGTGGTAACTGATGCAAGATGAGCAAGACTTACAGAAGTGACAAGTGTGTGTGACCTAACCCTTTAATTGGATAGATCCTCAGCAACTGCTCTTCAAAGTAGCTCCACTGGTTTCAGTAGAGCTATATCAACTGAAAATATGCAGCGGTTGTGTTTTTGGCTTTGTTCCCAGGCAAAAGGTACCAAATTCTCAAGGGGCAATGAAGAATAACAAGGTAACCTGTCACTTTTGTCACATCTGGCAAATGCTCTTAAGAGGGGGGAGGAGTGGGTAATTTGCTGGTATTTTTAAAGTGAAAAATGTGCTGCCTGTAAGAAGCCTAGGCAATAACTATGATCTGCATTCCAGAGCAAGCAAATTACAAATTATATGATCAGGTATCTTTCAGAAAAGAATGAGGCACAGCAGAAATGAAGGTTTTGAGGAAGCATTTACAGTACAGTGAGGTGGCTTGATGAGTAGGAGAAAATCCTCATTTCCAAGGAGGCTGCGTGTGTATATGAAATAATGAGGGTGATTCACACATGCATGTTCCTTATTTGATAACTGCTAGTGATGCCTTGCATGCATGAAAGAGCTCTCCCAAAACAAACACTATAGAGTGCTTATGTTATCAATTATCACACAACTTTTTTAAACGGAGGCAGTTCACATGCTGAATTATCAAGGAGGGAGAATCACTTATGCAGGAGCAAGAGACAAAATAGACTTTAGCTGCAGCAACGAAATCAACATGTGGCAACTAAACTAAACGACATAGCAAATCAGAAAGAAGAACTGGTTGCAAAAATGCAAAGAGTCAGATACAAATGTGTTCATTGCTAATTTCTCATCGCAGCCAAAAGTCTTTGTTGTATGCTGAATCCTACTTTACCTAGCATACTGTTGTGGGAACTAGCATGGGGGCTGGGGGGGGGTGCGTGTTGTGATTCCATTTTATCCCTCATGATTTTGGACATCTATATGAAGTTGCTGTGTGGGTTTCCTCTGGGAATGTGGAGTGACACACCATCAGCAAGCTGTTAACACTCAGCTCTATTTTTCCTTGTTCTCTCAGTCTGGTGAAGCTGTTAAGAGCTGAACCAGTGCCTGGATGCTGTAATGGGCTGGATGAGGGCCAATAAACCGAATCCTGACAAGACAGGGGCACATAATCTAGATTATTCCTAGATTATTCCTATTTGACCTGCTTTGGACGGGGCTGCACCACCCCTGCAAGCTGATAGCACAGTCTAGGGAATCTTAGAAGCCCAGGTGGCAGCTGTGATATGGAGTGTCTTTCATCAGTTTTGTCTGGCTCATCAGCTGCAGAGATTTCTAGACAGATGCTGTAGCAGTGATGGACTCCAGCCTCTCAAATTTCAGCAACACCCTGTGTAACAATAAAATTTGGTGCCCCCTGCCTCTCACATTCTGTTCTACAGCATTGTTTTGGCACCCCCTGCAGTGCAGCATGGCCCCCCAGTGTAACCGCACCAGTCGTGTCACCCTAAAAACGCCTCTGGCCACAGTGATCCAAGCTCTGATAACTTGGATGCTTTAGCTATGATTCCTGCACTGCAGGGAGTTGGACTAAATGACCATTGGGTCCCTTCCAACTCTTCTATGATTCTATGAACTTCGCAGTTGGTTTGTGTTATACGTGGGGCTGCTTCTGAAAACAACTTAGAAGCTTCAACTGGTACAGGATATGGCCACTAAAAATTGACCAGTACAGCCAGGTACTGTATATGGATGTCATGCCAGGATTTTTTAAAGCACACAATTCAGTGTGGCTTTATGTCCTCAATAGCCTAGGTGCCACAAGCCTGAAGAAGAAGTGCTTCTGACAATATCAGCCTTCCTGTGTTCTGAGATCATCTGCCAAGTCTCTTTTCTCTTTGTCAGAGGTGGTTTTCCCAGTAGTGTCTCACCAGTTGTGGAATGCCTTCCTTGAAGAGGCTTGCTTGGCACTTACGCATCAGTCTTTTCAACACAAGACGTTGCTCTTCATGCTGGCATTTTAACTCGTAATTTTAGCTCTTTGGGGGCATTTTAGCTGTTTTAAGGTTCTTACCCTGCTGCTTTATTGCAGTATTCATATTGCAGTACAAATGTTTGCATAGCATTCTGAAATACTAAATAGGATGAAGGGCTCTGTGCAAGTGTGTGTGTGTGTGTGTGTGTGTGTGTGTGTGTACAAACACTACACTACACACACACACACACACACACACACACACTGAATTGCAGTAAAAAAATGTAAACGACCATAAAATGTGGAAAGACCACCTCAACACTTGCAAAATCACTCAAAGGCACCCAAGATAATGTAACGATATTCAAAATCCACAACTTTAAAAGTCACAGTGCAATAAAATGGATTTAATACATTAGAACTAAAGAGCCTCCAATCAAAGCAGTACACATGAACAACAAAATAGCTACACCATTTAGGGATGATAGTTTTCAATCTGTCTCTTAAAACATGAGATTTAAAAATACTTGGGGTGCTGTTGTTTTTTGAAAATGCTAAGCTTGTGCTCTAGAGGACAGCCTACAAGCATGGAAGTTGATGGGCAAAAATCTCAGCTCAGTGGGAATGGTGGTCCAGTGAAGCAAGGGGGTGAGTGGGGGACAGTGCCGGGGATGATCTCTACTGCCAAGGCCAGGCCCTGTTTACCTACCAGACCAGTCCAAGAGAGATGAAGAAAGAGCTGCATGCTCCCGGGGGTCCTAGAATAACTGTGTTGAGGGGGAGAGCATCTTACTCCATCTAACTCCTCCTTTCCAGCTTCCCAAACCCCCATGTTAAGTGATGGTGTCTTGTATGAGCTGCAGAAACTTTTTGTGTTGTTCTTCCCCTCACGGCTTGATCCGGCAGAGGGTGGGGTGCACCTCCAGCGCCGTGTTAACTCATAGAGATAATTGAAAATAACTTTCAAAGAGAGCTCCACTTAAGAAGTTAACTACTTGCTCATGATCAATTCAGTATACATCCATAATGGCATTTAAAGCAGAGCATTAGGAGCAGCATAATTTACTTCTAATAGACTCATTATTTGTAAATGTATTTATTTTTAAGATAAAAATACCATTTTAAAAAAGCAAGTTGTGCAAAATGTTAATATCCTTGTGGGGAAGAGAGGAATTAATGAGAACAATGAATCTCTTGCCATTTCATCATTTGATTCATTAGCATTCAATTTCCTACCCCCAGAACCTGGCATTACTGCAGTCATCAGGGTTTCTTTCTTGCAGGAGACCAGAGGAGATTGAGTCCATTTTCTGCTTCACCCTCTTATGGGAACTGGCAACTGTGACCTGTATAATAGCTGGTTTAGAAACTTGTTGAGTTGTGAGCTGCTTCTTTTGTAGCCTCTGACCACACAGTAAGGCCAGAACTGTTCAACTACTTGTCACTTCTCTACATTTCTGAAGGAGGGGGGGTGCTGAATCAGAGGCTGCAGATTATACTCTTCCATGCAGCCAAAGTCACCACAGCAGTAAATTTTAAGCTGCTACCACATGGTATCCACTCAAAGAATAATGCCATAGAAACTATTCATAGAAAAGATATGAAGAACATGCTCTGTTGTTTTCAGCAAATGCCCATAATTGACATTTGGGGCAATTTAAAATCCATTTAAGCCACCTGTATATTAAGCTATTGCAATAAAGCTCCTGTGAAGCAGATTGAGAGTTTTCTTTAAGTGTTTTGCAAAAATATGCTTCAAAGAGAGTTGGGACACATTTCTCATTTTTTTTAAAAAAAGAAACCCAACACATGCCCCTTAACATTCAAGTGCTGTAAACCATAACTGTTTAGAAAATTGAAAAGTCCTTGGAACTAACCCCCTAGAAAGTTTCATTAAGATTGATCGTGTATTTTTGGAGATATTAAATGTTTTAGCCCCCATTATATTCCTGATGCAACCTTAATTATTCTGGTACTACTGTGCCTGAATAATAATGTGAAATTTATACATTTTGAAGGCAACACATATTGAATGATAGTCTTACGCAGAAGCAACCTACTTTTTCTTCTTCAGCAAGAACAGGAAAATACAGAATGCTGTTATGGTCCTTTATAGATAATTGCACAAGGAAATGTTATATATGAGAATGGTAATTGGAATATATTTAGCACTGTGGTAAATTGTTCCACTCAGATGTTTCGGAGGCAAAGGAGGGGCTTTCAGAGGGGTACAAAAATTTCCTCCCTAAACTCCAAAAAGGTAGCTTTTAAGCGGAAGCAACTTGCTTGTTTTCCCCCCCATTCCCAGTGTTCTTCTTTTCAGCCCCAGCATTCTTCTTTCCCAAGTGGTCGGAGCCCATCAGGGAGCATGAAGAAAATGCAGAGACCTCACAACAGCATTATGCAGCTAATCAGATTGGGTTGCATAATCATGTTACTGAGGGCAAGTGAAGTCAATTATGTTGCCCTCACTCTCCATGAGTGGGGAAGGAACTATGTACTAGTTGTCAAATACATCCATGCTGGGCTGGGCTCTTGTGTGGTTGTTCCATTGTCCACATTTACAGTGCAGCACAACAAAACAAGGAGCATTGACATGGAAGTCTTGGCAATGGGGGTGCCATTCACAAACAATTATATGAGCTCTTGAGCCCCTACCCCCCAAAAATGATGAAAGGAGCCCCCCTTGTTGGGAGAGCAGAAGTGTTTTTCCCATGTTTCCTCAGCTCCATAATTTATGCAAGTTTCAGATGAGGTTTCCTCCATGCTGAGATGGCCAGTTTGCTTCTCCTGAACACCTGGAAGCTGCTGGTTTTCTAGCCCTTGGGAATTGGGTCACCGGCCAGACGACATTAAGTTTGTGTGGGCCGTATTCGGCATTTATCCACAAAGACATTCTAAGTAGTGAGGTTAAATGAGCCTGAAAATTGTGAGTATATTAGCCTGTGACAGAGCTCTTCCTCATTAAACTTCATCTCATTTGAAAAGGAAAGTGCTTTTCCTTCTACAGGCTGTAGCTGTCTTTTCAGCACCAAGGACAGCCCCTACCTATTTAATCTTCCTATGCCTTTTTCACCACAATTGCAAAGAAGGAATGTCCCTTCTTTTGTATTGTACTCTAACCTGTCCCAGAAAAGAGTTATGAAAGGTGCAACTAGGCAAGGATTTTTTTTTTTTTTTGCAAATATGCTAGGTTCTCCATAGTGCTACACAGAATGTACCATAAAAGAATGTAGCATGAAGTATTAACTACACGCAGCCATACCAGTGATGCTATCTCTCATGCATGTCCAATCCCCCTGATGCTGCTGAATTAACACAAAGGAGAGAAGTGATACATGCAAGCTAACCACTTAGTTGGCACTGGGAGAGGGGCAGGGAATGTGAGCCCACAACACAGACAGGAAGACAGGGCTATAAGATCTGGGGTAGCATAGTGGCTAAGAAACTGAGCTGCAAATCAAGAAGCACTCGGGTTTGAAATGGAACTTCAAATCAAGTTTGAATCTTGTCTCTGCCATGCACTCACTCGGTGGCCTTTTGCAAGTCTCTCTCATCCTCAGTCCTTATCCACCCCATCCCCTCATTTGCAATATGAGGTACAAAAATACTGACAATGTCGAAGCTTGATTTAAAGATTTCAGTTACACAGCACAGTTGAAAGTTATTACTTTTTGTGAAATAGAAGTGATGAGTTGTAAGCAAATACATTAGATATTTGATTGGCAGATAGAGACTTTGAAAATAAAGTTTTGGAATCTGTAGCAATGTAACATGAAAAACACATTTTGTATTGGCCATAATAAACAAATCTAATATGCTGTGCATATTAGATTTTGATTTCACTTCTGTAAAGACAAGCCACCTTACACAGAGAATGTAGTTTTCAAAACTCTCATTGCTGTGTGTAAAGCAAAATATCCCTAATATCTATCCATTGATTCGCCGTTATGGGTGGTAGGAAGCAGCAGTGGTTTTTGCAAGAGACACAAGCCGAGGTTGTAATGGGATTGAAATGAACAAACTGTTCCTCTTGACTTGCCAACCCAGAGCTTGTATGCCACATTCCTAGTCCTCCACCCTTGTCTGAGGATTTCAGCACTGAAGCAATCGAGGGGCACTATCGCGAGCTGGCATGCTAATTAAAACATTTAATAATACACCCTCCATAGTCACCCGTCGCTACACACACAAATTGCATTTTATATGTTTTTTATTTACTGCGCCAGTTTTAATTAAATCTGTAATCACTTGCCAGGGAAGGGTGGGGAGAGGGCGTGGCCTGGACTCTTGTTCTCCTTGCCTGGCTGGAGGGGCTGGTTTGAGCCTTCCAGGTTAGGCCCACAATGGGGTGCCTTCCAAGGGAAAGAGCACAAGATGGAGGGGGGGAATCAAGTCCAAGTTGCAAAAACATTCAGAAAGAGGAAAACCTGGAATGTGTCTGGGTGAGAAAGGGGCTGCAAGAAACAAGGTTCTCGAGCGACATCTCAGGCTGGAGAGTTTATTATCTTGCTGTTCAGATGTGTTTTTAGTGATATTAGATTAGAGGCAGCCAATGGTGATGACTGAGCATGATAGCACTTAGCCTGAAGGATGACTTTGTTTGAAAGGAGTTTCCCAAGAGACAGATGGTAACATTTAAAGTGGGGAGGGTTCTTGGAGGGGGGAGTGTAAAGAGTCACGTAGCTGTGCTCCCAGTGCAACTGTGCAAGGCTATAGTATCTCCCCACACTGGCATTATCCCCACCCACCATTGTGGGGAAAATGTACTGATCACACTCATTGGGCAATTAGAGCTAGATTTTTCACATGATTTTACTCTCCTTAGAAGGGACTTTCCTTTGGCTTATTTTTTTAAACATGTTTTTTGCACAGGTAGATTTGGGCTCTTCTGAAAGGTTGCCTCTATGCATTACTAACAGTGCAATCCTGTACATGTCTATTCAGACATGAGCTCCACTGGCTTCAGTGTGACTTACCCAGGTTGGTTGTGGTTTTTTATTGTGGCCTAAAAGTATCCTCAGCATCTAGTATGAATGTCCAGAGTTGTTTGCTCTGCTCTGCTGTCAGAATAGTATTAGTCACATAATGCTGGGTCGATAAGCCAAGAGTAAATGTCAATTCATTGTGTGTTTCTTCAGTTTTGGTGTTATAAATAGTCTGACATGCTATAAAGCCATGTTGCTTTGATATCTGTCAATAAACTGTTAATACGTTTAATCTTTTCTCATGAAACCAGCCATTTTGTTCCATGAAAACTTACACAAAATAAGATAAACAAGAAATCATAGGCTGATAACATAGGGGAGGGTGTGTATTTCTCTAAGAAACATCTACTGAGATAGTGACTCAATAAACTACTGATCAGAGGTGCATCTGTCAGCAGAAATACAATAGCCTCTTCCCACTGTAATATATTAATACTTAAAAAAAAAAAAGGACCAGTTCTGAAAGAAATGTGAACTGACTGTTTAAGTAAACTCTGTGGCAGTATGGGATTCATCTCTGAGTCAATAAAAATATATGATGGTAATTAGGTAAAGAATAAAACAGTAAGTAAAGACACAATCGATCACATTTTTAAAGCTGTAGAAAAAGAGTGTGGTTTTCAATGCACTCCACTTAGGGTTGTCCATATTTTGCCACCCCAAACCAGACAGTGTATGTCTACAAATGTCCATTTGGAACTCCCACCTGTGTAGGCTTCCCCATTCATCGGGCAGAGCTGTCCCCTCCATTGAAATAACTGGGGAAATCCTTTGCAGGAGGGCTGAGCTTCACTGTGTATATCAGAGACCACACAGGAGGAACAATATATTAACGTCTCAGGATTGTTCCATGTGTTTTGCAGCTGAAACCTTTCAGCTTTTGTCACATGGGAAGCAATTTCTCCATCACTGCAGACTTTGGGACAAAAAAAGTCTGCAATAAAATGGCGAACATTGCCTTTCTGTGCTGCTTTTCACATGAAGATAGTTGCCAAAGTGAAAGAGGTAACCAGTATGGTCCCCTCCAAATGCTACAACTCACATCAGTCCAACAAGCATAACCAAAGTCAGGGATGGTGGAAGTTGTAGTCCAACAACACGTAGAGGGCACCGCATTGACAAGCCCTGCTCTACAAGGCTGTTGTTGCATGTTCTTTAGCCCTGATCTTACTGGTTATACCACCTGGACCCTAAAACAGACAAAATCTATTGTTGTAGGCAACCTGTTTGAGATGTTATTTGACAAACAATGTTTGCTCATGTGCCTTCAATAAGGAATGTGTGCTTAGACTGTATATACAGCCAAGGTGTTCCCTGCAATAAGCAGCTGTGTTAAGAAAATATATTGGCTCTGATCCAAAGCCACAGGTACATGGCCTGCATTGCTTACTATGGCAGATAGAAATCCCCAAATGTACAAACCCCAATCATTAATATATCGATTTAACAGATGCAATTTAACACAGGAGGCCCTGCATTTCCTTCTTCATTATTATTTTCCTGTTCTGGATCTGGTGCAAAAGGCCCATGTGCCACCTTTTTCTCAACTCTACCAGTTGTGGCCATTCCTAGTGAAAGGTGACCTGGTGGCTACTGCTGTACAGGGCTTCATTATGTCCAGCCTTGAAGTGTTGTAATGTGCTCTCTGTGGGGCTACCTTTTAAAATAGGGAAGGCTACCCTATAGTACTCTTGATGCTGTTGTACTATAACTCCCATCAGTTCTGGCCATCTACCATGCTAGCTGGGGCTAATGGGAGTCAGAGTCCAACAACATCTGGAAAGGGCTGCAGGATCCCCGCCCCTGTTTTAAGAACTGCCAAGTCTCTAGTTTGGTGATGACATCCCATGCTATCAAAGCCAATGAATTTGGGGGTCTATGTGTGCGAGTCAATATGCACAGGCGCCTTCCAACACACTGCCGTCATGCATGCATGTGGGTAGGGACAGCCAGCATGATCACACAGCCCCCACCCCATCCACAGGTCCATTAGAAAGCTGAAACAAGGCTGACACTATGTGTTGCTTTGTTGGAGAGAAGCCACAGTGGTTACTGCCCATTCTAACTGGATGCAAGGAGAGAGAGGCTGTTGGAGATTTTGGAAAGATTAATATTTTGCTTTCCCTTCTCCGCTCCATTGTATAAAATGATTGAAGGAAATCGATACATGAAGCATTTTTCTCAGCCTTGGTAATGCAGAATCTTATACCATGTAATGTTTCATTGATTGACTGCAAGGAGGCAGGAAAATCAAAAAAAGGGGGGAAGAGAAGGTGTGCTAAGAAGGCAAAGGGTGAAGGCGCCTGGCGGAGCGCCACACCTCTGCAGAGGCCTTTGAGCTTACCCAGTCGGGGATCTTAGGAAGTTCTCTTTTTATTAAGCAACCATTTGCTTTATTTATGGGTCGCTTTCCATGAGGCATCCTGAAGCAAATCACAATATAATAAAGCACACATAAAAGCAATTGCATATATAGAAAACAGTTAAAGCATGTGTGCTGACCACGCTCAATTGGGAAGCGCCTGTGCATTTTTCTCTAGGGACTGATTTGTACAAGCCACAAAGTGGACAAAAGCATTTACTGACGCAGAGTTCAAGCGTACCAAAAAATCACTTGGCCCCAAACCAGGTATGATATTAAACATGTCATTAGCGAATCATGTCTTTGTGGCTTTTAAAGCATTTTGAGTAGGTATTCAGAGAGGCTATTTCACTGGAAATGGACCACATGGAAAGGGGAGGTCTAACCCTCCCCCCCCCATTACCATAGCCCCAGTCACTCACATGCCCTGAGAAGCTGCTGTTAGCCCTAGAAGGAAAACTCCCATTGACATCGTTTCTGTTGTGCACCAACTCTTTAGCATGTGGCATCCACACACAGTAGTGGCCTCCTTCTTGGCATTGCAGATGAAGAAGAAGAGGAGTTTGGATTTGATATCCCACTTTATCACTACCCGAAGGAGTCTCAAAGCGGCTCACATTCTCCTTTCCCTTCCTCCCCCACAACAAACACTCTGTGAGGTGAGTGGGGCTGAGAGACTTCAGAGAAGTGTGACTAGCCCAAGGTCACCCAGCAGCTGCATGTGGAGGAGCAGAGACGCAAACCCGGTTCCCCAGATTACGAGTCTACCGCTCTTAACTACTACACCACACTGACTCTCAAAGATGAAGAGTATAACAGTACACAGGGTTAAAAATGCTTTTGAATGAGATGTTGGGGCATGTGAAACCTGAATGAATGAGTAGTTTCTCTTGCCCCATACTTGCAGATACCGGTAAATCAGCATTAGAAAGGAAAGAGAAGTGTTGGGGGGGGGAGAGAGAGAAGAAATGCTCTATGTGCATGCATATTGCATGCCTGAACAAACTTGAATTAAATAGTACTTATTTTAAAATTTTACTATGCCAGTAGCAAGAAATGTGCCTATGGAGTTATTTAAATGGAAGAATTCCCTTTATTTATTTGTAGGAGTTTTGTAAAGTGCTTGACACTGTAAGGGCTGCGAACCTAACATTAACAGGCTTATCATCAAATCCTGCCTATGAGGCAAAACACTATAGTCATTAGGGGAAATGATGCACAAAAGGCCACTAATATTTGAGGATGCAGCATAAGATATGTTAAGGCTCATTTCAGAAACTCTGAACACCTGCAGAAGCTTTTAGATTTCAGCTGCTATTATGGATCCTCTGTAGGCCTGAAGCAAAATTCGCCAGGGAATTGCACAGAACTCTTACAACTCCCAAACATTTAAAAGAGATTTTTACAGAACAAGTTCTCAACAGACTGTGTCTGAAGTGCCTCTTTAAAACAAAACAAAACAAGCCCCCTTAAATTTAATGAACATTTTACTGCACTAGTTTTCCAACAGAAATCAGGTGTGATTTATTTAGATGGGGAAATGATATACCTGTCCCTTATGCCTCCAAATCAGAAATTCAGATAACTGGGAGATGTATCCATAGATTTTTCAGATGTACAGGTAGGTGCAAGATCAGTGGAATACTTGATCCTTCCTCTAAAGTTACTGATATGTGGCAACTGAAATTGCCTAACCTTTGATAGGCTGCAAAACCTATATGAATTTCCTATTAGGTCATTGGTCAGTCCTCAGCATTCTGATCGGAGCTGTTTTGCCTGACTTCTGAAGTTCCCCCGTCTATAGTACCAAGCAGCTTGTGGGCACACATGCACACCAGTCCTTTGCCCTAGTTCATCTTTGCTCGAGCCCCTACCTCAGGACCGGATTTAGGTTTGATGAAGCCCTAAGCTACTGAAGATAATGGCGCCCTTTATATGTCCAGCTGTCCTTTGCCAACAACAAATTGTCACTGTTTTTTGTATTGAATATATGCTATATGGTAATTTATGGACCTAATAAGTCCATAGGTAAAGGAACCCCTGAGCATTAGGTCCTGTCATGACCGACTCTGGGGTTGCGGCACTCATCTCGCTTTAATGGCCGAGGGAGCCGGCGTACAGCTTCCAGGTCATGTGGCCAGCATGACTAAGCCGCTTCTGGTAAATCAGAGCAGCACAAGGAAACACCGTTTACCTTCCCGCTGCTATACTATAACTCCCATCGGTCCTGGCCATCTACCATGCTAGCTGGGGCTAATGGAAGTCAGAGTCCAACAATGTATGGAAAGGGCTGCAGGCTCCCCGCCCCTGTTTTAAGAACTGCCAAGTCTTGTGATGACATTCCATGCTTCAGTAATCAGGTGATAGTGATTCTGGACTCTAACTTGCACTTGGCTGTGACACCCAGGTGTTTGGTAGGCATTATGCTGCATTATGGGAGGGCCTTCTACAACTCATCAGATTTGGAGATTTATATTCAAAAGTCCAGATAAGAAGGCATCAACCTTATCTTTGTTATTATTCTAAAATGTTTGAGGACAATGTGCAACAAAAACCCAAACCCTAAAGAGAGATCTGCAAACGGTAGCGCCAGGAACGTAGCCCTGATACTATACTGAACATGAAAGCAAAAATTGCCCAGCACACCAGAATTGTCAGGATTGTTGTGGTAATCAGAATAAAGTTATTTGAGTAAAGAAGCAGAATCCAAGAAAAGTATCTGAAGTGTGATTCATCTGTCTGTAATGATCCTTAGGGGTTTGATCAAAGGGTAGCAAGAATAATGAAGTTCAAGGGAGGAGAGGCCGCTGCAGGAAGAATTTCTGGAAGTGCTAAATATAGCCTGTTTCTCCAATAAATAAATAAAAACCATGATGCAATAGCATGTCCTTTAGTTCAGTAGCATTTTGCTAACCAGCTGTCAAAGAAACAATTTCACATGGGTTTTTCAGGGTTTTGAGAGAAGAATGACATCATGATGATGATGATGATGATGATGATGATGATGATTGGCTGCCCCCAATCCAAGGTTCTGTGTGTGCTCTGATGGAGGCTTCTGGTGTATGTGCAATGAAGATGCGCTTGCAGAGCTCCACCACTACTTTGAAGTAACGGGAGGATCCATTGTGCCAAGAGGCTAAGCCCTCCAAGTGTCAGCTTTCAAAGAAGCCAGATAGAATTGATGCCCTTCGCTACATGAGATGCTTTCAACCTCATGCACTCAAACTCCTGCAGCAAGCAAGCTGTGCGAAAGAATCGCATTGGGCAATTGTCACCCTCTCCATAAATCCATCCTCTTGACAGCACTGACATTTGAAAGTGACTGGCCCTAAGAGCATTTTCATTATTCACTGTGATACTGGCTGCTTTTGTTTGGAAGCTGCTTTATTGTTGATATGGTTTCACCAACAGCCTGTGAGGTCAGTATCTTTTAGAACAACTCTATGACACCATATTCTTCATTAATAGTTACATTGAGAATCTGTAGCTCATATGACCAAAGGAATTATACTTGGATGGATTTGCTTGCTATCTCCTTAGGGTCCCCAAAGCCGCCTCTTCCTGTATGGGCTGTGTGTCCCACTCAGTGTCCAAGCTAGAAAAAAATAGAATAATCTTGCTGGTGCTGCCTTGTTCTGAATCCAAATCATACAGGACAGTGTGCTTATTAATCAGCCAGCCAACAAACCAGTGGGTTTTTCTGCAGGTTACTTCATGCTGAATCAGCCAAATTGCAGCTTTATCTTCAGTTTGGAAAACTGGGTATTTATTCATAGCCATATTTATATGTTGCTTTTCAGTCCTATACGGCACCCACAAAGCGGCTCATTAAAAAAACCAATAATAGTAAAAGTAAAATGAATTTTAAAGGAATAACTAATTCAGTAAAAAAAAACCAGCATTATAAACAAACTCTGGGAATCAGACAAAAATCAAAGCTACATATAAATGGTTGGCATACATCTAAATGGTTGGCATACATCTGTCTCAAGAGACAATGGAGCAGTGTACCTTTGGGGGTGAAGTCAGACCATGGGAGAGTTACAGTGCCTCTACGGTGGCTGTAGAGACTGATAAGGGAGAAGACATGTTTTGTTGCAGCTGGGGCAGATGAAGGTGTCTGGTTGTGCTACTGCAGATGCACCATGGTGTTTCTTCTCTCTGCATTCCTCCCAGCGGTCATTCCTCCTCTGGTCATTGTTATGGATACACAACCTGACTGTCTGTCTTCAGGCACTTCGGTCATCTGCAAGGAATTCCCACATGGTGGGATTGATGTTGCCAGCCTTCATGTGATATTTGCCAACATCTTCATAATGGGCCTGGTGGCTGAAGCCAGCTCCTCGTAGAGAATTACTGTTTCAATTATTGAAGAAGTGTGCATGCACACGAAAGCTCATACCAAGAACAAACTTAGTTGGTCTCTAAGGTGCTACTGGAAGGAATTTTTTTTATTTTATTTTGTTTTGACTATGACAGACCAACACGGCTATCTACCTTTAACTGTTTCAATTATTGTTTTGGAATTTAGGAGGGAAAAGGTTTTCTGGGAGGCATTTAGACATTGGAGGGAAATTTCCACCATAAATGGAAAAGATGTAGCCAATAGGTTGTCTCTATGTGTGCCTGATAGAGGATGAGATGGTTGGACAGTGTTCTCGAAGCTACTAACATGAGTTTGGCCTAACTGCGAGAGGCAAGTGAAGGATAGGCGTGCCTGGCGTGCTCTGGTCCATGGGGTCACGAAGAGTCGGACACGACTGAACAACAACATGTGTGCCTGATATACAAGCAAAGAACGTCTAATACCGTTCCTAGGTTCATAGCTCAAAACTATGTGTAGTCGTATAGCATCAGTCTGGCATCTGATGTGTCAACCAAGACTGTAGTTGTCAGACTAAAATGGGGAGAAATGCAGTTCTGCATTTTTTTAGCATTGTGGGGCCGGGGCGCAAGATGGCGGCGTTCGCTACGGTGCTGCAGGCGGTGTCTCGTCAGATCTTCCTCATACCATGTGTTGGACAAGTAAGGGTTTTTTGCGTTGACTGGAGGATGGTACGTGATGTTAAGAGAAGGAAGACAAGTTATATAACTTGCAGCATGTAAGGAGTGGGGGGGGGGAATAGACCAATAGACTCTTAGCTAGAAGGGGGAAACCTTGTTTAATTTTGTCAAACCATCCACACTTGCTCCTCTTGCATATTTAAAAATGACATGGAAAAATAAAGCAGTCCCACACTTGGGGGGGGGGGAAGAGTATGTTTTTGTAACCCATTCGAGAACTGCTTTTTGCAATAAAGAATGGGCTAAAAATATTTCAGATAACATAAAATTCTCTGAATCCCAAGTGATCAGTTACGACATAGTTTCTAATTGCTGCATTTTCATGTTTCAGTTGAGATGTCATTTGTTAGAAACAAATTATGATCTCCCCTTATTTTTCAGTAAGGTTTTCCTGATTATATAGATATAAATGAACTACACATATAAACTACACATTAAAACACAGCCACATGTAGCAATAGCCTGAGGGACGCTTCTCTACTTGAAAGCATTCTCATCAAGGAGTGATTTGCAACTGCAAAGTCCTAGCCATGTGCAACATTTATCCTAAGACTCCCCATACCACTTTTCTCTAGCAGGATTCCAGGCTCATGCTTGGGAGATAAACACAGCCTTGGAACCTTTAAGGGCATAAAAGAAAGGAGAGCAGGAGATTGCAAAACAGAACAAACTGAGAGTAGTCTAAAGCTATTCTAGCAATAAATTTGAAAATACCAAATGGTCCTCAAGCTATCAGAACTCTCCACACATATGCCCCACCCCTGGTTCATAGCACTGCTTCACAATGGAATTATAGAATGAAAATTAGCCATACTGCTTTGCACAAGGAAGGAGTCAGAAGGCAGGAGATGATAGACATGTTGTTAGCAACTAGCTGTGGTCTAAACCACTGAACCTCTTGAGCTTGCCAATCGGAAGGCCAGTGGTTCGAATCCCCGCGATGGGGTGAGCTCCCGTTGCTCTGTCCCAGCTTCTGCCCACCTAGCAGTTCGAAAGCATGCCAGTGCAAGTAGATAAATAGGTACCACTGTGGCGGGAAGGTAAACGGCATTTCCGTGCGCTCTGGTTTCCGTTACGGTGTTCCATTGCACCAGCAACGGTTTAGTCTTGCTGGCCACATGACCCGGAAAGCTGTCTGTGGACAAACAGCGGTTTGCTCGGCGTGAAGCGAGATGAGTTCCGCAACCCCATAGTTGCCTTTGACTGGACTTAACCGTCCAGGGATCCTTTACCTTTTTTCTTTTTAACCAGTAAAAGATGGGCATGAAGCTGGTAGTTCACCTTTCAAGTGGAAGCTGAGCAGAGTGAGCTAAGCAACAACATTGGCAAGTTGTAGCTAGCTACCCTTGATCTTGGCTTTACACTCTGATCCACTATGCTGACAGTTGCTCTACATTTCGAAGTGTGCCGTCTTCTTATCCATTGACCTCAGACACAACAGCATGTTACTTAAGTAGTGGCTGCATTAGAGAACACCTGAAATAACCATTTAGCCTGCCTTTGCATACAAATAAAAATGATTAGTTTCCTACTCATCTCATTCCATTTCTCCAGCAGTGTGTTGTTTGTGGTTTTTGCCACTGTCTGTTTAGAAGGCACAGTTCTTAAGCTGTTGCTTAAAGCCTTCTTCAGAGTTGGACGGTGTGGCATGCTTGCCATGACCATGTTCAGGTGTCACCACACTACAGCTCCATAGATAAACTCTTTGACACTATCTAGTGAAAGGAGTATCTCTTATGTTTTATTTTAATATTCTGGCACGGTTGTTAGCTTTGTGAAATCCCTTCTGAGTCATCATCCAAACACTGAAGAGAGAAGGTCAAAGCCATTTCCCCTTCTTTAGGGAGCGTGATCTCAAAGGTGCATGCAGAGGGATGCCTTTACAGCCCCAGAAATGCATGTGCATAATAATGGATACAGCAGCTGGAAAATCCACAGGGTAGGACTGATATACATGAGTACATCTAGGATATCAGGCCAGAGCTCGCACCCAATATTCCCCCACAGGAACTGCATCAGGAAGCAGGAAATGAGTTATTTTACCTGTGCTTTGAACCTATCCAAAAGTCTAGTTGGGAAAAAAGAGCTATAAGTGTGAACTAACAAAGTCATAGCATAAGTCTTGCATCTATCACCTTGACCATGACTCTAGCAATTGCTAATGCATGCTGGGATGCTTTTCTGTGGTACTTTGAGCCCTTCTCAGAGCCTGCCTGTATGCCCCGATTTCTTGGCTGTGAAATGCCAAAAACTCAGCTGCCCTCAGGTGTGTTTCCTGATTGTTCATAGAAAGCTCTGAAATCCTCCGCTGCAGAAGAATGTGTGATCTTCGAAGAATGAATATGAGAGGATGACTAGAATGATGATGATTGGTGGGGCTCACACCTCTTTTTCATCTTGGCAACCTGTGCTCAAAAACTACCTTCCCCGCCTCAGCTCTGACTGCAGCTCTCTAGGAAATTCTCCACTTGATTTTTCTCTCCTTGAGTGCTGTTAATAGAGGCATGTTGGAGGGGAGAGAGTTTTTTAAAAAAAATAAAATAATGAAAGAAAGAAAGAACAGGCTGGCAGCGACAAGTAACCAAGTGCCTTGTTCTTTTGCACATTCCTTAAATCCTGGCCCCAGCTGATTAATCACAGAGTCAGGCTGCTCTGAGCTTATCACTTTCCTTAATAGCTGAATAATTTAAAACCTCTGTTTGCTGGCGTCTTAATTGCTTTTGCATTAGACACGAGGGCCACCATGAATGCAGAATGGGACCAACCCCAGTAGGGTCTTCCCCCCCCCTTCATTCAATGTCTCTTTGGAACTGCCTTAGAGGGGAGAAACTGGGATGTGGTTCCTAAAGGGGATGCAGACAATTTATTTCCCATCTGCTGTGGGTGGCCAGAGGGACAAATGCACTTCATGGTGCAATGACTCTTATTCTTCAGAAGGCTTTGATATTCTTCATGCCTGGAATATAATTTTCATCCAGTCAGGGGTTGTGGGTGGGTGTTTTACTTGTGGATTTGTGGAGTGGCTTCACATGGGCAGGGTATGACAGTGTGCATATCTGCAAGGTGCTAAGGGACAAGCCAAAGTTAATCTTCAGTCTCAATAGTACAACTGAGTTCATATTCCTAATAAGTGGTTCGAGTGGCATGAGGAGTTCATCATTCCGTTTGCTTATCTGTGTGTATCACATGCTACTAAAGAAGGCAAAAAAAAAACCCTCTGCCACTAATTGTGTATACACTACTAGGACGGGGTTTGTCTCCATTTTGAGGAAGAAATGACAAAATATTATCAATTTAGTCTTATTCTAGCCTTATTTGCCGATTTTTCTGTGCTATTTATTGAATCTGATGGGACAGATAATGTCATGATTTACACCAGGGGTCAGCAAACTTTTTCAGCAGGGGGGCGGTCCACTGTCCCTCAGACCTTGTGGGGGGCCAGACTATATTTTGAAGGGGGGGAAATGAACAAATTCCTATGCCCCACAAATAACCCAGAGATGCATTTTAAATAACAGGACACATTCTACTCATGTAAAAACATGCTGATTCCTGGACCATCCATGGGCCAGATTGAGAAGGCGATTGGGCCGGATCTGGCCCCCGGGCCTTAGTTCGCCTACCCATGATTTACGCCACCTGTGACGCATTAAAACCAACACCCAAGTATCAGCTAGTTCCCAGTACTACAGATAAATACATTTGATGATGTTTGGTGATGTAGACACATTCATAGGTGTTACCCATGAAGTTATTAACATGGCTGGTCTTCCTACCAGTGCAGTTGTAGCACTGGTAGTAATGCCAAGGTGTGGTCATGAATACACTTGATGCAATTCCTGTGCAGCTGCTTCTTGTGAAGGAACTGTTGACAGTTAGCCCAACAATTAGGGATAATGAGCATTGCCAATCATAATTCTTCAACTGGAATTATCAACAACTCAAGAAATTATTAACATCTCAATAACTCCATCAATTGGGCTGTGTGGAAAGAAGTTCCGCACCTCTGTGGCCATATAGCTTTGTGGAAGCATCTTGTGTGTTTTTTCTTTCTAAATTACAGAGAAGGGATACACCTGCCCTTTGGTGTCCAAATTCTAGACGCACTAATCTTGTTTTCTTTTTGTTTCTTGCAGCCACAGTAATCCTTAATGAACTCAACTGGACTGATGCCTTGGAGGATGTATTTGTTGAAAACCGAAAAGAAGATCCATCTCTGCTATGGCAAGTCTTTGGTAGTGCCACAGGCGTGACTCGCTTCTACCCAGGTATGTGCCATTCGAAAGTGAAAGAGGGGGAAACCTACTGATATGGGCCTGAGCAATGACACCATAATTATACATGTAAGGGTGGGAAATGTGTATGGTGTACTTGGAGTAGAGGAAGTGGGGGGGGGACAGCTTTTCCCATTGTGTCTTTGTCCTTGAATTTTAGTCCTGTTTGGATTTCACTTTTGGGTTCAGTACTAACAGAACATGTACCAGGAGCTGCTTAGGATGGAGGATAGTGATAACTACACATCCCTTCCTTTCCTGTCATCCCATTCCATCCAGGATTTCACAATATGGGCCAATGGCTAGATGTGATTAGTGTGATTTGTGGACCACAATCCTCTACCCCTACAACTGCATTTACCCCTCCCCTCAATAACATCCATATGAATTCATCCTCACTGGCCTGTAGTATTGCTTCTTGTTGCCAGGTAACACCAGGGGCGGACTTTGGTATTTTTTCATAATATGCAGGGGCGGAGGAAGGGGGTGCGGGGGGCGCAGTAAGCCCCAGGTGTCACCTGTGCGGGGAGTGACAAAATGCCGGGCGGCACTCACCATGGGGCCTGCAGTGCGCCTGAGCTACGCGTCACTCCTGGGAGAGACACAGTGGCTTGGGCATGAACAGGCTCCACACTGCCCAAATGGTCCGCCCACTGACTCCAGAGGCCCTGCAGTGCACCCCACCCCTATGAGAGGCTCTCCCTGCCCCTGGGCGCACCGCCCCAGGCACCCAAGCGGCTTCCTCCACCGTTGATAATATGGTACCCTGTGGAAGGCCAGATTTTGGCTCTTCTCGATTATGGCTCTTCTCAAATTTGTGTCCCCTCAGCTCAGTGCCCTATGCAGAGAAACCACCTGAATCAGCCTAAATTAGCCACTGACAACACTTTTTGCATAAGCAGCTCTATTGCCATTGACTTGTAGCAGGTGCTACACGTACCCTTTGCTGCCTTCCTTCCCCACTGTTTGCATTTCCCTGTAGCATCAGCTGTGCTACTTCTAATGTTACTTCTAATTGTCTCTTCTAATTGCAGCCACTCCTTGGAGGATGCCCAATAAGATTGACCTGTACGATGTCCGACGAAGACCTTGGTAAGTGAAGCGTGAAAGAGTTGCACTGAAGTAGGTGGATCCTGGGTTGCATACCACAGGAACAATAGTCTCAGAGTTGGTAATGGGGGGGGCTCTCATTTAAAATGTAGAGTTAAGCACACCTAAGCACATTCAACTAACTTTTACTCACTGTACTCCCATTAAAATTTATGATCGTAACTAATTTAGGTCCATTAATTGTAAAGGGTTTACTCTGAGTAAATCTTAGTTGACTACACCCATGCATGTTTTTCAAATTACAGTTGCACCTGTTCTTCCACCTCTTACTCTGGTACTAGCTGATCTTTAAAAGTGCTTCACTTTAGCAGACTATATTCAGGGTTAAGCCTTAACCAAAGTGGAACAGCTGAGCCACCACGACGCATGTCAGCAGAGCAGTGCATGCACATGCACACATGATACCTGCTGAATTGCACGGTCCAGGCTAGAATTCTCTCAGCCTGTTCACTTGGTCCAAGGGACTATCTATGGAAAAAGGTGGCAGTGTGTAGAACCAAATGATGAAAATGTTTTGGATGGCCTGTAAACGCCATCTTGGTAGTCAAGATAACCCTGAGACTAATTTTTTGTTGCTGCAAGAATGACCTCACATACTTTGATATATTGCTTTGATATATGCTGATTGGCTTGCTTTGATGGTATATTTATCTGTGGGTTTGGGATGCATAGGTAACTACCTATGCATCCCAAACCCACAGATAAATAGGAGAGGGGCGGCTTCTCATACTGGCTGACTGTCAGCTACTCCCTTTTCTGGGAGATGGATGGGAGTTGGAAAGGGCTATTGATGCCAGCTTTCATAGCTTGCTTTATGTATAAGTAATGCTTAAATGCTTTCCCGCGTGCTGGAAAGTCATGAGAACTGCTTGCTGTTTGGCATCCATCCTGAGTCTATAAAGGCAGCAGGGCACTGCAGGAAAGTTTACACATTTCTTTAGTAAAGCACTAGAGCTGGCATTTTTTATATGTTTCTTTGGTATCCCTGCATCAGACCATTTGTACAGGCCCTCCTTTGGGCCTGCACATCAAGACAGGCAAGGAGCCATTCCTGCGAAAACCAAGAATCGCCACCCCCCGCAGCCCCACCCCCAGGTACCAGCTCTGGAGGAATGACTCAGAAGGCTGACACTGTTGCTCCTCAGCAAAGGCAACCTTCTCACTCTGCCTAATGGGAGGGCTGAATAACATAGTATTCATCCATAGTTGTGATATTGGGTGCACAGCTTCTGGAAGAAGCAATAGACTCACAGTGGAAAGGAGGCTTTGTCATGGAAGGGCATCTTCTTCTCACTGGGCAAAAACATGTAAGCAGAGCTGAGAGGAAATGCTGCAAAGAACTAGAAATGCTGGAAGCGCTTGAAGGGAGGGAAGGCTGAAACACCCAGCACCTCGCGGCACAGATGCAGGTGAGCACTCTGCTTTGTGAAATGCAAAAACAGCAAAGAACGGAGGGGGGAGAGCCAAAACAAAATGTAATGCGCCCATCCAAAGCTAGTGCTGTTATTGCCTGTGCAATTACTGTGTTAAAGGTGACTGCCTGTGTGTTGCAGACAGCTATTTGAGGCAACGTAATTCCCCCACTCCCCCAACCCACACATTCCATTTCCAACGTTAAGTGCTAGAAAAGTGCAACGTCTTCCTCACAATAAAAGTGCTACCTGGAGTGAAGGGATCGACACCCCCTTCAACAAGGGAGCATCAAGTGTGCATTTGTTCATTGTGCAAATAAACGAGCATCTGAACAGGCCTTTGGAGCAGCTGTCTCAGAAAAGGGCCAGACCCTTATTGGCTCTGGGTGGCATCTGGGTGGCAGATTATCCCATACTTGTTGGTTAAATGGCGGAGACCAGGTGCGAGCACAGAACGTCAGTCCCATGTGGTGGCTTTTAGAAGTGTGCTTGCAGGAGGCGGCTCATAGCCTCAGTGTTCTGCTTAGCAAAAGGCATTGCGGTTGGGGAAGGGATAACTCCTGAGTGCCTTCAAGTTTGTCTTCAGCCTCTCTGCCCCTGTAAATTGTCTCAGCTACCAGAAACTAGCAGAGCGTTCTGAGTAATGAAATGTAAATGAGCACAGTATGTTCAGCACCGCCACTACGAGGGTCTATTAAACTGGAGCGGGATTTACCCAGACCATGGGTGCATGGAGCAGGCTCTCCCGTTCCCTCCCATCTCCGATATCTTCTCTGTGTCTCTGCTCCCTCCTTCCCTCAACTAGTCTGTATGAAATTCCAGGTCTGTGAGCAGCCAGCTCTGTCCAATTTTCATTTCACACATCGTTGCCATTGGAAAATGGATACAATAACACAGGCAGAGGCATCCAAGCTGCGGCTCTCATCAGCTTCCTCCCCCTCCCTCCCTTTGTATATCTTTGGAGAGGAGAGGCAGAGGGGGTTAGATAGATAGATTATAACCTTAGATACAGATAAATGGGGCAGGGTTCTTCCGCCCTCCCCACTGAAGTTGCAACTGTAAATTTAGCCCTTATTCCCAGACAGCTTTAGGTAGGGCTCTCGTCTTCTGTAAGGGGGAGGGAGTAGAGAGAGAAATGGAAAAGGAAAAACAAATAACTCTCAAGGAGCAGAGCCAGAAGGACAGGAAGATAAATGTGGCACACGGCGACAGACTACTTTTAAGTGAAAGCTGCAAGCGTCAATTTAGCCACACACCAAGTTAAGCATGATTGAATCAGTTACGATTAGCCCAGGTAAAAGGCACTAGCTTGGCAGCACTAATTACGCCTGTGCAAGTGGAGGGTGCTTAGGATTTAATTTTCCTCCATTTATTTTGGAGCTCTTGTATATGAGCAGAACAGGTATGGCTTTGCTTCGTACAGAATATTCATGTGTGCGCACACTCATAACATACACGGGGGGGGGATAGAAATTACGGCGCCTTTGTTTTGTAGCATGCTACTTTTAGATTGTAGGTAAACATTGTTCTTACTTTACATTGATTTTGCCCGTGTCCTAGACGGGTCTTTCTCTCTCTTTTTCCCGTGGGGTGAATGACATTCCTTTTGTTGCTGGCATTTTCTCTTGCCCAACAGGCTGCTCAAACAAGTTCAAGCAAGTATTTACCAGCCATGCAGAGACAGTGGGGTGGGAATGGGGGATCTTGAGCAGGAAGCCCTGGCTGGGCAACAAAGAGAGAGAAAATATCTGAGTCGGAGGCAGTTTTCTTTTTTCCCTTTAGCCTTCATATGCATAAACAGCAGCAGCTCCTTTCAAGTCTGTCCTTTAAACTTCAGGTCCCCGCTTATCGGGAGACAGACAAAGCACAGTCGCCACAGGGCTGCCTGCAGGATGGATAAGACTCTCTCTGTGTGCAATGTGGGCCTGATCTTTTCCATTCTGCACATGCATTAATGCAACTGCATGGTGGTAGAGTTGAAAGCACAGGCACCTGGCAGAGAGGTCTCAAGAAGGGACTGATTTTGGTTCTTCTGCACATCACCTATGAAGAAAAGGTTTTCTTTTAGCAGGTGGATCTTTGCACCTGCCACTCAAAAGAGATGGATCTGAGTTTTTGAAACAGCTTAGCTTCATTCCATTTAAGCTCCAATGAAAACTATGGAGGGGCCTTCTTGGTGCCTGCTCCCAGACTGTGGAACTCCTTCTCACAGGAGGCTAGGCTGCCCCCCTCTCTGCTTTCCCTTTACCAGCAGGCAAATAACTTTCTGTAGACAGACCTTTGGCCTCTAACTGGTTGTTGTGGCAGGATATTTTACTGGTGGGGTTGTTGTTGTTGTTGTTTTCCTCTTGCTATGCTTTTAAATGTTTTGGTGTTTTGATTCAGTGCTGTTTTAGAGATGGTAACTTGTTTGCTTGCTTGTTTGTTTGTTTGTTTGTTTGTTTAACAAATATAACTAATTGGTGTGGGTTTTTTAAAACTGTATCTGCTTTTTGTTCATGTTGCGAGCCTCCTGCACTGGGATGTAAATAAATAAATGAGGCCCCCAAGTTCTTGGACCTGTAAATGAGGCCCCCAAGTTCTTGAACATCTGTCCCAGCACTGCAGGCCTTGGCTAGCCATAAATATCTGTGGTCTTGAGCATGAATCTCTCATAACCACTCTCCATAAGGAAATGTGGGCTAGGCCCTATTACAAGGATGGGAAACCCATGGCCTTCCCAGATGTTGCTAGACACCAACTCCCATCCACCCCGAGCCAGCCAGCAAAGCCAGTGATGATGTGAGTGGTAGTCCAACAACAGCTGGAGGGCCACAGGTTCTGTGCCATATGGGGTAGGCTGTCACCTTCCTCCTGTGGTTATATAATTTGTTGGAAGCCACCCAGAATGGCTGGGGCAGCCCAGTCAGATAGGAGGCATATAAATTAGTAGTAGTAGTAGTAGTAGTAGTAGTAGTAGTAGTATCTTGTGCACGTGAACATGTAATTTGTCTGCATTTGTGTTTATATTTGCTTAGAAGACAAATGACCCCATAAGATCTATAGGCAGCCACATGAATGGCGCACTTGCCATATGCCACACATTGTAAAGCACCAAACTAGATGCTTCCTCTTCTCTACAAAGTGAAAACCACTTTTTAAAAAATCTTCCTTCTTTTAAGAGCACACTAAAGAAATTGCCTTTTCTGAGAAACTGCTGCCTAGGAGCCATAAATAAATACCTCCCCGGTTTACCTTTCACTGTGGTCTGTTTCATTTTATGTGCCGTTCTAACAGAAAGACATCTAATGCAGTTATTTGTGGAGCGGCAGCTTCCTGCAGATTTTGTTAAAGAACCTTGACAAAGATGGCATATTGCAGCCTCTGTTCTGAAGGCCTCCTCTCCGGCACAGTGCAACACAGATATTTTAAGCCAAGGCTAGCTTTATCAACACCATCCTTGGAGGTGCTGCAAAACAGGTTCTAGGAGACAGCAGATCATTTTCTCTGCCACATCCTATTGCTCAGCTTCTCTAGGGAAGGGGGGTGTACTTAGTTATTGGTTGCAGGAAAATATAAGTATGGGGCTGAGGTGATTATTTGGCTTTGGTTCATATTTATTATGCAGCTGCAAGCTACTCTCATGGGATCTCTGGCAACCTGAACCTGTGTGGAAAACCAAGGAAGGGCTGTTAGGACCTCTTTTCTACTGAGCATGTAATGGGATGTGTTAATGGGAACTATTGCATGAATGATGTGTGAATTGACCAAGAGTGTGTGAAGTGTGTGTGTGTGTGTGTGTGTGTGTGTGTGTGTGTGTGTGTGTATGTAAATGGATTGTGTCTTGAGTGGAGAGCGCATGTGAAATGATACATACATTCACAAATAAATAGGCACCAGCAAGAACTGTAAACAGAAAACAATTATTCAACTGTTTATTTTCGCTTGTCTTACAATCTCAGACATCAGCTGACCAAACGGGCAATTTTACTTTAAGCCATGCTGTGTCACCTCCTTGACAAATAGTGTTGAGTGCTTGCAGTGATTGGACTTCCTTTGTCAGAAAATTAATGACTCTGCCACTCTGGTTAATTGTTGATGAGTGTTCCACATTAATTATTAACTTTCCTCAAGTTATTAGGGATAGAGCAGAGAGAAGACTGACAGGCCTTGCATTCCATTATGATACTAAGGCCTTCATTGAAGTACATGAATCTCGGTGGACGGGGATTAGCTGGGCCATAAGAGCAAAAGGGACAGCGGCAAACCAGCAGCAGTCAGCTGCCGCCCGCCCCAAACCTCATTCTCTGCTCCTGCTTCAAGTGGTGTTAGTTATCATTAATAATCAAGTTTCTCTCCCTGCCTGCTGTCCTAACTTTCTTACCTTATATTCCTGCATTGCATGGGGTTGGACTAGATCAGGAGTCAGCAAACTTTTTCAGCAGGAGGCCAGTCCACTGTCCCTCAGACCTTGTGGGGGGGCAGACTATATTTTTTTTGGGGGGTGAACGAATTCCTATGCCCCACAAATAACCCAGAGATGCATTTTAAATAAAAGGACACATTCTACTCATGTAAAAACACGCTGATTCCCGGACCGTTTGCGGGCCGGATTTAGAAGGCGATTGGGCCAGATCCGGCCCCCTTAGTTTGCCTACCCATGGACTAGATGATCCTCACGGACCCTTCCAACTCTAAAATTCTACGATTCTGTGATACACCACCAACCCCAGAGGTTGGGCTCACTCTCGTTCTGTGCAATCTCTGGCCAACCGTCAACACTCTCTACACATTCTGGTGTTAGCCTACTGTGTGACTTATTTACAGTCTTAAGTGTTCTAAGCAGAAATATTTCTAGTGCATTGTATGTTTTCACACCAGTGACGCTGGGATAACAGCAAGGAGAAGTCACACAACATCAGAATTATGGATTTGATAGAGTGCAAAATGATCTGGATCTGTGTCTAATGGAAATGGGATTGGCTCAGTCACATGAAACTGAATTAAGGTCTGATCTGATGTGGACAACCTTAATTCCTTTGCGATGTTTTATGGAGGGTCTCGGTGGTAAATAAGACAGAAATAACTTCCTCTTCCCCTGAAGCATAATATACACACAGGGGAACATAATCCAGTTTCTCTGTTCCTGTTTAAACTACATTTATTTTTCATCTGGTTTTATCTTCCCCAGATACAACAGAAGAGCCAATTCTGCTAACTCAAGAATCAGCCTAATGTTACAGTGCAGGTCAGAGTTAAATTACAGCAGTACTGTACCAGAAACAGAGTTGCCCTCTCCAAGCCAGACTTGCTGTGCTGGTATCCTCACCTCCATCTCTAATCTGGGCAGGAGGACATTTGGTGTCAGTGCTGTGTCTGTCCACTATAATAATTTAGGAACATCCTTTTATACAAAATTATAAACATAGCTTTGAACTCCTGGTTTCAGCTGTTGCCATAGTTCTTTTTCTTGCTTAAATTCAACAGACAGGACAAATTATTTCTCCAGATCAAACATTTCCTAGAGCATTTGCATGATGAAGGAGTTGCTTGCTGCCACCCCCCTCCCTTCATCTTCGTTAAGCAGTATGAGCCAGGCCTCCACACAAACTGCCTGATCATGCCGAAGCCCTGCTAATGGAATTTCTCTCCCTCAGAAATATGAAGGAAAGAAATCATGCAAAGGTGGTGCGGAGGTTTCCATGCAATCAGGCTGTTGCATGAAGGCCATACATTGTCTCAGGGGTGCTATTCTTCTCCCATGAAAGCAGCCCAGGTTACATACGTCCTCTGGGGGCTACGTCAAAAACCTCGGGCCGCGTTTGCTTCTATGATTCCAGATGAACTCCCACATGGTCTGTGACACTGCAGTCTGGTCCCAGAAGGGGACAAACACAGGGAAGGCATGGTGAGGAGGTCTTTTTCATATACCACTGTGCATGAAGAGAGTGCAATGTGTTTCTTTGCTGCACATGAAGCATAAAGCCCTACATCCCACCGAAAGAAAATATAATCACTCCCCAATTAGATAACATTAGTAATTGGGATTAGCAATCAAAGGCTGTCCATTTGCAAGCAATTCCCAGTAATGCTGAGTAATTGACAGTAATTAAGCACTAATTAATTCATGCTGGGACTGATCCTGTTTGAGCCAGCCAGTGCCACCAAATCTCCCTCTAGCTTCTTTGAAGGAGGGATCAGGCTCTGTGTAGACATCGGAGGAAACATCAGCCAGTTATGTCTCAAGCTTTACTTATAATTTAACAGCGTAATGAATTTTTAACACAGCTAAGTGGAGTTTTCCTTGCCCTAACCCTCCTCTAATGCACTCATATTAGATAAGAAGTAAATGAGGTAATTTTAATCTGTTTTAAGTACAGTCATACCTCATGTTACGTTTGCTTCATGTTACGTTTTTTCAGGTTGCATCCCGCGGCGACCCGGAAGTACCGGAAAGGGTTACTTCCGGGTTTCACCACTTGCGCATGTGCAGTAGCACCAAAATCGCGCCACGCACCTGCGCAGATAACAACGCTTCAGGTTGCGGACTTTTTACATTGCGAACGGGCCTCCGGAACGGATCCCGTTCGCAACCAGAGTTACCACTGTATTTTAACTTTTGTATGTTTTAAAGGAGGGTTGAAAATTTTTCTTGATTTTATTGTCTTTTTGTAAACCGCTTTGAGATTTTCTACAGTCAAGCAGTATAGAAATGTTATGAAATTAATAAATGATCTATTGATTGTCGGTGCTCAGGCAACTGTAGTTCCTAGGAAATAAATAACACTTAGTAGTAGACAGCAGTAACCACTGCAAGGGTGGATACCACCTGTCAAAACTACTCTTCTCCCTTGCTCCTAGCATTTCTGAATATGCATGACACTGACACTCTTCCAAATATTAGGAGGAAGTCCATTTGTCCTTCTTCTCCCTCTTTGCAAAGATGAAGACATGTGGAAATGTGCCCCTGTGTGTGTCACCAATGCTCAGCATGTGGTCACAAAGATGCACATCCTCATAAGGTGGCACCACTCTAAAGGAAGACTCTTCAGCTCAGGTGTGGCAACTCACCCACCTGCCCTGTTGGCAGTATGGGATTAGCCAGACACTCCATTAGAAGCTGAGCAGATTAGGGAGGGGGAGGGGGCTTCTATGAATGTTGTGAATAAAGTTTTTTTGATTTAATTGACTTTACCTGTGGTCATAGCTGTCATGTGTTGAAAGTAACTAAGTTGGTAAGTTAGGCTACTGTCAGGCTTCGGGAAATTGGCTTCCTCCCCCATGGCAGTAAACAAAGGATCAAACGAAAGTAACATCTTACCAGTTAGAATCTTTAATAATCACAGTGAGAGAACAAAGAACACATCTCCTAGAATGGCGGTGCTCCCAATTAAGGGTCACTTCCCGCTCTGTCCTTATGTCACTCCTACATTTTGTAATCTGAGTTTGTAACCTCTGCGCTTTCTGTTCTGACACTTTCTGAGCTCTCCATAACTTTGGAGAAGGGGGGTGAATACCATCCAGAGACTGTGAATCTGTTAACTCTCTCTCTTCTAGTGTTTCTTCTGCTAGCTGTTCCCTTTCCAGTATTTCCCAGCTTCTGCCTTCTGAACTATGCCCTTCTGCAAATCACTGTTCCAAATCTATACTGTCCTCCTGCTCCTGAGAGCCAGTGTGGTGTAGTGGTTAAGAGCGGTGGACTCGTAATCTGGTGAACAGGGTTCGCGTCTCCGCTCCTCCACATGCAGCTGCTGGATGACCTTGGGCTAGTCACACTTCTCTGAAGTCTCTCAACCTCACTCACCTCGCAGAGTGTTTGTCGTGGGGGAAGAAAGGAAAGGAGAATGTGAGCCGCTTTGAGACTCCTTAGGGTAGTGATAAAGCGGGATATCAAATCCAAACTCTTCCTCTTCTTCTTCTTCTTGGAAGATTCAGAAATAGTAGATTCAGGGATGATTTAAATCAGAAAACTGACACTTGCTCCCCCAGTGCAGCTTCCCTGATCAACTCAGCCTCCCGCCAGTTGCTTTAGACTAAGGAAGAAACACTGGAGATCTTACAGATTGTCTAATCTGACACTCAGTGTAGCTTTGAGTATGTTCCACATATTTCAGGAGGAATTCAACTAGCGAGTCTTATCAATGGAAACCCAGCAGAATGACTTCCGCTTGCATGATGCTGCAATCTAGAAAGTTGAAATGCTTGTCCTGATGGAATGACCGCCTTAGTGCGATGTCAAAATCCTCCCTTGGACTTTCTGTGCACACATTGCTTTGTGCATGTTGTGTGCCATTTCTGGCTGGGGTTTTTCCTCCATCTCCATGCATTTCTGCACTCTGATGGAGAGTGCTCTAATGGAAGGTAACTCAGCTTGGCAGGCAAGCAGTACTACTGTATGCTTCTCGGTCCATGAGCAACTTTCCAGAGGGTGTCTTCTGTCACGTAAAAATGAGGAAGCTGTAAAAAGAGGGATGAGCTGAGTGTAAAAGAGCGAACCAGAGAGTGTGAAAAAGAATACACATTCTTGGACTGTCAGTTACTTGTGAGCATCAAAAGGAAAAATGTGTCCCCTAGAGCCACCGTTCCTGATTGTCACCCCACTCCACTGAATTTGCACACATTCACCCCTTATTACCCTGAGGAAATGGTTAAGCTGGGGAGCATGTTACAGGATTCAGCTGAAAGAAAATCTACCAGACAGGCTACAACGTGTGTGGAAACTGGAGCAGCTTTTTAAATGCAGCTCAGTAGAATGATGGTCCTGCGTTGTTCTTTGGAGCAGAAATCAGGCCACATTGTTAGCATGTGGAAAAGATATATACTAATAACTTGGCTAACAGGTGGCCATGCTGCTGTATTCTCCTCATGCTGCTTCCTATTAATCTTCCCAATCCCATCCACCTTTATTGGTTCCTTAGGGCCTGCTCATGGCGTTCCATTATTATACTAACTCTTCTTACTGTCACCCAGTCATGGCTCTCGTTTTGAGGTGGCCCTCAGCAAAGCGCCTTCAGGTGGGTGCCCAGTCTGGTGGCAGCAGTGAGAGAGATCTATTTTTGAAAAACTTGAGTGTGAGGTTATGCTGGAAAAACATGGTAAAATTGAATAACAAGGGAGTGAGGATCAAGAACTATTATCTGAGTAAGCTGGTTCCCCTATAGTTAATTCCCCTATAGTTAAAAATAATAGTTTTTATTTTGTTCATAACATTTCACAACAGAACTGTTCACAATACATTGTCCTCACTACAGAAATACACACACACACCCCACAAAACCCCAGGTAAGTTCCTAAATAATTTACACTTTTATCTATAGATAAAGCTCAGAACATGTGTGTGCATTTGTGCACAGGGCTCCCATTCACACAACAGCTTTTTCCACATAGTTTGCCATCATAGATATGTTGTGATTTTTGTCCAAGCCGAGCGGCAACAGCTGCAGCGAGGGCTGGTCTGACTTTTGCCTGTCTCACTGAGCCGTGAGAAAGCTGCCTTATCTTTTCCTACATGGAATGTTTATGTTTCACTGTACTATTGTAATCCTAGCCTTTGTGCTCTCTGGCTTGCTACGATGCCGAAAGGACATGCTTTATGGCAGCTCGTCTTTATGAGCTGGCAGCAGAGATTTTCTCTGCACTATTCCTACAATAAATAGTTAAGCCTAAAATGGCTTGTGTGTGTTGTTCTTCATTCTGGGAACAATCACATATGACTGCGCCACCGGACTGTCTGTAGCCGGGGATGTGCGCACACGGATTTGTTCTGGCTTTGGGGCAGTCTCACAAACTGCCCCAGGCGGGGTATTTCCTGACAAGATAGCTTAGGCAAGGGGTTCCCAACCTTTTTATGGCCCAGAGGACTTGCAAAAAAATCTAAGAAACTAGGTTGGGGACTACCCATTTCACAGTAGAAAAACTGTTGATGCTCAGAACCACACCACCCCCAAAAAACAGGGCAAACACCTACAAACACACACACCAAACAAACACACTCACACACCAAAGAAACCCAACTAAAACACAGCAGGCAACACTTTGTCACCAACATTGAAAGATCATGTTGAGTGCCAAAGGGTTAATGCCATGGTACCCTCTGGGGACCCCAGGGTTAGACTGAGAAACTAATTACTGGTGCAAAGTGGGTCAGTGAGACTCTTGGTGGAACGAGGGATTGAACTCAGGTCTCTCATGTTTGTATGTGTATTCATTTCCATATTTTCACATGACATAACAAAATGGAAAAAAGGTCAAAACAAACAAGGAAAAACCATAACATATAGCCAGATTTAATGTGCACTGTTTTAAAAATGGATGTCATTTTAAAAGATTTTATTTGCTGTATACAAAGGAAGGTGCTGTTTTCTCCTACCAATCGCTAAAAATATCCTAATCAGGTTTGGCCTTTGAAACCATCAGGGGTGGGGGGAAATAGAATCATAACATATACGCCTGTGTCAGCACAATCACCCCTACTGAAAAGGGATTGTGATTATGGAAGAGTTTTGCATTTAGAACTCGTTAAGCTGACACAGTGTTGAGTGGCAGTCAGGTCACTCTCAGTGTCTTTGGAGAGCTGCGCCAAAAATACCCTCTCACTTTCATAGGCCCAGGTGCAGGTCACTAAAGGTGGGGCAGGGAAAGCATTTTCTGTATTTTTCAGAGGGGGCAGGAGGAAACTAAGAAATTTTCAGAAAGGTGAGGTGCTTCACTTGAAAAGTGACAACAGAGGTTTCCCTCTCCTTTCTTTCTTTCTTTCTTTCTTTCTTTCTTTCTTTCTTTCTTTCTTTTTTTCTTTCTTTCTTTCTTTCTTTTTTTACTTTTGCTTTTCTTTTTTGCTGTAGCAAAATTTGCAGCACTGTTTCCCACAATACTTCCTCTGAATGGTGTTACGTCGTGACCGAATGCCATTTTGGTACATTGTTTGGGGGGAGCAGATGTTTCCCCTTCAGCACCGCACCAAGAATGACACCACTTGAAACACTGGGGTTTATTTATGTAATTACTAATTTGAAACAGCTCTTCATTCATTGCCATAGCAGGTTACAATTTAAAACAAATATGTCATGCAGTACTCAAGGACAGATAGTTTCGACCAGCCAGCTAAAATAAACATGAAGACCAGACCCTCCAAGTGACCCTGTTTTCCAGGGACTGTCCCTGATTTGATATTTTTCTGCCTCCAAAAAGTACTTTCCCACCCCACCAACACCAATTCGCCTCTCACAACCCCCCCTCAAAGTTCCACAAAGAAAAGCTTTTGAGGAATACTTTGGCTCAATCTCCACTTTCCCTTCTTCTCCTTTGCTTGCTTTATCTAGTTCATATATGTTCTTTATTTGTGTGTCTGTGATTATTGAAACGTTGGCTATAACAATATCCACTGACATTAACCATATTGAATGCTCTGCTCTCATGCCTCGCCCTGCTCTAGAAGTTTGTGGTCAGAATACATTGCTTTTCCATCTCTCTCTCTCTCTCTGCTCAAATTCTGGAGATAAAGCTTGGGGACCATTAATGAAATCCCCAAGGCCCACCTCTGATTCAGCCAAATACTCTGCCTCATGTGCCTCTGGCTATGTATGCAAGCAGGCTGAAATGTACAGAACTGGTTCTCAAGCACTCCTTGCTTCAGAACCAGTTGAATGGGCCTTGAATGGGCTTCTCTTCAGCCAGAAGAATGACCACAGAACAACACTCTTCTTCTAACTGGTGCCTTGTATTTAGAATGTAAGAAGACCCCTGCTGGATCCAGCCAATGGCTCAGCATCCTGTTCTCATGGTGGCCAACCAGCTGTCTCGGGGAAACCCTCAAACAGAAACTGGACACAAGAGCCCCCTCCCCTTCTGTGGTTTCCAGCAACTGGTATTCAGAACCATGCTGCCTCTGACAGTAAATGCAGACCATAGTAGCCTCTGATAACCTCATTCTCCTCTTTGCCTATTCCTATTTTAAAGGCATTCATGTTGGTGGCTATCATGATGCATTGTGGAGTGAATTCCATAGTTTTAATTATGCACTTCATGGAGGGCCCCTCCATTGGAGGGGTACTTCATGCTAGAACATGCCTGCATACTTTGTTCCCCACCAAGCTGAACACAGCTGGCCATCTATGTACGGCAATGCACCGGAGACTCAGTAAACCTTCTGTTTTTGATGCTTGATTGTAGGCCACATAATATATTGTTCATGGGCTGCATTTAGCTTGGCAGGTCACAAGTTGTGCAAGCCTGATTAGAATCAGTGCAGCATACTTCATTCTGATTTCAATTGTCAGGATGAAGTTCTGGAAGTACTAGGATGATGAATCCAGTATCCATTTCTGCATAATTTGCTCACGTGCTGTATGCCGGGCTTAATGGGTGTGCCATGTTACAGATTTGTCTTGTTGAAGCAAAATGCTTCTCCTCCCTTTCCCTTCATTTCTGCGAATATCCTGAATGCTTTCTGCAGACTGCCAGGGCATTGAATGCAGGAGGTTACCATGGGAGTGGCTTATTGCATAAAAGGAGGGGGAGGAGGCATGGACATGGGGGTAAAGGTGGAAACAGGGCTGCAGAATGGAGCTGCAGAATGCAAGAAAGATATGGTTTCAGGTAAGGGGTTGGGAAGGTGAAAAGCAAGCTTAGTGGTTGTCTTGGGTAGTTAGGGGAAGTTTGAGGGAGTTAATGTGGGGGGGGATTGCAAGGGGGTTGCTAGGCAGAGCAAGCAGGCGTGCACTCCCTAGTAAACCTATACTGTATTTCCTTTCTCTCTACTAACATTAGATGTACTTCAGTAGTGCATTTCTTTTTGTCATCTCTGAGGAATCTGAATGTTTCATGATGGAAAACAAAGCCTGTAGTTTAATAATCTTGCAGATGCTTTATTGTACATTATGTATAACTTTGATTTCACAGTAATATTTTATAGATGTAGAGAACATGTAAATCTGTGACCACAAAAAAACCCCAGCAAGTACATTTATTGAATTAACTTCACAGGTATTATAGAAAATGTGTGTTTTGGAGTTATAGCTGATAGATTGTTATTAAAAGAAATACATGGATTTATCTGCCGAATGTTAACATAGCAATTAAATGATCAAATCATTTTTAAATTATGTTGTTTTTTGAAATGCCACAGGCTTTACCTGTGACTGAACTATAAGCGTGGTTACATAATAAGAAAAATATTCATTTATTAAGTACAGTATTTAAATGTTTGCAAAATTGCTTAATAGCTAACACAGCAACAACATTGGGTGGATTTCTGCTTTGTATCACTCTGTTCATCCAAAGAGCAAAAGTAGTCTCAGTTTAACCTGCATGTCCAGATTTATTTCATAAAAGAAAACTAGATTTTTGTAAGACTTTCCATCTCGACCAAGAAAAGCAATAGCGGCTGGTGGGGTGGAGCCACCCTTTCAGCTCCAGAACTGCTGGAGCCTACCTGGATGGACCTGGGGCAGGGCAGGGCAGGTTATAAGAAGAGCCTTCTGGATGAGGCCAGTTGCCCATCTGGTCCAGCACCCTGTTTTCACAGTGGCCAACCCACAAGCAGGACCTGAACACAAGAGCGTTCTTTCTCTCCCCACCCCCATGGTTTCCAGCACCTGGTGTTTAGAAGCATTACTGCCTCTGGACATGGAGGCAGCGCATAGCTGTCACTGCTTCCACCAATCCACAGGGACCTCACCTGTTAAGATTAGGCAATTTATGGTTTGGATGGCATCCTACAAGGTGGCCAATCTAAAACAGAAGAAGAATTTCTGGTATCCTTGTGGTACATCAGACAGTGAAGACTGCCGAGGGAAGGCTAAGCCTAAACCAAACAGCGCCAGGGCCTGAAGCCGGTTTGGTGCTGTTTCTTCTCCTAGCAAGTTCTAAGCTAAGGCCACCTGTTCCTTTAGCAGAGTTGTTGCAAGTCATGTTGGTGCGCGAGGCAGAAATTCTAGTGGTAAATATTGAATAATAAACGAAAGAACACTGGTAGCTAACTTGCCTTTAACCATATGCCCAAACTGGCCCCCTAGATGTGCTGCCTCGGCCTGCCAAATGGCGTGCCTGCCATTTTCGTGATGCTCTGTGGGATCATCAAGGCTGTTGGATGCCTGGTTCTCACTTTATCTGTGTCTTTCCTTAATGCAGGTACATTCAAGGTGCCTCATCCCCAAAGGACATGGTGATCATCGTGGATGTGTGAGTGTCTTTCCTCAAAATCAGCCACTTTCAGTGGCATTTGCACCTGCTCAGTCCAAAGGCCACGATTTATCCTGTAATTCCGTCTTACTGTAAAGTCTGCTGCACTTCAAAGACACGTGGGGGTCTAGGGGTTGTCACTGTTCATGGGGCCCAGCTCAGAAACCAGGGAGGGGTTCTTCAAAATGGGAGGGCAGTGGATTTTTTTAAAAAAAAATGTTTTCCCCTGTAGTCATAGAGTGGCGATATGAGCTGTTTCTTCCTTTTATTGACAGGAGTGGCAGCGTTAGTGGCCTGACACTGAAACTGATGAAGACGTCAGTCCATGACATGCTCAACACTCTCTCAGATGACGACTATGTCAATGTGGCTTCAGTGAGTGTCTAATTTGTGGCTGGCAGAACAAGAGGCAGGTGGTGGAGGTAGAATGAAAGATGTAGGAAATGAAAGTGGTGAAGGCTTATGTGGCTTCATGGCACCTAATATCCCCCCATGGATATCAGTGGTCACACACACACACACACACACACACACACACACACACACCCCTCTATCATATATACCTCTAGGTTCCCAGTTGTTTCAGTTCCAGCCAGTGGTCTTTAGGATAAAGATGAAAAATTAGGAAGAAACAATTACCATTTTTGAAAGGAAAATGCATGTAAAGTAAGAGCCTTTGCAGATCTGCATCCTGTGATCCAAGACTGGTTTTCATGATGTAGAATCTATTATATTTAAGAACAAAATTCCAGTCTGTACCCTCACTTGAGGATAGCTTAGATCTGTAAAAATCAGATTCATCACCTAATACACTTACCTTGGGGACTTTGTTGTGTGCACACTCTATTAGTTATGTCTCATAGTGTATATTGTTTAGGAAAGAGATAAATCGAGTGGCACTAATTATATTGTAGCCTTTCTTTCTTGCTAACCAGCACACCATAATTGTTATGCAGATAGATCTGCAATATAGACAACTAACCTCAGTGCTCCTCTGTGCTATGAGACAGTGGATTGCTGAGCTACTAAATAACTGTAACTGAGATGAGAGCTGTGTGTACAAGTCTATAAGGCATCGTTACATGGTAATTTCTATGTACCATAGTTTAAGTGCCCTCTAATTGCAGTCTTATTTCCTCACTGCAAAAGAACCGAGTATGGCAGTAAAGATACATGGGTCCATTGTCGTTGTGAAGGTGCTACAGGATAATCAGTGAGTAAGCTGCTTTGCCATTGCTGCAGGACACCATGATGCCAAATAATTGGCATGGGGGTGGCAGGACACATGTAACTGAGTGAGAGAGGCTGCCGTAGGTATCAACTCGCTCTCTCCTTCTCTTCTTCTTACTTAGAAAGAGACAGAAGGGTCTACTTCTGCCACATCCTTGGCATGTTGTCCATGTGTCATCTTCCACTGAGATTTCTTTAGTGATCAAGACTAGGTTCAAAGTTGTCCAACACTTCTTGATATCCTTATGGCTACAAGGCGATATGCATATCTGTCTTGATGGCTGGAGGATATTGTCCAGTGACATTCTGATTTGATTGCCAAATCTATTGGAAGATTGACTATGGCTGCCTGGCCTGCAGACTTGCACTTTAGTATAGCCTTAGGGAACTATCAGGTAGACATTCTGTCCCAGATCTTTAGCCCAGTGATTCAGAGAACTCAACTACATTGCCATGTAAGGAAAGCAGCTTTTGAGTTATTTTGGCCTGAGTAATGTTTGCTACCACATCCTTTCAAGATAGTTGGTCCAATTAAATGTATAATCTGAACCTTTTTGTTATCTTTTCCTTGCTTCATTATATAAACCAGAGGATAATATGAACCTAATCCAAGCATTCTTAAACATTTGATTGAACTAAAGCAAAAGTTCTACATAGAAATAATCTAATGCACAGAGTAATTATTATTATTATTATTATTATTATTATTATTATTATTACTATTACTATCCTATAAATGGCTGAGAATCTACTGCTTTTCCTAGACATATTGTTTCATTAATTAATTCTCCTTCGTATTAATAATGAGCAGCGTTTTGAATAATCCGAATATGCATGGCACTTGCTCAAGACTTTTTAAAGCCAGTTTCATCATAGGCAAGTGTGATGGTGCTGGGCAAGGGCAGGTAAGAGTGGAATGACAGCCACTCAGGAGTGAAGAAAGTGTATCACCAGTAAGTGAACTGCATAATGAGCAAAGCTGTTCTCCAGGGTTTATATGGAGTTTTCAATCCATGTTCTTGCACTTACCGGCCTCCAGGAGTTAAACAACAGGTTCTTTAGAAAATGAGTTCTGAAAGCATCTCGAAACAAAATGCCACATCAGCCCTGTGAAAACAAGTGTGCTCTTTATTCTGCTGTATTTATTGCTTTGTATAATGGGAAAGAAGAGGGAAACGCCCGTCAGAGGCGTTGGCCTCTGCCTCGTGCAGCTCCTGCAGCCCAATTTACCATTTCTGTCACCTTTCCTTTTCCTGCACTCCCGACTGCTCTCTGCCTTTGATCGATTGCAAATGACAAAACACACCTGCAAGAAATAAATTACATCCTTCCACTGCCATTTCCCCCATGCCAGCTTTGATGTACTATTCTGTTTGCATGAGGTGCTTATTGTGGGGGGCAGGTTGATGGTGAGGGGAAGGAAAGCTTTGGCAGAGAGGCATACAGCCACAGAAGACCAGTTAGCTTTGGAGACCATGTTTCTCAGTGGGCCTGAGCTGTAGCAAGCTTAGACTAAACACAGGTAAGATTCTTGGGGGTTTTTAAGCATGCAAGATGATGCATGAAATAGGCATCATTAGCAGAGCTGGGCTCCTTTCAGAGTGACATATTTTTAGGTACAAGTAATGATGTTGCAATATAGTCCTTCAGTATACTAGTATATTTAAGCAATCCAGAGTAGTCAGTGAACATGTGGGTTGTTGTGGTTTTTTTGCTGTACAGCTAATAAAGCAAGTAGTGGTAGTAGTAAACTTTAATACGGTCAAAGACCAGCAATAATAAAGCATATTCTGTTCAGTGTCTTAAGGAATAGCACCAAAATTCGCACTTCCTTTCATGGACTTAAATGGCTCAAAAAATCCACACAGGTTTCTTTTCTCTCACCTTTGCATCGCTAAGGCCCTTGGTGGATACTCTTGCCCATAGTATATACCAGGTTCAATGTTACAAGGAGAATCACTGTTGTGCATAGCGGATAGAGAATTGGTCCAGGCCAGCTGGGCTAAGCCATGAAGTAGAACCCTGAAGGATCAGACCAAAGGCCTATCGAGTCCAGAAGCCTGTTACCACAGTGGCCAACCAAATGCCTACAGCAAGCCTGCGAGCAGGACATAAGCACAAAACCACTCTCTCCCCTTGTGATTCCCAAGTAGTCTTCTGAGGAATACTGCCCCTTATCTGGCAGCCTCACTCTACCCAACCATATTTCCATCTCTCGTGTAAGATTGAGGCCATATGGGTGAGGCATTTACACACCCATACGACGGTCTGTTTCCATTATCCTTCTCATGGTTATTTTCAAGGCCAGGAAAATGGAGGCAAAGTTCAGTCTTTGCTAGGATTCTGCTCTGTCGAAGTGGCATTGAGAGGTAATACTATAATCAGCCGTCAAATTGCATCACATCAACTGCTCAAATGCTTCCAGAATAAAACCTCAAACCTCAGGGGGACAGATAGAAGGAACACAAGGCCTGCTGCACGCATGAGTGAAGAGTTTTAAGGCAGGCTGGGCGGAAGGGTCAGGGACATTAAGCACAGAGAGGCTTGGGCGTTATTTATAATGTGTCTTGGGGAGGATAGAAACATAGGAAACTGCCTTGTGTCCAAGTTAAGGCTATTGGTCCACCCAGCTCAGTATTGTCTACATTGACTGTCAATGGCTCTCTAGGGCTTCAGATGGGAGTCTTTCCCAGCTCTACCAAGAGATGCCAGGAACTGAACCTGTGACCTTTTGCATTCGAAGCACGTCCACTGCCTCTGAACTTTGCCATTTCCCTTTGGAAGATGTATACCTGATCTAGAAAAGAGGCATACCGCATCTTTCCACCAAAAGTCTTCTAGACAGCTTGTATGGAAAACTAAAACAATTCAAGAACAAAATACAAACCAAGGCAAGCCTAGAATCAACAATAGAAATGGCATCAGCATTAATAATGGGTAAGACAGGGACCAGGTGGCGCTGTGGGTTAAACCACAGGCTTGCTGATCAGAAGGTCGGCGGTTCGAATCCCTGCGATGGGGTGAGCTCCCATTGCTCGGTCCCTGCTCCTGCCCACCTAGCAGTTCAAAAGCACGTCAAAGTGCAAGTAGATAAATAGGGACCGCTCCAGCGGGAAGGTAAACAGCGTTTCCGTGCGCTGCTCTGGTTCGCCAGAAGCAGCTTTGTCATGCTGGCCACATGACCCAGAGGCTGTCTTCGGACAAACGCCGGCTCCCTCGGCCTATAGAGCGAAATGAGCACGCAACCCCAGAGTCGGACACGACTGGACCTGATGGTCAGGGGTCCCTTTACCTTTACCTTTAAACATACCACAAACTGCCAAAGAGTGGGCAGAAGCTTATCTCTTATCTTAGAGTTAAGCACCACAGCACTGAAACTGGATATAAGCTTCTGTCCTTAGTGCTGTGGAATTTAGCACTAAGATTGGAGCTAAGCGATTGCATATCTTTGATCTTAGGCCTTAGTCAGTGCTTACTCAGGAGATAACCAGATCGCAGCACCTGGCATTATAGAACATCAGGTGACTGACAGGTGGTTGTGGTTTGCTCAAAATGGCCTCAGGGCAAATTCAGGGACCTGGTGGGCCTAATTAGACCCATTGGCCACAGAAGTTCCCTACTACTGTTTTAAGAATTTTTAAGCTGCCATCTCTCCCAGCAGCTCCATTGATTGCTTCACAAAAGTGAGCTCTGATGGTCATCATGCTTCCTGCCCAGACCCACACCACCCCCCATTCGAATGCACCATGGGGAAGGAAGCATTTTTGCAGCCAGATTGGCACTCTTTTTGTTTCCCCAAAGCCACAGGTAGAGCCAGCAGCTTTAAACCATTAAATCATTTAAACCATTCAAATAAAGAACATTTTGAGGATATCATGTTCAGCAGCTCTGGTATTTTGATTCCCAACCGTCCTTTGAAATTGTAGACCCTGATTCAGGATGGGGTAAAATACCTCTGAAACCAGTTTGTTGTTGTTGTTGTTGTTGTTTGGTGGGGGGGAGTCCATAGCCCTAGTAATAACAGAAACAGCAGGAGAAACTCCTGCTATTTCTAGCCTTATCCATAATGCTGTGCTAGTGAGACCCTGTGGGGCTGCTGGGAGCCCTTCTCAGCAGGAGACAAGGGGCACTCGCCACCAGTGAGGTAGCAAGTGGAATGGTTGATGCCTGAACGTCTCCCTTTCAAATGCTAAAGGAATAGCTGCTGTGTTGTGAAAATGCCTGGAACTCGCTCTCTCTTCCTGCAAGGTGTGAAGCCATCCTAAAATTCAAGATAACCCACTACATTCTTCCTGACTAAATTTTTTTTTTAAATATTTTTTTTTTAGAGTTTTCAGGGACATCTGGAAGTCCTGCAACGGGAAGAGCCTTTTAAAAAAATATCCATATAATTACAGAAATACAACACGTATTTGCTGCAAAGATCAGACAAATGCCCCCCAAAGGGCTTGTGAAGATCTTGCAATCTGGTTACGAATCAGTATTATCATTAATGCACTTGGCCAGTTAGATATAAAGATAGATGCCTGGGGGAAAATATGCTCTTCCTCACTCATAAGACCATTTTGTTAAACTGTTGGCAGCTGTTGTGTCGGGAAAGGTGGGCACATAACTCCTACCTTCCTCACTTCTGCATGCCCGAGAGAGTCCGATATGAGCCATTGCTGGATTGCTGCCATCATTGTTATTGATTGGTTTATCTTGCACCAGGGACGGGGTGTGCTGGACTTGAAACAGGCAGGAGGAATTGGCAATATTTAGATAAGGGAGAAAGGAGACAGAAGACAAGAGGAACCGACTGTGACATGGTGAGGGGCTTAGCATCAATACTAGGGCTTCTCCCTTTTAAATTGATTGTTAGGACTGTGTTGAGAACATATTCATTTGTTGGGAAAGTTTCGTAGAATAATAGAATTGTAGAGTTGGGAAGGATCCTGAGGGACCCTCAGGAAGGGGCCCTGACTAGAGTCCAACCCCCTGCAATGCAGGAATCTCAGCTAAAGCATCCATGACAGATGACCATCCAACCTCTGCTTAAAACTTCAAATGAAGGAGAGTCCACCACCATCTGAAAGTATCCATTCCACTGTCAGAAACTACTTTCTTGTAACTTGAATCCATTGGAGAAAACGAGCTTGCTGTGGTGTAGTGGTTAAGAGCGGTAGTCTCATAATCTGGTGAACCAGGTTCGTGTCTCCGCTCCTCCACATGCAGCTGCTGGGTGACCTTGGGCTAGTCACACTTCTTTGAAGTCTCTCAGCCCCACTCACCTCACAGGGTGTTTGTTGTGGGGGAAGAAGGGAAAGGAGAATGTTAGCCGCTTTGAGACTCCTTCGGGTAGTGATAAAGTGGGATATCAAATCCAAACACTTCTTCTTCTTCCACGTGACAGCCCTTTAGATATTTGGAGGTGGCTATCATAGAAGGCTCATACTGTACATTTCATTGCACAGGAGTCATTTGTTAAAAGTGCTCTGTCCTCCTCTGTGCTTAACTTTCAGGAAAAAGCTTTTAGTTGTGCAAGGCCTTGTTTTGTTTCTCTTTTGAGGCTAATTAATAAAGGAGTTGGATGGAACTCTGGAAGAAAGAGCAGGAGACCTTTGGGCATGTGCGGATGGCAGAGTTGGAGGAATAGGTGCCAGAGGCAGTGACATATCCAGATGCACGGACAGAGAAATTTGGGTGGGATGGAGAGTCTGTGAAGGGCTTTTAAAACCACAGCCGAAGAGCTGGGAATGAACAGGTAGCCAGCATAAGAATTGAAAGAGGGCTGTCACAAGGACTGAGAACCGAGAAAGATGAATGACTGTGGCAGCTAAGGTGCAACAACAGAAGGCCGGGGAAAAGAAGGTTGCAGTTAATAGGGTGGGAGGTGATGAGAGCATGAACAGGTGTTTTAGCTGAGGGGATGGAAAGGGAAGGTGTTCTGTGCATTGCAGTACAAGGGAAAGTGATGTAGCTTATCAACAAATTGAATTAACCAGAAATTGTGTTGGACCTTCCTTGCCCACCTTGGCTTTCGAGTAGTAACAGTGTATAGGCTTGAACTGGCCCCATCTGTATTGGCATTCCACTGGCTTTTGCAAATTCACTTGTTTACGCAGGCATTTCTTTGATCTCTTGACCCGAGTTTCCCATTTTGATTGCTGTAAGGCTTCAAAGGGATTGCTTTATTGCATATTTTAAGCACAGATATTTCCATGTTGGTGTTTTATTATGTATTTTAATCATGGTGTGTTTTTAATTGTTCTGTATCCTGTATTGGTTGATTTTTATGTTTTGTAAACCATTTTTAAGCTGTTGTGACATTAAGCCATGGGTAGGCAAACTAAGGCCCGGGGGCTGGATCCGGCCAAATCACCTTCTAAATCTGGCCCGCAAATGGTCCAGGAATCAGAGTGTTTTTACATCAGTAGAATGTGTCCTTTTATTTAAAATGCATCTCTGAGTTATTTGTGGGGCCTGCCGAGTGTTTTTACATGAGTAGAATGTGTGCTTTTATTTAAAATGCATCTCTGGGTTATTTGTGGGGCATAGGAATTCGTTCATTTATTATGATTTTTTCAAAATATAGTCCTGCCCCCCACAAGGTCTGAGGGACAGTGGACCGGCCCCCTGCTGAAAAAGTTTGCTGACCCCTGCATTAAGCGGTTAACTAATTAATCAATAGTACAGGCTGCAGCGGCAGCTACAGCAGCAAGCAGTTTTGCCTCCTACAATTGTCTATGCCTGGTTCTGCTCTAGAACACAGATGGGCAACCCAGCCCATGGTCGCCTTTAGGTTTGGCCCACCCAGCCCCAGGGAGCCCTGACCACTTTTCCCCACTGCCCAGCCAAGCAGCCGTATGTTGAGCAGCAGGGGAAAGGCTGCTGTTCCTGCAGTGCTACACAGCAAAGGGACATTGGGAGTGGGGGAGATTTTAAGCTCATGCAGTCAAGATCTCTGTCCCCACAATGCTAATAGCAGCGTAGGGGACAGCGGTATATTACTAAGGGAGTGCATAACCTCACCTCTCCCCCTCCCCACCCTGCCCTCCTCATGCAGCTTGTGTGTGTGTGTGTGTGTTTAACATTTGCTGGGAATGGAAGGAGGGGGTTAGGGTGTGAGAGAGAGAGCAGGCCAAGTCTGGGTGGATGAATGGGCGCATGCATATATGACTGTGAGCCCTTGATCAGCCTCCACATACAGCCCTTGGCCCAAAAAGGTTGCCCACCTGTGCTCTAGACAGTGATCCCATAGGCTGAGAATAAACTTTGTGTACTGCCTGACTCAGATGAGTTTTTCAAAGGCAGAATGTCAAAGAATAGGGCAGGACAACCCTGGACTCTGATGCCTCCTCCTATGCTCTGGAGCCAGTACAGTGGTACCTCTGGTTAAGAACTTAATTCGTTCTGGAGGTCCATTCTTAACCTGAAACTGTTCTTAACCTGAGGTTCGACTTTAGCTAATAGGGCCTCCTGCTGCCCCTGCGCCGCCGCCGCGCAATTTCTGTTCTCATCCTGAAGCAAAGTTCTTAACCCGAGGTACTATTTCTGGGTTAGTGGAGTCTGTAACCTGAAGCGTCTGTAACCTGAAGCATCTGTAACACGAGATACCACTGTATTTGCTTTCTATAATGCAAGATGCTAGAGTTAATGCCTGCTTGGAAACCATCCCCTTTGCCTTGGTAAAGTAGTAAGCCAATTTTTGTAAATACAAAGGTATGTCTTCTTTACTGCTGCTTCATGTTATAGGGCAGATGTCTATATAGCATTGCTGCTAAGCCCTGATCAGTTGTAGCCTTGGCCCAAATTAAGTCTGCTCCTCTTCTCCACTGAAAAAAAGTTCTGCAACTTTATTTCTCTGTGAGCCTAAAGAAAGTCATATTGGGAGGAAAATGAAGAGCTCTTGTCATTCTCTGCGTCACGTGCCTGCTGTCTGGCATGGAACATGCCTGTGCTAGGGCTCTGCTAATTAACGAGTCTAGCCTCGTTACTTTTGCTGGCTCACTGCCTCCTAAATGAATGTTCCATATTTCCAGCAAACTAAGCCATAAGCAAAAATGAATGCCTTCTCGCTTCACCCGCCTGGCCAAACTCTCTGAGTGGAAAGTCAGCCCTCTCCTAACAGGAGCTTAGCACAGGGCATGCTCATAACTGGGCCTGTGACCTTGTGATAAGCCACCGAAATGTCCTGCAGAAAACACGCCTGGAGGTGTTCAGGTAATCACAGCTTTCTCTCTCAGCAAATTCATTCTGTTCTCAGCTGTGCATTGAGTGGTGTGGGTGTGGGTGTGTGTGTGTGTGTGTGTGTGTGTGTGTGTAAATCACATCATACCGTTAATGCCAATGAATTCCTTCACAATCTAAACCTATAGAAAGGGAGGCAATGTGGCCCTCATTATAAGAAGACCCTGTCCTTCAGCAGAAGGGCTGAAAAGCATGTTTATGCCCATCGTTTATTTCCCTCACTTCTCCTCACACCTTTTTATCCAAACTCCTTGATTCCCTTTCTCGCCTTGTGCATTTGGGACAATGGACTGTGAATATTGCATTCACAGAGGGGGGCGGGGGCATAGAAGGGCTGCCCAAAATATCTTCCATATATCCTTTGTTCTTTTGGAACCATAAGAAGGTTCGTGATCGTGCCAAGGCAACTTGTTCAAATTTCTACTTGACCATGACGCTTACTGGATAACATTGAGTCAGTCACCATCTCTCAGAGTAACAAACTTTACAGGGTTTTTGAGAAGATAAAAGGATGGGGGTCACCCATCTTTGCCACACTAAATTCTTGGGAGAAGTACAGGATAACTATTAGATGGCTGTGTACACACCATACATTTAAAGCACACCCACTCACACCCAGAAATCATGGAAACTGTAGTTTACCCCTCACATAGCTTTGATTCCCTGCACCTTTAACAAACTACAGTTCCCAGGATTCTTTGGGGGGGAGCCATGTGCTTTGAATGTATGGTGTGTATTCAGGCAGAATCTTGGTTCCCTTTGAGTCTCTCGTTGTGGTCATATCTACATTACAAACATATCCATTTTATATACTCTCTCATTTGCCTTTCCCCAAAGGGGGAATCCTGTGAACTGCAGCTGACAAGGCAAAGAGAAATTTCTGTTTGATGTGCCCGGCTGTCCTTCTTCCCCACAAAAGAGCTACAACTGCTAAGGGTTATCTGCTTTAATTCTGCTTAAATCTGCCATTTGGATATGTCCAGTAATGCAAAAATATGCGGCAGATCTTGGAGGAGCATAACCATTGGCCAGTCCCCAAAAGAAGGATGGCAGAAAATCAGCACCAGTTGAGCTGCAGTTGAGCTACAGTTTCAAGGCACCTCCTCTCACAGTTGGATGTGCTAAATGCAGCTTATCACCACTCCCAAATGTTTCTTGTTTGAAGGAAGAGCAGACCTCTGCTTACCACCGCTCATACCCAAACCAGTCGGCACATCTGCAATTGCCTTGTCACTTGGGAAATTCCCAATGGACTGAGCTAGAATGTATGTGAGAAGGTAGCAAGTGTCTACTGACAGTAGCATCTGACTCTTGACCTTGCTTGCCTCCCAACTAACTTCCTCAGCTGTCCACGTAGGTTGCTGAGATTGCTAATAGAATAAAAGATAGCCTTGCATCTATATTGCTGAAAACATCCATGGTTCCGTTATTAACTAAACAAGACACGGCTTTATGGGGGGGGGGGTGGATGCGGTTCACAACTTTTGCATTGCCTTCTCGCCTCCTTTAATGCACTGCACCTCTCTTACCTCTTGTCTTCCAGTTCAACCAAAATGCACAGCCTGTATCTTGCTTCAAGCATTTAGTCCAGGCAAATATTCGCAACAAGAAGGTCTTTAAAGAAAAAGTGGATTTAATGGAGGCCCAAGGAACCACGGACTACAAGGCCGGCTTTGAATATGCCTTTGAACAGTTGCAAAATGTAAGCACAGGGTGTAAACTCCAGCGTGGGGCAGGGGAAGGACAACAAAGAGAGGAAATCTGGAATTCAAATAAGATGTGTGTGCAGGAGAATATGGGGCTGTGGAGGTGAGGACCAATCTAGGCGTGATGTTGAAGGTTCATAAACAGGGCTAAGATTATTAGCGTCATGAGATGGGGAGGGGCTTCAGTTTTTCCAGAGCCCCCATCCAAATTGCTCCCCTGGCAGGTGCTTGGGGTGGGGGAAGACGTTGGACATGCATTCACATCACCCCTCTAGTTTGGTCCTGAGGTGCATGAGCAGCAGAGAAACTTCCTAGGACTTTGTAGAGGTGTGTCTCAGACTCGCACATGCTATTGCAACATTACCACATCACCCACCTTCCAAATTCTTCTTCACACATCATGACAAATGGCCTTTATGGCTCATCCACTAATTCATGTCTCCTTTGTTCACACAGTGAGTGGGTGTCTGTCAGACTAGGACCAGGGAGAGACCCAGATTCCAATCCCCACTCAGCTGCTAAGGTCACTGGGAATCCTTGTGCTAATTACTGACTGTCATCCTAACCCAGGCATCCGTAAGCTGCAGCCCTCCAGATGTTTTGGCCTACAACTCCCATGATCCCTAGCTAACAGGACCAGTGGTCAGGGATGATGGGAATTGTAGTCCAAAACATCTGGAGGGCTGAAGTTTGGGGATGCCTGTAACCTATACCTCTTTGGATAGCTGTGAGCATAAAATGGGAAGAGGAACCATGTATTTCTTAGAAGAAGAGCAGGGCAAAAAAAGGGGGGATAAATAACACTCTGAGGCATTGGCATAAGCAGAGAAAAAGAAACAGTTGTTTATGAGTATAATTTGGAGTAGCGGATGCTGTTGGAATTGGAGGAAATTCCTCTGTAACCAACAATCCATCTCTGGAGATTGTTCTTACGGCATTGCATTCCCAGCACCTACAACCCGATGACACAGCAGCTGCAAAGTGGTGAGCAGGGCTGGGAGCATCCATGTTATTCTCCCTGACATTGTAGGGCCGGGGGTGGTGGGGGTCTATGTGCCTTAAGAATAGAGCTATAGTGGGACAGGGCATTGGTGTTGCCTGCTTCTCCCCAGATAAATGAAAAGCATCAGTGGCTGACACTTAAGTTTTAATGGCGGCAGCAGCTGCCTCTTCCATTTCATTAGAAAGGTAGCATGGCCTATCTGAGAGGGCTCGGCTCAGGCAGGCTACGGTGACGTTGGGCAAAATAAAGACGGATAGCCCTATTAATCGCTGAGCGGTAATAGCCACAACATAATTTCCGTCCAGACAACCCCTCCTTCTCCCTGTTCATCTGCACCACCTTCACCCCTGGAGAAGCAGCTAAAGAAAACAGATCCCTCACTGCCAGTTTCTTGGGCTGAAGACGTGGCTGGGAAAGGGCAGGAAACTGTAGTCCCAGCATTTACTCTGTGTACGCCTCTGTGTTTGCAAGCACATCTATGTCTAGTGTCTGCCATTCTCTTGTACAAGTAAAGAAGCACGTGCTTGTGCATACACAACCCTGTGTGTGTCTGCTGCCACTAATTTACTGGTACTTCAGATTCGAATCCTACTTTCCCCTTCACTAGCCCTGATATGCCTGTAAACCCGATAACTGGGGGGATTTATCTGCTGTAGGGATCGCTTCCATGTTTAAAGATTGTGAGAGGAGAACTGCTTTTTTACATATACACGTACCTCACTCATTCATATTCTCTCTCACTCACTCACATGCTCATCAGCCATCCATCCAACCAGATCATTTCTCTGGGGGAAAAATGCAATCATGATGCTGATGCTGCCCCTCTATGCTTTATTGTTTTAAGCAAAGGCTGTTAAACATACATAAAGGGACACGGGTGGCGCTGTGGGTTAAACCACAGAGCCTAGGGCTTGCCAATCAGAAGGTCGACGGTTCGAATCCCCGTGACGGGGTGAGCTCCCGTTGCTCAGTCCCTGCTCCTGCCAATCTAGCAGTTCGAAAGCATGTCAAAGTGCAAGTAGATAAATAGGTACTGCTGCAGCAGGAAGGTAAACGGCTTGTCCGTGCGCTGCTCTGGTTCGCCAGAAGTGGCTTAGTCATGCTGGCCACATGACCTGGAAGCTGTATGCCGGCTCCCTCGGCCATTAATGCAAGATGAGCGCCGCAACCCCAGAGTCGGTCACGACTGGACCTAAGGGTCAGGGGTCCCTTTACCTTTACCTATTAAACATACATATATACATATTTGGCATTCTCTTCCCACAATCCTTTCTAGGGCATTGCCTTTGGGTCTGAGTTGTTCACTCACTCAAATATTTGCTTCCCATTTGCAGTCCAACATCACAAGAGCCAATTGCAATAAGATGATCATGATGTTCACTGACGGAGGAGAAGATCGAGTGCAAGATGTGTTTGAGAAGTACAACTGGCCTAACAAGACAGTGAGTGTTTAAATTGGAGGGGGACTAGTCTAATCTCAGTTGAAAGGGGGTTTCACAGAATTGTACTAATTCTGAATGCACAGCTTCTGGTGGATCTAAGCCATTTGGGGCGGGGGGGGGGGGGAGATAAACAAAGATTATCCCAAAGACCTCATTGATTGGGTGGGGATATAAAGGATTAGGCAGTCATTAAGGTATCCTGGATCCAAGTTGTTAAAAGCCTTGTAAATTAAAACAAGAATCTAAAAATTGACCCAATAACATATGAGCAGCCGGTCCAAGCTTTCAATCACCAGTGTTATGAGCAGGCAGTAGTGTGCCCCTATCAACTGTCTAGCCAGAGCATTTTGCATCACCTGGAGCTTTCAAACCAGGCCCAAGTGTAGCCCCACATAGAACACACTACAATAATCAAGTCCTGGGTTACCAGTGAATGAATCTATTGCTGTCCAGAAATAGCTGTAGTTGGCATAGCACCCATAGCTGAAAGACACTCCTGAACAAATCCTACCTGAACCTCAAGGGACAGAGACGGATCCAGGAGTATTCCCAAACTATGAACTTGCTATTTCAGAGGGAATGAACCCCTGTCCAGAACAGGCAAATGCCCCATCTCTCAGACATTGGAAGCACCCACACATTGTGCCTTCCTTTTCCCAGGGCCCAAACTCAGTTTATTTGCCCTCCTCCAGGTCGCCACTGTGCCCAGACAATGGTCCAGATCACATTCTGCCTCTTCTGACTCATGTCCATGTTATGGACAAAAAACTGTGTGTCATCAGTGTACTGTACTGATGGCACTTTGCCCAAAACTCCTAATAACCACTCCCAAATGCTTCATGTAGATGTTGAACAGCACTGGTAACAGGATCATGCTCTGCAGGACACCATAGCACAAGGATCATAGGGCTGAGACAATCTCCCAATGCTGTTACCTGGACATGGCCCTGCAGCTGGAGTGGAGCCACTGTGAAACAGTTTCCCCAATACAGAGCTGGTCCCATGATCAATGGTCTCGAAAGATGTGGAACGTAGAATCGTAGAATTGTAGAATCGTAGAGTTGGAAAGGACCCAAGGGTCACCTGGCCCAACCCACTGCAATGGAAGAATCTCAGCATCCATGACAGATGGCCATCCAACCTTTGCTTAAAAACCTCCAAGGAAGGAGAGTCCACCACCTTTCAATGGAGCCTGTTCCACTGCTGAACAGCTCTTACTGTCATAGTCACATTCCCCCTGCCCTGCTCTTGATACAGGTAATCCAACAGGGTGACCAAGGCTGACTGAATCCCAGAACCATGCCTGAGGCCAAACTGAAATGGCTCCAGATAATCGGCATCCTTCAGGAACTTCTGCAGCTGCTCTGCCACCACTCTCCACAATCTTGCCCAAGAAGGGGGAGATTGTCACTGGGCAGTAGTTTTTATAAACCACAGGGTCAAGGATGGATTTATTTAGGAATCAATGCACTACTGCCTGTTTAAGGACAGCAGTCACCACTCCATTGCATGTTTACCTAGACACACCTTGCCAATCCATTTTCCCCAGCTGGCTTTCACCAGCCAGGATGGACATGGGTAAAGAGAGCAAGAAGCAGGTCACATCATTGCAAAGGTCCTGTCTACATTATTGGGTCTCAAAAACTGAAGCAGATCCCATAAATTCTGTCCTGGACAACCCCAACAGTATTTGCAAGAACTACTGCATTGGAAGTACTATGGAGCTGAGCAAATGTATCCTTGAAATGCCACGAAAACTAGTCTGACTATGACAACGGGATTCCGACCACCACTCCATATCAAGATCCCCCTCTTACCATTACAAGAAAGACTAAGTCAAGTGTAATTGTCAAGGACCGGCTGGCTGAAGAGGAGCAGTGGGAGGCTCCAGCCAAAGAGCCCCCCAGGGAAGCAGCAGAGAAAGAAGGCTCACAGCCAGAATTGTGGTGGTGGGACTCTGAAGACACATCAGAGGAGGAGGGAAGCTGAGAGGCAGAAGCAACAGGCTTGAGGGAAAGAAAAGAGCTAGAGGCAGAAAGCCTTTCAAGGGCAGAACAGGGTGCAGACAGAGACACTTCAGGCTGAGACCTGAAAGAGAGGAGGAGGAAGGGACAAAAGCTGCACCAGCTTCTCAGCAGCTGCCCGGTCCCACTGTAGTAAGCTCCCCTCCCCCTTTGACTCCAAGGTCACACAGGGCTTTACATGTAGCTGAACAGAAAGCTCAGAAAGCCCATGGGGGCGCCCTCCCCACTGGAGTTTACACCAGTTTGAGAGACATCCAGAGGAGGTGGTTTAGGAGGAAGCATCAAGGGCCAAGAGCCAATCTTGGCAACATCGCCACTGAGGGAAGCTGTGCCTCCATGCTCTTTGCTTGTATACTATTTTCTTGAATAAAAAGCTGGGTTTACTTTGAGTCTCTGTGTCTCCGTTCTGACCTGCTGATAAGCCAGCCCTGACCTGAGCCGTATGCCTCTCCCTGTGTGTTGGGGTGATAACTATCTGAGTTAGTCCCATGGCTGCCATGGACGCCATGCAAACTCAAGCTAGCCCTGAGGTAGCCTCAGCATGGATGTTGATGCCACCCAAAACAGTTGTCTCCAACATGACCCTGGAGACAACCTTAGTCATGCAGGCCATTTGGCATCAGAATGGGTGGTGCACCAGCAATGTCCTGCAGTATGTGCAGTTTGACCTTGAGGTTCCACCATAGCATATCTTCTGGCTACTCCCGGCTACCTCAGTTCCAGCTTCTCTGTCCGGAGTTGCTCATTACAGGGGCAAGTAGCTTGGCAAGGCCAGGGATGCTGATCACTTCAGAGTTTGCTTGTGATTATTGTCTCCCCCCGCCCCATGCCTAGCAATATACTGTGATTCACCATATAAAGATACTATAAATATATCCCGTTATTATCTTCAGTTATCAGGCAAGAGCTAATTTTCAGGCTTCTCTCTTGTCCCAAGAGTGTTTTTCTGAGCTATAGGCTGCAGACCTGAGTTTTGACCCACTTAACAGTTGTGCACAGAGAGACCTCATTCTCTGTGGATCTACAGTAGTGGTAGCGGTAGCCAACAATGTGCCTTCCAGATAATAGTTGGACTACAGCTCCCATCATCCCTGTTGCTTGGTCATGAAGGCTGGGGCCAATGGCAGCTGTAGTCCCATAAAGCCCAGATGGCAGCACATTAACTATCCCTGATCTGCAGCAAAGCTTGGAGGGGGATCACATGTGTGTGGTTAGTGCCATTATTTTGTTTTGTTACTAGACAACACTAGGCTTTGTTGTATCTGGATGGAGTCAGGGATTTTCTGTTTCTGTGTCTGTTCTCTTCTTGTTGAAGGGAGACAACTAAGGGAGACAGTTAAGTCTTCTAAGCCTTCCATCACAGTGTTGAACCTGTCTGCAGAGCAAAGAGACCCTTCCCCACTGGAACCCCGATTCCCAAATTCTCCCCTCACACACAATATGCACAGGCCTTAATCCAGATGTTTGTGTTTTTGAATATCACAGGACACAAGTTTAAGCAAGCAGGTTCATCTAGGTAAAACCAGAATATAAAGTCAAGTATATAAGAAAATGAATGCCAAAATAGCACCCTGTCTTAGCTAAAATTCTGACAGGGCTGTTAAATGCATTACAGTTTTCCAGCATGTAATGTCATAATGTGTGAAGCAGCTCTTAGCTAGAGATGGAAAACGCTGTTGATTCCGATTAAGGTAACTTGTTAGTTATGAAGTAAATTACCATGCCATTGTAGATAAGTGTTGCTGGCTCTCAATCACTCAGAGAGCAAAACAAGCCACTCACTCGCAGCATCTGGCAAGCTAGATTCCCGAATGGTCTCACTCATGTTGCTGCCTACAAGGGACGAGGGGTGTGTGTGGAGTGGGATCCACTCGCCTTTATGGGAAATAAATTCCCGATTTCAAGTTTCAGGTATAGAAGGGTTCGTCATTGTTGTGCTGCCAATGCAAAAGCATTGTAAATTTGATTTCTACCTGGAGCAGGAAAGGGAAATAGATTTTTCTGCCGTCTGTTGTTGTTGTTCAGTTGTTCAGTCATGTCCGACTCTTCGTGACCCCATGGACCAGAGCACGCCAGGCACGCCTATCCTTCACTGCCTCTCGCAGTTTGGCCAAACTCATGTTAGTAGCTTCAAGAACACTGTCCAGCCATCTCATCCTCTGTTGTCCCCTTCTCCTTGTGCCCTCAATCTTTCCCAACATCAGGGTCTTTTCTAGGGAGTCTTCTCTTCTCATGAGGTGGCCAAAGTACTGGAGCCTCAACTTCAGGATCTGTCCTTCTAGTGAGCACTCAGGGCTGATTTTTTTAAGAATGGATAGGTTTGATCTTCTTGCAGTCCATGGGACTCTCAAGAGTCTCCTCCAGCACCATAATTCAAAAGCATCAATTATTCGGCGATCAGCCTACTTTATAGTCCAGCTCTCACTTCCATACATTACTACTGGGAAAACCATAGCTTTAACTATACGGACCTTTGTTGGCAAGGTGATGCCGTCTGTTAGGAAAGAGCTACTTGTGAGTAGCTTCCCATACATATTCCATAGAAGTCTTTGCGGGGGATTTAATGGTGTGCTATTACAGGCGCTCCATCTGCACAAGCATAGCAGCCATATGGAACAATCCCCCTTCCCCTGTACAATGTTCTGGGAGTCCGTCCCCCCCGAGCCTATTTTTTTGGGGGGGGACACAGGGCGAAAGCCCCGTTGTACAAGTGGAAGCCCTTGTGTCAGGCTTCTGCTGGTGGGGTTCGTTAGGTGAATTTGTCTTTCCCTGAAAGTTTAAGCTTTGCCTCTGACAGACCTTTGTTACACAAAATGGCTGTATTGCAGCCAAAGCATATACCAGACTTAATACACGCAGTCGTGTGCACTGTGCCTCCCTTATTCTGTGCTTCTTCATTTGGCACGAATGTACCATATGGAGGCTTGAACTATGCCTGGGAAGGGGGCAGGTGGAGTCATACTGTGCCTCTTCTTCACCTGCTTAAACTGTTATTAGCTTTTCCAGATAGAATCTGTGCATGAGCCAATGAGGGGTGGAAGACAGCACCAACCCGCCCAGATCTTTGCATATGGAACCTTATAAATGAGTCAAGACACAGCACCGAATAGCTGAGGAACCAGCTGTGTGACCTGCATCAGCTCAGTCACGGGAACAAGGGGAAGTGGCCAACTCATGCTTTATTGCAGGATTCCGCCTCATTTGATGTGAGCTATTTAGACAGTTGATCTTCCTGCCTGTCTGCTCCCGCACTGAGCCACTGCCCCTTTAATGGGGCGTCTAACACGCTGGCACTGTTTTTATTACCTGCACCGACCTTGAAGTGCCAAAAAAGGTGGACAGAACTTCCTTTGAAACTTTGCACAGGCTGTTGCTACAGTAAAAGGTGCATCTTTGTCAACACTCCTGAAGATATTCCATCACATGGGTGTGTGTATACACACACACACACACACACACACACACGAGCCTGCTGGGTGGAAGTACTCAAATGGCTTGGACTTATTTTCTTCCTCCCTCCCTATATACAAGAGGGAAAGGAAATGGGTGTGATCTCTAACATCTGCTGTTTTTAAACCAGATGAGAGATCTCAATAGTGAGAAATGGGATACTGTACTGAAACATCTATCCTTGTCCAGCAGTTTGCAGAACAGTAAAGAGCAGTGAAATGCTACACCAAAGCAAAATCCAGTTTCTGGCTCATGAACGTCTTCCCTACTTTCACTAGTATTTCATAGCAATCCTGATGCTTTTCAGTAGATGCACAGTTCCCTCAAAGCATCTACACTTTCTGATTCATGGCTTGCACACAGAAAATCACCTTTTCCATGTTTTTATTCTATTTCAAAACTCATTGTACCTGCATGCAGGCAATGGAGAAAAGAAATTGAGGGAGTGGGTACTGCTTACAACAGTAGCGACTCTTACCAATAGTAGTGTGGGAGTCAAATTTATCCCCTCTTGACCCCATTTGATGGAGAGTCCAGTCCTCTAGCACTTGTGTGATAAGACCCTTCCCAGATAATCTGTAAATAATATACACAAGTTTTCCTGTGGGCCTGTTGATTCAGGGGATAGAGGTCTCTCCACCCACATAATGGTTCAGGAATGGCAGTCCGTTTAGCTTGCAACTCATCTCACAATGATAAATGTGTGCTTGGCTTGGACTCAGAAACCTCTGCTGAGCCCAAACTCTGCATAAGACTAAGACTGGATACAACCATATGTATTTAAAACCTAACAGTTGGACCTAGATCCCAAACACATATCGTTCAGGAATGTGGTTTTGTCAACTTGTTGCTTTTCAATCTGCTTACTTCATTTTGCTTGAAAATGAGGTTTCTTTATTGTGCCATTGGGAAATGAGTAGCTCCTGGCTTTGACAACCAGGCAGAATAGTTCTTTCTGTGACATGCATCTGTGCAAAGGTGTTGCTGAATAGCAGCACAATGATGTCCAGCATAATTTAAGCACTTTATGTTAGTGATACGAATTGTTAAGTGATAAACATGAACTGGTAAGTGATGAACAGCCATATTCACTTGCGCCAGGTACTTGATCTTAGGACCAATCCAGGTGGCCACTGGGTTGGTGGCAGCTGCTTGAAAATTCATGGGCAGTTGCCATGACACACAGGGTTCTGCTTCTGCCATACCACTGCAAGAAAGGGTTTAGAGTGGCACCTGCTTGCTTGTGCCGAAGGGTGGGTGCATCACGGTATCTGGTACACACAGCTGATGGGAGCCAGCATGTGTTAGCATTTTTTCCACAACTGCCGCCCATCCAGTGGTTGTAGGAAAAGACCCCTAGTTAAGTACATCAAGGGCTTAACATTGTCGATGACTTTTATAATGTTGTGAGCCACCTTGGTCCTTCTGGAGAATTTGTATTTACAAATAAATAATTTCCATTTTACTATTTAACACGGTGTAAGCTTTGGCTGTTTTGCTGGTTTTCTAGTTATCACTACAATAGGAGCAGTGATCAAGAACTGTGCTTCCAAGCAGCAGGCTATAAATTACAGAGTACATGAAGCCACCCAGCTACAGAGCATGTACTGCACCATTCAAGCATTTATCTTAGCGCAGGGAAACTGGAAGGCATGGTAGCTGCTTGAACATTCCTTTTTTGTATTAGCTTCCTGGCTATACTCAGCTAGTTGGGTGCAGCCAGCTGCCACCATGTGCAAGATCAAACTTTTGCCACACCTTAGGAAATGTATTTTTTTAAGTATATTTGGTGCAGGAGATGCATGGCCAGAGGGAGGGAGGTGCCATGCAGCTACCATGCAGCCAGTGGTCATACAGGTAAATCCCTAGTAAGTACTTACCTGTAGAATCTCAATCTGCCATTTTCCTTTACAGGTGCTTGCATTTCAGATGCAAAATGTGTGCATTTATGGGTTGGGGTGTTGGCAAACCCTCCACGGTTATTGAAGGATGCTACTAATTTTATTTTCTTTATTAAAAAGAAATCACTCTCTTTTTTTCTTTTCACAGGTGCGAGTGTTCACCTTTTCTGTTGGACAGCATAACTATGATGTCACTCCTCTGCAGTGGATGGCGTGTGCTAACAAAGGTAGGGAGAGTGGCTTAAGTACAGAATTACCTCTCGTTAGCCTGTCAAGCAGAATGTGAGAGGGGAGAAACTATCCTCTGCTGGCAGAAGAGGGGAGGGGAAAGTTAGCTTTCAGTTTTCCAAAGTAGACCAGTGTAAGCAACTCGCTCCACTGAGCCAGTGATGCTCAGCTATTATTCATAGTTTAATTGGTTTAGTTTTACATAATCAGCATGATTAGTATGATATGTGCATGAAGACAGTGAAGGCCAAGCAACATTTCTTATTCAAGAACCGGTAATCTCTGATGTGAACAATCTTGAGTCAGCCCACCCGGCATCCAGAATCAAGAAATGGACTGGCACATGTTCTAAGTATACTTTTTTACAGGAATGTTGCATGTGGAACATGGTACTGGCAACTGATGTTTGCATACCCTGTATCTTGCATAAATAGACCCTAATAGCTCCACATTCCAAGGCCCTTGTCTGAACTTGCTTGTTCCACTTCATCTGCAGTCACCTGTAGTTATGCATAGCCATTTGCATCAGAAAGTGGATGGAAATCCACATTTAGATTCACATCCAGGTAAAAGTAATGCAGTGTTGATAGACAATATCTCCGTCCACCGTTCCTGATGCTAAAGTGATTCTAAAAATAGGCCAACGTCTCTCTCCAAGGGAGCATCACCTTGTCCGGATTGGGGCAACCATTTTTATAGCTCCTATTTGTTTAACTTTATACCTACTTCAGCTGGATCTCCTGGTCTCTAAGCCATCAGATTAATCCAGTGAATAGTCTGCAGCTATTACATCAGACCTTGTTTCAGCCACCTCTCCTAATTGTACAAAAACTCTTCATGCACCCAGTGCCTGAGAACACATCTTCCCAACATAGGTAGCAGGGGTTGTGAATTAACTCACTTTCATTCATACATTCTTAGATCTATAACCTGCCCTGTCCCATCATTCAGGACAACTTACATGCATTAATGAGACTTCCATCCTCACTGTCTGTTCTCCCTTTTCTCTCCTTCCAGAACACTTAACAGGGTTTTTCCTGATAACCCAAAAGCTGAATTTTAGGGGAACATTTTAATGAAACTCGGGGGTATATTTTTGGTGAAAATGTACTTATGTGCACAATCATCTTGTGTTTTCTAGTTCAAAAGAATCACTTTGTTGTCTAAATACTATTTTGATGGAGTCCACACACACCCCATCCACTCTAACATTAGTTTGTGAAAATGCTCTTGTCTTCACTCGCCATTCAGAGACGCCTACGGAGAGCTTCTCTCCACTGGCTATCAAGAGCTCAGCCAAGAGAACCAGCTGCTGCCTGTCTGCTCACCTAAGGAAAACCTGAGGACAATATCTCAGCAGCAAAGTATATACACAGTTTGGGCAAAGCTCTTTGCTCTTTGGCAAAGAAAGGAAGCCTACTAGAAACAGGGAGGAAGTTTCCGTAACAGCAAGCATTCTGTCACAGTATGTACTGCTTGGCTGAATATTCTGCACAGCTGCAGCACAGAGAAAACAAGAGGCTTCCCAGCACGCTGCCACTAATTATAGCTGCAGATAAATATAATATTTTTGTTTGTTTATATATTTTAGCATTTACAGGCCATATTTCTACTGAGAGGTGGCACCCAAAACAGCGTATGAAAGAGAGGTGGGGGAACCTCTGGCCCATGGGCTGGAGGCAGTCTTATGGGGGCTTCCCCATCCAACTCCCTGCGTCCCCTCGTTGCCTCATGCACTTGTTTGCCCTACCTAGCACTGGGATGTGGCCTCTTGAAGGTTAGCTACAAAGGAATGCCTCCTTCAGGCTAAAAAGGATTCCTCCCCTTGTTGTAAAACAGTCAAAATTTGGGACTTTAAGCTGCAAACATAAAGAAATAATTCATCGTCATCATCAAGAAACCAGACACGCAATAAGAATCAGGGAGCATCACTTTATAAAAGAATTCATAATCAGGGGGGAAACAGCAGCTGTTAAAAACATCCAGGTAATCCTGTGGGGAACACACCAAGTTTTCCCTTGTCAATGAAAGGTAAACAGGGTGAAATATACTCGGAGTCCAGTGTGAATTTCATGCTTTTTATTCAGCTCATAGTAGCAAGGAATGAATCTCAAAACGTCTGCTATATCTACATTATTTACACAATGGGCCCCACGTGATTGGCTAATTCCAGGCTACTCCTGTAGGCCAATCAGGTCGCTGATTCACTTCCACCTGGAGCTGGATTGGGTGGCTCCTGCGGACCAATCAGACAGCTGCATTCTGGATCCTATTGTTCTAGGACCAATCAGACTGCTGCATTTTTTATCCTATTCTAGGATTCAGCTCAGTACATAACACAGGGTAAGGGTCAAATAAAGACCAAGTGTTCCATTGTGTAGGTGCCACCACTCCATAGTGCCATCTCCTCACAGCTCTCATGCCTGAAAAGGACGGGGGAATAGCAAGATGCAGATCTAGGTTGCAGGGGAAATAGCACACGTCCCATGGGCTAGAGGCTTGTTCGTAATCATGCATGAAGCATCTAGTGTTCTGCAGTTTACCTCTTGCATTTAAATTTGTACAGGACAATCATTTGCCATTTATACTTTTCCCTCAGGTAGAAAAATGGGATAAAGCACTGTGTGTGTGCATTCAAAACATTTTTTGGCTACCTTTCTAAACAAATTCCAAAACCCACAGTTGGGCCACGCCTGTATTAGGCAAACCGAAATGTCACAAAGTAGCATGCAAGCTTTTTGAGTTCTGCAGAACTCTTTGTTAAGCTAGATGGTGAACAAAGCAATGGAGGGAGGAGGGGAGCAAAAAGAAAATGTGCAGGGTTTGAGGTTGGAGCCATGCAGTCTGCATCAGACCACAATTATAAAACACAAAACTGAAAAATATAGTATTGTTTAAACTTTTTTAAATTACAAAATTCAGAGATAAGCAACATCTTAAAATATAAAACAGCCAGCAAAAACAAATGATCAAAACCCCAATGAAGCAGTTATAAAACAGTATATGAACAGATCAGCAGCATATTGAATAAAATAAGACCACGCCAGTTAAAGCCACTTGGATCAGTAGTAGTTTATTGTACTGGATCTCTTTCTGCTTCTTTAAAAGTATGCAAGGTCGTATGTTACACAGATGAAGGGTTCTGTGTAACTTAAAAGCTTCCATGTTGTTATGCTAACAGATTAGGATATCACTTTCCATATTTTGTCTCTTATTCTGCAAGACCAGTATGGCAGCAACTGCCTATGCTTTACAAAGGCCTCCCTCCCATTCCCTGCTGTCCACCCCTCCCATTCCCCGCCGTCTGAAGTTCCCTTTGTTCATCACATTCGGTCCCCTTTAATCTCCTTCACCTTCCTCTGTATCTGAAGCCTCCTGTCTCTGCCTCTCATTTATCCAAGATTGCCTCATCTGCCCTTTTGTTCAGCAGATCTGGCTTTCCTTTCACACCTCTTGTATCTGTCAGCAGATGGTGGAGGCCTGTGAACCTTTGGGCTTGCAGTAATCCATCTTCCCATTGTCCTATCCCATGAGAATACCTTTGGTCATTCATGCTCAAATTCCTATTTCTCTTCTGCTCTCCTTCGGTTCCTGGCCTTTTCAGCCTCACCTGAGTTGTGACTTTCTATCAGCTGTACATGTAGTAGCTAATTCTCATTGGGGCTAGAATTATTTTTATTTATTTATTTTTATTTTATTTTATTTACAACATAGTCCACAACAACTCATACACACAAACAAACCCACCACCACTGACAATTTAATTATCAAAATTAAACTCCTATCCCCTTACACACACAAAAACATTTCATAAAAATAAAAGACTTCCTTTATCCTGTAAATGGCCTCCTTATTTACTTATTGTATACTGTTTCTTTTATATGTGATTATTACAATTTTTCCTAATTGCGACTTTAAAAACCGCAAAGTCTCCTATAGAAATTAATCGAAACAAGTCCAGGTGTATATTTTGGGGCACTGTTTGGTGAAGTATTCTCTGCATTTCCCCCATTCTTTTTGGAATTCTTGTCTAGGTTGTCCCCTAATTGTCTCTGTTAATCTGGCCAATTCAGTATACAGTGGGACCTCGACTTACGACGATAATGCGTTCCGACGCAATTTTCGTAAGTCGAAAACATTCGTAAGTCGAATCCCATAGGAATGCATTGAGCGAAAAAAATTCGTAAGTCGAAAATTCGTAAGTCGAAAATTCGTAAGTCGAAAAATTCCTATTAAAGCGGCCGTGACTTCCATTCGTAAGTCGAAAAATTCGGTTGCGGCGGCCATTTTGTTTCTCCCGGAAGTCATTCGTAAGTCGAAAAACACGTAAGTCAAATCGCTCGTAAGTCGAGGTCCCACTGTAATCTATTAATTTATCCTGCCATTCCTTTTTTGTCAGCACAAATTCTTTTTTCCAATTTCTGGCAAATAAGGTCCTCGCCACGCCTGTGGCATACAGGGATATTTTCCGATCCTCTTTTGCTATACCTGTGTCTGTTATTCCTAATAGGAAAGCTTCTGTCTTTTTCACAAAGTTATATTCAAACATATTTTTTAAGTTCTATCCCAGATTTATTACAATGCTTTTTCAGGATGCCTTCATGTGTATGTATCAGGGCATCTTACTTAGCAGCCTTTCTTGCCCGTCTTTGTATGCATGGAAGTGCTTTGGTTTCCTCTGCATCCCGGCGCAGGAACTTGCCAAGAGAGGCATCGCAGAGCTTTGATGCATGCACTCATATCAGGCAGACATGTGGCTGTTGCCATTTTCTGACCACTTCCTTGCACATTTCCCCCCCCCCTCCCACACCATCACATCAAGTGAAATAATGTCAGCAGCAATTGTCATAATCTGTTTTCAGCATTTTGTTGATCAGGCTTGAGGAGCTCTTCACCAGAGGCGCAACTGTTTCCTGCCTCAACTGCTTAACTTGATTAATTAATTTGTACTAAGACAGAGCTTGCTAGGGTTTAGCCCCAGAAACTGTTGTCAGTGTCATGGCTCAACTCCAGGGCATTTGAAGAAATAATAAAGAATAAGGGGCCTTTGATGATGAATGCTTGTGCCAAAATAGATTTCTTAGTCTTTAAGGTGCTACAGGACTTTGTCACACAGCAGCACAGAATTTATCTCCCTTGTGCTTGTGAGGGCCGCCTTATCACCGAGTAAACAAACCCTTCTGCACCCAACTGGCATTAATCGGGAGGCCCTTGTAATCTGTTTTAACTGTTTTTAATATTGCCGAATGATGTAAGCCACACTGGGGCATCATGGTGAAGGCTGGTGAAGGCCAGCCAGAAATCTAGCAAATAATAATCAGAGTGATTTCCTAGAAGACATCATTGCCAACACCTTCATCTTAGAAACCAAGCTCTGTGGTTTACCCTGTCAGGGTTAAAGGAGCACAGAGGCCATCAACCTTTTTGGACCAGATGCCACATATTGAATTTTTAGAGAGTGCTGTAGGCACCAGTCACAAAAGGCCTGCCATGCAAGCATGGCAAAATAAAAAAGTAAAGTAACAACCACCTCAAGCAACCTTATACTTACAGTATGAAGTCAGCTATGTTCTGCTGGCCCTGACTGTGGCGATCACACAGTATTGGCCACATACAAACCCAGTTATGTTGTTGATATCTAATAACAACAGGGAGCATTCCTCAGTACCAGGAAAATATAGTCGGGGGCACCTGCCCAGAGGCACCAGTGAAAGCCTTTGTGGGCACCAAAATGCCTTAACACTTAACTCTGCCAGCCATGTTTCTGCCCCAAATTGTTCCTCAGCCACATTCCACCCCACATTTCCTTGGAAATGGTACTTGCTCTCTCAAGATTTTGGTCTTCCAAGACTGATTTCCATTTTTTTACAGCCACAAATTCTTCATTGCATATAATTGCATGTAGCATCTACTTTACCACTGGTAAAGGTAAAGGACCCATTCGCGGATGACTCTGGGGTTGCGGCGCTCATCTCGCTTTACTGGCCGAGGGAGCCGGCGTTTGTCCGCAGACAGTTTTTCTGGGTCATGTGGCCAGCATGACTAAGCAGCTTCTGGCAAACCAGAGCAGCGCACGGAAACGCTGTTTACCTTCCTGCCGGAGTGGTACCTATTTATCTACTTGCACTTTGACGTGCTTTAGAACTGCTAGGTGGGCAGGAGCTGGGACCGAACAACGGGAGCTCACCCCGTCGCAGGGATTCAAACCGCCGACCTTCCAATCGGCAAGCCCTAGGCTCTATGGTTTAGACCACAGCAAATGAATAGATTTTGGCAGCCATTTATGTTGTCAAGGTCCTATTGTTGGCTTTGGTTTCCTTTTGTTATTTTCCTCCCTGACAACTATATGACTATCCCAACTGTGACTTTCACTTGCCTCCCTGTATTTTCTCCATGACCTTTCGGAAACCTATTTAGTGCCCTCCCCTATGGATGAAGGCTCTGTTCTCCCCTTCTCTCTCCCTGTGCCCTTTGTTCTGAGTGGCATTAGAAGGAGGAGGTGAGCCTTTGCTTCTGGAGAGCTTTGTCATCTCCTGCTGCTAGTGCCCCCAGGCCTCTGGTTCTGACATCAAAGGCATTTTGAGAGCAATGGTGACATCACATGCAGGAAGGAGCTCCACTGAAAACAGCAGGCGCTCCTGAACCAGAAAGAAATGAGTTTAGGCAGATAGAGCAAGAGGGATGTCCAACTGTTTGTTACTGGCTACCACTTTAAGTTTACTTACCAACAAGAATAAAAGGGGCATAAATAATAATAATAAAAGCTCTAGGAGGAAAATTTGTATTGAGGGGAAATGTTTGCTGTTCATTAAAGCACCATAATATGAATCTGGCCTTCTTGATTGCCCCCAGTGTAGTAACTTTTTCAACCATTACAACTATGGCCTAGTTCATATTAAGTCATGCTTCAGTTACATTACCGAACAGGCAGGGGCGGAGGAAGCCTCCTCGCCACCCGGGGCAGCGAACGGAGGCTTCCCCTGGGGGTGGGGCATTGTGACATCACGACGCAACATCACGGCGGAGTGCGCATGAGCGAAATGCCGTGCATGCGCACTCCGTCGCTGGCCCGCTGCTGCTCCCCGCGGCACCCTTGCGAGGCACCTCGCCAAAAGCAGCAGCGGCGGCACCCCCACGAGCCGCCCCACGCGATCAGCGGCTGGGGGGTGCCCCACCGCTGCTGCTTTTGGCGCGGCGTCGCGCAAGGGTGCTGCGGGAGCAGCGGCAGCGCCGGCAGGCAGACCCCGCACAGGGCGGGGCCAGCCCAAGTGTCACCCCCTCCGCCCCTGGAACCCGGGGCGTACCGCCCCCTCCGCCCCTCCCTTGCGATGCCAGTGCGAACAGGAGTAAATTCCAGGAGCAGCTTTCTATGTGAGCAGTGAATATTGAGACTTTGGGAAGTTTTGCAATATCATTTAATTTACATTAATTTACATGCTGGGCATGGTAGATTAGTATACCCCCCCCATTTTGGGAGAAAACTTTGGGGCACCCCACACCACACCACTGACCCCGTTGCTCACCGGTTTGCCCCCTCCGTGCCGCCAACCCCTTGTAGTTTCCAAGCCTTTACCCAGGGTTCTGTTTCCTTGGAATGAAGGATGGTGGAGCCTGTTGTGTCCTTATGATAAATGCTTTATTTACAAAGCATTGACACCCCAGAAAGGTCTTGCTTCTCCCATAGCCACAGCTATGGGAATCAAACAGGAATCCGGCATAGCTCTGTCTCTCCCAGATGCCCAGCCTGCCCTGCCGCTTCTCACTTCTAGCTCTCCCACATAACTCCCAACTCTGGCCTTTGTCTTTCTAAGTACCACGGCTCTTTGTGTACAAAGAGGGGGAATCATAGTTCTACAAGCTCATCATGTCAGTAAATATTTTATACAATTAAGTTTCTCAAGGATTATTAAAACGTGTGAACAGAAAATGTGTAAGAGAAATTGCCATTGTATCTTATTCATCCTGCCGTCATTTGGCACTTGTTTGCTGTTGGTACCTCTGTTTCCCTGTCTACAGAAAATAATGGTACAGTGTCCTTCATTTATTGTAGATGAATTTACCATAAATGAGGGAAGTCGTAGAGAAATAGATAAAAATGTCATATACAGAGTTCATATGGGGGCTGCTAAACAGATATGGTAACTAAATAGGCAGATGCTGCAGAGTGATGGGCAGCACTGTGGACAGCTAGGTTCACAGATGCTATAGATGGGCCAATAGTTGCACTGGGTAGAGTAGTCCGCTAATGTGCTTGATGGACAGATGCCATAGACCAGTAGATAGAGCAACAGACATTTGCTGTGAAAGCCTCGGGTGCTAAATGGACTGTAGTTATTATTATTATTATTGCTGCTGCTGCTCTCAAGTTGGCCTCTTGCTCTTTCCATCATGTGGCATTCCCCTTGGAAAGACGTGGAAGATTTTAGCTACAACCATCCCAGGCAGCAGCTGCAGATCAAGCAATGCAGGTTCAGCACCCGCTTTCTGATGTGCATTTTGTTTGTGTTTGCAAGAGACATCAGGCTGCTGGCCAGCTCTTCCATGAGATCAGTTAACTCAGGGAGAAACAAGCTGGAGGTGTTTTTTCCCCCTGCCTTAAAGGAAAATCTGCTGGGTAACTGTCCTTAGACACTTTTTCAAGCCTCCAGTGAAATGCAGGCTATGTTTCTTTCTGCCGCTGTTGTGAACCTTTTATTGGCTTCAGAAAGGCTGGAGTGACATTACTGAGGTTGCAACAACAAACCTAAAAGCAGGAATTGGACTTTTTCATCTCAGCGTTTGCTTGACCTGTACGTTCGTGGTGGGCGGCAAGCAGGCATTAGCTGCGTGGTTGGGACTGTAAAACAATTTGAACTGTTGCAGGAGTAGCTGAAGCTGCTGTTTTCCAAGGGCTGTTTGTTGTTCACTCAGTATTTATAGGCTCTTTTGTAACCAAAAGTTATCAGGTCAGGGTATACGTTGGTTTCTCTTCAGATCGTAAAAAGCTTTCAGGGCAACTTATGGAATAAAAACAAACATGTTAAAAACAACAAATTAAGGAGTATTATAATAAAATGTACAGAAAGGTCAATCCTCCAGGTACCATGAGTCCAAGCTATGAAGTGAAAAAGCAGCACTTTGAATTGGGCTCAGAAATGGAATGGGAACCAGTTAAGATGATGATGATGATGATGATGATGATGATGATAGTAATAGTAATAGTAATAGTAATAGTAATAGTAATAGTAATTTATTTATACCCCGCCTATCTGGCTGGGTTTCCCCAGCCACTCTGGGCTGCTTCCAACAGAATATTAAAATGCAATAGTCTATTAAACATTAAAAGCTTCCCTAAACAGGGCTGCCTTCAGATGTCTTCTAAAAGTCTGGTAGTTGTTTTTCTCTTTGACATCTGGTGGGAGGGCGTTCCACAGGGCGGGTGCCACTACCGAGAAGGCCCTCTGCCTGGTTCCCTGTAACTTGGCTTCTTGCAGCAAGGAGACCGCCAGAAGGCCCTCGGCACTGGACCTCAGTGTCCGGGCAGAACGATGGATGTGGAGATGCTCCTTCAGGTATACTGGACCGAGGCTGTTTAGGGCTTTAAAGGTCAGCACATATTTGTAACGCTCTGGCCCTAACTGTCCCCCTGCAAAAAATTTCACTGCACGTCACTATTCTGGGGACATTGTTGCGGGGGCCTGGTTGCCTTATCAAGCATATATACATTTTCCCTCAAGGGGAAGGATTCCCTGAAAGGAGGCCACATTGTAAGGTAGTGTCCTTTCCCAAAGGCATTGTGAGATGAAATGGCTCTGGGTATCACTATAAGTGGCACCAATTACAGTAGTACCTCGGTTTTTGAACGTAATCTGTTCCGGAAGACAGTGCAAATAATGATATAAAAATCATATGTATCATAATCATACAGTTGGAAGGGACCATGTGGGTCCCCTAATCCAACCGCTTGCAATGCAGGAATCTTTTTACCCAATGTGGGGCTCAAACCCACGACCTTGAGATGAAGAGTCTCATGCTCTTACTGACTGAGCTATCTTGCTATGGGTAAAATTATGCTGCAGAAATATAGTATGAAGCATGACCCTTTTATATATATTATGCATATAATATACACTTCTTGTATATAATTTTGCATAAATGCAGTTGGTTAAAAGGAACGGCTTAGGGAGCTGGGTATGTTTAGCCTGGAGAAGAGAAGGTTAAGGGGTGATATGATAGCCATGTTCAAATATATAAAAGGATGTCATATAGAGGAGGGAGAAAGGTTGTTTTCTGCTGCTCCAGAGAAGCGGACACGGAGCAATGGATTCAAACTACAAGAAAGAAGATTCCACCTAAACATTAGGAAGAACTTCCTGACAGTAAGAGCTGTTCGACAGTGGAATTTGCTGCCAAGGAGTGTGGTAGAGTCTCCTTCTTTGGAGGTCTTTAAGCAGAGGCTTGACAGCCACCTGTCAGGAATGCTTTGATGGTGTTTCCTGCTTGGCAGGGGGTTGGACTGGATGGCCCTTGTGGTCTCTTCCAACTCTATGATTCTATGATTCTATGGGGGGGGGGAACCCTGACAATGCATGAACAACTGAGACATAGGCAGGATCTCAATACAAGAGGTGTTCTGATGTGAACAAAGCTTGATCGGTTTGGAACCAATGAATTATGAGTATAGATTTGTTTAAAATGGGCTCCTCCTCCATCCCTGTGTGCCAAGTATGTTTCCAGTCCCCTGTGACCTTTGTTCCTCCAACACTGTGACCCCCATGCACCTGAGAGACTCCTTTTGTCTTCAGTGCCTTAACCCATTCTCCCTCGCTGCCCCAATGCCTGGAAATCCTGCGCAGAACACCCTCATGGTTCCATCTTATTTTCTTCAAATCCCTCCTCGGATCCCAAAGGGATCATTACCTCAAGCTGAAATGGAACCCAAGTGTGCATAATTGAATTTGCCCCCCCCCCCCGCTCCTCCTTTGCTCATTTCTCTCTTTTGTTTGTTATCTGAACCTCTCCCCTCCACACCGCTGCTGAAAGTTGGATTTTGAGTTTCTCACGGCAGAAATCTATTTTTCTCGCTTTTGTGTATGAATGGTGCCATATATATATATATATATATATATATATATATATATATATATATATTCAATTCTTCACTTAACACTTATTCATGAAGGATAGGAATTCCATCTCCACACCTTTTTCTGGCCCTTTAATACACACAATACATATCTCTTAGATCCAGTTGTAACAGCATGCAATGTGGCTTATACCAGCAAGCTCTGAGATCTGAAACTGGAGCCTGATTTGGCCACAATCCAATCCATACTTTAGACTAATTAAAAACAATGAGATTGTTTGATTGCTTGATTGTGGGGCCTGTAGCTGGTGTGCTGAAATTGATGGGATACACAAGAGGGTTTGTTGGTGAGTTAAGAGGTACCATGCTAAAATGCACTTCTTGTCTCTCTTTTTTAAGGATATTATTTTGAAATTCCCTCCATTGGGGCCATCCGAATCAACACACAGGTAAGGAAACGAAACACAATTTGTCCAAACATATAGTTTAAAGTACCTTTACTGGCATCTAACCTGAGCTTTTGCATAGCATAGGGCAAAGAACGTAATCAAGATTATTATTTCTGATTAGGTTGGGATGTATATTGTATGCCCATTTTTCAAGACTGCATTCGCTATAGAGCCTGTAATGGCCAATAATACCGGACTAAACATCTGCTCTAGCTGTTAGGGGAAACCCAGTCTCTACTCCTTGGGTATTTTGAAGGAATTACAGAACATGAGGGGGATAAGAGCGGATGAGAGAAAATTGCGTGCCTTTTCAAATCTGGCTCTTGAGAAAAAGCGAAAAATGTTGCTTACAGCCTCGTACCTTCTCTTAGGAGACATTTTCATGTCCCTCTCGAAACGGCTCAACATTCCACTTAATGCAGTTCTGAGTTCAGCATCCAACAAAAACTCAAGTGCTGACACTGCACCCTCACATGTCCCTAGGAGCCGCCGCCAAGGGAGAGTGTCGGCCTAGTTATCAGTGTTCATTCTGCCAAATATGTGACTGGCTTTATTCTATCAAACCAGGGGGGGAAAGGATATTGCCTTATAAAAATAAAGAGATGTATTTCAGCCAGTCAGAAATCATTGGTCCATGTAGCAGCAGCCTTGAGGTCTCCAGGAGACGTCTTTCCTAGCTCTGCTACCAGGAATCTTTTAACTGGAGGCTGCGGAAGACTGAACCTGGGATTTTGTCCATCTGTGCTCTCCAACTGAGCTGGAGCTTCTTCCAGTGCACTGCCCACGTGAAATATATTCAGAGTCCAGTGTGAATTTTATGCTCTTTATTCAGCTCATAGTATCATGGAATGAATCTTTCCCCAAAACGTCTGCTATATATACATTATTTACATAAAGGGCCCCACATGATTGGCTAATTCCAGGCTACTCCTGTAGGCCAATCAGGTTGCGGATTCACTTCATCCAGGAGCCTGATTGGCTGCTCTTGCAGGCTAATCAGGTCGCTGATTCACTTTCACCTGGAGCTGGATTGGGTGGCTCCTGCGGACCAATCAGACTGCTGCATTTTGGATCCTATTGTTCTAGGATTCAGCTCAGTACATAACACCATGCTTCCAGATTAGCCTAATATCACCAAGTTAATAAAATGACGAGCTGCTGAACATAAATTCAAGTATTCACTACTAACCCGCAAGCCCCTGTTATTCCAACACTGGGTCCTCCGGGCTCACAAAGCCTTAGTTACTTACCCCACACTGCTGTGTGTTGGCACAGCCCCCTGTTATTTCGGTCTTAGAAACACAGTCTCTTCACACAAAGCTCTGCTGATATCATAACTTGTAAGGCCCCCTGCTGTCGCAGCACGGCCTCATCCATGGAGAAAACTCTCGCAAGCTTGTTATATGGACTTGTATTTATGTGGCTAATTATTAAAACTTCGTGCTTGAATCAGCACGCAGAGGAGCAAGCCAAACTGCCCGATCTATCAAGCTATTAGAGTCGACATGCGGCGTGTGAGAGAGGGAGCTTGGGATGAGTTATTAGTGCCCTGGAAATGGGGTGACGAGGCAAAGCTAATAGCTTTCCATTCAAATGATGCCTAAATCTTCAGGCCAAAAGCCAAGGGGAAAATGGGGAGTAGGGTGGGGTGGAGAGAGGCAGAGACAGGAAACGGGGAAAGATGGAGAAAAGGGAAATGCTATTCCTTTTTTTTCTCTGCTTGACACAAGCTAACTGTAGGTAGGCTGGATGCTTGGCTATAGTAGCTCTAGAAGCTGTGGCTTTCGGCATTAAAAATTGTCGGCATATCAGCCCTACTGACAGACACTGTATGCTTCTTTTTCCAGCTATTAGATTCTTGGCAACTGATGCATGCAGCATTCTAATAAAAGTCAGCAAAAGCAGACAAATGAGAAAATAAATGTTAAGTTGTGACAATCTCCTATCCCAGGAAGCAGGAATTAATTAATTAATTAATTAATTAATTAAATTGAATTTATGCCCCACCCTTCCTCCCAAACAAGCCCAGAGCAGTGAACATATCCACTTTTTTTTGTAACTAAAAAGCATTCTAAAACAGTTTAAGAATTTTAAAAATAGTTGTAGTTAAAAACATTTAAAAACACAACAGAAAGCAGCACACTTCCTTTCTACCTACCCCATCGTAATGCAATATATTTTTGCAGGAGTGAGGTGAATGGCACCCAGGGCATACTTTCTGCATACTAACTAGACCCAATCCAAACTAGGATTAGGGATTGTGGAGAAAGTTAATTTGGTTTGCATTGTAATGCAAACCTACGTAATCTGCACAATACGCAAACTGAAATGCCACTATCCCTCAAAATTCTCACTTCCCTGCAGTTCTCCAACCTCAAAATATATGCAAAAAATTGTATTTTAAGGAAAGAGTGGCTAAAATACATTTTTAGGGAAAATACATACAAAAATACATTATATTAGAGGAAATTGCTAGCAAAAATATTTTTATTAGTCAAAATTGACTACAAATATGTGCATATTAGGAGAAATACACACTAAAATATGGAGGAAAATTGTGAGGTTTTTTTTTTAATGACAAACTGAATTTAGGAAATAGGAATGGAAAAAAATGAGAAACTACTAGAAAACAAAATGTACTTATTTGTATATCCTGAACTGGTTTAGGACTAGGGCGCTCCTCTCTTTCATTTTTCCAAAGTAAAACCAAGGCATCACGCTGCTCTGGTTTCAATTCAGTGAAGAGTGTGGTGGTGGGAAATTACCGTATAAATTAATAAGGAACTCATTCTCCGAGTATGGGTTCTTACGTAGCCAAAATAGAACCATCCACACATAAGAGGGAGAGATGTGATAACCAGGCTTGGGGGAACCTCAGTGTTCACGAAGTACAAATATATTTAAAGAAAGAAAACTAAGGCCAGGAAAGGTGTGGGGTAAGACTCATAGCAGCCCACTGAAGACTGAGCATGTTCAGCAGGCATGGGATGCTGACTGCTGGTTTAGAATTTCAAATCCCTGATGTTCACTGGGAATTGTATCGCTGTGAAGGGGAAACTACAGTTCCCAGGATTCTGTGGGAGGGGAGGGAGAGTCGCCTTGCCTACCAACCAAGGCTGTAGCGAGGATTAAAGGACTGAGCTCACTAGAGAAAAATTTAGATGCAGATTAAACAAATAAATCCAACAGAAAAATTGAGGAGGAGGGCTGGGCTCGCCTCAATTTGTTCCCCAGGGGGCAGACCCAAGCAAGGCCCATTGGCTGGTTGAGCCCACCCCCAGGGAGAATCCCCAGACCCAGGCTGCCCATTTGCAGCCAGGATACCAGGACTCCCCAGCTAACTGCCCAATCACTGGCCAGGCCTGTGGCCAGGCCGCAATGCGCCTGACCATTTAAGGTAAGCAGATTTAGATGCAGATCAAACAGATAAATCAGTATCGTAAAGTATTTAAAGATTGCTTTTTAAAATGTGTGGTGGTGAGAAAACCTCTGGCAGAGATTGGCTGAGCTGCTGTAATGCTTAGGAAGGAGCAGTAGAAGCAGAAGGTACTTGCAAAGGGGGAAATGTCTGTGTCTCATGAAGCAGCAGATTAAGGGAAGGCGGGATTGGAAAATAAAGCAGATGGGAAGTAATGGCTAAGAAAATCCAAGGAAAGAGTAGGAGGGGAGGATTCTGAGGCAAAGGTGAGCTGGTGGAAAAGATGTGCATGGCCAGGAACTTCAGCAGCAAGGAAAGCAGAAATTCACCTAGACTGATTTGAAATACCCAGCCAGATCTTTGGCTGCAGGGCTCCAGCAAATCTAAAGTGTCAGAAAGTGTAGATACTGCATAGGAAGGACTCCAAAAGGGAATGAGGATGGGTGTAGTATGTTTTGTGGGCATCGTTCATTGTGTTTACTTTTGGTTCGAGCAAAGTGAAAAGGGAGTGTGCGATTCAGGTTTGAGAAGTGAGAGGTTGGTGGGCAGATAGTGTTGCCCTGTGATGGTGTGATAGTGTTTTGGTGCTTTCAAATTCTACGGCTGTTTTCACACTGAGCATTTACTGTGAAATAGCCTTGCTTTGTTTACTCACTTTTTATGGAGCAACTGCTCTTAATGGTTTTTTTTTTCAGAGCTAAGAAAATCCCAAGTATTTTAACTTCATGGAACAGCTACATAATTTCCCCAGATGTAGAATAAATCAGGCAGCTGTTCAGTACATTTTGGGTCTGGTTATGACCTGTATTGATTGCTCTTGCCATTTTCTTCTCTGTGATTCATCTCTTTCTAGAAATCAACTCTGTCTGTATAAACCTTGCATCCCCCCCCCCTGAACAATGCTTTTATTTCACACACAATATGGTCCTTCTAAAAATTATCCCCAACATTTTTGACTGGAGAAAGAAGAACTGCCCACTTGGCTGCAGAATGCTATTTGAATTCCAGAAGTCTGGAAGCAGAGTCATTGCTATTCCTCTTGAAGCTCAGAGCAAAACAGCAATGCTTGGCCGCTGCTAAATCATCCGTGTCTGGAAGCATCATATGATTCCTGATGTGGCTAGAGTATAAATGAAGAGGGAGATGAGGAGCTGAAATCAAGACATGAGCATTGCTATGGAGAACAGAAAAGAAGGGAGTTGGGGGGGGGGGTCGGTCATCCTGGTCCAGTATGGGTCCTCCCAATGGACCGGTCTCTTCCTTTTCCTCTTCCTGAAGCTTATCTGAATCATTCAGATCTTCTTTCTCTTGTTGTTCTTTCACACTAATCACAGGCTTGAAAGCCCTATGCAAGCAGGCTTTGTCTATCTCATGCTTTTACCCAAGCCCACACTGGAGTTTGATGCTGAGGAGCCTCTGGCCTGGAAGCATCGTGGGAAGGTGCGCTTCTGCGCAGCTGAGCAGGATCCCGTGCAGATTTGTAGTATTGTATTTAGCATGTCCCCTCCCCACGCCCCCTTAGGGAACCGTAAAGGTTAATAGCTCATTACTGAATATTTATTTCTAGTGGCGTGAGTCAGGATTTTGACAGGAGCTTCCCCTCTGGGTTGCTGATTCATTTTTCACTCCGTATTGTGCAGAGAGCACAGGACGGTGTGTCAGTGCCATCTGGTGGGATTCTCCCAACACTGTAGGAGCCCATTATCTCTCAAAAGTCCCTGATGTCACCTTGAGAATCTTACCTGACTATTTCTTTATATGTGACACGCAATCACATCTATCTTTCCCCCATGGGTTATTTGTGTCTGTGTGTGCATGCTTGTTTTCCTTTGTATGGAGGCTGCGGATTTAAGCAAAGGGACAGCGAAGAGAGATGTTTCTTAACCCTTTCCCCTTTAGCTGTTTTCCCCGTTCAAAATCTCCCCACTGCCTTCTCCCCTCCACCCCCACTTGCTGAGAGAAAGCAGCTGGAGGGAAAAGGGTTGTCTGCAATCCCTTCCACCCCCGTGCCAGTTTCTTAGGTTAAAAACAGAAGGAAAATATACATTCCCAGTGGGATCTATCTCAGCCTTCAGTTCATGAAATACAGGAGCTCATTTTAAAAAGAACTTAGGTCTTCATCTCCACCCTGTGGGTCCATAGGTGTTTGATGAGAGGGGCAGCTTTAGTCTTGTTGTTGCTGCTGCTGCTGTTAACATGATCCTAAACCTCCGCTGCCTTGTGGGATATCTTCAGGAGAAGAAAAGGCTAAGGAGTAAACCCTACACAAGGGGAGTCCCTACAACGGTTGGATGGCACCTTGTATGCTTCCTTCCGGCAACTCCTGCAGCCAAGCTGGTGCCAAACATATTGCTCTGCTTTCCTTTGGACCACATCAGTGAGGCCGAGAAGGGGATCTTGTCAAGTGAGGGCAGCTCAGGACCTCCATGCACATATTGTCAGCTCAATCTGCTGGAGCCTATGTTCACATGCTGGGGAAGTCTCTAGCTCACTGAGGGTTTGAGACCCATTGGCTACCCTCACCTGGTTTAGCCAGCCAGTCAAAGCCATGCCACAATGCTGACAGCTTCCAGGAACCATAGGGGAGAGCTGAACACAGGGTAGGGACCAAAGGTGAACAAGCTACCCCAGAAAGAGCATGATGTGTGCAGCGGTTTGACTTCACCCCTGGAGGCACACTCCATTGTTTCTCCAAAACGGACGGATGCCAACAACAGCAGCAGCAACAATATCCCTGATTGCAATGGCACATCACTGCATGCTGTTGCTCGCAGAGCCATCTCCACTTCCACTCTCAGTACATGTGGCTGCAGTAGTGCATTCTGGCTTCTCAAAGCAGCTAGTGCCAGTTTAAAAAGAAAGAAGCAAAGGCAGACCAAAATCATGGAATTCAGTGGAAGTGGATTTCGAAGCAGACCATGTCCCAAATTGCATGCTAACCTGGGAGGTGCTGACCAGTTGAGGCCACTTTGAGATTCAGGCCCACCAAATTCCACAAGCATCCCTGGCTGCCTCTACTAAAAAGTGATGCTTTAAGTCAGTAGTTCCCAATTAGCTAAATAATGTGGACCCCCTGTTTCTCAAAACCCAAGCCCTGGACCCCCTACCTTTGAAGATTTAGATATCTCTCTGGTATTTTTGTTATGTGAATGGTGCCACAGACTCCCCCCCAGGTGGGTTATGTACCCCCCCCCTCGAGGTCCACAGATCAGCAATCTGGAACCACTGCTTTAAGTGATGTCTTGTTGCATGAAAACTCTTTCTGAACTGGTGTTTCTTCTGTGACACATGCAAGTCATTATGTGATGTTGCAGTTGTCCAGTGATGAGAAGGGTATGAAATTACCCTGTTGCAATAGGTGGATATCAGGTTTCTCACTCTCTCTATAACTAGTATTGCTGTTCATAACAGCGTTGGGGAATAAATGGTGTCTGTTTTTATCTTGACAGATAGTAGTAGTGCAACAATCAATATGTTTGGAAGGCAGCTGTCTGTCTTGATATGGATTCTCGTATGGGTGGATACAGCGTGTCAGCTGTAACCACCTGCATGAAGGTTTACTATCCCTTAAATGTCTGGGCAGCCATGCATCTTAGCATGTTATTTATGTGAGTTCTCACCTATTATTAAAATCATAGAGTTGGAAGGGACCCCAGGGGTCATCTAGTCCAACCCCCTGCAATGCAGGGATCTCAAGTAAAGCAGCCGTGACAGATGGACATCCAACCTCTGCTTAAAAACCTCCAAGGAATGAGAGTCCACAACCTCCCAAGTGCCTTCAGTATTGGAAGCCCATTTTTTGACAAGTCTAATTTCCAGGGAGGGGGCAGATTCTCATTAGAATTGTGCGCAGTTCTGGCAAGAGTCCTCCCTGCAGTGGGACAAGGTAGGGAGGGCTTGTGCAACACCTATGAGAGGGCCAGGGATTCCAACTCAACTCATTTTATTTCGGCTTTAAGCCCATAGACATAACAACCAAAAACAGAAACAGCACAGTCTGGTTTACAATTGCTAACAGTAAAATAGATTAAAAGGGATACTCAATTGAATAAAGTATGATAAAAATTAAATTAAAATTTCAAGCTGTATATAACAATCCATTGCATTTCTTAAGTGTCAGAACTGATGTCAGAAATTTTGCCATATGTAGGGTTATAATCGAGTCTGAATCTTGCAACAGAAGAGCAAGGTAAGACTCTTCCAAATACCCCGGTAATTTTTGAGTTAATGGAAGTAATAGAGTCTTTCGGGCGGCAGAATACAAGGGGCAGACAAACACTATGTGATGAAGGGATTCAATCGAACGGTTATCACAGGCACATAAGACCGAAACTTGGCCCCTAGAAAATCTATGAAAAAGGACGTTTGAGGGGAATACATTAAACCGTGCTTTAATAAAAGCGAAACGATGACTAGAGGGCCAGGGATGAGGAGAGGCAGATCGGCTGAATGGAAAGATCCTGCAGGACATCCTTTCCTCCCTCGCTAACATGTATGTAAATATGTTTGCTCCTCTATGAAGACCGATAAACATACCGATATAGCCATGCAAATTCAATGATAACGATGGTGTACACATGCCTGGACTTAGGTATGCATGCACACACAAACATGGCTCTGTGTGTGTCCATCGCCGACTTCAGGCACTCGTTTGTGCAGAGACCCCATCACCATCGCTCCTAAATCAGCTAAGTAAATGTCCTTTTCTCTCAGTTAAGCTTCAAGTCACCAAGGCCATCGTGCAGCTTTGAAACGCCGCCACCCTCACTTCTTTTCCTGGCTGCACACTGCTCTGTTTAAAGATGAAAGCATCTTTGGAAGGAGAAGAAAAAAGTGTGGGGAGCTGCAGGGCACAGCAGATAATTATGTGTGCAGTTGGAGCTTGTTCTAATGAAGCCTTCATCCTGCCTAGAACATCTGCTGTCCCCCACAGAGAGCACCACCTAGAGACCTGTGAGAGACTGCGCATCAGGCCAACATGCGCACTCCCCCTTGGTTTGCTTCTAAAGCTCCGGTGGGAATTGCCAGCAAATTGACCAGCTGATTCCTCTTTGTGCTTTGTGGCATGCTGCCCTCTTTCATTCAGCAGCATCCTTAAGTACCTATTCATCTCTTTGTAGGGCCAGGCAGCCCATTTGAAACCTTCTCCTACAAAATGTGGAGGAACGGAACCTGTGATTCTTCAAAACGAACCACAGTTAGAAATTCAGTGCCAAGCTCACCCCACCCCAAACACACACACACACACACACACACACACACACCACTGTTCTTGAAATAAATGTAGATGGCAACTTGCAGCAGGAAAAGTATGGTTTGGGTTTTTTTATTTTAAAAATCTGGATATTTAGGAAAATGGATGGCTACCAAAATACTTGCTTCCCCCAGCCCAAAAGGCTTAAACGTTTTGCAAAGATGGTTTCAGCCAGTTGTAGATACATTACATCTCATTTGCACACCAACCTGAAAGCCTCTGTAAATCCAACCTTTAAGACATAACAGATTTAAAGAAAGGCAGGAGGAGTTTTAGATAGGAGTAGGGATGGGTGAATGTGCCCTTTTTAGCTTCTCTCTGTTTCTCATTTTTTTCAGTTTTAAGTTCAGTTCTCCATATTTCTGCATATCATTTTGCAATAAAAAAAAAAGTCATGAAAATTCACTTTCAGTGAGATTTTCTCCTAATGTACACATTTCATAGTCAATTTTGCCTAGGGTACACATTTTTGCAAAGCAATTTCTCCTAATGTAACATTGTGTATATGTTATTGGCGCCTGTGTTTTGGTCCACATCTTGTTTCAGAAAGTGCAAGTTAGGTAAGTGAATATTTAAATGCAAACTGAATCGACTTTTCTTCACCATCCCTAGATAAATGTTATTTGCTGTTCAAGAGGGCTGCATTATAAACCCCGAAGTACAGTGGCTAACACTAAAATGAGCTAGTTTATGAAGAGAAACTAACCAGATGAACAAAGGGCCATAGGAAAGCATGGAGGCGGTCCTGCTCTGTTGACAATCTTGTGAACATGCAGTCCAGGTGCTTGTATCCTGCTCATTCCATTTCCTACACAGGCAGAGCAATCCTAATCCTGCCCGGGGAGCAAGGGGGCAGAGTGAAGTGGCAGCTTTATTGCTGCAACCAAGCATGCCAGGCAAGGCAGAAGGTGAGGACACACACACACACACACACACACACACACACGCTTCAGCTTCATGCCCTCACCCCTGTGCCAAAATGCCCCATTTAAAAGATTTCCACTGGCTACTGCCCACAAAATCCCCCCCCCTTCTTGCACTCCAATCTAAATCAAGATATCAGCATCCTCTGCAGCATCCATGAAACTTGGTGCCCGGTGCGACAGATCCAGTTGTGTTCCCCTAAATCTGCCTCTGTTCCCAGCCATCAGGTTGAAGCTCAGGGCCTCCCATTCAGCTGAGCCTCCTCCTTCCGAAATGGTGTTTCCCAGAAGTCAGCAGAGAGTCACCTACTTGCCAGCCTAACGCCCCAACCCCCCACCCCCGCCCGCCAACAATATCGGGGATTAGTATTGCGCTGCCACTCTCATTTCATTGGCAACAAAACGCTAAGTTCATATGAGCTTAATTCGGTTTCATACAAAGCTGTCGTAGTCATGTATTGCACATTTAAGCCGATCTCAATGCAGTTTAAGTGCTGTGCAGTGCAGTCCTATGCACATCTACTAAAAAGTAAGTCCCACTGTATGCTCAACACGGCTTACAACAGGAACGTTTATGCAAGACTGCAGCTTAACATTCAGTGTTCTGCCCGGACACTGAGGTCCAGCGCCGAGGGCCTTCTGGCGGTTCCCTCACTGCGAGAAGCCAAGTTACAGGGAACCAGGCAGAGGGCCTTCTCGGTAGTGGCACCCGCCCTGTGGAATGCCATCCCACCAGGTTTCAAAGAGAACAACAACTACCAGACTTTTAGAAGACATCTGAAGGCAGCCCTGTTTAGGGAAGCTTTTAATGTTTAATAGACTGTTGTATTTTAATATTCTGTTGGAAGCTGCCCAGAGTGGCTGGGGAAACCCAGCCAGATGGGCGGGGTATAAATAATAAATTATTATTATTATTATTATTATTATTATTATTATTATTATTATTATTAACCTAGGAGCCCTGGAAATGGAAACTGCTTAAAGAACTAGGGATCTCTAATAATACTTTCACAGCACTCCTAGTAAAATAAATATTTCATAGTTTTCTGAGGTAAATGATGGTGGATACAAATAGTCTACAACAGGCATGTCCAACTCCCAAGAGACTGTGATCTACTCCCACTATAAAAAAACAACTGGCAGTGATCTACCCATTGGATTGACCAAAGTTGTTGAGTTTTTTTGGGAGAGGAATACCCAAAGTTGATTGCAATCGACCTGTTGGACTTGCCTGGTCTGCCAATATAATGCAGATATATATACTTAATCATAGGTGTTTTCAATGCTTAATTTATTTAAAAATAAATGAGGTGCCAGTAATTATATCTTGATAAATGTCCTGTGGGTGCCAGCACAAAATGTCTACTGTGGGCAGGGAAATAAAAGATGTGACAATACTTGGTACCAGTGAGTACTGTCACAAAAAAGCACTGGGTATAGCCATTAGCTGGTAAAGCACAGATTATTCAGTGGTAAAAGAAAAGGCGTCAGTGCTAATTTATATGAGCAGACAATCTGGCAGGAGCGGTAAATAGTTTTACACAGCCTTAGAAAATATCTCTTGGCTACTGTCACCCAGCCAATTGTGACAATTTTATTGTACAATATTAGTTGCTTAATTCTTACCACCTTTAACACCTATTAGAGCGGATTCGCTCAAAGACATACCACAGCAGAAACAAACATTGATGGCATTTAATCATCCTGTCTCTCAGCGGAGCCTTATATTAGCAAGAAGCCATTTGTGTTTCTTTCATTGATGCACAAACGAGACAACAAGTATGCCCATCAAATAATCACACTTAACTGGACTCTCAGCTGCCTTAAGTCTCTAGTCCAATTATGGGAGCCTATGATTAAACTGCCTGTCATCAAAAACGTCAGATTTCATCTGCCTGAGGTCTCCGAGAGAAGCAGATCAGGCAGAGTAATGGAGCCATTTATATCCCAGATCTGAAGCATTTGCTACAACATAGAAATTAGTGTAGTAAAGCCAGGCTGCCATGAAGCAATGCCAGATGTTAAGTTATTGGCCTCATTTGTGCCTACGATTAAGTATGGTTTTTAAGAGCTGTATGCATCTACTTGTCCGTCTGGAATAACCAAACATACAATATGTGCCTGGCTAACCACAGCCTTAGGATGCACCACACAGGCACTTTATGCTGTTAAGTGTTAAAATAAATACCCCGACTGCACGCAGGGAGAGTCTGGAAAGTTATGTAAAACCATAGACGAATTGTTATAACCACAGTGTTTAATTTTTAAAATGACCCAATAACCTGGCTGACTAAAAGCATAAGTGTGGGATTAGTAAACTGGTCACTTATAATTATTTATTTTTGCTTATTTATTTAATACATTTATATCACACTTTTCCTCCAGTGAGCTCAAGGTAATGTGCATGGTTCCTCATTTAATCCCCATAACAACCCAGTTGTGGTAGGTTAGGCTAACTTTATGTGTGCACCACCCTGAGCTCCTTGGAAGGAAGGGGAAGATGTCAAAATGTAAATTAAGTAAATTTTGGAGCCCAGTATTGAACTAAGTTATGGTCAAAGAAGGCCCATTAAAATTAATGGACCTAAGTTAAGTCAGACCAGGGCTATCATTGGATAGAACCCCAGGTCTTCTGATTGCCTCAGAAACTAGGTTCAGCCCTTTCCCTTCATAAATATCTCAGTTTACCAGCAGTTAGTAAGAATTTCCTGTCACAGGCCACCTGTGAAGGACTCTTTACAGCAGGGGTAGGGAACCCCCAAATGTTTGCTAGACTCCAACTTCCATCAGCCCCAATCAGCATGATGGGAGTTGTAGTCCAGCAACATTCCCCACCCCACTTTATTATTTGACAACAATCACAGGTAACCAACTTTGTTGCTGTGTTTACAGGAGCAAGAAAGGCAGGATGTTAGTTTTCCAAGAACAGCAATCAACCCAAAGTTCAAGTGTGTGATCTTGAAAGTGTGACATGAATTTCCCTTTACTCCCCCTCTCCCCTCTCTTCTCTGTTTGTATCTCTGCTTTTGTTCCGCTTCCCCCTTCTGCCGCCTATATCTCTCCCTCCTCTCTGTGATGCTGTTTCCCCTTTACATCTCTCTCCCCCTGTATTAAATCATCCGGAAATAATACATTCCCCTAGCGCTTCAGGGCTGAAGCTCTTGCCTGCCACAGTGCCACACTTCACCATGGCAACCTGCAGGGAGGGTTAATCGATTTGGGGAAAGGGCGTGTTTCCTTCATGCTGACAGCGAGGGCTGATTGGCACATACTGTCCCTTAACATGCTTACGGAAGACAAACAGGTGGCAGATACAGCTCTCAGCACAATGAACTACTGTCACCATTCGTTCCCCCAGCCCTCCCCACTGCTTACATGGCATTCCTGTAGGGATAAAGGGAGCAGGACCCCGTGCACATTGGTATAGGGCTCCCCTATATCTCATTCATTTTCCCTTCTTCCCTCCCCTTTGTGGTTTTCAACACTGAATGTGCTCAGTGGCTTAAATCTTCCTCCTCAAGCTGAAGGAGTTATGGAATGAAGCAAAAAAGAAATCTGTCATTACTTAGTTCTGCCTTTGCTGAAATCAGTCTAATATTGAAAATGGCAGAGTACTGAGATTGCTTCAAGTATTTAAATATATATATATATATATATATATAAATTCCTGCACTTCTGTGTAGGAATTAAACTGAAGCATCCATGTATGTGTGTCCCTATGAGTACACTCACTAGAAAGTCACGTGTGGCTGCTGCTTCCCAGCATGTTGGGTGTGTACACCGTGAAATTTGTGAATATGCGTTTGTCACACATCACAGTCTATGAACGTGGATTGCACACTAATTCCTGTGCTCACATACCTTCACCGTCAAACACAGATGAATGAAATGCTTTTGCTGGTGGAACTTTCCAATATTTGTCAATTTAGTGCGACAAATGAGAAGGAGCCAATTACTAGAGTCTCACGCTCCCCTCCCCAAGTATTTCAAGGATGGGATAACATTTTTGACAAAGCATCTAGCAAATGTTTGCTGTCCATCTGACATTTGTTGAAGCCCAATCTCACACAACAAGGGCCTCAGTTATTTTGGAAACTTTTGCTCTGTTGAAGTATCTTTTGTGAAACACACAAAAGAAAAGGAAAAAAACAACATACATACGTACATAATTTTATTTGTATGCCATCTTTCCATGCTCAAGGCAAGGCGGCTTACAACATAAAAAATACATAATTGCAACATAACAAAAGTAGTCATAAATAATAAATAAAACATCAAAAAATACACAACCAGACTGAACCATTTCCACATAAATAATAAGATCTAAATAAAGATACAAAACATAATAGAAATAATAGCAACAGCTCCCCTCCCACCCAAAAAAGACCCCAGCCCAAGAGTCTGTTCAGCAACCTCAGCCTTTGTTGCTGGAGTCAGACAGGGCCCCCAAGTGGGAAAAGGCCGGCAAGGCAGGGAGCAGGTCTTCCAGGACTCACAGCCAGCCCAAAACCTTACCTGTTGCTTTTGAAAGGTTACACATGTGTGCTGGTCAAAGCTGGATGTTGAAATTCACCTTCTGCATGACACCATGCAAGAGTTATGTTTTATCTCCTTGAATCAGATATTAGTTCTCTGCTTCCTTTTCTGCCTGCATAGTAGCATACTGTGTGCATATTAGTCTATAGCAGGGCATTCAAGTTGTGGTGCAATGTCCCCTCTAGTGGTGGAGATTGTCTACACAGAGATCTGTAACTAGAAAATGGAACTCATGAAGCTGAATACCACCTTCAAAGTGCCAGATGTCCCTGTTAAATACTCAGGAGATACTTGACCCACTCTCAAGTCAGCACTGCAGTGGAGATGATTGGGAATAGATTTGTATCAGGGACGTGTTATATCCACTCAAGGATTTGTTTTGAAGTAATGGTAGAAATAGTATTTTGCAGCTGACCTGCATTTTCTGAACATAAGCCAGTCTACAATTAAAATCTCAGTTTTCATAACACACAGGGAACAGGTTTTCTCAGTCTCCTGGGAATATATAGAATCCAGCAGCTCTTGACAGAATTCTGGGTTCGACTGAGAGTTCCATTGGGAAGCCTGTGTTTCCATTTGCATCTTGCATTATATCCGCATACAAGATTACTTTCTACAGCTCTCATTTTTACTACTTAACCTAATACATCTTTACATTCTTACCTTGTCCTGAAAGGGTTCTCTTCTTCTTCTGGGCTTCCGTCTTTAGAGGGCTTAGCCTTGCCTGTCTGAGCAACATCTCAACTATGATTCAATAGCTTTCCAGTCAGGGCCAGCTCAAGATATTTGGCTGCCTGAGGCAAAGGACAAGACGACCCCTCCCTCAGTTCCTGGAAGCTGAATCTCAGGTCAACACTGGCAGCATCCTCCACTGCTCCTGAGGGAAATACACAAGATGAGGCGGTGCATGGCAGGCCACGTGTCACCCACAGCTCTTGTTCTTCAACAGCTTGCCACTGCTTCCTCATCACCGCCACCACCACCCTGCCTCAGCCACCTCAGATGGTGGCCTCACTCTGCCAGCCCTGTTTCAGTCCAGTCTCATAACCTCTATCTTAGGAAATAGATCCATGTTCAGTTTTGGGATGAGGCAAGTATTCGATAGGAGGAAGCTCAAAATGCAAACTGCCCTCAAACAGGGCAGCTTAATTCAAGTTGGGTCTTCCAGCATAGCCTGACTCAAGTCAGGGCTCACATCCCACCTCCACCGGGCTCTACTCTGCACATGTGGCCTCGCCTAGTGGGATAGAATCCCTCCTCTGCCTGGTAACCCTTTCCTCAAGTTAAGGGAGTTTTGTTTGTTTGTTTGTTTGGGGAGGGGGAAGGGTAGCAAAGCAGCAGGATAAGCAGCTGAACTGAACATGATCAACATCATTCTACTTCAGTCAAGAATAATGTTGCGGTATACATCTATCACTGTATATCACATACTTCCACAAGGGAATTAATCTGCGTGCTTTTCTCCTTCTGTTCTCTGCAGGAATACCTGGATGTTCTAGGAAGACCCATGGTCTTGGCAGGGAACAAAGCAAAACAGGTTCAGTGGACCAATGTCTATCGGGATGCTTTGGTAAGTAAAATAACTTTATGAGTTCCCACAACTGGTCTTCTGCTTTTCATTTCTTCTCTCCTGTTTGTAAGGTCTACCCATCCACTGCAGTGTCATTTGTACTACTTAATTTATTTATGTCACATGCCTCTTCAGGGTCCCAAGTCTGACATTCTCAATTTGGTATCTTCTCAAGTTTCCTTCAGGAAACAGGCTCTGTGAGTTCCACTGTACAGTGGTGTGAACGCAAGACATAATTTATACCTCCCAGCATGGCCCGTCTCATCTGGATAGTTCATGTCCAGCTTGCAGGCTCCCCATGGACATTTGGTCAGCCACTTGGAGTGCTGGACTAGAAGGACTACTGTCCTGATCCAGGATTCACATCTTATTTTCTTATGTTCTTCATGTTTCAAGGCCATTGGTTTGCACAATATAATTGGTGGTGAGCAATGGAATAAAAATCAAAGCTCCCTGTGACTTGTTTTAAGTTTTTTGGTTTTTTTAAAGAGAGATTTGATCATAGATCTCCTATGTCACACCTATTTGACCTACCGGTATCTGAGGAGTATGGAGCTATTTAGATAACTGTGTTTATCATATTTTCTTGCTTTTGAAATTTGATAGGGTCTGGGCTTGGTCATAACAGGCACTCTGCCAGTGTTCAACCTCACTGAAGATGGCAGCAGTGAAAGGAAGGTATGTTTTCTTCCTGCAATGTCCCCCACCCTGATTTTGACCTACTGCTGATACTCTTGCTCATATCCACAACAGTTAGCCTACTGTGAAGTATGTGTCTGTGTGACAGAGAGAGACTCTAGCATCCAAGCAAAGGTTTGTTTTGTTCTTTGCCTTCCATGTAGATGTCACTGATAGTAAGGTAAAGGGACCCCTGACCATTAGGTCCAGTCGTGTCCGACTCTGGGGTTGCGGCGCTCATCTCGCTTTATTGGCCAAGAGCCGGCGTACAGCTTCCAGGTCATGTGGCCAGCATGACTAAGCCACTTCTGGCGAACTAGAGCAGCGCACGGAAACGCCATTTACCTTCCCGCCAGAGCGGTTCCTATTTATCTACTTGCACTTTGACGTGCTTTTGAACTGCTAGGTTGGCAGGAGATGGGACCAAGCAATGGGAGCTCACCCCGTCGCAGGGATTCGAAACGCCGACCTTCTGATCAGCAAGTCCTAGGCTCTGTGGTTTAACCCACAGCGCCACCTGGGTCCCTAGATGTCACTGATACCTTTAAACAAAAAATGGTGCCATGGAGTCAATTCAAAACCAGTCAATCTGAATCAGCCGAGTATAGCATCTCCCTGCCAAATTTTATGACATTCAAAAGAAGTAAACATGGGGCAAGATTATAAATGATGGAGGGGCAGTTGGCTGGGATTTTTCCAAAGCAAATGCAAGTCAGTCAGCCCACCAGCTGACCACCTTCTTGTCCTGTGTTTATTGTTTATGTACATCAGCATCATACCTTTATGACCAGGGCTGCATGCCAAATCAATATAGTGTTTATTTATTAAATTTTGTTAAGTGGGAAGGTACCTGAAGTCAGGAGTGGCAATAAATTCTTCCTTCAAACGACAGGTGAGCAGTAAGCATTTTGAAACATACTATAATCTACACTCCTGCACAAAGTAGAACTTCACCCAGTTATTTCTGTATTCAATACTGTGTGCTGTGTCAAAGTCCTGGGATGGATACTGCCCTGTAAGATCGCTGGTTTGGGTGCAGCTGTATCACTGGAGGAAAAGAAAATCTGCATCTTCTATGGGTCAAACAGCAGGAATGCGGTGTCATTATTTATAGAAGAACACCTTGCAGTGGTGTCCAAACTTTTTTCAAAGAGGGCCACATTTGATGAAATGAAGGGCTGTGGGGGCCGACCAAAGGGCCAACCAAAGTTGTTGACCTTTTTTGAGGACTGAACTTGTTGAGCTTTTTTTAGGGAGGGGCCAGATTACACTGACCGGTGGGCTGGATTAGGCCCCCGAAACGGACTTTGGACATGGTCAGAAACAGACCTGGACACTAATTACCTGTGAGATACAGAAGCATGAATAGTGTGGGAGCTCCCTGTGCTGCAGCATTGCTAAAGCTAGGTAGGGCACCAACCTAGAGGAGAGATCATTGAAATCTCCTATCTGCATTCTCAGAGAAGAGCAGGTGGTGATGGTGGTAGTAGGAACAGTAGGAACAATAATAACAATCGGTAGCTGCTAATGTAGTTGGCAGAGCCACAGAGCCACCCTGATACCAGCATCGCTGTAGCTTCCCTGGGCAGGACTCAGGTGGCAGAAAGGACAGGGCTGCACAGGCACACTGGGGGAGTCCAGCAGCAGCAGCAGTCTTGGAAAGCCAGCTCCAACACACTACACTCATCACAGTGCCTACCATCTTAAGTATTTCTATTGGAATTTCTCACCTTGCAATGGCACCTGAATTCTAAAACAAACAAGCCCCACTAAACTGAGCACTAATACCTCTCTTCTCCCCAGTGAGTAGAATCCCAGCATGTGTCAGCAGTCTGTCTCATTTGCCTTATGCTTCCCAATTCACGTTTGTTTAGATTTATTAGCAGTAATAGACCTGCCATGGCATTCTATAGCTGCTTTCTGTTAAGCAGCCAACGATCTGTTTCTCAACTAGGTAAGCGACAAGGCCAAAGACCAAGCCATTTATTCTCCAGGGAGCCCAGTTACTGCCTCATAAAGCAGCATGGCAACTCCATTGCAGTCATTATCCCATGGCGTGCAGTGTAGCAGTTGGTATTGTGGCTTGTTGCAGGTGCAGGCACCGGTGTCTCTTTAAGAGGAGAATGTACTTGTCTTAAAGAAGCATGTGGTTAGGGTAGGAGAGCCTGATAAGGGACTGACTCTGATTTCAGTGCCCTTGTCAGTTATTGGATTCTGTTTACTGTTGGGATTAGTTTGCTTTTAGCTGTTTACAGCTCCCTCATGGGGTGAACCACTGAGCTGCTGGGGGGAGCTTTAGTTCTCAGTGAGCTTCCATCCTCCAGCTGACTCACCTGGGCTGGCCATTGGATCCTGCTGGATGGCTTCCAGCTCCAGTTGAGCTTTGCTCAGTTGAATGTGTCCCACATCCATCCATCCATCCATCCATCCATCCATCCATCCATCCTGTTTACCTAATACCATGAGAGAAAAGCTGTAAGGTAGGTCCAAATGACACCGTGATTTGTCTACATTGTGATGCTTGAACAGTACATAAGCTGAGTTAGTCTTGGAAATGCTCAAGCATTTTGTGGATCGCCATGCCATCATTTTACTTCATTTGGGAAGGCTGTGCAATCCAGATGCATGCATGTGAAAATTAAAAGGAAATCATATTGATTTTCCCATGTCAAAAAAGGGCTGCTGAGTCTTCTTATCATACACTCCCAGTGGTTGAGTATTTTAAATACAGTAATACCTCCGCGAACATCCGCCCCATCGACCGTCCATTTCAGCGAACGTCCGTGGCAAACCCGGAAGTACTGGAACGGAGTACTTCCAGGTTTGCCTCTCGCGCATGCGCAGAAGTTGAGCGTCCCTTTTGTCGAGCATCCAGGGCTCCGGAACAGATCCCAGACTCAAAACAAGGTACCACTGTATAGGTTAAAAAATGAGTGTGTGTTTGTGAAAGAGAGACACACACAGAGACATATTATTGAATCCAGGTGTATAAATGGGATGTCAGAGAAAGGAGGTTCAAATGTGAAACGTTTGGAATAGTGAAGTGTCATCCACCCTCTTCAACTGGGGATCTCCCTCATCTTGCACAAGTATTACACTTTTCCCTGTTTGGCTTGGCTATGACAAGTTATCCCCTGTCCTTCTCTTTATATCAAGGACATGGGGGCAAATAAAAAACTGCATCACTATTGGATGGCACCTATGTCGTCCACGACTTCAGTCTCTGAAATATAACTCCTTTTGCTGCTCGTGTTTTTTCAGAACCAGCTCATCCTCGGTGTTATGGGGATTGACGTGACTCTGAATGACATCAAGAAGCTGACGCAGCGATACAATGTGCGTAAGGAATGGATTCCTTCCCTCAGAATGGCATTCTTCCACTCGCCATTCCCTGCAAAGTCTCAGCCGTGATAAAGAGCAAGCAGGCAGGGAAGAGAGGCGTCTTTGGGAATTGGCATGAGGTTCACATTTGCACAGAATTCTCCTAATTGCTTCCTGCACTCCAGTTCCAAATCAGTGCCACCTATCTGATAGTCATTGCTTCTTCTGCAGTGAGAGAATTGGGGGGGGGGACCTGTTTAGAAGGCCTTAGGTGTCTGTTCTGTGCTTGGGTTGATTAATGGAGGAGGGACAGAGGTCTGTAGAGATTATCTGTAGCAGTGGCATGGGAACTTTGATGCAATTCCGCTCTTTCATCTTGAGCTGTAATTTGTTTCTCTTGTTGTCCTCCCATCCAGTTAGGGGCCAACGGCTATATATTTGCTATTGATCTGAATGGATATCTATTGCTACACCCAAATCTGAGACCTCAGGTAAGTGCAGTTTTCCCCTCCTTCGAATAACCATTGCCACCCATCACCACCCAAAGATAAGGTGACTTTCCATCCCATTTGCCCGACAAAATGAAAGTGTATCTGTTTGGCATCATCTGCTCTCTGTCGCTGCTTTTCACCACACCATCCGCTCAAAGAACATTTCCATAGGTCATTGCCATGTTTTCCTTCAAACTTCAATGTAATAAGCAGTGACTTGGTGCAAAATTCCCTTTCTGTTATGCAGAGGGTCGATATACCTGTCTACAGCTGGATTGCTGTCCAGCTGCGAACAAATGATTAGGTGGGAATATTAGTGGTGACAATTTGACACCAGATTGAAAGTAGTCCCAAACAGCTATCACCAAACAAGTGAACTGTCCATATTCAGCCACAGATTTGCCACCAAAAAGCAAGCATTATAACCGAAAGCACCAGTGCTTTCTCTCTGTTGATGGTTGTTGTCATTATTAACCAACAGTCAAATATTTGCCTATTTGTTTAAAATCAATATGTTGAATTCAGCCTTTTGCACTTATCCAGCTCCTGCCCTTTCTGTTTCTATGGCCCTTCTTTTTCCTACACCTTTCGTGAAGTTTCTTCTCTTCCATCCATCCCTTTTGGTATTTAGTACCTGCCCTCATGATTCCTAACTCTTAACATCCCTAGATCACACACCTTTTTTTCCTATCCTCCCACCTTATGTGGATGCTTTTCTTATATTGAACTATATTCACGGTCATAGCATAGACTCACAAAGCCTTCCCCTAAAGTCTGAACTAAGAGCAGGAACATGCTGTGGTGTCACAGAATGTTCACTAACATTTTAACTGCTGAGAGGTTTGACTAGCTATTTCCAATCAAAATGTGAAATTCAGCCATTCTCATCTCCACCTTTCTTAGCAACATAAAAGAATCCATTTTGCTTTAGACCCTGCTAGAGGGATTTCCACATTATTCTGCCTCCATGTCTTTCTCCTCAGCCATCCTGGGTTTCTCTCCAGAGCTCATACCTGTGCACAGCCCTTCCTGTCTCCAGCACCTCTCTGTGGTTTTTTTTGTTTTTATTAACCTTTCACATATACATTTTGCACTTACTTTCATTTCCATTTTATAGCACTTCCTCATCAGTAGCTTAGTGATACAGGTTGGACTGCAAAAAGCTGAATTGCCCATATGTGGCAAGGGTGGCAAGATGCCAAACAGGATGGGATTCCTGTGCCTTTAAAAGTTTTGTGGAATAGAATGTTTCACTTTTCTCACCCTTGCATGATGACTATTAAAGATGATTTTATTAGGCCCACTCATTTTAAAAGTATGTTTTCTTACAAATACTTTATTTTATGTAAACCACTTAGAGGTGTTTTCTTTTATTAAGCAACATATACCATATTTTTCCGTGTATAAGACTATATTCCCCCCACCCCCATTTTTTAAAGTTTAAAATTGGGGGTCGTCTTATACACGGAATGTTTAAAATATTTATTTCTTAATTTGGGGCTCAAAAAATAGGGGGCATCTTATACACGGAAAAATACTGTACATCTTGTTAAATAAAATAGAGAGACAGCAGCACTATTCTCTTTTGCACTTGGTCACTATGTCCTAAAAAATAAGGTCACTAGGAAGTCTGGGTAAGGACTGGGATCTGGGCCTCCCTGCATTATCTGCCGCACCAAGAAAGTCTCCAGTTACCTGTGTAAGCAGGAAGCCCTTCTGTATCTGGTAGTTCATCAGAATTATAGGCCGATACAAGCAAGCCATTAAAGGGCAAACCGAATGTTTTCAAAAAGTGGGAGATTAAGACTGGGAGAAAACCCCATTGAACTCAGTGGGATGTGGGCAAGGGAAATCAGAAAGTGATTAGACATGCAAAGGATTGTCCTGTAAGGGTGTGCCAACAGATGGAGCATTTCCATCTGCCAATTCTCTGAGGCTAAATGTAGACCATCAACACATTTCTCTGTGGCTGCATGTCTCACTCTTACCAGCTGCCTCCATGTGTGCCAAATGCTCCGACCCAAGAGCCGGTGAATACCTTGGGTGTCAGCCAGTCCGTTAGCAGAGGGGGAGAATCTCATCATCTCCCTCAACAACAAATTGCCCAGACTGATGGAAGGCAGCAGCAATAAGAGATTTCATATCAGCCAGAGGCATGAGTTGGCCCTGCAGCGGCTCCTGTCTTCTCAGGAGAGGAGGATTATGGTCTGTGATGTTCAGCGAACAGGGAATCAGTATATGATCTGCAGGACTCCCGTTCTGCAGTGTGTGTAGATGGGTACAGCCCGTTTCTCGCAACTGTGACTTCCCTGCTTGTTCATTCTTTGCTTGTATTTGCACAACCTATTTGTTTTAACATAGCGGATGAATGATGACTGGGGAAACTGGGCAGGGTTGGTCCTAGGTGCTTGGGAATTAAATTAATCTAGACTTCAGCTAATTATTCACCACTCCAACGCTGGGAGCCATTTGCTGTACTTAATGCGGAGCAGGAAATGGTGTTCTTGTCAGCCACAGAGCGCTAATTGCCACCTCTCAAGGACGTGATGTATGGACTTCCCTTCTACTCCTGGCAGGTGTAGACGGGAATTAGCTGGCCCCTTTTTATGAAATATTACTTCCTTGGGATATTAAACACGCACACGAGAAGGAGTGAGTGAGGAGCCCCAGGCTAATTTATCTCAGGGGACGCTCTACATCTATCAGGGTGGGTCAAGGAAAACAGGCTTCCAGCTCAGATACCGTTCAGATAAATCTATCATTAAGAGGCCAGCCAGGAATTAGGGCACTGAGAAATGGCAGCGATCAGAGTGAGATATGTTTCATTGGCAGAAACTTCCAACTCAGTTCATCAGTGTTATTAATAGGCAAGTGATGTGGCAGAGACGGACAGAAAGAGCACCAATTTATTCACTTGCCTCAGTCTCACTCTGATCAATAACCATTTAAATTGCTCAGCAGAGTAGCACCACCACCACCCAAGACTCCATGCATTTTCTGTGCTTGGCCTGAACTCAGTCAACTTTTGCACAAGTATCTCTCTTCAGGTAGAACCAACATTTCATCTTGGCAAATTCAAATTTGGAAATTCAAATCTGTTGAATTTCTATACTGCCCTTCATTGAAGGATTGCAGGGTTGTTTACAATATAAAAACACAAAACTATTTAGCATAGTAACAAACAAAAACAATAACCCCCCCCCCACACACAAGCAGTTTAAAAGACCATAGATCATTTAATTGGCCAAAGGCCTGGGAGGAGTGTTTTCCCCCTGATGCCTAAATATAGGTAACGAAGGCACCAGGTAAGCCTTGGTCCAGTATACCTGAAGGAGCGTCTCCACCCCCATCGTTCTGCCCGGACACTGAGGTCCAGCGCCAAGGGCCTTCTGGCGGTTCCCTCACTGCGAGAAGCAAAGCTACAGGGAACCAGGCAGAGGGCCTTCTTGGTAGTGGCGCCCGCCCTGTGGAACGCCCTCCCAGCAGAGGTCAAAGCGATAAACAACTACCTGACATTTAGAAAATACCTGAAGGCAGCCCTGTTTAGGGAAGTTGTTAATGTGTGGTATTTTAATATATTTTTAATCTTTGTTGGAAGCCGCCCAGAGTGGCTGGGGAAACCCAGCCAGATGGGCGGGGTACAAATAATAAATTATTATTATTATTCCACAAACTGAGCTACCACAGAAAAGGCCCACTCTCATATTGCCACCCTCCAGACTTCTCATGAGGGAGGCACATGAAAAAGGGCCTCAGATTATGATTGCAGAGTCCAGGTTAGTTCATTAGCTTTGTATGTCCTTGCTATCAATATGGGGGAGGGAGGCTTGAGGATGAGAGAGACCTTTTTTTGGTAAATTCTGTGCTTCTATTTTCTCAACTGCAAAATGTAAGGAGGCGGGAGAATTCCAGGAACCTGTGACCCTGGACTTCCTTGATGCTGAACTAGAGGACGAGAACAAAGAGGAGGTAAGTGAAACCTTGGAGGTGGGGTCTGTTCTGTTTTCGGAAGTTAAGTGCATACAAGACTATTAAGTCGTGGCCATGTGGCCAAAAGCAAAGCTATAAGCCAGTTGTGAATATGCTTATGGCTTTGTAGAAGCATTTCGCTCGCTGCAGAAAAGTAAGATTCCACCACGGGTTCGTTTGCAGATGTGTCCCCATATTAAACAGCAATTCACCTTCCTCAATAAAGTGAATGCTACCATTTCAACAAGATTCCCAGTAATGGCAGCAGTAGGCAATGACTGCTGCAGATATATGTACCTTACACTTCCATGTAGCAAAATGCACTTACCCAGTAAATATGCCAACATGTAGGACCAGGGATGGGCAGATATGTCAGTTTTGGTTTCTCTCAGTGTGTCATTTTCCCAGTCTTGAGTTCAGTGCGTCACATTTCCATGTCAGATTGCATTATTTTTTTTAAGTCCTCATGAAAATTCATCAGCAATTTAGTGCAAATTTCTCTTAATACATACATTTTTGTTTGCAGTTTCGCCTAATATTTTTGAAAAGCAATTTCCCCTAATATGGTGCAATTGTATATGTCACTTTCATCAATTTTAATGCACACTTTGCCTTATTATATGTAGTTTTGTACACATTATTTAGCTGGAGAACTGCACTGAAAAAATCAGTGAAGGATGGCTATGCTTTACTCTGTGTATTGTTTTGGAAAGCGTGAATTATGTGGGTTCACCTTTAAATGTGAACTGAATCGAAGGTCTACCCCATCCTTATCAAATATATTCATGTCTGTTTTGCCTCATGCTATAGTAACCAATGATCAAACAGGGTTTCTTGCCCCATGTACACATGATGTGTATATATAGGGGGAGTGTACAAGCTGCTACGTGAAAGTGTTATCTGCATAGGAATTGCCACACATGAAACAGCCCTTAGAGGCCTGGCCATGTATTACAATCCTGATGCATTTTCACAGAACTTGCAGATGGGATCTGTTCCTTGGCCAATGAAAAATGGCGCCCTGTGTTTATGCCATAACTGAGAGATAGCACAGGGTAGGGAGCATCTTGGGGTATGAATCCTATCTCCATCCTTGAGACTAGTGTTCTGGAATTTCTCAGCATCCAGTTGGAAAACATGGGTAGAGCTCTCATTTTAATTACCTATCTTAGAATATTAAAATAGTTTTCTAGAGAGGTAAGAAAAATGTCCAATTGCTATGTGCAACTTATGGCACACTGCCATGTGCAATGCCTCCCTTCATGTTCTTTTCTCCCCCCACTCCAGATCCGGAGAAGCATGATAGATGGATTTAAGGATCAGCGATACATCAAGACTCTGGTCAAGTCCCAAGATGAGGTAAAAACGTGTGGTGAACTTTCAGATTGTTCAGCAAACGTAAGAGTGAAGTGGTCTGTGTAACCAGGAGTTTTAAAAGACTGGATTAGTTTGCCTAATAGTGTTTGCTTAATAGAGAAGGAATGCATGAAGGTTGGGAGTAAACATAAAAACCCTTGAAGTTGACTTATATTGAGTTAACCCATTCGCCCATGTAGACCACTCAACTAGTGGGCCACAGCCTGATCCAGTGTAAGTTGCAACAGAACCACTACCACCATTCAGATATATGGGGAAAGTTTAAGAAATGAGTCCCCAATTGCATGTTTGGTTTAAAAGTGGGTCCCAGGTCTGAAAAGGTTGAAGGTGGTTGAGCTATACCATTGTTTTCTACTCTCCCTGGTAATGGCTTTCCAAGTTCTATAGAAGAGGCTTTGCCATTCTCTTTAACGGCTAGCTCAGGCATCCCCAAACTTCGGCCCTCCAGATGTTTTGGACTACAATTCCCATCATCCCTGACCACTGGTCCTGTTAGCTAAGGATCATGGGAGTTGTAGACCACAACATCTGGAGGGCCGCAGTTTGGGGATGCCTGGGCTAGCTTAAAGGCACAAAATGACAAAAAAAGCTGTCGTTCAGGACTTGTTCTTGGGTGAGAAAACCAACCTGACTTGTATTTGCAAAATGCGAATGGAACAAACTGGGAGATTATGACCTCCTTGGCTTTGTGCACCTTATTTTTGGTACAGTGCCAACCAAGTTTGGAGAGCTTGGAAAGGTGTTACTGGAGTCTATATACATTCCATCTCCCTCTCCAGGGTGGTGGTGAAGTTGAATCTGGCTCCTGAATGGTCATACCTGGTTTTGGGTAATCAGGACCTGTTAGTGCTCAGCCGTTATGGAAGCATTCTCCCTGCCTGAGACGATTGCAGTGATTTGGGGCATTTTGTCATTGTTCTGGAGGACTGCAGTATATAGACGAAGTCTGCCTTGTCAGATGCAGTTCAGGATTTCACCAGAATGGGAGAACATACCATCATACCCAACATACCATCATCCCAACACTTGTGGCAAGCCACACTCTGGGCCTGGTGTTCTTGATTCAGCAGGATAGTGATCTGGATTTGGATAAGATTCTGTTGACTCATTTTCCATGGTTAGACCAGTTCCTTATAAGATGGGAATCTAGTAGGATGGCTCTCTCTCAGAGGTTGATGGATCCAGATGGATTCCTGAGACCACTGGGGCAGTTTCCAATCTGCATGGCTGGATCTTCTATATAGATTCTAATCACCCAATGGGATACAGAGATGAGAGTAGTAGTAAATTTAGAAGGGCAGGCACGCATCATGACAGTCTCCATAGCTGGAGTCTACAGCTCTGCTGTCAAGTTGATTCACTGCAGGACTGCATGATTTGAAACCTCAAATGACACCTTGAAACAATAGTTTCTGCTTCAGCTTCTAGGGACTTCATACCGAAAAAGAAATGGCTGCCCCTGTGGTACAATCAGCGTCGCTGGAAACAGTAGTGGAAGCCATCATTTTTCAGCATTGTTTGAGGCTTCAGTTTCATGCAATGTGGCAGTGAGCTAGCGGCACAGCTGCTGGCTTGCCAATTTACTAGTAGAGAGAGAGAGAGAGAGAGTGCAAAACCTGTTCTGGATTATTACATCATCATTCTGGTTTTTGATATCAATCCAGAGTGGCACCATGTTCATGCAGTTTCCACAATCGCTCCTAGGCATGCTCTTACATTGACTTGAACCCAGCCAGCTCCTTTGTTTTCTAAGGAGCCTAAGAGCAATGAAGCAATTGGGAAGACTTCTAGAATGCAGGTTTTGGAAGACTCACAATCAGTCTAAATAAAAGAACGTAAAGGACTGGTTACAATGAATATTCTTTTAATTTTTATTGTGAATTAATATTGGTGTTTTTACTATTCTGCTGTGTGCTTTATTAAACCATGGAAGAAATAATAATAATAATAATAATAATAATAATAATAATAATAATAATAATAAATGCTCTCACTCTTATTTCTTCACCTTTGACCTTCCAGAGATACATAGATAAAGTCTACAGGACCTATACCTGGGCTCCTATCAAAAGCACAAACTATAGGTAAGGAGCTAACAAGAAGCAGCATGGAGTAATAGCTTCCTTCGTCCTATTCAGCTGAACCTCCACCATGAATGGTGATCCGAAAGAGTGCTTCAGAATCTCAAGAGAGCTATTTAGAAGGCAGTAGGGATCTCTAGGAGGCCAAAAGGGCAGCACTGATTTGAGTGAAGGAAAAATCACTTTGTGACTGGGAACTAGGAGAGCTGTCCTTCATTGAGGCAATACATGATACTCCTGTCCCCACCATCCCCACCTAACACTGTCACTGTACATCCTCTATGCATTGTAACGTGGTCTTCTCAGGACTTCTGCCAAACCATGTTGAAATGGTAGGTTAACAAGAGATCTACAGTGCGCAATGCGGGAAGGGGAGAGATCCAAGTGAGCAATGTGCTCTTGACAAATCTAGGACTGGATTTCATCCTTTCATTCCCTCAGGGCCAAATCCTAGGCTCTGCCCTGCTCCTTGAGGAGTGGAAAGCCTTAAAGCCTAGTCTCAGAGTTAAAGCTTAGTTTTCCTCATCAGTTCGAAAGCACGTCAAAGTGCAAGTAGATAAATAGGAACCGCTCCGGCGGGAAGGTAAATGGCGTTTCCGTGCGCTGCTCTGGTTCGCCAGAAGCGGCTTTGTCATGCTGGCCACATGACCCAGAAGCTGTACGCCGGCTCTTGGCCAATAAAGCGAGATGAGCACCGCAACCACAGAGTCAGACACAACTGGACCTAATGGTCAGGGGTCCCTTTACCTTTACCTTTATTCCTCATCAAAGACAGTTCCTTCCAGGCTTGCTCCTGGAAAGAACTTATGCTGGAAAGTCTAGGTAGCTCAGTTGGTTAGAGCATGGTGCTGATAACAGGTTCAGTCCTCGTATGGGACAGCTGAATAATCCTGTATTGCAGGGGATTGGACTTGACCACCTCAGGATCCCTTCCAGCTCTATAGTTCTAAGATTCTGGGATGGGATGACATGGGTAACAGGTCTCTGGTGTGGGATAATTCCTTGGCAGAAGGGGTGCAGGTTCCGATGGTACAATGGAAGTCCAAATTCTGGGCTCTCTGGCTTAAGAGCCTCTGAGCTGACAGGCACCAGCTCAGGCTCTGTCTCAAGCCCTGTCTCAGGCTTGGTCAAGATGCTGGGCTATGGATCAGTCTCTGCATCTGATGTCACTGGTCATAAGAACATAAGAAGAGTCTGATGGATCAGGCCAGTGGCCCATCTAGTCTGCCATCCTGTTCTCACAGGGGCCAACCAGATGCCTGTGGGAAGCCCAAAAGCGGGGTCATTCTAGGCACAACAACACTCTCCCCAATGGTGATTCTCAGCAATTTGCATTCAGAGGCGCACTGCCTCCAACGGTGGAGGTAGAATATAGCCATTGTGGCTAGTGGCTGATGTAGAGCCAATGGATCTGGCTGGCATCTCTTCATCAAAGACCAGGATGCTGCTCAGGATGGTGTCTAGACAGATACAGATGACTGATTGATTGATTGATTGATTGATTGCATTTATATCCCACCTTTCCTCCAAGGAGCTCAAGGTGGCATCCATCGTTCTCCTGCTTCCCCATTTTATCTTCACAACAAGCCTGAGCCAGCAATGATGGGTTGTTCCTTAGCTCTCTGATCCATGGCTGCAAAACCTGTAATATCAAGAATCTTGATTTACGTCTTAACTTTCATTATCCACACCTAAAAATAGCAAGATTTGTAAAGAAATGATTTGCAGCGGGGGGGGGGGTACACTTTCTCAGCCTGTATGACACATAAAGCTGTCACATTTTACAGCTTTACTATTAAACTACAAAAAACAAGATGAATATAGTCAGCTTTTTTTTTAATGTAAGGTCTGCTTTTTCTGTTCTTGCCATTTGATTGTGCTTTTCATAATCCTATGTGATGCTTACATTTGTGACAAAAACCCAGCAGTTGGCAATAATATCCGTTATTAAGCTGGTATAAAGTTTTAGGCAAAGGAGCTTTATTCAAAGTGGAGACATAGTGGGGCAATGATATAATGACTTTCTGAATAATTTTGAAGAGTTACTCCCACATGTAAAAAGATCCATGAGGCTGGATGGATAGATAAATAAATAGATAACTGGGATTTAGTAGCAAATTGCCTTATAGTATTTTCCATACCACTCATTTAATAATAAACTCTAGTGCTAGCAGAATGGAATACAACACACGATTAGCAGAACCTATCCAAAACCAATGAGGTGTCAGACAATCAGGCAAAAATTCAGTGACAGTAAGTGAATGATGGCAGTCCAGAGAAGAAGTACTGCAGAATCCTTATCTATTGCACTGCATTGTATGCACACCCATTGTTATAAGATGTGTAGAAATGCAATATGGGGAAAGGTAAAATGCAGCTATTTCTAATGCACAGTGCCTTTCTCAGTTAATAATAATGCATTTTAAAAGAAATATGCTTCTTTTTGTGCATTTGAATTGTGACAAAAATTAGAGAGCTGGCCTACCTTAATGGTAGTTTGATGCATCGTTTTGAGTACTGAAGCCTGAAAGTGTTTGGTGAGGCTGCCACCTAGTGCATAGTTGTTTGTTGCAAATACACATATTCCCCAGGGATTTCCTAGTGCAGTTGATGTTGACATTATAAAGCGCAATAACTGCTTGGCCTATTTGAGACAGAAGAACCTGTCCAGCCCAGCTACATAATCAAGGGTCCTTCAGGACTTCTTATCCTAGAGTTGCTCTAAGACTCCCACACTCCCTTCAGCCCCAGCCATCATACCCAATGGTCAGCGATGATGAGTGTTGTCGTTCAAAAACACATGGAGGGCATCAGATTGGGGGAAGCTGCCCTGAAGAATGTAAAGGTAAAGGGACCCCTGACCATTAGGTCGAGTCGCGGACGACTCTGGGGTTGCGGCGCTCATCTCGCTTTATTGGCCAAGGGAGCCGGCATACAGCTTCCAGGTCATGTGGCCAGCATGACTAAGCCACTTCTAGCGAACCAGAGCAGCGCATGGAAATGCCGTTTACCTTCCCACTGCAGCGGTACTTATTTATATACTTGCACTTTGATGTGCTTTTGAACTGCTAGGTTGGCAGGAGCAGAGACTGAGCAACAGGAGCTCACCCCTTCGTGGGGATTCGAACCGCTGACCTTCTGATCGGCAAGCCCTAGGCTCTGTGGTTTAGACCACAGCGCCACCCGGGCTGAAGAATAGATGTACAGAATTAGAAATGTGCCATGTTTGTTGTGCATCTCCATATATTTTCTTAACAACTGTTGCATAAAAGCTTTGCTGGTCTTAGGGTGAGTTCTGTACCTGCAATGGCCAATGGAGCCCATTATGAGGAAGTGCTTGCAAGCCCTAGCTCCTTCGAAACCCCAGACAGAAGTCTATGCCTCTGCTCATCTCCTCTAATCTGTGTTATTATCTCTTTGGCTCCACTGCACCCCCATGCCTCAGTTTGCGCCTCAAATAAAGGTCCAGTTTATTCACCCCTTGAGAAGGTGATCCTTAAAATACAGCTATGCTCCATTCCTGACAGATCCAAAGGTCATCCTGTGTCATTAGCTCACTAAAATACTCTACTGGATGGTCAATATATTACACCCCTACTCTTGTTTTTGCCTGTGTCTTCCGCCATCAATTGCTGGAAACTGTACATTCAAACCATTTTGTGCCAAACTATCACAGGAATTTCAGAAACACTGTTTTTCTCTTTCTTTCTCTCCCCTTTACCAGCCTTGGTTTGGTCTTGCCACACTACAACACGTATTACATCCAAGCTATCCTCAATGACCAGATTCTCCAGGTGAAGTGTAAGTAGATACTTCCCTTTTGCTGTTGGCCTTTCGCGTGCTCTGTGACCCCGAACCCACCAGCTAGCCTAAGGATGGCTAATAAGAGAAAACAAAGCGCCAGAGTCACTTTTTACGACGTTTATCAAATGAAAAATAAGAGCAACCCTACACATAGAAGAAGAGGAGGTTTCGTTTTATTCCTGGAAGAATAACGCAGGTTTCCCCGGGATGTGAAGATTTCCCGTGATACTTTGCATAAAACAAACTAAAACCTTTAAAAAACATCCAGGGGAGATGAGGTTGAGTTGCTGCTTTGAATGCTTTTTATGTACCAGGTGATAACTCTGTAGCAGCCAGTTAATTTGAAAGCTGGGAAAGTTTGCATGTTTTGTTTTGTTTGTTTCAAGCCATTATTATTTTTATTTAAATTTTGGATTTATTTTTTCCTAACTAATTTACAATTAATCTGTGTACTTGTGTGTTAGCCTACCCTTGTGTGTGATCCTGGGCCCTACTCTCTCATCGCAGGGTGGGATGGACTTCCGAGGGCGTCTCTAACATCCTGCTCTGAGTGATTCTGGCTGCGTCTCTTTTTCTTCCTGTGTTTATCCCTCTGTCTCTGTAATCTCTCTCCTTTCTCATCTTTCTCTCTCTTTCTTTTCCTTTACCTTCTGTAAGTCCCATACCACACACACACACACACACACACACACACACACACACTGCATTACTTGTAGTTGCTCAAAATTTCATTCTTAAAGGAGTTCCTCACCACTTGAATAGCAGATTTTATGTTAAATTGTGCCAATATCTTCCAAAGTGCTTCACTTGATAACTCTGATCTGGTTATCAACATGTTAGCTTTTATTTAAATAAAGTGTAACCCATCTTCAAAAAAGACATTGAGGCTGTGATTCTGTGCGCACTTACCTGAGAATAAGTCACATTGAACTCAGTGAGGTTTACTTCTGCATAGTATTGCACTGTAAAACATCTTTTAAAAATCCATCGGTGGTTTTCAACTAAGTTTTACTGTTAGAACCACTGAAATTAATGAACATGGGTAATCTAGGTCAGTGGGTCTAGCAGAGTAAAACCTACTCCTATGTTGGCTGTATTTGTCTCTGAAGGAGATTCAACACAGGGATCATCCTAGATTCTGGACTTTACACTCATGTTAAACTCAAAACATGGACTGAAAGTTAATTCAACAATTCATGATAGTCTTCCTAAATGTGTTTTCTTTTAATATACCCATGTCTTACTTTCCATACACATAAAAAAGCTACCGTTTTAGGGGGAAAGATCCTAGCAATCCTTTTTTCCTAGTATGATAGATATTAAAACATAGAACATTTCTAAGTGATAGGTACTTTCAGATAAATAAATATAAATTCTCCCATATATTTTGTGTGGTGGTACAGTACCATGAGAGGACAGTACCAGCATGTATGAATCAAATGAGGTTTCCTGCATGTTCTAGTCTGTCAGTCATTTTCTTCCTGCCTGCTCATGCCTCCATGGGTATACTATATGATCTCAGTGAGACAGCATCTCCCACAAACACCTAGAACAGAGGATGCCTTTTCTCCCTGGTGGTTTCTCACAAGATCCTGCTCTGGCCACTGTGTTCTGGGTTTCGTGTCCAGAAATCCACTGTTGAGTGATTCAGACTCAGTAGTGAAACCAGAGAAAAAGGATCTGTCAGTATCACAACTAGACCAGGATGGTGGCTCACCGCAGAATTGGTGCCCAGGGCTTAATATGCAGCTTTAGGCACTTTTTATGTTTCCTTTCTCAACAGCACTGGTTAAGGCACAATCCCACCTAATCTGCAGCAGCCTAGAGTAGGCACTCACTGGCTCCCTTAGAAAGGTAGGACTCTGCTTTACACCAAGTCAGACCGCTTGTCCATCTGACTCAGTACTGTCGACACTGGCTGGCAATGGCTCTCTGCGGTCTCGGACAAGGGTGCTTCCCAGCCCTATCTGCAGGTGCCAGGGATTGAACCTGGAGCCTTTTGCTTCCAAGGCATGTGCTCTACCACTGAGACACAGCCGCTCCCCTGGATGTTGTGTTGAGTTTAATATATAGATGCAGCAACATTTTCCACCGTCGCTATCACCTTTGGTCCTTCCAGAACCACTGCTAGTGGCTACTCCTACACCACCTCGTCAGGAGGTCACTCACACCTTCTTAGCAAGTTTTCCATTTCTTTTTAAAGTGATCATATAGTTTCCCCCCATGCAGCATAATTTGAGGAGGAAGGGCGAGGCCCGGTCTTTTTGGTTGTATTTGCAAAAGAAAATGAAGAAATAATAATAATAATAATAATAATAATAATAATAATAATAATAATAATAATAGGAAAAGGACCCCTGGACAGTTAAGTCCGGTCAAATTTGACTATGGGGTGCGGCGCCCATCTTGCTTCAGGCCAAGGGAGCCGCCATTTGTCCACAGACAGCTTTCTGGGTCATGTGGCCAGCATGATTAAACTGCTTCTGGCACAATAGAACACCGTGGCAAGTGCCAGAATGCACAGAAATGCCGTTTAACTTCCTGCTGCAGCGGTACCTATTTATCTACTTGCACTGGTGTGCTTTCAAACTGCTAGGTTGGCAGAAGCTGGGACAGAGCAACGGGAGCTCACGCCGTCACGGGGATTCGAACCACCAACCTTCCGATCAGCAAGCCCAAGAGGCTCAGTGGTTTAGACCACAGCGCCATCAATAATAATAATAATAATAATAATAATAATAGCCAGACCTTCTCTCCACAAGTGGTCTGTTTCCAAGGTTCCTCCACCTTTAAGGTTCTCTTCCTGAAGACAGTCACACCCACACACTTCACAAACAGGCTCACCACACCCTCGCCCTCTCCTTTGTCCCTTTGTTTCTTTTCCTATTCCCTCTCTCTCTCTCTTTCTCTGTATGTATCCTTTGTTAATCTTGAATTTTGCATGGTCTGCTAACTCAGTAAGAACATTTCTATATCAAGACTGTTGCAAACTGTTTGCTACTGAATTTCATTTTTTCTGTTGGTTATATAATATATATCTATTTATCTAGTTATATCTATACATTTTTTATTATTTTATTACTGTGGCCTTTTTATTGGTACTTTTATTATTCTTTTTTTATTTTTGGTTTCTTTTTCATGTCGTTTTTTGCAAGAGGTTTCCTTTCGGTATGATTATGATACACAATATTTTTATTCAAACAGCCATTGAATAAAATATTGTTTGTACCCCCTTCCCCTTTCCACCCAACCCCCCTTTTTTGTTTTCTGTTTTTTGTTTGTTTTTTCTTGCTTTCTCTCTCTGATGGATTCACACAGTACCAAGCAAATTGAAGGGCAAGTATTTTCAGTCTTAGACCACTCCCCTTCCACCACCCCCTTCTCCTCACCCGTGTCCAGTACCCCCACCCGTCACTCCAAACCTTCACCGTTCCCCCTCACCACTTACCCGGCCTGCTTGCCCATTACCTTGCCCGTTTGCCACGCCTAACCTTGCAAACCACTACCAAACTGTTCCTCCCTGTCTCCTGCTCCTCCACTTCCTCCCCTCAAACTCGTTCACCCTTTTTTTGAAAGCAACATGTCTTGTTATGTTCATAATAGCTTCACCACTACTGATCTCCCCACTCCTTCCTTCCCTGTGCATTGCTCAGAGACTCAATCCGTTTAAGACGAGCCAACTTCATATGGAATTGTTATGTTTGAATTCAATAAGGTTTTTTGTAGCTAGTTTAATATCCTGCTCTTCTTTCTCCCTGCAAAAATGCCTCCCTCGCGCCCTTCCTTCCTTTCTCCTCTCCTGTCTCACGCCTACCCTACAAATCTTCTTCCCCTATCCCTGTCCCTGTGCTTTCCTTCCTCTTGAAGACAACTCAACCTGAATGGGACAGGGCTGTGCAGAGACCTTCAGACTGAGAAGTGTTTGGAAATGGAGTCCAATATCACTTCCACGAGAAAATATTTAGGCTTATTGAGTACTGAAACAGCAGGGAAAGTAGAAATCTCAGGCAGGTCCACAGTGTGTGTAGGGATGGAGGAGGACTTATTTTGGTCTGCATTTCCAAGCAAACAGGCCTAATTCACACCTCCTGAACAAACACACAGATCAGGACATCAGAGTCCTTAGAATTTTGCAGCACAGGTCTCAACTCTAAAAAAATGTACCAGAATGCATTAAAATAAATACTTTACCATAAAATGCATTTAGAAATGTGTGCCTTAAGATAAATAGGGGTTTAAAAATGTATTTTGTGATCAAATACTATTTAAGAACATAGTTGAACACTTATTTAAATACCAATTTTCATACACACCTTAAAAAAATTCACAGATGAATTCACAAATGGGCTGGGCTGGACTAATGAGTAAAGGAATGTGAAATTGTCGTGGGCCATAAATAGACTGATCTGTCCATACCCTAGCTACATGCAGATCAAAGTTGTTTCCCCAAAAGACATAACCCTTGCAAGATGCAGCCAGCAACAATAGTTCATTAACAATAACTGTCCCTTAGCTTCCCAGTGATTTCATAGATAAAGGGTACAGCGTGAAAATAATTTACTAAATTTGATGATAAATTTCTGACAAGGGTCTTGATTCAGCACCTTCAGAATCCGGTTGCAGTCTATCTGGCACCTTAGGTTAAAACTGTTTTGCATCCTGTTTTGCATTTTGGGGGTTATAGAGCCTGGGTCTCCATAGATTTCTGTTTTCTCCTTCTCTTGTGGGTCAAGTCCTGAGAATTGCAGAGCAATTGCACTTCACTTTGAACACAAAATAGGATCTGCTAGCCATCTTCCCCAATTATGAACATGAATATGTGTGCATGGGACATTAAGAATAGCAGGAGACCTTTCTGGGTCTTGGAAGCTTTCCACGATAAAATTCCAAGGCCACTGTCTTGTTAACGTACATTGAGGCAGACTCTTTGGAATGCGGATGCCACTGTTATCAGGGTTCTGTATTGCTAAATAATGTGCTCAGCAAAGATGGGGAACCTGTGGCCCTCCAGATGCTTTGGAACTACAACATCCATTTATCCTTGACCATGGGCTCTGCTGGCTGTTGGAGTCCAGCAACATTTGGAGAGCACCATGTTCCCCATCCCTGGTGTAGAGGAATGTGCAGCCTCAGCATCCACTGCAGCATTTCATCCAGCTATGGCATGAGCAGAAGAAGAAAAAAAGAGTTATTAAAGACTGCTCCGTAGCAAAAGCAAAATATTGACAATGGGGAACAAAGGCATCCTAGAGCACTCCTTATGTTATGTTCTGACGCTGTTTGCACATTATCAGTTTAAAATGCAACAATGCCTCTCTCCCCCCTCCCCCATTTTTGCTACATTTCAATTTGAATTTGCATGCCGCTGTACCCATCAGTGCAGTTGGATGCATTTCCAGGTCACCCACTGCCTGCCCACATCAGTGGGCATGGATGTCTTCATATGGCTTACGTTTTCCAATTGGATTGAAGCTGGTTTGGGGGAAAACACATCCAAATGCAGAAATGGCAGGATAGATGTGGATCATGGCCAATGCCATGGGTACACAGCTTCATAAATCAGTGGTGGGAGTGCCCTGGGTGCAGAGTAAACGGAAGTTTGTACACAGCCCGGGTTACATGAAAGCCATGATTGGAACTCTGATTCTGGCAAGGGCAAAGCAGAAACAGGGACCAACTATACTGTCAGTTATTCCCAGGGTTAAAGGCCCTTTAACATGGCCTGAGTTGGCGAAAGTCTGTGCAGTGAAGAGTTTACCATTCACACAAAAGCAAAATGAATGGAATATGGAGAGCTATCTTCATGCATATTCTGCCCTCTGATCTTCTCAGTCATCCCTGGCACTACCCAAGGATACATGCATTCTTACAACCTGGACCAGTGGATCCAGAAACACAGAGATGTGCCAGTAAATAGAATTGGGGGTTTTAAGCAAACTATTTCATCCATTTACGTTTTATGCCTTAAGGTGCCTAGCAGTTGGGAAGGTGTGTGCAGATAGACATAAAATAAGTGCTTGCCATAAACACAGAGTGGAAGGAAGAGACACCGTTCATGTACGGGTAGCTGGCACATACATTGTGGCACCAAAGAGTTATCAGCAGGGACCTGACCTCAAGCGCTAAGGTTCTGTCTGTCGTCATCAGCCCTGTTCCATCAGCATTGAGCTGCCTGTTCCTGGTGACCCTGTAATGGCAATGCTGATGGAATAATTACTTAGTGTTTTTGTATTCCTTTCCTCTTCCTCCTTTCATTGGCTTGTATCCAGACCCTGCCTTTTAGTCCTGTTCGAAAATAGCAGTCCAACCTATGGCTGTGCTGCCCTGACAAAGGGCCACGTATGTCTTGTAATGCATTGTGGGAGATATTGGTGGGGGAAGGAGAGGCGTCTTAGTGGTCTCACAATCAATGTCTTTATATGGATATGCTTGAACGGACAATTTGCTGCTAAGACAAACGCATAACTGTGGTAAGGTTGCTTGGACGGTTATTAAAAGTGAGTGGGTGTCCTTCAGAGGAAAGCCTGCAACAGCTATCCCTCATTTTGTTTCAGCCACAAGAGTGGGCTATGTAGTCAAACCAAAAGATGTTCAGATTGCTGAATGAAGAGCTAAAATACTATGATGCTATGATACGCTAGGGAGAATATACAAAAATGAGCAATAAATTTAACTGCTACTGTTCCTTCCATAGAACTAAGCAAAAATCCTATAAGCTTCTTTAGGGTGACCAGTGTGCTTCATCTGTATCACCTTCTGGTTAAAATGCTGCTGAATTGATAAGATCCCCCATTGCTCTAATCGTCAAAGCAGAGCACTATAAATCTCATTCCCTTTCTTGGGGTCTCCAGTGGCGAACACTGTTGAAGTGCAGAATGCAAGGAGAAGAAAGTCTAAGGAATTCATATATGAAATAGCTTTCCCTAGAGACATTAACATTCAGTTGTACAGATTTTTTGGAGGCAGTCCTCTAAATATTCCCCCCCTTTAACAATAAAAATAGCAAAATAGATTTGGGGGGGGGGGTTAAGTGGGTTTTTATGTTAGAGATAATGCATATAATTTGCAGCACAGTTAAATAGTGGCTCCCACACTCTACAGCAGCACTTCAGGTGTGGTGAAGGACATAAGCAGACAGGCTCATATAGCATGAAGAGAAGTGTGCTAAACTGTGTCTTGGACCACAGGCAGCTGCCCATAAGCACACAGTTGCATTGTATTTCTCTAGGCACATTGTCAGCCTCTTTGGCTGCCTGAATCCTTTTGCTGCTCCTTTTGGAAAGCTGTGCAACAGGATGGGGAACCTATGACCCTCCATATAATATTGGATTTATTGGCCATGCTAGTTGGGGCTAAAAGAAGTTGGCATCCAGCAACATCTGGAGGGTTCCCTATTCTTGCTGTCCAGGGCTATTCTGCTTTTTTTTTTTTTAATATGGTTCAGATGCAGAAGAAGCAAAAGTATTAAGCTTTTAGTTGAACTGGGGAGCATTCGGCCCAGTGGAAGCTTCAACAGCATTGATTGTGTGGACCATGGAGGAATCTTACTGGAGCACATTCCAGACTGACAGAAGGAGAGCAAGAGTGAGAGACTTTAACAACTACCCACCTCCAGATTCCCATCCAGGGGGCTTCCCTCTCCACCACAGCCCTGTGAGTGACAGCAGAAGTGAGTCAGCTGGGGTGAGTGTCCAAACCCCTCCATTCCTGTGCTCTACAAGGAAGAGCCAGCAGGCACCCCAGGATGCTCTGATGAGGTGCATCTCCAGAAAGGAACATTCAGATCTGAGGGCTTTGCCAGAGGTAACTCCCAACAGGTTGCCGCTGAAAGAGTGATGTCAAAGGGGATTGTCCCCTTAGGACTGAGCATGGTTTGGCAGTTAGCATATTCATTGGGAATGCTTACATTTTCTCTAATTAAGATAGGCATTCGGCCTTTGTCTGGACTGAGTCCATCCAATGCTGGCGGGTGATATTTTAGTCAATCACATGTACCACCAGAAATTTACCCAGTAAGAGTTGGTTATATTCCCTATTGGTGATATCATTAATATCTTCCACTACGGTGAGAATAAGGTTCCATTGTTCCTTTGTGGTTACTCTGATTAACTCTGCAGCTCTCCAGCACTTTTTTTATCCTCACTTGGCATTATGCTATATCCCATAGAAGGTTTTTTTTTAAAGTTAAGCCATTAATTTAGATTAAATTCTGGTGTGGTTAATTCTGTGTCCTCTTATGAGCTGTCACTTTCCTGCTGCCAAGTGTGGAGTGTTAATTAATTATTGCTAATTGCTACTACACTGTGGAGATGGTGATTAGAGCTCAGATGTGCCTGGCAGAGGTAGATGTTTGTGGACCAGGGTTAGATATAGAGGAGCGGGGAGATCTGGGGGGAGAGCAGTGAGATCTGCTAGGTTTCCATTAGTTAGACAAATTCAAGAATTTGTGTGGTGTGTTTTTTGAGTTCTCTATTGAGGCCTTTACTTCCAGGGAGCTCAGTAAGCCTTCCAATGATCCTTCATTTGTTTCTTTTAAAATACCAGGTCAGGCCAAAATAATATAGATACCATCCATGCTAGGATAGGGGTGAATTGATAGGGGTGTCCTGGTATTATGTAAGCTTGGTTTGATGAGGCAGTGGGTCCTATTGGTCCAAATTGCTTCTAGCTGGGTATTTGAGCAACATAAGGTTGCTGGGTGGGGAGCAATGTTTGCTGTGGTCCATAAGGATTCTATCTCCCTTTCCTGTATCGGTTGTGGCCCATCCCATTGCATGCCTGTTGATTTCTCCCTGTCCATTTTGACTGATGAAGTAATATTGGTTGAAATAATTGCATGGGGGTTTAATTCATCAGGGCAAGATGATGATAAGATCATTGTTGGAAAAGTATTCTCCCTTATATTGGGGAATTACAAATTAATCTCAGAGTTGTGATTCTTGGCAAAGTGGGTCTTGCAGACGGTAGAAAACCAGCTTGGCTTGACTTGTTTTTGGTTAAAACTGGCTGTTTCAGACTGACTTCAGGATGTGTTATGGATGGAAACTGACTCAGTTGCCTAGTAGATGACTCAAACCAGGAGCAAGGCAGGAAACAATGGCCCTGTTAATTCCCCTAGATCTCTCAGCAGCTGTTGATAGTAATGGCCATGCTATCAGTCAGGACCATCTGCCAAGGGTTAACTGGACGAACTAGTTTGCAGTGGTTTTGTTCCTACTTCATAGCATGGTTTCAAGGAGTTATTACTGCACTTCCCTATGGGAATTTTCCTACATGGTCCTGCAGGTTTATTTTCCTTTCCCATTCTTGTTAAGTTCTTCGTGAAACTCCTGGCTGAGGTTGTTCTAAATGAGAATACGCTCTCCCTTAAGAAGCAGGCTATTGAGGAGGCCTGAGCCATTTAGCAAGGCTTTATTTTATTTTTATTTTTCCTTTTTTGCAGCAGAAAGGCCAGGCATGACACTTACTTGTTTATTTTAAATATATATATATATATATATATATAGAAATCTCTTTCTTGAAATTCCATCTTCAACACAACTATTAAAGGTGTATGATACTGCTCTTCTGTTGCATCTCACCACTGAAAATCATCCAGCCCAGTAGAAAAATAAAATACAATTTAACAAACTGGTATACAAGTTACTGCTTTCCTTGAAGACTGGTAAATTGGCTGTTTCTTCAGCAACTGTGCCATTCCAGCTGAGCACCCCTCGCAGCTGAGCACCCCTCGCAGCTGCTCTTTTCTGCAGTTTAGACACTTTGCTGAGAATATTTTTGAGTCTTTCATTTTTCTCTCACCCCCACTCCAAACATTCCTAAGAAAAGCAAGACTACAATGCAAAATTTTCTCCAAATATTCACCACCATTCTTTTTCTTTTCTTTTCTGCGGTGGCTGCCATCTAAACACACACTGCCCCAGAATAACAGCTGGTCTGTGGCGTTGTAGAGAATGCAAATCGGTGGCAAGGTGGCCAACACATTTGTGGCTGCTTTCCTTTCTAGCAGCATCAGAAAAAGAACTGGCTGAGAAGGGTGGAGAAACTGTACCTGCCACTGTGAATGGTGATCTCCATTCTAGAGAAATAAATGGGGGGTTTCTCCTCTCACACTGGGAAAAATCAGTGAAATGGTCCTCCCAATTTCTCTGTTCAGAAATAGGCTGGAGACTTTCAAGAGGCCATCTGGGCACAGCTTTAACTTAATCTAGCATATGCCCTGTTTGCACATCTAGTTCTTTGTTTTAATAAAGCCATTTAAGCTGAATGCCTGTTAAGCAGATGAGAGAGAGAGAGTACTGGACATATCACAAACTGACAGGCAGGTAGAGAGACAAATTCAAGCAATCAGCCAATAGAGCTGGAAATTCAGCATTGGAAGAGCACATATGCTGCTCTGTGCTTGCTATGGTTGCATCTGTTTGCTCCTATGAAATCTGGAGGATGTGTTCTATGTTTGGACTAGGGAGGGATGGCTATTGCAGTGCTTTGAGACCACTGTCAGCTACAAGGCAGCTGCTGCACTCTTGACAATGCATTGCATTTTACCGCTATCTGATGGGTAAGTCTTTGGTTGGACTGTCTTCATAAAGGACCCTGGTTTGGCCATGTTGATGCCTGAAAGACAATTTTTCTTACAAAATATTGTTTTGGTAATTCTCTTTCCGTATGAGCAGAGCATGTGGTTTATTTTTGTTGTTAATATCGTAATAAGAGAGAGATGTCCATATAACCAACCAAACATACATATATATATATATATATATATGTATAAATATGAGGATATATATGTGTGTATATGTGTATATGTAACTGTATAGCCCCAAAGCAATACATATACAATCTATCAAACATATTTAATTTCAATTATATGATTTTTAAATATATATATAAATATATATAGACAATAAAATATCAAAATCCTCCAAATGTTGGCACCATATTGGCTATAACTTTGTATGATGCTAATTACCAAAGAATCTTCTCTCCTTTCTCTCTTGTTAAAACTAGTCAGTTGTTTTGCCTCTTTTGTTTATTCCTGTCTATTTTCTCTTTCTTTCTTTTTCTCTTTCTTTCTTTCTTTCTTTCTCTTTCTTTCTTTCTTCCTTTCTTCCTTCCTTCCTTCCTTCCTTCCTTCCTTCCTTCCTTCCTTCCTTTCTTTCTTTCTCTCTCCCCCCTTACTCCTCTCTTTCTCTTATTCTTTTCCTCTTTTTCTACCTTCTGTCACATTCTGAGACTGAAGCCTTCTTCTTCCCTCATTTCAAACCCCTGCCGGATAACGTTACCTTTCTGTTGCAGATTTTGAATACCTGCTGCCAAACAGCTTTGAGTCCGAGGGACATGTATTCATTGCTCCAAGGTAGCTTTGCGTGTGAGCTTGCTGAGGTGTCCATCCAACCACTCTCCCCTCAACACTGATCCTGGGACTGACTCAGCCCCCTTTCCCATCCCCACTTCCCTCCCTGCCACACCTTTTAAATATTCTACTTCATCACTCCCACCCCTCTGAGCTGACGCCTCCTCATTGTGCCAAAGTCTTGATCATTTTTCTTTCCTTCTTTTTTGTGTCTGTCGTCTGCCTGTGTGCCACTCTGAGACTACAGCTGCCACCTGCACCTTGTTGAGAAGCCACTGTGGTTGGCAGCGCAGTGGTCCCACCTTCTGTTCACTCACCTACATAAGAAGAGTATATATGTATGCCTGCGTATGAGATATTACGTGCACATACATATATAGGTATAGTTTCTGAAAATACTCACAAAATAATAAGTCAGTCCTATTTGGATCATGTTGAGATCATGCCATCATGTTAGTTAAATCTGAAATAACATTTTTATATATAATACACAGTGTTTGTCTAAGCCAAAAGCCCTCTTTGGAAGGTAGGAGTATCATGTGCAACGCCATTTAGATTCCCCACTGAATGATTTCAGCCAATATTTTCCACCCCAAAGAGTTGTTTGCTCCAAATATCCCATGATTTGATTTGGTTCACTAGATGCACTTATCACACAGCATTTGTTTGACCCATGATTTATTGACCAAATGATTTTTAACACAAGACTGGTGTTTTGTCTGTTTTTTTTCTGAGAAAGAAATTATAGATCTGGGTCACTTTTTCTTATGTTTTTGAATTTCACAAATACCAAAATTTAAAAATACCTAATGATAAATAAACACCACAATAGTATGAATCACTGCACTATTTTTATTAGTGAAAATACTTCCACGCTTTCATAAAGCCACTGTGTTGTTCAGAAAGCATTTTCAAAATGTACATGATTCAATATTACTAAAGACCTTTGTGAGGCCATATTAATACAGTAGGAATGATAAAATATTCTACTGCTATATGTAAAAAATCACAAAGCCACTTTTATAAGCCTGCCTTAGTCATGAAGCTCACTGAGTGACTTTGGGTTCTCTTTCAGCCTAACATACCTGACAGAGTTGTAGTGAGGGTAAAATTGGAAGGTCAATAACGATGGCTGCTGCCATGAGCTATCAAAGAAAGCCAAGATAGAAATGCCATAGGGAGACAGAGAGGGGGGTTTATTGGCAAACATCAGCCAAAATCTAATAAACTGATGTTACATTTGGCATCTGGGTAAAGTGAAATTAGTCCCTCCTATCTTTAATATAGTATTTTTAAAAATGGAAGAGAATTTCTGTACATCACATGGATTTGGTAACCCTCCACAAATTCAGCTTTGTACAGAAAAGCATAATACTGAAGAGGGTGTGTTTCTAACTTTTATTTATACAACTATTCGATTTACTATTCTAAGATGCTTCTCTTATACAAAGCATAATCAGTGAGAACATAATAGCATAAGAGGTGAACAGATGTTGTTGGACTCCAACTTCCATCAGCCCCTGCCAACATGGTCAGTGGTCAGGGTTGATGGGAGCTATAGTCTAACAACTTCTGGGAACTCACAAGTTCCCCATCTCTGTGCTGTGAGCAGCAGTTCATCACTAGCATCCATACTATAAGGGAAGAGCTTTACATAGTCGGCATCCAAATCAGTGTTCAAAGTCACATTAATGTGAAATGTATACATGAATCTAATGTTGCTGCTTTTTAGGAAATTTACAATTTTGTTAGACTTTTTCTATAAATAGAAACCAGAACACTGCAAACAAATTCTTCAGAAAATGTTCGTTACAACACAACGTCTAATCAGGTCTCTTGCTACATCAGAACAAACAGACTCCTGTTCCGTCAAGTCATAATACAGAAGGTCACATGATAGCGCTTGAGTTTCAGCTGCACCATCTGTTAGCCTTTTAGCACCAATAATACCAAACAGCATACTAATGAGACTGTATGATATCTCATCAATACTAATATGGCCAATAGTCCATGGTAATTTTCAGAAACCATATATCACTAATGATCTATTTGTGGGCGTGCAAGCACATATATCTGTACACATTTGTGTAGATATATTGGTGGATGCAGTGTTGTGTACTTCTAGGTCTTTGAGAAACAAAATTATTTGGACAGCCAAGATGATTTTATACTCATGTAGGAGGACTTGCAATATATTGATGGAAAGTCAGGAAATTAGCAGAGTAAAATAGCTTTGCCTCTCAGCTGCCTCTCCTAAAATGTGATTACGAACATTTACAGGTGAGGCCTGACTCTTATTCAGTCTCTTCTTACAAGCATATTTTAAGTGCTATTTGCATTCATTTTCCAGAATCTGACAGGTAGGAAGTATAAACTGTTAGCTTGAAGCATCCGAGTGCAAAAAAAATGTGCCTGTTCAATACAAAGGCCTGTCCATAAAAACATATGGGGTGTATAAGTGGAGTGCACTGTATTGCTGTACATCTCTACTGCTGTTTTTCTCAGCCCTCATTAGAGAAATGGAGGAAGAATTTGGCTCAACTACAGTGTATTAATGAGATTGAAGTAAGTAACAGAAGCAACATGCACTGATGGAACTAGCACCTCCAGTGATTCACAATGTGAGTGCAACGCAACAGTTAATTGCCCAGTCACTATGATGGATATATAGCTTCCTTGGTTTGACCAGTTAATGACTTCAATTACGCAACACCTGATACTTGTTGAGGAATTGATTGTGTGGTCTCCAGAACACTGCAGCACAATTATTTCAGGGTTTAGGCTGTCTGCAAAAGCCAAACTTAACAAGATATGCACACTGATTAACTCCTTGGGAGCAGTATGATACAGCAGGGAATAAAGTGGATTCACTCTTGCTTTGTGAGTTAGAGGCTCTTCCATTTGCCCTGTCTATTCAGCATAGAATCATAGAATTCTTAGAGCTGGAAGAGACCCAAGGGTCATCTAGTCCAACTCCCCGCAATGCAGGAATCTCAGCTAAAGCATCCATGACAGGTGGCCATCCAACCTCTACTTAAAAACCTCCAAAGAAGGAGAGTCCACTACCTCCAGAGGAAGTGTGTTCCACTGTCAATCAGCTCTTACTGTCAGAAAGTTTTTCTGAATGTTTGGTCGGAATCTCCTTGCTTGTAACTTGAAGCCATTGGTTTCAGTCCTACCCTCCAGAGCAGGCATGGCCAAACTTGGCCCTCCAGCTGTTTTGGGACTACAACTCCCATCAGCCCTAGCTAACAGGACAAGTGGTCAGGGATGATGGGAATTGCAGTCCAAAAACAACTGGAGGGCCAAGTTTGGCCATGTCTACTCCAGAGTATCATCCCAATTTCCTTGAACACAGCTGGTGTGTAGGTTATATATGGTGTTTGCTCTTGATTAAGCATTCATCCTGACCAGCTTGCATGGAGGATACACATCTTTCTGTCAATCAAAAATTATCCCACACTTTCTAATGCATTTTTCTGCAGGAGCAGCGCATCCCATTTCACTGCTTGAGACATAACTGGACGTGCTGCCCAGTCCTGCCCCCACCTCCACCACCAGAAAAGTGCCCCCAATTTCTGGTGAGATCTTCCAAGATTTAGGCGCCACGTCAGCACCAGTGGCGGTGGGGCACCCATGGATGCATTGCCTCAGGGGCTTCTACCACTTCATGGTTGGGCCAAGCCTGTGTCTGTGTCATTTTTGTGACTGAATCCCTCCTGCAAAATAGTGACAGTCTGGAGGTGACCTAGAAACATGGCCCTCACCCACTGGGTAAGCCTTCTTATTAGGTTTATTTTAAGACCTATATAGCTTTACATGAGTTAAGGTGAAGATGGCCTAACTGTTCCCACTGCCTTTTCTGTGTTGGACAAGAGAAGAGGGTCTACAGCAGAAAGCCAGCTGTATTTGTGTAGGCTTCCTGATATGGAACTTTTCCTCCAGTGATTGGAGGGTGGCAGGGCCAGCAAGGGGGAGGCAAAAGGAAGAGCTGGGGTCAACTAGCATGTCCCCATCTCCCCTCATTGCATGAGCCCCTTAATGCCTGAATATTCATTCAGCAGTTTTCGCAAAAGCCCTGTATGTTCCCGTATGTAGGGTTTTTTCCCCCAAGTGTCAGCTGTGAGAACCCCTTAAGGCCTCTGGAGCTACCATAAACTGTGATTGGCAAACTCAGTAACTTCTCTTTTTTTCTAGCATCAGAAAGTGCGATGGTGTGCTGCCACGAGCCCTCTAAATGAATGTCCTCCTTTACTTTTTACTCCTGAGAGGCAGTGAGGAATGAGGCCAAGCACACTCTCACTCGCTCCATCCTTAGCCATTAGCTACTGGCAATGCAAAGTCAGCAAGTGAAAAATGTTCACAAGAACTTTGCAGCTGCAGCTCTTGGAAAGCTTCCAGAGACAGAAGTATACTGGCATAATGCCAAATACAGAGCTGTTATTTGCAGTAGGATCTGTGTAATAAATAATTCTCCGTCTTTTATATACTTGCAGGCATCCAAACACACACTCTGGGGAGGCAATCTTGATAGACAACAACCCATTAGAAGTGTGGGGTCTGTAAGAGCACGAATTATCACCTGGGTAGGGTTGTTTTTAAGAAAGAGAGGATACAAGTCTGTACTGAAAATACATGCCCTTCTACAGTCTAGAGTTAGCCCCTATCAATCTCTATGAAGGATGTGCTTTCCTATCCAAAGCATGGCCGCCCACCTTGTTCTCTTTTTGCTGTGGGTGAAGAGTGGTTCTCTGTTACTGTCCAGAGCACGTCTGTGCACTATGGAATATTGATTTGTTCCACAAATGAAACAGATCCTCAGGGTTTTCTCTCATGCATTCCTTCTCCCACTCACTACTATCATGTCCCCCATTTCATTGAAGTGCAAAGCTTCATGGGAGAAGCAGTTTTCAAATTCAATAACATTCAAAAATGAGGCCAAATGGCACACCTGAATTTTTGTCCAGGTGAGTACCTTTAGTCCTCTCTTGCAAAAGGACGATGTTAACAAAGGGAGTCCCGTGTGCAAAGTTACAGTTCAATGCATGCAAGAAACTGAGCCAACTTGCCTCGAAGCTTGTTGCCTCCTAAGCACAGCCCTTCATACTCCAGTCACCAAGTGCTTAATCTGCCGCTTTCCCCCTTTGCATTATGGTCCTGCTCACTTTACCGGTGCTCCTGGGTGCACAGTTGAATCAGAAGGCATTTTCTATGTGTTTGCGTGTCTGTGTATACATCAACACATAGTGAATGCAATTTGGATAGTTGTTGCTGCTAGTCTGTCTGCGTATTGGATTACAGTGCACTCCACTTATAGTCTTCCTGCTTTGTTCAATAAGCTTTTGCCTGGCAAGGGATGAGGAGAAAGGACACTTTCTAAAGGAAACACAGAGTTCCCAATCCCATGTCTGCCTCATAAGACTCGTGCAAGGTTGAGGTGCATATTTGCATATAAAAAGTAGTGGTGGGCTTGACCCTTCCTGACAACTACTCTCGCCTGCCTCCTAAGGCCACTGAAAGGAGAGAGATTTGGAGATTGGGTAGGTGTGGTGGATAGCGGGAGCAGATGAAGGAGTAAACATATCCTCTTACTGTTGATGCTCTTTTGTAAATGCCCAGCGCTCGCATTATTATTAACTGCTAACACATGTTTGGGAAAACTCGGGTGTGCCGTGCTAACTTGTAGTTCTTTCCATCCTCAGTCCATTGCTCTTTAGGGTTAGAGTCAGAAATAATTATTTGCAGAAAAGTATGCGGTGAAACAGTTAAAGCCAATGTAGGAAGCAGTAAATGTACTGTAGGAAAGGCATACAAAGAAGGAACCTCAGAATGATTGTTCAAAATAAGCATAGCAAGTTGATTGGCTGAACTAGTCTCAATGGAAAAGATTTAGGCCTGCATAAAGTGGCACATTATATAAGTGACTTGCGCTGTGTATACATCTTTCATTTGTAGACAGCCATGGCTCATCCTTGTATCTTTCTATTTTGTTTATTTGGGGATGCACTTGCTCCTTAGGGAGAACCTAACACAAGTGAGTTAAGGATAGGGATGGGAGATATTCAATTCAGTTCACATTTAAAGGCAAACCTACCTAATTTTGCAGTGCAGTTCTCCAGCCAAGTAATGTGTATAAAAAGGTATGTATTAGAGAAAAAGTGTGTCCATAAATACATATATTAGTGAAAATATCACAAAATGCATTCTATTCTGGGAAACTTCTTTGCAAAAATGTAGGCAAAATTGCATACAAAAATGTATATGTATTAGAAATTCGCACTGATAAATTTTCATTGGAAATTGGGGGGGGGGGTCTCAAACTGATGTGGAAATGTGGAGACCTGAACTCAAGATTTGAAAAATGAGAAACTGAAATTGACACATTCACCCATCTCTAGTCAGAGTTAGTTTCATTTAGGAGGCAGGAGTATTATTCTCAAAGACATAAAAAAGTCATGATTCTTTGACTACAGTGTTGTATCAGTCATAATGCCTGTATCCCAGAAACCTAAATTGCATTAGCTTGTAATGGAAGCCAGTGTGGTATGAATACAATCAGACATCATTATCCAGTATTGTGGCTTCATAGAGAGCTATGTGCTTTACAGCCAGAGGGCTTCATCTTCCATCTAGACTCTTATGCAGCCCTTGACCTTAAAAAGCTTGCCCACCACTGCTCTAGAGAGACCTGCTACTACTGGAAATGCTACTAGGATTAATAGAGGCATTAGTTATATCACCTTTGAATCCTAAGTTTCCCACTGTGGGATCTCATTACATACATGAAGGAGTCGTATTTATTTAGCTGTGTTTAAAAAGAGACCAAAGAAACCAGAGTTAAATGAAGCTGTGACCAAATGTAGATAAAATGATGGATAAGAAGAAAACCTATTCCTAGAACTGCACAGGTGAAACTGCAGTCCCCCATACCTGTTTTCCAAAGCTGTATATAAATCTATAACCATCCTAATTACCAATGCTTCCATTTTTGTCGAACAGTACCTCTTTATAAAAAGGGACACGGGTGACACTGTGGTCTAAACCACAGAGCCTAGGGCTTGCCCATCAGAAGGTTGGCGGTTCAAATCCCTGTGACGGGGTGAGCTCCCATTGCTCGGTCCCTGCTCCTGCCAACCTAGCAGTTCAAAAGCACGTCAAAGTGCAAGTAGATAAATAGGTACCGCTCAGGCGGGAAGGTAAACGGCGTTTCTGTGCGCTGCTCTGGTTTCACCAGAAGCGGCTTAGTCATGCTGGCCACATGACCCGGAAGCTGTCTGCAGACAAACGCCGGCTCCCTCGGCCAGTAAAGCGAGATGAGCGCTGCAACCCCAGAGTCATTCGCGACTGGACCTAATGGTCAGAGGTCCCTTTACCTTTACCTTTACCTCTTTATAAACAGAAGCTTTTTTCTAATGAGAAGCTGTAAAGCTCTGTAAAGCTTCTATAGAGGCCATATTGAAAATCAGAATAAAGAACAGTTCTGGAACTTCACAAAAATAGATGAGCTTGAAGGAGAGAAGGCCTTCTTTTGCCACAGTCTTTCTAAACCTAAAGTTGTTTAAGCAAGTATCATGGTTAATTAAGCCACCATCCCTACAGCAACCTTCTCCAACCTGATACCCTCCAAAGGTTTTAGACTACAACTCCCAACAGCCCCAGCCAGCATGGAGGGCACTGGGTTGGGGAATTAAAGGAATTTAATTAAACAACTGAATTCTTAGAATAGCAGCGCAATTGCTACACTAATCCAGAAGAGAAGCAGTGACAGTATTCATAGTGTTCTTCTTGTTTTCAGATGGTGATGGGTGGCATCAGTGAATAACAGGAATGAGTGAATGCCACAGATTTTTATATGGTCATTAAATTCCCCAGACTGCCTACTATTCCTCCATAGATCAGCCCCGCATTATTTAATAGTCTTCTAATATTCTTGAGAGGCACAATAATAGCAGTGTGGGAAACCCAAATACCACTTTTATTAAGCACAGTGCCATCTAATTTATCTATAAGCCACCTGGGGGGAAAGGCAGGAGATAAATAATGATTGCAATCTGTATCCACTTGTGTTCCAAATTGAGCCCAAGTCATACAGAACAATGTGTGAGTGTCTTCGATATGAAGATCTGTTTTTAATATATTTTGGGTTTTTACACGTATCCTTTTCCACATTTCCTCCTCCTCACATACCCACATTTAAATGCATTTGTACAAATAGATTTCAAGTACACACAAGTACTGATGTCTCACACAGCCTTGCTCATGGATAGGACAAATATCTTTACAGGAATCCCCCACCACTCCTATCTCAAACATGTATGCAGACAGTATTGAAAGTGTTCTCTTAGGCACAACAGCAACATGACTGGGTAACAGCCTCACCTACGTTGCACACAAAGTCATGATTATAGCAGTTCTGAGAGGAAGAAAACTGACAGTAACTTTTTCATCCTTCCAAACGACAAATCTTTTCATCATAATCCCAGAGAATATTGCAAAGACCTCAGCCAGTCGGATAACAACACTGAATTCCTGGAAAACTTTATCGCCCTCATGGAAAAGGTGACGCCTGACTCCAAGCAATGTAAGTACCCCCAGGGCATGCAGTGGAGACTCAGCCTTCTCTCAAGAAACACTCAGCACTGTTTGGGTGAGAGAACTAAGGAAAAACCCAGAAGCAAAAGTGCGCTTCTGCTTTAAAAGATATACATTTAAATGTTGTTGTTTTTAAAAAAATGGAGCAAAGTTTATGTTTGCCAAAAAAAAAAAAAAATTATTTGGATCAAGAGTGGGGGGACATTTGGCCCTCCAGATGTTGCTGAACCACAACTCTCATCAGCCCTAGCAAGAATGGCCAATGTCCAGGGAACATGGGAGCAGTAATTCAGCAACATCTGGAGGGGCAAAGTTTTCCCACACCTGATTTAGATAGAGTGCACCCTTTGAAGAAATAATTGGGGTGGGTTACTATTCTCTTGGGAAGGTTGTAATATCAGTTCTCTGGTGTCATGAAAGGAGGATGCAAATGAATGGAACCCGTAAGTTCGCAATGAAATCCTGGGCATATCCACTTGGAAGCAAACTCCATTGAATTCTATGGGGCTTACTCCCAGGAAAGGGCGTCTCGGATTGCAAGCACAGTCACTGAGTAATGCAGCTTGTCAAGCATAAATGTGACCATCAGCAGATACTCCAGTTGTGATCTGGTTTGAACCAGGTCATATTCCATATAAGGCTGGTGCTCTCTGATTCTAATGTTAGTAGTACACATTTCACAAAAGTACCTCATGTATAAAACCGGTCTGTTCCTGAGACAAATCCCCAACCAAGGCAGACAAATCCATTTCCTGGGATAGCATAAAAAATAGTGAGATAGCATTGCAAGAAAACAGCCTGCTATTAAACATCAGTTAAATTTTCTAGTGATAACGCAATTCAGCACTGAAAATAAGGTAAGAAGCCTATGGGCTATCACTCCCCTCTGTGTATGAATTATTATTTTTTTAAGCCTTTCACCTAAAGTATCCTTAGTTTGGAGACAACAACCTCTAGAAGTCCCCTTCCAACCCTGCCTTTAATTGAAATGCCACTTTTAAGCTTTTGTTTCTTTGCTGCACTCAGCGTGACCGAGAAATGGAAGCAGTCTCAAAATCCATGCCCACATGGCAGAGAACTATGTGGCTTAGCTGGCAGACATCTGTGGCAATCGCATGAAACAAGAGAGGGCCAGGGAAGGCTCAAAGTCTTTCCCCACTGATGCATAGGGCAATGCAAGGAGCAAACAACTGGGAAGGAAATGTGCCCTGCATGGTAGCAGCGCTAAGAGATGCTCTAGGATGGGGTGGAGGATGAGAAACCTGTTGCCCCACAGATGTTGTTGGACTTCAACTCCCATCAGCCTCAGCAATGCTCAAGGATTATGGGAGCTGTAATCTGAAGGACCCGCAGGTTCTCCATCATGCATGGCCTAGACTCTCTGCCAGTGGTGCCCACCTCTATTAAGTCAAGTAAAAGGGGACATAGACCTAACATGTAGTGGCAGCAGTAATGTGGAGAATTATGCCAGAAGCTGCCTGTCCCACCAGGACAACGTAGGTAACCAGAGAGTTCTAACTTGAGAGACATCAGCAGAGCTGGAGAAGCCAAGGTGCAACAGGTTAACCAGCAGAGTTGGTAGGACTTCCAGTATTGAGAGGAGAGTCACGGACAACATTGCAAAACTAGCATAACACTAGAAAGTACTGGGATGCACTAGTAGAGCTGGTCATGTACTCTAAGGTTTATTACTTTTGTGAACATATATAACTTAATGTACATAGCCAACTAATAAAGTTATAAGGATCACACAGCAACCTCAGAAGCTTATCAGCTAAAGGCAACCTCTGCAGGGCGTTCCTAACCAGTGAGCACTGAAAGGGTCCACTGCACACCTTGCAGTATCCTTGTTTTCTGATGCAGTTTAAGTTGCTGCTGAAACAAGTCAAAAGGCAGCTATGCAAGGAGAGAGGGAAAAGGCAAGCAAGAGTAGAAGGATTCTTCACCATCAGACTTTAAAATGGAGTGGAACCCTCCTCAGGGGATATTCAATAAGCAAGACTCTGGATTGGAAACATTTCTCTTTCTCTTTTTCAAGGTGATAACTTCCTCCTCCACAACCTCATCCTGGACACAGGAATCACCCAACAGCTGGTGGAAAGAGTGTGGAAAGACCAAGACCTTAACACGTAAATACAATTTCATTTCATTTCATTGCTCCTTCAGACACTGGGAGCATTTTGGTGCCCCAGCAAGAGTATTTTCCAGCTGGGAGGAAAGTTGATATATGGCAGAGTTCATCCTGAGACTCTCTTCTGCACAGGCCTAGCAGGCCTATACAATTGGTCAGTTCTGGAGAAGGGATAAAAAGAAACACAACTAATATATAACTCTACACCATACAGATCTAGTCATCTTAGATTTTTGAAAATAGGATTAGCTTTCAGAACAAGCTTAACGTGGATTTAAGTCTTCCTACGTTAAAAGGGCTAGGTGAGGTTTTAAGTGGAAAAGGGCCCAGCTGAAAGTTGCAGCTTTCCATTCAGTATAAAGCCAATGAAAACTAGTCTAGTTTATCAAAGCTAGAGGGTAAATTTAAAACCAGTTAAAGTTGAAAACAAGTTAAAATTTTATCCAAGCTAAACTGCAAGTCACAACTTAAAACGACATGGTAACTTGCCCATTTAGAGGTTCTTTTAGTTCAGTATAAAATCAGGTAGAAGTTTTTCATTTTCAAGTTTGTCCACTCCCATTCCCAGGGGGCAAAACTAACCTAAATGCACACACACCCCTTTTTTATTGATTAAATTTCTATACCACCCTTCATTTGGAGATCTCAGGGAGGTTCACAACATAAGCATACAATATGATTGGCGCTTTTTTCTGGGGGTACTCAAGGGTATGGACACATTTTTTTTCAAATGTTATATTTTACTTCATGGTGAGTATTTTATTGTAAAAATGCACTGAAGATAATACATAATGAAAACAAAGGGAGGAAAACACAAACCATACCTACCACAGTTATAATGATCAACACATAGGCTAAAGGTGAAGTGCAAAGACACATTGGTGAGAAGCAGAACTTTGGCATATTGCTTGAGGTTGTAACTTTCTATCTCTGCCTTTCTATAGGTATAGCCTCTTAGCTGTGTTTGTTGCCACAGATGGTGGTATCACCCGCGTCTTCCCTAACAAGTAAGTGACAAGTGTTTGTCGTATCATCTGTAGCTGAAGGGAATGCGTTTAGCATGTACGGTAGTAGCCCCAATCTAATCTAGAGTTAGTAATGATTAAGGATACAGTCCTAACCACATCTACTCAGAAGTAAGCCCTGTTTACTGCAGTGGAGCTTACTCCCAGGTAACTACAGTTACATTGCAGCCCAAGTCCCAGTGAAACTAATGCAACAATTTAATTACTTCCTTAAGGGTGCAAATGTTCGTGTATTGTCATATCTATAGTTACAGGTAGGTAGCCGTGTTGGTCTGCTGTAGTCGAAACAAAATAAAAAATAAAAAAAATCCTTCCAGTAGCACCTTAGAGACCAACTAAGTTTGTTATTGGTATGAGTTTTTGTGTGCATGAAGAAATGTGCATGCACACGAAAGCTCATACCAAGAACAAACTTAGTTGGTCTCTAAGGTGCTACTGGAAGGAATTTTTTTATTTTTTATTTTGTCATATCTATATGAAACATGTTTTATGCATTTTTATCCGTGTCAAGCTACATTTAAAAAACATATTTTATAAGTATTTTATGTACATTTTATTGCACTTGTAGTCCCCTTAAGCATTTCTTACATCCAAATTGATTTGATTTTGATTTGATTGATTATATTTCTATGCCATTTTTAATTCAACTGAATCCCAGGGCAGCTTACAAATAATAATAGAACATCACAAATACAGCATAAATCATACCGAATAATTAACAAATTTCCAGTGAAATAGTTATAATCTATAAAACACTGTTAACAAATCAAGAAACTAAAAAATAAGCTAAACATCACAATTAAAGAAAAAGTCATAGGATGAACAAATCAATATAGCACTTATAATCCATAAAACACTATTAACATTAACAAAATAGCAACCAAAAGCTAAACTAAGCGCTGTGAAGTTCATGCACGCAGACCCTCATGACTACTAATCTGTCACTCTGTTCAGCTTATTAAAATGCACAAGCGCATAATGCCCATGGCAGTAACTCCCTTCTGAAGGTTCCTTGGGCTGGAGGTGGAGCCGCACAGGTGAAACCAGCCCCCCCAATGGCGAACAGAGTCTCTCTCCCCTCATAGTTCTTCCTCTGAAAACGGCTCCCTTATGAAGGCTCCTTGGGCTGGAGGGTGGGACAAGGCAGATGGAAAAAGCCGTAAAAGTTGGCATTGTTAGGTTTCCAAAAATTACCGTTGAGGTAGACAGAATACTAATGGTACCACATTACTTTGGGCGTCCAGCAAATCCATTCCTTAATATGTTCTTTTAAGGTGTTCTTTTTAGCACAAGGAGCAAAAGGTAATGTCAAAGTGTACCCACTAACAACTTTGCAGCCTGTGTCACTGAAGGACACTTCTGGTTAATAAGACCCTCACAACACTTTTCCTGCCGACGAAATAGATTTGTATTCCCAACTACCGGTACCTCCTTCAGGGGGAAATTATTAGTGGTAATTTACTGGGTTCAGGTGCCCTTGATGCTCAAAGGAATATAGGCTGCCAACTATTAAGTTTTAATCATCACTGTGATTCTGTGACCCTTGTGGTTTTAGAGGTTTCTGAAAGCGTGTAATTATCTTTAAAGGCTGACAGTAGACAATGAATTGTGCCTGCGTAACTTGTGATTCACTAACCAAATGCAGCTTGAAAGGGGCCTGGTAGACTTCCTGATCCTCTGTTTGCCTGGGGCTGCAAAAAGGGTGGGTTTCACAAGCACTTGTCTCTGTGCAAAATGAAAACTATACCACAGCCATAGTAAATAGCTGGTAGTCTTCATGAAAGAACATTTATGGCTCAATACCATCCTATTTCAGAGGTGAAATATATTATTTGTTTACATATTCAGGAATATATATTTATTTGAATATGACTAGATGATCAATCTCTACAATTCTATGTATATGTATGTATAATGAACATTTGGACTTTTTCAGCTATCACCTCCCTGTCCCTAAGACTGGTTGTGAAAGTATAAAAGTACATATTATTGATGGGGGTTTTTTAAAACAAAAAACAAAACAAAAAAACACCAATATTTTATTTGCACCTATATGGAAAATGAAATCTGTGCCAAAAGCTTGTGACATTATGTGGGGCTGGTTGATTTCATTAAAGAGCTGCTGAAGACTGGGAAGAAGACCGGGAGCCCTTCAACGCCAGTTTCTATCGGAGAAGCCTAGATAACAAAGGCCACATCTTTAAGACCCCTTACCGGGATTGTAAGTATAACCCTAGACAGTGCTCCAAGTGGGTGGGACTGGTTTGCCCTGCCCTCAGATTCGATAGCCTTTATAAGCATAGAACTACAGGAATTGGCACCAGACATCTGGCTACAGAGTGTGAGGCAATAAATTCTGCTTAAAGGCTTACTACAAGGACAGTGATAGTAATATGTAGTATTTACATAGTCTTGATCATGCCACGGTTCCTGAAGCTCTGTAATAAATGGCAAGCAAAGAACCCCATCATGCCTCCAGGTCTGTAATTTATAGCTTCTGAGCTGAGGTTTCTTGGACCATAAGGGATCTGCCACTTTGCATTCACAAACTCCACTGAGGACAAGGGGTAATGTAATAAAGCGGTTCACTGCTTGCTGCATATGCTGTGGCTACCCATTCATATTATATGCAGTGGGTAATTGCTTAAGCAGGAAAGTGTTCTCTTCATAGATTACTAATTAGAATGTTAATAAAATAAAAAGGAAAGCACAGCCTTTCATTTTGTCACCACAAGGAAGCAGGGAGAGGGCACTGGCAGGAAGTCAGCCCTGCATGGGGACCATAAAGCATTGCCACCCAAGCCACAGAGTGCTTTGCAGCAGTTATGCTGCCTGTGCCATCCACAGACCGGCAGGTCCTTTTTTTCATCCTCCCCCTATAGTCAACTACAGAGGGCTGGAACTGGAAAACAACACAGTTGGGATCCTTGTCAGCACAGCAGTTGAGCTCAACTTTGGTGAGAGGCACCTGAAACCAGCAGGTAAGAATGATGGGGCGTTTGCCTGTATCTTTGTCTCTGGGATGTCTCTCCTGTCTTCAGGCCTTCTGGTCTACATCATTTGCAGCTGTGAAGCCTTCTGCAGCCTCTCTAGCAGTCTACATAAATACCAGCTCATTGTCTTCAGTTAGGCTGCAAAAACGCGTGGGTTTCTCTGGCTATTGGGTTGACAAACCCCTCCATTGGGCTGAAGGCTCATGTGGATTTTGTGTAATCCTTCATGCTGTCACAGCTGCTGTGTACATGTTAGCAGCTAAGTAGTTTTTGTTTCTCAGTTCTGAATGAAGCTGGTTTTAGGGAAAATGCATCAAAATGCAGTGCTTAATAAGAAACAACAGGACAGCTGAGTTAGATGCACACCATTCATTTAAAGCACATGACTTCCGCCAAATAATCCTGGGAACTGTAGCTCTGTGGCAGGTAAACAACAGTTCCTATGATTCTTTAGGGGGAGCCATGGGCTTTAAATGTGTGGTGTCTATGCAGCCCAGGTTTTTAGACAAAAGAAGATGACATTTTTCTAACCTCTCTCTTGTTTTCCCTTTCCAGTGGTTGGAGTGAAACTTGACCTGGAGGCATGGGCAGAAAAATTTAAAGTCCTTGCAAGTAACCGAACAGAAAGGGATCAGCTGGGGACACGAAGAGTAAGTGGTGAAAAAATTTCCTCCCGGAAAAGGATCTGGGATTTTGCATTTTGTAGATAACATGGTTGGAGCTGAGGAGCACTGGAAGTCCACTTTGGGTCCCCAGTGCTGTTCTAACACTGCAGCAGAGCAGTCACCCTCGCCACTGACATGCCAGGTTCCCTCTGGCAACAGTGAATGAACCCCCAGAGGCAGTGCTTTTTTCTTTAAAAAATGTTTAGGAGTACTCTCATTTTGACTCAAGAAAATCACCATTTTATAGTTCAAATCATAACACTTCTTTACCCCTCCAGTTCATTTTGAGGATCCTGCATGCTTAAAACATTAAGATGCTAAAATCAGAGACACTTTAATATATCTGGGGAAGATAATCCATAAGTTCATATGAGAAACGGCAGTCCGTCAAATCTACTGACCTAAAGTCATTTAGAGCTTTGTAGGACAAAGACAAGACAGCACACTGAATTGTGCCTGAAAACAAGTGAAGACCACCAAGGCATAGACCAAGCAGTGAATCCCGTTGCCAGTCCATGCTAGTGTTTTTTTCTGCTGCTTCTTCTTGCTGGCACGTTTCACTTCTATTCCTTAGAACGATTTTTATACCACTTTTAAGACAACTTTTTTACTAGTTACATTTTCTCCCACTATGGATCTCCACGTGAACAATCCATGCGCTATTACTGTTCTCAGTAGGAGTGGCTTCCATCCTGCAAAACTGGTCTGGCACCCTTCTTCCCTGCCCTCCTCCCCTGCCCTATCTTTAACCTTGGGTGGACAGAAGCAAATCTGTGAGAATCAATTATTACACTCCATTTTACTCCGAATGGACAGTCATCATAATTCTCCACGTACAGCACACTGCAGCAATCTAAACATTACCAGAGTACAGTATAAATGTTGCCAAAGCTGTCTCTATTCTCATTTCCTCACAATTCCCTTCCGACTGTAGAACCTGTTCCTCTTGTGATTATGAAAGGTGTGGATGTGGGATTTACGTAAGTCAGTTTTGAGATGTGTTTAGAACTCTCTTGATGTCATTGCCTTTCTTCTTTCATTTCCAGTGTGACCCCTCCACAGGCTGCGAGATGGACTGTGAGGCTAATTACAAGGTAAACATAGGGGAAACAGCTGGAAAACAACTAGGCCTTTTTGCTGATTCTTACATAGCAGCTCTTACTGCTTATTGTAGTGTATCCTTAGCTGCTTCCTAAACCAGAAAACTGTCAGAAATCCTGTTAGAATTCAGAGTTTGACACAATATGTTCAATAGTGCTGTGAAAATAAGTTAAATATTCTTTTTTGAAAATGGTTATTATATAACTTACTGAAAGAAATTTGTCTTAAAGAGAGATTGACATACATTCTTTGAGACAAATGGTTTTATGTATAGGCCGGCCCACCAATAATGTGAGGTGAAGCAGTCGCCTTGGGCAGCATAAGCTGAAGAGTCAACACCCTCCAGTGGATAAATAGTGCCATCAATGGCATCAGTTTGACAAGATCTTGCCTCGGGCGGCAAAACAGGGGGCGCTGCCCTGTGCCTGTGTCTGCGTATACACATACACATACACATACCAAGCTTTGTTTCCACCACCTTTATTCCCTTGCTCTTAGACTACCCTGATCCTTAAACCAGTGTTTCTCAACCTTTTCGGGGCAACGGCACACCTGTCTCATGAAAAAAATCTCGCGGCACACCACCACCAGAAAATGTCAAAAAATCACAAGGAGACGCTGTGCACCCACAAAATGGCGGCGGCAACGTCGCTAAGGCAACGGAAATCACGGAGCTATGCGCCCAAAGTAAAACGGCCCAGGGAAGCCTAAACAGCTCGCCACAGCAGCAGCCCCACAGCCCCAACCGGCAGCGCCAGGAAGACACAACCGCCCGGGGATCCCCGCCGCCCTCGCGCTCCCGAGCGCAGCAACCTCCAACCTCCCGACCCGCGCCCACCAGCGCCCACCAGCCCCCCGCGCCACCTCTCTCCGGCTCCCACCAGAGTGGATGCCGAGCTCTCCGAGGCGCCGCTCCCCGTCGCCGAGGTCGAGGCCGAGCGGGGGGGAACCGAGCAGCAGGCGCTGGGCCTGGACGGGGACCCCGGTGAGGGCAGCGATCGCGGCCCGGAGCTCGCGCAGGCGGGAGTGCGCCGTGAGTCCGGGCAGCGGACAGGAGCCGCTCCGGGCTCCACAGCACCGCCGCAACATCTCCCCGCCTGAAGTTCCTGAGCTGTTCCGGCGGCTGCCGCCGGGCTTCAGCACCCCCCAACAGCAAAATGGCGGCGGCTACCGCCAGCCCCCGCGTCTCCCTCCTCCAACTTCCCATTGGTCCCTGGCAACCAATCAGATTCGGCGGCGAGCTCCCAGCCTGCGCATGCGCGGCAGAGCCCAGCAGCCTCTCCGCGGTGCCTCCTCTCGGCGGTGGCCCTCTGCGCTCCCTTTCCCCCACTGGAGCCGCCGCCACGCGCCTGCGGCGTGGGTCCCCAATGGTTTTCCCGCGGCACACCAGCCGACGTCTCGCGGCACAGTAGTGTGCCGCGGAACACCGGTTGAGAAACGCTGCCTTAAACACAAGCGAGCACCATAAATGTTTCTAGAATGACAAGGAATGCTAAGTTACAGTTCCCTTTGCTCATTATAGAGACAATCAGGCATGTAGACGAATGTCTAAACCAGAATTTAGAAGCCACTGCAAAACACAAAGTGTTGTTCAATCTTGCAGGACCTCCTTTGTGTTCTCATCGATGATGGGGGTTTTCTGGTACTTTCCAACCAGGAGGATTACTGGTTCCAGGTAAGCTGTGCTTTCTCTATAGCAGGGGTAGAGAACCTCCAGTCCACGGGCCAAATTAGGCCCAACAAGGGTAACAATTTAGCTCATCGTTTGCCCCAAATCACACCTACTTTCACACACCCAATGTCATATGCAACATAAGGTGTGGGGCAGATAGAAATGCATATGCAAATGAACAATGTAGAGCCTTAAAGTGCACTTCTGGTTTTTCCTTGGCAAGCAAGGCCCCAGCCCCTAGGTAAAGGAACGCTTGCTAACAAGCCCACTGAGATCAGCTGCACTAGAGAATTCCTGGCTGTGGACACCATAAGGCACCCAATCCCTGGGATTTGCTATAAGCACTGATCAGCTCATATTCCTTTGTGTCACTAGTTTGAATGCAAGTAGCTCAAACCACACCCACAAAGGGGAGGAATTACTTTGGGTCATCTAACATCATTATGATGTCAGACAATTGGAACATGGAGGACCCCAGTTACCAACATGCATGTTCAGAAGCTTCCTACACGTTTAGCAGAGGTTATGCATTTCTCCCATTTCAATTGGGCTGGTAGCATTACTGCTAATGCTCACAAGTTTTTTTTGCAACACCCAACCAATGTTGAAGTCATCATCAAAATGCCAGCCAATACTCTCTTTTTTTTACATTTAATCCAGATTTCAATGGATAATAGCCACAATGGCTATGATCTACCTCCATTGTTGTTATTATTTTTCAAAGAAAACCAAATGGAAGTAGGCATTGTCCCTCCCAAGGAAAGCATGAACTTCCATTTTTCCCATTGTGAAGCATGGTGACTTGGTATAAACACATACATACACCCATCCACCCCCACACACATACAGATAAAGGATGGAAAAGACAGTGGAGGGTGAGGGAGGAATGATTAAAAGGAAGGACAAAAAACCACACAGCTGAGATGCATTCCATCAAGCTGGGTATGGACTGGGGGGAAACTGGGTATGGACTGGGGGAAACAGGAATGCATGGGAGCTGAAGCACCAAACTTGCACACAGAAAAATCTGATCCTTACCCATCACCAATTAAAGGTCCCCGTCTGGAAGCACCCATGGTTGGAAAATGCATAATCAGCTTGATGCAGCTTAAACGAATTATTTCATCCTTCCCCTTCCCCCCCTTTTCCAGGTAGGGAAGTTCTTCAGTGAGGTGGACGCTCACTTGATGTCTGCTCTCTACAACAACTCGTTCTTCACGCGGAAAGAATCCTACGACTTCCAGTCAGTCTGCGCTCCAGAACCTCCCAGCAATACGGGAGGCGCTCCGCGTGGGGTGTATGTGGTGAGTGGGGGCTCCCATGCCGTGAAGACTTGCCTGAAGGGTTCAGCATTGTGCATGCAAGTGAGGATTTGCCTTACAGGTGGAATGATGTAAGCACAGTAACCACAGTATACTTAAGGCAAAGAGAAGAATTGTCAGCTGTATCAATGCAGTGTTTAGGAAGGATGAGGAGTGTTGAGTTTTTAGATTAGATGAACATTACTGTTTGTGATACATTGGTGTATAAACAAGAATTTTGTTTGAGTACTGAAATATGGCTGATACCAGGAATTCCAAAGAGATTTTGCAGGCCACTGCTAAGGAAACAAAATAGGGAGTGTAGCATACATTGTAATTGGTGGTGGCTTGAATATTCTCCACACATGGTGGGTGAACTGGAGAGTGAGTAGCTTTTGCATATTAGAGCCATCACATCAAGTGGTCTTTCAAGCAACTTCCCACACGGTGGCTCAAAGGTAAGAATTAGCCTTGGTCTGTCAGTGATGCAGAGCGTGGATAATCCAAACAATGTCTACCTGCTATCTAGCAACACTTCTCCATTCTTTTCCCCCATACATTTTGTACAGCTGCATCAGAGTGCTGATGGAGTTCAGTTTTAAATTGGTAAATTTAAATTGGTAAATTGGTAACTCATCACCATTTCTTCTCGTAAAGTCATTTCATTTTCTTCTATTCATGGGCCACAAGAGAGGTCTGGTAGTTTACTAACCACAATGAGTCACTGAGATGTTTCCACACTCCTGATCTTTATCTAGTACTAGTAAAATCAGTGCTATCTCAAAAATTGTATTATGAGAAAAGTGATGCCAGGCATGGCCATCTAATCGCAAATTTTGTATGCCTGGGTGTGCTTGCAATGCTCACGAGTAGGGTTGCTCTGGCTCTTTGTGAACCTTGTCTTCTCTGCATCATGAACCAATGGGTCCCTCTGTAGAATTATTTGTGTATTCTCTATCAGTGGCAAAGCACCATTAGATGCAGATAAATGTGGTCAAAAGGTTGGGTTTTTCAAAACATTACAGAATCCTGCCTCTGAGCTTCGTGTTTGATCCTTAGCATGTGAAAAGCTGCTACAGCACATTGAGCTTGAGCTAAACAGTGGTATTTTTCTGTTAACAACCACATTTCCCTTATACCTTTATGTCCAGCCAACAATGGCAGATTTCCTGAACCTGGCCTGGTGGACTTCAGCAGCTGCATGGTAAGCCTTTTTTTTGCCCTTTACTGGATAAGCTGAAGGAGCTTAGCTCTTAGAGCAGGACAGGAATGTCACATATTGGACCATTCTGCACTGCACATAATAGTGAGAGAACACACATCTAGAAGTATCTGGTAGAATAGTTCTAGGGTTGTCAACATTTCGGCAAGTTCTGCAAAGATCTAAGGCAAAGTCCATTTAGGTGGTCTGCAGAATGGTTGCAGAACTATTAAAAAATATCTGTGCTTTCCCACTGTACTTGATTTATTTTTCCCCATTACAGAAATTGATGCCATCTTAGCCTGAGCTGGATTATCGAACATAATTTTCATTATTTTGACTTTTTACCTACCAGATAGATTCTCAGCAGCTAGGGCCCATTATTTTGATTATACGGTATAGATTTTCACTGTGTTTTGTTTTTCTTCATGTTTAATCCAGGAGTGAAATGTTTGTGTTTTCCCCCCAAATTCTTACCATCCTACCATGCTAGGGTAACATGGTTTCATCAGCTATGTATGCATGGGTTTCATTAGATGCAACTCAGCTAACCTACACCTGTTGTTTTATTTGACATAGGTAGTCAACTGTGTACTTGTAAGGGTGTCATTGCTTGGAATTAACCATGGAAGGATAGCTGTGTCTGCTTCTATACAGTACATAATGTAAATATCAATTTGTAGCTGTTAATGAAAAAGAAGCACCCTAAACAAAATTGTGACTATATGTCCAACCCTGCCTCCACCCAGTTGCACTCCCTCTTGTAAAGTGACAAACATGACACCAGACTTCAGAGCTCACATTCATCACATTAGAAAGGGAAGTTTTAAAATTGCAGTTATAAGCATTGTTTTTAATTAAAAGACTGAAAACCATTAAAAAGGCAACACTGTAGTTATTAAAAGATGAGATAACTGGGCAGAACAAAAACAAGTAAGTTTACTACGTGATCCACCAAGACTCCCAACAATGTTTAAGTGACCCACAAAAAAGTCTGAGAACTACTGATCTTGAGGTTCCTTGCTTCTTTCTACCCTTTTGGTCTGGAAAAGTGAGATTTCATATCATTTTGGTCCCATAAGCAAAGGAACTTATTTGGGTCGGTGATGTGCATTTGTTTTCTTCACCTAATAGCTCTGCTGTTTTCTTCTATAAGGTCTCTGTTTCAGCAGTTCTTGTATGGACTAACCTACAATAGCTGGTTTCAAACAGGTAAGCTCCCTACTGCATGCATCTGGAAGCAAGTTTTCCTCACATTTAAAGTTTTTGTGTGATTGGGGGGGGTTGGCAACAGGTGTGTAGGTGTAAACATTACTTGAATGCAAAAACTTGGGTCATGTGATATGGCTTAATTTCTAAATAAGAGGTATGGAGTTGATCTTGTCTGAAAACCATACTTGGGTCCTGTTACATGGGAGCTTTTTCCCTGTCCATAGGTGTGCATAGAATAATTGATTTATTTGTTTGTCTTTAGAAAGGACGAGACAATGGCATTCTGCCCATGTGTAATGGCACGCTTTTCTAAATACCCTGTTTCTCCTAAAATAAGACATAGTCATAAAATAAGCCGTAGCAGGATTTCTACTCATTTGTGAAATATAAGCCCGAAAATAAAACATACCCCGAAAATAAGACATAGTGACGAGGCACCTCTCCCTTAAGACAGCGTCTTATTTTAGGAGAAACACGGTAAGTGCTGTGCAATTCCTATTCCTATTGTGATGAAAACAGCAAGGTCAAAAACTGTAGCCCTACCAAGTCAAAATATCATCAGCCACCACTACGCAGGTGCCACACCTATAATTTACACACAGGTTAAAAAAACCTCCCCAGGTGCTACTATTCCCATGGAAATTGGTGAGAACTGCATGTAGGTGTTTTTTTTTAATCCCCCGACATGTTTGCAAGCCCTATAATTAACATAATGTGTGGTTAAAGCCCTTAGACACAACAGTAAAGGAGAACAGCTAAGTTAGATGATTCAGTTAAAGGTAGATAGCCGTGTTGGTCTGTCATAGTCAAAACAAAATAAAATAAAAAAAATTCCTTCCAGTAGCACCTTAGAGACCAACTAAGTTTGTTCTTGGTATGAGCTTTCGTGTGCATGCACACTTCTTCAGATACCTGAAGCGGTATCTGAAGAAGTGTGCATGCACACGAAAGCTCATACCAAGAACAAACTTAGTTGGTCTCTAAGGTGCTACTGGAAGGAATTTTTTTTATTTTATTTTGTTTAGATGATTCAGTAAGGATAAATGTTTGCCACTTCCATTATTTCCAACTGTATGTATTGTGTGTCCGAACAGAGGATGTCACAGCTGACAGCATGGAATCCAAAGAGACCAGCTGCATCATGAAGCAGACCCAATACTATTTTAGCACAGTTGACTACACCTACAACACCATCATTGACTGTGGAAATTGCTCCAGGTCAGTGGGAGATGTCCCTGCTATAAAGATTCATAGTAGCTGATTAAAACTGTTGGTCCCTAGAAGGTGGTAATCCCTTCTGGCTCAGGTCTCTTTCAAAGTAGGGTTAAAAATTATCACCAGAACTAGTAGTATAGAAACTAATGAAGGGCAGTGAGTGGTATTTGGCTAAGATACAAGAGATCCTGGTGGGGTTATGCAGGTAGATTGCTTTCCAGTAACAGGCAATATTGATCTGAATTGGGGAGTGGGTGTATCTACACTACAGATTGATATCATTTTTATACAGTTTTAAGTATCATGGCGCTAAAAAACAAAATTCTAGGAGTTGAAGTTTGGCGAAGGTGGACAAATTCCTAGCTGCCCTGCTCAAAGAATTCCAGTTATCTGGTTCCCCTAGGCAGACAGAATGAATACTAAGCCAATTAGAATATTAAACCACACAATAGGTAAAGGTAAAGGGGACCCCTGAACGTTAGGTCCAGTCGCGGATGACTCTGAGGTTGCAGTGTTCATCTCGCTCTATAGGCCGAGGGAGCTGTCGTTTGTCCACAGACAGCTTCTGGGTCATGTGGCCAGCATGACAAAGCCGCTTTCTGGCGAACCAGAGCAGCACACAGAAACACCGTTTACCTTCCCGCTGGAGCGGTACCTACTTATCTACTTGCACTTTGACATGCTTTCAAACTGCTGTTGGCAGGAGCAGGGACCGAGCAACGGGAGCTCACCCCTTAGCGGGGATTCGAACCGCCGAACTTCTGATCGGCAAGCCTTAGGCTCAGTGGTTTAACCCACAGCGCCACCTGCGTCCCAAACCACACAATACATTATGTTAAATGCATTATTTTAAAAGCAAAAGTAGATGCCACAGGAGGCTTGGGGGCAATCAGGATCAGGATCATGACAGGCCAATGTGAGGAGTTTTTACCCTTATATACACACAAACCACCATTCTGATGAAAATCACCCCATTCTAAAACTGTTGCTTACACTGTGAGGGAAGCTCTGGCTGACAGCAACTGGAAATAGGAGCTGGGGTTCGGCTGTACTGGAGGAGGAAAGTGTTAAATCCTTTCCCTACAGTCTTGGTCTCTGCCCTGCCCTATGGTGACTAATTGTTTAAATAAATTAAGCAGTCACATTAGGTGTGAGAACACATTTAAAATAAGCTGTATTTTGGACCTAAATGCATATGATGGATAATGCCTAGATAAATAAAGAAGCAAGCATAATCATGACCAAAAGTAAATTGTGTATTCCTATATTATCAGTCATGTTTCCCTTCCAAATACACAAGAGTGGGTCCCTTCTTCCACTGCCAGTTGCATGTGTTTAGAAAGGTAAAAAGTGGCAAATTGCACACACATACAGCTCTTATCTGATGCAGTTTGCATATATTTTGTATTTGGGCATGTGTAGTTTTGCCATAAGGCCAAATGTAACTTTAACCTTTATTTTATGAGCTGAATTGTTGTAATAATCTGCAGTACATAGAAATAGTACTAAATCAGCATGATAGCAGCACTTCCTCCTTTCCCCACGCCCTTTTCTTTTTCTTCCCTAGGCTATTCCATGCACAAAGGCTTGCTCGCACCAACCTTCTGTTTGTTGTAGCAGAAAAGCCAATATGCAGCCAGTGTGAGTCCACCAAGCTTCTCCAAGCGGAGATAAAGGGTATCCTTTGCTTCTCAGCTCTGCTGCATGATGCGGTATCAGGTTCAACATAATGGGCCCAACCACATTGGAACCCTTCCCTCCCCTTCTCCCCCCTGCCTCGGCATTGCAGCGTTGTTTTTGTTGAGTGGAATTGCTGCTCTGTTTCTACATGCCAATGAATATTGGACTGTATTCATTGTGCAATTCCATGGCCCATGGCAACATTTAGAGTGGGAGGTGCATGAAAAGTGGGTGGTGCTTTTCAGGTCACATGGGCTGTTCCAGGGCACACCTCCACCTCCCCCACATTATCAGTTGGCATGCACATAATAAAATAATTACCTGTGCTAAGTCTTAATGCAAGCGGTGGGGTGTGAAGTCCCTTTGAGTGATAGGTAGTTGATAGTTTATTTCCCCCCAAATTGAGATACCTACACACCTTTGTATATGCACGTTTTGCTTCATAACCTTCCTTCCAGGAGAGCTAGAAATTTCTTTTTAAAATGTGTGGCCCCTTTATAGGCATGGTTCCTGGTGCAATCTGTTTATCAAACTGGCTGAGCTCTGGCTAAATCAGGACAGGGCAAGGTGGAGTCAAAAAACATTCTAATGTAAAAATTTAAAGCTTTATTAATCAGAATATAGCAGTAAGTGCTCTTAACCCTGCAATATGCTCAAATTATGAATCAAGGCACCTAACATGTGTTCATACTTACAAATGCACAACCTGAGTGGCTGGTTCAAGTGTACTGTAATGTGTTGATGAGGCACCAGTGCCTCTGGGTGTCCGCATGCCTGCCTCAAGAGTCTGCTGTGGATCTCCGACTTGCTTTAGTTTTGGGGTGTTCTTATACCTCAAAGGTCACCACACATTTTCACTAGACTAGACTGTCACAACATGGACAGAGAGACCATAAAACCATAAGCCATGTTGCCCCAGGCAGAACCAAAAGAAAAGTTATACTTCCTTCTTATCTGTCAAATAGGCCCTTGGCTCTCTCCAGGGTGGCTGGTATAACATTGCACAGTGTTATATATTGCCTGTTAGTGAGGCCCATACTTGCTTTGGCTGCTGTTATGTTTCCCTGGTCACCGACATGGCGATTACTCACTCCAGTTGCTTCTCACTCCCACAGCACTCTCTTCCTTCCCTGTAACAGGAAATCACTCTCACACATTCACACTCTAGGTTCCATTGGATTTATGGCTTAATTATACTCAAATAGCAGAAAGACCAGAAAAGGTCACAATAGCATTAGGGCTTACAAGCCAGGTTAGTTACATTAGAAACATTATTTATCAAATAATATCTGGGTGTCACAGCAATTGCTCCATTTGCACCGTTATAATCTGGCCATGCTTCCACCCAACAAGCACAACCACAAAATATTTGCAGAGCTATAGTGCAAGAAACAGGAAAACCACTGCATTGGGTTCATGACTGCATTGTGTGAATTTACAAGTAAACAAAACATTACAGTAATGGGAGAAACCAGCAGTGTGCATGTGGCCAATGTCTGCCATGAAACTTTTCACAGGGAGAGGGCAACAGCTTATTCATATCCGCTGCTTTTTGTTACATGTCTATAAATGCTTCATCAGAAAGATACCATGTGATAACTCTCATTTTCAAATTAAATTCACATGAACAGAATCCCACAAGGATCCCTACCTACTGGTAGGCATAGAAGGAAAATATGCAACCATGTGTAGACAGTACATTAGAAGAGCCTGCTGGATCAGGCCAAAGGCACATTTTGTCTCACAGTAGCTAACCAGATGCCTTTGGGAACCCAAAGGAGGTTGGAGGATGGATGGCGACTAACAGATTGAGGTTGAATCCTGACAAGACAGAAGTACTGTTTTTGGGGGACAGGGTGCGAGCGGATGTGGGGGACTCCCTGGTCCTGAATGGGGTAACTGTGCCCCTGAAGGACCAGGTGCGCAGCCTGGGAGTCATTTTGGACTCACAGCTGTCCATGGAGGCGCAGGTTAATTCTGTGTCCAGGGCGGCCGTCTACCAGCTCCACCTGGTACGTAGGCTGAGACCCTACCTGCCCGCAGACTGTCTCGCCAGAGTGGTGCATGCTCTAGTTATCTCCCGCTTGGACTACTGCAATGCACTCTACGTGGGGCTACCTTTGAAGGTGACCCGGAAACTACAATTAATCCAGAATGCGGCAGCTAGACTGGTGACTGGGAGTGGCTGCTGGGACCACATAACACCGGTCCTGAGAGAACTACATTGGCTCCCAGTACGTTTCCGAGCACAATTCAAAGTGTTGGTGCTGACCTTTAAAGCCCTAAATGGCCTCGGTCCTGTATACCTGAAGGAGCGTCTCCGCCCCCACCATTCAGCCCGGACACTGAGATCCAGCGCCAAGGGCCTTCTGGCGGTTCCCTCACTGCGAGAAGCAAAGCTACAGGGAACCAGGCAGAGGGCCTTCTCGGTAGTGGCGCCTGCCCTGTGGAACGCCCTCCCAGCAGAGGTTAAAGTGATAAATAACTATCCTACATTCAGAAAATACCTGAAGGCAGCCCTGTTTAGGGAAGTTTTTAACTTGTGATTTTGATGTATTTTAATATTTGTTGGAGGCCGCCCAGAGTGGCTGGGGAGACCCGGCCAGATGGGCGGGGTACAAATAAAAAATTATTATTATTATTATTATTATTATTATAACCCCACAAGTAGGGGATGAGTGCAGCAGTACTCTCCCCACTCATGTTTCCCAGCAATTGATTTTCAGAGGCAGACCAGATCTGATACCGGAGACCATATACAGCCATAATAATTGATAGCTATTGATATTCTCCATGAATTTGCCTAGTCTCCTTTTAAAGGCATCCAAATTGATGACCATCACTACATCTTGTAGTAGCAAATTCAATTGTTTAACTATGAGCTGTGTGAAGAAATACTTTATTTTGTCTGTCCTGAATCCTCCAACATTCTGCTTTGTTGGATAGCCCCAGGTTCTAGTATTATGCAAGAGAGAACTTCCAATTATTTACTTGGATGTTGGGTCACCAGACATCATTGGTCAACTGCCACCAGGCCCAAGGGGAAGGGGAAAACTCAGGACCTGGCCACCCCTGTGAAAGGTCCTTGGTCTGATCCAGCAGGGCAGTTCTTATGGTTGCTAGTCTCCATAATCAAGGGCTCCTTTCATTGGCCCCACTCCTCCCCCTCTTCCATATCACTACAAGTGTATTTATTGCCTTGTGCTATATTTTCTTTGACACTGCAAAGCTCCACCGGGAGATCCCAATCAGTGTGAACTAGTAGACAAGCCACGGTATCGAAAAGGTCCCCACATCTGTTTTGACTACAATGCAACGGTAAGTAGGAGGAAAGACTACCTTGTGGATGCAAGGAGCGCATGGATATATCTGAAGTGGCTTTGCTCCGCTAGGAGAGTAGCCTGGGATTTGAGAAAGGCTGAAGCTGTAGGCTAGAGCTTTCCTTGTCAAACCATTCTACTGATATGAAGGGCCACATCAGGGCTGTATGTAGGGGAGGGCTGCAGCTCAGTGGGAGAGCACCTATTTACATGCAGAAGGTCTGAGGTTAAAACCTGGCATCTCCAAGTAGAGCTGGAGGAAATTCCTATTTGAAATCCTAGAGAGCTACAGCCAGTCATTGTAGGCAATGCTGAGTCAGATGGACCAATGGTCTGGCTTTGTATAAGGCAACTTCCTATGTCCCTAAGGGATTCAGTCAGAGTACTGCTCGCAATAGGAAGCTGGAGTACCAGGCCACTATTTCATCTACTCAAGCCCTAGCCTGCTCATTCAAATGGCATATTTACTGTGGGGTAACGTTCCTCGCAAAATTTGTCCCAGTGTAGCGAGATGCACTGCAAAGGGCAGAGATCAGGAACAAGCAGGGGCCCCAACTCCTGGGGGCTGAGCCCAAAATATTGGGGGCAGAGGAGGCCAAGCATGGCATGGCTTCAGTGACCAGCTCCTTCTCCTCTGTTCACTTGCCACGGAGGGGAAGGAGGGCTGAAGCAGCCCCTCACCGGAGGAGCCACCAGCCATTGAAGCTACACTGCTGCTGCGTTTAGCTGTACTCCCCGGCTCCTCCCGACGGCCTGATCGTTGCGTGTGCAATGATGGGACATTGCGCATGTGTGATGTCACACACGCAGTGTTGCCCTTCAAATCACCTTCACAAGATGGCGCCTCTGGGAGGATGAGCATCTCTTTAATAAGGCACTCCTTTTCGAATGGCAAAACCACTCTATTTGGGAGGTGGCACTGTTTTTGCCAACTATTCCTTAGAGCTGATCTGGAAGTCCTTCTAATCTCACTGGGCTCGAACTTCAAAAAAAAAAGAGATAATTTTCCTTTCCCATGCTTATAGGAACTGTGAGAATATGTACAGAGAGTAATGGACCTAGGATGGGAGAATGAAGTATCTACTGAATCATAAAGACTATTGTGGTTCATGTTGAACAGCTTTTGAAAATCACATTGAAAAGCATGCAGAGAAGTAACGTATCTGTGCCTATATATGGAATGACCAAAATTATCTCTCTTTTTTTTCCATAGGAAGATACCTCAGACTGTGGAAGAGGGGCCTCCTTTAGACCTTCTTTGAGTATCTTGTTATCTCTGCAGCTCCTCCTCCTCTATTTGACTGCCAGTCGCCATCCGCTGCCCTTGGTGTCTTGCCTTTGAAACATCCATTTAGTCTAGCCCATTCATTTTTGCTTTGTGCACCATCTCCATTCCCCCCAGACTTGCCAGAAGAGGGCAGCTGCCTAGTCCCATCAACTCTGGTTACACCTTGGCACTCACTCATGAGGACCTTCTCTTTCGCCATTCAGAAGTCCAGAAGCTATTCTCATTGTTTGTTTCTTGTTTCCTGTCATCCTCTCCTTGCCCTTCCAGTGTCTCTGCACAGCAGGTTGTGCAAACAGAGCTCTGAGCAAGACTTTGGGAAGCACGAACCATTGCGACTTTCTCCACACAGTGAACATCCTTGAGCTTTGATTCATTGCTCCCCTTTCCACCCATTGAGCTGTGGCCAAATAACAAAGAACAGCGGCCTCGTAAGTTTTTTTTCCCCATTGAATCCATGGAATTCTGGGAAGACCTTTGCCAGTTTTCATCAGGATATGTCTTGACATTTTATTGTCTTAAAAGTATTTAATCAACAATGCTGACAAATTGCTATTCTGTTTGAAACAATTTTCTTTCCCATCCCAATCATGCAAACAGCAGCAACGACAAAATTATTCAATAGAACAGGAAAAAATGGTATATTCTTGCCAAATTGGTTCTGTAGTCTAGTTAACTTTTCAGCCAATTTAAATGGCTTATTAAACTCAAAAGTAATCCTAGGATGTCACCACGGCATCTCCATCCCACCCAGCCCGCTCTGTGTTTTCCAAGGCCATCGCTGCTGAATCTCTCATTAGTTAGATCCCATCTCAAATCAATTTTTAAATTATTATTTTTAGCCTGAGGATTTTAACCTAGATCTTTTTACATCTAATTTCCAAGCATTTTATCCTGACAAATTATAGTATTTGTTGTCAGCAACAAAGACACAGAAGAGAAAAAAAAAGAAATTGACTTGAATTTTATGGTCAGTATTATTTATTTAAACTAACTCACACCATACTGAGAGGACTTGGAGAGCAAGCTGGGGAGAAGGAGGTGTGTGAAGATCTTTAGGCATACTAGTAACCCATGCATGGTTGGAGGGCACAGTGGCTCTCACTGTCTTTAGCAAAATGAACAGCAAGACAGAGTATTTCTAGTGGGCAAGAAACATAGCCCAAACCCAGCAGTCCCTGGCTTCATTTTTCCCCCTTGCCGAGCCTGTTCCCTGCGTGGCCCAGAAATGTTTAAGTCCATCAAGAAAACAAGATGATCTCTTCTGATCCCCCAAATCACTGTGAAAACTTCATTTTGGGATTTTTGCAGCATTCTACCCTTGAGGTGGACAAAGGGTGGAGTTGGCCAAGACAAAGGTGACCTTCTTCCCAGTTCACACTGTCCCTTTTCTTCTAAAGGAAATTGTCCACCATGATTGGCAGCAACAATGTGTGCCAAACCAAGAAGATGATAGCTAAAGGTTTTCTTCCTGGACTTTGTGCAGAAACCTGACTGCACCTTTAGAGTCCCCTCCATCCATCCAGTATTGGAATCACAGTGGTGGGCAATGGGCCACAACTAGAGCTCTAGAAGCAGATGTTTTGCAGACAGCTAATTGTCTCCAGTGTCCATGCGGAGAAAGGTGAAAGAACTCTGCATCGTAGTGAAGGTCATGATGACACCTGCCATTCACCTCAAACCCACAGAACACTTCAGATGACTTTGCAGGTACATATTTCATGGCTGGGAGGATTATTACTGAAAGCAGCCACATATACTGTTGGAGGTTTGAAAACGAGTAAAACTTGAATTCATCACCCAATCGCCGCAAAAGCTGCTTGCTGTTGAGGGCAGGTTATCCAATTTTGTGTCTGTTATTTCTGCACATACAGTGATAAACATACCTTGCCACTTAATGAAAACAGCAAGGCTTTTTCTGTCCCCAGAGAACTCAAAGATTTCTTTCTCTTCAGCCAAATATCCCCCCATGCATTGCCTCTGTACTCAAGAGTAGCCAGCAAAGTGGGAAGGATCCTGTCTTGTTTCTGCTGTGTGTGATGTCAGAGCCACAATCACATCTGAGCAATGTGAAGAGCAGCAGCACTATGCAACAGTGTAATGCAACTCCATCAGTAGGAAGCGGTTAATTGCGCTGTCAATAACTGATGGTGTTTCCTTGCAGCACAATGTGATGGGATGGGAGGAGGAAATGTCGTGCATATTTTGGTGCACCTCATTTTGACTTCACATGCTCATTTCCTCAACCAAAATTCTCTTTCCAGTTAATCCAAATCCTAGCATACAACCTATTGTGAGTAATTACAATGTTGTGAATTCCATTTGCCTTGTTAGAAGGAACTCTAGAAAGCAAATAACGGTGGGACGGTTACTTGAATCTGTAAGTTTCTAGGCAAAGAAAGCTTGCTCAAAAATGTGTGTGAATGGGAACTTTCTGTAACCCTGGTTTGGTGCTTCAGTACTAAGCCAACATTTTAGGGAAAGTCTCTTGGAAAGAATGTGGCATGCCAAACTCCTATGCTGGTTACATCACAATTTACTGTGCAGATTCTGGTGGCCCCACTGTTAAGGTGTTTCATTGCAAGGCAAATGGCAGGAACCCCCTTAAAAACCTGATTCATCTTGGGAGGTTTTGATCCGTCCAAACAGTCCCAAAGAACATGCTGCAATGCACTACAGGTATATCTTCAAAGAAAGCTGAAAATTGAGTTTTGGGCTCCTGGTCTGGTATGGTTTGAATGGGGGTAAAAAACAGGTCACTGCTATCATATGCAAGGTAGTAGTACAATGTAAATACATGAAAGAGGGAACTATTTGTTGTAGAAAAAAATCATTTGAGAGATCTGGAAGCAAACCTTTAGCACATATATTGAGGTGTATTTGCTTTCTTTCTAGTGATCCTTGTTCTTGAGATCAGAAATAGTTTCTTAACCTTTCAAAAACCAGCTCTGTCCCAAATCCACTGTCTACATACCCCCTCCCCAATCCTGCATCAAATGCCCTGTGTTCCAAATCACCAATACTGTCTGAAAGGAGCTTTTCCTCCAAGTCTCCCACTGTTCTTCCCCAAGCTGACTTATATACACAGATACCACTGGTGCTAAGGTTAATAGTTTTGCTTCATTGGCCTTGTGTAGATTTCTAGAGAAGCAAACTGGGAAGTTACAAATAGCTCCAACTCTACCAGATACACAGTAGAGAGAGACAGAACCATTACTCCTTGAGTAGACTTCCAGTAATAATCAAGTGTACTAGTTGTGGGTACAGTCCCAGTATCTTGCTAGTCTCTTCTGAGCAGAGACTGTCAAATTGTGCCAAATTGTGTGATTGTTTTATTTTATTTTTTTTGTGATGTGAGCAACTGTCTATAGTGTGCTTGGCTGAAATCCCCCAGGTTCATTCCCACTTTGGTCTGACTAAAAGCATAGTCTTCCCCAATGCCACTTTGTCTGTGACTCTGTTTGGCTAGTGCTCTGGAGCCACCATATGTTCATAGGGTGAACTTCATTAGTAAGAGAGATTCAGGGATGGAGAAAGCTGGAGCACAGATTGGGAAGTGCCTGTGAGCTGAATGAGAGATGGTTTCATAAAAAGGGCCTTGCCCCACTTTGGAGCACTTTAGACCACAGACAGTATGGCTACCACTTCTCGGTTGGTTGCTATCTTACAGTCACTCAATACCTGGCTTACTATCCACTGGGATCAAATCAAGGTCTTTGTGTTGGTGTTTGAACTGGGACTGATCCCCTTAGAGAGGTGGTTTTCAAACTTGTACACGGCTAACAAAGCCTCATTACAAATTTTCCAGGCATATTCCACTGTTCATTTATATCGGCAGCAGTGCTGGGAACGTTAGCATTATGCCCAGAACAGCCAATAATGGAAATAAAGAAATAATAATAGCAACAGCTAAGTGTTTTGCATCCATAATTCGTACAGCTATAGCTTAAAATCCTTCCCTGGTGTGAACCTGTTTCCGGCCACTTTGCTGCAAAAAGGCATACATACCACTGATCTGACCACAAATTCAATTCTCAGCCCTGCCCCTTCCCCACCTTCAGGTGGGATATCCACTATATTAAAGCATATGCATCTTTCTGCAGTTAACCCCCCCCTTTTAAATTTAATGTAGGAACTGTGTTTTAAAGGTTGAAATGTTGACGTGATTTTGGAGCATCAGTGGTTCCAGCCAACCAGGGCTATGCACAGCTAGTTTCTGCTCCAACCATGTAGAGATAGTTTCCTTGAGCTCAACCTGGGCAAGAAAACAATACACCTGAACAAAGTACAGTAAGCAGGCAGGGGCAGATTTAGGGCAGTGTGAGCGGTGCAGCTGCACTGGGCATGCATCCCAGAAGGGCACCTTCTCAAAGCCCAGTAAGCACTTGACCAGCTTCAGGAAGGGCTCTGACAGAGTTCCAAGAGTCCTCCTGCCTCCTTCCCAAAGCCAGGCAAGTGCTTACCGGGCTTTGGGAAGGAGGTGGGAGGATTCCAGGACCCTGTCAGAGCCTCATGCCTCCAGCCTTGCATAGGGACAGGGCGGCATATTACCAAAGTCCCTCCCTGAAGCAGGCTCACACAGGTGGTTCAGCACTCAAATCCTATACATCTGTATGCACCCTAAGGTTTTTTTTTAAAAGCTGCTCTACTTCTCACATGTGGTTACAACTGGTAGCAAAGTTGTGAGACAGATGTGTAGGTGCTGCTGGGGGGTGGGCAGGAACAGCTGTGCTGAGTCAGAGCAAAGGACTGTATAGTCCAGCATCCTGTTTCTCAGTGGCCAATCAGATGCCTTTGGGAAACCCCCAAGCACATCAATTCAGTAGCACTCTTCCACTGATGTCCCCCCGGCGACCGGTATGCCGAGTCATCTTGCATCTAATACTGGAGGTAATACGGAAGAGTTTCTTGAGATCCATTCTAGCTGTGACGTGCTAGCAGTTGTTCATTATTGTCCCAATTGATATCTCATAGTCTCCCAGTGACATGCAGTGATTCCGATGACTGCTACCTAAACTTGTGGAACTCTTGCTTTCCTACTAGCTTAGATTTCAGTGAATCCTTGCTGATGATGGTGGCATTTGTTCAACTGAAACTGTGGTGCGTTAAGCCTCCAGTCTACCTTATGGAGATTAGCTTTGCCTGTTTCTGCATTTCCATGCAGCACATCTATCCTTGTTACAGCTTATAGACCTTCCCAGCACCTGACTCTGGTCTCCCTGTCAGAGAGGAGTGAAGACTGCTGAATAGAGAACGCTGGAGATGGAAATGAAGATGTCCAGTAGCCCAACACCAGACAGAGCACAGATTGCAACACAGCACATTTTCCACTTGGAGTACTGACCCTCATCACACCTGGGTACCAGGGCATTCAGCCTCTTGACTGACTGGTCAGGAGATCAGTACCAGATGTGATGGAGATTCTGCACTGCTCCCACACCATTCATTTCTATTTGTGGAAGCCATGTTAGATGTCACTGGGTCAGAGCTAAGGCAAAAGGGAACTGGGGTGGAAGGACCCTCTTTCCTATCATACAGTCCAACAGCACCCCTCCCTCACATTTTTCACAATGGTTATATGAATGAAACAAAGGCCTTGTTTCTCTAGGTTTCAAAGCCAAAGCAGGCAAGTATTTGGATGGTGAACTTTTCCTAAGATGAGAAAATGTTGCCCTATTTTCAATGCAAGTGGATGATTCCTTTTTATTTTTAAAGTTATTGTTTGTGCATGAGTTGATGGCATCCCAATATGTGCAAGTCTGAAGATGGGTAGAAGTTGTGCTGGTTTATTCCCCTGCCGCAGTAGTGATATTTGCCATTTTGAGAATGCGATCTCCTGGTGTTATGTATAAATGAGTGTACAAGACTGATCTACGCAACAACCAGCTCTTTCCAAATAGCTTAGAAATATAAATCAGGGCTGGGAAACCCATTCCCAGCACAACTCAGATTATCTGTAGGGTGTCCTAGAGTCCCCCTAGGTCAGAACTATGCCCCCACCAGTCAGAATCACCCATGGGTTGCCTGTAAGTCTGTCTCCATTTCAGCTTTGTCTGCTGACAGATGGGGATGGTACAAAGACAAATAGAGTGAGGGAAGCCAAGAGCATGATGGGGTTGCTTGCCTTTTATCTCTAATGTAGAAAAATGGATAACCTCGCAAATCATAGTAACCTATCTTATAATAGGAAAGGAATGGAAATAGCTTCCCAAGCTCTTAGAATGGAGAAATAGTTTCTGGGAGCATAAAATTGGAGAGCCTAAAGGAATTTTACCATGAAGTACTATATCTGAAATCGGCAAGGAAAGACACAGAGAAACAGCAAGGAGATTGTGTGTGTTATTGTGAACTTGGGTTGACCATCAAGGTGATTTTCTGAATCCTGGAGAGGACCTTGAAGGAGGATGAAGCTGTACAAGATGGGAGTATGTAGGGAGCAATAGACTTGCCCAGTACAGAAAAGTCTGTAGAATGGAGAAGCCTGTAAAACCTTTGGAGATTGCTGGTCATTCCCAATAAGGCATCCTCAAAGGGCTGAGCGAAGGCTAGTTCAGGCTTCCCTATGTCCCAGTCTGTTCTCACATGTGACTAGCAGTACTGGTGAGACATAGCAATGATTCAACCCACCTCACATGCTTTGTCCATTTTAAAATCCATTTGAGCAAAACAATTTGTGGTAGGGTAGGTGGGTGGGAAAGGGAGGGGGGTCCATGAAAACCCTGAACACGGTCTTGGAAGTTTGACTCCAGAGCCAAGCGGGCAGGGAGGAGATTCACTAATAATGACAAGGTTGATTAAAGGTCATTTTGCTTGTAGCTTTTTCAGTGTGTGTTTGGTTATGTCTATGGGAACTGTGCTTTGACCAGATGGCTGGCTCTGTGTTACCAGGAGTGTGTGTAAATCTGTAGTCTAGTCGGGTGCTGCTCATTTGAGAAAAATGGAAAACAAACAAATATACATAATTATAAATATATATATATTATATTATATTTTAAGTTAAAAAACAAAAGGGAAAAAAGCAAAACATGAAGTAGCTGTCCTTACAGCTGCTGGGATCCAATTCCTAACATTCTTCATCTGAAAGTTTTGTTCCCCCTGCTAATTCAAAAAGGGTTGTTTTTTTTTAATTATTATTTGAATCTTTTTTTTGTTGTACAGAAGAGTTGGAAAATTTTAAAAAAGACTAAAATCTTTGTAAAATATTGTGTGCGTGATTCCTTGTAAAATATTTTCAAATTGTTTATTACAGAGGATCAGTTATTAAATAATGTTCATATTTTCACTTCAAATGTGGTGGCTCTTTTACTGGTGGCTCATTTACAGCGCATTAAGAATGGTTAGATGAGTAGATACCTTTCTGGTCTCGTGTTCTGATGTTTACTGCTCCTAGTTTCTCATGTTGCAAATCCTAATGAGGAAAATAGAAAAATAGTAAGGATCAATGGAGTTGGGCTGAAGTTCTATCTCAAACTGTGACGGAGCTTCAGAACTGGGTGAGGGTGGTGAGAGACTTGCTTCCTAACCATACTGCTCTTTCCACCCCTCTGTAAGCCTCTACATTTGATCTGGGATAGACCATTTCAGTATTCTTGCTGGTTAAACGGGATAATCAATCCCCACAGAGGGGTTATTCACCCTGCTTGGCACCAGCCAGTGGAGCACAAAAGTGCCTTGCCACTAGAAAGCAGCTTTTTTTATAGAAGAGAAACTTACCCAAAGAGCTGACGTTTAAGATACTTCCCACTTCCTCTCTAAGGAAGATCTTAGTGTGCCTTCTTAGTGAATGGATTCAGGATTATGGAAAAATGACCATTAATGATGATGATGATGATATCAAGACAAAGAGAAGAACTCAAGAGTCCCTTGGATGAGGCCAGCGACCCATCAACTACCAGACTTATAGAAAACATCTGAAGGCAGCCCTGTTTAGGGAAGCTTTTAATGTTTAATAGACTCTTGTATTTTAATATTTTGTTGGAAGCCACCCAGAGTGGCTGGGGAAATTATTATTAAGTCCAACACTCATTCTCAAACTGTCCAGCTAGATGCCTATGAGCAGCCTATAAGCAAGACCAGAGCACAAAAGCACTATCCCTTCCTGCTGTTTTCCAGCACCTGGTATTCAGAAACGTACAATGCATGTAGCACATAACCATCAAGAAAGAAGAAAAGTGAATACAGAAGCTGTGGGACTCAGGTTCTTCCTGACTCCGGCCCAACTCCCAGGGATCCTGAGCCAGTTGGGCAACTGTATGTTGCTTCCTTCCCCCTACGACTACGACCACAACTACTACTACTACTACCACTACTACTACACACACACCAGAAACAGGAGGAAGGGTTAGCAGGTGTCTGTGTTCCTTGGCCCTAGCCTACTAACAGGCCCCTGACACTGGTCTAAGATTTAAAATATTAAAATGGTTGCCTAGAGCTTTCAAACAACCTGGAAATGCTTTTATTTGATGTACCTCCTAAAACACACACAAATCGCATTACTTTCTCAGAAACTCATAAAATCTACACCGATTGTTTGTTAGCAGGTCCTCCTGGAGATACACAAAGCCTTGCCAAGCTGGGCTGGTCACATATACAGGCTGATCACTGGGGATCATACAAAGATTTGACTTCAAAATACGGTATAAAGGGCCATATCCAGTCTGCAGCTCCACTGGTACACTGGAGCTTCCATTCCAATTTGGGGGGTGGGTGGGGAATACAATCGGGATCAGATTTTGGGGTGTGAATGGGGAGGAGAGGAAATCGAAGTCCAATTGCACCAGCACATCTATGCATGCAGAACATTAGATGCCATCCATAGTAGCAAAGCCACTTAACATAGATGGAGTCCAGAAAGAAAAGTCCTGCTAACACTTTACAGAGGAAAACTGAATAAAAACAGTATAATTTGAGGAGAAATAAAGAGGTTTTGTCTTTCTTCAGATTATTAAATCTTAATAATCAGCTGGAGTTTGCTGTGGTTTATTGCCAGGACTAATTAATCTTCCGTTGCAAGTCGCTCTGCTTTGACGAAGGAGAAAGGCTTTGAAAGCGAGTCCACGCAGAAGAAGCGTGTGGGCAGGTAATAACGCAGCTGACGAAATCAACAGTGGGTATCGGTGTTCATTAACTCATACCCCAGCTTGCTGCGTTGAATAACGTTGACAAGTACGTTATCCAGAATACTTGTTTATAGCAGATGACATTTAGCTAACATACAGAGGAAAACTCCTTCAGAACTACACAGCCAATCAGGGTATGTACTATCTCAGTGAGCATCATGCCACTCTGCCTGGTTGCTAAGCAACACTACCTGTTCCCATCTTGGTTAGGTGACTTCAACACTGACATAATGAAACTTAAGTTAAAACTGAATGGTCCCTGCTGTTGCACTTCCAACAAGTATCATAAAATTGGACACTTTCAATAAACTGTTTCTTTAGAGGAGGTTAATTATTGCCACCAATCTCAAAAGAGAGGTTATTAGGTGAACGGTGTTGTGTAAGTATTATCAGCTTTGCAGATAAGCACACACAAAGAAATATTTACTAGCCTGCTTGTCAAGTGCTGACTCACATCTATATTAGTCATTTACTGTAACACACTGATGTCCTGAAAGGTGCAGGTGACTAGCTACCTAGCAGCAGGAAGAGGAAAAAATCAGAATGACTTTGCTCACCCGAGTTTAGCAATCTTTATCATGTTTCTGTTAAAAATTCACAAAGGAAACTGACTCAGCTGTTTTATTAAAGACACCTTTGTCCCCATGTAATAAATAAGGTGTCTGCAATTGAGTGCAAGAAAGGGATAAATGAGAATTCCAGAAGTCTAGGACATGAGCTTCTCATGTAGATCTGCTGAACCTATAATTACTTAATGGCAGACAAATCCAAGGAACCAATCTACCGTAGCTCCTGCAGAAGCCAGTGGCAAGATTCTTATGCGATCAACCAGATACAGGGTAAGATCCAAATGAGAAGGGATGCAAATGCTTGGGGTTTCAAAAGGGATAAAGGGAGCCCATCAACCTGACAGTTACCTCATCGATAATACTCAGAAACAGACTGTAGATCTGGGGTCAAGATAAATTCTACAGGGTGCCTCCACTCCTGGGCCTTTAGCCAGTGTTAGAAACTCGGATATATAAACTATAGGCCTGGGCAATGTATCAATACAGCTTCAGCCGGCGGTATATCACAGGTAAAACCTGTCACAGGTATATCACAGGTAAAACCGCTTTCAACATCTGGCTGCTGGTAGCAGAGGGACTCGGGAACAGCGGTGGTTTCACCTGCGATATATTGCCAGGTGAAACCGCTATTGCTCTGCCCCTCATACCACAGAGGGAGGAGCAAGCTGTATCGCTGGCCTGATACAGCTTAGTCCTCCCTCGGCTTCTTTAAACTGCTCCCCCACCCAGTTGAGCCATGGAAAGGAACCCCAATGCTCCTCCCACTTGCCCACCAGCAAGGGATGCAGTGGGGCTGGCTCAGCTGGGGATTGGGAGCCCTTCTGTACACCAGCTGAGCCATGCAAACAAGCTGCGTTGTTGCAGCCCATGAGGCACTGGGGTGAAACCGCCTCAGCTCCTGCAGTTTCACCGGCATCTTGAGAGCTGAGGCCAATGTAGCTTGTTTTTTCAACATTGCAGTATATTGCTAGACCACGATGTTTGGCTGCTGACACACTGCAATGTTGAAAAGCTGATATCGCCCAGCCCTAAAAAGCTAATCACCAAATGGCACCTTAAACCTAGGTTATGGTTGTGACAATGGAATGTCTAGGCGCCTTTTTCTGGTGGAATTTACTATTGTTATTATTAATTTCATTTCTATAATGCTTTATATTTTAATGAATGAATCTCAAAGCTGTTTATTATACATTAAAACATCAAATAAAACAATCCAGAAAAAAACAAATTCAAGCTTCAAGGAAAATATTTCAGATCCTTCTCTAAGTGACATTTTGCTTTCCCCAATCGCCAACCTGGCATCCAGGGATCTCCATGTGGTCGCAATTGGACCCATGCCTGTCGCAAAATCCGTCTGTCGCCTGGCTAGTTTCTAACACTCCCTTTAGCTACCCACATTCTCTGTTTGCACAAAACAAATACATCATGAATACATAGAGATCAACAATAAAGAGAAAGAAACTGCATGGGAATAAAATGAGACAGAAAGTGAATTGACGTCATCAAAACAAAATAAAAAAAATTCCTTCCAGTAGCACCTTAAGAGACCAACTAAGTTTGTTATTGGTATGAGCTTTTGTGTGCATACACACTTCTTCAGACGTTGTCAAAGACAGGCCTAGTTAAGAGATCAGAACAAACCACCACAGAATTAAGGTATAAGGAAGCCTGAGAATAACCTATGCACATTGACAGCTCTGTCAATTCACACGAAATTGGGGCCTTCTCACATGCCCCAATTACATTTCAGCCTTGCATGGTGCTTAATAATAATAATAATAATAGCATGATAACGCCTCTGCACATAATAGACAGGACAAACAAAATGGAAATAATAGCAGTGCCTCTCTATACCTCCACTCCCTTTTTAAATATACACAGCTGTGTGATTCAGAGGGTGTGCACAGCTTCCAAAGTGAAAAAACGAACTAGATTAACAGTATAATCCTGTGTATCTTTACTCAGGAGCAAGTCCCACTGTGTTCAGTACAGGTTACGTCTAAGCAGGCATGCATAGAGCTGCAGACTTCTTTTTTAAGCTGTTTACTGTTTTAGGTTACTTTGAGTCAAAAAGCAGTATGCAGATAAACAACAACATTATTGGCAAAATGGTAGTTAATTATCATAATGGGATGATAGCAGCTTTGATAGTGTTTGCAAGAATAAAAGAAAAAGGGTATGTGTTTGATTTGTACTAGTGCAATGGCTCTTCTACAGAAGACCACAAACCTACAGAAGACTATTCAGAAAAATATAATAAAACATTTTTTAAAAAACCAAAATAAAGCAGACGCGTATTTGTGGAATGGTGTTTGTAGTGTAACTGATACTATTAGTGCTTTGGAATTTCAACTACCCTTCCTGATCCTGTCAAACATACACACAAAACATACAGGTTTGAGAACTGTGTGTAATCAATGAAAAATGTACAAAACTGATCTCATGCAAAAACTCTGGAGACAAGCTTGCTCAAACCATTAGTAAGTCAACTGTTCAGATGCACATTACCAAGAAAGATGCATGTCCCATGTGCCTAGACATCTGTGTGCAACTCTGAAGTCTGTTGCACAACACAAATCAAAATAAGAGACACGACATTCAGTTGCCTACAATATTTTTGTGGATTCAAAGTATAAAAGATATAAAAGATAATTGCAAAAATATTTTCTCATACAAGCTGTTGAGTATTTTGTTAATGCTAGTAACTGAAGTAACTGAAGTCTACAGAGAACTTGAGTGGCATTAATCCACAATCAAGTTTGCAACTAATAAGCATTCATAATTAGGTCCATTGTTTCTTTCATTTCACTGGATCACAATTCCACTTTAAATTAGGACTGTATTGTGATGACTAAAACATTGGAAGAAGAGGTGCTAAATCAGAAGGATGTGCGCTGCAGAGCTGTTTGCACACCACACAGACTAACAAAGCATCTAAGGGTGGTATCCAATGCTAGTCCTACTCAGAGTAGACCAATTCAAATTAACAGACATGACTAATGCAGGTTTTTCACTTTTAATGGGGTAGGACTTCTTTGGATACAACCCTCACTAATTTTACTTTATGATTACATGCTGAAGGAAATGCAAATTTGAAATGAGAAAAAATATATAAAATTCAAGGACACTGTGATAAAACCACATTTTGAAGTCCACGCACTTGTCAGCCGCCGTCCCCCTTAACCACGCATGACACTTTACTGAGATAATGAAACAAGGTGTGTTGAACATTCGAAGAGTGCTATGCAAATGTTATGTATTATGACATCAGCCCCAACGCACACTTTAATCATACAACACTGGCTGCTGTAGGATATGTCACATACAAGATAGAATATTTGCTATGACATAGAAAATATAGCCACTTTTCTCCTGTTGTGTGAGAAGACATTACAACGGAACCTCGGGTTACGGCGGGGATCTGTTCTGGAGGCCCAGCCACAACCCGAAAACGATACAACCCAAACGTCGCATCTGTGCACGCACGTGATTTAGCGCTTCTGCGCATGCGCAGATGCGATTTAGTGCTTCTGCACGTGCACGAACGCCGCGAACCTGGAGGTAACCCGTTTCGGTACTTCCGGGTTTTCGCCCGTCTTAAGACGAGTATTATGGCAGATTAACTTCTGCAGACAAAATGCGCTCCGGCCCACAATTTTGTCCATCTTTCTAGTGCCACATTACACTTTGCTGATTTCTGTTTATGTCACATGTATTGCTGTGTGTTTCCAGACACTAAAGAACAAAGTCATGTATCACTTTTGCTACTGACCAAACTCCATGTTTGTAAGAAAGAAAGAAAGCTTTGTAATTTTGCGCCTATGCCTTTGCATTCTCCTACAGCCTTCCATCTCTTCTTACAAGCAACTTTACTAGTTTTCTCATAAAGGTGTTTACCTCACATGTACTTAGGAAACAAAGTTCTACATTCCATTCTGCATTGTTGGCACACAAACTTTTTAGTAATTATTACATCCGCCAGGGGGTAATTCCTTCATGAGAAATAGAGGCTGGCATGTTGGAATACAAAACAGCTTTATGAAACTTAAGCAGGAACTACATATTGCAAAACAGAAATGGGGTTCCTGTTTACCTTGTAACACTAATACGGAAGAAGGGAGAATCAGAGTGGGTGTTTCACCTTTTCTTCTGTAACCTAATGCTCCATTGCAACCCCCTCCCCATATTTTTTTCTCCCAGTCACCTTTGACATCACACATAAACTGAAGAGGGAAGAGTTGCAGGGAGAATTGATAGTTGGGGGAAGGGTTAAGCAACCCTATCCTGACCACTATTCCCTCCATTCCTGTGTTTACAAGGTTAGCATGTACTTCTGCCCTCAGTTACTTTGCTATTTAAAAAAATGAGCCTTTTGAATTTTAAAAAATGAGTTGTCTAGTTATCCTGAATTGGTAACATTGCTCTAACTGCTATGAATGATATGAAATGGGAAATTATAACAGCAAATGCTCCTTAAATTAAACAGACACATCACAGTCATTGTAAAGTGTATATTTTCCTGTTCACTTCTGTAGCAGAAAAGTGATCAACTGCTTAACTCTCCCATTGTACAATGTCCAGTCCAATTCTATGCATGTCTACAGAAGCATATCCCAATGAACTGAGGGTCTACAGGACAGTAGCCCTTAAAGTGCCTAAACTTGGCTGGATAGTGCCCACTGTTTTTTTCAAAATTAAACTCTGAATGTAACAAAGTGCAGGCCTTAACTGGACTTGGACTTGGCTGAGCCTTGCATAACCACCACAAATTGAAATGTCGCTATAAGGGGCACCTATTTAAAAAGGGGAATATCCCTATGGAAACGTCATCACACAGAGGACATAACAGCAGAAAATCAATTCTGGGCCTCATTTTCCACACCATTCTGAATCCTTCCCAATTTTCTCATGACAAATAGAAAGGGTTTATCAGAGCTTTGAACTAACCCTCTCTGAAGCCAGAACCTGTATACTGTAGTTTCATCCTCTGCAGATTTACACAGAAATATGTCTTCGCGAGTTCAGTTCGGCTGACTCCCAAGTGTGCACAGCTTTACTTTTTCATAAGCGCAGACGTGCTAAATGCAGGACTCTCCAGCAAAGCCTTGGAAATTCACAGCTGTAGCTGTGCATTTAATATACTGCAACCTTTGGCTTCGTTTCTCGTTCTCACCCTTTCCACGAAATACATGCTGCCTTTTACTCGGCAGGGCGGCGCCATTAAACTAAACGGAATGGATTTCACTTGCGACTAAAAACGCTTTGGCGAGGGCTGCACCCCTCCGCCAACCACCCACCCGCGAGGGCGGGCTCCCTATTCCTGCATACACGTGTCAATGCTTTCGGTCCTTTGCCAAGCACAAGTTACCGTGACGAGGCAAAGCAAACAGGAGGAGATCATGTGGGTGACGCCGCCACTCCGCCGAGCGGCCAGACCAGCTTCCTAATCTCCTCGCCAACCACCATTGCGCTTTGGGCCGCAAGAGCCGCGCCCTGCCCGGCCGCGCTCTTCCCTCGCGGCCAGGACGCCTCCTAAGCCCCCCGCCTCCCAGGTGCCTCTTTGTCCCGCCCCAACCGCCCCGCACTCCCGCGCTTCCCTGCGCAGACGCCTCATCCCGATGCATGCCGGGATTCGCAGTCCTCTCGCCGCGGGCAGCGCCCGCTGAGCGTGAGGCCCGAGCCTCCATTTCCCGGCGTGCCCCGCGCAGCTCATAGAACAGCCACGCGTGCGCAGCCGTGCTGTTTGTTTGCGTCTGAGCGGAGCCCTGCTGAGGAACGGAGTGCTGGCCTGGAGAGGGAAGTGGCGGCGAGAAGGCTCCTGGGAGTCGGCCTCAACCAGAGCGGACGAGGCTCCGGCTTCCGGCGGCGAGCAGGCCGAAGCGAGGCCTTCCCTGAGCGGCCCCTGCCCCCGCTGGCGGGCTGAATGGGGCTTGCGAGGAGCTCGGCTGCGGGAGGGAGAGAGCTCCGCCTCCGCTTTGGCCGTCCCGTGAGCTCCGGAGCGCGAGCCTCTCTCGCTCCGCTCCGCTAAGGAAGCCTCGGCTGGGCCGCCCTCGCTGGGCGCTGCAGGGCCGCGCTCGTGGGGCGGGGAGAGGGTGCAGCGGTCCCCGCTCGGAAGCAAAGGAAAGTGGGGCGCGGGGTTGCCGATGTTTCCCGTTTGGGACGAGGCCGGATAAAAGGAGACCGCCTTTCCTTCCTCTTCCTCCTCCTCCATACAGAGCGGCCTGTGGCTTAATCAGCTGTCGCCTCCGTTTGGGCGATCCGTGGAAGGCGGCGATGGAATCGACCGCGAATCCGTGCTAAGGAGAAGAAAGGGGGTTTTCCGGGCCACCAACAACGCCTTAACCCCTCGCCCCTAAAGCGAAGACTCTTGGACCTCGGACCCTGACTCGTGGGGCAGGGCTTCTGGGTATAAAGATGAACAGATACCTCCCAGTAGCTCGGCAACACTTCTTGGCTGCTCTGGCCAGCACCAGTGTCGTGGTGAAGTCCATATGTGCCATCGTCATCTTGCTCTACTTTCTCTCCTTTGCTGTGGACACTGTGTATGGGCTTGGGGTGACGCCTGGGTTTCTGTTCCCGCCCAACTTTTGGATTTGGACATTAGCAACCCACAGTGTGGTGGAAAAGCACATCTGGGATGTAGGTGTGAGCCTGGCTACTATAGTGGTGGCAGGGAGGCTGCTGGAGCCACTATGGGGAGCCCTGGAGCTCTTGATCTTCTTTGCAGTGGTGAATGTATCAGTGGGGCTCCTGGGGGCCTTTGCTTATCTTCTCACCTATATGGCATCATTCAATCTGTCTTACCTGTTTACCGTTCGCATCTATGGCATGTTGGGCTTCCTTGGTGGTGTCTTGGTGGCCCTCAAACAGACCATGGGTGACAGTACTGTCTTGAAGGTACCTCAGATACGGATGAAGGTTGTTCCCATGCTTTTGCTCCTGATCCTGGCAGTTCTGAGATTGACCACCCTCATTGAAAGCAATGTCTTGGCCTCTTATGGTTTTGGAGTCCTCTCCAGTTGGATATATCTCCGTTTTTACCAGAGGCACAGCCGAGGACGTGGTGATATGTCAGACCACTTTGCATTTGCCACATTTTTCCCTGAGATCCTACAACCAGTGGTTGGCTTGCTAGCCAACCTTGTGCACAGCGTCTTGGTCAAAGTGAAAGTCTGTCGAAAAACAGTGAAACGTTATGATGTTGGTGCCCCTTCATCTATTACTATCAGCTTACCAGGAACAGATCCTCAGGATGCTGAACGGAGAAGGTAATATTCCTTCAGTATAAAACTTTTTGGAGACTACATATGTTCACTGTTGAACATTGGTGAGAAGGAAATGGAGAAAGTCATCTAATTCAATATTTTAAAAGTGTCTTTTATATTGCTGGTACTCCATTTGTGCCTATCGGGATCTTTTTTTAAAAAAAATCTGGGGATTCAATATTTTTTGAAGCTCAGTGTGCTTGTTCTATCTTTGTATAGGAGTAGCCCAGTTGTATGTCCTTTGCACCCAGTGATTCAGCAAACAGTACGTGCTGGGCTGTCCCTGCAGGGAACACTTGTCTGGTACAATTCCTTCATGTCACTTCAGATGTGTATGCAAACAGATGGGAAACGTGAACACAGGAGTTGATAGTTTAAGGTCCCCATGTTAAGTTTCCCCCATGTACTTGCATACTTGTCTCCCTTTTACATATTGCAGAAACAACATGGTGCTGTGGAAATGCAGGGGTTGTCTGTAGCAGATTTTAGAAAATCTGAAAATACACCACAGACTGTGTTAGAAAACTAGCCAGGCAACAGGTGCATCTTATGACTGGCGTGAGTCCAATTGCAACCACGTGGAGATCTCTGGATGCCAGTTGGTGATTGGAGAAAGCAAAATGTCACTTAGAGAAGGACCTGAGATATTTTCCTTGAAGCTTGAATTTGTTTTATTCTTGATTGTTTTGTTTGATGTTATAATGTGTAGTAAACCACTTTGAGTTTCATTCTTTAAAATATAAAGCAGTATAGAAATTTAAGTAATAATAATAGTAATAAATTCAACTGGGGGAAAGGAGCTTAACTAACTAGTTAAGACCCATGAAGAGAAGTTGCATTAATTTTTTCTTCGTGCACAGAATCCATACAAAAACATTTAATCCATAAAAAATACTTGTTTAAAAAAGCAAGCAAAAACCTTTAAAAAGTCAAGACTATTAATATTTAGTTGTTATAATAAGTATATTAATGAGTATTTAGATGTTCTTCTAGTAAACGTAGGTGTAATTAACTGAGTGTGAGAATAGCACTGCTGCTGAAATAAAAACAATAAAATTTACTCCTGTGTCAAATTGAAGAGCTTAGCAGTGCAGTTCTGAGTTTCTACATTTACCTGGGAGTAAGTCCCACCAAAGGATTGCAGCCAGCTTGTGGTGTAGTGGTGAAGAGCGGTAGACTCGTAATCTGGTGAACCGGGTTCGCATCTCCGCTCCTCCACATGCAGCTGCTGGGTGACCTTGGGCTAGTCACACTTCTCTAAAGTCTCTCAGCCCCACTCACCTCACAGAGTGTTTGTTGTGGGGGAGGAAGGGAAAGGAGAATGTTAGCCGCTTTGAGACTCCTTCAGGTAGTGATAAAGCGGGATATCAAATCCAAACTCTTCTTCTTTGCCAGCGATGCTGTGTATTGACACTTAAAGCTTAGTTCAATTGTAGAGTAGTCATGTTTTTGTAGTCACACTAACTCCAAGAACGTTTCTTTAAAAAAGAAATTCTAAGATCTGTTTTTGGTTCATAAAAAAGCAAAAACTCTTCTTTGCAAACTATCTACCGGTAGTTAAACACTGCCAGTGAGTATCCAACTTAAAATCTTATTGTGCTTTTCATAGATTACTGGCATACATTTTTAAAAATGCAAAAGTGTATGTATACTTTTTCTTGCTTTAGTCCTGTTTGAAGACTAGTAATCCGGAATTTTAGTAGTCTAAAGCAAGTCAGCAATTTCAGTAATTGCCACACCTATATTTGTCTCTTGCTTTTAACTTAGTTTCACATTTCCAAATGAAAGAGCTGAAAGAATCTGATGATGAAAGTCATTATTGTGCACTTTACACCATCAAAATGCAGAACTCTGAATGCCTGGAGAAAATTGAATGATTAAGTTGTCAGGCAGTTAATAGCACTGTGTGTGTAGATATAACTGTGCACTGCGTTCCACTAATACAGCTTTCAGCAGTGTTCAGCTCTGAAACATTTTTGACAAAGCTAGGTGTGATTTTTAACTGTATTGCCTAAAATATAGGTGTTAAAATCACCTACTACAACATTGTGCTAATGCTTTGAGCCAACTATTGTCCCAATTACATATGCAGAAGAATCTATTGTGTCTGTTAAAGGCTTGCCAGCTTTCTTCAGCTTAGGAGAAGCTTATCCCACATGTCCCAGTGGCACGCTTGGAGCTCTGCTTGGCACAAAGGCAGCCTTGCTCACACAGGAGCTCCAAGCAGAATGGATATGACAAATCCCTTACTATTTTCTTCTAGGAAGGCAAAGACTTCACATGTATTGACTTTGTGCTAGTAAAATATTCACCTCATGAATGGGAATATTCTGTAAGATAGGGATGGTGCTTCAAATATTGTTGGCCTCAAACTCTCCATCAGCACCCCCAGCCAGCATGGCCAGTGCTCAGGAATGATGGACACTGCAAGTCAGCAATCCCTGGAGGGCCCAAGGTTAGCTACCCCTGTTTTTTTAGGGGTTCTGCATGCATATTGGAACAATTGAATGATGACTATATGATTATGATGAGCAATTTGGTGCAGATCTAAATAATTCTTTGATTGTATCAAAGGCAGAAGTAGATAGGACCCAGCAAGACTACCTCTTCTCTGAATATAAAGGTTAAGTGCTGGTACATCTGAGAATAGGGAATTTGTAGCTGTACATATGCTGGTAGAATCCAGCTCCTGTCAGCCCCAAACAGCATGACTAATGGACAGGGGTGACAGAATTTAGAGGCCAGTGACATCTGGAGGTCACAGGTTCTTCATGCCTGTGAAGATTATCAGAATAGCTGAATGTAGCCTTGAATGCTGTTTTCAGGTGAAAATGAGGAAATACAACATTTCTAAAATGGTTGTTGTTGGCATCTGTCTGTATCGAGAAACAATGGAATACACCTCTAGCGGTGAAGTAAAACTTCTGTGTTAGCAGCACCGAAGTGACCTCCCCAGGCCTCAAGCCTGGGCAGTGTGTATGGTGGTCCTGGGCTGCTCAGACAACAAGACCCCTCCTCTTAGCCTCGCTGATGTGGTCCAAAGGGAAGCAGAGCAATGTTTGGTACCAGCATGGCTGCAGGAGTTGCCGGAAAGAGGCATACAAGGAACTATCCAACAGTCTTAGAGACTCCCTCCAGATTTGTGTAGGGTTTACTCCTGAGCTTTTTCATCTCCTGGAGATATCCCACAAGGCAGCAGAGGTTTAGAATCAGAGTTTTCCTTCTCATAGATGTTTTGCCTTCCCAGGTTGACAAGCCCCATCTGCCCCTCACTTCCCTCTACAGCATGTGCGGAAACTGCCTTCTTGACCACTCATCCGCTCTATCCGCTGGAGCCTGTCTTTGCATGCAAAGGAAGTCCCTAACTCACTAAGGGTTTGAGACCCATCAGCTACCCTCATCTGGTTTAGCCAGCCAGTCAAAGTCATTTCTTGGGGTGTGGCCGCTGTCGCATGCTGACAGTTTCTAGGAGCCACAGGTGAGAGTTGAGTGCAAGATGGGGTGGACCAGAGGTGGACCAACTGCCCCAGAAGGAGCACAATGTGTGCAGCAGTTTGACTTCACCCCAGAGACACATTCCATTGTCTCTCATGACAGATGCCAACAACAACATCCCTCGTTGCAACGGCACATCATTGCATGCTGTTGCTCGCAGAGCAATATCCACTCTCAATGCACATGACTGGGGTTGTGCTTTCTACCCTTGGAGGGTTGGCCAAAGGTGTCTGTGGCCTTCCCAGCCTTAGAGGATCTCTGGACTCCTTTGGTGACTTGCACTAGAAAATACCCCTCTCGTGAAATATGCCACTTAATATGCAAACTAACCTATATTCACTATGGGTCATTTTCTCATTCTGTAGGCAACTGGCCCTGAAGGCACTGAATGAGCGGTTGAAGCGTGTAGAAGATCAGTCATCATGGCCCAGCATGGAGGATGAAGAAGAAGAAGAAAACATCAAGGCTGATACTCCATTGCTACCCGAGAAGAGCCGGGACTCTGTCACTGCAGGGAAAGCAGGCAGCCAGGAGTCCAGCCTCATTACCTTTGAGGATGCCCCCTCTCAGTTGTGACCATGAGGCACCTGCCCTCCTCTTCTACGTGTCCCTGTATGCCATAGCTGCTAATGATCCTTCACATGCCCTTCCTCACAGTGCTGCCTGTTCTACAGGAAGCAAAACACTGTGCCTGCTGGCCCTGAGGGAGACCATACATCCCTTCCAACATTTATTCACCACACTTGGCTGATGCCAAGTCCCAGGACTCATGGTGAAAGCTGTTTGCAGAGATCTAGGATTTGGGTTGTTGTCATCAGAGGGATGTCTGGAATTGAGAATTTCTCAGAATTGGCAGGCCAGAGGGAGAGCTGCATCTCTTCAGCCCAATAAGGAGCGTTCATCTGAATAAAGCAACCTGCAAAATCTCCAACAAGTAGCTGCCATTGTGGCTATTATCACATGTATGTGTGTGCGTGTTTAGCTCCTTCTGGCTGGCAGTTCCAGTCAACCTGTGTGGGGGACCTGGCTTGCCCAGCCTGGCTCCTGTTTTTGAGCTGTAACTGCTAGACCACTGTATAAGCCCACCAGGGCATCCCAGAGCAAGCTCAGCAAGCAACACAGCACTTTCCCACTTGATTTTATTTTACCTTGGCAGCATTGGTTGTCAAAACAACTCTGCAACTTCCCCTTTTCCTTTCAGAGTTGGCTTTGTTGTTGATTAAATGAGCAAGCACTTTAAACAAATGCTTTGCTGTATTAACCCTCCCTCCTTACAGATTTGGTAGCCCTGGGAGCTCTGCCAAAACAAGTTGCTGGGTTAGGCATTCGCAGAACCAGCAGCTTAAAGCCTTTTTAATAACAGCATAGCCACTCGGTCCACCTCTTGAATTCTTGACAGTGATGGCTTTAGGGATAAAGAGCAGGTTGCTACTAGTATGTGGACTACCTTGTGGAAAAGCATTATCTCAGATTTTCCATAGGACTCAGAGGGAATTAATTTCATTTCTGTTCTTTAGCCTTTGGTTGTTCTTCCTTTTCCTTTTGCGGTGATTCAAATGACAAAGCTGCTTTGTCTTAGGTGGGGTGCCCATACATTCACAGGATGTTGGAATGAACTCCTTGCTACAGTAGAATATATGTTGCTGGTTCTGTTTTATTTTTAATGGTGCTTTTTGTGGGACCCTTGACATTTCTTCTGATGCCTGCTTTTTCTTTTTGGTTAGATCATTATTAGCCTCTTCCTCTCCTCTGGGGTGAGATGCTTTTTCTTCCCTTTCTTTTTTTGTGGGTTGGCAAGGCTGAAGATGTTTTGCCTTGACACCCAACCCCAAAGTATCCTAAAGGGTACAACTCACCCAGTTGGAGGACTGGGTAAGGGGACACTTAGCAGAACAGGAAGAGAGTGTGAGACAATGTTGTGATAATTTTTTTAAAGGACCACATGAGGTTTTGTCAACCAGGTAATGAAACACAATTTCAGTATCAATAAACAGTTCTTTTGAAGAATGCTTCTTGATTGGCTTTGTAAAATATGACCATGTAAGCCTCCTAGTTGAGTCCCAAGCTTCCAAATGTTGGGATCTTGTCTTCTTTTGTGGGCTCACTCAAGACAGCTTTGCAGTTGAAGAACACAGACACAAGGCTGAAAAGGCTTTCAACCAATTTAGGGAAGTGATTAGCTTTACTGGCATAAAAGACTAAAGGACAGTCACTTCACTTCTGAAGGCTTGACTTTTGACATCTTTTCAGGTAACTTCTAAGTCTTCTTATATTTCTATCCTGCTTTTGTCTAGGGTGTTGTTTTCCTCACCCCTTTTCACCCCTGCAGCATCCATGTAAGGTACCACTATGCAGTAATGAGTGACCCAGGTTTGCCTAGGGAGCTTCAAGAGACAAGACTGGGGATTTCAGGCCTGATTTCTGCAAAACTCTTTAAACTGAGTACTTACACCTGCTCAGTAGGCACCTGTACTAAGAGCTCCTTCACACAATATGAATTTCCTTTACCAAAAGGAAATCTCACCTGGCAAGTTGTTGTGAAAGTCAGTTGTATACTTTTTTCGTGTTGTTCCTTTGGTAGATTAATAAAAAGACGAAAAAGATAATTTTATTGTTACAAATTTGGAATACAGGCAGCAACCATTTTAGGCACATCACAAACAGACAGGGTGTTTGGAGGCTTTTTCAATGGTGTTTCAAATATACGCGATTTCGCTTGCAATGTAACCCCCATGTAAATTGGGAGTTGCCTGTACACTCTCTTTTCGTCCCTTCTTTCACTTAGTGTTTTCTACATGGAAGCATTTACATGTAGGAAATTCATCTTGTGTGAAGTTATCAGTACTAAACGTGATGCTCATTAAGAAGTGGTGATTGTTGAGGGGCTTGATGGGGGTCAATTTTTTAAAAAAATCAAAAAGACGTAACAGACTGACTTGGGTAGGTACTTCTAAAAATATCTAATACTAATGCAGCTGTCTGAGTTCTAAGCCATTGCAATCTCTTTCTAGAGTGCAGGGTGCGGGGGTTTGATGAAACACATGAGAAATGCAATGTTTCAATACTCAGTCCAGGTTCTGATTCTGTTGCAAAATAAGTTTTTTGTACTAAATCTCAGAAAGATGCTGGGCATCACTCCATTTTGACAGGATATGTATTGGAATAGCTCAGTCAGTATAGCATGAGACTCTTAATCTCAGGGTGGTGAGTTTGAGCCCCATGTTGGGCAAAAGATTCCCGCATTGCAGGGGTTGGACTAAATGACCCTCAGAGTGGCTGGAGAAACCCAGCCAGATGGGTGGGATATAAATAATAAATTATTATTATTATAATGGTCCCTTCCAGCTCTACAATTTTATGATTCTATTATTCTACTAGGTACTTCGCAACACCACCCTGATAGTCCTAACCTTAAGCCTTGTACCATAAATGTTGGTCGTAACTTGCAAACAACCATGATTTGTAATTTCCAAATCGTGTTTCTCATCCTGGAACAAGGATACAATACCAGGGACCTGTGCCAACAGACAGCATTAACAGTAACCACTGTTGCACTGAAGCTGATTGATAGCCAGCTACTGGAGACACAGCACTAACAAAGGTTCTAAGGAATCCCTACTTAAATTCATAACCTTGCATTCAGTATGTGGAAAGGTTTTATGGCCTGTGGGTTGTTGTTGCTGTTAGAATTTATATACCACTCTATACCTGGAGATCTCATTCCTGTTAGGGAGATGTTTTGTATTGGGTGGGGTTCTAGTACAGCAGAGGATAGTGAATGCAGCATCCTGGGGTGTATGTGGAAGGTCTTTTGTGGACTCAGCCGAGGTTTCAGGAAAGGAATCCCATAGGGATAACCTGCAGTCCTTATATACTGGGTCTTTCTTACTTGGGAAGTAAAAGGCATTTTCCATTTTAAAAAAAAGGAAGATAGGCGGCTGTCAAAAGCCAGTACAATCAAAGTAAACAATGCTGGGCTAGATAACCCAATAAGGCCAGCCGGATGCTTCAGTGATGTGTGCTAGCCAGGTGCCTTGGTGTAGTACTAAGTCATTCTTCTGAAGAGCATACTGGGCCCTTGCAAGATAGGTAGAGCACTGGTCTAAAGCTCAAATGATTCATGTCAATCACACATACATAGAGCTAGTTCCTGTAGGATCCTTCTTTATAACTTTTTCCCTCATTTTCTCTCTGTTTAAGAGAAATATTGCCGATGCGAAAGATCCACCTATAAATTCTCACTATCAGGAGAGGTATACAATAGTTGGAAGTTTTCCTAAAACTGTTGCAACAGGGAAGTTGGATGTACCTATTCTCTCTACAGCCGTACAATCCTGCCTTGTAGGTGGAATTTAACTTTATACCCATTCATAATATTTAGTCCTATAGAAATTTATGGGAGACTTCTGAACTGCTGGTACTGCATCAGCTTTAGGTGTCACTGTTCTAACCACTGAATCCTTTTTGGCTGCCAAGACATGCTGTCTAAAATCATAGGAGGGAAGCACTAAGTTCACTAGGCCTTGTTAGTTTCATAACTAAATTCTGGGCTGCTGTGAAAGAAGAATTTTTGGCACCAACAGGTATTTTCAAGCTGCCCATTGACTCCTTGCAGTTTACTTCACCCCAGTAACAACTCATCCTTTAGGAAGTTGAGGAACAGGGAGCTTTATTATTAGCACAGTATTAAAGGAGCAGCTGCAGAATCACTCTGGATTCGATTATGCTTTCAAATAGCAATTAGGCTCTACTTGTTGTTTTACTATCATCCTTCAGCCACATCACACTTAGGAAACACACTGGTGCACCCTGAAGGCATTGGAGAATTTTGCCAACACCAGAACCTTCCCAGAACAGCTCTTTTCTACCCAGGGGCAGAAAGAATTCTTAAATCTCTGCTATCCCTTACTGTTATAGTGCCACCTATTGGTAATAATCAGTATCACAATTACTGGTAACTCAGTGAACACCTTCATAGAATCATAAGAGTTGGAGGGAGTCTTGTAGGCCATCTAGGCCAATCCCTGCTCAGCATCGGAAATCCTGAGCTATAGCATCCATAAGATGATTGCCCAGCCTTTACCTGAAGACTTGCAGTGAGGCAGAGCCCATCAACCTCAGCAACTGATTTCACTGTCATTAAAACAGCTTTTCTAACATTCAGCTGCAATAAGCCCTCCCCCAACTTGCTTAATAGATCTAGTCCTGTCCTCTGGGATTGCAGGGAACAAGTATTTTCCCTCTTCTGTGTAACTAACCTTTGGGTATTTGAAGAGTGCTATCATTAAACATGCCAGTTCTTTCCATCCTTCCTCATGAGACTGGCTTTCCACCCCACTAGTCATCTTTGGTATCTTCTTCCGAACCTGTTCCAATTTGCCTATGCAGCACCCAAAACTGTAGACAGTACTTTAGATGAGGTCTGACTAGGGCAGAATAAAATTGTAATTAACAGATGTGATGCCAGCAGGAAAGAGCAATGTTATCTGCAGATACCAGGTATCTCATGAACTCTGCTTGAGGATATCTTGTCTTAGTGGATCAGAAGGGAGCAAAAACAAATAAAAAGGCAACATGCCAGAGCCACTACAGGTGTTCAAAAGCTTTATTTAATAGAGCACTCTTGATTACCTTTCTTTGATCAAGCTCATTGATGGGTACACCTGCCTGGCAGATATACTCATCACAAACAGTCCAGTGCAAACAACGATCTTCGTTGGTGCAGTTTCAGATTCGGCAGACCGCTTGATGTTTCAGTAACAGCAATATATATTTCAGCCAAATCAATCCATGTAACTGGTGAAAATGAAGCATTCCTGCTGACATAATGCCTGTCGCAGTTGTCATTGAAAGGACTGGTATCGCATAGACGCAAGAAAAGGTGGGGACCATGGGCTCCATAGAAAAGATAACCAGGTACTCTAGTCCATAAAAATGTAGCATTTTTACATAATACATTATGGCAAACTATATGTTGAAGTAAATGATGCTGCACAGGACATCTAAGGTACATACCACTGGAAACTGAAAACAATGAGACTTCAATTAGTCACATTCTTTCATAGGTTTCAAAGAGCTTTAGTCATGATTAACTTTATCTAGGTCAGGGCCAGTGTCTTAGCTCCTTGCAACCATGGTGCTTCTTCCAATCCCATTAAACAAGGGGCCCAGCTTTGCCTATTTTCTCGTTCTTTGCTAAGGCAGTCATTCTCTCTTCTTCCCAGGCAGCAAAACAAAGACGCCTTTCCTTGATTTAGTCCCACAGCTGGTGGAAACCTTTGTGTGCACTTTGGCTGAAGCCACTTTTAACATGCTGCATCAAGCAAAGCAAATCTGGAAGTCAGCTGTTAGCTAATGATAAAAAAGCAACCGGGTTTTATCTTTGCCTTGGAATTGCAAGAGATTAAGTACCATCAGCCCCAAAGCATCTAGAAGCTTTTCTGAATGCCTCAACATTCCAGTGTAGAAAGCATTTCCACACAGAGATTGTATGTAGATCAACATATGTTACATTTGTGCAGAACTTGTCATGTATCGGCAAACAGTGCCAAGTCTGAAAAAAGAAGAGCGTTTATCTCTGCTTCCATGTTCCTGTTCGCAGGATCGTCTCCGTTAAACATTGTGACTCATGAGAAATCAAATGCTGGGAGTTTCCGTCTAAGAGCTACAAAAGAAGACAGCCATGCAGATACTATTCTAACCTCTGTGCTTGGATCAGTTGGAAACCTTTGGACATCAGAGCTCCCTTTTGCTTACCTATCCATAAAATGAAGCTACTCTTCATCTACCATAACGTAAGAGTGAATGGAAATTCTGTACACCTAGAAGGGAAAGGACTGAGCACGTTTCTACTCCACCTTGAGAGGGCATAAATACATTTGCCAGGCTGTAGCTTCCCTCTATCAGGAATAGTTTCAGGTAATAATGTGGTCTTGCGGTATACCATTCCAGGTATAGGATAAAAGATTATGAGAACCTATAACACTAGGCCAGAAGTTCAAAGAGAAATTCCTAAGCTTACATAGTATTGTGCTTTTGTCCGTGAAGGTTTCCCATGAACAGTGCACACATCAACCTGAAAGAAGGAACCCAGAAGTTATCAGTGTAAAGAAGGGAACAGAGACTGTTATACCCTATTCTTGAAAGCCTCTCTCAAGTTCAGTGTGCCATATGCTCATGTAACTTTTGCCTGCCTCACACTCTTTCCACCAGGGAAGCGGAGGAGGAGAATCCATCACTGTGCTGCCCCTCTTCTTCCTGGTTCTCAGTGTTTGCCTGTTATTTTCTAGGCAGCAGTTGCTCTCAAGATGGCTGCTGTTATAGCAGCTGACCAAAGAAAAGGCCACAGTGACTATTGAGGGCCAGAGTGGCGATAGAAGGGAGGACACAGTGGCAATTTCTTCCTTTCCCCCTACTTCCACACAAACACAACGCAAGCACAGGTAAACAAACCTGTAATGCAGTCCTGAGTGGCAGGGGACTAAGCCACATTGAACTGAGTGGTGCAGACATGGAATGACAGGACTTCTAAGAGAGTAAAAAGAAAAACCACACACACACACACACACACAGGAGAGAAGGTGGAGTAGTGAAGACATTGCAGCCCTCCGAATATTTTAACAGTGGAAGGAAATGGCAAGTATCTCCTAATGTTTGTCTAGATCTAAGACAGGTTGTACAAAATGCTCTACATGTCAATCACCATCTCTTCAAATCAAATTGTCTCTGGAAAATGCCAATGGCTAATTGATCCACATCTGAGCCACTTCACTATTTCAGAAAGTGAAGTTACTTAGCTAATCTAACACATATAGTTGATCAGGCTTGGTTTTTAAACTGTTTATGTACATCCCCCTGAGAGCTTCAGCTACAAGGCTATGAACAGATAAAGCAGCAGTAGTAATAATTTACACTTACATGCTAACTTTGAATCCTGCTGGGGAGAAAACCTGCTAGACAGGGGACCATTAAAAAATGAGAAGTGTTAGGCCCTCTATCCTCCCCTGCCACTTTCTGGTTGTAGAGTCTCCATACAAGACAGCTTTGTTTTCAAAGCACGTAATATGTTTAGACCCTGCCTAGCTCAAATTACCTTGTCATTTCTAATACAGCTTAGAGCACTGCATAGTCAGGACAGATTTTTTTAAGACAGAAACTCGGGCTTTCACAACTATGTTAGAGAGAGATCAGCCCTTCCCTTATTCAGAGTGTTAAAAGGTTCAATCTGATACCCAAACCAGGACATCTGAACCCCAAACAGTTTACCAAGAGAAAGGATATTAAAACAGCCGAGGGGTGTGTGTCTGTGTGCAAGAAGGATTTCAGCAGCTACCTGAATCAAGAACGACCTAAGCAATACTTGGATTTCATTCACAGGGAGGCACCAGCAGAGTGCAACTGGGCTACTTAACTCAGCACTGGCCATATTTCCAGAGGTATTTTGACAGAGAAGAGAAAATGCTACATGGACATTCTGGCACCAAAAGAAGCTGGTTTAACAGGATGGGCATCTCCAGAATTTTAACAGGGAAGAGTCAGAAATTACATAAAATACCATATGATGCTATAGGCAAGTAAAAAGAGATTCTTCAGTCCCACTGCCTTGTAAGGCCACCTGTCTCCTTACTGACAATGCAGGAATTCTTCAGAGATCCCACAAGCTGTCTGTTTCAGGATGGCTTTCAAGGCTGGATTCTTTTGCGATAGAGGTAGGCATTGCTCACTTGGTTCATGATAACCAGGCTGGTGAGGACAGGACACAGCATAGACAGATACCAGGAGACTCCAGTTACAGATATGGTAAACCACAAGGAACACATACCCAGCATCAAACTGGCACAGCCAAGAATGTAACCGATCAGCCCTGATGTGGCATGGTAAAGCTTGAGTTTGCTCAGTGTCCAGTTCTTCATCAGCTTGGGGTAGAGCAGAGCAAGGCCCCCCATGCACTGCATGCTAGCATACAGCACAGTCAGCAAGCCAGTCAAACCGTGCCAGGTGACAAAATGGTCTTTCCCCTTGCGGTACTTGTTATAGCTGATGATGGCCAAGCCCAACACTGCACAGGTGAGTGAGAGCAACTGTAAAGCCCAATGGAAGCGGACCTTAGCCTTCCGGGAGAAGGACTGGAGGAGGGAGCTCTCTGGAGAGAAAGTCAGCAGGGCTTCTGTCATCAGGAAAGAAAACTGGAGAGGCAAAAGAAGACAACACCACCATGGTTTGTTACATTACATTACATTTAGCCAATGCTAAGATTGCACTCATTCCCAGCTTAACAACAAGAACAAAAGCTTCCTTGCTTTCCCCCAGCATTTAACTTTGTGTAATAACTTGGGAATTCTTGCCAAATACTGGAGAAGAAATTGTTCTGTCATGGAAAGGCTTATCTCTTTAATAAAGAAGGTTATTATTATTATTATTATTATTATTATTATTATACCCACCCATCTGGCTGGTACAAATTTTATAGTGATCCTCATCAGCAAAGGAGAAGATAAAAGCTTTGTGAGCTGCACACAGAGAAGGAAGGGATAATTATCTCATATTTTAATCCTAGCCGCCGGTAGGGAATTCTGGATTCCAGTCCCACAACAGGCAGGAGCAGCTGCATCACCTCTGCCTTTTCCAATTCCTTAGCACAGAATTTCCATCTTACTCCACAATAAGCTGCTCCAGCCTTATCTCAGACTATTCGGTCCACTAAACAAAGCCCGATATAGATAAAGTAAGGTTATAATTAGTTATTTAGGAAGATGGTTGTAAAGAATGCCTGTGGCTGGCTTACCGCAAGAGACATTAAGAAAGGATGCCAGGAGAACAAGCCTGGAAAGAAACAAAAGCAAGGTGAGTCCCTGTAGACAATCAGTTAACATACAGCTGAAAATGTGCTACCTGCTCTGGAAATAGGATGCATCCATTTAAATCCTAGAATTAATCCAATTATGTGGAAATGCTAAGAGTACTAGAATCACTGTTGCTGGAGAGAAGCTGTCACACATTTTTGTATACTGTGTACTTCAGTTTGGATCCCTTTGTCATTCCTTCTCATGTGAGGTTGAGGGAGGTACAAAACTTTCCCCAAAACAGACATAACAAAATGACTTCAAAATCAAAAGCGCTGAAAGAAATGCAGTACAGCACTCCAAACACATTATGGAATTGCATATAAATTCTGGAAAGTTTGCCATTTACTTTGTAGTAGGAAAAAGATAAACAAGCATTGTGGCACCTTAAAGATGGAACAGATTTGCAGTGGTATAAAATTTGTGGGCACAAGTACATGAAACCTTGTGTTACACTAAATTGTGGGTTGTAGGTGCAACAGGGATCATTGTTTTTAGAATTAGGCACAACACAGATTATATCCCTCTTTTAAAAAAATCAAATATTATGAGCAATATGGTGTGGTGTTCTGATCTGCAGCCCAAAGGAGGGCCGGTGGGAGTGGTTTAGTGCAGAGATACCAAAAGAGAAAATAAAAGACACCAGAATGGCCAGTTCTAGTGCTTTATTAAAGAAAGGTATAGACTTCCTGCAAAGCCCCACTGCCATTACAGACATGTGGGGAACACCACAGCAGGAAGCAATCATGACTTGTCCACAAAGTGCTAATATGTTAAGCGTTACTTATACAAAAGACTGCATACTTTTGTTTGACCAGAACTTCTCATCAATCCATCTGAGGGCATAGCTGGAAACTATCTAAGGCAGGCTTCCTCAAACTCGGCCCTCCAGATGTTTTGAGACTACAATTCCCATCATCCCTGACCACTGGTCCTGCTAGCTAGGGATCATGGGAGTTGCAGGCCAAAAACATATGGAGGGTCAAGTTTAAGGAAGCCTGATCTAAGGCTTACAGATAGTTCCCCTCTGTGGGCCAAGAGCCCAGTATCCCAAGCCCCACAGATAAGCTTAGCATCAAAGCAATCCAATTAGTCTATAACAAAGCAAGTGCATATATAGGTGAGCTCATTGTTGCAACAACTGCCAATTAGTTTCAGGGTCATCTTGACTACCAAGATGGCGTTCGCAGTCTCACCTTTGGTTCAACACATGTGCTTTGCTGAGACTGCAAGTGGGAATGCAGTGCCCTATGCCAAAATACCTAAGGCATCACTAAAAATGGGCCTAGTGATCTTGTCTAAAGCTTTTGTTATGTTAAAGGATCATATTTCACTGGAAGACTCATTTAACAGAGAGAGGCTCAAAGTTTATTCTCACAAAACATCTAGGACTGCAAAGTTAGTAACAGGAGATGATGCAAAGGATTGGTTTACTGTGACAGAGCTCATGTGTTGCATTTTGTAATGGAAAAACAGAAATGCTACACTATTTGTCAGTAAAGTGCACTGGCCAAACTCTGTCAAGGCAATAATCAAAGACTGTAGTCACAGACATGTAAACTTAATGTGGATGGTCTTCCTAATTCACATTAGGTTTGGAAAAACACCATGAAGGGGATGAACATTAAAATGTGCATCAGGAGCATGCACAGGTCTCTTGCAGGACTGAGACACCATCCTATGTGTTATGCTAGGCAGAAGCTATTCCTATCAGTTTAGGCCCTGTAAAACAATTATATTTAAGAGCAGAAGCGCCCTAGAGAGCTTAGATGATTCAGAAGCCTATCATGTTGACTATATGCAGAGTGAGGCCTAAGCCACCTGAAATCAGCTATACAAAGTGCTGGACTATAAGTCTTAGTTTCAAATGACTAACATCCTTTACTTACACTCAAGACAGAATTTTGAATGAGTGTATATCTGCCCACGTCTTAGTTTTTAATCAAACCTATGCACAGGTATTGGAGCATATTTAACAATGCACCTATCATTGCATCCTACTTACTTGATCCAGGTCTAGCCATCACAGCTACGAAGATGGTAAATCCAAGTGAGACAAGGTGCGCAGTAGCACCAAAGACAGCTCTGAGAGAGTGGTATATTCGCGATTCTGTTTCTACAGTCAGAGCCATGTCTTCTCCAGCACAGTTGACAGGATCTTGACCTTCCACCCTTCACCAGTTACCAGCTTCCTTTTTCTGTATGCAGCATGTATCAGCTTCCCCAGCACATGAAGGGGAAACTATAGAATGTTATTGTGCTGATGGGGAAAACATACTTCTCATACTTCTGTTAGTTATCTGAGATAAAAAGACAGGCAAAGCTATTAACACCAAAAAATCTGTCATAAGATGGCACAAGGCCTAGCAATAACTTTCACTGGTGAATCTTAAGCTAAGATTTCTTTATTGTCATTGTACAAGTACAACGTTGTACAAGTGCAACGAAATTGGATGCCATCCCATAAAAACAAAACAAAAAAGCACCAAAAAAACCAAAAGACAAAAAACCACATTTTCAGCCACACATGCACATGCGTACACTCCCATCACAACTCTCCAAGGTCATATAATCTGGTTACAGCATTTAAGATGGTTATAGCTCTTGGGTAGAAACTATTCTTCAATCTATTTGTCATTGATCTAATTGTTCTAATTGTTCTATATCTCTTGCCCGAAGGCAGTAGTGCAAAAAGACTATATCCCGGATGAGATGGGCAAACTAAAGAAAAATCCTGGCTAGCAAAGGAAGACTTTGTTCCCCACCATCTGCCTGATTTATTAGCAATAGCAATGGGCTATTTCAGGAAGTCAGCTGAACTCTCCCCTTCATGCCCATTCTTTTTTCTCCCTCCCTCATTGTAACTGCAATGCCTGTGATAGTGTGGTACTAAAGGGAAACATTTACCCATGCCACATTCTGCCTGGCATGTGCACAAAATGTGCTCTTAGCACATCTGCCCAGAATTAGTGCAGTAGAAGAAAGTCTCCCACTCCCATGGTTTCAGGATAGACGCCTTTCACCAGGGAGAAACTAGGACACACTGACAAACTACAAAGCCAATATAAAACACTACAAGAGTTACACCACTCTTATTACTGGTTTGCAAAGAAAGCCTGTTGAGTCACAGACATGTTTCATTTTATGACAGCAAGTATTGATCCTGCAGTTCCATGGAGTAATGCTATTGAAACGTGGAGACATTTGGCAAGCTAAGGCATAACCACATTTTTCTTTATGTTCCTCATGGAATTCCCGAATTAAGATTAGAGCTCTTGAACAAATCTTCAGCCACCAGCACCAACTAAAACACCTAACAGATTCTCCCTGGTTCATGCAAAGCCTAATATGTAAACTGTAGTCCTATTCTGCTTCCTGGATTATCATCGATCAATCCAATTTATTATTGATTAAACACACCAGAAACCTGTGGCCAACTTGGGGGGGGGGGGAGGTTCCATGTTTTTTTTATGTGGCAATACAAGAGAACTGCAAACATCTTATGTACACATGGGTTGCACATTCATTTCTACCCAGTGCTGCTTTCTCTACATGAATTTTGTTCCAGATGAAGCAACCCTGAGTGGAGAGTTGAAGAAAGGTCCAAGCCCTGTTAATCCCTCCTTTGCCCCCTCTACAGATCCAGATCCACCTTCTTACTGGAATGACATCATAGGGTTAACCAGGGCCATACCTATTGGGGGGGGGGGTTGCCCCGGTAAAGTCTCCAGAGGGGCACCATTGAGGCTCCCAGCCTGTGTGTGCAAATGCATGTGGAGGGCTGCCAAACTGGGTCTTTGACCTGGGTGAAATAAAGCCTAGTTTTACCCCTGGATTAACAAAGAAATGAGATTGACACTGAAATTAAACTCAAAGGGACCACAGCCAACTGAGAGAGGCATTCACTTCTTTTCAAACACAGAATTATATTGTCAGTCAGAGTGAACACTCCTTTTTAAAAGAGAGAGCTCATTCAGTAGTTTCCAAAGTAGTATGAATAAGTGTTCGAACCCAGGAAGCCATAAACGGTGAAATTACCACCTCTACGCTTGATCTTGTAACCGGATGGCATTTGTGCTTATTCAGTTTAGTGTATTTTATTTAAGCAGTAATTAAACCACAGCCCACTTCAGGAGGAAAATACAGTATATTCACTCTCACCAGCATCCCTTTCTTTTAAATTTGCTGCCACAGACCAGCAGTTGTGTCGGGGCACTGATCCTGTTGTCTTAAGTATGAAAATGTGGTAGAGTCGCCATCGCTCATTCATCTCCCCTCAGCAACCTGTTATTACAGAGTCTGATCCGGATCTCTTTCTGTGCACTATGAATGGCAGGGCGAGATTTAGTGTGCTTCATGATTCTTCCCCACCTTATTCATTTGCGGAGGGAGGATACCCAGTCTGCCAAATTAAGGGGGGGGGACACCCACAGACCCACGTTTAATATACGGTATATTGCATATATGCTTATATACATATTTACATACCGTATTCGATAGTCATTGGGAGGACCCAATATTCCCTAATCCAAAAGAACATTCTCCTCGGATAAAGCACCCGCCCCCAGGGGCGTACCCAGGATCAAAACTAGGGGGGGTCAAGCCATGGTCGTTCAGGTTTGCTTTGAATGGACGCTGATCATTTTTGCTTCTAGGGGGAGGGGGCAGCTGCCTTCTAGGGGGGGGCATCTGCCCCCTGCCCCCCCCCGGGTACGCCCATGCCCGCCCCTCCTCCTAACTCTTCACAATGTGAGATTTTGAGCAGCAGGAGATTTCTGGGTTTCAGGTGCCGATTTGCCAAGATCGAAGATGCGGGTCACACACAAAGGCATCCCCAGCGAGGCTTCAAGTCACAGGAACAGCCCCACCCACGACAGCTGTGCAAAGGGGGGCAGATCTCGACCCACGCTGCCGCCCACCTTCCCACTGGGTTCGCATAAACACCGAGTCCCTTAGTCCGAACACACACACACACACACACACACACACACACCCCATGTCCAACAGTAGATCCCGGGGAGCGCAGATTTCACCCACCTGCTCGCGGATGAGCCGCATCGCAAGGGATCAGGAACTCCGACAGAAGCGGAGGAAGCAAGCGGCACCTCCTGATTGGGCAAGGCCGAGACTGGACTTCTAGAACCCGCCTACCCTGACTGTCATCCTCGGCGTCTGAGAGGCTGAGCCTCGCTGTCCATCACGGGCGAAGTTCTGTCAAATGAAGCCTTCAACCTGATAAGGCACGTGACCACCTGGGCAAGTTCTCCTCGACGGCTCCTTTGTTTGGAATTGCCATTCGTTTTATCGCGAGTCAGAGAAATCTGTGTGCGCGCATCTCCGGGACAGCAGTCTCGTCACTAGGCCAGTTAAAACAGTGATGGCATGCGCATGCGCCATAACGTTAGTCTATCTCGCGCGCGCGCGCGTGCCCAGCTGTTTTGCGCCTGCGTTGAAAAGCCAAGCGTTCTCCCCGACTCCGACTATACTCGGGACTATAGTGTGCGCATGCGTGCTCTTGCTGCTCTCCTCTCTCGGTCGCCGGTGAGTGCGCATTTCCTTCCGTGCTGTTCTTCGTTCACTTGGGGAGGAGGGAGGGGGCGCTTGCAGGCTGTTTCGCCCGTTTGTGCTAGACGCTGACCTGAGTTCCCTGGGGAAATGTGTGTGCGAGCGTAGCTCTTACTTGTCTGCCCACTTAGCTATGAACGTGGAGTTTCCTACACAGGAACAATTTTTCCCCAGTGTCTTTTGCCAGCCGGAAGTGTAACAATTTAGAAGGAAAACTGAGCTAAGGAGAAACAAAATAAAAAATAAAAAAATTCCTTCCAGTAGCACCTTAGAGACCAACTAAGTTTGTTCTTGGTATGAGCTTTCGTGTGTGCTACTGGATGGAATTTTATTATTTTTTATTTTGTTTTGACTATGACAGACCAACACGGCTACCTAACCTGTAACTGAGCTAAGGAGAGTGAGGGGTTCAAAGCTCAGCCTGAGCTGAGCCAGGGAAGCCCTCCTGAGCTGAGGGGAGAGGGAAAGGAGAGCTTAGCTGCTGCGGGAAATCACACTGCTTGTCACTGTTCCTTTATATGTGGGAAAGCTTGCATAACTTAAACTCATGAATAAAAGTCCTCCGAAACTTATAAGAGCTATATGATGGGATGTTGTACATAACTGAGGGAGGCATGGTTAACAGCTACAAGAAGTCGTGCCCTTCCTGTGATCTTTCTGGATTTGTGGAGTTCCCTCCCTATTACAAATAACAATTCTTAAAATTATGAGGTATTTACTTGGGAGTATCATCAGTTGTGTATACTTGATCTCTTGCAGTTATCGCTATGGAAGTCAGCAGCAGAATTGAGTGTATCTTTTTCAGTGAATTCCACCCAACACTTGGGCCTAAGATAACATATCAGGTTAGTGGTACCAGACATCATGGTATAAAGAATCTGGTCAGTATATAGTTGTGGGACATTCAGAAAGCTGCCTTATGCTATGTTGGATTATTTGTCCATTGAGCCCAGTACTGTCTACTCGTGAGTGGCAGCTACTCTCTGGGGTCTCCCTCTGCAGCATAACTCTTCCTTGACAGTGGAAAACTGATTTATAAAAATATGTTTAGAGGGGTTTCAAAGGAGTCCATAGATCTCATCTTGTGACTACTGATCTGCAGATTTAACTTCTGACCCTGCAGGTACCAGAGGATTTCATTTCCCGAGAGCTCTTTGATACAGTTCAGGTCTATATCATCACCAAACCTGAACTACAAAACAAGCTCATCACTGTGTAAGTAGAAAAAATCCACATGAGTCTTGTAGACCATCCTTCCCCTTTAATCATGCCCATCTGTTGCAAAGTAGCACAAAAATATATTCAATAACATTAAAATACATTCTCTCTCTTTCTAACAGTACAGCTATGGGGAAAAAGCTAATTGGTTGTCCAGTTTGCATTGAGCATAAGAAGTACAGCCGGAATGCCTTGCTCTTCAACCTTGGCTTCGTTTGTGATGCTAGAGCTAAGACTTGTGCACTGGAGCCTATAGTGAAGAAACTGGCAGGGTATCTTACCACTCTAGAGGTTAGACATGACACAAATATGCCATTCCACAAGAGGATGTACAGATCACATATTTTAGCAACATGAAAGCTTAATTTTAAGTCTCCTCTGCTTTGTTTTATTGTTGTGTTTTCTTTCTTTGTTCTGCTGAATTGCACCTGCTGAACTCTGAAATGGACCACCCAAATGTGCAACTAGTGCTACTGTGATAGATGTGTGTGACTGTCACAGATACCTGTTGGACCTGTGACATCACTGATAACCTGGCAGAGCACTCTCCCTGTTCTTTCTTAGGGTATTGTGCAGCTGCTTTTGAAGAGTTTATATATCATCTTTAAGGTTGGTAAAGTGTGAATATTTACCTACTTTACCACAAGAGTATTTCTGTCATCTTCTGAGAAGAAATGGTGCAATTATCTAATTCTTTGCAACAGTGTTCTGCCATGTTGATGTTCTTTTCTAATTAAAAAAAATTCAGTGATATATACTTTCTCCCTTCCCACCAGTCTCAAAAGCACACATCTCCTGTTTATTTGCCTATTTGCTTCAAGAAGCATATAGCCTTTTCTCTGGTTTCAGGGCTGCTGCTTCAGCAGCAGGAATATCTTCCTATCCACCTTATTATATTTGTACCACTTTGTTAAGTTTATACCAATATCACACAACTGCTGCAGGATTGTTACCGATCCTGCAGTTGCACTAATGGTGAAGTTTCTCCCATTACTGTATAAAAAGGTGTGGGTATGTTTGTTTACACTCACACATATACATGCACTTTCCCCATGAAAGATTTTTATTTAGTATGGGATATTTTCAGCACACACTACTACCTCTGCTTCTTATGGTATATTTAAAGTTGCATTTTGGTTGGGGCTAATTATCGACTTTGTTCTTTCCTAGCTTGAGAGTGGCTTCATTTCCACTGATGAGAGCAAACAGAAGTTGATACCCATCATGACCATCCTACTTGAGGAACTAAATGCCACTGGCAAATGCACTCTTCCTATAGGTAATTGTCAACCAAAAAGTAGCAGCAAATACTCCTTTTCAAATTGCATGTTAAGTTGCAAGGTTGCAAGTGATTCTTGAAGGAAATGCAGGGAAAGATGGAAGTGTGGCAATTTCAGAGCAGGAGAGCACTTAGTGTTGTGTTGCTCTCTTTTTTCCTCCGGTTATTGAAAGACCACCCCAGTTGTGCTATATTAAAAATAGTCACAGCATCAAAGTGCAGTGCAGAGGTCCATGTGTTCTAATTGCAGCTGTCCTATCAACCAGTGTTAAGATTTAGCCGCCAGCTCAATGAACTTCTGTACATAGATTGAAGGGTGGGGGTGGAACCATTTTGTCCTTTGCTTCAGGCAGCAAAACATCTTCAGAAGTCCCTACCTCTCTGTCCTCTTTTGCTCCTTCATACAGATGAATCAAACACCATTCATCTGAAAGTGATTGAGCAACGCCCAGATCCCCCCATTGTGCAGGAATATGACGTTCCTGTCTTCACCCAAGACAAGGATGACTTCTTCAATTCCCAGTGGGATCTCACCACTCAGCAGGTTGGTGCCCACAATTGTCTTGTTTAATACAATAGTGTGGTGGTAGCAAAGGCATCTTCACAGTCCCCCCCCCCTCCCCAGCTAATTAACCTTGCCTGGCCATAGAATTTCATGGGAGAGGCTGGCCATTAAAGCCAATTGACAAATTATCACAAGAAATAAGTGATTTTTAGGCAGCCTGATCCTGTGCAAGTCTTCTGAGAAGAAATGTGTTTCTGTAAGGTGTGCCTGTTTTTCTTTCCCTTTAACATGTTACTCTTATAATTACTGATTCATTTTTCTCAATGTGCACTGAATGGTACACATGAGAAGATTCCCCAGAATTTAACAATGAAAGGAACCTCCAGTATCAAACTTTGTAAAATCTGAAACACTAGTCACAGATGACTTCAAATACTGCTGAAATGTACTTGTATAGTTGGGTTTCTGTTACTGCCACTTTTGCTTTCTTTTGTCATGTTGCTTGGAGGGTGGACAAGAACGCACTTCTCTCATATAGTACACTTTAGGAAAAAGTCCTCTAAGGGGACGTGGGTGGCACTGTGGTCTAAACCACTAAGCGTCTTGGGCTTGCCAATCAGAAGGTCGGTGGTTTGAATCCCCACAATGGAGTGAGCTCCCGTTGCTCAGTCCCAGCTCCTGCCAACCTAGCAGTTCAAAAGCACACCAAAGAGTGCAAGTAGATAAATAGGTACCGCTCCGGCGGGAAGGTAAACGGCGTTTCCGTGCGCTGCTCTGGTTTCGGTGTTCCGTTGCACCAGAAGCGGCTTAGTCATGCTGGCCACCTGACCTGGAAAAACTGTCTGCGGACAAACGCCGGCTCCCTCGGCCTGTAAAGCCAGATTCGTCTGCGACTGGACTTAACTGTTGGGGTCCTTTATCTTTACCTATGGCCAGTTTAAAGCAGCATTACCCCTATGGTTGATGCGCAGGGGGTGAATGAAGACCTAGGGGTCAAAAAGAAGTTTGAGGTATAGTGAGGAGGGGAATAATTAAGAACTCTTAAGATTCAGAAGTAAAGGGCATGGGCATGTACAGAGTGCACCTCCTATGCCATTGAGAAATCTCTGTATTTAATCAGAGATTTGTTTTTTTATGATTCCTAGTAGTGGTGACTTATGATTAATAAATGTTGATTATATATTGTTATTTCACTTACATTACTAAGAAGTTGGATTGAGGTCAATGACAACTTTATAAGCTCATCATGGTGTCAATAAAGTTTGGGAAATGCTGATTTATAAAGGAAAAGGGGTAATGAGATGCAGGCAAACATTATTAAACATGTTCACACATGTTTAATACTGTTACCTTACTGCTTCCCCTGGTTCTGACCTGGATACTGAAAGTGAAGATTTTTTGAGTTCAGATGTCACTTGAGCCTTCTACATTCATGTCAATTCTGAGATGATCTTGCCTTGTCTTCCTAGTTGTGTGAAAAGTGTGCTTGTGCATGTACATCCCTGCTTAGCCTTGCATTATATGCATATGCTCTCTTCCAAGATCTTGCCGTACATTGATGGTTTTCGGCATGTTCAGAAAATCTCAGCTGAGGCAGACGTGGAGCTCAATTTGGTTCGAATTGCTGTCCAGAACCTCTTGTAAGTACCGGGTGCCAAAGGGAGAACAAAGCATTAGCTTGATTGCAAACCAGTTGGGATTTTTAGATTCAATAGATTTCAGCCCTGTTGTTTTCCTGTCCTCCACTTCTTTTAGCTCTCTCTTTGCTCTACCACCTCTTACTTTGTCTGCAATTCAAGCACAATCGTCTAAAGCAAAAAGGCAAACAAACAAACCCTGGATTCAGAGCTAAACTAGACACTAGATGTTTTACTCCGAACTTGAAGTGTGTGTGTGTGTGTGTGTGTGTGTGTGAGAGAGAGAGAGAGAGAGAGAGAGAGAGAGAGAGAGAGAGAGCACGTGTAGGCATTAAGTGTAATATGTGGAAATTTGGAGAATCCTGTGCCTGGTGTCAGTTAACTTTAAATAATGAACTGATGTCCTTTAGGGTGCAGCATTTAGAGTCACACATATTTTGGAGTCTCACATATATTTTTCACACATGCAAGTCACTACTTGTGACTGCACTGTGGAAACTTGTGCCTTTCCCACTCTTGTCTATGATTGGGGGGGGGGTCTTTCATGTCAAGAAGCATAGTGAATACCAGCCAAGCAGAAATCCCAGCACTTGTCTTAGAAAGTAAGTGTTGTTTATTTTTAGGGTTACAGAAATTTTGCAGGATGCACTTAACACTAAGTTAGCTAAAGCTAACACCTTTCTTGCATGTTAAGCGTCTATCCTGTCCTAATGTCTTCAGTATTACAATAGGATCTGTATGGAAATTATATCAAATATATTCTTTGCACTACTGTATACTTTTGCATTCTTTTGGTCCATGAAGTTTTAGTATGGGTTTATTTCTAATGGCTGTCATGTTTTTCAGATACTATGGAGTAGTGACTCTAGTTTCCATACTTCAGGTGAGTTTAATGGGTTGATGATTGAGTTGATTTTAAGCAATGGGATGTCTAGTTCATAAATGCACATACAGTAGAACCTCTACTTACAACCGCCTCCACTTGCAGATGTTCCAAGTTGCGACCACGGCAAACCCAGAAGTAACCAGCGGGTTTGATGCTGTTTGCGCATGCGCAGGAGCGGCGATCGCTGTTCGTGCATGCGCAGGAGATTGCCACCCGCACCTGCGCACAACAGCGCCTCTCCCAGCGACCCGTTTCGCCATAAGGACGGGCCTCCGGAATTGATTGTGGTCGTGAGTAGAGGTTCCACTGTATAGCCTATTCTGCATCAGAAAGTTTCCCTTGTTTGCTTTATGCAATTTTCCTAAGTAATCTTAATTTTCACATCCTTCAGCCCAGGCATGTTCATTATTTGACACTGTGTACTACTGATGGGATGGGTTTGCCAAGCAATCACTGAATTCCAATGGGAACCAAAATGATTTAAGTGTACTGAGATTTCTTACTTTCCTCTTCAGTACTCAAATGTATATTGTACCACACCTAAAGTCCAGGATCTGGTGGATGACAAATGTCTTCAAGATGAATGCCTCTCTTATGTCACAAAACCAGGTATGAAAGATGCGTAAGGATTGCTGTAGTCTAGAGTTATCAGACGCAGGTGGCGCTGTGGTCTAAACCACAGAGCCTAGGGCTTGCCAATCAGAAGGTCGGCAGTTTGAATTCCCATGATGGGGTGAGCTCCCATTGCTCTGTCCCTGCTCCTGCCAACCTAGCAGTTCAAAAGCACGTCATAGTGCAAGTAGATAAATGGGTACCGCTCTGTTGGGAAGGTAAGCGGCGTTTCCGTGCGCTGCTCTGGTTCGCCAGAAGCGGCTTAGTCATGTTGGCCACATGACCCGGAAGCTGTCTGTGGACAAACGTCAGCTCCCTCGGCCAGTAAAGCGAGATGAGCGCCGCAACCCCAGAGTCATTCATGACTGGACTTAACAGTCAGGGGTCCCTTTACCTTTACCTTTAGAATTATCAGTCACAATCTTGTAGTTATCCTCATCCAGCAGCATCCCAGCTCTTTCTTCTGTTACTATACTTCTGGCACTTTAGCATAAAGAAACACTTATTTGTACAACGAGGCCCCTTCCTGAGATGTTCTGCTATAGAGATCTATTTAATTGTTAACACTGGCAGTTCAATGGACTACATTTGGCAGCATTTATGAATTTGCATCCATCCTGGCTGGATATTTTGTGGGTTATTTGTAGGCCCTGTAGTTATTTGGCTTCACTTAGTACATTTCATATTTTCTGTTATGCTGTTTGTCATATATTTGTATATATTGATCATGAGTGTCCTCCAGTTGCAAATGATATTTGAAATACCTTTAGCTGGGTGTATTTAATTAGGATATACTTAACTGTGATCACCAGATGTTTCAATACATTTTCTTGTATTATTTTTGGATAGGTCACAAGCGAGCCAGTTTGAGAGACATTTTCCAGCTCTACTGTGGGCTGAGCCCTGGCACAACTGTACGAGACCTCATTTGCCGCTACAACCTACAGGTCCAGAGAGTGGATGAAAGGTTGGAGGGTGGCTTGTTTTTTATATTATTTTTACATATAGGAATGACTCTTCAAGTCATACTACCTTGCTGTACCCTCCTTAGCTGCTGTTTTCAGATGGCTAAAAGAGGAGACCATGATTTGGCTAAAATTGGAAAGAATCAGAGGGTAGGGCTCATGAAATACCTTAAGTACCCTCACCTTTCCCCCTATAATCGGAACACTGCTTACTCTGCCAATTACAGAAATACAAAAAGGAATGCTTAGTATAGCAAGTGACAGAATGAGTCACTTACTCGGGAGACTTTTCTAGGTCTCCGGTAGAGATCATAGGGATTGTTCCTGAAAAGAACAAATATAATTTTTGCCATCCTAACAGCAAAGTTTTACATTCTTTAAATAGGGCTTAATACTTTTTCTGATATAAATATTGCATCTGCTCTGTTACTTTATGCCTAAATAGCAAACAGGTTTGTTTACCTATTAGACGCAAATCCATGAGTTCTGTTAAGAGTTTGCACTGTATCATCTGCATATTATTTTTTTCTTCATTTCTGATATATATCCCTTTAATATTTTTGTTAATTCTAATTTTGACTACAAGTAACTCTATTGTGAAAGAGCTGAGAGAGAGCATTCCTGTTTAGTCCCCAGAGAATTCATGTTTTGGACATTATGCCATTTACACAAACTTTGGCTATATAAAGAACTTTAATTTATGTAATAAATCTATGTCCTTTCCTTGAATGCTTTAGTTCTCTCTTTCAGGAAACTTGTCCAGTTTGGCCTGATGAAGGGCCTTATTCGACGGCTCCAGAAGTATCCTGTGAAAGTAGCCCGGGATGAAAGAAGTCATCCGGCCAGACTGTACACAGGTTGTCATAGCTATGATGAAATCTGCTGTAAAACAGGTAAGGGATTATCCATCTACACCTATCCATCCAGCACTGAAACTGCACATAGTTTACAGTCTACCAAGCAGCAAACAAAATGATCAGATAAAAAAACAACGTGTAACATAGCAATGAAATAGGCAGTAGTAAAAGTGACTAAAGCACCCAAGTGATGAAACTTACACTGGAAAAACCTGTTGAAATGCATGGCTTCACAACATGCCTAAAACTATTTATTTCCTTAGAGTACTTATATAACCCTGAGAGCTTGTCAGTGCAGCTTAAAAGGGGTTCTCAGAATAAAATCACACTCAAATCTGGTACAGAAACAAAAATTATTTAGCATGCATCTGAAACAAGGATTATTCAGGCTCTCCTTGTTCTTCCCTGTGGTCGGAGAAATGAGAGGTAGAACAACTGGAACAATGTCGCTTAGCATGCCTCCAATTCAGATTTGGCACCACCATGAAAAGAGCAAGGTGCACCAAAGAGTGTACCAAAAGAGTGAATTAAATATACCCACATATGAAATAGTAATGCCGCTAAACCTTGCCCAATTACCGGTACTATTCCTCATCCGGCTGCCATAGCTGTGTTGTAAATGAACTGGACTCTTAAGAGCCTCCCACAGGCTATTACTGACAGGCTTGACTCCAAAATTCTTTTTGATTTTTGTTTTGGAGTGGGATCTGTCGGTGGCAGCAGAAAAGATCATGACTGATAGGGGGTCCTATACATTCAAAAGGACTATCTGTCACCATGGAGTCCTATTAGTAGTACTTTATATCCTCATTCACCAGTATTTTGTGTTTCCTCCTTAGGGATGAGCTATCGGGAGCTGGATGAAAGGCTGGAGAATGACCCCAATATAATTGTTTGCTGGAAATGAGTCTCCCAAAAAGGGGGGCGATTATTCATCATGTCCTGTTTACTACTGTGCTGCCTGGGACTGCTCACGATTTCTTCAGAAATCATTAAAAGCAACATAGCTCAAATTGTGTGGCATGATGCACCATTGGTGCCTGGAACAAGTGAGCTGGATGGACTTGGATTTCTTTGGATTGTTTAGTGAAGATACACGTTTTAGTGAAGATCACATTTGTCTGGGCAAAACACACAGATGTATATCAAGAAGTTTCGGGAGTTCCATTTTTGTTTAAATAATAATAATTAAACCAAGTTTTGCAATGCTATGAAGTTGAGCAGTGGGGCAAGTGAGTGCTTAAACCTGTTCCCTGCTACCCATGGTGTTATGGATGTGTGTTTACAAGGCTGAAATGCTGGTTGTTATTAATCTGGCAGTATTATCCTGTAGTAGCAAGAAATCACATAATTCCTTTCCTTGTGTAAAGTATTGAAGGAAAAAGTTCTGTAACAGAGTTGTACAAATAAAACAGAAATATAATTGCATTACTCTTGTTCCTGTCCCAATTGCTTTGAGTCCTTCCTGTGTATTACTGGTAATGAGGAGGAACGATGGGCATCTTATAAAGCTAATGCGGAACCAAATCATGTTTCTGTGCAATTAAGAATTTAAGTGTAGAAGCAATAGATAGGGGACACTAAGATTTGACACTTGCAATGAAATAGAAATGGTTTGGTTACTTGGGTGTCTCCAGTTTAATATTTAATTACCCTTTTTATTAAATCATTTGCCACTTGTGTATCCCAAACCTCTGGGTTTATTAGATGACATGTATTTTGATATTGGATCAGTGTATTCCTTTTACTGAATTCTCTTAACCCAACTGCCATGCATCTAAGATGGTTGTGGGTAATGACTGATAAATGAGGCATTCTGTTAACTATTTCCCATATTTACCTTCCCTGATATTTAAGTAAGGAAAAAGGTTATGGATCTAAGTTATGCTTTAAATAGAGCCTTACTTTAAGTCTCAGTGCTGCTATTACTACTACTCGCCTGCTTTCTAGAAATCCATGTGATGGATTAGGTTTAGACTTCCCTCCCCAACTTGGGCGTGAGTGGAGAAGGGCAGACTCAGTTCTGGCAAGATTTATAATGATCACACAGCAAGCGTCATAGCCAAGTCGGGATCTGAATGTGGTCTCCTTAGGCTAGGACCAATGCTGTCCAGTGTATAGTTTCCTCTAACCAGAGTAGGGAAGGGAACATGCAGCCCTCCAAATGTTGTTGGACTCCTAACTCCCACAATCCCCAACCAACATGGCCAATAGTTAGGGGAAACGTCATAAAATCATAGAATTGTGGAGTTGGAAGGGATCCCAGCGGTCATCTAGTCCACCCCCCTGCAATGCAGGAACATCGACTAGAATGGGCCTCCAGATGTTTTTGGCCTACAACTCCCATGATCCCTAGCTAGCAGAACCAGTGGTCAGGGATGATGGGAATTGTAGTCTCAAAACACCTGGAGGCCCAAGGTTGAGGACCACTGGACTAGATCATACATATAGAAATCTGTTGGGTTCATATCGAATCCCGATTCTGTCTTCTGCGGCACTGCATTCCCACGGCATGAGGGTTAGATGCCATGTCTGTCTTTCTCCTTTGGCAATCACTCGTGGCCGACTATGATGGTCTTCCATGAACGCGGTGGGCATAACGGTATGTCCGCAAGTGGCTGCGGAGGCCCATTCTGGATCCGCAGCAGGGATATGTCGGTGGGCCGCAGTGCCAGGTCCCTCCACTAGAGGTCGCTGGTGGTGGTGCTATTGCTGCAGAGGCAGCGCGCGCTCGTTTCCATGGCGACGGCGTCGGGCCTGGCGTCTCCCTCGAAGCCACGATGGAGGAGGAGGCGCTTCCCACCGTCCTCCTGCCCGGCGAAGCCGAAGCGTTGGTGGAGTCGCTCAGGAACTTCCAGCTGCGGGATTTCGGAAACTACGGGTACGAGGAGGAGGAGGCCGAGCCGGAGGGATGGGGGTGTCCATGGGCGTTAAGAAATAGAGCCTCGCTCGCGGGGGGAAAGAACCTCAGAGTCGAGCAGGCCGAAGCAGGGAGGCTGAGCCCCTTTGCGGGGTCGGGGTCTGTAGCCGTTGGATGGCAGGCAAGAATCTTACAGGCAAAGCCAACGCACTTCGCTTCACCTGTGGGATTTCTGCCTGTCCCAGCTGTTTTTAAAAAGGTGGGGATCCCTTATCTCCTGTTATCCTGCCACAGGTGGGGAAATAAAGGCACAGGCAGTGCCGGATTTACGTATAAGCTAAACAAGCTATAGCTTAGGGGCCCACTCTCTTGGGGGCCCCCAAAAAATTTAAAGGAAAAAAAACCACTGGACGTACATTTCCAAAATGTAAGATAAAAAAACAAATAAAATAAAAACCTACATACAGCAACAGTGTTTTGTGTTGTGTAGGCTCCTATGATGTAAGTAATGGGCCCCGCCTGCTAGCCCGCTCCCTAAAATATCACTGGTTTGCTCATTTCTGTATTTAGGGTGCCTACATTCTGCATGTGCAAATGGCTTTAGATACCTATTAGGTCCATAAATTACCATATAGCATATATTCAACACAAAAAACAGCGACAATTTGTTGTTGACAAAGGATAGCTTTGGACATATACAGGGCCCCATTACCTTCAGTAACTTAGGGCCTCATCAAACCTAAATCCGGCCCTGGGCACAGGAGCCACGTGGGCAGTAAGAGATTATTTATCTCTTTATTATTGCGTTTGTATTTCACCTTTTCTCTCCAAGGAGCTCAAGGGTGGCCTCCATGGTTATCCCCCACCTCACTTAACCCCGCACAACAACTCTGCAAGGTAGGTTAGGCTGACAGAGAGGGTGAGGTCGCCCAGTGAGCTTCAAGGCTAAGTGGGGATTTGTACCCTCTTCTCCCAACACCGTAACCCCTCTACCACACTGCCTATGTAGAACTGCCACTACACCCTGAAGTGCGAGGCATTGGGATGGGGAGAAGAGGGGAGGCACATGCTATCCCATCAGCTGAAGACTGATGCAAGAGAGTGAAAGGATAAGAGGCAGTTAATTCTGCTCAAGGACACTGGATGCTTTGTGTCCTAAGGGAGGAAGGGGGGGTCTAGGCTTTTCAACTGCTGGAGGCTTAAAACTAGGAACTATTTGAAGGACAGTCATTTGAAATATGCTGTTCCAAGGACACATGATAACAACTGGACAGTGGATAATAGTGGGATAAACAATGAGGGTTCTTTTTCTGGGCTGCCTTTTAGTAAGCATGTGTGGAAAGGAGTAGGCTGGGACTTCTATTTCTGTTTCTGAGTTTTATCTGTTGAATATAGATTAGTAGAAATCCTATGAATGATCATGGAAACAGAATCTGAAGTAAAGGATGCCACAAGAGGTACCACATTTTCTGTTTATAATGAAATTAAGAAATGCATCCTGGAGAGTTGTGAATCTCCACAAGTTTCAACTTCAGATGTGCATGAGGTTCATAGGAGTGGAATGTCTCTGCTGTGGGTCTTAATGGAGCCCAATGTATCCTTTCTTTGTATTTGAAAAAATATATAGTCCTAATATAATCATAACACAGGCTGAAAGGATTGGTAACTTGATGTGTGTAAAATGGGAGTTTTTCAGGCACCTAAAGGCACCTATATGTAGAATTCATCATGCGAAAGGCTGGACTGGATGAATCCCAAGCCGGAATTAAGAATGCGGGAAGAAACATCAACAACCTCAGATATGCAGATGGCACAACTTTGATGGCAGAAAGTGAGGAGGAATTAAATAACCTCTTAATGAGGGTGAAAGAGGAGAGCGCAAAATATGGTCTGAAGCTCAACATCAAAAACACTAAGATCATGGCCACTGGTCCCATCACCTCCTGGGAAATAGAAGGGGAAGAAATGGAGGCAGTGAAAGATTTTACTTTCTTGGGCTCCATGATCACTGCAGATGGTGACAGCAGTCATGAAATTAAAAGACGCCTGCTTCTTGGGAGAAAGCACTGTGGAAGCACTGTTTGGAGCTGCAACAATCACATAATTTGCAGCAAAGACATCTGAGTAGCAATAATAACTCATTACATTTCCCCACACAGTCCAAGCTTGTGGAAAGACTGGAGGGAATGTTGGCTTGCTTTCATGTGTGAACTGGTCTGTGGTTGCAGGCAAATCCAGAGTAAAAGTCTGATATGTGAATGGTGGTGGAATTGTAAATGTCATGAATCATATTTTTAAATGTTTCCCACTTCCCCAAGTGCAGAGAATTCCTGGGTTGTAAAACAGGCTTTAATCCTTCAGAAGAGAAAGCACTGAAGACTTATATTCTTAACAGTATTTGTAGTAGCATTGTTTCTCTTCCTGAATCTGAAGGGCGTCACCTTCCAAAGGCAGAAGATAGAAATCTCTGGTCATTAATTCTTGTTCAGGAAATATATTTCTTGACTACCAACAAACAATCATGTAATGAAGTAAGATCATCTAGGATGGATGGATGGATGGATGGATGGGTAAAGGGACGCGGGTGGTGCTGTGGTGTAAACCACAGAGCCTAGGGCTTGCCGATCAGAAGTTCGGTGGTTCGAATCCCCGCAATGGGGTGAGCTCCTGTTGCTCGGTCCCAGCTCCTGCCAACCTAGCAGTTTGAAAGCACATCAAAGTGCAAGTAGATAACTAGGTACCGCTCCGGCGGGAAGGTAAACAGCGTTTCCGTGCGCTGCTCTGGTTCTTCAGAAGTGGCTTAGTCATGCTGACCACATGACCTGGAAGCTGTACGCCGGCTCCCTCGGCCAATAATGCGAGATGAGCGCCGCAACCCCAGAGTCATTCGCGACTGAAGCTAAAGGTCAGGGGTCCCTTTACCTTTATGTATGTATAAATAATATTAGTATTCGTATCTGTAACATGGCTAACAGCATTTTCAAATTATGGATGTCATCAAATCAGGTACACTTGTGAAGTATAATCCAGTGCAATAAAATGTGAAAAGAGTGGCTGACAGCCAGAAGAAATTGTTGTTAGCAGTGGTTGCAGAGAAGAAATTGGGGACTGGTGCTAACTACTCTCACCCTACTCTCCTAGGTGGATAAGGCAACATGAGCACATTGAGAAGCTTAACATGCAGGCAATACTGAGTGCTTCTGCTGGGCATGAGCAACTCCTTACTGAGCTTCTGGTGAACAATGGCAAGGTATGATGCATTCAACTGTGGACCAATAAGAAAAGCATTGGTATCTGACAGAATCTATGTTCCCGTGAACAAAGTTGAACTGTGTTTTATTTGGTACTTACGTAAGGTTGCTCAAAGAGCTACTCAAGTTTATACACTTATATTCCACATGAATTAACTACTAGCACCAATGTGGTCACAACCATAAATGATAATTATAGTTTCCACTCCAAATTTACATGACAGGGTAGGAAAAAATTACTTCTTCAGCACTCTTTGTGACTACATGATGGTGGTTAGGGTATTAGGAGGTAACTCAAGCTGCATTTAATGATTTTGACTATGTACTCTAAGGCCACAATCCTAAATGAGATTTTTTAAAAATTAATTTTTGAATTTATATCCTGCCCCCCTTCCTCCCAAAGGAGCCCAGGGAGGCAAACACAACAACAATTTTAAATGAAAAACAACTAAAAATTCTTTTTTAAAAAAAACCAATGACAGTTAAACTATCTAAGAGCAGTTACAGGTTTAAAATGCTCTAAGAGCTGTTACAGTTAAAAGCATTAGTTCATTCGGTGATCTTATGGTTGCCTGGAATCATATTCTTCAGTAAGCAAATGCCTGGGTAAACAGGAATGTTTTCAAATTCCTCCTGAAAGTTAATAATAATAGAGAGGGACACATCACTAAGGGGGACATTCCACAAATGGGGAAACCAATAATGACAAGGTCCTGTCATGAGTCATTGACAACTGAGCAGACAACCAATTGTCAAATCTGAGATGGGACTTAGTGCCAGGTAAATATGTTTTCGACAACCCTGTGAGGTTGGTTAGGCTGAGGGTGAATGACTGGCCCAAGATCACCCAGTGAGCTTCATGGCTGAGTGGGGATTTGAACTGTGGTCTGCCAGGTCCTGGTCCGACACAATTATTATTATTTATTAGATTTACGATATATAGATTTATATATGTCAGGGCAGTTCTAACTGTTGTACCACACTGGCTTTCAGCGTTCCATTAGAAAGACTGTGTGCACCTTCTTTAATTGTCACAGGTAATGGTTTTTTTGTCTGCCCTGTGAACAGCAGTGTGTAAAGTGAGAGAATTTCTTCTGTCTGCAGTAAGCTGTTTGGACATCAGAGAGACATATCACAAGCCCTGAATTTTTCTTGTTTGTTTCAGGCCTTACAGACCTCAAATTTAAGCTGGAAATATCTCACTCATTCCTGATTATTTGTTTTTTCCTGTTTAGATCCCAGTTCTGATTGAGGAATTAATAACTGTGGAGATCTGGAAGCATAAGGTATTCCCTATACTTTGCAGACTGGAGGATTTCAGACCAAAAAGCACATTTCCCATATACTTAGTGGTAAGTTTTAAAAGGGTTTTAGGTAGAACATTTCATAATACTATGCTACTTATATTGCACAATATATGTAAGAAAGTATCACACGATGCTTCAGCTAGCTAAATTAGTCTGTCACATCGCAGAATTATCACTATTAGGAGATTATATGTACTATTAATGTACAATAAATTTTAAGCTAAATTTCTGAGAAAGCTAATTATTTCGTTAAAGCTACAGCTTCCAAAACATCAAAACAAATTGTCCCTTTCAAGAGAGTAGCACCTCATTTTAGTACCTATTATCCTGAATACAGAAAATCAGTTTTTATTTCAGTATGTAATACTCTGTTCTGATCATAACAATCCAACAGGCCAAGGTTCAGTGTAATCAACTGCAATTTCTATAGATGGTTTCCCCACCACCACACACACACATATTAAATCTTTTAAATATGAATCTGATTTGTGACATTTGTCCCACAGACTATGTTTTCACATCACTAAGATGACACAAAAGTGGAATTCTATTTCTTACTACATATTCCCTTGTTTTTTGACATTACTAATGTCTCCAACAAGCGGCATTTTGATAATTTATGCTTTATTCTTCCACCTCAGCTGCGTCATGAAGCTTCAATTATTAACCTGCTGGAGACAGTGTTTTTTCACAAGGTAGGCAGCAAATTTAGACTGTTACGAGCAAAGATTATGGACAAAAATATCATAATGATAATTTAGGTCACTGCGGATGAATCATGATAATTCACCAAGTGGAGACTTCTCAGTGTGATAATATGGTCCAGGGGATAATTGTTGATCTGGGCTTTTTTATTCCTTCTTATTCCTCTACTACAAATTATTTTAGAGTGGAGTAGGATCACCTAGGGCTTCTGCATGAGCTACAAGTAACAATGTCTTTGATTTGCCAATCTGCATAATATTTTATGTGACTTCATGGTGCAGGCCTGCTGCTCCCCAGACTGGCTGAAGTAAATTTCCACTGGCCCCTCTGGGGCCAGACATTACAACCTTTACCCCTAGTAATCTGAAGTGCAGGCAAGTGCCCCTCAAAAACCAAATATTCACCCCAGACTTTTTACTTCATCCCTGGTCAAGTATCCTATCTTTTCCTACCTGACCTATTGTGGAATATCCCTTTGACTCTCTTCTAGTACATTTCTTTTGCTAAACTGGTTGCATCAGTGTAATTCAGTCGTCTCTTGCTTTTCACTAAACAACATTTTAGCTCCCAACAGAATAAACTAAATGGCTTCTTATCCTAGCTATTAGACATGCATGGTCAGGCAAGAAGGTATCTTGGATAAGGAAGAAACTCATTTAATCCAGGTACTGGAAATTAGGCCTAACTTGTTGACAACTATGTTTCTTCAGAGACACTGTAGATAACTTAACACATATACACTAGAGTATAACCAAAGCCACTTTTTAAGTGATGAGTTGCCTTCATTTTGGAATATTTCCATTCTTTCTGCAGAATTTAGCATTTCTGTTATTGTGCAGGAAATCTGTGAATCAGCAGAGGATACCATTCTGGACTTGATAGATTACAGCCATAGGAAGCTGACCCTATTAGCAGCTCGAAGTGCCAGTGGGAAGATCCCAGTTGAACAAAAGCTTCAGTCAGAGGGTCTTCCCAATCCTTCATCAATGCAGGTTGGTAAAAGTTTCAACCTCCCACTTCTAGATGGCCTCTTTGGGTAAAAGAAAAACTTTTTGATGGGATTTGGGTGGGATTGACCTAACCAGCTCCATCAGCGGAAACCCTGTGAAAAGAATTCTGCTTGTGAAATGGGGTTTCCACCCCTCTCCCTTGCATACCTCTTGCCAGGGGAGGGGGTTCAGAGAACCCCCAGAACAGCTCATGGGGGAGGGGTGATCATTCCATCTGGCAAGCTGAAATGCTTGCACAAACTGAATGTTCATCATAAGCCAATGTGGAATTCCACCCTTTAATTCCCAAGATGGAAAATTAATGTGGTGCCTCCACACCATAAAATATTTAATTTAAAAACAGATCATTTGCTACCCTTTGATCTCACAAATGTCCTTTCTGAAGTGGCCTGTCTCAGTTTGCATCATGGTAGGACCAGGAAAAAAAATAATGTCTGCAAAGCTCTGAAACATTCTGTGTTAGTTTCCATAACCACATCGGCTCTCTGCACTTATTCCTATTACTTTTTCAGAACCAAAAGGCCATAAATCACTGTTCTGAGTAATGAAGCTATTCTAAATAATGAGTTCCCCCTTTACTAGGCATGTGGTAACATTCTAAGTGAAAATGAGCTGTTTTATTTACTACTTGTCCAACAAGCTTTCTTCATTGAAGGAATGCAGTTTGTTCTTGTTGAGTTCCAGCTAGCTTCCTCTTATCTCCATGCTTCCAGCATCATTGTTTGAATTACACTCTTGTTTTGTGACATGGTAGAATCTGACCAGTTGTGTCTCACTGTCTAGCATTTTATTAAGCTTGGGAAGATAATGCAGAACACTCAAGAGTTTTACTTGCTGTGAGTTAATAGTCTCTCAGACACTAAGTAAAGGAATATGCAATCCTTCCACCAGCTTATCTTGTAGCTGTCATCTCCCTGCAAACCCTTCACCTTCTGATTTTGGACACAGAACTACTTCATAAACTGCCCAGTCCTGGTAAGGCTGTACTCACTGAAGAGTTGTAAGGAAGCAGGTCCAGCTTGAGATTATGTAGCATAGGTAATAGCTGCATTTCCAATGCAGTATCAAGAAGCCAGACCAGAGAAGAGGTGCAATTAGATACAGGTTCTTCATCTGGAGGCCCATTCTAGTCGATGTTCCTGCATTGCAGGGGGTTGGACTAGATGACCGCTGGGATCCCTTCCAACTCCACAATTCTATGATTTTATGACGTTTCCCCTAACTACTGGCCATGTTGGTTGGGGATTGTGGGAGTTAGGAGTCCAACAACATTTGGAGGGCTGCATGTTCCCTTCCCTACTCTGGTTAGAGGAAACTATACACTGGACAGCATTGGTCCTAGCCTAAGGAGACCACATTCAGATCCCGACTTGGCTATGACGCTTGCTGTGTGATCATTATAAATCTTGCCAGAACTGAGTCTGCCCTTCTCCACTCACGCCCAAGTTGGGGAGGGAAGTCTAAACCTAATCCATCACATGGATTTCTAGAAAGCAGGTGAGTAGTAGTAATAGCAGCACCGAGACTTAAAGTAAGGCTCTATTTAAAGCATAACTTAGATCCATAACCTTTTTCCTTATTTAAATAGCAGGGAAGGTAAATATGGGAAATAGTTAACAGAATGCCTCATTTATCAGTCATTACCCACAACCATCTTAGATGCATGGCAGTTGGGTTAAGAGAATTCAGTAAAAGGAATACACTGATCCAATATAAAAATACATGTCATCTAATAAACCTAGAGGTTTGGGATACACAAGCAGCAAATGATTTAATAAAAAGGGTAATTAAATATTAAACTGGAGAAACCCAAGTAACCAAACCATTTCTATTTCATTGCAAGTGTCAAATCTTAGTGTCCCCTATCTATTGCTTCTACACTTAAATTCTTAATTGCACAGAAACATGATTTGGTTCCGCATTAGCTTTATAAGATGCCCATCGTTCCTCCTCATTACCAGTAATACACAGGAAGGACTCAAAGCAATTGGGACAGGAACAAGAGTAATGCAATTATATTTCTGTTTTATTTGTACAACTCTGTTACAGAACTTTTTCCTTCAATACTTTACACAAGGAAAGGAATTATGTGATTTCTTGCTACTACAGGATAATACTGCCAGATTAATAACAACCAGCATTTCAGCCTTGTAAACACACATCCATAACACCATGGGTAGCAGGGAACAGGTTTAAGCATTCACTTGCCCCACTGCTCAACTTCATAGCATTGCAAAACTTGGTTTATTATTTTTTAAACAAAAATGGAACTCCTGAAACGTCTTGATATACATCTGTGTGTTTTGCCCAGACAAATGTGATCTTCACTAAAACGTGTATCTTCACTAAACAATCCAAAGAAATCCAAGTCCATCCAGCTCACTTGTTCCAGGCACCAATGGTGCATCATGCCACACAATTTGAGCTATGTTGCTTTTAATGATTTCTGAAGAAATCGTGAGCAGTCCCAGGCAGCACAGTAGTAAACAGGACATGATGAATAATCGCCCCCCTTTTTGGGAGACTCATTTCCAGCAAACAATTATATTGGGGTCATTCTCCAGCCTTTCATCCAGCTCCCGATAGCTCATCCCTAAGGAAGAAACACAAAATACTGGTGAATGAGGATATAAAGTACTACTAATAGGACTCCATGGTGACAGATAGTCCTTTTGAATGTATAGGACCCCCTATCAGTCATGATCTTTTCAGCTGCCACTGACAGATCCCACTCCAAAACAAAAATCGAAAAGAATTTTGGAGTCAAGCCTATCAGTAATAGCCTGCGGGAGGCTCTTAAGAGTCCAGTCCATTTACAACACAGCTATGGCAGCCTGATGAGGAATAGTAATTGGGCAAGGTTTAGCGGCATTACTATTTCATATGTGGGTATATCTGTGGGTATATCTAATTCACTCTTTTGGTACACTCTTTGGTGCACCTTGCTCTTTTCATGGTGGTGCCAAATCTGAATTGGAGGCATGCTAAGCGACATTGCTCCAGTTGTTCTACCTCTCATTTGTCCAACCACAGGGAAGAACAAGGAGAGCCTGAATAATCCTTGTTTCAGATGCATGCTAAATAATTTTTGTTTCTGTACCAGATTTGAGTGTGATTTTATTCTGAGAACCCCTTTTAAGCTGCACTGACAACCTCTCAGGGTTATATAAGTACTCTAAGTAAATAAATAGTTTTAGGCATGTTGTGAAGCCATGCATTTCAACAGGCTTTTCCAGTGTAAGTTTCATCACTTGGGTGCTTTAGTCACTTTTACTACTGCCTATTTCATTGCTATGTTACACGTTGTTTTTTTATCTGATCATTTTGTTTGCTGCTTGGTAGACTGTAAACTATGTGCAGTTTCAGTGCTGGATGGATAGGTGTAGATGGATAATCCCTTACCTGTTTTACAGCAGATTGCATATTCCTTTACTTAGTGTCTGAGAGACTATTAACTCACAGCAAGTAAAACTCTTGAGTGTTCTGCTTGTTCCCACAGGCTCCTAGCTCCCAACCCTTTTCTCCCTCCCTGTAGCTACCCTTCCTAGGCTCCACCTCAAGGGGTAGAAAGCTTTAAAGATGTAGTTTTCTAGCCTGAAACTTAACACTCCATTTCTCTCTTGATTCCTGTCTGGTGTATTGCCTGAGTGAGGGAGCAGGTACTATGGAGCAGTGTTTCAGAAAGATTGGGGCCAGGGGATATTATCTCTAGGAATTCTGATGCAGGGAGCTAAGGTTCACTGTTGGGGCCTGGGTGTTGGAAAAACACTCTGGGGAGACGGCAAACTCCCCAAGACTCCGGAGCGTCCTCCCGGTGGCCCTCTCTGGCTGGCATGTCCCTTCAGTCCAGAGCACCAGTAATCTGTGACCCTTTCCTTATGAAAAGAGCACACAGGTCTTCTAGCATCACACAGCAAGAAGAAAGACTCAAATGTAGCCCTAAACTACTTTATTTACAGTCTATATACAGAGACTCCATAATCACGTCTGTGTTCTCCGATCAAGAGTACAAACTGCGACACGGCAGAAGTGAAACTAAAACATACAACACTCTTACTACAGAAGAGATAAGAGACAGACTTCCGTTCCCACACTCTCTCAGACACTCATGTGATTTACACTAAACATAATATCACAACAGTCCTGCTGAAGCAGCAGAGGATAAATAAAAATCCTAACACTGGGTCCAGCACCTCTGCAACTTCACCTCTGACCCAGGTACTGCTTGAGATGGTGCCATGACTAAGTGCCATTTGTTGAATATGGAGAGAACTTTAAAAGGTTCAGATTTCTCCAGCAGCAGCTGGCAGCATCACTATAGTGTTTGAGCCTTAGATATAGCTCTTTGTGTGAATTTTGCTGCTTCCAGGAACTAAAGAAACAAGCTGAGGAGATGGAGTTTGAGATCTCACTGAAAGCGCTTTCTGTGTTCCGTTTCATTACCGGTCTACTAGAGAGGTATGTTCAGTTTTCATGGAAGAACTGAGGTAAACACCTGGGAGAAGGGGTAAATATTTTCTATATTCCCTAGTCTGCTAGTTTCAATTTTGGAAGGTTCATTTATGGGTTAGTTCAGGAGTGCCACCTTGGCCCTGCAACTGTGAGTGCCCGGGGCCATGGGTGCCATGCAGCGTGCATGGCCCTGGCACCAAAATTTGTGGGTGCCCAGCCTCTTCATGGGGAATTTTGTGGCCCCAGGGAGTTGGTACCTGTGGGTTAGTTCATAACTTGTAATATAATGAGAAGCTGAATTTTGTTTTAAGTTGAATATTGACTTAAATTGCTATGAATACAATCACTGAAGTCCTGATGGCATCCTTATCTGAATAGGATTAAACATTTATATATGTTCATTGCGTAATGCTGTTAATCACTTAAAGTATTACTCACTGAAGTGTTGGAGTATATTAGTTTTGCTATAATAAGTATGGTGATAGGATTTTAGCACTGCTTGCTGGTGTGTATTCTTCACTGCTGATGATTCATTGTAAGCATCCTAGCATGACTACCAACTGAGGGCTTAATTTTTGTCACTTAAATTTTTCATAATAATTTTAGTTTTGTGAATCTTGATGAAAACACTTAGCTGCTCTATTGCATAAAACGGGCATCTTCAATATATCCTTATGTTTTGTCAGTTTGCCAGTCAGTGCTGTGACAAGAATTCTGGATACCCACAACTTTCCATGTCTCTTAGTAGAGTTGGTAGAGCATTCTCCATGGAGCTGCCGTGAAGAAGGTGTGTATTATGGGTTAGGGATTGTTCCTATAAAAAAAAAAAAGAATCACATAACCTTGTTCCTTTTGATAATATCTCCTATAGCCTTGAGTATTAAGGGTTCCTCTTGGTTGGGTCCTCTGTTGTTTGTAAATTGAGATTAGAACATCAGGATAGACTAACACTCTTCTCCATAAAACTCAGGGTTCCCCCTTTTATAGCCCTTCTGCCCAGTAAATGTATTTGTAGCTTATCATCCATTACTTCTGATGGATATGTCTTCAACTAATTTTTGCATGATTCATCATTTTTTGTAATTCATATATGGTACAGGCTGCACCTCAAACCATGCTCTGTAACCAGTTGTGGAAATTCAAAACTATCCTTACCATAGCCCCTCTGTTTTAGTTTGTTTGTTTCCTTTTAATTTGACCCTAGCTATCTCTTGTTGTCCCTTTCTGTTCCTGTACTGCTTTTTCTACCTCTAAAGATAAGTACCTGTAGAACTGTGAAGGACAAATGTGACAGTTCACTGAACAAGCTAGGGTGCCTATTCACCCTTGTGTATCTATGTGCAGGCACCTCAGTCTGTCATTCCAAGAAGCAGACTAACCAGGCAGTAGACCACATGATAGAAGGAAGTATGTATGTACAAGATATGTATAAGGATACCACTAGGGCACTGATTTAGAAGAAATGCCATGGTGTACCTGTAGCAGCAAAACTGGATGCCTTCATCTGCCCCAGCTGTAACAAAACATATCTCTCCTGTATTGGTCTCTGCAGCCACAGCAGGCTCTGTAACTCTCCAACGCTTTGACTTTACTCTTGAAGGCTTACTCTTCCATTGTCTCCCGAGACATACAGATGCAAACAATAGTTAAGGAAACATAATATTGTAGCTTTAGTTCTGGAAAAGAGAACCCTAATAGAGAGGCTTCTTGCTGTCCTAATAGAGTTCCAGAACTAGAAAAAACAGTCTAATCGTTATGCCCCTAAAGGACTAAATGAAGGGATAAAGAAACAAACTAGACATAAGGAAGTGTACAAACTATACACTCCTACCATCCCCCCTGAAGTTGCAGTCACATTTGCATGAGCAGCTTTTCATCCATCTTGGCCTGGAGATTTTTGCCTACTTAGATCTATATTTATCATATTTAAATGTTACTTGTGATTTTAAAAAGTCATTTTCTTTATTATCACCATTTATCATTTTTCCCAGGGAAGCTGAAAAAGTATGAGAATGGTGCATGGTATGAGGTGCCCTATGAAGACCATGTGAAGATGACTAAGTTGGATGGGCAAGTCTGGATTGCTCTCTATAACCTGCTCCTCAGCTCAGAATTTCAACGCAAGTACAACTTAAATAATTTTAACAAAGGCCAGCTCCTGAAGGTACAGGACTACAGAGGACACAGACTGCAAGTGCATGATTCTCATAATGTTTAGTCTGGCATATTTAGATATACTATTCTAGCTTTAAACAATGTAGCAGGAACCAGGATTAAAATTTATTGATTTTTCATCTGCTAATCCATCACAACTGTGAGTAAAGTAGGGCCTGCAAGCCTTAATTGAGCTAACTGGTGAATTAATATTAGTTAAAATTTGTCCTCTGTTGACTAATTAATTTAAAATTATCTGTGGGACACTTATTTATTTTGGGAGTGGGATATTGTTGTTCTAGTGTGTTACAGAAAGGAAACATTGAAAATGCCATTTTCTTCTAACAGTATGTGGTATAGCTTTTGTTTGATAAATTTAAATTCCTTTATTATCTAAAAATATTGAGAATTTGGTGACACACAAATTTTGTTACAACACTGCAAATTTTGCTACAACATAAACATTTGTTACAACACTACAGAGAGATTATGTATATTGGAATTATACATTGGAATTATACTTGGAATTAAAGTCTACTTGATCCCATGGGACTTGGGAGTAAGTGTGCATAGAATTGCCTTAAATTAAATAAGTTATTTGGCCATTTCCATATTTTCCAGAAAGCAGTCAACAACAAGTGCATTTTGGCCGCAATACATTACTCATATAAATGAGCTCTTTGTGCCAGTAAGGCACATTCTATGGCCTTTTACGTGTGTTGGGGGGGATATTGCTTTGTTTTTGTTTTATTATGTATTTTTAGTTATCATTTTGTATTTTTTGTGAACTGCCCTGTGATCTTTGGATGAAGGGTGGTATACAAATTTTAATAATAATAATAATAATAATAATAATAATAATAATAATAATCCATCATATTGCATCTGCTGCAACAGAAGATGCAGGGCCACTCCATCCATGCAACTGAGAGACCAGCAACTTTTGGTGCCTTCTCTCCTTGAACATTTCCACCCTGGCTGATCATTAGAAAAACTTGTAACTTAGTTTATTTCATCCTCCCACATATTTTCCTTCTTTTTAGTGATGTGTAAGTCACTCTCAGAGCCTTTTTAGGCAAAGAGTGGGTTTTTAAAAAATCAAAGCCATTGAAGAGTAAGAAGATAAATTTGCTTAGGATACTGGTACTACGTTCTGTATAGAAATTATATTGGCATGGACCTTTAAAGCCCTAAACCAGGCATCCCCAAACTGCGGCCCTCCAGATGTTTTGGGCTACAATTCCCATCATCCCTGACCACTGGTCCTGTTAGCTAGGGATCATGGGAGTTGTGGGCCAAAACATCTGGAGGGCCGCAGTTTGGGAGTGCCTGCCCTAAATGGCCTCAGTCCTGTATACCTCCATCCTTCAGTCCACCCCCATCCTTCAGCCTAGACACTGAAATCTAGCTCCAAGGGCCTTCTGGTGGTTCCCTCGCATCTGCTTAGTATGAGAGCTGGAGGGCTATTTGTTTATATCTTTCTCTGCAGAAATTATAATAGTTGCAACCAATGGCCTCCTTGCTGTTCCAAGTGTAGCAAATTTCTGCCTCCTTGTATTGTTGCTTCCAGTTTATTGTTGAGCAGTAGAGATTGGGTAATTTGAAATGCATTGTTTTACTTAACCAGCTCTGAGATCTGAGACAGATCTGAGAGATAAAGTATAGAGGTGCCGGTTGTTCATGCAGATCCTTTTACTTAGCATATGGTTTATTCTTAACATTTTTTTAAATCTTGTGATCTGTTTAGCTCCGTGCCTTCCTGACCGATGTCCTCATTGACCAATTCCCCAATCTTTTCGAGCTGCAAAGATTCCTGAGCCATCTTGCTGTGACAGACCCTGTTCCACCCAAGAAGGACCTCATACTAGAGCAGGTATATCCAAAACCATCTCCTTCCTGCCAACTTTTGTATTCCTGCACTTCAATTTTCCTTCATTATCATTGGATTTTTGAAGGCATTTACAGCTTTGATATTTCAGATTTATGCCCACAGCATATTTGAATGGGAAATATGCCACAATACTTGTAAATCATTGTTTGTGTATCTGTGGCAAGGAAGGTGTGAAAAACATTGTTCAATATGTGCTCTGTTGCTCTCTTCATAATTCTCCCAGAGATAGATTTATTAAAGGAATTATTCAGAGTTTCCTTTTTGAATAATGAGAAAAACTGTTATTTGTTGATAGATGGGGTTAAATACACAACATATAAGGTTTCTGTGTTTGCCTTAACGGCCTACTTCTGTACTGTTTGTATTTTCCTATTTTCGTGTTGATGGTTCCCAACAAATAAGTTTGACTGTAGAGTTTACCAATCCCAAAGTATGTTGCAGGTTGATTAGGGAAAATATACCAATTCACTATAATAAAGGTTCAGCCTCAGGCGTGGAACTCCTACACTGAAAGGAGAAATGCAAGAAAAACTATACTACTTAACTTTGTTTTATGTTAGCTGCATACAGTTCAGACAAGGTTTGCTGCACACAGGAGAACCCATCTATATACATAGCAGCAAAAGAAAAAGTCATATTTAGAGAACTCTGGAATTAGATGATTTGGCATTAGAGCTTATTCTAAGGATAACATAAGAGCAATCAAATATCAAAGGCAGATATGAATTTAGGAACAGGATTGTTTTAACATCATCAGAATTACAGCATGTAAGCATAGAAATTCCTTAAGCAAGGATATTGAGAGTCAGCAGGTAACATTATTCTAAATAGGCAAACATGTAGGAAATTAATCTAGGAGAAAGCCACAGAAAAAGAGAGCATGAAAGTATGTGAAGTTACTCCTCAATAATATAAAGGTGTGCAATGGATCCCAGAAAAGCTGAATCCAGTGTGTTTGTGTCTAAATTCTTAATTATTGAGCAGTTCTAGTCTACTGATTCTTGGGAACATAGGAAGCTACCTTAGTCACACCACTGGCCCATTTAGCTCAGTGCTGTCTACACTGATTGGCAGCAGCACTTCAGGGTTTCAGACAGAAAAGCTTTTCCAGCCCTATCCTGGAGATGCTGGGAGTTGAGCCTGTGACCTTCTGCATGCAAAGCAAATGCTCTACCAATGAGCTACAGCCCTGCCCTTCTCTTAGTTTACATTGGTACCAGTAACTGAGAATCGGCATTCTGAGAGACTTTTTTTGGGGGGGGGGGGGAGACGGGACTGCAGCTATGCTGTACACACCCTGGCAAGGCAAACTTCCCAATGAGCCATGAACTCACCCACTGTCTTTATGCCAAGCAATGATGAAGAGGCATTTTTCCATCTCTTGTCTCTCCACAGAACAGTCTTTGACTCTCAGTCCCTGCACTGCTATTTTTACTCGATAGGGGCATCAACTCTTTTGAAACATCAGCTTTTCCTGTAGAACTGAACTTCATCACACTTGCCCTTTGCCAGATTTTTCTCTCCTATTTGAAAGCCCACGCCTGGGTGTTTCTTTTCAAGGAACTGACAGATTACAGAAAGTTCTATTTTAAGTAAGCTTTTAGCCATGTGGCAGATTTTTTTGAAAACTACCAGTTCCACAGTCTAGGCTCATACCTCAATATCCACCTTCAACTTATAGTATTTGGGACCTCCTACTGAATCCTGGAGTGTTCTAGTATTGTATTTTCTGAAGACCTGAACACTACAAATTATATTATAAATATGTAATTGTCAGTGGGACAGACAGGGTTCACTCCCCTCCAAAATAATAATAACATCATATACACACACACAGTTTAATAGCTAAATGGAACAAGTCTGTTTTTTCCATCAATGCTGTTTTTGTAAGCAAAGCTTCACTCATTTCTAGTTCATGTAACCAACATTCAGAAAACTGATTGCTAATTGTGCCCTAGCAGTAAAGCTGATTCTAGCATGGGGAAGCAAGGATTTGGGAAATAATCAAACATAATTTTTTTATTAAAAAAAAATAGGCAGAGGACAAGCAGGCCAGGAATTGCTCATGCTGTTAAGCTTAATTCAAATCTGTCTAGAAGAAAGAGGTTGCAATTTCTTAAAAGAATTATACTGAAATTTCTTCTATTTGGCTTTTGTCCACTGTTACATAAAACTGTTCGATATTCCTTCAGAAGTCTCCCCATTCAACTACTGTATATTGTTAGACTTTCCCTTTAATCACAGAAATCCTGCTTTTTTCTTTTATATAAATAGATGCTTATCACTTCCAATTGTGCTTGCACTCTACTGAGCTTCAGGAATTATTACTGCTCTCGAATCCCTTGCTTTAGATGGATGCACCTTTCTTTCTTTGCTGTCCTAACAGGTTCCTGTAATATGGGAAAACATTGTCAGTAAGAACTCTGGAAAATGGCAAGCCATTGCCAAGCACCAGGTAAACAACATGTTTAGCCCTTCAGAGGAGGAACTGAGAAGCCTGGCTTGCAGGTAAAATTTTACCATGCTCAGATTCATACTATATCAAAGCTTCTGTTATGGCGTCTTTGTTTTAGCCAGCTGGATGCACAGAATCTGAAAGCTCACATGCTGAATACCGTCTTTCCCCCTTTTTAAGACACCGTCTTATAATTTTTTTCCCTCAAAAAAACACAGGGTGGCTTATTTTCGGGGGGATGTTTTATTTTTATTACGTCAGTATGGTACGGTACAGCCTCCCCCTGCGTGCTGAGCAGGCGGGGCAGAACTCCGCAAGAGGCGCGTCCCCCCCCCCCCCCGCGCGCGCCTCTCACTGGTTCGCTGGCTCCCTGCGCATGCAGGAGGGGCTGAGGAGGCGACGGGAACAATGGCGGCACCATGGCTTACTTTTGGGGTACGTCTTACTTCTCACAAAGGTAAAAAAAACCTGCCATGGCTTACTTTATGACTACGTATTAAAAAAGGGGAAACAGGGTAACAAACATTCAGCTTTCCCAATTCAAAGAGGTTTAGGAACCCCCAGAAGAAATTTTACTTCCTATAGTCAAATTAGAAAGTCTTTGGCCTCTTCACACATGTGAACTTATATTCATGTAACATAATGTTATGAAGAAAGCATCCTTTAGATCGAGTGTTCTGTTTGGAGTTGTTCAGAAGTTAAAGGTAAAGGACCCCTGGATGCTTAAGTCCAGTCAAAGGTGACTATGGGGTACGGCACTCATCTCGCTTTCAGGCCGAAGGAGCCAGAGTTTGTCCACAGACAGCTTTCTGGGTCATGCGGCCAGCATGACTAAACCACTTCTGGCGCAATGGAACACTGTGACGGAAGCCAGAGCACACGGAAATGCCACTTACCTTCCTGCCACAGTGGTACCTCTTTATCTACTTGCACTGGTATGTTTTCGAACTGCTAGGTTGGCAGAAGCTAGGACAAAGCAACGGGTGCTCACCCCGTGGCTGTGCTGATTCGAACCGTTGACCTTCTGATTGGCAAGCCCAAGAGGCTCAGTGGTTTTTAGACCACAGTGCCACCCATGTCCCTGTTCAGAACTTACATCCACCTCAGGTGGGTATTCAGGCCTTTGGAGTTGCCAAGCAGGAATTTAAGCTGTGCATCATCCAAGGAAACCAAAGCAAAAACAGCTAGAGTTCAAACCTATAAGAGCCTCTTGCATGTTAACAGGCCATAGCAGATCATGTGAAATACTTCTGAGTCAGATTTGGTTTTTTGCCAAAGGGATTTGGCTCCTTGCCACATACTCGCCTTACAGGACCCAAGCACCACATCTAAGTACTGTTGCTCTAGGACTGTATTATACGGTAGTTATCTTTTATATTGCCTTTTTCAGTTAGCAGTGTCCAAAGCACAAGAAAGCTTTCTTAGAATTAGGAAATGGGTCCGCAAGTATGATCCATCAAAACTTTCCTAAATTTATTTCATTTCTGAATGTGTTTAAGTATGTCTAATTATCTCTAATTTGCTAGTGTCTGAATTCTAGTTCAGTACTCCAGGTGTAAGGAAGTCTTTGGGAAGAGGCTTTTCCATTATGTCGCGATGTCATTGTGTGTCCAGCCTGAAGTTGTATGAAGTGTTTATGACATTGTTTTAAATCAAGATTGTGAATCCATTTATTTATTTATTTATTTTTGTTCTCATATTGCACTAAATTCAACTAGCTATCAGCTACCTTGACATTCCACTGAATGTGATATCAGTCTTGGATGTAAAGGCTCTATCCTGTAGCAGATGACAAAGACTAAGTAACTGTTGGAATTATCTGCTGTTGCTTGAAGGACTTTCTGAAGCCTGCTTTCTGTCTTAAATCAGATGGGCAAAAACATACAACCTGGATGTGATGGAAGCCCTGATCCCAGAGAAACCCAAGTGTGGGATGTGTGGCTCTGAGGCAGCAAAACGCTGCTCTCGTTGCCGGAATGAATGGTATTGCAAAAGGTAAGTACACCTAACATAAGACAGTTGCTGTGCTATACTGAGCCCTTCTTTGGGTAGCTCATATGTAGGCAAAAGCTTCAGAGATACCCCTCAGTGCAAAAGCCATTAATTTTAAAGCCTGTGTTTTGAATACTATAGGACACCTTACTGGCTTTTACCTAGACTACAATCTTGCTTTTCTGGCTCATTTGTTGTGAAATCTAGTAGTATTTACTAACATTACTGCAACCTGAGCTCTGCAACTTAGTGATTATACTGTTCCATATGAGTCTTTGCATCTTATTTGCATCTTCCTTTGTAAGCATTTTCTTATGCAAAAAATACACAGTATTAATCAATCTTTAAATCATAGTTCCAAAATTAAATAAACTTTTTTCTTATAGCCTTGATTAATCTTATTAATAGGAACATTGACTATTTCAAACAATCTTTCTTCAGCAGACATTTGATATACCCTCTGTATAAGCTATTCTGAGATAGTTTACTACTCCTACTGAGTCCACAGTGCAGACTCTTAAACTTCCATTAGAGGAAGATCCCTCCATTGCAGTTGTGTTTTCCTTACAGAAATATATGAAATTATATGAACTATATTTCAGATCCATGCTTCGACGTTCCTCATTTTGTATCCACTCTCTCTCATCTAATAGAGCTTTAACAATAAGACACTCATTAGATTAGGCATATCCTAAATGACATGAGCTAACCATTCCTCACATCTTATAGGGCTGATCATACCTCTTGCAATATACCATAGCAACTCTCATGTGTATCATTCATGCCCATTATAAAGAGGAGTTTTGCAGACTGAGGCTGCCCTTTGCTTTCTTAACTGAGTCAGAAGATACGTTTTTCATGATGGCATATTTCAAGGTTACATCTCATTGCTCTGACACTTAATTTCCAAACAAGGGTTAGTGGAAAACACAGCTCAGATTAAGAAAATTATTCTTTATGAATCTGCATTGGATTTCCCCCAGCCAGTTTTGTCCATAAAGCAGAATAGGGGAAGAATTATTAGTAATATTAAAACTTGAAATTTATATAGTGCTTTTTCCTAAGAACCCAAAGCACTTTTCATGATATTATCTAAGTCGTTTTTCCCAACAGCCTTTTAAGCTATGGACAGTATTATTATTTCCATATTGCATATGAAGCTGAGAAGCTGAGCAATAGTAGCTTGTTTAAGGCTACCCAGAGAGTTTATAGCTGATGAGAGATTTGAATCCAGGACTAATAAACTCATCATAGCCTGTATTTTTATCCACAATGCTGTACTTTCTTTAAAAATATAGAAAGCAAAAATACACATTGTGCTGGCTACAGAAGGATATATAGGGGATAATAGAATTCCTGTTTATCCATTTGTGGGTAAGAAAGCACAAATCAGTGTCCCACTCTCAAATATGTGGGTAAAAATCACAAATTGGTGCCCCACTCCAAAGTGAACTTGTTTTACAGTATATACCGGTAGTTTATACAACATCAATTCCAGTTTCCGCTTCTGCATCCAAATCACAGTTTAAAAATAGATTTTTGACCACTGCATGATATAAACAATTACTCGAGGCAAAATACTGATTAAAGACATATACAGTACCACTTTTCTTAAGTTCATACTAGTATACCCATACAAACAAAATTAAAATAACAAAACACAGTAATATTTCAATTTACTAAAATTCCACAAAGGAGATCATAGAAATCAAGAGGTAGTACCTCAAGTAGAATGGCAAGCTGCTAAAGGTATCAGGGAGGCTTCAATCTTGCAGTTAACAAATTTATATATCCATATTCCATTCTGAATCCTGAGCTACCTGTTATTATTTTCTAAAATCCTTTTTTTTTTTCACTCTCCCCTTTGCAGAGAGTGTCAGGTACAGCACTGGCAGAAGCACAAGAAAGCTTGCAACTTGATGGCTGATACCTTGAAGAAAATGCAGGAAGAAGTACAAATGCAGGCAACTCCTTCCAAGTAATTCTGATGGGTAGAGGAATTTGCTCCAGTTCCTCCTTTGACAAATAGGCTAAATTTTAGAGTTTGAGATTAGAAAATATCCTATTAACAACATACACAGGAAGCCACTTAATGTCAGATTTAACAAACTTTCAGACAAATACAGCCTAGGCTAGAGGAACAAAATTCTCGTACACTAGGAGAGATTGCACAAGATAAGACTGAGGCCACTGAGTAGAGAACCACCCTGGTTTAGCTTCTCTCCCCTATGCCAATTTAATCTTAAAATACCACTGCTGCTTGTCTCCTGGACTGTGAAGGTGATGCATGCATATTGGACTGTTCCTGTACTAGTGACAGAGAGCTAGAGTGACTCCCTAGGAATTTGGAAGGGCTGAATTTTAGAATTTTTAAGTCTATGGAATCGTTTTGCATACTGGCTTAGATGAAGAGCCTGCCCAGTCCCATGGCACTGAAATTAACTACCGGTAGATTCCCTGCTACAGTTAACAGCAGAAATGATGAAGCTGACTCACAATTGTTTTCTTCCCATGAACTGATGCAGTCACTGATACCTATATACCTGCTTTGAGAATGAAAACCTGAGCCTATTTTTTAAGCCTTTATGGAAGATCATCATTAAACCCAGAAGGCACTCATATTTTTTGGATTGTTTTTCATATGCCATTCTATAATGTTGGAAACTCCTGATCTGACTTCCTTATGCTGTTATTCAGAGAGAAGTAAAACAATCTATAGAGCACGAAATATCTTGTTCAAATTCAACCCATTTTACAGCAATGTGAAGTGTATAGACACATTCACACAGAGAGAGCATTCTGACAATTTACAAAGTTCCTATTAGATCTCAGTAATTTAAATTTAGTTTTGAAATTATAGCTATATCCTGAATACTTGAATCTCAGTCTAGAGACAGTTCATTCTGCATCTTGTTCAAAACAACTAAATTTAATTGTTTTGCAAACTATACATTACATACAAACTGTAGCCCAAGGGCTGTTTTTTGATAAAAGCCGCTTCTGAAGGGGGTAATGAGAAGCAGCAGATCAGTAGGGGTACTTGCCTATATTACCCTGTTCAAAATTCCTGCCCCCACTTGTAGCTTTCACCTCATGGGGTAGGGTTTGTAAGGACTAAGTTATACACATTTATATATAACATGTTGTTTGATTTATGTCAATTACTTTAATAGAATTTAGCTGCACTCTATATGGACCAGGATCCCAGCATTTAGAAATATTTTGATGTCTCAAAATAGCATATGTGTATTTTGTACCATGGGACAAAAAGAATGGAGAGGGCCAACAGGCAGTGTTACCAACTGTCCCATCTGGTTGCTTCAGACGCTTTGAGTGCTAAACCAAGGGAGGAGACAGGGAAAGGATGTGGTTAATTAAACAATTTCAGTTTTGCTGAGCTGCAGTTTCAGAATTGAGAGTACAACACATGACATCTTTACTGAGAAAGTTGATTCTGTTATTTAATCCTTGTTTTGTTGTTAAAAATTAAACTAATGTCTGCCATGTGAGAACATATAGGAGTGTTATGCTATGTGTAATTGATACCCTCAAGCTATAAGTCCCATGGGAGTGAATGAAAGTCTTGTTTAAAAGTATCAAGGAAGTCTTGGCTTTAATATTTTCAATATTTAAAGTTATAGTTATTCAAAAGAAATAACTTGCCAAAGAATCCTATCAATACCCACAATCACTGCTGTCCTTTCCCCTTGGAAACTGATCCTTTTATCCATTTTGCTTATATTCACCAGGGGCTTCAGGGCTAAATTAGACATGATGGAGTAGTTGTACAAGTGTTTGTCCTTTATGCAAATAAAAAGGTGGCAGAAACAGCCCCTACCATGTGTTACCTTGCTGCCCTCCACTGCTTTAAACAGCTTTGCTTAATCCTGTTCTGATACCAGAAGTGAGCCATGCAGGAAGAAAATTGCTTCAAGAAGTGGAGCAAAGCTAGATAAGGTGGAAGGGGGTGGGTTTCAAACTTCCTCTGCCCATTTCCTTTTTGTGTAAAGAGTGGATCCAGCCAAACCCTTATATGTGAAATGAGCTGGCATCTGCATAAAATACATGTATCTATTGTATTGTTCATTTGGCAGTTCTTTGGAAAGAGCAATTACACACATACACTGATTGACTAGGGACACTGTCTTACCTCATAGTGTGTGGCTTGGCTCTGTTTGCTTGCGTCATGCTTGCTCTGCAAACATCACACATATAATTCTAGCACACTGGGACTACAGATGGATTGTAGTCTGGGAAGGACTGATGAGTTTATAGTTTCAAGTAAGCGGTTGGACTAGATGATATTTTGGGTCATTAACTCCGATTCTGTGCTCTTTGCCCATGAAGATGAAGACTAGCATCATGGTACAACACACATATGGCAAACAAGTGTTCAAAGTGCTGTTTCATGGTTCCCTGACCACAGTACCCATTTTGCCTGGTTTTCATTATGTTGCAGTCATCCTGCCTAGAGAATTGTACCTGGGAAAAGAAGATGAAAGGGTAGTTTTTTTTAATGAAGGCTTATTAGTGACAAGATTGAGCTTGTCGGATGCAGTTTAACATTGGAGGTGAATTACCAGTACTGGTTTAGCTAAACTTAAAAGAGATACTAAGAATAATGTTTAAATGGCATTTCCAATTTTAGGCCATCAAGTCCAGATAAATAAATGATATGAATTCAGGTATGTTTCTTGATAGTTGATCTTGTAAGGAAAAACCAAGATGAAATGACAATAAAGGTTGCTGCTCAAGACTTATAAAATTATTGCAGCCCTTTTTATCTCTGATTAGATACTTCTTTTCCACCAGGCACTATGGAAGTTGATGTTCATTGTTCTAATTAGTCGTGAGTTCAAGAACCAGACCTATGACCAACATAATAACATTTTTATTTCAACATTTCTTTGATGTCTTCCAGTGACAAAAATAAACAGGAGCCAGCTGTGTCTCAGCTAGCTTTTGCAACAAAAATAATATAATATATCTTAATCTCCTACATTTCTAGTACTGTTCTCACCATAAGTATCCCAGCTGTCCCTGGTTTTATAAGGCTGCAGTCCTAGACCATCTTAGCTGGGAGTAAGCACCACTGAACTCAGTGAGGCTGTACTTCTGAACAGATATGTAAAGTTTTGCATTTTAAATATGGTTTACTTCTGGAGCTAGGCAGGCTATGCACAGGCATTTACTAAACTTAAGGCTTACTTTAGAAATTCCTGACTATCTAATTCTAGATTTTAGTTGAAGTGGGATTATATTTTACTGTAGTGAAGAGCAAAGGAAGTAACTGACCATTAAACTCCCTGCCTTCATTCTATAGTTCAAGACTCAGCTGCTTTTTGTGTGTGGTAAAAATCTAAGTTTATGGAGAAAGTAAAGTTAAAAGAAGGCTGGAACAACTGCTGTTCCTTCACAAACACATACACACAACTACATTCTTCAGAGAAACAGCAGAGGAGAACGTACTCAATTGGTAATTGTAAGGTTTTAGATTTGACCTTGGGGAATTGGCTAATTATTTTTCCGGGCCTTGGTTTTCTACATTAAAATAACCAGGATAGCCACTCATTGTACAATTATGAAACAATCTCTGGTCTTTAGAGGATATAATTTGTGTAAACAACAAGTGCTGTTTTCTGGCAAGGAAATATGTATGTACATAATATTATGTATAACATAAATCTATTCCTTTCTCAATTTCCGCTTTGCTTCCACATCACATATCCTGCAAACATTTCTTGTTCTAGGAAACTAGGGAATAGCAAATCAGAGGTTATTGTCTTGTAAATGAGCTTTTAACTGATTAACCAGCTAGAAGGAAGGAAGGAGACAATCTACAAAAGGGGGAAATGTTCCATCAGTTCTGTTCATGTTTAAAGGCTCGGTCCTTCCTAGCTGAGATATGGGAGTGGGTTGGCTTGGCAGACGTTAGAATGGAAATAACAAGAGATTTCACATATCACTTTTGTTCTTGGAACAGTGGCAATATCACTGCTGTCAACATAGTTGATTTGTACACCTTTTCTTCAAAGTGAAAAGGTTTGTGATATCTATGATGCACATACAAACAAATGACTCAGAGGTAAATTTTAAGCAATGAAGTAAGAAAAACACAAAAGGCAGAAAGTACAGTTACATTATAAATTACATAATTGATAGATTATGTAATTCACTAAATAGCCATTGATAATACAGACATCCTGGTATTGGAAAGTCAATTAACACATGTTAACATATTGGCCCTGAATTACCGGTAAGTTCCTTTGTTCAAGTTTGGCCATGATTGAATAAACAAAAGTAGCACTTACGTATTGAATTAAGGCCTCAATGTGAATTAATCTATTAGCAACCCAATTTGTCTAGGGAGTCGGAACACAAGAAAAGTCTTGCTGTATCAAGTATCCTGTTCTCACAGTAGCCAACAAGTGGTCTATAGGAAGCCTGCAATACTGACATGAGTACAACTGCACTCTCCCTGCTTGTTATACCCAGCACCTGGTGTTCAGAGACATATTGCCTCCAGCAGTGGAGGCAAAACAGAGCCATATCCTCCATGCATTTGTCTACCGGTAATACACTTTTAAAGCTATCTAACTTGATGGCCATTATACTACTAGTGGAAGCCATTTTTGTTTATTAATTGTGGGCTGTGCAGATAATTACTATTGTTTGTCTTTTTTGACTCTTCTAACGTTCAGCTTTATTGGATGGCCCCAAATGTATAGTTGGACCTCTGAAAGTGTACTTAACTCAAATATTTTGATAAGAGGACAGAAGTGGGAACTCAGGAGAGAAAACATATCTGTATATTGGATTTACATCCATTTCCTATGTTTATGCAATGTAGTAAAAGAAGGATTGCTATTCCTTTTAAGTTCACAACTTTAAATTGCAATTTTAATTAATACACAATGTAACATAAGTCATTCAATTGCCTATTATTACAATCAAGAGACAACTGTTGTGATTATGGGAAGATCTCTGGACTTCAAAAAAAATGTAGCATGAATGTGAGCAACAGAGTCATCCCAGCTATAAGAGGTAGCAAGAAAAAGACTGAATCTTCCAAGGTTAAAAAAAACCCAGCCAAATTACTACAAAGTCTGCTTCTTACATCCTTCCAAATTTAACATTTCTCTGGCAGATGTTTACTCCCAGGAAATGACAAAAATAGACCCATTTCTAGACTCTTTTCAATAATATTTTTGGATTTATTCCCATGGATATTTCTTGCAAGAGTTCAGGATGCAGCTCCCTAGAGCAAGCAAGAGGCCTGTAATGTTCTCCTTGACTTGTTTTTTCCATTCCAAACTGAGAGATGATTTTAGGAAAATAAGCAAACCAAACAATATGGTTCCACAGCAACCACTAGCAACAATCTACTATGGACTTTGGATGCAGCCAACCTTCAGCAATAGGGCCTTGCAGGAAACCTGCCAAGGGCTTTGGGTCAGCAGTATAAAGATCAGCTAGAGTGATTTCATCCATCAAGAGGCCACTCAGGAAAAGCCATGCCATCATTTACACCTGGCAACAAGTACATTGCTGCAACAGCCCTTCAGTGCTATGTAGGTGCCTTGCTGCTTCTGAGCACTCCAGAGGCTCAACAGGACATTGTTCCTTCTGGTTCTGGGTGCATCTGAAGCCCAGTGCAATGCTAATGGAGAGGTACTTCATGAAATGGGGAAGGAGCACAGTGAATGCCAACCACTAGTTTGGTTGTCTGCAATGCCAGCCCAAATCTGTGGCCTCTTAACTTTGTTCTCAGAATAAGCAGGAAGACAAAGCCAATTATTTTCTCTGTTTCGCCTTCCCCATCTGTTCCACAATATAACTCACACATCTCACTATGAACAAGCAAAGTGGGGAAGCAGCTGAGTTCTGGGGACTTTCTGTGTTGCCAGAAACCTGGTGAAACTACATGTCATGTGGAAAACTTAATTGTCCCAATCCTGTGATTTCCTCAAAAGGAAAATGCAGATGTGGGGACTGCCAGGGAGGTTGCTATTAAACATTTGCCACAGCCAAAACAAACCAGAACAAATCATTTTGAAGCAAAGGCCAGCCTTGGAGAACATTTGTGGATGGGAAACTGTAAATTCTCCTTTACAAATTCCACCTTCACTTGCATCATTTTAGCAAATATGTTTACCCCAGACACTGAAATTTAGCTCTGAAGGCCTTTTGGAGGTCCCATCACTGATATAAGTAAAGATACAGGGAACCAGGCAGAGGGCCTTCTTGGTAGTGGCGCCCACTCTGGAACGCCCTCCCATCAGATGTCAAGGAGATGTCAAATGTAAATAACTATACAACTTTTAGAAGACATCTGAAAGCAGCCCTGTACAGTATAGGGAAGTTTTTTTATGTTTGATATTATTATTATTATTATTATTATTATTATGCTTTTATATTTGTTGGAAATGTCCAGAGTTGCTGGGTCAATCCAGTCAGCAACAATCAATCAATATTTACTGACAAATGGTGAAGAATCACTCTAAAAGCAGGCTGAAGATACCCACTTCATGGTTTGCTTCACTGAATTAGTTCACCCAAAACAAAACAGCAGCATCCTTAGTAACCCTATTTAGGGATATAGTATGACTAACACAGAGGGGAGCAGTGCAGTCCTGCCTTCAGAAAGTTGACAAGAAGTTGTATATCTAGACACCACAGAGACCCTAAAGACTTACCGGTAAGGAAGTCCAGAGTATTATGACTACAAATAAGAAAAAACATTTTGTTATGCAAAGACAAATGATGAAGCTCTGTTTACATTGTGGAACTTCCCAGGCAGGAAGCACTGGGGGAGGAAATGCAGATGATGTCCCAAATCTCCATGCATTGGTTATGATCCCTGACTTCAGTAGAATGTGAACAGCAAAAGCACAATGTTTCCAGATGGCTACATCTCTGAAAATGTGGCTGTTTGCCTAAACCCTTCACCAACATCCAAGTGTTGACAGTTAAGTTTGTCTGAGGGGGCAGTAAGTGGGTAGGGAGGCCCTCACAAACAAGGACAAAAAACAAGAATACCCTCTAAATTACATTATGCAATAATGAAAAACACAACTTGAACATTTACACAATAAGTTACATGAAGAAACAGGTAAGCAATTACTTAAGCCAAGAATAGCAAATTATGCAGGCCAACAGGAGGCTGGTCAGACAGCAGATTTCATAAATATGCGAGTACAACCAGTACTTGATGTGTATACTGAGTATAAGACTTGGTTTCCTTGCTAAGTTTATGCTTTACTTGGTTGGAACCAACATTTAGCAATATCCAAACCAATTAGAGGTCTCAAGGTGATCTAGTGCTGAGACATTATGCAGCAGGAATGAGGGGAATGCTCAAACATTTTGATTTCATTAAAGCTGGTATAGCAGCTCGTTTAAACTAAGTCTGTTGCATATTTTTAAAACTGCAAACTCTGTTTTGCTTGGCACTGGAAATGTCTTGCAGTGCTTTCTGTAAAAGAACAAAGGAATGGCTTATTTTTTAATATATTGAGATTGCTAAAATGGATAAATAATAGACTGTGTTCAAAGAACAAATGGTACATGCTCACCAGACTAATTGAATGAGCAATGGCGGGGTATTTATTGCATGTGGAATGTGTGCAATGCATTGTAATTTTGTATCCCTGGACAGATAAAACTTTCCTTTTCCCTCATAAAATTAGATTACCGTAAATAGTTTTTAAAAGGTCTAAGATTCTCTGTCCCATGAGTGTAGCGGGGGGGGGGGCAGATCAAGAAAAACAACAGAAATACTTAACTGATCAGTCACGTGGGTTCTGTCTCCCCCCTAACAAAAGTCCTGCCCCCCCCAAAAAAAAATTGGCTACGCCCATGCTCCCTTCTCTGAAAAATAAATGGCAACAGTGCCAGCCTCAGGATTTCATGGGTCCTCAGGCAAAGCTGAGGGATACAAATTCAGCATCCTTCCTTGGGTGTTCCAGGCCTAGTGAAAATTGTGGTTGTCTGAGTGGCAGTGGCTCCTTCCCTATTTTGGCGTCCCAGCAACCGGCCGCCCTTTGGTGCCACTCCTTGGGGAAGAGCTCCATTTACTCTTGCCAGCTGCTGATAACCCGAAGAGTTTAACCCACCCCGGTCGCAGAAGCCTCCCTTTAGGTGGGCGCTTTGCTGCCTCTCAGACAGAGCCGCGCCGGCTCTCGCCGTGCGCTCCTCCATCTCCCCAGACTTTGACGTCAGGCAGTGGCCTCTCGAAGCGCTGCGGTTGCTCGCTTCAAAAGCAGCAGCATCGCTATAGAAACGCAAGCTGCAGAAGCAGAGCGCGAGCCCAGGAATCTCGCTGTGAGCTCAGGCGGAGGACCCAGCGCGGGCGAGGAGGGGAGGCGAGATTTGCTCGAGGTCCTTAAGGAGCCGTGGGGAGCAGTAGCTCCCCTGGAGGGGTCTCCTTTTCTCTGACGCAGCGTGAGGGACTGCTTTGCTGAAACCCTCAGCGTGGAGACTCTCTGGCGTCTCAAAACTCCCGCGCCAACTCTCCCCTACTCGCTCACAGCTGTGTCTTTCTCTCCCGCCTTTTTGGTTCCCCCTGCATATCCCCCCCCAAACACACACACAGCCTGTCCCACGAAATGATGCCGCGCAGCTGTCGAGGGGGAGTTGGCAGTGTGTCCGGCTGCCGCTTTCCTCAAACCTGCTGCGCTTCTTCGGTCTTACTCCGGAGGTGCCTTAATGCGGGAGAAGCGGAGCGGGGGGGGGGGGGAGCGGAAGGCAAGACGAGCTATATAACTTCAAGGCGTACAGGAGGACTAGGCGCCGCCTGTTGGTCTCCCCCACCCCTCCTCCTAGTAAGAAGGAAATGCATGAAGGGGAGGGGAACTGGGACCTTTCCTCTTGCTTGTTCAACAAAAAAAGAAAGAGCAAGCCAGCAACTGGTAGCACTTCAGAGGCAGGACCTGAACTAACGCAACCTTCCCCAGCTTCCTCTCTTAAGGAGCACGATTGTAGAACCCAAGGAGGCTGATGCTGTGGAGCCAAGAAAGCTGCCCGCCCGCTCGTGGGGGCGGGAGGCTCTTGCTGAGCTCTAATCTTCCCAACAAAGATCGCCTGTGACTTTTTCTGGCTGCTGCTTTAAAGCTAAGGGGTGAAAAGGGGCGGGGGAGAAGGCAGGCGGAGAGGAAGAGAAAAGAAGTGAACTTTTGACAAACTGGGAAAGGGGTCGAGAGAGGAGTGCGGGTTGCTCCAAACAGCGCAGGGACCTCCAAGGAACGCGGCCGAGATGGGGATGTTTCTGGCCCCCTTTTGAGATGTTTTTGCAGGCCCCTTTTCCCGCTTTGCATCCTCAGCCTATGTAGTGGCCATGAACCGGCCGATGGACCAGGAGATGATCGAGCTGAAGAACTTGGGGCTGGAGAAGCAGCTGGACCTGACGCGGGGCCCGCGAGGCACGTCTGAACGCCCCGTCCGGCTGGAGCGAGCCAACGCCCTGAGGATTTCTCCGGGGAAAGTGCCCGAGATCTTGAGCCGCGTGCGCCAGATCCGACTCCTGGGCGGCCAGAGCGACCCCAAACTGACTGAGGAGCTGGGCGAGGGGCATGTCTTCAAGCCCTGCGCCCAAAGCCAGTCGACCTGGTGTGATCTGTGCGGGGATTTCATCTGGGGCGTGTACAAGAAGCGTCTGCAGTGCATCCGTGAGTACCGGCCTCCAGCCGCACGTGGCGGCATTTGCCAGGCTGCTTTGCATCCTCGCGGGAGGTTCTGGGAGAAGCAGGAGGGCAAGGTAGCGTTCGGTTCAGGGAGCATAAATTTGAAAAGAAATGGAAGAGAAATAGGAGTAATAAAACTAAACTAACTAAGTAGCCCAGAATGATGTAGCCCTGTCTGGCTTCCGTTACAGCTAGAAATTCAACTGGGATAGCTTCCCCATCACTTCTCTCACTGCTGAAAGAAGCTGTATACTGCTTGTCCTGCAGCTATTAAAAGTCAGAAGAGCTCTTTAATAAGAAAGGTAACAAGCCTATGGTACACAGAGAGAAAGGATAGGTAAAGGACGTATGCTGTATTGGCCCAAGTGCTGCTTGAGAATGGTTTGCTTTGGAAAGTTTTTAAGTTTTGGAGGAATTGGGGTTTGGGGCTAACATACAGTACAGTAGCCTACATACAGTAGCCTACATAATGATTCTGGTAGCTTGTTTGGATTTGGATGAAAGTATGCACAGAATTGGGACCCAGGTGGCGCTGTGGGTTAAACCACAGAGCCTAGGGCTTGCTGATCAGAAGGTCGGCGGTTCGAATCCCTGCGACGGGGTGAACTCCCATTGCTCGGTCCCAGCTCCTGCGAACCTAGCAGTTCGAAAGCACGTCAAAGTGCAAGTAGATAAATAGGTACCACTCCGGCGGGAAGGTAAATGGCATTTCCGTGTGCTGCTCTGGTTCGCCAGAAGCGGCTTAGTCATGCTGGCCACATGACCCGGAAGCTGTCTGCGGACAAACGCCGGCTCCTCGGCCTATAGAGTGAGATGAGTGCCGCAACCCCAGAGTCGGACACGACTGGACCTAATGGTCAGGGGTCCCTTTACCTTTACTATGCACAGAATTGCAGCTTTAAGCAAATGGTGGAACTTAAAGTAGACCCTGAGGTCACACTCACACCATGCATTTGAAGCATATGGCTTCCCCAAATAAAACTGGGATCTATAGTTTCTTGAGGGTGTTGGGAATTGTAGCTCTGTGAAGGGTAAACTACAGTTCCCAATATTCTTTGGGGAAGCCATGTGCTTTAAATATATGGTTTGGATATGACCTTAGACTGTATTCTATGCCAATGAATGTTCTCACATACTGTATTCCCATACCATTTGAGCAGGTGAAGTCCTGTGCAGATTTACAAGGGGGGGAGGGTGTACAAAATGTGCATGCCATCATGAGTGACGGCTCTCTCAATGTCTGTTATACTGCAGCAATGCTTACTTAGCAGTAACTGAATGAATCCAAATCTAATTCAGTAATGCCAAGCAACATGCTCATTCTTTTCTACCATTTTGATTATCTGGATCATCTTTTGATTTAGGAGTGGGTATGTGCAGACCATAGGAGTCCTCTTCTTTTCCTTCATTTGTTACTGATTAACACAGGCCAGAACTACCGTATATTCCGGCGTATAAGACGACTGGGCGTATATAAGACGACCCCCAACTTTTCCAGTTAAAATATAGAGTTTGGGATATACTTGCCGTATAAGAAATACGACCCGGTGTATAAGACGACCCCCCGACTTTTGAGAATATTTTCCTGGGTTAAAAAGTAGTCTTATACGCAGGAATATACAGTACCTCTGTTTAAGAGCAACGCAGAACATCCCAAATGAATGTTTGCTACAGTCTAGTCAGCAGCTCGCAATCATCATATTGTGGTGGTACCATCTAAGCTCCGGCTGTATAAATTCTCACATGTACTCCAAAGAGCAAGAGTAGTTTTTAAGACTCTTTCTGAAAGTTCTCCTTTAAAGGGGCACAAGATGGACTAAAAAATAGTAAGGGGGTGGGAATGATCAGTGGTCTCAGACACCAAGCAGCCTGCATTTTCCCATGCATGAAAAGGGCTTCCACAATTCTTTCACTTGTTTCTGAAACATTGTTCTACATGGACTTGAAGCTGGTTCACGTGTGTGTGTGTGTGTGTGTGTGATTATCTGATTATTTGCAGCTAAACACAATAACTCCCACATTGAAAATATTGGTGATGTGAAATGATCCACTGTGGATGTTAACTATAAGCATTACCTTGGGTGATGATGAACATACATATGTGAATCAACATGCTGTCGCAGTTGTTCCCAATTGGGAGGCTGAAGAAGACCAAATGGGTTATGGTCCCAAATTATGACTGTTAAGGACAGCATCCAGCCAAGAAAAGCCATCATTTCTCATGGCATAATTGAAACTATGAATTTAGAAACTTCTCCATTGGCCTAGGGCCTAGGCAATCAACAAGTAGAACCATAGGAGATCTCCTTAAAGCTATTGCATATTGTTTATCAGAGGACATGTAGGGAAACTAGGTTAACTGAATGAGGTTTGCTTGGGCCAGAAATGACTCAATATCTGTTTCTCCTTCCTCTCTGCCACTGAATCATTCCACGTTGAGAAAATGCATGTGGGAGTATGTGTATGTTCATGAAAGCAGGCGTGGTATGTCCGTATCCAATATTCACTTAAATCCCCCGTTTTTAAGTCCAGCAGTGAAGTCCTATTTGGTTGGGTTGGATTCTGAGAGAAGGCTACTGGGTGCTTGGGAGACCTTTGGTGTTCTTGTCAATAGCATGTGTATTCCGTTTCCTCTGCTGGCTTATAGTGCCAGAGTTGATTTATTGCTAAGGGGTGACTACTGATGCTGCATGTAAAAGCATGCTCCATGTAAAAAAGAAATCTGGGTCTTTGAAATCAGCTGGGTTCACCAGCTTCCTGTATTCCAATGGATTGCAATTCCTGCCAACCCCACTTTCCAAAAGGATAATTGTGTGATAACAGTGCTAAATTGTGCACCAAAGTTGCATGTGTGTCACTGAAAGCCAGGGGAAGCTCTGCTACACCTTTCACTGGGGTATGCACACAGATACTGTGTTTGTGTGTGTGCTTGCAGGATGCTGGGCAACAGCAGTTTTATTTCTCTTGTTCTGATAGGCCAGGACCCAGACAATCCTGATTTGTGGCTTCTTATTTTAGTGACAGCCTAGGTGAATATGTGATCAACTCAGCCCTTTATGTCCACAGTTTGTGCATGTTTGTGGAGCATCAAGGGCTGGGAAGGCTGCCCCTGTTGAATTTCTACCTGATAAGCAGCTGTTGCCGGCATAGAGGCTCGTTCCAGGAAAAAAGATGGCATAGCTTCTGTCTTGTTAATCTATTGTACATAGTAAGTCTTCTGAGCAGGAACAGTATCATATGTGCAATCTTCTTAGGACTTGGACTTGCTTCCAAACTTAGTCTGTACCAAGCATAAAGAATGGCTGAGAGTAATTTGATTGGCCTACCCTCAGTGTTCCCATCCTTTCAGCAACTGTAGCTGAAAGGATGTGGCTGCTCTAAACCCAGTGGGTGTGATTTGCGTAGAGCTCCTTAACTGTGCCTCATAGCAGGCTTTGTATCCCTGAGCCTACCTTTGTCTATATCTTTGTCTCTGGCTGCCATACACCCTGAGAACTTCATTTGTTTTACCCTGTTTGTTCCAGCCACTTTCTCAAATTGCTACCATGTCCTTACATTTGGTCCTCCCATAATTTACACTAATCCTGCAAGATTGCCTGTTGACTAACAGTTTTGTACAACATCTAGCACACTGTTAAAGCTAAATAATGTTTAATAATATCAGTAGACTTAGCAAGGGGAACTCCTGTAACAAACTTGTCGCATCCTACAAAATGTCGTCATATAAATTGGACCTAAAAACAGAATTGTTACACTTTGAGCACTTAATTTTTTCTTGCACCTTTGCTAACCTTGATTGCTTTTGTTAAAAACAATTGATTTGAGATGCAGAGGGCTAGAGCCAAATTCATACAAAAATAGCCATGGCATGGAATACTTTGGAGTACTACATCCTAATTGTATAAGGCAGTCCTTCAGTCAAGAGCAGTTCTGATTCTAGAATTCAGGTAGGATTAACAGTTTAGCATTAATTGCTCCCATATAAATTAGAACTCTGGTGTTAGTGTTTCGTTATAAGTCTAATCTGTTACTGATTACAATTAAAGATATGTACAGTATTGAGAGGGACCCAGGTGGCGCTGTGGGTTAAACCACAGAGCCTAGGGCTTGCTGATCAGAAGGTCGGCGGTTCGAATCCCTGCGACGGGGTGAGCTCCCGTTGCTCGGTCCCAGCTCCTGCCCACCTAGCAGTTCGAAAGCACGTCAAAGTGCAAGTAGATAAATAGGAACCGCTCTGGCGAGAAGGTAAACGGCGTTTCCGTGCGCTGCTCTGGTTCGCCAGAAGCAGCTTTGTCATGCTGGGCACATGACCTGGCAGCTGTACGCCGGCTCTCGGCCAATAAAGCGAGATGAGCATTACAACCCCAGAGTCGGACACGACTGGACCTAATGGTCAGTGGTCCCTTTACCTTTACAGTATTGAGAGAAATTATTCCAGAGTAATTAATCCCGAATAAAATAGTGCACCTTAATGAGTGGGATACAAGTAGGATAATGGAAGTGCATTCTCCTAATACTGTACCTGTAAAGCATAGCAGATGTCACTAGAGGGTGTCAGAGTGTTTAAAAGTTCTTTTCCCTGGAAAAGAACAGGCAAAGAGACAAATCAGAAATAAATCTAGCAGTGTGGAATTGGGCTTCACTGTCTTAGAATAATGAAATTGCTAAAGGCATTTCTCCTGCTGAGGAGCTTCATTTAAAAAAGAAAATTGAAAAATCATGGTGGCAACTCTTATACCGGTACTTGCCTGTAAAAGGACTTATTTCCATTGCTCAGTACTTGCACTGGTGCAAGACAATTGGCAACTGCTGGAACCCTGAGATAGAATTACCATTTCTCTGTGGTTTCGTCTTGTTCAGTATGATTCTTCTCTGTCCTCAGCCCTGCAATGTTTGTGGCTAGTGGCAGGCCTGCTGCTTGATGCTGATACTTTGGGTCAAGGCCCTAAAGTCATGCTTGGTCTAAACTCATTAAATTATATTTGCCTTCTGGCCTAAAAGACTTGAAGACAGAGTGCTTTCACTTTTCATTATTTTCTTCACTATCTTAGAGCCAAAACATAGCCACAATTCTATTTTCAGTGGGCAGAATGTATAAAACCTAAGAGTTTTCTGTTGTGCAATAAGAATATGTGCTGCTATAAATTGTGGAAAATAAAGATGGGTTTTGCAAAATATGTAGGTGAGAAAGATATTCATTCACTAATCTTTATGGATTTTAGGTGGAGCCAGTTATTTTCCAGCTCTTGATCTCTGCCATTTTAGTGATTCATCAAAGAATAAATCTGCCCAGTTACTGCTCCACAGATAAAAGCAGCGTTAGATATACTGAGGTAGTTAAACAAGCATATGTATTCAACAGCTGACAGAGTCAGTCTAAAAATGAGTGCATGATGGTTGGTTATGGACTCTGGAGAGAGTAATGGACTCCAGAGTGATTTGTCTAAGTACTACCGTAAATTCCACAACTGCCATCATCCCTGGCCCTTAGTCAAGCTTGCTAGGGCACTTGGGTGTTGTAGGTCAGCAACTTCTGGAGGGCCAATAATTCCCCAGACCTGCCCTATCACAGCAAATCCAGTTGGATAAAGAATGGCTTTTTGCAGTTTGGAAAGTGATGGGATTGAAAAGTGTGGGATGGGTTAATGATTAATGGGAAGATGTATAAACACCCACAAGCAGATTGGGATGGATGCAGGATGAATGCTCGTTGTACATCTTCCCTGCAAACAAATAGGAATGAATGTTCAATAAAGACCAGATATACTAATCTGACCCCCATGTGAGCTTTGTGTAATAAGAAAATAAGGGAGATTACTCAATAAACCAGTTGTCTGGACTGTAGAGGTGTTCTGCGTTCTTTCTAGGGAAATGCATTTCTCCAGCAACTTGATTGAGGGTTTGAATGCTTGGAAAGCACAGTTCCTCTGTAACAAAAGGTGTTTGCTGCAGGAATGAAATCTGGATGGTGCTCAGCTGTTTAGTAAAAGCTGTGCTGTTTCTCCATGAAAATGACATCTGATAATTGCAGCAGACAAAAGGCTCCAATCTACACATAGCAGAATGATTAATCAAGTCCTGCTTAAATTGCAGATACAGAATGGTTTTGCATTTATAATGCTGTCTCTTATTACAACATAGAGAAATCAGGGTTTTTTAAAGTCCCCAGGCAGAGACTGGAAATATTTCTGAGGACATGCATTATCGCAATAAATATATGAGCATGCTTTGTTTGATTTCCAGAAATTTCTGCCATATTTTTTCCTAGTCTGCTTCCATAGTGTTGCTGAACATGTATCTTCTCTGAAAAGTGTGTTGGCCTTTCCATGTTATAACTAAAGACATCTTGCAAATGTGTGTGCTGGCGTCTCCCCCCCCCCCTTTTTTTTTTTTTTAAGGCAGCATACTTAGAAAACGTATTTAAAACCCCTAATCCTTCTACCATTTTTTTTATTGTGTTGCTTGACGAGGCCACAAGAAAAAAGGGGGACTTGGAGAAGGCCATTTGTGTGGATGTTCTGTTATCTTTCTGTTTTGCCCAGTACAAGGCCATCCGGATTGTCTGAGGCCTAGGGGAGCAGAGCACTCCCTATGCTGAGGGCGACATTGTGCCTTGATGCTATGTGAGTGGTATTAAGCATTCCTCTCACGTGAGCACATATCCTATGCAGCAGATTCAGTCCATCCAAGCAGAAAATAATCAGTGCAGGCTGCCTCTTAAAATGAGGCCTTTATCCTGGCAGGCGGCAGAGTGGCTGCCAGGGAAAGGTGATGCCTTGGGACAGAGGCTCTTTCATGCCTCTTCCTTTGAAGAGAGTGGGGAGGGGAGGGGTAATTTTCTGGTCTGTCTTTCTGCCAAGAGGCTACAATGGCTATGCATTAAATAAAGCAATGCCCTGGAGATGAGAGGCCAGCATTGCATAATCAACACAAAAGATAGAGAAGTTTAAAATGAAGATTCTAGAGATAGTAAAAACGAAGTGTTGACCATGATTCTGCAAAGGTCAGATAAGCTTTCCTTTTGCTGGGTGAGGGGAGAAGAAATGCAAGATAGAAGCCTGCCTTAAATACAATGGTACCTCGGTTTTCGAGTGTCTCAGAAGCCAAACATTTCAGTTTTCGAATGCGCCTCAGAAGTCGAACGGCTTCTGCTGAGTTTTTTTTTCAGTTTTCTCCATTGACTTTGCAGACCACCCTTTGCGCTTCAGTTGTCGAATGTTTCAGAAATCAAACGGTCTTCCGGAACATATTACATTTGGCATACACTGTACTAGCCTACCTCACAATATATTTCAGTGCTTAGATAAAGTAAGAATTAGGAAAAAGGAGGTCCTGAACAGTTTGAGACCTAATTGACATATTGCCTCTGAGATTCGAGTACCATCTCCTCCCACCCCTTCCTGCTTAATCATACCTGCAAAAGTTGTGTGATGTGCAGCAATAGCCTATTTGCTCTCCCCCACACACTGGAGATCTGACATGTGGTGCGTTTCCTTGCGCAGACTAAACCTGTGTGTTCCTTTTCTTCCTGAGCTTTGTCCCCCCTTGCCTTATGGACTCTCTTCTTTTTATTTTCCTTAGACTGTAAGTTCATCTGTCATTACCGATGCCGCACCCTTATCCGGCTAGACTGCAGTGGCCCCAGATATGAAGACAGTGAACAGAATGAAGGCAACGAGCAGACAGTAGAAAAAGACACCAACGTGGTAAGAAAATAGTTCTGAGTCATATATTAGCGTTGCCATACGTCCGGAATTTCCAGGACACGCCTGGGATTTCAAGGGTGAGATCACTGTCCAGGAGGATTTTTTAATTAAAAAAAAAAAGTATTGGGTTATGTTTTTTGTTTTTGGCGCCCTGAGGGCCCTGGCTGAGCAGCGGTGCTATCACAAAAGGAAGGGGCAGCCACTACACCACACTGCTCTTAACCACTACAGCACACTGAAAGAGCAGCAAACATTTACTTACTTACTTACTTACTTACTTACTTACTTACTTACTTACTTACTTACTTACTTACCGGTACTTACTTACTTACTGTTGGAGAGATGGAGAAGTTTGAAAATAACTTGGCTGGCCCTGGTACTATGAACCATGGCTTTGGGGTAGGAGGGACACTATTTGCTGACTTGGCAAGGTGGTTTTTATGTTCATTTGTAACTTTTGTACCAAATAACACGCTAGATGTCATTTTGAGGCTGGAATGGCTAGAACTACAAACTATACTTCCTTTCTTTTTATAGTGGGTGAGGAACTTCTTTTGGCTCAAGGGCTGCATTCCCTCCTGTGCAACTTCCCAGGGGCTGTGCACTGCTGGTGGACAGGGCTTAGCAGCAAGAAGTAGGTGGGGCAAGAAATGTGACTTCTCCATTGTACAGTAGGCTACATTCCAGCCATGCAAAATTCAAGCACGGGAACACCCCTCTCCATCCAGACAAGCAAGATGCATTATCACACTGCAAGGACACATTCCAGCCTAGCAAAAGCACTCAAGGAGGATGCAGAGCAGTGCCAGTGAAGGCCCTGGCCTGTGGAGGGTATGTGGCCAAGTGAGATTTCCAAGGGGCCTGTATTTGGCCCCTGGGCCTGAAGTTCCCCACCTGTGTTCTATAATACCTTTTGTTCTTGGGACTCATAGATTTGCCAGACTTGGTGCGATATTTGTCTGGTGCTCCCCAAAATGTATATAGGAATAGTATATAGGGTAGTGTTTGCAGACAAGCTTATTAAAATCAGGGGTACTTTTTGATGGGTTTCAACTGGTAATTAAACATGCTGCAGATTACCCTTCAGATTGCATCTGCCTGTAATGAGGCAGGAAGAGGCACACACATAGTGGATTTTTGATGCAGTATACAAGTGTGAAAATCCTAAGATGTTCAGGAGCTCCCTACACTAATCACTTCTGTTCCTTCACATGGCTAAGTTTTCTCTTATCTTCACTCATATTTAGCATAGCACTAGGCATATTATAAATTACTAGTAAATTAAGCCTGTTAAGCAAAACAGGCGCTAGAAAGCTCTCTCAGGAGCCGCAGCGGCAAGGCAGCAGGAGCCGCCGGCGTCCCCACCCACCCAACTCCCAACCCACCCGGTGCACCCCTAGACCTGCACCCCCAAGCCACCCACCCCTTGTACTGCTAGACCACCCCCAGCGCCATTTTTCTCCCCCCCTCCTCCCCTCCCTTGGACAGAGCGAGAGAGGGAAGCCGGAGGAGGAGGAGGCGGAGGGAGAGCGAGCGCGCGTCAGCGGCAGCCACCTCCCCCCCCCACCTCCACACACATACACACACCTCTCTCTCTCTCTCTCACACTGCTTCATCCGTTTCTCCTCCGCCCTCCCCTCCCTTGGACAGAGCGAGAGAGGGAAGCCGGAGGAGGTGGTGAGGCGGGAAGAGGGAGGAGGTCGGAGCCGGAGCCGGAGCTAGGGCTTGCCGCCGCGCAGGCACAGAGTTTGGAGCGGCCGGCGAAGAGCTGCTGCTGCTGCCGCCGCAGTGAAGCATGCGATCTGGGCACGGAGAGCAGGTTGCAGCCGGGAGCCGGTCCGGGAGCGGCTGGGAGGCGGCAGCGGCGAGGCCATAGTGAGGTGGTCCCCCCTCACACACACTCCCCCCCCAGCCCGGCCCCGGGGTGTTATTGTGAGGGGGAGACAATGATCAAAGTCTCCTTCCGAGGCTGGGCGCTAGACGCCGCCAAACCGCTGCCCATCTACCGACCCGGCGGGCGAGGGTGGATGTTGGCAAGCGCGGCTTTTCTCTTTCGGCGGCTGTCGCTGAAGCAGCAGCAGCTGCGGCCGGCTTCCCCCGCGCTTTGGCTAGCAGTAAAGGCGGCGGTGGGAGTGGGCCTCGGCAGCCTCGCCATGTCCGTGCGAGGCAGCGGCGCTGGCGCAACTGAGAACGCGCGTGCGCCGCCGCTGCCTCTCGGACACGCCCCCCTCTCCCGTCGTCCAATCCGTGTGTCACAGGAACGCACGCGCAGTGCCGAATTCCTGTGACACACGGAAAGTGGTACGTACGGACAGAGCAAGATTATTATATAGGATGGAGGATTTATCCCTGGCTGTCCTTATCTACTTCAGAGAATTTTGCTGCTGCCATATGTGGGAAGCCTCTGGTACCTCTCGATAAATGCAGCAATCAGCTTGCATTTTCAAAACAAGACAAGATTTAGCAGAAGAAGGGAGGGGTCCACAGATTTCATCATGGTTCTGACAGATCCAATTCCATCCTGTTATTGGCAGAGCTGCTTGCTGCAGCTGGGGCTAGATGCTGCTAACATGTCCCAGGGGCAGGGAGGGCTGAAAGGGCAGGTACTTAGAGATGCAAGGCCATCAGCCCAGCTGGCATTGCTCGTTGCCAATTAACATTTTGCCACGTGCTGGACTAAACACTTCTGCCATGGAACTACATTGCTTAGCAACAGCTTTTGCAAGCTATTCCCAGGACAGACAGAAACAGACAGGCGTGCACGTACAAGGGAATTGGGTGGGGGAGGAATCCCTGATTTTTGGCTCAAAGTAGCATCTCTTCAATGTTATTCCATCTCGTTGACCTCTTAATACAATTATAGAGTCCATCATCTAGTCCAACTCCTTGCAATGCATGAATCTCAACTACAGCATCCATGACAGATGGCAATCCAACCTCTGCTTAATAACCTCTGATGAAGGAGAATCCACCATCTTCCAAGGGAGTCCGTTCCACTGTTGAACAGCTCTTACCATCAGTGGTGTCGCAAGGGGGGGGCGGCCACTTGGGCCCGCCCTGCCCTGCCCCACCCGCGGGCCCCGAGCAAGCCGCAGAGCGAGGCCGCTCTGCGAGGCCGCTCATGGGGGTGCCCCACCGCTGCTGCTTTTCGCGCGGCGGCTCGCAAGGCCGCCACGGAAGCAGCGGCACCAGTCAGGACGGAGTGTGCATGCATGAAATGCCGCGCGTGCGCACTCCGTTGCCTGGCCGTTGCTGCTCCCAGTGGCGGCGGCCCAGCGGCGGAGTGCGCACGCGCGCATTTCGCACATGCGCACTCCGTTGTGATGTTGCGTCGTGATGTCACGACGTAACGTCACGACGCCCCGCCCCCAGGGGGACGCCTCCGTTCATCGCCCTGGGTAGCGAGGAGGCTTCCTCCGCCCCTGCTTACCATCAGAAAGTTCTCCCTAGATGTTTAGTCAGAATCTTATTTCTTGTAACTTGGCAAAGGTGTCTTAACATATATTATGAGATTTCCCTCCCTCATTTATCTGTTATGACCAGAAATGCCTGGAGGTGTACTATTCATGCTATCTGTTTAGGTCTAGAGCAGCAAAGGGGTGGCGAGAGATTACCAGACTTACAGAACTACTTTAAGCAACAAAGATTAAAGGATCAAAAATTAAGTTAAACAGGACTAGATTAACTCATGTAATAAATAGTGCCCCATCAGCCTGAGGGCTCTTCCGTAGTGAAAATGATCTGAGAAAGTTCCTAGGTGGAGGCCATAGGCTTGAACTTGGTTTTTAGAATTCTGCTAAACTCAGTACATGACAGATATGTTCTCTACATGTGACTGTAGTGATGTCTGCACACGTGGCTCTGGAAAATTTATAATACTTCTAATCTGGCTAGTATAAGGAACATGTGATTGAATTTCTGCCTTTGTCTGTGTCTTGAGGTGGAGAATCTGTGGCCCTCCAGATATTGTTGTACCTGTCACCCAAATCCTTGAAGGAATACCTTTCTTTAGATACCGGTAATCCAACGTGCAGTTTACAATCAGAGGAAGAGGTCATTCTCATATGCTATGAAGGTAGCATGGAAGTCCAATGTCAGAGAGGGCTTTCTGTAAAAGGGACTCCCTGCTGGGGGAGATCAGACAGTCCTCTTCCCTGGCCATGTTCTGGTGGAATTTGAAGACCTTTTTATTTGCCCATGCCTTTGAAAGAAGATAGTCTTTATAACTGTCATTTTAGTTCTAGTTCTGTCTAGAACTAATAGGAACACTTCACTCCAAAGTCTTTGTGACAGCCATCTCTTGCTGTGGAAAATTTCTGTGCCCTGGTAGCTGCCCACAAGGCAGAAATCCAATAAGTTTTATTCTTCCAAGTCTAGAGATTTATGTGAGGCTTACATGCAGAATTTCTGACAGTTGCACATCCCTGCCCCTGCGCCCTCCCCCCAAAAAGTGAAGCAACCCAACCAAACGGGAAACTGCTTTTTTGCCTTTTAAATGAACCCAATTCTTAAAATGTTTCTGCGAGACTTACGTCTGAGTAGGTTTACAAGTACAGCCAAACAAACCTGCCTATCCTAAACAATATACAGTGGTACCTCGGTTTACGAACTAAATCCGTTCCGGAAGTCCATTCTTAAACTGAAACTGTTCTTAAACCGATGCGTGCTTTCCCTAATGAGGACTCCCGCCACCGGTGCCCTTCCACCATTCGGATTCAGTTCTTAGACCAAGGTAAAGTTCGCAAACCGGGACACTACTTCCGGTTTTGTGGAGTTCGTAAACTGAATCGTTCTTAAACAGAGGTACCACTGTATACAGTATACTTGGAAGGAATTGCCGGGAATGCATACCACAACCCTTGAAACTTTTATTTTTTGGCTTGGGGGGGGGCTGCCGAAGGTTAGGTTGAGGGCGGCTCTAGGGTGTTGCTATTCCGGGAGGGCTTGAAAGGCGCGCTGAGCAGGGAGAGGAAAGCCAGTAATCGTGACTCCACTTCCCGCGTGGCTGGCTTGGGGATGAAATCACTGCGCAGGCCGCTCCCACAGAAGAGGGAAAGGGCGGGGCCGAGCTTTTCGCCTGCGACGGGAAGGGGGGGGCTTCTCCCACGTCAGCCTCCGTCCAATGAGGCGCGCGCGTGCGGGGGCTGTATACGTTTCAATCCCAACGGCTGCCAGGAGAGGGGTGGAAGTAGGGAGAGGAGGCGTCTCCGCCTCCAAAGGGAGCTCGGGAGTCTGTTGCCACTCGAGCAGCCCTCGCCCGGCAGAAGGCGGGGAACTTCCATGAGGCGGATCTCGGCCGGCGTGGCTTCAGTTCTTGAAAGAGGGGTTCGCAGGCGGCAAACGGAAGCGGGCTGCCCCTTCTAGGCGCTGCTTAGGCGTTTATTATCGTTCCCTCTTCCCGTCAGGAGGCAGTTTGTACGGAGGGAAGCCGCGCTGCTGCTCCTCCCCAGCTCTGCCGGGTTTCTGCGTACGCAGACGGCTTGAGTTTGTTTGGTCCGCTGGTGTGGCGGCGGCGGCGGCGGGGCGGGGATCGCCGGGTCTTGTGAAGAAGCAAAGGGAGCGAGAGGAGGAGGTGGAGAAGAAGCCTAAGCTGGGCATGGGCGAGGGTGACGCGGCGGCCACCACCCCGTCCTTCGAGATGACCTGGAGCAGCACCACCAGCAGCGGCTACTGCAGCCAAGAGGACTCGGACTCCGAGCTAGAGCAGTACTTCACAGCCCGCACCTCCTTCATCCGAAAGCCCCACAAGGAGAAGAAGGTGAGGCAAGGCCCCCCCCCCACGGCCCCCGTCAGTCTCCGGGCTGCTCTGATGCAAAATGCGCGGCGCTATATCCCAGCTTACATCGCGCTGTGTGGACGGGATGGAATCCCACGCGGTGCTCGGATCTCCTTCCCAAGCTCCCGAATCTGTACGGGTTGGCGGGGAAGGAAGGCATAGTATTTCCGACTAGCCAACTTCTGTCTCTGCCTCGCCCCCCCCCCCCCAAAAAAACACACACATTAGGTTTTCCATAAACGGAAAGGAGTGGAAGGTTCCTTTGGTCAAACGCGAAACCAGCAGCGGTTAATAACAGTGAGAATGAGTTCCTGTTTGGAACTTCCCTGGAGAGCAGGCTGGCGGGGGGGGGGGAGAAGAACCTTCTTTTTTCTGTTTTAGGAGCCAAAGACATAGTCAGGAGTACAGGACAGTTGGGGAAGGGGTGGAGGCTGGGAGGGGGGAACGACTTAGGTTGCATGCAGTAGCATTTGGGTAGGCTTATGGGTTTATGGGTCCAGGGATTGCGGTGAACAGCAGGGAGCACAATTGTGTTATTTGTAGGGTGGGGCTCCAAACCTGAGCACTAACTTACTTTTGAGCAAGGAAAGGAGAAAGTGCTTATGTAGAATGTTGATGTAGGCAGAGCTTCACTGAGAGGGCACTGGCTCTCTTAAGTACAGTATGAGATGAGAGCAATATGAATATACAGAGGTGTAGGTTGGCACTGCCTTTGATGGTACTATGCAGTTTGTCCTGCCTGGATGAGTGTATTGTTTCTCTTTTTTTCTGACTACAGTACTTGTATTTTCCACCATACAGTATTAGCATGTGTATGACAATAAATTGAAAAGGGGTCAGATTGGGTTTTTTGCCATTCCATGCTAGCAAAATTGTTCTGCTCTTTCATGTGGTTGCTCCAGATATCATGGGAAAAGAGTCCTTTTGGGAGGAGGACTAATAGTAATGACAGGTGTGGGATTATGTCTTAAAAGGGGTCTACATCCGGCATCATGGCAGTTTAACAAGCTTCATTCAAGAATAATGAATGAATGGTCACTTGGGGACAAGATGAGATTACCACATGGTGCTACAATGCGATGACAAGACAGCGGAAATAACTATCATCCATTTTAATTTTACATGGGTCAAGCCCTAGTGTGCAAAGACCAACATAGCCAATTGGTTATAAACTTTTCACTCATGTGGGTTTAAGTATGATGAGCTTTGCTTGTGATGACAATATCCTTTATGTTCTGTCACCAAATGAAAGTAACAAAAATGATTCCTCTAGCTTTGGTCTAGTTATCAGGGAGCTGCTTTTGGAGCTGCTTTCTTATTCTCTTGAGTGTTTGGATCAAAATATGTGGTGTCTCATACATTTTAGAGCATCCCAGCTTAAGCAAGGAATCATGCAAAAAACCTTGACCTTGGTACTAGCAGTGCATTTTGGGAACTGAAATGTAGCTTATTTATCAGATCCATGCCAATAAGTTGTTTGGGACAATATCTGAAATGGGAACCTGCTTGTTTCATCTGGCAAAGAGCATTGTCCAGAGATCTGAATAAGAGAGATCCCAGAACCAGAAGAACCAGTCCTTAATTCCTTAAAGCTAATGCTAGTAGCCTGATATCTTGCTTTTTATAAAAAGATACAAGCAATTTTGTGATGTTGAAATGCACTTAGCCTTTAGACAAGTCTCTGATAGGATGAAGTGTATACATATGACTGCCTAACAAAGAAGTGAGTGTTCTTGTTAAATTTCCCTTAAAGACATTAGCAATATGAAGATGCAGACTGGCACCATATTAAGAGTGGCTCTCTTTGATTAGTATGGAGGAGGGGTGTTGCAGAAAAAGCAGTTCCTTCAAAGCATTTTCTCTTTCTAGCCCTGCCTTCATGCTACCAGATGCTCCTTCCCAGTTCCCAGTATGCCAAGAAAAAAGGCAGCCTAGTTATTATTGTGTAACCAGGAGCAGCTGAGCCTGCCTGAGGATTCAAAGCAAGTGTGGGGGTGGACACCTAGGTGCAAGTTGCGTCCAGAGTCTGGGCTTGTCTGCAGGGTGACAACTACTCAGAGCCTTACATAGAGGGGTGTAGAGCCCAAATATAATGTGTTATTTTGTAGATGAGGTGCTGTTTTCATTCTGTCTTAGGTCTGAGTGGAGTTTTCTTGATTTACTTGGATGGTGAGAAAGGAGTCAGTGAGATCAACAGTTAAATAAGCTCTTCTTCTTGAGGTTTTCATGAGCATGACCAACAGATGATGAAGACAAAGTAGAAGCAGTAGGCATCTTGGGATGCATTGATTAGGAAATGTTAGTCACCTATGATTAAGTATGATAAAGCAGGGTTGAAATACAGTTAGTCTGCATCATGTGAAGAGAATGGTAGGAGGGAAGAATGGAAAGGGATGTGGGAGTTGGCAGATGATCCAAGATAATGATCTAACAACCCCTCAGATATGTGAAGTGAAATTAGCAACTACAAACCCATTAATGTTATGTGTTAAGCATGATGTGGTTTGCAAGGTTTAACGGGGACTGAAGGCCTTTTACCCTTCCATAGCCTTGGTGTGAAGTTTGGTATTGTAAAGTTCCACCAGTGAGTTGCCACTCCGGTCCAGAAGGAATATATGTATCTTTCTGACCTCCACAGGATAGACAAGATGAGTTTAGAAACCCTGCAGTGAGCCCCAAAAGTGCAGCTTGACAGGGGATGAATGCACAACTGGAAATGTTCTTTTGCCAAGGGTTGTGACTAATACAGTGTTAACTTTTGCTGAGATCCAATAACGTTAAAAGTCTCAAATATGTAAACAATTCTCTCTCCCCCTCTCCCCCATCCAGTGAAAGAGTAAACTGATTTTTTCTTCTTCTTCACAACTGGTCTGCTGATGGCTTATGCTGTGTCTGTCTTCATGTTCCCCTGGGACACCAGGGAATGCCTGTGTTCATTTATATATGCGGGGAGGGGAGAAGAGACTACAATGCTACCTCGGGTTACAAACGCTTCAGGTTACAGACTCCGCTAACCCAGAAATAGTACCTCGAGTTAAGAACTTTGCTTCAGGATGAGAACAGAAATTGGGCGGCGGCAGCAGTGGGAGGCCCCATTAGCTAAAGTGGTACCTCAGGTTAAGAACAGTTTCAGGTTAAGAACGGACCTCCAGAATGGATTAAGTTCTTAACCCGAGGTGGTACCACTGTACTAGGGAGTTGGACAAATAAAAAGTGGCATGTTGACTATAGCTTATGCTGCTTATTTCAGTAGGAATTAAGCCCCATTTCTTTGCTCAACACTGTGGTATCAACAGGGGCAGAACCCTGGAATTGGCATGGGTTTTATGTTGCTGGCACTTTTTATGGAAATCTGTTGAACCACAAGGACACTAGAGAAGTGTTGAGAATATCAGTCATCCTTTAGTTCTAATCTAAACCTTAAATCCCTTGACCAATGCAAGTCTCTTCCCCCCCCCCTTTTCTTTTACTTGAGGTTTTGTCTCTTCCTCTCTCTGGCTCCCTTCCTTTCCTGTTCACATGTGGACCGAGTCACTAAGTGTACAAGCCATCTTCGTTGTTGGTTTTTCTTTACATAAAAGCCACATATACCACTAAACTGCTCTAAGAAAAGCACAGCAAAAACAAAACAACCCTGGCCACAGCAGTGCAGCTAAGAGTCCATATTGGACTGGAATCCAGCACCTATCCTGAGCTAACGTTTCTAGTGTTAGTGAGTAGGGACTCAGAGGGTTCAATCTTTGCAGGGCATTTCGTCTTCATGCTGTGCCCCCTGTTTCAGCAAAGAATGCCACAACCTAGCAGTCCTGCATCACTCATGCTGGGGGTTTACGTTCTGTTAAGCAACTTCTGAGGCTGTGGTTTTTTCTTTACTCATATGAGAGCACTCCTGAGGTCAGAACTGATAATGATGATAGCAAAGCTTGCCTTTCTTCATTCTTCATAAAGTTCAGCTGCTTTAACATATGGCACAATCAAGCCCATGAATTAGTGTCTTTCTAAATCATGTGTTTTGGAAAGGGTCTAATCTTAAACGGAAGTATGCAGGTGGTAGCAAATCTTATCTAATGAGTCCTAATACCAAGCAGAGTGCAGCAGGAGAATTCTCAATACTTATATATTTTTTATATTCATAAAAGCTAATAATTAGATCCAGAAAGATTCTAGACACTTGACTTCTCAGGGTTCTAGGATAAAAAAATTGCATTGTCAGTAGGCTCACAAGTACCACTGATGGCTACAGACTTGAAATTTATTTTAAATTATGACTTTAATTTCAGCATTGCTCACCACCCAGTTGTCAGAGAGACTTACTGCAGCAAGAACATATGTTTTTGAGAACACAATTGAAGTTAGGCTATACAAAGGGCTCGATTTTCTTGTGATAGGATCATCCTATTATGTCTTTGGTGCTTTTAAATTTTATAATCCTTAACTTAATTTATTCTCACAAGAACATGTGGGACAGCTTCTCTGGAGATAACATTCCAAAGATAATGGTGCAATAGCTGAGAATACCTTCTCTTTGGTTATCATCTCCCTTAAGGCGGCACCCGTATAATATTCTCTGGCAAAGACCTCAGTGCATGGGCACATTTTAATATAATGTGGTACTTAAGGTGCCCACAGTTCACACACCATATAGTGCTTTAAAAGTAAGCAGAACTTGCACTTTGAATTGTGCTCAGAAATGAACCTGCCTCTAGTGTAGCTGTTTCAAGCTGGGTTCCTCTGAGTCAGTCCCAGTTAGTAGTCTGGCAGCTGTATTTTAGACTAGCTAAAGTGTCAGATAGTCAAAACGGAAGGAATCTGATTTGGAAGTTACCAGCGTAGGACATGGTCTGTTCTTGGTATCTTGTGCCTGAGCACGCTAGCTCTGAGGTGACACTGCCCATTAGACAGTGTTGCCTCATGTTTATATATAATAAAATGACTGTTAAGCAACTCTGAGGTAGTTAATTCTGGATTGCTTCAGTTACAGTATCCCAGCTGTGATTTATGGCATTTGCACATCATTGGTACCTTCATATAAAAATTGTATACTCTAAATTGTATAATAGGATTGAGTCCTAGAGATGGCTCTTTGTCTTGTAAACAGGATGCCTGTGTCCCAAACTTGACTTGCCTACCTTGTGTGTGTTGGGGGAGCAGAAGCTGCCCTTCCCATCCTATCTAGAGCCATCTTCCCCTTTGTTTGTTCCACCCTTGCAGATTTCCTCTTGCTCTTTTCCACAGGATACAGCAACTTCCCATTTTGTTCCTTGGGTCAAAACTTTATCCATAGGAAATGCTCCCCACCCCAATACACCCAGCTTCCCACAATCCAGGCTTTGCTGGATTTCTCAGATTGCATATAAACTCCTGTAGAGTGGTGCATGGCAGGTTTACCGGTATATAGAGATTTTTTTTCTGTAGAACTCTCTGCTACTGTAATCTTGTGCCTAGTTAACTGTTGAGCAGCAAGAAGAGGGCGGCATTGTTTACTTCCAAGGAAACATCTACTTGTTGGAGAGGAAGCTAGATCAAATAATTTGCTGGCTATTTCCCATTCCCTGGAAAATATAAAATAAAATCCCAATATTGTTCCTTGGGATTTAATGTGAACATAAATGTTTTTCCTGCTGCTGTGGGATGTAACAGTTGATGTAAGAAAGCGGAAGAGTTGATTGGGAGAATGCAACAACATGTAGAGAGGCGTAGGATAATTAGTAGTTCTATTTAATCTGTTCTAGCCTTTTGATGCCGCCTTATGTCTGAAAAAGAGCTAATATGGAAGTTTTCTAGACTCTGTGAAGCAGGATCACAATAACAGAAGGAATAGCATGTTGCCCTTCAGCTGAATGTGCTGCAAATCTTTCTATATAGCTAGTATGGCAACTCCTGTTGTTGTGGAAGGGATATGATAAGCAATTTAGCTCTGAAGGATTCATCTATAGCAGAGCTTTTCAAACCTTTCATGTTGGTAACCTTTCATGTTGGCATAATTTCGTGACACAGTAATTCGGTTTTAGTAGCAAACCAGAGGTTAAACTACCAGCCTTGGGAGGAGCATGGGGAGCGTTTACGTGACGCACCTAGACACTGTGACACACAGTTTGGAAAGCTCTGATCTTGGAAAACTGAATAAAGTGACTCTTTACCTTGGTTCTCCAGACATAAAGTGGGTTGTGGGGATGGGTTGGAAGCTTTTAAAATGCGTATAAAAGATGAATACTACATAAATGAGTGTGCTGACTAGGCAGGTGATTTCAACCATGTAAGTAGAGTATCTCCCCAGGACTCTCTTGAAGAAATAAGTCATACAGATTGTGTTGTGAGGCACACTCGTAGCATGGCACCAATTCTCTTCTTGATTCTGCTTGGGAAAGGAGGCGCCCCTGTCTCTCTTATTTGTTACAGTTATTTATATTACACTTTTCAGGATACAAATCCTTCCAAAATTGTTTACAAGTACCATCAATGCATATTAACACACAGTAATCAAAATTAATTCAATTCAAACTTTATTACGGTCCAGAGACCCAACAACTCATCACAAAACAATACACAATTTCGACAGCCCGTCCTCAGGTTACACAAACATTCTGTTCAGGCTAGGAATAGGGATAATTGGTTCTTGCAACCACCGATAGAAACTTCGCCACTGCTAATGTTCTGTCATTTGTCCGGTCTTCCAGTAGGAACCTGACATAGTAAGCCTCTGATTTTCCTGGGAAAGGTACTAGCAAGGGTAATATCAGTTCTTCCCTGGCTTGCTCGAATTTCACACAGTGCAGCAAAATATGTTTTATAGAGTCAATGTCTTGAGCACATGAGCATAGTCTGTCCTGGTATGGAACTCCTCTCAATCTGCCATCCAGCACTGCAGAAGGAAAGACGTTAAGTCTGGCTTTTGTAAATAACCTTCTGTAGTTTGGAACTGTCAGATTTTTAATATAAGATGTTAACTTAAAGGCATGCCCATATTTTACTCCTACTGCCAGCGGACTGCAGACTGCGTGTGATCGAAGTCGCAAGTCACTGTGTGCAATGTCCCAGAGTCTTGTAATCAAAATTCGAAAATACCAAGCCATAAGGATCCTTCCCACAGGACACCTAGTCGTAGATGACTCCAACTGAAGCAGGGGCAGACTTCATTTCACCTTCCTTACTCACTTTTCTGGTATCCTTTCCAAAGGCAGTTGCTGTTAGTTTGCCTTGGCAGGCAGAGAAGGGCAGTTGAAATGGAGAAGACTGCAAGTGCTTCTCCTTCTCTACTACTCTGTAATATACTACCTATAATAGCTATAGAAGTCATATAAAAGGCATGGATAGAAACAAAGCAAATTTATATTGACAGAAAAAAATTATAGCGTGGATGATTCTAGCATGTGGAATATCTGCCCTGTGCTTTGAACTCCTCTGGATTTGGAGGGTACATTGTTGTTGTTTTGCAAGCCATGCATTGTGTGAACCAAGTGGCTACAGTCAATACATTATTCTGTGATTCACAGTGCTCACTAGTTTTATATGGCACAGAAATGGACTTTGTTTCACCACACCTGTGAATATGGCTTAGTAGTATGTGACTTTGCTTTAGGAGGAAGAAAATTAATGGAAAGAGCCAGCTAAAAGTGCCTGGGCTGCAACTACCTGAATACAGAGAATGGGATGCTTGAAGCTGAAAGTTCATGGTTTAAATGCAGGGGTGGGAAACCTTTTTGGCCCAGATTCCTATCACTCCCTACTCCCTGGGCAGAACAACCCATCTGTAAATCACATGAAGTAATTATAGTACCAGATGATTGATATGCAGGATGTCCCACCCACCTGTCAAAGTCCATCATACATTGTTTTTAAAGTGTTAGCAGGATGTCAGGCATTTGGGAACTGCAGTGCAAGGGGTTTTGCCAGCACCAAGCATACAACTGGCAAAGCTGCTTTCTGCAGGAATTTGCTCTGCAGTCAAGTTTTCCATGGGAACTCAAGTCACTCAATCAATGCAGCTGTTTGGCTCAGGCTAGGCCAGGGGTCAGCAACCTTTGGTCCACCGTCCCTCAGACCATGTGGTGGGCCGGACTATATTTTTTGGGGGGGAGGGGGGAATGAACGAATTCCTATGCCCCACAAATAACCCAGAGATGCATTTTACCGTATATTCCGGTGTATAAGACGACTGGGCGTATAAGACGACCCCCAACTTTTCCAGTTAAAATATAGAGTTTGGGATATACTCGCCGTATACGAAATACGACCCGGCGTATAAGACGACCCCCGACTTTTGAGAAGATTTTCCTGGGTTAAAAAGTAGTCTTATACGCAGGAATATACAGTAAATAAAAGGACACATTATACTCATATAAAAACATGCTGATTCCCGGATCGTCCGTGGGCCGGATTCAGACGGCAATTGGGCCGCATCCAGCCCACAGACCTTAGGTTGCCTACCCCTGGGCTAGAGGTTCCCCACCTCTGTTTTAAACATTGGAAATCAGAAGGATTTTTCCATTTCAGCTAAATGGTAAAATAAGTTGTCTCTAGATCTGCCAGTAGACAGGCAAGTTGTAATATCTTGAGCTATTGCTCAGCCAGGTTTTCTAGGCCAAGTACCATTCTTCTGCAAGTATAAAATAAGGGGTTACAACCGTAGAAAGAAGACAATGCCACCCAACTCTAAATTGTAATGCTGAATTTGGCACATAATAAATATTATCAAGCTATTGCAAAATAGAGCCACAAGGTTGCTAACAGGCCATGTGAAGGCATAAAGGTAAAGGTAAAGGGACCTCTGACCATTAGGTCCAGTCGTGTCTGACTCTGGGGTTGCGGCTTTATTGGCCGAGAGCCGGCGTACAGCTTCCGGGTCATGTGACCAGCATGACAAAGCCGCTTCTGGCAAACCAGAGCAGCACACGGAAACGCCGTTTACCTTCCCGCCAGAGCGGTTCCTATTTATCTACTTGCACTTTGACATGCTTTTGAACTGCTAGGTTGGCAGGAGCTGAGACCGAGCAACGAGAGCTCACCCCGTTGCAGGGATTCGAACCGCCAACCTTCTGATCAGCAAGCCCTAGGCTCTGTGGTTTAACCCACAGCACCACCTGGGTCCCTATGTGAAGGCTATTGCTTAAAGACCAGCACTGACTCATGTTTAATTTCTGTATGGTGCTTTTCTTCCAAAACTCCACTTTGGACACCTTCCTTAGGGTCCCGCCACCAAATGAGGTAAGACTAGTAGTAATGAGAGAACCTCTTCCCTGGTGCCTTAACCTTATTATTTTTGAAGCACCAGGCTTTTCTCAGGCTGTTAAGATATGATGAAATCTTAGAACCGCTTTTGATGCTTTTATCTTCATGCTTCCTTTTCTTGCTATTGTGATTGATGTTTGTGTTCATTTTCTAATTAACAGTATTTTTATGAATATACATCTTTTATCAATAAAAGATGTCCTGGTTTATTTTTTTAGAAGTAGTATATAAGGTCATTTAACAAACATTGTCAGTGCCTCACAAATGCATTATTATTGCTTGGCTCCCTTGACTCCAGCTAAAATGATTTGTATTATATGTATACTGTGTAGATGATTGCATATTGCTTTATTCATAGGTCTCCTCTGTGAAGGAGATCCTGGGAGAATAGGAGCTTTGGCTCATGTGGTTACTCATGCAGTGGGAAAGGAAGTGGTTCCCAGTAATCCCTGGAGATTTCTGATTGGTTTTTAGTGAGCTCATCTGGAATTCCCTACAATCTCCCTCCCCCCACCAAAAAGAGTGATGTCAACAGGAAAAGAGGCTGATGCAACCAGGAGCAATTCACTTCTGTTGAAAATCTGAAAGAGAAACTTGTTCTGGGTGTGTATGTAGAAAGGTGCTCATTTTGTGCATGTAATTCTAGAGGTACAGTAGAAGGAAGTTTCTCTTCTGTAGAGGAGCTACAATGTACATATTAAAGCAAACTTTTTATTGCAAGGATTCCTGGCTTTCAGCGGGTTGAGGGCTATATTAAGTTACTAATATCAGGAATTAATGTCTTTTAAGAAGCTGGCTCTATTGATCCTTTTTGTTCTGAGAGCCCCATTACCTTTTAATCTCAGTCAGATTAAATATTCCTGTTACATGTACAGTGGTACCTCGGGTTAAGTACGCTTCAGGTTAAGAACTCCGCTAAGAACAGAAATCGTGCTCTGGCAGTGCAGCGGCAGCAGGAGATCCCATTAGCTAAAGTGGTGCTTCAGGTTAAGAACTGACCTCCGGAACGAATTAAGTACTTAACCCGAGGTACCACTGTATTAGCAATGTAAACCATAGTGGGTTTACTTTATGTGGAAACCATTTGGAATTTACCACCCTGGTGCATAATGCCAAAGTATCTATTTAAGGTAGAGCTAGATCCTTGAGGTGAAACTGTATCTCATTGTAATTCTCCATAATTCAGTTTGAAGTAAATGTTTTGAAAGGTATTGCTTCCGTTTCTGCATGTTTGAGAGTAGATGTTTGGCTCTAAATAGAGAGCCCTGGGCTCTGCATTAGTAAAGTAAGTACTTCACAAGAAGGGTGGTTGCCTTTTTGGTGTACTGAAGCAGATTTTTTGTACGGTGGCTTTCTCTTCATGACAGAGCAACCTCTATGTGTCCTACCAAAAATCATTTTTGCAACACTATGAAAGCCAGCAGATACAGCATTCTGTTATTCGAAGGAGGGGGGTTTCATTGTCTGTAAGAATACTTCTTTCATGCCTTCATTTCAGTGCAGGAGGGGACCCAGTGGGTACAAAGAAAGGCCCTTGCAGGCACATGTGTGCCAGTAGGTGCCACACTGGTAATCTCTATTGTACTGAATACCTATTCTTGCAGCCTCTGGGAATTCAGGGTGTGGGTAGATGCTGCAGTTTGCAGGTACAGCATAAGTCTACTTTGTAGCCTTTTTAATGGTAAGAGAATTCTGATCCTTGGTGTTGCATATTAATCATGGGGCCACTGTACAGTCATGTTTCTGGGGTGGTGTAACACCAAGTAGGCATGGTGTGATTATCAGCCTCTTCTCACACCCACATATGATTTGTTTGCACACAAGGATTTTGTAATCTACCATTCAAAGCTGAGAATGGAAATCAGGAAGTTTTTGCGTCTTGGTATAATGAGTTCATTCTACCCCAAAGCAAGCTAAGGAGTGGTGAGGAGTGGCATGTAGATGGCTTCACCTGAAACCTGTAGTTTCTCTTGACACCTCCTCCATAATTTATACAAGGTCTGATCCACTGCACTACTTGATCATTTGTATCTAAACCAATGTTGGTTTAACTTCCCATGAAGGGAAATGAACTATATTTGTGAGATTGCATTGAAAACTAATTCCATATTACCTGCTCTTCTGCAGGATGAACAGATCGACTGGGACAAGCCAGTTCTGTCCCAAACTGAGATTGAGCAAAGGATAAAAGAATACAACAGTCAGATCAACAGCAACCTCTTCATGAGCTTGGTAAGTTTCAGGAAAGATATAATTCTTAGCCCTTGTATAACTTAGTAAGGTTAAAAGGTAAAGGACCCTTGGATGGTTAAGTCCAGTCGAATTTGACTATGGGGTGCAATGCTCATCTCCACTTTCAGGCCGAGGGAACTGGCATTTGTCTGCAGACAGTTTTTTCAAATCATTTGGCCAGCATGACTAAACCACTTCTGGCACAACGGGACACCCTGGTGGAAGCCAGAGTGCACGGAAACATCATTTACCTTCCAGTCACAGCGGTACCTATTTATTTACTCACGCTGGTATACTTTTGAACTGCTAGGTTGGCAGTTTTACCCGTATAACTTGGTAGCTGAGCTTTGGAGGCCTATGTCTGCATTTGCTGTCCCATCATTGTAATCCTTAAAATGAAAACTACTGTATAGCAATCATTGCAAGCATATTCCACCCCTGTTTTGATGTCATCCTGTACAGTATTAGTAGAAAAACCCTGTTCATTCCAAGGTTTGTGAGAATTAACTTCGGCTTCTTTGCCCCTCAGAGACACTGACTTGTAGCCTGTTTTTATTCTTACTAACTTTTGCAACCATGCGACCCTCATGCATTGCTTACTGTACTTCTGCTCCCACAGAACAAAGATGGTTCCTACACTGGTTTCATCAAGGTGCAATTAAAGCTAATACGGCCTGTCTCAGTGCCTGCCAATAAGAAGGCGCCCTCTATCCAGGACACCAGGAAGTGCTCCTCACGCAGCCAGGCTGTAAAGCGGCGCACCTCATTCTACCTACCCAAGGACACAATCAAGCACCTGCATTTAATTTCTTGTACACGTGCCAGTGAGGTCATTGAAGCTCTGCTGAAGAAATTCATGGTAGTTGACAATCCCCGCAAGTTTGCCCTCTTTGAGAGAACAGAAAAGGATGACCAAGGTACCTGATCTCCCCCTTCCCAGTTTTTTGAGAAGCCAACATGTAACATATTGCAGACTTCTAAACAGCAGCTTGCCTGGAACCTGCAGCAAGTAAAAATTGGTTCCAGTTGGCCAGGAAAGGAAGGTTTTATCAGATGGGAAGAAGTTCATTTATTTGCTTAGGTTGTTAGAATGCAGTGAACAACTAACATAAGTGTTTATGAGCAAATAGGCTAGTAAAATTTTGTGGGCCCTTAATTTTTGCACTTACTTGTGAAACTGATTTATTAATATATTTGTCTGAAGCCAAGTGATGTAATTTTAGCAATTAGTCCTAGAATAAGAAGAGGTTGAGAGAAAGCAGTCCGTAAATCATACAGAGCAAGTTTGTTCACTTTCTACTGAAGATTCTAAATATAGTTCTGACTTCATTTTTGAAGTTTCTGCTGATGTAGCAGAGAAGCTTTATATAAGACTGTATTCTCATTATTGTTAATTATAGGTCTGTATTAGAGCATGTCTCATCATTTTATGTTGCTACTGACTGAGGCAGGCTGGAAGGAAGAAAAGCTGAATCTTCCTTACATCCTCTTTTCCTGACCTGTTCCCTGCAGCACTGCTTACTAAAAGAAATGGAAATGGAAAACTACCGGTAGTGGATTAACAGCACCCTCTGCTGGCAAAAAATAGACTGCTTAAAGTAAACAAGGGCCAGTCTGATCTGTCCAGGTGACTGTTATAGAGAGTCAGGGTGATTGAGTTCTTCATTTAATTCCACTTCTAATGTTCTTGTGTCTCAGTATATCTCCGCAAGCTTTCTGATGAGGAGCAGCCCCTGCGTCTCCGGCTACTAGCTGGCCCTAGTGAAAAAGCACTGAGCTTTGTCCTGAAGGAAAATGAAACTGGAGAAGTCAATGTGAGTATTTGTGTTTATGGTTTGTCTGAGGTTCCATGCCAAGTTATGCCTATAATATTTGCTATCAAGTTAGCTTTTATCTTGATCTCAGTAGATAAAAGAAGGGCAGTCATGCTCCTAGTTCCAGTTGTGTGGTTGGCTTTAACTAGTGATGCAGAGTAGAAACTTTTTCACCACAATTATTTTTCTTGCAGAAAACATTAAATTTCTAAAAATGAATTGTTTAACATAATCAGTGAATACAAATTTGTACTCTGTCAGGAAGTTGTACCTTGAACATACATGGTGCACAGCTCTGTGGGTTTGCAAAAATTATTAACAGCTGCCAGTGCTACGTTATTTTTCTTTTTTAAAAAAATTGGGGTGTGTAGGGATGCAATATGTGCTATTTGTCATCTCTTAAAATATTTACATGTGTTCCAGTAAAAAAAGCCCTTTTGAGTAAAGCTTTGGTTCAAATATATCATTTAAACTGAATTAAATTATTCTAGCCTTTCCCCCAATCAAATAGTTGAGTTTTATGGTTGGAAAAACTTGAAGCCAAACATGCTGAACTGGATGCCAATTAATGTTGGGGATCATAGCATCTTTTGATGTAATGTATTTCAGAAAAAAACTACTGCTACTGTATATTCTGGCGTATAAGACGACTGGGCGTATAAGACAACCCCCAACTTTTCCAGTTAAAATATAGAGTTTGGGATATACTCGCCGTATAAGAAATTTGACCCGGCATATAAGACGACCCCCAACTTTTGAGAAGATTTTCCTGGGTTAAAAAGTAGTCTTATACGCAGGAATATACAGTAATTTATAACTGTGAACAAAAGCAGCAACATACATGCTATCCATTCTTGTTTCATGTTGACACATGATCAGGGTGGATAAAAATCAATGATTTTTTTAAAAATTTTTAAAAAAATCGGATTTTTTTTATTTAAATCGGATTTTTAAAATAAAATGCTTTTGGAGGAAAATTCTTTCTAAATATAGTCTTCTATTTAAGTTACATTGTAGTCCAAAGGCTATTCATCAGGAAATAAGGATTTGTTTTAAGTTTATCAAGTGTGCTAAAACTCAGTCTACGTTTTTTTTAAAAAAAAATTTAACCACATCAGTTAACAAACATGGATACATATGCTGTCATGTTATTGTTTTAGTTAAATAAATTGTTTAAATGGTTATTAAGGAAGTGATGATTTTGCTCCTTCCAATAAAGTACAGCAGAAAAGTTGTCCAAATATAAACAGTTAACTTATTAAACCTCACCATAATTTCATAATGATCTGTCTGTGTATTTCTAGTAGTATAACCAAATCAGTAATTTTTGATATAACTGTAAAAACCACTCTGAAAATTTATTATTCCAAAAATGAAACCTTCATATGGTTTTAAATATTAAGATTATACCAGCAAGAATGAGTCTTTCTGTAAAAAAAATATTTAAATCAAATCTTACTGACTAGTGATTTAAATCAAGCCTTACTGACTAGTGATTTAAATCGTGATTTAAATCAATTTGATTTAAATCAAATCCACCCTGCACATGATACATTCTAATAGATAGGAGCTTGAGGGGTTTTTAAGTTAAGGGCTGAAACTTCAGTAAAAAAAGAATATTCTCTAGAGCATGATTTAAAAATTCAAACATTGTGGCTTGATGACACTTTATTGCCCCATTGAAAATGACCCAGGGACTTAATTGTAGAACAAGATTGATTATAGAGCAGAGCTCTTAAAGGTGATGTTCATGGTAGAAAAAAAATCACATAATGGAATTAATGTGATAGAACATAGTGCCTGGTCTACTCATGGATGCTGTTGATTAATTACTTCCCACGGTCAAGAGTGTATAACTTGGGAGAATGAATTACAAAAGGATCTGTTCTACACTGCTCATAGGGATGTCTTAGCATTTGCAATAACAAATGCTCACTTTAGGTTAAAATCTTTCCTGAAATCTTGAAAATGCTAGTTACCTGTGCAGTCCTGTTTCAGTACTGTTCATGAATCTTGAACGTTGTGAAATCCAGATATACCACCCTTATACACACTCTGGCTTTTTTTCCTGCCTTGTTCTACATGCATACATCATTGACCCCTTGCACCTCTTGCCACAAGTCTAGGTTCCCTCCTTACCAGTAAAGCTGTGCTTCTACCTGGAGTAACACTGAGCTCATGACTAATACTAATACAAGTGCCATCAGCACTGTGGTTACTACTTGCTTTTTCACACTTTTCTGCAGTGGGATGCCTTTAGTATGCCTGAGCTACAGAACTTCCTGCGTATCTTGCAGCGTGAAGAGGAGGAGCATATTCGACAGATCCTGCAGAAATATTCCCATTGCCGCCAAAAGATGCAAGAGGCTCTGGCCACCCGCACACCAGGTTGACGAGGTGCTCCATCCCAGACCCAGCACTCCAGTAAATATAAGATGCCAGATGCAGAGAAGTGGTGAAGCCAAGAAGACTACGAGTGAAGCAATCCTGCGATTGTGTGGGTTGAATGTATCTCTGGAGGGGCGTAGGGTGGGAAGGGACAACGGGGGTTTGTGAGCCCGTGACTGGTGCATGTATGTGTGCTCTCCATGGAGTGAGTGGTTAATAGAGATGTTGCATGCATGATGCAATGGGATCAGTTGGGGAAGTAAGAAAGTGTCTGTGGGATGTGTTTGAAGATGAAAATTTGAGTAGCCTTGCTACAACAGCTACTTTCAAAGTGCCAGGATGCTAATGCCACTTTTATACCTACAGTGTGTCCAAATGAGGTTTATGTGGACTTGGTGTAAAGATCACTTGAGATTTAACATAAGCAAAATAAATCAAAGTGGCCTCAAACTCTGATGTATTCCCAAGAAGTGAGGTGGCCTTAGCAAGCACCTTCCTTCAAAATACCATTTTTGTATTTCTATCGGAAGCAAACTTTGAAGGTCCATGGGTTGATCTAATATGTTCAATCATGTCTTTATTTGTCAAGATTGATACTGATTCATGTAACAGTAAGACTCCTAGCAGAATGGAACTACCTGCCTATATAGACTTTGCTCAGACTGTGGTCATACAAAACAATGAAGAAAATGTCTGTTGACTCCCATCTCAGATGGATCTGAATGGGAGTCAAGAGTAATTGAACCAGAATCAAAAAATGCCAAAGGAAACTGATTAGCAGAACCCAAAGAAAAGGCAGAGTTCCTGATTATTTTTCTGATACACAGGAAAGGACATGCAGACCAAAATGCACCATAATTGCAATACAAATAGTATCTAGAAATGATATTTGGACTATGGTTGATTCCGCAGAAAAAAGGACTATAAAAAACAATATAATATAGAATAGTATGGTAAGAGCAGTGATCAAGGACTCCCAAATAACCCATGGAAGAAGGGACAGAGAGACACTTTTTATTGCCCAAACAGAATTTATTTGTCTCTAGTTAATAAAAATCTGAAAACCAGGGATGTAACATCATCAGGATTCAGGTTTCTCTTCTGCTGAAGGCAGCCATAGCTTTGGCCGCCCTCCTTTATATGTTGCAATCTCTCATAGACATGCATGAGAAGCATTGGTGTATGTCTTGAAAGGCAGCCTTGACTTGGGCACGACCTGGCAGGAAATAAAACTGTCTCTGTGTAGTAGTTGAACTTCCTTGGTGGAGGGGGTATTTGTACTGCAATGTGTTTTGTTTTTTTTAAGTCCAAAACACTCTGAAACACTCTCCAGACTAGGCATCCAAAGGAAAATGGACCTCCTAGTCTTGGCTGACCCTTCTGGAGAGTAGTTTTTAAAATCAGGACTGTCTGTTATCTGTCTTGAGAATCCAATGGATTAAAATCCTTGGGGGCTCAGGTTATGAATGGCGCTGCTTGTATACAAATCAATAAAAGATTCAGGGGTGAGAAATGTGTGGTGTAATATGTGTTTGAGGAAAATGCAGTTCTCCCACTAAGACTCTACTCCTGTTCTGTGCTCCTAACCTTGGCCCTTTGCCACCCATCTCTCAGATTTCAACAAGGACACCCAACAGTTGGTATGATATCAAAATATAGATACAGGTATATGATGGATTAGGGTCAAGTCAGGGTCCACCATAACTTTGAATTACAGCATCCTAGGATGGTTTCAGTTTGGTGTAGATGCCAATGAGAAAATCTCTAAAACGCAATCCTTATTTTTCAAAACATTTTCTGTTGCTGATTGCCCCTTCTGATACTCAAACTACAGTGGTACCTCGGGTTAAGTACGCTTCAGGTTAAGTACGCTTCAGGTTAAGAACTCCGCTAAGAACAGAAATCATGCTCTGGCCGTGCAGCGGCAGAAGGAGGTCCCATTAGCTAAAGTGGTGCTTCAGGTTAAGAATGGACCTCCGGAACGAATTAAGTACTTAACCCGAGGTACCACTGTATATTTCAAAGCAAGAAGCAGTTTGTATGTAAAGGACCCCTGACAGTTAAGTCCATTCACGAACGACTCTCAGGGTTCCGGGCTCATCTCGCTTTACTGGCCGAGGGAGCCGATGTTTGTCCGCAGACAGTTTTTCCTGGTCATGTGGCTAGCATGACTAAGCCACTTCTGGCGAAACCAGAGCAGTGCACGGAAATGCCGTTTACCTTCCTGCCAGATTGGTACCTATTTATCTACTTGCACTTTGACATGCTTTCGAACTGCTAGGTTGGCAGGAGCTGGGACCGTGCAACGGGAGCTCACCCCGTCGCAGGGATTCGAACCGCCGACCTTCTAATCAGCATGCCCTAGGCTCAGTGGTTTAGACCACAGCGCCACCCGCATCGTTTGTATTAAGGTGACTATTAACTCTGGAATTGAAGCAGAATGTTGTTGTTGTTCAGTCGTTCAGTCGTGTCCGACTCTTCGTGACCCCATGGACCAGAGCACGCCAGGCACGCCTATCCTTCACTGCCTCTCGCAGTTTGGCCAAACTCATGTTAGTAGCTTCGAGAACACTGTCCAACCATCTCGTCCTCTGTCGTCCCCTTCTCCTTGTGCCCTCAACCTTTCCCAACATCAGGGTCTTTTCTAGGGAGTCTTCTCTTCTCATGAGGTGGCCAAAGTACTGGAGCCTTAACCTCAGGATCTGTCCTTCTAGTGAGCACTCAGGGCTGATTTCTTTAAGAATGGATAGGTTTGATCTTCTTGCAGTCCATGGGACTCTCAAGAGTCTCCTCCAGCACCATAATTCAAAAGCATCAATTCTTCGGCGATCAGCCTTCTTTATGGTCCAGCTCTCACTTCCGTACATTACTACTGGGAAAACCATAGCTTTAACTACACGGACCTTTGTTGGCAAGGTGATGTCTTTGCTTTTTAAGATGCTGTCTAGGTTTGTCATTGCTTTTCTCCCAAGAAGCAGGCGTCTTCTAATTTCGTGAGTGCTGTCACCATCTGCAGTGATCATGGAACCCAAGAAAGTGAAATCTCTCACTGCCTCCATTTCTTCCCCTTCTATTTGCCAGGAGGTGATGGGACCAGTGGCCATGATCTTAGTTTTTTTGATGTTGAGCTTCAGACCATATTTTGCGCTCTCCTCTTTCACCCTCATTAAAAGGTTCTTTAATTCCTCCTCACTTTCTGCCATCAAGGTTGTATCATCAGCATATCTGAGGTTGTTGATATTTCTTCCGGCAATCTTAATTCCGGTTTGGGATTCATCCAGTCCCGCCTTTCGCATGATGAATTCTGCATATAAGTTAAATAAGCAGGGAGACAATATACAATATACAGAAGCAGAATAGGTGACCCCTAAACAGAATGCCTTCCTTAGAACAGAGAGTTGTTGAGCCCTCAAGACCCCACAGGACATCACATGCAGATGTTGATGCAGTTCTGTAAATCCATGTATTTATTGGTTAATAAGCCTATTATATCTCCCACAACTGCCTTGGTGCCTGCTTCCAATAATGTTGTCAGGTACATTGGGATCCACAAGCCATTTCATATTATTTATTTCATTTTGCAGATTTATAAACACTTCATAGCCAAAGGTACAATAAGATAAAATATAAAAAGACACCTTGAAAAAACAATAAAACTATTTCTTTTTCATACCTTGCAGTTCAGGCCTAGGCAGGATAGTGTACTGTACTTAACAAATGTCATCTGCAAAACAAAAATCCTGTGTGGCTGCTGGCTACCAAAGTTGTCTGCTGAAGCCACAGCAGATTGCACACATAAACTCCAGAATATCATAGGGACTCCCTAAGGATCAGAGACAGTGTCATCCATACCTCAGTGCTGCAAAGGCACATGGGTTTTTTTCCTTGTCAAATTGTGGTCATACAATTCCTCTGTACTTAATGGCTTGCTCTTTGTCAAGCTTGTGGGTTGGGCGCCATCCTGCTGGCAAAATTATTTTTCAGTTGAATAACTTGTGAACTAGATTTTTTATAGCCAAAGCATGGGTCATTGTGCATGTGATTCTCACAAAACACTTCAGTACATCTCCGTTTTCAACAACAGGAAAATGTATGCTGTGAAAGGACTTAAAAGAGTTACCCAGTTCAAGAACAATTCTGAACTGGATTTGTTTGTCCTTACTAGTGGTGTCATAGCCAAATCAGGCTATATAGTGTCGTATGAACGTCATAGGAGCCTGCTGGATGAAGCCAATGGCCCACCTAGTCCAGCATCTTCTGACAGTGGTCAACCAGATCGCTGTGAGAAACCCACAAGCAGGATTTGTGCTCAAGTACTCTCCCCTCCTGTGGTTTCCAGCAACTGGTTGGTATTCAAAAGCATTAATGCTTCTAAAATGACATCCAGTTCATTATGTGGTTCCCATTTCAGGTTGGTTTCCCTGTGTGATTCATATTATCAAGCTGACAACCTAGTGTAAGAGGGGGAGATGTAAAAAATCAAGGGAAAAATGCCAGTGAATAGGAATTTTTGCATAACTTAGGGTATGAGGGATACATGCTGCCTCTGAAATATACTTTCGGCCTGAAGATCAAAAGAGGTGAATTTTCAGTGCAGCCCTAATAACTGGGGAGGGAGAGAGAGAGGAAGACTGCTGATAATTTTGTTTACATCTCAGCCTTAAATATATTTTCATGGATGCAGTTTGTATTGTTCTGGAAATAGAAATTGGCTTAGATATGCAATTGCTATGGACTTCCATGTCATTTTTGGCTTCATCTTTCCCCAAACACTGCATCACACTGCACCTGTTCATAAACGTGTAAGTTAGGAATAAGTCCCGTTGACGAGGTAAGTTTTTTCAGCATTGCAGCATAAAATCATATATAAAAGTGGTAACAGAAATTGGAAGTGTACCAGTGAGCCCATCGAAGCTACCAATAAGTAGGACTGCAAATTTGGGTATTTATCTGTTAAAATAGTTTAATATAGGTAATTGAATTTATTGAATGACAGTTTATAATTACCAGAAAGGTAATTTGTTTGGAAACCAGCTCACACATACTGATCTCGCTACTTGCGTCAGTCTGCTTGTAGCAGCATCTGCATTAATGGAGGTCAGTCATCCTATTGCCACTTGCTTAGGGGTGTGCTGGAACTGTAGTTTTGAGCACTGGATTCTGATGGAAGTATTATAGCTGTCGGTCTCATTCGTCCTACTGAGAACATTGATCCTGCTTCCCCCGCCCACTCTCGCCCTACACATGCAGCGCGCTCTCACCTCCACAGGAGAGCGGAAGTTGCGTCACACCGCAGCCCCGCTACAGAGCGGCGCTTTCGACCTTCTTTTGGAAGCGGACTTCCGGAGGCGGCGGACCTGGAAGTTGCGTAGCCGGGAGAGGGGCGGAGCTTTCCGGTGCGGGGAAGGTGCCGTTGCCAGCAGCCTCCCCGGAGGCACCGGCAGGCTCCTCTCCCTCCCTCCGCTCCCCTTTCCCGGCCATGCGGCCGCTCTGAGCCATGGGCGCCAGCGGCTCCAAGTCCCGGGGCCTCTGGCCCTTCGGCTCGGGCGGGCCGGGCGGCTCCGAGGGGCCGGGCGGAGACCAGGCTCTGGCCCGGGCGCGGGGACTCTGCTCGGCCACCCCCTTCGTCTTCACCCGCCGCGGGTAAGAGCAAAGCCGGCTGCTGCTGCTGCCGAGGGAGGGAGGCCGCCCTGACCTGTTCGTAGACCTTGCAGAGGCGGCGGCGGGGCTCCATCTCAACCCTCCCCGGTGCTCGTCCGCTTTCCTAGCCCCTGACCCCGGTGCGAGGCAGGGACTCGCCAGGCTGGTTCCTCCCCCTTGCGTCCGCCCCCTCCAGTGGACGGAGATGCGGCGCTGACCTTATGCCAGGTGAAGCGGGCTTTTCTTTCCCGCGGGAGAGGCTCCGCCTGGCGCTTCTGGGGCCGCTTTCTGAAGCCTCCCTTGCGCGATACACCAAGGAGCCCATGGGTCCCTAACTCAAGTTCATGTGCCGCTTGCAGCTCCCGCCATCGCCAGCGGTGCCCGGAGTCTTCCTCCTCTCTCTCTTCCTCCCCCTTGTAGAAAGCCTCGTGGGCGCATGTTGCAAATTTGGTAGCTAAAAGGCTCTGCCCGGCCTTCATCTGGTCTCTCTAGGTTGTGGTGCCCGAAGAGTTTGCCGGGCAAAGGGCGAGATTTTGTTTTCTGCCCGCCATCATGGTGCAAAGAGGTTTCATGGAGGTAGGGGCAATGTTCAGCTACTGAATATTGGCTTCCAGGTAATAGTAACTCCTTGTGCAAGCCTCATGGATTTAGATAAGAACTTCTAACGCTCTGTTTTCCTTGTTGTCTGACATTTGGGTATGTGGTTTATAGCACCTCTTTGCTCCAAAGCTCAGCTGAAACTGTTTTTATGTAGATGTTGACTTGCGACCTGAAGTATTTGGCAACAACAGGCCATTCTGTAAAACCACCTAGGTTGTTTTTTTGAGAAATTTAGAAAGTTTTTTGAACCAGTTTGTGGGGATAAGCCTAGATTTATTCAGAGCTTGTAAAGTTACTAGCAAAGCAAGAAATGTGACAAGAGCATTCTAGTGGCTGGGAAATAGTGCCTCCATTAGGTCCTCTTACACTATTGTTCCCTTGCCAGCTCTTAAATTAGTAAATTTTCAGCTGTGCCAGAATGCCTGCCTTCTTCCAAAGTAATGACTGGCATCTGTATTTCCATTCTTGCTAGGCGACTGGCCAGATGTTGAATCGAATGCCTTTGTTGGCAGACTGGCTGCAAAATTTCTATATCACGGAAGAAAAGGTGTCATTTTCATTTTGAGTTGCACATTCTTGCTGTTTTCACTTTTCTCATCCTCCCCCCTCCAATGTATCCTGAGAATTCCTGTGGATTTCCATACAGCCTGCTATGAATGTGGCAACACAGCAAAGAAATGCAAAAGTTACTGAATTCTGAATGCTGCTTTGCTGAAGCAGTTGAGTATGTTAGTGAGGAATGTTTAAATTTAGACTTGACAGAATTCCTGTTTTATAAGCTTTGGGCAGTTGTTTAAAAGTGGCAGAAATACCGTTTTAAACAGGAGCTGGTCAGGAGCTGTTGGCATTTATGTAGCAGAAGTGATTATCCAATCCTGTCAGCATCTTACCTCCAAAAAATGTTAAGAAATCAATCTCTTATGATTAATTCTAGTTAAATGCCCATTCTGCTTAAATGCAACCATGACACTTTTCTGCACTTTGGTTTTGCCATGATATAAACTTGTTTTAAATCAAATGCTGTCTCTCTGAGGAGATTCTGACATCTTGTCACTTCAGTAGTTCCACCAAGTGTTTTTCTTTTTACTCTTGGCAAAAATTAATACGGTTTGTAAGGTAGTCTTCAGTATGTGTCTGCACATACCTTGAAATGTTACTGTGTTAGAGCATCTGCTTTGCATGCAGAAGACCCAGAGTCAATTCCTAAGATCTCCAGGTAGGGCTGGGAAAGATCTCTACCAGAAACCTTGGAAAGTTGATGCCAGTCATTGCAGACAATATTGAGCTAGATGGTCTGACTTGATAGAAAACAGCTTTTTATGTTATTACTGTGATGGAATATGATCTCAAGAATTGCCATCTGTTTGATGGGACTGCATTTAGTATGAGTTTTGTGAAAAAGTTAATTTGTTCTGTGTAAACTATTAGTGCAAGGGTGGGCGACCTGTGGTAATACTGGTTGGGAGAATAGGTTGGTTAGCAGTAGTATAGTTTCTGCTCCTTTTAGACAACCGTCGCACAGAATTTCCCCTCACAATGAACCTTCTCCTTACTGTAGTGCAAGGGATGAGGAGCTAGCAAATGGGTGGCAGCAACAGCTGCCAGCTAGCTGGCTTGCTACTAGCTCTCAGCCGCAGATTTGAAAAGCAGCTGCTTTTGCTTCTTCTGTCTGAAGCTTTTTCTAAATGTTTTTCATTTCTTCGCAGCTCTATGTATTACGATGAGGATGGTGACCTTGCCCATGAGTTTTATGAGGAGACAATAGTCACCAAAAATGGGAGAAAGCGTGCCAAGCTGAAAAGAATCCACAAGAACCTGATACCTCAGGTAACACAATCAGAAGTAAAAGGGAGCTGTTGCAAAGTGGTTTCAAGCTAACACTTGAGGATACTGAGCAACAAGAGAGTCTCTGAGTTTATACCAAGGGTAGCTAACCTGCTTCCTTCCAGCTATTTCTGGATTCCCATCAACCCCAGCCAGTGTAACCACTGGTCAGGCATGATGGGAGCCGTAGAGATCTGGAGGCCCACACTTTGGTCATTCCCATGTGGTTCCTTTGAATTTTCATAGAAGTGGTTTTCTACCTTGCCAGCTTTATAGTATTGTCTTCTGGAATACTGGATTTGATTGTTTGTGGGGACACTAAGTACCAGCCTTCATCGTGTCCGGCAACAATGGTTGCTTCTGTATTGGTCATCTTGAAATCACTACAGATGCAGTTCTAGGAGTCTTTGTCAACCTTCCCTGGGAATTTTTTTTTTTTTTAATGGTGACAAAAACAACCTAATTTTAAAATGCTTGTTCAAGTTCCTGTATTCAGCAACTGTCACATTCTTGAAAGAACATCAGCCACTCTGAATTTCTGTCTTTTGAGCTAGTGATAAAAGACCCCGATGCCTCATTTCTAGAACTGGGTTGTAGTAAATATGAGCACTTTCATAACATTCTATATTGGGTTATTGAGGATTTCATAATGAATGATGGGAACATAATAAATATTTCATTATTGTTTTAAATAATTTTATCCTGCTCTTTTGCAACCTCATGGCAGCTTAGATCAAATACATTAGTCATATTGAACCAAAGTAATTTAAGACAAAGCAATCCGGGTTTTTAATAATAAGATTACATATCATGGCATAAATTAGCAGGCATACGATTTGCAACATAGGTGAAATTTGTACCCTGTCTGGATTTAGGAGAAGAGAGAGCAGCTCCATGCTTCCTTAGGGAAGCAGTTCCACAACCTTGGGGCACTAATTCTTAGGATGAATTACTGTACATCCACACCTGTGTAGGTGGCCCAAATAGATATTAATACTGTTGTTAGGTACGAATGTTGTTCTTGTAAGATCCCTACATAGTCGTAAACACCCATGACCTAGATCCATGGAATTGCACACTTATATCAGTGGTTCCAAGAGTTTGAATTTGTGTTTCAAATGGCTTGAGGGAGTGTCTGCTGTTGGAAGAGAAAAAAATCAAACATTTCATTGGGTATGACTAAAGTAGCTCGTTGGGTCTCAGCCCATGCTGAAATCATGGGTAGAGTTTGCCTGATCAGTTTACCGTGAGAATGAGGAGGCTAAAAAGGCAGGCCTTACTGAACATGAACTGATGTGTTGGGAGGCTTGTGGAGCTGCTTCTGGTTAAAATCACTGCAAAATTCTAGTGACTATAGCTGTGTAAATGAGCAGAGGAGAAAATAACAGCTACTAGTGGATAAGAAAGCTGCAGTTGTAATGGACAGTGTTTTGCATCAACAACAAAAATTCAGATTCTTGGGAGTCACAAGGTTCCCTATCATTATAGAGAAGGCGAGGCAGTGCTGCCTCAAATTTCGGTCAAAGTAATATGGCTTGTGATGACTTGGTAAAATTGTAGATGCCACTGGTTGGTATATGGTAGAATTTCATGCTGGAAACATGATGTGTAAAGTTCTGTTGGTGCTGGACTCACTTGAATGAAACTATGATGATCCAGCACTTGAGAAGAGGAGGATAAAGAAGGCTTGTTCTTCTGTTGTCTGTCCTGTATGTGGACACTGCTTCATTGGAGGTTTTTAAGCAGAAATTGGATGGTCATCTGTCTTGGATGCTTTAGTTGAGATTCCTGCGTTGCAGGGGGTTGGACTAGATGACCCTCGGGGTCCCTTCCAACTCTTCAGTTCTATGATTCTGTGCCTATCTTAAGAGCTTCTGACACCTTTTGTTGAGCACTACAATCCCGAAGATAAGGACAAAAGTAACTGTTTGTATAGAAGTAAGTGTAAAATCTTCACTGTAGATGTACCTAAGCATGGGAAGTGTGGACGGTCAGTAATGGCTGTCATAACCTGGGTTTGATTTTGCCTTGACAAAAGGTTACTCTTCTGTCCATCCCATTGGACCCATTGACCAGCTTGATTCTGCCTTGTAACTAGCACACCAGGGAGCGTTGTTGGCTATGCATATAGTTCAATGGAAAATACAAGTCTGGTTATCTGGTGCTATTTATAGCCATTAACTATAAAAACCTTCCTGTGGCTACTGTTTCTATAAGCATCATGGGGGGGGGGGGAATGTTCTTTGCTAATGCTTTTATATTATGGACTTCTAGAGGCTTGCATAGCATTCGCCATTTTTCAAATAATAGTAGTGATGAAATATTTTCACTTCTGCGCTGTGGCTCTCAATATTGGTTGTGGCGTATAATTCTCTTGAGAAGTGCTGGACCAATTTTGTCAAATACCACCAATGCATGACCAGTTAGTTTTATGAGGCAGTACTTGGAGGTAGCATACCTTCCAATCAATTTATTGTTGGAAGAATCTGAATGCAGCCAGCATGTCCTAGATTACCACATATTGACTTAATAAATTGAGATGTGAATGAGCATTTGCATGTTTGCACATATCTGCTTTGTTCCTCCCTTCACACAAGGAGGCAAACAAGCCAGGAGGCCGTTGTTAAACATAGCTTCCTGTTAAATGTCCAAACTTAGAAATGTTGATTAATGGTTTCCAATGAAGCCAACTTTAAACCTTCATCTCCTGACCTATCTGTAAGCTATGGTTTACTGCAGCTTCCTGGCTTGTTTGTCTTCTTGTGTATATGGAGGGACAAGGTAGATATATGAAGCTTGTTAGCATCTCCACTTATGAAGCCAAGATGTGATTATCCAAGGTTTTTCACTTGGCCAAATTCATATAAACTCACTTATTAGCCTTGCTTTAATCAGATGAGTTTACTTTCTAGTCCATTGGAAGCTTGACGGATTTCTCCATTCCATTAGCATTCAGCAAGAATGGAAAACATCTGAATTACTTAAGGCCAAAGTAGATGGGAGCATGAAAGATGATTGGTGGCAGGTTAAGCTGAGTAAATGTCATGATTCTGAGAAGGGGGGATTATTAAAAAATCTCCCCTGAACCATTTTCTGTTCAAATCTCTCCTCTCCCCCCTCCCCAGCTGCTGTTTAACCTACAGGACAAAACCTATATAGGGACCTAATAACTTTGCAGTGGGAAGGAGCTTCCGTTGGAAAATGGCATGGTGGGCAAGAGTATAATAATAATACCTAATAAAGCACACAAAAAAATGTAACTCCCTTCTCATAAACACATTTAAAAGGCCATCGAATGTTTAATTGGCCAAAGGCCTGCTTAAAGAGAAATGTTTTTGCCTGGCGACTGAAGATATGTATTGAAGGTGCCAGGCAAACCTTCCCGGGGAGAGCATTCAAAAAATGGGGAGCCACTGCAGAAAAGGCTGCATTCTCATGTTGCTGCCCTCTGAGCCTGTCGTGGAGGGAGCACACAAAGAAAAGCCTCAGGTGATGATTGGTCAGTTCATATGGAGGGAGGTGCTCCATGAGGTTTTGCATACTGGCCATACATTTCCAGCTCCTGCTGTTTTCTGATCCTGTATCTCAATTTGTTCCTGTCTAGTTTCTAGGTAAAGTTCATTCCCATAACCTAACACAAATAGCCCAGTTGCTTTGGTATGGCATTTGGGCCAGTAGTCATTAAGCAAGGAACTGTATTAACTCGACTGGCACCATGTCCCTTTATTCCACATCATTTTTAGCCTGATTTCCAAGTAGCATTATCTCATCCTTGTCGCATCTTTCTCTTTACAGGGCATAGTGAAACTGGAGCACCCTCGGATACACGTGGACTTCCCTGTTATCATCTGTGAGGTCTGAGCCATGGAGGGCAGTGTGAACTGTCAGTGTGTGCTATCAAGGCACCTTACTTGCCCAGTTTTACTGTACCTCACGTAAACCAAGCTAGGCAGCCACGTCTCCCTTCAGAGTGATGGATCAAGAGCACAGACGCATGGTTAGCTTTGAAGCTTGTCTGCTAGGATGAGGCGACAACGGCTACGGCACTGACGGCATCATGGGATCGTATAATCAGGAATAGCATTCAGGCTAGGGATGTGTGTTGGTAGGACCTGTGTCACGTGAGATGTTTGGCCTTGTTTAGTGACCTGCTCAAAAAAAAAAAAAAAAAAATCCCCCTTGCTGAATTGAGTAAAATCCTTTTATCAGCCATTTATTGACATTTAGGTGGCAACAGATTTCAAGTGTCTTGAGACCACGGAGAACCGACCTGCACCTTTTTCTGACCAGGTGGCCTGCTTTCTGAGTTCCCCATCAGTATTCTTTAAATGCTGACAACGAAGTTTCTGTTTATATGCTGTATATGAGAGTAAAGGTGAGCAGTAAGCGTCTTGTGCTTCTCCACCCCTTTCCTCAACGTAACATAACTGAATAATCTAATGCTGTACTGTACTTGGAGGGGTGGAGGATGATAACAGAGCTGTACCTAACAGAGTTGTTCAAGGCAGGGTTCCCTATTGAAACAGACTGATGTGCAAGCCTTGCTCCTCCCCCCCCCCCTAATATCTTCCTAGTGAGTTGCACTATTTCCTTTGCAGGCAGTGTCTTTTTCAACTTCACTGCTTGGAAAATTCCACTGACTTCTTCCTATGCTGTGGCACATCAGTAGAGGCTGTTGGCAGCAGCAGCAGCATCTGAGCTTGCAGTTTTCCTGTGGAGCCTTACCAAACAGGCCACCTCTTAGAAGGCATTTGTCGACAGGTTCTGGTTTCATTCCAAAGTAGACTTCCTTCTTGTGAATCTGCATCTTGTGACTGGGTTGTATTCAACTGGCTTTTACATGGGAGTATTCCCATTAAAATTAATAGACCATGGTAAATTGGTCATGGTAATTAATTTCAGTGGGTCTACTCTGAGTAAAAGTGGATAGTGCAAAGCAGATTGCCATTTCCCTCCCCACTTCATTCTTACTGCTGACATCTCTCTCTCTCTCTCTCTCTCTCTCAAAAAACAGAAATAGGTAACACTGTCCTTTTAATCCTTAGGTTTTGCTGTTGGCACTAAGGCAACTTATGTTGCTTTGATCAAAATGTTTACCAACCTGATTGTATGCTTCCCCTGCCCCTTTCCTCCAAAGGAAAAACAAACAAACAATAATGTACTGTGATCTTCCTTTGACAGTCTCCTTGACTCTTTGGACTGGGCCAGGTATTGCCTGATATGGGAGAATGCAGCACGCTTTAAAGGAAGGCTATGTGTTTTGGGAGGGCTCTACCCTTTTCCCCAATGTATGAATGTGAAACGTTTGGTTTGTAGGGCCACTTCCCAAACTTGACTTGAGTACCACTGCTGAAATGGTACACCTGCCTCTCCTTCCCAAGTTTTTGCTTCTAAGATTTAGAGCTACCTGCTGCTGAAAACTGAACAGGCTAAACCCTGTCAGAGGCACTCTTTATCTTTTGAAGACGGTTTCATATGCAATGCCTGCCTGCCTGCCTTTTCTGCCAACTCTCAGAATTTATATAAAGCTTTAAAATCGAATTGTGGGCGAGTTAGCTGTAAGAGTTGGTTCATTGCACAGCACATTTTCCTTCCCGGAGCATGTCATTGCCTTTCTGAGCACTTCAGGCATTTGCTACCTCAATGTTTAGTTTAAATTTGCTGGTGCAAAGCTGTGCCTGCCAGCAGCATCAATAAGTTTGTGTCATGTGTGTGTCATCTCTGCACCTACATGGGAATCCTTTTTAAGCACTACGAATCAGGTTAGAAACAGTGTGGAGTTTAAGTGGCAATGTGGACTGAGCTCTCTATTCAGTGACTGTCACATTTGCCTCACTGTCACCCTTTCAACTGTATGTCTAGGGTTGTACGTTAGGATTGTTCCTTAGTGCCCGGTGGCTTCCTGAGTTGCAGCTGCTCTTCCATGCAGAACTTGTGTATTACTATCCAGGTGTAGAACTATACAGTTAACCATAAAAGGGTAAGAGCATAAACTGTTGGCACTGGCCCCATGTCATATTTCCATCCTCCATCTTCATGTGTCGCTTAGATTTTGGTTGAATCTCATTTGGGTAATGATGGGAAGCTGGCATCTTTATCCTTCATTGGGGAAGGAAGTGTCCACTACCAAAACAGGAGCATCCCGGGGGTGGAGGTGTGTTTGGAACACTCACTGGAAAGCAAAACTCTGTCTCTGCATTATTGTGCTTAACGAGTTGCAGGCTGAAATCAGTGGGAGGAGACTTCCTTATTCTTGAACAGTATAGTTGACAACAGATCTCAATCCTGCCATTTAGAAGTTTTGCCCCACAGCTAGTTCAGAAGAAGCACTTTGCTGTATGTGAGGGTTGTTTGTTGCATCTTCACACTAGAGAGTTTTCTCTGTTACATAGAGAGTTTTCTCTGTTATATGGGACTTGATAGTCATGAGAGATACTGGGAGTGAAAGGTTCGGTGTTGACACCCTTTGCAATTTCCTAAAATACCCAATTTATGTTCTTTCATTAGCTGTCTTGGTTTTGAGCAAGCAAATACCCTGTGGTCAGAAAAGTACTGTGCAATGTTGGCTTTCATTCCCCCTGCCACTTCTAGTGCTTATATCCATCCTGCTGGGGACCTCCCTCCTACTGGAACCTAAACGGAGCCTGTACCCAGAGAAAGCTTCATTTCTGCCTAGCTTGAAATTTCTCCTATGATGTAGCAGACTCCCTGGAGCTACCGGCAGCTGCTTTCAATCCATTTCTCTAAAAGGCTGGCTTGCCCACTGAGACTGTAGCTGTGCAGTTAAGACTTCCTGGATTTTATAATCCTACCAATGCTGTCCCTCTCATTGTGCTTTCTGGCAGCCCCATTCCTCTTCAGAGTGGCAGCTGTTGTCAGGCTCGGGGAAGACGGCTTTATACAGGATGCTGATAATGTGAAAGTTGGTGTAAATAAAATATATATATTATCACTATTGTTGGAACAAGCAAAAAGTTCTATTTCCTTTTTTATTACTCTTCTGTGCATATGTGGTTGTGTAGAAGACCTGAACCCACTAGCACTACACTTCCTGCTCCTATAGCATACGGATAGGAACCCTGAAGGCAAATGTGTAAAATATTTATGGTTTGTTTCTCTGCCTTGAAGTGCATTTGTTGAATTTTGTTAAATTTCAATAAAATTATTTGTAAGTCCCGGAACTTTACTTTCTGTTTCTGATTATCAATTGGTAGCGGATCATCACCCGTTAAAATGAAGGGACTGGTAGGCCCTGTTGATTCTAAATGAAAGTAAATCTCTTCTGTCTTTGTGCTGCTCTGCTACGCAAGCTACCTTAAGGCACCCTGCTAATCTTGCCTGGTGCTTGACCTTATATTCCTGAAAACCAGCATTCTTAAATGGTTAGGTTTGTGGCTTGTGGCCTAAATGCATTTCAGACTATGAACTGATTTTTCAAACATTGTCTCTTGACTGTTTTGTAGGTTAAGTTCAAGCCATTGAGTTATGCTTAGAACTCAGTTTGTAAATAGAACAGCCAGCTGTAGCTTAGTCCTCCTACAGCATCTCTGCAAATTTAAGCTTATCTCCTTAGCAAGCTTTACACAACGGTGCTGCCATTGCATAAGGCTGCAAAGCCAAGTGCAGCTGCTCCTACTCTCATTCCAAATACAAACATCCACCTACAGTAACTTTCCATTTGGACTAAAGGTAATGGGACCCCTGACCGTTAGGTCCTGTCGCGGACGACTCAGATTGCAGCGCTCATCTCGCTTTACTGGCCGAGGGAGCCGACGTACAGCTTCCGGGTCATGTGGCCAGCATGACAAAGCCGCTTCTGGCGAACCAGAGCAGCACACGGAAACGCCGTTTACCTTCCCACTGGAGCGGTACCTATTTATCTACTTGCACTTTGTGCTTTCGAACTGCTAGGTTGGCAGGAGCAGGGACCGAGCAACGGGAGCTCACCCCGTCGCGGGGATTTGAACCATCGACCTTCTGATCGGCAAGCCCTAGACTCTGTGGTTTAACCCACAGCGCCACCCACCACCTACAGTACTTCCATTTGGAGTACTGATGGGCAAATTGGTCTTATTTCTGGTGTCTCAATTTTTCACCCATAAACCCATTCTAAATCTGCAAATCTGACTATAACTCCCAAAATTCATTTTAAAATGTTTTTATCTCGATGTACACATTTCTGAATGTATTTACTCTTAAAATATATTTTTTTACACATTTTAGTACATTTCTTGAGTTGAGAACTGTATCACAGAGAAATGGGAAATCTGAAGGGATAAGTATGTTCTGATAAGTTTATTTGTTTGTGAGGTGCAAATTAGGTCAGTTTGCTTAAAAATGAGGACCAAACAATTTTCCTTCCTTCACAAACCTTGGCTATCACTTGTTGATTGCTGCAGTCTGCTGTTGCTCTCAATGGTTTGCAGAAAATTGAGTCCCGCCACCCAAAATTAACTAACTTGTCAACCTAAACAGTTCATAGATATATCTGTCTATTTGATCCAGACTTGTCTGTAGGATGTAATGGTAGGCATACAGTAAAAAGAGTTATGTGACAAGTATGTAGATTAGAGTCTAGTAGTCTACAAAGCTTATGTCACAATAAATTTGTTAGTCTTTAAGATGCCACAGGATTCTTTGTGTTTGTTGCAACAGGCAAATACCGTACCCTTCTGGAAGTTCTTAGGCACACAGTATATGCAATATAATCAATATGATCTGTTGAAATATGGACGCAATCTTATTTTTGATGGAATTCAAAGAGATTATCTGGTTTCAAGGTCTTTCAGTCTACTGTAGATGGTAATTGCTTGGAATTGTAATATGTGGACAAATTCAAAACATTATTCATGGTAGTATACAAAAGTTTGTACCATTAGAATCTGAATTAGATTAGGTATGGTGAAAATCAATAAATACTATTATATCAATGATGGGCCCATAACATCCATAAAATGGAACTAAATATCTCTAAAGACATACTGAAGTTGAAAACCATGAAATGCTGAAATACAGCTACCGGTAGATAGAAATTCATCCGTACTAATGATGCTACTTAAACAAAAGACCTTAATAATTTTAAATAAGGGTTTCAACTAAGTACTCTGAAATTGTGATTTCGAAATGGGAAGAGAAAAATAATGAGTCATGTTAAAACTATGAGGAATGGGTGTTTGATACACACACAAATATTTTAGTTACCTAATAAGAGCCTAAGAGATAGGGGTAGAAGTTAACATTAAGACAATGAAAGTTAAGACCTGCAATTCATCAGATGTTCATGTTTTTAGCTGTGAGGGTAGTGGGTAATTGGAAATGCTGTGTTCTCAGGCCAGGAAGTGTAATATATCAGATAAGCTGCAGCAGTGTGGACTCTGCCACTTCTTTTGTTTTTGCACTGATGAGTATTTATGCTGAATTATTTAATTCCTATGACTGATCACATCACAGAAGATAAAAAACCTACTATGCTAAATCTGGAGACACCTACAGAGCATCTGTCTGTCAAAGCTGCTCCTATAAATGAACCAGAGGGTAGCAGTTCGATGTCTTGAAATTAACCAAGCCAGTGCTACTGATTAACTAAAATTCTGAAAGGCCGGAAGTAATAAATTGTGACTTAGAAGCTACATTTTAACAAGCCTGTGGACCAGAGTGCCCTTTGGCCATTCATTTGGTAAATTTCCAGCCACTAGTTGCTTTCACACAATGAAACCACACACATTCCTGGATCTTGACAAATAGGAATGTACTGTAATTTCAAACTTTTTATTGTATCTTGCACCTTAACCATTAGGGTTCCTAGAGCAGCATCTGACCTATTCCAGTGTGGATTCTTTAGACTTGGTATCACACTATGATGGTAAGTTGCATGCTAACTTAGAACTGCTTCCACTATTACCGGTATGTGTGTTTCCTATGGTTCATCTTCGTAATGTCAGTCTGACAGATGGATACACTTACAAGCTAGTATGCCAATCTGTTTTATGAGACACTTCCTCTGGGAATGTGAACTCGGTATAGGAATCTGAATCTTCCATATAGTTCATCATGTGTGGCAAATGCACTTGCCTATTCCAAGTACAGGGACGCAGGGGGCGCTGTGGGTTAAACCACAGAGCCTAGGGCTTGCTGATCGGAAGGTCGGCGGTTCGAATCCCTGTGACGGGGTGAGCTCCCGTTGCTCGGTCCCTGCTCCTGCCAACCTAGCAGTTCGAAAGCATGTCAAAGTGCAAGTAGATAAATAGGTACCGCTCCGGCGGGAAGGTAAACGGTGTTTCCGTGCACTGCTCTGGTTCGCCAGAAGCGGCTTAGTCATGCTGGCCACATGACCCGGAAGCTGTATGCCGGTTCCCTCGGCCAATAAAGCGTGATGAGTGCCGCAAACCCAGCGTCATCCACAACTGGACCTAATGGTCAGGGGTCCCTTTACCTTATTCCAAGTACATACAGAAAAGCAGCTGCATATTCATATGTCACCCATCAACTGCACTAGGATTTGTGCAGTTTCCCTGCTTATGGGATGTCTGTGCTTTTAATAAATCCCTTTGGGGAAATGATTTGTGAAAGCGTCTGCAAGCATGAAAAATTAAAACATTTGAAATGGCAGCTTGTTATGCTCAAGTGCTGTGCTGCCCATGAGGGGGCAGTCTTCAGCTGCTTTGAGTGTCCCCTTCCCACTTCAAACAGCCCTGGCCGCTGTTAGGATTTTTAGTTTAATTTCTGGGTTATGGGAAGGAGTGAGGATTGTGGCTTGGCCCCCATTTAGCCTAGACAATGAGCGATTTGTTCCAACTTTGCTGTGTGCTGTGGTATTTCACCCTCTGCTGAGAGGTTTCCTTGGAATTGTGTAATATGACCAGCTTCTGCTAACCAAACCCATCAGTTTCTGGCTGCTGTGGCCATGGCAGCTCTATAATCAAGTTGTGGGCTCTCTTCTCAAGAGCAAAACGCGGTGATGATCGGGAGAGAACTCTTGTAAAAAAACTGAAGTGCCTTCTGAGTTACTGCAATGGTGATGGAAAGCTTTTTGCTCGGCTCCTCAACTTGGTTTGTTGAGGTTGCTTCCATTCTGCTGTGTCATTAATCATTAGCCAGAGGCCTATTTAGGTTTCAGTAGCCCAGCAAAATGTTCCTTATTTTGGTGTGAGCCAAAGAGACAAAAGTCAGAACTCCTTTTTATTATCATTACTTGAATATTTTTGTGCAAGCGTTTACATTTAAAGAGGATTCTTCTTCAAGCAGACAGCACTTGTTTCTTGACAATATAGAAAGCAATGTTTGTGCAAAGTCAGTTTAAGAGGACAGTCTAACTTCAAAACATTTGCTATGATTTACTATGAGTAAGCTTAACAGCACTCCTCTATCAGCATCATTACTAATACATTAGTGACTCATCTTTCCTCCAAGCTGTTCAAAGTGGCATTTATTATCTGTCCCCGCTTACTATTATATCCTCACAATGACCCTCTAAGGTAGGTTAGGCTGAAAGACAGTGACTGGTCCAAAGTAACCCAGGGAGCTTCATGGCTGAGAGGGGATTTGAACCCTGGTCTCTCATGTCCCAGTCCACCACAATAGCCACTGCACCACACGGGTTTCCTCTATAGCAAGCACGTCCAATTTCCAAGAGACTGTGATCTACTCCCACTATAAAAAAAACTATCTGAAGAAGTGTGCATGCACACGAAAGCTTATACCAAGAACAAACTTAGTTGGTCTCTAAGGTGCTACTGGACATTATATATATATATATATATATATATATATATATATATATATATATATATATATATAGACTGCATCAGACCAACACGGCTACCTACCTGAATATAAAAAAACTGGCAGTGATCTACCCATTGGACTGATCAGAGTTGTTGAGCTTTTGGGGGGGGTCGATCAGGGTCCCAGGATCGACCAGGGACATCCCGCAATCAACCAGTTGATCGTAATCGACTGGTTGGACATCCCTGCTCTATAGAGATGCAATGTTTATCTTAATTTCTTATCTTAATTTCTTTTGATCAGTTGAAAAGGTGAGCCTGGTTGTTATTTAAAAGTACGGTATATAACTATTAATGCACCATTTACAAGTCCATGGGTAAAACACTTTAAGAGGAATTCCTTTCACATGCCTTCTGGGACATATAAATGCATTATCTAAAAACAAAGAGTGCTTCTTTCCTCAGAACTATTTATATGTAAATATATGCAGATTTAATAAAACTCCTGCTTGAATAAGATTTCTTTAATCAAGTGACAGCTCTATTCACATTTCCTTTTGTGTTCTTGATAATGTTTGAATTATATGCATTTTCTTACATATATTGGCCCAAAACATGATATCACTTTGCCAAACTTATTCTGTCTGAAGCTTTTAGAAAATGGACTTCATGATAGCAAGATCTGAGATAGATTCTGAGGCCTGGGCGCTTTTCCTGAGCGTCCAGGAATCATGATCTAGACCCACAGCAAGTTCTGTCTTTGGAGCAAGAAAGAGAAGACTCCAATGAACTAAGCCCATGGCTGCGTGAGCTAATACCGGTACTTACGGTGGGGGAATTGGACTCTTGGGTGTAGAAATAGGTGTGCATCCTTCAAACACCGAGGAAACACACCAGGGAGCCTCACCTACCAGTGCTCCTCAATCTGTGCCTACCAATGTGCCTCAGAGTGTTTGAAGATGCTCATCTCTCCTTCAGATTATGTGTACTTGATGTTCACGCAGCTGCGTAAGAAGAAGCCTATTGCTATTTAGCTCGAACCGGCCTATTTCCCAAGCCAGGTCAGCACCAGGACATTTCAGTTACAACTATAGTATCAGACAGAAACCTTTGCAGGGGTCAGCAGACTTTTTCAGCAGGGGGCCGGTCCACTGTCCCTCAGACCTTGTGGGGGGCCGGACTATATTTGGGGGGGGTGAACGAATTCCTATGCCCCACAAATAACCCAGAGATGCATTTTAAATAAAAGCACACATTCTACTCATGTAAAAACACACTGATTCCTGGACTGTCTGCAGGCTGGATTTAGAAGGTGATTGGGCTGGATCCAGCCCCCTGCGCCTTAGTTTGCCTACCCATGCTTTAGTGTGTAAAATTTCAGATCCAATGTGTTAATCTCCTCAGTAAGTAGCTCTCCACAGTGCACTGCCTGGCAGTGAAAGTGCTTTCACTCTTATGTGCCTTAGGGATATTCTTTTCCTACCGGTATATAAGGTTGGCTGGATAGGTCCTATTCACCCTAGGTTTTCAGAGGCACAAGCTCAGGTAAAACACTGACTTGCTTGGCTTAAGCCATTTCCCTTAAGACCGTGGTTCCCAGTTAGCTAATTACTGACGACCCCCGTTTTCAAAACATAAGCCATGGACCCCCTACTTTTGAAAATTTGGATAACTCTATGGTAGTTACCTCTGCAAAGGAGTTTTTAGAACAAAATGTGGGGTAGCCCCTAATATGCAAAAATGGCAAAAATTTAGTTGGGAGGGAGGCACAGGATGGGGCCGAGGACCCCCCAATTAGTGGTTGGGAACCACTGCCTTAAGATATAATGACACAATGCAGAGTCAAATAGTCAGATTTTATTTTTAGCCGTGACAGTTCTATCATTAGCCCAGCATAAATAATGTGACATATATCAGTTTGGATAGGGAAGGAATTTTTCGCACTCATCCCAAAATGCTTTCTTTGCTTCAGTAATTAAACAAAGGCTTATTGGCATTAGACTCCTGAAGTTTGTAGTTGTCTTTACCCCCAAGGCCTTTTAAACCTTAAAAGGCCGCTGCAGGGCTTGCCAAGGTGAAAGGGCAAGGCATTCCAGGAACCATTAAATAAATTTCAACATCTCCTCCCCTTAGCTGGGGTCTAGAGGGATGGGAAAGATTTGGCAGGTCTCCTGCTTTGAAGAGTGAAAACCTCCCATCTCTCCCTTCCTGCCTATCCCCCAACCCTCACTTCAGCGATGATGCACTTTTGGTCTTTCCCGGTGACAAAAGGTTATTCAGTCCCAAAGGGCACATGCTATGCTGTGAGATCAGAGGAAGTGGCTAATTGGGCTCTGAAATATGTTGCCTCTGCAGTGGAAGGTCATATTTTGAGCCTGGAGAGTAACAAAGAAGGGCAGATGGCGGCGCTTGGTTTGCTCTGAACTGAGACCAGCTGGTGTAGAGTCATCACTGGATCAGATAAATGGCACTGATGAAAGGGTCACTTGGAGACAAATCTGAAACTCCTATGGAGGGGGGGTCAGAAAAATAATTCATTGCTGTGAAACCTATTGCCCCAATGACATCTCTCAGCCCTTCCCACTCCCTCTCAATGTTCCCTAGCATTTGATTGCCCTGTATTTTGAGTATAATGTATGGGGCACTTACTGCTGAGATATCATGTAGCAGCATTAGATATAATTTGGGAATCATGGCTAAAGGGATAGTAGTTAGGACAGGGTTAAAAGGGAGCAGAAGTCCATTTACTCTACCTCCTTGAAGTTAAGCTGACGCATCCACCCACATGCTTTATAGTCCCATCTTCTGGCCTCCTTAGGCCACAGGATTAGGACTGCACTGCATTAATATGCTTGCAAAGCAGTAACTCCAGATTACTCCAGCAACTGAGCACAGTGTTTGCATGTACACATACTCCGCTATTCAATTTGAATTAAAGTGCAGTAATCCTGAATATAAGTAAATCCCATCAACAGAAACATATTGGGGTAGAGCTCCATACCGTCTGTGTATTTATTTTATTACATTTTGAATTCCACTCTTCCATTAGGGGCTGAAGGTGGCTTGCAAATTCCCCCCTCCGTGTCTGGTTCACCATCCTCCACCTATTTTACCCTTCCAACAACATACCCCTCTACTGTCCCGGGAAAACCGGGACATCCTGTTTTTTCTTTCATGCAAGAGCACAGCAGCCATTTGGGGTACTGCAATCTTGCCACTTTCTTTGGGGGAGGATCTTGCACGGGAGTGTGTGGCCTTGGAAGGCAGCATCTTGGGTTTTTGCCCCAATGTGTTGGAGGACATGGCAACAACACTGTTTCGTTGGTTAGGCTGGGAAAAAGCAGCTGGCACTAGGTCATCCACTAAGCTTCAGGAATGGGTGGGAATCGGAACCTGGATTGTGTCAGTCTTCATTTGGCGTCTAGCCACCCCACCTCAGTAGAGAATGCTTTCTAATTCTAATCCTGCTTCTGGTTGTGACAGGCTCTGATGGCACAGAAAGAGGAGGGAGAATGGTCCTTCTGACTTCAATGAGTCGCAACAATCGCCTAATATTAAAACACTTAAAATAAAAAGACACCAAAACACACTCACAAAATCATACAATAATGTGCTTGAGCAGTGTTGTTCCTTCCAAAAACCAAACAATAGATGGCATGGTTTTATAATTATGATATATGACAGGAACCTAAGTGTAAACAGAGTTGTTGTACAGAGAGAGTGGTTCAGGGGAACACTCTAGACAAATAGACTTGTTATTGTTAAACTATTCTTTGCCTTGCCCTCCTATCTCTGTGAGCATAATTTTATAAAATTTTCAGCAGCAAATGTTACATAATTGTGATGGGTCAAGCAATCACGTGCTACATAACCAGAGGACCAGATTTTCTTTTGGAAGAAGTATGATGCTTTCCCAAGTAAAAATATTATCGGTTTGAGTGAAAATGGCAGTGCAAACAACTCCACATTCACACGTGTTTGAGGCACGTGCGACTGCGCACACACGCATCACCGCAAACCCAGAAATGACATGAAAAGGGACAAAAATGGTCCTAAAAGAGCGTGAAAACGAGAAATAATGGTGCAGAAACATCTAGCATTCCCAGGAGCCTTTGCAAGTGCAATCCCAGGAGCCCTTGTACTGACCTTTGAGGCCTGTGGAGAGTTGAGGTTTGAGCAAGGAGGTTTGGAAGAGTGATTATGGTGTTTGCATGCCTTACGGTTGCCATGCGTACAGGATTTCCCAGATATATTCAGAATACAGCTGTCTCTAGCAGTGTCCAGGTGGAAATCAGCCAAATGTCCGGGGAAATCCGGACATATGGCAGCCCATGCCAGCTGTTTAAAATACGGCAACCCTAATATACACAATTTCACTTAAACTCGCCGTGCATTGGAACATCACCCCCACATAAATGGGGAGTTGCCTGTATCCGTACGACTAGTTTACAGCCTTGTGAAGAGAGTCCGTGCAGCAAATGAAAAAACATATAACTATGGATGGCACCCAAAAAACACACCACTGCCCTGGTAATGTGAAAAGCTACTTAATTACTGCCCTTACCAAGTTGGCTCCAATCAAGTATGCATATGCTATTCAGAGATAAATCCTGAAAGTAGCGTGATGGATTTCACCTGGCTGTGTGCCATCCCTTAGCGTAGACCCTGGCTGGTATAAAAGAAAGACGGGGCTGTAATCTTTGTCAACTTCAGAGCCTTATCATTTCTATCAGGCTTCAGAGTGGGTGGCATGTATGTGGAATCACAAAGGAGAGGATGTCTACGCCCAAGAGAGAATAGAATAGCTCAGGATAAAGGTAAATCAAGGCCAAGTTGCTCCAGAGATTCTAGCACAAGACCTTGTGTCACTACCAGAAAGGAGCTTATATTGAAATGAGAATAATACTATGATGGTGGCTGTTATATTGTTTTAGGTTTGGTGGTGGTTGTTATAGAGGTAGAAGTAGAGGACCCCTGACAGTTAAGTCCAGTCGTGAACGACTCTGGGGTTGCGTCGCTCATCTCACCAAGGGAGCCGACGTTTGTCTGCAGACAGTTTTTCCGGGTCATGTGGCCAGCATGACTAAGCCGCTTCTGGCGAAACCAGAGCAGTGCATGAAAACACCGTTTACCTTCCTGCTGGAGCAGTACCTATTTATCTACTTGCACTTTGACATGCTTTCAAACTGCTAGGTTGGCAGGAGCTGGGACCGAGTAACGGGAGCTCACCCCGTCACAGGGATTCAAACCGCCGACCTTCCGATCAGCAAGCCCTAGGCTCAGTGGATTAGACCACAGCGCCATCGACTGTCCCTTAGTGGTTGTTATAGTGTTATAATATTATTGATGCAAAGCTTATTAGGAAACGAGCGCAAAAAAGCATGTTCTTATGGACAGTTAAACTGTTTCATAGAATAACGGCAGAGCTGGAGAGGAATAAAATGTGGTTAGAGAAGTCACAAAGAGCTGCAATTTTCTGATGTCCCTAGCGCTGAATGAGCAAAGCTGCCTTATGTTGTTGGATGGTCCAACTAGGCCAGTTTTGTCTACTTGGGTTGGCTGTGACTCTTCAAGATTTTTGGCAGAGAAGGCTCTTTTCCTGCCCTGCTACCTAAAATCATAGATATTGAATATAGGATGCTGATTAAAAAATAACAAAGGGAAATGTATATGCTTTCTTTGGGAGATTAAAGACAGATGCTTAATCACTGCCTTGAGTGACAGCGGTATGTCTGAGGCTCAGATTTCTACCTGCCACCAACACTTCTTTCTCTGACATAATTAGGATGTTTTTATGATGTCTTTGGAAATGTATTCTGGGAAACTTGGGGTTTATGTAAACCCCTTTTGCAGGGGTACCCCAAGCTTTATTGCTCTTTAACACACCCCATTGCTGTTCTGTTCTTTGTGGGAGGCAAGGGGTGCAGACTCCCAGTGGCCCTTGGTCCCTTGGGCTGATTGGAGAGTTTATTTGGTTACCCTTTGTCTTGGTTCTTTGGACAGAGAGGCTCTATTTATTATGAATTTGGTATAATGAGGCTTCAGTCTTGGGCCAGGGTTCTGCAACAATCATGTTTAACATTCCTTGCGCTGGAGGGGTGCTGTCACTCCCCACCCCACCCTGCCTTTCCTGTGGGGTGGTGTTGCCTCCGCTGCCTCCTGGCTTTCATTGTTCAGCTAGGTCTTCCTGTGACTGAGCTTCTATTTTTCCTCTCCCTGTCATATCCAGCTCAAGCCTGTGTGTCCCTCCCTTCTGCACTTCCCCTCCTTCTGTGGCATTTACACCCAGGAGGCGCTTGCATCCAGCCACCCTCCCCCAACCCACGCAACCTTTCGGCCCTTCAGCCATTGTTCCAGATGCATTGTGCACATTCCCATTCTTGCCTTTTAAGTCAGTCCCGCCAAGCCCCTGTGTGCTTCTGATCCTTTTTTCTTGGAACCCATCCAAAATGTCTGGCTACTGCAGCGGCCAGCGCTGAATCCCTTATTCTCGCCACCGCTCTGTCTCAGTAGCAACTGTAAAAACCTCTCATAACCCAGGAAGTCTCCTCCCCTCCTGTCTTTTCTCAAATACATTTCCAGACTACTTTTGAGGGCCACACACCTGTTTCCTTTACAAACTCTCCAGAGATTTTGCTGCCCCTTTGTGTATACTATTCTGGTTTTCCAAGGGATGGCTCAGGGAAATGGTCTCATCGCTAGTTATATAGATATTATCTTTGCAGAGAGACTGTTGGCCATGACTTTTCTGAGCATATATTAAGCCAATATTTTGGACCATGCTCTCACACAGGGACTAGCCTGTTGGAGTGGTATTAATGGAGCAATGAATGTGTTGGGCATGTAATTTAGAGGGAGAGCCTGTGTATGGGAGAGATCCTTAGGGAAGTGCAGCGTATGCTCTTGCTCACAAAGTCACAGTGTGTGCGTGGACACACACACACACACACACACAGAGTGTGGAGTCCCTGTGTCAAGGATGGTTGGTAAGCAGGTTAACTATCACTGGATTGCCCCAAACTGAAACACTTTTTTTCCCCATGCAGGAAGAGTGTGCTTTAGGACACAGATGAAGTGTGAGCTATACTGGTTGAGTGTCCCCCGACACTCCAATGCAGCTTTTGCACTTCTAACTGTCTGAAATGGCAAGCCAATTTTGTCCATAGAAATCAGTGAGAGTGATTGAAAGCCGAACTGCGTAGATTCTGTTTCTTCATCACACAGATAGCTCAGTTGGTAGAGCATGAGGATTGTGAGTTCAAGACCCATGTTGGGCGAAAAGATTCCTGCTTCACAGGGGGTTGGACTACATTACCCTCATGATCCTGCCCAACTCTACAATTCTTTGAGTCAATGATTCCAAGAAGAAGAGAAGAAGAAGAGTTTGGATTTGATATCCCACTTTATCACTACCTGAAGGAGTCTCAAAGCGGCTAACAATCTCCTTTCCCTTCCTCCCCCACAACAAACACTCTGTGAGGTGAGTGGGGCTGAGAGACTTCAGAGAAGTGTGACTAGCCCAAGGTCACCCAGCAGCTGCATGTGGAGGAGCGGAGACGCGAACCCGGTTCACCAGACAGAGGCGTAGCCAGCCCAGGTGGTACCCGGGGCGGATTTTTTTTTGTCACCCCCCCACCACCACCACTTTGCCAGGGCACTGGCAGAGCTGCACCCAGTGGCATAGCAAGTCACCCCCACCCCCCCCCAAAAAATGATGGTGCCACTTTGCGAGGTGTGGGGTTTTTTTGTGTGTGTGTCTATTATCTCTTTTTTTTCAATAAAGTTAAAATTTAATTTAAAAATAAAAAAAAATAAAGAAGTGTCACCCCCCTCTGATGGTGCCACTTTGTGAGGTGTGGGGGGTTGTGTGTGTGTGTGTCTATTATCTCTTTTTTCCCTCTGGGATGGAACCCGGGGCGGCCCGCCCCCATCGCCCCCCCTTGCTACGCCCCTGTCACCAGATTATGAGTCCACTGCTCTTAACCACTACACCACACTGGCTCTCAGGATCCAGGAATACTGTATGTTTTAATGCATACTGACAAGACACTGGGAGTGGATTTAGGGCAGTGCGACTGATTCCGCCACCCTGGATGCCAAGCCTAAGGAGAGCAGCAGGGCGTCACAACTATGATGTAGTGAATGGAGCAGAACGGAAGGTGAAGGGCAGGGGGCGCTGAGTTTTTGCCTTGCACAGGGCGCCACCCTGAACACACTGATAGGAAGATCAGTTTGCAAAAGTGGGATTTGCTTTTACTCTGAGGATCCCATTATTTATTTAAAGACTATGGAGCCTGTTCCTGCAGGATGCGTGTGGAGCTGTAGCAATACCAAGAGGAGCCTGGCAGCCTCTAGAGTCAGTACAGTTATGCCTTGGAAACTGTACGGAATCTGTTCCAGAAGTCTGTTCGACTTCCAAAATGTTCAGAAACCAAAGCACAGCTTCTGATTGGCTGCAGGAAGCTCATGCAGCCAATCGGAAGCCACAGAAGCCCCGTCGGATGTTCGGCTTCCAAAAATAGTTCGCAAACCGGAACAGTCACTTCCGGGTTTGCGACGCTCGAGAGCCAAAACGTTTGAGAACTAAGCTGTTCAAAATCCAAGGTACAACTGTAATTTGTGCTGCCTAATACTTTATTGTAATTTCTATACTTTATTGTAATTTTTACTGTTGTTAGCCGCCCTGAGCCCGGTTTCGGCTGGGGAGGGCGGGGTATAAATAAAATTTATTATTATTATTATTATTTATTAATGCAGATACCTAGTTTTGAAGTGACTATACCTTGCCAAGTATAGTCACAATGTGACTATAAAAGCTCAGTTTGCCCCTATTCCTAGTTTGCACACTTGCTAGAGTTCCTTGCTCGGGTTATTAATTTTTGCTTCCCCCACCCCTGCACTTCTCTATGTGGATTGAGCATTGGGAAGCTAACCCAGGACCCTGTAAAAGAAGAGTAGTGGAAGAAATGAGAAGTGGAACATCCATGATCAGGAGGGGAAGGGTGGGCAGGGGCAGTGCTGGAACATGCCAGGCAAAGATCTGTTTTCCCAACCAAATCTCCAATTTGTTCAACTTACATTATTTTCCCCTTTCTGGTTATTCCATCTGTGATGACCTCTGAACAATAAAAGTCAGGCCGGGGTTCCCCTGGCAGCAGTCCTGCTCCCCATCTGCTCATTTCCTTCCTTCCCCGGCTCTCCCTGATGCTTCTCTTCAGGCTATCTTTACTTCACCATCTAAGTTTTTTAAACTTCTACAAGTTGCGCTTGCTCATTGGATATGTATGATATCACACCTACGTCAATAGCTACTAGCAAATCCAAGGCCTCGACCTATGTCCACCCCTGCCCCTTGCTGAAGGCATGACTGGTATTTAGTGGCTAGAATGATGTTCTTGGATCAGGGAGGCCTAAGTTCAAATCCTGTCACTACCTCTCAACCTATGCTGCCTCATATAGCTGTTTAGAGAATAAAATGAGGGGGGAGGACGAGGATTCAAAGGTCATAAATAAGGTGGATGTGCTTAAAGCTGTTGCCATATGAGTTGCAAAGCAGACTGTAAAGGGATTAAAAACCCTGCATCGAAAGCAACAGAGAGATTAAGGAGAATTAATCGAGATGCATTCCCTTGTCTCTCTCCTGGAAGAGGTAATCATGCAGGGTGATCAAGGCAGTTTCTGTGCCAAAACAGGGTATTAACTCAGCTTGAAATGGATCTAGAGGATTGGTTTCATCCAAGCATGTCTGGATCTGGCCTCTCACCACCCACCTGAGGTCATAGAATCATAGAGTTGGAAGAGACCACAAGGGCCATCCTGTCCAACCCCCTGCCAAGCAGGAAACACCATCAAAGCATTCCTGACAGGTGGCTGTCAAGCCTCTGCTTAAAGACCTCCAAAGAAGGGGACTCCACCACACTCCTTGGCAGCAAATCCCACTGTCGAACAGCTCTTACTGTCAGGAAATTCTTCCTAATGTTTAGGTGGAATCTTCTTTCTTGTAGTTTGAATCCATTGCTCCGTGTCCGCTTCTCTGGAGCAGCAGAAAACAACCTTTCTCCCTCCTCTATATGACATCCTTTTATATATTTGAACATGGCTATCATATCACCCCTTAACCTTCTCTTCTCCAGGCTAAACATACCCAGCTCCCTAAGCCGTTCCTCATAAGGCATCGTTTCCAGGCCTTTGACCATTTTGGTTGCCCTCCTCTGGACATGTTCCAGGTCCTTGCCCAAGACATGTTCCAGGTCCTTGCCCAAGAAGGGGAGATTAGTGACTGACTGGTAGTTACTTGTATTTTTTGAGTCCAGGGAGGGTTTATTAAGAAGTGGTTGTAACCACTACCTCCTTTAAGCAGGCAGGGACCACCCCAGGGATCACAAGGAGGCATTAACCACCTCCCTGCCACAGCAGTATCTTCCTTGCTAGTTTTTATCAGCCATGAAGGGCAAGAGTACAGGTATTCAGACCAAGCCAAGCACTTTGTCCATGCCTTACTAAACATGAACTCTTCCAACACAACAGCACCAGCCAGTGTTCTGGACACCTCTTGAGACTCATCTGCTGTAACAGTGGAATCAAGGTCCCGGCAGAGACAAGTGGTTTTCACCTCAAAATGTTTTGCAAACAGGTCACAATGAGCTACTGTTGGTTCTACCACCTCCTTTGGGCCAGAATGCAATTGGCTCAGTACTACCCGGAAAACCTCCCTTGAATGGCATAGTGAGGATGCAATGGAGGCAGCACAGCATGCCTTTGCTGCCACCAAGTAAGCTCTGGCATATACTGATAACTTCTGCAAATTACCTGTGAGCACCCAGTTTTCTTCCATCCCAAACTATCTATTCCAAGTGCTATACAGTGGTTTGTCTTTCTTTAATAACTATTTCCTGAACAACCTACTTATAAGAGCCGAGCTTCAAAAAAAGGGTAATTTGCAGGAAGCAATCTGCAAATTAAACAAACAAGGAAAACAATATCTGGAAGATGTCAATTGCATTTCAAATTCAGACTGGTATCTACAAAGAGGTAGATAAAAAGACACATTCACCTCTTAAAAAGCAGCATGATATGACTTAAACATCCCTGCTTATAATATACATTATAAAATGAAGAAATTATTTGAAAATAAAGTAGGGTTTTTTGGGTGGTAGTGGGACATTCAGCACAGTTGAGGACACCATGATGAAAGGAATAAAAATCAAACCATTTTAGGGGCAGATCAGAGATTTGCTTTGAGCTGAGAAGCATTTTGCAGGCATTGTCATAGGTAAATTTCCTGTTGACCCATTTTGAGGGGTGGGATGTTGGGGGGTGCAGTGAGTTGGGGGTGTTTCCTTGTCTTCTTTGTGTTCTGTGCTGTCCTGTCCTGTGTGGATGGGAAGGCAAAAATGTCACTTCCTGACTACGTGCCGGAATCAATCTTTCATCAGCAGAGGAAAGTAGGAAACCTAGAAGACCTGCATAATAGGTTCCCAAAGAAAGGGGCGTTATCTCTTGGGAGCCTTGGCTGCTCCAACCACAATGTCAGGGAATTATCAACCCTTACAATGTCCTCACAGTCATTGTCTACGATTGCTTGGATGATGCACACTGGTGAGATTCTGCTGATAAAAGAAGAATGTCATATGAGAACAGCACAGTTCAATAAGTTCCTCCATAACCTTCAACTGTCCCAGCAGCAGTTGGAACGGCTGAGGACTGAGAGGAGGCATCTAACACCTCCAACACCTCCTTCCAGAGCCCAGGGGCTGGTCTATAAGAGACAACAGAAACCAGTGAGGAAGCCCTGACCTGCAAGGGACTAACACACAGTCAGTTTCTGGGCAGGAGATTCAACTGCTGCAGACTGGCACTTGCTGGAACATCAGAGAACTAAGAGGAGAAATTTATATATACCTTTGCCCTGCTCTAGTAGCTACTGTCCATAGTATTGTCTATTTTACTGTATTGTAAGCTGCCTCGATAACTTTTGATTTTTTTTGGTACAGTCTAAATACTCCAAAATAAACAAGACAGACCAAAACAAATCGAAAGCCAGGGTTTAACAACATGCTTTCTGTCTTCCTGTAAAAAAATGTTGTTGTTGTTTTTAAAAAAAGAATAAAATAAAATTCAGTTTAAGGAAAAGTTTTGTGTAACTCAAAAGCTTGCATTTCACATTTTAAAATTTACTAGGTCCTAATAAATGTGTTGTGATACTGTCCCAGCAGATCTTTGACTCTTTGGCTCCATGCCTTGTTTGAGTATATGTTGTCCAGTGTTGTCTCTCCGCATTACCCACAGAGCTGGCATGGAACTGAGTTTGAACAGCTGTTCCTTCTATTCCTCCTTGAACCTTCTGGAGGGGTGACTCACTGGCTGTTTCCTTTCCCGAATACAACTCCCGTCCCCATAACCGTCCTGCCATTCAGATACTCTGGCATCGAGCTCGGTCCAAATGTAGGGCAGTTGCCCCTGCACTTTAGATGTGTTTTTTCTGCAGCACTGCATCCTCCCGCCTCCCCGTTCTTCCTTCTCCTGCTGTGCCACCCAAAGGCCTGGCCTGCCAAAGCGCCTGTCTCAAACCCAGTTGAAACCCCTGAAACTTAAAAGGTGTAAAGGAATAACTGGCTCCCATCGGCACTCATATGTTTGATATATAGTGGGTATGGATAAATGGAGCTCTGAATGAAATCCACAGGTTTTTACCTAGCCATGCACCTCTTTTTTAGCCTCATCATGCTCCCTCCCCCACAGGTCAAGTTCCAAAAACAATAGCTGCCAAAAAAGGGCAAGGGGGCTGGAATTCCCCCCCCCCCTGTAATTCAAGCACTGGATTAGAGAAATACATGGATGATCCATGGCTAATAGTCATGATGGTTATATGATACCTCCAGGATCAATGACAGTATGCCTCTAAATGCCAATTGCAAGGAAATAGCTGTGGAAGAGTGTTCTTGCCCTCACGGTCTACTTGCGGGCTCCCCATTGTCTGCTGTGAGAAACAGGAAGGAGGACTAGATAAAAGACTTTGGGCTGATGCAGCAGGCCTCTTCTCAAATTCTTTTGACCTTTGCCCGTCTTTCTTTGAACTGCAGACCCTCCTGCCATATCTCAGGCTGCTTTCTAGAGTCTTGTCAGTCTTGAACATTGCCTGCCAGGGGACATGGCATTGGGGGGGCACTGCAGTTTGAGAAAGCCTCTCACAAGTGTGCAGGGCGAGTTGTGTGGTTCCTTGGATCCTGGTAAATCATGTACAAAAGAGATATATAAAGGAAATCTTTCTCCAGCTCCTAGTGGAAAATCCCTAACTCAGCCCTTCCTGGAACAGTCCCTTCCCCCCCGCCCTGCCAAACCCAGAAGACAAACCTTCCTTTGAACCATGCAGCAAAACCCCAGTACTGCTCCAGATAGCTGTGCTCTGTTCCCAGTTCCCTCTTTTGCTGATCCAGGTTCTTGAGATGCCAGGCCAGGTCTTGCTCTTCACAGCAGCACTTCCTATACAAGCCAATGGGGTCAAGATCTGCAGTGTAAGGTATGCCCAGTGCCATGCCAGAGACTTCTTTCCTTTCCCTCTAGAGACACCATGTCACCATGGACACCATGTCTACACAAAATTCTAATATATTGGATCCAAAAATGATATGTTGATGCTGCATCCCTAAATATTGTTGTGAGTTTGTGGGTGCCTTGACTCCCCTAAATTCCTTGTTCTAGTGGGTACTGGAGTTTAATCAAGGCTTAGCTTCCAGATGCTGGATTTAGTGAAGTGTTAAAATGCAGGCCAAACCAGTTTCCCATTCAGGAAATTGCATGGGAGAAGAGCCATTATGGAGAACGAAAGGAAGGTAATGGGCGATGAACAAAGCAAACAATCTGTGCCAGGTGGGTGTGAGCCCCTCCTTTCACAGAAGGATACACGAAGCAGGGTTGAGTTTATGATTGCAGTTGGCTGGGATGTGGCAGAAAATAGTACCAGTCTATAAAACGCAGCAAACTGGAGCAGAGCCTCAGAGAGCCATGGCAGATTTCTGTTTGGATCCAAGGCCTCAGCCATGGGAGAAGCAAAACCCTATAGGAGTGTTAATGCTGTGAGCCTCTTCCGCCACAGGCTCAGGTTATATATATGTGTAAATGAACCATATACCATAAAGACACCACAGTCTCTGCTGTGCCTCATTTCCAAAAGGAAACATGAACCCTGGCTAAGTGCCTGGAATCTCTGGAGTCTCTTCCACCGCTCATGGAGATTGGGGTGGCGTGGAACAATATATTCACTAGGCAACCCCAGTGTGACTTACTTCAGAGTAAACAGGCATAGGGTTGTGTTTTAAGTTTCTTTTAGTGTAATGGGGAATCTCTGGCCCTCCATATGTTGCCAAACTGCAGTTTCCATCAGCCTCAGTCAGGGAGTTGTAGTTCAGCAATACTGTATCTGGAGGGCCAAAGGTTCCCCACACCGGTCTTAGAGCCTTTAATCCTCTCAGTATAAACCAGCACGACCTGCTGGTGCTCAGCAGTGTACTGGTTGGGCATCCTGTTGTGCGTCAGAAGGATCTTTATGTCAGCACAAATTCTGGAATGTTCTCATCTGTGTTTGTGTTTTTCTGAGCCCTCTAGAGAATGGGATGTGCTGCTGTAAATCATGAGTCGTATCCAGTGTTAGTCATAGAGCAGAGCCATCAAAATTAATGGACAGGACCACCTCAGGTAGTAAAACTTTAGTTGGCTATAACCCAACGTTTCCCATACTCAGTGCAACCCAGCATGACATCCTCTGTAGGATCCCAGTTTAACAAGAGATGTAAACCATATTCCATGCCTCATTCCTTGTTGGATACCTAGGACTAAGCTCTAAAACCCAACCCCACCTTCCTGGATTAAAAATGAAAGACCCAGTCTCTCCCACATTACTCTTTGATTTCCAAGACTGAAGAGAATAGGCTCTTAATGCCTGAATGCCCACGTAGGCAAATTCATACACTCAGCTTTGAGATGGAATATTTCCCTTTAAGATTAAGAAAATGGCCTTACAGGATTGCAGGTCACCTTGCAACAGAGCAGAGTAACCTGCTGCAAGTGGTGTTGTGCAGGGGTCGGCAAGGTTTACCGGGCATGGGCCAGATCACTCCCGCGGAGATCCTCTGTGGGCCAGACCGGCACAGCGCGATGCTGGAAATTGCGTCTGCGCATGCCCGGATGCCAAAAATTGCGCCTGCACAGAAGCAATTTTCAGCATCTGGGCATGCACAGAAGTGATTTCTGACGCCGTGGACATGTGCAGACGCAATTTCTGGCATCTGGGCATGCGCAGAAGCGATTTCTGGAGCCGCAGAAGAGAGTCCCTGCCCCGCGCTGCGCCGGTTTAGCACAGCGCACAGGGACTCGCCGAGCAGGCAGCTTGGTTCAGGGGCGGCTCATGGGCCGGTTAAACGGCCTCTGTGGGCCACTTCCGGCCCATGGGCCTTAGGTTGCCGACCCCTGGTGTTGTGGGTAGGGAGGGTGGTGCCGTATCTTGAAGAATACTGAACCTGCCCATCCCACTCTCTTTAAAAAATAAATAAATCCATTCTGCAACTTTTCTGCATGAGTGATTCTGTGATTTTCTTCTCTTGGACTATTCCCCATTCCCCCCTTCGAGCTGCAGTGAGGATTCACTGCTCCTGTACTGCTCAGATTCCTTGTGTGAGTCTATAGCCAAGTAGGTAGCTATAGTCAGGAACACTCTGGAAGACTTCATTTCCTTTTAATCTCCTCGTGATCCTGAAAAACACTGCAGAGTTGCATCTTTGGGGCAGGAAGGAACCTACGCTCAAATGCTGACTCAGTTCTTCTGGCATCACCATCAGCACTTTGACAAGCAGAGGAAATCCTGCTATCAGGATACTGAGATGTGTCCTTACCTTCAAACTGAGATCACTGGGATTGCAAGGTCAATTGTAAGTACTGACCAGATATTTCCAAGCGCTGCAAAAGTGTTGCAACTGCACTGGCTTGCTGATGCGGTGAATAGGACGTGGGAGATTGGCAGTGATGGTGGGGGTATAGATGCGCCAATAGGATTCATTTTATGCCAGGAGTTATTTTAAAATAACAGTACCTTGATTCACTTCAGCTTCTGACCTGTTTGCACTCCCATGGGTGAATGAGAGGCAGAAGGAAGTGGAAAGAGAATCACCCACCTCTGGCAAAAGCATGCTCCAGGCCTTTGACTCATCTCTCTTTAATGACAGATAAATGCTTATTTAAACAGTAGCAGGCGTCTGTCATCATTGGTGTGTAGAGTGATGCACGAGTAGCTTGCAATAATGAGCTGCAAGGAATGGCTAAGCTAGAGGTTTGCAAGAGACTGTCTAGGGCAGGCATAGGCAACCTTGGCTCTCCTGATGTTTTGGAACTACAACTCCCACGATCCCTAGCTAACAGGGCCAGTGGTCAGGGATGATGGGAATTGTAGTCCCAAAACATCTGGAGAGCCAAGGTTGCCTATGCCTGGTCTAGGGTATCTGCTGAGAAATCCGTTGTCCCTTTGAGGTTGAGGCTGAGCAGCTCAAACAGAGCCTCTCAGACTTGTTCTTGGAGCAGTTCTGGTGTTCTGTGGAGACCTGGCAAGAACGTCCCCTATTACTCTGGCTTGGATTCTTTTTCCAGTGGCTAAACCTAATAAAGACAGCTAATTATATAAATATATTTTCCGCCTTTTGCATGGAAACAAGTTCTTGATGATGCAACACTGAAGCAATGAAAAAATTGTCTACAAGGCAATTTATTATTATTAAGAGGCAGTTAAATGCATATTCAGGATATGGAGAAACTGCAGTGTGGTGTCCTGAGTTGGCTTAAGGAACTTCTGTCCTGAGTTGTTTTTTCCTCTACTCAGTACAGTATAAGCAGGAGCAACCCTTGATTCAAAGCTGGATGATGAAGACATGAGCTAAATGGGTGCCCACCATCTCAGCCTCCTGCCATCTAAAAAAAAAGTGTTCTAGGCCTATTTCCGAAGTGTTCTTCTGCATGGCCTTGGTTCTTACATCACGGTCTTTTATGTCTTATCTGGCGCTCTTGCTTCTCTGAATTTCCTGTTCTTGCACAAAGTCTTCACCTGTTTGTTAGGCCCCAGGCAGCTGATTTTGAGTGTCGCGGAAAGGCAGCAAATATCAAAGGTACCTGCCTCAGAATATTTACAGCTGAGACTTAATAGCAAATACTTTCAAACAAAGGCCCCCACGCTGGCGCCTGTGCTCTGCTCAAAGAGTTTAACCAGTTGCTGCAGCTCTTTTAAAAGTAAGCAAGGGTGCTTGACTGGGCTACTTTTAGCTAGTGGGTAGATATTACTGCTTGAGATAAAAGTACATTGTACAGTAGTGAGAAATTATAGAGAGAGCGGAGGAGCATCTGTCTGAATGAAAAGGATTCTCTACTAGACTATTACAATGGAAAAATGAATAGAGCTTTCTGCATGGATAAGGTCAATCTACATCTATTGGATAATAAAAGGAGAGTTAAGATGGCCTAACATTACATTATTTAGGGAAAGATTCAGTTCTTTCAGTTTCTGAGGTCACACGAAGAAGACTTGCTTCTGTTTTCTTCAGTCCATAATTTGTTGCTCCAGGCAGAGTCTTTTTTGAGACAATGCTGGAATCAATTCTCCCTTGAGATTCACCTCATAAATACCATAGAACATTATTATTTAGATGTACAGTGGTACCCCGGGTTAAGAACCTAATTCATTCTGGAGGTCTGTTCTTAACCTGAAACCGTTCTTAACCTGAGGTACCACTTTAGCTAATGGGGCCTCCCACTGCCGCTGCGTGATTTCTGTTCTCATCCTGAAGCAAAGTTCTTAACCCGAGGTAATATTTCTGGGTTAGCAGAGTCTGTAACCTGAAGCGTCTGTAACCCGAGGTACCACTGTACATTGAAATGTATGTTTTAAAACTGAAACTGGATTACTATTTTAATTTGTCCAGATGACCCTCAGGGTCCCTTCCAACTCTACAGTTCTCTGATTCGATGATCGTAAAACACCCCATTTTAAATTTGGTGGGAATATCTTTTTAAATAAGCAAACAAAAACAAATAGCTACTGTATGTTGTCTCAAGCATTTACAGCATTCCATTGTTAAAGTCTGGATCCTGGGCTTACATAGATCCAACTCTTTCTGAAAGCTTCTTTAATTGTTCCTTGATCTGGTCAGGGTAGCCTTTGAGAACCAATAGGGAGCATCTGGGGACAGCAACAAACAGTGTGCCTACCGGTAATTAAAAACAAATGGCATTTAAACATTGCTTTGGGACTTTGTCAAGGACAACAGAATACCTTGAATATTCAGAAAAGAATTGGGGAAGACTGTAGTGAAGAAAATATAAATAGTGCACTATGATTATTGCAAAGTGTTCAATGTGTGTCTGCCGTTAAAGACAACTAGGAGACTTCAGCTGGTGTGAAATGGCCTGATTAGTAATCCAGGTATCTTCTATCTAGTCCAAGTGGCCTATAAACGCCAACTAGTGAGCAGCTTTCCTGCTTTTCTCCCACTTCATTGTGACAGCCTATAAACAAAATTGATCTGAAGAAAATGAAAAAGATAGCTTCCCAGGCCTAGGATTCTCCAGCTCTTCCATACAGATAAGGTACACCCCACATATTACATACAATGAATGATTACAGAAACATTTTGCTGTGAAATATTCCTACCACAGCCAATTATAGTTCCCTGACATTGCATATATGTTTGACACACATCTAGGATCTACATTTACTTTTAATTTAGTTATTTGTTAAGAATACTTGTATCCCGCCCATCACATTAGCATGTAAAGCAGACCTAAAACATGTCTGCCAGATGACCGTATACTTGTCCAGATTCTTTCTAATGGCCAGTGAAAATATTTCAATGCCTTATCTGGGCCATTTGTTCTAGCCTCTAATGTAAATCATCTCTCCTACCATTTAAATCAGGGATGGAGAACATATGGCCCTCCAGATGTTGGACAACAACAACACATCATCTCTGACTTTTGGCTAAGTTGGTTGGAAGTTGGAGTCCAACATCTGGAGAGTCATAGTTCTCAATGCCTGCCAGAATGCTAGTTTTAAACCCTTATGTCTGACAGCTAGGTTTGGGGGGGCTTTAAAAGGGGGGTTGCATCAGATAGCATTAAGTAATGCCAGTTATTATCTCTAGTCTGAAGTGGTAAGGTCCAATAAGAGGTCTACCACCTCAATGAGAACTGGGTCTCCAACATGCCAAGGGTCTGGTGCATACATAAGGTGCAGAGCTATGTTCTTCAACCGTGGGTTCCCAGATGCTGTTGGACTACAGACCCCACCATCCCCTGCCATCTTAGTCAATAGTCAGGGAATATGGAAGTTGTAGTCCAGCTCCATCTGGGGGCCCATGGTTGAAGAATAGTGGTGTACAGACCAGCAGTGTAACCCAGGGGTAGGAAACCTAAGGCCCGTGGGCCGGATGCGGCCCAATCGCCTTCTCAATCTGGCCCGCAGACAGATCAGCGTGTTTTTACATGAGTAGAATGTGTCCTTTTATTTAAAATGCATTTCTGGGTTATTTGTGGGGCATAGGAATTCGTTTATTATATTTTTCAAAATATAGTCTGGCCCACCACATGGTCTGAGGGATGGTGGACCGTCCCACAGCTGAAAAAGGTTGCTGACCCCTGGTGTAACCCATAGTAGCCCAGAGACTATTATCAGCCTCATTTAAATGAAATGCCTAAAAGCGATCATCAGAGAAATGTACAAAATGTGCTAAACAGAATTACGCTTCCAGCAGGAGTCAATGCGGGGGGTTGTTGTGTGAATGGACATTAAGGAACAGCTCAGGGGGCCCAGAGTGCTGGGGATTAACAGGCACTGTTTCACTCCCTGTTCTGGAATGTCAGCAAGTGTTCTCGTATTTCCTGCCTGTTATGAGCCTGGCTTCCTGCGTTTCTTTGGGATTTTCCTTCGGCTCGGGCGCATGTGGGTTTCCTGTGCTGTCAAGAAGTCAGATGGAACTGTGTGTTATCTCCTCAACATGCTGAAGCTTGTTTGTTCGAAGCAGGGAGAGGCGAAGGGCAGCTTTATTGTGTAACTCAGCCACAGGGGCTGCCACCAGTCACAGGCGGCAAAGACCACACATCTGAGGGGTCGGGGGAAGTTAAAATGTCCCTACAAGCCTACTTCCCTTGGGGAACTGAGCCTTAGGTCATCAGCTTGGCATACGAAACATCCCAGACTCCATTCCCGGCATCTCCAGATCTGGCAGGGAAAGACCCCTACATGAAACCCTGGAGAGCTACTGCCAGTCAGTGTAGACAATATTGACCTAGATGGACCAACAGCCTGATTCAGTATAAGGCAGCTTCCTGTCTTCCTACAGTCAGGTGAGGGCACAGTAGGGAACTGACGATAGATGAGAGGAAACACTGACAGCCTGATATGTGCTGCCTGCAGCAGTTGATCTCAGAAATGAGAGATCCTGGGGCTGAGGCCTGCCTGGAATCATAGAAAAAAACAGATTTCAAGGAGAAGCCTTCTCTTTGACCTGTGACTGGGAAACACACACAGCTTCTCCCAAATGCCAGAAGGGGCACTGCTGTAGCCACCCAAGGATTAGGAGAGTGAGCCCTGCAGAAACCCAAAAGCTCTTTCTTATTTTACATGTTCCAGGATTCAGATGTAGTACTGAAAACAAGTTCTGGGGATTAATCCTGGTGTACCTAGTGCAAGTTACTCAAACTGTATAGATGGGAGGAAAACTGAGGGGGGTTTTGTTTGTTTGTTTGTTTGTTTGTTTGTTTGTTTGTTTGTTTGGAAGGATCAAGTGGCTAGAGGAAAGTGATGGAGACACAGCCACCTTAGGGACCAGATGCCCGGGGTCAGGGAGAGGTGGTGAGGTGTTGGAGGACAGAACCTGCTCTGCACACACATACCCCTGAGCTATCCTGTTATTGGATGCTGTGAATAATGTTGCCCAGTTGCGAGTGCTGAAGGAAGATTCAACTGGCCGTATGATCAGCTTCTGGAATGGGGGAGATGGAGAACTTGTCCTTCACCTCAGGCAGCAAAAAATGTCTTGGGCCGACCCAAGATTGGGTCCTGGCCGAAAGGATGCGATTAAGGGCCCTTTCACTTCCCTGCGCAATCGTTGCACATTTCTCTTTTGTTTCACATAGTTCATACACCCTCCGAAGGCTGTTTTTCTGTTTCAGAGATACTGCTTTATCATACAGGCCACAATGTTTTCTCAGGAGGAAATGTAGTATTTCCCTCAGATAATGTATTTATTATCTCCATTCAGGTTTCCCTGTGGGCTGTGGCTATATGCACACCGCACATTTAAATAATGCTCTCTCTCTCTCGCTCTCTCTCTCACTCACACACACACACACACCGCAATAAAAGAATCACCCCTCACAGTTTTAAAATTCCCAGCACCTTTAGCAAACTACAGTTGAGAGGGGAAATGTGCTTTAAATGTTTGATGTATATGAGACTGTCCTGGCCCTCATTGCCAGATGAAGAACTCAAACTCCCGGTTCTGCCAAAGACTTTCATGCTCAACTCAGATTGGTACATTGGTACAGGTTACAAGGCTCAGCAGGATTTTCACAGGGCAAAATACAGGCCAAGCAGAAGTGTGGATGAGCTCACATCCTCTTCCCTGGATCCAGATTTCAGCTAGACCCCTCCCTGGGCTCGGGCAGGTCCTGATTCCACCACCCACATCTTGGTAGGACCCTCGCCAGGGTCCTCCAGCTCCAACTCCCATTCCTCTGCAGATGCCTCCATGACACCCCCATGGCACTCATGACAGAGACAAATTCTAGGCCCCACCATACTTAAATGAGCACACCATTTGGGGCACCCCATTTTCTATTTTCAATTCTTTGGTGGTCACGTGTGTCCCTGTTGAACAATTGCTCTGTGGGAACAGAGAGCTCATGTGGTCAGTAAGACTATTCTACGCTGCACACACACAAACACAGCAGTGTCTTGCTATTCCGTGACCCTTTTGTTGAGACTTTTTTTTTTTTAATGCTTTGGAGGCTATGTAAGCTTCCTAATTTACCTGAGCAGGAATGTTTCTCTGCCCAGATTATTATTATTAAATAATATCCAGAAGCCCGAGTATGTATCCTCCTTCCACATATTGCAAGAAGATATCACAACAGAGTCTTTAAAAAAGAAGTTTTAGGTGTCCAAAGCAAAAGCTGGGCCTAGGGCATATTTGGGCTTAGTTCTCCCTGAAGTAGTAAACATGTGGGATGAAACTCTTCCGTCTGTATGTGTTGGGTCAGATGATTAAATGCACTTCCAAACCGGGTCAAAAAACCAGTTTGGCTCCCCTCACATGCACATTTGCATACATATGCATACAGGCTGGGAGCATCAATAGCGCCCCTCTAGAGGCTTCACCAGGGCAAAAAACCTGGCTACACATCATCCCCCAATAGCTACAGCTCTGTCCAAACAATTTAAAAAACCAAACAAACCTAGATATAGATAATGAGATATCAGGGTGCTGTAGTCTTGCCCAGTCTTCTACATGTAAGGTGTATGTTGAGAAATCCAGCCATGTAAGCCTCTGCCTACAGCCAGGAATGGTGCATACCCTCAATGAAACCTTTTATTTGTACAGAAAGGCTCTCTCTTAAAGGCATGGCCAGCCCTACTATGAGACAAAGGGAGGAAAAAACTAGATAGCAAGTAAAAAAATTATTTGCCTTTACCGGTAAGATGCAGGTTGTTGTTTTTTAATGCAAATATCATGGGAAGGTGATAATTGTTGGGGTTGCAGCAGATATAGAGGGAGAACTTAAATACTTTCACTCTCTGATGTGGTTGAGGGGAAAAACCTTCCTCTGAAAGTGCTATTTGCATTGGGAATAACTTTCCATCTGATGCTAACGGGTGAGGGGGGTCCTCTCCATACAAATTTACTATTTATTTTATTACATTTATATACCACCTTTTCCTCAAGGTGGTGTACATGGTTCACCACTCCCCATTTTATCCACACAACAACCTTGTGAGGTGGGTTAGATAGTGACTGACCCAAGATCACTTAGTAAGCTTCACGGCTTAGTGGGGATTTGAACTCTGGTCACCCATGTAATAGTTCAACACTCTACGGCAGCACACTGTCTCTCCATACAAATAACACTTTCACAATGCAATCCTATGCATCAAAAAGTTCAATAGGATTTATTCCCTGGCATGTGCAGATAGGCTTGCAGCCTCAGAGAAGCCAGAGGGGTTCACTTCAGGACCACAATAGGGGAAGAAAGGGTTAAGCTCCTCCCCTCCCTTGCCACTGTGATTCTGATAATAAGCTCTCCCCAACTGATGCTACTTGCATTTAAAAACAAACATGCGTATTAAATGCAAATGTCATATTAAATGATATAACTGGATTTGGGTGTCACTGAAGAGTAAAACATGGTCAGCGCTTTTTCTAGGTATATGTTTAAATAAAACTAATTAAACATAACACTAGATTTTCTTCCCCAGAGACCTTAAGAGGTGGAGAAGAACAGCTTCCTTGGGCAGTGTGTGTGTGTGTGTGTGTGTGTGTGTGTGTGTGTGTGTGAAAGTATCCAAATATCACTTAACCTGAGGGCACATTCAGAGATAGAAATGTGTTGCCTTGCATGTTGTTAATGAAAACAGAAGACAGCCAGTTTTTACATTCAAATTTTATGCATGGGAAATGCAAAAAGAAAAGAAACAAGTGTTACATGTGAAAACAGCCTTTCCAAGATGATGTGGCATTTCTAAATCCCAGATCTGCAGAGGCTGTCAGATAACAAAAATCTCCCCTTCCACCTCTTTCCTCAGTGCTTATCAGCCAGGCCTTTGGAGCCGTCCAGCTCTATTGTGTGGGGACAAACTTCTGCGCTCCTTCCCAGTCTAGCCACCCCCTTTGAGAGCCCCATTGTGAGGGCAGGCTGTGGCAACTCCTTTATCTGGAGAGATTTGCAGCCTTGCCCAAGTGCATTCATCCAGCCTCTCCCTCCTACTGGGAATTTTATCCTCTGAAGAAGTGGAAAGGGCTCAGTCCTTTGAGGAGCCATCTAGCCAGCCCTCCCCCCCCCTCCTAGAGGAGGGAGGGGGCAGGGGAGAGCTGTGATCAGATTGCAGATGGGCTGCCCTTTGGTTTCCCCTCCCCCATCCCGGATCTGCTTTGGAACAAGGCAGAGGAACTGGGGGGTCGGACTGAACAGGTGGCTGGGGGGGGGGGTGGACAGCAACACTGGTTAGGCAGCCTGTGGTGTCCAACTGAGGCCTCTCAGCCAGCAAGCACACTTTGCAAGATCTCTCAGCTTAGGGATTCTTACAAAGATTTCTAGAGGGGTCGCCATCTTACCCTGTTGACAGCAAAAACAGCAATGGGTCTTGTGGGTCCAACATATTTATTATGGCATAAGCTTTTGTGGACTAGAATTCATCTCACACACACACACACACACACGATATGGGGTGGCAGGGATGATTATAAACAGAGAAGTTAGAAGGAAAGGAAACACAGAAGAATACAAACAGTAGTTTATGTGAGGTTCCAGGTCTGAGTTTTCCTTTATTTTTACTTTGTTTTATTCTTCCAGTTTGTGTTTGGTTTACCGTCCCACTTACAACCATGAGTGTGTACCTGCAACACACACATTTCCCAGTATGCTATTTAAAAAACAGAATTTCTACTACTGAATTTTAAGGCAGGAGTTGCCAACTTTTTTTTTAAGCCCATGGGCACATTAGGATTCTTGATTGCGTGCTGTGGATGCCGCCCCTCTGATCACTTCTCTCTTCTCTCCCCTGGATCAGTCACAACACACACAGGGAGAAGGAAGTTGTGCACATGCCCGCTCTGCTTTTCCAAGGAATCTGTGAAAAAGTCCAATTAATTCAGTAGAATTTTGAAAAGCATAAGGTTTAAAGCAGCAGTGGGAAAGAGAGTCACTCGTCCAAACTTCCTCCTTCAGATGTATCTACTTTTCAAAGGGGAAAAAAAGTTAACCACTCTCACTACCTCTTGACCAACAAGACTGTGGGTGGGGAGTCTCAGAGGTTTCGTGGGCATCGAAGGAATGCTGCTCAGGGACCATAGATGCCATGGGCACCACATTGGGGAGCCTCGAAATTGAAGCCATTACCGCCAAGTACCAGGGCACTGTTACAGGTGCAGAAGCACTGCCAGATGGACAGGTGGTAGAAATTCCCAGGTATTTGGATATGATGTGCCTCTTTGCAGAAATGTCTCTGTATCCTGTTGGGATCTAGGAATCTGGAAACCTTATTAGCATTGTCATCGTTCTGGACATCATGCTGTTTTCTTGGCCGCACCTGGTGATGCAGTTTGTTTTGTGTGTGTGTGTGGTGAAAGTATAGCTTTGACGTACAAAATTGAGCCTGCTGTCAGAGGCAAACCCGCTCAGGGGTTTCCTCTAACATGATGCCTGGGCGGAGGAACTTCCTGTGCAGGAAGGAAATGGACGTTCCCTGGCGTTATCTGGCCGCTCCAAATAAAAAGCTGGATTTTCCTGCATTGGTGTGAAACCTAGCAACAAAAAGGCTGCTTTGCTGACAGACTGGCTATACTGTATCTCTAGTCACACACACAAAACCATAAATGTCCTTGAACTGTGTAACAGTCCTGTTCCTCCCGTGGAAGGTGGCAATTGTGAACAAGTCAAATGCCACAAAGAATCTCAGAGGTTAATTAGCACAGAGAAGTCCCCCTCACCATCCGACAGGAGGCTGAGAACAGTGTAAGGGACGTGGTAAGCAAAAATTGGTGGGTCCTCTCTCTGGTTGTGCCAATATGACACAATGCACCTGACACTGAAGCATGGTTGCTTGCCCCCTGCTTCCCTAGGAGGTGAAGAGCCATAGCTCAGGGGAAGGACGTCTACCTTTCAAGGAGAAGGCCGCAGGTTCAACCCCCGGCATCTCCAGGAAGGGCTGGGAGAAACTCCTGCCTTAAATCCAGAAGAGCTGCTGCCAGTCAGTGTAGACAGTACTGAGCTAGATGGACCAATGGTCTGACTGAGTATAAGGCAGCTTCCTATTTTCCTAATCCTGTGCCGTTAACTTGGCCTGCATGCAGCCTCACTGCTATGCACAGGATTGCTTGCGGCAAATCTCACATACTTCCTCTCTTCAGCAGCATCCAGTGCCTGAACATAAGAAGAGCCTGCTGGTTCAGGTCAGTGGCCGCCCATCTAGTTCACCATCCTGGTCAACCAAATGCCTATGGGAACCCCCAAAGTAGGACCCAAGCTCTCCCTATTTGTGATTCCCAGCAACTGTCTTTCAGAGGCTTACTGTTCCCCAACAGTGACGGTAGAACGTAACTATTGTGCCCAGCAGCCATTGATAGCCTTACCACCCATAAATTTGTCTAATCCTCTTTTAAAATCATCTAAGTTGGTGGTCATCTCTGCCTCCTGTGGGAGTGAATTCCATAGTATGGTGAGGCGCTCTGTGAAGAAGTACATTTTTCTGTCCTGAATCTTCCACTCCCAGCTTCACGGAATGCTCATGAGTTCTAGTGTTACGAAAGAGGAGAAAAACTTTTTGCAATCCAGTTTGTCCGCAGCATGCCCGGTATTATGCGCTGCTATCATGCCCCCTCTTACTTCCCTTTTCTCTACACTAAAAAGCCCTAAATGTTTCTCATAGAGATTTCTGTTGATTGAGGGAACTTTTTGATTTCAGATGGAAACTGAGCTGGAATAATTCTTTTAAAAAGCAGCGCGCACACACACACCCCAACATACATACATTTTGACTCTAGGACGTCCCAAGCAATTGGTTGGCATCCCTCTGTCTCGGGAGACAATATTATCCAACAAAATGCATAGACTGCATAATCAAAAAAGAAAAATCCCCAATAAGAGCTTACCACACTCTAAACCCAACCAGTTAAATTTATTCTGCTAGATTTAATAAGCCAAGAGGAACAGAGGGCAAGAAGGCACATAGATATAAAGGAAAGCTGCAAGCCATGTGTCCACATCTTCTGAAAGTGATTCTACAACACATCGAAGGTTGTGTCATTGGAAACTTCCACTGAAACTGAAACTACTGTGGAGTCATAGTAGAGTGACTCTCCTCAGTCTTTGAGGACAGACCATTTGAGCAGACCCACCATAGTTGCAGGGAGGAATTGCCCCCACCAATCCAACTTCACTAGATGGTGACCCATCCATGACAAAGGTATGCATTTCACACATACCCTTACAGTCCATCCCTCACACCACTGAGCAAAGACTACATCGGGAATCAGGGTGTGTCCTGCTTGATCTTTCAGACCAACAACCATTCAAGAGATGCCCATGGTTGCCACAGAGGTCACAAAGTCACAAACTGGCCCAAGAGCAACCTTTAAAGTCACCCAGAACTATTGGCCATGGCAGAGGCCTCCTCCACCAGTTTGCTCAGGAAGACTGCTGGGCAGCAAGGTGATTGACACAGCAGCAGAAGCAGCACTAGACCAGGACACTCAGCAGATAAGTAACCAAAAGCAGTGGAGGTGCCAGAAAAAGGGCATAGAGACCAGCCATTTCCCCAGATGATCATCAGCCTCTCCACTTAAACTGTAGATCGCCTTGCTCACAACCCCCAAAACTGAGGTAGTATCATAGTAGCTCCCTGCCACATACCCAACCAATACATATCTTCACACCATCACCCAATTAATGTGCGTGCAGCACAGGGATTAGGGTCAAAGATAGCAAATGAAGGACCAGTAGTAACAAACATGACCCACACTGCAAGCCAGAATCTGTTTTCCATACCCACTCAGGGGAACCCCAACAGAACCAGGCTTACCCTCACTCAGGCCACAGGCCTGTTTCTCCCACAGGACCTGGCCACTGGCCAATAATTCCCATTCCTAACTGACAGTGTCATTTAGCACTTCCCAAGGGAGCAATCCTGCTTTATGTCATTACTTCAGGATTAACCCCATCACACATAGCCTCATCAGTTCTTATGAGTCAAACCTGAGGTACGTTCTGGGTCCACCGTCACGCTCCCACTCAATCAACACAGTGGGTTCCACAAAAATACTCATCCAGCAAGCAGATTAAAAACAAACAAACAAACAAACCATGCACACCCAGTCATACTATCAAATTGAAGTGGTGAGATAATGAAGTGAGATAATGAAGTCTTACTGGGCAAGAAGAGAAGAGCAGATAGGGCACAGGATGGTCCACACACACACTCCCATATGTTAATATTTGTGCCAGTAAAAAACCAGTCAACACACTGGGAGCACAGAATGCTCTTGGGCCTGAACAGGCTGGTGTCACTTAACCCCTTGCAGCATTTTTCCCGGGCTTCCAAAATGAGACACTCTCCATTGACTCCTGGGTATGCTTTCTGGTGAAGTGTGTGTTCTGGTGACAGCATGTGGGGAAAGGAGCCAAACTTCATTGTTGAACAAAACCCAACTATTTGGCATCTTGGCTCTCAAGAGCTGCATTTTCTCTCAATTTCTAGTGGCACTTTGGAAAAGCTCCAGAGCACTGGCCAGTAGGGATGCGCTAATTGTTTGCAATGGCAGCATCCTGCATTGGCATGATGCCCCCTGTTGCCAGGATACTGGGAGCCACCCAGCGAGGCCGGCAGGCGCATTCCTGGGAAGAAGACTCTCCTTCACAAGACAATGGCTGTTCAGTGAAAGGCAGATTGCTCCTGCGGCAGATGCTTATCTGCAGTCTATAATCAAATGACTGCTCTGAGGGATTCCAAGCTCTGGACATAACAACCGCTTTGTGGTCTTGATAATAGAGCCAGTGCTCCCAAGTCAATCCTTATACCAATTGCCACTGAGAGGGATGGTGTGGGAAGGAGGGTGGCCACAAGTTGTTTGGCCTTCAGAAATTCTTGTTTGGGGGAAAAGCTCTTATAGAACAGTTTTCGCTCAAGGCTCCTTGGGAGGCCAGAAATAGAACTTCATTAACTATGAACCCCAGAATTTTGAATTAATGAAGCTCAGAAATAGCCAGCCATGAGTCTCCATTACCCTCCTTTACAGTTTCTCCTTCTCAGGAAGTTTTCTCATGAACTCCAGTCCTACCCCACCTCCACTTCATTATAGCGCCAGTTTTGGGGAAGGGCTGAGGCTTCCTTGTCTATGTCAAGCCATGCAAAGAGGAAAGGTGGTTTAAAACAAACAAACAAACAATTTTGATCATACTGCCCCTTCCCATTGTTTTGAAACTACATAGAAAGAAAAAGAAACACTTTATTCAGCAGAGAAAATAAGGCAGAAATGAACAGGGACTCTGATGGGATGGAATAACGGGGGCAGCTTCAGGAGGTACAGGTGGGCACATAGATAAAATGAAGAGAGCACTGGTGGCCTACAACATTCCCAGCACTTTATTGCTAAAAAGAGGGGTGATGGGGTTCAGGCCTGCCTAGAATTAGTGTGGCACAATTCCTGCAACCAAGCTCAGAATCAGAAAAGTCCCCAACTCAAATCTCTCCTCTCCAAGAACTCACTATATGACCATCTCTCAGTCTCTTCACTCTGTGATATGCAAAAATGAGGATAATATTGTATAACAGATATAACTTGTTGGGCTGCTGTACACACGATGTATGTAAACCTTGCTGCACTCTAAACCTTTCGTATAAGTGTACATAAATGGTATGAACCAGGGGCAGCTAACATGGCGCTCTCCCGACGTTGGACTACAACTCCTGCCATGCCTGATCATTGGCCGCACGAACTTGCCGAATCTGATGGGAGTTGTAGTCCAACAACATATCAAGGGCACTATGTTGGCTGACCTTGATATAAATTGTTACACCCTTTGATTGAGGAGCTTTATTTTCTAATCTCATATGCACGGTGTTGCTGTGAGCGTGTTGAGTTTTGAAGGAAGGACACTCTGCACATGCCAGGTTTCTGGCACTATGCTGGAAATGAGTTCCAGGGCTGAGCCCTGGCAATTTCTACCTTGAATAAAGTCCCGAGCATAGGTGCCAACTCCCATGGGTACTGGGTGCCCGAGCGCCCCCAAAATTCCCCGTGAAGGGGCTGGGCACCCACAAAATTCAGTGCCAGGGCCATGCACACTGCATGGCACCCATGGCCCTGGGCACCTTCAGTCGCGGAGCCAAGTTGGCCTTCTTGATCCCGAGTGAGTATCCCCTTGCGAAGAAGAGCTCTGGGTGGCTGGCAACTCACGCCCCACTCCTCCATAAACACATCGCCTTTTCCTGTAGAGCCTGGGGGCGGCCGGGGTGGGGGGCGACTGCAGCCGCCTTTGCTCACCGGGGTCTACGAACTTGCTGGCATCTCGCCTACTACCATATTACATTCCACCCGACTGCTGAGATGTTCGCTTCCCTTTAAGAGGCAAAGCCACACTTGGCATACGGAAAGCAGCTGGATTGTACCAAGTGGCTCCGCTAGGCGGGGGAGCACTCGCACCGGACAGCACTGAGGGGGGCGGGCGGAAATAACGCCATTGGCACCCGAGCGTTGCAAAAATCAAAGTGCGCAAGGATATCAGCTCTCAAACGTCTTTCTCGGTTGTTGCTGCTCGAGCAAAAGTCCGCAGAAGGCTTGTTGCATGGTGTGCCACTTCTCCCCCTTTCGTCAAATCGGCAATGGGCTGTCCCTCGCTCTGATCTTTTAAGGGAGAAGCGGACTTGCCGGAGAAGCGGGTGGGTGGTACTGGGCTCATGTGCCCTTTAAGTAGAGGCTGCTCTGCGCCCAGGAGGATATATTGCTTAAGCTGGCAAGGGGGGTGATAAGTTAAGTATCCAGGTGAGTTCGCACAGCGGGGGACCCAGAGAGCTTCCCCGCCCCCCGCCCCAGAACTGTAGGACAATGGAGATGCTGGTTTAGAGTTGGCTGGCAAGGAGTGTCTGAAGTTGAGCAGGGAATCGGAGAGGAGGAGGAGGAGGAGGTGTGTGTGTGTTTAGTGTGGTTTTTCCTAAAGTACTTTCTTTCTGCTTAGCTGTTCCTCTCTCGGGTCCCCTAGCGCATCTGTGCAGGGATAGGTTTTTCTGCAAGACTGCAGATCGCTTTCCCTGCTTGGTTTGGCAAGTCTCCTAGTTGATGAAATGCCCTTTTGAGGAAGCCGAGCCAGTGAATGGAAAATATCTTTTTCTCTCTCGCTTGAACTTATTTCTTCCGGCCCCTTCCTATGTGCACCGCTTGAATATTTTGTGGCGAGTGATTCTGGTTTGCATTTTGGCTGAACATCCCGGTTTCAAGATACTTGCTTTTTAGTGGGCAGATTTTTTTGCTGGAAAGATCACGCTCGCTCGGAACTCGGAATATTCGACTTGGTGTTTGCGTTAGCACGTGGAAGTGCTCTTCCATCTGTTCTGCTGACCCGGCTTCACTAACTACTTGGGTTTTGATTTTCTTTTCTTTTCTAGCAAAGTTTTTTTCACTTTTTCCTGCTGCCTGTTCTTCTAGCGTTGTCTGATTACTGCAGTAACAGCCTTTAAAGTTATTTCTTCTTCTTTTCAAAAGTGACTCTGTTAGTTCAGTTGCTGACATCCACATTTCCCCACAACTCTTTCCTCTCAAATGCTATTTGATAGGGGTTCTTTCTTTCCACCAAATAGTTCACCTTGTGAACTTTTCTGTGGGGGGGACCCCAAAACTTTAGAAGCTATGTTGTTCCTCATCAGCAAGATGTTAAAGAGTGTATAATGGGGAAGCAAAATTTTAAGAACAAAGGATGACTTTTTAAAATAATAATAATATTAAAATGGTGTTGATTTTGTTGATGTGTTGAAAGAGACTATACTGAATTTCATGTTAGGAAGGTAGGCATTTTAGTATAATGTTAAGAAAGTATTCTGATATTGGAGGACCATCCTTTGCTGGGGAAGGCTTTAAATACAGTTCTTTTAAAGTAGCTCTTGGACTCTCTTTCGGCAGTAGTGATAAGGGCCATCAAAGCTGAGGTCTCACTTGCTTGGCTTCCTTAGTGAAAAGCTTCTGCTGCCAGGGTTGTGATGGGCTAACTTCTCTGTTTACTTGCCCCATTTTCCTTCTGAGGCCAATGGTGCTTTTGTACAATCTGTATGCTCGTATAATGGCCCCTTCTGCTTCTAGGTCCACCAGTTAGTCTAGGATTATGCTGATGACGGGCCTTCAGGGAAAAGAAAGCAGGAAGGTTCTCCTTAAGAACTGCCCTGTCTAGGAAGTATCTCGGCAGTGCTGGCAGGCCTGAAGCCGCTAAATAAACAGGCGGCTGGTTTTCTGGACACATGTGTCCCTGCATGCTGATTCTTGAGGCTCTGAGAACCTCTCTGCCAGGTTTTGCTCTGCTCTCCGCTGCTGTTTATTTGATTGTGCCTGCCATGCTTTTGCTAGACTCTGTAGACTTTTCCAACTCTCAGGCCTGTAGCAGATGGTGAGTTACGCCAGATCGCAGACGGAGCTCTGGGAACTGGTACCATAGTTGGAAAATAAAAGCATATTGCCTGTTGAGATGCCACAGGTTTTTTCAAAAGGGGGTTGGGATCTTAACAATAATAGCTAAATTCTGAACACTGCCGCAGTCATTGTATACCAGATTAGGCCAGCTCTCTGGTGGGTGTGGGTGTGTTCCAATTCCCAATTAGCTCCCACCTTCTGAGTACGATAAAGACTAGTGGAGGGAGGAGTTTTACTGATAGAGAGATAAAAGTTCTGGTTGAGGAATTCTTTCCCCCCTTTGTTTCCAAAGAAGCATTTCAAATGGCCGCCTTTAGCTTATACTGCTGTACCAAGGAGCTTGTGCCTGGTCAAAAAGTGTGATTCCTTTCCCTTACATTAGCATAACCACACATTTCTCTGCTCTTCTTGTGTCTTCTTTTGCAGGCCTTTGCTCTGCCTGCAACCTGCCACCTTGTCCCCAAACCACTTGGAGAGGATGCAGGGAGGCTCTGTGCTGGAAGTGACTTGGTTTGTGTTCCTGGTTGTGGCTGGCGCCCCTGGGCAGGACGAAGAGAAGCCCGCCTTCACCCCCATTCTCACCCGCAGGCCTTTCATTGTGGCTTGGAATGCGCCAACCGAGGAATGCAAGCCTCGCTATGGTGTCCAGCCAGATCTCAGCATCTTTGACGTCCACGCCTCGACCAATGAACTTTTTGTGGACCAGAACTTGACCATTTTCTATAAAGAGCGCCTGGGCCTCTATCCCTACTATGATGGGGGGAAGGCTGTGAATGGGGGTGTCCCCCAAAACAGCAATTTACAGCAGCATCGGAACCAACTGGAGTCTAGTATTAGGAAATACATCCGCACTGAGACAAAGGAGGGGCTGGCTGTGATCGACTGGGAAGAGTGGAGACCCATCTGGGTCCGGAACTGGCAGACGAAAGACATCTACCGCAATGCCTCCCGTTTACTTGTGAAGGCTCGGCAGCCTCAACTGCTGGAGGACCAGGTGAAGAAGGAGGCTCAGTATGAATTTGAGTCATATGCCCGCGAGTTTATGAGCGAGACCTTGAGATACGCCAAGTACTATCGCCCCCGGCAGCTGTGGGGCTTCTACCTCTTCCCCGACTGCTACAACCACGACTACAGTAAGAACCAGGACAGCTACACAGGGTGCTGCCCAGATGTGGAGAAGTCACGCAACGACCATCTTTTCTGGCTTTGGAAGGAGAGCACTGCCCTTTACCCTTCCATCTACCTGGAGCAGGTGCTGGCCAACAACACCAATGGCCGCAAGTTTGTGAGGTCTCGGGTAGGAGAAGCCCTTCGCATCTCCCAGCAGCACCATGATAACTATAGCCTACCGGTCTTTGTCTACACCAGGCCCACCTATATACGCACACAGAATGTCCTAAGCGAGGTAAGAAAGCTGTTGGACCTGATAAACGTTACAATGTTGGAACTGGGAAATAGCCAAGAATCCAGATTCCAGGGCCATTGGGGCTAGATATCTGTTCCATGTAGAGGAGCAGTCTGAAGGACAGGTCAGCCCAGCTTGTGATCCACCCTCCCAAAAGTTACCGTAATCCACCAGCAATGTATGGCACTCTCCAGGGGTGTAATAAACTTTCTGGTGTGCTGTCTGCCTGAGACTGAAACAATGGGGCTAGGGTGGGAGGCTATCCGGCACTTACCCGGTAGCTGGCCACCAATACCTAGCTGGTGAGCTGCTTTTGCCTTCCTGGGTGAAACATTGTTCAGACCTGTTATAGCAATAACTGAGAAGCATTAGTTTGTGGTAATAACTGACAAGCATGATCAGATAAAGGCTGCTTATCAGAAGCTTGAATTAGCTTTCCAACCAACGTTTTGTGGGCTGGGAAGCCCAGGAAGCACATGTGAGCTGCGGTTCCTGTGGATTTGCTGTACAATGGGAGGTGGGAAAGGACTTCTCCTTTATCTTGGTCCTAAGCAAATTGACTTGTAGTGTAATGGAAACTTAAGAAGTCTAGGGTGGGGGTGAGGAGGGAAGGAGGCAGCTGCTTCTGTCTGTCTCCCTCATCAGTTGTATGGCTGTGGCAGCACCGCTACAAGAAAGTGCTGTTCTTAATGGGCATTTAATTCTCCTAGAAAGAATCATTAGTCTGGCATTTTGCCAAGGGCTTTCCTAAAGAATAGGGAGCCATTGGGTTGGATACATGTCCAGCCCATTGGGGACCACTGAGCTGGAGAAGTCGGAAGTTACACTCCAAATTGTTCCTGTGGGTGGGCTTAGTTCTGGCGCACTGAAGCACACGGGGTTGGTAAGGGGATGTAGTCTATTGACCCAAGTTCTGTTGGCTTGAAGAGCATCCAGGCATGCCAACTTCAGAGTAGTCCTTTGCCATGGTGCCGCAGCCTTTGGCGTGTAGATCTGAGCTGAAAGCCAAGCTGCATTGCTTCTGCTTCCTGCAGTTTCCCAAGGTAACTTCTGAGGCTGTCAGGCACTGTAAGATGCAGCAGGATCATGCAGATGCCCCCAAGGTCTGAGCACCACTGAAGATAGTGTCAGGATCGATGTGACTGGCTTGCCCATAGGCAAAAATGTACTATCTTCTGTCTTCTGCCTTGGCCCACACAACTTGGGAGCGAAAGCTTTCTGGGATAGTTGGTCCCTGTAACTGTATCGTAGTCAGTAATCCATTGCAGTATGATTTCTATTTCCCTCATATAGGGAAAAAACTTCCCTATCCTAGCTGGACTTACAGGAAGCAGCAGGCAGCGATGTAGTGTTAGTGATGTGGGGCCTTAGGGTGGGGGGAATCAAAGGCTCATTACTATTTCTGCAGCAGAGTCTCCAGTGACCTTAAGCCACATGATCAGCATGAAAGGGAAACTTTTTTAGTCACTATGCTCCAAAGCTAAGCATTTAGGAACACCAAAAACACAAGGTGCCTGAGTTTCAAGAGAATGCTGTACAAGTTGTTACATGTAATGAAACTTTATGAAAAACACAACATACCTAAGTTACTCTGAAAGATATTGGAGCACCCCAAATCATTTCCCAAGTATGTGTACAGAAAACAGTAGATTTAGCTGGAAAGCGTTTTATTGCAACACATCCCCAGTTATTGTTATTTTTATAATTATAAGATTGTTGTATAATCTTAGAAGGTGTGTGGCTGGGACTACCATAAAGGGACCTGTCGCTTCTGAGCCAGTGTGGTGTAGTGGTTAAGAGCGGTAGACTCGTAATCTGGGGAACCGGGTTCGCATCTCCGCTCCTCCCCATGCAGCTGCTGGGTGACCTTGGGCTAGTCACACTTCTTTGAAGTCTCTCAGCCCCACTCACCTCACAGAGTGTTTGTTGTGGGGGAGGAAGGGAAAGGAGAATGTTAGCCGCTTTGAGACTCCTTCGGGTAGTGATAAAGCGGGATATCAAATCCAAACTCCTCTTCTTCTTCTTCTTCTTCTTCTTCTTCTTCTTCTTCTGAGTTAGCTACTTACAATAGGAAAGGCACTTAAGCTTCAGGGTGGGGGATTTCCTTCCAGAGTTTCTGACCTTGCACATCTAACAAAGATCACTGGGCTCTGTGATGAGTTTAAGAAGACACCGCTTCTATCTTGCTTGGCTGGGGTGGGAGAAGTTTCCAAAACAGAATTTGCAGCTGCCCTTACACAACTGGACTTCAGCAACCAGGAGTGCCAACTTGGCCCTGCAACTGTGGGTGCCCGGGGACATGAATGCCATGCAGTGTGCATGGCCTTGGCATTGAAATTTGTGGGTGCCTGGCCCCTTCAAGGGGAATTTTGTGGGTACTCGGGCACCCAGGGCCCCAGAGAGTTGGCATCCATGTCAGTAGTTGCAATTACCTTGTAAGCTACTTTCATAAGTTTGCACCTTGCAGATCCGCTGTTTGGAGAAGCAGAGCTGGGCATGATACCTGCATGTACCTTGGTCTTACTCTCTTTGAGATCTTAACTTGGTTTCATGCTCTACCTCTAACCAAAGGGAAGAGCAACTTTACAACTGAGCATTTTGGAAAAAATAATAATCTGTGGCCAGTGGTGAGTTCTAGAGCCTCAAAAATGCAACCCTTGCTCATTATGTGGCTGACTTTCCCCATGGATAGAGTAGATGTTAGTGAATGGAGGTTTTGATCCCTGCTACTTGGGAATCATTCAGATTAACCAGAGGGTGCTCTGAAAGTAAGCAGTGTAAGTGAAACACTAATTAAAATGATAAACTTCAGACATGTTTAGGCAAGGGGTAGTAACACCCAAGTTTTATATTTTAAAAAAGGAGTTGTTGCTCCTTCTTGCTCGGCAACAGTCATTGATAATAAAATGGCAGCTTTAACCACACATGCCTAAAGGCATATTCATCCATAGAATACAATTTGCAGTTCCACTCCTCACCCACCCCCTTCAGCTCTGGGGATGATCTCAGCATTCTGCGTAGCATGATTTGTCCTGGTTGTCTGTACTCTACCGGAGGCATGTTCACACATCTGCCTGAAAATGTAGATGCTGAAAGTGAGGATGGGGACAAGCCCTGCCTCCAAGGACCTTGTGCGTGTCTCACTGTGTCCCTGAACTTGCCCATGTTGCATTGGGAAGTGCTCATTGAATGAAGGCAAACCCTCCATGTAATTGGGGCTGTGCTTTAACCATTGTTCTGTCTACCATCAGACCATTGTTCTGTCTGGCTCAGTACTGCCTACATGAACTGGCAGCCACTCTCCAGATTTTCAGGTGGCAGGCATTCCCAATCCTTCGTGAAACTTTCTGGCCTGCCAACACCAGGTGACACCTGTTTTTGTTGTGTGGTGTATGTGCATTGATGGATGGCAAATGTAAGAGGTGGCGATGACTTTAACTTAAGATAATTTACCACCTTACACTCTTTCTGTATCTTCATATTCTTGAGAGATTGCATGTAGAGAGGTTTTGGCCCTGCCCACTGCAAGTGTGTGGCCCTAACAGATTACTTCCATGGGACGCAGGTGGCGCTGGGGTCTAAACCACTGAGCCTCTTGGGCTTGCCAATCAGAAGGTTGGTGGTTCAAATCCCCGCAATGGGGTGAGCTCCCGGTGCTCTGTCCCAGCTCCTGCCAACCTAGCCATCTGAAAGCATGCCAGTGTGAGTAGATAAATAGGTACTGCTGCGGCGGGAAGGTAAGTGGCATTTCCGTGCACTCTGGTTTCCGTTACGGTGCTCCGTTGCACCAGTAGCGGTTTAGTCATCCTGGCCATATGACACGGAAAGCTGTCTGTGGACAAACGCCGGCTCCCTCTGCCTGAAAGTGAGATGAGCACCACAACCCCATAGTTACCTTTGACTGGACTTAATCCTCCAGGGGTTCTTTACCTTTTTACCTTTACCTTACTTCCACAGGAATGAAGCGTTCAAGGGCCGGGGGGGTGGTGGGCAGGGAGTCCCCCATCCATTTCCTCCACAGCACCAACAAGAAACTCCCTCCCACATTTTGGCCAGGCAAGGTTTTCACCTGTTTCTCTTCGTCAGTCTGAAATGTTGCTTTTATCTGACAATGCGTATTTTGAAAGGTGAATTGTCCATTCTCTCCACCATAAGGCTGAAACTGGTATTAAAAGGCACCTCCTTTTACTATATAATAAGGAACAGTCATAATACAGCAACGGGAACAGCTTCTATCCATTCTTGAGCTAGAGAGTATCCTACTAATCTCCTAATATTCTGTATCTTTACTAACTGTGGACCTACCTGGATGTTTCATTACAGAAAGACTTGATCTCCACCATTGGTGAGAGTGCTGCTCTGGGGGTAGCTGGAGCGATCTTCTGGGGAGATGCAGAGAACACTAGAAGTCGGGTATGTATGTTTCCGCACCAGCCCCAGAGAGACAAGCCTAGAGGGGGCTTCTTTCAGATAAAACGGCTCTTTGATCTCACTCCTGCCAAGAGCATGTCGGGTCCTGTCTGAATTTAGCAGGCAGCCCTCTTAGTGGAGCTACTTCTGCAATTTGTTCGGTTTAGCAGCTCAGCACCAGCACAGCCTCTTTTTGGTGGGCTGTCAGGGGAAGCATGGGAAGAGGCATGTGTTGACAAAGATACTGGCAATACCTGGAGGATTGCTGAATGCCAGAAAACCTCAGAAAGGCCCTCTAGGGAACACTGGTGGTCTCAGGTGTGGGACAAATATCCTTTCAGGACATCTAACGTGCCATCACAGAGTAATAAGAGGCATGGCAAGACATGATAAATTTGACAGAATTTTGTTTCCCTCTGTAAGCTTTATTAATAGGTCAAGTGCAAATTGTGGTCCCCTGGCAATTCATGACTCCCAAGGGAGTGGCTATTTCATGTCTCCCTGAAAAGATCTAGCTTTTATTGTATTATGGCTGGCATTGTTTCTCTTTACTGCCATTGCTTTATTTTCAATCCCAGATCCTGTGTTGCTTGTTACATGCTGCCCGTTTATTGTTTTAACCAATACACACACACACACACACACACACACACACACACACACACGGAGATGATAGATAGATAGATAGATAGATAGATAGATAGATAGATAGATAGATATATAGATAGATAGATAGATAGATAGATAGATAGATAGATAGATAGATAGATAGATACTGTCAATGCAATGACCACCTGGTACTAGAGGGAGAAGGGTGGCTTTTGACTACTAATGGCTTTTTGCTTTGAGGGGTACAAAGACACTCTTCCTTGGAGCTTTGCTACTTTGTCCAAGGGGGCATTGTCCCCACCAAAGGCCTCCTTGGCGCTTCCTAGTATTGAATTCAACTAGTTGCCATTTCAGTATTGATACCAAGCATATGCATCATTTCCTACAGAGATGGAAGCATAGAGAGACACCCCCGTCGGTGTCCAGAGTACATAATGGGCAACAGCTGCTTTCAGTGTAAATAGTAGAGATTGAGGCTGTACACAACTCGAGCCTTTCGGTCTTGAGGGAGGCCTCCTTGTGCTGTGAAAGTCCTAGCGTACACCCTGCCAGGTGTGGGTAGCCATATTAAGCTGTCAGCACTGCCTTTATACTGGCCTTCAACCACCGTGTTTAGCAAAGCTGCGCTGGGAACAGTTCTTCCAAGTTTCCTGCAAGGATGTGAAGCAACCGTATAGACTAGTATGGGGATTGTGTCATCCAGATCTGATGTCTTAAGTCTTTTCAGTGCAGCCTCTTGAAAGAGGGAAGTGATAAATTCCCATTACCATCTGTTCATGCGTTATTCATATGCAGGGCATGTCAGCAGAGGAGGCAGGGCCAAAAGGTCCATCGGACCTTCTTCCTCCATGACTGGGTGTCCTGATTGCATGCAGCCCCTTTGCACAAGCAGGTGCTCAAGCTCTGAATTTTCTCTGCAGATGAAGTCAGGTGCAAGCTGAATTGGTTACAGACCTGGGTTCAGGACTTGGAAGCATGGCTCTGCACAGAAATGCTCCACACATAATAATAATAATTTATTATTTGTACCCCGTCCATCTGGCTGGGTCTCCCCAGCCACTCTGTAATGTATTACTGTATTAGGGTTTAGGAAAGGGAAAAATACTGACCAAGGCAGAAACCCTATGCATGCTTACCAAGAAGTAAGTTCCATGGAAATAAATGTAATTTACTCTCAGATATGTATTTTGGCTCAGAAATCTAAACTGCTGGATTTTAGGATGGATGGATAGATGCTTCCATTGGACCTTCTTGCTTCAGGGATTCACTAAGAGCGAAATCTCACCTCCTGGCTGTAGCTGCTAGTCTCCCAGTTCCTGTTGCTAATTTTGAATCCTCTCCTCTGCAGGAAACGTGTCAGCTGATTAAAAACTACATAGAGGAAGGCCTTGGCCGTTACATCGTCAACGTGACCACAGCTGCCGAACTCTGCAGCCACGCTCTGTGCAATGGCCACGGGCGCTGCCGGCGCATTTTCAGCAACACCGACGTCTTCTTGCATCTCAACCCAGCCAGCTTCGAGATCCACCGCAACGCTCCTGGGCAGGGCAAGCCACTGTTTGAGCCCGTGGGAAACTTCTCTCAGGATGACACTGCCTTCCTCAAGGCCCACTTCCAGTGCCACTGTTACCAGGGATGGCACGGGAAAGGATGCAAGGAGCAGCTGAACCCTCCTGGGGGCGGCCCCTATCTTCGCAGTAACCTGGGACTCCAGTTGCTGATAACTCTCTGTCTGCTGGCCTGCTTGCACTAGGCCGCCTCCAACTGGAAGCTCTGCGGCCGCAAACTAGTTCTTGGTGCAGTAGGCAGTGGTGATAGGCGGAAAGGGAGAAATAAGAGCCGCCAGCCTCTCGTTTTTATATATATATATTTCTTTAGCAGTGATGTAGCAGACCTACTATTTAAGAGACTGTCCTACCTCTCCCATCTGTGCCACTGGGCCTTTAAGAGGCAAAAAAGTGAAAAAGGACCTTCCCCCCACTGACAGTATTTCTGTGCGCAGGCAGGCGGGGATTGGCAAAGGTAAGGGGGGCTGCCATGAGGCCTCGCCTCTCCTGCCTTTCCCTTGCTGTCCAGAAGTGTCTCCAACACAGGAGTCGATTTGGTGCCTTGGGTTAGCTACCCAAACAGAAGCAGGAATTTGAGGATGGGGAAAGTTGTCGAAGGGTAGCCTGGGGGTGGGGAGGAGGGAGGAATGGGTGCCCACATTCGGCATTCTTTTGGGAGAGGATTAGGGAGAGGGGTGCTTGGCTCTTCTGTTGTAAGGAGGGAGGGGGGCACGGTTAGAAAATGGGAGTCCTGGAGCCTGCTTAGGCCTCAGGAGAGGTGTGGTGGGTTTGGTGGAGCTGCTGTAGTGAGGAGAAAATTGCTGCTGTTTAAAACATGCCTCTTTAGGATAGCCGATAGAGAAGGAGAGAAAGCATTGCCCAGCCAGTGGGGTTTAACCTAGAGAGTAGAAAGCTCTGGTGGCGAAAATGCCCTTTGCTGACCGACTTGGTGGGCGGGCAAACGACATTTGTATTGCTCTGAGAAGGGCAGCCGTGGGGTGCGGGAGTGCCATGCCCCCTATCCGTGTGCGGCCGGTGCTGAGTTGGTGCCCTACATCCATTACAGGAAAACCAAAAAAAGTTTTACCTCAGAATTAAAGACACACTGAGAAAACGTAATTGGCGTTCTGCATTGTGTGTTGCCCCAAGGGGCCCTTCATGCCATTCCTCCTTGCCAATAAGGAGGCTCCAGCTGTGAGTGGTATTTGCCTTCAGACCCCAATAAAACGTTGGCCGGCTTTTCATTAACACCTCCCCCCATCGTGTGTGGCTTTGTCCTTCTCATCACAGAACTGTGGCTCTGGCCAGTGCTGGTCACCCTCCTGTGACCATCCCTGAGTAGCTGCGCCTGAACCAGATCATTCTTACTTGTCTTAACAATTCCCTCAGCTCTTCCCGTTTCTGGTGCGGCCAGAGAGTCTGGAGACCCCCCAATGAAAGAGGCCTGTTGCTGCGGCGGCTGCACCCCCCCTCCCCTTCTGCTGTTTGTACAGATGCCATCTGCCAGCCTGGCCTTCAGCTCTCCTTCCCAGTGTTGCTCTTTGTCTCTACTGGAGCAGCAAGGGGCTGCCTCTCCTCGTCCGGACTTCCTGCTCCTTGTAATTAAGTCAACGAGTTTTGGCTGGCAAAGCCAAGCAGTTGCCAAAGTGGAAGGAACACTGGGTGTCTCTGTCAGGGTCATGTGCCCTGCACAGGAGAGGGAGAGGCTGCAGGGAAGGGTGGGGACCGACTGCCATTGTGTTCCTTTTCTCCCCAAACAGCTGTGTTTCTCCTTGCTTCGCTTCCAGTCGACAGGAGGACATTTAGGAGCAGGGTGCGGAGCCTCAGGCCTGAGGGCTGAAACCTGCCCTCCAGGCTTCTCTGCTTGGCTTACAGGGCTCACCCCCAAGCCACATCCCCTCCCCGTAGGCCTTCATCTCCCACTGGTTGTGCTCTGCACCCTCTGTTGTTTTCGCCTGCCTTTTCTTTGAACTCTGACGATACCCCTGTTCACAATATGAAAGCAAAGTTTACATTCATTGCTCTCCTCACTTTTGGCTTTGCAGGTGGCCCTCAGGAGGCTGTCAGGAAAGGAATGTGGCCTTTGGGCTGGCTGAGCTTCCCCACCCCTGATTTTAGGAGTGTATCTAGTTTTCTTTGGCTGCTTGTTTCTTGGCTGATCCTGACTTGTTCATCTCTAAAAGCGATGGAAGAGGCTGGGGATCTGTAGAAAACAAACTTGGAAATACCGAACCAAATTGTGGTGCTTCATGGGGTTGTCTGCTGGTTTGGAAGGCAGCTAAGAGGCACCTTGGGCTGACGGGGAACAGGCAGGTAGAGCAAACTTGCAGCCTGTTTTCTTATCTGCCCTTCAGCTGCCTGTGATCAAATTAGTGTTGAGAACACCGGGAGCTGCCTCGTACTGAACCAGGTCAGTGGGTTATTTTGCCCAGTACTATTAACCCCAGCTTGTATTGTTAAGCAGTTGGCAGCAGCCAACCTCTTTGTTCTGTTTACCAAAACTTTTTCGAGTAATACATCCAGTTCGAGTAATACATCAAGTAATACATCCAGCTGCAAAACGCTACAATCCGACCCTGGAGCCTCCAGCGCCTGTTTTGTAACTCTGAGCTACAACTCCTCCCTGTTTTCTGCCCAGGAGTTGGTCTGCAGGTCATCTTCTGCCAAGGGCATGGGTTTATTGAAATGAAATTCCTGATGGGAGTGGATATTATTTGTTTCATGGTGAAGGAAAAGCTTCACTAATCCTCTTGCACATAAAATGCCTCCTGCTACGGCACCTAAGATGGGTCTCTTGAGAGCAGGTCTCTCCCTGTGGCTGCATGCCCTCCTCTGCGATGGCTGTTGGTGGGCTAGTTTTTCTGCCTATGGTAAGTCAGCCTTATGCCTGGCCATTGGCCATGTTGCCTCAGGCTGATGGTTGGGATCCAACAAATTCTGGAAGAGTTCACCATCCCTGGTGTAGAAACATAGTGTGTGTTGTCCACATGTTCTTCTAGGTGAACTGGAAAGTGCACTGGACTTGCCACCCTACCTAAAACTCCCACCTTAAGACCTCCAGAAATAATGACATCTTGTCAACAAAAGTGAACAGTCCCTGGGCACAGAAGAATGCAAGATGACTCTGGGGTGGGCTGTGGTTCTTGCATTTCCTTGGAGAATGTTTTTTTTTAATTGTGAGAAGAGGCACAAGCCAGCTCTAAATCACAGGATTAAGAGGCGTGTACATGTCCAGTGCTATAAATATGAGCATTCCTTCGCTAGCTAAGTTCAGCCAGGGGTGCTGCTGTTCACTGCACACACATTTTGATTAGAGACCATCTGGGGGAGCGGGGAGGTACACGGCTCTTCATTTGTTTGTTTTTTGTTCTCTGAGGTCTTTATCTCATTGCCCCCAGGAGCCTCATAAAACATGATGTCATATACCTAAGAGCATAAAGGGCAAGTAGGTGCTTGAAAAAGGCATAAGATCATGGGTAGGCAAACTAAGGCCCGGGGGCCGGATCTGACCCAATCGCCTTCTCAATCCAACCCGTGGACAGTCCGGGAATCAGTGTTTTTACATGAGTAGAATGTGTCCTTTTATTTAAAATGCATCTCTGCGTTATTTGTGGGGCATAGGAATTCATTCATTCCCCCCCCAAAAAAATATAGTCCCGCCCCCCCACAAGGTCTGAGGGACAGTGGACCGGCCCCCTGCTGAAAAAGTTTGCTGACCCCTGCATAAGATTAATCTCCACAGATACGGTTCGGATAACTGGGGCAATTAAGCATCTGATTAGACTGCTATTTGGGAAAGGGAAAACAGGACCTATAACAGTAGCACAGGGATTTTTCTGGGGGTGGGCACAAAGTAAAATGCTGAAATGGGGGAGCATGCTAATCCACCCCCAAATGAGAATAGTGTCTGTACACTTTGTCTCATCTCATGTCCTGTTAATGCTAGAATTTTTTTTATTTAAAAAAAAAAAAATCAAAGTGGGTGATAATACTTTGTGAGGGTATGCATGAGGGTGCATTGTCCAGAGGCAAATCTAGTCCACTTGCTTCTTTAGACAAATGTGTGAGCTGGGGAATGAGGGAGGTTGGTCTGTTCCCCACCCTTTGCCTGAAAACCAGGAGTGCACAATTTCTCCATCTTGGCTTTGGAAAAGAAAGGAATATCGCTCCCTTAGGGGTCCCTGTCAAAATATCTACTGTGGAAGGGTCAGTGCTGAACGCCCTCCTGCTTTCCATTCAGTAGGAGAGCGCCCCCTAGTGCCACAAAGGGAGCCAAAAAAAATCAAAGCTCAATTCCTATCTCCCTAGGAGGGCAGAGCGTTGCACAAGGATTGCCAGTGCTGCTTATGTGGGCAGTTATCTGTAGTTTCTTTCGGAAGCCACAACCAATGTAAGCCTTGTGTTTGATTTCCCCAGAGTATATACCAGCCCACGGCTGATCTGATGGCAGGCTGCCATTTCTTTCCCCTCTCTAAATCTTTTTCCCAGGATCGGACCTGTTTTCTCCCTTCCTCTTCTTGCTTTTTGACGTGCTGCCTTTCTCAGTCTTTCATGGCTTTCCCCGCACACATTTCCATATATTCAAGACACTGGAACAGAAAGCATCCCCCCCGTTTTATTCTCTCTTTTGTCACATTGATTGCACGGTTCCCTCTCTGAGCCCGGAATATGCTTTGTGCTGTCAAGTTCCACCTCTACTTGTCGTAGTCAGGCAGAAACTAGTTGTCTTTTGTTTAAGGCCATGCCAAATTCTTGAGCAGAGACACTTGGAGAAAGGTTACTAAAAGCCATGTGAAAAATGCTTGGGGATGTGGTGTGCGAATGCTTACTGTTTTAACACTTTGTAGGGAACCAGCCAGTCTATGCACCTACACAAATTTCTAATTCTTACTCTGGATCTAGAATTCTTCATGATAACCTCTGATTTGGTACTCATAGTCACTTAAAACGTGAATTGCCACCTGCACTTTGCCCATAGGTATGCATTGAAAAAGCAGAAAACTCCCAACTTTTATCATTCTTTAACTAGTCATTTTAACCGTCACTCTTTGAAAGAGAGAACAGTGGCTAAACATGACAGATATATATCATGAATTACAACATTATAGGTCACAGTTATGTAGCCAGAAGACGTGCCATTCTGTTTCAAAGGACTAAGACAAAACAAATATGTTCAGTGCACTTTTATGAAATCCATAATGTGTTGATTCCTGAAGATTTGTTCTATGGCCAATCCTCTGTATAACACGGTCATTTAAAATAAATTCTGATCCCTGTACTTCAAAACAGTTTCTCAAACCCAGTGTCAGTACAATCCTGGGTATTTTTAACTGTGAGCCAAAAGACCTCCTACCCCAGCCCCCAAGCTCTCTTGCTGGGGTGTGTGTGGAGAAGCTGGGTTAATTATTTCTTGTTTAAAAGCTTCCTGGCCTGGTCATTAAGAGATCTGTCTCTTAGTTTTACTCAGTGCATGATGACAAAGACCTTCAGGTGGTGGCAATTTTCAAAAGGCGCTTTGATTCAGTCTCCTCAAAGATACTTCAGTTACCCACCATGAAGTGTGGGCAGTGCTGCCTTGGGAGGAGGGAGCAGAAGTAGCAGACTCTTTCTTGGGGGGGGGGGAGTGGTGTTTGAAAGAAGGGCATACATGGCAGCATCAGCATCACCCTGTGAGGTGGGAAGAAGTTATAGCATGGTTAGGAAATTTGTGGCCTTCCAGATATTTTTCGACCTAAACACTTGTTAACCCTGGCCAATGGACGGGGATGTTGCGGTGGTACCTGAAAGGCCACCGCTCATCCATCCCTGGTTTAGAGGTCCTTGAAGACTAGTGAGAACCAATGGTTCCCATCCATTGCCTTGAGTTTTCTGAAAGTTAAAAATCAAACCACTGGCGCCCCTGATAGCACAATGGCAAATTTCACCCCCTTGTTCTCATGCTGATGTCAATAGCTATGGGAGGTGAATGAAATGCTTTCTCTGTGGCCCATTGGAATCACCCTCTCCACTTTCATCATGTCAATGTCACTAAATAATCATCAGCCTTCACTGCTGTGGCCACTCACAGCCTCAAGTCTGGTATTGAAAAAGGGCTTTGTGTGGCTAATCCTAACCACAGAACAACAGAGAAGGAAGCGAGGGGAAGAGGGGGCCTCTCTTGCATAGGCATTGCTACTGGGCAGGGGGATGGGAAACCCAACCAGGACTCTTTATGCAGAGCAGAGCAGATCATCCAGCAGTAAAGCAGAGAAATCTTTCCTTCTCATCCACCACCCCACTCACATCCTTGTTTAGGAACATAATATGATCCCTGCTGGATCAGGCTGAAGGCCCATCTATCTGGTCCAGCACCCTGTTCTCACAGTGAGCAACCAGATGCCGAAGGGAAGCCTGCAAACAGGACCTGAGTGTCACGGCGCTCTGAACAATTGCAATTCCCAGCAACTGATACTTGGAAGCCTATTGCCCCTGACAGTGGAGTTGAGTCTTGCTGGCTATCCTAGTGGCTGCTACCATGCCCACCCATGGTCCTTCCAAGTGTTCCTATTTTCCAGGGATGTCCCTGATTTAGAGAAGCCATCCCAGTTTCTGATTTGACCCTGGAATGTCCCACTTTCCCTTAGGATGTCCCTATTTTCATTGGATAAATGTTGCAGGGTATGGAGTTATCCAACCCCTGAGCTGTCTGAAGGCAATCCTGTATAGGGAAGTTTTTAAAAAATGTTTAATATTTTAGTATGCTTTTATGTATGTTGGAAGCTGCCCAGAGTGGTTGAGGCAACCCAGTAAGATGTGTGGGGTATAAATAGTAAAATTATCATTATGGAATGGGACATCCCTATTTCCATCGGAGAAATGTTGGAGGGTATGCCCCCACATTAGGGCTGCACTGGGTAGGGGGACATTACATGGAGTTGTATATCTGGAGATTTCTCCCCCACCCCCCGCCTTTCTTAAAAAGAAACGGGTGTGAAGAGCCTTCTAAGAATGCACATCCAAATCAATGTTTAGTGCATTATTTAGTGTGCTTGATCCTTATAGATAGCTGAGCACTCTTGCAGTTCATGTTATTGGGGATCCAGCCGTTCATATGAAAGTGCAAAAGGTCTCCTTGTGCCCCAACGGAAGACCCCTAAAATGTCATACATGAGGCAACACTGGGTAAGTGGCAGAATGGGTGCTGGAGGAGTCTCTGAGTGCAAACTGGGGAGAAAGGTAGTGGTGTCTGGGGGTTGGGGTGCAATGTGTGGGAGATAGACACACAGAGACCACATCACTGGGTTAGTAGGTAATATGCACAACAGCCACCTCCCTCCCTCATATCTAGTTCCAGACAACTTACAGTCCGTCTTCCTCAGCAGGTTGTAAAACTGATTCCAAATTACACTTGAAGGTAGAAGCACTACCTACATGGTTTTAACTACTTGGGGCAGATTGGGGGTGAGTGGGTTAGTTTTCTACAGATATGCCTCCCTCAATTGCAGCTGCAATCCAATATACAAGGCTGCAACCCTGTATAAACTTACTTTGCAGTAAACCCCTCTGAACTTAGCGGAACTTCCTTTGGAATAAACATGCCTAGGATCAGGCTGTAAGAGTTGCTTAAAGCGTTGGCTGAATTAAAGATTTTGCAGAGAGTTTATGGGCTGCCTTAGAAAACGGGAGTCCTGGAGCCTATTTAGGGCTAGGGAGAAGTGTAAATATAGTGGTTTCTCATTAGTTATGAGAGATCCAGATGTCTTTCCTCTATGCCTGCTGCAGGGACATGTTACTCTGCCACTGAGAAAAGTAATACCCTTTCCTGCTCAGTCCATCCCACCTTGCAATTTGATGCAGAAGCTGCATTGCATACAACCACCACACCACTGAAACATATATTTCTTTACAAGTGGTAAAATGCCACCAATCCCATTTGCGCTCTGTAGGTTCTCAGTTATTCTCAGTTATTAAGAAGTGGAAACTTAACTCAGTACAGGGTGTGAACTCCAGCACACATCCTTCCTGTTTTCTTATTAAAGTGTCAGGCAGGAGAGAGGCTGTTCTTCCCATCCCTAAACACTGGTAAGAAAGCTACCATGACCCTCTCTCCCTATTTAATGGGAACAGAATACTATACTATTGTTGACATTGGACTGGCACTACTGTGAGTTTAGCAGTGAAAGTGTGTTTATTAAAATTTGTCTGGAAAGCACAGAGACCAACAGAGTAGGAGGCCTGGAGAGAAACTGAACCCCACGTAGAGTGTTTGCTTTCTTTTTTCCTCTGATGCGCTTGCCAAGAATGTTCGCCGCTCCCCTCCTTCCACCCACCTCCATTTTCAAGCTCTGTCTCATCAAGTGAGATTGCTCTTCACCCACCATAACTTTTATCATTTCAGAAAGGCAAGGATTCCAAGCCCCTTTGTTTTATTGCAGGGGCTGACTGGAATGTTTGCAGCGAGCTGTAGAAGAGAGTCTACTCTACCCACCTAACCCCATTCCTAGGTACAGTGGTACCTCTGGTTACAAACGTAATTCGTTCTGGAGGTCTGTTCTTAACCTGAAACCATTCTTAACCTGAGGTACCACTTTAGCTAATGGGGCCTCCCGCTGCTTTCTGTTCTCATCCTGAGGTAAAGTTCTTAACCCAAGGTACTACTTCCAGGTTAGCAGAGTCTGTAACCCGATGTGTTTGTAACTTAGGTACCACTGTATCCTGATAGATGTCAGGGACTGATCCCTGCAGTTCAATTTTCTGTCACTTTCCCCACCAGGAGAATCTGTGTAGGCCAGCTGTGGAAACACAATAGGGTTGCCATTCTGCCTAATTTGTGGGGTTTGTTTGGACAAAGAATTTACAGAAAGTTGTTCTCATAAATCCAACAACTATCGCCTTTCCCAAAACTCAGTTTCATCATTCTCACTAGAACAGTTCTGAATTGCACAATCTAGGACAAGAATGAGGGAGACATCTACTGGTGACTCCTGTTGCCACAGTCTAGGGATCTTTCCCACACACTCAGTTGGGGTTTTTTTTGGGGCGGGGCAGGGCGGGATGGTAGAATAAATGCATATTCATTTATCATTTGCTGCAAAGTTACACTGCTGTTGTGTGGATACGCTTCCCCCACCGAATTCTGTTATGATTGCTCAGTCCCTTCTATTACTGCAGTTGTGCCACGGACACATGTACTTCAAGCCCAAATGGATCAGACGAAAATGCTATGACCCTTTACATAAAAATATTGGAAGTTTCAAATGCCCCTCCCCCTCCCCTTCCCCTTCCCCACAACTAATCAGAGACTAAGGACTGTGCATGGAAACTGCCATCATGCTGCCAGGGAATGCTGGTAACAGAGCAGCACGCAGACGTTGGTACTCAGGTGGCTGGAGCTGGGACTTAGGCCAAAAGGAAATCAAACAGCTTATTGCTTGCTTCACTTTAGCCTGGGGACTGAGGTGGGTGGGAGTGACCGGGCTCCTATCCCAATTTTTGTCCAAATGGTGGAGCAGATAGTATCCATGTGATGTGGCAATCTTGGAATATAAAAGGACAGGAAGTGACATATGTCGGGGTTGGTGCTGTGCATCTCTAGCGCCTGGAAGTGCTGGCACCCTCACAGCCACAAGAGGTACCTTTGCAGTCGCACTCCAAGGTGGCACCAGGTGGTGCCAGTCCATTCCAGTGGCCTGCAAGGAGAGTGATGATCAGGTGCCCTGAGCAACCTACAGTTCCCAGGACTTTTGCTCAAATCTTCCTGGGAAGGATAGCTTGTTCAGGGCACTGGGGGGTTGTGATTTCCCCCACAGAACTACAGTTCCCAGAGTGGGTTACCAGGATGCTTCAGGGAAGCTATCTTTCTCTATTGTATAACTTGTGTCACATTTTAGTGGGATGAGTAGTTGTTTACGGGACTGCTTCATCTTCCTATTAGGATGGCATATTATAATTTAATCTGACATGTTTTAGGGAACTGGACAAAAGAAAGAAAGAAATCCACTTTTCAAGACTGAATTAGTTCTGGTAATTGAGGTCAGCTCTTCACAGCATAACTGAGCCAACTGGACAATAATTAGCTGGATTTAATCAGTTGTTCCACTTTGCTAATAATTAGAAGCTGATGCTGAGAAACAGGCAGTGTCTAAAGCAGGCGTGGGGAACTCAGTGGCCTCCAACTCTCATCCATGCCACCCAATATGGTAAATGGGCAGGGGTGATGGGCAACTGGAGCCCAAAATATTTGGAGGGTGCCAGGCTGAGGAAGGTTGAATTAGAGTGTGGTTACTATGTTTAGTGTTCAAAAACTCTTGTCTTTCTTCTAGGGAGCACTCTTTTAAAGGATTATGGCAAAGTGGCTCTGAGCATATGCAGAGCACCTTTCAATTGTGCACAGAACAACCCTTTTGTTTAAAAACTGCGAGAGACTGTATCTAAATTATTGCTTTGGGAGGACCTGTCCTTTGATAGCCCAGGTGAAATGGTGGATTGTAGCGACAGGGAACGCTCTGTATATGTCGAAAGGTACTGCATTTATTTTGTGTAATTGAAGGCTGAATCCAGCTGTTGAAAAATGTCCAGGGCAGAGTCTGCCTCAAATTAAGCCTCCAGCGGCAGGAAAGACTCAAGTACCGGTAAAAGAACAGGTGCCGCTTTCCCCCAACCCCTATCATTTATCACAATGCAGGAGGAAGCTGTGCCTGTTGAACTCCTGCCTACCATACAGCATTTTAAAGTAGAACAGAAGTTTCTTGGGGATGAAAAAATATATATAGTTAACTCTAGGTGTGTGAACTGAAGTCAGTCTAATATTTGTGGCTTCAAACACAGCACAGTAGGTCACTCTCCCCATTGATTGCCTGCGTATTTTATCACTTTAAAATGCTGCCTCTTTGCTCACTTTCGATTGCTCTGCCCGGTCCAAGCTCCCGTCGAGCAGCTATCGGTGCAGGTGAGAGATCTGAACGGGAAAGTAATTGGCTTTCCTTTGTGAAATTTAAAATTCTAGTAATTTCTAGATTTATATATAATTGCTTATAAATTAACACACGAAATTTCTATGCACTTTAAAAAAAAAATCTGGGCTTGGGTCTTTTGAATACCCCGTGATGCTCCTGTGCATAGTATTCCCCCCCCCCCCCAAAGACCCAGTTTGGCGAGGCTAAACCCCAGCCGGCCACTCTTCTGCTGCTGCGTCGCCGGTCCTGGAGAGGGAAGAGTTAAGCCTCCACGATCCACAGCTGCACAGCCCGGGCTTTTGCCTCCAGAAGCTGCAGAGCTTAATTGCTTCCTTTCGCCGAAACCCCTTCCGCCCCCTCCTCGGAGCCCAAGCAAGCGGGACAGGCTGCATAATAGAAACCAGACTCCGAGGGATTTGTTCCCCCGCCTTGCGCCTCGCCCTCCCGGGTTGCAGGCGTGGGATCGCTGCTGCCCTCTGCCGATCAGCGCCCCCCACGTGGCCCCGACCTCCAAAACAGCGCGCCCGGGACAGAAACAGAGAACGATTTCCCTGGAAAACAGAAACGGGCGGCGCGGAAGCCTCGTACGGCGAGATAACTTGACATGTGTACGGTGCTTGGCTGCGTCGGAACTCTGAATCCTTCACTTTCGCGGTGAAGGCGGCAGAGCTCCGGTCTCCACGGGGGGTGCAGCATAATAGTTGGATCTGCCTGCTAGATTTACAGGGGGATCACGAGCATCGCCAGCGCGCCCATGCCCACGCGGAAGCCTCTTTCCTCCAGCTGGGATTGGAGAAACGCTTCGCGCAACATCCCCGCCCTACCCCGGGTCTCCTACCCTTTCTTCCTCATCCACCCCGCTCCCCGCCACCTTTCCTTTCCCCTCCCGCAAAAAAGCGCCTTTAAATCCCACCCATGAACGCGTATGAAGCCGGCGAGCACGCACGCGCCCCCTCCGTCCTGTATTGGAAGTGACGTCCCCCCCTCTCCATCCCCATTGGCCGAAAGTTTGGGAAAGGGGCGGGGTTGGGGAATATTCCGCTTCCCCAGGAGCCGGTAAGTCTGTTTTTTTGTTTAATGTGCGGTATTTTTTCCTCGCACGTTTCCTGGCGATTAATTCCCACCCCCTCTTCTTCGCGGGAGCCGACCGCCTTCATGGTAATGAAACCCTCCCACCCAAAATTTCTGGCCGGTTGCTCCAAGCGTCTGCCAATGAATTCGGAATTCTGCAAGACCTCTTGTCCTGCACTGCATGAAACAATATGTGTTGTTTCATAATTCAAGAGGGGAATGGTTTAGCAATCATTTTTAAAAATCTGATTTAATTTTTTATATTTAAAAAAACCCCGCACTTCAGTCACCAGTTTCTCCAGCTAACAAGGGTGGGAAAGAATTCTGATGAAACTGTCTGTCAGATTACACAGTTCAGGGCTAGATTACTCATGGTTCTTAGATCTTAAGAGTTATACAACATAAATGATTTTCTATTCCTCAGCCTTTATTCTCTGTCGAAGTTTACATTTGAGCCTTATTGCTGAAAGCCTGAAATACTTTGCAAAGCCCCCCTGCGCATCTATAAATAAAAATAAGGAAATTGCTGATGCATCACTTTGATCTAATTGGCATCTAAATTAGATCCCTTAAGCTCAGAATTAGAGTGCATAGAAAAAGGCTACCATAACATCTGTCTGCAGTGATATGGGCTGGGGAGGGGGAGTGTCAATGCTTTGCTTGATTACATCTCATAAAGTTCCACAAGACTCTTGTTTTTGCTGCAGCTCTTCCAGAATTTATTACTCTACAAATGTTTCATCGTCATGATCGCCAGGACCAACAGTTCGTAGAATATCTCCCTGCTCTTATGCCTGTGAGTGTCTTCATGGGCTACTTCCCATATTGTAGTGGTATTGTCCTGGGAGCTTGTTTTCTTCCTACTCTCTTCCCCCTGTGGCCCAGCTCTGTCACTGGTGGTCAGTGATTACTAATGACTGGCAGGCTCAAATGATCTCACATGACTTGGCCTTGCTATAGTGAATGGGATTAAGCGCTTGGACAGCCTCCTAAGTACCAAGGAGGGAGAATGCTTTCAAAGAATGGCAGCTAGGGGTGCAATATTAGGATAAAATACATTCTTAACTATCCACTCCTACATACCTATTCTTTCTCAGTCACCTGTACTTACTTTTCCTGTCAATGCTGTAGTTTATGTAAACAAGTAGCAAGATGCCCACCTAGCATCTGTAGAAAATGATGTGATTTCCCCCCCCCCATGTTTATCTCAGATTGCTGTTTGAAGTGGGTGGTTTCAGAACTGTTTGATTATAGAGTCTGTGGCAACATTATTATGCAACTAATGGCTCAAAGCCCCTCTACAGAGCTGACTGTATTTTTAGGCAGAGAGAGCTGATTGCCTCAATAGACAGATGCAAGGAAGAGTGGACAATGGTGGCAGCTCTACAGCCCTTTCTCTCTACAGAGAGCCAGTGTGGTGTAGTGGTTAAGAGCGGTAGTCTCGTAATCTGGTGAACCGGGTTCGCGTCTCCACTCCTCCACATGCAGCTGCTGGGTGACCTTGGGCTAGTCACACTTCTTTGAAGTCTCTCAGCCCCACTCACCTCACAGAGTGTTTGTTGTGGGGGAGGAAGGGAAAAGGAGAATGTTAGCCGCTTTGAGACTCCTTCGGGTAGTGATAAAGCAGGATATCAAATCCAAACTCTTCTTTCTCTTATGCCCTCTGGCTGTGCCCTTCTGCTGGGGAACAGAGTTACCTATGCTAGGCATGTTCAAAGTCTGTTTTGGGGCCTAATCCAGCCCCTGTGGCAGCTTATTTCTTGGGGTCAAATCCTAAAGAAAGCTCAACAACTTTGGTCGGCCCTCACACATGTTCACTTCATCAAATCTGGCCCTCTTTGAAAAAAGTTTGGGCACCCCTGACCTATGCCATGTGGCTTGTTTTGCATTCCTGTAACTATGCTGCTGTCCCCAGGTGTGCTGGAGAAAGCTCTCCCATTGCTGATACTGAAACAAGACCACCATCACTCGCTCCATACATTTAAAGCACTCTCATGCCACTTTAAACATTAATGGTTTCCCCTCAAAAGATCCTGGAAACTGTAATTTGTTAAGGGTGCTGAGAAAGTAATACCTTTCAGGGCTGCTGTAAGGATTTCTGAGGTAATGTTTTGTTGAAATGCTCTGAACACTTGAAATGTGCTACATCGGTACTATTATTTGATCCGTGTTTTGCCTTGATGCTTCCCTTTTTCACCATAGGAGATTTAACCTGCATTCAGAGGGTCCTGTCTATTTGGACACATCCAGACGCCTCATTGTGAGGGCAGCCTCTGTAGAATGACCCTGCGATGATCCAGGAGAGGAGGAACGTGGTTCTGCTTGAGGATGGAAACAGAGACATTAGCCAAACCTGTTAGCCAAAGGACTGGCAGTCCAAGGGATAAGGATCTCTTTGCCCACTCTGCCAACACTATCAAAATGTTTGTCAAAGTCACTGGATAAGCAAAGACCAAAGGTCAGTCCCAGCAACATTTCCATTGTAGGGCTCTGACGTGTATTTTCTGCTTGGTTTGCTTCTGGAAGAATCTGGAAACAGAGGAGGAAAATTATGAAGACCAACAAGCTCTCCTCTGTTATAGCTTCTTCCTCATGAGAGATGGGGTAAGAAGAACAAACTGCTGACTCTGATAACTTATCTCCCTGCTGCTTCTCTGCTGAGGTTACTTTCCCATCTGCTGGAAGGAACATTATTCCTTGTGCATGATTCTGCCAGAAGCAGGTGGTGCTGAAAAGGAGGTGAAAGCCTAGAGCAATTTCCCAGGTATCTCAGGAAATGGGCTTCAAAATGGCAATTGTTACGGCATACTTAACACTGTGGGTCTGCTTGCTGGATGTTTTCTCAGTGGCTTGGAGCCGTGGAATGGCTGGTGGAGGCCCTGTAATACTGGATCACCCATTCATCACCGTCTGGAATGCTCCCAGTCAAGAATGTGAAGAGAAATACAGAGTATCCCTTGACTTGGGGATTTTTGATGTGGTTGTCAACCAGAACGAATCATTCACAGGGAGCGACATTACCCTTTTCTACAGCAACAGGTTAGGATATTATCCATACTACACTGAGAATGGCACAGCGGTCAATGGGGGCATCCCCCAAAACGCCAGCCTCAATAATCATCTTTGGAAGACTTGGCAAGATATTAAAAAAACAATTTCGGAGGCAGGTTTCAAAGGTCTGGCGGTCGTGGACTGGGAGAGCTGGCGTCCCTTGTGGGTTCGCAACTGGGAGTCCATGCAGATCTACCAGAATAAATCCATAGAGCTGGTGAAGGAGCAGCACCCTGACTGGCCTGCTGATAAGGTGGCTAGGGAAGCTCAGCGAGAATTCGAGCAAATGAGCCGGGCGTTCATGGAGCTGACTTTGGCGCTTGGCCAAACCCTGAGGCCGGAGGGTTTCTGGGGCTTCTATGGCTTCCCTGGCTGCTATAACTATGAATACAAAAGCACCGATTACACCGGAGAATGTCCAGAGATTGAGAAGCAGAGGAATGACGAATTGCAGTGGCTGTGGAACCAAAGCCGAGCTCTCTATCCCAGCATTTATCTTCCCAAAGAGCTCAGATTCTTCAACAAGACTCTTGAGTTTGTCCGTCATCGAGTCCAAGAGGCATTCAGGATAGTGAACCAGACGGGGAATCGAAGCATCCCAGTCTTGCCTTATTCTTCCATTGCATATCAGTTCACACAGAGCTTCCTCTCACAGGTAAGTTTTCCCAGATGTCCCAATGCAGAATACGGTCAATCTTTGCCAATAAGTACTTAACCTGAAAACACAACATGGAAGTGGGAGATACTTCTCTATCGGGATGCTTGGAGAGTCTTGGCTTCCGTGTGTGCAGTTGCCATTAAGAATCTGCTACAGTGATTTTCCGGGGAATGAGCAGTAGCCATGTCTAATATTTCTAATATTAATAGTCTAATATTTCATTTTGATAAAAACACTTATCCCAACATGTAGACGTACATAACATTTCTCCTGGTTAAGCAAAAACGCTGTTGTTGTTCTCCTTTTTGTAATGGTTTCTGGTATACGTCACACTTTTATTTTTGGTCAGAAATATTATGAAGGCTCTTGTTTTTCAATAAGCCAATGTTGAAAATTCTTGTGTTTTCGAATGTTGTTATGTATTTTAATCCCCCTCTATTTTATAAGTCAATATTATGAAAGAAAAATATCAAACTATTCCTATTTCAGATTTCTTTTAAGAAAATCGGGTTTTTTTTAAAAAATTATAAATGTTGATGTTGCGTCAGTAATGAAAATGTACTGCAAAACCTCAAACTAGCACAGTCCCTGACCAGCAGATTTCAGTTTGTCAGTAATGGGCAGGACTAAGGAGAAAATAAGCTTTGATTTGGGGTGTAGGGGTGGGGGATGTTTTGGAAGGAAGGCTGTAGAGGAGTTAGCTAGTGATAAGCATGGAACAAGTGAATCTAGGGGAGCCCAGGAAAGACTTCGCAGAGGGAAGCTATTTTAAGAAGGAATTTAAAGGAAGAGATGAAACACTGCAATGGTGACACAAAAGAGGGGGATAAGTTCTTCCATAATTAGTAGGGAGTAGCAGGGGAAAGATGCAGAGCTTCATTTCAGATCAGGCTTTTTCAAGACACCGTTGCTTCTCTTCCCACTGCTTCTCCTACCCTTTTCTCACCTTGTGCCCCTTTCATAGGGAAGGTTTGGGGTGGGTGGTGACTGCAAAGCCCAGGCTCCTCTCACGCTATCTCCACATAGCAAGCATCTCCTCACAAGCAAGCTCTGAAAAACACTTCTGCTCCCCCTCCTGCACAGAACAAAGTCAGTGTGAAAACAGGCCAGTATAAATACCGTATACTAAGAAATATTCACGTAATTAAAAACATATGATTCCCTCTTCCTGCTAAGCATATTGCTGTACAATGCATTTCTTCTTCTCGTATTTAAATTTCCTGATCTGTACTTCCAATTTTTGCAAACTGCTTTGATGGTGGTTTTTTTTTTTAATAATCAAGAGGTGTTTACATTTATTAAATAAATAATAATAAACAACATATTCCAAGAGATTAAGCCAGTGGCAAATATAGGTTTTTGCTGAATCCTGCATTTTGTTGTTCCGATAAGAGACGAACAAACTTCCCTTCTCAATGAATTTGTGTTCTCGTTGCCTATCCAATTAACTAAATGTGCCACCAGTGGATGGCTCTGTCATATTGTAAGCCTGGCTGCTGTTAGCAAAGTAATCACTATCTCTCAATCATTTTCTAGTGCACTATACTTTACATATCCAAATAATTTTACTACAGGATCTTTAGGGAGAGGGATTGTTTTAGCTGAGGCTTTCTGACTTTGCTGAAACGGAGAGAGGACAAGAGAGTGATGAGCAGCAGGATTTGTAGCAGCGAAGGCAGGATGTGACCAGAGCATGGATGAGAGGAGAAATCAGGTGGTTTCTAAGAATGTTGAAGAGGAAGGAGCATCAGCACTGGGCAGTGACTTGACTGTGGAGGAATTTGAAGATGACTAAGAAAAGCATTGCACGCCTGGGAGACAGGGGCAAGTAATAATAATGTTGGCATGTCCAAGAGGAAGTGTTAGATCAGAAAGATATCTTGAGACAAGTGATGCGATAGAAGCTTTGAAAGATGGATTTGAAGGTCATCCAAACAAAGGTCAATTAACAAAGGAGCCACAGAGGAGAAGGACTTAGACCTAAAAAAAAAAAAAGGTTTATTTTTTAAACACTTTGTTAAAGGCAGCAGGCTAAATGTTTAATCACTGATCATTTCCTGATTCCTTTCCTAATACATAATCCTAAGTATGGCCAAGATAATCAGAGTGTTGCTGCTTCTGTCCATAAGCCATAGTGCAGAGGCGTAGGAAGGTCAGGTGGTACCTGGTGTGGAAAATTTCTTGTCCCCCCCCCATTGATTTTTTTGTTTTTTTGTTTTTTTTGCCTGCAAAAATGGTTTTAGGTTATTTCCTATTTTCTTACAAAGGAATAATAATAAGTAAAAATAAACTTTTATTTATATCCCGCCCTCCCCGGCCGAAGTCGGGCTCAGGGCGGCTAACATCAGATACATAACATTGATATAAAATCAAACAATACCGGTAATTAAATTACCTCCTAAAAACATGTCAAAATCAAATTAAAGTATAATTAGATGGCTTTCCGCAGGGTTAGGGTTGGGAACAGTAAGTGCTCCACTGAATTGAAATTTCAGCCTTCACGACATAGGAAAACAGCCAAGTAAACAGTTATTTTCGTGGAGGAGGGTCAAGATATTAACTGATATGCGTGAAATTTCATATATAGCTATATAATCCCTAGTGTAGTAAGATAAGACCTTTGGAGCAGGCATTTTTTTTAAAAAAAAATTTTTTATGAACCACCCTAGTAGGGCAGTAATTGTTCCTTGATAATTTGTCACCCCCTCCATGATGGAACCTGGGTCGGACCGCCTCCCCCACTCCCTACTTCCTACGCCCCTGCCATAGTGTCTAAAGGAGGGGTGGGGAACATGTGGCCACCCCGATGTTGCTCAACTATAACTCCCCATCGCCCCTGGCCATTGCCATGCTGGCCAGGGCGAATGGGAGCTAGAGTTCAAGAAGTTACTGTTTCCTCACCCCTGGTTTTAATGGGCCAAGAAGGACCCAATAATGAGCATGCAAATCCAGATGTCAGAGAAGAGACTACTGGTGAACTCACTGCTTTTGCTTCTGCTTGTTCTGCAGGAGGACCTGGTCCACACCATTGGTGAGAGTGCTTCTCAAGGTGCTGCTGGGGTCATTTTATGGGGGAGCACAAATTACAGTTACTCTGAGGTGAGTGACGCGAAGGAGCAGGATTGGGAGCCAGTGTGGTTCAGTGGTTGGAGTGTTGGGAGCCTGACTGTCGAGTCACAGGTTCAGATCCTCATTCAGCCATGGAAGTTGCTGGGGGCGTCGTGGAACCAGTCACAGTATCTTGGCCTAACTTACCTTGCAGGGTTCTTGTGAGGATAAATTGGGGGAGGGCGGAAGAACTTTATGTGTTACCCTGGGCTCCTTGAGGAAGCGTGGGATAAAAATGAGACCAAATAAGTGAACCAGTCAGGGGACAGCAGCAGGATCCTGTAGCTATGGAATGGAGTTTTGTTTTCTTACAACCAAGCAGTACTGTATATAAATTTATCTCTGCTTTTGTACATCAACCTGTGTGTTACGGTAGCGGCCTTGTGGTTGTGAATAAATCTGTGATTATGAGGTGCTCAGTTTTGCAAGTTCCTTAAGAGAGAGGTGAAGCATTCTTATTTTTTTACTTGTTTTTCTCCTCCTTCACCCCAGTTTGGACCGGTGAGTCCACGTTGAAGGGGACAGTCCTGAATGTGCCCTGGAACCTTATTGCCTCTTTGCAAAACTTTTTATATTCACAAATGTATAGGTTGACGGAGAACCTCTGGGGGTAGGATGCCGTTACTAGCTTGGATGGGGTTAGTGGTAGTCCTTTTGCATCATCAAGTCAGCTAGCCAGCCAGGCTTATTTATTTATATTTATAAAAGTCTGCACTGCCATATCACAAAATATCAGGGTGGTATACAAGGTTAAAAACATAAGACACCGTTAAAAAATGAAAATACAGATTAAGGTCATGAAGGTGAATGGCTAATTTTGTTAGTTCTGTGATTAGGTGTGTGTTGATGTTGGTCTCGCTTTGTGAGTAACTCATGGGGGAATGAAGATGGGCCTTGGAGATCAGACAGTGGCAGGAGGAATCCTCCCATTCATGCTCTTAAAGGTTTGGTCCTACAAAAAAAGCAAGGATGTGTTGAAGGAACTTGACTGTTGCCCACTTGGAATGGGAAAATGCTAACTTTTGTCCCCCTGGACTTGGTTTTTCCCCTTTCAGGAAGCCTGCCTCGACGTGAAGAAGTACGTGGACACTGTCCTTGGTCCGTACATTGTAAACGTGACCAGCAGCACCAGGCTGTGTAGCCAGATCTTGTGTTCTAAGAACGGCCGCTGCATGCGACAGGACGGGCACCTCGATGCTTTTCTGCACCTCACTCCTGCCAGCTTCTCTATTCAGAGGCATTCGGTAGAGCCACACTTTGTTGTCATGGGTCAGATGTCAGCGAAGGAGCAAGTCCAGATGGCCAAAGAATTCGCATGCCAATGTTACAGTGGCTGGGAAGGCTCGCGGTGTGAGAAAAAGTCAATTTAAGAGAGAGAGGCACCTTATCTGTTTGCACAGGCACTTAATTGGCAAGGAAAGCTGCAGGAAAGGCACATTGCACCAGCCTGCACTCCTTAGGATATAAAAATATATTTTCACTCTCGCTTCCCTCACCACTACACACTTATGAGAGGATCTCCACATGTACCTTCTGGTCAACATGTGCTTATACATACTTTCCCCAGAAGCACATACTTGGCTTTCTCCTGAAATATGCAATCTACTCAGAAGCAGACTGAGAGGGAATGCTTTTCAGGCACGGCAGCACTATAGCACACCGCTTGTCGTTATAAAAAACTAACAATGCGCATGCATATCCATAGACCAGTGTGCATGTGTTTAAATTAAACTGTTAAATACCTAAATTGCTGGCCTGCCATTGCAATATTTCACAACACTCTGTCCTATCTCATGCATGGCTTCTGCTCTCCAAGAGCCCACCTGTCTGTCTTCAGGAGTAGACTGTGTGTTTCAAGCAGGAAACCTAAAATTATTCTCAGACTTGTTAGTTGTTAGGACTGTGAAGAAAGTCCCTGATCTGCCCCCACCATCTCTCTAAGCCAGTTTGTCAAGTATCTCCTGCCAATTCTCTTCAGTCTTAAAGAGGGTACCTAAGACGCCTACCTGAGAGACTATAGCGGCCTCAACATTGGCCCCATTGGTCAGCAGTTGTCAGAAGTCACTCCCTCAAGAAGACAAGGAAGAGAGAACCTTTAAGAAAGCTTAGCTGCCTCTGCGTTCCCTCCCACCATCCGGGATTCAGACTCGACTTTATGCAAAGCTGGTCATCTTTGTTGTCTACTCGTAAGCAAATTAGAATCATATTGTAATGGCTAGTCCAGTTTTAGAGCCACAGTGTCCTGGTTTCTTTCGTATTCTGTTTTGACCTTCTGCCTGCTTTTCCTTTACCTTTTATAAAGATATAATAAAGTTTCCTAAGCTGACCACTGAAGTGTGTGTTATTCCCAGCCTCAGAGTTTTAGAATCCCCAAGTGTCTTATATTGGCACCTGACTTTCTCAGGAGACCATGAAGGAGTGGAGGTGGCAGGTTATTTTGTCTACCTGGCTTCCACCGTAACCATGTGCCTAGAGATGCTTGGAATTTATGCTACTGAAAGTTTAGGATCAGAGTGTAAGAGACCAGCATGCTCTTCTGAGATCTGGGAAGGGCTTAGGGAGTGTGGGCTGTCTTTACACTCTGAGTAACTTACAAGGGAACTGTCTGGGATATGCACAGTGCCCTTGGTCTCAGAGTTCTTGGGTTTGGGGAAGTTAGGGGTGGTCTGCCAGGGAAAAAAATCAAGTTGCTTTGAGCTTGGACCAGGATAAGGCAGCTGGAAGCTAGCCCTGATTTCCCGTTTGTGAACCAAGGAACGCCATGTGCAGTGGCTCTTGGACCTTTTGAAAAGCAATTGCTTTGGTGCATCCCAGGTCTGGGCTGCAAGAGTAAGTGGGAGGGTGGCGGCGGCAGGCAGCTACCAAAGAATAAGACCCACTGGCAACACAGCAAGGCTGTTGTGTTGCAGTTGAATAAGAAACGTGATTTGCTCCCAAACATCCCTCCTACTTCACAAGAACAACCTTCCTCAAGCTGGTGCTCTCCAGATGTTTTAGATTCATGGGCTGGCTGGGGATGATGGGAGTTGTAGTTCAAAACATCTAGGGGGCACCAGGTTGGGGAAGGCCGAATTAGGACAGCAGATTGAATGTGGTATCCCAGCATACAGTTTTTGATGTATGATCCTGCTTCCTCCCCAAGTCGACAGGAACTTCAGCTAGAGCCTCCATGATATTGCTAGATGTAGCAATATCATATTTATGAAACTGAGCAGGCACAGTAGTATATGACTCTAAGTGGGTTTTTTGGATAGTAATTCTTAGGCCATTAGTCCTTCTGACTAAGCTACTCCTCATGCTTCCCGGCATGTAGAGCTAGAGGCTGGATCTTTATTAAAAGTGGTATACTACATGTCTAAACTACTGGCTGTGTTTGCATCTGACATTATCTGTTAGAACCTGTTGCACATAAATACATCTGCAAATGGGCACTTCTGTTCCATGCTGCACCTTCCTCACCCCTCCCAACACTTTTTGGATACGAGGGCCACATTCACCCTTGGCCAACCTTCCACAGGCCACATACCAGTGGTGAGTGTGGCCACTATTGCATGTGTGCACCCACAAGACACACCTGCAGCCTCCCCTCCTTAGCTAATCCATGCAGATCAGCTGAGGAGAGGGGTAATGGCCTCCTCTCTGCTCATCAAAATATCTAATTACCTGGGAAGGAGCAACTTGCACCCCCATCAAGGTTATGTTCTTGGTTTTCCCCATCACAGTGTTGTGTCTATTTTTGCTGCTACACCTAAAATCAGTATGGTCATGGAGGGGGAGTCAGAAACATTTGCTTGGAGAAGCAGATCAGGCCCCCAAACTAGGGTTAGCCACTCTTGCATTACTTTTATGGACAGCCCATTCTCAAATGACTTGTGATGGGAAAGCTCCTGGAAGTGTTTGTTCTCCTGAAAGTGCACCTCTTGTCCGAAGTGAAGTAACAGGCATTCATTAATGGAGGTAGAGTGACAGCAGGCCCCTCCCAGAGGTCCTACTGTGGAAGTGCAAATTACTGGTATTCTGAAATCCTGGAGATCCCAGTAAAAGCATGCATGTCTACACTACCCCTGGGAACCAATGACAACAGGTCTTTCCATCCTTCTTAAGAACTGAGTTTGGGAAAGGACATATAATAAACTAAACTTCCTATTGTCTACTACAACATACAAAACATATGCCAGTATGAGTACTTTCAGTATGTAGCTGAAATACAATGCAATGCTGTAAATGTGTGCTCCCTTGAGTTAAGTGGGGCTTACTCCCAGGTAAATTTGCACAGGATTGAAGCCTATATTACCGGTACAAAGGAAAACAAATGGTGTAACTGATCCTTAGGAGACTTTCTCCACATCCTGCCGGGGTTTTCTTATTCTGTAAGAAAAACTAAAAACTAAGTAATAATATTTATGTTGTACCTAATTTTACTAACGTATGCTTACTAAATCTATTAAGTCTGTGCTAAATTGAACAGATGCCTCTTCCAAGCAATACAAGGGTTTCAAAGGGTGTCTCCAACTGCATAGCGGACAGTCGAATTTCATCTCTTCTGGGGATTCCTCGCGCACAATATGCATTAATCTCCCCTTCACGAAAAACTCGCGTCTTCCGAGTGCACACATGCTTCTAGACTGCGGTGTGTGTGAGGGGGGGGGGGAGGCTCTTCTGAGGAAGAAATTTCCTAGCCGCTACACGGCGCTGTGGCCTCCAGAAGAAGAAGCTGGGCGTCTTTCTTTCCCGCCTCTCCTCGACTTGTGCGTAAAGGGGACGAGCGAGGACGAGAGCGGGGTAGTTCTGCTCTGCGAAGCCGGAGGAAGCGGGGAGAGCTGGGCGCGCGGCTGAGAGCCCCGGCCGTTCGCTAGCATGTCAGTATCTCTTCCCGCCCCGTCCCCGCTTAAAGCGCTCGCGGAGCCGGGCTCGGCATCATTGCACAGCCGGGGATGCGCCCGGGTCGGAAGAGGTGGTGCCGGGGAGGTTACGCCCGGTTGGAATCCCCTCCGGCGGGAGGCAGGACTCTCCACGGGGCGACACCCCATATTCTCTCGGCGTGGGGGTGGGCGGCGGGAAACGCGTGCCGGATTTTAGGGTGGCCCCGAGCGGGGGGTGGGGGACCGGCGGCGTCTGTCCTGTGGCATCTCGGAGGAAGCAGGAGGCTGTGTCCATAAAAGGGCTTGGACCTCTTCTGGCAAGGAGGAGAGGCTTCTGCGGGAAGCGGGCGAGGAACACCCGTCCCTCCCTCCCTCCCTCCTGTGATCCAGCTTAGTGACTCAAGTTAAAGACGGGGTGGCTCGCAAGAGTTTCTTAGCTCAGTATTTGCACGCAGGCACGAGTGAGCGAGAAAGAAAGGAAAGGGGGAAATAATATTAGATGCCCGTTTCTCCTCAGGGGGTGCCTCCTGGAGAGCGTTTCCCGTTGAGGAAGGGAGCGCCTTCCCCGGCTGGCCGCCCCTTAGATTGGTGGGAGGCGGCGGGTTTCTAGCGGGCTGTCAGGAGCTTTGCTGACACCTCGCGTCGCTTCTTGGGAAGCTCTTCCGAGCTGCGATTCTGCCCTAGGGGAGGCGGGCGGGGGACGCCAATCCACCGGACTAGGAGCCAGAGAAGGGGCTGCTGGCAGTTGCTTGGAGCAGAAAGAGCGAAAGGGAAGGGATGCAGCAGGGCTGACCATCGACCTCAGCTGAGGTTGCAGAGCCACTGCACAATGACTAACATCCGCTCAGAGTTCAAAGGTGGATTCCCCAGGGAACTGGAACAGAATATTCCCGCAGGTGCACACGGGACAAGGCAACTGAAGTGCTTCCTCCCTAATATCTAACCCACCCACCCCATTACTGAAATGGGTCACTCATGTAATCTATCCATATTGCGCTAGAGAAAGAGAGGGGCTGTAGCATCCTTGAATTATAATAATGAGTCTCAGGAGAGAGGAGTACCATGTGTGTTGCAAGTACAAGGCACACTGTCTCCTTTATCATCCTTGGATTTGCCTTAGGCAGGGCTGGAGGAATATTGCTTTGGGCATCAGACTTTTATTAACCAGTACCTCTGCCTCTCAGCAGTAAACCCATCCCTAAACCCTATAATGTGTAGGCGGCTTTTTATTTGAATTTTTGTGTTCCTTTCACTAGGAGGAGATTGAGAACCAGTGCACAATTCAGTTCTCTTTATAGGTGTACACCTGAGAGGCAGCAATCCTATACACTTACTCGGGAATAAGTTGAGCTCGCTTCTGACTAAGCATGCATAGGATTCGGCTGCGTGTGTGATTGAGTCTGAGTTTAGTTCATGTAGTTCATTTAATTAAGGGGCAGTGAACTCACCTTTCCTCAGCATGAAGTTGTTTATAGAAGTGACCTTTGGTCTCGACTCTTCCTGTGGCTGAAAATGTTTTATTAGGGTTTCCCTGCGCTTCGGTAATTTTAACTGTGATCTATTGACTGTCCTCTCTTTTGGGTCTAGACAGTGGTTTTTGCAGCATGACTCTTGGGCAGAATAACCAGTAGAGGGGGTTGGGGATGGAAATCCCATAAACAACACTGGCAAAGGATGTGTTGTTGGCTGGCAGATCCCAATTTTACTAAAGAGGGCCAAGCCATCTCTGAGACTAACCCAACCACACATAACAGGTACAAGCATCCAGGACTTGAACTGTTTCACTCTTGTGGAGACCTTGTTCTGATTCTCCACTGCCCAGTGCTTTGGATGAAGTGCATGTGAGCTGCTTGCATAATCAGGAAAAAATAATAATAATAATATGCGAGAGGGACTCATAAGTGCACCAGCATAAAAGCTTTGTATTATTAGGTCCCTTCCAACACTACATTTATATGATTCTATTATTATTATGTATTAAATTTGTATACCACCCTTCCATCTAAAGATCCAAGGGTGGTTCACAACAGTAAAAGGCAAAATGAAAATACCAAATAAAAACAAACCAATGAACTTCCCACCTTCCACAACACTTATAAAAAGCCATAGAATGTTAATCAGCTGAACACCTGGTCGAAGAGAAACTTTTTTGCCTAGTGCCTAAAAATACGTAATGAAGGCACCAGGCGAGCCTCCCTTATACCTGTAGAAGAGGGTAGCCTACTGTGATACCAATGAGGCAAATGGACACTAACTAGGGGAGGTATGCCCAAATAGTCTGTCTGTTGAAGCTACACAGCCACTGTCCTCCACCCCCATCCTTAATGGGCTGTATCCCAGTGAATGGGTTGCAGGCACACAAATTTAGGTCCATTTGAAAAGGAGTTTGTGAGTGCTCCAACATAGGGTGAACATTTCATTTTATGCTTTTGTAAGATTCTCTCTTACAAAAAAGGGTAATTGCAGTTCAGTGAAAGCAAATGTAAAGTGACGTACATTTGGGGCAAATACAGTGGTACCTTGGTTTGCAACCGTTTTGGATTACAACCGTTTTGGATTACAACCAAGTCAAACCCTGAAGTGTGTGTCCCTTTTTTCTTATTACAACACTCTTTTTTTTATTACAACCCATTTTTGGGGGAGGCCCCATTGGGTTACAACCTGTTTTGGTTTACAACCGGACCTCCGAAACGGATTATGGTTGTAAACCAAGGTACCACTGTAAATAAATCTTAACTTCACATACATGCTCATGGGATCGGAAGTGGGGGTGACTGAGCAGGAACAAGATTTTGGGGTCATTGCTGTTAGTTCAACAGCCTGCGGCAGCTGTGAAAAAGGCGAATTGCATGCTGGGTTAGGAAAGGGAAATAAAACTGCCAATATTGTAATGTTGTTATACAAATCTGTGGTGCTGCTACACTTGAAATAATACAGTTCCTTCACCTCAAAAAGAGTATTGTAGAGCTGGAAAAAGTTAAGAAAATGGTAGCCAAAACTGCTCTACGAGGAAAAGGTATAACATGTGGGGCTTTTTTAGCATAGAGAGAAGGTGAGTAAAGGACGGACGTGATAGAAGTGTATAAAATTATGTATGGGGTAGAGGTAAACTGAGAGAAGCTCTTCTCTCTTTCGTGATACTAGAACTTGGGACTGTCATTGAAGTTTAATATTTGAGGGTTCATGACAGATAAAAGAAAGTACTTCTTCACACAACACGTGATCCAGTACTGTATTAGAAACTCAGATATAAAAAGCTAGGTGCCAAACGGCTCCTTAAACCAGGGTTACAGTTGCCAAAACGGAATGGATAGTTGCCATTTTTGGCCCACATTGGCTTGAAAGACATACTTTTCACCACGACTTTTTGGTTCCTGAAATTCATTCTGATTGTGCAGATAAAATATAATGGGTAGAATTCTACAGGATGTGTTGCTATTGTGTGAAAACAGGCAAGACCCAAAGATCCCCAGGCATGCATCTCTAGATGGTGGAGACATCAGGCATCATCCTGGGGGCAGGACATCTTCACCTGGTCACATGTGAATTTTGAACACTGGACACACATCTTTAAACTATGGAATTTGAGCCCCCCTAGATATAGTGATAGCCACCAACTTGGATGACAGAAGTTCGTAACTCAGCCCCATGGAAAGCACTGAAAGGGGGCTTCATTATGACTGACTTTAAGACTACATTCTTGTACCCACTTTCTTGGGAGTAATCCTCGTTGCTCAATGAATTTACTTCTGAGTAGGCATGTATAGGATTGTGCTGTAAGTGCCTTTTGTCCATTGAGGCATAGTCACGATTCCCTTTTGCTTGCTTATGTTTCCCATCCGACAATGGGTAAACAGCAATTCCAGTTATTCAGAGCTCTATGAATATATGAATGTTTTCTGTGTCCCCAAAAGGAATATGACTGTTTTCCAGAAGTCAAGATCTGGAAGGGAATTGAAATTTAATTGGTATTTTCAATTTCATTGCAGGAAAAGCTGTGTTGGGTACATTAATAGTGGTAGGAAACAGACTACCGCATTACCTGTGGACAGTCTAACCACCTCGTCTTGTCCCCAGTTTCATTAGTTTTGTTACCTTTTACCAAGGAGTGTTTGTTGGTAGCAGGTGTGTCCCGAAATTACCTGAGACACAGAGCGGGTTTGTTTCTCCTTGTGTCACACTATGTGTTGACACTGGAAGACAGCACAGGAGAACAAGCCTCTGTGCTTTGAGACCTTGTAAACAACATCCTTTCCTTTCTGGAGACAGGGCAGGATGAATGTCTTCATGGCAACGTCCTAGTTCTGCCTAATGGATTCCCTGGCCTCCCCACCCACCACAATAGGCCTGGTTTCCATGTACAGTATTACTCTAGCAACGTAAGCTCTGTTTGGCTGTGTAGATCAATCCACTGTTGACATTGAATAACCCAAAGTTTATATGTTCATAGAACTGGTGTGTAGGTATAACAGCTTGGAAACATGTCTCTAAACAAGAAGGTAGGGTACCTGTACTAGCAAAAGGGGTTTTGTGCTGTGGCAAGAGGGTGTAGAGAACTGAAAATCCGAGGTGGGGAATTTGTAGTCCTCTAGATATTGCTGGACTCCAACTCCCTTCATCCCTGACCATTGGCCACACTGGCAGGGGCTGATGCGAGTTGGAGTCCAACATTTGGAGGGCCTCAAGTCCCCACCCCACCCCTGCTGTAGACTAATACAAAGGCTAGTCTGGGTTACTGCCAGTCTTTTGCTTCAACAGCCTCATTTTGTGATGTGTGGAGATGGAAGTATTGGGGAGGAGTTAAGGCACGGTAAGTGGCAAGTCTAGTTTGCCTTCCTTGCCCACCTGCTTTCTTTGGCTGGATGTTTATTAGGGGCTGGATTCTCAGAATATAAATGGGGCCATTTCTCCCCACCACCACCACCCAAAAATAGAGTTACGTTCTTTGATACTTCAGCCTACGGTTGGACTTAGGAGCTGTAGTGGTTGAAGGCATCTGTTTGGGAACCCCATAGACGAAGTCTGTGTCTGCTGCTTTGTTGTTGTTGTTGTTTGGATGGGTGCCAACCTTTGGCTCCTGTCAGGGCTGGGCTGGGCTACTCGGCACACAATTTACATTCCAAGACCTGGGTGTCAAGTAAACAGACAGCTCACTCCTTAAAAGAAGAAATGAGCTGTAGGCGCATGTGTAGCTTCCTGTCATGCTCTTGCGAAAGTAGACGGTTTCCCTTCAGCCTTAGCATTGCAAGCAGAATCTCCAAAGGAGGGAAGCGGCACTTCAGGCAGCTTCCATTTGCCGCAGGTATTTGACACTTCTTTTCTTCCGCTGGTGGTCTTATATTGTAGAGCATGGGAGGGGAGCCTGTGGCTCTTCAAGTCTAGCTGGACTACAGCTCCCATCAATCCTGGCCACTGGCAATGCGGGCTGGGGCTGATGGGAGATGAAGTCCAACAACATCTGGAGAGCCATGGGTTTCTCATCCTGTTATAAAGGGATCCTATAGCAAACATGTATACTGTGCTCAGACAGCTGTACTAGAGGAACAGGCAGTATAAAGCTGGGATGGATGGGATATAAAGTGTGTAGGTTTGGTGCCTGTTCAGAATTTTGAAAGTTTGGGACCTGGGTATCATATGGGTCATGCTGTCATGTGGGCCTGGTTCTGAGAGGTAACGGTAGAAATTGAAGAATGAGGGATGCTCTCCTGGCTACTGTTAAGATGGATAGAATCTTCACCTCACACAAGGAGCGAGTCTCATCTAGTGCTGCTCTAGTAGAGCGGGGGGTAGGTGTGGATGAATGGAATTTGTTCAGCCTCTTCTTCCAGGATGTGCAGAGTGTGTTGTTGATTTTAGCAGGAGGGGTAGGGAATCCTAGTGCCCAAGTTGGCAGAAGGATGCTTAGAAATGAAAAAAGGAAACACTGTGTGACATTTTTGGGTGGTATTGCTAGTGAAGTGTTGTGATGACACTGCCGGCTCATTACTAGAGCCAGGATCCTTGAAAACAAGAAATCCCCTGTAGCAGTGTGTGCCTTGGCTATAGAGGTTTTTGTCAGAAAAGCTACTTGGACCAGAACTTGCAGGCCTGCCTGGTAACCTGGAATTTAGCGCAAGAAGTAGGGGGTATCCGTCTATCTAGGGGGTATGCTATTTTCTGATTGCCCTGTTCTCTACTAGAGTGCTTTCCAAAACGGTCTGTGAGTGATGCAACAGAGGTCATTCACGTATGGTGCATTAATTACTTTTCTTATCTCTTCTTCAAGGGAGTCTTGTATAGTGCACACAAGGCAGGTTGTATGATTTTTAATTATTTTCTTACCTCTGTGTCATTAAGTTAGTCGTGGAATTCAAGGCAGTATGTGCATGGTTCACAGGCAGTCACTCATCCAGGCAATGTGGCAGCCTGCTTAGCTCCAGCAAGGTGATAGGCTCATGTGCCTTCACACCATACCTCGGGGCTCTTCCCTCCAGGGGGGCTTATGACAAGTGCCTTTTCTGTGTATTCTTGGACACCTGGTGCTGAGCAAGCTCCCAAAGCAGTTTAACACCTGGTGCTGAAATCAATTTGTAATATGGATGCAAAACCTACATGGGTGAGAATGTAAATTCAGGTTCCCTTTAGCAGTCTATCCCCACGTTGGCAATGGTCACAGGTGACAAAGGTAACCCAGAGCGAACTTAGAGGCGTTTTTGTGTGTTGCTTGAAGGCAGCCTTCACCCAGGGGTGGAGGAAGGGGGTGCGATGGGGGCGGACCGCCCTGGGTGTCTTCGCTGAGGGGGGTGACATTTGGTGCGCCGCCCACCCACAACGTCCAAGTCTACCCCGAGCCGTTGGGGGAAGGGGGGAGCTGCGTCGCTTTGCCGGCAGCATTCTCCCCTTCCCCCTTCATTTTGACTGCTTGGGGGAGGCTTGGGTGGGTGGCACGCTAAATGTCTGCCATGGGCGGCTCGCTCCGCCCCTGTGAGTGGCTCGCTCCGCACCTGGCTGCAGGGCACACACATCGCTCCCTGCACCCGAGCGGCTATCCCACGCCTGGAAGGGCACCCCCCTCGGGAGCGGGCCCACCCTAGGCAGCGCAGGCATATGTTCCACCACTGCCTTCACCAAGCTAGTGCCCTTCAGATGTTTTTGATCGCAACGCCTGCTAGCCCCAGTCAGTGGGGCCATGCCGCGTGCGGTTGATGGGAATCACAGCCTAAAACATCTGGAGGGCAACAGGATGGCAAAGGCGGTGGAAGCTGGCATAGTGCATGGTTAGAGAACGAGCTGTGGTTGGCAAACCAGTGAAAACCTCGCTTTACCAATTTGTATGTCCCTTTCCCTCAAGAGCTTCCCCAGTACAATACAGAAGTAGATAACGAAGACAGCAGTGCATAGCAAAATGTTAGTATCAGCCTATCAAAAGAGTTCAGCAGTAATTTTACATCAATCTTTATGTGAACCACGAACTCCTTAGGTGGCCTTAGGCAGGCCATTGCTTTCTCAGCCTCAGCCACCCCCCATACACACCGAATCTGTGATACTGGGATAATAAAACTGGTCTACTTTACAAGGCTGTTGTAAGGGTTACTTCAGTGGAATTCATGTGAAGTGCCTGGGAAAGTGCCTACGTACTTAGTATGCATAATTAGTAATAAGCATGAGTAACTGATGTTTGTGAGAGGTGATCAAAATAGTTTTAAACCGTTGGACTGATTCTCTGCCCTGGTGGGAATGCACTCCTGTGACTTGAGTGGGCTGCTATTGCAACAACTTTGAAAAGATGTACATTAATTCTTTTTGATGCACAACCAAATTTTGTCTTGAGGAGCAGTCCTTGCCAGTAACTGGAGTCAGGGCTGGTAGGGAAGCACAAGTTGTGGTGTTCTTAGCCTTTATTGAGAAAACTCTTTGTACGAGACACTTCCTTCCCCAAACATATGGCTTTTCCAGTAATGTCACAGAGCACCTTTACAGAAAAGGTAGCACGGGGTGTGTTGAAAACTTGTGTGAGGGGGGCTACATCTAACATTTGAGATGGGACTGAGTCATCTGCTGTTTGCGGGTAAATGAGAGCAGACATAAGCAATCGTGAGGACTTAACTGTGCATGTGTGCAGATGCAACACAGTATTGTCAAAATAGCATTCTCTAAACTCAATGCTGCAGTAGCTGGATGGTGCTAAGGCTCTAAAGCCATACCCTAGAGTGCCCTCTGCTTATGTAGCTCTAAGATTTGCCCCCAGCCAATGTCCCTGTCATGAGAATCTCCTCAGCCCACCTTTCCAAGGGCATGTTCTGTTCCTATTTCATAACCTGAGTGCAGTGGCTGCATGGTATAATTTCATAAACTACTTCATAAAGGGTTGTGAAAGGATGGATTTTATTGTTGTCTCTTGGGTGTTTTTTCCATCTTCAAGTGTGGCTCCCATTTGGAGGCTGCCTCATGGGTTTAGTGAGAGTCTATGATAACTGAGTCTCACCGTATGGAAGGTATGGAGATCAAAAGGAGAAAGAGCGAGGGGGAAAAGAATGAATGAGAACATTCTTCTCTCCCCAGTTTCCTCCATTTCATCCCAGGCAGCCTGGAGAGAATTTTCTGTGCTGTCTGAAACATCAGAGAGATGAAGAGTTAAGGGGACAAAACGGTGTAAATGGAAGCCCACCCTCCTCCTGTCACTTGAACACACATAGATACCTCATATCACTGCTGTCTGACTTGGTCTTTTCTATAGTCTTATCAACTCTCCAGGGTTTCAGGCAGTGGTCTTGACCAGCCCCATCTATGGAGATGCCAGGGTTGAACCTGGGAACTTTTTTATGCAAAGTGTGTGCTCTATCACTGACTTACTATGCCCCTTGCACTTGTATGTACCCCACCACCACCTCCAAAAGTATACAGAGAAGGATAGAGTTGTGACTAGACTTGCTAACATTCACTGGGGGGTCGGGCTCCTGCTCAACACAGCTGCCTCTCAGCAAATGCATGCGCCAACCAGAGGACAATGAGATTCATACAGTGTTTGAACTCTCACTGTGGGCTGATTCTTGAAACCATTTGAGGCTCATCTGTGACATTCTGGACTGGTTAGGGGAACGTTTCAACATACCACCTGCTTGCAATTTGCCAAAACTGAGTCCCCTTCTGGGAGATTTTGGAGGAAGTGGCACATTGCATTATGGAGACATGTGGAAACAGTTGCTTGGCCAGTTCCCACGTGCTCCAGATGAGACAAAAGTGGTGGTGTAAGGTGGTCCTTGGGATCATTGCTTCCATTTTATGAGGAAGATTCTGCTGGATTTTTTTTTTTAAGTAAACAGCCTTTCACAGTTTGGGCATGTTATTGGTCAATGCACGTTCTATCCAAATAATTCACTTGAATGATCTTCAGTGTAGGCAGATGCAAAGAGGAGACAACCTGTGTTGTTTGTTTAGGTGCCATCTCTTGAGAGGAGGTGTGACAGTCCTGAAAGAAGCCACCAAGTGTCTAAGCTGTATCAGAGTACCTTCAATTTTAAACCACTCTTGAATCAAGGTCCCGACTGGACTGTTGTAAGAAGGGTAAAGAAGCCAAACAGAACCTGAGTTTTCTTCTAAAGTGGATTGCTCTTCACACATAGCTTAAGAAGTCTTCTCTGGTCTGCAGTCTGGCTGTCCAGGAATCTCCATGGCCATCATAATCTCATGGAGTACAGAACACACTCCCATAATTGTGAATTAAATGTGGGAACATGTTGGCAGTTCAAACTCATAGAGCTTGAGTGGGCCTTCCAATGGACAAGGGATGAGTTGCATTCAGCCAGACTGCACTTACATGAATATAGTAAGTGAACCATGTTACGTACTTCTGTTCCTTGGGTGGGTGTACACCATATTTCTGTATGACTGAATCCTTTTCAGTCCCTAAGCGAAAAATAAAAGCCCAGTTTCAAACAAGCATTTATAGGAGTTGGCTTATAGTCTACACTGATTCCCAGATGTTGTTATAGTAGAACTGGATTGGGAAACTTGTGGCCTTCCAAATGTTGCTGGACCCCCAACTCTGATCAGCCAAAGCCAGCATGGCCAGTCTTCAGGAACTGTGGGAGTTGGAGGGCCACAGTTTCTCCAGCACTGTAGCAGAGGATGCAGACTAAATGTCTTGTTAGGCATGCCCCCAAACCGGCACTTGGTAAAAGACCAAGTGGAAGGATAGCCAATGCAATGCCCTCCTGATGTTGCTGGACTACAACTTTCATTTTTTTTTTTTAATAATTTTTATTTGGTTTTACAATTTTATAGGCATTTCACATTTCCTCGAGGTCAGGTTTTCTTCCTGTCCTCAATTATTATTTCCTTAACTTTGCCAAGGCCTGGCCCTTTTCCAGGCCAGGTCACATTCATTATACTAACATTTTCATATTTTCATATGGCTCCCTCACATCCACCCCATTGTTTCCATATTTCTTTACAATCTCAAAGTTAAACAGGTTTCTAATTCATCTTCAACTGCTTGATCTCCAAATATTAAATTTTTACCATCACTTACATCCTCCTCAGCATACTTATATTTCATTTCAAATACATTTCCCCCCCTTCCACCTCCCCACGCTCCCTCGGTACATAGCCTTGATGTTAATTTTATTTTTATCTTATCACTAATAATATGCAATCTTTATAATATCTCTTAGTCCTTTGCTGTGTCCGTAGTTCATATCCAAAATCCAAAAAGAAACCAGAATACTGGTTTAATTATACTGGTTTAAGTATAATTATAGAAGCATTATAGAAGTATTCTGGACTACAACTTTCATCAGCTTCAGCCAACATCCCAACATGTCGGGAGTCATAGGCTACAACATTAGAATAGCACTGTGTTGGCTATTCGTGCTTTTGTAAGACCAAGAGCTAAGGTTGTATCTGCAGCCCTTTGCTTTCTGCTTAGGGATGATTACAGAGGGTGCTGCAGCTCCTTCTGCTTGGGTTTGATCCTGGCAAGGTGAGGTTTCCCTGTAATGTCACTGCGAAAGGGTTAGGTCTCTTGGAACTGATTGTGCACTGCAAACACACTTCATTGTGTTTGTGCTTTCAGGAGTGAGTCAAGCTCCCTGTGTCCCATGTAACGTTTCGTCGCTTGGTCCTCTGGTGGTGAGAAGAATGGGGTCTGTTTCAGAGATGCTCACAGCGGTGCCCCTGCACCAGAGGCCCGATCTCCTAGAGGCCTGTGCCGACCTCATCAATGAAGAGTGGAAAAGGAGCAGGACCTCCCGCATCCACTCCCTGCAGAGATCCAGCAACAGCTTCCCCATGTGCCTGGTGCTGATTAGGACCCAGAGGTTGGTGGAGGACACCACAGAAGGGAAGACGGCCAAGAGCCAGTGCCAACTCCTGGGGCATGCCAGGCTGTCCCGTGTGGTTGGCCAGCCCAAGAGCTTGTTTGTGGAGACGGTGGTTGTCGCCAAGGCCCTCCGGGGAAAGGGCTACGGCAGGAAGCTGATGGAAGCTGTTGAGCAGTACGCCAAGTCCCGCAGCTATAAGCGCCTGCACCTCACCACCCACGACAAGCAGCAATTCTACGCCCACCTGGGTTACAGCTTGTCCAAGCCAGTTCAGTGTGCGGGATTCACGAGTTCCCTTGTACCTATGGAGTTTCTGGAGAGCTTCTCTCCCCTTCAGCAGGACAAGGAACTTCCCACGGGGTCTGGGAAGCGTGATCCAAGTGCATCTTGCAGCAGTAGATGCGGAGCAAGCCTTCCTCCATTGCCACCTTCAGCACACCTTTCCTCATTCACGGTTTGCTCATCGACTTCTCCTCCTTCACCACCTCCATTGCTTCCTGTTCATTCTTATCAGCCAGCAGCCGCCACCATTTCTCCCCCTCCCCGCCTGTCAGCTTCTGTAGCTTCCCATAGTTCCTCTCTCCAGGCCATGAATGCTTCTGTTCTGCCCTCGCAATCAGCCACCGTGCCTCTTTTTGCTGCAAACCCTCCTCCCCCGCCGCCTCTTCCTCCACCTCCGCCCATGGCCCTTTCGGGAGGCCATCCCAATTCCTGCAAATCTGCCTCTTCTGGCCCATCGGGGGACAAAACCCAGAGCCAGCTGTTTCTAGAAACGCCATATCGTGACCTGAAAGGGCGGCCCATATTCTGGATGGAGAAGGACATCTGACCCTTTCACCATGTGCCTGTGCGAGTGCGATGAAGATGAAATGACGACGGAAGGAGCGGAGATGCTAAGAAGAAAAGCTCAGCTTCGGATCCAGTGAGATGGGCTGTGAGAGAACTATTCTAACACGAACAAAGCAAATAGATTCTATCTTCCATGGTTGTTTTTATCAGAATTCTTTTCAGACAAGAGCCCATTTTCATGCCATAAAAATGTGAAATTCACTTAGACAATGATCTATTTTGGATACACTTTCAAGGCCATCCACTGTTCCCCATTGTCTTCCAGTGGTGGTTGCCATAGCTGAGTGGGTGGGCCTGTGCTGAGCTGTGTATCGTAAATTGCCTTGCCTTAAAGTCTGGTGTCATTTTATCAATAAAGCACCTCTGAAATATCTGAACCGTCTCCTCTGACTCTGCACCGGATGCACAGATAGGTGTATTTCAGAGCCCATGGAATTAATGCTAACGTGCTAACAGAAGTCAGTGCAGTAGGACTAGGCATCTGTTGGAGGCAACAGTGTCCCCACAAAGATTAGATAAAGCCGAGAGAAAGATGTATTTTGGTAGGATAATGGATAACGGCAGAGGAGGTCTGTCCTTCACAAATGCACACGATTCTAATTTGAAACCTGTGTCATTCTTTGGCCTCTTGGTCTGTTCAGGAAAGCCTGCATTCCAGAAATATGTTTGTAATAGAATGCTTGCCTGATTGCAAAGGTGTTTTTTAATCGTCAGGTTAATGACTTGGTCTGAGGCAGAGATCAACTTCATAGCCTAATTGAATTGTTGTGATGCTATCCTCTTAATAGATGAGGTAATGGTCACAGTTAAAATGAGCCCGGTGAAATGAGTGTTCCTGATGGTGGGCTGGATTCTGCTAAATAGCTGTGCTATCGGAAGCCGGCTCAATGAGACCTGCTAGCATAATGGGGTTCACCTCCCTCCGCCCATGTTCTTAAATCAATTGGGGGGCCAGGATAACCCACAGCACAGCATACAGGGGCGGGGGGAGAAGGGAGATTGCTCTGTCAGGGCATTTCTGTTTGCCTGATGGAACAATCTCTTTAGCAATACGTTGAACTCCACCCATTGTGTAGTACTTTCCTCTCACTCTTGAGCAACCACTTTGAGGCCCAACAATTTGGAATTACAGGATCGGGTTCCTACAGTGAAGGACACCAGTTAAAAACTTCTAGGCAAGTCAAGTCTCTCTCCACCCCTGCCACCCAATTGTGTGTGTTTAAGTGAAAGTGCTCACTCTTCCTTCTGTAACTATTTGTTCTTAATCCTGCGGTTTCATTTCATTTCAGTAACAAATTAATACCCTCTTCTGCCATAGTTAAATTTTGCTCAAGGCAGTATCCCACTTCTAAGGCAATTTCACACTTTACATGTTAGGAATGTCCCTCTATATATTAATTGTGTGCCTTTGCAGACACGTGTTGGTCATGTGCAGATGCCACATTTTTTGCAGGTAAGGTTGAAATCATTTGCAGACACGCGTTAAAACTGTAGTGCATGAGATGGCCCTAATACTCTTTCTTCTTTGGTGTGCTTGTAGGAAGCATACTTGGTCTTTCGTCTAAACTAGATTGGCTCAGCTCTTGCTATTATAAAATACATTCTCCATTGAGGGGGGCAGTCAAAAGTGTGACGTCTGTTCCATGGAGCCCAAAGCTAGAAAATAAATGCCACAATTTTGTGGAGAATTACATCTCCTGTCCTATAGTCACAATAGCTTAATACAGTAAGAATAATTAAATACTTTGTACAACCATGAATCTATTTTATCACAGAAATTTAATGCGTCTCAGTCTGATGCAACTTTGAACTTCTACTTGTATAAACAATATTATTATTATTATTATTATTATTATTATTATTATTATTATTATATTTACATTTACGACTTCAAAATCTTGACAATTCCTTCTTAAGAATGCAGAGCCCAAATCCATTTGGAATTTCCTCCTTTCCAGCCTTGGAACAGCAGTTCTGTGGATGCAGCTGAGAAAAGGCTGCTGTAGGAGAGAGTGCAACTTTTATGTGTCCAATTCCACATGCAGGCTATTAGGTGCTTGATCACAGATGCTTTCATTTCTGAATTGTGCATTGTATGCTGAGGTTTCCATTAACTGAAAATAATCTCCCAACTCATATCAAGTATTGACTCTTGCAATCCCTCACCCAAAACTGCACAAATGGCATTGCAGGTACAATGCAACACAGCTGCCAGCTTGTGTATTACCATCTACATTGTTCAATACATTTTCCTATGAAGCATTTTCATTTAAGCACATGTGAAGAAGCCATGTTCCACCACCTGCTTATATTTTCCCAATAATAATGCTTGAAACCACACCAGTAGCTTTGTCCCTTGTTTCTTGGAAGAGACAATAGATCTGTGTGGTTTACAGGATTCCCACATTTTATTTTCAAAAGTCTGGTCACCTTGGGTTGTTTTCCTCTACCTACTACTACTACCGTACTACTAATTGAATTTATATACCGCCCCATACCTGCAGGTCTCAGGGCAGTTCAGAGTTTCGGTCCCTCAAAGGAAAATGAAGTTTCTCCCCCCAAAACAAATCTTATGCAAAGTTCTTCTGCTCATACAAATAAAATAACGAATGTATGCTCTGGACACCTCTCTTTTGTATGTAGGGATTGTTCCTCTTCTGTGAAGGTGTTGTGAAATCTGACACTTTCTGCCAAAGAAATTGACCATGTCACAAGTATTATGCTTTCAGTGTTTCATCCTTCTCTGCTCATTATAGGTGATCTATGTGGCATGAAGTAATGGAAATGGACAGCAACTCGATAGTAGGGTTCATTATTTGCATGCAGATTCAGGATCCAGGAGAGCCACTGCCAGACAGTGTAGAAACAGAAAACACTGAGCTTCATAGACCAATTGTCTGATTCTAATTCTAAAGCAGTTTCTTACATTCCTAAGGGGAAGGGAGACCCTTGATTGCCTGACAGAGCAGCTTCAGCTCTGCTTATTAGACCCTTTGCTGGGCCTGTTCACATGAACCGTTCACTATGATGGCTGTTGCACATGCACAGTAGCTAGTTCAGCTAGTTCAGTTCACATCTGGGCAAAACATGGTTGAGCTATCTGAATTCAGTCCAGTTTGTGCATGTGCCGATTTGATTGTATGAGACTTGAGCACAGGCTGAAATAGCATCATGGGCCATATAGCACTGCAGATTACAGACCAGAGTCCCTCTTAGCTTTGACATCATTGCTCTTTTGAACCCATCTGGCAATTTCTCCTGCAAAAGTACACATCACTGATGTAGCTGGGAAAGATGCATGCTTTAGGCACCGTACACAGAAGACTGATACGGAGATTGCTCCAAAAACTAACATATCCAGACCCTGCAAGCATCATCTGAGGCTCTTCTCTGAGTGTCGCCTAAAGACAGGTTCAGAGGGTGGCAGTTAGGGAGAGGGGACTCCCCATCTCTCCCCATTGAAACCCTCCTGGTAAAGGCAAAGGGACCCCTGACCATTAGGTCCAGTCATGGACGACTCTGGGGTTGCGGCGCTCATCTCGCTTTACTGGCCGAGGGAGCCGGAGTACAGTTTCCGGGTCATGTAGCCAGCATGACAAAGCCGCTTCTGGCGAACCAGAGCAGCACACGGAAATGCCGTTTACCTTCCCACCGGAGTGGTACCTATTTATCTACGTGCACTTTGACGTGCTTTCGAACTGCTAGGTTGGCAGGAGCTGGGACCGAACAACGGGAGCTCACCCTGTCACAGGGATTCAAACCGCCGACCTTCTGATCGGCAAGCCCTAGGCTCTGTGGTTTAAACTACAGCGCCACCCACGTCCCCATTGAAACCCTCCTGCTACTAACCCATATGTCTTTGGTGCCAGGTTAAAACCATTGCCTACATCCCAGACTATTAGAAATATTTGATGGAATATAATGAGTTAGGCTTATATGTTGGGGTTGCTTTTTAGTTGTAAATAATGTTAATATTGTTTTCTTTTTAGGGATTGGTTTGGGGGTTGTGTGTGTGTTATGCTTCTGAGTTATTTTAGTTTATTGTTTTATCATTGTTGGGACTGATTGGTTTCAGGTGAAAAACAAGCTAAACAAGTGTGTGTGTTTTTTAAAGTCACAACGCAACAAGCTGCATTTTAAAAAGGTCAGTCCAAGCCATCAGACTCTGAAGCACGTGAATTGGCCTGTGTAACTACACATTAGCAGCTATTACATGTTCTTCTTCCTCCCACACTTGCTGCCTTCCACAATGAACTTGGCAAACTGCAAACCAATTTGAGTTCTTGTTTACTTCTACAAAAACCTGTAGATTTAAACCTGCCAAGTTGTCTGAACAATCAGGCAAGGAAAAATGAATTTTTGTGATTTATTATTATTTATTTTTTTACCTTCTGGTGTAACGTAAGTCAACAAAACACAATTTAGTTAATCATGACACTTCATTAGGGATCTTTTACCATAGCAGAATCAGCTTTCTAACCATGCCACCATGAGGTGGCTGCCCTGAGGCAACCATACAGGTAGCGATTGTTTTGAGTCTGGCTCAGTTCTACTGAGTAACTCGTTCTGCCATGATATAGCCGCCCCAGATAGAAATGGGGTGCAGTAGGTGATGATGTCATCAAATTTGGGTACTAACAATGCAGCTGGGCTGGTCACATCAGCACTTCTGGCTCAGATGTCCTGTGGAATGAGAAGAGCAGACTGCAAGCTTGTGGATTAACAGCAATTATTTATTCAATTTACATCCCTTCCGCCTGAAGGAGCTCAAGGTGACAAATATTATTCTTGTGTTACTGGTGCTATTTGTAAGCCCATTGTTGCAATGTATTCCACTTTTCAGCGTGCAGGAAACTCAGCCTACTAATAATGAGCCTACTAATAATGGGAGGGAGGATTCAGTAAAGTGATCCCTGTTGCCAGCTATCTCTGCTCTTAAGACTTCATAGTAGAGGAAGGCGGAATGTTTTCCTGCATGTAGATTAGCAAGGTTTTTTTTTGGTATGCACATCAAAATGTTTTGGTATTGTCAGGATGGTGAGACTGTATAATTTGGTTCTTTTCTACTTTTCCTATCCGACTCTCCCATACAAAATTCCCCGATAAGCAGATTTTTCTGGTGTGAAGTTGGCTGGGCTATGATTGGTGCTTTTATATTCACCAACATGTAATTTTAAAAAAACCAAAATAATGCACACCCTAGCCTTGATCAAATTGTTGCTGTTGTAACATACTAATCTTCAAATCTTCTTCCCCATGAATTGCGACTCTTGCTTCTACTCCTAGGCTAACATTACTTTCATATATTCTTTAATCCATATTGCTGTATACACTTGGTTCATTAATACATCACTCCTGAGTCGAGGTTATAAAAGCTGGTGAATTATGCAAATCAACATGCCCGCTGAGAAGGAAATGGTGGAAATGACAAATGAGTTCTTTTGAACTGGACAAAGCCCAAAAATCTGTTTTCAGTGTCAGAGCTGAGCTTTGAAATAACATGAAATAAGCATGTGAGAATCTTGTTCTCACATTACTGAGTAACCAAAACCAGCATCTATGCCTTAGTGATTTAAGAGTTTTAAGGGTAAGGATTTGACTCCAGCACTTCCCATTTTACATATTAATGTTTTAATTATGAAAAGGGGCTTTTTCGAGCCTGGGAGTGTGATTTTTCTCTACAGCAATGTCCAGTTCCTGGTTGTCAAGTCACATCTCTGAACATGTGAGGCTATTTATGACAGCTCACCCAATACGATAATTCTTAGCTTGTAAACCCAGGGGTGTACCTAGGGGATGGTGAAACTGGCCCCTGCAAAAATCTCCCCAGATTGCTCTGACCAAGGAAAGAGTGTTAGTTGTGTGGGTCAAAAGTCACAAGAGGCAGATTGCCTGGATGGCAGAATCGCCTCAGAAGAAATTGAGATACTGGAGTAGAGGGGGTGGTTTTAGACAAATAATGCGACTACTGCGGTAAAGTGGGTTTTTCAGGGGGAGGGCATGAATACAGCTCCTTGCCAAGGACACAAGGGACCCTTTTTATGTCTTACTTTTATGTCTATGCAGTGGGTACTTCAATTTGTGAGTAGATTTGCATAGATCCTTTCTGAAATAAGGAACACTCTACACCAGGCATCCCCAAACTGCGGCCCTCCAGATGTTTTGGCCTACAACTCCCATGATCCCTAGCTAACAGGACCAGTGGTCAGGGATGATGGGAATTGTAGTCCAAAACATCTGGAGGGCCGAAGTTTGGGGATGCCTGCTCTACACACTTAAGTGAAGCCAAATATCCTTAGTAAATTCAAAACTCTTGAGACATCTAGCAATAGCTTTACACCAAAGTGGTTAGAGGAAAAGATGGAGAAAGGAAAATAATGCTATGATTTCTATGCATTACCAGTTACATGAAGATCAGAGCGCACATCATGGCAGGGAAGAGGCTAGGAGAAAGGGCGTTTTGCCACACCTGTTCCACTAAAAGGAAATATTGCAATGCAGAGAGATGATGGCTGGGGTTTTCCATGGTGACTCGGGAAGCAGAATGCTTATCTAGTCCCAAGATGATTGCAAAACCAGTCAACGAATTGGCCAGTCTGTAATAAAGTTTGGGTTTGAACCCTGGTGTTCCTTTGCAGGGAGGGGGTGGGCTAGGGGTTTGTGCATGTGATGTTAATGATGACCTGTTGGCTTCAGAGTGGCCATGTGGTTCTGATCCTAAGCCACACCTGATTCATTGGACAGGTTGGCTCAGACAATATGCCCTATTAATTCATTAGCTTGTCACTAGTTAAGAGGCTGGCTAGCTAGTCAGTAGTTCAACTAGGGAAGGATCCTGGCATGCAGTTTCTTAGGCTTTATTCTAACCCTCCGTAGTGCAGTGTTGGAGTGGGAAATGAAGCCAAGGGGGATGACACAGAGCAAACAAAACAAAACCAACAAGTGGAAGCAGCCCAGTTGGAGTTTTGGGCTTCTCCATTGTGGAAAAATACCTGGCAGCATAGATGCCTGTGTAATCCAAACAGCTTCTGTTCCCAAGTAAGGTGACTTTAGGTAAGTTTACACATCAGCCAGTACAGCCAGCTCTCCGCTTCCTGGTGTTCAGCCTTTCCCTCTCCTTGGGTTTAGCTCATGAATTTATCTCCCTTAAAGCTTAGACACATAAGACACTTAACCCCATGATACCTTGATATTCAAGATAAGCAATCCCATTTGGAATCCATGTCAAGCCCAGATTCCCAGGTTTAAAATACAATAAAAAATATTGTGAGGCTAGTTGAATTAATTATATTTATGTTCCACAATTTCTCAAGGAGCTCCAGGTGACTGGCATGGTTGCCTTTCTTCTCTGTAAAATCAGTGAGGCCTTGTTGGGCCTCCTCATATGGTGGTTTGGCCCAAACCGTGGTCACCTGTCCATTACCTGATGTCATATGATAGCAGGTGCAGCCCCAGTGCCCAATTCAGAAGGAAGAATGAAGAGCACAATCTTAAGTTTGCAGCTGCAGGTTTAAATTGTAATCACTTCACATCATATGGTTCCAGGTAATTGCTGAATAGCATTCTTGTACACCTGTCAAAGCAGCATATGGAGGGTGGGCCAGTTCTGGATCCAACCTGAGGGGGCCAGTCCCGCCTACCCAACCAACCAACCAACCCCCCGGGCAGGGGAAAAATGATTTCCAAAGCCCCCCAGTGATTTATGGGGAGCATGAATTCAAAACTGCCTTGCTTACCTTGGCGCATCATGTCGCCTTGGTAAGCGGATTTGAACCTGGCTGTCCCTAGCCTTAATCTGAGCCTAACTGCTACACTACCCTGGCCCTGTGTGTCAGATATTGAAATTCAGGGGGAAGATCTTACTCTGTCTTTCCCCTCTCCCTGCCAGGGTGTACATTTGTAAACAAAGCAGGAGGGCCCCCAGAAGAGACATTGGCTTCTTACACCCACCATGATCCTGGACAGAACCATTTCAGTCTGCATCATCTTCCTCCTTGGGGTCATCCAGTGCCTGAGAGGGTATAGCTGGGAGCAGACACTGGCCAGCTCTGTTTTCCAGCAGGAGCCATTTGTGGTGGTGTGGAACTTGCCCACAGCCAAGTGTCGAGAGCATTTTGGGATCACCCTGCCTCTGGAAGCCTACAGCATTGTGGAGAACAAGGACAATGCTTTTCGTGGCCAGAACATAACCATTTTTTACAAGAACAAGTTTGGGCTCTATCCCTACATCTCCTCAGATGGCAAATGGCATAATGGAGGGATACCTCAGAACGTTGATCTGAAGAAGCACCTGGAGACGGTCTCAAGAGATATTTTGGAAAACCTGAAGCCTGATTTCCAGGGACTGGCCGTGGTGGACTGGGAGGAGTGGCGGCCTCTCTGGAGGCGGAACTGGGGGCCCAAGAATGTGTATAGGGAGGCCTCTGAAAAATTGGAACGGAACAGAAGGCCTGATGAACCCCTCACGGAGCAATCCTATGTTGCGGAGATAGAGTTTGAACAGGCAGCTCGGGCCTTCATGGAGAGAACTCTAGAAATGGGGAAGTCTCTGAGGCCACAGGGATTCTGGGGCTTCTATGGGTTCCCTGACTGCTTCAATTACAACTGGGAGAACGAAGAGAACTACACTGGTCATTGCAACCCCACAGAGGTCCAGTGGAATGATCATCTCATGTGGCTCTGGAAGGTTTCATCTGCCCTCTATCCCAGTATCTACCTCCCACCAAAGCTCCCAACATCTTACCATCAGCGTTATGTTCACCACCGCCTCAAAGAAGCATTTCGTGTGGCACAGTTTGGCATGAAGCAGCCTCTCCCTGTGTTCGCATATTCCAGAGTCTCCTACAGACATTCTTCACAGTACCTGACTGAGGTAAGAATTGAGAGGTGCCAATTGCGTACAATAGGCCTAGGCACTCTTCATCAATTGTATCAAGTGAATAAAGGTTAAGGCTGCAATCCTAAACCCACTTAACCTGGGAGTAAGCCCCACTGAATTCATTAGGACTTACTTCTGAGTAAACACAACTAGGACTGAGGTGCAAATATCTTACCTAGCTGCAAACTTCCTTCTGTGGGGAATATTAGCTGTCACCATACATTATTCATTTATTATATTTTTATCCTTTCCTTCCAAGGAGCCTGGAGTGTCACAGAGGGGGTATTTCATTACTCTGTTCTCATAACAACCCTGTGAGGTAGGTTGGTTAGGCTGAGAGAAAATTATTGGCCCAAGGCCATTCAGTCAATTTAATGCTTCAGATGGAATTTTAATCCAGATCTTTCACATCCAATTTCTCAGTTGCACCATTATATATATATATATGCACCATATCATATATATATATATGCACCATATTATTTATATATATGCAGTCACAGTAGCTAATTAATTGAGGCACTTCATTAATGCTGCAGCCAGCTGTGAGTGAACAGGAAGCAACTAATTAACTGCTTTAATAGAAAGGTGTTGTCAGGGATGGGGAATCCTTTGGCCCGGCTGGTCACACCCTCATCTTTCCCCAATTCTGTGAGCCAACACCAAATTTGGCCAATGGGCTAGAAGCTGCTGATTAACTGGCATTTCTGGATTTTGGGAGAAGAAAGTGTGGGTGAGCAATAGCTGGAGGAAAATACTGCATAAACGTAGGAGAATAAAAGGATGCACAAAAAGGGTTTCACAATCCACATTCCTGTGGTGTCTGGTTAAACAAATTGGTCAGACTTTTGAAGCATTACAGAAACTACAACTCATGTTTGACCAGAGAACTTAACTGGGCCAGAAAAATTCAGTGAAAATCTACCCATTGTAACTAGCCAGAAAACCTGCCTAATGCAATGTGTTAATATCACCAAAAATGATACGTTGCACTTCTCATGTAGAAAGCTACCCAGTGCTAACAATTCTCTCCTTTTCTCCATTCAGGATGACCTGGTGTATACAATTGGAGAGAGTGCAGCACTTGGGGCTGCTGGGGTTGTGCTCTGGGGTGACCTCTCTTATTCCCAGTCACCGGTGAGTATCTCTGCAACAATGTCCTATCAATCTATTAATTCATGACCCAACTTTATATGCTTCCCAAATACAACATTTCCTGAGAATACCGATAATGTATTCAAATGCAACCATCAACCGTGAAACAATCATGCAGCAGATTTAAACAATTATATTAAAACTTTTACTATTTAAAGGAAACAAAAAGCTATTTAGGTAAAGGTAAAGGGACCCCTGACCATTAGGTCCAGTCGTGGGTTTAACCCAGTCTGTGGTTTAACCCACAGCGCCACCTGGGTCCCAAAAAGCTATTTACCAGGCACCAAAACAGGTGCCAGCCTCCATGGGGAACACTGAAAAAGGAGGCAACACGTTGGCCAATCTTGAGTGAACAATTAGTAGATTTAATCCGTAGTAAATTATAATAAATTATAATAAATTATAAGACAGCCATCCAGGTAATCTGCTGTTTCGACTGATACTTCGTCAGTTATATAACTACAATAAAACAATAAAATTTACTACGGATTAAATCTACTAATTGTTCACTCAAGATTGGCCAACGTGTTGCCTCCTTTTTCAGTGTTTGGACTTTGACTTGCAACACAGGGGTTGTTTTTGATCAGCCTCCATGGGGAAAGCATTCGATCGGTGGGATGCCATGGCCAAGAAGGCCCTCTTCCTAGGATATACTTCCTAAGTTGAGAATCAGTCCGAGAGAGAAAACAGATACCCTTTTTGCCCACCTCACCGGTAACCCAGCAGCTATTCCCCTACTTTCCAGCTTTGGTGGGGATAGGATAACTTGTTTCTCCCACTCCTCTCCCAATTTTCTTGTTACCTTGACTAATGACCATGCTCACCTGCCCATGTGGTTGGTTCTGCCTAAACGGAAATGGCTGGAAGCTCCCATCCTCAGTGCCAATAGGTCCAGTCCCTAGAATGTTCTGAGCTGTAATTCTAGCTTTCCGTCTTCTAGGAGAGCTGCAGGAGCCTCAAGCATTACATCACCACAACGCTGGGCCCATACATCGTCAACGTAACCACGGCAGCAGGCATGTGCAGCCGTCAGCTGTGCCACGGGCATGGACGTTGCGTGAGACGGGACCCCAGTGAACTAGAAGCCTTCCTCCACCTGGACCCACAGCAGTGGGAAGAGGAGTCCTCAATGACAGATTTTCCAGATCAAGACATGTCCGCATGGGAACAATTTCAGTGTCACTGCTATCCTCAGTGGACTGGAGCCTCGTGTGAGGAGCCGCTGTGGCTGGAGCCCGTCCAAGGACCGGAGTGTAATCGAGCTGAACAATATTACAATATATTTCATGCAGGGTATGTCAGCAATGTTGTTGTGAAGTCAAACATCCATCCTCCTCCCCTTTACGATGAAAAGACCGAATTCCAATAACGCATCTTTGCAGATCCAGCACTTTACTCCAAGGGCAGTTTTGATGATATCTGTTCTAGACATTTCTCGACTGGGCGACTCCTCCGTTTTCCAAACAGAGCGGGGTCTGGATGTAGACAAATAGCAGACACACACTTTTTCCTTCTTTGATGGTGCACTTTTAAAAATGATCTCAGGTGTAAGCCTAAAGTAAGGGCTTAGGCATTGTTGGGTTTTCAAACTGTAGCCAAGCATATCTAGTAAAATAAAGACACACTTGGAAACCCTAAAGAGCTGTAGCTTGAGAGCACCTTATACCTTCAGAGTTCATATGTGATCTGGCAGGTGGAATGCTGGGAAATGGAAGCATTCACTACCACCATGAAAGTCATCCTTCCTTGTACACCCTTCCTACACTTGTTAGCACTACAACTTAAAGGAGACAGATGTCTGAAACTTGGTGTCATAACTACCTTTTCATAACCACTCTGTCTCTCCCTCCCCCCACCCCAACTTCAGTAAAAGCTATGAGAAAGCAAGTGAATTGGAAGGCCTCTCTCATTCACTTTTCTCCCTCAGTCTGTTTTTTAGCTGAGCAACTATTATGCAAGATTCGGGTTCATTTCCTCTCACCTGTGCTACTGCTACAAGGATATTGCACTTTCCCAGGTGAAACTGCAATACTTGGCTGAGCTAATTGCCTTTTATCAGACACAGGGCAGTGCTAATTCCGTGATGGTGAATGCAGGGTAACGGGGAGATGTGTGAGTATTACGGGTACCTATTGGATAAAGTCCGCAAAGCTCTTGGTCAAGAACTACCTTCCCCAATCTGGTGCCTTCCAAATATTTTGGACTACAACTCCCATCAGCTCCAGGCAGCATCACCAGTGGTCAAGGATGGGAACTATAGCCAAAATATTTGGAACTTGGAAGGCACTAGATTGGGGAAGGCTTGTCAGCAGGTGACACACAACTCTGACCCTCTTGCATCCTTTTTTTGGGGGGTGGGGGGTGGGGGGTGGTATTAAGTCCAACTGAACTAAAATTATTTAGATGCTGAGCCCTATTTATTGCCCCTCAATTTGGCTGTTTCACCCCTAAGTATGGCCATACTCAAGTTAGCCTTTAAAAAGTGAGCACCAACAAGTCTTCTCTCTTCCCCATCAGGACCGTGCCACAGATGGGGAAAAGACTACTGTAAGCAAAAGGACAGTTAGCCTGCAGTGTGATACAATAGCAGCACCTCCATCAAAAGAGTAGCCCTGGAAGCACGTGCAAAGAGGACCAAGACTCATTCTCCAGCATCTCCTGTTTAAGGTGCTATCAGGGCTGGAAATGACATCTGCCAGAGACCATGGGGAGCTACTGCCAATTAAAGCACGGGGTGAGATGGACCAATATAAGGCAGCTACATATGTTTATATGCTGAAGTGTGTGTCTGCCGGTATGTTAGTCTACCCTACATGAGACCAAAACACCCTGTACCAGATTCACCTAATGAGACCTGCTAGCAGAAGCCCTGCAGAAGGGTTTCTGCTGGTGCTTTGGGGCTTTCCCCTCTCTTCCCCCCATGTGCCACCCCACTCCCCTCCCCTCCCCTAATTAGCTGGGGGGGGGTGAGAACCCAGAACCATGCAGGGGGTGGGGGAGGAGAGGGGAATTGCTGTGTTGGCCAAGCTGAAATGCTCACACTGGTAGAATGATTGCCATGGTACTATGTTGAATTCTTCCCCCTGACTTTGTGAATTTCCCAGTTCCTGGGAGGCTCTGGTCCAATTGCCTAGCTTTTGGATGCATCTGTGCTGGGTTTTTGGCTCCTTAAATACACCACATGTTTCTTTTTTTTCTGTCTCAGCAATTCCAAGTATTGCTTTATGATCTTAAGATCATAAAAAAAAATATGAAGGTTAGAAGACTCAGTGGATGCCAGCATCCTTTGCGAAACATGCTTCCAATAATCCCACAAACAGAGCAAGACATCAACCCACCAACCCAGTTGTTTGTACTTTTGCTATCTTGAGATAATTCACAAGCACGCTACCCTGGAACGTGGTAGGTTTCAATGCTGGGTTCAATTCAGCTATTATGGCTAATTCCACGAGTTAGAAAGAACCTGGTAAGATCACATCTCAGCCCAGGCTGGCATTGCATCAAGAGAGAAGGGTTTCAGTGCTTTGTCCAAAACAATGCATCCAACAGCTTCCAAGAATAATAATTAGATACTAGCATCCCAGCTCCATTAATGCATTTCTTCACAAGACAGGCCACACTCATTGTTGCCCCTTCCTTTCTAAATCCTCAAGTAGCTAAAGGAGAAAGTTAAGGATGGTGTAATGGTATGAAGATTTAATGGGCTAAAAATGGATTAAACATAACTTCAATAAAACCATCTTCAAAGCAATTCTTTGTGGTTCTTTAAATAACCATAAAAGCAATGTAAGTTTCGTTTTCTGCTTTATCTTCTTTCTGGATTCTTAGTTTAGGAGCTTTGGATTTTTAAATCTAAATTCTGTCCGTGAAATGTAAAATGATATCAGCATTCAACCATGCTTGTTTTGGGGGCAAGCCCAACTTGATAGGAACAGTTATTAGTTCAAAAGATCATTTTCTGGTTGGTTGTGCCTGAAAGGCTACACAATATGTTTCCATAAGACTGAATGGGCTTATCTGGATGTTGTAGGGTTGATCATTAACTGGGAAAATGGCAGGCTACTGTACAGCGAGATCAAGTCATACTACTCTTCTTGTTTTTGCTGTGGGACTGGTTGTCCTCCTTTTCAGAACTGGAATTGTTCAAGGCTTTTGTAGTGTTCTGCATAATTATTGAATATCATCCACTATACAGTGTCAGCCAGCAAATTTTAAGTATCAGATAAATGGCGAGACGACAAATACGGATGCAAATATCAAAGGGCAAACTGTGAATGCATGACAGTGGTTGTTTTTTAAAAAAATATATTTGTGGGGTACCTTTGTTTTCACACTTGTTTTCGTTTGAAACAAGGAGAAAAGTTACCTAAAGACGTTTCTTCTGGTTCTAAGTAGGTAGAATCTGTACAAAATTACATATGGAAATATACAAGTTTGGCTCCCTGGGCAAAAATCTCAGTCTTGCACCATTCACTGACTCCCACTGAAGTGTACTAGTTCAGGCATTTTAAAATCAGATAAAACATTTGCAATGATAGCTGTGATCGTCCCCTTTGATAGTTTAAGCACTGAAGCCAAGCATCCGGTTTGCAAGCAAACTCAGTCTTCAGTGATGGAGAGCTATGAGCACATCTGTTTAGGGAAGTTTTTAATGTTTGATGTTTTATTGTGTTTTTAATATTCTGTTGCTGGAGGAGACTCTTGAGAGTCCCATGGGCTGCAAGAAGATCAAACCTATCCATTCTGAAGGAAATCAGCCCTGAGTGCTCACTGGAAGGACAGATCCTGAAGCTGAGGTTCCAATACTTTGGCCACCTCATGAGAAGAGAAGACTCCCTGGAAAAGACCCTGATGTTGGGAAAGATTGAGGGCACAAGGAGAAGGGGACGACAGAGGACGAGATGGTTGGACAGTGTTATCGAAGCTACCAACATGAGTCTGACCAAACTGCGGGAGGCAGTGGAAAACAGGAGTGCCTGGCGTGCTCTGGTCCATGGGGTTACGAAGAGTCGGACATGACTAAACAACTACAAATGTCAGATGCCGCTTAGCTACTTTCTGTTACCAATTTTTTTTGGGGGGGAATCTCTGTTCAGGAGGGAGAATAATCTGATTTTCCATTTCGCTAACCTAAGAGCCATGGTTGGAATGTTGGGCTAGGACCTGAGTTCAAATCCTCACTTGGCCATGAAGCTGAGTGAGTGACCTTGGGCCAGTCACTCACTCTCAGCCTGATCTAATAATATGGAGACAGGGAGAGCCAGTAACTAAATAAATAAAATAAGGGCTCTGTGCTTTCCCCCTCCTCCATACTGACTCCTTCATCCTACCTTTGCTGTTCTTAGGAAACTGTTGCCTTCCTGCCACAGTTGTCTCTCTCCCCCCAACACAGTAGCCTTTCTGCATTCTGCCAGCCTGCTCCTTTCTTTTCCCAGCACTCACTTAACATAAGCCCCCACTGTATCCTCTCCAGCCCCTCTGTTTGGTCTCTATCTATAGCTCCTCCTTGGGCTCCACTTATTCCTATTTTAAGCTTGAGCAGCTGATATGACAGGCAGAAGCCTGTGTTTACTTCCCCATCAGGTCCCAAGGGGATTTGCTCACAGGCCCCTCACAGCTTCTGCAACAGACACACACAGAGGACTCTGGTTCTAGGGATGTCCAGTGACACTGGAGAAGGTATGGTCTGGGGTTTTTTTTGGGGGGGGGGGGAGGAAGTTGTAGAAAACCTGTTGAAGTAGGGATGATCTAGTCATGGAGACGTTGCACCTCTTTGGAGGGCTAGGCTGCAAAACTTGACCAGGAGGTCTGATTCTCTTGCCTTCCCGGTGACAGAACTCCTGGGCCTCAAGCCATGTCATGATGTTCAGAGGACAGCTCGTCTGTCACTGCCACCGGCACAGTGAGCAATGAGGGTGGCAGCTGGAATGAGAGAGAATTTTGGCTGCTCTCGGCTTTTATATAGGGGTTGTGGGGGGACTCCTGACTTGGTTGGGTGTGTTGTTGTCAAATGACCTGAGCTTATCCTGGCTGTTGGCTGTAGTTCGTACAGGTTTGAGAAGTTCAAAGCAGAGGTTTGTGAGCACACTGCTGTAGCTGAACAGGTTCAAAATAATGAAGCACATTGTCCATAAGAACCTGATCCTGGCACAGGCAAGAGGGACGAAAATTATCTAGGTGCAAGCCTATTTGGCTGAGATTTAAGCCACAGCTCTCCCCCACGCTTGCTAACTCTCTCAGATATGGCTGAGTCACTCCTGCTGCCTTCAGTCCAAGTCATGGAAGCCTGTCATGTGCCGTCCAGTCAGAGTGACCGGCTCCTGACTCAGAGGCAGTGGCTGCTTATTGAAGAGCCCAATGCAAGCCCCAACCCTAAGCCTCCCTCACACCATTTACTCACCGCAGTCCCATTTGCTGCTTCAGGCAAGATTCCACTTTTACCCAGCCATGTGGGCCTATTTACTACTATAACCTAGGGGTAGGAGTCACCCTTGTGGTGTGTTGCCTGTGTTGTTTCAAAACCTGCTTCGGCTGTAGGACTCTGCCCACACAGCAGAATATACAGACCACATAGGTTTCAAAATAATACAGTTGTGGTGTTTTACAAGACGACCTGCCCTTGAGTTGCCAATGTAGGACAATAGGACCTGATTCACACAGACAATTCCTTCTCAATGCAATGCAAATTAAAGCAATTAAAAGTTGCTTCCTGCTCACTCAGCTACAGTGAAGACAGATGTCGCCCTAAAATAGTTCTTTGCGTGCCTATTCAAACACATTGTTGCATGATGATTGAAATGTTGAAAGCAAGACTGCCCTAAACTGTAGTTAGGAACAAAAGCTTTGTTCTGCTTCTTGGTATTCCTTGCATTCCACACTGTGGAAATGATACATGGGTAATATGGAACTGGCAACTGAAGGGAACATTGGAGAAAGGCCAAAGTTACATTTTAAGATCCCATTTAACTCGATTGCTGCAGGAAATATGATGGGCCCTCAAAATGTAGCTGGATAGTTAATGGACCCCGTCCAGCTCTAGCTGAGCTTGATTGTATGAGAGCATCACTCTCAGATGTGAATGTGTCTCCTTGTCTGAATCAGAAACATCCTCTAAGTTCAATGGGAACCAGATGAACATTTGAACATCAGTCAAAGAAACTTGTTACAAACTACTTGTAAAAGCAAAGGAATTGATGTTCAAAGAGAAAAATACTTCCGGAGGCTGAGATGCAAGTTAACTGCATAAAAGGGGGAGTTTGCAACATCCCACCACAATCTTTCTGCACAGTCTAGCAAATATAGCAGCAAGTGGGCCCAGTTTTCACTCAAACAGCACTGCCTGGACTGTTATCGTTTCAGCAAGGGGTACCTCACATGGCAGAAGACACACCTGTGGTGGGGAGGGGGCAATCCTTCCTCCACACAGAAGCTAGTTATGTCAGTGAAAAGGAGCCCTTCTCCCTCACATCTAGTTTTACCTTTTTTCAGGGAGTCTTTTTGTATGGAAGGGAACAAACACACATATGATGCACACACTGAGGATGTGCATCATGCCACAGATGCTTTCGCTGAGATTCCTGCATTGCAAGGGGTTGGACTAGATGACCCTCAGGGTACCTCCCATCTCTATGATTCTATGCCCCTTGCATTCAGAAGTGGTGCAGCCCAGACATAGGCACTAGTTTTTACTGCTGGGGTAAATCCAAGTCCCATTAGCTTTGCACAGTGGCAGTATTGTAGTCAATGAGGTTAATCTGAGGCACGATTATTGCTAATTGCAAACTTTCCCCAATAGCCTGCGATGACAACTTGGAATATATATATTCCACACACACACACACACCACAATCCAAGTCACATTGAGGTATAACCCACAGCTAAATGCTTAATACCCTTTGATTCTGACACAACCAAAGCACTTTTCAGAAAATCTCCACATATAGGGATGAACTGCCCCTCTTGTCATCACATGCCCAACTCTGACTACTGGTCCTGCTAAGTAGGAATGATGGGAGTTAGAATTTTATTTTTTGTAAACCACTTAGACTAGAGGTTCTGTTTACAGCCAAGTAGTATATAAACACCTGGGGACCCAGGTGGCGCTGTGGGTTAAACCACAGAGCCTAGGGCTTGCTGATCAGAAGGTCAGCGGTTTGAATCCCTGTGACGGGGTGAGCTCCCGTTCCTCAGTCCCAGCTCCTGCCCACCTAGCAGTTCGAAAGCACATCAAAGTGCAAGTAGATAAATAGGAACCGCTCTGGCGGGAAGGTAAACGGCGTTTCCGTGCGCTGCTCTGGTTCGCCAGAAGTGGCTTTGTCATGCTCGCCACATGACCTGGAAGCTGTACGCCGGCTCTCGGCCAATAAAGCGAGATGAGCACCGCAACCCCAGAGTCAGACACGACTGGACCTAATGGTCAGGGGTCCCTTTACCTTTACCTAGTATATAAATGCCATTAAGTAAATAAATGTTCAACTGTGTGTGACTAGACATCCCTCTGCAGATGTCTGCTTTCAACTCATGGACATAAGGGTTGGTGGGACGTGAGATATTTCAGGCAAGATCAGGCAATGCAGCCTGGCTCCTCCTGCCACGCAATTATGTCTGCGTGTAGTAGGCTTCCAACTTTCATAGGAATGCCTCCCATTTCAATCCTCAGTTCAGTTCTTATAGTCATTCACCCTGATTATAATAGCCACTCCATTTTACAACCATATTCATATTATCAATTAACATGGTTGTTTGCTCCCTAACACAATCTAAGGGCCGTGTTATAGCAATTAACATCATGTAGCAATTTGGCCCACACACAATGTTTTTATTGAAAGGACCATTCTTCTCCACTCAACCAAAGCATTTTTATGGTAGCCTTTTACAATTCTACAATTAACCTTTTATTTTGATTAATTGACATGGCATTTTCTTTGTCTAGGCACTTGCGTAGTGTACACCCCACCTATTTCACCTATAAAACGTGCTTTAAAATGGCAAAAACCCCACAAAACTAATTTCAGACATGTAATCCTAATTTAATCTCAGCACAACTAATTTTGGGTAAACATGTGGAAGTGTAAGAACTTTTCCAGTGCTGCTACTGTGCCTTTAACAGATGCTCAGCAAATAGAAATTCCACAACTGTGGCCTTCTTATTCCAGCAGAGAATCAGCGAGAACGTCACATGTTGAATTTCTGTCTTATCCTGTAATTAAAGGTATTTTCCTTGTCTGGGAAAAGGAGACACTGTTGTGCTAAGTGTAATTAGGTTGTCATGTCCTCTGTGTCCTTGAACGATATGATCCCAAAGTGCCTGTAAATTTGAGCCAAGATCTAGCTGGCAACAGTTCTGTAATAAGGAAAGCATTCCTGCTAAGGATAACTTAGTCCTCTCCCCGCCCTGGCAGGGTGTTGTTCTTTCAGCTACTATTTAACAGGCAGTTGTTCTGCAGGCAAAGCTGTCTATATCTCCAGTTGGTAGAGCATGAGACTCTTAATCTCAGGGTTGTGGATTCAAGCCCCATGTTGGGCAAAGGATTCCTGCGTTGCAGTGGGCTGGACTAGAGATGATCTTCATAGTCCCTTCCAACTCTACAATTCTATGATAGGCTTCACCTGTTGAATGTTTACTTGTGTCACCATTAAAGAGTTTGGGAAAGCACAAAGAAAGAAACACAAGCAAATGAATAAAGAGTCAGTAACTTGGAAGATATATTCAAAGCATATATGCGAAAGCATAATTCTGCTTTTCGAAAGGCAAGGAATGACAGCCAGGTAGCAGTAGCATCAACATATATAGCTCAGGCTTGCAGTTTCTGCAGCTCGACAAATGAGCTTCTGGGTCATATGGTATGTGTACAATCAGGCCATGGGAAGAGGCCAGTGGTTATATTAAGGTACAGGGGCTTATTGCATAGGACAGCGGAGACAGCCCAGGATTCCATCCCTGCTAAAGAGGCACTGGAATGCCTGTCCCTGGATGTGCTGCTAAGCAGTTTATACGGGGAAGGGCAGAAACACAGCAAGGGTAAGTGGTGCATATTCTCTTAAGTGGCAGAATCTGAAGTATTAAAGTTGGGGGGGGGCCTTCAGCTGTCACAGCCAATTGGTAATGGAAGACGGTCTCAGGCTCACAAGAACCTGAGTGGGTGGGGGATGCAAGTCTTTGCTAGTTACTGTCTCCAAGGGCCTCATCTCACACAAAATGGGTAAAGGCGGAGCCATCACATTAAACATAAAAGGTAAAGGTACCCCTGACCATTAGGGGTCATGTCCGACTGATCATGTCCGACTCTGGGGTTGCGGCGCTCATCTCACTTTATTGGCTGAGAGCCGGCGTACAGCTTCCGGGTCATGTGGCCAGCATGACAAAGCCGCTTCTGGTGAACCAGAGCAGCGCACGGAAACGCTGTTTACCTTCCCGCCAGAGCAGTTCCTATTTATCTACTTGCACTTTGACGTGCTTTCGAACTGCTAGGTGGGCAGGAGCAGGAACCAAGCAATGGGAGCTCACCCCGTCACGGGGATTCGAACCGCCGACCTTCTGATCAGCAAGCCCTATGCTCTGTGGTTTAACCCACAGCGCCCCCTGGGTCCCTCACATCAAACATACTAGCAAGTGTAACAACAGAAAGCACACGGGAGCTCTAGAACAGATTGCGGGGAGGGGCTTCTCTGGTATCTACCAAAAGACTTGGTGGGATGGTGGAGAGTGAATGAAGACTGGAGAGTGGAGGAAGGGAGGCTCTTATCCTCCTGCACTAGCAGAGCATCAGGCCTTTTCTAGGAAAGCCTTATTCCTTACTGAAGAAAATAGCAGTGGCGCACTTCCACCTCTCACTTGCCAAACCACTCTTTCCTGTGCAGACACCATGGTGAAGGATGCTGCTTCCTCCGATAGGGAACTCATTGAAAATGGCATGGCGGAAATAAACTTGCACACGGTAGAGTCCATCAGCGACCTGCATTATGCATCCTGCGGACGTGAGAGTGCCAGGGTCTCAGAAGGTATGTAGTACCCAGCACCTGGAGTTGAACTCAAGAAACCTCATGAGTGCCCAGAGTAACTAAACAGTTCAGCAGTAAACTTAAATGGAACAAGGCCCCAGACCAGTGGTGAGTTTCCCCCATGAAAACAGGACACTGTGAGCTGAGCTAATATGGGTGGGGAAACCTTTTCAGCCCAAAGGCCACATTTCCTCATGGGCAACCAGCAGGCGGTGGGCAGGGTGAGAGTGGCAGAGGCAGAGCAGTGGATGCGACTCTTACCTGTGTAAAGCAGGCTATATTCCAGTCTTGTAGAAGTCAGAGGTTTTAACAACTCCTCTCATGCACATCTCTCAGTCCTTTGATCCAGGTAAGCAAGGCATCAACAGTTCAAGGACGTAATTCAAAAGAACTTGAGGGCACAGAGAGGACCTATGAGGGTTGTGGCCTGGGGAAAGCCCCAAGTGCCAGGCCTAGGGGGGCAGTTTGAGGCTCTGGACATGAGCTTCCCCACCCCTGGGCCCAATATAAAACATTGGCTGCTTCCCCACTCCTCTCTCTCCCCTTCTTTTCCAGGGGGCAGCCCATCTCAGCCCAACAGCCCATGGACTCCTCACAGCACTTCCTCCAAACACTTCACTTTCCCAAACGAAGAGGACACGTCCTTTCTACCAGTCCAGAATCTCCATCTCCTCCCTGCATTCACCTGCTGCCCTTGCTTCAGTCCGACATGTTGCCCCGCAAGCTTCTTTGCTCTCCTCGGGGTGCTCGTAGTGGCCAGCCTCGGCCTAGCCACACTGGCCGTGTATCTGAGTGGTAGGTTCAGGGTCTGGCGGGCTGTTCTTGACAATAAGGAGCTCCTGGTGGGAATGGGTACCCACCACCATGGGGTTCAGGGATGAGGGTGGCTCTGTGGGACCCAAGTACTTCCATCTGGCCAGTCCCAGGTAACAGACCGTATGCAAGATGAAATGTGGGTGGTAGGAAACTGAGGACCTATCATGCCCCATAGTGGTACTTCTGGGCAATGCAGGAGAAAGTACCATAAAACAGGTAAGTTATTTGGGCATCCACTGAGAAACATAGGCTTAAAACAGTAGCTCAAACGGCACCCCATTCTGTGGAATCCACAGCACTTTCTGTCAAATTTCCAAATGCATATATACACCATAGATCCCGAGCCATTACTTTGTGGGGTACAGAATCCAGCCTGTTCCCCTTGAGCACTTGAATTCCCACCCATCCACTTCTAAGGATGCAACTGTTGTAAACTTATTGTCCTCACATCCAGCTTTCCAGGAAGCTATACCTCAGCTTACATTTTGCGAAGGGCTGCCACAGATGTGACCTAAAGACATGCTAAAAAGCAGTATCCCCAGACTGAAACGGATAAGACTACCGGTATGCCGAAGTCCAATGCAAAGTATTCCTGACCAATGCAATAGGAAGTTTTTTCCAAACCACCCTTTAGCTACCAGAGGACTGCTGCCCCTCAGCTAGCGGGACTTAGCATTTGCAGGGGGTTGGACGAGAAGACTCTTGGGGTCCCTTCCAGCTCTACAATTCTATGAATCATAAACTGGATGGCACCTCAAAAGACCATGTAGTCCAGCCCTCGGCTTACGCAGGAAAACCACTACAGCATCCCTACAAAGTGGCTGCTCAGCCCTTGCTTTGATGAAAGAGTCTGTCACCAGAATTATTTTATTATTAAATTTATATACCGCCCTTCATCTGAGGATATTCGGGCCGTTTACAGATTGCCTGAATGGGAAGTATGGTATTGAGTTATTGAGGTCCAAGAATAATAGAAACCAGTTTATGTAATCTCCAGCATTAGGATTGTCCTCTGTGGCCTCTGGACTTGGGGGAATCCTCTCTATGTAACCTCCACCAGAGAACGAGTTTGCTCCCTCACCGTTCTGGTGACGGCTCCCATAGTGCTGCTTCATCAACATTCTGTCTGTAAAATATTTCAGACGATTTATATTGGCAGAAGAGAAATAGGGAAAGCTCCTCAGTTTGCCCTTAGCAAGGCAACGTACGAGTCTGATGTGCCCTGGTGGTAAACTGCTCTTGAGAATGACAGTGTCAAAATGGTGAAAGTTACAGTGCCTGCGATACAGTTCTTCAAAAAAAATAAAACGGTGAGGCTGTTTAGTCACGTGGTTTCTGCTTCTCCTCTCTGCAGTCTTGCAGCGTGAGTCACTCCGTGTCCTTGCCCAGTGGCTGGAGTCCCAGGAGGAGGCCATCCGAGAAATGAGAGCTGTGAGCTTACAGCTATGGAGGCAGCTCAATGCCAGCGATTCAGGATTTCAAACCTGAGAGAGTCCTACCTTTCAACCCCCCGCAAACATTTTCTTTGGGGAGCCGGATGGGAAAACTGATTCACTGCTTGGCATGTTGAAGACGGACATGTGTTGGTCTAGACTATGCAAACCTTTAATTAACCTCCCCCAACTCACTGGTGGGGTGCTGCTGAGGTTGGTGTGCCCTATGGGCAGCAGGACTGGAATCTGCCTGAAGAGAAGAGGGACAGACAGGAAGATACTGGTGCAGAGGGCCTTTCCTCAGCGCCTCAGATACTCTCTTGCTTTTATCTGAGCACTATTTTCAGCAACTTATTTGCACTATGTTGCTCTACTTTATACCCACCTTTTAATCGTTGCCCATGGGGCACCTTTGCAGAGATGTTTTAATAAATGAAACTCACAGGCTTTCTTTTGCCAAGCTGTGATTCTCTCTTCAGCTGATCAGCATAAAATCTGCCCAGGCTCTATCTGGTGAAGAGGGACAATCGGCCTACAAACTAGGCTTGGGGCGTCTTAGGATCAGGTTTTTTGTTTGTTTCTTTTTTGGTCCCCTTCCCCCTCTGTCCAGATCTCAGTCGTATGGCTTGGAGCAGATCAGAAGGACCCCTTGTGTTCTCAGGCTGCTAAAATGGAAGCAGCTCAAGCTACCTGTCTCAAACCTCTCTGCAGCCACAATTCCTTCCTTTTGCTGAACAATTACATGTAAATGTGACATATGAGCATGCCCTTTCCTTAATTAGTGCCTAATTCCTGCCCCCCCCACTCGACAGTGCACAGGAATCCCGATACTCGTTTTCCAAGACCGTTTCTGAAGGAAAAAACGGGTGTATGGTCCCAAGCTGTTCTTCAAGAAGGCTAGATTTTATTTTAAATCAAAAAGGGATAGCTGAAATTATCCAAATTCTACACTCTGATTCTAACTACAGCCATAGCAATGCAGACATGTAGACTCCCTGTTTTGATGCACCAGCCCCAAAGTTCACAACTGAACCCGGAGTAAAAAGAATGGCAGGAAGCCAGCAGCAGAATCCCAGGTGGCCCAACCACAAGAGCTAGGGCAACCCTTCAGTTTGGCACTGGGCAAGGGCAAATCCTCTTGAGCAATTGCTTTCTGGGAACAACTACTCAAGACGTCTTGTGATATGGGGGTACATTACATGGTAAGTACTGTAAGTCGCTTGGAGACCTTCAGATCGCAAGCGACTAACAAACCTAATAAATAATGATAATAATAATGCAAGCATTCTTTGTATAGATCTGCACAACTCAGCTGGAGTCGAAGAATGCGTGGTAAGGAAAGGCACAGCACAGCTCCTGAGCTGCAGGACGCACAACAGGACACCCCTGATTAATTCTGCAAATATCTATGAAGCTTGCAACTCTTGAACCCCCAGACATAAGTTCTATGCCCATACACCACTGCTGATGAGGTCATGTCAAGAGGAATATGGCTTTTTACCTACCACTTTATGTTTAATGTTTTCTTTCAATTTAAAGCCAAATAGGCCAACGTGGACATTTTCTGCTGACAACAATATGAAAGTGAGGCAATGTGTTTCAGAGATCAATAGAGCAAGGTACCAGGAGAAAAAGTGTACTTTCCATTAACTTTGCCCTGTGACGATGATGTGCTATGTCTCCAGTCTGGACAGCAAAGGTTTGAAGCTTTTTATATATACACATACACCCTTATCCTATTTGTGATGACAAAATCCCCAAAAATACATTACAGAGAAGCCAAATGAGGGAAGCAAAATGGTGAGCGGCAGTTCTTCATACTGCCAGATTCCCCCATTTGCTGACTTCCTGGTACTCAAGTGCAGTGCTAGGATTCTGTGCAAGTGAGCACTGCACAAACACAGACTAACTTTAGGCACAGAATTCAACCTCCTAAGAATATGTAGATGTATGCGAATGAAAGAGAGCACAAGCATAGTATATATTTATACAGGATCTGATCCAAACTAAGTTAGTTTCACCTAAGCCGCACTGAAATCAATGGAAACATAATACAACTAGCTGGTCCAGATCACTCCTATTATATATTAAACTGGTTATCAGTCTTTACAGCTGCACAAAAGAGGAAGCACGTAGACCATGCCTTGCAAAAAATGATGAGGGATAGCAAGAATTGCAGCTGTCAAAGTAATGGGGCCCCTGTATAGCTCACCACCACCACCACATAGCAGACTGAAAATAAATAATGCAATATATGCTCACAGAATTCAGCTTTCTGAAGGCAGGAGGGCCCACTGAGCAGGGCAAAGCACCACACACCAACTTTACACCAGGCAAATAAGCCACAGGACCCTTTTCTTACAACAGGGGAACATGCCCCACTATGAGGAGGAGCTTTGTCAGGGAGGCCAGAGGACAGACCCTTTCTTTGCCCTGAGGCTTTTCATTCTGCCATCAAAGAAGAAGAAGAAAAGAGAAGCAGTAGCCATGCAAGTGCGGAGCAAAACTGAGCGCTATAATCAAGTGAGAGAACAGAATTAAAGACACTGATGGGCAGGGCGTCAGAGAGAGGCTGTGAAAAATAGCAGCTGCATGAGCAGAGAAGAGGTACAGCCCCTTTCATGGTGCTGTCAGCCCAGCCTTTAATAAACAACCACACTGATTTCTAGTGTACATTTCATTCAACCCAAAGGCAAAGTATCTTCAACACCCGAGGGGAAGAACCCAAGGCACCAAACCTCAAGCCAGTACTTTCACCACCTCCATCCTGGACAACTGCAGTCTTTAGCCTTACAACTAAGCCAGCCTCCTGCACTGGGTACCTCACTGGAAGTGGGAAGATCTAGTCCTTGATTTCACTGCGCACACTGCAACGGCAACTGCAGGATGTGTTCAGCATCAGAGACAGGGGGAAAGATAGGGCTTTTTAAAAAGAGAACCACTGGCTTAAAAAAAGCAGTGGGGAGAAAAAATAAGCTTCCCCACTACCCAACCTCGCTTAGATTTTTTTTTGGTAAAAAAAATAAAAATGGCACCTGCCCATTGCCATCCCGCCACAATTCAAACATTCGAGACATTTAAATATTATTCTGTACATATATAAACGCCCCCAAACAATGGTGGGGCAGCAGAGGGGGGCATGGCACAAGCCCAGCTTTCGTAAAGAGCGAAGGCAACAGGGCTCCTTTGCCACAGGCTCTCCCTCCACCCACAAGGTTCACAGTGTTCCAGGTCTGTAGCGCATTGGCTTGGATGGAAGGCGGCAGCAGCAGCAAGAGGAGGAGGAAAGAAGCCTCCCTCAAAGGACGTCGGCTCGCTTATCTCGAACACGGCTCCTTGCTTTCGTCCGGGCCTTGAAAGCAGCCGAGTTGTACAAGTGCTGGTGGGGATGCAGAAAGAGAAAAGAAAGAGAGACACAGGGGGCAATTAGCTGAGGGAACATCAGAAAAACTCTGCCAAATCAGACCAAAAGAGACATGTAGTCCAACATTGCGTCTGCAGAAGTTGCTAGCCATGCCTCAGGGGGATTCACAGGCACGGCAAGAACCCCCTCTCCTTTCCCCCCAGCACCTGGTTTTATTATATTACATACATACACACACACCCCTCACCCCCTGCCTAAAACACACACATTTACTGGTTTCTACATGTCACCTCCACACCATTTGAAGACTTGCATTTCAGCCATAATCTGGCTTTCCCACTGCACATTTCTCTAGAGGGCCAGAGTGGTCACATAACCTAAAGGTGGTTACTATCTGTCAGGGACTGGCCCGAGCCAGGAGGGGAGGCGGAGGGGCCAGTGGGAGCAATGGGTCACCCATGCACGGCGGAGGAGGTATTGCGGGCATGGGAAGAGGAGGAGAGAATGCCGAGGTTGTCACCAGAAACAGGGAAGGAGGTTTGGAGAGGTGGCAGTGAAGGGGGGTCGCCGCCTGTGCTGACGGCGGAGAAGCAGGTGGCGAGGGAACCAATAGGAGGGGAGGAGAGGATGGAGTCAGAGGTGGAACAAGGGGTTGAGGAGCTGGTGAGAGCCTCGACGGCAACATCTAGGGAAGATGAAAGTGAAAGGGAAGGGGCCAGCGCTGGGACCAGTAGGGTCAAGAAGCGGAAAAGGAGGAGTGAAAGGAGGCGCTGGAATTTCGCTAAGCTTTTATGCTGGGGGGAAAAGCGGAAGCCCTTACTCGAGGGATCTGGTTCATCGGAGGAGGATGAGGAACTGTGAAGCTTGTCAGTGAAATAAACGCTTAGTTTAGTCAAACGGACTGTGGAGTGGTTTACTCTTGAGGAGGACACACTATCCTCCTTACACTATCTATGGCAAGCTGCCATTGGTGGGGAAAGATGCACACAGGTTTGCTGGTGTTGCAGAGAAGAAGAAGAAGAAGAAGGAGTTTGGATTTGATATCCCGCTTTATCACTACCCAAAGGAGTCTCAAAGTGGCTAACATTCTCCTTTCCCTTCCTCCCCCACAACAAACACTCTGTGAGGAGAGTGAGGCTGAGAGACTTCAGAGAAGTGTGACAAGCCCAGTAGCTGCATGTGGAGCAGCGGAGACGCGAACCCGGTTCACCAGATTACAAGTCTACCGCTCTTAACCACTACACCAGAGAAGAAAATAACATCGAAACTTAACAAAGCAAAGCGAGGGAGCCGACGGCAGCACAAATACTAGGAGCACCACTGACGTACCTTCTCAAAGCGTGATATCTTGCTGGCTTTAATAGCCGCAGCATCCAGCACTAGCGGGGGGCCCAACTCAAATATCTCACGCAGGAGCTCGTTGTTCTGTGGGCAAGACGACAACACCCATTAGGTGGAAAATCTTGGAGCTGAGAGAGCAGCAGCCCAGGTAGACCAGCACAAAGTCAAGGAATAAACCTTAGGAGTCCCACGTGGACTCTTCTGCCCTTACCTGAAGGTGGTGCCTGACCCCAGAGCCAAGAGCCTCTTTGAAGGCATTGTATGTTCTCCTCCTCGCCCAGCTGTCCACATACATACACTCCAGTCCAAACTTGATAGTCTCCTCATGGCACTCCCCATTCTGGAGCAGGGAAGAAAAGGCAGCTGGAGACTCCGTAGAGAAAGAAAGAGTGGAAGTTCATCCCACCCCACATCTCACGAGCAAAGCTCAGCACCATGTTGACTCTCTGAATGCTTGTTAAGAGTGGCAGCTTCATGGACACTACCTCACAGCAGAAGAAAGCCACTCACAGGCATTTCATGCAAGCACCAGCATTACCCCAGTGCCTACCACAGAGGGCTTCATGGATACTACGCCCTGGAAAGCAGGACAGCAGAGCTGCCCTAAGTGCTCACAGAGAAAACCCTCTGCTGACAGGCTCCCTTCCTCCCTTTCCAGGAACGTGAGGGTAAGCCCAGAGCTTTAATCCGAGACAGATTTTGAAGACCAGGTCATAACTTTGGAACACATGAAACATTATGGAGGCAAAAAAAGAGAATGCCTCTTAAACATGCACAGAGTGCATTTTTCCTCAGAATAGTCGCAGCCTGTGCATCACCAAGCTGGAGTTAAAGGAACGCAACTATATAAAGGCCCTCAAGTCCCTGCGCCTTGTTCTTCTGGGAAATCTAAGGGTTGAAGCAATGCGGAGGGAGGAGCCCTCTTCTGAACTAGGCAAGGTCGGCATGAGCCAGGCAAGGCACCTCAATGAAATGCAGCACATCGCGGAAGATGGAGCGCTGCTTGCGCCGGTCGGTCTTGGCTCTGTATTTGTTGCTGTCTGTGGCCAGGGCTTTCAGTTTTGTGCAGAGCAGGTCAGTGTCTTCATAAAAGAAATCCTCCTATGGCCAAAAAAGAGAGGAGATGAACAGTGTCAAGCAGAAGCTTCAACTTGCAGGCCACCCAAAAGGCAGCGAGAGGTGCAAAAGGATATCTGTATCTGTATCTCACAACTCCTTTGGGAAACCCTCTGTGGCCTGAAATGGGGCTCCCGGCACCTGCTGTCCAGGCATGTACTTTTATCAGTCCACATCCACTTAAGGAACGGGATTCTATGCCTCAGATCTATTGATTGAGTACCGACTAGGGATCTGAGGAATTCAATTCCTGTGAATTCCACGGCAACCCAACCTGACTTCCTGGACTAATGTGTAGATTGGAAAGTAGTTTACCGTTTGGATTTCACACTTACGAATTTTGCAATTTTCAATGCTGTTAAAAAAAACAACAGCAACAATGTGCTGCCATACATTTAGAAAATGTGTACTTTAGGATAAAAGGAGTGTTTTGCAATAAAAAGGTGGCTGCAGAAACCATACGAAACAACTCATGAATATGTGCAAAATGGACAAAGACAAAAAAATAGACCAATCCACCCTTTCCTCGTATAGACTCACAAATTTTGAGTGGGACAGCATTTTACTCAAGATTAAATTTTCTAAGGCAGTTGTTTATCAACACAAAGCCAAAGGAGATTGCAGGGTTTGCCTCAAATGATTATCATATCCTAAGACACTAAGAGAGAGTGTGTGTGTTTGTGCGCATACAGGGAACGCAACTTGGAAGTTGATAGAATTGGAATTGCTGTCAGGACTATTATTTTTTTCACTGGGTCTTCCAACCAGCTTGCGGGCTTCCCATATGCATCTGGTTGGTGACTGTGGGAACAGGAGGCTGGAGTAGATGGGCCACTGGCCTGATCCAGAAGAGATCTTCTTAAGTCCCCCCACCCCTAGCTTATTGGCAAAGGCCTCAGGGGCCACAAGAACCCAAGATGAGCCTTGCTGGACCAGACCTTGCTGGACTAGTTGGGCAACCTGTTTCTCACAATGGGCAATCACAGGGCTCTGTGATACAAAGGCAGCAGACATTGCTGCTCCCCAGAAGCTGGCATTCAGTGCAATATTGCCTCCAACAGAGAATGGTCCCAAGCACAAGAGGGACCTCACATGTGTGCATGCAAGTATCAGCAAGTGCTATATCCTACCTCCATGTCTCGAGCCAGTTCAAAGAGCAGTGCAATCGTTTCACCTGCCACAATCCGAAGGTTGACGTTATCACTGGACAGCATCAGAGGCAACTTGGGTAAGTGACTGTAGAAGGAGAGCACAAGGTAAGAATGTAAGAACAGCCCTGCTCGATCAGGCAAGTGGCCCATCTAGTCCAGCATCCTGTTGTCACAGTGGCCAACCAGATGCCCATGGGAAGCCCGCAAAGGAGGACCAGAGCGGAACAGCACCGTCTCTGCTTCTGATCCCCAGCAACTGGCCTTCAGAAGCTTACTGCACCTCCAACAGTGGAGGTAGAATAAGATGGCCAACCACAGAATCAGCCACCCCTTCCCCATCCTGATCATCAAGCTACTTCCCCACCTCTTTCCCTGCACTCAGTCTCAACACTCACTTGTCCAGGATCTTCTTGATCTGGGTGCTTGGGCAGATGGTGAGGAGCAGAGACCATGACTGGAGTGCATTGCAATGCAAGGTCTGGAGCACAGGACTGTGATGGGAGGGCACCAAGCTGGCATCCTTGCTGCAGGAACTGCCAAAGATGCCTTCTAGGCAGGCAAGACAGGAAACCAAGTCCTGATGGGGGTGGGAAGTGATCAGTCAGTTCTCACAGAAACAATAAGAGAAACTAAAAAGGATACAATAAACCAGAAGTGTATCTAAGTTTCTGAGTGAACTACGCTGGGCTTCAGGGTGGCACATAATCTGGGCTCACATTACGTTGGCAATCAACTCTGAGGGAGCCAGGTTTGGCAATGCAGGAAAGTTGGGTCGCCTGCAGCGCTAAAGTTCTATGACACCCAAATTGCTTTTTCTTGTTCTCTTTTATTCTAGAAATGAAACACCCCCCCAAAGCACTTACAGTATGTGCTTTCCCCTTGTAAATCTGTTAAGTATTCCTGCGCATGAAGAATGAGTCCCTTTTGGTCAATGAAGCCTTAAACCACCAGTTTCAACTTGAATAGGTACGTCCAGCTATGACCATGTCCTAATGCAGAGAGCAGCTCATCTTAGTCCCACCTCTCTGGGCTGAGCCAAAAGGAATTGACTCAACCTGTAGCAAGGTGGTCAGTCCTCTGTGTAGCTACAAAAGCAATAGCTAAGCGGTATACCAGAGAAGCAGGATGGGATAAAAACTGTGGGTGGAAAAACCAGGAGCTATTTAATCAGAAGGGACTGTGGAGGAGTCTCAATAGACTGAGTTATCCAAGGAATCAGTAGTCAAGGGGCTGTTTCTCAATGCAAAACAAATGGCTTCCCTAAAACACTTAGGGGATCAATACTTGGCTAACCACTTTTCAGAAAGTACCGGTATCAAATACTCTCTGAAACAATTTGAGAGCATGGTGGAGTCCGGCACTCTTAGAACTAATCTAGGCCTGACAAACTCCAAGGATCAGTATTCAAAGACAGGGTGTTGACACTCTAGTCATGGGCAGGCAAACTAAGGCCCCGGGGGTCGGATCCGGCCAAATCGCCTTCTAAATCTGGCCCACGGACGGTGCAGGAATCAGTGTGTTTTTACATGAGTAGAATGTGTCCTTTTATTTAAAATGCATCTCTGGATTATTTGTGGGGCATAGGAATTCGTTCATCCCCCCCCCCCAAAAAAATATAGTCCGGCCCCCCCACAAGGTCTAAGGGACAGTGGACCGGCCCCCTGCTGAAAAAGTTTGCTGACCCCTGCCTGGCTACTCTAACTACTACACCACCCCATACAGGAGGGGAGGGAGATCTAGGTTCTTGCTTCACTGGCTACTGCCTGTCAAGTTAAAGCATTAGTTTAAGTTACCTCCATGTCTGCAGCAGCGATGTAGCAGCACATCCCAAGAGCAGTGGCACACTACCAGGAGAGACGGAAGAGAAAAAGGAAGACAGGAAAAGGCAACGTCAAAGCCACTCCGAGTAGCCACTTTAAGAAACCATTCCCCAGAGTCCCCAGTAACATCTCCCTCCCACAAGGTTTGCTCCGAGGCAGAAGCAAAGAGGTGCTACTCACACTTTGCCGAGCAACTGGGCTGGCCGAGGAGTCTGTGAGGATGGTGGTGAGGAGGGGCTTCAGGCTGCGGAACACCTCCTCCCCCTCGGGCCCCGAACCCATCTGAAGGCACAGTAGTGTAAGGACAGTAGCAGCAAGGGACTGCTCCTCCCCTTTACCTGAGAGGAGGAAGAGAATAAGTTGCCTTTCCCCCTCATGCAAAATATTCAAAACAGCACTGGTTATGTGCAAGAAACAGGAAACACAGGACAGTTATGAAACTTAGAATTGCGGGGGCACAGAGCACCAGAAGTGGCATCTTTTCAGCTCTGGCGCAGCACTGTCTCACAATATTCCAAGTGGGTTTTAAAGGCAAAAGGTTGCCTACAGGATGCAGAACTGGGGCAAAGCTGCTGTGACCCTCCAGATGTTGTCTGACTACAACGCCCATCACCCCTGACCAACGGCCATGTTGGCTGAGGCTGATGGGAGTTGTAGTTGCAAAGACTCGCCATCTCTGATGCAGAGGGTATTTCAAAGGCAACATCAAGAGGGCAGGCAAGAAGTTAAAATGAACATAAAGAAATAAAGCTCTATCCCTTTGCCATATAACAACGGAGATGATACAGAAACCTACCAGTCCTTCACGGATGGGAGAAGGGCAGCACTAACATGCCTCATTATGTGAGAGAGCCAGGAAGCCTTGGTTCAAAATTCACAGTAAACTTGGGGCAAGTTGCAGTTGCCCTCTGCTCCTACTTGTAACAAGGGGATAACTGCACCAGCCTATCTTATAAGGTGGTTGTTAATGATGGATGAAAACTTATGTGGAAATGTTTACATCGAATATGGTAACTTCACAATCTTTATGCTTAACAGAAGTATCAAATTACAAAGGGACAATAAAAACAACCAGAAGTTACCTTCTTTAGAAAAGTATGAAACTGCCAACACAATCTACCCAAACCACTTTCATGCCCAGTTGTTTTCAGTGGGAGAGATTTAAGCAGGTGCTCAGTTCTCCTGCTAAAACCAAATGGGAATTGGAAGTGCTTTGATTAGGCTGGATCAAGTCCGCCTGTATTACATAATGGTGCTGTACTAAAGGTTGCAGAGACCCACCTTTCTTCAGGCACTTTTCTAAGGAGTCTGTGACGGTGAGCCTGCGTTCTAACAGGAAGTCAAAGAGCGTCTTGGAGGAGAAGGCCAGCCGCAGGCTCTCCAGCGCAACCTGCCGTGTCTTGGCACTGGAAACATGTCAGAGAGAGAGAGATGGGAGTCATAACAAGAGCCATGTATGTGCAGCCCTCCTCACAAGAATCCAAGTTCAGTGCCAAATAAAGTCAGCTCGCTCTGAACAAATTTTGCAGGTTTACTTCATCGTTCTGAACAGTTCAGCAAATTCTTCACCTGCTACAAAACCCAGACTGATTCAGTGTGAAGTTAACGGGTACACGGCATGTGCTCTGAACTGCACAAGAGACACACCTTTTGGTGACTGGGGGGGGGGGAGCAGTGTGTACATAGCTCTGAGGCTCAGAACCAACCGCTTCTGTATATTAGGAAATACACCATAAGTATACCTGTACATGATATATACCAGTGTGCACCTCCTAATACCATGGTGTGACAGAGATCAGAACGCATGCTAAGTCAATGATGTTCTGCGAACTGTGCAGACCACACACATCCCCCCAGTTCAGAAGTTCACTCTGCATAGTCAAGGCTGCATGGCCAGAAGGGCAGCAGTAATTCATACTGTTGCAGTGAGGAGAAGTGCCAAGCGCTGTGTGCACTTCTGCCAAGTTCTTCTCAATGGAGCTGCACCCAGCCTATCCCGGTTGGCAGCTTGCCGCTGAAGCAGTCTATATGCTAACAGGGAACACAGCTCTCTGACCTCCTCCTCTTAGGCAGCCCAAGTGATGAGTGTTATGTTTCTGTATGTAAGAGCAGGCTTGGAGGAATCAAAAGTACTTTCCAGAATTAAAAATAACTTTTGGGAGGGAAAACTTTAAAGGGGTGGGGGGGAAACAACAACAATCCAGGGAGGACTGAGCACCCTCAGGGGGCATGGAATAAGCTTCCAGAGCCACGGTTTGGCACAACGCCTGAATTTAGCTTAAAAACAGCCGATGAGCCTCACCTCTTGTCCATCACATTGTCAATGCACTCCTTCAGTTTATCTTCCACCTCCTCTTGCTGCGCCTGCTCATCCACTGCTTCACCTCCTGTGGAAAAGCAGAAAAAAGGGAGCAGGGGAGGAAAGCGTCAAAGTAAGATTGGACCATCCAGACCCACGGCCTGCAGATCTTGTACCCCTAAAGAAAGGGGAACAAGGGTCGAAAGTCTGACCGGTGCTGTCAGTGGATTCTTTATCCTAGCACATCAACGGGTTTTTTGTTCAAGACACTTGTTCAACAGGCTTTTGACCAATCTTGAGTTATGAATTGTCCTGGCAGCTGATGTGACATTTAACTGTGTCAGCTCAAATGGAATTATACTGTAATTAATGAAGTTTTAGTAACAGCAAAAAAAAAACAAAAAAAAACCCCACCCACAACCATTTTTTTTAAACCATCCATGCTTTTAATTGCTTTGTAGAAAGCCACTTTGAGTACCGACTCGGTGGAAAAAATTCATACAATGCTTACAAAGCGATGTCTCTGGAAGTGTGCCTATCATGTGGTCACATGGTGAGATATATCACATCCACTGCAGCATCCTAAAACTCTTTATTTTGATTCTAAGACACTCCACATACCAGTTTGTTGTGTGATGTGGTTTTTCTTTTTCTTTTGCAAGCTTGTGAATTAGTCTGCAGATGCTATCTGCTAATGCAATTTGCAACCCAAAATAATCAAATTTTGTCACCTTTCCCTGTCTTATGACCTGGAGGAGATTCTAACAAACCTGAAAATGTGGTGGAAATTTTGCTAAACAGCTCATGTATTCTCCTGTCCCCAATCTGTTTTGTAGAGCAACAAGTCTTCCTTCTCAATGACTCCCCACCCCAAAAATTATCACACACATGCACACATCCCTCTAAATTATGAAGGGTGAAAAAAACATTCCAGGAAGAAAAACCACTATGTTGTGCGGAGCTTCCTGAGGTTTGAAAGTGGAGTTTACAAAATCTAAAGTTTTGCTCAATACACAGAAGGCCAGGGTTTCCGTCACTAACTTCTGCCCACCCTCACCTGTCACTTCTTCAGTCACACTGGTCGTCTCACTGGCGCTGCTGTAGTGACTCAGCACTTCACTGGCTGCATCATCATCGCTGGCCTGAGACTCCATCTTTGCAATCCGGTGAGCTCCTAAGAGGAAGAGAGGAGAAAAGGTCAGAACAAGTGAGACGTTCACCTGTATGACTTACAGGATGCATGCTGTGTTTCCCTAGAACGCACCCTATCTGAAGAATGTGGAGCATGAGACAGGATCTTCCTTTTCCCTACCTGTGACTGAGGGAGATTACAGATGACTATTTGCAAAGAAGGAATTTACCATGGTATGAAATCCGCCACTTAACAAGCTAAGTGCCCACTCAAAGTAGATGAGATACTTGCCACACTTCTACACCTAATCCGAAATCTGGGAAAGCAGGAGCACAGAAAGCGGCAATATACCATGTCAGACCATTGTCCTATCTAGCTCAGTATTGTCTTCACTGATTGGCAGGGTTTCAGGGTTTCAGACAGAAATCTTTCCCAGCTGGACACTGAGGTCCGGCTCTGAGGGCTTTCTGGCAGTTCCCTCACTGCGAGAAGTGAGGTTACAGAAAACCAGGCAGAGGGCCTTCTCGGTAGTGGCGCCTGCCCTGTGGAACGCCCTCCCATCAGATGCCAAGGAAATAAACAACTATCTGACTTTTAGAAGACACCTGAAGGCATCCCTGTTTAGGGAAGTTTTCAATGTTTGATGTTTTATCGTGTTTTTAATATTCTGTTGTGAGCCGCCCAGATGACGACGGCGATGATGATTTGGAGATGCCAAGGATTGAACCTGCAACATATATTTTACCACTAAGTTATGGCCCTTGTCTAATCTTGTCCATTTGGCAGGACAATGCCGTGGAACCCATATAGATAACTATTTTGTTTACTTTGCACTTGTGCAGAAACAACTTTCTAACCATGTGCCAGGATAACACAGTTGTACCTCGGCTCCCGAACACCTTGGGAGTCGAACGTTCCAGCTCCCGAACGATCAAAAACCAGAAGTGAGTGTTCTGGTTTCCGAACGTTGTTTTGTTTTTTTTAAGCCGAACGTTCGGCGCGGCTTCCGCTATTATTTCCGGTGCACCTGCGTTTCTGAAGTCGAAGAGACTTCTGGAACGGATTCCGTTTGACTTCCGAGGTATGACTGTACAGACAAACAAGCAACTGCAGAATGGTTTGGTTATATGGGCTCATATGCCCTATCAAGTAGTTACATGCAGACTGTGATATGCTGTTGCCTAGTAAGTGATCATCTGTATGCACCCCGACTTGTTAACTGTGTGTGCATTTCTCTTCTAAACAACAACCAAAATGGCACCTTCATTTTAACCAACTATGCTTCTTTTTGTTGTGAAGAACAAGTCCAAGATGCTTCTATGAAACCTAAATCTCACAAGCTCCATTGAACAATGATACAGTGGTACCTCGGGTTACAGACGCTTCAGGTTACAGACTCCGCTAACCCAGAAATAGTACCTTGGGTTACGAACTTTGCTTCAGGATGAGAACAGAAATTGTGCTCCGGCAGCGCAGCGGCAGGGAGAGGCCCCATTAGCTAAAGAGGTACCTCAGGTTAAGAACAGTTTCAGGTTAAGAACGGACCTCCAGAACGAATTAAGTTCTTAACCTGAGGTACCACTGTACTGTCCAAGACTGTACTGCATAAGCCTTAATGGTAAAGTAAACTAGGGCAGTTCTGGTGCAGAATAAACTGCAGTCAACTGTCAGGAAAGGAAGGGTGGGCAACCCTGTTTTCCCACTCACCTAAAGCAAGATGAGTTGCCCAATCCCTTGACATCCCTGGATAGCTATTAGCCGGCTACTGCCTTTGGTTAAAGTCAGCACTGTCAGCTTCGACATACCCTACTGATAAATGTTCAAGGCCTGGACCAGGAGATAATCGGAACCATATGGAAGGGGATGAAGGGGGCCCCCTTTTAACCTTTTCTGACTTTAAGGGACCAGAACTTAAAAAAAAAAAATTATTTGCTTGCAGCTTTAACAAGGAACAGAAAAGAGAAAGAAAAAAATAAGCAAACTACAGAAAAAAGAGAAAAATAATAATATACTATTAACAAATTGCCATCTGTTCCCATTGCAAATACAATGCCCATCAGTACATGGATTTTAAATTGGACATGCAAGTTAATATAAGCCTTCGACATGTCCAAATAGGTATCTGCATGAGACTGGCGCCTATATGTTTGAATGTAACCAGGGAAGTAAGGTCTCTAAACCATTGTGTAATAGATGGTGAATAGCAAAAAAGTATAAGTTTCTTAGCCACCATAAGGACTCAAAGTCCACTTTTGTTATTCAGCCATTAATCCCCATATGGTTAAAATCTGGATCTGAAGGAATCATTTGTTCGTACAATATTTTTTTTTAATTATTACATTTTATTTAATTTATAATTATCATTTGTTCGTACAATTTAGGAGAGAGGAATAAAATTCTACTTCACTTCATAAATTCCTGAGGAAATCCAAATTTTTACAAAGTAACCAATAAAAACTGCCAATATATTTTGTCAAATGATTTTTCAGCACCCAAAGAAATAAGTTGAGTCGGATCCATTCTAGAACTATTTAAAGCTACCAGGAAAAGACGCTTGGGTAAATTCATAGTTATTATTCATAGTTATTATTGATTGTTTTCAGAGAGAAATAAACATAAGTAGCCAAGTTGTGAAGCAAGTGGTTAAGAAAGTGGAGTATCGTGGTGAAGGCAAAAACATAAACTAACAGACTGAAGCTGTACTATTATTTGTTTCACCTATAGGCTATGATAAAATCGCAAAACCAAAACAACCTACCGGTAGCACTGCCATAATCAATACGCACAGAGCACAACTTCATAAAATGCATGATTAAATTCAGATTGATCCAAATGACATAGAAGCACAGAGGGGTTAATACCAGGTCTCATTTCAGCCAGGGTTGCAGCACAGGTAACCTTTGGCATGACCTTGTTGTAATCTGCAAATAAAATTAATCCTCATCTCTTCTGCAAGTTTGACCAGGGTTCTCAAGTCTTCAATAACTGGAGGAGGAACTTCCCTCCCCCCACCCCACCCCACCCCACCCCACCCAGTAAGTAGACAGGTAAAGAAATGGCACAGAATATTCTCAGGCAGCTATTAGCTGGGATAACTCAGGTTGTAGAGCATGAGACTCTTCATCTCAGGATTATGAGTTTGAACCCCATGTTAGGCAAATAATTCCTGCATTGCAGGGGGTTGGACTGGATGACCCTTGTGGTTCCTTCCAACTCTAAGATCCTATGGTTCTCTCTAGTCTTATATTGGGGAAGGCATTGGGTAACCAACCGGGGACTCCACAGATTTTCAGACAGAAATACAGGACAGAGAAAAGCTGGACCTGATGCACACTTACAAGCAATCTATATGGGACCAGAAATGATAGCCATGTAGGAAGCTTGAGGTGATAGTTACATATGCCAAAATCCACCATCAAACCACCTCAGTGCCAAGGGGGAGGGGAAACATGTTGAAAATTCAGTGTCTACACCAGCATTTTCCAACCTGGTACCCTCTAGCTGTTGCCAACTACAACTCCCATTATCCTGACCACGGGCCATCTTGGCTAGGGATGATGGGAGTTGTAGTCCAAAGCCTCTAGAGGGCACCAGATTGCGGAAGGGTGGTCTACCCTATCACCGTTACTATTTATCATTTGTGTGCAAATTACTTTTCCTGTCCCGTCCTGTCCCCCATCTTCATCACTCTCATTCAACACTCCTGACAGACTCATGGAGAACCCAGGCAAAGGGAACGACGACTCCGTGCCACTGAATAAACTTGAATTCCAGCAGATGCTTCACAGGTCCAAGTTCACACTCCCAACTGTTGAATTGTATCAGCAGCTAATCAAAATCACACCGGACTGGACCAACAACTGCGTTAATTTCATTCCTGCTGCAGCAGAATAACTTCAAGGGCCGCGTCTGCCCACAGATCGCAGCAGTTGCCTTACCCTGACGGACAGGTGCAAAGGTTCCTAGGCAGGGCACCCTGGAGCAGCTGAGCCGCCTGAGAGAGCTCTGTCACCTCAGTTGGCCCCAAGCAGAAGCCAAGGAGGAAGCAGCCTTGGAAGGCAGCCAAGCTGCTATGCTGGGCCACCCGTCCTTCCCCTGCTATGTTCGCAGATGCAGCCCAAATGTGTTGGTGGGGACTAGCATGGAACAACGAAGATGCTGCCATGATAGTGTCAAACGAGCTACCATAGACAGAGAAGCTTTTAATTTATTTTTAAAGCACAGAAAGCAAGCCCAATGCAGAACTGTACAGAAAAGCGAGGCTATTGTTACAGCTGGCAGACAATGGCTCAGTCGAACCGCTCAGAACAATTCAACAGTGTTGTTTCAGACGTCACGCTTGCAGAAAAGCACTGCTGTGCCTGATGTTAGGACATCCTGGCTTTTGGGTTGCACAAGAGACCGAATCTGTTTGCTATCTCCTATTAAAAACAGCAGAGTCGTGGAAATGCCAAAGACTGAAAAATACAAGGCTAGAAAAGGACAAGGACTGAGGCATTGGGGCATGGGTCGGCAAACTAAGATCTGCGGGCCGGATCAGGTCCAATTGCCTTCTAGATCCGGCCCGCGGACGGTCTGGGAATCCAGGCAGCCGGCACAGCGCACGCACGATGGTTTTTGCAACTCAGCCAGGCTTAGGGGTCAAAAGTGAGGCGGGTGGTTGCTCGAGACAAGCCCCTTCTCCGTCCGTCGCACGCAGCAATCTTTTCTTCCAGGGTGCGTGGTGGGGAAGAGGGAAAAGGAGCCACAGTTCGGATTTCCACCATGGAGCTGCCGGCGACTGACCTCAGGAAGGGCAGTTGCGGTGGCAGGGGCTTGGAGGCGCCTCAGGACTGACGCCCACCAGTGTCTGTGGCGGCAGTGCTCCCCGCCATAGGAAGCGGGGAGCGCCTGGGCGGCTGCACTCCAAAGCAGTTCTGTGCTCTGCTGGGGAGGCCGCTCGTTAGCTACACGGTGCGAGCCATGGAAAGGTAAATAATAGCCGCCGCCTCGTCTTCCCTCATGCGGGGAAAAGAACGTTTTTGCTTGAGCAGCGCCAGCCTGACTTAGCGTGGCCAATGGCTTTTCCCTTCACCCACACATGCGCACACACTCTCCAGGGCTGACAGGAATGGCGCGCTTACCTCAGCCCCCCCCACCCGCACCCCCACCCCCACCCCGCCTTACGAGAGAAATAATAACTGTCAACGCATAAAACGCAAAGGAAGCAGCGTGGGTGTATGAGGGAACACCCCCCCCCAAAAAAAAATCACATTTGGGCAACATTAGGGTTGGTCCCAATAAGGGTTTTTGCAAAAAATGCGGGTCATAATCATGGCAACATATAGTCCGGCCCCCCACAAGGTCTGAGGGACAGTGGACGGCCCCCCTGCTGGAAAAGTTTGCTGACCCCTGCTTTAGGGCTATGACAGAATGGAGCAGAGAGAGAGGAGGAAAGGGAATTTGATTCCTGCCCCCTAGCAGCCACCTAGACTGCAAAATAGCTGGGATGCTAAACACTACTGAATCATCACCCAAAGCAGCAGCCGGTGCTTGCTGAGCAGCCACTCAAGGGTTAAGAGGCTTCTGGCTCAAAGCCCCATACAAGGAGAGGGCTGCACTGGTGGCACCAGCCAGATAAAAGCAGATTGCTGAGTACACAGCTGGGCCCCACAATGAACAGGGCAGCATGGCGGCACCCAGGAAGGGAGGCTGGAGCAAGCATTCTGCACCTGCAACTCCAGGGGTTGCTAGCTGCCAATAAGGGACGCAGGCACTCCAGCCCCAAAACAGGCAACAGGGCAAAGGGTTTCCGTCTCACACGGTGTCCCTCGCAAGAACAATAATTCACCAGCAAAACTAGCAAGGGGGGGTGGGGAGATGCATGTGCGAACTTTAACATACTCATCTGGCTGAGGTTGTGTTTATTCAGAGAGGCTGCAAATGCTTTGCTCCGCAGATGCCAAAAGAACAGTACATTGAGTTCTGCCCAGCTGCAAGGAGAGAGCGGCTTTGTACCATTTGGGGGTTGGGGTGGCTCCTGAAGGCATGTCAGGGCGGTCCTCACCAACACCTTCATGCCACCTAGTGCAGCCTAATCCAATTAAGCCTCAAATCTACTACAGCACAGGACTCCTGCCTTAAGGAGTGTGATTAAAGGCAGCTGTGGCTTCAGACTGTCAAGCCAGCTTTCCCTCCCTCCCTCCTTTCCACCCATCCCCACCTGCTTTGCTTAACACCCAGCCTGATGAGGAATTTTGAATCACTTAAAAGCCACCTTGCTATTTTGTGAGTCCTAATAAAGGAATTGCCTTCTTACTGGTTTGGGGATTTTTCTAGTGGACCAGCACTGCGGCCTCAGCTTTTCCAATGCTAATTGCTGCACTGGGGTTGGGAATTTCATGGAGACTGTTGGCTGGGGAAGAAGAGCTTGCATTTCCCTTTCCTTTGTGCTGATCCTGGTACCTACCTCTTCCTACTATTTAATTTTTAAACACAAACCCCGTGATTACTAATCACATGCATAACATGGCGTGTAGTTAGGTTCTAGTGTAGATCATGTCTCTAGCACTCTTTTCTTTCACCGCACTCTTGGGCATGTGGTATTTGCCTTGACTAGGCCTCTGGTGTACTCCTGTCAAGAGCAGCCCCTTGGAAAGCAAAAGGCCAGGATTCTTAGGTGGCAAAGACTTACAAGCTCAGGAGATAAAGGTAGACTATGCAAATAAAACAGGTTAAGACTCACAGAACAGAATCCAGCATATGCTTAACTCTCCCACTGAAATCAACAGGATGTAAAAATGCTTAGCACCCCACTGTGCCTTGCCCTTGCCAATGTCTTCTGTAAAGCGATACATGGGTGTTAGATAGAGCAGGGATGAGGGACTGCAGGCCTTCAGGTATTGCTGGACTGCAACTCCCAACCATTCCTGGCTACTGGCAATGCAGGATGGAGCTGATGGGAATCTAGCATCTCTATAGACAGAGAGAGGGAGGCTAAAAAAAGGGGATTAGAACCGGCAGGAAGCCTGTGAGGAAAAGTCACAACAACATTTAGAGAGTGGGAGGGAAACTTACTGAGATGAGTTTGGGAGGCAGCTCCAGTGTAAAAGGCGTACTTGACAAAATACAAGAAGAGACAAAATGGTGGTTTCTAAATGAGGACATTTCTGTAAGGGAATTGGCTTTCTCTTTTTAGGATACTGTCACAGACCTCTTAAATAGAAAGCATAGAGTACATCTCACCATACAGCCAACCCAACTAAAATACTGCAATTCAAAGAGAGGCAGCCAACAAAATAAAGAGCACTGCCCACACACTGAACTAAAAGACCTAGGTGCATAAAAATGTTTTTACCTGGTCCTTAAATCACAACACTGGGTGTTGGACATACAGACCTAGGACAGGCACCCACAGGCAGACAGCAACCACAGAAAAGGCCTGTTCTCTTAGAAACAAGGGGAGAAAGAACAGTTTCAATTATGGCTGAAAACGTAAGGAAGCCCGAGATCTGTTTCACGTAGTCCATGCCAGACAGCAGCCTATCTGCTGTATTTTAAACCAAATCAGCCTTCCGAGAGTTCTTTCACCCCACAAACAATGCAGGAAAGTAGCCAAGCCAAAGATGCTACTCGAGCATGGACAGCTGTGGCCAGGCTATTGTCGATTGCCACAGTACAAAAAGGCTTCAATTTACAAAAGGTTTCTAGAACAACAACACATGCTGCAAGCACTGCCTCCACAATAACATTATAAAAAGACCTACTTGAGCATGGCAGCACCCAGGATACACATGCTTCCAGACTGTTACATAAGCAGCATCAGCTTAGACAGAGTATTGCACGCTTTCCAGATGACACCACAGTCAAGCTGAAAGACAGATGCTGATTCCCAGAGAGTTCCACAGCACACAGGTAAGAAGCAGGTGCTTCTCCTGCTGCTGATGTCAAAAAGTAAACATAAAAGGACTGGGACACTTACAGCTGTGTGTACTTAGGGGCAAACAAATTTGTTTAGTACACCTGTAAAGGTCACAAAGTGCTATGTTTCTTTCTCCCTCCCCCACCCACCTACCACATTGTAGGCAATTTTTAAAGCACAGTGTGTCTTTAAAAAAAAAAAGCACAATGCAAAGCCACCCTTCCACAAATGTAATTGTTTCCAACCCTCCAGAAAGACTCCGCTGGATAATTTCACTTTATTGTGCCACCCACAACAGAAATTTTGCCTAGATGGCTAGCCACACTGAGCCATACACCCACTGAGCCATACACTGGCCTGGCCTGGGCTATACCAGAAGGTACACAGAAGTCACACAGCGGGTAATTCCAGCCAAGGATTATAATTTTACACAGGGGTTGACCAGCATGAGATACAGTCAATCCAGGTGTCTACAGACTTTGAAGAACTAAACACAGGATAATAAAGCTACTGTAATGCATGCCTTCTATAATTGCATACTCTCCCGTATTTGCTCTATTACACCTTATAACTTGAAGCTGGCTGGACAAAACTGCTTAGAATTGCTTAAAGCAGAGCTTCACTTCTAACCCAAGCGTTATCACTCCAATTCTCACTCTGGGTTTCTCAGTGGGAGAGGAGCTATGTTCACAGTTCTCAAGGTTGTTCCAATTTCATGTATAGCAGTAAATAGGGACTACTCAGTGGTGGCCCAAGGCTGTAAAATTATTTTCTAGTTGAGCAATGTAAGGTCCCATCACTGGAGGCTCTTAAGAGCCATTTGTTTAAAACTTCCTTCTCTCTATCTCTCTTAAACAGAGGAATTAATTTTAAGCTGCTTATCTGATTTTATAATTTTTACTGGAAATGTTTGTGATTTGAATGACCAACAGTAACACTAATTTGATAATGTTATTGCATCTAAGTAACAGATTATCGGCAACACATTGGAATTTTTTATGCTGGAAGTTGCTTTGAGAGGGTTTGACCCTGAGTTTGAGCCTATTATTTGCTTTAAATAAACACTTCAAATAACACAGTCGTCAAATGGTTGTTATAAGAAAGCAAAGCATCTGATAAAAAGATTTACACCAAGGTATATAACATGTAAGGGACCCAGGTGGCACTGTGGGTTAAACCACAGAGCCTAGGGCTTGCTGATCAGAAGGTCGGCGGTTCGAATCCCTGCGACGGAGTGAGCTCCCGTTGCTCGGTCCCAGCTCCTGCCCACCTAGCAGTTCGAAAGCACGTCAAAGTGCAAGTAGATAAATAGGAACCGCTCTGGCGGGAAGGTAAACGGCATTTCTGTGCGCTGCTCTGGTTCGTCAGAAGCGGCTTTGTCATGCTGGCCACATGACCCGGAAGCTGTACGCCGGCTCTCGGCCAATAAAGCGAGATGAACGCCGCAACCCCAGAGTCGGACACGACTGGACCTAATGGTCAGGGGTCCCTTTACCTTTACTATAACATATGGTTGCTTCTTTATGGACTTGGAAGCTAGAAAGTTTAACCATCACTCTCTGTAGTCTAGATGTTTCCGAGGTACGAAAACTATGCCAGGACTGTACTATTTCAGGCTGCCACCAGACTGAAGGCCCTCTATGCAGAGCAATTTAATTTTTTCTCCCTTATTTTCTATGTACAGAGAACTGTCTTACATGTCTGGGGTCTCTAACTTTTTAAAGCCCTTGGGCACATTTGGATTTTTGAGCACATGCAATAGGCACCACCCCTAAAGTCAATTCTCTGATCTCCTTCAGATCAGCCTCCCCTCTGCTCCCCCCCCCCCAGACAAAAAGAGTGCAAACACACACTTTGCCTTGAAAAGACACAAGCTTGGAAGTAGGTACATAGGAAGCTGCCTTATATACCGAGTCAGGCCAGCTGTCCATCTAGCTCAATATTATCTACACTGACTGGCAGCAGCTTCATCCATCTCATGACCCATCCATGGGACTATAAGAGAGAGGTGCACCAGGGGAAGACCTCAAGAGCACCATTGCCAGGATAGGTAGGCACCACGCCGGCAACCCCTGATGGGGTGGTGGTGGTAAATTATGGGATCTCACCCACCTGAAGTGGTATGGACCACAAAACAGGCTTACGACCTCAGTAACTCTTTGACTTCCATCACGGAACAAACAGGAAAAGCTCAGCATCCAACTGTAAGACAAGCTAGATGAGCATGCAAATGGAGAGAAGGGTGAGCTTACAAGTAGCCAAGCTATGCTATATAAAAGCAACAAGTCCTAAGCAAGGGCATTCTTTCTTACTAACTGGCCAAAGAAATCAGCAAACTGAAATCAGTTTATCATATGGATTAATCAGATGCATCCCTATTTGCCCCAAGAACTGCTCTGGGGTTAGAAAGTGGCAGCCAGAGGATATGGAATAAGCATTTCAGAACAAATGTATGCTATAGGAACATCCAATTACTTCTGTCAAGTTGTGTTTCTTTCCACCTTCCTCTTATCTGGAAGGCTTAATTTGTGGCTTATTGTTTTGCATTCCTCAACTGTTATAGGCAGCCCTCCTGGATCATACCAAAGTCCCATAAAGGCCAATCTCATGCTACCCAGAGCAGACAACCAGATGCCTCTGCGAAGCCCAGCAGCAAAGGCCAAAGCCACTTCGGGAGTTTCAGAAGCACTTCCACAGCAGGGCAAAACAGGAAGCCTGAACGCATGCGCTTCGCCTGGCACGCAGGGGTATGCATGCACATGAGACAGAGATACACGTGTCACTTTCGGAAACACCGCCAGGGCTTTAAGCGTCGGATTAAAGCCCTTTTGGCACCCCGCTTCGCGCCCTGAAGCGCGCCATTAGGAAGTGAGAAAGGGAAAGGCGCCTTGGGACGGGATGTGCAACTGGAGAACAAGGAAACAGAAAAGCCGGGCGGCTTCTCTAAAAGGCCACGTGGTAAGGGGTTGGGGACAGCCGTGCTCCCAATGAGCCCGGAGACCACCCGGACTCCTCAGTGGGGCCGAGAGCCCCCCGCATCCTTTAAAATGCCTTCATAGGAGAAGCTCCGCTCGGGCGGCTCCCGCTTCTCTAGTCGAGGGGCGGAGGCTGCCAGGGAAGCTCCCTACTGAGCCCTCCTCATACCCCGTTCCCACATCAACCCCCGGACCCTTCCGTCCCGCGGAAGAGAGAGATGGGCAGCGGAGAGACTGGTCTGGACGGAGGAGGAGGAGATCTGCCCCGCAGGCGAACGCGCGCCAACCTCGTCGGGACACGCGGCGCAACAGCTGTCCGGGATCCCCGGGCGAAGCAGAAGAAGCAGAAGCGCGCGCGGACGAAGCGCCTGATCCGGATTTCTAGTTCTCCTAAGCAGAGTGAGTCCCGCGCCCGCCACCCTAACTCCCGGCCAAACCCCGGCTGGAGGGAGGGCGAGAAGCAGCCCCCGACTCCCCGCGCTCACCTCGGCCGCCCCGGCGGGCTCCGTCGCCCCGGCGTGAGCGGGGCATGGCCGGGCGGTTATCAGGAGGCGGCTCGGGGCCCGGAGGAATCTCTGCGCTGCTGCGGGTTGACGGGGCCGGTCGCTGCCTGACGAAGAAACCACGCCGCTTGCTCCACCATCTTCCTTCCCTGGATAGATCACTCGCCCTCTTCCCGCTCCTCCTCCTCCCTCCAAGCGGGTGCCGGTGCTGCCGCCGCCGTGTCCTCTGGGAGCTGGAGTCCTGGCAGGCCCGCCTTGCTGAGCCAGCGTGCTTTGTGACAGCGCTACTGCTGGACTACGAGCCCCATGATGCTCTGCGCGGCTTGCCCCCACCCCCTACAGGGGCTTGCTGGGAAGCGTAGTCTCACGGATCAAGGCGTGCGCTAGCAACGCTTGGCAGGGCCCAAACATACTACGACTCCCAGAAGCCTGCGGTCTACGTTTCGGCGCCTGGGTCTTCCCTTTTTATTCACCGCTGGTAAGCACCATTCTCAAGTCTGCCCCTCCTCCGCCCATACGAACAACCCTCAGAGGATTTCTTTTCGGCTGCCATGTTATGTGAAAGGGCGCTCCGTTGAATTTAGTGGGTCTTTTCAAGTTTGGGTGCTTCCAGACAAGAGTTTGTTGTGGAACTGGCACATGAACGTCTTTGCAGTGTCCGGTGTCATCAAAGCGGTAGCCTGTACTTCAATAAATATGTGAACAAATCTGGGGTTCCCTTTACCATGGAAAATCCAATAAATATGTATCACCTGTTACACATCCACAGTCACCGCTGGTGTGAAAAGTCATCAGCAGCTCTTTTGTTTCATGGTGCGTGGTTTGTCACAAGTGTGCTGTTTCTGTCAGGTGGTCTCTAATACCACATCCATACTTCTGTTTTGCTCCTTACCTGGGCACAGGGTTTGTTTCCAATGCCAAACAAAAGACGCTTATCTCCACCTATTGCCACATGCTGAAAGCATCCCTGGATTCAAACAATCTGGTTCAGAGGAGCTATCCTCTCAAGACCTTCACAATGTGCAAGATTACCTTGGAGGCTGTCATCACAGTACATACACCAGATGTACAATAATCCAGTGATCTTGCACAAGACTTCATTATGATAGGTCACAATCCCACCATACATTTAAACTTTTAAAGCACACTGCTTCCCCCAAATAATCCTGGAAACTCTGGTTTGTTAAGGTTGCTGGGAATTGTAGTTCTACAAGGGATAAACTACAATTCTCAGGATTCTTTGGGGGAAGCCATGTGTTTTAAAGGAATGGTTTGAGTGCGACAATGATTTAAATATTTCATTGCAGTTGTGCATTTCCACCTCCTACTTCAACTCCACCAAATCAAATTCCAGATTGATATAGGTAAATGCCACTCTTTCACAAAACCTCAGTGTTGTTTTTTTAAAAAAATGAAATGGATATTGCCCCCCTCCACCCTGCATCCCTTGAAAGTACAAGCCTATTGTGAAGCATGATAACTAAGGACTAGTAACATTTGCTACTGTGTTTTTCCGGTGAATTGCATATTTTAAAATGCATGTGTATGGGTACAGAAATATCTGTGTGCATGCCCAGTACATAAAGGGCAGGGCTTTCGGAGGGGAGAGACAAAAACCACAGCCCATGTGCATTCTGTATGAAGCTCTGCCCACTGGTGTGAATGGCAAGCAGTGGAACCATGCCTGGGGGCAGAAGTGCGTGAAAGCTAGTGTGCCAATCATACACAGAGAAAAATCAGGCCTGATTGTTCAGACGATTCAGCACAGTTCAGTGCCAGATGCATAGCATCCAAACAGTGTCTGTCATGATGGTAAACATATAAAAATGAACTAAAGAGTTGGCAATCTAAATGGTCTTCCCATATTCCCAGAAATCTGTATAAAGCCCTTTCTGGAAGTATCCCATGTGTGCATGATAAGATCCAGCTGTTAGGGTGTAACCCCAAACACATTTACTAACTAGAGTGTCTCATTGAACTCAGTAGAACTTGTAACCAAATACGCTTAGGAACATGCTGTCAGGGTGTACCTCAGGTGTGACAGTGCCTTTTAACGTTCTACTGCTGCATAACAGAAAGAAACTGAACAGGTGCATGCCCTGTTACTGTTGGAGAAAGCTTTATCTATTGAATTTCTGCTTGTCAGGAGGAAAAGGTGGCTTAAATCTAACTTGGAATTGCCCTTGTTTTGATTAATGTAAATACATTCCTTGAAGTAAATACATTCAAGGAAACAAAATTGGTTGGGATATCTACTTTCCAAATCAACATATTCTCAACAATAACTTCTCTGTTCCTAGACTGTGTAAATAGCCACACATTTTCTTGGCAGCGCCCCCATTCGCTTGTTTGTTTTAAAAAGTATTTTTACTTTGCTCTTCTTCTTTTTTAAAGGGCTCTTAGAGCAGCTTACAACAATCATAAGAAGACGGTCCATGCCCTTGAACTTTCGGTCTAAAAGATGCAGCCCAAAAGGAAAAGGGATTGGGCAGGACAAGGGAAAAAAACTAAATTCAGACACTATTTCTTATAAGTGTTATTTCCAATAAGTTTGAACAAGAGCTTTCTTCTAGCACGTAAGATTGAAGCAAGCTCGCTGCAGCTGCTCCCTCTCTGGCCAAGGGATGGGACCAGGTTGGTCTCCACTTTGGCATGATGTGTGTGTGTGTGTGTGTGTGTGTGTGTGTGTGTGTGTGTGTGTGTAAACGACAGTTTTCCAGTGGACCTTGGTCTCCTGGCCACATGCCTTTAAAGCTGCAAACTAGGCAGAAAGCAGCAGGTACTGCTTTTCTTCAGATACGGCCTAAATAACAGAGCTTTGATCCATTTAAGGTGCACATCCTCATTCTCTGTCCCCAGGTTGTGCACTCCCTTTTGCTCTGTTGCCCACTCCTTTAGGGATTCTGCTCTTCTGAAGTTCGTTCTTCTATCCCTTTGTGGATGTGGCTGCCTTGGGCTTGAAGTTGCAGTTATAACCCTGCAAACAGTCTCCATAGGCTCTTGCTTTGCACCCTGTGCTGGCTTCTTTCTTTCTTTCTTTCTTTCTTTCTTTCTTTCTTTCTTTCTTTCTTTCTTTCTTTCTTTCTTTCTTTCTTTCTTTCTACCTTCCTTCCTTCCTTCCTTCCTTCCTTCCTTCCTTCCTTCCTTCTAAGCTTTTTCCTCCGTTGGGGCTTGTTCACTGGGGAGGGTTTCCGAGAATATGGGGCGTAGCATCCATCAGGCCACTTACAGGAAGGGGAAGGCTCCTGAGTCAGGGCCAGCTTGGACTGGCTGGGAGCAATTTCCTAACCTGACATTGCGTCATACTGATTTTTTAAAAAACAAAGTATTCTGAGTGTTTTGTGTCAGCTGGGACCTGGGGAAGGGGCCAACCCACTGGTTGAAGAAGAAAGAGCTGGGAAAGAAAGAGTAGAGAGGTACTTAAGGAGGTCCACTCAGATAGGTCTCCCATGAGCAACTGTACCCCAGGCTCTCTAAACCTCTCCCTCCTGTCTCTGCAGAATTATTCCTGACACGTGAGCTCTGGGTAAATATTTGGCCAGTGGGGTCAGGGGGGCTCTGTGCCTTTGCTTCCTGCTGGGATATTCCTGTGTGCACAGCCCAGCTGGCAGATCCATTTGGCCAAGCTGGGAAGACTGGTGCTGCCGGTGGGAATCATGCAGGCCATGGGTGCTCTGCTCCTTCTGTTGGGCTGTACCTTCAGCACAGGTAAGAAACCACCTCTCCCATTTCTGAGTATTTGCTAACTAGAGGTGAGTAAGGATTCCTGGTGAGGTGCTTCCACTCTGGGCCTCCTCCAGACTGTCAGTATTTTATGGGACGGATTCAGTTGTATACTGGAAATTTAGGTTTGCATGATTACAGTGGATTAAAGTGTTCTAGTGTGACAAATCCCTTGTGGTTTGGAAAGTGATGGGGAAACAGGCTGAAAAGTGTGGAACAAACACCTGATTAACGGGAAGACTTATAAACACTGCAAGCAAATGGTGAATTCTGCATGTGTGGTTGTATAATTCCCCATGAGCAAATCAAAAACAAATGCTCAGTAAACATTAACCACAGTGTAAGCTTTGTGCCTGTGAATTGGAATGGATGTTCAATAAGCAGGTTGTCTGGAAGAGCCCCTGGTCCTGTTGAAGCACACAATCTGAGCAGAGTGAGGAAGAGAGCTGGCTTGTCTTCCTCCCCACTCTTGCTATCCAAATCTCTCATGTCCCCTCAGAGCTCTAGATAAGCAAGCAAGAAGCAATTGCAAAGAGCAAACACAATGGGTGGAACTCAGAATTGTGCTAAGGTGGTTGTTTCATCAGTGCAGGCATTTCTGTTTGCTAGATAGAACAATCTCTCCTCTCCACTCTCCATGCCCTGCTTTGGGGCTTCTCAACACTCCCTCGCCTCCCAGAGCTGATTTGGAGGGGGCGTGGAGGCACATGGAGGGAGGGGTGCTGGTGGGACTTGTTGCACTGATTCCGGCTAGAGCAACAACTGAGTTAAATCTGGCCCAACTTCCAGGCAGTGTTGCTGCCTCCCTCTCTCCCCTGGCAGGGCTCGAGCCTTTGACAGATTCATCACCGACATTCAGTGGGTTTGAATTTGGCAATGCAGTTCTATAGCTAATGCATGAAAAAAAGAAAAAGAAAAAAGCATGTGCTCAACTAAAGTGTGCAACCCCCCCCCCCCCACATATTAATGAAAAAGAACACTAAAATTACATCAGGGGAAATTGCTTTCCAAAACTGGTGTATGTTAGGAGAAATTTGCAGGTGCTTTTTTCTTTCTTTCTTTTTTTTTTAAATTGCAAAGTAATGTTTAAATGAGAACAAAATTTAAGATTGGAAAAATGAGAAATGAAAAGAAACCAAAATTGACAGATTTCTCCATCCCCAGCTCCAAAACTGTCCCTTACTCCTTGGCTTCACAAACTGCTAGATGATCACATCTTAAGTGTTAGGAGCCCTGCTTGCTTGCTTGTTACTCTGGATCGTGCCCTGCATATTCTGGAGCTGGTTGGAGTCTGCATTCTTTTCAAGGGGCCAGAGCAATGTACATTTTAAAAATGTCTTTCCAGGCCAGCGTTCTCCTCTGAATGACTTCCAGAAACTAAAAGCGACTAAGCTAATCCATTTGTCCCACCAGAGGGCGGAGCAGCCAAAGGCCTTAGAAGAGTGTGCACGGAGTTGTGTCTTGTGGCTTGACTGCAGGTAAGAGGCAAAGCCAGAGCACTGGGTGCACAAGGGCACAGGAGCTGCAGAATAATACAGGGATGAACAGAAGGACCTGCCTTTGGTCCCAGGAGATGGTCTGAAGGCATGCAAGGCCATCACCTTGCTAAAGCTCAGCAGGTCTGGGTCTGGTGGTCAGTGCCTGCATGGGGAGGCCACTTGAGAACCACTGGTAGACTGCCTTAGGTTCCATGGTGGCCGGGGGGGGGGGGAGGCAGGATAGAAATGTAACAAAATTAAAATCTAGGTCTTTGATTTATCTAGCCTTGGTGGCCTTCAGGAAGCTGCTAACTCAGCTTCAGCATCTCTGCCTTCACAGCTGGAATATAGCAATAATATTGACTTACCATACATAGTTGCTGTCAGGACTGCCGAAATAATTTATGAACACAATAAGACTTTATGCTTATTATTAGCAGAGGTGTGAGGAGGCGGCCAAGATAGAATTCAAATAACAATGGAAAGCAGAAGCTAGGGTAACTGGGAATCTGTTGTATATGTATATGCAAATGCTAAAATGGGACATGGGATATTCTGGTTGCTTTTCTGGGCCAATGAATATTCTGCTGTTGTGTTGCTCCTCCAGAGCCTTCCACTACAGCTTGCACAGTAATCGATGCCAGCTGCTGAATTTCACCCAGAATACACCCCACACTCAGTTGCAGAGGAATGTCCACTATGACCTCTACCAGAAAAAAGGTAGGATGGCAGACTTGAACTTTGCAAGGAAGGGGAATGTGAGGAATCATCACAAATGTGCAATGGAAATATGTTCTGAAGGGGCCCTCAGTCAACAGATGTATTTATTTCGAGACAGAGAAATGAATCTGATGCAATTTGGAGAATAAAAGTTGTTCATTGATTGGGTGAGCTGTAAGTGAAAGCGCTTACTTACCGGTAAGCAGGGCAAGAGGGAGACGACCGTGGGCAGCAAGGAGCAAGGCAGGGCAGGGGCTGAGAGTTAAAATGCCTATTAAGAACTCTCCACTTGTTATTGTGGGGTAAAAACTAGGGGGGGGGAGCCATGGTCGTTCAGGTTTGCTTTGAACGGACGCTGATCATTTTTGCTTCTAGGAGGGGGGCAGCTGCCTTCTAGGGGGGGCAGCTGCCCCCCTGGGTACGCCCATGCGTCCTTGCTGTGCTCAGATGTCCTGTGCCTTCGTGCATGAGCTTTATGAGTATCTCCATCACTTGTCATCTCCCTTCCACAGGTTACATAAGGCGCTGCATCATGGGAAATGGGACAAGCTACAGAGGGAACCAGTCGGTGACTGAGAAGGGGAAAACTTGTCAACATTGGGGCAAAAAGACTCCGCACGACCACAGGTAAATCTTTATGAGGGATGAAGTAAGAGTGAAATATAAGTCCCTAAAACAACAACATAATACAGGTACAGTGTAAATAGTGAGAACATGATCCCACTGTACCCTTTGGTAGTGCTGCCCACCCTTTGGGAATGCCCTCCCATCAGATGTCAAGGAAATGAACAACTTAGAAGACATCTGAAGGCAGCCCTGTTTAGGGAAGTTTTTAATGTTTGAGGTTTTGTCACATTATTGTTGTTGTTGTTGTTGTTGTTGTTGTTGTGATGGTGATGATGATGATGTTGGGAGCCACCCAGAGTGGCTGGGGAAATCCAGTCAGATGGGTGGGGTATGTGTGTGTTGGATGAGTTAAGAAATGTCCATTGTTGAACATTGCAGGACCAGGAAGAGGAGTAGGGAACCTGTGGCCCTCCAGATGTTGTTGGACTCCATCTCCCATCAGTCCTAGCCAGCATGATGATCAGGGATGATGGGAGTTGTTTGTTATCCTTCTGTCAGCAGGTTAAGACCTTCGTAATCGAACAAGCCTTTGAAAGTGAATGGATTGACTATGCTGATTGCTGGACTGTTGTCAGGGCAAACTGTATTTTAATTGCTTGTTTTACTGTATTTTAACTTTTGTTTTAATTAATTGTGGCTTCAAAATTGAGGTTTCTGTTCGAATAAAACAGAGGGTTGATTTTTGCAGAGAGTTCTAGATTAATTGCTAAAAGGATCTTTTTGGTTTGGAGCATTTGCCTGAGCCTGACAGTTCTGCCTCTGTTCTATAAGGTTTTCCCCATCACGATATAATGGGTTGGAAGAAAATTATTGCCGGAATCCTGATGATGATGAGCATGGCCCTTGGTGCTACACAACTGACCCTACAACCCGGCACCAAAGCTGTGGCATCAAGAAATGTGAAAATGGTATGTAGAATGGCTTGAGAAACCTGCATACCACACACTCGCTGAGCCACTGACTAATCTCACATAATTATTCACGAAGTTACAATTATTGGCAAATATGCATTTGCACTACTGAGGTTTCAGTTTCAAACATCTCAAGGACAATAATGCCATTTGAAGCACTGGTATTGCCAGGTTCAATGCTCCAATAATTTTGGAAAAATGGACACAATATTGTAGCCTTTCAGGTGAAAGAAGCCAGTGGGATTCTCAAATCAAGTGATGCCTCTTCCAACATCATTTTTAATTAACTCCATGAACTAGCCCAATATCTTGTCTCTGACTAGCACTCACCCAGCAGTAGGTAGAATTCCTCAGTGTCAGTAATGAAAACAGCTAGTCTGGACTTTTGTTCCCATCTTATGCTGAGCCCCATCATTGCCATATGGGAACACAATATTGTGGATCAGGAGGACATATTTTCTGGGCCTGTGCCAGCTGGCTGTGATTGTGCAAACAATGGGTGGTATTTTGCTCAAGAGTGGGCCTCCTGAAATCAATGACCATGACTAAGCTAGGTCCATTAATTTGAATGGGCCTGTTCTGCATAAACCTTCGTTGGACACTACCCAGTTATTTTAATTTGATTGTCTATAACTGAAGATGTCTGCGAATTCCCCCTTCAAAATTTAGTCTTGCTAGTTGTACGGTATCTGCTGCAGATTTTGAAGCAACATGCAAGAAGCATCAAGGTTAAATATGGTGCAATGATACTGAGACCTGCTTGTGTCTGATGTCTGGCATTGCCTGGTGTCTCTGTGTGTTTATTTGTGTGTAATGGTGCTGATGGTTATCAACCTACGTCCAGTCTGGTGTCCTCTCTCATCTCACTGCATGCTGGCTCTTGTTAGCTTGCTTTGCTTGTGTTGTCTGATATCTGCTTAGGTCTCAGGAGTCTCATATCTTGTCTCCGTCTGATCTTGCTTGTTTGACGTCTGCTCAAGTTGCCTGGTGTCTTCTCTTTCTATGTGTACATTCACATTGCCTTGCATTGGTATCGGTGCTTGCTGACAGGGCTAGCCCAAGACATTTTGCTGCCTAAGGTAGAGCAACAGATCAAGTCAACATGCCTAAGAGCCATGGGTGGCCAACTGATTGTGGCACTTGAGGCAGAAAACCCCACAAGTGCTTTTCCCTTTCCCTGAAACTAAACTAAAAATAAAAATACAGCTGTAATAAATTAAAGAACTTACCAATCACTTTCGCTGCCTGTTATGTACTGAGCTTGGATCCTAGAACAATAGGCAGGTAGGATCCTAGAATGCAACAACCTGATTGGCCTGCAGGAGCAGCCCAGTCAGGCCTCAGGAGGAAGTTAATCAGCCTATTAGGTTGGTAGGATCCTAGAATGCAACCACTGATTGGCCTGCAGGAGCAGCCCAATCAGGTTCCAGGAGGAAAGCAGAGTCAGCCAATCACACGGGACCCATTGTGCAAATAATGTATATAAAGCCTGAGGTTTTGGGTGGAAATTCATTCACTGTTTACGAGTTGCAATAAAGAGCATGAAATCAGTACGTGACTCCGAGTATATTTCACTGTCCTTTCAGGACACCTCAAACCAGCTGCCTGGGGCAAACTTTGCTTGCTCAGGTTTTGCTCATCTGCTGATGTCTTCTGGGGTTTCCTCGTGCCAGTAACCTTTGCAGAATGTGTCCTCTCTTCACCTTTCCAGCTGAGGTGTCAGGTGAGGCTTGAGCAGCTTTATTCTGCAGTGACTCTCTCTCTCTGTCTTTGAATTGCAGCTGCATGCGTGTCATGTAACGGGGAGGACTATCGTGGCTTCGTGGATCACACTGAGTCTGGCAGAGAGTGCCAACGCTGGGACCTGCAGCACCCACACAGGCATCCATACCAGCCAAACAAGTACTAAGTTCCAGTCCTTGGGAAACATATTAAAGGGCAGGGTAGGGACATTTCACATCATAAAGTGACTTTTTGGCAGACATGGGAATCTGTCCCAAGATACGTTGGTGCCTCACAGTGAACTACTAGGCTATTATTGTCCGTAAGAGAAATTGGCCAGTGGGTGCATTTGGAATTTTGAGAAAATATTGTCGGTCACAAAATGGCTGCTTTGTAGAGTGTCTGCATAACACAAAATGGTTGCCACATTTAAAAGAGGAGAGGAAAAGGTGTGGGCATGCCCCCCTCCCAACAATGGAAAAAGGTACCTACATCAGCCACCATGGTGCTTGTTGAGAAGGAGAAGCTATTTGCATCTTTCCTTTGTTCAGAGTGGGGGATATCCAGGCCTGACATCCAGTGAAATGTGTGCATATTGGATGGGACATATTCAAATAGGACAGACCGAGACAGAAGCAGGAGCTGCCCTGTTATCTTCCTGCAGGAAGTGCAAATTGAGGTTTGCTGTAAGAGCAAGTGAAAATAGAAACAATGTGCGCATGGTTTCACACACATCCTTCTTCTCTCTCCTGCTGCTTAAAGATACCCTGATAAAGACCTAGATGACAATTACTGCCGTAATCCTGACTGTTCCGAGCGTCCTTGGTGTTACACAACAGATCCAACTAAGGAGCGAGAATATTGCCACATTCGGAAATGCAGTAAGTCCTCCTGAGATTTCAGGCAGCGGCGGAGCAATCCGATTGGGGGCCTGGGGTGACGCGCGTGCCCTGCACCCAGGGGTGGGGCCAGCCAGGACGCTCCACGGGGCCTCCGAGGAGTCTGCCTGCCTCCTCCCACTCAGCCGCCCTACAGCTGAGGAGGAGGCGGCAGGCGGACTGCTTGGGGCAGCGTGGAGCCTACGGGCGCCCAAGCCACCGCGTCATTCCCAGGAGAGACGTGTGGCTCGGGTGCACTGCAGGCCCTGCGGTGAGTGCCGCCCAGCATTTGTCACACCCCTCAGTGGTGACACCCAGGGCGGCCCGCCCCCACCGCACCCCCTTCCTCCGCCCCTGATTTCAGGGTCCACCTGACAGCAACAGTAGGGAGAGTATTGTCTTGAGTGAAATCTGTTCCTAAGAAAAATTCAGCAGGTTGACCCCTGCCTGCTGGGTTTCCCTCTTCTGCTCACCCTTTGAGGTGGCATTGTTCCCATTACTGTTATTAGTGACTTGAGAGCCAAGAAATTTTGGGCTTGTTTCACCTGCTGATGTGAGAGGACAGGGAGTACAAAGTGTTCTGATGGAATGAAAAGGGGGGAGAGGGCAGAGCAGCCATTTAGCAACAGATACCTCTTTCCCTTTCAGTTCGATAGAGAAGATTGGCCCCACTTTAACCCAAGGTCTTCCAAGAGCCAGTGACAATGAGCTTTGACAATGTTATGTTTGTTCTCAAGGGGAGTTTGCAAATGTCTGTAGAAACTCACACTGAACAATCCTAAATTCACTTAGCAGGGACTCAGCTACAGGTGGCTAAAGATGCACAGGCGCCCAAGCTGAAAAATTCCCGTTTATCTTCACCTCAGCATCCACCTGATGCACACGACCTCTGACCCCATAACTTCCACTCCCAAAACTGGTGATGCACACAAATCTGTATTTTGCTGTGTAGTCTGTATAATGCTGTCTTGAAAGTCTAAAAATCAATTCTGAAACTGATCATTAATTTAAAAAACATCCAGAATGTAAGCAGATACGTAAAATATTAGTTTTGAAACTTCAGCTGCAACCCTCCCCAATGAGTAACTTGAAATTTTGTTTCACAAGGCCTTTGAAGTGTGTTTTGAATTAGTTTTGTAGCTGTGTTTTTTCTGTCTTATTTATGATGTATGCTACTATATTGGTGTGGTAAAATTGGTTTATGAAATAATTGTGGCTTTGATTTCCTTTTTCCACCCCTGGAAGCAGAGAAGCGCCGACACCTCCCATCTACAACCAGCTGCTTCAGAATGAAAGGAGAAGACTATCGAGGCAAAGTGAACATCACTGCAACGGGAATCCCCTGCCAACGCTGGGACTCTCAGAGGCCTCACCGTCACCATTTCCTGCCTGAGAAATATGAGTGCAAGTAGGTCCTTATTCAGGAACGTGGAGGGATTCTTGAATTTGCCCAGTTCCCAGAAGTTTCAGGTGCAAGTTGAGCCCAGTTAGGAGTCTTTTGGTGCTTCTGTGGGCAGGTGAGGAAGCTGCTGATACTCTGTCTTGCAATATCTAGGGACCTTAAGGAGAATTATTGCCGGAATCCGGATGGCTCAGAGGCCCCCTGGTGCTTCACTAGCCTCCCCAACATGAGGACAGCCTTTTGCTTGCAGATCAAACGCTGTGCTGAGGATGTGCAGACAGAAGGTGAGAGCTGGATGGACTGGTCTGATGAGCTGGGATCGAGTGGGATCCTTTCAACTGCGATTCTTTCTTTTCTCTTTCTATTCAAGTCTGGGTAGTGCCAATATTATATTATATTATATTATATTATATTATATTATATTATATTATATTATATTATATTATTACCTCGTGTTGCGTACACTGCAGGATGCGTACGTTCGCGATAAGCACCGTGGCGACCCGGAAGTCCTCCCCGGAACGTGTGCGAACTTCCGGGTTTTTTGTTTTTTTCCCTCGTGCGTTCATGTTACGCACGCCCGGGTTACGCAGCGCGACCCCGGAACGGATCCCGTGCGTAACCCGGGGTTCCACTGTATTATTATATTATATTATATTATATTATATTATATTATATTATATTATATTATATTATTATTGCACCATAAAAAAGCTTTTGTATGTGATTTAGTATTGGAGGGTTTGACAGAGCTGCAATAGAGGTTTCCAAGTTTACAGCTACCAAGCATAGAATCACTAACTATATAAAAGAACAAGTCTTGCTGAAGTCAAACCAACATGGCCTCTGTAAGGCTAAGTCCTGTCTCACAAACCTTTTCGAGTTCTTTGGAAATGCCAAGAAGCGAACGGATAGAAGTGGTCCAGCTGACAGTTGACGCTCAGTTGCAGTTGACTTTCGCAAAGCAACAGCACCGGGGCCCATGACGCTGAGCCTCCTTTTTAGAGGCCTGCCTTGGCTCCCCATAGGCATCTGGTTTCCCCCTGTGAGAACAGGAGGCTGGACTAGTTGGATAATTGCCCTGATCCACCAGGCTGTTTTTATGTCCTTACGCTCTGCTGTGTTAGAGTTGATATTGAAGTGTAGCCTATAGTAGGCAATGACACTCAGGTGGGTCCTTTGTCCTCACAGACTGTTACCATGGAAATGGAGTCGAATATCGAGGCACTGTTAGTAAAACCCGGAAGGGAATCACTTGCCAGAAGTGGAAAGAGCAGTCACCTCACAAACCACAGTGAGTATGTGATGGTCTGTCTACCGGCAGGGCTACAGTCCTAATGAAAATTTCTGTCCTCATCTATATGAGTTCTGAAGGTAAAGAGCCTGCCCCCCCACCGGCTTTTGGGGCCTAGTCATCAAATCCTTTCCCAGAAGCCCCGTACATTCCCAAAATAAATGGGTGGTTGGGGGGTGGGATAGAATAAAGTAAAATAAAGTGCACTTCTTTTTCATTTTTAATGTTTCAGGTTACCAGCACTTTATTGGTACAGAATCAGTACACTCAGCACCATACCACACCCCTGTGTAGCAACAGTGAGGAAGAGGGATTGTCTTATTGTGGGGGGAATCTGTACTAGCACTGGAGAAAGGAGCACACAGCCTTCAAAGAACTAAATTTGAAAAATAAAATAAAATGGGAAGATCAACAAAATGGGATATTGGAGTGGGATGTTGTAGCCTTGCCAGTGTTTATCACTTTAAAAATTGTGAATAACTACCTGAGTCGGTGCTTCCACATTTGAGTGGCTTTTATTCTAAAGAAAAGAAAACATACAAAAATTAACCCCTTCTGCCTAGTGTCATTATGTTATGTTGCTTGTGCAATTACATTTGAGATGGTATCACTAGCTGTGGGGAAAGAATTGCATCCTCCCCCCGACACTATATATATTGTCATTTGTATGCTGGGAAATGCAAATACCTGCTCAATGCAGGTGCTTCCAAATGTCTGAATGACTCAACCACAACAAATAATTGAAAATGGGGTATCTGTTGCCTGACAAGGAATTCTTCCAGATAGGTCTTGGGGATTTAGGGAACAAGAGGCAGTCAAGTGTTCATGTGCTGAAGGGATGGTTGCCCTTTCTTTCTCCTAGGGTCTTCCCTGTCATGTTCCCCACTGTGCATCTTGAAGAAAATTATTGCCGCAACCCTGACAATGACAGCCATGGCCCCTGGTGCTACACCATGGATCAGAAAACTCAGTTTGATTACTGTGCTATTAAGCCATGTGGTGAGTCTCTGAGCCAATGTTGAGAGGTAGGCCGATGCCATGATGAACATGACCCCCTGTCCTGGTCACTCCCAGGCAGTTCTACCAATAGTGGGCAACTTGTGTCCCCTGCAAGGTGTTTTGTGCACTCTATGGAGTGAAGCCTTTGGCTTATCTTGCCTGTTCTGTATTGGTTAGTTTGTAGGTTTGTGTGCAACACAGCATTTTGATATCGGAATGACATTTGACACACACATTCTGCATTTTCATATTAAAAACCCCAGCTTGACCCCCTACACCTATTTTGAAGAGGGCCTGGAAAGGTATAAACTATAAAGCACACTGTTGCTCTGTTTCAGCATTCCAAAACATGCAAAAATGATCGCATGTGGTAAAAGATTGCATGTGGTTGGAGGTTAAAATCACCCTGTTACAGCACTGGGGTGAGAGGAGAGAGTTAAACCATTCTTCTCAGCTTAGCATTGAAGCAGGACAATTTTCTCCATTATGGAGTTGATCAGTATGGAGAGCATTAAATCTTTCCCCACAGCTTAGTGCTGTGCTGGACAAATCATCCCATTGCAACAAACAGCAGTAAGGAGAAATTTAACTTCTTCTCTCAGCCCAGTGCTGTGATGGGGACGAGTGTGGTCTGTGCCTGAGAATGCGTAGATTAAAATTGCCCTATTCCTGCATTGAGTTTGAGATGGGGCATCCAGTTTTACTGAGGGCTGGCAGGCCACCTGCAGAGACTTGGTGGGATAGATTTGGCCTGCAGGTTCACCAGCCCTATAGTAATCAAATGGTGTACAGAAAGCAAATGTTGTGTTTGCACATGTAAACCAGCCCTGTTTCCTTTCTTTAGCAGGTGACAATAAGCGATCCAACTTGCTGAACCCAGGTAAGTCTCCTGTGCCTGATGCCTGTGACACTTGGGAAGGAGGCAGTTCTGATGAGAAGGGAGTGAGTGCAGCTGGGCTGGGGAACCTGGACTTTGCCAACAAGCTTTGGAAGTTGAAGTCTCTCGTTTTGCTTTTAACCACCGAGAGCATTGTGCCTGACTTCGCTCTCACATTTCTGGTTGCAGATAACGTGGTCTTTGACCAATGTGGCAGGAGGGATGAACGAGTGCAGCTTCGGGCTCGTATTGTGGGCGGGCGACCCGGGAACTCGCCTTGGACGGTCAGCATCCGCAATCGGTGAGAAATATACGAATGCTGGTGGTGGAGTTCCATAAGGAAGATGAAAAGTTTTCAATGGTCTGGACACCTCTGCTATGGGGAAGAAATCAGAGTGAATCTGTCCAGCAGGAAGCACTGATGGGAAAAGAGCTACCTTAGTAATCCAATGGCTTCAAGGGGAGATTTCAGCTCCGTGATACCTCCTAATTTCATTTATCCTTCGTCTTCATTATAGTGGTACCTCTGGTTGCGAACGGGATCCGTTCCGCAGCCCTGTTCGCAACTTGAAAGGTCCGCAACCTGAAGTGCTGCGTCTGCGCATGTGCGCGGCACGATTCTGCGCATGCGTGTGACGTCATTTTGCGCGTCTGCGCATGCGCGAATTGCCGAACCCGGAAGTAACCCATTCCAGTACTTCTGGGTTCGGCACGTTCATATCCCATGATGAACACAACCTGAAGCAATCGTAACCAGAGGTACGACTGTACTCAGCTCTCACTGTGTTCCAAGCAATGAAAGCACTGCAAAAGGGAAAGTTTTCAGCAACTGGCTGGCAAGCTGATCAGTTTTTTTGTATTATATGTCTTACAGGGAATTAGTCCACTTCTGTGGAGGATCGTTGGTGAATGAGCAGTGGATCATTAGCACACGCCAGTGTTTCTCTTCCTGGTAAGCATTTTATCTGGCTTTCCTCTGGGGTTTCCTGCACTATCTCCTTCTGGTGCCTCTTGGGAAAGGTGGTACTATTGTTTTGTGGCAGAGCCTCATTCCTGATACTGCACAGGAAACTGCTGAGGGGCTGCCTTCCTGGAAAAATTGACTGTTGGCCAGTCATTTATCCTAGATGGAAACAGCCTCTGCAAAGGTGTGTGGGGAGGGAATGCCATGGGTAAAGAAACACCCTAGCTCAGCTTTCCCCAACTCTTGATGATTTGGACTACAACTCCAGTCAGCCATGCTGGCTAGGGCTGAGGGGAGTTATAGTCCATAATATCTAAAGGGCATGTGGTTTGCAGAGGCTGAGCTAGCACAGCTCATTTAAAGCGCTCAGTCAACAGCAGCTTCAGTTCCTGTCCCAGAGTTGCATTCAGGAAATGTAAATCCAGTTCAAGTTCGCTTTCAAAGGAGGAAGCTGCAAACTGCATTTTTTTAAAAAAAGTATGGCTTGTCTTAATATGCTTTTGCTGTGACCTCTGTTAGCAACAGCTATAACCAAAAAGTAAACTATAAACAAATGTAAAATGTCCGGAAAGACAAGCACATTGTAACCTAGTACCAGAAAGGCTATACAGACGTACTTTGGAAGTCGAACGGAATCCTTTCCAGAAGTCCATTCAACTGAAAAGTTTGGAAACCAAGGCGTGGCTTCCGATTGGTTCCCGATTGCTCAGGCACATCGGAAACAATAGTGGAAGCTGCACCGGAGGTTCAGCTTCCAAAAAAGTTCGGAAACCGGAACACTCACTTCTGGTTTTCGATCGTTCGGGAGCCAGAATGTTCGACTCCCAAGGTGTTTGGGAGCCGAGGTACGACTGTAGTGTCAAAGCCAGTCAAGCCTATCTGAGGAGGATGTTACAGAGTTGAGATGCTAACACCAAAGAAGCCCTCTCCTTTGTGCAGTCATAACATATAAAGGAGCTCAAGTAGGGAAGCTGCCACATAGGATTGCAATCTTTGGACCCCTATGATAACTGTGTTCCTCTTATTGGCAGTGAAGCTGACTTGTCTGGTTATCAAGTCTGGCTTGGGACACTCTTTAGGGACCCTGGTCCCAACGACCCTGACAAACAGGCCATTCCCATCTCCAAGATTGTGTGTGGCCCCTCCGAGTCTCTTCTGGTGATGCTGAAACTGGAGAGGTGAGTGCCTTTTGGAGATGGGCTCTGTGTCTACTACAGAATGGATGTGGCTTCCATGTTTTGCATCCTAAAACAGGGGTGGGGAATGTTTTTCAGCCTGCATCCCTTTCCAGGCAATGTGCCAATGGTAAACAGTTCCAGAGGCAAAAGTGGGCAGAGCAACAAATGTAAATTCTATCTTTGTACAGCCAGCTACTTTCTATACACATCTATCCAGACAAACAAGATGCACCCTCAGAATTCAACAACATATTCTAGGCAGGCAAAAAAACCCCACCTGTGGTGTGATGCAAAGCCAATGAGTGTGTGTGAACTGCAGAGAGTTTTGAGGCCAGATAGAGAGGCCTGGATAGAGACGTCATTCGTTTCCAGGGTCTGAGGGTCCCCAGCTCTGTCTGAAGATGTGGAAATCAAAGCCTTCCTGTACATGGATCCTTTTTACCCATTGCACTTGCACATTATTGAATATGTGTACATTGATTCTTGAGAAGACCACCCTCATGGAGAGTCCAACTGGATGCTGTGAAACCTTCAAGACTTGGAAAGGGAATGATGACCGTCACCCCCATAAATGCACACATTTACCACAATGAGGTGGGACTGAGCAGTGCATGGAAGACTGAGGGTGTTCCATACCTGCCAGTGCAATTCCACAGCCCAATCTGGGGCCGGGGGACCAGCCTGCCTAGTTGTTCTTATCTTGGGGTCTTGGCATTTAACCTTTATTTTAAATAGGGGCAGGGCCATAGCTTAGTGGTGGACCATCTGTTTTGCATGCATGGTTCAATCCCAGGCATCTCCCTATAGGGCTGGGATGACTCCTCTCTGGAACCCCATTGCCAGTTGAAGCAGACAGAACTGAGCTGCATAGGCCAAAGGTCTGGCTCAGTAATAATAATAATAATAATAATTTATTATTTGTACCCCGCCCATCTGGCTGGGTCTCCCCAGCCACTCTGGGCGGCTTCCAGCAATATTAAAAACAAAACAAAACAATACATTAACATATTACAGATTAAAAACTTCCCTAAACAGGGCTGCCTTCAGGTATTTCCTGAATATAAGTATAAGGCAGCTTCCTATGCTCCTTTTTGTGTTAACGGAAAACAGATAATTTTTATTATTACATCAAAAACTATATATACACACACACTATTATTATAGTAGACGCCAATATATATTTTTGTTTGGCTTGCCTCTTGGCCTAGGTGCATAACACTAAATGACGGCTCAAGTGTAGAGTGCCTCCTAACACCGTGGAAGTTGGGACACCATCTTCTGTTCTTCAGCTAGAATTCTACTTCTGTGGTTCATTCTATGGAGAACTATAGCCTCCAGGGGAGCAGTCTGTGAGGGCAGTGATATGTGCAAGAGGGAGTTGGCAGATGAGAAGGATAAAGAGTGATGTGATGGTTGATTTCAACAGGAATGTTTAACAGGTGGGACAGGATATCCAGGACAAGGCTAAATTCAGCAGCAGTTTTTAGGTTTTGAGGATGTTGTTTCTCCTCTGCCTGCCTGACAGGCATCTCCCTTTCCTGGACCTAGCAATGGTGATGTTCTCCTGGAAGCCAAATTCTGAGACTCCTCTTCCCTGGGGAGTTCCAGGGAAATGGGATTGTAATTCTTACCTGTAGTGGATTTCAGTGAGTTGTGTGGTTGTCACCATTTCTCAAAGCTCTTATGCCATGGAATAATGGAAACACAACAGAAGGCAATTCACTGATCATCAACAGCCCTTGCCAGAAGTAGGAATCTTACTTACATCATCCTTCTTGAAAGGCTAGCCAACCCTACTTTGCCTCTACTGATATCTTTTGAATATCCTCCTATCTCAGAACTGAACCAACCTAAATCAGGAATGGACCCAGGAATGGCCCTCCAGAAGTGGTCAGACTATAGTTCCCAGCATCCCTGACCACTGGTCATGCTAGCTGTGGCTAATGGGAGCTGGAGCCCAACGACATCTCCTACAGGATCTGCTCCCTGCTGATAGCTATGTGTAGCAGCTATTGGCACACACACGGAATTGCACCATATTTTTCTGTGTATAAGACGCCCCCTACTTTTGGGGACCCCAAATTTAGAAAATAGGCAAATGCACTATCCGTGTATAAGACACCCTCAGATTTTTAACCTTATTTTAAAGTAAAAAAACCTAGCTTATACATGGAAAAGTACGGTAAGCGTTGCAGTTGCATGAGCAGCCTGCCACAGGCATGACGTTGGCATAGCCAGCAACTTGAAGTGACATTATCTTGGCTCTCTTATTTGAATATTGGTGGTTTTATAGCCTCTTTCTTTCTTTCTGAAGGCCAGCAATTCTGAATCAGCGTGTGGCACTGATCTGTCTTCCCCCTGAGCGTTACATTGTGCCTGCGAACACCGTATGTGAGATTGCAGGATGGGGAGACACCAGAGGTACAGGAATTTGTTTTAAGTGTTTATCTGGTGCTTAAATTATCGTATCAAAGGTACCAGGTGAGTCTCTTTGGGAAGGGCACTTCACAACCATGTGCTACCATGGTGGAGTCCCCTCCCCCAGGCAGTCTGCCATCTTGCATCACTTGGCGGGGCACCTGAAGAAATACCACTGAAGAACATTCAAGGTCCAGGTATATAACTGTGGAAGGAGGCCATCTTTGATCTGAACTAGTCCTAAGCCATTAAGCACTTTGAAGGTTAATACTGGCACTTTGAATTGGGCCTGAAAATGGACTGAGAACTAGCACAGCTAATAAAATTCTGGAGTAATATGACTGAATCATTCAGTCCCAATTAGCAATATTGTAGTCTTGTATTGGGCCAACTGCAGTTTCTGAACTTTTCTGAAAGGCAACACCACACCACACATTTAAATTCTCTAAACGGAATCATGGTCTGGCAGCCACTCACCCTTCCAATTTGCCAGGAACTTCTTTAGTGGCTACTCTCTAATCCCGTCTATTCTCGCTTTCCTTCCTTCTGCCACATCAGCTGCAGAGCTTATGTTCCCCAGTCGAATAAAAAGCTTTGATGCATGCTTGACCCACTCACTGACCCTGCCTCACGGTGTGTGCCCCTCATGACATGGTCCAGCTATACAGGAGGTTGCCTAAGCCAGTTCATCTCATCACCACCATTTGTTTATTTGTATGCCACTTTTCCACAAGGTTGTGCCCAGAGTGGCTCACAGCATATCAAATGAGCAATAAGGTCAACAGTTCTAAGAATATTATTAGAAACAATTAGAAATAACCATAATATCAATAAATAAGTACAAAAAGTCAACATGGTATAAAATAATACAAAAGTTAAAATTAGATTAACACCTTAAAATTAGACTATTGCCAAACACAGAAACAAAAAGTATAATATGCCTGCATCCCATAGCGTGGTTCTCTCTTCAAGCATCCAGGGAGCCTACCCCCATCTCTCACTTGGGGTAGTTCAGACACTCCTAGACTAGCCCTCACCAACAGGAGCCTTATACCCACCATTATCATAGGTCTGAAGCCAAACAGGCAGCCAATACATTTCCTTCCACACTCCCCCACCCACCCAGATTGCAAGCCATAAACAAAGTTTTTTTTTGGGGGGGGTACTGCCCTCACCCTCAGGGTGACCCCCAACCGTTGATCCTAAGCCTCTGATTCTGCTCCCCATGCAGGCACTGGTAACGAAAATGTCCTTAATGTGGCCAAGCTGCCAATCATGAGCAACCAAGACTGCAATGTGGCTCTTCGAGGCCGTGTGAAGGAGAGTGAATTGTGCACAGCGCCCTTGAACGTACCTGTGGGGGCCTGTGAGGTAAGCAAGGCGGGGTATGTGAGGGGCTGAACTGAGCTGCTTTGAGTGCCCTGATATGTGAGGCGAGACACATCTCCTCCTCCTGCTTCTCATGTAGATTCCCAAGAGAAGGAGGCACCTGCAGAGAGGGAAGGGAGACAGGGTTAGGAAAAGGCTAGAAAGATTAAGGAAACAGTCCTCTGAGGGAAGAAGTGGATGAGGGGATCCACAAATAAAGGAACTCATGACAGGAGACATAAATACTTGAGCAAATTCTAGGAAGAAGAAAAACCACCTCTTGTGCCTTGATGGTGTTGCTCTGCTCTACAGGCACCGAGCCATGTTTTGTTTGAACTGAATGTGTCTTCTGTTCTCCGCTTCACACCTGCAGCGTGACTTTGGAGGCCCCTTGGCTTGCTTGACTCATGACTGCTGGGTGTTGGAAGGTGTGATCACCCCCAACCGCGTTTGCGCTCACAAAGAGAAGCCTGCCACCTTCATCCGTGTCTCCCTTTATGTCGACTGGATCAACAAAGTAATGAAGTTGAGCTGAGCTGTGTGGGTGGAGCCAACTCATCATGAAGTCTTCCTTCCTCCACAATCACCATCCTTGAGATCTGAGGTCCTTTAATAAGGATCAGTGTTGCCAAATGGGAGGACGTTTTCCAAGCCAGGCTGTGAACTTTGTGCTGAGCCTGCCCTTTTGGAACACACAGGTGATGCTTTTGAAACAAATGCTGCCATAACCCAGACACACTTTTCTCCTCCTTCTACAGGAATAGCTGTCATCATGGAATCACAGGTACATCAGTAGAACAAAACACCACCAAACTGATACAGTAGTAATTTAATTGAATGCATTGCAGCACAACCCCATGTATCACAGAATTGTAGAGTCGGAAGGGACCACGAGGATCATCTAGTCCAACCCCTGCAATGCAGGAATCTTTTTGCCCAATGTGGGGCTCAAACACACAACCCTGAGATTCAGAGTCTCGTGCTCTACAACCTGAGCTATCCCAGGTGTATTTAATTTAAAAATCATTTCGAGTCAGGCTTCTACATTGGTTTATGTACCTTCCATACAGAAACACACACTTTCAGAAGGTTTGAACAAATAATATTGGTGTCATTCTCTCTCCAGCAGCAACCCCATTGCAGTAGCTCTTTTACACACTTTCCCATCTCAGGAAGGTTCCCTCTCTCCCTCCTGGGGACTGTCATCTAGGGTGAGGCCACACCACAGGCTCCATGTCACTGCATCCCCCACTAAGCAAGGCACTGGGTTTCCTAAGAACTTCCATCTGTCTGTCTGTCTTGTTACAAAATAAGTTTCCATATTGTTGGTATTATTATGTCATTAAAAAGAACTTTGTAATAAATTAATAGTAATAATTCTTTCCTTTTTGTCATAATTCATTGGCTGAAAGAAAGCTTCATTATTCAGGCTTTGTATAACCTACATTTTTTTAACCATTAATGAAATCCTCTTTTTAAATCCTGACTCCAAAGGGCAACAAACAGTGCAAAGTTGAACAAACAGTTCAAAGTGCCTCTGAAACTGATAATAACAGAGCACAGGCAATACCTAATGCAAAGCATGATGCTCTAACATTGTTGAAGCTCAATGCATGGCTGACCTTATCGGTGCCTGGGAACTCACAAAGTCCAATAGAAAAAAGGCTCTAAGTATAGTATAGTATAGTAATAATATTGTTGCATGCCACCCTAATCTCCAAGCGATGTGAGATTACCAGGGTTCCAGGCGCTTACTCAGGGTTCGTGTTTTCTTTTGTTAATGAGGCACAGCGGAGACTGTGGTGTCTTTATGATATATGGTTATTTACACATACTGTATATTCACAGAATTGTAGAGTTGGAAGGGACTACGTGGGTCATCTACTCCAACCTTCTGCAATGCAGGAATCTTTTGTCCAATGTGGGGCTCGAGCCCACAACCCCCATTTTATATTTGTGCAGCTGGCTCTTCTTGCCTAAGGGCAGAACCTTACATTTGTCGCTATTGAAATTCATTGTATTAGTTTGGACTCAGTTCTCCAATCTGTTATGGTCATTTTGAATCCAAATTCTGTCTTTTAGCTTCCCCTCCCAGTTTGGTGTCATCTGCAAATTTGATGAGCATCCCCTCAATGCATTGAGCATCCCCTCAATGCCTTTCTCCCATTCATTCATAAAGATGTTGAACAACAATAATCGGCCCAGGACAGAACCCTGTGGCACCCCATTTGTCACTCCCCCCCCCCCCCAGGATAATGAGGAACCATCGGAGATGGAGAACAGATATAGTTACCACTGTGCTAAATAAAAGACACATCTTTGCATTTCCTGTTTTGGAAAACAGCAACAAGCAAATCTGTGTGCTTTTTTTAATACACCAAAGAAACAAAACCCTATCATGATTTGACTGGTAAACTGATCAATCTTATCTGCCCTTGCCTTAGAAAAAGCCCATTGAATATACTAGGATTAAATTCCAAGCATGAATAGGATTGGGCAGTACACATGTCTGTTTACTCAAATATATATATTCTGCCATCTCTGGGCAATTGCCTGGCTTTGTGTCTTCTATTGTATCAAGATTGTGAACAGCACTGATTCCCACCTCCTCAAAAGTTCAGATCTTTGGCATGGCAACAACAACCTTGAGCACAGTCAAAATTGTTAATCCGAATGACACAGGCAATGAGGTCTTTTTGCAAAATAAAACAAAGACATCTGACAGTATTAGAAACTCCATTATGAATAAGCTTTGGATCGGTGTGCTGGTGTGGATTTAAGCAGCAGCAGAAAGGCATCCGGTGCAATGAGCAAATGAGTGGTGGTAGATTTCTGAACTAACTGCTATTTTGATTGTCACATGCTGGATTTTGATCTTGTATTGAGAATCTTGTATCTGTTTTTAAAGAAGAAATAGTGTATTGGGGGTGGAAACAGTGGAGTCACAACAGGGGGGCGGGGGGAGATGCGCCCCAGGTTCCACATCTGGGAGGATGACAAGGCAGCACCCCATGGGGTGCTTGCCCTGCCGACCCAGCCCGGGCGTGGCAACGCAAGCAGCCATCACGCCGCCGCAGCTGCATGTGGAGGATCCTCCGTTCGCAGCTGCAGCTGAGAGCAGAGGATCCCGGCGCCGGCGGCAAACCGCTATGTACAGAGCATGTGTGGCATTGCATGCATGCGCTGTACGTAACGCCACCACACATGCGCCGTACATAGCGGTTTGCCATCGGTGCCGCTTGAGCGCCATACAGACGACGGTGGGATCCCTCCATTGCCGCTACAGCCGTGAATGGAGGATCCTCCATTCGTGGCTGCAGCTGCAAGCAAAGGATCCCAGCATTGTCCGTATGGCACTGGAGCGGCGGCAGCAGCAAACCGCTATGTACAGAGCATGTGCGGCGGCGCTACGTACAGCGCATGCATCGTACGTAGCGACGCCGCACATGTGCCCTACGTGGCGATACCCCGCTCTGGGTGTCTTGATGCTTTCGTTCGCCCCTGGGTGGAGAAATGAGCAGCTATGAAAGGAATGACCAACTACACAGTCAAAGGACTGCATAAGGCTTTTAGTTTGGAGATGCAAACTAACTTACTGTTACGGAAATTGAATTTGCTTTTAAAGTGGATCCAATAAAAAGTGTGGGCTGAAGAGAGTCTGAAGGCAAGCCTTTCAGAGGTGGTTTCTCCCAGGTGTCAACAGCAGAATTTCCAGTTCCTGTTTATTCCCTGAGTAATAGAATCTGGGCCACTAACGTTCTTATTCGCAAAACCACCAAAAAGGAGTACCACCCTCACTCAAGAAAACTTTGGAAGGAGGCCCTTTGGTATAGTGCAGGGGTGGCCAACTCCCAAGAGACTGCAATCTACTCACAGAGTTAAAAACAGGCAGTGATCTACCCCATTTTTTTGGGTTCAGGTTGTTGAGCTTTTTTAAGGGAGGAAAGCCCATTTTTTAGGGGTTCAGGTCAAAGTTGTTGAGCTTTTTTAGGGGAGTCAAAGTTGTTGAGCTGCTTTGAGGGGAGCCAGTGATCTACCACAGACGTCCAGTGATCTACCGGTAGATCACGATCTACCTGCTGGACATGCCCGGTATAGTGTATCAACACCACTATGTGAGATAGAAGCAGTAAGGAAAGGAGGAGCCCGAAAATCCCATTCATTTACATAGTCCGGCACATGGTTCATTTGCCTGATTCCCAGCCTATTAAAAACTATGCCGCAGCCCTGCTAACTCACTCACACTCTCCACTTTAGCTCAACAATTTTTGTTGCTGAAAGTCTTACTTGTACAGCCGTCTGAAAGGATCCGGAGAGATGCCTTCTTCCCAGATCATTACCTTTCTGGTGGCTTTAATTGACTTGGCCCTCGGTGGGCTCATCTCCAATGGCTTTGTAGTTGCAGTGATAGTCATTGAATGGGCTAAATACAAGACCCTCGCGGCTAGGGAGCAACTTATTCTATCCATGGGTACGTCCAATATCTTCTTCACATTTATCATGGCTGCATTTTTTATTGGATATGGGTTAAAGCCTGACACCAGCGACAGCGTAATATCTGGCGTGTATTACTTCTTTTTATCCTTTGGCCTATTCTCCCGACTCTGGGTCAATGCCTGGCTCTGTGTCTTCTATTGCGTCAAGATAGTGAACAGCACACACTCCCTTTTCCTTTGGTGCAAGCTGAGGATATCGCGCCTGGTGCCCTGGCTTCTTGGGGGCTCTCTCGTCATCACGCTGTTTGCGTCCTTCATTGCAATTCAAAATAGGCATATTTCTCTCATGAGCAATGCAACAGTCAACGATGCAAACATGACACAAGGAAAGACAGAGAATGAGTTTGACAGATCTCTTGGAGTCTTGCTTCTACTCGGTAATAGTGTCTGTCCCTTTCTTATAGTTTCCCTTTGCTCCATCCTGGTTGTAACATCGCTCTGTAGGCATGTCTGCCAGGTGACAGGTAAAGAATCCAAATTCAGGAGCCCTCAAACACAAGCCCACGTCAAGGCAGCTGGAACAGTGCTCTTCCTCCTGATTCTTTCCATTTCTTTTTATGTGGCAGAGACCATGTTTATAACTGGACAAGCTGGAAAAAATATATTTGCTACTTCTGTGTATACAACAGTTATAGTATCTTATTCCCCTGTGCAGGCTGCCACCCTGATTTCGGTGAATCCTAAGCTCAAGCAGGCAGCTGCCAGGATGCTTCCAAGAGCAAAGCCTTCATAATTCTTAGATGTTGCATTTTGTAAAAAGAGTTGGCTCAGGGGCCCCAAGCCTGGTCAAGTGTAGGGTGTGAAGTGGAGAAAGGACTGTAACACTTTGTTTGCTCTTATGTGTTTGATCAGCTTTGCTCTGCTCCTATCATGGCTGCTATTTGCAATGCTGGGAACGCCCCTCTTGGTTCCAGTCAGTGCTATCCTGCCACTGCGATTCTGATCGGGAAAAGGAAGGGTTAATGGTTAAAGTCCCCTGCCCTCCTTGCCACAGTCACAACCAGCCTTCTCTCCCCACCCCCTCTTCATGGCAGCTACTTTCTTAAAATGAAGCCTGCTATATCTCTTCAGGATCATGGGATAAGGACTCGCTGCTTAACAACTTACACCAGGCATTCCTCAAAGTACAATGCCCATCTAATACAGCAAAACAAGGCAGATGCCCAAAGAGCTGGCCTAGTGCAAACATATTTTGCCACTTACAGCTCCCAAATGAAATCACTCACACATTTCATCAGTTATCGACACCCAAGTCTGGAGAATGACACTTCCCTCTCACACGCCTTGGCTGTTGACTTATACTTCCTTACAGGCATCTCCTGATCCAAAACAGCTCTTCCCAAGGAACCACATGCCCATAACAGGGCTATGGAGATGGGGAACGCTGACGCTGTCCACAGACTTACTCTGGGAAAGCTGTTTCAGAATTAATGATGCCATCCAAAACTTCAGGGGATTGTTCACCTGCTCACCTTCCAACATGATGTCTGCCAGCACTGCCCTTTTGCTTTCTTCAGAGGAGGAATGAGCTAGTCTCTACACAAAATGGACAAAAATCTGATGTCAGAAATCGCAATATTCAAAAGGAAGTGGCGGAACAGTAAAACCTTCTAGGTCCTAGGACACTGTGTAAATAACCTGAAAGTAGCCATGCTGCAGCAAAGGAACTTTAAAAGAGACATTGCGACATGAAACTACTGAATTACAATACATCAGGAGTTTTCACGGATATCATTTGTAAACTGAACTGACACAAAGAACTCCTCACACATTCCATGTGCTTAACGGTGCCATATCTGCATTAAAAAAAGGGTTTTGGAAATTACTACTGTTAACTATGTAATTATCACTGGCTGAAGTTTTACACTTTTCATTTCCCTCTGACCTTTTTTTTTTTTTTTTACGGTCGCCCACCCTCAGACGTATATTTGTACTGGCAACTCCAGGACAACATGCATAAATGTGCTAGCCTTGAGTCTTCTCACCATTCTTATTTGTTTTTACATGATGTAAAATAAAAGCCTAATTATATCTTGTAGTATGTGCCTTATTATGTCAGGAGGCGATAAACATTTTCTGATCCTGAAAAAAAAGACCTGTTACTTTATTGCCTTCCTACTTTCATCTTTATGAAACTCAGCATATTCATACATTTTCAATTCCTGTGGACTATGATGAGCCAAGACTCCCATATACCCTCCCTCCCTCCCTTCCTTCCTTCCTTCCTTCCTTCCTTCCTTCCTTCCTTCTTTCCTCCCTCCCTCCCTCCCTCCCTCCCTCCCTCCCTCCCTCGAACTCCATTCAGTCTCATCTTCTTCTTTGTAAGGACACTAAAGTCTGTCTCCATCACAGCCTCACCTCTCTCTGCGTTCCTACCATGACCTGCTCCTTCCTCAGAGCCACTTGCTCTCCCTCTGGATCTCAGAAGGGGAATAATGCTTCAATGAAGGACAGGTCTACCAATGGCTATTAACTAGACAGAAGGGGTAGGCTATCACTTTTGTGCACTGTCTGTTGGCTGCTAGCAACAGCTGATTGGCTGCTACTTGATGGAGTCAGAAAATGTTGATCATACGGCACACTTATATTATTGGGATGGATCAGCCTCTGTGCATCTATGTCTCCCCACAATATTGTGTATGATAGCATTTCCTGTGTGCCCAAAACACAATGTATTTATTACGTTAGTTTGCTTCCCCCCTCCCTGTCCTTTATGAAGCTTCTTATCTGATCTTGAGGGGCAATAGATGCACAGAGACAATGTAAGAATTTGATTTTTCAAAAATCAAAGGTATCATCTCTGTAAGATACTTTCTCCCTAACATGATGATAATGATGATGACATATTATTATTATATTGGGACCCAGGTGGTGCTGTGGGTTAAACCACAGAGCCTAGGGCTTGTTGATCAGAAGGTCGGCGGTTCGAATCCTTGGGACGGGAAGAGCTCCCGTTGCTCGGTCCCAGCTCCTGCCAACCTAGCAGTTCGAAAGCACGTCAAAGTGCAAGCAGATAAATAGGTACCGCTCCGGCGGGAAGGTAAACGGCGTTTCCGTGTGCTGCTCTGGTTTGCCAGAAGTGGCTTTGTCATGCTGGCCACATGACCCGGAAGCTGTACGCCGGCTCCCTTGGCCAGTAACGCGAGATGAGCGCTGCAACCCCAGAGTCGGACACGACTGGACCTAATGGTCAGGGGTCCCTTTACCTTTATTATTGTTATTGTTGTTATTATTATTCAATGTGTTAGTCTTCTTTATCATACATCTCTATAGGATTTGAATTCCATTTGCCTGCCTTGGGGTTGTTTTGCCTTTGTATCATGCCTGCCTGCCCACACAGCAAACAGGACAGAACGTAGGTCCTGTTTTCTTATACCTGTTCATTTCATAGGTCCATAAATTTCCTTAGACAGAGATAGCTCAGTCAGTAGAGCATAAGGCTCTAATTCTCAGGATCGTGGGTTCAAGCCCCACATTGGGTGAAAGATTCCTGTATGGCAGGGGGTTGATTAGAGTTTCCCGAACCTGGGTCTCCAGCTGTTTTTGAACTACAGTTCCCATCATCCCTGACCATTGCTTCTGCTAGTGAGGGATGATGGCAGTTGTAGTCCAACAACATCCACATGTTCCCCATCCCTGTAATAGTGAAATAAGTTAATTTAGAGGTAGCCTGATGTCCTGCAGACAACAGCTGTTGGTGGGGTTCAGTAGTCTTGCTTTCCTCACTTCCCAAATCCGAGGTCCATGCTTATTACTGAGAGGGAGAAGAGATGAGTAAGGCAATCCGGGTGAGGAGGTTGGGGCACCCAAGTTGGGGCACTGAAATCTCTGGTACCTTGCCTCGCTCTCTTGCAGCAACCTAGAGGGACCCTGGGAGGCAGTGCTGTCTTACCCCTCCATGTTGTCAGCTCCTGCCTGAAAATATTACTGGAACCAACTTTGATCACTCCAAGCACCACATTTCTCTTAACGTGTTACGTGGCATTTCTCTTCCTCTCTCTTGCCCTTTATGAAGGTTGAGATCCACAGCTCAAAGTGTAATGGAAGCACAGATGAGGCGCAAGAATTAGACATTTTTAAAGACCCTAATAAAAGATGCTGTCCTTTGCTATTTGCATTGCTATAATTACAGCTGAGGATCAAATAGGCAAACAGATCCAGTTACCAATGTGCTAAATTAAATACACATCTTTGCATTTCCAGCTCTGGAAAACAGCAACAAGCAAATCTGTGCTTTTTAAGGCACCAAAAAAACCCACAATCCTATCATGATTTGCAAGTAAACCTATCAATCAGGAATGCAATCGTAGGTGCACTAACCTTAGAGAAATCCCATATACCGGTAGTAGGATTGGGCTGGACATGTCCCTCTGTTTAAAGATCCAAAAGTTAGATCTTTGGCATGGCAACAGTGCAGTCAAAACTGGATCTGAATCACACACACAGTGAGGTCTTTTGGAAAAAATAGGCAGAAGAAACAAAAGTATTGGGTAGTATTAAAAATAGGTTCTACATTATAAATATACTGGGCTCATGCAGAGCTGGAGTGGAGAATGTGCAGAATGTGCAATAGAAAAATGAGTGCAGCTGGATCTATGAGCTAAGTCTGCTATCGTGGTTGTTACACACTGCAATTTGAGCTTGCATTGATCTGTTTTTAAAAGAATAAATACTGTACTGCGGTTAAAGAAATAAGGAAAGGAAAACTGCATTGGAAATAACTGCAGATAGCTTTTACTTTGGGGCATGAGATGGCTTGCAGTTGAGGAAGAAGCATTTGCCGATAATCTGGGATCAAAGAAAAGCAAAGGCTGCAGAGGCCTGGGAACCAGAAGCAGGAGGGTCTGAGGACAAACAAGCCAGCTGGAATTTCCAGCTCCTCCTATTCTTTACATAAACGCTGGGCCACTGCAGTGGTTGCCTGTGGCAAGCTTTCTTAATCATGGGGCCGGCAAAATGGAGCACACACCCCACCCCACCCCACCCCTTTATACAAAGTGGAGTGACAGGCAGCCCTCTGATACAGTTTCTGTCCACACCACACCATACCACACCACTATGCCAGATAGAGGCATTATGGAAATGAGCAGCCGGAGAGTCTCATTAATTTATAGTTTGGTTCATAGTTCATTTGCCTAGTTCCCCGGTCATTCATAAGGATGCTGCAGATATTCTGTCTCACTTGCAGACTCCCTCTCAGTGCAGCAACTTTGGATCCGTGAAAAGCCACCTGGTACAGTAATCTGCAAGGAGACGGAGAGATGCCTTCTCCTCAACTTATTGCCTTTCTGGCATCTCTAGCTGTCCTGGTCCTTGGTGGGCTCATCTCCAATGGCTTTATGGTTGCAGTGATAGTCATGGAGTGGGCTAAAAGCAGGAAACTTGATGCCAGAGAACAACTTCTTCTGTCCCTAGGTATGTCCAATATCGGCTACTCGGGTGTTGTGTCTCCATATTTAATTAATTACTACTTACCGGTATTCTCTGACTCTAACCGCCACTTAACTTTACAAATATACTACTTCATTGGAACCTTTCTCACAGTCTCCCGATTCTGGCTTACTGCCTGGCTCTGTCTCTTCTATTATCTCAAGATCGTTAACAACAACCGCTCCCTTTTCCTTTGGTGCAAGCTGATGATATCACGGATAGTGCCTTGGCTTCTTGGGGGATCTCAAGCCGTCTCCTTGCTTCTTTCCTCCTTTGCACTGCAGAGTATGTATATTAAACCCCAGAGAAGCATTACAAACATGACGCAAGACCAGACAGAGGTGCATTTTGCTACTAATTTCAAAATCTTCTTTTTGATTGCTGGTGCTGGCTGCCCGTTCCTGATAGCTTTTCCTTGCTCAGTCACGGTTGCAGCCTCACTCTACAGACACGTCTACAAAGTGACTGGGAAAGAATCCAATGTTAGGAGCCTCCAAACAGACGCTCACACCAAGGCAGCTGGGACAGTGCTCCTCCTCCTGATCCTTTCCATTTCTTTTTACGTGGCACAGATCTTATTTTTAACTGACTATATTACCAGAGATATAGTTGGCATTTCAGTGTGTCTAACACTGTTACTAATGTACTCCCCTGTGCAGGCTGCCGTCCTGGTGTTGGTGAATCCCAAGCTCAAACAGGCAGCTGCCAGGATGCTTCCAAGAGCAAAGCCTTAACCATTCTTAGGTGTTGCCTTTTGTGAAGAGCTAGCTCAGGGGGCCCAAGGCGGGTCAGGAGTAGAGTGCGCATGTTTCCTCCAGCACACAAACTGGAATTGACCCCTCCTATCATGCCTGCCATTTGCCATGGGAGGAAAGGGCCTATTGATGCCAACAGCAGATTTCCTCCCATTGTGGTTCTGACTGGGATGAAGAAGAACAAGAAGAAGAAGAGTTTGGATTTGATATCCCGCTTTATCATTACCCGAAGGAGTCACAAAGCGGCTAACATTCTCCTTTCCCTTCCTCCCCCACAACAAACACTCTGTGAGGTGAGTGGGGCTGAGAGACTTCAGAGAAGTGTGACTAGCCCAAGGTCACCCAGCAGCTGCACGTGGAGGAGCGGAGACGCGAACCCGGTTCACCAGATTACGAGTCTACCGCTCTTAACCACTACAGCACACTGGGATGGGGGGTGATGAGTGGTTAAAGACTCCTGCCCCACCTTGCCCCAGTCACAAGCAGCCTTGCTTCCTCCCCCTAAGTCAGCTACTTCCTTTCTTAAAATGAAACATTAACATCCCTTCAGGCTCATTGGTCAAGGCATCTGGAGTAAGAATTGCCATAGGAGATACCTAAATTCGAAAATAGCAAAACATAAACAAAGGAACGTGATGTTTACAAGCACCTCCTGCTCTTGAACAGCTCTTCCCAAGAAACAACATACCTATACCAGGGATCTTTATTCCAGGGAGCAGCCCCTGTGACACAAACATATGCCATCTCTGTCCACAAATTCACTCTGGCAATACTATTACACAGCCTTAGAATGCTGTTCACAACATCAGGAGTTTGTTCACCTCCTCATCTTCCAATGTGATATCTGCGATCTTCTTACGTGATATCCGCCATCAGAAACTCCTTTCTGCATTCTACAGAGGACAAACACACCAGCCTATATGCAAAATAAGAAATGGACAGAAGTCTGACATCAGAGATGGCAATATTCAAAAAGCCTTTGGCAGAATGACACTCTGTAAATAACCTGAAAGTTGCCATCCTACAGCAAAGGAACTTCAAAGGGACACTGCGACGTGAAACCATTGAATTACAATACATCAAGAGTTTCAGTGCTATCATTTGTGGAGTGAAGTGAGCCAAATAATTCCTTGTCCATTCCTTGTCCATTGTACTTAACGGTGCCATGATTTCTGCATCATAAACAAATTGTTTTGGGAATTACCACTGTTAACCATGTAATTATCACTGTCCAAAGTTTTACACATTTCATCCTCTGAACTTACTTCTTACAATCATCACACCAACACACAAACACATACATTTTTTTCTATAGGGAAAAATGTTTAGGGAACCTTTAGTATTTCATGAATTCTTGTATCTTAATGTTTTGTAGGAAGCAACCCAGAGTGGCTGGGGAAACCCAGCCAGATGGGTGGGGTATAAATAAATTTATTATTATTATTATTATTTACTACTACTACTATTATTACTATTATTATTTCCTGCCTTACGACTTTTCACTGTTCTTGTTTGTTACAGCAAGTCAAATAACAGTCTTATTATTTACTGATGTGCTTTATTATGCCAACAATCCATAAGCAATTTCTTACCTTGAATAATAAGCCTCTTACTTTTTGCCTCCCTTGTTTCAGTTGTATAAATTCATAGGTTTTGGCATTACTGCATATTCCTGCATTTTGAATTCTCACTATGTCATGGTTCTTGCCTTTTCCAAACATTTTGCATACCATCCTTGAAACTCTACTCATATAAAATTTAAATTCCCTCTGTTTTACTTGGACCTTTTGTGTGTGAGAGAGAGACCTTGCTTACAATTGGACAGGGTAAAAAAACCACCCACGTATGTTATGTTAGTGTGTGTAGCAGTGATACTAATGTACACACTCCCCTGTGCAGGCTGCCATCCTGGTGTTGGTTAATCCCAAACTCAACCAAGCAGCTGCCAGGATGTTTCCAAAAACAGAGATTTAACAATTCTTAAGGACATTGACACTGGCCACACAGAGAACATTGTGTTTAAGTTATTGGTTTGGGTTTTTTCCCTGTGTTGTTCTGTTAGGCACACAGGTTTATTATTCCTGTTCTGAACAATACAAATAACAAGGATTATTTGAGGAAAATTCTTAGGGCCAAACTAGAGTGCAACACATTTCCCAGGCCTGATAATACCATCAGCAACATAAGGGATCGATTCTCCTCTTCATGTGATATATGCCATCTGCCAGTTATGCCCATCTGCATTTTACATAGGGCAGTCTCTATGCAAAATAAGAAATGGACAAAAATCGGACCTCAGAAATGGCAATATGCATTTTAACTGTCCAGTACAAAGTGTAAATACATTTTGACTAGTCATCCTGTAGCAAAGGAGCTTCACGGGGACACTGCAATGTGAAACCACTAAATTACAATACACATCAAGAATTTTCACTGCTATATTTGTTGACGGAACAACGAAAGAAAATTCTTAGCGCATTGTATTTACTTACCAATAACAATATCTGTGACATCAAAAACTGTTTTGTGAACTACACCTGCTAAATACGTAATTATCGAATAATGAGAAGAATATAGGGAAAATGTAAAAGCATCTAGAGGCTTAGGTGTGGAATTAGTTTATATAAAAATAAGGAAAATGAAAGGATGATGTACTAAAAAAGGAAATATGACATCAAAAACTGTTTTGTGAACTACACCTGCTAAATACATAATTATCACCATCAGAGGTTTTGCGCATTTCATTTCCCTCTGACCTCACTTTTTACAATCTCCACACCCAAAATATTTATATATGTACTCACCACTCAGGATCATATTACATGCATAAATGTGTTAGCTTTTAAACATACCGGTATTTGTCGTTCTTTTTTTCAAATAAAATGCTGTCAAATAAAAGTGTTATTATCTCCTGAAATATTGCTTTATTATGCCAATAAACAACAAACATTTTCCAATCTTGGCGGGGGGGGGGGGGCTGTAAATTTTTGCCCTTCCTTCTTTCATCCTTATAGAACTCATAAACTTTGCCATTGCTGTATATTCCTACATTAGGGTTCTCACTGTGACATAGTTGTTGTTGGTATATCAGTGTTTCCCACATATTTTGCATACCACAATCTTGAAGCTATAATCTTGTATGACATTTAATTCCCTCAGGGACCAGTTTGGTTATGTATAGCTTAGTACATATAACAATAAAAACAAGAAGGTTGAGTTTTTTTTAATTTTAGCACCTATTATTCCAAGATCTGGTGTCCTGTAAATAAATAAATAAGCACTATCTATACTGCCTTGTAGTTATAAGCAGCAATACAAATTCTTAAGACGTCAGCTTTGCTATGAAGTTAAGTTCCGGGTCATGTGGGCAGCATGACTAAGCGGCTTCTGGTGAAACCACAGCAGCGCACGGAAACGCCGTTTACCTTTCCGCCGGAGTGGTACCTATTAATCTAGGTAAAGCTAGATTAAAGGTAGCTTTACCTAAATGGACTATGATGAGCCAAGACTCCCATATACCCTCCCTCCCTTCCTTCCTCCCTCCCTCCCTCGAACTCCATTCAGTCTCATCTTCTTCTTTGTAAGGACACTAAAGTCTGTCTCCATCACAGCTTCACCTCCCTCTGAGTTCCTACCATGACCTGCTCCTTCCTCAGAGCCACTTGCTCTCCCTCTGGATCTCAGAAGGGGAATAATGCTTCAATGAAGGACAGGTCTATCACTTTTGTGCACTGTCTGTTGGCTGCTAGCAACAGCTGATTGGCTGCTACTTGATGGAGTCAGAAAATTTTGATCATACGGCACACTTATATTATTGGGATGGATCAGCCTCTGTGCATCTATGTCTCCCCACAATATTGTGTATGATAGCATTTCCTGTGTGCCCAAAACACAATGTATTTATTACGTTAGTTTGCTTCCCCCCTCCCTGTCCTTTATGAAGCTTCTTATCTGATCTTGAGGGGCAATAGATGCACAGAGACAATGTAAGAATTTGATTTTTCAAAAATCAAAGGTATCATCTCTGTAAGATACTTTCTCCCTAACATGATGATGATGATGATGACATATTATTATTATATTGGGACCCAGGTGGTGCTGTGGGTTAAACCACAGAGCCTAGGGCTTGTTGATCAGAAGGTCGGCGGTTCGAATCCTTGCGACGGGATGAGCTCCCGTTGCTCGGTCCCAGCTCCTGCCAACCTAGCAGTTCGAAAGCACGTCAAAGTGCAAGCAGATAAATAGGTACCGCTCCGGCGGGAAGGTAAACGGCGTTTCCGTGTGCTGCTCTGGTTTGCCAGAAGTGGCTTTGTCATGCTGGCCACATGACCCGGAACCTGTACGCCGGCTCCCTCGGCCAGTAACGCGAGATGAGCGCTGCAACCCCAGAGTCGGACACGACTGGACCTAATGGTCAGGGGTCCCTTTACCTTTATTATTGTTATTGTTGTTATTATTATTCAATGTGTTAGTCTTCTTTATCATACATCTCTATAGGATTTGAATTCCACTTGCCTGCCTTGGGGTTGTTTTGCCTTTGTATCATGCCTGCCTGCCCACACAGCAAACAGGACAGAACGTAGGTCCTGTTTTCTTATACCTGTTCATTTCATAGGTCCATAAATTTCCTTAGACAGAGATAGCTCAGTCAGTAGAGCATAAGGCTCTAATTCTCAGGATCGTGGGTTCAAGCCCCACATTGGGTGAAAGATTCCTGCATGGCAGGGGGTTGATTAGAGTTTCCCGAACCTGGGTCTCCAGCTGTTTTTGAACTACAGTTCCCATCATCCCTGACCATTGCTTCTGCTAGTGAGGGATGATGGGAGTTGTGGTCCAACAACATCCACATGTCCCCCATCCCTGTAATAGTGAAATAAGTTAATTTAGAGGTAGCCTGATGTCCTGCAGACAACAGCTGTTGGTGGGGTTCAGTAGTCTTGCTTTCCTCACTTCCCAAATCCGAGGTCCATGCTTATTACTGAGAGGGAGAAGAGATGAGTAAGGCAATCCGGGTGAGGAGGTTGGGGCACCCAAGTTGGGGCACTGAAATCTCTGGTACCTTGCCTCGCTCTCTTGCAGCAACCTAGAGGGACCCTGGGAGGCAGTGCTGTCTTACCCCTCCATGTTGTCAGCTCCTGCCTGAAAATATTACTGGAACCAACTTTGATCACTCCAAGCACCACATTTCTCTTAACGTGGCATTTCTCTTCCTCTCTCTTGCCCTTTATGAAGGTTGAGATCCACAGCTCAAAGTGTAATGGAAGCACAGATGAGGCGCAAGAATTAGACATTTTTAAAGACCCTAATAAAAGATGCTGTCCTTTGCTATTTGCATTGCTATAATTACAGCTGAGGATCAAATAGGCAAACAGATCCAGTTACCAATGTGCTAAATTAAATACACATCTTTGCATTTCCAGCTCTGGAAAACAGCAACAAGCAAATCTGTGCTTTTTAAGGCACCAAAAAAACCCACAATCCTATCATGATTTGCAAGTAAACCTATCAATCAGGAATGCAATCGTAGGTGCACTAACCTTAGAGAAATCCCATATACCGGTAGTAGGATTGGGCTGGACATGTCCCTCTGTTTAAAGATCCAAAAGTTAGATCTTTGGCATGGCATCAGTGCACTCAAAATTGGATCTGAATCACACACAGTGAGGTCTTTTGGAAAAAATAGGCAGAAGAAACAAAAGTATTGGGTAGTATTAAAAATAGGTTCTACATTATAAATATACTGGGTTAATGCAGAGCTTGAGTGGAGAATGTGCAGAATGTGCAATAGAAAAATGAGTGCAGCTGGATCTAGGAGCTAAGTCTGCTATCGTGGTTGTTACACACTGCAATTTGAGCTTGCATTGATCTGTTTTTAAAAGAATAAATACTGTACTGCGGTTAAAGAAATTAGCAGCAGGCAAAGGAAAGGAAAACTGCATTGGAAAAAACTGCAGATAGCTTTTATTTTGGGGCATGAGATGGCTTGCAGTTGAGGAAGAAGCATTTGCCGATAATCTGGGATCAAAGAAAAGGCTGCAGAGGCCTGGGAACCAGAAGCAGGAGGGTCTGAGGCAGTGGCGTAGCGTGGGGGGTGCAAGGGGTGCCGGCCGCACCGGGCGCAACATCTGGGGGGGGTGCGCTCGCACTCGCAGCTCTCTGCCCCTGCCTGCTAACAAGAGGACTCCGATCCTGCTAACAAGAGGACTCCGGCTGGGACGGCGCATGGAGCGGCGTCCGCGCCCGCCTCGCCCCCCGGAGGCGCAGCGGCGCACTGCAAAGCGCCCCAGAAGCGCGAAGCCAGCGCGCTGCAGAGCAAAAGCCTGGCGGCCCTCTTCGGCTCCGTGCGCCCGTCGGGCTTCGATCGCTCCGTCGGGGCCGCTGCGGGCAGCGGCGGCGGGCCGTCGGGAGAGAAGGAAGGCAGCCCGGGTCCCTCTGCCTCCATCGGCGGGAAGAAAGTGCCTCTCCGGAAGCGCAACCTGCCCCTTTCCTTCTTCACCGAGCCAGCCGCGGCGAGCTCCGTGCCGAAAGACGCAGCGGGCCCCGTCCCGTCGGAGGAGCTCTTCGACCTGCTGGCCGTCCCCGACTACGGCGCCCTGCTCCCTCCCGCCGAGCCGGAGCAGCCGGTCTTCCCCAGCAGCCGCCTGCAGCCGCCGGATCTGGGCTTTAGAGCCTTTAGAGAAGGGGGGTTGGAAGGTTGTGGGGATTGGCAGGTCCCCCAAATTTCGGAGGCACTGGCGCTTTCCCCCCCTTTTAAATGGATCCCATAGAAAATGCCTCGAATAAGAGACGTCTATTAGGGGCAGGAATGGCTCTGGAGATCTTCCAGTTCCTGCTTAATAGCCCCTGGGCAGATCTACACCTTAGCAGTAAAGGACATCAGGAGAGCTCTGTAGCAGGATCAGGCCAGGGGGGCCCATCCAGTCCCAACATTTTGTGGATGCCACCCAGATACCAGGGGGGAAGTCAGTGCAGTGATCCTCACCCATCAGCTGGTATTCTGGAGGCATTCTGCATTTCTACTTGGAAGTAAGCAAGGGTTCAGTGAGGCTTACTCCCAGGTAAGTGTGCATAGGATAGTAGTCTTTTATTCCCTCTTCCCTTGGGCATGCGAGGACTTGCAGTGCACCCCTAGCTGCGTCTACTCAGAAGTAAGCGCTGTTGAATTCACAGCCCCCTGAAAGCAGCTCAAGGAGACCACAGAACACCAGATACCTTTAACCCTTCCTTCCCTTCCCATGATTCTGATGGAAATCCTCGCTGCCACTAGGGATTCGTTCCCTGTGATTCCTGCATTGCATGGGGTTGGACTAGATGCCCCTTGGGGTCCCTGCCAACACTACCATGATAGGATTCTATGCTATGAGACTTGGAGTGAGGGAGGAAAAATCCCCCCTAAGGCTAATTGGGGTGGGCGGGAGAATGTGGAGAATGTGTAATGCATGTTCGCACTCAATAAAGTGTTTGAAAATAAACTTGTATTTAGATGCATTTTACTTTAATTACATCAGTATTTTCATAACAAACAATACATGTGCTTAGGGGGTAAGGGTTTCTTTAACTAATCTAGTGGAAGAGACTCGAGTGCTAAAATCCACGGGTTAGGGGGCGCAAATTACTTGCCTTGCCCCGGGTGCTGACAACCCACGCTACGCCACTGGTCTGAGGACAAACAAGCCAGCTGGAATTTCCAGCTCCTCCTATTCTTTACATAAACGCTGGGCCACTGCAGTGGTTGCCTGTGGCAAGCTTTCTTAATCATGGGGCTGGCAAAATGGAGCACCCCCCCCACCCCACCCATTTATACAAAGTGGAGTGACAGGCAGCCATCTAATACAGTTTCTGTCCACACCACACCACACCACTATGCCAGATAGAGGCATTATGGAAATGAGCAGCTGGAGAGTCTCATTAATTTATAGTTTGGTTCATAGTTCATTTGCCTAGTTCCCCGGTCATTCATAAGGATGCTGCAGATATTCTGTCTCACTTGCACACTCCATCTCAGTGCAGCAACTTTGGATCGGTGAAAGGCCACCTGGTACAGTAATCTGCAAGGAGACGGAGAGATGCCTTCTCCTCAACTTATTGCCTTTCTGGCATCTCTAGCTGTCCTGGTCCTTGGTGGGCTCATCTCCAATGGCTTTATGGTTGCAGTGATAGTCATGGAGTGGGCTAAAAGCAGGAAACTTGATGCCAGAGAACAACTTCTTCTGTCCCTAGGTATGTCCAATATCGGCTACTCGGGTGTTCTGCTTCCATATTCAATTAATTACTACTTACCGGTAATCTCTGACTCTAGCAGCCACTTAACTTTACAAATATACTACTTCATTGCAACCTTTCTCACAGTCTCCCGATTCTGGCTTACTGCCTGGCTCTGTCTCTTCTATTATCTCAAGATCGTTAACAACAACCGCTCCCTTTTCCTTTGGTGCAAGCTGATGATATCACGGATAGTGCCTTGGCTTCTTGGGGGATCTCAAGCCGTCTCCTTGCTTCTTTCCTCCTTTGCACTGCAGAGTATGTATATTAAACCCCAGAGAAGCATTACAAACATGACGCAAGACCAGACAGAGGTGGATTTTGCTACTAATTTCAAAATCTTCTTTTTGATTGCTGGTGCTGGCTGCCCGTTCCTGATAGCTTTTCCTTGCTCAGTCACGGTTGCAGCCTCACTCTACAGACACGTCTACAAAGTGACTGGGAAAGAATCCAATGTTAGGAGCCTCCAAACAGACGCTCACACCAAGGCAGCTGGGACAGTGCTCCTCCTCCTGATCCTTTCCATTTCTTTTTACGTGGCAAAGATCTTATTTTTAACTGGCTATATTAACAGAGATATAGTTGGCATTTCAGTGTGTCTAACTCTGATACTAATGTACTCCCCTGTGCAGGCTGCCCTCCTGGTATTGGTGAATCCCAAGCTCAAGCAGGCAGCTGCCAGGATGCTTCCAAGAGCAAAGCCTTAACCATTCTTAGGTGTTGCCTTTTGTGAAGAGCTAGCTCAGGGGCCCCAAGGCGGGTCAGGAGTAGAGTGTGCATGTTTCCTCCAGCACACAAACTGGAAATGACCCCTCCTATCATGCCTGCCATTTGCCATGGGAGGAAAGGGCCTATTGATGCCAACAGCAGATTTCCTCCCATTGTGGTTCTGACTGGGATGAAGAAGAACAAGAAGAAGAAGAGTTTGGATTTGATATCCCGCTTTATCATTACCCGAAGGAGTCACAAAGCGGCTAACATTCTCCTTTCCCTTCCTCCCCCACAACAAACACTCTGTGAGGTGAGTGGGGCTGAGAGACTTCAGAGAAGTGTGACTAGCCCAAGGTCACCCAGCAGCTGCATGTGGAGGAGCGGAGACGCAAACCCGGTTCACCAGATTACGAGTCTACCGCTCTTAACCACTACACCACACTGGGATGGGGGATGATGTGTGGTTAAAGACTCCTGCCCCACCTTGCCCCAGTCACAAGCAGCCTTGCTTCCTCCCCCTAAGTCAGCTACTTCCTTTCTTAAAATGAAACATTAATATCCCTTCAGGCTCATTGGTCAAGTCATCTGGAGTAAGAATTGCCATAGGAGATACCTAAATTCGAAAATAGCAGAACAAAAACAAAGGAACATGATGTTTACACGCACCTCCTGCTCTTGAACAGCTCTTCCCAAGAAACAACATACCTATACCAGGGATCTTTATTCCAGGGAGCAGCCCCTGTGGCAGACACAGATGCCATCTCTGTCCACAAATTCACTCTGGCAATACTATTACACAGCCTTAGAATGCTGTTCACAACATCAGGAGTTTGTTCACCTCCTCATCTTCCAATGTGATATCTGCGATCTTCTTACGTGATATCCGCCATCAGAAACTCCTTTCTGCATTCTACAGAGGACAAACACACCAGCCTATATGCAAAATAAGAAATGGACAGAAGTCTGACATCAGAGATGGCAATCTTCAAAAAGCCTTTCATTTCCCTCTGACCTCTCTTTTTACAATCTCCACACCCAAAATATTTATATATGTACTCACCACTCAGGATAATATTACATGCATAAATGTGTTAGCTTTTAAACCTACCGGTATTTGTTGTTCTTTTTTCAAATAAAATGCTTTCAGATAAAAGTGTTATCTCCTGAAATATTGCTTTATTATGCCAATAAACAACAAACATTTTCCAATCTGGGGGGGGACCTGTAAATTTTTGCCCTTCCTTCTTTCATCCTTATAAAACTCATAAACTTTGCCATTGCTGTATATTCCTTCATTTAGGGTTCTCACTGTGACATAGTTGTTGGTATATCAGTGTTTCCCACATATTTTGCATACCACAATCTTGAAGCTATAATATTATATGACATTTAATTCCCTCAGGGACCAGTTTGGTTATGTATAGCCTAGTACATATAACAATAAGAACAAGAAGGTTGAGTTTTTTTAATTTTAGCACCTATTATTCCAAGATCTGGTGTCCTGTAAATAAATAAGTAAGCACTATCCATACTGCCTTGTAGTTATAAGCAGCAATACAAATTCTTAAGACGTCAGCTTTGCTACAAGAGTTAAGTTCAATTAGACAGTTGACTGTTTGCTGCGGATTTTCTGGAAAAGACCTGCATCGTAGCACAGTGGTAGAACATCTGCCCATGCAGAAGGTCCCAGCTTGAATCATCAGCATCTTCAGATAGGGCTGGAAATGCCTGCAATCTGACATCCTGGGGAGCTGCTCTCGACAGACATCGACAGTACTGGGCTGCAGGGGTCAATGGTTTGACTCTGTACAAGGCAGCTTCCAAGGCACCAACAGCACATCTTTTAAGACCAAGAATACGCTGAAAGAGGACAGGGACTCCTGTCAGGGATACAAAGGCTAGATCTATTCTATCTGGCAATCTTCATGTGGCATGGTGTGTATCTCCACAGGCTGGCTGCTTCTTAATATCTGAGATCCTTTATTTCTCAGCTGGCTGCTGACTTTCAGGGTCCGCTTCCTTAGAAAGGTAATGCATAATCCACTGTGCACTGTTCATAAAGACATCTGCTTCAGCCTCCACTCCACTTACAGCATGATTCTCTTCTGGGTACCACAACAACCTGCAAAGGGAACAACACAAAATTATATTTTAGAAGTTCCTGTGGACTACGATGAGCAAAGACTCTCATCTATAGCTTCTATGTACTCCCTTCAGTCCCATCTCCTTCTTTGTAAGGACACTAAGGCCTGTCTCCATCACAGCCTCATCTCCCTCTGAAGTCTTGCCATGACCTGCTCCATCCTCAAAGCCACCTGCTGTCCCCCCTGGAACTTAGGAGAGGATTAGATGTACCATGAAGGACAGGTCTATCAATGGCTATTCATTAGAATAGCTAAATGGAGCCTTCATGTGGAAAGAAACAGACTTAGTCTGCTGCAGATGGAAAGAATGGGTAGGCTATCACTTTTATGTGCTCTCTGTTGACTCAAAGGAACATGTGGTTGGTTGTTATTTAATGCAGTCAGACATTTCTGAGCATACAGTGCTCTTATCTACTTTGAATAGTTGGATTTATGTACAACAAGGCCTCACGATAACATGGTGCCATTGCATTTCCTGTGTGTTCTAAGCACATTTTTAACATGCTAATTTGCATTTTTTGCTCCCCTGCCCACCCTTTAGGTAGGTTGTTATCCACATCCCAAGGGGCAAATGAAGCACAGAAGCAATGCAAGAATTAGAAGTTTCATGACTCCAATAAAATATTCTGCCCTATGCCTATTTGATCCTCAGCTGCAATTATAGTAATGCAAGAAAAGAGAAAAAGTTACCATTAGACTTAGTAAAAGACACTAAACCTTTTTCCATCCTGGAAAACAGCAACAAACAAATCTGTGTGGTTTTAAGACACTAAGGAAACAGAAACCTATACTTATTTGACAGATAAACCTATCATTTAAGGCTGTAATCATATGCACACTGTGCATAGAGTAAGCCCATTGAATATAGTATGATTAAATTTCAAGGATGTATAGCTTGGGCTGTTTATGTCCCTTAATGCACATATATACTTTAAAAGTTCAGAGGTTTAGCATGGCAACAACAACCTTGAGTACAATCAAAAACATTACTTTGAATGGCACAGGCAATGAAGTCTTTTGGCTACACTAAATAGAAGAAACAAAGCATTTGACAGTATTAAAAACTGGCTCTACATTACGAGTATACTGTGTGTCAGTGCAGAGCTGGAGCTGATTTAAGCAGAGCAGCAATTGCAGCATGTGCATTGGAAAAATTATCTCTGAGCTAACTCCATTGCTGTCACTTGTCGAAGTCTGATACTGCGTCATTGAATTGTGTATCTGTTCATAAAGAAGAAAAACGACAGATGGATGTCAACAATTGGATTAGGGTCAGAGAAATAAGCAGCCAACAAAAAATAGTAAACTGCACTGGTGAAGACTTTATGAAGCTTTTAAGCTTGGGGCATGAGATAGCTTCCTGTGGTGGAAATAATATTTTTAATGAAGTGGGATAATAGGCTAAAAAGTCATGAGAACCAAAACCAAGAGGGTCTGAGTGTAAGCAAGACGAGTATCTTCCAATGCCATTTCTTGATGTTCTTTCCTTGCTTCAAGGGCCATTTTCCCAACTCCGAACCCTTTTTCCCTGCAGAGAAAAATCTGGGCCACTGCAGGGGATGCCAGTGGCAAGCTTTCTTATTCATATAACTCCCAAAATGGAGCAACAGCCCTGATTCACAAAAGGTTGTGTGATAGGAAGCCCTTCTATACAGTCTGTATCAACACCACTCTCCCAAATAAGAGCCTTGTGGAACTTGGTAGTACGTGAGCACATTGATTTACATAGTTTGATGCTGAGTTCATTTGCATAGTTCCCAATGGATTAAAAAGTATGCTGCTGATCTGCTACCATCACAGTTGCGCGCTGCATGAACTCAAGAACTTTGGTCAGTCCACCTGTACAGCAGTCTGCAAGAATCTGGAAAGATGCTTTCTTCCAAAATCATTGCATTTCTGGTGGCTGCAATTGACTGGGTTCTAGGTGGGCTCATCTCCAACGGTTTTATAGTTGCAGTGATGGTCACTGAATGGGCTCAATGCAAGAGTCTTGCAACTTGTGAACAACTACTTCTCTCTCTGGGTATGTCCAATATCTTTGCCACTGCCTGTGAGATGGGAGTCATTACTAATTTATTAATAACCAACTCAAGCAACGGCTTAGCGTTTCAAACATTGTACTTCTTTGCAACCTTTGTCTCATACACCCGATTTTGTTTCACTGCCTGGCTCTGCGCCTTCTATTGCATCAAGATAGTGAACAGCACCCACACCCTCTTCCTTTGGTGCAAGCTGAGGATATCGCAGCTGCTGCCCTGGCTTCTTGTGGGATCCCAAGTCTTTTCGTTTTTTGTTTCCTTGATTACAATCCCACATATTTCTTTTCAGCTCCAGAGCAACATAGCAACCAATACTTCAAATGTGACTCAGGGAGAGAAAGCAACCCAACATCCCCGTTCTCTGCAAGCCTTTTTTTTAATTACTGCTTCTGGCTGTCCCCTTCTTGTGGTTTTATTGTGCTCCATTGCGATTGTAGCCTCACTCTGCACACATGTCTGCAAGATGACAGGTAAAGGAGCCAGTCTTCGACGCCTCCAAACAAAAGCTCATATCAGGGCAGCTGGGACAGTGCTCTCCCTCCTGATCGTTTACATTTCTTTTTATGTGGCACATTCCTTAATTGTAATTGAAAATATTGAAAGAATCACCCCTGTTTATTCAGTGTGTCTAGCAGTGATCCTAATGTACTCCCCTGCACAGGGTGCCATCCTGCTGTTGGCTAATCCCAAACTCAAGCAGGCAGCTACGCAGATGCTTCCAAAAACATAGCCTTAAATTCACAAGGAAAAACTAGAAGGTGGGGGGGTTTGGGGGGCCTTATTGTGCTACTAATCAAGAAACGTTTTCCAATGCTGAACAAATCTGTTAATTTTTTGCCTCCTCCTTTCACCCTTATGCAATGACTAAGCTTCCCATTATAGCATATTCCTACGTTTATGTCGCTCACTTTGCCACGAACCTTTCCCTACCTATTCTGCATAACACAATCTCGCAGCTAGAATGATACATGGCATTAAGACCATGGACTCATTTGTACAAGTTAGTATAAATATAATGGATTCTAAAATCTAAACTGCCGCTGTGTCATTTTTGTTTGTTATATTCTATATTGATGACCAAAACCTCTTTGCTTCATTACACAGATACCGTACCATATGAGAACATAACTTGGAATGTTTTCTCTGACTCTTCCCTTCCTTCTCTAAATTAATCCTCTAAATTAATCCTATAGAAGCTTTTCCTTAATTTCCCTTTAGGTAAAGGTAAAGGTACCCCTGACTGTTAAGTCCAGTCGTGAACGACTCTGGGATTGCGGCACTCATTTCACTCTATAGGCTGAGGGAGCCGGCGTTTGTCGGCAGACAGATTTTCCGGGTCATGTGGGCAGCATGACTAAGCGGCTTCTGGTGAAACCAGAGCAGTGCACGGAAACGCCGTTTACCTTCCCGCCAGAGTGGTACCTATTAATCTACTTGCACTTTTGGCATGCTTTCGAACTGCTAGGTTGGCAAGAGCTGGGACCGAGCAACGGGAGCTCACCTCGTCACATGGATTCGAACCGCTGACCTCCTGACTGGCAAGCCCAAGGGGCTCAGTGGTTTAGACCACTTTGCCTACTATTAAATGTTCCTAAGCGGTACAACCCTAACACTTCTTTTCAACCCTAATAGTGAGCTCCTTCCTGTTATACCCAAGGCACTAACTGGTTGTCTTGTACCTGGCAATTTTGCATCTCCTGTCATACAAGTTAGATAGAGAAGCTGACCTTTCATTATCTGTAGCTGTGTTGTCAGGTATGACATTGTTGTTGGCATTCCGTTAGTGCTGAGAGGCAATGGAGTATGCCTCTGGGGTGAAGACAAACCACTGCGTTAGCAGCACCAAAGTGACCTCTCCAGAGTGCAAGCCTGAGCAGTGTATAGGGAGCTCCTGGGCTGCCCAGACAACAAGACCCTTTCTCAGCCTTGCTGATGTAGTCTAAAGGAAAGCAGAGCAATACGTTTGGCACCAGCTTGGCTGCAGGAGTTGCTGGAAGGGGCAGTACCTCTGATGGGGAATGAATTATGCTCCTTCTAGTGTAGTTTGTCCACATTTGGGCCCCACCCTGCACTCAGCTCTCACCTGTGGCTTCTGGAAGCTGTCAGCATGCAACTGTGGCCACACCCTGCTAACGGCTTTGAAGAGCCAGCTAAACCAGGTGAGGGAAGTTGATGGGTCTCAAACCCTCAGTGAGTTAGGAACTTTCCCTGCATGTGAAGACAGTCATCACTACAGACATGGGAAGAAATGATCATCTAGTACTAATCATGGCAGTATGTCTACCATTAGGGTTGATCTGTTTCCTGACAAACCAAATGTACTCTGAAATATCACCCAACATTTTTTTCCAAGGTAAACCATGCAAATTAGCCCTGCTTCTGAAAAATAGTTGAATCAAACCCAAACACATTACTATCACACATCTCCATATTTAGCATAGATATTCAAAAGTATAGATATGTAGAACCATATTGGTCAAATTAATTGCCTGCATTTCCTTCTGTTCTGTTGTTAGTAAAGGTAAAGGGAACCCTGACCACTAGGTCCAGTCATGTCCGACTCTGGGGTTGCGGCGCTCATCTCGCTTTACTGGCAGAGGGACCAGTACCGCTCCCGGGTCATGTGGCCAGCATGACTAAGCCGCTTCTGGCGAACCAGAGCAGTGCACGGAAACATCGTTTACCTTCCCGCCGGAGCGGTACCTATTTATCTACTTGCACTTTGTGCTTTCGAACTGCTAGGTTGGCAGGAGCAGGGACCGAGCAACGGGAGCTCACCCTGTCGCGGGGATTCGAACCATCAACCTTCTGATCGGCTACATCCCAATGGGCAACTGAAGCAGAGGGGTAATTAAATAATTAGAAGTTTCATGAATCTAAACAAAGGCACTGTCTCAAGCCTGTTTAATCCTCACCAGCAATCATAGGGATGCAAATACTGAAGGGATATATTTACCACTCTGCTATCTCTGGCACACATCTTTGCATTTTCCTTTCTGTCAACAGCTGCAAACAAATTTATGCCTTTAAAGATACTGATGAAAGAAAAACCTATCATAATTTGACAGATAAACGTATCAATTAAAGCAGCAATCAATCCTGCATTGCGGGGGTTGGATTAAACAACCCTCTGGGTCCCTTCAAACTTTACAACTCTAAGTTTATTGTTACCAAGTACCTCAGTTCAGCTGGAACTTGTTCTGAGGAATGAGGGTGTCCTTTGGTAAGTCAGGAAAAACCTCTATGGCAGGGATGCCCAACCAGTAGATAGTGATCTACCGATAGATCCCCGGCTGATCCTGGTAAATCGCGGAATCCTTATCGTGTACAAAAAGTTACGGAGGGAAAGCTAAAAAACTCTGTGCAGTCCTCCCCAATAAAAGCTCAACAACTCTGGGCAATCCACCCACCCCACGCACACTCCTCCTCCTTCCAATGACAATGGGTAGATCACTGCCAGTTTCTTTGTACTGGGAGTAGATCACAGTCTCTAGGGAGTTGGAAATGCCTGCTCAATGTGTAAGCCAGTCCTGGTTTCAGCACTTCTCAATCAGATGCAGTAGTTTGTTGTTGTGGCTGATCTTCTAAAAACCTAGTGTCACGTCTAATGCAAACAATGCTTATAATACTACTACCACTGATTATTGCCTGGGGCCTGGATATTTCTCAGCCAAGGAACATAACCAAGTGCCTCCTTGCATTTCATGAGAGCTTCAAGCTCATCCCTATTTTCAGCAAGGGCAAAAACACCTTGTGAGGATGAGATTTCTGGGATGGCGATGTCCTCACAGCTGAGCTTCTGCCCTGCAGCATAACATTTAACCAACATGACTAATAGTGCTTAGCTTTTTTGGGGGGGGGGAGGAATTCATGAAAGGGACAGCCAGAACCAGTGACTAAAAAGAAGAGGGTTCAACTCATGTATTTCCTTGGGCAATGTTTGTAACGTTGGCTTTTGGGTTACTGCAGCTGATTTGGTCCTCTGCGGGCTCATTTGCAATGACTTTATAGTTATAATCACTGAATGGGCTAAACATGGGAGCCTCACTACTAGTTAACATCTTCTGTCCCAAACTATGCCCAATATCTGCAAGACAGTTTTACTGACTGCAATTTTCATTAATTACTATATAAAGTGTTTAGGAACCACTTGGAGAATTCACAGCATTTTCTATTTGCAGCCTTTGTCATATTCTCCCCATTTTGGCTCTGCCTAGCTCTGCATCTTCTGTTGTATCAAGGTAAGTGAACAATGCCCAATCCTATGCCTGCTTACCCAGAAGAAAATAACCAGAGTAGGGCTTGCTTCTGAGTAAACATGCATATGGGTTCCCCCTCCCCTCTGATGTTTCTATATGATCAGTTCTTTGCATATTGTTTCTCCTTCATTGTACACCAAATGTCTCTCCCTCAACATTGTGTAAAGTTGCATGTGTGCTCAAATCACACATCCTTTCTTCAACATTAGTCTGCATTTTCTCCTGCCTTATATGAAAGTTATTATCCAAATCCCAAGGGACAACTGAAGCACAGAGGTAATGCAAGAATTAGACTTTTCAGGCATCTAAATAAAGATACTGCCATCTTTCTTTCTTCTTCTACAGCATTTCACATCCATCTTTGGATATACCGGTACCCCTCTTCAAGTTCTTTCCATCACTTTTTGTTGTTTGCTTCCTGCATCCAAATAAGCTCCGCTGTTAGTTTTGGATTGTCCACCCATCACATAGGTGGTCTTTTAAAACTGTAGGGTCACCATACTAACACTGCTTTATTCCATTGGCCTGAATTGTCTCCGGCCACATGACCAGTCCACTTTAGCTTCACGGCCTTTTCCATTACAACCACAATTTTCAGTCTTTGTTGTGCCCAGTTATTAGTTTTTCTATCTTTTAATGATATTCCTAACATTGTGAGTCCCATGGCATATTGTATTATTCTTTAAATGTTCATATTTCTTTGTGTGTCCAGTTCTTTATAACACATCACAGCTAATATGCACCTATTGAACGCTTTAGCTTTTGAGTCTAAATAAATACTTTTATTTTTCATTTGATTCTTCGTTCAGTTATTCCAGCATTTCTTGTAGTTCTTGTCGACTTTTCATTATTACAACCATATCACCTGCATATAATAGAAAGTTTAGATATCTTCTGTTAACACAGATTCTTTTTTTTTTAACCACTCCAGGTTTTAACACACTTTCCGAGGTGAATGTAAATAGCTTAGGTGAGTGTAGTTTAGGTGATAAAGCTAACTTCTTGCCTTATGCCTCTTCTAAAAGGTATTGGGTGGGTCTTTACATGTAGATGATATGTGGCTGTTGCCTTATTTGCTATTTTCTTACAATAGCTGTATCTGCTGTCAATTCTGCAGTTTTGTATCACTCATTGTACAGCCCAGGTTTCGATTGTATCGAAGGCTCTCTCTTTTGAAATAGATGAATCCAGCGTAAATAGGGACATTATATTCCTTACATTTCCCTAACAATATTTTCATAGTTAATAGATGATCTGCTGTCACCTTAAGTCTACTTAATCCTTAGTGGCAATTACAGGAATGCAAATAAGGAATGGATATAGTTACCACTGTGCTTTATCAGGGACCCATATTTACATTTCACTTTCGGCAAATAGCTGTAAACAAACCTAAGTGCTTTTTAAGCAGGTGTGGTGAACCTCCAGATATTGCTGAATTACAGCCCCCATCACCCCTGAACAATGCTAGTTGATGGGATCTGTAGCTCAGGAACATCTGGATGCTATGGGTTTCTCCTTCCTGCACAAAAGAATAAAAAAGGGCCTATCATAATCTGAAAGATAAACACATCAATTATCTAGATTTCTATGTACACTCACCTAAGAATAAGCTCATATAACATGATAGGATTAACTTTCAAGTAGACATATTCAATGAATGGTGGGTGATAAATACTGCAAATAAATAAATTGAGTTGGACTGTGTCTGTTGATTCAGTTTAAGTATAAGATCTTGGCATGGACAGCACTGTAAATTCTTGAGCACTGTAAATTTCTTTACTCGGGATGACAAGTATTAAGGTCCTTTGGGGAAAACTAAAAAGAAGAAATGAAAGCTTGTTTCACATTTTGAGTGTCCTGCGGGACAGTGCAGGGTTGAGGTTGATTTAAGCATCAATAGCAGGCATCCCCAAACTTCGGCCCTCCAGATGTTTTGGGCTACAATTCCCATCATCCCTGACCACTGGTCCTGTTAGCTAGGGATCATGGGAGTTGTAGGCCAAAACATCTGGAGGGCCGCAATTTGGGGGTGCCTGATCAATAGGCATTCAGCATATTCAGTAAGTCAGCTGAGAACTGGTCACCAAAATTTATGCTTCCGTAGTTCAACTATACACTACTCCAAATAAGTAGAAATGCTCCTGGTAAAGCTGAAAAAAGTAAAAGAGTGTTTTAACACAGGCCTCTGAGGTAACTCTGCTACTTTGACCGTCCCATGCTGGTTTCTAGCTTGCCTCGTCCATTGTGCATCTTTTCATGAAGAAGAAACCATGTTTTTGGGGAGCATGTGAGGAGATGAGCAGCTACCCGTGTTTCTCCTAAAATAAGACACCGTCTTACATTTCCCCCCTCAAAAAAACACAATATGGCTTATTTTGGGGGGATGTCTTATTTTACCCACTCCGCGTCGGTACGCTGCATAGCCACGCCTGTCCAGTCCGTCTTAAGGGAGAGGCACCACGTCACTATGTCTTATTTTTGGGGTATGTCTTATTTTCGGGGTATGGCTTATATTTCACAAATGCGTAGAAATCCTGCTACGGCTTATTTTATGGCTACGTCTTATTTTAGGAGAAACAGGGTAGGAACTAAGAAGGTAAACTGCACTGACAAAGGCTGTACAAGCTTTTGGTTTGGGGCCTGAGAATTTGCTTATGATCTGGGAGCAAATATAAGAATTGACTATGAAGTTCCTGGAAACCAAAATGAGGGGGACCTGAGGGTAAGCAAGCCAGCTAACATCTTCCAAATGTGGTTTACAGAGGCAGATTATTCCTTGTTTCAACAGCAGTATTTCTAGCTCCTGCTATTCTTTAAGTGAGCAGTAAAATCTGGGCCACAAAAGGCTAACTTTCTTATTCACATAAACACCAAACTGGAGCAGCATTCCTGATACATACAAAGTTGTGTGACAGGAAGCCCTTCTATATAGTTAGTATCATCACCACTACCCCAGATAAAAGCATTATGGAAATTGGTAGTTTGATATAGTTCATTTGCATAGTTCCCAATGCTTTAAAAAGTACCGGTATGCCGCTGATCTGCTACCACACTCTTCATTTGAACTCAACAACTTTTGCTGGTAAACGACTACCTATACAGCTATCTGCAAGAATCCAGAAATATGCCTTCTTCCCAAATCATTGCCTTTCTGGTGGTTGTAATCGACATGGCCCTCTGTGGGTTCATCTCCAATGGCTTTATAACTGGAGTGATGGTTGTTGAATGGGCTAAATGTAGGACCCTCGCTGCCAAGGAACAATTTCTTCTGTCCATGGGAATGTCCAATATCTGTGCCACAGTTTTGATGACTTCAGCATCAATCATTTACTACTTAAAGTTGGAGTTCAATCACTTATTGATGCGAATACTTTATGTCTTTACAAGCTGTGTAATATTCTTCCGATATTGGCTCATTGCCTGGCTTTGCGTCTTCTATTGTATCAAGATAGTGAACGGCACCCACTCCCTCTTCCTTTGGTGCAAGCTGAGGATATCACACCTGGTGCCCTGGCTTCTTGCAGTATCTCTAGCTGTCTCTTCGCTCTTGTCTGCCTATGCATTTCATAATATTTCAGTGCAACATCAGAACATCACAACAGCCAACGTAACAAACACGACTCAAGGATACTCATGGGTAGAAACTGACAGTTCTTTCAAAGTCTTCTTTTTAATTACTGGTACAAGCTGTCCCCTTCTTGTGACTTTACTTTGCTCCATCACGGCTGTAGCCTCACTCTGCAGACATATCTGCAATATGACAGGTAAAGGAGCCAGTTTGAGGAGCCGCCAAACAGAAGCTCATATCAAGGCAGCTGGGACTGTGCTCTATCTCCTGATCATTTATGTTGCTTTTTACACGGCACAACTATTGATTCTCTTTAGAAGCTTTAAAAAACCAGGACATATATTTGGTTCAATAATGTGTTCAGTGGTGATAGTGATGTTCTCCCCTGCTCAGGCTATCCTCCTGGTGTTGATTAATCCCAAACTCAAGCAGGCAGCTACCCAGATTCTTTCAAGAACAAAGCCTTAAAAAATACCACAGGTACCGGTATCTTAAATATCATGATTGTCATGTAGTTTGCTCTGGGTTTTTTGTTTGTTTGTTTGTTTTAAAGGTAAAGAGCTGACACTGCAGGGCATGGGGAAGCTGGACTGGGACTATTGTATGGTGACAAGGTGGCTTCAGTCCTTTGCTCCACACAGTTTCCAATCAGAAGCACTCTTCATGCTTGCTGTTCATAATGAAAGGAATACTCTTGTTTCGGCGAATGTGTGCTTCCCTCCAACTGATTCCAATAGAGAGCATGGTGGGGACAAAGCATTAAAGCCCCCCTTCCTTCCTTTGCTTCAGTTCCAATCAAGCACCCTCTGTACCATCTTCCTTCCTTCCTTCCTTCCTTCCTTCCTTCCTTCCTTCCTTCCTTCTTTCTTTCTTTCAAACCTCAAATTTAACCTGACCCTCAACAACTCATCCACCTTAAAGAGAACTTTATCCAGCTAGCACTGGCTGACTGAATGACTCAGTTACCCTGTGAATCTCGATCACTTTGTCATAGCATGGCAATTTAAACTAACTAATACTCTATCTTTGAAATGATGCATAGGTAACAACACTGGGTCACTGTTTTCAAACTGTGGTTAATGCAAACTCACAACTGTGGACCTTTAGGTTTTTGACTATTAGGATATCTACAAATTGTTTTTGAAATACAGACATTGCAGCAATTGACACATAGGAAAAGAAGAAACAGATGAAATGCTTGCATAGTCGTGATAATTCTATGTATTGCTTTGGACTTGTAAAAATCATTCCTTTAGCAAATGCTATGTCCACCTACTACGCCCTTAACTTTTTATCTGCCTTCTGCTGCTAGCAGCTGCTCCCCCTTATAATCCCCCCACCCCCGTTTTCTGCCTACACTTCTGTTCCATCGTGCTCCAACCACATTTCAGCAACAGTGGCATAGTCCTGCATGTGACTCTACATCATATTCAACTGTACAAAATCCTATCAACATATATGTAAGCATGTTGTCTACTTGGGGAAAGCCTTTGCTGTTGTCCACAATTCTGAATAATCAGTATGGTTGAGCAGGGACTGGGCCTTTTTGCTTTTAGAGAGTGTGTGTGTGTGTGTGTGTGTGTGTGTGAGAGAGAGAGAGAGAGAGAGAGAGAGAGAGAGAGAGAGAGATTAAGTCTGGTTTTTTCTCAGGCTCTACATTCAGGACCTTCCATGGAATTGAGTCCTCTTAAGAGTATAGATGCATTTTGAGACAATGAGTGTGAAAAAGATAAATATGAGTAAAGATTGGGCTACCTATGAACAAATAGTGAAGGAGATGGATAACCAATGGAAATTAAAACCTTATGAGGAAGTTAAAGGTTTTGTGAATGATTGGTTGCATTATCGTCAAATTAACGAAATGTTTAAAGATGATAAAAAGAAAAATGGATTTTGATATACAAAATCGAGATTTGAATTAGAACTGTTAAATAACAAAGTTAAAATATTGTCCAAAATGTATAAATTATTACTGGAGTGGCATTTGAAAGATGAGGAAGTTAAATCAGTTATGATACACTGGGCTAAAGATATTGGTCATAATATACAATTAGAAGGTTGGGGGAAATTATGGAAAGAGGGAATAAATTTCACTGCCTGCAGTGCTTTAAAGGAAAATATAATGAAAATGATATATAGAGATTTACACGCATGATAAAAAATTGTTTTTATATGCGACAGCTGCAGCAAGAATACTATTAGCCCAGCGATGGAAGCAAGAAGAACTACCAACAAAAGAAGATTGGCAGATGAAACTGATGGACTATGCCGAGTTGGCGAAATTAACTGGGAAAATTTGGAACCAGCAAGACCAGACTTTCCTGAAAGATTGGAAGAAATTTATGATATATTTGAAAGACAATTGTAATCAATTGACATCACTTATAGGGTTGCAAGAAGTTTTGTAAAGAGAATTATATGAATTATTGTGAAAAAGGACTAAGAAGGAGTTTATTTAGGATTTGGATAACTATTAAAATAACATACAAAATCAGAAAGAAAGTTAGAAAACCATTAGTTGAGGTTGACGTAAGTCCTAGGCTGTGATAGCCAAAGGTTTGTTATATTGTATAAGATGGGATGTTATGTTTGGAAAACATGTGCAAAAACATATATAGGTGTGTGTGTGTGTGTGTGTGTGTGTGTGTGTGTGTGTAGATGCATTTAAAAAAATAATTATGACAGAAGGAAATCCATACATGGGAGGACATGCATAGTTCAGATGTAGCATACAACCTTCACTTCTTGATAAATGCTCCCCCTTTGTACACTATATCAGAAGCACAAAAAAGTAGAAGCACAAGGCATTTGTGCGGCTTTCTGTCAGCAATTCTAATGATGTCTGAACTGCCCCTTTGGGGCAAAGCTCAGACATCACTTTGTCTTCTGGCTACCCCAGGTGATCCTACAGCCTAGCCTAGGCATGGGAAAGTAGGTCTACTAAATCATGGGTGTTCCACAACCTACTTGGGTTTGTAAGAAGGAACCATATTGCTCTGCAGGATGAGATGTTAATAGATGGCCTCAGACACCAGTTATATTATCTGTTGACCATGTACTATATTCTGATGCCTGTGGATATAGGAAACTGATTGTACTAACAGGGGTGGTCTTTGCGTCACCCTTTCCATCACCCTTCTGTTTCCCTTCGGCTCTTCTGCTATAAAACAGAACACAGTCTTTAAAAGAAGGTTTTCTCTAAACAGCTACGTACCTGTATGAGGAAGAACATACAAGATTTGAAAGTTTGCAACCTACTTTGTAGGCATAATAGTGCAACTGAAAACGAACTATGGTTTCCGCTGTGTACAGCAGCCAACATTTGGAATTTATGTAGGAATGCAACGCATATGCATTTCAAGTTTAATAACATAACTAGGCTATGCAACACTTCCACGCTATATAGTACATCCATACTTTGATTTTGCCCTTCACTACCTGTTTCTTGTTACAGCATGTCAAGTATAAAAAATGTAAAGTTCCTGAAGTATGTGCCTTATTATACCAATAAAAAACATGCATCTTTTTTCCAGTTCTGAACAAGTCTCTTAATCATTTCCTTCCCTTCATTAACCCTTATATAACTTGTAAGCTTTCCCATTACTGCCTATTAATAAATTTTCTCCTGTTTGGTGCCTGAGCCTTTCCCCAATATTTTGCATACCATGAGTTTGTAGTACATAAGCATATATGACAGAGGTTGCCAACCTCTTTGGACCAGCTGAGCACATTTTGAATTTTGAGAGTGCTGAGGGTGCCTGTCACAAAACGGCTGCCACACACATAACACAAAAAATAGTGTGTACAGCCATTGCTGTTCCCCCGTCTCCCGGAATACCTCAAATTTATCATGGGAAGTCAGTGTGGAGTTACAGATCAAGAACCCTGTTTTATTCCATGCCAATCCTAAACCAAAGCCTAGGCTGCCATTCCGCACCTACTTACCTGGGAGTTAGCCCCATTGAACACAAGGAGAAATACTTCTGAATAAGACATGTACACCATTGTACTTTAAGCTAACTATACAATTAATACTAAACAAGTGCCTGGACAACAGTTCCTGCACCTACAGAAATGTCTTAAGGTTCATTGCAATGTTTTGCATTTGCTATTTGAGGAGGGGATTCTTTAACACCTAGCTTCACTTACTGTGTAGTAATATTTGCAGAAAATAATCTGATCTTGGACAAAATCAACACAGGAAAAATGCATCCTGGTTGACAGGGATAAAGAGCAGGGCAAATAGTGGAGATTCCAAGCATTCCAAGGACTCCTACCGGTAGAACAACAGAGCAGGAAAGGGACACTAAAAGGGTGGGGCTCTTTAGAACCCCAGCAATTCCCGCTGCCTGGTGCTCAAACAACTCACTTATCAATCACAGCTCTAACTTCAATAATTAGAAACAATGACAGGCAGGAGAAGCCAGCCTCACTCATTTTACAGAAACCATTTAGAAGGGTACCTCCACAGTTTGCTCCATAACTTCTTTCTAGGAGGGTTAGAGACATTCGTTTTTTAAAAAAGAAGAAGCTCAGAGTCTGGGGACCTTGCCTGTAAGCACCAATTACAGCCTTTGCAGGCACCATGGTTCCTGTGGGCATTGGGCTGGCAACCCCCACTATATGAAATCAATTCCTTTAGCTGTACATGGACTTTTTTACAGGTTAGCAAAAACAGAACAGATTATAAAATGTAGTTTCATCCAAGTCCCCCCGCCACCTTATACTGTTATTTATGACCAAAATGTCTCCACACAGCTACCATATAGAAAAGTAACGCTGAAATGTTTTCTTTTATCCTTCCATATCTTTTCTCAGTTCAATCCTTGTTTCCCTTTGGTATTGATGCCTTGCAACCGAGCCATAGATATTTATTGCTGAAGTCCTCCATAATCTGCTTCTAGCACTAACAGATTATCTTGTACCTGTCCATTTAGCCTCTCTTGTCATGCAAGTTAGATGCCGAAGCAAGTCTTTCCAGATACAGAGTTGTTCAACTTTAGATTTGCTACATACTGCATCATTTCCCTGATATTACAATTTTAAAAGAAACTATGCCACACAGACATACAAAAATGATCTTAAGGAGTATCCAAAGTGTGGACAATTGCTTAACTGAGTGAAAACTGACCAAAGTAGTAATAATATAGTGTACCTAGTGAGCTTTGCATAAAGGAAATTTCTCCCCTTTGACTGAAAGGGGAGATACTGAAGCACCAGCACCATCTACTGGTTAGCTTGCTGCTGCTTCTGATAAGAAATCTGATTTAGGCAGGACACAATGGGCAAAGGGAGGAAAGGATGGCATAGCTCAGGAATCACCAACCTTTTTGGTCCTCTGGGAACATTTAGAATTATGAGAGAATGCCATCAGCACCACCCCCTCCAGTTGTTCTTTTCTCTTTGTCACCTTCTCAAATCATTTCCCCTCACAACAGATGTGTGGACACACACACACAGAGAGAGAGAGAGAGAGAGAGAGACTTTGCTTTCCTATGGGGTCTGGGTAAAAGTCAGATCCAGTAGAATTAAAGCTGACCCTCTAGAATTCCCAGGATGATCTGTGCCTTGGATGCATGGTTTTGTGCCATGGCAGGACTGGAAAGTTCCAGAGCTGTCATTTTCATGGTTCAGTCAATGCAGACATACACAATGATGCTGGTGATACTTAAGAACAAATTATGTCATTTCAAGAGGATCAATTTTACTGTATCCAACTTGCAAATACATGTGTGTGCCTTTGCTCTCTGGCACATAATTCTTTTTTTCTACTGATTCCTGCAGCACCCAATTTTCACCTCTCTGCCTCCTCCCTCCACCTGCCACCAGTTGCTCCACTGTCCTCCTCCTAGACTCCCAAATTGCTTTCCTTCCTCTCCTATCCTCTTAGTTATTCTGCTTACCATTCAGCTGCTCAGGTACTGACCTGAGTCTAAGCATATACAGCTGAAGTGAGAAGCATTACTCTTTTAGCTTCCTCATTCAATTCCATGCACTTTTCCAGAAGGGAGTGGAGGTAATCACTCTCACCACCTCAAGATGAATGGGGCAGCAAACTGAGGAGGGGCTCAGAAAGTTCGTGAACATCAAGTGGAAATGACTGAGGGTGCTATTCCACCAACAGCCACCAAGCCGGTGGTTCCAAGCGTACTGTAGTCAAATATAGAGAAACCTTAATTCCCTGGTGTGTTCACTCTCCATATTTGAGAGAAGGCCTTGGCCAAACATAAGGAACAACACTGAGCAGAAACCAGAGCAGTTATGCATACCGGTATGCAATGTGAAAAGCTTGGAAGAAGGGTCCTGGCATGTTTTGGGAACAGAAGGATTGTACAAGGAACACACACACACTCCTCAAAGTATGCATGCTCTCAGATTTGGATTAGTTTTGTGAGAGACTTGTGTTCTACAAACACTGATTGTTTCAATACATTCTGGAAGAGAGAATAGCTCAGCTACCGGGCATGAGCAAAAGTGTGAAGATTGCTAACCCAAATATGTGGAAGGCAAAGGATGAGAACTCACCGCACAGGGGTGCCTCTGGCTCGCAGCACACGGTAATATTCCAGAGCTTGGTACGGAGACACTCGCCGGTCCCTGGCACCCACATACATCAATAATGGTGTGTGCACCTGCAGAAGAAGGAGTGTGTGACTAACAAAAACAAGGCCCTGCTTCTCGCCTGGAGCCAAGTACCAAAATCTGCCTTTTCACTAAAGTAAAAAAATAAAAATGCTGTGCCAAGAAAATTAGAACCCTGCAACTATATAGACCATGCAAATGAAGCCAGTGGAACCTAGATGCCTATTTGGCTTCTGCTATTTATAGATATAGTCAAGGGCATCCCTGTTGCCATTAAGGACATTGAGATTATGCACACACACCAGAATCCTATTTAGCTTTTCTTCTGGCTGCTCAAATATCAGGAAGCATTTTTCACGTCAAGTCAAAGTCAAGTCTGTCTTCAGCCATAAGGGTTCTCAGGATGCTGAATTCTATACTGCAAATGCAAATTAAGCAGCAGTACAGTTTTGGTGCCAAACTGGGGCAATACACAGAGCCCTACATATGGCACAAAGGGTGGGTTGGGGGGCGACCCAACAAAAAATGGCACCTGCTAGGGGGACACGTGCTACATCCAATGAACAGTTCACCTAACTGTCTCTTACCTTTGCAGCATGAATTATAGGGGAGCAGAGCAGCATGGCAGTCAGGTCTTCCTCAGCAGGAATCCTCTCAAAGCAGTATGGCAGACCTAGCACTGCATACCTCCTATGGAAACGATGCAGTCTGTTAGCATCACACCCCCAATCCTGAGCTCTACCAAGGAGCCAAACAAAAAACTATTTTCAGAGGGCTGTAGAAGTGGCCTTGTTGAGTGGGGCAATGGGGTCAGAGAAGAAGAGAGGGTGAATGCAACCTGAATAGTGAGGATTAGGGAGATTGGCTCAAACTGACACAGGAAGGGGACATGGCAGAGAGATGGGTGAATGAAAATGGCTTGGGCAAGGCAGAAAAAAATGAAGAAGTTAAGTTCCTTACCAGTCAGGGATGTCAGAGGTCCCCAGTAGAGTGGCCATGTTGATGACAGGGCTTCTGATTACACAGGCTTTGTACATCTCTGGGTATCGGGCAATCAAATGGCAGCAGACAAAGCCACCATGAGACCCTCCCAGCAAAGCAATTCTATCTGGGTCCAGAGGTTCCGTCTGTAGTGCCAATTTCACTGCCAGCTGTCAGAGCCGAAATAAGTCAAAGTCAGGTATGTTTGCAGGGACTGGTGCAAGCCTCTTTCCAAAAAGGCTCAACCAACAGGGGTGGGGAAGGCAGCCCTCAGTCCTGAGCCTGTACTCTATCATATCCACTCTCACATGTGATTCCCCGGCCCCACCTGACCTCATCCCCCAAATCTCAGTGAACATCAACTGATTGCACAAGACAGAGGGTGTCTTCTTGAGGGATGCTGGCAGACAGATGCGTACAGATGTCTCTGCATGGAGCTGTCCCATTAGTACCCCTGGGCTCAAGGTTCTGCTGTTCAAAAACCTATCTCACACTTGACCAAGGAGATCTATGCAATCAGTCAATCTGGCAGGTATGGCTTTGCCATGACCTTTCACAAGCTGCTGAGATGAAAGGGGGAAAGGGGCTGAACAGAAGGAACAGTCTTCATGTGTGCAGAGCCTATAGATAATTTTAGGTGGGCTTTGTTTTTGTTTTTTTAATTTTAATTTTAATTTTATTGATAATACATAGTTCACATTTTTTACACTAGATAAATACAAGAAAAAATACATTATAGGTTTAACATTAAACTTAATACTAATTTAGTCAATACAATTAAATCACTTATCAAAAAGAAAAGAAATAAGAAAGAAAGGATAGAGAAAGAAAAAAGAATAAAAGAAAAGAATACGAAGAATAAAAGTAATAGAGCATTTCCACCGCATTCCGCACAGCAATCAATAAAAAAATTCTCTTTATTCTGCCTCCTGAGTATTCTCTATTTTAATATTTCCAAGTTCCCGATCTTTAGTAACCTCTTTTTTGTTCACATCCTGCCAGGTTAATCAAAACACAGCCATGCATTTTCTCCTAGACCTGATTTCTTTAAATAATCATGAATTTTAGGTGGGCAGCGTGAGCCTATTCAATGACCCTGCCACTATGTGCTGAACTCCTTACCATGGGCGTACCCAGGGGGGGCAGAGGGGGCAGCTGCCCCCCCCAGAAGGCAGCCCTAGAAACAAAAATGATCAGCGTCCATTCAAAGCAAACCTGAACGACCATGGCTTGCCCCCCCCCCCTAGTTTTGATCTTGGGTACGCCCCTGCTCCTTACCCCTGAGCCTTCAGTAAGCTGCAGCAGCCCATGGTGTTGGGAAGCCAGGACAGCGACAGAGCCCCACCCATGCAGCCCCACCAGCTGCTAAAGGGGAAATGGGTTGCCTGCTATTATAAGCAGGACAAACTGATACTCAGTGCCATTATCATCCTTTGTTCTTTTAACATCAAAGCTTGGCCTTACCCCAGGGAATGGGGAAAGAAAGGAAAGGGGCTGACCTGAGTGTCCTCCACATCTTGCACTCCCACATGGGAGATTAGAGACTCGATGCTGGCTTGCCCAAAGCCCAGGGAACCCCTGTAATTCACTGCACAGAAAAAAGGCAAAGCAAAGTGTGAGTGGTTGTGGCCTCAAGGGGCATTCAGGGCTTTCCTGCTCCCCTAAGGTGTGTGTGGCACAGTGAACATGCTGGGCAGGGAACACTTATGTCTGAATATGAAACTGTTACAAACCACATGCAAGACAATATCCTGCTGGGCAGGGTATAAATATTATTATTATTATTATTATTATTATTATTATTATTATTATTATTATTATTAGACATAATGTTGCCATTACAATAAACTGATTTGTTGGAATGGAAACAAGCACTCAGCTTGAGTGCTTCTCTACTCCTGGCACATGTCTGGCTTGAGAATTGATTTCCTGGTTTCCAGGTAAATCACAGTTCACCACAATATCTGAACCAGGAAACTGGCTTAAGTGCTGCCTAGAAACCGAATTACAAGCCACAGCCTGAGTTGCAGAGTACAGAAAATTCTGCCTCTGCAAACCCTTAGTTTTAGGTCAGACGAGGCTCCATTGTCTTCTCACACACATCAAACCCCTTCAGGGCCATTTCACAGGGAATTTCTTGTTCTGTTTCCCAACTTCTGCTAGGACACACCAAGACAATCTCACCCTCTTTTTGTCACAATGCATACTAAACTTGCTGAGGCATTTCTGAAGCAGAGTCATTTCTCAAGCAGTAAGAATGAATCAGAAAAAGGCTCTGCAGAACTGGAAATAACTTCCTGGCTTGTTCATGGCATTTTTCCCTCAAGGTGGGGGTGAGAGGGCTGAGAGGAAATTGGAAATCTGAGGACCTCCTTCAAGAAGTCAAATGGCTATTCCTTTTCAGCAAAGCATCCTTCTCCCATCCAATACACAACTGTACACTGGATTGTTAGACACACAGTAAAATGCATGTGCTGACTCTCTCGCCAAGCTCTCAGGAGTAGGAGTGTATGTGGGTGGGTGGGTGGGAGACAGGGGTCTTCTGGCACTCACCCATGAGCACAGCAAAACCCAACTGGCAGAGACTTGCCATTTTAGGACGCCAACAAGCATCAAAGACAGCATACGGGCCACCTGGAAACAGAATGTCAGCTTTAAAGGACATCTCCCAATTTGGGGAAAGAGTTCAGAGAAGTCAAGGCACCACCGATCTGTCATATACCCCCTTCACAATCAGCAGCCGAGAGGTTTATGTTTAGGAAATAAGAAAATAGGCAATAGGTTGGAAATGCCCTCTTTACGATTCAGAATTCAGTCTTAAGATTTCTGTTCTCATAGGGAAAAATGTAACACGATCACCTTGGATGGGGTCCTAACAGAACAACGAGAAGGAAGCAAAGAAGGATGGGGCCAGCTGTCAGGGCAGGCAGCAGAAAAGAGCTGGGGTGACTTACCATGTGGAGAAACAATAAGGGGAAATGTCTTTTCTCCTCGTTTGTTCCCCCGAGGAGTCAGCAACAGGGCTTCAAATGCCTGGCCAGCTGCAAAAAAAGGCCACACGTTACCTGTTTGCTGCTGAGTGCCATTTTTCAAACTTCACTACCCTGGGGGAGTCAACTTGCAACCCCAGGGCTTTACAGGCACCCCTCCTCCTCCACTTAGCACCTCCTCTTGCTCAGGGCCCCAAATGCAAAAGAAGGCCTTAAGACAGGCACCCCCAAACTCAGCCCTCTAGCTGTTTTGGGACTACAACTCCCATCATCCCTAGCTAACAGGACCAGTGGTCAGGGACGGTGGGAATTGTAGTCCCAAAACATCTGGAGGGCCGAGTTTGGGGGTGCCTGCCTTAAGACTTTAACTTATGTTACGAAGGACCATCAGTGCAATGTCCTTCCCAATTTTCCTCTGCAGCTCAAACATTACAGTGACACTATGGATGAAGAATGCAGGCTACCCAATGCTGAACTCTTTCATTCCATTTATCCTATTTCACTCTATTTGGGCTGTCCTAGCACTCAGGGCAAGGTGATGAATCTATCCCCCATTTCTACACCAAGTTCAGATTACTCTTTAGTTAGATTAAAAAAAACAAAAACAAAAAAAACCCACAAAATGAATTAATGGAGAATGCACCTTGCCTATGCAGGAGCCCTCACCATTCCCATAAGCCAGGCTGTCCCCCTACAAACTGTACTTATGCCATACAGCCAAACCTAGTCCCACTGAAGACAAACTTACTGCATAGTACAGAGTAAAGCACAACCAACAGTGTGTGTGTGAGAGAGAGTCAAGTGCCTGGCCTGAGGCTCCCTGTTCCTGCATCCTTACTGTACTGGTTGTCCTCAGTCACAGGAGGATGTACTGTGAGAATCTTCCATTCCATATCTGGCAGTACAGAGGCTTCCTCCACACTCGTCCACTGCAGTTCCAGCTCACATCCTGCAGGGGGAAGCACACCCACCTTCTGCGAAGCAGGTATAATAGTTTGTTACTTAACCTGAAGGACCAAACAGTGTGCTGCTGCACAAGATCTCTTAGTGTTGCAAGCTTTGTCCTCAAATATCTATCTTTGATGGAGTCTGCGTTTGGTGCAATCCACAAGGGAATTTACACAACTGTTTGTTTCACTAAGGATGTCTTCAACTGACATGCCAAACCATGGTTTTTAAGTGCAAATCATGGCTTGTTTTATGGCTAAACTTAAATCATTTCAAAAGTCAGTGTTTGTGATAAGCTGCGAAACCAAGATATCGAACCGTAGTTTGCTGTGTTATGTCAGAATTCAAAAACTTCAATTTTGGATGTTGCTCTACCTCTGGAGTCAATTGTTTCAAGGAGAAATGAGTGCTGAGCAAAAGGAAAACTAAAGCAAACAAGCAGCTCAAAACCATGGTTTGCCTATGGTGTCTTAACTACAATTAGCACAAACCATGGATGAGCTTTTATTCCAAGCACAAGGTTGATGGGCTCCAGGGCTTGGGCTGAGATTTCTTTCTGAAGGTATTCCTGAGATGACATTGCTTACTGTTTCTGTGTTGCTCTATACAGTGACCACATTAAAATGTAATGCTAAACCATAATTTGTATTGGCCACAATTTGTTCAACAAGCCACATATCATCTCGCATACGAGCAAACAATCCACAGCTTTTTAAAGCTTGGTTTGTTTCCCAGCTGTTCTTCCCTCAATTCCTCTGTAGCCCGTTGAGCATATGGGTGAAGTGGCCCAATAAACCATGGTTAAGCAAGGCTGCCGAATTTGGACACAGCACCAACCACAGATAAAACAAACCATTACTCATAAGCCAGAAATAAACCTTGGTTTCACATTGTGATTTGCTGCTAGCAAACAACCCATGGCTCAGTGTGAACTAGGCTAGTGAAAATCAGGAATGGGGAACCTATGGCCCTCCATATGTTGTTGGAGTGCAAATCCCAGCATCCCTGATAACTGGCCATGTGACTGGGGCTGATGGAAGTTGGAGTCCAACAACATCTGGAGGGCTACAGAGGCATATCTGTGGTTTGAACAAAGCTAAATAGTCACACTAAAGAAACATTCACATTGGGGTTTTTGGCCTTGCTAAAAATTCACATACAAGCATTATGAAAAAGAGCTCAGCATGAAAGCTCACTCCGGCACCTGCCAATTTTATCAGGTTCCCCTAGAAATAATGGGGAGGGGACTGAAGGGTGAAGCAACCCACACATTGACCTGCAAGGTAAGTTTCTTACCAGGCTTGGAGGGCAATTGGGAGATGAGCAGCTCACCAGCAGGAGATCCTGCTGAATTCCCAGCAAGGTCCAGCTACCTTCTGGGGTGCCTAGGACGGGTTACAGAGAATACTGGTTAGGAGTTATCGGGGCTGTCAGTGACTCAACAGGTCAGCTATGACTTGGGAAGGAGGGGGAAAGGGGGGGAGGAAAGAAAGCACCTGGCTTTGAGAGAAAACGTCTCCCTGCTACACTGCTTATTTAAGGGGGGAAAAGAGAATAGAGTGGGTAGGTAGGTAGGCAAATCTAAAAAAAAACCTGTAGTATAAACACAGACAACTGGTAAACACTGGCCTGCGAGCACTCCAATTGGAGATCAGCCTTTACCAAAGGTGTCATGGGCTTTGAAGACACTCGAACTCAGGACGAAATGAAGAAACATGCTAAGAGGAAGGCATGTTTGAGAAACTCTCACCATGATCAACTCCCACCCAGAAACCTATGCCCCTGCTGTGGAAGGACGTGTGGATCCAGAATTGGCCTCCACAGTCACTTACGGACTTACTGTTAAAACAGTGTTTATGGAAGACAATCTTACTCGGCTACGAGTGATTGCCAAAGAAAAGGAGGAGGGTGCTCTGTCCCTGGAAAGGGGGTGGGCATAATCCCCAAAAAGGAAATAAAATTAAGATATTAAAATGCAAATGTTCACACAGGGAAGGGGGAAAGAGGAGAACTGGTTTTATTGATGAGATTAGATGAGCAGTTGCATACCCAAGTAATACTGGGGAGCAAGGAGCAGCTACTAACATTTAACAGGAACCACGTTCTGAATGGAGCAAGTGATGAAAGGCTCAACTCTCTGAAAGAGTCCCCTGGGAGCTGAAGCATAAGCAAAGAAGCCTAGTAGTCATAGCATCACAGAATTCCTTCTCATTCTGAACAGCATAGAAGGATCTGCCAGAGCTTTTTTACTGATGTATCTCAGGGGCATATTCGTACCCAATCTCCGTGGGACCCCACATTGGGATCATAATCTCAATGGAAAACATCTAGGTGCCACACAATTAATGGGTTACAACTACAGATGTAACGGAATGCTGGCTGCCTCATAGGAGAACAAGAAAGCAAGCAGCTACTCAGGAGGCTTTTGGGCCCCAGCAAGGAATGATGCGAAATGCAGCCGAGCCCAGTTCTGTACACATATAGAAAATATGTACACAATGAACAGAAGTAGTAGCCTAGCACCAATATTCTAGCTTCATTCGCCTCAAAAAAAGACCCCTTATAAAGCAAGGGAACTAGATCTGGCATGGATTAGTAGCGGCTGCCTCTTGTTGAGAATGTAAGCCAGCATGCAGGAAGCGGAAGAGCTTGGTTGTAGCCATCTAGCCCCTTCCTTTTCTCCGAGATCTCGGAAATGGGCAGAAATACAGGATATGGGAGACTTCTCAATTAACGTGCCTGGTCTTTGGGACACATCTCACCAAACACAATATGGCCCCTGGACTTTGCAAGCTAAGATTTGATTGTACCTTCTGTAACAGCCTTCACACTCCCCAGCTCGGTATCCACAACCAGCAGCTCCTGCAAGAGATAATAAAGGAAGGAAAATGAGGGCTGGGAAAACTCCTGCTTTGTTACAAGAGCCCATGGAAACTTAATACTGTGGTACCTTGGTTTGCGAACAGTCTGGTTTGCATACGTTTTGGATTACAAACACGTCAAACCAGGAAGTGCGTGTCCCGGTTTGCGAACTTTTTTTTGGATTACAACCCCTTTTTTTGGATTATGAACAAATTTTTGGGGGGAGGCCCCATTGGCGAAAGCGCGCCTTGGGTTACAACCTGTTTTGGTTTACGAACAGACCTCCGGAATGGATTATGGTTCCAAGGTACCACTGTAATGGAAAAAGCCTCCATTACATACATCATCTCAGAGAAGTTAAAGTGTTCCCCATTTTTGGAACACTGGCCACCTACCACAAAGGCTCCTGTCAGTGGGTGTGCAAGAACCCTCCAAATGACAATGTGTTAACCCAGTCACCAAAGGCAGGGATACATGATCAAACTTTGCACTAGCTAGCAAGGTCCTGAGGCCCCTCCCCAGTTCTGTATCCCAATGGGGAGTCAAAGCACAGAGAACAAGAAAGGCAGAAAACATCCTTCTGAGGCAGGAACGACGCAGATTGGAACCACAGTATGTCCAAAATCTATTGTATAATCCCGGGGGGAAATGTGCTGTAGCCACTTGAAGAAATGTAGCACTCCAAATAGTGTTAATTCCAACTTCCATCAGCCCCAGCTAGCATGGCCAATACAGTAGAAACTTGGTTCTTGAACTTAATCTGTTCCGGAAGTCCATTCGACTCCTGAAACCGTTTGAAAACCAAGGCGCAGCTTCCGATTGGCTGCAGAAGCTTCCTGCACTCAAGCGGAATTTGCATCGGACGTTTGGCTTCTGAAAAACGTTAAAAAACCGGGACACTTACTTCCGGGTTTTCAGCGTCCGGGAGCCGATTTGTTTGTCAACTAAGCCGTTTGAGAACCAAGGTATGACTGTATTTAGGGATGATGAGAGTCCAGCAGCATCTGAAGGACACAACTTTTGCTGCCTCTGATGTAATCCAAGACTAGAGAAAGACTAGGGGCTCAGTTCCTAGGCAAGGCAGGGAAGGAACAGGGGAGGACCCTCAGGAACTGGCAAATTAGTTCAAAGTTTGATCCCATGCTCCTGTCTGTCTAAGGCAGTGAGGGAAGCAAAGCCACTGCTGCCTTGAGGCCTCCTGCATGCCAGTCAGCTGCTCAATCACAGTTTCTTCATCTCTGATTTCCAACAGATACTTTTTACACCCTTATGAGCCTTTTCAGGTTCAGTACACATGGTTTACGTTCCCCAGCTGTAATTAAAGCTTGGCTCTTACATTTCTGAAATGTGTATCAGAGTGGCAAAAGTGCTTTATTAGGACATGGAGAAGCCAAGATCAAATCCCTGTTTAAATACAAAGCTCACTGAGCAGGTCACAACAATATTTAAACCTAACCATCATCATAGGGGTTGTTGTGAGTCTTAAAGCTCTGTTCTGAGGTTATTGGTGGAATACAAATGTATGAAAACACACACACACACACACACACACACACTTTCTATAAAGCCAATTGTTTTGCATTCACACTACATAAACCTGAACATCTTCCTATACATCCTGCAAATTCTCAGGAATGCATTGGAAAGCATTAACTGATTTGCAAACTTTCGTTGGCACACCATCTTCACACCCCAAAGTCTTCCCTTCTGGTCTCAGCATACCTTTCTACTCCTTTGAGGAGTGCTAAGCAGGACTCTATGGTTGTCAGCAGCCCAACAAAGCAGAGGCAGTGCCCCTGAGTAAATCCCCAAAAACCCTGAAACGGGAGAAAATTGTTAAAGTAAAACATGGCTGAAGTCTGGAGCTTTGGAGAAATGTTGGAGAACAGCATCAAACAGATATTATAAAAAAAGTCACTGCATGGAATATGGTGTATAGGGGGGCATATTTTTTGTATGTGGTAGCAGGAGCTAAGTGGTTGGACATGTATGAACTAAAGAGGCAAGGTGATAAAAAGCAACTCTAATTTTGCACGCTCAGTCAGTTGAGACTTACCAGATGTGGCAGTCCTGACTACGTCCACCACTGTAGATGTGAGCTTAGTTTGCCAATTGAGCTAAGCAGGAGGAAAAAAATCATGTAAGGAATACAAAGCAGCAAACTTCACACTCTTCCTCCACTGCATCCCACGGACCAGTTGCTCTGCATCTTTTCTGTAGTCGATTCCAAGCTAATCTCCCTTCCAGCATCTTTCAATAAATGCTAAATTCTACAATGTTTTAATTCTGCAAATCAGAATTAGTTGCATTTAAGAACGGTATCATTTTAACCTTTTATAATAAGACCATGCTCAACTCAGCTTTTCTACTCTCTAAATGTTTTTTGTTGCATACTCATTTCAAATTCCACACTTCCTTTGCTATTATGACCTGCCTGCACCCCCAGTCCCTTCTCTCCCAAGCAACTACCTACCAGAAGTGCCACACTTACCATCTGTAGCTTCAGACACTGGCGATGAGGCCCAAATACAGGGCACTCAAGGTAAAGCAGGCGAGTGCCATCAGGGCTGAGCCGGGGAGAGGAAACAGCCTTGGAATCTGAGGACAGCAACTCTGCAACCACAGACACAATGCAGTATCAGGGCATACAGACCCATCTAAGCGGAGTTGCAGATGCAAAGAATACTTTAATATCATAAAGGCAATTGGCCAAAAGTCCCCAGGTGATGAAATTAGAAAAACATTAACAGTGGACGATCTGAATTCCTTTTCTGAAAAGTCCCTGTAAATTTACCGGTACCTCTCAGGCTTCTTCTGACAACGTTTCTTTACTCACATTTTGGAAAAAAAATAAAACCTATAAGAAAGGAGCAATAGTGACTGACTGAAGAAACTATAGACATCTTTGGAAAGCAAAGTAAGTTTGAAACAAGTAGCCTGTGAAGGCAGTGCCAGATTTACGTCTAAGCTAAACAAGGTATAGCTTAGGGCCCCACTCTCTTGGGGCCCCCCCAAAAAATTAAAGAAAAAAATCTGGATGTACATTTCCAAAATATAAGATAAAAAAACCCAAATAAAATAAAACCTACATACAGCAACAGTTTTTGTGTTGTGTATGGACCTATTAGGTCCATAAATTACCATATATTCAACACAAAAAACAGCCACAATTCGTTGTTGACAAAGGACAGCTGGACATATAAAGGGCCCCATTACCTGCAGTAGCTTAGGGCCTCATCAAACCTAAATCCGGCCATGCAAACCACATTTCTGATTGCTGAAACATTAGAAGGCCATATCTCTGGACATTTTAAAGCTCCTTTACAAAAGGCAAACTAAGCTGCAAAACTGAGATTCTGCTGGGCTGCAGAATTCCATGGAAGACTGGGCTCTTCTGGCTTGCACATACACACAGATTGTAAATTTGGCAGTCACTGTTGCTCTTTCTTTGCAGTACTAAGGCAGGAAAAGTTGTTCCTGCTGAAATGCTTCCATTTGTGAAGTTACAACAAAGAATCCTTGACATATTTGAATGTGATAGCCCTGACTAACTGTGCAAGCATTTGTGTCACTGTCAGGATATCCACCCAGGGCTCCAAGTGACTGAGAAGCTACAGGTACACCCCACCACCACCATTGTTGGAGAAATATGGGAAGGAAAGGCGCTGCATGGAGGGACAAGAGATAAGCTGCCTCCAAGATGACTTACCACAGCTACTTTCAGAGAGATCGAAGAGAAAAAGGGCTGACCTATGGCAGGGAGAGGGGAATGGATGAGACGTCTCCAACAGGGACCAGGTTTTTCACCCACCCACACCCCATGATGAATTAAATGTTAGTCACTATAGGATTAAATTTTCACACTGCATTTAAAATATAGTGAAGCTGAGGATCTTGAGGCTTTCCCTTCCACCTTCCATTGATTTAGGAAAACCTTCAAGGTTATTTGTATATATATTTTTCGTGGAACAGGCTACTTTAGAGAAGCAGAATGCGTTTCCTTGGAGGCTTTCACCAAGGAAAAAATGGGCTGGCACCCATCAGGAATCATTTAGATATAGTCTATATTGTTTTAGGAAGGACAGGGGTGGAGCTGAACTAATAAATAACCCATTTGGCTCCTTCCAAACCCAATAATATCACTTCTGCCGATTCTACATTTTAGAAATGATCACCGAGATCACTAAGATCTCATTATTGTTCAGGACATGTTTTCCCCCCTTTTTGTTTTACTTTTTTCTCTAAACTGAGCAAAATGTTGCCCTCATAATTTTCCCTGAGGCAGTGGCTGGTCCTGGCACAACCAACTGGAGAGCTGAATCCATGGTTTCACACTTAAGACTCACTTAAGACCTTGCCTACCTTCTGTTGGAGCAAGCATTCAAACCCAGTCTGAAGGGCTCGTGCCACCAGCCAACGAACAGTATACCTTTGTCGTCTGGGGACCACAGGGCCTGGCCAGGGAAGCAAAACCAAAATATTAGCCATTCACACCTGGGTGTGCTGCACCATGGGCCAAGCTACGTCTCCATTGTCTCCTCATAAGATTTGCAGAATGTTGCTGCAGCAGCTGAAATTCAACAAGGCTGTTTACTGGGAGATGTTCCATTCTTCAGAGCTCTGCGGGCAGCAGACTACTGTTACAAGTGTTTGGAAGCAGAAAGCATGGGAGGTATGTATCTGCCTCTGCGTATGATGAAGGGTCAGGTGATGGATCTGAGAAAGCAGCATTTTCTCCAGGCTTCTGCTGAGCTCCAGCCTCTAGTGCTTGAACTGATGTTGCGCAAATGAATAAACCTCTGTATTCCAGCACCAATTTATTTAAACAGCAACTGTCTACCTTTAACATTTTAGCAGTATGCATGGTTTCCACCCATTGCAAATGTGCTTTTTGCATGAAACAGAGAGGATGTGAACTTCTACATTTAAGTGGGGAGCGAATGTGACAGCATCCTGTACCAAACACATCGTCAACTGCAACAGGCAATGCAACAGGCAACAGGATGGGTTGGGAGATGGTTTGCCTGTTTTTGCCTTTACATGGAAGCCTCTTTCTGGGCTGAGGGAAAGTTGGCTCTGAAAAAGCACGTTCAAGGAGGATATGGAAAGCCACTGTTGGATTCCCTTGTTCAGTTCAACACTATTCAAAAGCTAAGGGTGCAAAAGGTTTAAGAATCATAAAGAGAAATACAATTTGCGAGCTCAGAACCACCTCTAGGACCCAGGACACCTAGTATGTCCGCTTCATGCATTCTTCTGCAAGCCAAATAAAGCAAATGGGTCAGAGACTTCCTCCTCCCATTTTATTAATTTAAATCTTGCTTCATTATTCTGAAATGCTTGCAATCCATGGTGGCTTGAGGAGTGTCCCATTAAATACCCATGATGCATTGCACTAACCTGTCCAGGGGAGATATGCCCTGGGATGCCCTCTAGCACTGAAACTTCACTGGTTTCAACATTCACCACGCACAAGACAGGGAAGCTTTTATCACCTAGTGCCTCTCCCCAATTGTCATAGTATACAAAGTGCTCCTCCTAGAAAAAAAGCAGAGGGGAAGGTCTTGTGAAGATTCCTGATCCAAATAATAATTAACAACAACAACAACAGCAATTTATTATTTACACCCCACCCATCTGGCTGGGTTTCCCCAGCCACTCTGGGCGGCTCCCAACAGAATAATAATAATAATAATAATAATAATAATAATAATAATAATGTGAAAAACATCAAATATTAAAAACTTCCCTAAACAAGGCTGCCTTCACATGTCGTTCCACAGGGCGGGCATCATTTCCAAGAAGGCCCTCTGCCTGGTTCCCTGTAACCTCACTTCTTGCAGGGAGGGAACCACCAGAAGGTCCTCGGTGCTGGACCTCAGTGTCCAGGCTGAATGATGGGGGTGGAGGTGCCCCTTCAGGAATACAGGTATAGCGTTTCCCATGAGAAAGACATATAGACCTCAATGTCATGCAAAGGCTTTTTTCACTCATCAGAATTTGCTGCAGACAACCTCTGTAGTCATGCCTCCATAAGCACGACTTTATCTGCAATTTAAATCCACAAACTATTCTCTAAGCCAGTGTTTCTTAAACTTGAGTCCTCAGCTGTTGTTGGACTACAACTTCCATCATCTCTGACCACTGGTCCTCTTTTGAAGTCAAATGTGACTATTTCAGACCATCCAAGTGTCCCTATTTTCCAATTTAACAGATTGGAGAACTGGGTTCAAACTAAGAAAATGAACAAAACTAATTTCAATAGGGACAAATATAAGGTTCTGTAATTAGGCAGGAACACCAGCTGCACAAATATAAAATGAGGGACATCAGGCTTGCCAGCAGTACATGTTAAAAGGATCTAGGGTTCTTAGTAGACCACAAGTGTAACATGAGTCAACAGTGTGATGCACAGTGTCCAGATCAAGGGAAGTAACAGTACCACTCTATTCTGCCTTAGTCAGACCATACTTGGAATACTGTGTCCAGTTTGGAGCACCACAATTTAAGAAGGATATTTAATAGTTGGAACGTGTGCAGAGGAGGGCGACCAAGATGATCAAGCATCAGGAAACCAAGCCTTATGAGGAACAGTTAAGGGAGCTAGGGGTGCTTAGCCTGAATAAAAGGAGACTGATAGGAGATATGATAGCCAACTTCAAATGTCTAAAGGGCTGTCACATGAACATGGAGCAAGCTTCTTTTCTCCTGCTCCAAAGGGTAGCAGCCGAACCAATGGACTCAAGTTACAAGAAATGAGATTCCAACTAAACATCAGAAAGAACTTTCTGACAGCAAGAGCTCTTCAACAGCGGAATGGACTCCCTTGGAAGGTGGTGGACTCTCCTTCCTTGGAGGTTTTTAAGCAGAGGTTGGATGGCCATCTGTTATGGATGCTGTAGTTGATATTCCTGCATTGCAGGGGGTGGACAAGATGACCCTTGGGGTCCCTTCCAGCTCCACAATCCTGATTCTATGGCAGAATAAAGATGGTAAAGCATGTGGCATAGTATAAGCATCTCAATGCCGAATAATAAAAAGTAGATACCTTTCTTGCTTCACCTGGCTCCTCTCCTTGGGAGGACCTGCTTTGAGGGAAAAGTGGTTGGCTTTTGGGGCGTCTTCTCTCAGCAACATAAAGGATCTGTGTTTCTGAGCTGGACCAGGCAACACACCCAAACTGCTCTGGTGGCATAAGGTCAGATAGGAAAATAGCTGGTAATGATCTTCCTTAAAGGTAAAGGTTGACCCCTCTCACTAAAGCAGAATGCAAGTGGGAAGAGAAGCAGTTCATATTGCTGAGCGCACAACTATGGGTAACAGGTTGACTGACTGATCTGATATTTCCCCAAAGCCATTGCAGGGGAATTAGCACTCCTAGTACGAGGCAGCAGCTCCTGCTATTATATAAAAAAGAGAATGTATTCTCCCGAGGTCCTAATCAATGGTTAGTGAAGACTGAGGGTGGAACCCAACATTGTGCTAAGGCATTTGCTCTGTCACAGCAAGCATTTTTGCTTGTGCTGATTATTCAATTCCCCTCTCTCCCCCTTGCACACTATTTTGGGGTTATCCTGACCCCTCAGAGCTGATGGGGGGCATGGAGAGGAGGAAGCCCCATTGCATCAGTAGGACTTGTTGCACTGCTGATGCAACTATTTGGTTGAATCTGTCCCAGAGAAAAGCCACAAGTTACTAAACAGTGTGTAAATATCAGCCAAAGATAGTCCTACTCTACTTGTGGGGTTATAATTGTTCATTGTACCTAAAAACCAAGCTCCCCCTTTGTGTGGAAGTTTGATGCTAAAGATGCAAAGAGCTCAGGATTTGCTATCTAAAGGCCAAGCTAAGCAAGTAGGGCAGGCAGTGAAATCTCAAGTAGCATAGACTGCGCTGCATATTTAAATTTGAATGTGACCTCACCAGAATTCTACCTCAGACTGTTTTCACAGACAGAAACATGTAAAGGCGCGTGTGCTTTGTGACCTAGGTGCATGGCTAGTGTGACATTCACCAAAGCAGTTCAGCCTAGCCTTGTCACTAAGATCTGAAAACTTGGGGTGCTCTTGGATAATAATACCTTTATTGTCATTGTACAACCTGTGTACAATAAAATTAAACAAGCCCCCCCCAAACACTCAATCTCTTATCGAACAACACACCACCTCGCAAGTCAATTTCGCTATGTTATTTTCCGTTCAACGGCTTAACAGATAGAAGCTATTTTTTAGTCTGTTGGTACGGCTGATTATACTTCTATATCTCCTGCCTGAGGGTAGAAGATTAAAGAGGTGATGGTGGGGGTGTGAGTCATCCCTGAGAATTTTTCTCGCTCTCCTAAGGCAATGATTCCCAGGTTCCAGTGAGAGTTAGGGAGGATCTTTTAAGAACACCACCCAGAGATGCCTGAAAGGGCAGTGAAAGAATATAGTGTAGGATAACCAAATTCTCCTTTGGCATTAGGGAGAGGATGTTAATAGGAAGAAGCATGGGCAAGTGTTGTGCTGGGAGAGAGCAGGGCACACAGGACTGAGGGAGCATCACTTGCTTTGCCTGCAGAGTAGCAGCATACAGCCAAGCCCACTTCTTCTGCCCTTACCATCTGTGTATACTCTGCCATGTTTATCCAGTGCTGTGAGATTAATGCTTCTCACCCTTCCACTCTTGTTCCAGACCTGCTGAGAAACAGAAATCAGAACAGGCCAATGCCCACCACTACCATGCAATATCAACAGGCCTGCTACATTTCCTCAAGCACCATAACCATTTTCTTCCTTGACTCCACTGCTAGGGCTGAAAAAGATGGGACAGCTGAAAAGGTGAGGGAGGGCAGTGCCAGATTTTAAGAGACATGTGCCCAGTGATACCAGTCTAAAGGGACTATGCATGTAATCCCTCACCTTTGGTCTGTCTATGTATCCCCATGAAGGCAGATTCCCTAGATGTTGCACACATAATACTGCAGACTCCCTTCCTTCTGATCCGTGTCTGAATCTCAGATTTCACGTTAACAAAAAGGCAATTATCGAGTTATTCTGTTATATCCAGAGGCCTGTTAGTAACCAGCTTTGACTATTTATTTCTGTTTAAAATATGTATAGATTGCCTTCCTGAGTATAACTCGTTCAAGGCAGTTTACATTATAAAATATAAATTAATAATACAACAGCATCAATTTTAAAATGTAAAATACAATGTTATTTCTACAAAACACCCCCAGTGAACCAGCAATAATAAAACAACCCACTCAGCCTACCAAATTCTCCAAAGCAAAATTATTATTTTTTATTTTAAAACCACAATATTTTATAATGAAAATTATAACAGCCCACAAGCGGATGGCTGTATACAGCATTGTAAAAGTGTATTCCTACAAAATTCCAAATACACATACCAAATACACTATTCCTACTCTTTCTACACAAAGCAGCACCATCCTTGCTCTGTAGGTGTGACGGGTATTGCCTAGCTAGCATGCACTTTACTGTCACGCACACACACCATTTTACCTCTATCACTTCCTGCTTCTGCCCCATTTCCAAGTGATGGGTGAAAACAGCCTTATGCATCCCAGTAGGTGACATTCTGATCAGCAGTCTGTGGCACAGGAGATAGGGGCAACATGAGCAACAGAGCCAGCTCTGAGAGGCATTTTAAACCAAGGGACAACCTACTCCCCGCCCCCCACCAAAGGCCATCAGTGTTTCTCAGGAGGGATTCAAGCACATGCCAAAACTTTAGGTTTGCACAATTCAAGTAGGTTAAAGCACTCTGTTACCTTAGCGCAGGGACCCAGGTGGCGCTGTGGGTTAAACCACAGAGCCTAGGGCTTGCTGATCAGAAGGTCGGCGGTTTGAATCCCTGCGACGGGGTGAGCGCCCGTTGCTTGGTCCCAGCTCCTGCCCACCTAGCAGTTCGAAAGCACGTCAAAGTGCAAGTAGATAAATAGGAACCGCTCTGGTGGGAAGGTAAACGGCGTTTCCGTGCGCTGCTCTGGTTCGCCAGAAGCGGCTTTGTCATGCTGGCCACATGACCCGGAAGCTGTACGCCGGCTCTCGGCCAATAAAGCGAGATGAGCACCGCAACCCCAGAGTCAGACACGACTGGACCTAATGGTCAGGGGTCCCTTTACCTTTACCTACCTTAGCGCAACAAATCCACTTTTTAAAAAAAGGACTTTGAAATTCATTTCCCTGTCACTTTCCTAACATCACAAAGTATGGGACGAGCAAATTGACAGGATGATATATAAACAACCCAAAGTCAAGTCAGAATGAGCACTCATTGTTGCATAACTGCCCCCAAAACAAAGCATAAAGTCTGTGCAAGTAAATCAATAGATAGGTCATTTGGTCAAAGCCCATTTATTTCCATCTGCTTTAAGGAAAACCCTCCAACCTGCAGTCCTATGATTCCCATCACTCCCAGTTGAAGACTTTCAGGTTGCACAAAGAAGGAACTTGGCCTATGACTTGCGGAAACTGATGCCAGTTATAGCTGACAGCAATGGGGTAGCACAATTTGTCACCAAGGCAAAAAAAAGTTATGTTCTGTTAAAGCACCCCCTTGAAAATAACCCATTCTGACCTATCTCGGTTCCTTGGGAAAAGCTGATTATCCTTCCTCTGGTTTATATTTTATCTTGTGCCAGGTTATCCCAATCCAAGCCTGGATTGAATTTCTAAAGCATGGTTAGAAGAAGAAGAGTTTGGATTCGATATCCCGCTTTATCACTACCCGAAGAAGTCTCAAAGCGGCTAACATTCTCCTTTCCCTTCCTCCCCCACAACAAACACTCTGTGAGGTGAGTGGGGCTGAGAGACTTCAAAGAAGTGTGACTAGCCCAAGGTCACCCAGCAGCTGCATGTGGAGGAGTGGAGACTCGAACCCGGTCCCCCAGATTAGAGTCTACTGTTCTTAACCACTACACCACACTGGCTCTCATACTGTTAGGTATGCTAAAGGCAACTGGATGCTCTACGTACTGGTCCCGGATCTCAGCTGGAACGCCAACAGGAGTAACGGAGACAACTGCTCTGCTATTGTGGTGTAAGATATACTGACGGCTGAAATGCAGCTTCTGACGGCGCCCCAGGTCAGGCTGGCACCACTCTGCGGGAAAGGAGGGAGGTAAGACTGGGGATCTGAGCCTTGGAACCTCCCATCCCAGTGTGTAGCACTGCTGTTTCTGAATTGATTGAGACTGCTTTATGTGGAAATCTGTGGGAAGCACAAAGTCCAGAAAGCCAGCAAGACAGAGACACCGATTCTGCTCCAAGACACCATGATTAAGATAACCAGAGTTCAGAAATGGAGAACTGATTGTAGAGCTACGGGGAGAAAGGACACCTCATCCAGCAATAAAGGAGTTGAGAATGTGTTATACTAGAATTTATCTTGTAAGAGATGACAGTTAACTGTGTTTAGAGACATTTAGGGAAAGTGCAGCTCATCAGAACTGAAATTGCAAGTAAACAGCATGAGTAACGGGTCTCACTAAAGACTTCTGGAATTGGTAATTTCAAGAGACATTTTTGCTTATCATTGTTTAGAGGTCACACATAATACAGTTATCATCCTCTTTCATGATGCAAATTCAGCATAAGCGATGTTTTTTCTAACTAAGAACAGACACTTGACATTCTACAGATAGCTGGAAATCATTAGCATTACAGTAGATACAAATTAGGCTGTGAGATTCTTGGCCAGCTTTGCAGCTTCATCTTAACAGCCTCACTGAGTGGGACTGGGACCTAACTTCTACATATGCTCAGGACCCAACTGCCTGGCTTTCCACTCTCACCAACACCAGGCAGAGCAGCAAAAGTGGAAATATACTTATTTTTCTGTGTGACAGAGGAAACTAATGGGAAATATTGAGATAGCAACTTTTTCAATATTTTTGGACGGTTTGGAGGACTCTGTTCAAGGCAAGGACACCAAGAAAAGCCGCCCAGAGCATCATAGCACACTTCACCAGAAGTGCAGCAGCATCTGCCACATTTGGGACCAGGGCTCTCCTAGGGGAGATTTGCAGAGCTGCCACCTCTACCGGAGCTGCCTCTGGACAGATATGTGTCAGCAAAGGCTTCCTTCAGGTGTTATATCAGGTCGCAGGGACATAGTTTGCACCCAAACTCAATCCTAGACTCCCCTCCTCCACTGAAGGAAAAGTGAATGTTGGACTTTGTGTTAAGCTCTTTTCCTACAGTGAGAAGGGGTGTTGCCCTGCCCAGTGATAATATTTTGCTACTGCAGGTACTAGGATCAGCCATAGCCAGGTGTATAAAGATGTGTACCGTCAGTATACTTAAAACAGGGGTCCTTATCCTGCAGTCTGGAGAGGGGTTTCCCTGTCTTATTTCCCTATCTATATGGCCATCTCTCTTATCTTCATTTCTTACCTACTGTTACAATCCAGCCCATTAAGCTTTCCTCCCTTACAGCTCTGGGTTGCCACATTACTGATCATAGTTCTCAGAGTTTATTCAGGCTTGAATATTAGCATATTGAGAGAGGTTGCCCAGCCCACTCAGGTAACCCCTCCTGAAGGATTCTACTTCCTGCCAGTAGAGCAAGTGGGCAGTGACAACCCATACTAAACATCTTTCACTGCAGGAAAACTGTCAGTTGCCATGAGATGTTGCAAGGCCTGATAGCACATTGCTTTTTTAACCACAGTCTCAAATCATGTTACCGGTACTTATAATATTTGGCTCCTAATTTGACATTATACACAAGTCTCTTACTTTACCATATAAAAAGGGGGCAGCCCCACCCCCCTTGCATTCAGCATATGTGATAAATGTTTTTTCTTTTTATAAATTACACATCTTTTAACTTGGAAGTAACTACAAACTTGAGATGTATGGGCTGGGATGGTGTTATTCTTACACAGTGAAGTCAGCTTTTTGCAGTGTATATGATTACAACACACCTGAGAGTTTCTGCAAGAATGGGCCAACTCCTCTCCTCCTAACACAAGCCCCCAATTGAGGCAGGTTGTTGAAAAGGCAACATAGTTTTCTGACCTCCATGCCATGATACTTCTAATCCCAGAGGTGTGACAGGCAAGAGACAGGGGGGCAATCCAATATTGTTCTCATCTGCTACTATCCGGTTGTCTTGTCAACCTCTCTCTGTGACAGAGTTCAAATGAAGGGCCACGGCAACTCCATGTTTAACTGGCTCGGGATCTGAGATGCCCACAGCGGACAGCGCTGCATATTGACATTTGCTTTTAAAACAGCTGATTAACAGCAAAGGACCAGGTATATATATTACCAGACTCAAAAAGCACCATACACAAGCTTTATAACCTCCATACATATATCAAATTTGTACCTCAGAGTTCCCCCCCCCACAACCCTTGTCCATAGCATTTACAAAGCTATGTATCCTTCAGCAAGTTAAACAGTATACCAGCAGTACTGCTCTGCACAGCTACACTTCTAATGGTTGCTTTTATTTTGATTATATATTTTGTGATTTTATATTTTGATTTTGTTCTGCCAACAGCCCTGAGACCAGGTATAGGGCAGTATATAAATTCAATAAATAATAATAATTTTATTACGTATACCCCACCCATCTGGCTGGGATTCCCCAGCCACTCTGGGCGGCTTACAGCATATATTGAAGCATAATAAAACATCAAACATTAAAAACTTCTCGATACATGGCAGCCTTCAGATGTCATCTAAAAGTCAGATAGTTGTTTGTTTCCTTGACATCTGAAGGGAGGGTGTTCCCACAGGGAGGGAGCCACTACCAAAAAGTCCCTGTGTAACTTCACTTCTGGAAGTGAGGAAACCAGCAGAAGACCCTCTGAGTTTATAAGCCTAGTCTATTCCCCAGCATGGGCTTGAGTCACTTGCAACATGCTAGTCGCTACTTCAATTCCATGTGAGTGTTTTTTTAACGGAGCAGTGCTGAAGCCCGTCGAAAAGGGAATGGGGAGGGAAACTGCCTGTCCATCAACAGCTCAGCCCAACCTCCCACTGGGCTTGTCCACACAACCTCTGTTCTTCTGAAGCGGGGACCGGGAGAGGAGAGCGCCTAACCCGCCCCGCGCAACTGGCTCACCCGTGTACAGGGGCCGGCAGTCGGCGGCGCCGCAGGCAGCAAACCCGACTCCTACACTGGCATAAGTCACGCGGGGAAACCGGCTCAGCTCCCGGTACAGGGCGCCCAGAGGAGGCTAGAAAGAGAGAAGAAGAGGCGTTCTTCCAGGGCAAATGGAGGCGCTTGCCCCGGCCGCACCTGCTCCCCAGCGCCCTCCTCCTTCCCTCCCCTGCTCCGCAGCCCCACCGTCTCTTCCGCTCGCTCCGCTCTGGAAGCCATCGCCCTGGAAGCCCCGCAAAGTTTCCCCGAAGCAGCCCGAGAGGCTCTTGTCCCGAGGCAGCAGGGCGGCTCCCTTTCTAGGGCAGCCACAGCGCACGGGCGGGAAGCGGGCGGCGCCGACAGCGATTGGCCGGGCGGGGAGAGGGGGCGGGGACAGAGCCAGGCCTCTGCTCTTGGTTCCCCCTGGAAAGCCCTGCTGGGAAGGCCCAGCCGAAGGGGTGGCGGCCTTTCTTGTCTCCGATCCTTTTTTTCCAGGCAGGCGACTAAACTTAAAAGATACACGCGAAGGGGAGGCTTGTGTTCATCACAGCTGAGGGATCGACGGCGCTGTGTCTGACCCCATCACTGAGAACTGACTGTATCGGGGTCTCCCTCCCTGCCCATAATAAAAGCAACCCCCAACAACAAAGTTTTGCTTCTTTTTTCCCTCATAACCATTCACTCACTTCAGCTGACCTGCAGGGTTGCTGGGTACGTGAGAACCACGCTTGCACGCTGCCCTGCCGCAAGCTGCTTGGAAGGGCGAGAGTAAAACAATGTGATGAAGGCGGGGGAACTGCACAGGTGGCAAGAACGCAATTACACAGAAGAAGCTCGAACACCAGCGCTACTGTGAATAAAACTAGCTCCTAGCTGCAGACCCCAATCTCCATTATGTGTCATAGTCCTCCGCTGTGAGGGAACCTGGTGTTATATATATCTGATAAGCTCATGCTGCCTCACCCACAACTGCGCACAATTTAACAAGTCATACCGGTGTGTGCATCTCCCTCAATACATTTTCTCAACGGAAGGTCAATCCCCTGGAAGCAGCAGCAGAACTAAGGGAAGGTGATGGGATCAGGGTGGTGGTTTCAGCAGTGATCTCCTGGCAATATTTCATTTGTTACATTTTCATTTACAGGCTATGGAGAACGCAAAGGATGCAACCAATTACTCTTATGCAGCACTGCTGAAAAAGCAGTGGGATACGGGAGGCAGACTGTGAATATAGGAGATTCAAGCTAAATTGTAGCTCTGTTCACTGTCCTAAGTGGACAATTTAACCAACGGAACACAGCAGGAGAATCAAAATACATTTTCATCTGACCCAAGCCCTTGGAAAGAAAAGGGCAAAAATACTGGGAAATTGTGGAGTGATTAACCCTACACTATCTTCTATTTAGTAGGAATTAAAAATCTTGGCTCCCACCACAAATGCAAAGTGGCTATCTTAACAAAGGAATGAAGAACCTTTGGCCCCTACAGGGACGCCCTACCCATTGGCCATGATAGATGGGGGTGAGGAGAGCTGGAGTTCAACAACAATCTGAGAGCCACAGGCTCCCAACCCATGACAAAAGTGGTTGTCTTTCAAATGGAGGTATTCTTCTTCTTTGGCAATCACTCGTAGCCAAGTAGGATGGCCTTCCATAAACATGGTTTTAACAGTGTGTCCAAAAGTGACTGTGGAGGCCAATTCTGGATCCACACGTCCTTCCACAGTGGGGACATAGGCTTCCGGGTGGGAGTTGATCATGGTGAGGGTTTGCCAAACGTGCCTTCCTCTTAGTACGTTTCTCCCTTTTGTCCTGAATTTGAGCATCTTCAAAGCCCAGGAGGTATTAACAATACCTAGCTAATCTGTCTTGAAGGTTTCTGGCTACTTTGGGGGTTATTTAAAGGAGAACTGAAGGAACAGGTGAACAGGAACTTTAACGGGATGTATTTGAAAAGAATGGTGGTAATTAGTGATACACTCAAGTACATTAATATCAGATGTCCTCCTGCTCCATTTAAGTTTTCTTAAATGGATAGATAAATAAAATAAAAAATTCTTGGATTTTCAAGAATTCAAGGCTAATTAGACATTCTATGGCCTTTTAAACTGGCACGTGTTGTTTTGTTTGTTACTATGTTTTGGGTTTTTATATTGTAAACTGCCCTGTGATCCTTGGATGAAGGGTGGTATAGACATTTTAATAATAATAATAATAATAATAATAATAATAATAATAATAGAAGGGGCAAATTGACAAGGGATGGGAGAAAGTGATTGAAAATAACAAGAATGTTAAGGTGGCTATTGATAGTCCATCCCTCAGTTCCCAACAAACCAGCAGCAGATAGGGTAATGGGTCTCTGAATTCCCATTCTACTCAAGAGAAAGACTAACTGTAGAGTCTACTTCCATGATAATGTAACAGGAAGCACCAGAGAAAACAGTGCCAAGAGAAAAATGATATAGCAGAGTGTCAAGCAGGAATTTGTCCTGAGACAACACAGCATGAGAGGTTCATATGCACTATGATCAGTTTGGGATTTAGTTCCTGGTGACATCTGTAGCTATAAGCTGGATGGGAGGAGTTCTGAAGAGCAAAAGCAATAGTTGAGCATTACATCCCACAAATCCTCTTTGTGAAGTACCTCTTTTTCCTTGAGTCAAAAAATTGCTAGTACTTTTATCTCTTCTTTAAAAAAAATATCCAGTACTCTCCAATAAAGTTTGCATCTCAGTAGTTGACAAGCCCCAGTTGTTCCCAATCTCTATAAAGAATTACACTTTGCAAGTCAGCCTCTCAAAAGTCAGGAGCGAGAAGTCTTAGACAATCAGGTGTGTTTTATTTACTTTTGCAGCAGGAGTCTTTGTAGTTCACCTGTTGTCCCCAAAGACTAAGGCTAAAGACAGAGATTCAAAAATCAGTACCCAGCACCTGACACCTCCAAATAAGCCACCTGCTATGGTGGAACTACTTATCAGAGGGCAAGATCTGACAAAGTGTGTGATGAAGGTGACCTCTGCCATGTACTTATTCACGTTCTGGACGACATGAATACCAGAGTAACCAATCCCTATGGTGGCTGTTTGGAATTGAAGTCCCTTGGATTATGTTGGCTGGCCATGCTGCTTATTAGTATGGAAGTGGGTTACAAAAGGAGTAGGCCAGCTTCTGTAGTCATCATTTCAGGTGCTGGATCAGCCAGAGTGCAATATTCATGAAACCGTCTGCCTCGGCCTCCACACCAGAGAGCGAATGGTTATTGCCCGGATAAAGCAGCATCCTAGAAAGAGAGAGACACAAATATTAGGTGTAATGTGGTTATTTTTCACACTACTCTCTCTTGCCAGACCTTCTGCCCACACACAATTCTCCCCTCCTGACCCAGTCACATATATTTCTAGCCTCTTGACCACCACCCCTTTGTCCCTATAGAGCCTCCGTTCAGCCAGCTCCTTTGCATTATTTGCCAAGTTTGCCTATTATGCTTACCGGGTTGGGACACCCTTGGCCTTGAGAGCACGGTAATACTCCAAGCCTTGCTTGGGGGGTACACGTCTATCTTCTTCTCCTATCATTAAAAGAACAGGTGTCTGAACCTAAGGAGGAAAAAGGGCAAAGATATCAAGGCAGGTGGAAAAACCAAAGCTCTGAAAATGAAGTAGCGAAATCATGGAGTTCTTGGACCAATGGATGTGGAGAAGGAAGGTCTGTGTGTATTGTACCTTGTCAACGTATTGCATAGGTGAACAAAGCAGCATCTCTGCCCCTTGGCTGGGATCTGGGAGGGCAGTCTGGTCGTACGGTAAGCCAGCCTCCGTCAGGCACCTAGGAGCAGCAGCACAGCAAGTATCAAAACAGAGGGAACGGGAAGCAGAGAGCAGGAATAAATGGAAAGTTCTTCCAGCTGACAGGTGCAGAAAGCGGAGTAAACCCTGTACATTGGGACCAGTGCATTTTATGAAAGTGCAGAATATAAATGGGTAAATAAATAAATTAAAACTATGGAATATAGTGATGGTCACCAACTTGGATGGTTTTAAAGGAGAATTCAATTAATTCGTGGTGTGTGTGTGTTAAGACTATCAATAGCTACTAGCTGGTGGTACGTCCCTGAATACCAATTGTTGGGAACCACCTTGGGAGAGTGTTCTTGCCCTTGGGTCATGCTTGAAGGCTTCCCATCAGCATCTGGTTGGTCGCTGGGAGAACAGGATGCGGGAGTGTATGGGCCTTCTTGTGTCCTCATTACAGCAGCCACAGGCATGAAGGAGAAACTGCAGCTGCTCAGGCTGCCTTTGGTACGCACCAGTCAGGGATGTCAGTGCTTCCGACCATGGAGGCCACGTTGACCACGGGATTCCTGGCCACGCAAGCCTTGTAGGTGCCAGGGTATTGGCCGATGAGATGGCAGGATAGGAAGCCTCCATGGGAGCCACCAAGCACAGCCACTCTCTGTGGATCCATCAGTTCCTCCTGTAGCACCTGTTCCACACAGAACTGCAAAGAAGACGGTGGGTGCAACAGTACCAAGGTGAAAAAACAGCACTGCAGCATCTTCCCAACAGTGAAAAAATCTATAGCTCCACCCCCCCCTGCTTGCCCTGGAAAGGGGGATTGCAACCCTCTTACCTGCACATCCTTGACATCCTGACTGCCCACTTTCCCTGGAAGGGAGTCCACACTGTCCTGGCCAAAGCCTAGTGATCCTCGGTAATTCACTTAGGGAAGGGAGAAAAACAGGCTCATTGAGATCTCCAGTTCTTTGCTAGGCCTGAGCTCCCTGCTCTCCAAGGAGATGTCACTCTGCTCAGACAGGTTGCAGAATCACTGGGCAGGAGGATGCTTCCTCTAATGGAAGGATGATACCATGGCAGGAATCTCCAGCTCTCACTACCTGCTACCTGAACTTGACTACTGCCACCCATAGCAGCTCCTGCACCCGAAAGCACAACCACTGCTTTCCAGAAGGGCGAGAAGCCTTTCTTGTGCCATTCCTCCTCCAGTGCCACTCCCCTAGCACACCTGTTGAGCAACTGAGACACACTGGACTAGACAGGAAAAGGCCAAGCGATTTGGACCACATTGCAGTCATTTACCGCTGTCATGGGAGAGGATCCATTGACAGTCCAGTCTCCTAATTGTGATGCCCTATTCTAAGATAAACTGAGACCCCAGCAGCCCACTGGGTGACTGAGAATGCTCTGGGCCACCACTTACCCAGCAGCACAGCAAACCCCATCCGACAGAGCAGTGCTGGGTACAGCATCCAGCTGGTGGTGAACACTGAGTGTGGGCCTCCTGCAAAGGAGAAGATGGGAGTGCCAGTGAGATGAAGGGCGAAGGAATCACCCTGTGCCTTGAATGAGGGGAAGGGAGGGATGGAGACCAAGCACTTACCATGAGGTGACACCACTAATGGAAACTTGGCCTTCCTTGGCTCCTGAGTGGGCCGGAGTAGGATGGCTTCAAAACTGAGGCCCGCTGTGAGGAAAGACCACAGTTTGCAGATCTGGTGAAAGTCCGGCACAAAGGCCTAGATTCAACTAACCCAGTGCACTCACAGAAGTCAACGCAAGGGCTCCCACTAGAGCAGCAGGCCTTTCCCCCTATGCTTCCCTCCAATCTGCTGTGAGAGGTCAGGAGAACTTCCCAGAACAATACACAGGGGAAGGAGAAGAGGATAATTCCATCCCCTTGCAATGGCAGATCTAGCGTTAAGTGAGTGGTGTCCATTTCCTCCCACAATCTGCATATCACAACCTCAATGCCCCAATTTCTTCCCCGGCTCAAAGCAGGGAATTAAATCCTCTGATCTCTGGCGATGTCTGTCCAATTCTTCTTCTCTGGGCCCTTACCATACTGGGGGTTGTCTTGTTCTGGAGGAGGCTGCAGGGTACGGACATCCCAAGAGATTTCTTGAATTGGGCTGGCTTCTTCCAGGCACACCCAGTGAACTTCAGCTTCCTTGCCAGCAGGAGGCAGGAAGGCCACCATCTGCAGCAAGAGGACATAGAGGAATCCAGCACCACTGGAGCAGATCTCTCTTACGCGGACCGCACAAGGTCACCCAGAACATGAGGATCAGAGCATGCCCCCTAAATAGCAGCACACGTCAGATATTTGGAAAGAAAAAAAATAGGAAGCCCAATGGAAATATTGGGGGGGGGGTCAATGTTGTGTTGTGTCCCTGGGCTCTTAATCATCACACACTGCACTGCCAACAATACTTGACCCTACAGCCTCTGTGCTGTTTCAGCTTTGGCTGTAAAAATCTGTACTATGGGCAACAAAACATGATTCCCAGTGCCTCATATTTTGCCCTCATCAGAATTCCCCCCCCCCAAAAAAAAGAATCAGTTAAGCACATAACTAACAGGATGTTGCATCCCGGCCACAAAGTTTGTGCAATCACAGCCAAGCAAGTTTTTGACACAAGACGAAAAAATAACTTTCCAAGTTGAGGATAAAAGGGCCCTGACTAATTTGATACAGACCAGTTCCTAAGTCAAAGTCTACAGGCTTGATCTATTTAATATTTGGGTAATCCTAAGCAAAATGTAAAGTGACAGAAAGCACAGGAAGTATTGTTTCAGAATTACTGCAACAAGCAATTCTGAGGAATGTCAAGCCCAGGTCCCTCTGCCAAACCTTTGGTCACTGGACACTTACAAGCATGGGAGGGCAGTTTGGAGTGGAGAATCTGGCCACCAGCAGATCTCGGTCGACAGTGAGCAGGGCCCAGCTTCCAAGACGGGAACCTAGGTTAGTAAAAGAACAAAGTTTTTTCTCTTCCCCCGTATTCTGTGCTCAGGTGGAGCGTGCAGCCCTCACCGCTTTGTTTCTGACCTGGTATGTTAGCATTTGATCACTGAAGGCCTGGGCAAGCTGGCCTGATCCGAGCAAAGCTTTGGGGCAGAGAAAAGCTGACTTGATGTATGGGAAAATATATAAAAATGGACGGAATATGCAACACAATGGGTTGCATCCAGAGAAGCCCTCCCGCTTGTGCAATGGAAGTTCACCTCACTCTCCCCCCCCCATTGGCTTCAGGGCTTGGGGGAACTCCCAGAATAGATTTGGGAGGGGGTTGTTGTGGGGTAAGGAGATAGGGAAAGGTCTGTTGTGCAAACAGTCATTCTGCAAGTGTTATGACTTTGTTGGATGCATCCCAATTTCCAACTGCTGACGGCTGGAACCTGAACTAAAATTAAGAATGCAGCATTGGCAGAATTTGGAGAGGGTTGGAGGAGAGGGGAGGTACATGTGAAGCAAAGGTCAATAGAACAATGGGGGGTGTTCACATTGGATGATCAGTGGGCATTAAGAAACTAGGATAAAGATATTGGCTTGGGATGCATCTTTCACCCAAATGCTTACAAAGGCAGTATAGCACAATACTAAAAAGGGTGGAGAAAAAGCAAAAGATAAGCAAGTGAGGACACCAGATACAATTATCTCCAACTGGGCCAGCTGATGACAAAGGTCTGAAGAATTCCCTGAACAACAGACTGCAAGATCGCATGTCTGTTCTCTTGGAACAGCTTTGCCCCAAACGGATTAAACAAATTAGGACTCACTTCTGCCAGAAGATCAGAGGATTGCAGTGGCAGGACACAGCACAGACTGCAGTTACTGGAAGGAACTAATTATGGAGGGCCAAGTTACGGAGTTTGCTACTTACCCTTGGTGAGAGAGCACACACTGCCTGACACTGTATCAACTACAATCAGCTCCTAGAGGAAAAGACAGCATGAGAGAGATCTACTCTCAGTTGCATCCAGAAAGCACCTTCTCACACAAGCTGTTCTGCAATTCATCAATGGACACACACACACACACACACACACACACACACACACACACAAGGTTCCACAAGATTTGCACCACAATCCCTTCACCACACTATTTGGAATGAGCCAAATGTTCAGATGATGCTATAATCCTCTGCTTTGTTATGTGGATCCATGTGAGATCCCCATGAAGCTTAAAGATATTAGATGTGCTGATTCAATTTGCCCGTTGCCAAATAAAGCCTTCGACTGGAGGTGCCCTTTGTGCTTAGTCTGCCCGAACTACCCCTGGCTTCAGTCTGAAGCTCAAGGTACTCTACGCTTTGTTCTTACCTGCCTGCTACGTTGAATTGTGTCCAGCACAACCCTCTGGCTGTCTGCTGCCCAGCAGCGCTCTGACAGTGCTGTGCTATAGATCCCAGTGAATTCACCTGTAAGAGACAAAGTGCCTTCACTGAAACAACAGCTGCCCTTCTGGTGGAAAACACAGGGATGCCCCTGGGCCAGGAAGCCACATGATAAGCCCCCTTCATGGATGCCAGCCATGAAATTCTGACACCAAGGCAAAAAAACAAAACAAAAACCCAACTGGCACTCCCCAGAGTGGTAAAAATGATAAAAAATAAATTCAATTATTGGCAATTTCCTGCCCTTTCAGGGTAACAAAAATGATAACAATCTGCCACCTATAACGAGTGACGTCACCCTGCCTAATGAGAAGGTCAGCCGTGATGCTGTCTCTCTTCATATAAATCCCAAGGCCCCCCATCCCTCTTTGCAGCCAGTCCCCATGATATTCCGCAGCCAGGATCTGCCTACTGAGCCTGCTTTTCTAATGGCAAAGTGGATGTGGATTCTGAATTCCTGAAAAAAACTGGCAAAAGATTCTGCAGAAAAATACTTGCTGAAGACACAGAACCTAATTGCTATTGCTGATTCCAAACTTGAGGCAGGCAAAGAAGCTGCTTCTGCTTCTAATAAATAATAATAATAATAATAATAATAATAATAATAATAATAATAATATTTTTATTATGTATGCTCCACTGGCTGGGTTTCTCCCGGGGGGCTTCCAACACATATAGAAACATTCCAAGGGATGCTTCCAGAGACACCCTAACAGAGAAGGTGCCATGAGCAGCCTGTGGTTGGTTTTCATGTTTTCCCAATCCTCAGGTCTTTTCCCTACTGCCCCAGAATCTCCTCCTTTCGTTCCCCCTTAACACCACCTTGCTTCTCCCAAACCATCCCCAGCCCTGTAGGCGGATTTCACATTCTACACTCCTGTAGTTATCGCAGTGATAAATGTTGGCCATTCTGAACAAGATACGTGACTGTGCGTGATATACAGCGGTTCTAACGTTTGGATTCGCTTGTTGTTGAACATGGAATGCTTGGCGCACCCACGGGGTTCCATTGGATCCCATCAAACACCCCACGGCACACCCTGGGAGCTCAATCACGGTTGTAATACACACCTTGGCTCTGCCGAGGCACAATCTCCACCACGACGGACGTGAGCTTTGTGTACCAGTCGTACTGGGGGGGAAAGAGATCAAAAGGCATCAGAAAAGGATGTGGCAGTGCACAGCTTCCTGCCCCACAAATATTTTATAGCATCAAGACATGCTTCACGGAGGTGCTGAGGTGGCCTGATGTGATAGTTCTGGGTGGACAATGACAGGCCTTGGTTCTCCTTATGGTCTCACTGAGGAGTCCTGCCTCAATTCCTCTGACCAAGCTCTCCTAGAAGCAACCCTCATAACCCCTGCCAGCAAATATGGATTCCCCACTCTAGTTGCCAACAAGGCAGAATTAACTCGGGCTCATGCAGAGCTTTGCCTGATCTCTCACACATCAGTTTGGCAAAGGCCAAAGAGCTCAGTGACTCGTTCACAAAGCTGCCAACAGGACTTTCTGCATGGGGATTGGGCCCACTTCCCTATCTGCAGAAGTGGCCTCCGATTTGCATACAATTTGGGCCATATGCAAATACATACAAATTGACATTCTCTTCCGTGGGCAGGGAGGAGGACCCAACAATAAATCAGGGGCCACACACAAGTAATAAGATGTCTGGCAGGCAGAAGGCCAAAAGCTGGAACTTTCCCTATAATTGTGTTTCTGTCCTAGAAAATATGTGACCTGTTGAATTTCTACCCGACAGTGCCAACTCCAAACCAGGCAAAAACCTCAATTTTCATGAGCTGTAACACATTGTGATTTGCTTTTCCCTGGTGTGTATGTGGCTAATATTTCTCTACGGCGCTCATCAGTCATTCACAACTGTGACTGTACTCCTTTAGCTACAGCACAGAAAGACAGGAGCCGGCTCATTTCTTACAAAGCAGTGGGTTAGACTGATGCCTCCGCATTTTGCTTCGTAACAGCCTTCTTTCTGAAAAGGGCTAGATATTTACATTTTTCAAAATGAAATCTCAAGAGCCTGGGTCCCCTGCTACCTCTGGGCCCAGTTCAGAAGTGTTCCTTGTGCCTTCACCTCCGGAGTCTATATAGAGGGCAGGAGCTTATTCGTCTCTCATGCAAAGACTCAAGGCTCAAAAGCAATACTCACCATGCAGAGACGGCTGCACTGTTGGTGAGGCCCAGATGCTGCGTTCTCCAGGTACACAATGCGACACTGGTCTGGGCTCAGGCGTGGGGACCAAATGGCTTTGTTGTCGTCTGATAACAGCTCTGCAATGGGAAGGGAGACAATGAATTAAGAGAGAGGACTGAGAAGTCACTGCATGGCTGATAATGATGATGATAAAACAGGAAAACATGTCTCACCACAACGACCACCTGTCAGGTCCACATAGAAGATAGCTGATCTGGAAGGAAAACCACAAAACAGAAGTGGGGGTTACATGGGAGAGCACCCCGTGAGACTGGCTAAGCGGTTGGGGGCATCTATCTTCTCCCCACAGGCTAGTGTCTCACTCATCACCCGGACAGGAACATAAACAGGAATATTATTATTATTTATTACATTTTTATACCGACCTTCATCTGAGGATCACAGGGTAGTTTACAATATAACATCACAAAAATACATAACATAGTAACAAACAAACAAACAAACACATACACAAACACACACACAGTTTAAAAGGACAGGGTGAAGAGGCGACTTCTTCCTGATGGGGCAGCAGGGTGGTTCCCAAACAGAAAATGGGCAAGTTCTAGAATTGAAAAGGGCCCAAGTCCAATCTGGGTGCCTACTTCATCTGCAGGAAGCCACACAAGCTCCTCCATAGCCACAAGACCACATCCTCCATGGCTACAAGTGCTGTTTTGCAGGCACACAGAGCACCTCCAACCCCAAAGACCCCAGAATGTTTGTAGGCCCACTCCCCCCCAAAAAAAGTTGGTCCCTCATCTATCTAATATAGCCAATCCCACTTGGATTCTTACTTGTCCTGGTAGGAAACTTACCTGCGATTGGTGCAGTACCTCAACCCTAGGCGGAAGGGCTCGTGCCACCAGCCTGTGAACACCACCCCAGTGTCACCTGGAGCCCAGAAGGCCTGGGGGAGAAGGAGATGCCACGTCAGGTGTGGAGAGGCAGGCGGGTGACTCTAGCACATCTCCAGCATGCGGGGGTAAGATAGGTTGGAAGACAAGAGCGGGTGTATAATGACCCAACTAATTTCTACCATGGAAAAGGTAAAGGTAAAGGGACCCCTGACCATTAGGTCCAGTCATGTCCGACTCTGGGGTTGCGGCGCTCATCTCGCTTTATTGGCCGAGAGCTGGCGTACAGCTTCCGGGTCATGTGGCCAGCATGACAAAGCCGCTTCTGGCGAACCAGAGCAGCGCACGGAAACGCCGTTTACCTTCCTGCCGGAGCGGTTCCTATTTATCTACTTGCACTTTGACATGCTTTCGAACTGCTAGGTGGGCAGGAGCTGGGACCGAGCAACGGGAGCTCACCCCGTCGCCGGGATTCGAACCGTCGACCTTCTGATCAGCAAGCCCTAGGCTCTGTGGTTTAACCCACAGCGCCACCTGGGTCCCCATATACCATGGAAACCTGGAATTAAATGGATGGGGAACACCCCCTGGCTCTTGCCTTGGAAGATAACTTTGAAATTATCTTTCCAGGAGGGCAGCATCTTGGCTGGCAAGCACAGAGTCCCTCCCACTATATCCTAGCCATTTTGGCACAGCTATTATAGTATCGGAGTTAACAGGCAACACCAAGGATGATGCCACATGGTTTCTGTTTCAGACACCAAACTTGTGGAAATCTTCTGTAAGTTGCTTTTAGAGCCCCTCCTTGGGGCTTGAAGGCAGAAGGCAAGTATTTAAAATAAGTAAATAAAAATACCCTTATCCAACTGGGCTTAACTGGGTGCCAACCTTCTCCCTCAATTATCCTATACTGACCTGCCCAGGGGAGATGTGCTCTGGAACACTCTCCAGGACCGAAACGTTGTTGCTCTCAATGTCCAATACACACAGCACAGGGGTGCTTTTAGCCACCAGGGTCTCCCCCCAGTCTTCGTAGAACACAAACTGCTCTCCCTGGGAAAAGCAAAGAGAGATCCTGATGCAGAGGCAGCTCGAGTGACAGCAAAGGGATTCTCACCTGCCTGGGAGATTGCCAGGGCCCGCATCACTGGTTTTTCAACTTGGCGTCAGTCAAGCTCTTCCCACTTCCTGAAAAGTGAGCAAGCCGACACGCGCATTTGCTTACAAACTCCGCACTTCCACTTGCAGGCACGTCACCCTTGGAGGCGACTGCTCCCTCAGAGCCAACTGTTTAAGATGCAAGCATTAGCTTTACTGCATTTCAGGTATAAGTGTAATTGGTAGTGCATTGCCTTATGAACAGAGCTGCTTTGAGTATGGGAAAAAATGGCAAATGGTGATGATGCAGAGAAACTGAAATACTGGCCCGCAGGACACAAGGCAAAGCAGAAGTTCATTCTACCTTAACGGCTTTATCTCGTCGCTCTGTCTTGGCCAGCTCCTCTTCGCTGCTCAGCTCGGGGGCTTTTGGCTTAAAGAACGACTCAGCCTTGGGGCGCTTCTTCTCCGCCACGTAGAGAAGGTGCGTCTCAGAGTGTGACCAGGCCAAGCAGCCAAATTGGTCTGGGGCAGGGAACAAGACGACAATAGATTTCACTGACTGACCTCAATCAAAAATGCAATGACCAGGTGGGCCCAAGATGTGGGGCACGCAATTATGCTAAAAGATTGGGAAACACTATTGAAAGTCAACATGAAATTTACAGCCTCTTATAATATTAGGGAGAATATGATGAAAATGTTCCACAGGTGGTACTATACCCCATCCAGATTGGCGAAAATGTATAAAAACCTTACGAATGTTTGTTGGAGGTGTGGAGCAAATAACGGAGATATGATACATATGTGGTGGACATGTTGTAAGATCAAGAACTTTTGGGGATTGATATATGACGAACTAAAAAAAATGCTGGGAATAACGTTTACCAAGAAACCGGAGGCTTTTCTACTAAGTATTCTGGAAAAGGATATACCAAAGAAATTAAGAGAGCCATTCCTTTATGCTACAGCTGCCACTCGAATCCTAATAGCTAAGAATTGGAAAAACCAAAACGTACCAAGTACTGTATTACCGATTGGCAAATCAAGTTGCAAGAATTCGCAGAATTGACACAACTAACAAACTCACTCCGAGGTAACTCGAAACAAAAATTTGCAGACAAATGGGACAGCTACCGAAGATATGTACTAAAACTTACAAAAAAACAAATACCTCTGCCAGCATTCGAGGGTTAATTGTGAGACCAATTGACAGGTTAAACAAGGGATTAAATATATATATTAAAAAAGCTTTGAGAATGTAGAATGATAAAAAAACTGAGAAATAAGGAATATTTGTGTACATTCAAATTTAAGAAAACTTATGCAAAGGGAGGTGACAGGAAGTCTTTTATAATAATTTTTTTCTTCCCTTTTTTCTTTCCTCTTTTTTTTCCTCCTTTTTTCTTTTCTCCTCTTTCCTTCTTTTTTGCTTCCTTTCCTTCCCCCCTCTTTAATGTGGGGGAAACAGGGGGCAGGGAACGAAGTGGAACTTACGATTTGTTAGGATTATATTGACTAATGATTTAAGGTGAGCACAAGCTATCTATAGGAGAATGTAAGTAGAACTTAAAATAACAGACGAAAAATCAAGATGTATATATTAAGTGTTTATTTAAAATAAGATTTAGCTGTGAATTTCGCCTCTGTAAAAGGGACTTTCCACTTTGTCTTATTTGTTTTTTTGTATGTGTTCAACTTTTTTGTATGTCTATAAAAACTTAATAAAAATAATTAAAAAAAACAAAAACAAAAATGCAATGACCAGAAGCATTCCTAGGTTTTCCAAGTCCCCTTTTCAAACGTGACAAAAATGACTTCCCTTATCAGTGATATCCAAAGACACCCTACCACCACCAGCACTCCAGGAAAGGAAAAGAAATCTTTCCTTGAAAGATCCTTTTCTGCAAGGAAAGGATGAATGTTGGGGCCTAGCTATCCTCTTGCCTCTTGCAAATGGAAACAGAGCTGCAAGGAAATCTCACCGTCCTCATACACTTGGCCATGCTTCTCCAGGGCTGTCAACTCGATGCTCTTCACCTTGCGGTTCTTTTCCCACACCTGTGGGAGCAGACACATGGCAGATGTAGTCTCTGAACCCCTTTGCTTATGTGCCCAGTGTCTTCTCAGAGACCGGACCTATTCTGAGTCACATGAAAGAGCCACAAACTGGCCCCTTTCCTTTCAAACAAAAAGAAGCAAAAGCCACTCAAGTCAGAGCTGCCATACAACTGCCTCCCGGGTTGGAAGCGTGACGGATAGTTTGAGAATCACTGAGCAAACGGGCCAAATATGAAGCCACGTTGCTCTGGGAATGAAGGGGCAGAGCATCTCTGGAAGGTCTGTCTTACACAGGAGAAACGTATTAGAGAGCCAGGGTATAAGTCTCTTCTCTGAGCTTTCTTCAAGCCAGCTATATATACCTCTAGGAACTGTTTCTCTTCGCCTTTGGTGTTGCTAGTCTTTCGTAGAACAGCTTTCTGTGCTCCACTGGGAGAGTCCCGACTGAGCAGCCTAAGAAGGAAAACAGCATGGTTAGCCTAGGAAAGATGGCTTTGGTCAGGCACAGGCCAGGACGAAGAAGGTGCCAGAAAGGAAGGCAGCTCAGACTGTGCCCATCCTTCCAGGACAAGCAGGAGACATGAGGCCCTCCAGGTGTTGTTGGGCTCCCCACTCCCCATCAGTTCAGATCACTGGCCATGCTGGCTATTCCTGAGGGGAGCAACCCCTCTGTCCTGGGAGAAATAGCCAAGGAAGGGGTCCTGCCGCTGCAAAGGGCAACAAACAAACACCACACACAAGCCTTACCCAAGAGGCTTTGGAAGCACACCAAGCTAGGATATTGAAAGGGATGGATGGGTCGTGTGGATCATCTCCATTGTCATTTCGTAATAAAGTAAATGTATGGCAATACATATAATGTATTAGAACAGGCATAGGCAAACTCGGCCCTCCAGATGTTTTGAGACTACAACTCCCATCACCCCTAGCTAACAGGACCAGTGGTCAGAGATGATGGGAATTGTAGTCCCAAAACAGCTGGAGGGCCGAGTTTGCATTAGAATTGCATTGTATTGTTTGTTAATACAATTGCATTGTATTAGAAGAACTACATCACCTTCCATGTTTCCCCAGGGCAGGATGACACAAGAGAGAGCCTTTTTAATTGTGGTGCCACAGCTGTGGAACACCCCTTCCAACCAAGGCCTGCTTATCTTTAGTAAGCAGTAAAAACTGGGATTTTCCAGAAGTTGCTGCTCAATAAGTATATGCTGCTGGGCAGGTTTGCAGGTTTATCATTCTCTGTGGCTTCTGACAGTGCTAGATATTGCAGATTAGGGCACTTAACCATTGTTTTAGTGTTCTGATTTTCAGTCAGCTGCCTTAGAGGCCCCATAGGTCCAAAATTATGGACTCTCAAATTTTTTTTTTTTAAAAAGCAGTCTGATCTCATTAAAGGATTCGGATTGTTTTGGTGCAGAACATGTATCCCTGGAGGTTCAAGGCTATGCTGATCCTTGGGAGACCCCCTTCAGCACAAGGCTTTGGGTAGTGATCTGCTGTTTCTGCAGAAAGCGTGGTGAAACACAACAAACAAGAGACTTACTCTCCCTTGATTTCCGTGCAATTGCCAGAGGGGCTTGAGTACACGATGGAGTGGCTGTCATGGAAGATGAGGTACTGATGGCAGAATTTTATATTTTCAGCTCTTTCCAAGTCTCGCTGAGACCACTCTGTAAAGGGAGGGAGAGAACTCAGTTTCTGTCCAGTCTACCACAGAAAGAACCAATCTTCCTCTACTACAAAAAATCCCAACATCACTGTCCCATCCTCCTCTTCCCCCAACTATTTCAGGCAAGGCCAGGAGCAGACAAGAGGAGCCTCCCCACACAAGAGACTTGCCTGTCAACCTACCTTAATATATTTCCAACACCAGTCAAATAACTTTATTTTCCCATGTCTAAAGTTATGATTTCATCCTGGTTTGACTTCTGCAGATTTTATTCCATTGCCCCCCCCCCCCATTTTACATTGATTTGTTGCTGCAAAAAATATTTTATTTACTTTCTTACATTTATATCCCACCTTTCTTCTGTCATGGTTCCCAATGTGGTTGGCAGGTGGTCTCCCATCCAAGCACTAACCATACTCAGGCCTGCTTAGCTTTAGCAAAGCAGTGACCTCATGTGCATTCAGGCCATACCCAGGGACCTGTTTTAATGTGATTTGTGACTATGTAATGATGCGGATTGTAGTTTGTTTTACTGTTATATTTGGTCTCTCTCTGTGCGTTTAAAATCCCATTAAGCTGCCCAGAGAACTTCAGTTATAGGGTCACCTATATATTGAATGTATGCATAAAGGCCCATCACGCCCATTCCTGGTTCATGGTCAAGAATGCCAACAGCACTATCTTTGGGCTTTATTTATTTCTTATGATCATCAGAGGAAGATGAAAGTTGGTTTGATACTGAAGCACAGGACCCAGCCAGTCAAAGCCACAGAAATCCTGGTGCTGACAGCTAGTCTCCTGGTTTATCGTGTCAGGAGTGATGGTTCAAGGCAAGGCAAAGAAAAATGTACTCATTGCTTCTCATGAGGCACCCCAAAGTGAATCACAATATAAACACGGGTCCCAACTAATGTTGGCAACTATGAGGAGAGGATTTACCTGTGTAAACGTTGCAGTATTTCCCACCATACTGAGTTGTTACCTCTGGCCCAATAGAGGCACTGGAAAGAGATGGGAACTGGCTAAGCTCACGATACAAAGCAGCTATCTCCTCTGCGTCATTCAACAACTGCACAATAAAAAGAAAGAAGCAACATAATTAGTTGGGACCAACTCCAGGTAAAAGTAACACAAACATGCTTGCAATTAGCCCTTTGCTCAGGGCAAGTAACAACTGCTTCCGGGTGAGAAGCTGGAACAGAGGGCAGGAAGCATGTAAGGTGGGTTGGTGAGTTGAAGGAGAGAGCACACAGCTAGCTGGAGACATAGCAATCCTGGCTTTGCGCCTTCTGCAGGTTAGAGGAACGTTGGCTATAGCAGCTGCTCCTAACTTCTTTTCCTACCTAAGCAGATGTACTGATGTGCATACAGGAAAAATCACATCACTGCTGTAGATAGGAGAGAGAAGCTCATCACCTGCTTCTGAGCAAATTAAGCTGCCACACTGGCTTCCGGTCGGCGCGCCGGAGGGGAAGGTCGGGGGACATGCCGCTGCTGGCATTCCCCGACCCGGCCGGCTTAAAGGGGTGCTTGCGACAGCAACGCAGCCCCCAAAACTCCCGGGAGTTGGTTCCCGGGACCTTAGGATCCGGCAGAAGCTCTCAACGTCGCCCCAACTCCCGCGGCGGCCACAGTAGAGGCTGCCGCGTGAGACGCGGGGCGACGGAGCTCCTCGGATCGCCATTGCCCGCCGGGTTGAAGCTGCGAGCCCTTCCCATCTGAGCGCGCTGATTCCTCCGAAAAAGGACAAGATTGGATATCTTAAACGTGAGTACTAGAAAAGTACCGAAGAATTTGGACTAATTTGGCGAAGTACAGGGATGTAATTTACGGAGGTCCGTCCCTTGCTATTGTGGCACTAAATCAGGAACTTTATTACCGATGCGGTTGAAACTGTAACGGAATTTGGCCTGGCAACAGAGATTCGATCCTTTTGACACCCCTGATCGGGGGGGGGCAACTAACTATCAATATTGACAGGTAGAGGATTTGAATCGGACCTGTTGGATTTTATTGTGGAAATTTGGATTTTGACTTTGGATTTGGTTCGGTGTGGAACTTTGTATAGCTATGTCTTTGAAAATGGAGGATGATTTGGACAAAGGAGGCTGGAAGAAGGTCCTTGAAAAAATCTGGGAACTGAGAAAGGAGTTCCAAGCGGAAACTGCAAGAATGAGAGGAGTCGTAAACAACAGTGATGTCATCCCAGCTGCACAAAGGATGGAAGGGGGAGAAATCCCCTCCAAAGTTAAAGACAAGCCTCGCTGCAGGAAAATTTCTTCTCGGCACAAGATATCTGGACCTAAGAAAAGAATTAAGAAAACAACATCTGCGAAAGTCAACTCTTTTCGGCGCAAGAGGACACCAATGAAGGAGAAGAAGAATTTCTTTAAAAACTGGGAGCTGGAACAGCGGAGAAGATACAGAGATGATGGAGCCCAACTGCAAGCAAGCACTTGGGCTTGGACTGGGGAACGGCGAGGGGAGGGCTGAGCAGGGTAGGTGGGTAACCTGGGATTGATTATATATGTGGACTTTGAGTATTTATGCCGGACATGGTTTTGAGCTAGGATTATGTTAGGATCTTTCGAAGTTAGGAGCCTGAAGATTAAGGGGAGTCAGAAGGAAACTTATAGAAGATTTGGGAGGAGGACGCGGAGGTTGGAACTAGAAGATGAGGTGAAATAAGAATTAAAGATATTGTATTCGAGTTAGAACTATGTTCTGAAATAATGTTAAAGATATGTTTAGTATACCTATGTACCTGAACCAGAAGTATGTTTTGTTTAATGCAGCCACTGGGGAGGTGCGGAGGAAGTCACTATGATTATGTTTTGTAACCAAGAATGGTCTACCCGAGAATAGGGTTAGGCCGAAGCCAGATAATGATTTGTTTAAGGTCAGGGAAAATAATGAATGGGTTTACCTCTGTGAGAGGGAGGGTAAGATTAAATAACTCCCCAAGGTGAGAGGTGGGGAGTAATGAATCCTGACCGAAATGTAATGTTCTATGTTTATAAAATTTTAAAATTAATAAAAATTATTTAAAAAAAAAAAAAAATTAAGCTGCCACACTGATATAGGGTGTATGTTTCTCCCTGTCTCCTGCTCAGTTTTCCTTTTTCATTCCCCACCACAACCAATACACGATCTATATTACTTGTAAGTCCTTTCTCCTGGAACATTTTGGGTCCTTAGTTAATCTTTAAGGTGACACACAAGATTTGTTTTGTCCCAAGTCTGCAATCCAAAACAGACAGAGCTGGATGTTTCTTGCCTACTTGTTTTTGAAACAGACAAAACCAGGAAGTCTGTTCTGTACCAAGTTGCAGGTGCTGCAGCAAAGGTGCTCTTTCAACTACCAATACATTCATCAACCCAGCAACCCAAGTTAATGTGTGACACTCTAGGCCCGCAGCAATTGAAACATGGTTTGTGGAAGGACAAAGTTTCAATAGCTACATTTGGCACACTATTTACTTTGGAAAGGCAGGACAGGCAATCACATGGTAATTAAAGGCCAGTTATCACTCCTTCTATCTGAAAAGTTCACAAGCATGTGAGGATCCCGAATCAGCAACTTCCATGCAAAAGAGAGACATCAATTGTCATTGAAGCTAAATAGAAGGAGGGTAAAAACATTCCGTGCCTCCCTTGCTCATTAACATTTCATTTGTGCCATCAGGGAATAACCTTGGGCCACTGGCAACTACAGAATTTTGTTTGGAAAGGTGTCCAGGAAGAACTCTTCCTACCGTATATCCTTCCTGCTCCCCCAGCTCCCCCTCCCCTTTGTGTTTTTTCCTAAACCACGGATAGGGAACCTGTGGCCCTCCAGATGTTGTTGGACTCCACCTCAGTTAACATGACCAATGCTCAGAGGTGACAGGAGTTGAGAGTCCAACATCATTTAGGCTGCAAAATCCAAACCCTGAGCAGACAGAAGTGCTGTTTATCAGATTGCCATGGCTGCCATGGGCGCAGCCAGGATTTTTGTTAGGGAGGGCAGAACCTCAGTTAGCTATGTATTTTTGCTGGTTTTTATTGATGGGGGGCAGCTGCCCCCCCCTTAGCTACACCCATGCTGTTTAGGCTGGCCAGGGTGGAAGGTGTGGGGCTGCCTGGAGCTGGTGCAGCAGTTGGAGGGAGACTGGGTCCAGTACCATCAGCTGTGAGGCTGACTTGCAATGCAATGGATCTCAGGCTGGTTCAGCCCTTCCCTGCATTCACAGCACCCCATTTTGAGGCTTTGTGTGGGCGCTGCTGACAGGGATCCTGCCAGTGGCACTTCCATACACTTGCAGGCTCAGCAGGCAGAACAGGGGGCTCCATGCTGGCAGACTGATGTGGATGCCACTGTGCAGGTGGAGGCCAGCAGGGCTGAGTAGAGGGACATCTCCACCCAATCTACCTGCCACACTGTGTCCAAGAGCCACAGGTGAGCCACTCCTGCCCTAAAGCAACAGGTCTCCTTTAGTTCTAGTTACAGGTAGGTAGCCGTGTTGGTCTGCCAGTCGAAGCAAAATAAAAAAAAATCATTCCAGCAGCACCTTAGAGACCAACTAAGTTTGTTCTTGGTATGAGCTTTCGTGTGCATGCACACTTCTTCAGATACTCCTTTAGTGCAAGAGTTCAAAGTCCAGTTCTCTCTACTACAACAGCTACTTCATGCACTCAGTCCTCCCTTCTCAGAAGCAAATGAGGAACCTTACCCTAATAATCCACTTGATATATGGGAACAACAGTGTAAGCACCCCTCTCTCCGCCACCACCTTAAGACTTTCCCCCTGTAGCAACCTAAATTCGTGCCACATCCAGTCACCCATGTGCTCAGGGTTCTTAAACCATGCCACGTCAACACGCTAAAATCAAATATTTGAGAGCTGTGACGGTTCCCACTTTGTGTGCACGTGGTTTGTTGTTGTTTTTTTGAGGCGGGGAGAGTAGAACGATGCTTAAGTACTGCGAAAGGAAGCAACCTTTCTCTCTCTTTTGAATGGAGATATAAAGATGAGTTGCCACATTCTCCCCCCCCCGACACACACACACACACACACACACAAACACCCCAATTACATCTCCATATTGGCCTGGTGTGCTTGTGTAGAAGAGTTGTTTCACATGTTGCAGTTGTGCTCATCTCGCAGCTCTTAAAAGCGGGGGCCGGGGGAGAGAAAGGGGGCCAGCAGCCTTGGAGCGCAGCCCGTATCCCGCCCCCAGGAGCAATCCCATGCGGACAGCTAGCGTGGCAGCAGGAGAAGGGAGCCCATTCACACGTTCGTGCCCCTCCGAAGGGGATGCTGGGAACCCCAACACACACCCACCCGCCCGCCACAGCGCGGAGCATTGTGGGAAGGTCTGCTCAACGCGCAGCAGGAGCTGCTTCACGCGAGCGCGACCCACCCCCCGCATCCTCTGGGGGGGCGGACCCGGGGGACCCCCTCCCCCCCCCCCCCGCGTATCTCACCGGTGGTTCCATCTCCTTTGCCGCTGCGCCAAATCCCGGAGGTTCGAAGTTCGGTCACCTTCCGCTCTGTACCTCCAGGGTGGGTGGGGCTGTGCCTCTTTCGGTCCCGCCTACTTCCATTGGCTGTGGACCTGCCCGTCAAAATCATTCGTCGCTGCTCAGTGGGAAGCCTGGCCATTGCTTTTATCTGGAGACAGGACTTCCTGTGTTGCGAGGCAAAGCCGCGGCTTGGCGTGGACGTCTCTGAGCACCCGGGCCGACCGTGCTCTTTTCTTTCTAAACCGACCCTTTCCCTCCCTCTAATGGGAATTTGCAATCACTTTAAAATGTGTTGCAGGCGAAGATCCTCGTGGCGGGGCTTCAAGGATAGTGGCTTAAAATAGGCCAGCCCAACGTTATCCCTATTCTCCTCTCATCCCAAATTGTTTCTTTACTTTCCTAAATAAATGTCGTGCTTTTGTTTATTATGAGTTTGACTCATATTTCCTGTGTAGGTGGGGCGGGGGTGGGGGTGGGGGAAGAGGCAGCAAATTTGAAAGCCGTTTCTGCAATCATCTGGCTGCCAGGAACTTGGAACGAAAAGCCTACATTTTTGTGAGGGTTGTTCAACCACCTACTACTTCCAATCTGAATTTTATCTTTGCAAAAGTCAAATGAAGTTCAGCGATTCTGCTGCTACTAGCTTGAATTGTGAACGTACTTGTTTTTGAAACACCAGCCCTAATGGAAATGAAAACAGGTTTGCTTTTTAAAAGTAGTGACATAGGTTTGATGTGGTTGATACCTCCAGTTCAGTGTTGTGGAAATTTACCCCTTTCCCTTGAAGGCGGCGCTGGTCTCGTAAGGAGACCCAACACCCGGAGGAACACGTTTGGAAGGTTCACACCGGTTGGGAAAACTGACAGAGACCACGTCCAGGAAGGTAAATAGATCCTTTATTGCGCAAAAATGAGAAGAACTGCTGCAGCAGGGTCCCACTCGCGTTGACAAGCGAAGAGCGAGACCCAGAACAAAGGGAAATTCTCAGTTATATACATTTTGAGTTCAATACATTTCAATGGGACAGGAAAGGCGGGAAAACAGAAATTTACATGGGAGATGGGATTTGGGTGAGGCATAGTCCTGTCTGAGTACATTTTGATGATTTTGTTTTTCTTCTCTCTCCACAGGAAGGGTGCAACGGGAAGTCCTGATCATTTCAAGATGACACTCAGATGACAGTCAATAAACTTGATCACTTGAATTTACATTTGGTTGTGTATTCTTGTTGGTTTTGCAGACCCTGTAGTAGTTAAGGGCTTCCTGGCAAGGGAGTCATCCTGTGGCTTATGTAGATTGTCTATCTTCTGGGGCTTATGCAGATCGGCTTATGGAAATGTCTCTGGTCGAAAAGGTGGGAGGCTGAGGGGTCAGTCCAGGGTCTTCCTACAACTCTTATGTCCAATAACTGGCAGCTCTGTTTAGAATGACAGCTGTCAGATTTCTTATAAAATTCCCCTCTCTGTTCATGTCTCAAACAGCGTACTGGGGTGTTTTGAAGGGAAGCTCCCCCCCCCCCGAAATTCCTATAACAATCCCCCTCTCTGAGGCAAGATTGTTGTGTAACAACAATCATTGCCTCACACAATCCATGGTCACGTATTCGCCTTCTCCCAGGTAGTACATTGGGACAACTTCGGAAAAGGTGGGGGCTGTTTGGAGGTTTGTCAGCATGGCGGGAAAAATGAAATGGATACCTTTGTATAAATCTGAAGTCTTGCAAGTCAAGCCCCTAAGGGATATTTGCAAGTGCACATAGCTGGACGTAAAAAAATATGAAAAATAACACATGTTGCATTTTGTTACTAAATTACTTGTGGTAGTCCAGGACTTTGGGATAAACATTTTCTCAATAGTGGTCTATGCTTTACACTCAGCAGGAAAGTGACTGAAAAGTGCAGTCTGTTCGGTTTCTGCCTTTTTTTTGTCTGTGTTCCCAGGTGTCATAGCTCACAGTCCTCTGGGGTCCCTTGACCTTCAGCATACCACAGACAACACCCACCAACATGCATCCCTGGTATGGGCTTGCATTTGCTTGACCCAAAGCAGTACCCCATGTGCTTAGGTGTGACACTCCCTGGAGAGGAAATGCCCAACCCTGGCCACCTCTGGGCCTCTGTGGCTTTGGTCCTGCACTCACAAAGGGGTGGGCCTGTGCTCTTGCTATTTAAAGGGACGAAAGCCAATGGCACCTTGGATACACTTGCCAAATTCAAACTGAGTCCAATCAGAATTTATATAGGCCCATGGTTCTTTCCAAACCAATCTGTTAAAACCATTCTCCAAAAGGCAGTTTGTTCAGATTGTTTAATTTAATTCTATAAGGGATCACTCCTGTTAAATCAAAGCATAGACACTTCCGTTATCTGGGCTTTCATGGATCGTGAAACTTCTCCTTGGTAGAGTTAAAATGGTTGTCCAATTGAGATGGAAAAATAAGGGGTGGGCGAGAGAAATTATGGGGAAAACCTTAAAATTCACTGCATGCTATCTGGGGGGAAAAGAACCTTATTCCATGTGTGGTGGTCGTGTCCCCAAATAAATAAAACTTGGGGCATGATCTATGAAGAACTAAAAACAAACAAACAAATGTTAACATGCATTCCTAAAGAAACCAGAAGCATTCCTATTTGGCATTCACACGATAAAAGAGAGTGGGCTTGCTTCAAAACTACCTGATAAAATATGATTCTAAAATAATACTTGGGTGTGTTTAGATTAATTTCAGAGATATACAAGAAAACTGAGATTAATAAATAACGCAGGACAATTGCTAGTTAAGGACAGTATTGAAATCAGAAGAGATAGAGTATTGAAATCAGAAGAGATAGAGAGAAGTCATAGCAGGGATTCAAATAGTTTTCTGGAACAGAAAGAAAGTGACTGCAAAGAAATAAAGAAGTAGTACAAAAGAAAATTAAACTAAAATAAATATAATAAAATGGGTAGAAAAGGTTGGTACAGAGTGCCAGGTGGGACAAGGAAATATGATCATCAGTCGACTTAATCAAACATGAAAGCATGTAGTATATGAGAATTTTCCATGGGAAAACTTGGGGTGTAGGCCAAACCCTTTTGCTGTTCATGGTTAGACACTATATTATACAGAAACCATTGCTCACATAAATTGGGTTTCCCCCCCTTTTGAAATATCACAGTATCAGACACATTTCAGCATTCATACATAATAACACATAATACACAAAACATACACATTATTAACTCTACACCAATTGCATATCTTGAGGCAATCCTGTGATCTTGAGACATTCTTGCTACTCTTAAATGCATCTCCAACCTTGGGCACAAGGGCATTTCTTGCCTGCCTTTGAGTCACTGGGAGGAAGATAACAGCACTTCCAAACCTTTGCTGAAAAGTTATAGCTTTTTAGGTCTTTTCCTTCTTAGGTTGTGGTCCAGGAGATAAAAATGTCCTTCATAATTCAGTTATTCAGTTCCTCAAGTCCTTTATGGGAGGAAATTGTTGTGGCCATTGATGCATTGGCAGGCGTGTTTAGCTGGTGAGGAGACGGTCTTATCATTTGGTCTCCTGCGAAAATAGGCCTGCAGGGGGGTTTGGGGTCTGAAGACATAATTAGTTAAAAAAAAAAAAAGGGAGGAGGATAAGAAATAGACAAGAAAGGGGAGAATATTCTAGAAATTTCTTCTTGGGAAGCTGTAAATACAAAATCATATTTAAGCATTTTATTCATTTAAATATTATTATCCTTTACATTTAATCACTACTGTTATTTCCTGCTCAGTCTGTTTAATTTTTTCCTTCACTTTGGCTGTGGAAGAAAGATGGGACAAAGATTTTGTTAATTTGGACACAATTGGCAAGTTGGGTTAGAGTCTTCTTAGAGGTCCACATATCCTGTTTGAAAGGGAAGTTTTTATTATTTATTTATTTATTTTTCATGTGATGCACATGTACTCAAAATATAAAACATGGCCTGAGGAACCAAAATTAAATAAATACTAAAACACACAAAATTTAAACATCTCACATAAAAGAATAGGGGGGAAATGTTTCTTTATGTGGCAAGATCAGCTAGAATGTTAGTAGGAAATATTAGAGCGAACAAAGCAAATTATTTGTAACCAACAGAGAAGCATAAAAGTCACACACAAAATAGACATAAAAGTCATAGAGGGAAGTCGTTTTGAGACTTCTCAAGTATCCTGTTAAAAGTTGTGGGGGGAAATCTTGCAATGCAAATGTGAGATAATACATCTTGAGTACCCACTGAGATAGAACAATGGAATCTTGGTTTTGCATAGTCTGTCACCTGGAGAGAACAATCCCCCCATTCCTCTTCCTCCCCCCCCTTCGGAGATAGAATTTGCATGAAAGGTTTGAAAGAACAGCAAAGTCCTTCTCCGCATATCCTGTTGAAGGGAAAATTGCTTCATGTGGAAATCTCTGTCAGGAGTAAATTTGGAACTTTGCAACATCAACATTTTAACAATTTCTCAATGGTTCCAAGTTTTACATAAAGTTGAATTTAAGTCACCTCTTAGTTAACCCACCCCCTTTTCTCCTTGTTTTTTTTTTTTGTGTGTGTGTGTGTGTGTGAAGTTGACATAGCCTCTGTGCATATACAGAGTTCATAACTCAGAAATCTATTGTACCATAAAAGTGTTGCACCTTTTGGCTAAATTACCATTTGAATAAGGCCAAGATTGGGTTTTCCTTCAGCAGGAACTTAATGACGGGGAAGGGGAAGATTAGTCAGTTTAAATCAATTTTCCTAGGTTGATGTAAAAAGACATTTCTGATACATGTTATTTCCTGTTTCAGTCTCAGCTTTAATGACATGTTTACTGTATCAAATAAGTATACCTGCACCCCAGGCAAAGAAATTGGGACCAACGCCTCCTATATCTACAGGATTTGGGGTACAGATTTCTATTAAAATGTGGGCTATCTTTTTTCTTTTCTATTCTCTGGCCATTTAGTGGAAATCCCCACCCTCTTATTTATGAGCCCACTCTCTTATTTATGAGTAAGAATGGCATAGGGAGTCAAATATTCTTAGCAATTTCAGCCATGGGCAGAAATTCCTTGCCCTCCCTTATATATATGGGAAAATGGCTACAGGGTCAGAATTCATATTCTCTAACATTTTAAGTCATTTTCGCCTTACCATTTTGCAGACAAAGATTTTCTGCCCTTTATGTACAGGAATGGTCAAAGCTGCTTAAACTTTAAATAATAGACAAATGGTAAAGACTGAGACACTTCAAAGTTACAAATCTCCTTTTTAGAAACAAATACAAACAAACAATCACTCTATAATAAACTCTGAAATCCAGTGTTTCCATCTTTCTGTACTAAAAGCAAACCATGGCTGAATGTTAACTCAGCACCACATCAAGATTTTTAAAATCACCTCTCCAAATGCTTGCACCTTTCACATAGCCATAAATTGGGAGTTGGAAGGGATCCAGAGGTCACCTAGTCCAACCCCTTGGAATACAGGGTTCACAAGATTTGTCTTACCAGAGAAAGTCACATACTTATGCACACAGACTATCATGTAAGCTCATACGTGTACTAAGAGCAAGAATATTAGTAACTTTACACAGAACCCTTTAGCAGATCTAAAGATAGTTTGAGTGAGTTTATTTCCTTAAAGAGTGCAAGTTACTAGAGAAATTTTCTTACAGGAAGATACAAGTGAATACAGTTTTCCTAGAATTAGATAAGGAGAGAGTCTTTTATAAGGAAGACTAAGAGTTGATATAACCACCCACAATAATATAAAGCCATAGATTTGATAGAAGTACATTTTAGAAAAGCTAAAAAGTTAACATTCCCCCTTTTGCAGTTTCCTTGCTAAATGAAGCTTACTCAGGAGTAGGTTTACCTGTTTAAGCACAGAAGTAAGATGGGAAAGGGAAAAACAAACAAACTCAGATAGAACAAAAAAAGAGGGGGGACATTTTACAATGCTTAAGGCTAATGGAAATCAGACACTGCAATTTATCTTGTAAAACTTAAGACTTTTGCAACAGGAAAATTAAGTAGAGCACAGCCTTCCTTTTATGCAGACCTTGAACATTGTGAGTTCACAAATTCAAAGTGTAAACAAACCATTTTCAAAGTTACCAATCTCCCATTTCCTTTTTGTCCTGCTTCTCCTTACTGCAGGAAAAAAAATAAGTATACACACACACTTTTTACTCTTTGGCCTTCTATAGCCCTTCTCAATATTTGCCATGGTTTTTTTTTGGGGGGGGGGTTGATCAAGCCCCACTGTGCACAGTTAAGAGAAGTTGTAGCCAATTTAAACACAAACCAAATTTAAACACAGACACAAAGCTTCTTAAACACAAATTGAAGGGGTCTTCCAGAGTCCAGATGGGAAATAAGCACCAGTTTGGGCTTCTTTCTCATCGGGGGCCTGGGAACTTTGTCTCTTTGATAGGGGTGCACCCATTCCTTCTACCTAGGCTTTTCCGGACAATCTCCGAACCTGGGGTCTGGGGATCTGGGGTTCACGGGTTCTCTTTTTTCACTGGACACTAACTCCGATCTAGGGAAGTAGACAACCTCTCTGACTGGTAAGTGGACTCCTCCGATTGGGAAGGTGGACACTCTCCGAGCGGGAAAGGGGTTTAGACAATCTAGGGAAGGGGTGGACACTCTCCGAGTGGGAAATGGACACACTCCGATAGGAAAACTAACCCACCCACAATTTTGGAGTCACAGCAACACCCTGCCTTTTACAATCTAAGTCAGTCTCTACTGAACGCTTGCAGTATTGCAATGCCAGATCAAGACTGAGAAATTTAAAAGTTAGAACGGAATGGGCGCCCTTGCTTTCCCGTTCTCGTGGGTCATGCCCAATTAAGGTCTCCACGAGGCGGTTTGCGGCTACACCCGTCAAAGTTATAGGTTGGGAGTTGTAGTTCAGAGAATTTAAGGGAGAGGAATCACAACGCTCTCAATCTGGCCGACCTCCGAAGGACTTTGAGCGTGCGAACAAAGGATAGGGTAAGGGAGACAGGTAGAGAAGAAAGACAGTAAGAAGTTTGTTGCTGTGACAGAACCCACCCAAGGCCAAATTCCTATTTATACTCACGTATACGCAGTCTTCCGACTCCCAATATCAGAATCCAGGAACTGGGAAAAAGTCTCCTGATTCTCTTAACCCCACGGCCGTTCCGGATCGTAGTTACCTTCCTAGTTGGTCCCGCTGAGACTCCCAGTTAGTGCCAGGACTCTAGAGTCGTCGAGGAAAGATAGACCCCCCTGCAAGTGGCTGGGTTGCGCTTGGGCTACCAGACCTCGGCACCCCAGAACCCCGGTCAACCGGTGTCCCACCAGAGTCACCAAATTGTTGTGGAAATTTACCCCTTTCCCTTGAAGGCGGCGCTGGTCTCGTAAGGAGACCCAACACCCGGAGGAACACGTTTGGAAGGTTCACACCGGTTGGGAAAACTGACAGAGACCACGTCCAGGAAGGTAAATAGATCCTTTATTGCGCAAAAATGAGAAGAACTGCTGCAGCAGGGTCCCACTCGCGTTGACAAGCGAAGAGCGAGACCCAGAACAAAGGGAAATTCTCAGTTATATACATTTTGAGTTCAATACATTTCAATGGGACAGGAAAGGCGGGAAAACAGAAATTTACATGGGAGATGGGATTTGGGTGAGGCATAGTCCTGTCTGAGTACATTTTGATGATTTTGTTTTTCTTCTCTCTCCACAGGAAGGGTGCAACGGGAAGTCCTGATCATTTCAAGATGACACTCAGATGACAGTCAATAAACTTGATCACTTGAATTTACATTTGGTTGTGTATTCTTGTTGGTTTTGCAGACCCTGTAGTAGTTAAGGGCTTCCTGGCAAGGGAGTCATCCTGTGGCTTATGTAGATTGTCTATCTTCTGGGGCTTATGCAGATCGGCTTATGGAAATGTCTCTGGTCGAAAAGGTGGGAGGCTGAGGGGTCAGTCCAGGGTCTTCCTACAACTCTTATGTCCAATAACTGGCAGCTCTGTTTAGAATGACAGCTGTCAGATTTCTTATAAAATTCCCCTCTCTGTTCATGTCTCAAACAGCGTACTGGGGTGTTTTGAAGGGAAGCTCCCCCCCCCCCGAAATTCCTATAACATCAGTCACAGCGACATTCAGGCATGTTTGAGTAAAGTCCAGCCAAGTAAAGACCCACATGCCGTTCCGTGTGGGGCTCACACTAGGCATTCAGGAATAATAGAAATGGACACCAAATCTCGTGGCAGTATAACTGTTTTTGGATCTTACAATTTTAGCAGCTCCACAGGCAGGGTGGCATGCCAATTATCAAAGCCTCTTTCAATTTGTGTCCATTGCATGTGAAAGTCACTTGTAATTCCTTCACGCATTTAGGTTGTGTTTTAGCAATTATGGAGCTGCAGTTTGTCTTGCTACCATTGTTTCCTGCGCTGTGTGCTGGTATGAATCCCTGGGCTGCATCAGCATTTGCAATTGTTTCTGTGAGAGAGGTTTTTTTTTAAACAACAACAACTCGGTTAGGATGCCCCTTTACCATCACTGATGTTGCTCAATGAAAGTTGTGCCTGTTTCAGCTGTATCTGTTCTTGTGATGCTTAGCAGATGGTGAAGCATTGCTTAGCTCTGCTGTTTTCATAAAGGGACATGGCCACTGGGAAGAGGGCAAGGTCACTGGGTTCTCCAGTGCCCTACCAAGGACTGAGGATCTGGATCCTGTTCTTAGTGATGCTGCTAGACAGCAGTCAAGGGGGAGAGGGAAGGCCCTAGCTGCTCTGTGCTCCACTGTGTCCCTCCCTCTTTATTTGTGGTGCTATGATAAGCTGATTTTACCACATGAAGTGGAGGGTGACAGAAGCGGTGTCCTTTGAGGAAAAAACAGGCAGCTGGCAGTCAGCGGAGGGAGGGAGGGGTTATAGAAAATGGAACAGGTCAAAAAGTTTGTAGAGTGAGACCATTGGTTCTTGTGTGTATGGCACTTGAACTATGGGTATTCCTGCATCCCATAATTCCTCACAGCCCCCCCCCCGTTAAGTATTTATAATTCAACTGTGTAAGATTGTTCATGAGCAGTTCCTCTCATTTTGCCTTTGCAACAGATCTAGTCATCCATCTAACCCGCTTGGGTGCCCGGCACCTGCAGCTTTGGAAAGGAAGAGTGATTTGCTTGGTTTTGGCTGTCACTTCATGCACTGTACTTTCATCTCAGAAGGGCACACACGTCGCTTTCATGACTCTATGGAATCAATGCAGACACCTCTCTTGGCAAACAAGGGGTGCCTCGCACAAGCTCTTGCCAACTTTGGCTGCGTGGGACTAAATGTTCCTGCGCCAGTACTTGAACGGGGAATAGCACATGCCATGTGACTCCCACAGGAAAGCTGTGCAGCTCCTGGGTCTGCAGGCAGCCGCTTGAAAATGTGAATGGACGGAGCTCCTAGCAGGAGGCAGTGTCTGTCGGAGGCAGGCACCAACCCTTTCCCAGCTTGTTAATAATGGCTTAAGGTCTATGGGAGCAGCTTCCCTGCTAATCCAGCCAGCCAATATCTCAGGGTCAGCAGAAAACCTCCCTGCAAAGCCGAATGGGAAGCCGGCCCCACAGCAGGGTGACTGGAGTGGAATGACAAATCACACCTTCCAGATTGGCGCTTCCTGTGTGCTGCTAATCAGCTGAACTGCAACAGGAAGCACTCGGTGGCAGATGGTTCTGCAGGCACTGAGTGGGAGCTGCATCCATATGCGGTGGGTGGGCTGAGAGAGACCCAGGTATGGTAACATGAAGGGAGAGGGATAAACATGTGGGAGATGAGAGGGAATGTGGATGAGGGAATATTGATTAATATTTCCTATCCCAGCTTGTGCTAACAAGCTCCAAACTAGCAGAGTTTCTCATCCCCAATAAAGCGCAGCAAAGCGTGGCGTTTAAGTTCCTATGAACTTCTAGAACAAGGCAGATCCTGGCACATATTTCCCCTGGTTCCCTCTTAAAAGAAAATACACGACACATAAGCTTATAAAAGTATAAAGCTTTTACTTACAGACATTCCAAGCTCATACAGGCAGTCTCAGAAGGCAGGCTAGCTTAGATTAAATGTATTTACATGTGGAGATTCCCCTTAAGGGAGAAAGGCTCCATGTGGGCCTCTCTTGGCTGGAAGCCAAGAGAGCATCTCCTGAGATGTTGCATCCTCGGAGTCCTGGTGGGAAGAGAGGGAGAGTAGCAGCTCACCTGTATCTTTGAATAGCTACAGGTAAGGCCACTCCCACTTCTGGTCACACAAAGGAAGTGATTTCAGTCTTGGCACAGGAAACTCTACCTGGAGGACCAAGGCCCCTTTGTGTACACTCTAGGAATGTTGTGATTGACTGCACCAGTGTTATACATCCCACAAACCCCTTCTCAGTCTGAACAACATTTAACAAACATAAAACAACTTTATTCAACCACCCAGAGTCCCAGCTTGACACGCAGGTTCTGGAAACTCTCTCGTGGCAAGGGTTTCGTGAGAATGTCCGCAGTCATCTCCTGAGTATTACAGTAGGACATTTCTACTAGTCCATCTTGGATCATCTGGCGAATGAAGTGATACCTGACCCCAATGTGTTTTGAACGTGCAAGGAACTTTTCGGTTTGCGCTAGCTGCAGGCAGCCTTGATTGTCCTCCATCAAGCTGACAGGTCCTTTTCTCGGCAAACCAAAGTCTGTCAGGAGTTGATCCAGCCAGATGATTTCTCTGCATGCTTCCGAAGCTGAAATATATTCACTCTCTGTGGACGATAAGGCTACACATTTCTGTTTATAACTGCCCCATATGATAGGTGCATTTCCAAACATAAAAACATAACCACTTGTGGATTTGTAATCCGCCTTATCCCCAGCCCAGTCTGCATCACTGTACCCAACCAACTTAGGGTCCCTTACAGCTGGCAATTTTAATTTACAATTCATTGTACCCTTGAGGTAACGCACCACCCTCTTGACCCCACCCAAGTCATGTTCAGTGGGAGAACTCACTTTTCTGCTTAGGATCCCCACTGCACTTGCTATGTCAGGTCTACTGGTGGTAACCAAATACAAAAGTTTACCAATCGCTGACCTGTATTCGCTGTTGTCTGGCAGCAGCTTCGAATCTTGTTGATTCTTTAGAAAATCTGTGGCCATGGGTGTCGCGACAGGGTGTGCACCTTGCATCTGCATGCTTTCTATCAGTTCTATTATCTTCTGCTTCTGGTTGAGAAGAAATGAGCCGTCCTCTTCTCTCTCAATTTGAATTCCCAAGTAATACTGGACAAGTCCCAATTCCTTTACTTCCACCTCTTTGCTGAGATGTCTGACTATGTCTTTATAGTCTCTGTCATTGGACGTTGATATTAATAAATCATCGACAAAAGCCAGAATGTAAGAGAATTGTCCATTTCTGTTCTTAGTGTACAGGCACTTGTCAGCTGTTGACTGCTTGTACCCAAGCTGAACCAGCATTTCATGTAATTTCTGGTTCCATGCTCTTGCAGCTTGTTTCAAACCATAAATTCCTTTCTGAAGTTTACATACAAGATGTGCCTCATTTTGCTTGATAAAGCCTTTGGGCTGCTTCATATAAATCTGTTCAGAAATTGTCCCATGAAGAAAAGCTGTTGCTATGTCGACATGACGGACTGTTAGGCCTTTAGATGCTGCAATACTTAGAAGTAATCTAACACTGCTATATCGCACTGTAGGCGCAAATACTTGATCATAATCTTCGCCATACTGTTGTGAAAATCCTTGTGCTACAAGTCTAGCTTTGTAGCGTTGCACCTCCCCTTCTGACCCCTTCTTAAGCTTGAACACCCACTTGGACCCAATTGCCTTCTTACCAGGAGGTAGCTCTGTCAGGGTCCAGGTCTTGTTGCGATGCAGTGCATCCATCTCTTCCTGCGCGGCTTGCTTCCAGAGACTGGCCTCAGCAGATGGCAACCGTTGAACCTGTTCCCACGTGGAAGGTTCCTGTGGTGGCGCCGGCCCTGCAAAGTAGGACAGTCGTAGTGGTGGAACGCCTTTGTTGGACCTGGAGGAACGTCTGACCTCTGGCTCTTGTTGAACCGCATCAGCTTCCTCATCTCCTTCCAATGGCGGCATCCCTGCATACGGGTCCTCTTCGTCTCTGGAGCCTTCTGACATCTGGTCCTCCGCGTCTTCTGGGGTGTCATCTGTAGGGGGTGCTACAACACTAGGAGGTACAATACTAGGAGGTGGATTAGTTTCTGGTATGGCTTCAAAAGGAAAACTTACAAACTCCTCTGTTGCTGGCTCATTGGAACAGTCAATTGCTGTGTTCCTTGTGTCAGCCTTTTCATACTCCTCAAAATGAATCACGTGATGTGAACTTGTTTTCCCTGTTTGTAAGTCCACAACTCTGTAGCCTTTTCCTCCAGAAGCATATCCAACTAGGATACCAGGCTTTGCTCTGGAGTCAAGTTTGTGTCTGTGCTCCTTGGGCACGTGGTAATAGCACAAACTTCCAAATACACGTATGTGTGACAAATTTGGGGCTCTTCCATGCCAAAGTTCAAATGGCGTGCGCTCTGTGCCTTTTGTTGGCAACCTATTCTGTATATAAATCGCAGTATTTGCTGCCTCGCCCCAAAGTTTCTTCGACAAGTTGGATCCTTTTAGCATACACCTTGTCATCTCTAGGATAGACCTAAATTTCCTCTCAGCAATAGAGTTCTGTTGAGGTGTGTAGCTAACTGTGGTCACATGTGCTATGCCTTCCTGAGCCATGAAGGCTTCCATTTCACGTGAGCAAAACTCCCCACCATTATCAGACATTAGGGTGGTGGGTGCTCGCCGGAATTTGTTCTTGACCATGCTTACGTATTGCTTGAACAATTCCACTGTTTCACTCTTCTCTTTGAGAAGGTATCCCACACAAAACCTTGAATAATCATCCAAAAAGATCAGAATATACTTATTTCCTCCTAAGGAAGGTATATTCATAGGTCCAGCTAAATCAGTGTACACAATGTCCAGAACTTTTGTGCTTCTCTTTTCTGCACAACGTGGGAAAGAAGGTTTGACTCCTTTTTCACTTACACAAGTTATACATTTTGGTGTGGGTGTGTTACTTTTGTTTACCTGTAGACCTCTCACAATATCTCCATTCTGCAGTTCTTGGATGACTCTGATATCCCTGTGACCCAGTCTTCGATGCCACAGCTCCAGATCTGGTTCATCCTTCTGCTTGGATTGAGCCACTTGTGCTGATTGGTTTTCTGAAACATTAATCTCATATACACCATTGATTAATTTCCCTTGAGCATAAACCTCACCATTTTTCGTTACATTGCATTCTCCATTTTCAAATGTAACCTTGAAACCTTTCTTGTCTAAAGCAGACACACTAAGTAAGTTACAGTTCAATTCTGGGACATATTGAACATTAGGCACAGTTGTTTCAAGAGATTCATTGTTCACCTTGAATTTCAAACGCATTGAACCTGTACCTTGTGATTTTAGAACATTTCCATCAGCAATCTGGATTTCAGTCCATTCACTATCATTTATTTCTCTGAAATATTCTAATTTATGCGCAAAATGGCTTGTGGCTCCCGAATCTAAAATAAATTGGTCACTTTTCCTTTCATTTCTTTGCACATTTAAACTCTTTTCTTGCAGTAGAAATGTACGCTCGTGACCCCCCTTCTTTTCACCTTTTGGTTGAAAGGGGCGGGACTTATTCTTGGGCTTCTGGCAACTCCTTGCAATGTGCCCTTTTAAATTGCAGTTATGGCATATTAATTCTTTGGACACTTCCTTAGACTTGGGAAATTGCTTAGAAACATAACTTGTGTCCCTCCTTGGATTCCTTTGTGGAGAATCAAGGTAATCTCTGCATTCCTCTCTTAAGTGATTTACTAGTTCATTAAAAGTCAAATCTCTGGTGTGATCCATTATACTCTTAAATGAAGTAAATTCTTTTCCTAATGATGCCAGCATAAAAGTCACTTTGGTTGCATCATCAAAAGCTCTGGGAGTTAGGGCAATCCTTTGAACAATTTCATTAAAGTCCTTAAAATGCCCTGTAAATTGTTCTCTAGAATTCATCTTTAACTTCAGCAGTTTATCCAATAAATGTCTATAAGAGTTCTCTGATGATTGTGCATAAACCCTCTCAATATCCTTTAGAATCTGAGATGCATCACTTTCATAGTCAATCAGAGATAAATGCTCATCTTTCAAACTGCTCAAAATTATGTGTTTAGCTTCTGCATCTTGCCTTTCCCAATCTGCTATCTTGGTTAAATCATCTGAGCTTAAATCAGCCAAATCAGGTTTGGGATCTATTACAGCTTTAAGAACTCGCTTTGCACCAAGATGCACTAAAAGGCGCTGCTTCCATTGCACAAAATTACGATCATTCAGCAGCATAAAGTTTGATCTTGCTTCACTATCAAATCCTGAGCTTGCCATCTTAATCCTCAAAAATTTGAAAAATTTTCAAAATTTCAAAATTCCCAAAAATGGCTAAAATTCAAAAATCAAAAACTCAAAAATCTCAAAAATGCAAACTAATCTTCACTGCCTCTGAGGTCTGTGAGCTCTGAGGGAGGGGAGGGGTCGCTAATCCCCCTTTTCACAGCACAATGGAGAACAAAGGACCATGTGCTTACCAGGAAGTACAAACAGAAAAATTCTACTCTGCCAAAAATCACAATCCAAAGCAATCCTTTAAAAATACACAAAATATGCAGTTCTGGGCCTCAAAACCCTTTGTGGGAGATGAGAGGGAATGTGGATGAGGGAATATTGATTAATATTTCCTATCCCAGCTTGTGCTAACAAGCTCCAAACTAGCAGAGTTTCTCATCCCCAATAAAGCGCAGCAAAGCGTGGCGTTTAAGTTCCTATGAACTTCTAGAACAAGGCAGATCCTGGCACATATTTCCCCTGGTTCCCTCTTAAAAGAAAATACACGACACATAAGCTTATAAAAGTATAAAGCTTTTACTTACAGACATTCCAAGCTCATACAGGCAGTCTCAGAAGGCAGGCTAGCTTAGATTAAATGTATTTACATGTGGAGATTCCCCTTAAGGGAGAAAGGCTCCATGTGGGCCTCTCTTGGCTGGAAGCCAAGAGAGCATCTCCTGAGATGTTGCATCCTCGGAGTCCTGGTGGGAAGAGAGGGAGAGTAGCAGCTCACCTGTATCTTTGAATAGCTACAGGTAAGGCCACTCCCACTTCTGGTCACACAAAGGAAGTGATTTCAGTCTTGGCACAGGAAACTCTACCTGGAGGACCAAGGCCCCTTTGTGTACACTCTAGGAATGTTGTGATTGACTGCACCAGTGTTATACATCCCACAAAACAGTTAAAAGAAGAAGAGGGGGCAGGGTAATTGGCTTTCTGAGAGAAGCAATGTCTTTGACAGGTCTTGATGCTTTAAGCCCTTGCAGCCTCAGGGTTGGAGACAGCAGCAGGTGGGCGTCTTCTTCCATGCTATTCCTGACCGATACATAAAATGTGCTTGTTTAAAGCCTTGGATGTGATATGAACTATGTCTGTACCTGAAGTCGATCTGAGCTCTCTCTGTGTGCGCGTGCTGAAAAAGCAACAGAAGCAATTCTGAGAAGTAAAAGACGCCGTTCTTTATGATAACACAACCTAAAATCATACAAAGACATAGAAACGGGCAGAAATTGGGTCCTTTGGCTGTGGTGTTCTTTTTTTCTTTTTTTAAAAGAGGGATTATTTTGGGAAAGTGCTGGGCAGCCTTAAACCCACAGTAATTCAGTCCCTGGTTGAAAAAGAGAGAGAGAGAATCAATATTGGCTCCTCACCCTAGCAAGAACCAAAGTGGTGCCTTCTGAAAATTGTTGAACTTTAAGCTCCCAACACTGCCAGCCAGCATGGCCAGTGGTTAGAGATGGGAACGGTATAGTCCAACATCAACTGTAGGTAGGTAGCATGTTTGCTACTAACCAATGATGGATTAGTTTTAAACCTTCCCCAAAGAAGGCTCCTTGATTCTGTTTCTTCTGCATTTCCCAATACCATTTATTTTTCTAGACTCTTTAAAAATGTTTCCCTTTTCCTCCCCCAAACTTGGCCATAGCATTTGTGGTCCTTGTTAGTGATCTTGACCTTGAGGTGGAAACAAACCATTTCCACCTGTTGAGCTCATGAAACCTTTCTGCAGGCTTCCACATTGTTCATCAAATAGTTAATATCGTTTGAGTGACTTGATGATGCCCCTTGCCGCCATTTGTATCCTTTAGAGTGGTCTCACTCACTGCTGGTTTGTAGGGCATAAATCTATCTGCTCATGGCATTTCCCCTCTAGGATAGCAGTGTTGTTGAATCACAATTCCCCTCATCCCTGATCACTGGCCAAGCTCGCTGAAGCTGATGGGAGTAATAGTCCAACATTTTGCGGGCACTGAGTTGGCGAGTCCTGCTCTAGAATCTTATTAGATTCCAACCAAGTATCTCACCTTTTGAAAGTGCACATGAAGCTGCTAAATGAGATTGTGAAGTGTTCAGTGTGTCATCAGTCTGCTAGGATACAGCCCTTTACAACTTACTTTGATTCTTCTATGAAGGGCTGCATCCATGTGAGGCTACCAAAGATTGCACTTGGCAAGACTGCAATGAAGGAAGCAGATCTTGGGGAAGGGGACTGGGACTCCTCCAGCTTTTCTGGTTCATAGCCTTTTGATGCATCCGGCTACAGTTTAGGATACCTTTTTTTAATGCTACTCAAACCTAGCAAATACACTTTTGTGACTACTGTAACATGTTCTATCTGGGTCTGCTATTGATAACTACCCAGATGGCATCTGCAGGGGCTAGACCAGGTACCTTTCTGATGGAGCACAGATCTCAGCTACCTGTCCTAAAGGATTTGTCTGAAAGACCTGGAACTCTGTCTATTGAATGAGGCAAGGTGATGTGATTAATGGATTAGTAGTAAATCTAGGCACAGCAAGTCTGGCTTTACGGAAAGGGCTGTCACTCCATGGGAGTGCAGAAATCCCAGTTTCAATCCCTGACATCACCAGTTAGAGACCTCTGCTAGCAGAGCTGGCAAAAACCTTTGCCTGAGGCTCAGGTGGGGGTGCTGCTGTTCGCCAGAGTAAACAGTATTGGACTAATGGGACCAGGAGTCTGTGTCTGACAATGTGAAGCAACTTCATGAGCTCACCTGTCATGAAGATGCAAGTCAGTCCAATCAGGATTCTCAGGATTCTTATAAAGGCCCTGGGAATATGTGATGTAGCAGGGAATCTGGGAATGATGGGAGCAGGCTTTGGGTACTCATGGTGTGACTAGATCTGTGACAGCTGCAGCTACAGCAGCTACAAGCTGTCTGCTTTCATCAGTCAGGACTCCACTGGATATCTCTCTCTGTGCGTAACTCCTCCCCACCCCTAGGGCTGACTTCTGATGCCTGAGGTGTCCATCTATACTGCTTGTTGGGTTGGCCTGGCGCTGCAACATGATGCTTATGGATGCAGTAAAAGAGACATCAGCCGCAGCCCCCATTCCCAATTAAAGCCTGGCTTCTCTCTGGGATTTTTCAGTAATGCAGAAATGTTATTTAGTGCAAAGGGAGAAGCACACTGTACACACAAAGAACCATTCTGGGTGCTCTTCCCTCTCCTTCTGATCACACAAATTGACCCTGTGGACATACAGCTAGATGGCTGATTGTAATACTTGTGTCACATGTTCCTTTGAATACAGTCAGGGTGGGGAGCAAATCCTCTACTGTGCGTATTGGATCTCTTGCTGGATGTGCATGTGTGAAAGGATTCTTGAGAAATCTGGAGCCATGGGTGTGTGTGCACCTTTCTGTGTCATGTAAAACCACCTCCATTCTGGTACACTGTGGTCAGGATGGCTGGTGTATAGATTGCCCTTTCCAGCTGGTACAGCTCTCCTTTTAGAATTGGGGAAGACCCAAACTAATGTGTCCATGGCAGCCTCACCTGCTGACTGGGTCTGTGACGGCTGCAATCTATAAGGCAGCGACTGATGCTCATCAGTTTTGGCTTCGTTATCAGAGTGGTGGTGAACCTGCATCTGGCCAGCACCATTTCAGTACAGAGTGGGGCTCACAGGGTTGAATCCCCTGCAAGCACCCTTCTCACAGTCTAGTTTTCTGTGTGTCCAGGCCATTTTCAATTACATTCAGCTATGGGAATTGTCTTCCATAGGCTGAAGGAGTGCTATCCAGATATGGCTGTACCCAGGGCTTCTCTCCTCCCACAAACAGAACTAAGCGGAACTCTGTTCCGGCACCTTTCAGGTGGGCACCATTGCCATTGTAAGAGAGTTCCAGCACCTCCTTTTCTAGAAAAAAAATAGCAATGGCTGTACCACCAATCTGAAAACTAGACTCTAGAAGGAAGTGTATGGAGAAGCAAGGGAAGTTTACACCGCTTTCAAATCTAGGTACCCCCCCCAGCCCAGGGCGGGGACCGCCCTAACTTTATGTGCCCCCAGCAGGCAGGGACTCAGCCTTGTGAATCATATTAAGTCCTTTTATTCTGTTTTCCACAGAAATACCTTGTAGGGCAACTTCCCATACGGAATCACAATACATGAGGTGGTACACTGAAATACTACAAGTTCTCACAGAGCACAGCAGGACACACACATCATTTACAATGTTCAGATAAAGGATTTAGGTCATTGCACTTACAATTGTAAACTTCTTCTTTTGTTTGATGGGTGGTGGTTGGTATTTTTTTAAAATAATTTTTATACAGAACCCCTCCTGCCTCCAAGATAATAATAAAAAAAAGAGATAAGGGAACAACTCAAGATACATGGGAGGCAGGGCGAGGGCATGAAAGGTACATGTCATGTGACAGCCACAACAACTCTACAAGACTCTGCTATGCTTTGCAAGAAGAGGAACAGTCCAAAGGAGCCAGTCACAAACACCAGGCTTTGTTTGTTGATCTTTTGTACACAAAAGCAAGAGTTGGCAGGTGTGCTGGTTGGTGAGATGGAGCCCCCGAAAAGGGGCCTGTGAGTTGTTGTTTTTCTTTCTTTTTCTTCATACCGCATGAGATTTTTAATTTAGTTTTATTATTTTACACACTGTACAAATATTTACAATGGAAGGGAGGGAGGGAGGGAGGTTGTAGCAGCCACTGTTGAGAAAACCTGTAGGGGACACAAATTCAACCTAGAGCCCTGAAGAAGCATCCTCAGATTTTGCACTTGTCATTGTGGGTAATCCTTTGTATATTTTGGGGGGGCGGGGGGACAGGGGAGGCCTGAGTGGCAGGGAAGGGGCTGGGTGGAGAAACTTGCAGTTGTTGCTACCAAATGCCTTGTTTGACTCAAGTTGGAAGCAAATCTCCATTTTGGGAGTCTCTACCCCAGCTTGCCATCCTAGCTGAAACAGCTGCCAAGAACATATGCTTACCAACCAAGCCTTCCATCCTGGATGTAGGTCCACTATGAGTAGCTGCCACCCCTTCTACTTGGAATTATTTCCAGTTTGTCTATCATCAGAAAGATCCACGAACTCCACGACTGCTATGGTGGCCACAACTCCAAGATGAACCAAACAGGTACGCAGACTGCTGCCAAAACTGGGTCTTTACAATGGGTGGTTGCCAACAAGGCGAGTGTGCAGTTTCCTTGCCCATGGAAAACTCAACTAGCATTCTCTGAAGCGAAGGAGATATTTTCTGGTCTCCTCCAATGAGACAGCAGCACAGTGAGGTAGGGCCCAAGTACCTGCTTATGCTTTTATTAGTAGAGTAACCAATTCAACAGTGCAAGGAATTCAAGAGGCAGCCAGCTTGAAAGCATGGCCTCTGCCTTTATCTCCTACATGAATTTCCACATCCTAAGCCAACTGCTGTATCAAATGATTGGCCTCTGTTCTACAAAGCATTCCACACTGGTAAAATACCCTGGCTTGGCTACTTTAGAAGAAAGCCTCTAGTCTACATACATATGATAACTTTTTCCAGCTTGTAATCCATGGGAAGGAATAGCTTAAGGCTTAGAGGTCACTCAATGGTACCAGAGCAGGAGGGGAAGATAGTGCCAAAGGTTGTGTAGGCAGTATATCTGCATCTTGAATGAAAAGCTGGGTTCTTAGCAAACAACTGAACTACCATCAACAGACCTTCCTACTAATATTTTTAGACATGCAACTCAACATCATGTCTGCATCAGACCCATTCGGGTATCAGGTGCAGTTGCATTGCCCATGTAGACTTTCTACCCTGTAGACTTTTGACCCTGGTCCCCATCATCCATCCACACAGCTGGTGGGGATGACTGTGTCTCCCTCAGGCAGACACTGGTTCTCATTGCATAGGTGTCCCAGGCATAAAGGGACCTGCCTTTTCTAAGGCTTTTGGCCAGATCTCTAGTTGGGCACCATAGTGACAAACTAGGAGCGCAGGCAATTGCTGTGTGAATGTGCTCTCTAAGATGACAAGGAGAGGCCACTGCTGGCCAAAGACATTGCAAAGTGTGAGTCTTCCCTAAGTGCACTCCATGGGAACCATGCAAGCATGTCTGCCTTTACAGTTTTGCTTATAGTGTCACAGTCCTCTTTTCTTTTTAGTTAGAAGATGAACCACACTATATGCTAGCTGTTCACATGAGTCTCTTGTAACATTAAGGCTTATATCAAAATAATGCAGACCTGGATTAATTACTGTAGAGAGCTCATGTGATTCCAACCCCCAGCTGCCTAAGGGCCACAGCATACATTCCCTTTTCAACATGCTCCTTTTTTAAGCGCTCACATAAAATAGAAAAGTGTGAAAGCGTGAAACACATTTGCAAGTGTGTTTTAAGTATCAAATAGACCAGGAATACGAGTCAGGGAGTCCTGGTGAGCTGCTGCCCCTTGAGTGTCCAGTTGGTATCCAGGTTTGCCTCTGCAAAACGGGTGACGTGGCCCTTAGACTCACTGATCTGTCGGGTTCTCTTTAAAATGTCACAAACTTCTGTGTTTGCAAGAACCTCTCACGTAGCAGAGGTAGTTGCCTCTTAACCTTTCCCCTTCTCCTCTGTCAGGAAAAGCTCATACAGTTTTGTTCCAATTTTTGCGGAGCTCTGCCTTTGAGTCTAACCATGGAGGAAAAGGCCCAGCACCATCATTGCACCAAGGGTGCTTGGGATGGTGGAAGTGAGTTGGAACGGTCTCTATTCTGGAACCTACTTCAGCTTAAACTGCACCGCTCAGTGGCTGTCAGCCTCCCATTGTCAGGAGCTGCGGTTTAGTAGGTCTTTATTCATTAACATTGTGCTTGTGGGAACAGCAGACATCACTGCTGTTTCCCAGGTTCTGAACTTAGGGGAGGGGAATAAAGTGCTTTCTTTGCACTAGCTGATGCTACACTGCTCAAATTGTCCACGCAGAATTTATTGGGGTAACTGAGTCTTGGACCACCTCCCCCAGTCTGTGGTGCTCTCGAACCAAGATAGAATTTGCGATTAGTATTTTTTTTGGCCAGGAGGAATGTGCTTCAGGTCTCAAGAAAGCCCAGGAAGCCCCTTGAACTGGACACTAATGGCTACTCCAGGGAAGGATGTGGCAAAGGACCAATAGTTAATGGAGTTCCATGGGAAACATCTGGTGTTACATTCTGCAGGATAATTATGTTTCATGGTGTCACTGACAGGCCTTCAATAACAAGTGCATAAATCTGCTAATGGCGTTCAGAAGTGATGATGAACCAACTGGAAAGAGAGAGAGAGAGAGAGAAAAAAAAACCTCAAGCAAAGAACGGCAAGCATTCTAAATAGATGAAACCGTGCAGAGAAGTAGCAAGCCATGCTCTACAACAGACAGAGACAGTCACCGGCTCTATGGCTACCCTTTGGCAAAAGTGTCCCTCGGATGGGTCAAGCATGCCACTAATTGAAAACTTCATACGCACAGGTGTTCGATATAAAGATACCTATCCAGTTTCTCAATAGCACATTTGCAATTAAATCCTTATACATAACATTGAACTTATTAAATATTAACAGTTGTTTTTTTAAACTTTTTTTTGTTTTGTTATTTCATTGCATAGAACATTAGACATGAGAATCATTTTGCTGTTACCCACGGTGAATGGAAGCTCCTATGGGTCACACCAATGAATTGTTGCTCTTGAGCATGCTCAGTGTGGACGAGAGACGGGCAGGAAACAGACAGCGCAGACAAATGGGAGCCAGAGCATCCATACACTTGCTGGATTCTTTACAGCAAAGGAAAAGAGGAGCCGTTTCACAGGGTTTTCTTTCGGCTCTCGCGGGTAACAGTGCCAGGAGCTCCTCGCCAGCAGGTTCAGCGACATCCTGCCCCCAGGGAGCTCCTCCGTCGTTCTGAGCATGCCCACTGGTAATGGCTTAAGAAGGACTTGAATTGCACAGTAGTAGTAGGAAGGAGGGTGGCAGAGGCAAGCTCTCCTGATCTCATCACACTGGATTGTGCTCTTTTTTTGTAGCCTTCTGCACTCTATTGCTTCTACCGACAACAGTCCATGTGCTAACGCAGGACAAAGCAAAGAGGAAAAACAGTATGTTCGATACAAAGTAAAAAACAAAAGAACAAAAACCGAGAACAAAAAAGAACCTCACAAAAACAAAAACAAAATTTAAAATAAATCCAAACCCCCAGTTGCTGGGTGCTGATGAGGTATACGCATAAATAAAAGTGGAATGATTAAGGCTGTTTTTGAAATAAAAATAATCCCCAGGCATACATAAAACAATGCACAACACTAACAACGGAAAGCACTGCCATTTGAATGCTTTAGAATGGCTTCAGGATGGCTTTGGGGTGGCTGATAGACATGCCTGGCCAGCATTTGCTTCAGTCAATAGTCAGCCAGTTTGCACTGCCTTTCAGAGTCCTATGGCCTCTTATCTCAGTGGTGAAACAGTGTTAGGTCCTAGTCGAAGTTCTCTTCATCCCATGCTTTCCATTGCAGGGAGGATGAGAGGGAACAAACACTGCGCAGGCGGAGCGACCGACAGGGCAAACTGGAATGTGAAGGGCAGAGCCTCCAGCTCCCAGCCCTCGACTCAAGCACATCTTGGAGAGTGGGGAAAAACCTATGAAGATTCTAGAGTTAAAATTCAGTAAGAGAGAAAACTCTGCGTATAATCTCAAGAAAGGGCCATGGCTCCCAACATTAGACCTTAGGCACAAATGGAACCACCGCAGTGAGTTGTCTCTGGAGCCCCAGACATCCCCTCCAGGATCAGGGAAGTGGCCAGTCTGTGTGACAAGCTGGGACCGGGCCATGTTCTGTAAACGTCTTTTATGTACATCTTCTCAGACTAAGCGTCTGCCTTCACCCCTCGGGGCTCATGCAACAAACACCATGGAGTTGACAGCAGGCGGCTTCTGAAAGCCTTTTGCGACAGTTGGCTCAGATGTCCTCAAGGAGCTTCTTATGGGATCCACTGGCAAACTTCTCCGTAAAGATCTCTTCCGCCTTCCATCTCGCAGCCTAGTGGTTTTCCATGGTTTCAAAAGCTTGATGAGACAAAAGAGAGAATCAGAAATATTATATTTACAAGAGGTCATTCACAGAAATACAATTTCTTGCCATGTCGTGGTTTGGCACAAATTTTCCTGATCCTCTCTGGATATTCACTCACAGCACCACCTGAGAAAGCTCTGCTGTACTGTACTGTTTATGGCTGCAGTGTGCCTCTCTTATTTCTCAAAACCAAAGCACAAAAGCAACCCAAGGAACTAGCCAGAAAAGACCACCAATCAAAGAGCATGAACGGTTTACGTAATGACATCAGCTGCCCACGCTTACTGAGATGCAACCGTTTCATACTGGGGTTGCCTGAAACTTAGGACTGAAAGACCCAGCACTTTCCCCAAAGAGATTTGTTGTTTGCTTTCACCTCTCCACTCAAACCCGGGGGCAGACCTGGCTCACACTGCATTGTACAGACTGAGGCAGCAAGTGTAAGAAGCTACCCACTTACCTCAGCTGGGATAAGTTCAATTTCCCCCTCAAATCAAAAAGCATGCAGTCCTTTCAGTGAGCTCTCTAAAATGGACAAAAACACAGACAGGGCCATGAAAGGAGATAGTGCTGTAAGTGGCAAAGCTCTGAGCACACCCAGGGGATGGAATCAGCTGGACAAAAATGTTCTCTCTCTGCTCGTGGCTCAGGGCTGTGGCCCTGGGGCCTATGCAGGCTTGTGCTGCTACCCACATTCTGGAGCTGCCATGCATCTCTCTGCCTCTTCCCCTCATTTCAACTCTTCCCAAGGTAAGAGTGTTCTGCATATGGCACACTGGCTTTCCTGGTGGAACTTAGCACAGCAATGCACAAAACAGGTTCTTTCCCCTCCCGCTTCCAGATGAACTGCTGTGTTCTATTGATAGAGCAAAGGGAAAGGATTGTTGTCTGCTGCCTGCAGTGAGAGGACTGCTAATAACAGCCACTTTCCCCGAAACAGTCACTGCAATATTGTGCTGAGTGAAGCGGTATTTCTTAGTCAAAATAAGCAGCAAAGAGCAAATATCCTCACTTCACGCCTTCTTCTTATGCCCCTCGTTATCCATTTTACATCTGGATTGCTGGCTGATAGAATAAATTTTATGCCACAGCAAAGCCATTTTGATGCCTTACCATTAAAGACAACAGAGTTAAGCACCAAACAAATGGGACACATTTCTACAGTTGGTTCCAGACAATCTATTTATTGGCCATTCATCCTGATTTGTTTGCACAGCGTTTGTGGGGACAACACCAGTTATTTATTGAGCATCCATACTGATTTGTTTGCAGGGAGGTTATATGACATTGTGCCAACTGCATGTTATCCCACACCTTTATTTTCTTGCTTCCTCCATCACAGTAGCAGAGTTCGCCCAGTGGGGTGCAGCTGCGACATCCTGGCAGGTGTGTCACTGCTGCCTAATGTGAGGAGGAAGAAGGGGAAGGAGGAGATGGCGGGGAGGCTGGTGTGGCATGGTTGCCGTGGCAGGAGCAAAGGAATAGCTCCACTGTTGAGCCCACACCATCCTGGCCTCCCTCTTGCCTAGTCCCTCTCGCTCCTGGTTAAGCAGCAGAGGCACTGCTGCCAGGAAGTTAGCGTTGCAACTCTGCTGTAGCAGGCGACCTGCTGTTTTGCTCCATCATGCTTTATCATCTCTTTTTTCCTGCCATTGATGTCCCGACATGCTGTCCTCTGTGTCTAGAACATCTTCCCGCTGTATATAAGAGTATTTAGTGCCTCAGCCTCCTTTAAGCCCTTCTTCTTTAGAATCATAGTGTAGAGCTGGAAGGGGCCCCCAGCGTCATCTAGTCCAGTGTTTCTCAACCAGTGTGCCTCCAGATGTTTTGGGACTACAACTCCCATCATCCCTCGCTAGCAATACCAGTGGTCAGGGATGATGGGAATTGTAGTCTCAAAACATCTGGAGGCACACTGGTTGGGAAACACTGATCTAGTCCAATGCAGGAATGTTAGCTAAAGCACCGTGACAGATGGCCATCCAACCTCTGCTTAAAAACCTCCAAGGAAGGAGATTCCTTTAATAAGGCCTTTCCCAAACTCAGATGGTTAAGAGCAGGCTTCCTCGACCTCGGCCCTCCAGATGTTTTGAGACTACAATCCCCATCATCCCTGACCACTGGTCCTGCTAGCTAGGGATCATGGGAGTTGTAGGCCAAAAACATCTGGAGGGCCGAGGTTGAGGAAGCCTGGTTAAGAGTGTGGTACTGATAACGCCAATGTTGCAGTTTGGTCCCCGTAAGGGCCAGCTGCATATTCCTGCATTGCAGGGTGTTGGACTAGATGATCCTTAGGATCCCCTCCAACTCTATGATTCTTTGAAACCATCCTAGTCACACTGACCTGCACCTTCATTTCTTCCTCCGTGTCAGTCCCTGCCCTCCCCTGGCCCCACTAGCTATATCTACCTAATACAGACTGTAAGAAGTCTGAATGGGGACTATCTCTTTTCTCTAAGTCTGTACAGTGTGTAGCATGCTGTGGACATTAAACAAACATTTAGCAGCAACAGGATATACTCTTGACTAGAAGTGGCACGGGTTACCTAAACTATCAGGCAAATTGCCATAAGCTAAGCAGGATATCATATGACTAGGTAAAAGAAATATCTCCTCTGGGCTTTGTATCTTGGGGGCTATCTCTGAGCCTTGATGAAAGCCAAGTATCTGATCTCATCCACATCCTCAGAAGAATGTAGGAATGGAGGCAACAAGGTGATACTCACTGTTATACCCAGAGTCTGGTGCGGCAGACTGAATTCCAATGGATTCTTCATAGGTTTTTCCAGTGCAATGATGAGATCTCCATTTATTCTCCCAAACTCCTGCCGGGGTGATGGAGAGACACACATAAGAAAAAGATATGGCCATTAGGAAAGAAACATACATGTGCAGAAAAAAAGAAAAATGTCAGAGTAACTGAAGGTGGCGCTTGGATTAACAGAGCAATAGGTTAGCTCTGATGTTAGGGTGCTGCAGCAATGAAAGGCGCCTGTTGAGGGACAGAAGTTGAACCAAGCTATTGAACAGGAAATTACGCCAGGACCTCTTTGGATTGCAATGGCCAGAGAAGATGAAATGTATCAGGGGTTTTGCTTGGCAGCTGTAATGTCATTGGGGGTTGTGTATATATGCTTTGTTGGAAGCCACCCAGAGTGGCTGGGACAGCCCAGTCAGATGTGTGGGGTACAAGAAATAAATTATTATTACTACGACAACAAAAAGCGACTCACCCAGTGATGTTCTCTCACCAAAATGATGTGAATTTCTTGCCAAAAGCTGACACAGCTATGGGAGTAAAGGTAAGAGAAATAAATGCCATCAGCATATGTGGTACCAAAGACTGACTGCATCTTTCCCCCACTCACCTCTTTCCCACTGAATCTTCAGTTTTTAGGGCCCTTCTTCTATTTCACAAGAGCCCCTCCTCCATATTATCAGCCTTCACGTTGCCAGTTCTGTTACCACCCTCTGTCCCCACATCTCTGTTTGTGACACAGGAAGGGACTATGGCTACATGCTTTGCATGTAGAAGGAAAGTCACTTCCTGGCATTTCAAGTAAAAAAAGATCTCCCAACAGAAGGGTTAGTTAGCCTGAGCTGATGGAAAGCTGCTGCTGGCCACTGGGATAAGGCAATTCTATTTCAGCCCTTAGCGATCCTCATAATCAAGTGAGCACTTTTGGCCTGCAGTGTTGATGGTCCGCTATGCTAATGTGGCTTTTTCCTTCAGCGTTCTACCACCCAATCCCCATTTTCTTTATTTTGATTTCGTCTTCACAACTTTTACTTTTCTTGCTGGCTTCTTATTTCTTGTATTCTCACATATGTGTAAACTAGAACAAGGGCTGTGGCTCAGCAGCGGAGTATCTGCTGTGAGTGCAGAAGGTCCCAGGTTCAGATTTCTGCCTGCTCCGGAGAAAAGAAGAAGAGTTTGGATTTGATATCCCGCTTTATCACTACCCAAAGGAGTCTCAAAGCGGCTAACATTCTCCTTTCCCTTCCTCCCCCACAACAAACACTCTGTGAGGTGAGTGGGGCTGAGAGACTTCAAAGAAGTGTGACTAGCCCAAGGTCACCCAGCAGCTGCATGTGGAGGAGCAGAGACGCAAACCCGGTTCACCAGATTACGAGTCTACCGCTCTTAACCACTAGACCACACTGGCTGAGGGAGGACTGAGGGAGACTTCTGCCTGAAATCCCAGAGAGCCACTACCAGTCACCGTAGATAATACTGAGCTAGACGGACCAGTGGTCTGAATTAGCAGTTGCCCTGCAGTTCTGCCATTTGTCCTGCAAGAAGTGTTGAACAAATCCACGTGTGCAAGCGTGAAGACAGGTGAGCTGTCTCCAGGAGCAAATCTCGCATGCTTTGACATGGGGCACCCAAGAAAGATGCCTCTGAAATCTCTCACCTTCTGTCAATTTGCCTGCTTGTTCTGCTGCCCCTCCTGGCAGGATTTTGGAGAAGACGCTCTCTCCCTCAGCTCCTGGCAGTCCAGTCGCTGCCCCTGCGGAAGTGGGTGCACCTGCTGGTTTGGTACCTATCTTAATGCCTGTTGGAGAGAAAGAAATTGATTTGTATGGATTGATTTAGCTGCATATATGAATTAATTTAAATATATATCCTCCCGTATCACCAAGGGTAGATCCAACTGGCAATTTGCATATACCCCCCCTCCCCACATTCATAGGCCATAACCAATCTCTGTCTAACCACCTTCACCAGAAAATGATGGCCACACTATTTCTAAGAGTATTAACCAAGATGCACAATGTGTTGGTGAGATATCAGTATGACAGGCACAAGAAACGACTAAAACTTCTTGGTGAAAAAAAGTATTTTAAATTGGAGCTGAATAATGAGAGAACTCGACTTACAGTCATTTCCCCAATTGGTTAATGAGACAGGAGTGGGAAGCCTTCTATTTTTGACAGCTATGCAAAGCGAACCTATTGTAGCCTATGTGGAATGAAGCTGGAGGCTGCTTTGGGGCATTCTACTTGTGTTTATCTTTTCTATGACATACAGAATGCTAGTTTCACGTGAATTAATTCTACGCTGACTGGCCTACACCCTGGGGCCAACCATGGCTAGATGACCTAAAGCATTTGCCTTCTTAATCTCAGGTAGGACACCCCCCCCCCGCAGTAAATGGTCTTGGAACTCCTTTTGACTCCAATCTAATCTTCCCTTTGAGAGATCTGAGCCTACTGAACTACTGGTGCTGCCTCCCTTTTCAAGGAAAACACATACAATCGCAGGTGCTGGAAAGGAGCTGACTGACCTCCTGCTGCTGCTCCCGGTGGCTGTGTTTGGGGTGCTTTCCCCACCTGTGGCACTTTTGTGGTAGGTTTGGATGCATCCGTCTGCTCTGCTTTAGACTGTAATATAGCAAACAGTGATTTATGTATTTATTTAATGCAAACGAGAACAAATAATGGTAAAATGAAGCCCATCTCCTGGGGTCTTTCTCTCAGCCTTCCTCCTAGAGTTTAACTGCCAGGTCTTTCTGGCTGTCTCACAGCAATCCTTATCCACCCACCCTATTCTCCACCAGATACTCCCCACCCCCTAGGATTCCTGAGCCTGTGATCTCCATCAAGAAAGCTACATATAAAGCTCCTATACCAAGGCCACTCCTTTAAGTGCATTCCTCTCCTCTCCCCTCCCCTCTTCATTGTCTGTGTCTGAACTGCCCCCTCTACAACTTACTACGGCCTACTGTTAGTTCCATGAACCTCCTCTCTGCTGGGAAGACTCCATTCTCCACAGCGACCTAGACTGTACAATGCACAGTCCACAAATGCACATTTCCTTGCTTTGACATTCTAAGGCGAGGCAATCCCTGCGCGACTCCTGTACTACAGAACAGGCCATCGCTTAGCCCAGCCTCTCACCTGTCGTCAGCTCTGAGGGACCTACTGTATAACTGACCCCAAGCAAAGGCACGTAGGTACTTACTGGTCCCGCTGGGTGAGTGCCAGGTTGTGCTTGGAGGGCAGGTTGGGGTTTGCCTGCTGGCTGGGCTTGGCCAGGCTGTTGTTGGGCTGGCCGTGAGGAGGGCTGGGCTTGGGTTCCTGCTGGCGGTGGCTGCTGCTGCTGCTGCACCCTAGCTTGCTGTTGCTGTTGCTGAGAAGATTGTTGCGAGGGAGCTGCTTGCTGCTGCTGCTGCTGCTGCTGCTGCTGCTGCTGAGGCTGAGGCTGTCTGCTCGACGGCTGCTGCTGCCTGGATGACGGCTGCTGCTGCTGCTGCTGCCCAACTTGCTGCTGCCTCGCTTGCTGCTGCTGTTGGTGCGAAAGAGGCTCCGATTTTGGCTGCTGAGATGGCGGCCCATGTTGCACCTGCCTCTGCGGTTTTTGGGACTCTGAGGTATGATGGTAGCCCGACGGCTGCCGAGACTGCTGGGAGTACTCTGAGGAGCTGGAAGGATAACCTGGCTGCGCTCTTGTATCGGCCTGCTGAGCCTTCTTCTGGGAAGAGGGCTGCCCATGTCCGCGTGACTCGTGGCGGCCAGCATCTCTTGGATGTTGCCTGGATGACCTCTTTGGCAGGTCATCGGTGGAGTGCCGGGAGGAGGACGAATGCCTCCCATAGTCTCCATGGTGCCTGTGTTCTTTGGAAGAGGAGTGTCGCGGGTGAGAGTAGTCATCGTGATGCCACATGTCTTCATCTGGGGGCTCGTCATAGTCGTGATAGGTGTGCTTAACTGGACCCCTCCTTTGGGAGGATGAGGAGTGGCCACCATAATGCCTCATCCTCTCCGAACGAGGTTCCCGCGGCTTATCAAACCAGTCTGTCTCCTCCTGACCCAAGTGATAGGCTTCAGAAACCAAAAACAAATCACAGTCAATCCCCTCATCCACAGTTGGGAATGTACCCCAGGATGAAGCCATGCAATGAATTAAAAGAAAGCAAGGAACCGATCGCATGCACACAGGATATGCCACAGTAGCCGCTTGGGAAATAGATATATATATATAAATAAACAGAAATCAGAGCACAGTATCACACTGAACAAGCAGTGAGCAGAGCACCAGTAGGACATGCAGAGTGCAGCATGCTAACACAGAACCACCAAAACAGAAAGCAAAATGCGGGAGAAAGGCACCTGGCAAGGAAACGGAGGCTGTGGTATTGTCCTTGCAAATATGACCCGCTTGGGCATGCTCTGGGGTTAAGTTACCACAGGTAGCCATTACCTTCACTGTCTGAAACAACACAGTGTGAATCATCCATGATGTAACCTTCTTCATGCTTGTAAGAGTGGGTTCTTGGCACATCTTTGATATGTTCTTGTACATCAGGCAATGAGTGACTGGAGCAGAACTGAGAGCAGCTGTCCCCAGCAGACTGAGGGAGAGGCCCACCCGAGGAGCGCGATACGCCCATGGACTTCCCCAAAGGACTGATGGGGCTCTCTTCTTCTGAGGTTTGTGTGCGAATTGGAGGTCGCCCGCGACTTTGACTCATGCTAAGGGAAGAAGGTTTGGAACTGCCTCTCTGAGGCCTCTCCATGCTCTCTCTCTCGTAGGACCTGCTCCTGATCTCGCGGCTCGACATTCTGTCCGACACATAACCAGAGGATCTCGATCGCCCACCACTGTATGCCCTGTCATCTTCTTCCATCGTATCCCTGGCAGACCCACCGTAGTACTTCTGCTGTTCATATACATTTTTTTTGAGGCCGTATGTGATGTCGTCTTGCATCTTCTTTGCTCTGGATGCCACGCTGCTGCTGCTGACTGACGTGGTTGCTGGGTAAGAGGCCAGGTCTGATTCCACATCTCTTGCTTCTTCTATAGGGGAGAATTTTGAGATCTTCTGCTCCATACCTTGCTTCCGATGCTTGCTGCGTTTGGAAGAGATGACAGCTGGGGCCAAGTTTTTGGAAGAGTGCTTCTGCACTCCCATGGTGGACCCAGGCTTGTCTGGGCGAGTGGAGTGCCTGTAATCACTGTCCCCGTAGTAGTAGGAGCCGGAGCTACCTGACATCCTCCCATTGCTCTCTGGGCCCCTATGGTAGCCTCTCCCACGATGGTCAGGGCCGTGGTGATCATACATGTCCTCCTCTGACTCTTCTCCCTTTGGGTAGCAACAAGGCCTGCTGGAGACATCTGTGTCTGTCAAGTCACTCTTTTCTTTCATATATCGCCCATTGCTGCTCTGCAACTGCAAATCTCCTTTTTGGCCCTCTGCTGAAGTGCTCTCTTTGGTTAGTTCACTGATGTCATCAATCATCACATAGTTCCGAGGAATGTTCTGCTCCAGGTTGGTGTAGAGGGAGTCAGAGGAATAGCTGGTCGAGGGACTTTGGGCTACGCCGCTCCTGTCCACCAGCCTTCCTTCTGGCGGCTTGTACTGGTCGTAGCTGCTGGTCACAGTTGTGGTGCTGTACGTCACTTCCGGAGTTGCGGCTGAGATGACCACAGTGGGGTTGCCTATTACTTCATAATTGGTGGGCATCTTCTGCTCAAGGTCAGCTAGCGATGTCTGCCGCGGTTTCTGGGAGGTGGTGTGTGTGTCCGCGTGGGTCTGGAAAAGACCACTCTGCGCTTGCTGCAGAGGTGTCTGACTGGGATACGTGGTCTGTGCTTGGTAAGGTGGCCGGAAGCCTTGGTGACTTTGCAGAACGTGTTCGGACTGATACCCAGTGCTTGGAGTAAAGCTGTGACTCTGGTATGTCGTTTGGGAAGGGTAGGCAGGCATCTGGCTTGCTTGGAATCCGTTCTGCGCAGGGACATTGCTTGCTGGGGGGTAGTGTGGAGGCTGAAACCTTGCTTGCTGGAATGCGGCTGGGCCTGGTGGGGCAGCTTGTCCTGAAGAGTACTGATATGGGGTGTAAGAGGAGGCTGATGTGTACTGTGCACTGGAAAAGTCAGCGTATTGATTGGAAGGGGCAGTACTAGGCCTCGTCAGACTCTCATAGCCAGAGAGTCGAAGGTTGTTGAGCTCGCTGTCAGACATATAATCCCTGTTTTCCCCCAAGCATCTCAGGTAGGGATAGTCACGGACGTTCCGGTCCTTCTGCAAAGACTCTTTTCTCTGCGTGATCCCCAGTTCCAAGTACTTCAGTTTGGCATCAATCTCCTTTTCTTCTTCATCAAGCTCAGCCTGTTTCTTCCGCAGCTTTGTGGACTCGTGCTCCACTAGCTTCAAGTCGCGGTCAATGTCTTTGAGGAGGCTGGCCTTCGTCACCTGAATGGCTGGCCCTGCCACCCCCTTCTGCATGAGGCCCGGCATGTACATCTGTGAGTGAGCTTGGCTGGCCAGAGGGAGATGAGCTTCTTCCGGTGGGGGGCTAGGCAGTGTCCGTTTCACTTTCCGAGTGAGGGTGTTTGACTGCAGGGTTGAAATCTAGAAGGTAATGGAAAGCTTAATTTAGATAGCAGGTAACCATGTGTGGGAAAGAACACATTTCCATTTTTAGTTACCAGGTGGGTGTATTACTCAACAGTGGCCCACACTTCTGGGGTTCCTATCTTCTAAGACAGGCCCATTACATATATCTCATATTTTACCTCACCCTTTTCAAGCTCAAAGTGGCATAGATGATTCTCCCCCTCATTTAACCCCTCCCCCCAATCCTCTTTGAGGTAGGTGAGGCTGAGAGAGAGTGACTGGCCCAAGTGAGCTTTGCCGAGTGGAGAATTGAACGCTGGTCTCCCAGTTCCTAGTCCCACACTTTTAAATACTACACCACACTGGCTCTAATCTTGTGAAGGAGACAAAGTGTAACCTTGCACATTAATGGCTGTTAAAACTCACCAGGACTCAGAAGCACTTGAGTCACAAGGATGCCGCATGCAGCCAGGCCAATGAGGACAAGCGACAGGAATTTTAGTTCTTTATTAGCAGAGCACTTGGTTACATCAGCTGCTAAGGTGCAAGGGATATGCACGCCCCTTCCTGCTAACTAGCTGCCTAGGAAATCTACCTCTGCAGAATGGTGCTCTATCTCAGAGAGTTGGAGCAACAGTGTGGCCCCGCCCCTTCCTGCTTTCTTACCTCCCACCCCTTGTCTGATGTGGTGTGCGCAAGCGCCAGTCGCTCCCCTCACTTCAAGCCTCTCCTTGTGCAGAGATACAGCGGAGGTGGGGAGAGAGGGGATCTCAATGGTCAGCTTCCGAGACCTCTTCCAGCGTTTCCGTCCTCCTTTCCCCGTCTCTGACTCCCCAGTTTCTTCCTCCTGGCTCCTCTCAATCTCCTCAGAACCTCAAAAAACACTGGGCCCTTCTGAGGGATCCTGCCCACCACCACCTGCCTCCTCTTCCCACACATTCCCTCCGTCATGCTCCTGCCCGTCTCTGACACAAAATCCTCAATGATTCTATGTACCATATTGGCCCGAATATAAGCCACACTTTTTTTTGCTTTCAAATTCCAACCATGGAAAGTTAAAGTGTGGCTTAAATTCACAACCTTACAAAAACTGGCTTTTACGATATCACTGCTGAAACAGACATATGGTAAAACGGAATGGGTGTTAGTGCCTGTGAAATTTTAAGGGAGTGGCTTATATTCGGGTGCAGAGGCGTAGCAAACCCAGGTGGTACCCGTTGCGGAAATTGTTTGTCAATTTCCCCTCCCCCCCTCGACAGCTCGGGGTAGGCTTGGGAGTCACGGGCGGGCACCGAATGTCACCCCCTCAGCGATGACACCTGGGGTGGTCCGCCCCCCTTCCTACGCCTCTGCATCCCCACCCCAGCGACTCCCAAGTACCCTGAGCCGTCGGGGGAAGGGGGGAGCTATGCCACTTTGCCGCGGTGCTGGCAAAGCTGCGCAGCTCGTCCTCTCGGGAGCCACGGCTCCCGTCTGTCCCCTCCCTCCCTCCTCGGCTCGCTGTAAAGCAGCAAAGCAGGAGCCTCTTATGGCGAGCCGGGGAGGGAGGGAGGCTGGGGGGGGGGGCCCTGGCTCGCCGTAAGTGGCTCCTGCTGGCAGAGGAGGGATCCCACCGCCGTCCATATGGTGCTCCAGTGGCAAACCGCTATGTACAGCACATGTGTGGCGTCACTATGCACAGCGCATGCATGCGAAACTGCGCATGCCTTGTACGTAGCGGTTTGCTGCTGGCGCCACCCGAGCGCCGTACGGACGGTGGCAGGATACTCTGCTTCCAGCTGCAGCGGTGGTGAAGGGATCCCACCGCCGTCCGCACGGTGCTTGGGTAGCGCCGGCGGCAAACTGCTATGTACAGTGCATGTGAAGTGTCACTACATACAGCGCATGTGTGCAACACCGTGCATGCATTGTACGTAGCAGTTTGCTGCCGGTGCCGCTCGAATGCCGTACGGACAGTGGTGGGATCCTCTGCTTGCGGCTGCAACCACGAACAGAGGATCCTCCACATGCAGCTGTGGCAGTGTGATGGCTGCTTCCACTGACGCGCCCGGGCCAGGGCCAGGGCGGCAGGGCAAGCACCCCACGGGTTGCCTTCTTGTCACCCCCCCCAGACATGGAACCCGGGGCGCACCGCCCCCCCGCCCGCACCTTGTGACGCCACTCTTCGGGTGCGGCTTATATTCGGGCCAATATGGTAATGATTCTGCTTAATGATGCTTCACCCTCTCCATTACATTAAATTAGGTTAAGGAAATTGTATGTCTATGGAGGTTTTGAAATTTGGCAACGCCCTAGATTAGCATGTCCATGGCTCTTTCTGCGAAAGTACTCACTGGATACAGAGTACCAGCACTTCTTTTTATTTTATTTATTTGCAGCACATGGCAGCCATTTTGTGCTGGCACCCACAATATTTTTATCAATATATGAGTAGAGGCGCCTCATTCTTTTACCCCCTCCCCCAAAAAAACACCCACTGAGCATGTCCAATTAAGGAAGCCTTTGGGTGGTTATCTTCAAAACTAAAATGTACAACTAAAATATACTGTATACAAATTCTCATGATTTGGGGCAGGTGTGTGGGGGACTGCTTCTTAATATTGGAAAGGCTAAATTGAATAATGATGTTAATGGCAATATTATACTATATGAATCACCACAGTTACTGACATTGAGGAAATGGGTTCTGAAAGAAGCAGGAATCAGCTTGAATATTTTTCTCTAATGAGCCAGAACAAAATCAACTCAGTCTGGTTCACAGATTAAAAAAAAAAAAAGTCTGCTTAGATTATATTGGGAAGATTTCTGCTTTTGCAGGCAATGCAGGTTTCTAATAATGCAAAATTTGTCTGTCTGGGAAATTTAGTCTGAAGGTGTAAATCCATTGTCTTTGAAGTTCAAATGATCCTGAGATTTATTTATTTATTTATTTGGTCTTGCTTTTGCGGAAGCCCAAGTCAAACAGTATGTAAAATCCAGGTGGAAGGAAATCTCCCCAAAGGTCTTGCCACCTTGGCAGATGTTACATAGCCAGTGGAAATATGAGACCCTAACAATGTTAGAGAACAACAACGTTTTGCAGTGTTAGAATATTTGAGGTCATGCAAGTAACATATTTTGAAATGACTATACAGGATCAGTAGGGCCCTAGAAAGAGACAGCTATCATGGAGGAGGGGATAACAGCTATTCCATCAGTATCTCTGATTGGTCTCTAAGGGCCATGCAGCCTGCAGGTTTCCATTGGGCCAAGCAGAGAGGGCAAGGATGCCTTGCAGGCAAAATGTCATCTGTCTGACATGAAGGCATTCTGATGAGCAGAAATATTAACAATTAGCTCTTGGGCAGTCAGAGATCATTTCATGAGTATTTTCATAGCAGCCAGTTTTCGTTTCACATTGCTGAAAAATGAGAGATGCTTTCCCACACAGGGCCTGCTAGCCCTAGGTCACCAGTGGGGTCCCTGGGCAAGTGTCTCAGATGGTGCACTTTCATTTTCTTTTAAAAAAGTGAGTCTCTAGCCTTCTTAGAAAGAAAGTTATGGGGTAAGATTTGCAGGCACCTTCTAAGTGATTTCTGTAAAACGAGAGTGGTGTGGCTACCTTGTATATTTTTGCTTTTCCTGGGGAATGCTCCCTGTTGTTATTAGAGAGCAACAGCATCTGTCAGTGTGGGATCTCCAAAATCAGGACCAGCAGAACATAGCTGACTTTCCATGGCAAGAATAAGGTTGTCAGTGGTGGGCATCTCTCTGATTTTGTGTTATGCCACCCTTGCCTTCATGGCAGTCATTTTGAGACCCGGAACTCTCTGAAATTTCATAATGTGCCCACTAAGTCCAAAAAAGTTGGTGACTTGTGCCCTGGAGGAATGGTGCAGTTTCACAAAAACACACTTTCTTGCTTCTCTATTGCATTCAGCAGCCACCCTTCATTGCAGGGGAAAAACAGACAGATAAATGATAAGATATGGGATGCCAGACTTTTGATGCAGCAGGCTTAACTTTAAACAACAAAAGAGTAGATAGATGCTCACTTTCATTTTTCTGGGATCTCACCAACCTGTTGATCTCCCCAAAATCTTTGTACAGTACAGACATAACTTGATCTTCATAAAGTTTCAGTATATATCAGGCTAACGTGGCATTGCAAGTTTTCATGGCAGGTATTAACCCATGATTCCTTTATATCCTGAACCATCTAGAACAGGGATGTCCAACTCCCAAGAGACTGTGATCTACTCACAGTGCAAAAAAAACTGGCAGTGATCTCCCTGTTGTTGTTGGATGGATCAAAGTTGTGGACCTTTTTTGGGGAAGCCAATGTGGTTGAGCTTTTTTTGGGGGGGAGCAAATGAATGAATGGAACTGAATATATGAATGAATGGAACCGAATGAGCATTGCAAGATACACAGAACAGAATCAAAAGTTGATTATATAAAACACAGTTGAGGGTCCTGAATCCCCAGTCCTATATAGTGGAACTTAATCTGATGGCCTACTTTTTGGCTAGGAAACAAAAGTGGCTGAGCTTTTTTTGGGAGAGGCAAAGTTGGTGAGCTTTTTTTAGGAAGCCAACGTTGTTGAGCTTTTTTGGGGAAGCTAAAGTTATTGAGCTTTTTTGGGGGCGATCTTCCAGGAACACCCTACGATCTACCAGTAGATCACTATCTACCTGTTGGACGTGCCTGATCTATAAGTATTGCACTTTTAACCTGTGGGATGTATAACACTGGTGCAGTCAATCACAACATTCCTAGAGTGTACACAAGGGGCCTTGGTCCTCCAGCTAGTTTCCTGTGCCTGGAGGAGGATCACTTCCTTTGTGTGACCAGAGGTGGGAGTGGCCTTACCTGAAAGTGCACAGGTCTGTGCCATTCTCCTCTCTCTTCCCACCAGGACTCCGAGGATGCAACATCTCAGGAGATGCTCTCTTGGCTTCCAGCCAAGAGAGGCCCACATGGAGCCTTTCTCCCTTAAGGAGAATCTCCACATGTAAATACATTTAATCTAAGCTAGCCTGCCTTTCTGAGACTGTAGAAGCTTGAAATGACTGTGAGTAAAACCTTTATACTTTTATAAGCTTATGTGTCGTGTATTTTCTTTTAAGAGGGAACCAGGGGAAATATGTGCCAGGATCTGCCTTATTCTAGAAGTTCATAGGAACTTAAACGCCACGCTTTGCTGCGCTTTATTGGGGATGAGAAACTCTGCTAGTTTGGAGCTTGTTAGCACAAGCTGGGATAGGAAATATTAATCAATATTCCCTCATCCACATTCCCTCTCATCTCCCACAAAGGGTTATGGGCCCAGAACTGCGTATTTTGTGTATTTTTAAAGGATTGCTTTGGATTGTGATTTTTGGCAGAGTAGAATTTTTCTGTTTGTACTTCCTGGTAAGCACATGGTCTTTTGTTCTCCATTGTGCTGTGAAAGGGGGATTAGCGACCCCTCCCCTCCCTCAGAGCTCACAGACCTCAGAGGCAGTGAAGATTAGTTTGCATTTTGAGATTTTTAAGTTTTGATTTTTGAATTTTAACCATTTTTGGGAATTTTGAAATTTTGAAAATTTTTCAAATTTTTGAGGATTAAGATGGCAAGCTCAGGATTTGATAGTGAAGCAAGATCAAACTTTATGCTGCTGAATGATCGTAATTTTGTGCAATGGAAGCAGCGCCTTTTAGTGCATCTTGGTGCAAAGCGAGTTCTTAAAGCTGTAATAGATCCCAAACCTGATTTGGCTGATTTAAGCTCAGATGATTTAACCAAGATAGCAGATTGGGAAAGGCAAGATGCAGAAGCTAAACACATAATTTTGAGCAGTTTGAAAGATGAGCATCTATCACTAATTGACTATGAAAGTGATGCATCTCAGATTCTAAAGGATATTGAGCGTGTATATGCACAATCATCAGAGAACTCTTATAGACATTTATTGGATAAACTGCTGAAGTTAAAGATGAATTCCAGAGAACAATTTACAGGGCATTTTAAGGACTTTAATGAAATTGTTCAAAAGATTGCCCTAACTCCCAGAGCTTTTGATGATGCAACCAAAGTGACTTTTATGCTAGCATCATTGGGACCAGAATTTGCTTCATTTAAGAGTATAATGGATCACACAAGAGATTTGACTTTTAATGAACTAGCAAATCACTTAAGAGAGGAATGCAGAGCTTACCTTGATTCTCCACAAAGAAATCCAAGGAAAATGGACACAAGTTATGTTTCTAAGCAATTTCCCAAGTCTAAGGAAGTGTCCAAAGATATAATATGCCATAACTGCAATTTAAAAGGGCACATTGCAAGGAGTTGCCAGAAGCCCAAGAATAAGTCCCGCCCCTTTCAACCAAAAGGTGAAAAGAAGGGGGGTCACGAGCGTACATTTCTACTGCAAGAAAAGAGTTTAAATGTGCAAAGAAATGAAAGGAAAAGTGACCAATTTATTTTAGATTCGGGAGCTACAAGCCATTTTGCGCATAAAAGAGAATATTTCAGAGAAATTAATGATAGTGAATGGACTGAAATCCAGATTGCTGATGGAAATGTTCTAAAATCACAAGGTGCAGGTTCAATGCGTTTGAAATTCAAGGTGAACAATGAATCTCTTGAAACAACTGTGCCTAATGTTCAATATGTCCCAGAATTGAATTGTAACTTGCTTAGTGTGTCTGCTTTAGACAAGAAAGGTTTCAAGGTTACATTTGCCAATGGAGAATGCAATGTAACGAAAAATGATGAGGTTTATGCTCAAGGGAAACTAATCAATGGTGTTTATGAGATTAACGTTTCAGAAAACCAATCAGCACAAGTGGCCCAATCCAAGCAGAAGGATGAACCAGATCTGGAGCTGTGGCACCGAAGACTGGGTCACAGGGATATCAGAGTCATCCAGGAACTGCAGAATGGAGATCTTGTGAGAGGTCTACAGGTAAACAAAAGTAACACACCCACACCAAAATGTATAACTTGTGTAAGTGAAAAAGGAGTCAAACCTTCTTTCCCACGTTGTGCAGAAAAGAGAAGCACAAAAGTTCTGGACATTGTGTACACTGATTTAGCTGGACCTATGAATATACCTTCTTTAGGAGGAAATAGGTATATTCTTATCTTTTTGGATGATTATTCAAAGTTTTGTGTGGGATACCTTCTCAAAGAGAAGAGTGAAACAGTGGAATTGTTCAAGCAATACGTAAGCATGGTCAAGAACAAATTCCATCGAGCACCCACCACCCTAATGTCCGATAATGGTGGGGAGTTTTGCTCACGTGAAATGGAAGCCTTCATGGCTCAGGAAGGCATAGCACATGTGACCACAGTAAGCTACACACCTCAACAAAACTCTATTGCTGAGAGGAAATTTAGGTCCATCCTAGAGATGACAAGGTGTATGCTAAAAGGATCCAACTTGTCGAAGAAACTTTGGGGCGAGGCAGCAAATACTGCGATTTATATACAGAATAGGCTGCCAACAAAAGGCACAGAGCGCACGCCATTTGAACTTTGGCATGGAAGAGTCCCAAATTTGTCACACATACGTGTATTTGGAAGTTTGTGCTATTACCACGTGCCCAAGGAGCACAGACACAAACTTGACTCCAGAGCAAAGCCTGGTATCCTAGTTGGATACGCTTCTGGAGGAAAAGGCTACAGAGTTGTGGACTTACAAACAGGGAAAACAAGTTCACATCACGTGATTCATTTTGAGGAGTATGAAAAGGCTGACACAAGGAACACAGCAATTGACTGTTCCAATGAGCCACCAACAGAGGAGTTTGTAAGTTTTCCTTTTGAAGCCATACCAGAAACTAATCCACCTCCTAGTATTGTACCTCCTAGTGTTGTAGCACCCCCTACAGATGACACCCCAGAAGACGCGGAGGACCAGATGTCAGAAGGCTCCAGAGACGAAGAGGACCCGTATGCAGGGATGCCGCCATTGGAAGGAGATGAGGAAGCTGATGCGGTTCAACAAGAGCCAGAGGTCAGACGTTCCTCCAGGTCCAACAGAGGCGTTCCACCACTACGACTGTCCTACTTTGCAGGGTCGGCGCCACCACAGGAACCTTCCACGTGGGAACAGGTTCAACGGTTGCCAGCTGCTGAGGCCAGTCTCTGGAAGCAAGCCGCGCAGGAAGAGATGGATGCACTGCATCGCAACAAGACCTGGACCCTGACAGAGCTACCTCCTGGTAAGAAGGCAATTGGGTCCAAGTGGGTGTTCAAGCTTAAGAAGGGGTCAGAAGGGGAGGTGCAACGCTACAAAGCTAGGCTTGTAGCACAAGGATTTTCACAACAGTATGGCGAAGATTATGATCAAGTATTTGCGCCTACAGTGCGATATAGCAGTGTTAGATTACTCCTAAGTATTGCAGCCTCTAAAGGGATGAAAGTCCGTCATGTCGACATAGCAACAGCTTTTCTTCATGGGACGATTTCCGAACAGATTTATATGAAGCAGCCCAAAGGCTTTATCAAGCAAAATGAGGCACATCTTGTATGTAAACTTCAGAAAGGAATTTACGGTTTGAAACAAGCTGCAAGAGCATGGAACCAGAAATTACATGAAATGCTGGTTCAGCTTGGGTACAAGCAGTCAACAGCTGACAAGTGCCTGTACACTAAGAACAGAAATGGACAATTCTCTTACATTCTGGCTTTTGTCGATGATTTATTAATATCAACGTCCAATGACAGAGACTATAAAGACATAGTCAGACATCTCAACAAAGAGGTGGAAGTAAAGGAATTGGGACTTGTCCAGTATTACTTGGGAATTCAAATTGAGAGAGAAGAAGACGGCTCATTTCTTCTCAGCCAGAAGCAGAAGATAATAGAACTGATAGAAAGTATGCAGATGCAAGGTGCACACCCTGTCGCGACACCCATGGCCACAGATTTTCTAAAGAATCAACAAGATTCGAAGCTGCTGCCAGACAACAGCGAATACAGGTCAGCGATTGGTAAACTTTTGTATTTGGTTACTACCAGCAGACCTGACATAGCAAGTGCAGTGGGGATCCTAAGCAGAAAAGTGAGTTCTCCCACTGAACATGACTTGGGTGGGGTCAAGAGGGTGGTGCGTTACCTCAAGGGTACAATGAATTGTAAATTAAGATTGCCAGCTGTAAGGGACCCTAAGTTGGTTGGGTACAGTGATGCAGATTGGGCTGGGGATAAGGCGGATTACAAATCCACAAGTGGTTATGTTTTTATGTTTGGAAATGCACCTATCATTTGGGGCAGTTATAAACAGAAATGTGTAGCCTTATCGTCCACAGAGAGTGAATATATTTCAGCTTCGGAAGCATGCAGAGAGATCATCTGGCTGGATCAACTCCTGACAGACTTTGGTTTGCCGAGAAAAGGACCTGTCAGCTTGATGGAGGACAATCAAGGCTGCCTGCAGCTAGCGCAAACCGAAAAGTTCCTTGCACGTTCAAAACACATTGGGGTCAGGTATCACTTCATTCGCCAGATGATCCAAGATGGACTAGTAGAAATGTCCTACTGTAATACTCAGGAGATGACTGCGGACATTCTCACGAAACCCTTGCCACGAGAGAGTTTCCAGAACCTGCGTGTCAAGCTGGGACTCTGGGTGGTTGAATAAAGTTGTTTTATGTTTGTTAAATGTTGTTCAGACTGAGAAGGGGTTTGTGGGATGTATAACACTGGTGCAGTCAATCACAACATTCCTAGAGTGTACACAAGGGGCCTTGGTCCTCCAGCTAGTTTCCTGTGCCTGGAGGAGGATCACTTCCTTTGTGTGACCAGAGGTGGGAGTGGCCTTACCTGAAAGTGCACAGGTCTGTGCCATTCTCCTCTCTCTTCCCACCAGGACTCCGAGGATGCAACATCTCAGGAGATGCTCTCTTGGCTTCCAGCCAAGAGAGGCCCACATGGAGCCTTTCTCCCTTAAGGAGAATCTCCACATGTAAATACATTTAATCTAAGCTAGCCTGCCTTTCTGAGACTGTAGAAGCTTGAAATGACTGTGAGTAAAACCTTTATACTTTTATAAGCTTATGTGTCGTGTATTTTCTTTTAAGAGGGAACCAGGGGAAATATGTGCCAGGATCTGCCTTATTCTAGAAGTTCATAGGAACTTAAACGCCACGCTTTGCTGCGCTTTATTGGGGATGAGAAACTCTGCTAGTTTGGAGCTTGTTAGCACAAGCTGGGATAGGAAATATTAATCAATATTCCCTCATCCACATTCCCTCTCATCTCCCACATAACCAGTATTTTGACTCCCTTAGAGCAGCGTTCTTCAACCGGTGTTCCGTGGCACAGGAGTGTGCCGCAAGACACCGGCTGCTGTGCCGCGGGAAGGGGAAGACACCGGCTGCTGTGCCGCCCTTCCGCTTCCGGGGCGGTCCGGGCGGCTGGCGTCGCCTCGGCTGCGCTTCCCGCTCGCCGACCGCCGCCTTCGCCAGGGCTGCCGGGCGCTTCGCCCGCTGCCTCTGCCGCTCCGGTCGCGGTCGGGGACGGGCGGGAGGTCAGTGAGGCGGCCGTAGAAGCAGCAGCAGCAGCAGCTATCCTGCGCGGCGGGCGAGCGGGCTCCGGCTCCTTCCTGGCTCGCTCGGGGCCGGGTGGAGGTGCTGCCGGGGGGCTGGGCGCGGGAGGGGGGGCGGGCGCCTGGCCCGCCGATCTCCCGCTCCGTTTTCGCCCCTCCCTCCCGCCAGGGCGCGTGGACACCCCGCCCCCCGGGTCGTGGTGTGCCGCGAGATTTTTTTCGTGGGGCAGCTGTGCCGTTGCCCCGAGGAGGTTGAGAAACACTGCCTTAGAGAAAGGGAGCAGAGAGGAAAGAAGGGATACAGAGAATGAGAAGGAAAGGAAAAAGTGTGACGAGAAAGGAACAGAGGCTTACATAGTTCCACTGCTCTCTGCCTCACACCTATTCAATGCATTGGTAGCTTGTGATACTTACAGTGCACTTATAATGCAGTCATATTTAGCCTTCTCCCTTGCACTCCTGCATTGGGAGGACATGTCTCAACAGTCCATTTTGCAGCAACAGGGTTCACAACAAGCAGCATTTGGATTCGTACATCATCTTAGGTAATTGTCTTTTAAAAGCCACGCAAGAGCTCCAGCAGCAATTGCAGAAGGGAGATTTCTGCCACTGAAATTTGGGCAGCAAGTATCAGTGGGTATCAGCTGGTTCTTCCAGACTCTAGAGCTGACAAAGAACACTCTTGGACCCTGGTGTCATTGCTATCTTGGCCTGTCAAAGCAGCTGATTTTCAGGGTTTTCTCTCACACCTCAGCTGCAGGATGTCAATAGAGAAGGAGAGACAATTGCGGCAGATCCTGCAGTAGCAGCTCCAAGAAGAAATGAACAGCACATAAAACAGGCCGCAGCTTTGAAGCCACATGCTGAAGAATGGGGATGTTTCTCTCTTTTTTACTGCATACAATTTGTAGTGGCCTAAACAGTAGCAGACTATACCTAGGTGAGTTCCACACATTCTCAGTACAGTGGTACCTCAAGTTACATACGCTTCAGGTTACATACGCTTCAGGTTAAGAACTCCGCTAACCTAGAAATAATGCTTCAGGTTAAGAACTTTGCTTCAGGATAAGAACAGAAATTGTGCTCTGGCTGCGCAGCGGCAGCGGGAGGTCCCATTAGCTAAAGTGGTGCTTCAGGTTAAGAACAGTTTCAGGTTAAGAATGGACCTCCGGAACAAATTAAGTACTTAACTAGAGGTACCACTGTACATATGTCAATCAGAAGTGTTTATACTGTAGAGGTAGGTCTAGTGCTGGTGAAATCAACAGAATTTCAGTAGTGACCCAGGATAAATGACAGCGTGGAGGAGTCAAATGAATCTGCCAAGAGTTTGAGTCTGCATAATTTGTAAAATGTGTCATCTCTCATGTGTGTCTAACCTATTAAAGTACATCATGTAGTGCTGAGCTAAAGCGGAGATGGTGGGGGAGAGCTGTGGAAGAAGCATGAAAATAATCTTGAAATGGAAATAAAGGGGAAGTTGTGGACCCTTTGAAACGGTGGTTTTTGCATGAAAATATTGAAGATCGTGAACATTTTACACATCACTACCACTATGCATCCTCAGCTAGTAGCTGATACACAGAGGTACTAATCTTTTATTCTGTCAGCTAACAAACACAAGCTGTTCATCAAACGATAAATAACTATCCTGCAGTACTTGAAGTCCCAAGTGTAAAGCCTGAAGCCAAAAGCAAGATGAGAATAGTGTCAGAATACCAGAATGCCAATCATAATGTTATTGATGGAAGAAACCTAATAAATGAGGGGATTAGTTAAAAGGAAGTTGAAAGGGAGAGTCAGATGTCTTCAGAACACTTGGAAGCTAATGAAACGTACTGTACTAGAAGCTCAGATAAAATCTATACAGCAGATTAGAAAGGAATAAACAAAGCCAGGAAGATGCCCACCTAGTTAATGAGCAGACTTCAAGGAAGCAGTAAAAGGAAGAAGCTTTCTTTTAGAAAGTGGATGCCTTGTCCAAATTGGGAAAACAAAAAGAGCATAAACTCTGGTAAAACAAATGTAAAATGACAATAAATCAAGTGAATAAAATTTGAGGGAGATATTGTTCAAAACTATACAGTTTTATTTTGATCCTTTAGAATGAGGAAACTAGCCGGGGGGGGGGGGCTGTCAGACTGTTAGGACAAAAGTGGTGTGGAAGAATTGCTGAATGAGAATAGGAAGATTGCTGAGAAGCTGGATGAATTCACTGTGGAAGATAGAGGCCAGATACACCCACTTCAATCTCTTGCTTTGGGAACTAATATTCATTAGAGATGGCAAGAGATGAAGGTCTATGGCTAATTGACCACAAAAAAGTCACCAGATGCCATGCACCCAATAGATCTTAAAAAGTCAAAATATGAAATTGTTGATCATCCAATTAAAATATTACCCTTGTCATTAAAACTGATTTCCTTAAAATAATACTGTATCAACTTTTTAAACAAGTTGACAGAAAATCGGGAAATTACAAGTCTTATTAGTCTAACCTTTGTTCAGGGTCCTCTTGTGATAATTGGTTAAAGAAGAGGCATCATAAGACAGAATAAACAAATTGACAGTATTCACAATGGACAGAAGTAAGCAGTGAAGTCCCTCAAGGATATGTATAGGAACCAATGTGATTTAACTTATTAATATCAGGTCAAGGGGTAAGTCTTAAGGTGGCCAAGTTATTGGATGATATCAATCAGAATTGATGTCGAATGTGAAGAGCTCCTTAAGCAGGAAAAGGGATCCTACAGCCCACAGGCCAATTTTGGCCTACCAGGAGGTCCAATTTGACCTCCAATTTCCCCCAAAGCACTTCCACCTGCCAATCAGCTGATGGGCGAGGTTGAATTCTGCATTGGCTGTGCCCACCAGGTCCCCACAGGGAACTGGTATACAGTCAAAGCAGCAGGATTTAACACCCCTCTCATAAGCTGATGAGCAGAGTTCATTCCTGATGGGTGGTGCTTCCCTAGTGCATTTCCTGCGGGGAGTGTGCTGGCTCCCTCACGGTTGAACAGAGTCACCACTCCTGTCCTGAAGGACGTCTGCAAACTGAGTGAATGGGCAAAACAAAATGGCAAATTAGATTAACTGAAAATGGAAAAGTGATAAAAAACCGAGATAGAAAATTCCACCCACATATATGCCTGGTGGAAAACATCACTTCATTGTGAGGCATCAGTGATAAAAACAAATTTTATATGAAGGGTTGTTTACAAGATTCTAAATAATAAAGTGATCAGTATTGTAATGGCTTGGTACAAAGCTATAATACAACCGTATTTGAATATGTAAAGAATATTGTAGAGCTGGAGAAAATGCTGAAAGAGGGCACACAATGATCAGGAGTGTATAGCACCTTCCCTACCATGAAAGGTTAAAGCAGTTGAGGCTTTTCAGCTGAACAAGAAGGATATTGTAGAAGTTGTACTGGAGAAGAACATTTTGAATGGTCTAGAGAGAATAACTAAAAAAAGAGACCCCACCCCCTCCTTTCCAACTAGAATTCAGGGTCACTATTTACATTAATTGGTGATAAGATTCAGGACAGACAAAAGAAAGTACTTTTTCAAACAGCACGTAATGAGCTTATGGAATTTGTTGCCGCAAGATGTTGTGATGACTTTAAAAGAGGATTAGACAGGTTTACGGAGGATAAGGCTATCAACAGCTATCAGTCATGGTAAATAAATGGAACCTCTGAATACCAGTTCCTGGGGGCAGAGGGAGGTAGCAATGGGGGAGGCTGCAGGTAGGTCTCCTAGAAGCATCTAACAAGACGTTAGACTAGAGGGACCCTTCGTCTAACCCAGCTATTGTGCCCTTACTGATGCTGCAATTAGTGCTAGTGTTCTAGGAAAATGCCAAAATTAAAGCAACCATTATGTAATACAGCCTTCAGCTATTTTTTGTCACCCAGGAGGACTCCATCCTTTGCTAAGTAGGTTGGAGAGAGGGTGTTCAGGGAATGAGGGCTTTTTGTCAACCTGGGCCCCAGCCTGTTAATCAAGAAACTGAAGATATTAGCACTGTGCATAGGGATATGCACTGAGAGTGCATCTGTAAATGACTGTGTATGTGCACACACCAAGGCTGTAATCCGAGTCCAGCCTTTTAAAATATTCATTGTTGGAACGTTAATCAAATGGAAATGTCCAAGTCTACCTGCTGGGGATATTCTCCTGCAGAAAAGTTTACTCTACAGCATGGAATACTGGATATGCAGAGAGGTGTGCAGAGTAGACATGGAGAAAAAATGGTAAAACTTTGATATTATTGCTTTAGGCAATCCTCCAGTTGCACTGATAGGCACCTCCCAAAGACTGACAAGGGAGGAATATATTAAGACGTTATGCTGCACTTGTTTCGTCAGTAGAATTTGCCCAAGAGCATCATGATCAGTTCACACACTGAGGCAGTATCTTCAAGTCAGGCAAGAAAACACCTTAAAAATCCAAACACAACTCATGGCTGACATATATGTAAGCCTATTCTGGAGAGTTGTCAGTCCAGATCTGTAACTGTCAAATGCTTTTCATGTATTGCAGGGCACTTCAAACACTACAAATTTCTTACATGGGAAGCATGTAGGAATTAGCATGTAAGCCATACGTTTATCAAGCTGTTTCCCCCAGAGAGAGAAAGAGAAAGACTGAAAGCTGAACATTTTTCTCTCTCCAGAAGAAATAAATTGGATTCAAGGACTCTGACTCCAAACCACTTTCTTTGCAGAGGGATAAATCCTCATTTTTAGTGCTTCCTCCAGCATTTTGAATCCAAGCTGTTTCCTCTAGCCCCCTCAGCTGCACTATGGATTTCCCAATGGGGACTTCCCTAGTGCAGCCAATCCCTGCTGATTGTGAGAGATGTGCTTTGGATTCCCAACAGTCAACTGATTGTTGGCTGTGCACTTCAGGCACCCACAACCAGTTGATTATCGATGCTTGTAGAGATCCTTAGGTGGTGATTTGAAGCTCCAACAACCACCTAACAGCTGGGGCTTCAATGTGCCTTGCAAACCCCCATTGCGCTTTTACGCTGCCCCACACCTGATGCGATATATATGACATGAGGTGCTGGGCAGGTGGGCATGGCTTGGCCAATATGGTCTGGCAGGCCTAATTAGATTCACAGGCCAAAAGTCCCCAACTAATATCTCTTTGTCCTGTTCAGTGTCTGCTCAGATATACACACTCAAACTTACAGACACAAAAAGCCAAGTAAATACAGCTGGTGTTTCAAAATGGCACTGAGTGAGTCTTAAACCTGCAGGAGAGGGAGAAAACGGAGGTACCGGGACATAAGTTGATGGGATAAGTCCTTGGATGTCTGTTATCACTCATCTACTAAGTACTCTGAGGATAAAATTGCTTGCATCTGTGGCAACCTGCACTCCTCATTCTTGTGGATCTGCAATGAATACATCCAGAGTGCCATCTATTCCTTTTTTATGAAATTACTTTCAATTGCTGAGACAAGGACCAGAGCCAATTACCTGCTAGGTAGGCCCATCTTGCTTACTATATCAAGCAGGAGAGGGTTTGACCAGTTGGCTCCAGGAAGTGATAAATGTTCCATGAAAAGAGGGGTGTGTGTGCAATCCTGATTACCTTGAAGACAATGGTTACATGGTCATTCCCTAAGAAGGCTCCTTTGTCTCAACAACACCTTTTTCCCTCTGTTAGCTGGTCACAAACATTCCCATTAGGGGAAAGCTGCCTAAGTGCAACTGCAAACAGAAACCAAGAACGAGCAACACGACGGCCAATGAAAGTAGTATATTTTTTTCATATATAATAACAGTAAGACAACGGACAGTGATCCGGTATTAACACTGTTTCGTGTATGTCTTCTTCAGCATGTAACTGCAAAATATAGATAAACAAATAAACAACCCAAAACCTGCATGGACATGTATCACAGTAATCCATGAAATCAATACATCTAATGCAAATATACATAATTCAATAAAACATAGCACTAATATAATAATGTAATATAATAGCATACCTCAATATACAAGGTATATATATTGAGGTATGCTATTATTGAGGTTGCTCATTCTTGGTTTCTGTTTGAAGATTGCAACACAGAGGTTTATTGAACTTTCTAAGTGCAACTGCAGACATTCTTGGATGACACAAATTCTTTGTACCCACCCGAATCCTTTTTTCTGGCCTGGTTTTGTCATTGAAATAGCATTGGTTGTCCTAAGGAATGAACTCTGCTGGGTGTAGGGTTGGGATACTGCAAACCCTGTCAATTTTCCTGGGCCTCTCAGCAGCTATCAATATAATCAATCATGGTATGTGTCTGAAGTCAAGATTGGGGAAACTTTTTTCAATACCATTTCAGAAGGTGGTGCTGGAGACTGCAGCTCTGTCTCATGGCAGTTATACTCTGGTGTTCTGCCAGGTTCCATTCTGTCCCTGTGCTGTTAACATCTGAGCAAAGTCACCCATGAATTTGGGGTGTGGTATGTACTAGTCTGTCTGCCATGGGAGATGCTATGTTGCCTGCTCTGTATGGGGTTGCACTCCCCCTTAAGGATCAGGCCTGTAATTTGGGGATGCTATTAGATTTAGTCTTATCCATAGTGTCCCAAGTGGTCTCAGTGACACAAAGCTAAGCCAGAGATAGCCTTGATACGTTGTTCTTGCTTTGGCACAGTCTTTTTTTTAAACTACTGCAATGTGCTGTACTGGGGACTGCACTTGAAGGTCGTTTAAAAACTGCAATTAGTTCAAAACATAACAGCAGGTTTATTGAGTGGGACCACTTTGCAATAGAAAACATTTATTGGCACTTGTACCGGTTTCTTACAGCTGCAAACTGTAATGCTAAGACTATCTGGAAAACCTGTGTTGCCTACCACAATAGCTTGACACAGCAAGAATACAGATGTACAGCCTGCTAGAGTCAGAGAATTAGAATGTTTCCTAGATTAACCCCCCCCCAAATGTCTGGAAGCACCTTTCCATTGCAATTTATCTGCTTTCCAAAATATAGATTTCTTATGTCTGTGTAGAAAAGGATATGACTGACGAAGGTGAGTTGATGGACATTTTAGGGAATGTGATACAATTTTCCCTTGCGCTGCTGTCCTGGCAGGTACCAAAGCGAAAGATCTCATGACAATTCCCACATGGATGCCTTGTTTTCATATGTACTAATGAAGGGAAAGTTCCTCTGAGATGCCACATAGGAGTTCCTTAGCAGCTAACAACATGTTTTTCCCAAAGCACAAAAGGCTATTTTTCTTTATTGCCACTAGATGGCACAAGAGAGAACACACAGCTTCTCCGCTTGCATGGGTTTTTAGGATGCAGAAAAGGGAGCACTTGCTATTTTGGACTTGGGTGTGTTCAGCATCTCACTGATACTGAACCACACCACAGAGTATCAAACATATATTAAAGACGGAGCAAAAGAGATTGCTGTAACAGGGTAGACATAATGCAATCCTATATGAGAAGAATTGCTGCAGTTGGTAGGTAGGAAAAGCTGACAGCTATAATAAAAGCACAAGACTTTATATACAAAATATGTTAGGAATGGAGTTCATTATGTATTTCTTGCACAAATTCAGTAAGGATGCTGTGCAATTCAAAACTAGACTTTGCTCCTGAACACCAGGATGTCAGTCTGCAATGTTGTATGAGTGAGATGTGATGGTCCCCTCTTTCAAGATGTCTGTAGATTGCCTGAAGATGTTCTAATATCTGATATCATACTGGGAACATAAGGAGTACCCTGTTTCCCCTTTTTTAATACGTAGTCATAAAGTAAGCCATGGCAGGGTTTTTTTACCTTTGTGAGAAGTAAGACGTACCCCAAAAGTAAGCCGTGGTGCTGCCATTGTTCCCGTCGCCTCCTCAGCCCCTCCTGCGTGCGCAGGGAGCCAGCAAACCAGAGAGGCACGGGGGGGGGGAAACGCGCCTCTTGCGGAGTTCTGACCCGCCTGCTTAGCGCGCAGGGAGAGGCGCGCGCGGGGGGGGAGACGCCTCTTCCTGCCCCGTCTGTTCCCCGTGCACAGGGAGCCAGCGAACCAGCGAGAGGCACGGGGGGAAACGCGCCTCTTGCGGAGTTCTGCCCCGCCTGCTCAGCACACAGGGGGAGGCTGTACCATACCATACTGACGTAATAAAAATAAGACATCCCCCGAAAATAAGCCACCCTGTGTTTTTTTGAGGGAAAAAAATTATAAGACGGTGTCTTAAAAAGGGGGAAAGACGGTAGCAGTGGATTCTTTCACACTGTGGGGTATAATGATAATAAATGTATTCATACCCTGCCTATTTCCCTGACAGGGACTCAAGGCGGCTTACGGAGAAATAAGAACAGCCAAAAACATAGAAAAAAGACAATAATTCAAAACCAATGAAACATTAATGAAATTAAATATCTATCTACCCATCCATCTATCAGAGATCTATTAAAAAGATACCGATAATTATATTAAAAACAGCACCTGCCCTTTCATTAAAAGCCGACAGTTCCCAAAAGCCTGTTGGAATAAGAAGATATTCACCTGTCAGTGGAAGGAAAACATGGAGGGAGGCATAATAACTTCTCTAGGGAGGGATTTCCAAAGGCCTTCTCTCGCATCCCCACTAACCATTCCTGTCTGTGAGGGTGGCAGGACCAAGAGAAGGGCCTCACCTAAAGATCTCAGAACCTGGGCAGGTTCGTATGAGGGAATACAATTTTTCAGATAGCCTGGACTTTGTTCATATTCATGCCTTATATACAAACCACACATTAACATCCAGTAAGAGGGAATACATTTCTTAAAGGTTAAGACAGAGGAATCATTTTAAGTATAGTGAAGGTGGTTTGGAAGTGCCTTTGCTGTATAGAAAATGCATATACCTTTCAATGTCTTGAAATGAACTCTGAAAAAGTGGTTCTGGAAATTTTCAGCATGTCAAGTGAAAGCAGGCTGTAGTCAGCGGCAGAGCTAGCCACTCGGGCACCCGGACCGGCACACATGCCATGCACCCAGAGGCAGGGCAATCCGCCCAGGGGAGCTCGCCCCCCAGGGGGGCAATCCGCCCAGGGGGTGGGGCGATCTGCCCGAGGGGTGATCGGTGTGGTGGTAATCTGCCCAGGGGGGATTTTGTCACCCCCCTCAGGGATGACACCCGGGGCGAACCGTCCCCACCCCCCTTCCTATGCCCCTGGCTGCAGTGGGTACTTACTGGTCAATGTCCACTACTTCACCAATCCTTAAAGCAGTTTTATAACTATTTTCAGTATCTTCATGGTTTTATTTTATTTTAGTAATTTTTTGGGTTAAAAAATGTGGGCACTCTGCTTGAAGGAGAGGAGCATGATTAAGTGCATCAAGCATTTGACTTGCATGTCTGTAAAGAAAGTTGCAAAACAAGCTTTACATGGAGAGTGAGGGACTTGCTGTGACCAATAAGCCTGTTGTGTCTTATCTTCACGGGGACTTTAAAGCAGCTCTCCTTCATTCCTGCTGCATACAGTGATTACGTGATAAGCGGGGGCCTTTAAAAAGAAAAGCAGAAATATTATCAGACTTTTCTTACTTATCAGACAAGCGGCAATCTTACCTGGCTACCAGGAAGCAACGCGTGCTGATACAAGGAGAACCTGTCTTTTGCAGACTCCTCTGATGTTGGGCTGATGGGCTTGGGGTCAGATAAGGATCGCTGCATGGTTTTGATGGGGCGAGGTAGGGTCTGCTGGCGCTGGGTGGAGTCGGCTGTGAAGTGCTTCTGCGGGGTCACGTGGGCCTTGTTGAGCCTCTCGCTGGTTGTGAAGGATGACTCTAGCAGCCGATGTGGGGACAGGGGTGAGACTGGGGAGTAGAGCACCTGGGGGGACTTGGGAGGCTGACGGGACACCAGTTGAGACAAGGAATCTGTCGGCAGGTGGGACTGGTAGCCAATTTCAAGTGGGTCGGGCTTCTTCTTCCCCAAGGCCTGCTGTCGGACCGAGTGGGGATCCAGGGGGCCTGTGCTTACGATCTGGATGTTGGAGGAGTAAGGCGTAATCGTCGTAGGCACAGTGAGCTGGGGGATCACGATGCCTGGCTGTGGCTGCGCTTCCGGCTCCGTCTGGCAACCCAGGCTCTCTCCTCGCTGGGTCTTCTCGGGGGCAGAGATGTACTTCACGATCTCCACCTTGGGGTCAGGGGTGGTGATGTGGATGGAAGGGGACACTCGGTGGAGCTGGTCGGGTTCGGTTTGAACAGAGCAGTCGCTGATGGTCTGGATTGCTATGCTGGCTGTGCCTTTGGCCGAAGAGTCCAGCTTGCTTTCCGCGTTGGAGTCTGAGTGCCGTGAAAAGCGGGAGCGCCGGCGCCGCACAGGCTGCTCCCACTCGCCGTTGTCTTCCTCGTCCGTCTGCACACTGCAGTCGGTGCTGCGCCGGGTCCGCCGGCGGCGGGATGCATAGAAGCGCTCCTCCCCATCTTCCTCATCCGTCTGCACGCTGCTGTCTGCGATCTTCTTCACGGCAACATATGGCTCGTGGCCTGGCTCCTTGTCATACGCATCCCGGAGGCGTGGCATGGAGTTCCGCTTCTTGATCCCCCGACTGGCTTCCCACTGGTCTTCGGTCTGCAGGGACATTTCAGAGGCTGAGTTGGTGAGAGGCCTCTGGAGTCCAGGATGGCGAGGCTGCCCTTGCCCGTCTTGCCCTGGGGCCGCAGTAGCTATAAATGCTTGGTTCATGGGTGGCCAGTATTGCCCATTTTGAGCAAGGGTCCGCTGCATTTCTATGGTGATCTCTGACGCGGCCTGGGGAGGGATCCTCCCCGATGGGTCACAGACGGGAGGGAAGGTGCTCTTCTGCCTCTTCTGCTCCTCCAGTTGGTGCTGCAGCTGCTGCTGCAATTGCTGGATCTGCTCCAGCTGCAAGCGCTGCTGGGCCAGCTGCTCCCGCTGCAGCACAAACTGGACTTGGCGCTCCTCCTGCTGCTGTTGCAGGACCTGGTGCTTTATGGACTGCAGCTCCTGGATCTCCCTGTGCATCAGCAGCTGCTCCTTCTCTCTGTGCCTCTGCAACTCCACCCGCTCCCGCTCCAGCTCCTCGTGCAGCCTCATCTGCCTCAGTTTCTCCAGCTCGACTCTCTCCCTCTCAATCTGGAGGATGTGCTCCTGCTGCTTCCTCTGCCTCTCTTCCTCCTTCTCCTTTTCTTCCCTTTCTGTGGCTGCTTTGCTGGCAATGCTGGGCTGGGTAGCTTCGGCCTGCTGTTTCTGGGTTGGTATTTGTGGTTGTGGTGGTGGCGGTGGCGGTGGTGGTGGCTGCTGCTGCTGCTGCTGCTGCTGTTGTCCTTGGCTGGCATCCCTGACAGTACTCTGCACCCCAGAAGTCATTGCACCAGCCTCCTCTCGGGTGCCTTTCTGCTCAGGCCTTTGCAAGGGGACAGCAGTTGGAGCCGAGGGCTTGGAAACTGGTGCTGGGCTTACGCTACTGGCCGCAGTGCTGGCCACAGTGGTGCTAACAGGCTTCCCCAAATACATTGGTGTTTCCATTACTGAAGATGTGGGAGCCGCTGGGAGTCTGCTGGGCACTGGATAACGATATAGACCTTGGGATGCAAGGGGCATCCTGGGAGCAACTAGAGGCACTCTGGTCAGGCTGGCCAGAGGAACAGCTGTGATACCGCCTGGGGCATAGGGTCTATACAGGCCTCGGAGCATGGGGCGCAGCACAGAAGCTGGCTGGGTGGTGATGGGGAGAGTTGATGCGATTGGTGTGTTGATGGTTGAATAAATCATGCCATCAGCAGCTCGTACGGTGGCTGTGGAAGGGAGTCCCTGTCTGACAGCTCCAAGTCTGGAGAGGTTGTACTGGGCTAGGTTTCCATAGCCTTGGCCAGACTCTGGAAAATTTGGCTTGTACATCATGTTTGATTTCATGGCACCCTGCTGGGCCGAGATGCCTCCGCCCCCTCCTGGCCCATACTGTCCATATTGGAGAAGATCTGAGCTGTTCGTATGCCGGCCCCCGTACTGGTCCATAGAGTTGAGTGCTGCACACATTCGGCTGATTTCGCGAGCTGTCGTGGCGCTATAATGAGCCAGGCTGGCTTCCTGGAAATTTGCCAGGTCCCCTCTTAGCGAATACCTGTAGTCAGAGTAGATATTGGAGGCCGAGTTATACCTCCGCATTGGGTAGGAATGGCTCAGCAAGTCACTGGGCTGCCTGAGGTCAGAGAAAGAGCCGTACTGCATTCCGTGCCCCATGTAGCCTCCCTCGGTGAAGCTGTGGCTGTACGGAGGTTTCATAGTGGTCAGATCCACAGCGGAATCCCCAGGAGGAGCATTGAAGGGCTGCCCTCCCTTAACTGGGTAATAGTTCAAGCCCATTTCAGAAAGGTTTGTATCTGACATTGAGGAATACAGTCTCCCAAACAGGCCATGATGATAGAACCTGTGCTCCTCGTACGGATTAGGCCCTGGTGCTGCTTGTTCTCGATAAGGATATGCCTCTGCCACCTCCTGTTCTCTGCTGCCATAGTACTGGCCGCTAGGTTTGTCAGCGCTTGCTGCATCCCCAACATTTTTCTCTGGCACCTTGGAAGAAGGGTTAAAAGCCCCAGTGCAGCTGCCTCCAAAGGGAAATTTGTACACTACGTCACAGCATGCTACTTGACTTTCAGGCTTCATCCCTGTGAGATCCAAGGCATTGGGAGGAGGTTCCTCTTTGATGAGTTTGGTGACAGGGCCTGCTGCAATATCATCCATCTGCACCATCATAACCTGGGATTTCTTAGTCCCAATCGTGACTGGGGGAGTCTGAGTTTTCAGTTCCACTGGGATCCCTCTATACACCTCTGAACTTTGGTCCTGAGGAAACGGTCTGGGAATGGCACTCACAATATTCTGTGCATTGTTGGTCTGAGTGATCAGGGCATCTTTTTTCATCAAGGATGTCATCTGGTTGGGCAAATTGTATCTTGCAAATTTCGCTTGCTGTGGACCTGTGGCTTCCGGACGGCCCACAGAAGCAGAAATTCCAGGGCCGCTCGCAACTCCTCTGAAGGTACTAGTCTGAACCGCTTGTTCTACCTGCTTAATGTGTGTCAGGCAGACAGGACTCCCCGTCCCTTGACCAAAGTCCACTCTGTTCTGGAAAGGGTCTCCGTAGACCGCAGGATGCTTTGGCTGAGACACAAGCATGGAAGATGCAACAGTGATGCTGACTGTGGTGGCTGTGCTTATGATAGCATGGGGCTGTTCCTGGGCATTAAGGTTGATAATTAAGGGTTGGATGGTGCTGGACTGCCGACTTGGTGACTGGTCCATAGTGAGGCAGTATTTTCTGCTCTCTGTAGCTAGGGATGTGAGATCCATCCCTTGGTCTGTTATAATGATTGGAGCTGACTTTATTGCAGTCCGCAGGTCTACAATATTACTACCAACTGGTCTGGGTCCAGGTTCTACTCTGGATGTCCCAGGTATTGATGATATCCGACACAAAGAAATGTTCTCTGCAGGCAGCGTTCCCCAGCTGTACACACCAGGAATGCTGTCGGCAGCAGTTGTTTGCACTTTCTGCATTGCAGCACTAGGAGCAGAGGCTCTTTCGAGCGCTGATTGGGTCTTCGTGTAAGTGGACTGCAGCTGCTCTTGTTGGAGTTGTGCTGCATGGATTACTGTCTGACTGTAGCTATGCTGGCGGCCTTGCCAAGTTGGAGAGGAGGCTGGTGAAATGGAGGAACTTACACCAATTGGCTTGGTCTGAATGGCTGCATCCGCTGCTAATGTGATGACCATAAAGGGAGATTCTTGTGATGATTGTTGCCGAGCAAGGCGAGGGGAACTCGATCGGTAGGGAGTTTGTGTTCCTTGAGCTACCATTGGAGAAGAGGTTGACATCGCGGTAGTTGTGGGGGCATCGTAGGCGAGAACCGGGCTATGGGTTTGGGTGGAAAACTCTGCAGTTGATTTAACCCCCATCCCTGAACTGGATGGCACCCCAGCTCTAGGAACAGAATGAGTGGGGCTCTGAGTAGGAGAAGAAGGGGAAAGTGGTGGGCTTGAGCTTTTGAAGTAGGAATATGTTTTAGGTGTTGACATGGGTGCAGTGGACTTGTCAGTCATGCTTTGGAGTTTCTCCCTTGCTGACGGCCCACTAATCTCTGCAACGCTCCTGACCCTGGAAATATTTTCTGTTTGACAACCATAGCTGGCCGTTACTTTTGTTTGACTATAACTTCGGCTAGTAGTGGACATGGATGGTGCATCTGAGCCGCTCAGAGAAGTCGGAGAGCTGTAGATTCGTGGTGCACTTGCAGGACTGGAAACAACAGTGGTGACGGTGCTAGTTCCTTTAGCATATGTGTAGGGCGTTGTTACACTCTTTGAAACTGAACTAGGTGCTGTGGGTGAGCTATGAAGCTTTGGCTGCTCCTGACTCTCCTTTGCGAAATGTTGAGTGACTCGAACATCAGGGATTATTCTGCCTGCGCTGCTTTCAGTGGAGGAAAAGGAGACAGGAGCAGACAACTGGGTTGGGCTTGTCCCAGGAGTGAGTGGGCCACTTTCATAAGCACTCTCTGCATTCAGAAACTGCTTTTCTTGATAAGCATCTTCTCTCCCTTTCTTCTTTACTTCCTGTTCAAGGGTCAAATCCAGAGAAGAGGATTGATGCATCCTGGAGATATTCTGTGATGTCTGAAGGATTTCTTCATAAACTGCCCCAGATTTGGAAAGTTCGTTCTGATAGTCTGCTTGAGAGGAGTCTAAATTCCGGCCGTCATAGCTGTAGTCGTCTATGTATTGGTATTCAAAATTATTTTGGCCTTCTGAACCACGATAGCCTACTTGCTGGAAGGTGTTGCTGTAGGAGACGCTTTGCTGGGATGGTTGCTGCTTCTGAAACATTTCTGCCTTCCTCATCATCTCTTCATAAGCTTCTTCCGCACTTTTCAGGGGCTTGTTGGAGGGGTAACCAGAGCCAGCAGTTTTTTCTGTAGGAGAGTAGAGGGACATAAATGTTGGGAGGTTGTACTCGCTGCCAGACTTGTACAGCTTGGAGGCAATGACATCAAACCCCTCTGCCTCAGAGTCAATGGAAGGAGAATATTCCGAACAGGAAGACCTGTGCAGTTCCTCCATCTCTGCAGCCTGACGCAGTTCCTCAGTGGGTGATGCATCTTCAATGGGAGACAGATTGCTGGGTGGCGTTTTAGACCTTTCCCTCCTCCTCTGTGCCCTCAGCTCTTCTTTATCTCTCTTTGTTTTTCGAGCCGTGCTTCGGATGCGCTGCTGTTCTACCTCTCGCATTTTTTCCTGTTCTCGCAAGAGCTCCTCTTCCTCCCGCAGCTCTTCTTCCTCGGAGGAATCTTCTATGGTTGGCAGCAGAGGTCCGTGGGAGCGATGCCGGGCTTTCCTCTGCTGCTTGACCTCTTCCAGCCTCTGCCTGCGACTAGGGCTGCTATCGCTGTCCTCCTCCAGGGAAGAGATGGAGGTGGGGGAGGTTCCTGATGTGTAACTGGGTGTTGTTGCTGGCAAGGTGGAAGAATATTCGCCTCTTGACCTGTCTTCCGGGGATCCCGTCAGGCTTTCCATCTCCAGTTCAGGTTCTCTGTCCAGGCTGATGTCTGCCTCTTGGCTGATCTCCATGTCTCTGCCATAGTTGTTAGTGCTGTTTAACTCAATGGTTTTGAAACGCCGCAAACCTCCCTGAGATGCAGCCATGTCTTCCTCCTCAGTACTTTCCAGCTCTTTCCTTTCCTCCTCATATATGCTGCCGGAGCTGTGAGGCAGGCGTCTCTTGGATAAGGCAGCCTCCCTGCTTTTCTCCGAGTCAGGCTTGTGCCCGTTTTTTGCAACGCTATATTTTACACGGTCGTATTCCTCCTCCTCCTCCAGGTTATCTTCCTCTGCGCTCATCTCCAGGAGTTGCCTTCTCATGAACTCTTCATCGGTCATTGCAGGTTCTTTGCTTTTCTGCCTTGTTGGTACGATGGAGAACTCTCCTTCGCTGCTGTCCTCCACGTAGTCGTGGCGCAGCTTGCTGCCGAAGTCATCTGAAGATTCCATGCTGTCCCTCTGCTCCTTCTGGTTCTCCCATTCTAGAGAGTCTTCATCTTCTTCCATGATATCTTCTAGCTCCTCATCGGAATCAAAGGCTTCCGGGGTGATAGAAAGGGACCGTGGCCTCTGCCTTTCCCTCTGCTCCTCTCGTAATTCGTGGTATGTTTTACCTCTGTCTGTTGGCTCCTGAGCCAGCCCTTTGGACTCCAGTAGGGGCCGCATGCTGCTTTCCAGCTTAGTGAGTTCCGAAGGACTTGCAGGGCTCGGCTCTACAATTCCTGTTTCGTTTAGTTGTTCTCCTTCCTGCTGCACTAAGCCCGTGATCTCACTCTGGGAGCTGGAGATGCCATCAGATGAGTAGCCAGTGTCACTCAAGCTTTGAGGGCTACGAGACAGGTCTGGTGGATAAGGCTTACTGGATTCCTACAAAAGAAGAGGAAACAAATTCCATTAGATGCCATTAAAAGAGACTTTTGTGAGCACAACCCAGTTTATCGCACAGGCTTGCCGAAATCCTGAGCTATAATTAACTTGGACATCATGAAGGGACAGAAAACCCTCAATATTTGAAAACAGCAACAACACAATAGCCACAATTTAGCAAGTAACAAAAGTGTTATCCCTAACTTTAATAATAATTTTAAAAATTAAGAAGGGAAGGGCTCCTAAACTCAGGAGTCATAAGCAAGTAATTTATTTTTAAGCTTGCACCCCACCCTATCTCTCAATACTCAGATGTCAAAGAATGTAAGCAAAGCTATCAAGTTTAGAAACAAAAATTTGGCACCCTTGCAAATTAACATGAAAGAAGTATCATTGCATGATGCATTTAATTAAAAATTCCTTCTTGCCAAGTTCATGACAGTAAAGCAAGACGGACAGGACCTTTCACATTTACAATCTAATAAATGAACAGTTCTTAGTCATTTGTTGCAGATGTCATTCTTCCAGGAAGCACTTCTGGTTTTGAGAAACAATATACTTTCCCAGAACCCAAATTGAAACATTTTGCTGCTAGGAAAATGTGATTCCCCTCAACTCTGTGTTAACAAAATCAGAATTATTCTGATTGCTCTGATTGTAATTAATTAACTATGATCAGGGCTCCACCCCCCCAGCCAGAACTCGCCAGAACTCAGTTCCAACACCTCTCAGGTGGGCATGCTGAGTTCCAGCACCTATTTTTTTCTAGAAAAACAGCACTGATTATGATCAATTTACATCTCTTTCTTAAAAAAAAAATCTTTATTATTTCATGTTAAACACTTAGATATTTCTTTAAAAATTTAATTATGTCTAAGTGTAGCCCAAGTCTTCAACATGCTAAGCCTTACTGCATCTGTTTGCTTCTGACAGGTCTGGATTTCTGCAAGTCCCTAGGAACAAACAAAACGTTTGTAAAATCCAAATAGCTGGCTCTGCAGTTTTGTAAATCTGTGCTCTCTTGTTGTCAACCCAGGGGCTAAGATGACAGTGTCTTATTGGCTGGTTCCTTTCCTTTTAAAAAGGAACATCTGGTTTGCCCAAGGCTGGTTGGCTCCAAAGTTGTAAGCTCTAGCATTTTTTGTAGCCTGAAGTCTAGTGAAAATATAAGTGTTACTTTTGCAATAAGAAGGAGCACAAACCTTGAAATCCTACAAGTTAAGACTGCAAGAATTACCTTGCTGGACCAGGCCAAGGTTTATCTAGTCCAGTAATGTATTACCAGCAACAGCCAGGAAGGCCCTCTGAAAGCTCACAAGTCAGGTATGATTGTAATGGCCTCAGCACCTGGTCTTCAGAGGTACAGGACCTCTGAACATGGAGTTTCCATATAGCTATCATGGCCAACAGTTGTCTCAAGGCCAACAGACTGTCTCAAGGCAAATCTTTAAAAATGTAGCTTAAACACTGGCAACTGGGAAACACTGGCCTGCAAGCACTCCACTTGGAGAACAGCCCTTACCAAAGGTGTCATGGGCTTTGAAGACACTCGAACTCAGGATGCAAGGGATAAACGTGCTAAGAGGAAGGCACACTTGGCAAATCCACACCGTGATCAACTCCCGCCCGGAAACCAACGTCCCCACTGTGGAAGGACGTGTGGATCCAGAATTGGCCTCCACAGTCACTAACGGATTCATTGTTAAAACCGTGTTTATGGAAGACAATCTTACTCGGCTACGAGTGATCGCCGAAGCAGCAGCAGCAGCAGCAGCAGCACTATTTTCAAAATTAATGTATGCCTAAGTTGACTATTTTTCATGTACAAATCTGCAGATTGGTGAACATTTGTGGGGCAGTTTGGAACACCATTGTTCGTGGCCCCAGCAACTACTCAATTTGTGTGTACAGCTCTATTTCAACTTGTTCAAATATTTGCTTGGTGTGTACCTCTGAAAATGTGGGCTGGAAGATTAATTGTCAAGAATATTACTTGTAAAAAAAACAAACCCAAACTTGACCATTATTCTCTGGTGCGGAAGAATGGCTATTAGAGTATTTAAATATCTTTAATATACTATAAAGTGATGTGGCACTGGTAACAACACTGTTAATTTCTTGGTGTGGCAAATAAATTAAGCTGCCATTGTTGGTTCTAGTCCTGTGATTACAATTTTTCCTGCATTTATTTCAACCATTCTCCATAAAATAATGGGTAAAAGAGAAATTGCATTCAAAAAATTTCAGAGGAGGTTTTTTTTTTTTATTTAAGGATGTAATTCTCATGGATAGGGTGCAGAGCATTTGGGCAATGGGGCCTTGATATAATCAGGACAGGATTTGACAATCCTGACTAACTGCAGGCAGTCTGAGGCTTCTTATGCCCAAAGAATTAGAGTAATTTGGAAGCAATATACTTTTTTTCAAGCAACTACAGAGTTAGTTTTTTTTAATAGACGTTTGGCAAAAGCTGCCACAAACCAGTCATGATTTGACACCTCCTCCCAAAACCAAACAAAACATTTGCCCAAAGAGCTGGAAAAGTAGGCTTCTTCAAAACTAAAAATATGCATCACTCAATATTAGCTTTCCTCTTCCTTTCACACCACCCACCTTTGCTCACTCTCTCTTAAGGGTTTCTTTGCTCATGCTTAGGATAAAATATAATGAGCCTCTTCTGCCCCAGTAATTCAGCAGCTTCCTGCAGGCTGCCAGCCTCTATAAATAGAGCAGAAGTGAGGATCCTGCTCCACATTCTGCCCCGCCTAATAACACTTACCCTTCTGCTCCTTTGCAGTCTTGCTCCACCTTGTGCTCCACCCATGCAAATACCTGATGGACATTTGTCTTTGTTTGATAAAGAAGGCATTGTGATTGTGCGGCACAAACTCCACCTCCATTCTTTTCTACAAATTCCTTACAGCAAAAAATGCGTCGAAAAGGCCATTTCAGAAATGTTGCTGCAGTTCAGCTAAGCGTTATGTTTATTCCCAAGGCTCCAGTAAAGTTTATGGTGACTGAAATCCCACATACAGCAGTGAATATTTTAAATCTTCACACAGAACTTGTGGAACTTATAATTAGAATTTGAGATAAAGAAGGGAATTTTATTCATGCCCCGAATAGCAAGAGGCTGAAGATCTTAATTCCTGCACTTCAGATGCCAAGACCAGGTGACAAAATAACAAGAGAGGACAAAAGACCAGCTAATCAGTGTCTCTGGAGGCAGCAACCGCTCTGTGGAGTTTAATTTCAGGGGCTGACAATTTTGCAGAGAAAGCCCAAGAGATCGAGGCAAGGGACAGTGGCACAAATAAAAGTTTGTTTTTAATCAATACCCCAATCAAAGCATTGGCAGCAGGATTGGTATTGCATAACTGGAGATTCCCACAAAGCCCTAACCAAATTAGTGTTAAATGTCATCTAGGCTAATGCTTACTCCCTACTTGCAGTTCAGGGGGGCTGAGAAGGCAGGTCCTTCAGTTGTAGTAAAGTGAAATTAGTCAATGTGAACAATTGATTAAAAACAGAAGCAAAGAGAGTCTGTATAAAGAACAGCAGAAACACCAGCTTGCTGTAAAGTCCTCTGGGAAGTATCTTTGCTGTCCATCCTGGGAGGAGCCAGGAGAGGGGAAAGAGGAAACATCAAAATGACATTCTGATGCTGAGTATTGGGGCCTTGCCCTCTGCCCTCTCTCTTCCTTCTTTCCACCTTTCTGCTTCTTCTGCTAGCAAGAGCTTTTCACTGATCCCTCAAGCACTCAATTTCACCTTTGTTTTTTCTCTGGAACATCTCACAATTAGCCTCACACTGTGCAGGTGGCACCTAACACTCCACCTCCTCTGCTCGCACTTTCATTCTCTCTGCTAAACTCTGCTAGATCTCGGCAACCCCTATTATTACCCAATAGTGAATGCTATTAAAAAGGAACAGACACTGACTTCACAGGTGCAAATGTTATTCACAGGTAGCCATTTTGACTCCTACTGGCTTTTGCTGGATAACCCCCCCCCCCCACACACACAAAAGCTGCTTTTAAAACATAAAGAGGTCTATTAGGATGCAGCTACATACATATGAGCGTGACATGTAGTTTGAACCTAAGGCTGCAAAGGCATTACACTAGGGTCTGAAAGAAGGAAAAAGACTCTCTGAAAGGTCTTCTCTGTAAAACATGCCTTAAATCACTATGCATAAACAAACACTCTTGTCTTGTCTTCATTTCTGCTATTACAAATCACCCAGCAGGGTCACCGGCCTACTGTGCTTGGCCCCACAAACAAACAGTGCTGTGATAGGTGAAACCTCTGTGTGCATAGGAGGTACACTTATGAAAGATGCTGGAGACAAATAGCAAGCACCTTCATGTCCTGCTTGGTCTGATCCAGAAAGGCAGTTCTTGCATTTGGACTAAAGCATGACAACTGGGAGAAACTCGCCAGCTAGGGTAGAGCCAGTACACAAGCTTCTGGCAGGTGACCCACTGTGGATTATTTGGAGGCAGAGGAGGAGGCAGTGGGTAGATGCAAACGCACCAGCAGGAGCACCACGTTGGCTCTGCCAATGAGTTTGCACTATGCTGACTTCCCCACCATCTCGGCACCTTCATCTCCACCCCACCTGGTGATGTGCTTCTGATTACCACACAAAAGATAATTACAGTAACCTATGTTGTTGATGTTAAAGTATAATGTCACCCAAAAATAATCATGCCTTCTCCATTAATTTATTAAGAAGACTCTTGAAATTAACTCCATACATTTTTGAAACTAGTATATGTTCAATCTAGTTATGCTTGGAGGCATTAGTGTTTCGAAAATCCAGGGATGTTCTTAAAAATAACAAGCAATGAAGTGCAGGAATGAATCTTGGCAAGGGGGAGAAAACCCAAAAGAGACTTCTGAAAGTATGGTGCATTTGTGCAAAGAGGCTGTTGATCGTAGACCATGTCTCTATCATCCCCTGCCTGACTGCCAGCTAAATACACATTAATAAAATGTCTCCTGTTGGCTTTTAGGTTGGGTATCAGCTACTCAAAAGAAACCTCTTATAACTAAACCATTGTGCCCAGTGGAGCGATGCTTACCTCCTGTTCTCGTGTTTTCTGAGACTCGGATACGGTCCTGCTGTCTTTTATATCCACTTCTGGTTTTGTGGCCATAGTTTTCCCCTTTGGCAATGGACTTTCAGAAGCTTTGGGAGGCTCTTCGGGTAGTTTGGGCAGTGGCTTTCCTTCTGATGGAGCAGGAGGTTTTCTGTCTTGGACAGTGGTTGGTAATTTGCTCGGTTCTGAAGTCCTGAGATGGTTTGCTTGTGAAAGGTGCTTGTCGTGAGGAGCAGACATTTCAGGTTGCTGAGGAGCTCCTCTCTGTTGCTGACCAATTCCTCTGGGTTGGTGTCGAGGGGATCCAGTTGGCTGTTGCTTTGGAGCAGGCAGTGGCATTGGAGCAGGGTCTCCTAGGCTTCCTTCTAGCAGCCTCTGAGTTTGGCAGTTCAAACACAGCCATTCATTTTTCTGAAATAAAATGGAAAAAACAAACAAACCAGGAATGAAATCCACATTTCATTCAAGATCAGCATGAAGATACCTCTCCTGTGGAATACAACACACTTCCTTCTCTTTGAGTTAAACATACCGGTAATTATTTCCACTTTACATTATGTGGAGGAAAGCAGATTTTGCTGTAACCCCCAAACTGCCATGGTCTAATGGATTGATGTAAATCCTATTCTATTCAGCAGGGCTAACTCCCAGGTCAGTGCACATAAGATTACAACCTTAGACAGATAGGCCGTTGATCCATCTAGCTTAGTTAGCAGCAGTTCTCTAGGGTTTCAGACACGCAACATTCCCAGCCTCACCTGGAGATGCTGGGGGAAATGAATGTTGGACCTTCTGCATGCAAACCTACAACCCTTCCCCCAGCCTTAGATGTTCAAATTATAACTCAGTCATGGACAGGAGGCCTTGGGCAAGTCAGAGTGTGGCAGTCTCAATTCACCATCTCTAAAATGGGATTAACATTGACCAGTCTCCCAGGATTGTTGTGAGGACAAACAAGGCTTATTAGGCTTATTTGGATTCATGATTATTATTAACAACAACAGCAACTGAAAATGAACATCAAATATTTATTTTTCTTATTCTTTTTAGTGCAGAAAACCCTTTATCATCAAAAGGAAGGGCAATGGCTACATAGGATAGCCATTTAATGCTCCAGAGACCATGTGGAAGAAAAAAAAATTAGCCAAACAAGAACAGAACAGCTATTTCTGCTGGTGCCATGCCCGAAGTATTTATGGATTCTGAACTATGTGGACATCAACCAGAACTAGATATAAATCATGTATATCAAAGCATTATGGGATGCATTATAGATCTTGAGTAAAGAGTGTACTCCTTATGAGACGAAAACTTAATAAAGCCTACATTGTGATGATCTTCTCTGCTGAGGATGGGTGCAATAGGAATGCAAAGACTCAGTTCTATTGGTGTAAATTTTGCATGATTTGGTCTAATAAAAGTGCACCAAAAAGTGACGTGTCAGCAAGTTGTGAAAATATAAAAATATGTTTGCCTGTGGAATGCTTTGCAGCTAAAAAACAACACTACAACAAAGTAATTATCAGCTTTCTCTTCTATGTTGAATTTATACAAGCTGGGGAGCTTAGGTTTGGGGAAGTGCCCCATGCCACCAGATGTTAGACATTTCATACAGATAAGGACCCTATATCAGCATAACAGCAGAGATATGTTGTTATAATATTACACTGGTGCATTTCCAATGGAAGAGCCAAATATGAGCAGTGTTGTTAGCATGGCATTATGACAACAAAAGAGACGGCGCATGTTAAAACACATCAAACTCAACTGAGAGCCAAAGCATACTCCCCACAACCTCCTCCATCTCTGCCCGTACCACCATGACAAAGTTTAAGATTCAGATCAGCTCTGTACCCAGTTACAGCACATTCACAGCAGTATGAAAAACCCCAACAGGGAAACCTCCCAAAGAAGCTGCCTGGACAGTATACTGCACTGACTACCCTTTCCCCACTTTTGATAGATAATTCTAAAGGATGGCTATTTGCAGATAGCGATTTAAAAGCCCCTTTGCTTCTATCTATGGGGAACATTGCAGCCTCTCATTTTCTGGGTTCTTCTTGTCTGCATCACAGTGGTTGCTTCTGTGGAAGGTACTATTAATGTCCACGTGTCTGGCAGGCTGTGATTTCTCTTTGTAATGGAGAAAGGCAATATTTCACAACAGCTTTATCTCCATCCAATATATATGCATTTGCAAAAGTTATTGTTTGCATGTTAGTTGGGGATCCACATGTTTGTTTAACGTTTTCACCAGGTCAAGCCCAAGATGTAACTCAACAAGCTAACTGAAACACCACAGTGATCAGAGATAATATTAATATTAAATCAGCTCCTTGTCCCTCAACAGTACCAGCTTAAAATCATGAGGTTCTATGCAATGTCTCTCTGAAAACATGTAGTAGACAAGGCATAATTTTTCAGAATAATACATGGGCAGGGAACCCCCTCCATGTCCTAAAATTAAGAAAAATTACTTGGTATTGTGTTTCCTGTTGCTAAAGATGCCATTTCAAATGCACAAGTAGCTTCACTTTGATCCATAGTGATTTTATATGGAATGCTTAGTCACTTCAGCGCTGTTAATTGCATTCACTTATTCCACTCATAATGGCTCCCTTGTGTGCAGTGCATCTGCTGCATGCATAACAGCTGAAATTCTTCTCTTGCTCTTTTATTTTTAGCTCTGAAATGCAGAAGCTAAACTGTGTTTTACCAAGAGGTTGATTCTCTATAATGAGGGCTCTTTAAGTCTGCTGGATGATGGGCTATAGGAGGGGTGGAGAAACATAATGATGTTTGTGTCCCCAACATTAATATTAACATGCCCTTTCCAGCCCTTTCCAACCTCAAGATTTCATTTTACAATCATATATTTCTCTCATACATATCTGACTTCATATGACACCTTCTGGCACACCACATACTGAGGTATTCAGTACTAATGACCACAGAATCCTTCTGGACTAGCTTCCAGTAGTTCCACTCTTGCCTGATGGGCCAGAGGATGGTTCTGGCAGACTGTTGCTCCGCACATGGCATGGCATTCTGCAAGGCTCACTTTGGACCCTCGTGCATTTTAACCACAGGAAAAGTGTGCAATTAATAGAGGGCACTACAGGAACCTGAGGGAAAAAGAGAGGCCTGAGAAAATGGCTTGTGGGACTATGGACTGGGGAGTTAGGTAGCCTATTTTTTTCTGAGTCTAGCCCCTGAGGAGTCTCCTATCCCTTTAATAGTTAGATGGATAATTTTCCACCTGCGGATTCTGTCTTTACTGCAGCATTGTGAGCTGGCGATCCTAAGAAAGCAGTGAAAAGGCAATGGGACAGTGTGTTTATATGTTCACTTTAACCAATAAGCCAGCTCTTTGACTGACTGGAATGTGTGAGGCATATGGAACTACAGAAGGGAGGCCACAGCCACCTAATAAGATATGGTGGGCCTCACAAGGAAACACACTGGACTGTAGGATGTTGATCCAGTACAGATACTCTCCTCCTGTTTGTCCTCCCTTACAATCTGTTTGTATCTGTTTCCCCTCCACGCAGGGCTTGCCGTATTCCTTTCAGTTTTCTCATACTGAAAAGGCAGCAGTGGATTGGATGCCTGTCATGTTTATTTATGGATAGGTATAGGCTTATGCCTTTTGATACAGGGCTTCTGTTCTTTCTTTCATACTCCTGTGATTTAGAAATGGTATGCTGAGCATTTTAACTATCTGGATAAACAGATAAAGAGTAGGGCTGAAGCCATGCTTGGACGTCCCTGAGATTCTGTGGCAAATCTGTTGAGAACATAACACAAGCCATTTCCTGCCATCACCCTGTCATGTGGGAAGGTAAATGCACAGTTAAAATTATGAGAGCGTCATTTTGAAAATCCTGCTGCATTCATTCTCCTTGGGGACTATATAATTAATGTAACAGGCTCTTTCCTTTATTCAGGTCAATGCTAAGGCTCAGCTCAAATATCCCAATGCAGCTAAAGGGGTGGGGGTGGAAACAGGAAGAAGACAGGTAACTGGATGGAAGCGTACATTAAGCAAGTGAAGTAACTACACAGGAAACAACTTGTTAATGGAATATACCCTAAAACCACCATTGTCACCATGTGATACCTTCAGATTTTTGAGTGCCCATCTAGCCCTAGTTGACAGGAGAAAACAACTTCCCCCCCAACTTCGTATTGGCTCAACCTCAACTTGTTTACACACATGGAAAATATTTACAGTGGTACCTCGTTTTACAAACTTAATCCGTTCCGGAAGTCCATTCTTAAACTGAAACCATTCTTAAACCAAGGCGCGCTTTCCCTAATGAGGCCTCCTGCCGCCAGTGCCCTTCCACCATTCGGATTCCGTTCTTAGACTGAGGTAAAGTTTGTAAACCGGGACACTACTTCCGGCTGTGCGGAGTTCATAAACTGAATCATTCTTAAACAGGACTGTTCTTAAACTGATATACCACTGTATTTATTTATCACAGGGCGGATCACAGCATAAAAATACAAGATAAAAACACAAAATACTCACAGATGCTTGTTTCTGACTGCTATTGGCAATCTAAACCCAAGCTGCTGATTCTAGCTATGAGAGGAAAACTCCCACAACCCAACATTCCAAGTCTAGTGTGGATTGGCTTCATTTTTTTTTTTTTTTGCAAACATACTTATGAACGATCTTGCACAAAATAAACATTCATTTTAAACAACAGCTGAGTTTAAAATAAATATGATAAAACTAAAAACAGCCATAATCATGAGGCCCCTTCTATAACACACATGACCAAGTATACAGAATAATAAACATTAAACATGACTGTACAAAGAGAGAAATGCCTCAATTCTAAACTACTCAAAGAAAGGAAGTTAAGCACAAGTTAAACATGACAAAGCTCAGAATTCAAAAGGCCATAGTTTGGTGGTATAGCATTTATTCTGAATACAGAAGGTCCCAGGTGCAATCTTTAGCATCTCTAGTTAGGGCATCTGTAACCCTGGAGAGCTGCTGCCAGACACTGAAGAAAATATTGAGCTAGATGGACCAGTGGTCTGATTCAGTATAAGGCACCTTCCAAGGTTCTCTCCTCACATCTGGAGAGGAGAGTCTATGAGAAAAACAAGCAGTACAGACAGAGAAATGAGATTGTTTTCCTTGGTCTTTAGCCATACACACTTGGCAGGTAAGCTTATGTGCTTCTATTACTTTTCCAGACTGTGTTCAGTAGCATTTCCTAGCTTGGTTTTACTTTGTGTTAGGAGTGCCAGCTATTATTTCAAATATATATAGACCATTTTTTCCTACCACAAGACAGTACCTAATAATAGAGTGTGCAATGTAAAAATAATGAAGTTTAACATTGTAAAAGTACAGCATTGTTTAACAACTTAAAATAACCCCAGCTCTATAAACTCTAAAACAATACAAAGGTTACCTGTCATGTTTTGAGTTTGGACTATTGTCAAAATGTTCAATTTTCAGACATCTGAAAATTTGGTACACTATTCAAGATCAGGATACCGTGGACTGTATGTGCTGCACACACAATTTCAGGTTTCCAGGACATCTGGATGTATATTACTGAGTCTGATAGTCTGGCTCTGTGAGGTAATCAATCCCAAGTCTCAAATATCATGTCTCCTTCTTACTAGTGGAGAATAGGTTAAAACCAGTTTGGTAGAGATGACCCTGGGCTCCTTCAGAAGGAGGAGCGGGTTATAAATTCAATTAATGCTAATAATAACAATGGCTGCACATCACTGAAAGGTCACAAGTTCAAATAAATAGGTTGGGGAAAACCCAAAGCAGACTGGAGGGGGAACATGGGGAGAGGAGAGGGTGGGGAAGTTATACTGTGCACCTAAAAGTTGTTGCACTACCATAGATATTTAGCTGGATACCACCCTTGGTCCCAAAATTTGCCAATGAATTTCAAAATTAAAATTTGGCAATGAAATCTGAAAATCGTCTGTTTTGATGGGTACATCATGTTGATATAAAATGACCTTAGTTCTACTGCAAGCTGCCAATTTCAGTCAAAAACTAACTGCTAGGTGTTAACAGTTCAAAAGTAACTACTACTGTATGGGAGCTGTCACATACTGGCAAATATTGCTACGACAAAAGGTTTGGATGTCAAATGTTGGTGCTGAACATCGAACAGGCACCAAATATTCACTTGTCCAAAGAACATTATTTATCAAAATCCACAGAAGAAAAGTTTGAGAAGTTTTGACTACAAATTCATTTCATCTCTAAGATTTGTACTACTATGATCACACAAACGCAGCCCACCTTGTCGGTGACACATCAGAAAATGAAAGCTATGATTCATTCAAGAAGGGGAGATAGAAACTTTGTACAACTGAGTAATTTGTTGCTGCACTGCGTATACGTATCTTTATAAATTCACCTAGAAAATCCAGGACTCCCTGTCATTTTAATGCAGCAAGCCACATAATGTAAGGTTACCAGATTTTTTTCAATGAATCCGGGGACACTTTTAAACTTCAATTGATTTTGGATGGGGACTGATTTGTAAATCCGAGGACTGTCCCCAGGAAACGGGGACATCTGGTAACCTTAACATAATGCCTATGAACCATCTACTGAAGTCATGGTTTCGTGGTGACAGTTGTACAAGTTGCTTGTCCTAGGCACTGATAAAGCATAGAAAATACCATTAAACATGTAGCATGGTTCACCCTGTGGTTTGCCTAGCTCCCAGTTCCCCAAGAAAGTAGAATACAGGAAAGTTCAAGCCTAAAGTTCCATAACTGCAGTTCTCTATACTTCAGAATGGGCAGTCAGTCATACATACTCAGTCCCTTTGAAAGTTATTGGCTTCTAACCAATGATCTGTGCACAAGTGGAACACATGTCTATTTGCGCAAGGCGAAATATAACATGTAATGGTGAAATATAACATGTAACAGTGAAAATAACATACAAAAATATATTGGGGTAAATTGCTTTGCAAAAATGTCTATATTAGGGGAAATTGCATTAAAATATGTATATTATATTAAAGTCACACTAAAATGCTGATGAACTTTCATAATAACTTTTTATGCAAATTGATGTGGAAAAGGGGAGGACTGAACTTTTAAGACTGGAGAAATGGAAAGTGAGAGAAACTGAAACTGAAATAATTGCCGGACCTTATTTGGGGAACCCCCTAGAGCAGATTTAGGGGGAGGAAAGGATGCAGATACAGATTTGGCACTTCAGTAGAAACCTGTGGTGCCTGTGTGCTCATTGTTAGACATGCCTCAAAGACATTAAACTGCTTTCCCTTCAGTTAGCTATGAAACTAAGACTTGCCAAGCCAATCAGTCAAATTAGTATAACCGAAATTGTTGTCAAGAAGAGTGCCAAATCATTAAGATGACACTATAAAGAAACATATTACACTGCTGTGTCATAAAATGCACTGGGAATGTTCAAGTATTCAATCAAAGATCATATAGAGAATGCTGCTTACCTGAAGGGGTGAGAGTGTGTACCATCTATTCTTTGTTTTTGAATTTTTGCGTATTTGTAATATTTGTAATCTACCTTTCCATGCACCATGGGTACACATAGTGACTTACAACAGAGGTAAACACATGATGCACCATAATACCATATAAAAGCCAATACACATAAGAAAGGCATCCGCTAAAAGCAACACACTTCTAACAGTAATACTAGAGATTCCTACTGCAAACCAGCACCTAGGGTGAAAGGAAAGCTCTCCTTACACACGAGCTGTTGTCAAGTGTAATGGCCAGCTGGAATGGAAAGAGCTGAGGGACAGGAGAAACCAAAGGCAGCTAGTTTTTCAGCAAAGCCAACGAAGTAAGCCCTATTTCCCAAGCTTTCTCTGTGCTGTAGCTGGGAGAACTGCTGCTAGAAGAGAGTTGAAGGAGAGAGCAAGCAAAATGGAGCTGATCTCTCATCCAAGCCAATGGAAATGGCTTTGCTTCTATCACTCTCTACTGCTTATAGAATTTATCTTCTTAATTCATTTACGTGGTTTATAAAGCCACCCTTCACCCAATGGTCTGAGTGCATTCTTCACTCAAATAAAATGAAACATCTGTACAAAATCACTGACATAATCACAAGCATTGAAATAACCATCATCACAACATACTTTAAAGCAGGTGATAAAAATAGATCAAACTGGCTGGTATATCCTCACCACCCTTCCAAAGGCCTAGGCCAGGCATCCCCAAACTTCGGCCCTCCAGATGTTTTGGACTATAATTCCCATCATCCCTGACCACTGGTCCTGTTAGCTAGGGATCATGGGAGTTGTAGGCCAAAACATCTGGAGGGCCGCAGTTTGGGGATGCCTGGAGGCAAAGTGGTGGTCTTCAGCTGTCAAGAGTAAACACTTTTGGTGTCACCCCTTCAAGGGTTTTCTCGCTGATGGTGACCCACTGCCCAGAGCAGGACCTCCTTTTATGGCTAAACATTGTTATAGTATGGAGGACACATGCTGGCAGCAGGTCAGCTTTTGCAGATGCTTTTAATAAATTATTTGAAAGGATTAATAAATGGCCTAATCAGAGAGGTTAATATGAAGAATGGCTTTCAATATTAATCCAGTTCATCTAGGAATCTGCCCTAATGTATTTTCCCATTCTGGCACAAGTGATTCAATGCTGCAATGAATATTTCAATCACATTTACTTTCTGAAACCTTTATTACTGTGCTATATCATAAATACGATATTTCTAGGTCAAGTTCCTGTCTGTACTATCAGGCTCCATCAATAAGCAATCAAAATACCTGCTCGCAGTTCATAAAGTATTTTCACAATCATATACCAAGCGTAATTCAGAACCTCAAGAAATATTTCAGCATTCAGATTCTTGGTGCGCTTGATGAATAACCAGCTGTTGTCAGAGCTTGCCCTCCCATTAAGCAAACTGGATCACTTGTCTCACTTGGGATATATAGGAGGCCAGCAAATTGGTGCACCCGTATCCGCCATTTGCATCTGCTAGCCAGCTCTGCTGCTATTCCTGCCACCACACCTGCAAGGCGTTTCCCCTTCTCTTCCCCACCCTACATCACTCTAGGAAGGGACAAGGGGGTCCTTAGTCCAAGTAAGCCATTCTGTGTGCAGTGGTTGTGTGTCACTGCCATGGCTCGCTGCTAAAACAGCTGCCTAAATTGGGGTCTGTGTGGAGCTTAATGTTACTATAACTTTAACCTTCAAAAAAATGTTTAGGAACATTTTTGGTCACTGCAACAAACCACCTCTGAGAGCAAGGTAGGTAGGTAGGTAGGTAGGAGATGGAGGGAGAAAACCTCACCACCATGAAAGAAAAGTAGGAGGGAAGGAGTGCAAAAAGGGTAGCAGCAGCTGCAGCGGCTCAGGTGGCACAATCTCTTGCACTGGCCCTGACGGCTTCCCTCAGGAAATATGCATCAATAGATGCATTTGTGGATGAAGATACAAATGAAGTTGTTATAGTATGTGTTCTACATGTAGAACCTGGGTGCTGATTTCTGAAATTCAGCATCAGCCATAAAAGCCTTTCACTGCTTTATTTACAGTATATTCTGATTTTCCCCACATATTTGAAAGCTGCTTTTCCTTAATCAACTCCTGTTATTTCTTATCATCTGAATGATAATAAGGTCATCCCTCTCAGGTGTTAAGATTGGCAAGGGAGGCCCTCTTGGAAGTTTAGCAGACGCCAGTCCAGGAGAGGACATTCTCTGTGGCAGCCCCTAAAACTCTGGAGTGCCTTCCCCACAGTCTCACTGGGCACCTTCAGCATATAGGTTTTGCCATATGCACATCTTTACCCTGGCCTTTGAGTCCTGAGATAAATATTTTAGAATCCACCCTATTATTTTTATTGTATTAGGTTTTAACTTTTTAAATATTAACTTTATTTTACTTGTTGTACCTGCCCAGGAACCTCATGGTGACAGGCGAGTAAGAAATACAGTAGATGAGGAGGATAATAATGTCAGTGGGCAGCATTTTCAGTTTCTTTCCCGTCACAAAAGTTTTCTGAATCAGTGGATCAAGCTGTGGGAGCTATTTTCAGATACATCATGTTCAAATGTATGGCTTAGCAAGATGTGCCTTCATATCCTGTGCAAATTCCATTCATATTCTGTTCCCTATAGGCCAAATTAGTTTCCAAACATGCCTTAGTTTCCTAAAAGTTCTGAAAGGATCACTGACAACTGCCATAAATTGATGTATACGCTAACAATGCACCAAGCATTGCTAAGCCATGCTTCTCTTTGGATTGAAAGATTATTCATATAGCCTCCCATAGATTTTATTTAATTACTTCTGAAAATCTTGTTTGCTGTCACCAAGGAACTAGTGTTTGCACTGTTGACTCACATAAATCCAGATTAGGATTTCAGAATATTTTACATCATAAGAGATCCACAGAGTCTGTCTCTGTTCCCAGCTTAGCTGTCTCTCCAGATTTTAGGTCTATCACAGACATTGTTTCACTGTGTGCAAGCTCTTTTCCTGATTGCCTCAGAATCTGCACAGTGTTTTATGCCCTAAAATTCACTTTCGGTACCGGAACATGTAAATTCCACACATGGAAACCTGAAGTCCCATACATAGCAGTAGACCTCCTCTGAGCAATGCTCAAGAAGACTATACCACTTCCACAAATTTCAATTTCCTTTCCTTTGACACAACCACGAAGATCCTACACAACATCCTTCTATTAGCTCTCCCCTAAACTGTGTGCTGTTATGTTGTTTGGGGATTTAGCTGGACTCCATCTGGAGCTCCTACTCCACAGCTGTTAAACTGCTGCTGGAGTCAGTTAAGTACATGTCCCCTGTAACGCTGGGGTCCTAGAGTACTGGCAATAAGGTCTCTTCCCCTCCAGCCCCAAGCTGGAACCACAATTTACTTATGAATTTATTTAGTAGCCTATCCCCTGGTGATCCCAAGGCATATTCATTCCATGCTGCACCACTTGTGTTCACTATACACTTCAGGTAACGGAGCAATTAACGCTGTTGATGACTCTGACTTTTCAGGAAGATCCATTAGTTCCTGCTGTGTGGTGAAGTTTGTTAGCATGATTATAGCCTTCTCCTGTTGAGAAGAAGCAAGTGCTAATCCTCAGGGAGATGGATGGTACTGCAGGAACTGGGAGTAAAAATAACCCATTGAAATAAAGAGGGTTGCCATGGTGACTGGAAAAATAGAAATGCAGAGATGGACAGGCAGTGGAAAGAAAAGCTACACTTCCTGTAATCAGTCCTGTGCTCTGTGCCATTTTTGTAGCCACACAGTACATGGACTGCCATATGCATACGACTGAACTTGGTCATCACCTGCTGAACCATCTGTACACAAATCAGTCCCACATACTCAAAACTATGCAGCACTGCATGTGATAAACCATTTGGTTCAGGCTTCATTCAATCACACAGCTGATAAGTAACTTTGCTTTAAATCTGGTTGAAAACTGAAAATATCCTGATGAAACACAGCCCACATTTTCTGCTCCCCCCCCCCCCGAAGTAGCATGGGAAATATATAGACCAAGATTTTCTGCAGAAGCATTGTGTTGGATAACATCCCCCTCCCCAATTTTTCTTTAATAGATTAATATTTTATGGACAGTGTAATATATTTTGTAGTCCAGGAGATTCCCTGAGATTCCCTGAGATTACATTATAGGGATCCTGTGGTACAGTGTGTATCAAATAATCTACAAGGGGTTAAAGAGACTAGAATACAGTGGTACCTCTGGTTACGTACTTAATTCGTTCCGGAGGTCCATTCTTAACCTGAAAACGTTCTTAACCTGAAGCACCACTTTAGCTAATGGTGCCGCTGCTCCTCCGCTGCCCGATTTCTGTTATTATCCTGAAGCAAAGTTCTTAACCCGAGGTAATATTTCTGGGTTAGCAGAGTCTGTAACCTGAAGCGTATGTAACCCAAGGTACCACTGTACAAACAATCTCAGCATCCAGGTTCTACCATGATCATGATCAAGGGCACGAATATTCGAATTGGAATAAGGTACAACTTTTAACCTGCAATAATATACATTTTTACTTTGGAGCAAGTCCCACTGACTCCCCCCCTTTTTTAATAAAAAAAAAATAGGACTTATTTCTCAGTAAAGATGCATAGGATTGCACTATTAGAAACTTGTTTACAAAAAAAGGTAAACCAGAAGAAAAACAGTAAGCCACAAAGGGAGGATTTCAATTGCTTTTCAGGATGTCATTCATTTCATTTAAGAGAAAATTATATGCATGTCAGGGTGGCATATACTAAATACAGCAATTAAAGCAAAATCTAATATGCAGCACAATGGATAAAACCACGGATTTCTTACACAGCTGCTCAAATGCCGACACAAATAGAAGTATTTGCCTGGCACCAAAATGACATTAAAATTGGTATCAGGAAACCACTCTGGGGAGGACAATCCGCAGATGGGCCGACATGACCAAGGAAGTCTTTCCCCAGTCACTATGTGCATAAATTCAGATAGTTGGAGAGATGATCCAAGGAAGACCATGAAGTTCAGGCATGCTTCACGTATAGTCTGATGAACTGGAGAGGGGGGTTTCATTTACAAGAAAAAGAACAACAACAACAACACTTAGGGCCAAATTGCTCGTGAATAGTCTATTTAAATAGTACGCTTATGACAGGGCCATGATTCTTTCTTAACAAAAAGCAGTCATGGTACCCTAATCCAAATTATCACTGTAGCTTCTTTTTGTTAATAAATATGTGGCCAGTCCCATACACTCTAATAGCGTAACATGGAGTATGAAACATGGGCGTAGGTAATATCCACAAATATTCTTGAAAAGCATTGAAATTACTCAATTATCTGAGGTTCTGTCCCCTCCCCCCAATGTCCTATTTACAGGGTATTTTTACCCATGATGTCCAACCAAAATCCTGGCTATGCCTATGAAAGACTTGTTATCCACTTGTTAATAGCACTCAACAACTTTGGCCTCCCCCCCCCCCCCATGACAATGGGCAGATCACTCTGTCAGTTGTTTTTTACTGGGAGTAGATTGCGGTCTCTAGGGAGTTGGACGTGCCTGCACTAAGCTATACCAGATCTTGATCATAGGTGACTGATGAGGTAGGAAGGGTATATGTGTCATCCAGTGATGACATCTTTGGGAATGTAGCAATAGAGGGGAAATCCATATACTTACAAATTATGCAATGGCCTGATGCCTTGATACAAGGTCTGTTTTTCTGAACCTGCCTATTAACCCTGGTAAAATATTATTATAAAAAACACAAGGGAAGTCTCACTTTTATTTTATTTTGATTGCTTTGCTTTTGGGTCATTTTTGGTGCATTGTCCTTTTCACCTATCTGTTCAGGACTTGTTATTCCATTCACCCTTTGAACCTGTTCTCACCATTAGCACTCCTAAAAGAAGTCAACCTCCTCGCTTAACTTCAACCAGAGGATTAGGGCATGCACTTTAGATTTCACATTTGTAAACTGTTGCTAGATTTTGGCTCTGGAGGGCCAGCAAACCTCACACTAGGACTGTACTCCCTATTCCTATCACAGTAGAGGTTAGTCAGCCTTCCCCATAGGCATGGAAAAATACTTCATCACCTTGACAGAAACTTCCTAAGGATATTGTTGCAATTCTGTGTGTCACTTATTATTTTTTAACAAGAGTATCAAAATCTCCATCCAGGAAAGAGCACATGAAGGCAATATGTGTGCCAGTCAGAGAGCTATATAAATAGCCAGCCTCGTCCACCCACTTCCTCTTTAATTAAATTTTAAGCTAGAAATATATCAGAGGGTGACCTAAAAAACAGTTAAAGTTTTCAGCAAGTTTTCAGGATGCAGTTGAATGTAAGCCTGATCAAGAGAGAAAGCTTCACCAAAGGAGAAAGACAGGAGGAAGTTATCTCATATGGGCTCCACCGCTTTGCTCTGTGTAAAGGTTCATCCCTGGATCCAAACATCAGAGGTCATTATTTCTTGGATCCAAAAATCAGGGGTCATTCTATATGTAGATTCGCCTCCTAGTTCACTTAAGACCGCTTAAAATATTATCTATTATCTATTATCTATTATTATTAGTGCTATATGCCACCCATCTGACTGGGTTGCCCCAGCTGCTCTGGGTGGCTTCCAACAAATAATAGTAAAAGCACAATACAACATTACAGTTACCCTGTTTCCCCTTTTTTAATACGTAGTCATAAAGTAAGCCATGGCAGGGTTTTTTTACCTTTGTGAGAAGTAAGACGTACCCCAAAAGTAAGCCATGGTGCCGCCATTGTTCCCGTCGCCTCCTCAGCCCCTCCTGCGTGCGCAGGGAACCAGCGAACCAGTGAGAGGCACGGGGGGGGGGACGCGCCTCTTGCGGAGTTCTGCCCCGCCTGCTTAGCGCGCAGGGAGAGGCGCGCGGGGGGGGGGGGAATGCCTCTTCCTGCCCTGCCTGTTCCCCATGCGCAGGGAGCCAGCGAACCAGCGAGAGGCGCGCGCGGGGGGGGAAGCGCCTCTTGTGGAGTTCTGCCCCGCCTGCTCAGCGCGCAGGGGGAGGCTGTACCGTACCATACTGACGTAATAAAAATAAGATATCCCCCGAAAATAAGCCACCCTGTGTTTTTTTGAGGAAAAAAAATTATAAGACGGTGTCTTAAAAAGGGGGAAAGACGGTAGGGGGTGAGTAACTAGACACATTACAGTAGAGGTGAGGAACTTCTGGCCTGTGGGTCAAATTTATGCTTATCTCCATTGCCACCAAAGTATATATAGTCCTCACTTTTTTTACAAGATAAACAACCTCTCCAGTCAAGCCGTTGCTTTCCTTTCCTTCCATCTGCCCAGTCTCTCCTTGTAGAATAGGATACATAGAAAAGAACACTCTCCAACCAAATCAGTCACCATAAGGTCTGGCAATATTTTCTTCCAGTGTATATGGCTGCTGCCTGCAGAACAACTTCGGAAGCTGTCCCTTCTCCTGATAAGCAGAGTGACGTAGCTGACAGGAGGCCAGATGCCTATCGCTGTCTCTACCCACTGGCTGGCCCTGCCTCAGAGGGAAAAAGGTCCCCCCATCCCTAGATGTGCAAGCTTACACTGAAAGGTTTGCATTCAGCCTGCCTCTGCAGTACTCACCATCTAAATGAACCAGAAAAAGCGTGGAAAATCTCCATACTCTCCTGCATGCTTCTGTTTCATATACCCATGAAAGAAAATGCTTTCAGTGCCTAATGGATATGTATTGCATAAGGCTCTTTCATGCGACAGGACTACAGAGCACATGCCAAAACAAAATGCATCCCCAAGACAGAAAATAGGTACATGCTGCAGGAAATATAAATAGATACACAAAGGCTTCTCATAAATATTAGTGGCTAAGATTGCAATCCTAAGCATGTTTATTTGAAGGTAAACCCTACTGAAATCAATGGCGTTACTTCTGAGTAAATGTGCTCATGGTTGAGCTGTAAATTATCAAACATCATTAGTTGGCTTGTTTTTCTCTCACAAGAGCGGCACTGGCTGGGATGCATTTGGGCATTATGTCCAATGATTACAGTAACTACGTCTTCCTCTTTTCTTCCTTTGCTTGCATGGAAATCAATAAGCACAGAAGAGAAAAGGCATAAACCAGAGGTTTACCTAGATACACACAACTTTTGCAGCTCTTACCAGTAGACTTGAACAAAGGCGGCAGGGAAGTAAGAAGGGATTCACTGTGAGATTTTTAGTGTTGCGTAGTGTTGCAAAATTGTTGACAATTTTGTGTGCACATTTTGTATTGCTGAAACGTACCGTGGCTGCTGATACCATGCTTGCTTGAGCTGTTTTTTTCCAGTTTAATAAATGCACCTCAAGGCTGAACCTCAAAACAACTTTCTAGAGACTAAACCCCATTGAACACAGTGGTACTTCCAAGTATTATTACTATTATTTATTAAATTTACATTTCCCCCTTCCTCCCAAAGCAGCAAAACAATACCATTAAAAATAAAACAAATTTAAAAGATGTAAAAGCAACAAAAATACATAAAACAGTCACAAATCCTAACAGCATCTGGGAGAGTTGGTGGCAGAGAAAAGTCCAGAATCAGAGGCAGAAGCTAAAGCAGGGGAAGAGAGAGGCCAAGAGGCAGAGATAAGTCAGGCTGGTGAAGAGTCAGGGGTGTCTCCCCTTCCTGCTGCGACAAGCTCCCCTCCCCCCCTTGTCTCCCAGAACCAGAAGAGGAATGAAAAGGGAGGAGGACATTAGCAAAGTGCAGACACAGCCTCTGATTGCCTGGAGGAAAACCCTGGAGAGGAGGGGACTTAGGTAGTCATGGGAAGGTGGGGACCTTCAGTCTAAGCAACAGCTTCATGGGGGCAAGACCTACCAGAGATGAGTTGCTATGTTCATTAGGCCTGGCACTCCTGTGCAGATTGTGTTTTTGCTAACTTAACTCCAACTTGCATGCTGTGATTTACTGCTGGCTCACCTCTGACAACTTATAAGTGAAAACATATGATAATGACACAGAGCATAAGTAGGCCGATTCATTAATTTCATACAGAAAACACAGCTATTTGAAATGCATAAAACATAGTCAAGAACTCTGGGAATATCTCCATGTGATTTTCACTGAACAAGAACAGCATTAAAACGCTTTTGTTCTTGATTTGTATGAAGAATACAAAAACAATACTTCTACTAATGTTGTTCAGCAATGTTCATGTGAATGCATCCTGTTAAATAGCAGTATGCTGTTGTTCTTATTTTTTTCATTTTTGAAGAACTGCCATATGGACATGATGATATCATATGTACTCTTAAGATATATTAATAGAGCTGTTTAAAAATAACTGAGTTATATAACAGCTTTTTCATAGCTTTTGCACGTGAAAATGGTGAATTTGAGGTCCTCCAAATGCCAGGAACCATCTCCCATCAGCCCCAAGCAGCATGGCCAATGATCAGGGATGACACATGTTGTAGTTCAGCACCATTTTGGAGGGCCACATGTTCCTCACTCTTGAGGAATTGCAACGATTGAAAGGGAAGGCAGTATGTCAGTGGATAGGGCGAGTTAACAGGACCATTTTCAGCATTACTTTGCAATTGGCATAAAATGAAAAGAACAGCATAATATATAAATACTGTACTATTGATCCCCTTCACTTTTGTACATCTTAAACACCTTTTGTGAATCTACTTTCCATTCCATATTCCCTGACTTACTTCAACTGTACCTAATACAGTGGCACCTCAGGTTACAGACGCTTCAGGTTACAGACACTTCAGGTTACAGACTCCGCTAACCCAGAAGTAACACTTCAGGTTAAGAACTTTGCTTCAGAATATGAACAGAAATTGTGTTCTGGCGGCCGCAGCGGCAGAGGGAGGCCTCATTAGAGAAAGTGGTGCTTCAGGTTAAGAACAGTTTCAGGTTAAGAACGGACCTCCAGGACGAATTAAGTTCTTAACCCGAGGTACCACTGTATACACACCCCACTGTACAGAGCAGGCTGTAGTGTAGTAAATCTACAATGCGCTATTACGATTCAAGAGGAACTAACTGACATGTGACTTCAGCTTCCCATGCACAACACCAAGGGGTCACTGTTCAGCACAAGTGTTTCCCTCAGGAGCTGTTGCTGAGAATTTCCCAAGGTTGCCTGGGAGCAGAATAATTTCTTCAATATATACCACTAATACAAGATGGAAGAAAATGTCATGATTCATCCATCATACTACACCTTCTTAGAATAAAGGCTGCAATCTGAAACACTTTTACAAGCAAGTAAGTCTTATTTTATGTGCACAAGTGTTGAGCTTGTGTTCTCCTCCATCCCTTCTTCCTGCCTCCCAGAGGAGGAGATTGGAAGGTTTGGCTTCCATTTCCAACTAGCCACTGTGTTACCAGATTTGCTTGCATGTCTATACACACGTAACACGTGGACTCATATCTTGCATGCATGTTCACAGAACTATCGATTTGGAGATCTTTACTGCAGATGATTGTGTGCTGCAGGCAGTACTGCAGTGGAAAAATAAACTTAGGAAGCACTCACTATTGTGTTGTGTTTAGCAACCACAAATAAATGCCAATATTGCTTAGCTTGCTTAAGGCAGCATTTTCCAAACTTGGGTCTCTAGCAGTTTTTTAGACTACAGTTCCCATCATCTCTGACCACTGGCCTTTCTAGCTAGGCATAATGGGAGTTGTAATCCAACAACGGCTGGAAACATAAGTTTGGGAATCCTTGGTTTAGGGGAATTAGCAAAAATCACACAATTACTTTAAAACACACACACACTTATTTATTTATTTATACAAAATTGCTGACAGAGAGTAAAAATGGCTATGTCGCTTGAAGCACCAGTACAAAAATATGAAAAATAAAATAAAATGGTCAAATATAACAAACAATGCAAAGAGCCCTGCTGGATCAGACCAAAGGCCCATCTAGTTCAGCATATAGTTCTGAACTAGATGCCTATGGGAAGCCCACAAGCAGGGCAGAACACAACAGCACTCTCCTCACATTACACAGCCGACTCACCCCACATTGCTTGAATCATACATTTAAGCAGTTACCAATAGAGAAATAAAGATAAGCAGAGATATGTCTTACATGAGATTCTGGGCGGGGCATTAAAGGGTGAATTCAGAAATAAGGATTGTTGTTGTAGTTTCCCTGGTCATAATGCTAGCACTTCTGTTCTAGTTTCTAATGTTCCTTTTATGCTGTATTACGAGTTGCATTATGGAATTGTGGCTTTTTTGATCGATATTCCGCCATGTTGCACTAGATTTTGTTCACAACACTGACCACGGTGTGACACAACACCAGGTGTCCCTGGACAAGTCACTAACCTTCATGTGCACGCATGCTTCTGTTCCCCCAGGATTCACTCACAAATATGGTGGGAAAGAACCGTATGCCAGAATACCACCCCAAATGGTATGATCCACATGGTATGATCCATGACAACGATGGGGAAATTAGAGCCCCAAACTCCCGTGATTTTCTGTGGGATGTATAACACTGGTGCAGTCAATCACAACATTCCTAGAGTGTACACAAAGGGGACTTGGTCCTCCAGGTAGAGTTTCCTGTGCCAAGACTGAAATCACTTCCTTTGTGTGACCAGAAGTGGGAGTGGCCTTACCTGTAGCTATTCAAAGATACAGGTGAGCTGCTACTCTCCCTCTCTTGCCACCAGGACTCCGAGGATGCAACATCTCAGGAGATGCTCTCTTGGCTTCCAGCCAAGAGAGGCCCACATGGAGCCTTTCTCCCTTAAGGAGAATCTCCACATGTACATACATTTAATCTAAGCTAGCCTGCCTTCTGAGACTGCCTGTATGAGCTTGGAATGTCTGTAAGTAAAAGCTTTATACTTTTATAAGCTTATGTGTTGCGTATTTTCTTTTAAGAGGGAACCAGGGGAAATATGTGCCAGGATCTGCCTTATTCTAGAAGTTCATAGGAACTTAAACGCCACGCTTTGCTGCGCTTTATTGGGGATGAGAAACTCTGCTAGTTTGGAGCTTGTTAGCACAAGCTGGGATAGGAAATATTAATCAATATTCCCTCATCCACATTCCCTCTCATCTCCCACAAAGGGTTTTGAGGCCCAGAACTGCGTATTTTGTGTATTTTTAAAGGATTGCTTTGGATTGTGATTTTTGGCAGAGTAGTATTTTTCTGTTTGTACTTCCTGGTAAGCACATGGTCCTTTGTTCTCCATTGTGCTGTGAAAAGGGGGATTAGCGACCCCTCCCCTCCCTCAGAGCTCACAGACCTCAGAGGCAGTGAAGATTAGTTTGCATTTTGAGATTTTTAAGTTTTGATTTTTGAATTTTAGCCATTTTTGGGAATTTTGAAAATTTTTCAATTTTTGAGGATTAAGATGGCAAGCTCAGGTTTTGATAGTGAAGCAAGATCAAGCTTTATGCTGCTGAATGATCGTAACTTTGTGCAATGGAAGCAGCGCCTTTTAGTGCATCTTGGTGCAAAACAAGTGCTTAAAGCGGTGAAAGATCCCAAACCTGATTTTGCTGATTTAACCAAGAAAGCAGATTGGGAAAGGCAAGATGCAGAAGCTAAACACATAATTTTGAGCAGTTTGAAAGATGAGCATTTATCTCTGATTGACTATGAAAGTGATGCATCTCAGATTCTAAAGGATATTGAGAGGGTTTATGCACAATCATCAGAGAACTCTTATAGACATTTATTGGATAAACTGCTGAAGTTAAAGATGAATTCCAGAGAACAATTTACAGGGCATTTTAAGGACTTTAATGAAATTGTTCAAAGGATTGCCCTAACTCCCAGAGCTTTTGATGATGCAACCAAAGTGACTTTTATGCTGGCATCATTAGGAAAAGAATTTACTTCATTTAAGAGTATAATGGATCACACAAGAGATTTGACTTTTAATGAACTAGCAAATCACTTAAGAGAGGAATGCAGAGATTACCTTGATTCTCCACAAAGGAATCCAAGGAGGGACACAAGTTATGTTTCTAAGCAATTTCCCAAGTCTAAGGAAGTGTCCAAAGAATTAATATGCCATAACTGCAATTTAAAAGGGCACATTGCAAGGAGTTGCCAGAAGCCCAAGAATAAGTCCCGCCCCTTTCAACCAAAAGGTGAAAAGAAGGGGGGTCACGAGCGTACATTTCTACTGCAAGAAAAGAGTTTAAATGTGCAAAGAAATGAAAGGAAAAGTGACCAATTTATTTTAGATTCGGGAGCTACAAGCCATTTTGCGCATAAAAGAGAATATTTCAGAGAAATTAATGATAGTGAATGGACTGAAATCCAGATTGCTGATGGAAATGTTCTAAAATCACAAGGTGCAGGTTCAATGCGTTTGAAATTCAAGGTGAACAATGAATCTCTTGAAACAACTGTGCCTAATGTTCAATATGTCCCAGAATTGAATTGTAACTTGCTTAGTGTGTCTGCTTTAGACAAGAAAGGTTTCAAGGTTACATTTGCCAATGGAGAATGCAATGTAACGAAAAATGATGAGGTTTATGCTCAAGGGAAACTAATCAATGGTGTTTATGAGATTAACGTTTCAGAAAACCAATCAGCACAAGTGGCCCAATCCAAGCAGAAGCATGAAGCAGATCTGGAGCTCTGGCATCGAAGACTGGGTCACCGGGATATCAGAGTCATCCAGGGACTGCAGAATGGAGATCTTGTGAGAGGTCTACAGGTAAACAAAAGTAGCACACCCACACCAAAATGTGTAACTTGTGTAAGTGAAAAAGGAGTCAAACCTTCTTTCCCACGTTGTGCAGAAAAGAGAAGCACAAAAGTTCTGGACATTGTGTACACTGATTTAGCTGGACCTATGAATATACCTTCTTTAGGAGGAAATAGGTATATTCTTATCTTTTTGGATGATTATTCAAGGTTTTGTGTGGGATACCTTCTCAAAGAGAAGAGTGAAACAGTGGAATTGTTCAAGCAATACGTAAGCATGGTCAAGAACAAATTCCGGCGAGCACCCACCACCCTAATGTCTGATAATGGTGGGGAGTTTTGCTCACGTGAAATGGAAGCCTTCATGGCTCAGGAAGGCATAGCACATGTGACCACAGTTAGCTACACACCTCAACAGAACTCTATTGCTGAGAGGAAATTTAGGTCCATCCTAGAGATGACAAGGTGTATGCTAAAAGGATCCAACTTGTCAAAGAAACTTTGGGGCGAGGCAGCAAATACTGCGATTTATATACAGAATAGGCTGCCAACAAAAGGCACAGAGCGCACGCCATTTGAACTTTGGCATGGAAGAGCCCCAAATTTGTCACACATACGTGTATTTGGAAGTTTGTGCTATTACCACGTGCCCAAGGAGCACAGACACAAACTTGACTCCAGAGCAAAGCCTGGTATCCTAGTTGGATATGCTTCTGGAGGAAAAGGCTACAGAGTTGTGGACTTACAAACAGGGAAAACAAGTTCACATCACGTGATTCATTTTGAGGAGTATGAAAAGGCTGACACAAGGAACACAGCAATTGACTGTTCCAATGAGCCACCAACAGAGGAGTTTGTAAGTTTTCCTTTTGAAGCCATACCAGAAACTAATCCACCTCCTAGTATTGTACCTCCTAGTGTTGTAGCACCCCCTACAGATGACACCCCAGAAGACGCGGAGGACCAGATGTCAGAAGGCTCCAGAGACGAAGAGGACCCGTATGCAGGGATGCCGCCATTGGAAGGAGATGAGGAAGCTGATGCGGTTCAACAAGAGCCAGAGGTCAGACGTTCCTCCAGGTCCAACAAAGGTGTTCCACCACTACGACTGTCCTACTTTGCAGGGTCGGCGCCACCACAGGAACCTTCCACGTGGGAACAGGTTCAACGGTTGCCAGCTGCTGAGGCCAGTCTCTGGAAGCAAGCCGCGCAGGAAGAGATGGATGCACTGCATCGCAACAAGACCTGGACCCTGACAGAGCTACCTCCTGGTAAGAAGGCAATTGGGTCCAAGTGGGTGTTCAAGCTTAAGAAGGGGTCAGAAGGGGAGGTGCAACGCTACAAAGCTAGGCTTGTAGCACAAGGATTTTCACAACAGTATGGCGAAGATTATGATCAAGTATTTGCGCCTACAGTGCGACATAGCAGTGTTAGATTACTTCTAAGTATTGCAGCCTCTAAAGGGATGAAAGTCCGTCATGTCGACATAGCAACAGCTTTTCTTCATGGGACGATTTCTGAACAGATTTATATGAAGCAGCCCAAAGGCTTTATCAAGCAAAATGAGGCACATCTTGTATGTAAACTTCAGAAAGGAATTTACGGTTTGAAACAAGCTGCAAGAGCATGGAACCAGAAATTACATGAAATGCTGGTTCAGCTTGGGTACAAGCAGTCGACAGCTGACAAGTGCCTGTACACTAAGAACAGAAATGGACAATTCTCTTACATTCTGGCTTTTGTCGATGATTTATTAATATCAACGTCCAATGACAGAGACTATAAAGACATAGTCAGACATCTCAACAAAGAGGTGGAAGTAAAGGAATTGGGACTTGTCCAGTATTACTTGGGAATTCAAATTGAGAGAGAAGAAGACGGCTCATTTCTTCTCAGCCAGAAGCAGAAGATAATAGAACTGATAGAAAGCATGCAGATGCAAGGTGCACACCCTGTCGCGACACCCATGGCCACAGATTTTCTAAAGAATCAGCAAGATTCGAAGCTGCTGCCAGACAACAGCGAATACAGGTCAGCGATTGGTAAACTTTTGTATTTGGTTACTACCAGCAGACCTGACATAGCAAGTGCAGTGGGGATCCTAAGCAGAAAAGTGAGTTCTCCCACTGAACATGACTTGGGTGGGGTCAAGAGGGTGGTGCGTTACCTCAAGGGTACAATGAATTGTAAATTAAGATTGCCAGCTGTAAGGGACCCTAAGTTGGTTGGGTACAGTGATGCAGATTGGGCTGGGGATAAGGCGGATTACAAATCCACAAGTGGTTATGTTTTTATGTTTGGGAATGCACCTATCATTTGGGGCAGTTATAAACAGAAATGTGTAGCCTTATCGTCCACAGAGAGTGAATATATTTCAGCTTCGGAAGCATGCAGAGAGATCATCTGGCTGGATCAACTCCTGACAGACTTTGGTTTGCCGAGAAAAGGACCTGTCAGCTTGATGGAGGACAATCAAGGCTGCCTGCAGCTAGCGCAAACCGAAAAGTTCCTTGCACGTTCAAAACACATTGGGGTCAGGTATCACTTCATTCGCCAGATGATCCAAGATGGACTAGTAGAAATGTCCTACTGTAATACTCAGGAGATGACTGCGGACATTCTCACGAAACCCTTGCCACGAGATAGTTTCCAGAACCTGCGTGTCAAGCTGGGACTCTGGGTGGTTGAATAAAGTTGTTTTATGTTTGTTAAATGTTGTTCAGACTGAGAAGGGGTTTGTGGGATGTATAACACTGGTGCAGTCAATCACAACATTCCTAGAGTGTACACAAAGGGGACTTGGTCCTCCAGGTAGAGTTTCCTGTGCCAAGACTGAAATCACTTCCTTTGTGTGACCAGAAGTGGGAGTGGCCTTACCTGTAGCTATTCAAAGATACAGGTGAGCTGCTACTCTCCCTCTCTTGCCACCAGGACTCCGAGGATGCAACATCTCAGGAGATGCTCTCTTGGCTTCCAGCCAAGAGAGGCCCACATGGAGCCTTTCTCCCTTAAGGAGAATCTCCACATGTACATACATTTAATCTAAGCTAGCCTGCCTTCTGAGACTGCCTGTATGAGCTTGGAATGTCTGTAAGTAAAAGCTTTATACTTTTATAAGCTTATGTGTTGCGTATTTTCTTTTAAGAGGGAACCAGGGGAAATATGTGCCAGGATCTGCCTTATTCTAGAAGTTCATAGGAACTTAAACGCCACGCTTTGCTGCGCTTTATTGGGGATGAGAAACTCTGCTAGTTTGGAGCTTGTTAGCACAAGCTGGGATAGGAAATATTAATCAATATTCCCTCATCCACATTCCCTCTCATCTCCCACATTTTCTTGGTTAACTGAGTTGCTAATTGATTTCTTTCTGGAAGTAAGATACATGGAAATAAGCATGAAGCTTTCACTAGATTCCACTAGATTTCCAGAAGTTTTTATAGTGTAAAAGATCACACAAAACATGGAAATTATCAGTTAAGCAGGTTTTAACCTAAATTTGTGAGGTGATCTTGTTAATGTCTGGGATGAGCATCAGTGACATTTAATAACAAAGGACCTAGTGATGAGTAATAGAAATTACTGGTAAGTTTCCCGCCACAGAGTTATGACAGAGTTACAAGGGATGACTTAGCCAATCTGAGCACTTTTTCAAAGGGTCCACTGAAAGGACTTAAAGGACTTAACTTTTCAGGAAATGAAAATGAGAGTGCTTGCTTTAATTAGGGTGGAATATGCTTGCTGGAGGGAATCCATTACTTGTAAAGGAAAATTAATGGCTGAATTAGAGGCATTACCCATATTAGATATGGCACCTGGTCCCTGAGGATTAATTAGACTTATGCAGACTTTCTCATGTCTTGCTTGCAATATCCTGTTTATGGCTGTTGCTTACCAGCATCAGTGTTGGCTCACACACTACAACTGCTTTCTTTGATTTACCAAACTGGTACTTGAACTATGACTCAGAACGGAGCCAAATCTCATCCCACCCTCAAACAAACATATATATTATAGCTGAGCAGGTACCCGAAAGGGCAGTTCTCATTTTGCTGCTGCTTTTGTGTTTCCCAATCAAGTGGGCAAGAGGGTGAGGCTCCAGGTATCTTGAAAAGGCAGTTTCTGAAGCAGCTGGTCACCTTTCCTGATGGAAAAAGTGAAGGGTGAGGAAAATAATCGAGAAGCAGCACTTGAAAATATTCCTAATTCCTTAAGATGGCAGCTCCCAATGGAATCAGCTTCCCTCACACTTCAACCTTCCTTACTGGAAGCTTCAGAAACAGCAGCTGAAGCGAGAGGTGGACAAAGCACTGCAAGCATTGGAGGATATCGGGAAACATCAGACGATTCCCCTATTCTCCTCAAATTCCTCAAACTCTCTTCAGCTATCATTCAAAGTGGTGGCTAAAGCTACCGTTTAGTAAAATATTTCAATTAGTGTTCCAAGCTCAATAAGCAGAAGTACAGTGGAAGGGAAAGCAGGTGTTTAAGGAGATGAAATGAGTGGAGGTGAGATCTGAACCAAGGTGATTCTGGTTCAGATGACTTAACCACTGAACTATATCAGCTTTAAAGGGGCAGGATCAGGTGAATTGCTGTATCAAATCTCTTGAGTTTACTCACTTGCAAATATGCTGAAGCCAATATAATAAAGGCCCTGCATTGTTTGATAGTGTGCAAGAATATGGCTGTTCATAGGGTTCAGACATTCTATGCAGTGTATTATGATGATTATCTCTCATTTTAAGTTCTAGTTTCTTATAACTCCTTAAAGAGTGATTGGTTAAGCAACTACTGCCTTTTACAAAAGAGTAAAACCACTCCTTTGATGGAATAAAAGAGCCATGACAGAGCCCTTGAATGATAATATTCCTTCAAAGCTTCAGGAGTTGCTTAAAATGACAACACTACATTGTAATAAAATTAATTGAGGAGAGAAGTTATAAATAAAGTGAACTGAGAACATCCAAAGAACTTTATTCAATATCCTGTAAAAGAGGTACCGGTTAATAATAATGTGAACCCAGAATTAATCTAAGGAGAAGAAATCCTCTAGTATGCTGATAGCCCTTGATGAATGGCCAAACACTAATTCTAGTATTTCATTGAGTTCTACAATTAAACAAATAGTGATCCTAACCCTGGATAATTCTGCCTGCTCTGTTGGAGCCCGAAAGATAAGTCAGTAAACTGGAGCTGGGGTTACAGCTACACGGTGCTTTTCTTGTTTCAAGTCACATCTACAAAACTAGGAGCACAAAAAGGGAGGCGATAAATGAAAGGGCGCTATGTACAAACAACAAAGTTCTAGAAGCTAGGGAGACCAAAAGTGCAGATGATGCATACTGGAGCATACTGGGATGAAGTGCAATGTCTCTTGATAATATATGTGTAAGGAATTCCCTGGTGCCAAGGAGAGAAGGGGAGCTAGGCCAAGGTATTCTTTTTCACTTTCTCAGTCAACAAGTTCTGACAAACATCTTGATGTTGCAGCTACTGCCCAAGACACCTCAGTGTAGCCATGCTTCCCTTGTTCCCTAAAGGCAACCAGGCAGACATTCATTATGCATACATCAGTAACTTTCTGCAATCTGATAATAATGCGGGGGGGGGGAGATTGTTTTAATGATAAATGATTATAGATTTTGGCGATCTACACACAAACAGATAAAAAAATCTTTGGCATGCAAACTCTACTGCAAAGGCATATCAAACCACCTTTTCAATTATGTATCTATTGCTGCTGGCTAGCAGAAGTTCTGTTGCTGTTGTTGTTTTATCTAAACAAAACCCAGTACCAGCAAGAAACTGCTTCAGCTGCATCCATCTTATGTCCTTATTGGCTGGCCAAGGGATGCAATATTAATCAACGCAATCCATCCATCAATTAAAATATTATGTCTTGATAAATCACAGCCCTGATTAATCAAGTGCTCTATGCTTCATTTGGCTCAGCACTTCCATCTCTCTCTCTCTCTCTCTCTCTCTCTCTCTCTCTCTCTCTCTCCCTCCCTCCCTCCCTCCCTCCCTCCCTCCCTCCCTTCATTTCTTGGCAGCATTTATTCAGCGTTTCATCCTTCCTCCATTCCCATTCCACTCCTGTGCGTGAGTTCCCTCTGCCGCCGCCGCCGCTTCCCCAACACAGTTGGTGTTCAGCACAGGCACGTGATCCACTGCTGACACAACTGGGTCCCTTTCAGCACAACCACATGGTGGCCAGGGCAGTCTACATGCTGAGAAGCTGCCACACTGGGAAGGAAGGAGAACGTGGAGGACTGGGGGTGGGGTGCAGATAGGAGGGGCTCATGATCTCAGCACTGACTGCTATTCAGGGGAGTCAGAAGGACAAGGGTTGCAGTGCTGCATTTTCTTTCTCTACCCCGCAGAGGCAAAGCACAGCTGCTGAATATCAGTAGTGGCAGGGGCAATTAGGCAATGAGGGTTCTGGGCTGTTTATATTTAGGTACAACCCTTGGTCTCTTCTAGGTATGGTGGTTGTAAATAGTATGTCCATGTTCTTCTGACATACTACTCCAGCTGCTGGGAGAAGCTACAAAGAATGAAGCATGCTTGGTATTATAGCAGCCTCCATACTTCAAACGTGATCTTGCAGGGTGGAGATGAATGTTAATACCGAGTGTGTTCACTTGGTATTATGGTTACATTTATTTTAATAAAAAAATAGTTAATTTGTTTTATGACTATGCATATTTAATCTGCTAAACTAAAAACCTGGCAATTGATTAAATCAGTGTTTCCCAACCAGTGTGCCTCCAGATGTTTTGGGACTACAATTCCCATCATCCCTGACCACTGGTATTGCTAGCGAGGGATGATGGGAGTTGTAGTCCCAAAACATCTGGAGGCACACTGGTTGAGAAACACTGGATTAAATGTTCTTTAATCAGATTGCAGCTCCTAATTGCTGCACATGTAAAGGGTTTATATGCCAGTGGTATAGCTACTCCTCTGGAACAATCTCCATCTCCTGTTGGAGGCATGTCAGATTTCATTTAGACCACAGGCAGACAGACGTAGGGAATGAGGCTTGCCATGTTTACTTGTAAAACCTATTGTACATCTGTAGCAAAGCAATACATGAACACAGTACAGCAGCAGTATCTACACGTTTCACAAAGAGGGAGCACAAAATTGCTTCCACATTACAAAGGCTTTCCTGCATGGAAGAAATTTCCCACATAAAGTGTTGTGAATGAGTGTGCCCGGTTACCCTAATATGCTTGACAGATAAGTTAACATTCATAATACATATTTTAATGCTCTACGGAGCAGTACGATATACCACTTCCAGGTGAGTTGCTCTTGCTATTAATTTCTGCAGAGTTTTACTGGATGTCTTACTTACTGGCAGCTATTAAACTAACCTATATGCACCCTTGTATATTGACTAAGCTCGAAATCTCTGGCTTTGGCTAAAGACCCAAGGAACTGCTACCTGAATAGCCTTTTTATAGTCAGCCCTTGCCAAGTCTTGCCAACTAGCAACAGAGTTCATGAAGCAAAGAAACAGCAAACACGGCAGAGATTTTTTCTGAAGATTTAGCAACACATCAATAATATGAAGTAGAAACCTTGCATTATGTTACCTTACCTATACAGGTATAGAGAGCTACAGAATACACCAGGGTGAAATGAAATAGAGTTATTTGACAATTCATTAGCACCATAAAATGGTGGTCTTGCACAGCTAAAATGCTATTCCAGCTCAGGCCTAGTACTGGGATAAGTTCTAAATTCTCAGGGATGAAAGAAATTTACCCAAGTTCCATACAGCTGCCTAAAATTCAGGGAAATTGCATCTTCCACATTCCATATTTAGATTCAGATAAGTAGGATGCCTGGTTATACCAACAGAAGAATAATCTGGACCAGCACTAGATTTATAATCCTTCTCGCTTTACACCAATCCTTTCCAATCTCATCATCTACTCCCAGTAACCATTAATAACAGCTCATCGCATGGGAACTTGCAAAACACTGTACTTGTGGAATCAAAGAACAAATCTGTATTGCATCACTGACATTGGGGGCAAAGTCCATATGGACCAGGGCACAAAGAGGCACCACAGTGCTTCCAGAGGTCCCTGTAATTATATGTATTTGCTCCTTGCAGTGTATTTCTTGCCTCCTGCCCACCAAAATAACTGTCCTTTCCTTAATCTCTACTGGACAACACAAATACATAGTTCTGTAGCTCTATAGAGTCCTGTTCTAGAATGATAGCTATCTAACATACAGGAATCCACAAGTACTAACTGGTAATTCAGTTCTCCACGTTTTATAGCTATTTGTAAACTGCTTTGCGTTTGTTTGCTTTTTACAATCAAGCAGTGTATAATTTTTATGAAACAAACAGATAATAAATTTGCAAAAAATAAAAATCCTCGTGAAAATTCACCAGTGTTTTAGCGCAAATTTCTTCCAATAAGCTAATTTTTACATGCCATTTTGACTAATGTACACATTTTGCAAATGATTTCCCCTAATATAATGCACTTTTGTATGTTATTTCATCTTCGTTTTAATGCCCTTTCTCCTAATATATATGCATTCTTATAAACACTGGTTGGTTGAGAAATGCATTGCAAAATTCAGATAGGTGTGACTTTTGAAGGCTAGCTATGCTTTGTTTGCATATTGTTTTGGAAAGTGCAACTTTGACACTTTCAGATTTGAATCAAAGTTCTCTTCCAACCTTAGGTGATGTTGTGGGGGAGGGCAGGGGGACACAAGTAACAGAATAATTGAAGGCGCCCGCTTAATGGCACACCGTATAAACCACATGCAGTAAGAACTGTCGCTTTCTGACCTGGCCTATTAGGAAAGAGCTACTTGCAACTAGGGATGCATGTGGTCAGAAGCCTGCAGGGTTTAAAATGACAGCTCTGAGTTAACAGATCAGAAAACAGCATTGAAAGGGCTATTTTTACCCTCACTGTAGTGTCCAGGAAAAAAGGGCTTGACATTTTATCCCCCTTTGATGTTTCACCATTTAAAATCCTTTCCCTTCTCTGTCAAGTTGAAAGCTATTTTCTGTATAGCTCTCTGTTCTGTAAATCTATTATTTTAGAAGACACTGAACCTGCCACTTAAATGACAGCACTCCAGCATCCCCAAAGTGGGTTTTGCTTCTAGCTTAAAGGTGCTTCTTGTCCTCCTTATCCAGCTGGGATAGCTCAGTAGGTAGAACATGAGGCTCTTAATCTCAGGGTCATGGGTTCAAGCCCCAAAATTTCTGCACTGCAGGGAGTTGGGTTACATGGCCCTCATGCTCCCTTCCAACTACATTTTTATGATTCTATGACTGAAAAAAGTTCTACAGTTTCTGAAACCAACCTTGCCCAGTTCCATTCTCTTTAGTCTTTATCATAAGGTGGACTTTAATGGTAGACTTCCAGACTGATCATGCTACCTGCCCCATCAACAACAGAGGCCTAGTTTATTCAATCAAGACTCAGAGGGTGATAACTCAGTTTCATTATGCCGACTCCTGACTACCTGATGGCCACAGTCCTAAAAACCTGAGGGTCAGTGGCTGTTATCCCAACATCCAGAGTCATGATTATACCATTCCCATATCCCTTATTACTACGTGCAAAGGAAAAGAAACCATTAATAACTCCTCACTTGTATTTAGAGACCTCCCTGTTAGGAAGTTAATTTATAAATGAAAGATTGCTAACCCAAACCATGGTTCTGCTCCCAGGTGCAAAGCAAAGGCTAAGTGGGGGACAAGCAAAATACTCACAAATTTCTAAATGTACCACTGTTTGGCTCAGTATTATGTGCAAACAAGGCCAGTATAATTTTACTGAGTCAGGTAGCTGTTAAAACACACACACTTATGGTACGAATGGGGAAGTTTTGTTCCGCTAGATATTGTTGAACTTCCATCATTCCTGACCATTAGCCATGCTGGCTAGCATTGATGACAGTTGGAATCCAACAACATCTGGAGGGCCACATGTTCCCCATCCCTGACATACAGAGAATTGTTCACAGTATAAAGTGATATCCAATAGCTACCGGTATTAGACCCAGCAGCTTAAATAGAATTTCTGCAAACAAGCAGTATACTTTTGATAAACATATGCTAAGAAGGGTAACCAACTGGTGATTGCCATGGCACTTTTTTGTGGATTTCCCCTGTTGCCTTTTACTGGAAACATAATGCAAAACTAGGAAGGGTGGGATATAAATTCATTAAATAAGTAAATGTTGACCTTTGTTTGATACAGTAAGGCAATTTTTATATCTGCACATAAATTAGTCTCACTGATTTTAAAGAAATGGAATCTATCTACTTCTCCCACCCACTACATAACAGAACTAAATAAAATGGCTTGAATTTTTTCATAACAATCTATGAATCACACTGGATATAAGCCAGTTCCTTCACTCACCCAGAACAGGACTTATCAAATTTAGATTAGATCCAATACAGCCACTGTGAATAAGCTGAATTCACAACAGCTCTAGAAACAGCAAATTAAAAGTATTTTAAACTATTCAGTGGTAGCTAATTTAAATATGTGTCTAAGTAAACGAATAGTCAAATGTGACTCATGAAAATAAAAACCTGTATTAAGAGTGCACACTGCTGCTTCCTCATCAAATAAACATCTTAAGAAGGGCGCTGATTTTGCTGGCCATAAAATCCCTTTCAGCACTGCTATATTTAATTACTGCTTAATCAAAAAGAGTCTAATTAGAGGGCAAATGCAGCCCTTTATATTGCAATGATTGCATTTGTCTCTTTTATTTCAGAACTCATTCTCATCAGCTAGCTTCTGAATCAGATTTCTCTCACACAACAGAAAGCAATGCAATTATTTCAGACTATAAAAGAAAATGTAATTGCTTGTCACAAATTGAATACATTTCTAAGAAAGTGGTGTGACAGTTAGTTTCTTAGGAATGTCACTGACAATCCTTTTTCTGCTGAGGTTTGCCATATGGGGATGAATGAGCATGTGGCCGAGTCACTGGGGTCAAGTTCCTTTCTCTGCCACTACAGATGCCCTGTTTATTCTTGGGCTGCAGGGTGCTTTGTGGCATGCTTCCAGTGACTGTGTGGTAAGGCCTTCTGGAACATCATACTACAACCATCCCATCCCTCAAGGGTACATGTCAGACCTAATGCTAATTGTTTAGTGACTTAAGCTTTCTCAATTTTAGAAGAAGAGTTTGGATTTGATATCCCGCTTTATCACTACCCGAAGGAGTCTCAAAGCGGCTAACATTCTCCTTTCCCTTCCTCCCTCACAACAAACTCTCTGTGAGGTGAGTGGGGCTGAGAGACTTCAAAGAAGTGTGACTAGCCCAAGGTTACCCAGCAGATGCATGTGGAGGAGTGGAGACGCGAACCCAGTCCCCCAGATTAGAGTCTACCGCTCTTAACCACTACACCACATTGGCTCTGCTTTACAGCTGTTGGATACTGATTTCTGTTTTCCTGTATTAGATACTTAAGATGGCTGCTTCCTTGATGTCTGGGAGGTGGTCGTCTCTTGACAGCCTTTTATCTGCCACTGGGCTCCCACAGTTCAGTTAACTATTTGCCTGTTGCAGTGACTACAGCAGTTATGAAATCTACTGCCAGATCATTCCAGAGGAATTGTCCCAGAGGAATTCCCTAATAAATCTGTCCTGGTTAAAAGTGTCCCTGAAGTTTACACTGCTGTCCTGTTTCTCAAAACAGAACACTACTGCAAATAATGTGTTCCTGTTGCAGAAGTTCTCTTTTCAGTGCTATGCCCAAAAGGCCATGCCAGCTGTGATATATATTGTGCAGGTTTAATGAACAGCTCATCCAGGCTTCATTTTTGTAAGCAAGATTACTGCTAAAATTAGGGCAAGTTTGCCCAGTCATCTGCTACCACATTTTCTCCATGCAAACAGTCTCTGTGTATACAACTACTTGGGGAAAGTTATAGCATGAATTGTAAGTATGGAGTTGGAGGAGGCAGGGGTTGTTGTTTAGGTTTGGTTTTGCAGAAGTTTCCATGACTGCAGCAACACAAATGCAGGAAAAATGCATCCTTATGCCACAGATTTACATAGGACTTTCTCCACGTACTCACAGAACCTTGCATGTCCAAAGAACAGTTGTGAGGAGACATTTCAGTCACAGAAATGATTGTCACTCAGTAATTTCAACCACTAGGAAAAGAAGATCCATTGGTAAGTGTTCCCCTCCACCAATTTGACATAAAAAATGCAGGCTATAACAAATGGTGAACTGATAAATGGGGCAATTTTAAAATTCTATTTTATCCGCACCATTCCTGGTGCAGCTAGGCTTTCTCTTCTGTTGTGCAAACTTACATACCAAGCTTACAAGGCATAAATAACCAAATTGCAAAAGGGGGGGGGGGATCAAGGTCAAAAAAGCATGTTGGTCAATAATGAAAAAACAAAACAAAACTCCCATAAAATGTTGACAGAAATATAATGGGAACACCATCACCTCTAGTACGCTCCCCACCCCAAAGGTTTATAGTTAGCCAATTAGGACCAACTACATTGCCACAAAATTGTGGCAAGCTTTCAAATTCCCCAGAACTCATCAGCAAACTGCCTTGGTTGCCTTGTACCTGTTGGAAAAGAAACAGAGGGAGCGTGACTGACCTTGCCGATTCGCCATCTCTAAGAGGCTTTTGATATCATCGACCATTGTTGGCTGTCCAATCTGGGACTGAGGGGGCAGTGCTTTGCCATTGTTGTAATCCTATTTATACAGCCATCTCCAGAGAGTGGTGTTTGGAGAATACTGCCCAGTCCCATGAAGCCTTCAATGTGTGGTTCCACAGGAGACAACCTTACCTGTTCATCCAGAGATTTGGAGTGTGTTGTCACCAATATGCTGATGATACACAGCTGTATAATTATTTTTGGTTTACATTGACAGGTGAGGAATAGGATGTGCTTGATCAGTTTCTGGATTTGGTAATAGACTGGTGGAACAATCCCCCCTCCTTCCCCCACTCCACTTTTCGGTGGCTTCTCTTGGTTCAGTTTCAGGGGGACAAGAGAAGGGACAGTCCTATGGCGCTAGTGGAAGTCCTTGAGCATGGCTTCTCCTGATGGGAGTTGTTAGGTGAATCCCACCTAACTACTACTACAACTACTGATTTCACACAGAGCAAGGGGATGAGAAAAAACAAAAAAAGCACAAAAATTAAGTTGTTGTAGTCATGAGGTCAGCTTGTAGACTTGGTTACACGGTGTAGATTGCAGACTTTATAAGTCCCTCCCAGATGCTACAGATCAGGCATAGATAAACTCGGCCCTCCAGAAGTTTTGGGACTACAACTCCCATCATCCCTAGCTAACAGGACCAGTGGTCAGGGATGGTGGGAATTGTAGTCCCAAAACATCTGGAGGGGCAAGTTTGGCGGTGCCTGCTACATATGTATCATGTTACACACACCTATGGTCCCGGGTTAAAGAAGTAGTGGCTGCTTCTGCTTTCTGAGAAATTAAAGCCTGGCTTCTTATAATGCAGATCTGCCCCACACCTTAAATGTGAAGCACAGGTGGGGTAGGCGGAGGGCAGAAGGAATGAGTTATTAATTTTGCAGACCCATTCATTACGTTGGTGGTGTACCAGGTAAGAATAGTCAATTGAAGCCAAATGTCATTGTGGCTGCAAGGGATGTAAGTCTCAAAATGCAAAGTCCATCTCTGGGAGGTGAAAAATCATCTCCTATGTTTTTGGCAAAATTTCATAGATCTTCACCTTATGCAAGAACAACATTAAGCTGCTTCAGGGGAAAGTACAAACTGTCCAATTCATTTGCTGGCAGCTAAAACCCACATTTAGATGAAGATCAGATAGCGATAACAATTAGCACTAATTTGTATTTAACATTTTCAAAACATAGCACAAGCATTCATTATTATATTCCCATCACTGCTGGGAGGTAAGTGGCTGAGACATTTGTGCTGAAATTTCTGAAGCTACACACATATTCACTGAGCTATGATTTTAGCTTGAGATACTATGCAAAAAAACCTATAAGAAACAGATAATTCCCATTTCTCTTAATGCTTTCCAACTTTCCAATAGGAAAGGTAAGCCATCAAGTTTTGAAATCTCTTAAGGATGGATACTGTTTCACAAAAAGTACGTTTGGGTTAAATTATATATAAAAATGAGAACACAGCAGCCTAATAGGTATTCTGAATGGCCTCATCCACAGAGAATACATGACAATGACTATATTAAAAAAAGGAGAATGATTTGTTCAGGCTGAGAATTTATCTGTGCAGGTCCATTAGTTTGCAACTCAGTCTGCCCAGCCCCTGGAAGTTATTGCATTGCTTATCCACAGGATAATCACTAAAACCAAGAAATTCCATAACAGGGTCCATATTACTGTGCCTGACAGCAAGCGATACTGTGTACTTGGGATGGGAGGGGATGTACAAAAATGCACATAGTCATTATGGAGAGGTTTAACCTCCTCTGCTCCCACCCCATCCTACCCGTCCCATTCATGCATCTGATGATGTATAAGCTTCCTGTCACCTACCCAAACTCTTGCTACACTAACAAATTATTCTTTTCTTACAGGAATGTTGGTTTATATAGTTCAGGCATGTCCAACAGGTAGATCGTGATCTACTGGTAGATCACTGGACGTCTGTGGTAGATCACTGGTAGATCATTGGCTCCCCCCAAAGAAACTTTGGCTCCCCTTAAAAAAAGCTCTACATCTTTGCCCTGAAGCCCCCCAAACAGGGCTTTCCTTCCTAAAAAAAAGTTCAACAACCTCAACCTGAACCCCCCAAAAGGGGGTAGATCACTGCCAGTTTTTAACTCTGTGAGTAGATTGCAATCTCTTGGAAGTTGGCCACCCCTGATATAGTTTTTTAAAACAATCAAATCAAGGCACAAGGTTTAAAAGAACCCAATGAAGATTCAGTGGAACAAAGGACACTGAACAAAGCACGGGGGGGGGGGGTTGTCAATCTGCTGATACCATTGTGACATCAGGTGATGCTTCCCTTTGAAGCCCCAACCTATGGTACTTCAAAGTTAACTGTAGGACTTTCAAACTCTTTAAATTTAACATGAATGTTTTAAAATAGCAGCGAGGTTGTGGGATATGTGGGATCATTAGGGGGATTACAGCAGATATGGAGTAGAAGTTTAAAGCTTTCTTCCCCTTCTGTGGTACTGACAATAATGGTTATTTGACTGTATCTGCAGCATGTTTTTCCTCCCAATGTAGTTCCCCATTTACAGAATGCCCACCCTGGTGAGGTGTATATGTCTTTCTTATTATTAACATCTCTGCTTCACTGAGCCTTTGATGGCTGAAAGATTCTGATCCTGGCAACCTTGAAACTATTGGCAGTGAGGATATCTGACCTGTTTTCTATGCTTTAAGATGCTTTTAATTGTTTTTAGAAACACATTTATTTTCCATTGTATTGCTTTATTATTTGGTGTTTGCTGCCCAGGGCTCCTTTGGAAGGAAGGGATGAAAAATTAATAAATAAAATTAAATTAAAATAGTAGCTTTTGAAGGGCTATATTCGTCTGGACTACAGCATGAAGCATAGTATAAAACATTGCAGCATTCATTGGATGCTGCAACCTCAGCCTTTATGCCTGCTGTTTGCACTTGAAAAAAACATGCATGTTAAATGCAAATATTTATTTATAATCTAGTCTTGCCTGTAACTGGCAGAGTTGAGTGCTCTTGTGGCTAACCAGCTGTCAGCAAAGCCAGCTTTGAAGGAAGCCAGTAGGGTGAAGGTATGACAGGTAGGCAGTAATGGTGGTTCAAGGCACCGGAAAAAGGATTCCTTTGCAGGAAAGTGTGGCCTTGAGAAGTTTCTGGCACTATCTTCTCTAAATGGGTTGGGGGGGGGATAGATGGGAAGAAGGCTATTTACATAAAGAATGAATGTGTTTAGGTTCCTATTGATATGTAAATGAAGGGGATCTTCTGTCGTTTAATTAGAGATTATCAAGATTTGCTGGAAATGCATATGCTAAATGAAGCTTCTTTCATTAATGAGCCATTCTGTTCAGGAGCTGGCAGGGCAGCTATTACAAAGGGCAAAAAATAAGGCTGCATTTGAACTGTGACAGAGCTACTAAGAATATCCCAGGAAATACACAAAGCGGTATTCAACTAAATCATTGTGCAAGCAGAACAACTTTCACTTGTACAGTACAACGGGACTTCCCTTTTTCCCTCCCCGCAATGCATGCTCTGCACAGTCTCCAAGTCTGCTTCCGAGCATTGGGGGAACCCCCATAAGAGTCTTAGGGGGCTAAAAGGGGGAGGAGAAGGAATGAAGTCCTTTTGCAAAAGGGGAAGTCGTTTTGCTCAAGCTGTTATTTAGTGGAATACTGCCCATATTTTTCAAGTTGGGTGCGTCCCATTGGATTAATATGAATGATGTCTACATGTTTGATGGCAAATAACTATTCAATTCAATGGTGCATATATATTTTTGTGGTATTTTGCTTTCATATGTGCCTGCACAGGATTGTCAAGAACTAGAACTTTTCTGCATACCATGTACTTTAAATGAAAGGGTATTTTGATAGGATTACATATCCAAATCAGAGCATATAAGATGGTATCTGCAGGAGGCCCTCACATGCAAAGCATAGTGATCAATTGGGTCAATTGGGTGATTGTTAGGAAGTAGTTAGAATTATTTGCATTTTATATATCAAATCATTTATAAGCAAATATGGACAAAGCAGAATATAGAGGAAGAAATTTTATCCTGTATTAATGCTAGCTGAGAGAAGTATCTTTTGAAGAGGTACTTTTGGCGAGCTGGGAAGCATTTGCAATTCACAGCAGTAGAAAAGATTTCAGAACGATAGTACAGCTGAAAACAGATAGCTCTGATTGTTTGTTGCTGCCGATAGAAACACCTTATCATAGAGCAATGAGACGATACTCCTCCTATGAGTGTATTCAGAGGTCAGCTGCAAAGATTGTGTAAACCTCACTATATAGTGTAGACTCACAGCGTGACCTTCTGCTACTTGCCTCATTTGCTCTCATTTGCCCGAGTAGCAGACGCTAGTATATTGGACAATAAGAAAAATACACACACTGTTAAAATGTGTGCTCAGAATTACAATCAGAAAGGAAAGACACTAATTTCCACAGTGCTCATAATAACAGGAGGCAAAGTGGAAAAGCAAAGCAGGTAATAATGAGATATTTATTGTACATGAATCTTAATGAGGAGGGATACTGCTTTGAGCATACGAATGCTACAAAAATTGCAGCAATGTCTGATAGGAGCTTTCACAAATAGATTGACGGCAATATGCTCAACTCTGTGTCAGCGGCAGGAAGGAAGGAGGCGAGGCAGGATATATTTTAGAAGCAGCGGAAAACACACTGCCTGGAACTCTGAACGGCAGGCACACGTGAAAGGAGTTGATGGTCCACCAGGGTGGGGAGAGGAAGAGGACACAATGAGCCCGAGGTGCTTTTTGAAGTACCGAAGATGAAATGAAACAAGGCAAAAAAGCCTGAACAAAATTGCACAGGCGCTAGCTGAGGAATAATAGAGCTGTTACAAAGAGTGACGTGGAAGAGAACAAGAGGAAGCCACAAGTGACGCAGAGCAAAGCATGCTCAGCAGGATCACATGGGAGAACTCACACGTGTGGGAACCATTTTAAATAACAAATCTGTGAGTCACTGTGCCAACAAGCAGGTGGTCACAGTGACCTACTTGGTAGCATCCTATGACAATACCAGAGATGACCTGCAGCATATTGGTATAGTTCTGTCTCCTTTATGTCTCAAGAGGATACTGCTGAAACAGTTCTGGGCACTTGGCAAGCATGCATGTACTTTGTAATGGGGGCCAAAGTGGGCACTAACTTCCTGGCTGGCAGCTATTTTTACCAAAGGCTCACTCTAAATGGGATTTAGAAGCGGAGAGCCAAGGGCTCCTCAAAAACAATATTGCTACCAAACACAAGCAATTAACCCTTCTCACTTGCCCCTTTTTACTTTGTGCTACCTGAGTTGGAGTGTGTATGCCTTTGAGTAGAGGGAACATTCTCTCTTCTTCTCAATCCCATTCTTAAGTCTCACTTCCTTCATTAGACAGAACTCCCAAAGAAAGGAGGCAACTGATGACAAGTGAGTTAACAGGACACAACTGGAATATATTGCTTTCTGACTAGAAGTATATGTGATCAAAATGAATCACAGTACAGTCTATCACTTACTAAAGAAGAGATATCTTTAGTAAAATAGAAATTGCATTTTTTTTTTATTTGGAACATTTTATATTCTGAGTGAGTACCAGTTACACCTACCAGTGACATCTGATCCCAGAACAGCAGTGTGATGCTACTTCAGAAGAGTGCCTAGAGATATGTTCAACTGAAGGAAAGCACATTTCTCACCACCTTATTTTCAATTCTTTTTCTCTGAAATTAATTTGAAACCAGCTGCCAGTGCCAGGAAAAAGCTGTGAAGCGGCAGTTGGGTCATTAGTTACGAGATCTAAGCTATGTTCTGTGGTTGGCTCTTTTTGCATTTAGCTTGTGCAGTAGTAGCCAACAGAGGGTTCTGACTCAGCAATTGTTTCAATTTACTAATGCATGGCAAATAAAATGTGTAATTAATAAAAATAAAACTGCTTCTGCAGGGTTTTTTTAATCAACATCATCGCTCCATTACTTACATGCTAGATCCAAATGCACTGCCATGTTATGGACTGTATTAGCCCTGTATTTTATTTATCCATTTTATCGCTAAAAAACAAGCAAACTTGTATTTTGTAATTTCATTAAAAAACTGTGGTTTACAACAATTCTTTTTGTGTGTGTGTGCACACACATACATACTATAAGCCACCTGAAAATTTTAAATAATAAACCAACAGCTATTACAAAATGTGTTTTTTAACTGTTTACATAAGCCTGGAAGCATGGAAAAGTTTTCAGCAAATGTTTGAAGGTTAAAATAAAAGACACTTGCTGAATCTATGTTAGAAAAGCATTCCACAGGATGACACAAAAGGCTCAGTTTTGTGTCAATGTTTTGTGCCTTACCAACTCAGGGGAATTAGATTTTACAAGTGAATCGAATGTATACTACTGCAAACCATACCTCAAAGCCAAAAATACTGAGAGCAAACACTACTAGGTACTTTATCTCCTATTGCACAACCTCTTAAAATCTGAATTTCATCCCTTGCATTATTGGTTTCTACTAAAGGGTTTCCTCTCAACTCCAATCCTCAGTGCTTGTCATTCATCTCATCAGCTCCCATTCCTATGGTTTTACTAATGCCCCCATATTCCAATCTGAAGAGTTTCTGACTATTCATCAACTCATGGGAGTGGCAGGTAGAAAGCCTGCTTCAATTATTACTCCTTCCCTACACAATAAAGAATTACTCACAGATTTCATTGTTTGTTCAATTGCTAGGATTTTTTCCTTCATGACAAACATTATCTAGTCTTTCAGAGGCCCAGTCCTATTTGCCAGCCCAGGTGACAAAGTGTCAGCAATGGAACATGGGCACAACCTCTTCCCACATCATCATCATCATCATCATTATCATTTTATTATTATTTATACCCTGCCCAACTGGCTGGGTTTCCCAGCCACTCTGGGCAGTTTACAGCATATATCGAAACACAATAAAATATCAAACATTAAAAAACACCCTGAAACAGGGCTGCCTTCAGATGTCTTCTAAACGTTATGTAGTTCTTTATCTCCTCAACATCGGACGGGAGGGTGTTCCATACGGAGGGCGCCATTTGCTTCAGTACTGGAACCAAACCAAATTCCTCATGCTAGGGATGGTACTACTCAGGGGCAAAACTAAGCTTTATTTCACCCAGGTCAAAGATCCAGTTTGGCACGCACACCCCGCACACATTTGCGTACACACACACAAAGGTTGGGAACCTCAAGGGCACCCTTCTGGAGGCTTCACCAGAGGCAAAAAAACACAGCTAGCCCCCCTATAGCTACGGCTCTGGTGCTACTGAACCAGCACTTCCCACTCCTCCAGCTTTCCATGCACTGGGCAGGACACTGAGGCTGGGATTCAACTAAGTTGTTGCATGTGAAGAACAAAGTCCACTAACACAATAGTCTTCTTCTCTCTCCTCCCCCATGTCTCCAAAATCTGCTCTGGAAGGTTGGAGGAGCTGGGGGGTGGGCTCATGGTGAGGAGGGGGAAAATCTCATTGCATGAGCAGACTTCATTCCCTATGCACACTTGGCACTAAACGAAATTCCACCTTGATGGCTCATTGTTTGGGATCTAAAGCTCAGTGACTCAAAGATTCCCTAAACAGACACAACCTTGTGTTGAAATTCCAGAAGATGGTATTGGTGGACTCAGGCATCCATTCTATTGTTCAAAAGTCCTCATGTTATTCAATACTGACATGAAGTCACTGAGTAAGGTCAGAGGCTTTGCCTGTCATTTCCAGTCGAGCCAGGTGATGCTGATCAGGTGTTTGAAAGCAGTAATGGGCTGGATGAAGTGTATGCCCAGGGAAGTGGTGTTCAGCCAGCTCTGGAGGGGGCTGCACTCTCCTTGAAGGATCATGTTCACAGTCTTGAAGTGCTATTTGAGTTATCTTTCTCACCCGAGACTCAAGTAGCCTCTGTTGCACCAAGGGTCTTCTATCAGTTGTGGCTGATACACTGACTGCAACCTCCTCTTGGACATGAGTAGTTTGACCAGGTTACCACTGCTTGGTGATGTGTAGGCTAGATTACCACAATGTCTATTTCATGCGGCTGCCACTGAAGACAGCATGGAACCTGTAGCTAGTCTGGAAGGCTGCTGCTAGGTTGCTAATAGGGACCAAGTGAAGAGATTGTATTTTGCCTATATCAAAACAACTCCACTGGCTCCTGGTAAATTTATGAGCACAAATCAAAGTTCTGGTCTTAATCTTTAAGGCCTTGCAATGGATTAGGACCCAAATACCTGTTGGAGTGCCTTCTCCCAACATCAATCTTCTAATCCACTGAGATTATCACTTGACACCTTTTTTGTGGTGCAATCTGAAGTGCAGTACGGTATGTTGTTACTGAGAAAGATAGTCTTTTCAATGTCTACTCCAGAGAGATCTGTTACCTTCATAACCATCATTTTATGTACTGGCCACAAATATTTCTGTTTCCCCAGGCTTGTAAGAGCTTAAGCATTTAAAATACAGATAGAACACTTTGGACTTTGTTGTCCATTTGAACAGACTGTTGCTGTTTTAGTGTGTTGTTTTACTTTGTATGCTTTACATTTTAAAGGTTTGTTTTTATTGTACATTAATTGTATCTCACAACTCTGTTAGCTATGCTAGGAGCAAAAAAAAAAGGCATGGGACATAAATTATGCAAACAAACAAACAAACAAACGGCGTTTGTGGAATCAAAGCATTTTCCAAAGGCAGGTGGGGTGGATCTGCCGAGTTCTGCACCACTTGCCATGTTTACGATGCTTTCTCAGCATCAGCAATACAAACCTCTGAAAATGTGATTGCAGTATGAACAACAAGTTGAAAAATACAGAGATGACGATAAATGTTCTGCATTTTAAACAAGCTCCTACATAAATACATTGGTAGCACCAATCAGAGTTCTGATCACCTGCAAGATATATGCAACTCAGAGAGGCTATCCCCTGCTAGGCCATGCAGATGAGCAGGATTAGAAAGGGAGAAAGTGCTGCCATCGAATAAAAATACCGGTAGTGAGTCACTTCAAACCCCTGTTGCTATCTCCTCTTTAATGAGAGACTTCCGTTGTGCTTCCTGTTTTCCAGCTAGCATTGCTGACTGCAGCAATGTTTGGAATTGCATTAAATTATACTTGTCAAGATTAAAATTTCGAACTCATGGAACATTTCAAGTAATTTATTAATAGACACAAGTCTGGTGCTCATTGCAGTGCTAAATGCCTAGGAAGCACATTTTGTGTCTGAATCAGAAGTTAAGCCAGCACCAGAGACTTCTGAAAATAATGTATGAGGTGTACATTTATCAAACTTCTCATTCAGTTCAGCTTTCAGGAAAAAACTCAGAAGCTGTCAACTGCAATACCTTATTCAGTTTTTCCAAACCTTTTGCACAACCTCTACTTACTCCCGCAAGATGCAGCATCTTCATCCTGTCTTTCCAGTTTAGTAGTTCATTACTTTTCCTTGTCATTTGTCATTGTCACTCAGGGTTTTGTTGTATCAATAAATCACATACTTTTAATCAGCAACTTAGAAGCACTTAGCATTTTTTAACATAAAAAGCAGTGTCCAAAAATGACTTGGCGTGCAGTTCTCTAGGGAAGAAGGGCAACACTTGCCTCCCACCCAAAGTGACTAAGCAGTCTTGATGTGGAAGCATCTGTGGCCTTATTCCAATAAGATAGATCCAACAATTTATATTATATCTGTATAATACAGAGCAAAGTCTTCCGTGAATATAAATGAAGCTACACATACCACTGATTTTTCTAATAATAGACAACCATATACCAGCAAATTCTTGGAAATACTAGCTATACTTTGTGAGATCATGCCAGTTTGTGGAAACAATTTGTGGGCTCCCCACAGGCATCTGGTTGGCCGCCTTGAGAACAGGATGCTGGATTAGATGGGTCCTTAGCCTGTTCCATTAGGGTTTATTTCCTTGATCTATGGTGTGTACTTGGGATATGGGTATGCACACATGTCCGACAGACTAGCATGCCACTGGGAAGTCTGGAATGAAAACAGAATAACAGTTTATGCCACGTCAGACTATTTGTCTAACTGGTATCTCAGTATTGTCTACCTTGACTAGCAACAGTTATCTAGGGTTTCAGGCAAAGAAGGGTCTTTCCCATCACCTGATGCTTTTGGATTGGAAATGCCAGGAATTGAACCTGGAACCTTCATGTGAAACCCTTGCTATGGGTTCTACTCCCAAAATGCAGTCCTGGTTCTTTCCATGCCTTCGCTCGTATCATATTTGAGAGGTGGAATGTATCAGAAGCAACTTCCAGTGTAGCACAGGGGAAGCTGTTGCTGGAAAAAATAAATCTAAAAAGTTCCATTGTATACGTGCAAGGCTACAGATACATGTAACAACAAGCCTTGTCAAACCAAGATCTTGTCCACAAGACCCATAAGACTTCCAGTCAAATCATAATAATTGATGGTTTCTCTTGGGTTTAGTGATAATTGTCTCTCAGATGTGAGACAGAGTTATTGAAAGGAAATAAACTATGAAGACTCCTGTATTTCGGGAAACTACAAGTTCTTTGGCAGCCTGGGTCTCTTGAGCGATGGGGCTCACTGAGTTATCAGTTGTCTAAGCTGTGCTATTTTTTTGATTAAGCTAAATGATGAAGTTGATGTTAACTGGCCCAACTGACATTTTGTCAAAGTTTTAGTCGTCAGCAAAATGAATAAAATAGCATTGGTTATTATGTTCAGCAAAGAAGAGTGTGCAGAAGCTGTAACTTCCTACAATAGGGAAGGAGACGATGGTGTTAACTTGCCCTAAGAATGCTTCTAAACATGATCTTGTAATAACATATAACAGGGCTAACAGCTAACCCAATTGGAATTAATTCTCTAAGTCCTTTTTTGAAATCAAGTTACACCTTGCTTATATTCTCTTCTAAGTAGATTTCTGCCAAGATGTGTAAACCATGATTAATCTATTGGTTGATTATTGTTGAAACCGGATTCCCCCCCCCCTCATTTATTAAATGTAACATTTTCTCTTTGAGAGGAATGGGTGCATCTCTTTCTTTTCTATACTTCTAAACGTCTCAGGTTCTCCGTATAATCTGAACAATATTTACCATCCTCATAATTAAATTAGCCATGACACAATAATAGTCTTAGAAAGTGAATTGACTAGCCTGTGCCCAGGTGCCTCTGCACCCATGCCAAGATTCAAAGACAACAGCTCTCTCTCTGCATTGACTGTCCAACAGCTTTGTATAGCTGATTAACTAGTGCTTTAGAACAGTGTTTCCCAACCAGTGTGCCTCCAGATGTTTTGGGACTACAACTCCCATCATTCCTCGCTAGCAATACCAGTGGTCAGGGATGATGGGAATTGTAGTCCCAAAACATCTGGAGGCACACTGGTTGGGAAACACTGCTTTAGAACTCCTGCTTGACTTCAGGTGCTTCAACTATTGTTGGCTGCAAGACCTTAACTAGAAGCATGGATCTTAAAATGGTTACACCGTCCCATAGCAGGGTTGAAGACTTTTCTCAATGTGCCATTTCCAAATGATTCAACAAACAACATTGATAAGTGGCTTTCAGACAAATCAGATAAGTACTATTGTGACCTAAATGAAGGCAGGTATTACAGGTTGTGTGTGTGGGGGGGAGTACACTGAGTTGGCAAGTTCTTTAAAGAGAAAGCAAGTAGTTAATTATGTACAGGCCCCAGGAATTGAACTCTAGTGTGTTGAGGATCTTATTTTAAATCAAGAATCCTGCAAAGAATATTTGTGGTTTTCAGCATCTCAGCATTCTGGAGAAAGAGTAGGTGACAATCAGATCTTATCTGTCCTCAGGGGCGTAGAAACGGGGGACGGGGAGGGAGGGCCGCCCCGGGTTCCACCCCAGAGGGGGGGTGACACTTTTTTTTTAAAACAAATTTAATTTTAACTTCATTGAAAAAAAGAGATAATAGACACACACACAACCCCCACACCTCACAAAGTGGCACCATCAGAGGGGGGTGACACTTTTTAATTTTTTTTAATTTTTATCATTTTATTATTATTATTTTTTATTTTAACTTTATTGGAAAAAAAGAGATAATAGACACACACACACACACACACACAAAACCCCCACACCTCGCAAAGTGGCACCATCAGAGGGGGGTGACACTTTTTATTTATTTTTTATTTTTTTAAATTAAAGTGGTGGGGGGTGACAAAAAAATTCCGCCCCAGGTACCACCTGGGCTTGCTACGCCTCTGTCTGTCCTTGAATTATAACAGGGCAGGAGTTGCCATGGGATGTAATGGTTTCTTTTAAACAAACTTGCCATCATATCCTAGGTCCAAAGGAGCTGGACCTTTAAGGGGCTTTTGCTACTACCACAGGTGCAGACTTTAAAAGAAGGGGAAAGCTGATGACATGTAAAAGCCTTTACTGTGGGAGCTAAATCTCTGGGAGAAATCCAAGCATCTTTAAACCTGTCCTTCCTGTGACTCTTACTATCAACCCGCTTCAGCTGCAAGTTATATTAAAGTGTGCAAGAATAAAAGACAATCCATTTTAGACCCAAATGACTTAGACAGGTGCTCTGCTGCCTCACTCTCTCTGCTAGGAAACCAATTACTATGTTCTGTGTGAGAAACGTTTTTACTAATACTGCAGGATGTTGATAAAAAAAACCTTTAGAAGAGGGGAGGGGCTGAAAAGCGCAGGCTTATAGCGTTCAGGTGAAGGCCATGCAAAAGAACTGCATGTAGAGAGTAGGCTGCTGATTATAGCACTTGTACAGAACAAGAAGGAAAGCGAGACTGGTGTTATAATTGTAGGCATGCTTATGGAAGTCTTGTTGATGTAATTGGGGCTTACATCTGAATAAATATGTGTAGGATAAGGTTGCAAAGGTTTATCTTTTATCTTGTAATAACTTCCTAATAGTTATCTATTTATTTTGCAAGCTCAAGAAAAACAAGGTTCTGTTGCCAACAGAACTTGATTGTTCTGTTGCTTAGAAATAAAAACAGGGCATTCATGTAAACTTATATGCTGTTAAAAAAGTTTGCATGATGTGATCCCAGAAATGTTAGCATATAAGGCAACCGGGTGGCACATTGCTGATGAAATGTATAAATTTGCCAGTCTTATCAATGTCAGCCTACAGTATCTACTATAGAAGATTAGCAAAGAAAAGGAGTCAATATATCAATAAGAATTCTGGGTTTCCCCCCAATTCACAGTTAGACATATGACTATGAGTTCTAAGGGGCAGCTTGCTCATGCCAATTCCCTTTCAGTGATGAAGTTTACAACCTCTCCAGTTACTATTTAAGATGTGCTAGTGATGTACAATTATGGTGCTGGAGGAGACTCTTGAGAGTCCCATGGACTGCAAGAAGATCAAACCTATCCATTCTTAAAGAAATCAGCCCTGAGTGCTCACTAGAAGGACAGATCCTGAAGTTGAGGCTCCAGTACTTTGGCCACCTCATGAGAAGAGAAGACTCCCTAGAAAAGACCCTGATGCTGGGAAAGATTGAGGGCACAAGGAGAAGGGGACGACAGAAGATGAGATGGTTGGACAGTGTTCTCGAAGCTACTAACATGAGTTTGGCCAAACTGCGAGAGGCAGTGAAGGATAGGCGTGCCTGGCGTGCTCTGGTCCATGGGGTCACGAAGAGTCGGACACGACTGAACGACTGAACAACGAACAAGTGATGTACAACAGGTCTTCACACTACAAGTAATGTGATTAAAAGCACAAGAGCAAGACCGTAATCTTATTACACTGGAATTATGCTTTGGCAAGAGCTGTTTCATTCTGTTATTTGGTCATTCACTTCCACTGCCTGCTTTGTTTTCTGCTTTACCTTGTCACTCTCCATAGCTATTTACAACTGAAGGCCCCCTTCCTATATAAAAGTACTAAAGAGCTGAGTGATATGGTTGCCACCACCCTCCAAGTCTAAAGCTTTTATACTCTGATCCCTTCACTCAGCATTTGATGTATGGAAGCCTGTCAATGGTGTGAACCATGCAACCATTTGTATACACTCACAAGAATCAAAGATATTTAGGAAGTGGAGCAATCTGCCACCTCATGGGATTCACAGGTCTCTTCTTGCCAATCACCAATCCATTTGCATGTCTATGGGGGCAAGCCATTTGGGGAGCCATGATTCAACCCCCAGATATGGTTGCAGGGGCAGGAAAAGCTTACAGTGATAGCTACAAAGGATCTTACCATTTCCCTTCTTCCCCTTCATGTGAAAGCTGCTGGGTTCAGCAGTGCAGCAGCAACAGCAGAGCTCTGGCCACCCTCCTGCTTCCTTCCCAGAGGGCCAGTCACAGAGTTCTGCTGCTACCAAGCTGTCAAAGATGCCAGCAAGTTTCAGTCATTTCTTTAAAAAAAGAAGAGGGGAAAGGGTAAGAACCCACTACTACCATTGTAAGCCTGTTTCCTCTCACTGGGTGAAGAACAGTTCTTTATGCTGTCCTTCTTTCCCATCGTGAGATTTGCACAAAATGCCCTTCCCACACCAAGCAAATCCTGAAACAAGGAGAAAGGAAGCAGCTTTATTCCCTGTCCAAGTTACAGGGTATTTTACACTCATACACAAATATACAGATTTTTAGTGTTCACTGCAGCACTAACTTGGGTAGAAAGAACACGTGTGGAAGGAAGAATATGTTGGATGGTTGACAAGAGGTCAGTTTTCTCTGCTTTACTGCTTTTGGTGCCCCAACCAGTGATGGATTGCTCTGCAAAGCAGTTGTAGTCTTGTGTCCAATTCTCCCCCCTTCCTGCATACATTTGATTCTTCTGAAGAGGCAAGCAACCACTTATACAGTTTGCACAACTGATAAACAGTAAACCTGCAACTTACTCTGCTTTCACTTATGCGATGGCAGCTTGGCTTGGAGTGGGGGAATGAATGAATGAATGAATGGAGAGCACGGAAAAACCCACCATTCGCTGCTCTCCATTTATTTATTCCCGCCTCCCATGTGTCCAGAAGTCCCCCATGAATTTTCCTCATGGTATTATTGATTTTAAGATTATGAAGTAGGGGAAAACATAAATTGATTGAATTTATCTGTTTCTTTGCCATTTATATTTCTTTGCAGTTTCTAGGACAATAAATGGGAGCACCTCTTACTCCCCAAGAAACAAAAATAGAATCACATTGCTAAAAATTCCCTACTGCGTATTTGGGTGTTAAACCAAAACTACAGGAAAGCTGAAAAAAGCAGAATAAACTGATTTCTCCCCACTGAGACCTACTGCCAAATTGCACAGATCCTCTTTAAACTGAAGTTAAAAAAATAAAAATAAATAAAAGACAGGGCTAAGCTTACAGGAGAATTATCATTCCAAGCTATTCTGCTCAGGCATTAGACACTGAAACAAAAGTCAGGCATGAAAGTGGAAATGACAGTCTTATTCCATAAAGCTGATACAATCAGTTTCCCTGGGTACTTTATTCCAGATTATGAAAACAGAATGACAGCTACACCAGCTTCTAGGATGAAAGACAGAAAATTGCTGCATACAGTTCTACTGCTCTGAGAACATTTTCTAAATTGCAAATGAAAGTGCTCTGAAGAATTTTTTGCAGGCCTTTGTACCTTTCCCCTACACTGACTTAACTGTATCCATAAGACCAAAGGGCAATGAAAGTTTCTTTTCCACCCCAAAAAGACAGAAGCTTAAACAGCTCAACAGATCATTTCCATGAGGACTTACACCACAAAGAATTGAGATTTTCTGTGTTAGATCAGCTTTATAGGAAACGTCAGCACAGGCAACAGCTATCAGCTGTCAGAACAGAGCCACAATGGTTGGTTTAGCAAACAACTGATGATAAGACCTTAGCTGACAAAGATTCAGAATATAGAGATGTACGTTTGTATTTCGGGAATACACTGGTATGCCTTCCCTATTATCTTTTTTAAAAATAACAACTTGCTGGTAGCGGGGAGGTTGTCTGTGGGTGCATAGCGTTCACATAATCTGCCCTGGACATGTACAATTGCCAACTTTTTTGACTGGTTCCGCTCCTGATATATACTAAGTCAAGAACTGTAGCTTTTTGCCATCATTTACCTCTGTGACACACAAAACTTCACCAGATTAATTTCAACATGTCGGGCTGACATGACAGGTACATAAACAAGTTCAGATTCTAAAAGCTAGCAACCATTTGAAAATGACTCGATTGCATTGTTACTTAGGTAACCTTTCATGCTACATAATGGAAAGAATGGTATACAGTGGTTATAAACAAACACATATAATCAACTAGCAAGTCAATACTGTACAGAGCTATGGAAATACAGCTGTGTAAATGGTACCACAAATGTCAATGAATGGGAGGAGGTCTAAGAAATTGATATTATTATTAGTAGTAGTAGTAGTAGCAGTAGTATTAAAGTAGGGCCTCTGTGGCCAATCATAATAAATGCATACTGGCAGCCATTTACAGTGGAACCTTGGTTTCTTGAACGCCTTGGTACTCAAACATTTTGGCTCCCGAACACCGAATACCCGGAAGTACGTGTTCCAGTTTTCAAATGTTTTTCGGAAGCCAAATGTGGCTGCTGGCTATTGTTTCTGGGGTGCCTGCGCCAATCGGAAGCAACGCCATGGTTTTCGAATGTTTCGGAAGTTGAACGGACTTCCAGAACGGATTACGTTCGAGAACCAAGGTACCACTGTCGTTAAAAAGCTGGGGTGGGGGTTCACTCTTTATATTGACCCGAGCATGTGGGAAAAGAAGCCAAAACTGACCCCCCTCTACTGTACCTCCTTATCTATAACTGCTTTCAGGCACTTCCTCTCAGCTCAGTTCATTTCAGGTATTGCTGTATATGTGTGGCGGTGGTAAGGTTCTGTTCCCTTCCCTCATATGGTTTGATATAAAGTGTCCCCCCCCCCCAATTCCTGCTTTATGGCCAGTGCCTCCGGAAACTTTGCACTACAACTCCCATCATCACTGACCATTGGACCTACTGGCTGAGCTGTAGTCCAAGACATTTTGAGAGTACTAGGATGAGGAAAGCTCCCCTAAATTGCTGTGGTCACCAAATGTTCAATAAGCACAAATAATAATGCTTGGGATTAACCCAATTGACTCTGATGCTGCCAGTGCACAGTGCTCCAATGGCTCATCGAGATGCTCATCCCATTAGCTAGGTTCAAAAGGTTGCGTGGAATCTACTGCATGTTCTTGGGAATTTTAAAGCTTCCTTCCCAGCACTTGCCCTCAAAGCCCCAAAGGCTAGGGGCCCACTGTTGTGCCATTCCATAAACTGTGGGGCACTGCTGCACACAGGGATTCTTGGGATACTGGCCACTATGATAAAGATAAAGAAAAGATAAAGAAATTTATAAGGCCTCTGAATTAGAAGATATGATTTCTCAACTCCGCTTAAATATTGGATTTCTGCTGTTGTCCATACATGTTTCCACAGCCCAGACCTTCCTCCCCTCTTTTCTTTTCTTTTCTGTTGTGCTGCTTCCTCATCCATGGTTATGCCACATTTAATTTTACAGTCCTTGCTGTTAACAGCCCATGTTGTTAACTCATTATGACAATCCACTTTCTTTCATCATTGTTCACATAATTCATCTAGAAATCACTGCTGAGGCTGGTCTTCAGCGCCGAATCTCAGTGTTTACAGGCAGGTCTTCTGATAAAAGATTGTACCAAGTAATTATAAGAATGAATGCAAAAATCTTACAGATGGAATGTCAAAATATATGAACCAGTAGGACCTTAACTGAATCCAGAGGGCCCCCCAAAAGTGCTTGCATTTAAAGGATAGGAATTTAGGTATCGGGGGGGGGAGCTTCTGACACAGGCAGCTGGGTTTTATTTGTATAGTTTTGTTAACCCACAGCCATGGAAAGTTAGGTGAGCAGATATCTATAACTTGTGAAGACGATTAAATTGTGCTATAAGTGTAAATGACTGAGGAAGTCATATCTCAAAGCAGTGATAACAGTAAAAGTCATGCTTCTATTTAGCTTTCCTACAAGAACATTACCAAGTAACATTGTTTCACTACACTATTTATAATCAGCAAAATATCAACTAAGTAGGCGTTATTGCTAAAAAGAAACAATTGCACCAGTTCATCTCTACCTTGGGTTTACAACATCAAAGTTGAGCTGCCACAGAGTTATGAACTATATCAGTAAATAGAACAGCAGGAATGGTGCATTGGTCAATATATTTATTGCCAGTCTTTAAAACTGTTGGGCTTAACTTGATAAAGATTGGAAATTCCTTCTAAGTAGCTCCATCTTTCAAGCCCTGTTATTAGCAGACGCTAAATGACATCACCTCACAGCTCCCAGACTTGTGATCAATACTGAACATTTTCACTGTGAAAAAATCTATTTCTTCAAACTTGAATGTTTTGTTATATACTGACTGTCTTCTGATGACGCACAATTAGAACAGTGGGAAATTAAATCAGTGTGATATTTTTAATACCTACAACTAGGGATGTTGGAGAATTCCAACAAAAATGGAAATGGGAGTAGAAATTTTGAATGTGCAGTTATTCGTCCCATGTCCAGAGCAGAAATCGATCCAATGATTACGACTGGTATTCACTGTCGTTGCTGTTAGTCCCAAACAATATATAATTTATTACATACCACACTCCCAATTTATATTGCATTTCCTTTGCATTGAAATGAGTGGGATCGCATAATGTATATTATGAAGTAATATGCATAAGGCTAGCCACCGTAGGAAACAGGATGCTCTTGGTCTAATCCAGCAGGACTCTTGTTATGTACTTTGGCTTCTGGTCTCCCAATATAGGGTTTATTATATCACCAAGTGTTTTCAGGAGGATTTACAGTACCAAACAAAGATGATGATCATCATAATCAAATATCTCAAAAATACAGGTGCTGCAAAACAAAAAACAGTGGGAAGACTGGCTCTTTTCACAGACTTGCACTCTACAGAACTATATTAATCAGGTTCTGTTGCTGTTCTAGAATTTATGGTATTTGTTTTAACGTCACAAATTATTCCTGCAGTTCCTCACAAAACTGATGCCCTCTCAAATAGTTATCAGCATGGAATAATACAGTTTGCCAGGAAAGAAAGGCAACACAGGCAGTATCTTGAATTTCAATTAAGCCTATGCCACCACTAGGGTAAACACAGCAAGGCTGCACACAAGGCCAATCCACAGAAGTGAGAAGATGTTTGTTATGCAGTCATGCACAGTGTTGAGCACCTTGTATTTTAGCAATTTAAAAAACCTGATGGAGCACAACACAGTATCAGTACCCAGGAAGAAAGTATTTTTTCACATTGCAAAATGAGAAATGCCTTTCTACATCTCTTATGGTAAAAAAAAAAGAAGTTAGGGAATTTAGAGCAGTTTTGAAAGCAGAAAAAAACAGGGCAAGGACAAAGATACAATGCCAGCAAGATCCCAGGAGACCATCTTATTTTCTTCTGTTATGGAAACTTAGAAGGTAAAACAAATACTTCCGTGTGTGGGCTATTGAAGATGATACTAGCAAAGTAGATACAACTTGTCTTCCTTGGGGTCTGGCTCATACTTAAAAGAGAGAAAGAGAAAAAGAAACACCATACAAGAGTAGGATGGTGAGAAGTATCAGGAAAGTCTCCCCACCACCAGCAGCTCACTGAGCTCTTAAATATCTTATCTTAACTTCAAGAGAGAACTCAACTAAACATGGCTAAAGAACCTAAGCAGGAAAAGATAACAAATTATGACAATGTATTGTTCACAGAGTATGCAGAACGTAGCATCCTATAGGGAGAAAATTATTGCTCTCTTTTGCAAACAGTAACTACAAGTACGTCAAGCGCAATGGAGGATGCCCTAAGTACTCACAAGGAACATTCTGTTGGGGATAGAGATGTTAGGGTTAGCAGCCCAAACACTGGATCACTACTTAATTAGTCCCAGCCGTGGCAAAGAGGGGAAGCACTAGCCAGTGGCGAGAGGCTATTTATAAAGCTGAACTGTGAATTCATGACAGGGAACTGGGGAATTGCAGGAAGACTGGAAACTAAGCTGGTTGAGGGGTGGATGATAGTCCAGCTTCTGAACTTTAATAATCATTCAAACATATTATATCCAATGTTCCTTTACAATGCTAAATGGCACTTGAGAAGCAATGTAATGTGTTATTGTACAATGACCCACTAAGACTTTATGCAAAATGTTTATCTTTTATTTTAGAATGCTAGAACATTCCCTTTCCTTAAAAAAAATGTTATTGATTTTAAATAGACAAAATGTACAAAACAAAAACCAACAAGTATATAATTTCAAAAACATTAAGTGTTTGGATTGGAGATATAATTATGTCCTTTTTCTATTCTGTCTTTCAGGTCTACAAAGCTTTTCCTATATATCGGTCTTGTCTCAAAGTCTGCAAGCAATCAAAGAGCTCCAGATCTAGCATCCCTTTCCTAAGGGCCAAACTACACGTGATGATGTTCCATGACGAGAGCTCCAGTATATTTTTCTTGTCGAAAAAGCAGTGGGGGCTACAGCAGCGGGAGAGAGGTGTTGATGATGATGATTCATTGATGCAGTTTGGCGGTGGCTAACAGCCCTGATCCAGATTAGGTTTCCCCTCCTGCTACTATGTGAACAACAACAAAAGTCATTGGGAGCTCTAGACATGGAAAACCCACATCACATCTAGTTTGGCCCTTAACTGCACCTAACGTACGCCTTCTGCTTCTACTGATAACTATCTAAAAATCAATACAATACTTCATCACACACCTTTTGTTTTCTTTTAATATGAAAATAAAATTATAATATTAATTCATGTAACCTGTAATACAAGCAGTGTATTATTCATTCATTCATTCATTCATTCATTCATCAATCATCATCATCATCATCACTATACTGCCCTTCATCCAAAGATCAGTGTGGTTTACAATATAAAAACATAAACATACCATAGTAGCAAACAAAAACAAGACCCCCAAATTTAAAAGGCCATAGATTGTTTAATTAGCCAAAGGCTATTAACCCCCCCAGCCCCACAGATCTGTACATTCTTTTCCTAATTTAACCTCCCCTCCTATGAAATTCAAGGGAACTGTGTTTTCTTCTTCTTAACTGTTGAAACTGTGAATCGAATGGGAAGATAGTTTTTTTTCTTGCAAATTGCCCAATGAAGTTTATTATTATTTTAATATATGTGCAACTCTTTATCCAATGGTAAAATGTCATAAGCCGGTAATTATTACACTTGTTATCCAGTTTTAAATTTGTTTTTCATCTTAATCCATTCTCCAAAAACAATTTAAGGATGTAAATCTTCAACCTTATATTGTACATCAGAATATCGAAGAAAAACTCTATTGATTAAGAAGTTACTATAGATCTATGTACACACTTCATAACAGAGAATGCCTCAAATCTATGAAAAACTCCTATTGATTTGTCTGCCTTAATTAGGTGGATTCAGCCAATCATGAGAAAAAGACACAAGATTTATAGATTGTCAAATCCTTCCACTTCTCACTGTTCCCTTGGAATTAGGATTCCAACAAACCATTTTATTTCAACCTAACATAGTAACCCTTATGCCAGAACCACCCCCAATTTGTCACTGACTCAGACACATTTATGTGAGATAATCCTGCACTGAAGCGAATTATGATGAGGCATCATTTCATGAAGCTCTAGGAATGACTTGGTCTGAACCGAACACAGTATCTGCATGTCATGGCGCTTTCAGAGATATGTGAAGCTGAGGTTGAGGCGCCACAAGTGGGCACAAGGTTATGCAAGTTCACTGAACTGCGAGACCCCTTGGCTCATGCACTATGTCAAGATGATATAACATCTCCCAAACAAAACGGATTACAATGATTCCTTTTGGCCATTAGGATGAATATGTTCTCATTAATCTTACAGAGGCAGCCAACTGAAGAGTGCACTAATGTGACAAAGCGGGATATTTACAAGAGTTTGTATAGTTATAGGATAGCTTATTCTTTGCTTAATGTACATGGTACCTGCTATGCTACCGGCCACTAGACCAGCACTTACTCCAGCATAATCTAGTTGTGCTTCTGTGTGGTAGTGTCAGCCAAAGTTGGTAATTAAGTGCTTCAGAGTATTAATTTGCTCTACTCATAATGCTTTGATGCATCTGGAATGAGCTCTGGCAGCAGCATGGAAGAATGAGTTTGCTAGCCTTTTTGTTGTTGTGGCATGGCTCCTATGTCTTTGAAAGCGGCAGAAAACAATGCAGTAACAGGTGCAGCATTTCCCCATCACTGCACCTCCATGCTGGATATAGTTGCACCTATTTCATTTCAATCTATCATGTACATTTGAAAGGTACAGGAGCCCTTGGAAGCGGGAACAAATGATTCTGTCCATTTCTGTTTCTCTGACTTTCCAATTTTTCAAATTTTAAGCTCAGCTATCACAATATCTGCACAAGTTTGCAAAAAAGCCATGAAAATTCATCAGTATTTAAGTTCACATTTCTCCTAATATATACATTTTAAATGAATTTTTGCCTTTTTCAAGCAATTTCCCCCATTTTATGCACCCCCTTCAATATAAGAATTTTTGTGCACATTTTTATTAGAAGAATCGCATCGTAAAATTCAGAGGACAGCTGTGTTTCAGTTCGCATAGTGTGTCAGGAAGTGTGAAGTAGGTAGGTTTGCACTAAAATGTGAAGCAAAGCAAATTTCTCCCCCACCCTGCTTGGAGGAAGGAGGTGGCAAAGCTGTTCAGGAGAGCAGCTGGCCTGCGATGATGTGCCATGATTGGCCATGGAATTGATTGCTATCCTGTCTTTGGATGTGACTGGGAAGCAGCACGGGAGAGAGTCACCTGGTGCTCTCCCATGGGAATGGCTTTACTTCTTCTGCAAAGATTGTGTTGGAGGCTAGGAGAAAACCCTCAATGAACAGAAGATTCCAACCTAGCATTGTTCATCCTCATAAGCTTCCCCTTTCACTGACATTTCAGTTTCTAGGAAATGCTGAACTCCTCCCACCAGGTTAAAAGCGGTAGTATGAATTCCAAGGCTTCAGCTTCAAGAATGTATGCTGGTGAAAGAAAGTTATTCGTTAGTTATTTGGTTTCCTCTGAAAAGTGATATATGCTCTGTCACTAACTGTGTTCCTTTTCCTGTGGGAGATTGCAGCAGTATTTAGATATCATAGTAGCACACTGTGGACTTACATACTTTCCCCTCCCCTTTCTTCCTCCACAGTGTCCAAAAGGGGGGGTGTTCTGAAGCTTTCCCTTCCACTTTTGCTTAACTACAGCTTGTTGTGTTGTCAGAACTGACAAGCTGTGATTAATGTTACCTTTTAAAAAACAAACAAACCCCAAACCAACTTAATTCAATTAATGTAAAATCTATCACTAATTTCCTCAAATGGCAACAACATCTATCCATATTAATTTAAGAGGAATATGCTTCATTTATACATAAGTTCATGCTGCTACTTCTGTGGAATTAAACTTCAGCAGACCCACTCTGCTTTGCTGATGAAAAGAATGTAGCAGTCTTTCCATATTGCCTTAAGTAAATCTGGAAATTTCTTCCTTTGTAAAAGAAAACCCATGGCCTTGACCGTAGTGTACTCAAAAGCAACTAATCACGAATGGCTTGTGGGCCTCGGATGCAAATGCATCTGCCATCATCCTTGAATACTGGCTGTGCTGGCTGAGGCTGATGGGAACCAAATTCCAATGGTATCTGAAGGCAGCGGCGGAGGAAGCTGCTCAGGCGCCTGGGGCAGCACGCCCAGAGGCGGCGCGAGCTGCCCGTGGGGGCGGGGCGCACCGTGGGGACTCCAGAGTCTGCCTGCCTCTTCCCACTCAGTCACCCTACAGCTGGGGGGTGGGGAGGCAGCGGGCAGACCGTTTGGGCAGCACGGAGCCTGTGCGCTCCCAAGCCACCACATCTCTTCCACCTGGGGCGGTCTGCACCCACAGCACCCCCTTCCTCTGCCTCTGTCTGGAGGGTAATAATAATAATAATAATTTATTATTATTTATACCCTGCCCATCTGGCTGGGTTTCCCCAGCCATTCTGGGCGGCTTTCAACCGAATATTAAAAACAATACAGCATCAAACATTAAAAACTTCCCTAAACAGAGCCGCCTTCAGTTGCCTTTTAAAAGTAAAATTGTTGCTTATTGCCTTGACATCTGCTGGGAGGGCGTTCCACAGGGCAGGCGCCACTACCGAGAAGGCCCTCTGCCTGGTTCCCTGTAACCTCACTTATCGCAGCGAGGGAACTGCCAGAAGGCCCTCGGCGCTAGACCTCAGTGGCTGGACGATGGGGTATCAGGTTGGTTACCCCTGCAGTAGGCTGGATGAATAGCATGATGCTGCAGGTGGAAACGTGCATGGCAACATGCACAGAATGGTGCTTACACACGTGGATCTCTCATGCTGCAGATCTATCCATGGAGGCACAGCTTGATCTCTAAAACTAACAAAATCTTCAGTATGGCTTTCATATCAGATCCACTGCCAGAACACCACTTATTACTGGTGAAGTGTGAACCCTTAAGTAATGGGGGGAATTTTACACATCATTCTGATAGCACTTCGACAGAAAATGACTAATGCGAACAAGCCTGTATTGTCTTGTGAAACGAAATGCGGTAGAATTTCTCCACATAAGCCATGTCAATGCACTACAAACACATCACTTCAGAATAAGAAATTGAAGCCTCTATTACAGTGCTCAAGATCATTTTGCCTGCCAATCCCAATACACTGAACATTTCGAGGTGTTCTTTCAAAGCTGCTGTGCTATGGAGCCTGGGCTGAAGTCTTATTACCATTTACATTGACTAGAAAATTAATCTTGATGTCAATTACTATTCAAGAAAAGTCCAGCCAGCTGCCATGGATAAATCTTGTTAACCACAAACTGAATTACTGTACGGGGTCTAGGCTGATATGAGCTAAACTAAACAACACAAGAGGTTTTCTTAATTAATTAAAATATATGCTTAGCTTTAGGGTAAGATTCCACATTGGTGCTGGTATAGCATTTGTGCCGTGACTGCTCAGCAGCCTGTTGAAAATATGTAGTTTGTCAGTTATGCAATTGCTAGTACTGTAATACTTGCAGAGTAAACATGACCGCCTGGATCTTGAACTGCACTAAAGACCCATTTAGCATCTCCCGGTGACAAAGATCATTGCTGCACATCTTGTACAACTGGGCTCAATTTGAGGTTGAGTCTTGCCAGGCCTCAGCCCCACAATAAAGAGAGTCTCTAAGCATATTCAGAGTGCTTTTCTTTGGGAAGGGAGAAATAAAGGTGCTCAGATTCTCCGACTCCTAGACTGAGATGAGCCAGAGCTCAATCCTGTTTGTAAATTAAGCATCATGTTTCTAAGTGCAAGAGGTAAACCCAAATAGGAGGAGTATATTTTGAAGTCATGACACATTCATAGGAAGAGGGATGGACAACTTGGTGCCCTCAAGATGCTGGTGGACTCCAACTCTCGTCAGCCCCAGTCAGAGGTCACTGATAATAGCAGTTGTAGTCCAACAAGTTCTGAACATGTTGGCTGTCCCTGCTGTGCACAATGCTACTTCAGTATACAAAAACGCTGTTTCAGATAACTGTTCCACCTCTTTAAGATAAGGTTTTTTTTTTAAACCGCCTCTACTAAAACTATATACATGCAAATGTTACATCACTTACAAACAGCTGTCCAGGGCCCATATTGTGACAATTACTGTCTATGCAGGTGAATCTGTGAACAGACTGGTATTCTCATAGATGCTGTCAAAATCCTTGGAGTCTAAGGTCTTGTCTGCACTAACACTCTTGTCATTTTCATTTCATTCCATTGTTTCAGTTCAAGTTGTCATGAAATAATCTTTATATGTTTCCTTGATACACACACTTTCCCCTCCAAGATTTACAAGAGTCAAAAGTGATTTCTTGCTGAATTTGCTCCAGTGGCCATATGGACATACCGTATATATATACCCCAACAGGTATTACGCAATTTACAGAAAAAAGTAAGGATGGGTTAAGCAAAATTACATTTGAAATAAAGGTAAAGGTAAAGAGAGCTTATTTGGCTCACACACTTTAAATTATGGTAATGTTTTGATCAGACTCACAGTTCAATAGGATAGCAAGGGAAACAGAGGGCTATATCTTTTTTTCTTAAGACTGTGGAGTTAAGCTTTTAAAAGCCCAGCAAAACCAAAAGTTTCAGGAAATTGGATTTGAAACACAGGAGCAGATACAAGAGTTGCAGGAGCAACCTTCTTTATAAGACCTCTGCCTTGCCAGCCTAATCTTTTAATTAGCTCAGCCACTGAAGAAAATTGATTTTAATCAGAAAGGAATGAGAATTTTAGCACAGCACACAAATATTGGATTTTGGGAGATGTGCAGGGATGGACAGCTTGATCTCCACACTTGTTGCAGTAGATATGCAATGTGAACTGGTGGTATTTTTTGTTATTATCAGAATTATTCATATTTCTTCTTCTATTTCTTCTTCCTGTTCCCCCCCTTTTTTGGGTAAATTTTCAAAAATAATAATAAAAGGAAAGTGACCCAATGGGAAACATTTAAGCACTCCTCCATCTTCTCCAAACTAGGCCTTGTTCTGTATGCAACTTCTTCTTTTTAATCATTTGGAGGTGCATCTCTTGAACGTTTCATCTCATTTGGCCCTGAGGCCATAATCCAGAAGGCACGAGCACACGTTTCTCTTTGAAAAACGAATATACCAGCACTGTCATACACCATGTCACATTATAAAGTGCTTTTTAAACTTACGGGGTTTTGCAACGTGTATGTATTGCAGCTACCGGTTTGCCATTTGCAAAAGCAAAAAAACAAGCAAAAGAAAACCCACCCACATTGGATGTGTTGAGCTATTCATAGGATTCCCTATGGGTTGTGGCCTGAGGGTTTCCTTCTTGTTTGTCTTTCCATCTCTTTTCTCCTCTTTCTAAACGAATATCATTCTTTTAGAGCTGCTTCCTACATTTCAATTTTTGTTCAGAAGAATGCTTCCCCATAGGAGACAAAAGTAATGCAAGAAGGATTTATGACTCCATCTACTCATGAATCAGACACAGATCTGCTGAGACTTCTGCAGGTTATTTACAGAGCTTTCCTGTGATTGAAGACCATAAGAAGGGCTGAAGCTTCCATTTCTCAATGAAAGGGAAGCTGAAGACCATTTGACTTATTTTCTGTTCAGCAGGTCAGACAGCAGGCAACGAAGTGTTAACACCCCTTCAAACCCAGAAAGAAATTATTTCAGCCTGCCAGGAAAGAAGCTGAGGATCATCTCAGTTTAGGGATTAACTTTAGAGGCAAAAAGGTGGAAAAAGAATTTGATACATCTCTTAAAAGAACAAGAACAGTAACTGAAGAGAAACCACAGCAATGCACCCAAGCAAAAAGCTCATGGAGACCACATACAACAGAGAAAATGCTGATATTACAGATGTTATTATGGTATGTATATTCGTGTTTTTATATTGCAAACTGCCCTGTGATCATTGGATGAAGGGCGGTATAGAAATTGAATTCATCATCACCATCATCACCAGGTTTCTTCAACCAGAACTTACGCCCTACCCTGCCAAAGCTAGGCTAAGAAAATTACACAATAACTTCCTCTACCAACATTTTCTGTAAGCCAAAAGACTGCATGTCCCAGTCTTTTGCAATGTAATGAGCCACTGCTAATAACTGAAGAGAGAAAACAGCAGGGAATTCACATTCTCTCAGCATGAACCCTGATATTTTACTGAATGAATACACTTATTAAATTGATTGGTTAATGGAGCATGTGCACAGTGTTAGCATATTAAGAACAGGAAGCTGGACAGATATTTCCCTAGTGGTTTGGACCCAAACAGTATATAAATATCCAAAGTATCAGTTCGCTTATCACATACGGAAGGCAACTACGGGTCTATAAATTTACTTCCAATGCACAGCAGAGGAGAATGTTGTATCAAAATGGTTGCATTTCACTAGAATTCTTCTGAAGTGCTTTTTGCTGTCATAGAAATTGTAAGAATTTACCACATAGTAACAGTATTCCCCATGTACATCTTTGCTGATATTACACATAGTAAGTAATAAGGCTCCAAAATTCACCTATCCATCAGAAGATGTACAAAAAAAATCCAATTTACTGTTGCACAGCTGTGAGATTTTAATAGTGCTGTAATATATAGCAAACATAAATTTGTGTGGTTTCATCTATTCAAGATACTCACACATTCCAATCCATGTCAGTAATGAAAAATGCTTCAGATCTTAAGCTATGCCTTTCAGTGGCCCTTGGCATGACTACTTGCTAAGCTGCTCCACACTGTTCTATGTTGTACTAATGACAAGTTTGTGTAAGGCCAGATATACACCCAGTTTACACATTGCCAATTATGCTGGAGTTTGCCATTTTTAAAAGTGTGAGTAAATAGGGGAACCACTTAAGACAACTGTGGAAATATGGAGGAGACAAGGGACCAAAGAGTTATAGGGCAGGGAGCAAGAGTTGAAACACTTCTTTGTGACTCTATATCAAATAGGAGGATGAGCCTACAATGAGACTCAATTTGAAAAAAATAAAGGAAGAAAAAGCTAGAATGCTTTTATAAAAGTTGAAAAGGAAAGAATGGATAATGGCGAACATTTACCTAAGTAATTGGTAACATGAAAGGGGATTTCCCCAAACCTATTTAGTGAGGCACTAAATAAAAATTCAGAAGTGAAGCACAAACTGGACAAGACACAGCTGTGAAGAAATCTATGAGCATTGTTGATAGTAAAACTTGTGTGAAAACTGGCTACTGCAGACATATTGTTAGCTTTGACACAGTAAACTTTCAGCATGAGAGCAGGGAAGCCTAATAAACTAGTTGTCAGAGACATATAAGGGGCTCAGTTCACAAGTAACACTAAACCAAACAATGGCATGGCATGAACATGTGGGCTTCCAGAGAGGAGACTGCAGCTGCTTTGCTTCTCCTCCAGTTCTGCTGTGGTGAGTTAAGTCATGGTTTGGTTTTGCATGTCATCTGAACCTGTGTTGGTTGCTTTGTCTCTCTCCCGATAAACACTTAGTTGTAACCTGGGAAGGGAGTCCATCTAGGAGAAGGAATACAGTCGTACCTCGGCTCCCGAACACCTTGGGAGTCAAATGTTTTGGCTCCCGAACGATCAAAAACTGGAAGTGAGTGTTCCGGTTTTCGAACTTTTTTTGGAAGCCAAACGTCCGATGGGGCTTCCATGGCTTCCGATTGGCTGCAGGAGCTTCCAATCAGAAGCTGTGCTTTGGAAGTCAAGCGTTTCAGAAGTCGGACAGATCCTAAACCTCTGCTGCATTGCAGGATATCTTGGGGAGGAGAAAAGTCTAAGGAATAAACCCTACACAATTTTGCAGTGGAGTTCCTATGATGGTTGGATGGCACCTTGTACACCTCCTTTTGGGAACTCCTGAAGCCAAGCTGGTGCCACATCAGCAAGGCTGAGAGGAGGGTCCTCTCATCTGGGCAACCCAGGACCTCCATACACACTGCCCAGGCTTGTGTCCCCAGGAGGTCACTTAAGTGCTGCTAACGAAGTGATCTGACTTCACCCTCAACGGCGCACTACATTGTGTCTCAAGACAGACGGATACCACCAACAGCATATTAACATTAATAAACGAAAATATTATATTCTGTCTGTTGGACAAAACCTATGCACTATCTGAAGAAGTGTGCATGCACACGAAAGCTCATACCAAGAACAAACTTAGTTGGTCTCTAAGGTGCTACTGGAAGATTTTATTTATTTATTTCTTTGTTTTGCCTATGCAATATTGTATAGCATTTGGATTAACATTTCAAAATGTTCTGATTTAAGAAATAGTCACATAATGTCTACTAAATGGATTAAAAACTGGCTAACTAACAGATCTCAGAACTTCATCTGGGTGCCAAGGGGAGAGAGTCTGGATCTCAGCCACATCAAGCTTGAACATTAATCCTCTTCTCCTTTGACACTGATACCATGGCAAAAGCCTGCCTTCTAATCTGGCCTAAATGTTTTCCTTAGGAACAAGGAAAAGCCATAGAATAGGCTGCTTCTAAATTTGTCATAACTACTGTGGCATCCGTATCCCACCAATGGATGTATTTAATCTGCCTATGATGTAGCCTTTGAGATTAAACACTATCCCTATAATGCAATAAAAAATGATTACTTGTTCAGTTAACTTAGCTCCAGGAACACCAGGGAAAATCCACCACAAGTGGTGGTGTGTGCAGGGAAGGGGCTGAATGAAGTACATGGCTGGTGCTACTGAGAACATGGAAGGGGAACATGGCCTTAGTGGTGGGTACAGCTTGCTGGCAGAGGTAGTGGGCTGCAGGGGATACACAGTGTTGGTGTGTACATCTTGAAGAGTGCTGACGTCAGCCAATAACATAATTTGCCACTCTGGAAACATATACAAGTCATAATCATGTTAACTTGCATCTTTACTTAGGGAATAGTCATCTTTACTTAGGGAACTGCTATGCTCCCATTAAGTCATCACCAAAACATGTATAACCGATGTTCAATGATATATTTTGCTATATGGTGCAAGTTTCACGTTTGTCCTTGTTGTTTGCACATTTAATCTAACCTCAAGAAGCAGGAAGCATCATAGTAAAACATTCTGAGTTGGTATTTTGGAAAAGCTATGCATTTATGATTGAATGTACAGTAGTTCCCATTTCAGTTCCCATTACATCTTAAATAATCCATGTTTCATACACATTCATCTAAAAGTGGAGGGAAAGGCTGCCCCCAATGTCTGCAGACACAGTATGCTTCCTATCACTTCACTGCACCATCAAACCACCCTTCTGACTGGATGCAAAACATCCATAAAGTTCTCAGTCACCTGCACTAGGTCACAGACTTCTTTCAGGCACAGTAAGAACAGTTAGTTTGTTCTCTACCGGCATGAAATTATCATGGTGCTTTCTACCCTTTGCTTATCACAGTGGGGAACCGCTATACCAAATCTCTGCTTTTCAAACATCACGCAGCATATTCTTGTAGATCTCCAGGTTTAAGGAGTTAACTTGTCCTAGTTTTGGTTAATGGCGCATTTCTTCAGAAGTGTTTATTTCGTTCGGAAAAAGAAACCTCAGGAAGTACTTGTTGAAAGTGTGCCAGCAGATGGCACCTGAGAGCAAGCAGCCAGAAATGCAGGAACGAGTCATGCCAGCATGCTATAGCATAGACAATTCGTATATTATGCTGGACCCAGCTTTCTTCATAGCAGAGTCATCATGATATGCAAATAATCACAATCCATCAATGAGAGAGTCTGGAAAAAGCTCCATATGAACAAATAAGATATACACAGGGCATGTTGTTGTCAAGTAAATATCCAGAGAGTTCAATTCTAGTGTACCCATCAATATTCCATGTTCACTATGTGTATAACTTAGGGGTAAGGTAAAGGGACCCCTGACCATTAGGTCCAGTCGCGAACGACTCTGGAGTTGTGGTGCTCATCTCGCTTTACTGGCCGAGGGAACCGGTGTACAGCTTCCGGGTCATGTGGCCAGCATGACAAAGCCGCTTCTGGCGAAACCAGAGCAGCGCACGGAAACGCCATTTACCTTCCCACCAGAGCGGTACCTATTTATCTACTTGCACTTTGATGTGCTTTCGAACTGCTAGGCTGGCAGGAGAACTTAGGGGTACATCCATGCTAAATGGCAAAAACTGTCAGTAACTACTACAGATGAAGAAATATGTCTATTTCTGTTTCTCTCAGTTTTCCAGTGTTAATTCAGTTCTCCACATTTCCACTGGAGGAATTCAAGGTAGTGCTAAGAGGATCACTTGTATGGGCTTCTGCTAGTGGTATTGGTTAGTTAAATCCAGCCCAACAAAGTATTTTTATCCTCATGAAAATTAGTCAGCATTTTAGCACCAATTTCTCCAAATTGCATTTTTGAAAAGCATAGCTTTCCTAATATTTATATTTCCCCTAATATCATGCATGTTTCAGTAGTATATTCATTTTTATGCACATTTGGCCTTAGTATATGCTTTTTTGTATATGTTGCTTGGCTGAAGGACTGCACTGGAAAATGCAGAGTACAGTATTGCAAATTTTGAAGGATGGCTATGTCAGCTTGCATATTGTTTTAGAAAATGTGAATTAGGTAGGTTGGCCTTTAAATGCAAAGTGAATCAAATCCCCCCCCCCCCAATCCATAGTAACAATGTCCATGGTGAATTACAACATTATAAAATACAATATTAAGGACAGTTTGAAACAAAATTGCAGTCACAAGAGTAATGTGGGTCCTCAAGTGTCAATGGCCAGGGTAAAGAGGGGCATCGTGGCGAGGGAATTCCACAACTTGAGTTGTATTCCATTAAGTTCACAGGAAAGGTTGTTCTGTTTTCTTACCGGTAGAATGCCTGACAAGAGAAGCAAACAGTTCTTTGGTTCTCCCTGTGCCATTTTGAATTTGAGAGCAGTGAATTCCTTTGTGAGCATCCATGATCAAATGTCAGTTCAGTTTGGGTTCCCACCCCCACCAATCAGTTCAGCAGCACTAGCCTCCTTTGTCTCAGGGACCACCATAATGGAGCCCACTGCCAAAGAAATAGTGTGCTCACCTGTCATGCCACATGTGAGCAGGAGAAAGGATTATCTCTTTTGCCTAGAACACAGGAAAAGGACAACTCCAATCTCTTTGCTGTCCAGGGTCAAGCCGAGGCCACAGAAACACAGAAGGCACATAACAGTACAGGCAGCCCCCCAATTACGAATGTTCAATATGTGTATGATCGTGTATATGCACATCACAGTGAACCCAGAAGTGACCCAGAAATGCCACAAAACCACCACTGAATTGCCACTAAAAGGATGGAACAGGGTGGGGGTGGGGCAAAGTAGGGAGGGGTGAGGTGTTCAAGCTTTTTCAATGAGTTCAATTATACGTGATTTCAACGATGTGCCTCCAAATGTAACCCTTGCGTAAACAGGGGGCTGCCTTATCTGTTCTGGATATAAGTGCATGTTTCTGTGCGGAAGGGAGGGAGACCATTAAACTACTAAATGCCTTCCTATTTGAGGCTGGGATAGAGCCACCTTCCCACCTTGCATCACCAGCATGAACTCTATAGAACTTTTTTGCCTGCACAGACTCTTGGAGCTGCAGTACCTTCAGATGGCCCTATTTATTGTCTCAGATCACATCATGAAGCACCAAAAAAAGAAAATCTAGTAATTACTCTAATGACACATCCTCACGTTGGTAAATAGCAGCAGCTGCTCCTTTAAAATTATTTCTGTTCCAAAACCACTGGAAAATTGTTTAAGTTGCAAAGTATTATCTGGAGCTTATGAAACAGGTTCTTAATTAGGTGAAACTGTTTGCTTTGTTGTAGACTCATTTCCAGAAGCACCTAAAAGAGCTTTTAATGCTAGCGGCACATTTAGACTGCAAAAAATCTCTCTTCGTCGCATCAGCCTACATGCTCTCACTCACCTCCCACTTCCAAAGAAGCTATTTGAATCTTAAAGAACCCATTTAATGCACACTCTTCTTTGCCAGGGAATAGAGAGGTTTTACCATGAAAATGTCAGACTCAAACTTTGCCATAGTAAGTTTCCTTTACCTTCCTGTTTGGAGGCTTGCTTTAGGCAGAGTATACTACACATTAACTAACAGAGCACAGCTGGAGCTCAGACTTTTCTGTGTTCTTATTATTGCTCTTACTTAGGCTAGGAAACCTAAGGCCCGGGGGCCAGATGCGACCCAATTGCCTTCTCAATCCGGTGTTGTAGTGTGGGGTTAATGATTTCAGCAAGTGATTTCAGCTCTCTGACATAGTCAGGCAGGAGACAGCGTCTTCATGTAACAACTTCTTTATTCAGGCAAACAAGACAAGACTGAGGGAACTGAGGGTAGGGAAGCTACATTTATAGGGACAGAGACTGGCAAGGAAAAGATACATTTTGGAGGGAACAATCTCAAGCAATCACACAGCAGCTTTTTGGTGGGAACCAATAAAGCTGAGGATCCAAATGCAGCAGCTTGAATGAACCAATAGTAGCTGTTCCTTCTGGAACAGGAATGCAGTTACTTTACAGACAAAAGTAATACAGATATAACCTTTGAATCAATACACAACACCCGGCACGCAGACAGTCCGGGAATCAGTGTGTTTTTACATGAGTAGAATGTGTGCTTTTATTTAAAATGCATCTCTGGGTTATTTGTGAGGTATAGGAATTCGTTCATTCCCCCCCCCCCAAAAAATATAGTCCGGCCCACTACATGGTTTGAGGGATGGTGGACCGGCCCACGGCTGAAAAAGGTTGCTGACCCCTGCTCTTACTGTTATTTATTAATCACCTTCCACATACATCCCAATGTGATGTTTAAAAGAAAATAAAAACAGCTTAAAAACCTGTAACAATAGTAAGTGACAAATTTGATTACAAAATCCTAAACATTTTTGCTATGAGGCAAATAAGAGAAGGAAATGACATTGAAAGAGGTGAGCATCAGAAATTGGAATCATCTTTCAATGTTCAGTCGCTTTTTCAAGTCTAGTATTAAGCCGCTTTCCATGTTCGGAGTGCAGGAAACCATATCACAATCCTAATGTGGAAAGAATATACGCTGGATCTATTTGATGGCCATGGAGAGATCATCTTAGAGAAGGCATGGCCAAATTTAGCTCTCCAGCTGTTTTGGGACTACAACCCCCATCATCCCTAGCTAACAGGACCAGTGGTCAGGGATGATGGGAATTGTAATCCCAAAACAGCTGGAGGGCCAAGTTTGGCCATGCCTGTCTTAGAATCTTGGTACCTTCATGACAAATTTTCTAACAGGCACTAGCACAGAAATCTTTCCCACATAACTGTTTTCATCAGGTGAGTAATTTAGCCATCCAAGGAATATAAACTTGAGGTAAGGATAGACAAATTGTTTTGTTTCCCCCACAAATCAGAAACAAGTCACTTTACTTCCTGAACAACCCAGTTTTGGAAAATGAAGACTCTCCAAATGTACCCTCTCATCCTTTTGCTTACTTAGTTGGAAGAGAAGGAAGGATGGGGAGGGTATAACAGCAGCAAGCGAGAAGAAGGATCCCCCCTTTCAATGTCCCTCACTTTACTCCATCCTGATGTGCTCTGCAGTGTGTCAGAACCAAAAAAAGCACCTGTGCCTTATCAAAAGCTACTGGCACTGTAGCAGCCTGTGGGAAGCTTCCAAGTCCCAATTGTCACTGGGTTTTTTTCAGTTCTGATGTGTTGCAGAACTTGTCAGGGCAATGAAGAGTAAGATGAAAGGGGGAGAGCTCCCTTTGCCATGCTCTCTTTTGATGCTACCACCACTGTCTCAACTCCTCACCTGCAGCTAACCAGCAGGATGAGTGAAGAAGGTGAATTTAGGTTTGATGGAGTCAGAGGAGCAAAGGTGAAAGCCCTTTTCTGACTTGGATACTGATGCAAACTAGGGTAGCGTGGGTCCCACAAATTATTTATTACCGGTACTTTGTTTAGTAGAAGTATTGTATACCACCTGTTCAATTATTTTCCCCAGGTAGTTTACCAAAACAACACAAATAATGTGATGTGAATTCCATTAGAATTTCATCAATCCCTCTAAGAATCCCATTAGTTTATGGCACATAAACAAACACTTTCTCTCCATGATGCTGGCAAGAATGTGGCAATGTGGGGACACTATATCATTTGTGATGGAGCTGTCCCTGGATTAGCACATTCTAGTCAGAGATTTTTGCTGGAATTATAAACCAACCAGTGGCTCCTGATCCCCTTTTGCTTATTTTTGCAGAACTGCAGTGTCATGCAGATGATCTAGTAGTATTTATCCTGGCTGTGTTTTACCTGAACATTGCTCACTGATTGCTCTCAGCCCTCCTTTACAGAGAAGGGTTGGCTAGTTAAAGTATGACAGTTTGAAAAGGATGCTCAGAACAGAGTTCTATGGGGACTAGCATAGATTAACCATTTTGTTAACATCTTGTTTCTTTTTGTAACATATATGCATGGGGGACACATGGTGGGAACCCACCTGAGTGTCTGGAAATATATTCTCCTGCATTACTTTCATGATAGCCCTTAGTTGAGAGTAGAATATGCTTGTTATACCCCGAATTCTTGCTCTAAGCTATTTGAATTGCTTGAATATTATATACATGTGTACAATGTTAGTTTGGTTAATTGTTTATTTGTACATTTTTTATGAAAGCTACAAAACTATTTTATTTTTGTTTCTAAAATCCCAGAAGTTTGTTTCTCTAGTTGAAACCAGCCCACGCTGGAGCACTTGAGAGATTACTTGCATCTTGTAATTATACATTAGCATAAAAGGTTTGTGCAGTGTCACTAAATTCCATGAAGTATCAAACATGCACCCAAAAGAAAAAAATTCCAGTAATTCACTGACACAAGCAGCGGGTGCTTCCCTGAACTGTGAATTCCATCCAGCTTTGTGTGGCATAAGCATACCAAATGACTGGATGCTAATAACTTTGCTTTTTTTAAAAAAAGGGTTCTTTGTCACTTCACTTTTGCAATAGCTTTTGGGAAGCATCTTCCATGACTAAGATCTGTGAGTACAAAATGCCTTAACTATAATACAGGTGAGTGCAGAGATAAGTTCCAGAAGTGATTTTGCAATCACTTTCATCCAAGATAGATGCAGCATAAATTGAAGTCCAGTCCTCTGAATGTGAACCACAGCTCTCAAAAGCAACATGAAAAGCAATCCAAAGTCGCGGTAAAACCCTATCTTCATGCTTACCACCAGGTCACCTTAAAATAAATATCTGGCATAATGGAACAGAATGGAAAATAAAACAACGCTTGTAGAACTGATCCCTGCAGTAGATTGTCAAGGACAGACTTTGATTCTTTTGCTTGGGCAAAGGTGAGATGAAAGCAAGCAAGTTGTATCTGTATTATTTTATCCCAAAGCTTGTTGAATAGATGCTGCTCTTTAATGTCATGGAAATGAGCTCTTCTATACTGATCATCCATATTTTTAATCATACCTTCATTGGTTATACCAGTTACAAAGATAGTCCCTAACCACCATATTGATTGATTGATTGGTATCTGGATGACGTGTTAAAATGAATGGTGCTACCCTTAATAAGTTACTTACTTGAGGTGTTTAAGATTTAATTTTGCACCTTTTCCAACAGCTTTTTCACCTTTTAAGTGTTTATTGCAAGTGTTAACTAGAATCAGTTCTCATGTTAAAAATAAACTGCATGTGGAACCCTGTATATGTCAAATTAGCCCAGTAAGAAGCTTTTAAAATAACTCTTCTCCTTCAAAAAGTAACTTTCAAATTTATTTACCAATGCATCTTATCCCTATTGTCTAAAGATAAGTTCAGTCCTCATTTTTCATGGGCATTGACTGAATTCATTTAAAGTTCAACACAGAGTTGAACAAAGATTTCTCAGGCAGCTTGACTTTCCCACTCCATTAATGTTACCACTTAAGAATGAGGGCAGTCATCTCAATAAACTACAGTAGCTTGAAGGACTGAAGTCCATTTTTCCAGAGTTTGAGGGTTAAGCTTTATATTTAGGAAAAACAAGAAATATATTCATGCTAAGGGCCATCCCATTCATAACATTTTTAAGTGTGCATCTAATTTTTATTTAAGTATACAACTAAAAAAGGTAGTGTGATTGACAAAAATTCACTTATAGAAATACAGATATCATAATACACATAACTCAGGGATAATATTTCATGGCTAGCTTTTTATTCCATCTTTGTGTTTAAATTAATATAATTTTATATGACTATAGTGCTGGCCTTTGGAATATTTGAATGTGACTGTAGTTTATTGGAATTGGTTTCAAAAATGTAAGTAGCCTTGAGAGGGCTTGACCTAAAAGGTCTATAAATACTTAATAAATAAAATAAAATAAATAACTAAAAGAAATATGACTTCCTTTAGCAATGACAGAAACAGACGTAATTTCAAACAGATACACTTTTTTGAAAAGAAAAGAAAAAAGCAATACTGTATTAAAGAAAAAACCTGGGAGCCATTTTGAAACCAAGAGAGGTCCTTCGTTGAATCCATATTTTGATTATTTTCTCATCATATCCATATTAATAATGTTATTTATTTACAGTAGTTATATTCTGCTTGTCAGGCAGATATTGATAATTTCCTTTCTTTCACCATAATGAAAAAACCAAAGATAATATTTTATGAGAGGCATGTTGCTAGGGAGATGAAATAATTCAGCCTAATACATAAATTATAGTGATACAATACTATTCATGGAATCTCGTCATTCTCATCATTATCACAACACAGATGTGAAGATTGCCTAATTGACATTAATAAAGGAATGCATACGTGGTGGAGCAGCTGCAGTGGTCACCTAGAACATTATTGAACAAATGTCCAAGGAAAGAATTCAAGTCTAAGGAATTCAATTTATTGTCACAGAGCTGTAAAATGCTGCAGCTTGACTGGATTACTGCATGGAAGGCCAACTGGTAGCCGACAGGTAACACCAGGCCTGCTAGATTATTCTACATGCCCCCATAAGTCCGCTGGTCTTTTCCTGCAGATCCCTGGACAGTGTAGCGCCAAGCAAAAATAAGTAAAGAGCTGTAAGACCCACTTGGCTCAGAGAAGAAAGAAAGTAGAAAACCAAGTATTTACATTCAAATTGAAGTTCATTATTGCCAGCACTGGTTTCTAGCTTATATGATAAATGATAAAATTGACCACTGCAACACCTGTGTTTCTTTCTGAGATGAATGGTAGTAAACAAAAGCCCATCAGCACTGAAAGCAGAAATTTTAAAGTGCAGTAGGAAAGCCATTGGTTAAGTTGCCTCCAAGCTGCTTGATGCTAAATCACAAGGCTACCTGGACTTGTTGGCATCCCTGAGAAAAGATGCCTACAGTAGCATAAAACTCACTTTATTTTGTTGGCACCTGCATTTCTATTTAAGCATACTTTGTTCTTTTGATTAATATTTGCTATACAAAACTTTTACAGGCAGCTTTTGAAGAGACTTATTTCATTCCAGTGCACAAACTCAAGATACAAGTTGGTTACGTAACATGGCTCTGAGCAGTCAGTCACATTTATTATTCAGAAGACTAACTAAAAGTCTCAGTGCTTTCTTTCAAATATGCAGTTCTAACTTGTCAATCGTGGACCTACAGCCTATACTGCAATGTCAACCTGCATCTTCGCCACAACAGTGCCTTTGCAAATACTAGGGAGCCCATTCGTACCATTTGATTTCCTGCAGTGGTTCCCATGCAGGAGTGTTGAATAAAAAACCAAACAAAGCGAGTTTGTCCACAAGGCTGGGGAAATTTAAAAAACTCAAAAAGACGTGAGAAAGCGAAAGACGGAATTGTTCTCAAAGTGCTCCAAAAAGTTTATTGCAGTAATAAATGTCCAATATGTTTCAGAATATTTTTTTTTATCTTCAGGAGCAATTCTTTTTGTAGGAACACAGCACACACCCAAAAACAATTAATGCTTCCTCCTTGGCAAAATACAGATGTAAACAGTCCTAGGAATGACCGAAGTTTTTCTATCCAAGTTTCCATCTCTGGACTTGTTAGTCTCCTCTTTCCTTCTGACACATCTGCAAAATCTATTATCAAGGAATTCCCCACACAGGAAATGTTGCTGGTTTGGCTACAGAGTACAGTCTACCTTTGGATGGTGCATCAGTATGTAGACCTTTTGCGCACTAATTCTGACTGGCCAAAACATGAGGAATATGTTATTGATATTTCCTGTAGAAGCAGCCCTTCCACTAGCACACCCTATCCATTCATCTAGGCCTACGGTTTTCCCCAGGAATTTATTTTTATTTAATATTTGCAGGCTGCTTTTCAGAGTAAAACTCTCTCAAAATGGCTTAAATGATAAAAAAATTAAATTACAGGAAGGAGTTAAGCATATGCAGTTTCGACACTATATTTGCCATTAGCGCATCAATATATTTCCTCGGAAAAGCCACATGTTTCAATGTCCAACGCTTCTGATGACTGTAAGGAACTGAATAGGAAGTAGCCTGTGAAAAAACTCCATATTCAGCCAGGTTTCCTTGCTGTGCCTAAGCAAATAACAACTTATGAATCACAATAGAGAAATCACAGTAGAGTAGCTTTAGTCTAACACAAGTTAGTGACTTAGTGATAATGGGATGAAAGTAAACAGTATGCTATTCATCAAGTGTTCAGATGAGATACTTTCACCAGGCTCTCCTGATCTTAAGCACTATTAAATGTAACAGTCACAGACTGAAATCTTAAAAAGTTAGGAAATCCATTATCACCATTACCCCACTCTCCTACATTTAAAGGCTGCTTCTCTTGCAAGTGGGCGGTCAGAAGTAGTGGTGAGGCAGGGGGAGACACTCCCCACCTCCCCCGCTCCACAGGAGTAGTGAAGGAGCTGAGATTTTGATAAGGCTTTAATCTCCGCTCATGAGCCGATGAGCAGAGAGTAAATCCTGCTGTCTTGGCTGTGTGATCTTGTTCCCTGCCCCAAACAAGGCACACAGCCAACGCAGGGTTAAAATCTACCCTCCCAACTATATGCTGACATCACTGGTGATGTCAGCGGATGGGCAGGAGGGCGTGATATGGGGGAAATGGCCTCACATGCCAAAATGGGAGGCCATGATTGGCCCATAAACACATCTGCCTTGTCTGTATTAAGCTTCCAATCCATTACGTATTTAAAGCTTGAATAGCTTCCTTGAATTTAGAAGGAAATGAGAGATTGGGTGCCATGAACATATTGTTTATCTTAAGCTCTTTTTACCCTACTCTTCAGCTGAAAAAAATGCTCACAGGCTTGCATAAAAGATCAATAATGATCTCTTCCTTGCTCACAAGCTTACAATAATTCTGACTGGCCAACTCATCACCAAATGGAAAAAGGATGGGGATACCAAGCCTCAAACCCCTAAAACAGGCATGGCCAAACTTGGCCCTCCAGCTCTTTTGGGACTACAATTCCCATCATCTCTGACCACTGGTCTTGTTAGCTAGGGATGATGGGAGTTGTGGTCCCAAAACAGCTGGATGGCCAAGTTTGGCCATGCCTGCCCTAAAGGATCTCACCCAGCAGTTTCATGTAGATGTTAAGTAGCATGGAGGACAAAATCTATGCACACATTTTTCTATTTTCTTTCTTTTCTTGTCATAGAACTTAGTTGCCTACTGATCTAGATCATCAGTGAGAAGCTTCCAAAGGTTTCTACTATATTGTTGTTTTAGAACTTATTTTTGTCCTAAAAAATTCTTACTCACTGACTACTGGCTTTAAGGGGAGCCAGAGAAAGTGGTCTCTTTCAGCATTAAATATTAAGAGACCTGCTTTATCTAGCTCAAGGTTATGAACACTAAGTAAGCGATCAAGTTTCTTCTTCAACCATAAGACATCACATGATTAACTTTACTTACTGCTCCAAGCCATGCTATAGAGGCTGCTTTCAGGGAAGCTAGTAATGGAATATCTGAGAGGGAGTACTTTGTGATTGTATAAAATGAACTGTGCTGGGGCTCATATTTGCCCAGAAGTCATGATCTCTGCCCTGGAAGCCCTTATCTGACAAGTTGTAGATTCTTGTTTGTAGCTTCCCACTAATGAGGAACAGGCACTGCAGATGCTAAAGCTATCATACTCTCTTCATTATTATTACTTTACACATTCAAGGCTGAGCCCTGACATTCATAATAAATTCTGGGGCTCAACACCAACTCAAATCAAACCCAGATAGAATCAAGAGAGAATGACTCTGTTTACACGGTAATCAAAAACATGGTTTAAATTATAACAAACCACCTGTGGTGAAATTGGGTCTCACTCACCCCACCCACACTGCTTCATACATGAGAGATGGAGAGGGAATGCTTCTGCTCTCACTTTTAACTAAGCTACAGCTTCCCAGCCTGAATCTGGGGAACCTTAGTTTATTCTATGGCTAGCTGTTTAAAACAAACCAGGACCAAACAGGGGTAAAAATGAAATTGAGCATGAAAATGAAAATGGGTGCCATTAAAAGTGAACTTGCAAGACTATTTGTGGGCTAGAAGCAGTGAGCCTTTGGCTGTCAAGGTAGAACCAGGGTAGTGGTAATAATGACAGGACTAGCAACTTGGGATCTAATAGGCCGCAACTTTATTGATTATAGATGTCAGTGGGCTTTGGCTCAGGCATTAAGACTTGTATTCTGAATCAAACAGCCCCTTTGCTGGTTGATTATTCCTTCAGAGTAGTTCCTGGATTAGTGACTGCCCTATGACACGCATCAAATCCAAGCAATCCCTACAGGATGCCATTTGGGGGTGCTCTAGGGGCCACTATCTCCTGTCTTGGCATTTGGACAGAAGCAGCCCCTCTAGACCCCTTTATTGGGGTACCCTAATCCCTAGGAGTGGGGAGAGGATCAGAGCTCCAGCCACCCCCTCCGCTTAGTCTAGGAATCCAACCCAATGCATTAACTGCTCACAAGTTGTGACAGTTGCTATGAGAAAGGCAACCCCCCCCCCCAAACAAGCTTAATTTGACTGCAGGCAAATTCCTCCCTGGTTCCGAATATGGTGCCCAAATAAATCCACCACAAGCTCTAAGCATGCCCTGCTTGCTCACCTTCAAGCAGGGCCAACCATAAGTTAAGGGTGGGGGGAGGTAGGAAGTCCATCGACAAATGTGCTGCTGAGAGCAGGCACAGCCATCTTTTAAAAGTTAGTAGTGGACCTGAGCAAAGTCAGTCCCAGTACCTTGCTTGCCACTGGCCAGTTTAAATTTAAATTTTGTGGGCAAGTTCCAGCTGCTTCTGCAGCTGACGGAGGACATGATGGATCGCCCTTCCAGCTGTGGTCATGCCACAACTGCTGTATACCACCAATGACAGTAAGCAGACTTTCTGCTTGTTTTCAATATTGCAAGATCCTGCAGTTGCCTTATGTATTACATTTATATCCTGGCTTTCCTCCAGAGATCTCAAGGTGGTATACATACAGAGAAAGGGCAAGAGAACATTTCAGTTTACTATCCAGACAAGTACTATCTGCAGGTAGATCCTAATGCCTTTTTTCACTGATTCTATTTAAAGACACTTTTCCATTCCAGTAGATTTTAACAAAAACCAGAGAAATAGAGAAAGAAGAATCAAAGCAGATTCTCCTCTTGCCCTTCCTCCTGCACATATTGTCAGACCATTACAGTTTTCAGATTTCAACTGTCTACCTATATTATTGCACCTGTCACCTCATGTACTCTGCCTTCCTAGTCCATCTACTAAACTCTTCTATTTACTGTTTCATTTTGTTCTCTCAGCTTTAGAGATGTCATTAAGATGCCATTTCCTAACATTGTATGTAGATACCTTGCTGACCCTGGAAGTTTCTCATTCTGTTGTTAAGCAAATGGGTTCCCTCAGCTGAGTGCAAAAACATCCCTTGTGCCGAAGACGATGAATGTAGTTAGTGCTGCACATTCATTCAATATATCACAACCATTGTTCCATTTAGTACATACAACTGTTAATAAAACTATGACTGTTCTACAGTTTTCAGCATACCTCAAGTCTGTAAGAAACCAATACACTAGAGAAATTCAGTGCTCAGCAGTGAGGGCAGCTGAACTATGAGAGCAGTTAGAATTTCTTGCTGCTCTTCATTCGTGCTTCTATAGCTTTAGGGTGATGATGACTCCTTAACCACTGTTAAAGAGGTGGTTTGAGTTTGCACATAACACTAATCTCTGTTTAATTTCACCTAAGGTTTATGAACCAACTGTAAACCTTCGTTAACAAGCAACCCTAAGTATAGTTTAAAAACCGCTGCTGGACTGCATTTACACATAATGCCAAGCTATGGTCTAATGGACCACAGTTTAATAAAACATGGTTTATTGCTATGTGAGAACCAGGCCAGTAAATTGCTCAAGGCCATTCAGAAAATTTGAAAGACAACCTGGGACTTCCTAAATCCAGACCCAACACTCTACCCCTCTCAAATAGGAAACAAATTTAAATAAAATAGGAGTAGAATCCTAATTGAAGCTCGAACACCCCCCCTTTTCTGGGTTTAGATTTGGCATTTGAAAAGTCATTCTATAATACCATAGCACAAAAAATTATTTAAGATAGGACAACAGGGAAGAAACATAAATTTTATTTCAGCCAAAATTAAATTTAATAAAGACATCTGTTGGATGCAAGAATTAAAAAACAAGATCCTTAGAACCATCTTGTCTTAGACCCTGCCAATTCTCCTAAGCAGTCTCTCTTGCCAACAAACAGAAACTCTGTATTTTCCATTATGAAGCAGAGCCAGCTGACTCTCAATCCAGATCTCTACTCCCACTTGGCAAAAGCTGAGGAGCAGAAAAGCAAGGAGCTAATATAGTGAGGCAAAATGAATTGATCCAGCCAGTTATACCAGAATTATGGCTGTTCCCCATCTACAAAAAATTGTCATTCCTGGTGAACAATGGAAAAATTACCATTTGCACTGCAGTGTTAATATGTCAGAGATGCCTCCCCATATATCATCAGAGAACACTAAAACTCTACGCAAGCTGTTGAATAAGGCACACAACAGCCAGTTAAACTACTGGGGCATGCTTAGAAACAGTGAAGTAAATTGTCACACATGAACAGAGATTATCTACTATCCCTGCTGTTACTACTAAGCATAGTTTGGAACCCATGCAGTTGGCAAATGATGCACAGAAAAGTGGCAGAGTCCCTGACCAAAGGATGTACGTTTGAAAGAGATGAGTTGGAGTGAGAATTCAAGATTGCTTAATAGTGATGACAGGGTAGGATGAGGGGAATTGGTTGGTAGTGGAAGGTTAGGAGTGATTCAAGCGAGCCACTATTGAAGAAATGGGTCTTGGGAAATGATTCAAGGTCAAGGGAAGTAGGCTTGGTGAACAGAGATGTTGTTCCAGCAGGCACAAGGAAGCACATCACAGAAAGTAAAGAGGTCAGAGTAGAAGGAAGACATAAAAATAAGTCTGACGGAATATGAAGGACCCTAAAGAGGTAGCAAGAAGTGGTATTATGAGATAAGAAGGCGATGGTACAAAGAGGCAGTGGATGGGAGTGGGGAGCTTTTAAAGTATGGCCTATAGAAACTTGTCCTTCATGAGGAGCGACAGAGAGTCAATGCCAAGGTCTAAGGAAATTGGTGGTGTAATGGTTAACATTAGGTGATAAAGTGGGTGGACAAAGAGAGGGAGAAAAGTGAATTCAAGATGTAGGAGATGGCAAAGATGCAGAGGTTGTTGTGGTACTCCATGTCTATTACACCCTTCCCAAGATATATGGTTGGCACCAACTTTAGAAGTCTTAATTTTCTCAGAAATTCACAGGATATTAGTTGCTTAGTGTGAAGTCACTTTGTGGTTTTGAGACTGTCAGGTGTATTTATGTACGTTATCAGCTTTCACTGTTATTTTGTTACTGAAATTTATTTGTGGCTCTTTTAAACTGAGTTTTATTGTACCCCAGTCTGAGATAATCTACGGTGAAGGGAGGGTTTGAAATGTTAGGTAGGAAGGAAGGAAGGAAGGAAGGAAGGAAGGAAGGAAGGAAGGAAGGAAAAAAGGAAGGGGAAAAGGGTATAGGACGTGGAATATAAAATTTGGTGAGGGAAGGGGAAGAGAGGACATAGGATAAGGGCAGGGTACGTGGAGATGGATGTAAACTTATACTGGATCTTGCTAAGTATCTTGCAGAAGTGTAAGATATTGGACTGTGTGGGAGAAAGAAGTGAAAGCTTGAAATACCGGTACTTACAAAAGAAACAACAGGGCTACTGTGCAAAGAAGGGACGAGGGGTAGATTAGTTTAACAAGGAGGAGGGAGTAAATTGACAGTGCATAAGGTCAACATGGTCTTTCCTAAGAGGCGCCCAGCAGAGTGGTAACAGAAACAGAAAACAGATGAAGCTTTGGACGTTAGCATGAAACACAGAATTATAATCAGAATGAGGTCAGTTTTCTTGACATTGGCAAGAAAAATCCATAAGAGGCCAGGCTAAGTTAACTAGCCTCTTGAAAAGTCTTCTTTATTTTAACAGCTTTCCTGTAAGTTAAAGGAAACAGAATAATCAACATTCTCTTACACATCTTTACCACCAAATCTTCCATACATGTAACTGAGAAGATCTGAGTCTCCCGTGACCCACCTTAAAGGAAGTCACTTCAATACCGGTACAAGTTCTGCAGAAAACATCAGGGCACTTGAAGTTCATAACAACAGGCACCCCCAAATAATAAGCATCTTACCTTCTTACACTGAGGCAAAGCCACTTGTTTTTGTCCCTCCCTGTCAGGACAGCACCTTCTTTACTGAGAAAAACATTATTATGACTGCCTAAAAAACTCTTCCTTTTAGAAGTAATGGATGCTGCTTAAAAGATAGTCCATAACCTATGTGTCCTGGGGATGGGTCGGATATTATTGGATGTAAAGGATTCATGTTCAACTCAAGAGTGCTTTCTTTGAGAGCCCTCTAGGCATTTCACTGCAAGAAAATGACTACATTCTTTCAGTTCCTGAGCCTTACCTTACCTTACCACAGTGCTAACAATGCACATTTTGTCAAGAATGTCCTGATATGCCCCAAGGCACTTTTTTCCAAATACATTTCTTACTTCTAATGTGATTGGACATGTACTCGCAGCCTTAGGTGACTTGAGATGCAGCATTTTACATTAACAGTGGCTAGTTTAGATATAAGCAGAGTACTACAGCATACCTAAGATACTTATTAATGAATCTCTATTATTCAAAACGATTGGGATCTTTAAGTGTTTTATTGTGTCATGGCTTACTAACAACTGATCACTATCATAAACAATTTATTTATTTAGTTAAAAGCATTTATAAACTGCTTTATATTTTAAAACCTCTAAGTGGTATACACCATGGAAACAATAAACATTATCACTGAAACCAAAGTACAGCATAAAGCTAGTAATATGATAGTACTAAAGCATATTAAAAACAGGAATTCAAACAAGTGAAAATTAGGTTCTAATCTATGGGTCAGGGAAAAACTGGGCAAAAAAGTCTGTCTCTACAAGATGTTTGATACAACTCACATTTGCTGCTTCATGTATGGCAGACAGAAAAGTATTTCACAGTATAGAGGCAATAGCGGGAAATGCCCATTTTTGGGTCACCGCCCTATGATATTCGATAGTACTATGAGTAGAATTTCCACAAGTTTATACAGAGGCAGGCTGTCTTTCTCATAAATTTGCCATGAGTTGTTCATGGATTTATATATTAACAAGACTGCGAGCATGGCCCGTAGCAAATCGGCAGTCAGTGCAGTTTCCTCAGAACAGAGGTAATATGTGCCACATGCAGGTGTTGCACTCAACAACCTGGCCACAGCATTCTGCATCAGCTACAGCTTTCAGACTAATCCCAAGGGAAGCCCCAAAAAGAGGGCACTACAGTAGTCCAATCTGATTAAGAGGATGGGCTAGGCATATGCAGCCCCTCACTGTTGTTCCTGTCTCTCACCTAGAAAGCAACCCAATCAACAAGTCAAACTACCAGGGGGCAGCATCCTTGTCCGCTGTGGTGTGCAAACTTTTTTCAAAGAGGGCCAGATTTGATGAAGTGAAGGGCCGTGACCAAATTTTTTTAGGATTGAAGTTGTTGAGCTTTTCTTATGATTTTACCCCAGAGTTGTTGAGCTTTTTTTTTTTAGGATTTTACCCCAGGAAATAAACTGCCACAGGGGCCGGATTAAACCGACCGGCGGGCCGAAATGGACTTTGGGCATGTCTGCCCTAGTGGTTCCCACGGGAACAACACTAAAAGGGTGTCTTCCCTTTTTTGGTGTTGCCAGGCCCGCTGCCCGTGGCAATGTTCCTTTTAAGCCCCAGTGGGGCAGCTAGTAAAGTCAGACATGGGCATCTGCCATCAGGAACTGGCTGGCCCCTCTAGGAAGACAAATTGTCTTGCAGAGCCAAACTGCCCTGCAAGGGTACCACAGGTAGAAACAAGCAGGCAGCAGCTGCTAAGTGCATTATTCACTTTATACCTGGGTAGATGGTTGAGGCTACGGGGTGGGGATGGGGGGTGCTAACACACTGCTCCTCAGATGGATCAAGAGAGCTTTACCAAGAACCAATAGAACACTTATCAATTCAGTAGGGAATTGGACATACCAGGAAATCTGGAAACACATAATGACAAATGAAACGCCTTCCTCTGCTGCACTGTCCCACTTTCTCCATCACATTCTGATCTGCTTCAGGCAATCACAGTAACTGTCTTGCTTCTGCAGTTCCTGCTGCACATGATGCCTCTGCAGCATTTCTAAATGGATTTTACAAGCACTTTGTAGAGACAACCGACTCCATTCAAAAGACCCCTGAGAAGCAAACAGCCTCTACAGCACTACACCTGCCTGCTCCTTCATAGGTCCAAACCATCAAACACTGATGGTGCCATTTGGTGATTATATTATTTTGAGTAATTATAGCATTTGACCACAAAATATTTCAGGTTTCTGTATCTGCTCTAGTACATACTGTTGATACTATGCTGCTTCCAAAGGTTAAGAAATACAGAATACAGAACATACAGAAATACAGAACAAATAAAGCAATATATATTCACTGCACTAACCAAATAATTCAACACACACAAAGAGAACATCCCAGTGATTACTAGTCACAGGTTTGTTTTCATTTCCTAGTTGAAAAAAAAAATCAGTTTAATTATTCGTTGGACGTTTCAACTGAAATTAAAACATTAATACACACTTCAACTACAATGTAATTTTGTTAAGAGATTACAGTGATGATTAATGTCACGGACTGACAACTCTGATGAGTTATGTCAAATACTAAGCTCATCTTCAAGAAAGGCCTAGGCCTATACATATTACATCCTCAGATAACCCTGCAACTGAGGACTCTTGATGGGCGCATGCATGCTGTGAAATCATAGTCAGAGGCAAAGAACCATAGTGTCAGTCTTGCCAGAATTTACCTTCTGCTTGATTATGTGAATTAACTAATCAGTATTCCAATATAAGAACAAGATGCAGCTTAAGATGAACAAGTTGAATTCAAGTTCAGCAACAGAATTGTGCAAAACTACAAGAAACCTAGAATAATGTAGGCTAATTTTAGTTTTTGTGATGTGGTGGTAATTAAAACATAAGCGAAATACAGTATAATAAATACTGTATAGATCCCCAAGCCAAACTGAGGACATAGATGATGCCTTCCTGGAACAGATGACCAAGCATTCAAAAGGAAATGAGATAGTAGTAATGGGGGATTTCAACTATCCTGATATTTGTTGGATGTCAAACTCAGCCAAGAGCATAAGGTCGAACAGATTCCTCACGGGCCTTGCAGACAATTTCATTGTCCAGAAAGTGGGAGAAGCAACAAGAGGATCAGCCATTTTAGATCTGGTTCTAACCAATAGTGATGACCTGGTTAGTGGGGTAGAAGTGGTAGGATCATTAGGTGGGAGTGATCATGCTCTTCTGGAGTTTATTATACATCAGAAAGGAGCAACCAAGCATACTAAGACTCAAATTCTAGACTTTAAGAAAGCCGACTTCAGAAAACTTAGGGAAATGCTGGGTGTGATCCCATGGTCAGTAATACTAAAAGGGAAGGGAGTTCATGATGGATGGGAGTTTGTTAAAAGGGAGATATTAAAAGCACAACTTCAAGCAGTACCAATGAGACGAAAACATGGAAGGTGCCTAAAGAAGCCAGGGTGGCTATCTAATGAACTTTTAACTGAGTTAAGATTTAAAAGGGATATGTACAAGAAATGGAAAAAGGGGGAAACCACCAGAGAGGAATTCAAACAAATAGCCAGCACATGTAGAGACAAAGTCAGAAAAGCTAAAGCACAGAATGAACTCAGGCTTGCTAGAGAGGTTAAAAGCAATAAAAAGAGTTTTTATGGGTATGTCCGTAGCAAAAGGAAGAACAAGGAAACAGTGGGGTCACTTAGAGGAGAAGAAGGTGAAATGCGAACAGGGGACGCAGAAAGGGCAGAACTCCTCAATACCTTCTTTGCCTCAGTCTTCTCCAAAAAAGAAAACAATGCCCGACCTGAAGAATATGGAGCAGATGATTCAGCAGGGGAAACACAGCCCAGAATAAGTAAGGAGGTAGTACAAGCACACTTGGCTAGTTTAGATGTATTCAAGTCTCCAGGGCCAGATGAACTATATCCCAGAGTATTAAAAGAACTGGCAGAGGTGATTTCAGAACCACTGGCAGTAATCTTTGAGAATTCTTGGAAAACAGGTGAAGTCCCAGCAGACTGGAGGAGGGCAAATGTTGTCCCTATTTTCAAAAAGGGGAAAAGAGAGGACCCAAACAATTACCGCCCAGTCAGCCTGACATCAATACCAGGAAAGATTCTAGAGCAGATCATTAAGCAAACGGTCTGTGAGCACCTAGAAAGGAACGCTGTGATCACTAAAAGTCAGCATGGGTTTCTGAAAAATAAGTCATGTCAGACTAATCTGATCTCATTTTTTGACAGAATTACAAGCCTGGTAGACGAAGGGAACACTGTGGATGTAGCCTATCTTGATTTCAGCAAGGCCTTTGACAAGGTGCCCCATGATATTCTTGTAAAGAAGCTGGTAAAATGCGGGCTAGACAATGCTACCATTCAGTGGATTTGTAACTGGCTGACTGACCGAACCCAAAGGGTGCTCATCAATGGCTCCTCTTCATCCTGGAGAGAAGTGACTAGTGGGGTGCCACAGGGTTCTGTCTTGGGCCCAGTCTTATTCAACATCTTTATCAATGACTTGGATGATGGGCTTGAGGGCATCCTGATCAAGTTTGCAGATGACACCAAATTGGGAGGGGTGGCTAATACCCTAGAGGACAGGATCACACTTCAAAATGACCTTAACAGATTAGAGAACTGGGCCAAGGCAAACAGGATGAATTTTAACAGGGAGAAATGTAAAGTACTACACTTGGGCAAAAAAAATGAAAGGCACAGATACAGGATGGGTGATACCTGGCTTGAGAGCAGTACAAGTGAAAAGGATCTAGGAGTCTTGGTAGACCACAAACTTGACATGAGTCAACAGTGTGATGCAGCAGCTAAAAAAGCCAATGCAATTCTGGGCTGCATCAATAGGAGTATAGCATCTAGATCAAGGGAAGTAATAGTACCACTGTATTCCGCTCTGGTCAGACCTCACCTGGAATACTGTGTCCAGTTCTGGGCACCACAGTTCAAGAAGGATATTGACAAGCTGGAACGTGTCCAGAGGAGGGCAACCAAAATGGTCAAAGGCCTGGAAACGATGCCTTATGAGGAACGGCTTAGGGAGCTGGGTATGTTTAGCCTGGAGAAGAGAAGGTTAAGGGGTGATATGATAGCCATGTTCAAATATATAAAAGGATGTCATATAGAGGAGGGAGAAAGGTTGTTTTCTGCTGCTCCAGAGAAGCGGACACGGAGCAATGGATTCAAACTACAAGAAAGAAGATTCCACCTAAACATTAGGAAGAACTTCCTGACAGTAAGAGCTGTTCGACAGTGGAATTTGCTGCCAAGGAGTGTGGTGGAGTCTCCTTCTTTGGAGGTCTTTAAGCAGAGGCTTGACAGCCACCTGTCAGGAATGCTTTGATGGTGTTTCCTGCTTGGCAGGGGGTTGGACTGGATGGCCCTTGTGGTCTCTTCCAACTCTATGATTCTATGATTCTATGATTCTATAAATATTTGCCAGTTTTTACTATGCTGCCACACCTCAAATCTATGTTCACCCAGGGCAAGATGAATCACCTGCTTAACTCTCAAATATCTCCCCCTCTCATAATTTCAATTTCTGGGGGAAATATTAATGTCATGTCAGTAGGGAGGAGTTAGTGGCAGAACCCATGTTTTGCTACCTCCAGGTAGGGTTGGGGAAGTTTCCTATCTGAAACCTCAGAGAACCACTGCCAGATGTGTAGACTGGGGTGACTATCCTTTTTCCTGGTTCCACTTCCATCCTTCGCAAAACCTCTGGGGGCCACATGCCAGCAGTGGGTTTCGCCACTCTACACTCTCACATATACAAAGGCACAAATGCCCCTTATTGGGAGGGGTGGGCTATTGCATCTAGTCTACTCATGAAAGGATCATCATGATGACTGGGGAGGGGTGGTTTGCAACCCCATCAGAGTGCTAGGCTCTGTCTACCCAAGTGCTGTGCCCACAATTTTTTCCTCCTTTTTTGTTTCCACCATTAAAATCAGTGATATCGTGGGAGACCAGAAAAATTTGCTTCGGGGCTGGATTAGGCCTTCATACCGGTTTGCCACCCCTACTGAGCTAGAAGAACCAATGGTCTAATTCCACATAAGGCTGCTTCCTTGTACTAGGAAGGGGAACTCCTATTTTGATAATGTAGAACTCCACACGAAAGAACACTGATTTTCTTAGATGCTTTCACTTATAAATTCAGTGGTCTGGGCATGAATGTTAATTTACAGTTATTCAATGCATGGAGCACCTTGATGAGGAACAAAGCACCCCACACTACCCAAATGTTGAATAATGTGCTCAGCTATTTAAAAATAGTAATTTATGCATACTCATAAACAGCAGAATACAGAGCACACATATTTAGGTATTCTAATTCAGTTCCCTCAGGGCTCTAGAGAAATACAGATAACATTTCCATTTTAATAAAATTGCATCGTAATTTTGTTTACCTTTCTGCAAATTGCTACAGTGGACATTTAGCCATTACAGCTATCTACCAAATTTTATGAAATTTGTCTTCTAATGAAGGAGAGGGGGACTTTCCCTGATTTTCAACTAATAATCTTGCCAAACTCAATAAATTTAATATTAACTCATCGTGACTCTAACTTGAAAAGGCTAAATATCTTATAATAGAGGTCAGCAACAGGCAATCATCAGGCTGAATAAAAAAATTGAAGGATTCTGTCTATCCCTCTGTTTGCCATTAAATAACAACCAGTGGGTCACAAGACATATTATGTCTTGTTATAAATGATCTTAATAACTTTCCTCCAATACTCCTTAGGGCAGTGATGGCTAACCTTGACACTCCAGATGTTTTGGGACTACAACTCCCATCATCCCTGACCACTGATCCTGTTAGCTAGGGATGATGGGAGTTGTAGTTCCAAAACATCTGGAGTGTCAAGGTTAGCCATCACTGCTTTAGGGTAATTGACAAGGTAAGTAAGAGATATTTTTAGAAACTTGCATCAGGATGAGGTATATTTTTCCCTGTGCACTTGAAGAACAACCTATTCAAATATTGCTGTTGTCGTGTACATGTAGAGAAATTAGACAATTTTATCATTACTCTAAAATCGTCTTCCCATTTACCATTATGGGTTTGTCTTCATTCTGCAACATTTGATTATATTTAGACAATCTTCCTTTTATTCCCATTTCTGAAAATGTAGCTAACTCCAGTTCTTCATTTCTTCTAATATTCCGAAGACATGTACAGTATATGGTAAAACAATATACCTAACTTCTATCAGGAAAATATAGCTTTCTTATGCTATAGAATTTGATAGTATTAAATGGGTTTTGGAGCTGGTTTCTTCCAAATCTTTCTACAACTCTCTCTCAATTGTGACTCAGCAGCTTCATTTGGCACTGTGTTCCATTAATGAATTGTGACAAAGTATTTCTTCTGTTTCAGATATGCAGACTTTCCCTTTCTTTGAATGATCCTAAGCTCTTACATTCAACAATAGTTCTTGAAATACATTTTCCTAAAACTCGCTCATATTTTGTATCTTTTGTGCTACCTATTCATTACATGTCTAATTTTAAAGGTATATAATATTGTATTTTTTCATTCTCTTTGTAAGACTTCTTCATGAGCACAAACTTACTATCAATCTCTGAGTCACCTACAGTTTTGCATTCTTCATTTTGAGATGAGTTATTTGGGCTGAACATTACATTTCATAAAATAATGAATCACCATTTTGTATAATAATAATAATAATAGTAGTAGTAGTAGTAGTAATAGTAATAGTAATAGTAATAACAACAACATATTATAATATATTATAATAATTTATTATAATATAATATAATTTATTATTATTATTATTATTATTATTATTATTATTATTATATATGGGACATGGGTGGTGCTGTGGGTTAAACCACAGAGCCAAGGGCTTGCCAATCAGAAGGTCGGCGGTTCGAATCCCCGCGATGGGGTGAGCTCCCATTGCTTGGTCCCTGCTCCTGCCAACCTAGCAGTTCGAAAGCATGTCAAAGTGCAAGTAGATCAATAGGTACCGCTGCAGCAGGAAAGTAAACGGCGTTTCCGTGCACTGCTCTGGTTCGCCAGAAGCGGCTTAGTCATGCTGGCCATATGACCTGGAAGCTGTACGCCGGCACCCTTGGCCAATAATGCGAGATGAGCGCCGCAACCCCAGAGTCGGTCACGACTGGACCTAATGGTCAGGGGTCCCTTTACCTTTACCTACAGGTATCTAACATTATGCCCAAGATACACACCCCACGTGACTGCTACTATAAGGCTGAACATGGCAAGTAGCATACATTTAAATCTGCATTGCTTTACTTTTTGGTTACCATTGTGTTCCTTGTTCATCTAACTTGGAATAGTCAGTCTAAAATTTCTCAGTCCTCTTGAATCAGCCATGCTAAATAACCACACCATCAAAAATTCCACCTTTTCCTACAGAGTACAAACACTGAAGTTACCCTAAAAGTGAAAACTCTGGGCAACCTATTTGTTCTCTATTAACCATTTGCTTTCTGTCCTTTGTTTGAAAACAGGAGTAGCCGTCCAGGTGTGATACAGCTCCCATCACCCCTGACCATTGGCCATCCTGCCGAAGCCAATGGTAGTTGCAATCCCAGCAGCTAGCTGTGCTCTAAAGAGTAAGGAATCAATCAATCAATGTTTATTATGGTAAAACAGCCAGCTTGCTAAGAGAGAGGAAGAGAATAAAACTGGTGACTATTAGCCCAACATTCCTCGCTAGAGCAACTTTTCTGACTACCTGATAATGATGGGAGTATACTCAATACTGGGAGGTTCTGAAGGCAAGCTCTGCCCTCTCCATTCAAAGAGCCTCATCCCGTTTTGAGTTGAGTCCAGACCCGTTTGAGTCCAACTTGAAATGGAGTTCAACTCCTGCCAACACTGCCTTCCTTCACAAGCAAAGACCTTTAGCTTTGCAGAGGGGGAAAATATAACTGGATTAAGTTCCACAATAATTCATACCAAAGATGGATGCATTTTATTGCCAACCTAGCAGTAGTATTGGTGCAATACAGGAAGAGTTACAGCTCCCTTGAATAACCAACCTCCTGATGTATGGAATAAATGAAGAAAGTGCCATTGGCAATATTCCCTCACCACTGGCTATATGTAGTCACATATTTATCAAAACCTATGAATGAACACTGGCATTTAGTAGCTAACCATGGGGTGAGGGAAGGATATGCAGCCTAGGCTGGCTCTGCTTTCAGCTTGCTCAGTAGGACTTCTATGACTGCTTTATACCTGCACTGCATGTTGAGCTACTTTCAGCTGATGAAATGCCAGCTATTTACCTAATTTGATAGAGTAGATTTGTGTGCATGCGCAAGAGTGAAAGTGATCTGGGAGTAAGGATAAATGGTAATAACTTGACTTCATGAGAGTAGCAAGCAGAGGGGACTGCAAATGCAAACACTGACAGATGCAAGAGAGAGAATCGTGGACTGACTGATTAGAAGGGAAGCTTTCAGCAGGGGGTGTATTTGTAAGCACATTTTGAAAAAAGTGTACTTTTGTGTACAATAACGGGTTCTTAATTACATCTAAAAAGATCTAACTATTTACATTAGACCATAATATATTTAATTAGAGCTGGAGTCCTGCTGAAGTCCTCAATCCAAAGTTAAGTTGTTTTAATTTTCTCAAGATGTGTGAGTCATTTATTATTTTGTACTGTTCTAAAGGTATCTCGTGTTTCATTGTATCTGCATATATTGTCACAGCCACCTTATTATTTTATATGAGTGGGAAGTTTAGAAATATTTTTTCTAAGCAAACAAATAAATATTTTGACAATGATCCTGTGGGCACCATTGCTTTAGGTGCTACTTCTGAAACTGTTTTGGTATAGCGTCTCTCTGAAAACAAAGCTACACAGTAGTTCGGAGATGTAATGTATAGGGGAGAGCAGGAAGATGTGCTAAGATGTGCTTGTAAGGAAACATCATGCTACAAATAGAATTGACATACAATCAGTCCTGGAGATGGCTCCCAAGGGAACTCAAAGACTTTGCCACCTGCCAAGGGAAGAGGGGAATTAAATTGGTCTCGTCAAAAAGCTCAAGGAAAATATAGAGTGAGGTTTTAGCATCCGCCCTCACTTTTTCAAGTAGTGCTCCAATGGCATTGGCAGTTTCAAATCCAGAAGGCCTATTTAGGTGGTCAGCTACAAATGCATAGCTGAACTTTTGTTTCTCACTCACAGAGAGGGATTCCAGAATGGGGATAGGTCCAAAAATGCAAATCGGTAATTTTAATGTAATTACTTACATTCATGTCATGTTGTTCTGGAGATAATCTATTGAATTACATATAAACTGGATGTCACTAGCAACTGCATATTTATTTTTTAAGTAAATTGCAGGAATGTGGTGGTGGGGGGCAATCTTATCAAGACCCTGGCAAGGGATTTTAAGCCTTTGCTCTCCAGTGTGGAACTATACCTGCTATTTGCACTGAAAAGAAAGCTCTGATTTACACTCATGGAAGCTCTTTCCCAATGAAAATAGCAGGCAAAGGGTCAGGAACACCATGGGGTCCAAGTTCTCTAAACCCACCCACAACAGGGTCTTGTTCCAGATTATGCCATCTCTGCAGTTGCTAGTTACTTTAGAAAAGCCATTCACACCGTTGCTAAATACATGTATGATATCTCGTCTGATCTAGAAAAGCAGGGACAAAGAACAGTCTGAGACTTGAAACATCTATTTTTAAATCCATGTCTATACAGTAGCTCATTGCAGTGTGACTTCTTGTGGTTTCTTACATTTCTAAATATTGTTATTGTGAGCCTCCATAATGAGTCTGTTATATGGCAGTTCATCAAGCCTGTAAGCAAGCAAATAAATTAAATAAATCAGGTGAAATGTACGGTGAGCATCAATCTTCCTCACCTCAGACATGAAAGCCCAAAATATTCTCATGTTACTGAAAGCTGTTAATTACAGAAGATTCATAACAGGATTTGAAGGATCATGCAGACAAAGGCCAGATTCAAGGAACACGTGTCATTAAAGACTTTGTGATATTGACTTGGGCTTATGCTACCAATTATTTATAACCCCCTGCCACCTGTTTGTGCCTGGAGTACAAACAGCTTTTGAAATAGAAGCCAAGCCTCCAGCTGCATATAACACAGACAACTGAATTCAGAAATCCAGCTCTTTTCAAGTGCTGCTAATTTCTCTGCACTTTCAGCTTGCGACCTAAGTAAATTAAAAATAAAGCAGGAATGTGCTATTTAAAAAATAAAGTGTTATCACTTCGGGAACAAATAAGGTAAGGAAGTGAAAAGCGAAATGGTTATTTCTGAACACTAAAAACATTATGACACGTATATTTCTGGGACTAAACTGATCTTTCAGTGAAAGACATATCAAATGGAACATTACCCTGTAACTTTTCTCCATCGGCCAAAGGCTCCAAAAACCAACAAAAGCCTTCATATATTAATTACACTAATTTCCCAGATTCTTTGCTCTTTTGTAGTGCCTGAGTTTCACATGGGATTCACATGGACCTGTGCCTGAGTTTACATCAATTACGTCGCAGCATCTCTTTCTGTGTCACTGTCTTGTTAGACTGCTCAAGTTTAATTTCTGGTACTGCCTTTAACAACTGCATGACAGAACAAAATCTAACTGGTTCTGTGCATAGCTATTGGGGAAAGTTCACTTGGTTTATCACACAGTTGTTAACGCTAGACTGTAAAGAATGTACCGGTAAGTGGGTGATTTGTAGTAGATCACTCAGCATTTTCTGACTCCTAATAATTTAAAGATAGGAAAAAACAAAGCGCCTTGGGGTGGGGTCTTAAATTAGGATGCTGAAACAAAGAAAGATGGGGGGTGGAGATCAGGAGTGTTTTTGTGTGTGAAAAGATTGTGAACTCAGTCATGGCACTACAAATAAAGTAGATGCCACAAGAGTGACACTATTAATCCTTGCTTTTAAGGTGCAGAAGCCTAGCCTCAAAAATGTGAAATTTTAAATTTCACCTACTCTCTATTTATATGAGCTGGTAACACATACTAACTTACTAGCAGACACACGCTATGTTAAGAATGGTTTCTAAGAACTGAGTCAATACAGAGTCTTAAATAATGACTAACTAACCTATATTAAATTCACACCACTAAATACCAATTAACCCAGTTAGAAAGCTCATGTGAATCAGTCTCACAGATTCAGGATGACTTTCAAAGAATCTTTGTTGATTTAATATTTACTGTAGGATATGCTGGAAAAATCAAATACTATTTCTAGTCTGGCTTCAAATATAAGCATCCCTTAACACCATAATCCCCTCAGAGCTACAATCTATGTTACCCATTCATTTATAGACTTAGCAGCATTCTGCATTTGACCCTTGAAATAGTAACTGGGTAAAATTGCCAGTCTGCATAATCGCAGGAAGAAGAGATTCTTCAAAATTCTGCACAACAGGGACACGTTGGGTAATGAAAAAGCACATATTTCATAAAGAAAGCTCTGAAAAGATGCAAGGATTTTGACTGGGCTTATTTCAGAATTCAAAATGCAATAAGGCACAAAGCTATCTGCAGCTGCAATTCCCAGTAACATAGTACTATCAGAAATCAGCTTGTTAGCAGCCATTCTGTTTGTCTGATTCCACTCAAAATCGATAAACAGGATTGAACTTTAGTTTCTACAAAACTGTGGGGAACTGCAACATTTGGACTAAGAACAGAAGCTGAAATTCTAAATGAACCTGATAAATTAAAATGCTGAGTTCAAAACAATAAAATAAAGCCAGCACAGTGTGAGTAAATTACTGTACACTAGGGAACACTGGTAAGGTTCTGATAACAGGGACAAAGATTCAGAGGTTATTGGGACATTGTAAGGACGCGGGTGGCGCTGTGGGTTAAACAACAGAGCCTAGAGCTTGCTGATCAGTAGGTCGGCGGTTCAAAACCCCACGATGGGGTGAGCTCCTGTTGCTCAGTCCCTGCTCCTGCCAACCTAGCACTTCAAAAGCACGCAGTGCAAGTAGATAAATAGGTACTGCTCTGGCAGGAAGGTAAACGGGTCTGCAGTTCTAAAGTTTCCTCCACCATTGTATCAATATACTGTATGTGGAACTAAGTAAGTGTGTTAGGACAGCAGTCATAGAGGGAAGGAAGAAGTTAAGGGAACAGAAGTGACTCAGCATAAAAAGTATAGTGAGAGAGCAGGAGGGTCAGAGAGACTTACGAGCTGAAAGAAAGCTTGTTTAAGTTAATTTCTTGGTTTTATACTACTCCTGCTAGATTCTTAATGACAATTAACACCACTTGAAACAACTGTCACACACACATAGCACGTATCTACTATCCTTTCATTTGGTTCTGTATTTGAGGACTGCCTCCCTAGACTAACAATTCACTGCTCAGAATGCTGCTTGCTCAGTTCTAACAGCATTTCAGGTTGGTTCCTGTAAATCTTGCATGATCTGTACACCCACTATAGCGAGTACGTTTCTGTAAACATCTCCAAACATTTTAGACAGGGCCCTGGATGGAAACTCTGGATATCTGGGTCAAGGTCCATCCCAGTGCCTGACCTCATGAGTTCTCCTCTTCAGGGAAAGGGTAGAAACCGCCCGCCCCCCACAATCCCACTTTTATAAGGGAATGGGAAGAAATTGTATTGTGGATAAGGCATTGGGTTGTATCTGTAGCTTATTGAGTACATAGCTAAAAGGGTCTGGGAAGGGGTGTATCTGTCCAGAAGTCCACACAGGAGCCAATGGGCCATAGCACCCTTCCAAGTGATGGCCCTGTTGGGCTCATCTTGATTTGATGTATGTCATAAGGCGACCCTCTATACAGGGTTAACCCATCCTCTTATCAACCAACAGGTGGGCTGCTTGATATCTGATGCTTACCCAATGCCATCGCCAAAGCCTATTTACATATGTGAACAATAAAAGTTGTAGCCTATTTCAACCTAATACTGATGTCCTGAGTCTTATTTCTACCTGAGATGGCCCTGCACTGGGCTGCGTGCTTCCTGTGCCTGGGCCCGCAAATATCTAGTCCTCTCTCTTCCTTCTTGAGTCTCCTTGTTCTCAAAAGAACTACCGGTAATACAAACCTGCTGGAATTGTCTTAACCTGCTAATCCTCTTTGGCCAAGAATTACTAATTACATTCCCGGGACCAATGCACCCCTCTCCAGGGCAGCAGAAGGTGCTTTGACAAAGGGAAAAAGGCAAACATTCTTAAAAGGGATTCCCCATATAGCTGCTTCCAACTTAAGAAACAATTGTAAAACGGTTAATGTCTGTCTGTCACACAGACACAAATACACCCACCTCATGCACCTAGCGTAGACATGCTCAAGAACTGAAAGCATTAGGAAGGGGTCGGATAAATCCCTGTACAGCTGCTTGCTTATGACAGCAGCTTTGAGTTACACACTGATTTTTCAAAAGCACATGTGCAAAAATTAAAAGAACTCAAACTTTAACGCCTCTCTCCCCGCCCCTTTCTTCTGTCTGTTCTTTTGATGCCTGGGGATGTAACATGCTTCTCTCTCAACTGCTGAGCTAACAGAGTGCTTTATATAATTTACAAGCATTATTCATAATAGCCAAATGCAAAAATTGGAAGTAGGACAGACTGTGCTTCAGTCTCCCCCCACCCATCCCACTTTTCCTTTCATTATAACTTCAAACCTGACTGTTACAGTGCATTTTCCAGTAGATGATATAAAGCAGGTCCATTCTCTACATTCTTGATATGACTAATTCTTTTGAACTCTGGTATGAATCATTGGTTTTTGATGGGAAATCAGGACCTCTGTAAGCGTAGATGACACCTGCACAGGGGCGCAAACTCAAAAATCTGTTTGAATAGAATCAACCTAAACTGGCAGACAGGCTGATTAAACAATATGTTGTAAGTGGATCAGGAAGGAGCAATTCTTAGTGATAGTCTACCATTAGATCTGTATAATCTCCACTAATGATAAAGGTCCAGATAACAAGAACTACAATGCCATCCACTACTGCTTCTAAAGATTAAAGGGTTACAGAAAGATTGTTAACTAAAGAACATAGAGCTTTCAATAGGATGAGCATGACGTTCTGGATCCCATGCTCTTTCTCAAACAAAGCACAGAAGGAAGATTAGCAATCACGCAGAGAAGGACTTTGTTAATAAAGGGCTGAACACACTGAAAATGTGAGCTTGTAATGAGAATATAATACCACAGCAAGAACTTTGCACAATTCTGAGTAACATGTAGATGTATAATTATTATGTATTACATTTATAGCTTACCTATCTTTCAAAGAGCTCAAATGTCATACTTGGTCCCCCTCCGAATTTTATCTTCACAACAACCCTGTGAGGTAGGTTAGGTGGCTCACCTAACTGACTAGTGGATCGGATAATAACTAACCTAAGGTGTCCTGGCAAGCTTCATGACTGTGTGGAAATTCACACTCAAGTAGCCAGTCACCACCACAGAGAATGGGAACTCTAGAATCAATAGGAATTTATTCAGAGAACAATAAAAACCAAAGTACTTAAGAACATAACAGAAACCTTGCTGGGTTAAACCATAGATTCATCCAGGAATCCACAGTTTCCCACAATAGCCAACCAGATGTTCCTCAGAAGCCGGCAAGCAAGACATAAAGGCAATAGCACTCTTCTACACTCACTTCCCAGCAGTCAGTATTCAGAGGCCTCTACTTAATGTTTCAGAAGCAAGGATGCTATGAAGAAGCAGGGACAGAAGGTATAAGTATGCAATACAATACAATAAATCATAGTTTGCATATTGGGTAGCAATTTTGGTAGCTGAAGCTTGCACCTGCTCTCTGGCATCAGGAGGGCACTGTACATACATGGCTCTCAGTCCCCTCTGATTTCCAGGAGAAAGATGGCAGTTTTTTTGAGATAGTATTTTCCTGTAAGCTTTAGGACTCCTTCCCATCTATAGGAACCTTCTCCATGCTATGACTCTCTATTTGAAAATATGGGGAGTGATATTGCAAACATTAGGCTTCTGGAATTGCATATTATTATATTAAGGACGAACAGTGTAAAAACACTGTTATAAGTGTTATAAGCTATATACCACATAACTATACAGACTTGAATGTCAGTCATAGCTGAACATCACAACTGAGGGCTATTATGGATGTCAGAGTAGGTGGGGAGGGGAAGAGAAAGTGCAATCTGCCATGTCTGAAGTGAACTTTTGCATTGCCCCACACCCCCACATACAAGCTGTCTCCCCATTTGAAATTTGCACATCACCCCAAAGTTCATGTGTCTTGGCACTGCTCAGTAAGGCAGTTTAATAGATGCCAGTGCCTATCATATAGGCGCAAACAATTAAACAAGAAAGAGTAATTACAATATTGTGAACTGCCATAAAGATGAAAAATGTCTTTGGGTGTGTTCAGACTGCTGGGATTCTGCGTGGTGTGAGATAACTGCATGGAGCATGTATGGTATATAGCAGGCATAGGCAACCTCAGCCTGCCAGATGTTTTGGGACTACAACTCCCATGATCCCTAGCTAACAGGACTAGTGGTCAGGGATGATGGGAATTGTAGTCCCAAAACATTTGGCGGGCCAAGGTTGCCTATGCCTGGTATATAGAATTTACAGTGATCAATTGCCACATCTTTGTAGCATTTGGAATAGGAGGTAGGTTATACAAAAACTTCTATCTCTTTTTTTTTAAATAAAATAATGTATTTAGTATTAATAAGAATTATATTAGCTAAATGGGAGTCATGTTAACAATATACCAATTTAATAATCCGGTCCAGAATGAGTCCATGTTTGATATTATACTTATGGATTCACAGGTCATAAGACTGCTTATCCAAAGGTGTCCAGGGATGATTGGTGGTCTGAATCCATGCTCTGGTAGATTTGCATGAGTAATAAAGCAATACTAAACAGCTTGAAAGTTGTCTGATGCACAAGTTTTTCCATCAATGCCATTTCCCATACTTCCTGGTACCAATTATCCAGCAAGCAATAATCACAAGACCTTCAATTTTTTAGCAATTACAAGTCTAGCTGCTATCAGTAAGAATGTTACTAGTTTTTTGGCACAGCCCCTCAAATATACCTAATAATGCCAAGTGTGGGTCTGGAAGCAATGACTGATTACCAATTGTACTGATTTCATGGAAAACTCCTCCTGATGATGTGGCAATTCTCTCACATTATCACCACATAAGGAAAAATGTTCCTCAGTTCCCACTTTGCCTCCAACATGATGGAGAAACCATGTTAGTCATTCTATTTTGAATGTGAGGAATAAGGTACTGTACCAGCGAAATGCCATCTTTAAAGAGTTCTCTCTGACTCTAGCAGAAATTGTTTCAACAGTGCTTTGCTTCAAATCCTTTTCCACTTAACCTTGCCAATTTCCAGAGTTAATGTTCCCCAATTCTTTAAAGTCTGTCATGCGCTCCCAATGTTTGAGCTAATAAATTTCTATAGATATCTGACAGTATGCCTTTTCTCCAATTTGTGGTTTGGTTTATTAAATTCTCAAATATCATGAGAGGTGTACCCTAGTGACTTGACTCACAATTATGAACATTGTTAAGAAACGTTCATCCTGGTGGAGTTGCTTTCTAATTGATTTTGTAATTGTTGTCCTGATTTGGGTCTGATTCCCTGACTCCTGCAGTTCAAAATATTAACTAAGTTCCAATTCCTGCGCAACTTGGCATCCAGAATCTCAAATTGGGAGATTGAGGTGTAGCTACCAGTAACTTAAATCATTGTCTTTAGGGGAAGAGGAGAGTTGGTTGGATTATGTCATCACCTCCTCAATAACTTCAACCTTATTAAAAAGATACAAATCTTCCAATGACTGGTGTAAACAGAGCTCTCCCACTGTTCCTTTCCTAGCATAGTACAAAGGTGGATGTGTACATTCAAGATGTGTAGATATCTTTAGCAAAAAAATGTACAGTATAACACTAAGCATGTTTACTTGAAAGTAAATGCCAGTGAGTTCAATGTGGTTTACTCTCAGTACCGGTAAGTGTCTTTAGGATTGCAATCTTACATCTACTAATTTGTTCCTATTATTTTTCAACAGAAGATAAATTCAATTTCCCTCCAAGTCTGGAACCAGGTCACTTTGCATGTCCATATCAAAATCCCCACCCACCCCCCAGTTCTGGCAAAGCACATCAAACTGATTTGCATTTACAGTGGTACCTCGGGTTACAGACACTTCAGGTTACAGATGCTTCAGGTTACAGACTCCACTAACCCAGAAATAGTACCTTGGGTTAAGAACTTTGCTTCAGGATGAGAACAGAAATCGTGCTCCAGCAGCGCGGCAGCAGCGAGAGGCCCCATTAGCTAAAGTGGTACCTCAGGTTAAGAACAGTTTCAGGTTAAGAACGGACCTCCAGAACGAATTAAGTTCTTAACCTGAGGTACCACTGTATAGCAATAAATGAATGCTACTGCACAAATTCAGTGTATTATTTTAGGGAAATAAAATAAATAAATCTCAATCCTGCAATTCCAAGAGGATTCAATCCATGTGCACATACAATATGTAGAGATGCGTTTAGCAATGATAATCACTTAAACAACAGTGCTGAACACACCAGTACTGTGGGGTGCCCCTTGTCTTTCAAACTCTCTTTACTATTTCAGATTCAGATTCTGTTATATTCTCTGCTAGAAGCTTGACACAAATCATATGTCACTTTATCTTATTAGCTGAAGGGCTGTACTGCCACAGATTATTTTTGCATGTTCTTTCATTTACTCTTTAAAACCAAAAGGGAGTTGTCTAAGACTTTAGGCAATGCAGAAGGCAGTGCCAGGCAGTCATCATCCCTAAAACCTCTTCTAAGCACATGTTTATTCTATTGATTTTATTTATCTCTTTGTAGATATCTACAAAGATATGATTTGTTCAGAAAGCTGCTATTCTGGATGATATCTATGTATGGGAATTCAGTCACTCCATTTGCCATAGAAGCCTATTTGTTCAGATTTCCAACAGACTGAACTATGCAAACTATAGTGTGCATTGCAAATGTTGGCTTGAATTGTTCTGTCAACTAAAAGAGAACACCCAATCCATAGTATTCTTCTAGAAACATTAGGTGTGTGGCTGCCTACCTTAAATAAGGATATTTTCCTGGTAAACGGTTTCTGCTGCTTTCCACACAAAAATGAATATGGCTTTGCCTACTGATATAATAATAATAATTTAATATTTATACCCCGCCCAAGCCAGAATACCTATGACATGTATTACCCACTCATTTGTTCCCGTTCTGCTATTTGAATATCCAACAAAGACAAAGGAATGGTCTACCTCATCATTAGCCCTACTCACCACGAGCAACGTCTTCTTCTTAATGCTCCAATATTTTTGTTTAGATGACATGATATTAAATTTCCTTTTAAGAACCATAATTGTTCTATTTTTGAATAACCTGGACAGCATGTCCATGCTGTGGTCAGTTCTTATCTAAATTGTTGAGATCTCCACATTTATGGCTTTTGCTCCTGCATGTCTTCCCTCTTAATTATTATTATTATTATTATTCGTATTATTATTATTCGTATTATTATTATTATTATTATTATTATTATTATTATTATTATTATCTCTGTCCGCATACCATGCCTCACATCTCTCTTTATTTCCCCCCTGCACTCTTTCAACATCCCAACAAGATTACCTGCTATTGGTGTGCTTTTTATTCCACTGTGGATCTTGCCATGACACTTTCAGTGACTGTATCATACCCCCTCTCCTTTTCATCAAGTCACTTCCTTCCCTCCTCAAGACTAGCTTCATCACTACGTGTTTCTAGAAACAGTTTAACCTTGTACTCCAAATTCTTCCTTATCTCATTTCTAGTTCTCTGTGAAACCATGACCTCTCCATGTATCCCTGTCAGCCAGTTTAATATAGACCAGTGGTGTCCAAACTTTTTTCAAAGAGGGCCAGATTTGATGAAGTGAAGGGCCGTGGGGGCCGACCAAAGTTGTTGACCCTTTTTTTAGGATTAAAGTTGTTGAGGTTTTTTTAGGATTTTACCCCAGGTAAAATCCGGGCCGGATTCGGCCCACGAAACGGACTTTGGACATGCCTGATGTAGACTATAAGCGCTCTGAGAAGGGACTGTATCAGCACTGCTAACTAAATATTAAATCAATCAGAGCTGGGACAAGTCTATTTTTTCTTCGATTAGTTTTCTATAATAGTTAGTTATGCAAAATTAATAAACAACAACGACAGACCTTTTGCCATATATATTAAGAGAGGCATTGCCTCCCATTGGCTGGATAGTGATACACCATGGAGAGAGCTGTGGAGCTATCATGGATTTTCTCTCCAGGGGAAAGGGGTTAGGAAAGCAACCCTGAAATAGGTCTGCTTCTACTGCTTGAAATGGTCTCCCCAGAGATCTGAACAACAGCCAACTTTCTAGCTGTACACAAGAAGCTGTCTAGGGAGGGAGGTTGTGAAATCTCCTTTGGGGCTTGAATATGCATCTGCTGGGGATTTCTCTGCTGTACAGAATATTAGGGCAGGGAGACTTAGATGGCACAATTTCTTTCACACACACACACACACACACACACACAGAGCAAACTATGTAACACTGCATATATCTCCACATACCTAATTTGCACAACTGTTCCTCCTTCCCCAGGAAAAGACTGCAACCTTGGCATATACGCACATGTACAGTAGGATCACAACTTGTGCTGATTTAACTTGTGCAATTGCACCCTTATGAGCCTGGTGGCTGGCCAGCTGATATCACACTAATTAAATGTATGCAAGTCAGAGAGTTCCTCGCCTTGCTTACCGGGCTCTGGGAAGGTCTCCTGTGGGTTCTGGAGGCCTTCACGAAATCTCGGAAGCCCCTGCAAGATCTCGTGCAGGCTTTGGAAGGTAAGATTGCTTGGGCTGGGGCAGTTCCAGGGGATTGTTTTGAATATACGCAATTTTGGAAAGTAAACCCTGAGCAAGACACGATCCTACTGTATGTGTCTACCACCACTTTACACATGAAGTCAGAAATTGGGGCTGCTCCTCTTATAACACTATCACACTGCTTTTCAACAGTGACAGTGGCAGGTACATTATAGACAGGGGTTCACCATCCCTCTGAAACAGGACTCCATCCTCCATTGGGAGCAAAGCATGTATAATCTTTTAACAGCTCAAATTGGGCTCATCTTCCTCAGTAGTTCAGTCCTCTGGAATGTTTGGAATTGTATCTGCTGACCTTGGTGACTGCAGAGCTAGAACAGCTGAAGAAAAAAGAGAGAGCTGCAGTGTAGCGCTCCTGCAGAAAAAGTGAGAGCTGCAATCCATGCCTCCACTTCTTGCAAAGCGAGTAAAGGCCTTAGAGGATCTCCTGCAGATCCAATCCAGCTCAGGGAGGCCAAACGTGCTTAAAATCTGTAAAAATGTTTCCCAAAGTATAAGATTCAAGATAAATGGACAACTGAAGTCCTTTGAACAAGGAGATGGCTGCCTCCAAAGAGATTTAAAAAATCAATATTATAAAAAATATAATGGAAATTGACTTGGAGGGGATAATAAGCATTATTCAGTCCAATTCAAATTAACACTGGGGTCACATATCAGTCTTACCTAAAGGGGATTATTTCTAGTCATGGGGGTCTCACTGGGAAGAACACAGCTGGGGAGAAGCAGTTTTCAGTGGAAGCATTCAGCAACTCCTTCCATCTCCCCATGTTGCCCTTTAAATTGTCCTCCCGCTCTCTGACTTCATAGGAAGCCAATGGACATCCGAATTTAATATACAGGGCTCCCACTGCCACCATCAGATTTTTCCTCTTCTTAAAACATTCAGCATGTAATATACACTCAGTTCAATGAATCTTTCTTCCTTCCAAGCTGAAAAGAGTTACAAGTGCAGCCAGAAAAGAAATGAAAACATTGAGGAAGCAGTGTGTATGTAATGGAGCATAGCACAAGTTTGCTCACCTTCTCTGGTGGGCGGCATTGTGGCTGGGCCTCGACCCCTGCAGTGATCTGGCTGGGGGTGGAGATTGATGCTCTCCTTGATGCTGTCTGGCCATGTTGCCGGTGCTAGGGCAGGGCCCAGCCCAGGGGTGGCCCCGTCGTCCAATCAGTGCCAGCAGGAGGCATGGCCGCAGGTAATTTAAACTGCGGTGTGGCCAGAGACCATCCTCTCACGCCCTTTGCCATGTAATGGGGCATAGCACAAAGTAACAACAGATCTATTCACCCCAAAACACACAAATTGTATGCAACCCCAAGTGGAACAGCTTGGAGCCCAGTTCCCCCCAACTTACCTGATTGTCCATTGTTGGGCAAACCCAAATTTACTCAACATCAAGATTGGTGTTGTTTGAGGGTAACATCATGCGGACTACACAAATTAAATGTGAAAGCAAACAGCTGCAAACACACAATAAACCTCAGTGTGGAAAAGCCCCATGTATCTGATTAGAGTAGCTCAAAAAAGTTTGTCCCAAAATAAATGAATTAGTCTTGAAGGAGCCATAGGACTCTTTCATGTTTCTCCTGCAACTAACATGACTACCACTCTTGCAATTAAAATCAATAGTACTTCCAAATTTTCTAAGTATAGTTAGGACTGAGCCAGGGGTGCCGACTTGCCCCCCACATTGAGGGGGCGCGGTCATGTGATGCGTCATGTGATGCCGCCCACAAGACCTGTGGAGGGTGATCTCCGCGCTTGCTCGTCCCAGCCACAGCCCAGGAGCCGGGGTACGGCTGGGATGAGTGATGCAAAGATTGCCCATGCTCGTCCCAGTCATGTGGAGTCTGGGTTGCTGGGCAGAGGCTGGGGCTGGGGCTGGGGGGGGTGCAGCCGCGGCAGTGTGGTGGTGGCAGCCCCCTCAATATTGGGGGAGCGCTGCCCCCTGCCCAAAAATATTGGGAGAGCTGAAGCCCCCTCCACCCCCTATACCCAGCACTGCTGGACTGAGCTGTTAAAATTGTATTGACATGACAGGCAACATCTAACAAGCAAGCATTATTTTGTTGCACTGTACCTTTCATGGACAATGTGAACTCTGCTTTCAACAAGAAACATTGTTATAGCTATAGACAACTGAATTAAATAAAAGGTCTCCACGAGTACAGTACTGCCTTCATTTCTTTCCTTATTTTTGGTGCAGAAAACTTACATTGCCTCTAGTCTTTGGTTTATTATTTATCAATCTTTAATTAGCATATTCTTGCAGATATTGAAATAAAAGAAAAATACACAGTGGTGTACCTAACATTCTCTGTTTCTCTTTGTATGGCAAGCAGCTACACAAGCAGACAGAACTGTTTGCTGAACATTAATTTTTGATTTTAGCAAAGGGGCAAGTTCACATGCCTACAAGTGAGGTTGCTTCTGAGCACAATTAATTATATAGTGGAAGAGCTCACCACAAGCACAAATCATAGAGTCAGCTGTGTAGATTCTTCTAATCTTCTTCACAGGACAAATAAATGATTTGCACCGATGCTGTAAAGATTTCATCCTATACCTGGCAAGAAGGGCAGAGTCACCCAGAATTAGGGTGGTACAGTGCGGTTAAGAAGACTGCAGTTGGACTCCTATTCTGCTCTGAAAATCACTGGGTGACTCTGGGCCCCTGGGCCAGCTTTTCTCACAGGATTCTTGTGAGGACAGAATGGGGGCAAACCCTCATTTATGTTTTCCCAAGTCCCTTGGGGAGAGGGTGGGACATAAATGCAAAGAATAAAATAAGTAAAAGGCAAGTTTAGTGTTGATGACTGTGCTCCAGGTCTACTCAATTGGTATTGGGGTGCTGCACAGAAAGGCCGACATCTTCCTTGCTCCCTAACAATTCTAAGATTGGGCAGCAGCAGAGAACACTGGTCTTCTGTCCCAAGGGAATCAAACATGCTCCTAATCTGCAATTGCCATCCTAAGATCTGAGTCTATACATTCTGGCACTACAACACCATTGTTTTTGCAGGCCAATTGCTACATTTCTATTAAAGAAGGAAAACAACATATGAATGTAAATTTTAATCAATAAATGACTAAAGGGTTTTTATTCTGCCAGCTTATTCATTGGGAGTTGACGAAGAGAATGTTGAAATGAACAATTCAACGAGTAAGCAGTTTTAATGCTTCCTCACTTTCCCAGCCTTGCTAGGTTAGCAAGAGTGATAGACAGTTTAACTCCCCCAGCACCCTTTTCTTCAGTGAACCATGCTTACACATGGCTACAAACTGGGCAGACTCCTGTATATCTTTTCATAGAGCACAGTACTCATCCCTGTATTCTCTTGGTGCCAATGGGGAATTTATTCCCCAAAGCAAATACTAGCTTTAGTAAAAGGATTGTCCTCAGGACTGAAGCAGAGGAGGAAAGCCTTAAATTCTCCCCTCCGCACCTGCTGGTGGAATTTGCATCTTTTAAAAACCTGCATTTTTGTTCTGCATTCAGAAATAACTCAGAATTTGGCAGTAGCAGCCTACATTAGGCATGCAGTTCCAGAGTCCTATGGAGTTAATTTGTTTACACAAAACACTGCAGAAGTGGGAATACCCCATACTTTATAGTGTCAGAAATTTGCTGATTTATTGGCTGTTAGGAGAGCTGGACCACCCATGAGGCAGGATGAGGCAGCCGCCTGAAGCAGCACCCCCTAAAGGGTGGCACACCCGTTCCACCGCCAAGGTGGAGGTGGAGGCATCTTCCACTGTAAGGAGCTAACCATATACATTTGAACCCCTTCCTACTTCCCCTTGCAATTTGTTGCCCCATTTTTAACCAATGACTCATCCCTCCATCAGAACTTGACTGTATCTTGTTCCTATGGAATGTTCCAATCTGCACTGTGCTGCTTCAGTCAACGTTTTATCTAAAGGTTATTGATGATGTTATTCTGTAAAATGTAGTATGGCATCCTCTCTCGCTCCTTGTTCTTTTGCTCTTACATGCAACATTGAGCTATGTGGGGCTTTAAAAGGGTCCCCCTATCCCTGACATTACTATTCAAATGCTATGAAGCTGTTGCTGACTCCATTGCACCAATGTTACAAAGTCACTGTTCCGTGCAAAGAAATGTCATTACCCAATTCACATGATTACACCATTTAAGGCATTTTGTATTCAGACAAGGAGAACAAGTTACAGGTAGGTAGCCGTGTTGGTCTGCCGTAGTCAAAACAAAATAAAAAATAAAATAATTCATTCCAGTAGCACCTTAGAGACCAACTACCGTAAGTTTGTTTTTGGTATGAGCTTTCGTGTGCCTGCACACTTCTTCAGATATGTGGCATCTGAAGAAGTGTGCATGCACACAAAAGCTCATACCAAAAACAAACTTAGTTGGTCTCTAAGGTGCTACTGGAAGGAATTTTTTTGTTTTGTTAAGGAAAACAAGGTGAGAGTTCCCAGAGAAAGCTAGTGTGATGCTTAAAAATAAAAAACACACTCACTTGCAATTTCATACTTGTTGTAGATTGTTTGAACTTCCTACTTAGGATTAGTGTACTCTTTTGGGGTTGTCTAGGGGTGCAGCTTGGCTTGTTAAAATAAGGGGCCTTTGGGCTTCCTGTGGATAGAGCTATATAATAATGCAGTACACTACTAGTCTTGCAACTTCCGTGGTAGCATCACACCCACACAGGCATTTCAAAGCCACCACTAAAATGCAGCACTCTTTTGCTGTGTGGGAGGTGACAGCTGTTTGACAGTAGTAGTTAAAGTAAACCAGAAGCCACTTAAAAGTTGTTGTGAGAAACATCTATATACACTTGAAATTTCAAGATAGCTCTTTTCCCCCTTGGGGGAAATGAAGGGTGCAGGGAGGGCTAAATGGAACTTGGATTCGAGCCAGGAAATCACGGACTGGATTTTATGTCCTATCCAAGTAGCATATGTACCCACAGCGGTGCAGCACCCCACAACACGGTCACAGTGTTGCTTCTGTGCTAATTGAGAAGCCATCTGCTGCCCAGGTATCAGTTCCAGTTCCCAGAGCACCAAGAACTGCACGGATCCCTGACTTTACATTGCTGAAGAAGAATTTTTAAAAAGAGTAAGACTTTTAGGACCAGCCCCAAAAACCATCTCCTGAAATAATGCCCTGAAAATCAAAAGGCACTGCTGTGCCATAAACGGTGATCTGATTTTTTATGCGTATGTCACAGTAACTTTTAATCTGATTTAAATAACACCAACTTTAACCCAAATTTATGATTTAGAATTGAATTTTTTATATCTCCAAATAGATGTAAAAGTGGTTTAGAAGAAACAAAATTGTTTCCAAATAAATTACTTTTGTAAAATCCTATAAGTCAATCTTCTTAATATTGTGCACTAAGAGGCAGGCTTGTGCTTACTGTGCATTTTCCAACCTCCATTTTCACCAACAAAAAATATACGATCCATGCTAGAGACTGGGTGGATAATAGATCCAAGCCATGTGACTAAGTTCTCTGTAGTTATTATAACCTCTAGCTATAAGCTCCCTACTATGCTCAGGATTATCAGATAAAGACGGTAAATTAATTGAGTACTCTCAGGTTCTGTACCTCTGGTCTGGACTCATGAAAGGGCCAACATTGCTCCATGGTGATTTTTGCAATGATCCATTAGATTCTAGCAGAACTGGAGGACTTCACATACATTTCCAATTAGATGTAAAGGGTATGACTACACCATCTTCCTAGGAAATCCACCATTTACAGTTCATGCTGAAACTGATTACCTATGAAAGCAGCATGACATCTTCCAGGTGCAAATCAAAGACTTTTTTTAAAATAAAATGATGGATGACTCATCTACTATCATATTTCCTTTAAACCTCAGAAACCCAAGACCACAATAAGCATTCGTAACCATTTCCATATTGCAGAACAGGAAAGAGATATCTGTGTGGTGATACAAGGCTTGGATACCTTAAGACCTTTCCCTACCTACATTCTTCTGCCCTTTCCCACAAGGACAAGGTCCATCAAGTCAACTCCAGGCTTCATGTATTCACTAGGCAAGGCCATTACTCCATCAACTCTTTGGCAATCAAATAATTATCATCAGGAACTATCCCAGCAAGTTGCAAAGCAATTCTGTCATTTCAGCTTGGTATCCAAACCACATGCAACCAAATCCAGAGCAGCTCCTTCTTACCCAGGCTTCATGCTTTTTTGTTCAGAAAATAGCAAATTATTAGCCCGTTGCTGTCACAGTGCTACTTTCCCAGGGACCCTCATCCTCTCACAGGCCAAGAAATCGCTTTGTTCCCTACAGTCTCGCCCAAAACCAAATTTTGGAGGAGCAAGAGGGAAACTACATAAGATCCCTTTATGCATTTGCTTTCCTATGAGAATAGTTGCTAATTTCCCCCATCAAACCAATCAAAACACGCACTGCCATTCATATCCTTATCAACCATATCCTTATCTATATTGAAACCAGCCACAGGAAATGCGCTGCTTTTCAACACTGTGTTAAAAATTAAATTAGGAGCCTTACCTCCACCAGATGAGGTGTTGGGTTGAATCCACACATGTTGCAGACCTGCTGCTTACAGGATGTACAGGTATTATAGTTGGAGGGTTCACCGGAGCCCACGTTGATCTCTGCTTTACAGAGGGGGCACAAGACCCTTGCTTTCGGCACTTCCTTTGGCTTAATTACTTGTTCTGCTTTTGCTTGCTTTGCAGCCGGGACAGTTCCAGCCTTACCCTGCATTCCAGGTGTGGTGCCTGGGGCTTTAGGACCAGCTTCTTTGCTGGCATCGCTGAAGACAATTTTCGGAGGCACTTTGCCAGGGGACTGCTGACTTGGTGGGGTGGCCTCTGGCTGGACAGACATGAGTGTGCTTGCCTGGGTCAAGAGGGAAGCCCCAAATCCAAAGAGTTTACCAGTGAGGCCCTCTTGCGGCTGCTCTTGCGCCCCAGCACTGGGGGCAGGGGCCGGAGTCTTAGCTGGAGAGTCTCCCACAGTCTTTCTCTGATCAGTGGACGAAGGCTTTGCTTGCTGATGCTGAGGGGAAGACCTCACCACTTCCTGAGGAGCAGCAGGTTTTGGCTGGGCTTGGCTGGGCGGTTCCCTCTGGGCTGAAGCTGGGGGTGGTTTGGGGGTCTCAGGCTGCACGACACCAGCACTTGGCCTGGGGCCTGGCTGCATAGTTCCTGGTTGTTTCTCTGGTCCTGGTGCCACATGGGGCAGTGGCTGTTTGGCTGGGGAATGGGAAGGGGAAAGTGCCGGGGAATGTAGCTGCTGCTGGCTTTTGGAACGGGGCGCAGTGGTCATGTCCATCCCCAAAGCTCTCTGCATCTGGCAATTTAAACATAACCATTCTTGCACCTAGAAGACAAAAGCAAAGAAAAGCCCATAAGGATACATGCACAGCTCGGTCATCAGACAGCTAGACTGGCAACATGAGAACACAGAACCTTTGTCCCTTGTTGAATGTTGCTTTTCTACCCAATGAACAAAACAGTCTCAGTACATGTCTATAAACTCTTTCCCCAGAAAGATATTTTGCTACTCAATAAACATCAGGGGTCCATCTGTCAATTATTTATTTTCTTTCAAGACCTCCAGTGAAATCTCTGTCTCTAATACATCCAGCATAAATTTGTCTCTATGACCTAGTTCATATCTGATGAAGACCTCGGCCTAAGCATCCGAGGAGAATGTGGGACTGAGGAGCATGTAGGTCCCCCAACATCACCACAGCCATGGCACATTGTTTGTGTGAACATTTTAAAGCTGGTATAATCAGGCAAATGGCAGTGGCAACGTAGCTGGCCTCCATCTGGTGTTATCAGTTCAAGCAGTGGCGGAGGAAGCCGCTTGGGCGCCTGGGGCGCACCGCCCATAGGGGCGAGGCTCACCGCGGGGCCTCCAGAGTCTGCCTGCCTCCTCCCACTCAGCCCCCCTACAGCTGGGGGGAGGCAGCAGGCAGACCGTTTGGGCAGCTCGGAGCCTGCGTGTGCCCAGGAGAGATGTGTGGCTCACACACACACGCTGCAGACCCCGCAGTGAGTGCCGCCCGGCATTTTGTCACCCCCCTCAATGGTGACACCCAGGGCAGACCACCCCCACCGGACCCCCTTCCTCCGCCCCTGAGTTCAAGCATGAACACAGCCTAAGTAGGAGTGCAACAGCCCTGTGTGCTGCCAAGGAGGCCACCTACAAGTATGAGTGAGACTTAGTTTAGTGGCACTGTTCAGCTCAGTATTCTCCAATGCACTGGCTTATGTGGGGAAACTTGTTCAGCGAATGGCCAACCCTGGCAGCGGCACGTGCAAATCATGTAGTACTATGTATACCCAGACAACATGACTTGCACACTGCTGCCAGGTTGGTCATTGACTGAAAAGATTAAGCTTTACTACACTCTACAACCTTTCAAAGCTCTGGAAAGCAAGCACAGCAGCATCTCAGAGGCAAGATGGAAAGGTTCAGCCTTCCTCACCAGACATATATGGTTGACTGAAAGCAAGACACATTTTCACTCAATACATGTGAAACCCCTAGATACAAAATGAAAACTGTGACATGCCTTGGCTAAGTACTAACAAATGAAACATTCTCCCCATGAGAGAGATACCCAGTGACACAATAATATCTGAATCAAGTTAATTAAAGAGGCTTTATGGGAGCTGCAAATCTTTTGATTCTTTGAATCCCCAGGACACCATGTGACTGTACAAATATTAATATATAACACACTGTTGGATAATCACTGTTCATAAACTGGAGAATTTCTTAGGCAAGCAATTGCAGTCCTAAAAAGCTGCACAGTCAAGAAAGGTTTACAATAAATGAAAATAATAGCTGAGAATTTCAGGGCAAGGCTGAGACAGTTAGGGCGGCAGCAATGCATATAGTTGCTCTTCTAACCCAAGAAGCCCAAAGCATGTATGAAATCCCACCATTTCAATCCTACCCTCCCAATCTCCCTGAACTCTTACTGCTTGCCGCTGGTCCCAAACTATTTCCAAACTGAGGATCCTCAGCCCATGATTAAGTACCAGTTCATCTTCTGGGGCAAAAGTGCTGAAGGAGTCACACATTTGGCCCTGGCAGTTCTAGAACTGTTGAAATGCTACTGCTGAGACGAAGACTTCAAGGGGTGTAAGCAGGACAGTCTTTGCAACTGATCACTCCGAAAGAAATTGATTCTACTTTTGCATTTAACCTTGGGAACTTGCACTTTTGGTTCTTTACCCACAGACCTAATGCTATGTGAATCAGAGCAGAATGCACAGCCATTTTAGTTTCAACATTTCATAGCTTTAAAAGGCTGTAAGCAGACTTTTCAAAAATGAGGAGGTGAGGTGAAACCTTTCTCACCATTGAGAAAACAAACAAACCAATAAGGCAGTAGCAGAGTCAGGAACAAAAAAGACTGCCATTTTCATTCACCTGCCAGAGACACTTATTCGACAACACCAGTTTGAAAATGGGTGAAGAGATACACAAAATAGCTACAATTACAGATATCCTTCACCTCCTACATATTTTTTCAAAATCAACTATTACAAAAATGCAGTGCTGCATTAATAAAATGGTTCATCAGTAGTGAAAAGGCCACTGCCCAGTAGGAGAGCAATGCTTTGTATGCAGAATGGTCCTGAGTTCAATCTTCAGTTAAAGATATCAAATAGCAATGCTCAAAAACACCACCGCCTGAGACTCTAAAATGTTGTCTGAAAAAACAGACAATGTTATGCAATACGAACCAATGCCTCAGTGAAAACCCGCTTTGTATGTGCCAGTGAATTATGTGTGCAGATTGTATTAATTTTGCCTGCTTTCTGGGACAATTGCTTCTTGTGTTCCTTTTACACTGGTAGAAAAATCACAACAATAAAAATAGGTTGCCTAAGGAAGAGAGAGAGAGAAGTAGAGCTGGAGGAAATACTTCATAATCAAGCAAAACAGCTTCTGCCTTGATATATGCAAAAGGAGAAAGCTAAATTCCTGTGATTTTCAATACACAACCAACCACATCTGTGTGTCAAAAGCATCTGCAATGCAACTGGTAGCTATATACCAATCTGTGAAATAGCACACTTATCAGAGATGCTTCCAGTGACACTGACGCAGCAGTTAGTAATTGCTTTACTTAGCAGGAAAGCTGAAAAGGCTGCACTAAGACAGCAGCATTAGGTGAGATTGAACTAGATGTTCCAGCTCAAAATGTTGTCATCTGTGCAAGCAACACCCCACCCAACTGTACCTGACAACTGCCCAGTTTGTCTACATTTGAAAAGGAAACTACCGGTAGAGATGGATTGGAGAATTTGGTGCAAAAAGACTGGAGAGGAAAGGGGTAACTACCCCTATTCACCTGCTGCATCTCCATTCAAACTTTACTGATCACAAACTGACTAACAAGGCTGTATTAAATGCAACTGTCTGTGATGTGTTGTTTACCTTGAGAAAAAAAATAAAAATACTGGCCCCTCAACCCACCCCCTGCAAGCCTATTAACTTCATTCATTCTTCATTCTATTGATTTAATATCTTAAAATGGCACAACTGCAATGAACACAATACAGACATCTTTTGCATGACTGGGAACTCACCCCTATAAATGTTTACTTGAAAGGATCATTGAGTTCAACAGGACTTACTGCCAGGTCAGTATACATTAAGACTGCAACCTAAACCAGTCTTTAAAACATAATCAAGGCTATGAATTTCTGTGCAACCCCATTTGTAGTCCAAAGATGAGAAACTGTGTGACTTATGAAAAAATGCAGGAATTGTCCAATAAATTAAGTCACAATTTACAAAAGAAAACTACCCACAGAAAATCATACCTACTAACCAGTGCTTTTTTTCTTTAAAAAAATGTTTAAGGGTACTCTCATTTTCCTACTCCTATTGAAATACTGCCCCTTAATGAGGTCAAACTTAGATTCACAAAATGTTTAGGGGTATAGGTACCCCTGTGTATCCCCAGGAAAAAAGCACTGCTACTAACCATGATATACAGTTGTATGTAAGAGGGTTCCATAACTCTAAAAGCAGAAATAAACCCATCCTAGTCCCGGTGAGTTTGAAAGTCCTGCTTCCTGCTGCAGCTTCCCCAGCCGATAATCACTAACCAACAGAAATCAATTTTATAGGGGCTGAACTTTTACAGGGGGAACTTCCAGAAAACAGAGCTAATAAAGAATGCCCCCCACCTACACACACACATTCACAAACTAGACAGCACAACACCTCTGTTATCTGAGAGCAGGTCTTCCAATCAAGACACTGAGCTGTCAATTATAACAGGCAAAACATTCCTCCAGCAACCCAGCCCAAGGCAAAAGGACAACCCTTCCAGTTCATTAAGAAATATTTCTTGTGTGATTTGATGCCTCACTAGATCCCATTTAGATGTTCTTTGTCCTTTGGCTCCTGGAAAAGGCCTGAGCACGTGTGTGCATACAGGTCTTTCTTCCCTGCTTTGCAAGCAAGCAATGTAGGAAAGTTTGCCCACAGTGAATGTAGATATTTTATCTGCAGTTCTAGGCTTCTTTCCCTTTGCTGTCTGCAACCAACACAGCACACCTTCAACATCAGCCCTCTCAATCAAGGCAACAGCATTTAGGGTGCTTTTTGGTGCTGTGCTGAAAAGGGCCATGGGACAGGCACGTGAATAAACAAGAAGCCTCAGGGCCCTGGCTAGTCACTCTTTGTCTTTCTCAGAATTAAAATAGCAACTTGAGAGGGAGGAGGGTGGCCTGAAGGCAACAAGGATCACTGGTGCTCAAAATTGTTTTCATTCACTGGTAACTTAGGCCTGAAGCAGAAGCAAACACATAAAGACATTGGATTTTTGTACAGGAGGGGAGGGAGGGAGTTTAGCTGGAGGGTACAATACTGATGCCTTACACAATAGATATTATACTGTACTAGAAAGAGCAAACCGCTCTGAGTAAACAGAATTACATTTTATAACGTTAGCGCATGTTGGCATCAAGACATTCACACAAAACAGTGTTAGTCTGTGTGGGTCCACATATTTACACACACCCCCCCCCCAAGCTGAAGGCCGCAACACAAGTCTCTTCAGGGCATCCTTCTACAAACAATGCTGCTACTTCTAAGCGTACAGGCAAAACGTCCTCTGGGCTACTGCAGTTCAATGCACTGACAGAGACTGCTTTGCAGCTCCTTCCTGAAAACTGAATGCATCTTAGAATTTGAACTCGTTGCCCTACATGGGCACACTATTGTTTTCATTTTACTGTACTTCTCCACATAGGGCTGTATACATTAACACAGCTATTATCAGGCTAGTGAGAGCTGGAGTCTAACCATTAACTGATTTTGTTAAAATTAAAATTAAATATTGCCCCTCAACTAAGAATCACAGGAGAGTTTACAGCAGGGGTAGGCAACCTAAGGCCCGGGGGCCAGATGCGGCCCAATCGCCTTCTCAATCTGGCCCGCGGACGGTCCGGGAATCAGTGTGTTTTTACATGAGTAGAATGTGTGCTTTTATTTTAAATGCATCTCTGGGTTATTTGTGGGGCATAGGAATTCGTTCATCCCCCCCCAAAAAAATATATAGTCCGGCCCCCCACATGGTCTGAGGGATGGTGGACCAGCCCACGGCTGAAAAAGGTTGCTGACCCCCTGGTTTACAGTATAAAAATGCAAAAATACACAACGTAATAACGAATAAAACAATAACCGCCCCCCCATACACATTATTAACACAAAAAGCACACATTGTAAAACACCTCTCAATTTTCACAGGCAAGCTAAAGGTTGTGGCTTGGGAGCAGACCAGAGGGAAGACCTAGCTTCAGTTCAGCACTGGGACCACAGTATCCCTTTAACGGGATCCTGGGGGCGGTGCTTTGCCCTGATGCCCGAAAAGGGGCTGGTGGGCTATAGCTCCCCAAAATGGTGATCTTGGGAGTGGGGCCATCCTGATTTGATGTACGTGATAGGGTGACTCTTAACCTTGGTTAACCCTGTCAAGCATCTATCAGCAATTGGGCTGGTTGATGTTAGGATACACACTCAATGCTGATGTCAAAACCTGCTAACATCTGTAATCAATAAAGTTGTGGCCTGTAAAATCCCAATACTGTTGTCTTGTGTTTTGTTGCAACTAATATCATAACTGCCCTGTCCCACCCACATCTCCACTAGGCCTGGCCAGCAAAACATTTCTAGGGCTGAAGCTTCCAGTTTACAGATTATCTCTTCCTCACGCTCGTTTACCATATAGAGTTCTTCCAGTTATAAATTCAGGGATAATTATTCCCTTGCAGGGACGTCCAACTCCCAATAGACTGTGATCTACTCACAGTATAAAAAACTGGCAGTGATCTACCCATTGTCGTAAAAAGACTGGCAGTGATCTACCCAAAGTTGTTGAGATTTTTTTAGGAAGCCAAAGTTGTGGAGCTTTTTTAGGAAAGGCTAAGTTGTTAAGCTTTTTTGGGAAAGGCAAAGTTTTGGAGCTTTTCTTAGTAATCCAACATTGGGTGTTATTTTTGATTTTTTTGTAAGGAGATCGCTGAGGGGCCAGAGGTCAACCAGGATCTACCAGGAACACCCTGCGATCTACCAGTAGATCACGATCTACCTGTTGGGCATGCCTGCCTTAGAGCATTGTTTTCAGCTTTGAAATTTTGTTGGAAGGCTACAGGTAAAGTTCATAACATTGTCTATTGTTTGGCTGTAGCTTGCTATTTATTTTATTAAGTTTCCCTCCTTGTATGAACAGAATTAAAGAAATTAAGCTTGAACCCCTTTACCTCCCAAGACTAAGATGAGTAACTTCTAGTTTGACAAGTAATTTAACATTGGCTTTCTGCCACAGCAATGCAAATGTGCAGAGAGAAGCGCTGTGGTCTAAACCACTGAGCCTAGGGCTTGGCGATCAGAAGGTTGGCTGTTTCAATCCCTGCGATGTGGTGAGCTCCCGTTGCTTGGTCCCTGTTCCTGCCAACCTAGCAGTTCGAATGCACGTCAAAGTGCAAATAAATAAATAGGTACCGCTGCAGCGGGAAGGTAAACGGCTTCCTAACCCAAAACCAGTCAGAAATCCAAGAAGGATGCCATAGCCAATGGTATCAAAGGCCAGCAAAACCAATAGGGATGCAATCTCTTTGTCTGGCTCCTGGTAGAGGTCTTCCACCAAAGTAATGCTGATTTGGTCGCAAGCTAGGCCTGAATCAGATTGGAAAAGATCTAAATAATGTATAATCAATATCATTAAATTTATTTATTGCTTTCCAAATTGTTCAGGCCTATAAAGGCTGATTGTTAGGTTAGCTTTACCTAAGCAGAATTTGTGCTGACTTATAATAAATCAGATTTTAAGTAAGGTAAAAATCACAATGATGCAGGCATCCAAATCTGTATCTTGACTAACAGGTGCTTTGTGTACACACTATACTTTTAAAGCAAATTTAAAGCACATTTCCCCTCTCAAAGAATTATGGGCACTGTGATTTGTTAAAGGTTGCTGGGAATTGTAACTCTGTGAGGGGTAAACTACAGCCCTCAGAATTCTTTGAGGGGGGAAATGTGCTTTGAAGGTATACTGTGCATGCAGCCATTCTTTATATACAATACAACCAAGCCGTACACCCGTTCCCCCCAAGATCGAAACCTACATATGTTTAAGTAACATGAGAACTGGGTCTAAAAAGATTATGTCAGGGAAAACCTATTAATTTGTGTACCAGCTGCCTCACTTGGGCAAGCTGCTTTAGTAAACCCAGGAGTGCCACCATTTTCAGCCTCCTGCAGAGCTTCTTAATGCACTCTGTGTGACATTTTCAAGGATTACAGCCAGCTACTGTGTAGTGGAAATTATTGTATCATATGGACAAACCACACAGCACCTTCTTGTTAAGAATGATTCCTCTCCCAATAAGCACATGATAATATGCAAACAAAACTGCAAGGTGGACAAAGACATTGCCTACATCTGCTACCTGTGTCTATCCTCATTCTCGCCCTCTTTAAAAAGGCTTCCCTCAGGTAATATATTTTTAAAATCCTGATTCTTTCTGCAAGGTTGAATTATGTACAGCGACAAGAACTTCTGCTTTATCAGGACAGTGTTTCTACTAGCTGCCTGGTAGTGACTATTAAATTGGAAGAGCTCTGTAGCTGACTATGATGCAGAGGCCAGAACCGTGACTGATGCAAGCAGTGTCTGCGCCACTCTGATAAGAACATTAGATGTTCCTGAATAATCTCGTCTTTGCTCAACATTAAAGCTGGTATGTTTACTGTTTCTGGCTTGTATATGAGAGAGAGAGAGAGAGAGAGAGAGAGAGAGAGAGAGAGAGAGAGAGAGAGAGAGAGAGAATACCATTCATCATATCCATTAGAAGTGAAGGAATTGCCAACAAACAGGGTAGGATAACATTTCTTTCTACTATCCACTGTGCTTCTCTCTGCACATTTGCATTGCTGTGGCAGAAAGCCAATGGTAAATTACTTGTCAAACTAGAAGTTACTCATCTTAGTCTTGGGAGGTGAAGGGGTTCAAGCTTAATTTCTTTAATTCTGTTTATACAAGGAGAGAAACTTCAGCTTGGGCTTACTTAAAATACCCGTTCCATGACCCAAGGTGATGGACACACTCTAAAACCAGAAAGAGGCATCCTTTGAAAATGCACCAGAAATTGGAAGAAAAAAGATGCACTATTATTAATTCCCCATAGCAGCAGCAAGGCACTAGCAGATTATGCCTCCTCATTGCAGCATTTCTAACTGAGATGCCTATAAAGGATAAAAGTTTTGTTTTCTGGAAGCACAGAGTGCAAGGACTTAAACAATCAATTTTATTAGATGACCCCAAGTTTTAGTCTTTTGGCAGAGGGAGAAATCTGCTCCCAATCAACTTTATTCACACTGTCTCCCCCCCAACCCCAAACAGCCTCAACCAAACACATTAGCCTTTCGTCAGAAACAAGGTGCTCTTTTTATGATGGGGCAGAGAGATCTGCACTCAGTATTTATTTATTTGTCATTTATTATTAAAGATTTATTCCGCTCTCTTCAAGTATCAGGGCATCTTAACATAAAATATTAAAAACAATATGAAGTAAATAATACATAAAATATGTTAAAAATAGCAAATCTATAAAAGCAACATAAAATATAATCCAAGCAAAAGAGATCTCCAGGAAAATAAAAGGTCTCTGCCTGGTGACAGAAAGACATCAGAGTGGGTGCCAGGTGATCTTCTAGGAGTGTGTTCCAAAGCCAGGGCTCCACCACTGAAAACGCCCACTATCCAGCAGTGACCCACCAGAGCCCAAATGGCCAAGGCTCATGTGGAGATAGACAATCGTTCACAGTATACAGCCACTCCATGTAATTGTATATTCAGAAAGGATGGCAATTATAGGAGATTTAGAACTCTTGGGGGATGCAGTAGGGAGAAAAAGACCAATGAACAGAGCAAGGGCCATCCATGCACATAGGGATGACTCTACAAAGCACTTCAAATGCCATAGTTACTTTGTTTCATCGCTGTGGTCTAAACCACAGAGCGTAGGGCTTGCCGATCAGAAGGTCGGTGGTTCGAATCCCCGCGAAGGGGTGAGCTCCTGTTGCTCGGTCCCTGCTCCTGCCAACCTAGCAGTTTGAAAGCACGTCAAAGTGCAAGTAGATAAATAGGTACCGCTCCAGCGGGAAGGTAAACGGCGTATCTGTGCGCTGCTCTGGGTCGCCAGAAGCCACTTAATCATGCTGGCCACATGACCCGGAAGCTGTATGCCGGCTCCCTCGGCCAATAAAGAGAGATGAACGCCGCAACCCCAGAGTCGTCCGCGACTGGACCTAACAGTCCAGGGGTCCCTTTACCTTTAATACAGTCTTATCCATTTACAACCTCTTGTTGCTGCACAAGAATTATCATGCTGGTTAATGAAAGTAGGAATGCGAACCGTGCCATCTTCATGCCTTAGCACTGCACTTGTCTGAGTTTTTACATTACATATACAGTATTGCTTTATTTAAGCCTTCTATGCCCATCTAAACAAAGACTAACAACAGCAGTGAAAGAGTTGATTCAGCTTGCAAGATCACCTCATATATGCCCACTTGACCGCTTTGATCTGTGTAACTGGCATTGTTACAGATGCCACATAATACTCATTCTGTGCTTGTAAGAAATTGAAATTGATTTTGAGAGTAGCTTATTAAGCTTATTGTGGATTTTAACTATTTTTGAATGTTTTAAATAGCTGTTTTAACTGATAATTTTATTTCTTTTTTCGTAATAAACTTAAATGCAATACAATCAAGTGGTATATAAATCTTGTGAAATATGTAACATATATAAATAAATAAGATGAATACACTGGTTTCATATGGAAATTTGTAGTACAAACCTACATCCTTTAGGCTATTTTTGATTCAAAATAGTCACAGGACCTATAAAAGTGACATTTCAAAATCAAAGCTAATTTTTTTTGTTTTTATAGTCCACTTAACACAGCAGCTCCTTTGAAATAAAGGCAAATGTTTCAGACATGACTAGTGAATACAACTGGAAATGTCATCTGTTTTAGTCTAAGATGCCTAATATAATTCCCGATTTTCTGTTCTCTTATAGCTTTGCTCATTAACACAACTACTTCTGCTGGCTCAACATGCTTAATCTCTGCCTATTTTTTTGAAAGCTTGAAGAAAAACAGCTCAGTTTCTCAGACAAGAAGTAAGGAAAATAAATAGTTCTCTAGTTCTCTTAATGCAATGCCAGAGATGCTTTTAAATGAGTCTAGTGCCCTGGACATGGAGTCACAGAATAAGACAACTGCCTCTACCTGTAGAATGTATTAATATCTCATTCCTCCTTATTGAAAATATGCTAAGAGTAATAGCTTAACCGAGACTGAATAATGATTTTCAGTGAGGATTCTGGGGAACAAGCTACACATACATACAAGTGCATGTAACAATACTTCAGCAGCTGCTTCTTGTAATGAAAAGCGATTCTGGAAAAGGGTTTTTTTCTTATATCCCAATAAAAAATTACTGTATATTCTTGCATATAAGACTACTTTTTAACCCAGGAAAATCTTCTCAAAAGTCGTGGGTCGTCTTATACACCGGGTCGTATTTCTTATACGGCGAGTATATCCCAAACTCTATATTTTAACTGGAAACGTTGGGGGTCGTCTTATACACCCAGTCATCTTATACGCCGGAATATACGGTATTTACAACGATCAGACTACTTCCTCCTTTCAGGTTGCTGGAACCAATATGTCTTAATGAGCCATTAGATACCCTACCAGGCTTTGCCCCTCAAATGTTTTCAGCCAAGATGGGTCAGGGCTGGCACACAAGTGGTAGCCATGTATCTCCACATAATGTGGAGTGGGGGAACAAATGCATTGTCTAACTAGTTCCCCACCATACATTATTCTGCTGCCACTCCCCACTGGAGTTAATTTCCCCACTATGGGGCTCCAGAATGCTGGAGTTTTGTTATGTACATTTTCATGCAATGTGCCCTTTGGAGTATTTTCTTTCTTTCCCAGTGTTTTAAATGAAACCTTTCAGGTTACAAACTGTCAAGATCTGCAAAAGCAAAACAAACAAATCACTGGAGAGCTAAAGTATGTTGGGGGGAAACAAGGAACCTTATCCAGGATTTGAGAATATGTACTGCAAATGACATGCCCAAAATATAGTAAGCTTTCTTTGCATTTGTAGAAATCAAATTTCATTTCTTAGTATTTTAAGTTATATTGCAGTATGCATCTGGAGCTCTTTTTTTGCACCTCAGAACACTAGAAATACTGGACGGTGGATTTAAAGTGCAAGCAGCTATTTGCAGATCCAGCTATGTATATAGGTTTGCCTTGCAGAAACTCTGATTCACACCATTCTATACCAATGTACTTAGTTTGCAGAGGTGCAATGACTAGAGTGTCTAAATGGTGAGCAGATATATATATCACTGGCTCACCTGTGAATCCGTCGCTATGGAGTCATACTTAAAACAGGTGAACATATTGTGGCTTCTCAGTTAAAGCCACCTAGGTTTCAGCCCATACCGAGTGTGCATGCACGGCATTCTGTACGGAGTACGCACACATGGGATGACACACATGCGCAGTCCGTACGGGCTGCGCCGCCCCGGGTGCTGGAGAGGGTTCCTCCACCACTGCTGCTGATACAAATATGAATAACTGGCTTTGCTTTTACAGTGGACGCTCAGGTTGCAAATGTGATCCGTGCGGGAGGCACGTTCACAACCCGCAGTGTTTGCAACTCACAGCGCCGCTTCTGTGCATGCGCAAAGTGTGATTTAGTGCTTCTGCGCATGCGCGAGCACCGAAACCAGGAAGTAACCCGTTCCGGTACTTCCGGGTTTGGCGCGGTACGCAACCTGAAGCGCCTGTAACCAGAGGTATGACTGTAATTATAAACAACTGAGATAATTTTAATGGCAGATATCACAAATGCATGCTTCAACAGTTGCCTGAGACCATGCATTTGGAATCTTGGCACATCTGGCTATCCTTGTTCAAGGCTCTTCACGCTGCCCTTGGCAAAGCAGCAATTGCGAAGACGAAAGCATGCTGTTTTTAATACATCCAAAGTTGTTGCCTTTGCTACCTGTTGCTTTAATTACTTTTCACCCCCATGTTCCTTCTCCCACACAGAAAGCCACACGCCTACATCCTTTGAAGAAAGCATAATGTTTCAATCCGAAACGCCCATGCTGTTTATCATACCTCTTAAACGTTGCAGAACTCCTGCTTAGTCTTGCTCACTCCTTATATCGGAGGCAGAACATGTGGATGACACAATCTTAAAGAGGACTGTCGGTAGAACTAATTGCCTTATTCGTTGTGAATAATGTATCCAACACATTTTTATTAGCACTTGCTTCATCTTTTTGTTTAGCTAAAACACTCTTTTCATTATTCTTCCCTACTCTGTAAATGAGATGAGGGAACCAGAGCAGGAGAGGAAGGAGCAATTGGAACTGTTTGCACATAAAGCAACTTTAGATGTTATCAAAGGTTCTGAACAATTGTACACTGTGTTAGTGGGGATAACTTGTTATTTCTCTTTAATAGAATGACAACAGAATCCTATACTTCTCTATTTAGAAATCAGTCCTGCTCTGCTGAAACTTACTGCCAAGTATCTGGGTGTATGGCATTGCAGTCAGAGAAATGAAGTTGAGAAATATGCCATTATGTAAAAGGCTTGTTAGCCCGCAGTTCCTTCTCAATAAAAGAGATGATGAAAATGAGGGGACAGGAAATAAATACCGAATTAGAGAAGACTTAAAAGAACAGGTATATTTAGAAGTTAGATACTGCAGCAGTTATAAAAAGAAAGCCAGATGCTTATTTATTTCTTGAATAAAAGAGTAAGAAGATGAAAACGCAACAAGATGAAATTTCAATTAGTGGATATTGCCCTCTGGAATTCAACGCAGCAAGGGAAAAGAGTTTAGTATAACTTACAAAACCATTAACAAACATTTACAGACTGGTTTATAGTTTATAATTACAGCACCGGTAAGGCAAACTATGTCTTATCAAGATGGTGTGAATGTGAGCTCCTGCAGAGGAACTCACTTCAACTTTGCTCATCCTGACCTTTTTTTACTGCCATGCTGAACTAAGCCAAGGTTTGGCTTAATGTGTTGTCCACACCCAGGCTCATGGTAGCCTCCTCATTACCCATGGACAGCAGCCAAGAAAAAACTTTTAACAAAATGTTTGATAAAAGATGTAAAGAGGGTATAATCAATTTGAAGCAGGGTAGGGCATTATCAAGGTAAGCTTAGGCCATAAACCAATGATGGCCAAACTTGGCCCTCCAGCTGTTTTGGGACTACAATTGCCATCATCCCTGACCACTGGTCCTGTTAGCTAGGGATGATGGGAGTTGTAGACCCAAAAAAGCTGGAGGGCCAAGTTTGGCCATCACTGCCATAAACCATGCTTTTTAAGGGGATAAAATTCTGCCCACATATATAACATTCTCCTTTGCTGCATCATGTTGGAGTAGGTTAATTCTGAATATAAACAAAAAATAATCACTGGCCAAAGGTCAAATCAAGAGGACAGTAGTTTGGATCTAAGTTGCTCTTCCATTCACACAAGCCCCCAGTGCCGTCTTAAGCATATCCAGCGCCGTGGGGCAAAGATCCCTCCGGTACCCCCCTGGCAACTTCAAAACAAGGGAGGGGGCAGTAGAAAATGTCCTTTGCCTCCCCCACCGCCCTAATCCCCGGAGTGGTGGTGGCGATCAAGCAGGAAAATGTGCTGGCGGACATGCTCTCTGGTTTCGGGGCGCCTGAGAAGGCAGCCCGGGAAGGCTGCGCGCCACCTTTCGCCAGGAGGAGGACAATGACTGGGAGTAGGGCCATCTTTAGCAGATGCGCGCAGCTTCCATCCCAAGTCTCTGTGGGGATCGCTCTCCTCCTGAGGAGGCTTGGGAAGGAAGCTGCACGCCCGCCAGCCATATAGTTGGCGGGGCGCAGCTGGCGGGCATGCAGGGAAAGGGGAGGCTGCAGGCAAAGCCGCGCAGCTCTCCCACTCGCTAGGGCGCCCCTGAGAGGCCAGCGCCCTGGCGCAACGAACCACTAGCACCAATGGGAAAGACGGCTCTGCAAGCCCCACCCCCATGACATCCTTTGCTGAGAGTTCCCTAACCCCCAGCAGCAGATTTCTGTGGAGCACAATGTGCTACAAAGCGAAGCGGGAGGCAGAAAAGCTATTTTGTAAAAGTGAATGCTATTCCATTTACAGAAGGAAAGAGATGTTCCAAACCCATATGAATGAATAAAGAGTTATACAACAGCACTTTCAGTTGCATAAAAACCTCTCATAGCTGCAGTCAACTGCTGTAACACAGAGAAGCACAAAAACCCGACCTAACATCAAAGTTAATGTTTAATCCTTGAAACAAATTTTAACAATCATGTTTCAGATTATTTTTATTATTATTTTAATCACGCAAAAAGTGATCTGAAATCAATTTTATAAGAAATTCAGAAAAAATATGCAACTATAGGAATATATGGTTAAAAAAAACAGGTTCATTCATACTGTTGTTTAATGTGGACAGTAAGCTTCCTAAACCTCCATTAATTCTCCATTGTCCATATGACAGTCTCCCTCTGGACAATGGATAATTAATGAAGGTACAGAAAGTTGAGTATCCATATTAAACAACAGTATGGGTGGCACCCCTGTTTCTTCCGCTGTTGATGTGGTTTTTATGACTATATGTGCTGCTTTTGGATTTCTCCCCCAATTTTATTGTATTTTCATTCCAAACCAGCTTACATTTGATTTTATTATAGAAAAACAGGATAGAAATGTTCAGATAAATTTTAAAAGCCCTCTTTATACTGAACCAAAAATGTCACTTTTTGTTCTCTTCCTTTTTTACATTCTGTGGCTGCATCTAAGGCTGATGTTTCATTCACGAACTAGTATGGCTAGCTATAGAATCATAGAGTTGGAAGGGTCCCGGGGGTCATCTAGTCCAACCCCCTGTAATGCAGGAATCTCAACTAAATCCTCCATGACAGGTGGCCATCCAACCTCTGCATAAAAAACTCCAAGGAAGGACAGTCCACCACCACTCAGGGGAGTCTGTTCCACTGTCAGCTCTTACTGTCAGAAAGTTCTTCCTGATATTTAGTCAGAATCTCCTTTCCTGTAACTTGAACCCATTGGTTCGGGTCCTAGCCTCAACTGAACAGATATAAGAGTTGGCAGCATTCTTCTCAAAACTAAAATAATTAAACCTGACATTATTTAAAAAAAATGATGCTACCATAGTTGGGAAAACAGATTCTACCTGCGTTCAGAATGAGCAATAGCTTGATTAATCAACTATCTAAGCACAGAGCAATGGAAGAAAATATGGCTCCTCTCATGCAAAGAAAAATTAAATGCCAAGTGGGTGTAAATACCTTGAAGATTGCACTTAATTTGTAGTTCCCTAAATTATCAACATTCCAAGTAGCAAAGTAATGTCAAAGGATGTTCACAACCTTGCTAACACTCCTAAGCAAATCCATGCTCAAGCATCATGATTAATTATCAGACATTGGAGAACCTGGTAAACACAGCACTTAAAGCATGCACTTGTGGAACAGTTTAAATCAACTCATAATACTCCCATGGATGCAAAGAAGTTTGCTAAACTGTGTTTAACACAGACTGGAATACAGAATCTGAGCTATTCAAACAAGCAGTGAATCAAGTTTGGGAAGGATCCCAATAATTTTCTAGTCCTATCATCAGCGGAAAAAGTAGAGTAAGATTTATCAAAACTAATCTCCTCTTCAAAGAGACTATTTGTTTTAGACGGAGCTTATCCCACCCACCCACCTACCCTTGAAAACCACCCATTTTAATTATTTCTCCCATGGCAGGGGAGAAATAATTTTTAAAACCTTATGCCCCATGTTTGGATACTGATCTCGATTGGGGGCTCTATGCTGGCAACTTATGTTTTAAAACCCTGCATTTAGGGGCACCGTTGTCTGTTTGGCCATGAGATGGTTCTAGTTTGGCCCTTAGATGGTTCCAAAAGCATCTAGGAAACTTGTTCTTTCAAAACAAAATAAAATAAAAAAAATTCCTTCCAGTAGCACCTTAGAGACCAACTAAGTTTGTTCTTGGTATGAGCTTTCGTGTGCATGCACACTTCTTCAGATACCTGAAGAAAAAAAGATACCTGAAGAAAAAAAGTGTGCATGCACACGAAAGCTCATACCAAGAACAAACTTAGTTGGTCTCTAAGGTGCTACTGGAAGGAATTTTTTTTATTTTATTTTGTTTTGACTATGACAGACCAACACGGCTATCTACCTTTAACTTGTTCTTTCAATTAACCACCTAACTGAAGCAAAGTTGCCACAAAAAACTATGCATCTAACCCTGTGGATTGTAGCAGTGGATAACAACTATTCTTTATCATCTTTATGGTCACCTTTTAAGGATTTGAAAATGGATTGTTATCAAGTAGTCATTTATCTGCCTTTTCTCACAGCCTAAATAGTCTTGATCCCTTAATGTTTCAAAATCTTTTCCACACTGCCATTTTCTTTGGCTTGTTAGCATGCTTCTTAAATTGGACGTGTTAATCCAGTGTGGCCTAATCAATGGTAAATTTTACAATTACTCCTTGTCACTTCTGCAAACTCATTCTGCAAATGTATAAACTAACTCACAGGAAAGGCTCGTACTTTAGTTAGAATTATTTTCACCAGAAGACTGAAGATGAGGGGGCAAAGGAAATACAAATTATGGTATTAGAACCACACTAGAGCCTTTTTGGGGAGAAACAAGGTAGAATACAAACCTTCTGCACTCAAGAATCTCGATCAACAGGTGTGTATTTTTAAAAGTATATTATAATAAAAGAGATCCAAACTGACTTTATAAAAGCATAAATGGGATCATCAAGTATAACAATGCATAAACGATTCAGAGAAGACAAAATGCATTTTATATACTGCACTGGTTATTATGGTCCCATCAACACTACACATTTAAAGCACTACTATACCACTTTGAAAAACCATGACTTCCCCCAAATAATCCTGGGAACTGTAGTTACTGTAGTTCAGAGAGTTGTTAGGAGATCCTTCTTCCCCTCACAGAGCTACAATTCCCAGAGTTCCCAAGGGAGAGAGATTGGTTGTTAAAACCACTATTGAGAACTGCAGCTTTCCAAGGGGAATAGGGGTCTTCTAATGATTCTCAGCACCCCTAATAAGCAGTGGTATGGTACTGCTTTAAACATATAGTGCAGATGATGCCTTAAGTAGATAAGCAAATGAAATCTGTTGAGATATATGTTGAGGGAGGCGGGGGACTAATTCTGTAAATTAGCAACTTTGTTTTATCCACCTAAATGTCCACTGAAATCTAAAAAGTAAAAGAGCCTACAGATTATCTCCACTACAAAAAAGGCAACAAGAAATTCAAGCACCAAAGCTTTTGTCCTGTCAGTCAATCAGAAAGCTAAAGGAATGATAGCACTACTAACGTTCAACAAATGACGTTTAGGAAAAAAGAATTTCCTGAAAATAGCCTTCTGGCTTAACACCAAGTCATTCATTTGCAAAGGCGAGAATTATAAGAGGCATCCGAAGAAGATTTGCCCCAAATACATTATATAACAGAAACCACGGAAATATATTACTGTTCAGAAAATGATTTCTCCTTCATTGTTAGCCCTTGCATTCTGTCCCTGGATATTAACAGTTAATATTCTTCCACCTTGTAAAGTGACTGAGTAGTACGGTTGCCATGTGTCCTCTTTTTCCAGGACACGTCATCTTTTTCTGAGGTAAAATACCTGTCCAGGTGGATTTTTTAAATTTGCCAACATGTCTCTGGCTATACTTTCTGGATGAGACATAGACATAACTGGTGGCTGAAGACTTGCTCTTCTCTTCTCCTGCCCCCTTTAGCAATGTATCACAGCTTCTATAGCCTACATATAGAAGGGGTATTTAAAATGAGAGTCGTCATAGCATCCTCTTTTTTTGCTCTTCAAAGTATCGCAACTCTACAGAGTAGTAAACCAGAAGAGACCATTGTTAATAGATCCACCCCCCACCCCACCCCACGTGACTCTGTGTGTGTGTGTGAAAATTGCATTCATAACAATATATTGTCTCTGGTTTGCCCTATAAATTACTTTGCGGCTTTAGAACTACAATAATAAACACATGTGCTGACATGATGTCAGTTCAACATCCCTACAGTGCTGATGCCTTTTTAGCATGTGGGGTGTTTTTTTTTGGGGGGGGGGGTTATTGGGTTGTTGTTTTTATTTTGATTATGTATTTTTTGGTTTAATTCTGCGAACCGCTCTGAGACCTGCAAGTACATATTTGTTCAACAAACAAACAAACAAACAGGTTTGAAGCCTTTTATGATAAAGGCAGCTAACATACTTATTTGCTTGTACAGTCAAAATATGGAATCAGAGGCCTGCTCGGTGTGGCTGCTCAAAACATACTCTGTGGCATCAACACTTCACACGATAAACAATAATCAAGCCCTTCAAATTGATCTCTTTCAAATTCACAAGCATCATATCCCACAATTAGGATTACTTCTTTATCTAAAATAGTCACTCATATAGTTCACCAGCCTGGATTTGCTGGGTTTCTTTTTTGCTAATTTTCATTTAAATGGGCGAACCTGTGATTCTCCAGAGGTTGCTGCAGCAACTCTCATCAGCCTCAATGAGAAAGCCCAATGGTCAGAATCTGGAGGGCCAGAGATTTTTCACCCCTGATATAAATCCTCCTAAATAACAAAGAAAGGAAGCAGAAGTTTTCCAAGCTGATTTGTTTTGTGACTTGCTACCGGTAGAACAAAAAGTAAAATGGGCAAATTATGAAATATGCTGACAAATACCGTACTTTTCCGTGTATAAAACTAGGTTTTTTCTTTAAAAATGATGCAAAAAATGGGGGCGTCTTATACATGGGTAATGCATAGGGTGGATGTTTGATTGGTTGCTGCCGCGGCTGTTAATAGCTATTGTGCGTGTTATTGGTTGCTGCGTCAATGGGTGGTGTTGATTTGCTGACACTGCGGCAATTGGGCGGGCAATTGGCAGCTTCTGCCGGCAAGGGGACAGATGGGAGGTGGATTTTGTGAGACGTGCGGGTGAGCAACCCCCCCCCCAAAAGTTCAACAACTCTGGGGAGCCCTCCGCAAAAAAGCTCAACAACTCAGGGCTATTCTCCACAAAAAGTACTCAACAACTCTGTGCCATCTCCCTCCATTCTCTTAAATTTGAATCCCCCAAAAGAGGGGGCTTTCTTATACATGGGGGCGTCTTATAGACGGAAAAGTACTATGTCATTTGAATTTATAGATCCATTTGTGTATTCCCAACCTTTCCATACTATTTAATACTATTCAGAAAAGTCAGTTTCATTTATCTAAATGGAAAAGCATAATGAACATTCATTGCAAAATATATTTCACATAAAGTACTCAGGCAAATATGCATTAACAAAATCGGGACATAATTCAAGCGCAGCTGCTGTACAAACTCCATTAATTTCAAACTCCATTGAAATAAATGGAGGTTGAGCAGTAACAGTGGTTAGGGTAATGCATCTTTAATTATATGTAAATAATTTTGAAATGAAAAAGGGCAGATAGCAAAACGTTGCAACAAATAATTCATCCAGTTTAAATCACAAATGAAAGGCTGTGAGATGAAGGATAATGCATTATGTTATCTCCCTGCTTGAGAGATGCTCAAGTGAGTTAACATTATATAAGGAACTTGTATAACTAGAGAATCTTGTTAGCTGGGCTATCGTACTCATGTCCAGACCAGTGGGGCGTGGGGGCAAACCATACTGAACTAGTTTAACAAAATGGCGTACTCCACCCTGCCTCGATCGACTTCCCTTACATTCTCTGCCCACTCTATTATCCCTTGCACCTATTGAAGGATTCAAAGCAATGCAATGATTTGCTCTGTGGGCTTCACACAATAATATATCAAGGAAATACACCTATGTTTGTGTGACTGCTCTTCATATGTTTAGGTATGTTTTAATTAAATAGCAGCCACAGAGGCAATCAAGACAATGTGAAGAGTGGGTCCCTCCTTCCCCATGTCAAAGCCCACTGCCCTCAAAAACCTGCTATTTGGCACAGGAGATGCTAGATTTGTTGGAAGTGCAGCAAAGGGGTTAACTACCCACACACTTCCTGCATGCCGTAGTTTTAATACTTGTGGCCTCTCTCCTATCACACTATTTAGCAAAATAATAATATAAAAATGATGGTGCAGTTTATTTATATGCTGCTTTTCAATGCAAATGCCCGCCAAGCAGTGAGCAGCATATTAACGTAGTACATGCAACAGAGTACAATAAAATACCATATATCAATCAGCAAGCAAAACCATCTAACAACAAAAGCACCACATTGATTTAATAAATAATTATGATGATAAGGGTCAGAGGAGAACCTCCCCAGACTAGAAAATTAAAGGGCACTCTCACCAACCCTATATCCTATTCCACACATTTAGGCGCTAGAGACCTGAACAAAGAGAAATACTTAATTGGTTTTAAAGTATAGAAGAGTAAGAAGTACCCCAGTTTAAGAGCACCCTAACTTAATCTTATCAGATTTAAGCGGTCAGAATTAAGGAACATGAATTACAATCATGCCGTTCACATACTGTCTAGCTTGGCCCAAAGTCTGGTTATGCAACCCTGATGTATTTTTCATACAAATCAAAGGACTGGTGTCCAGGGAATGTGGCCAAGAACTGTTAGGGAGCTGCTGCAGTTGTTTAGCCTGTTTGCAAGCTGAAGACAAGTCTTTTGACTGCCACATACCCAACAATGAGAAAATCAAAGGTATTTCAGGGGAGGTTTGTCAACACGAGAGATTGTAACCGATTTTCCCCAGTACCAAATATTGCAGAATGAATGCTAAGAAAATGTGATATCACTGCAGCAGAAGAGATAACCTCAGAAAGGATCTATGGATCCCTCACCATGAATAAGTAACAACTCCAGATTTATTTCACAATAAAACATCATTTGAAGCCACTCTCTAAAAATGTCACATCAGAGGACCAAATCTGGACAACCATAACATCTGAGCTCTTCAGATGCTTAGTTTTATTCCCCATTCTACTCAACAGCCAATGGAAAGATCCTCTTGCGGTGGTTCTGAATTTCACAACCATCAAGCCTCAAAGCTATCTGAGCCCCATTCACACAAAAAAGTGTGTATATCAGGCTTCATGCAAGTGTTAGCAATCTTTAGCTATCTTTAACTCCAACTTGTAATAAAGCCTGTTGACTGAAGCAAAACTGTATCACTTTTTCTCCCTTCCCTTTCATACTTTCACTCTTTCCTTTAATCTTATTGCAAAAGGTAGAAAAAGATTCACCGTAAGAAAACTTTAAAAGATATTCAAGAATAGTATCAGATGAAAGAGCTAAAATGTGTTGGTTGACAGAATTCTTTTAGAAAAGTTGGTTTCAGTTTAGCCAGGTGTACACAACCAAGCTCTCAACAAAATTGCATGTGCACCTATTCTCTATTTGGTGACATGACATTACTACAAGCACTATAGTTCCCAGGTCCTCTAAACCATTTTCACCCCACCTTCATCACATACACGTATCACTCAAGTGTTTCAGAAATCAATAATTATCCCCAAAGGTTGAATTCCAAACTCCCTTTTCATATCACACAGTTTAAGGAGTCCCTCACCTGAGTTATGACATATTAACAGAAATCAAGTAATAATGCCCCATAAATTGATCAAAATGTTCAGTTTATGTATTACCTCAGTCAGGTGAGGGTTGGGGTTGAATCCACATTGGTTGCAGACCTTGTTGTGACACTGTGTACAGGTGTTGAAGTTTGGCTGGTTGGGAGAGGAGGTGAGTTCTGTTGTCTTGCATATAGGACAGAGTGTGCTGCTAGGAAGGGGTGCAATTTGTGGGACAGAATAAGGTGAGGTAGGGGTGCTGCCTCGATCCGGTGACACAGACGGTGAACGCCCTGTTCTCTGGCTCCTGCTGTCCACTTGGAGTGTCCTCCTCGGCCCATCAGCCTGTTGGGGGGTCTGCCCATGGCTCCTCATCTCTCTTGTGCTTTCGCTGGTCTGAGCAGCCGGTTTTGGGGATGGGGAAGCTGCTCTCTGTCCAAAGGAGGGGTCCGATTGATCTGGTCTTCTTGGTGTGCTGAAACGCATTAAATGCAGATGTCAACCAGGTTGCAGAGAATCGAGGTAAGATAATAGACAAAACAGCCTTGGCTATTTCCTCAGGATATACTTTGAAATGCATTTGAGAATCTCCAAGATTCAAAGTTAAAGGCAAGAAAATAAGTGTAAACAGATGTTTAGAGAAAATGATTGCCATCTTTACCTCCACCAATTTCTTAAAACCACAAGACATGGATATTTCTTCAAGATGCAATCTAACAAGTTGTAAATACAAGATTCAATTGTATTTAAAGTCAGAACAGCTAGAAACTTGTCCTTTCTTTCCCCCAAAGGCTATAATCTGAAAGGGGTGGGGCTATATGTCAAGTGAGCAGTGCATATGGACTTGGAGGGTGAGGCATACATTTTTATACAAATAAAAATAAAGAAAAAATAGAACCAACAGAAATCAGGCATACTCAGTTCCAACTGGATATATTCTCACTACTGGAGAAGGCTGTATGGTCATTTGCAATACCACTCTCAAGTCTTCATGCAGCTAGAAGAAACAAATCCCATCCACTTATGCTGTTTCTATGATAGAGGATAGGTAGATAATTCAACTGCTACATGGCATTATAAAAAGCAGTTTTTCTATTTTGCCAAAAATGGAAAGGCATTTAAAATAGACTTCAGGAGCTGCTGCTTGTTCTCTATTCTAACTTAAAAATAGGTCAGCCGACTGCAAGAACATCTCTTCTTTAGCACACAAGCATCTATATACATTGTCATTCATTCCGGCTTCCCTTATTAAGGAATATTCCAAACCAGAATATCTAAATTCACCCATCCTCTTCCCAGTTTCTAGGGCAGGATCAAACATAGTCCTGGTCTTTTGGGAATTTAACCTTCCAAGGTTCACCAGGATATTATATTGTAATTTCATATTCTCTCATGTCTGAGTAATATTTATAAACTCCCTATCATACACTGACTGAAAACTCTGCACTATTCATTCAGTGCTCAGTCCTGTAGATCAAATGTGTTGGCTTTGTCCCAAATACTTTTTTGAATTCCTGTGTAACCAGAACTACATCAAAAACAGAAATAAATAATGCAGTAATATGTGTGTGCCAAAAAACATTTTGTTGCAACTGGTTTTGAACATACTTTCCATAATCCCATCATAAGAGTGTGATGGCCGCAAGGGAAGGTGACTTTCTTAGCTGAAACACATTTACCCATCCTCAGGCTCAATCATTCTTTCATTTAAATATACTTTGAATTTTGATACATTTCAAGTTACATCTGAGTCATCTGCCGTTTCCCTCTAGTCAGCTCCCCATTGCACTGGTAAGCATCTGAGCATGGTTTGACAAGATAATGTGGGTGTTTCCCATGTAAGCATTAGCGGTTTTGATCAAGAGGAAGCAGGATAGGAGCGGGAAATGTTTGTTATCTGGACAACTCATATGTTGCCCAAAAGATACGTGAACCAACTACAGGAACATCAGCCACCATTGGAACTGTAATGTTTGAACCAGGCTTGATCTTCTCTGAGTCAAGTAAATATCGAGTCAATCCCAAATGTGATGTATCCAATGACTCATGCCTGGGTGCTCTCTCTTATCCATGGTTAGAGGACAAGTAAGGAAAGGAGCAAAACTACATGGCTACTCAGCATATTTTAAGATACCTACAGAGAAATCAAAGTAAAACCTTGCAAAAACACCACAATGACACACACACCCCAGCTTTGTTCACCAGTTGTACAGGAAGTTGCCACTGCCTATGGATTCCTGCCAGGCATACTTATAGTAAAACAAGCTACTGTCCATGTTGCATGTTCCTGCAGTATAATTTGTTTTTCTGTAGGGAAGCTATTATCAGAGTAGGAATATCACCTTATCCAACCCACAGATATGCAGTGGTTTGTGTCCAAAGGCACAAATATATTATTTGCTCCTAGCATAGATTTGGCATTGACAAGGCCAAAGTCTTCATGAATGTTTAATAAACACTATAAATCTTTAGAATACATCAATGTCACTGTTTCATACTGTTCAAGTAGATTGCTCTAATGCATGCATGCTGTTCCGACCATACAATTCCTTGTGACTCTCACAGCAGAACTACACATTGTAAGAAACATAAGAAAAGGCAGCCTCATGTCTTCCCTGATAATCTGAAGGATCGTTCACAAAGTCTTCCGAGTGATAGTGGCTGGCAGGAGGGCAGAGTAGCAGCACACTGCCATCCTCACAGCAGCGGTGTCACTGCCGCTTACAGGAAGGCTCAGTGGTGGGGTAGAGGCAGAGGGCCTTTTTGGTAGTGACACCTGCCCTATGGAACTCCCTCCCAGCAGATGTCAAACAGACATACAGCTATGTGATTTTTAAAAGACATCTGAAGGCAGCCCTATTCAGAGAAGTTTTTAGTGTGTGATGTTGTGTTTTTACTACTATTTGTTGGGAAAAGCCCAAAGTGGCTGGGGCAACCCAGTCAGATAGATATAGATATAGATAATAAATAATAATAATTAATTAGGAACTGTTGATGAAAATGACAAGTTATCTTTTAAAATTGTTTGTGTGGTGTATGTGTGTGCTTGTGCAAAAGATGTTAGAACATATGCTAACCCTCTGTTTTATTATGTTGTAAAATGGTTTCTCATAATGGAAAACACTTTCCTTGCTTTTGCTCCTCTTCATGTAAGCATAAGGCAGTATGAAGAAATGTTTCCTGTCTGGAGGTAGTTAGCCGTCATTTTCAAATCACTAATTAATTAAACCAGTACATATCTGAAGTCAGCTCAATACTTTATCCATTCCAAATCTATTCAAATACGGTATATATTTGTTTAGCTGACCAAACCGGTCTGATGGTGACAGAGCTGTCACTTAAAATGGAAGCTCTGGGTCATGTTATTCCCCTGCATGTCGTAAGAACGTAAGACCTATCTGTTCCAGCATTCTGTTCCCATGGTGGCCCACCAGCAAGACATGAAGGCAACAGCCTCTTCTGACTGCGATCCCCAGCCACTGATATTCAGAGACATATTGTCTCTGATACTGGAGATAGTATATAGGCATCATGACCAGCAACAGCCTTATCCTGCATGAATTTGTCTAAACTCCTTTTAAACTCTCCAAGTTGATGGCTATTGTTTAATTCTGTGATAGAAAATTCCATGGTTTTAACTATGCAAGTCAAGAAGTACTTTCTGATTAATTCAGCTTAAATGGATTGCCTGTTTCTAGTATTTTGACAGAGGGAGAAAAGCTTCTCTCTAGCCACTTTCAAAGTGAATCTATCACAGCTCAGAACATATTCGTTATAACACTTGTAGCGGGTGCCATTTTAAGACACTATTTTTGCTATTTTAATTGATCCTTAATTATCACTAAAATATTTTTATGTCTATGAGAGAGGCATAGCACTATAACTGCACAATGCTACAATATTATTGTAGTATAGTTATATCACTACTGGATTATGTTGCTATAGAACGATATCTCTTTCATTAAAAAAAAAAAACCTGATAAAGGGTAATAAATCCCTTGCCTCAGACAAGAATTTCAGCTTGCCTAATAGAAGGGCTGGTCCTGATGAGAAGTATCTGTACATACTTGTGCTTCTAAACCAGTTCAAAAAGCAATTTAACAAGTACAGTACTTTCGTACATTCCACTTTCCAAATCAAAACCCTGCCCTTTTTAAAGGACAAGAGGAGCGCCAAAGGCATCTATACTTGTGGAGACGACACTATTGTTCTTTTCTTCTAGAAAAAGTCAGGCTTTCTGGGGTCTGAGTAAAGACGGAAGAACCAGGGGGGCAATAGATGTCAGTGATTGGGAGATGACATCATGTGCATGTCCATAAAAAATGTGTGAAAGAAGCATGTCCCTGCAGACTACAACTAAAATGATCTGGGGGCTGGCATAACTTTTATGTGAGGAAACATTTTGTGTTTTTTAGCTCTGAAAAATATAAGCAAAGGGAAGGACATGATAGTATATGAAATTATTGGTATGTTGAAAGTAATGTGCTTTATTATCAAAAGCACATTAACATTCAAATCTGAACAAAAAAGTGCAACATAAATTAATGAACTCAAAATAAAAATTGGCCCATCACTTGCAAGAAATTCAAAGTTACAATTTATGTATGTTTACTCTACTAAATTCAAGGAGGGATTACACCCCAAATCAGAGTCGTCTTTCCCATAGGGCTTAGTGGTGCGTTGCACCAGGGCGCCAGCCTCTCAGGGGCGCCCCAGCGAGTGGAGGAGCTGCATGGGTTTGTTGACGACCTCCCCTTTCCCTGCACGCCCACCAGCTGTGCCCCGTCAACCATTTGGCTGGCGGGCATGCAGCTTGCCTCCCAAGCCTCTGCGGGAGGAGAGCGATCCCCGCAGAGGCTTAGGATGGAAGCTGAGCCCCGCCAACTATACGGCTGGTGCGCATGCAGCTTCTCTCCCAAGCCTTTGCGGGGATTGCTCACCCACAGCGGCATGGGGGAGAGTTGCCCCCCCATGGCTGGCAGTGCGCACCTTCGCCCCCCCATCCGTTGTAATTTGGGGGCGCTGGGCGGATATTTGCAGAATAAAGACGGCCCTGCCCCAAATGTATACTGAATTGCACCTTAAAAGAATAATTTGTTGGGGGAAAATTCCCTCTTGCCATTTAAGAGTCACACAGGTAGTAGGGGAACACTTCCATATTCCACCTTAAACATTAATGCTTCCTCCAGTTTGGCCTATCTAACCCTTATATATTTTAAATATTAAACTGAAATTTGGATTAAATTATGTTCTTATTAGAAGTGTTCATGCAACCACTGAATGGTTCTAATACACTGAAGAGAAACACTTTAAAGTCTTGATTACTTATCTTCAGTTTGCCAACTATCATTAAGAAGGTAATGTAGTGCTTCTTCTCAACAAGGGTATTGTTCAGATTTAATTATATGACACCAGCTACTATAGATCCACCACACTTAATTCAAGAGTGCGCCAAAACTGCATTTCTAAAAGCATTTCAGTATTGGCACAAACTGTGAATTGGCACGAACTGTATTATCTCAAGGGGTTACACCGATTTAAAATCAGTTTTATTATATAAAAATGGGGAAATGTTTTGTGTGGAAACCAAGTTTCAAAGGGACCTCATCATACCCAGATGTTCTGAACACAGCAGAGCATGAAAGGGAAGCAAAATGGAACAACAGCTCTGAGGGGAAGCTCTCTGAAGACTGTCCAGAAGTAATAGTTGCAATATAAGCCAGAAGTGACAAGGGCAACGAAGCTGAGCTTCATGGGAATGCTCTAGCAGGAAGGTATGCCTCAAAGCAGGGGATAAAAGACCATGCAAAAGGACACAAGAGGATTGCAAAAGAGGAACTCTGTTCTTCCATAAGCCAACTTTTAGGACTCAATATATCAGGATGTCAGCAAAGTTCTCTGACCTCTGGCTCAAAAATAAACATCTGAGGCCTTGTTAAAACAAACACCTCAAAAGAAAGGCAAACTTTACTACCCTAGACATTATCATCCAGCTAGGATTAAAATCCAAGCTGAGTAAGAGATTCACGCACATCCCTGCCAGTCCTTGTGGTCCCTGGAAGCCCCCACAAATGGCCTCAACTCTCCCAAAGCACTCCTCCTTCCATCTACTGCATTCACCTTTCAAGCAGTGATAGGAGCAGGGCGATGGTGCATGGGGAGCGGAGACTTATTTCCCTCTTTCCCTCCCTCCAAGGCCCATGGGAGAAGTACATCTCCCATGATCCCCTGGGATTTGGCACCAGCACACTGCTACCCACCATGTTAGAGCAACAGAAAAGGGGGGAAACTGACACCTCTCCCCAGGCACGCCACCACTGCTGCTATTGCAGTATGTTAGTGAGTGGTTTGGGAAGGTTTGGGAAGGTTTTCTGAAGATTTTGGATAATGTTCAAGGTAATTCAAAGTGAGCTTGCAAGAGCTCTAGTGGAGCTCACCACACATACTGAGGTGAATAGGACAAGCCTGGACTCTTCAAAGAGTTTGGGGGAATAAGCATGACATATTTCAAAATTATTTCATCGCATTTCTAGGAATCGTGATCATGATAACTTATTATCAAGAGTGCTTACCATGAACTAAGCACTTTACGAGGAACATAAATTCACAACAATCCAACCCGGCAGGATTACTATCTAATAACAAGGCTTAAAAATATTTCAAACTCTTAAAGCACCAATATTAAGTTTCTAGGTGCCTGGATGATTAGGTATCTGGGATTTCTTCCAGCCTTAATTATATGTATCTAGTCATAGGCATAAAAATATGCACAAAAAAATATGGAAGCAGAAATAGGAAAGAATATATTAGTTAATTACTAATCACTTGATTTCAAGACTGGTTACACAACAAAATAAGTGTTAAGCAAAGGGTGTACTAATCTATATGCCAGCACAATGTCACAACCCATAACATTTCAACAGCATAGCAGGAAACGTGCTCTGGAACTTTAAACAAATTTGCCTGTGAAAATGTTTGGGACTGAGATTTAAATAATTCAGGCTGCAATGCTGCACTCACTTACCTGGAAGTAATTTCCATTGAACTCATTTGGACGTATTTCTAGTCAACATATATAGAATTGTGCTGTCAAGACCTTAAAAATCAACATAAAACTGAATTCACTGAAGTATAAGAAGAACACCAAACTAGGTTTTCCCGATGACAGTAGAGACTGTCCTAGATGACTCAGGGACTAATTAAAATTAATGCAACTTAAGCCTACAGCTTCAATTTACTGGAGCTACATGGCTGCAGCTGAAAACAGCAGCCCTGCATCTCTACCTCCTCTCATAATTTGTCAAACAAAAACACAGGATGTGATGCCATGACTCCCCAAGTTTCCCCATCTCCACTCTACTCTACTGGCTGCAGCTTGCAGAACACTCATTGTCCACAAACGTGCTCACATTTTGATAAGCATATGAGCAATGCTTGACAGAGCATTTGTGATTCCTATCCCAGCTCAAAATGAAATATGGTTGTCTTTGGTCCAGTGCGGGCTTCTGAAGAAATTTCGACACATAAAGAAGTCTCATTTTCAAAGCACCTCCATGTGAGAAGAGAAGGGTCAGACTACATAGGAAGCTGCCTTATAGACCATCTAAGACCAGTCGCCCATCTAACTTAGCTTTACACTTTCTGGCAGAAGTTTTACTCCAGAGTTTTAAACAGGATCTTATTCAGCCTTCCCTGGAGATGCCAGAAACTGAAGCTTGGCCATTGATAGCAGATCAGCCTGGATAGTTCAGTTTGTTAGAGTGTGGACCTTCCACATGAAAAACAAGCACTTTGCTGCTAAGCTACTGTAGTACCAAAACTTCTGGATCATTACCGTAGTCATGCCAGCTGGTTTGTTTATTCCAAGCTACTCCCCTGACCTGCTGGGCAGAGGAGAGGAGGAGACACAAAGTTGCATTTTTTTTTTTGTAGTATCCATGCATTTCCAGTAATATGTCCAAAATTACCTGTGCCATAAAAGATCGTCAAATAATATATTACCCCTTTTCAGGTAGTTCCTGTCTTGAAGGCACTGTCTTGAAACGTGCTGATTCACAAGTAAATATAGCATTTATAGTAATTTATAGTGTAGGTTGGTATACTTAACTACATATTATTTATTAAATCTATAACAATATTCTATTCTTTTAGGAAATGATACACAACACATCTAATAAATAGCTTAACTCTTTGCATACAATTTACATCAAGCTGCATTAAGGCATTTGTTTGAAATCAGTTTCAAGAAAGAATGAAGTGTGGGTTTCCTCCTCTCGAACATAATTTCTGTTTACCTTCCAGACCTTCCAAACAGAAGCATTTACTTGCAGGTCAACTAGCAATGCAGCCATTGCTAGTTATCACTGGGTGGAACAGTATTTTTCCATAAAATTGAAAGCAAGTCTTCATGATTCTAAGCCTGCTGAAGTTATGGACAACCAGACGGGTGAATGCAAATAGGCCTTCTCATCTGCATCCAAAGATATATCCAGACAATCCAAATAGTTTGCATGAGTCTTGCAATGCAAGGGTGATTGCATATCCAGATGTACATCCCCAGCAGCAATGTGTGGAAAAGGCTGCTTATATGTGCTGATAACTCTTGATGGATTGAAGCACATGTTTGTTGTCTGATTGGTAGACAGAGCTATAAATATTCATCAACTGAAAACTGGGGGAATTGCAGCATTTAAATAGTTAGAGGGCATAAAATGCGAATGAAAAACATTTCGGTGGGCTCAGTGACTGGTCTTGGCAAGATACAATTTGGCATCTTCTTAAGCTAGGAGAAAGGTCCCAACAGATCTGAAGTTCTGTCAGTCCCTGGGCTCACAGCATCAAACTAATTTTCTATTGTGTCACATTTCTAATGCTTGTTCTAATGCTTGTTTCGCAAGGAGGCAAATATTTTACCCATGCTTCATTGTTTACAGAGGACAGTAATATTTAACTCAATGTACCTGATACTGAGTCACATGCCAGGTTTAAAAAAAAATCAGAAGCGATGCATATTATTATTGTTGTTGTTGTTGTTGTTGTTGTTGTTGTTAAAATAAAATAAAAACTTTCCCTCCTTTTTTAAAAACCAAGAGCATGATTCATCCTGTCCCATCACCAGAACCCTCAAGAACAGTTTATGGGTAAAGGTAAAGGGACCCCTGACCATTAGGTCCAGTCGCGGACGACTCTGGGGTTGCGGCGCTCATCTCGCTTTATTGGCCGAAGGAGCCAGCGGGTGTACAGCTTCCAGGTCATGTGGCCAGCATGACTAAGCCATTTCTGGCGAACCAGAGCAGCACACGGAAACACCGTTTACCTTCCCGCTGCAGCGGTACCTATTTATCTACTTGCACTGCATGCTTTCGAACTGCTAGGTGGGCAGGAGCTGGGACCGAGCAACGGGAGCTCACCCCGTTGCGGGGATTCGAACCGCCAACCTTCTGATCGGCAAGCCCTAGGCTCTGTGGTTTAACCCACAGCGCCACCCGCGTCTTCAGTGTAAAACGTGGAAGGGCCTCATATTCACACCATCTCAGTGCGCATCGAAGGAAAAGTCAGCTTTTTTCGGGGGTGGGGAGGACTTAATGGATTGCTCTTATACAACCACAAGAGCTGAACTTGGTGGTGGTGTTTGTATTCTCTGCCCACTGCACACACAGAAAGGCTAACAAAAAGCAAATGTCAATTTATCAAAAACCAAAATCAACTTAAACAGACCATGGTGAGGGAAATAGTACAAGTAATGAGCTGCTGAAATATCTAATGAAGGATGAACTTAGGAAATACCTAAAAAGAACAAAGACCCATTAATAAACCCAGGACAAAACAAAGTATATCAGATTAATTTCACTAGTTTATCAATACTCCAAAAGTCTATTTTCTTCAGCAAAGTAAGGTGCAGTTCATGAAACTATGTGTCATGGAAACTAATGAACAAAGAAAACTGCAGTGATTAATCTTTTTTAAACTTTAAATGTATTTGATATATACTGTCATGCACAAAATGGAGACCAAAGGAATAAGCAGAATTCCTTTAAAACAAATATGTGGATGCTTAAAATTCTTAACAAATGAATTATTAATATTGAAGCCAATTAAGAGTGAAGTTTGCTATCAATTTTAATAAAGAGCCAAAGACATATTACAAACACAGGTGAAGTACTCGCTGAGTTTTGGACCAATGCCCAAGTTCTTTTCTACTAACTCCTAAGGTGGCTCTTGAAGTCAATAAATGAACCATTTGAGCCTTCCCAAATGAACTGTGTTTAAGGGAAGATGGTAAGCTGGCAACACTCTTTCTTGTTCTGCTCAAAGGGTTGGCCCTGCCTTGAGAGAGAGAGTAAGGTGACAAGACTTTGGGCAGCATGCAGTTATTTTAACAGTGCAATCGTATCATACGTTATGTCCACTGGAAGAGAATCGGGTTGCTCCTAAGCCCCTTTGTACAGAAGGTAAGCAAGCCTAGTCAATTTATGCTGGCTGGCATTGCACTATGGCTGTGCCATGTTTATCTCATGCTAATGTAGCTGCTGTGAGGTCATGACAGTGTCAGCAGAAGGTGCAATGATATACAGAGTTGGGAGGCATGGCAGAGACGAGCGAGGCTAAGGAGGTGTACACATTACCACTTACTCTGCATCCAGTGCACTCCCACTTCTACTTTTTTAAGCTGCGTACACACAATGCTAGCCATGAACCAGATCGATCCTGTAGTTTCTTGAGAAATACTGTTGCTTGGGGTGTGTGTGTTTTTTCTTAAACCAGCTTCAATCCAATTAGAAAACTTCAGTTGCATTCACTTCATACTTAAATCAGATGTGTACATCTGAGGCAGCTGCCATGGATGCACAGATGAGTATGAGTACACGTGTGTTTTGGGGTGGTTTCGGGGTTCAGGAAACCAAACAGTTCATGCACGCTGTCCCTTTCTGATGTGTTTACAACACTGTGGAAATGTGACTGGAAATCCATTGGGGATTAATGACCTTGCTGTGATTGAAGCTGCTAAGGTGTGCTTAGGTGTAGCCTCAGAGTCCTATGTTTGCTTAGAGGTTACTATTGCCCTGCTGCCAGTGCAACATGCTAGCCAAGGCACATGACACAAACAGAATGCAATCTTTCCGAATAGGTATATTCACCAAGGAGCTAGTGGGGAGTGGAGCTGTGGAATAGAAGAGCATCTACATCACTTCCCAACGTCCACATCACTTTATCAGCCACTTCCCCACCAAAAAACCCTAATGATCACTTAGTTACAGGCACTATCCATTGCAGCTGCTATCTATTATTTATCACTGTCTTCATGTCTCTCCGCAGGCCACCAGGCAGCCATTCAACATGCACAAAGACAAGGGTTAGAGTTAGCAGTAGCGACTAGCAGAAGCCAGGGCTCCTGAGCCTTTCCAGACAACATGACAGGCAAAAATGTAGTGTGTTTAGTCATATGCCGCAAGTGGTGTACAGTAGTGGTGAGAGCCATACTTGCTAGTCCTCTGTAAGGCAAAGCATCACAGAACTACAGAGTTGGAAGGGGCCTCAAGAGTCATCTAGTTCAAGCCCCTGCACTGCAGGAATTACAGTCAATAGATAGATAGATAAGTAGATAGCTAGATAGTCCAGTAGCACCTTAGAGACCAACTAAGTTTGTTCTTGGTATAAGCTTTCGTGTGCATGCACACTTCTTCAGAACTCACCAGACCCTATCTGAAGAAGTGTGCATGCACACAAAAGCTTATACCAAGAACAAACTTAGTTGGTCTCTAAGGTGCTATTGGACAATTTTTTTATATATTTCGACTGCGTCAGACCAACATGGCTACCTACCTGAATGCAGGAATCACAGTTAAAGAAGCCCTGACAGATGGCCATCCAACCATTCTTTAAAGGGGAGTCCACCACCTTCCAAGGTGTCCAACTGTCAACCAGCTCTTACCATCAGAAAGTTCTTCCTAAAGTTTCATCAGAATCTCCTTTCTTGTAAGGAGAACAAAAAGCCTGGCAATCCCATTCCTTTGTAACGCTGATAGAACCCGCTCCACAACTAAATCTGTTCATGCCTGTTTCAACTAGGTCTATGTGTTTATTTTATCTAGCTTATGAAATGCCCCTCTTCAGCTTGTTTTTCACATCAGCAGTATTTGTGGAGGAATACACTGACTCAGAGCTTGTCCATACTTCCGCTTGTGCCTGTTGGAGATTCCATTCCACCTTTTGTTGCAGACATGGGATTGTTGCATGTCACATGTCTGTTTCCATTCCAGCATAGACTGCTGGGTCCTGTGAGCGGAACTTCCACTCCGTGTATTGCTTTTGTTTTTGAGTCTCTCTCCGAGAAGACGGCAAGGAGAGACGACATGTTTCTTTGTTCTGATTTATGTAAAATAAATCCGTAGTTTTAGTATGTATCCACAGCCTCAGCCTCTTCTGTTGTGCAGTTTACTCTGCTATGTATAGTGTGCTCAAGGCATCAAGCTTGAGTCGCTGATTTACATCAGAGCCAGAGGTTGATGAATCTCCACAGCGTGAAGGCTGAGAGGGAGACGATCCAACTGGGGCCTAGCCAGCTGGCCTCTCAACCCCCGGATGCCGACAGTGCCATGCCTAGAAAGCACGAGTCTGAGCAGTGTTCCCCTTGCCCCACTCTTTTCCAAGGGAAAAACCCCCTCTCTTTAGCAATAGATTGGAACAAATGGCAATCCGGGGAAATCCCAGACTGGGTGCTAAAGAGCTGTTTCCCCCCTGGGTGGGGGAGAAGCAGCGGGTCAAGAGGAAGTGTGGATAAGCCCTCAGTTCATACACAACACCTTGGCTTAGTCCAATTCAACAAGGGTGTGTGTGCAGGTGAGTCTGCAGGCTCCCAGAGAAAAGACTGCAGCTGATTTGCTCCTACTCTGGTCTGGCTGCTACTGCACTGCTATTCTTTGGAGACCACTGTCACTCATAATTGTTGCTGATCATGCCAAGGATTCAAATCCCTGTCTGAAGGAAGGCCTGGAGAAGTTTGGGTATCAATAGTTTGGAGTACATGGCATCAATAATATTGTACTTCCTGTTTTATGGAAACCACCCATCCAACTACTCTGTATCTGGATGTATAGCTGGAAAACTGTCAGGTACGCACACAAGCCACTGCCCAAACCCCATCACTAGCAGAGCTGTTGTCATGTTAGGGAACAGCTGCGTGCAGAAGACGAGGCAGGCAGAGGACTGAGAAAGAGGTGAAGGATGAGTGTTGACGAATATCAGTACCGGTATTCCACATTTGGATTACTGTGTAAATTCTGGTTACATCTCAAAAGAGGTATCGTAGATTTAGAAAAGCTGTAGGAAAGGGCCACCCAAATGATCAGGCATCTGACTGGTCATCAAGAAAAACAGGATGCTGCACCAAACAGGCCTTTGGTCTGATCCAGTAGTATCTTTCTTATGTTGCCTTAAGGTCCGAGGAAATCAACCACAGGGGAGATAGGGAGCTAAGGAAATGAGTTACTGAGAAAGAAAAGGAGAAAAACACTCTAACGAAGTTGGAAAGTAGAGGAGAAGCTCTCTCTACGCTGCTGGCAGGAAGAAGCAACACTGGAGTATTACATATTGAGAAGAACAAGGAAAGCAGGGAAACAAAGGAGCAGAGAGCCAAATGTGAAGGGACCTGAGAATCCTGATGTTTGAGGAAAGTAGGACACAGTAGTCAGTGGCCTGAAAAAAAACAGGAAACTATAAAGAACTGCGGATGGTGAATGCAGAAGTATAGTGCTTGGGGAGGAAGGAATCTATGGAGGCAAGGAGATGAGAAAATGAGATTGAGATCTAAGCAGAAAGATCTGGGCTATAAAAAACTGCACATGGTGCCTGGGGACAGGAGGAGCACTATGGTGTTGGCAAGATGGGAGGCTGCAGAACTGTAGTCCAGAGTGCACTGGCTGATATTAGTTTGAATGAGCCAGACAAATATTTGCAGATCTCTAGAACAGAATTGTTTTACTAATGTCATTAAAAAACAGTAATCCTCTTTTAATGGGAGCAAAAGCACAAAACGAAAACATCCTAGTGCAGAATGTAACTCAGGAAAGAGTTAAATAATGCTTGATTCCCCCCCCCCATCATGTATTTCTTACTAGTCTACATTAAACATAGACATCTTTCAAAGGGTACAAGAAAACTACTACCAATATAGCAAAATGCCATGTAATGACTGACAACAATACACAGCTTTGCTGCCTTTCTCAGAGTATAAAGAGTAGCAGTAAATTTTTAAAAACCACATCAGCTTGCAGTAGCTGCAGATTATGGCTGCTGTGGAAAGTAGATCACATAACTAGAATACAGCTAATTTTTTTCTCCAATTTTTTGGCTCATAGAATCCTGTGATTTCTGCCATGTGTATTTTAAGAGTAAAATTTCATGCACCGTGGTATTGTAGCGGGATTATTATTGCAGTGCACAACAATTATGGCGTGAGCCATTTTCTCATCATAGGATGAAGCTTAAAAACATAAAAAAGTCTAGGTCACATGTACATCCACTAGTCGCTCATATACATAGTACATAAACTCCTAAAATTCTAACACCTTTTCAGAACTTCAGCCCTTCAGCTCCAGGGGCTCCTCCACCCCTTCCTATATTGTCACCACTACAGCAGGGTGGGGGAAAATTCTCAAAGAGCTCTCACATGTGGAACTGCACCCAGGAAGACCCATTTCAAACAGAAGGCTATGCTCGCAAAAGGGTCCACATTTTGCTTTCTACACAAATTACCAAGCACATGCTGTTCTGCACTATGTGAATCTGCTACGTCTTCATAAATAAAGCCTTGGTAAAAGTCAGATTCAAGCTCATGCGCCTTCTTTTCTCGAGTAATTTTTAGATGCACTCACAGATTAATTATCAATGCCCTCTGGGTAACCTGGGAATTAGAGTAACCTGACTGTGAAAATAGAGTAGCTTAGAGATTTTCTTTAAAAATTAAGTGGTTTATAAACGCTTTTTATATAAATAGGATAGCAAAAAAGTGGGGGGGGGGGAGGAGAAATAGCAGCTGTTGTAGGGCAGGTGTGGGGAACATTGGGCCCTCCTGATGCTGCTGAACTACAAGTCCCATCATCCCTGGTCATTGGCTATGCTTGCTGGGGCTGTTGTAAGGGATGTGCATTTGCACTACAAAACCGAATGTGCCTCAAGATGGAGAAGCTGGACAATTGTAGCAGGGCTTGATGGATGCATGTTAAAAATCCTTCTAAAATGCCAATTTGCTACAGAAGCTAATGCTCCTCCCAAATAACAACTAGCCCTGATGAAGGTGAACAACATCCCCAAAGTCTCCATGGCCATTACATTCCTGGTAAGAACCAGAGGAACCGCAGACTCCAGTAGAAGTAGAGCTTCATGTAGATGCTCCAACATCTTGCGTTGTTCACTCCCATGCTCAATTGTTACTTGACACACAGCCTATGTTTTTGAGCCCTACTCATAGAATCATAGAATCATAGAATCATAGAGTTGGAAGAGACCACAAGGGCCATCCAGTCCAACCCCCTGCCAAGCAGGAAACACCATCAAAGCATTCCTGACAGGTGGCTGTCAAGCCTCTGCTTAAAGACCTCCAAAGAAGGAGACTCCACCACACTCCTTGGCAGCAAATTCCACTGTCGAACAGCTCTTACTGTCAGGAAGTTCTTCCTAATGTTTAGGTGGAATCTTCTTTCTTGTAGTTTGAATCCATTGCTCCGTGTCCGCTTCTCTGGAGCAGCAGAAAACAACCTTTCTCCCTCCTCTATATGACATCCTTTTATATATTTGAACATGGCTATCATATCACCCCTTAACCTTCTCTTCTCCAGGCTAAACATACCCAGCTCCCTAAGCCGTTCCTCATAAGGCATCGTTTCCAGGCCTTTGACCATTTTGGTTGCCCTCCTCTGGACACGTTCCAGCTTGTCAATATCCTTCTTGAACTGTGGTGCCCAGAACTGGACACAGTATTCCAGGTGAGGTCTGACCAGAGCGGAATACAGTGGTACTATTACTTCCCTTGATCTAGATGCTATACTCCTATTGATGCAGCCCAGAATTGCATTGGCTTTTTTAGCTGCTGCATCACACTGTTGACTCATGTCAAGTTTGTGGTCTACCAAGACTCCTAGATCCTTTTCACTTGTACTGCTCTCAAGCCAGGTATCACCCATCCTGTATCTGTGCCTTTCATTTTTTTTGCCCAAGTGTAGTACTTTACATTTCTCCCTGTTAAAATTCATCCTGTTTGCCTTGGCCCAGTTCTCTAATCTGTTAAGGTCATTTTGAAGTGTGATCCTGTCCTCTAGGGTATTAGCCACCCCTCCCAATTTGGTGTCATCTGCAAACTTGATCAGGATGCCCTCAAGCCCATCATCCAAGTCATTGATAAAGATGTTGAATAAGACTGGGCCCAAGACAGAACCCTGTGGCACCCCACTAGTCACTTCTCTCCAGGATGAAGAGGAGCCATTGATGAGCACCCTTTGGGTTCGGTCAGTCAGCCAGTTACAAATCCACTGAATGGTAGCATTGTCTAGCCCGCATTTTACCAGCTTCTTTACAAGAATATCATGGGGCACCTTGTCAAAGGCCTTGCTGAAATCAAGATAGGCTACATCCACAGTGTTCCCTTCGTCTACCAGGCTTGTAATTCTGTCAAAAAATGAGATCAGATTAGTCTGACATGACTTATTTTTCAGAAACCCATGCTGACTTTTAGTGATCACAGCGTTCCTTTCTAGGTGCTCACAGACCGTTTGCTTAATGATCTGCTCTAGAATCTTTCCTGGTATTGATGTCAGGCTGACTGGGCGGTAATTGTTTGGGTCCTCTCTTTTCCCCTTTTTGAAAATAGGGACAACATTTGCCCTCCTCCAGTCTGCTGGGACTTCACCTGTTTTCCAAGAATTCTCAAAGATTACTGCCAGTGGTTCTGAAATCACCTCTGCCAGTTCTTTTAATACTCTGGGATGTAGTTCATCTGGCCCTGGAGACTTGAATACATCTAAACTAGCCAAGTGTGCTTGTACTACCTCCTTACTTATTCTGGGCTGTGTTTCCCCTGCTGAATCATCTGCTCCATATTCTTCAGGTCGGGCATTGTTTTCTTTTTTGGAGAAGACTGAGGCAAAGAAGGTATTGAGGAGTTCTGCCCTTTCTGCGTCCCCTGTTCGCATTTCACCTTCTTCTCCTCTAAGTGACCCCACTGTTTCCTTGTTCTTCCTTTTGCTACGGACATACCCATAAAAACTCTTTTTATTGCTTTTAACCTCTCTAGCAAGCCTGAGTTCATTCTGTGCTTTAGCTTTTCTGACTTTGTCTCTACATGTGCTGGCTATTTGTTTGAATTCCTCTCTGGTGGTTTCCCCCTTTTTCCATTTCTTGTACATATCCCTTTTAAATCTTAACTCAGTTAAAAGTTCATTAGATAGCCACCCTGGCTTCTTTAGGCACCTTCCATGTTTTCGTCTCATTGGTACTGCTTGAAGTTGTGCTTTTAATATCTCCCTTTTAACAAACTCCCATCCATCATGAACTCCCTTCCCTTTTAGTATTACTGACCATGGGATCACACCCAGCATTTCCCTAAGTTTTCTGAAGTCGGCTTTCTTAAAGTCTAGAATTTGAGTCTTAGTATGCTTGGTTGCTCCTTTCTGATGTATAATAAACTCCAGAAGAGCATGATCACTCCCACCTAATGATCCTACCACTTCTACCCCACTAACCAGGTCATCACTATTGGTTAGAACCAGATCTAAAATGGCTGATCCTCTTGTTGCTTCTCCCACTTTCTGGACAATGAAATTGTCTGCAAGGCCCGTGAGGAATCTGTTCGACCTTATGCTCTTGGCTGAGTTTGACATCCAACAAATATCAGGATAGTTGAAATCCCCCATTACTACTATCTCATTTCCTTTTGAATGCTTGGTCATCTGTTCCAGGAAGGCATCATCTATGTCCTCAGTTTGGCTTGGGGATCTATAGTAAACTCCCACCATGAGATCACTGTTATTTTTCTCTCCCTTAATTTTGACCCAGATACTCTCAATTTGGCTTTGGAGTTTTAAATCATGGATCTCTTCACAGGTATACACATCCCTGACATATAACGCCACTCCTCCTCCTTTCCTGTTTGGTCTATTTCTCTTAAATAGATTGTATCCCTCTATTACTACATTCCAATCATGAGACTCATCCCACCAGGTTTCAGTGATGCCTATTATGTCGTATTTAGTTTGCTGTACCAAGAGCTCAAGTTCATCTTGTTTATTTCCCATGCTCTGTGCATTTGTATACAGACATTGAAAACCATTGATCATTCCCCCTAGTCTCCTACTTAAGGATTTTTTCCTCCCACCACTAGGTCTGTGCGCTGTTTGCTCCATTTGGTCCTTGACTTTTGGATGATCATCTTCAGCCTTTGATAGACTCCTACCTTCAGGACCACTGTCTCCCTCCCCCACATAAGTCAGTTTAAAGCCCTCCTGATGAGGTTTTTGAGATTGTTGGCAAAAACATTCCTCCCAACCCTTGTGAGGTGCAGCCCATCACTTGCCAGAAGTCCATCTTCAAGAAACTGCAGACCATGATCTAAGAAACCAAACCGTTCCTGCCGGCACCATTTGCGAAGCCAGTTGTTCACTTCTCCTATTTTCCCCTCTCTTCCTGGGCCACGGCGTTCAACTGGGAGGACAGATGAGATGACAATTTGTGCATTTAATTGCTTCAGCTTCCTGCCCAGAGCCTCATAATCACTTTTGATCTTCTGGAGGCTATGGCTTGCGGTGTCATTGGTTCCCACATGGACTAAAAGGAAGGGGTTTTTATCCGTGGGTTTAATTATTCCTTGCAGCCGTTCTGTAACATCATGGATCTTGGCCCCGGGGAGACAGCATACCTCTTGAGACATCTTGTCAGGCCCACAGATCACTGCTTCCGTACCCCTCAATAGGGAATCCCCTATCACCACTACACGCCTCCTCTTAGGCTTGGTCGGGATTCTTACATGTGCTGTCCCTTCCAAGGTCGCCTGCACATTCCCAGAGGACTGACTATGTTGCTCGTCTTCATATACCTCATCAACTGTGATGAGGGAGAGATCTTCCAATGGAGTCTGTTCTTCATCTTCTAGATTTGAGAGCACTTCAAATATATTTTGTAGTTCTAAACACTCAGAGCGATCCCTGGGCATTCTACTTCTGTGAGTCACGTTCCTCCATACATCTGGCTCCTGAGTTGGGGAACTGATCTCCTCCTCAGAGATGTGCCCTGTCTCCTGCTTGGTGGAGACAGTGTGCTCTGCTGCATCCAAGAAAAGCTCCAGCTCTTTAATTTTCTGGAGCGTAGATACACGGGCCTGAAGTTGCTGGACCTTGTCTTCGAGTAGGGCAACCAACTTGCAGTTGCTGCAGGTGTAGCTGTCTACAACCTTTGGCAAGAAGGCAAACATTGCGCAGGAATTGCAGGCGACTACAGTTGTTCCCTCCCCGTTCTGAAGTTGCCGGACCTTGTCTTCTAGTAGGGCAACCAACTTGCACTTGCTGCAGGTGTAGTTGCCTACATCCTTTGGCAAGAAGGCAAACATTGCGCAGGAATTGCAGGCGACTACAGTTGTTCCCTCACCCTCCATCTTGAAGCTTGAAGTCAGGACACTCAAAAAAGAAGCCTAGGTCTCCCCAAGTAAACGTTTGAGACTAGCTCTCCTCTATCAAAAGATAGGTCAAACTGCGCGCGCCGCCAGGCGCGCGCCGCTGCCCTCTAGGCACTGATTAGCTCCGCCCACAGCTCGTCACCAGACAAACACACACACACAAGCCAGAAACAAACTCTCTCACACACACAAGCCTGGGAAACACACAAACAAATAAGGAAACAAATAAGCACACAAACTTAATCACACACAGCCCCAAAAAGACAAACCCACAAAACCTACAAGCTCAGCTCACCTTGTGCTCCCTCCTCAGTCGCTGCCCTCCAGGCACTGATTAGCTCCGCCCTACAAGCTCAGCTCACCTTTTGCCTACTTCCTCAGTCGCTGCCCTCTAGGCACTGATTAGCTCCGCCCACAGCTCGTCACCAGACAAACACACACACACAAGCCAGAAACAAACTCTCTCACACACACAAGCCTGGGAAACACACAAACAAATAAGGAAACAAATAAGCACACAAACTTAATCACACACAGCCCCAAAAAGACAAACCCACAAAACCTACAAGCTCAGCTCACCTTGTGCTCCCTCCTCAGTCGCTGCCCTCCAGGCACTGATTAGCTCCGCCCTACAAGCTCAGCTCACCTTTTGCCTACTTCCTCAGTCGCTGCCCTCTAGGCACTGATTAGCTCCGCCCACAGCTCGTCACCAGACAAACACACACACACAAGCCAGAAACAAACTCTCTCACACACACAAGCCTGGGAAACACACAAACAAATAAGGAAACAAATAAGCACACAAACTTAATCACACACAGCCCCAAAAAGACAAACCCACAAAACCTACAAGCTCAGCTCACCTTGTGCTCCCTCCTCAGTCGCTGCCCTCCAGGCACTGATTAGCTCCGCCCTACAAGCTCAGCTCACCTTTTGCCTACTTCCTCAGTCGCTGCCCTCTAGGCACTGATTAGCTCCGCCCACAGCTCGTCACCAGACAAACACACACACACAAGCCAGAAACAAACTCTCTCACACACACAAGCCTGGGAAACACACAAACAAATAAGGAAACAAATAAGCACACAAACTTAATCACACACAGCCCCAAAAAGACAAACCCACAAAACCTACAAGCTCAGCTCACCTTGTGCTCCCTCCTCAGTCGCTGCCCTCCAGGCACTGATTAGCTCCGCCCTACAAGCTCAGCTCACCTTTTGCCTACTTCCTCAGTCGCTGCCCTCTAGGCACTGATTAGCTCCGCCCACAGCTCGTCACCAGACAAACACACACACACAAGCCAGAAACAAACTCTCTCACACACACAAGCCTGGGAAACACACAAACAAATAAGGAAACAAATAAGCACACAAACTTAATCACACACAGCCCCAAAAAGACAAACCCACAAAACCTACAAGCTCAGCTCACCTTGTGCTCCCTCCTCAGTCGCTGCCCTCCAGGCACTGATTAGCTCCGCCCTACAAGCTCAGCTCACCTTTTGCCTACTTCCTCAGTCGCTGCCCTCTAGGCACTGATTAGCTCCGCCCACAGCTCGTCACCAGACAAACACACACACACAAGCCAGAAACAAACTCTCTCACACACACAAGCCTGGGAAACACACAAACAAATAAGGAAACAAATAAGCACACAAACTTAATCACACACAGCCCCAAAAAGACAAACCCACAAAACCTACAAGCTCAGCTCACCTTGTACTCTGCTTCTTCTTTTTTAACCTGACTACCCCCCAAAGGGCTCAGGGTTGCTGACACCACAATAAGAAAATCAGCATTTAAAACCTCAATTAAAAGAAATACCCACAGCTAGAAAATCCATGCACCATTTACACGTTGGTCTCTTGGGACAAGAAGCTCAAATTAGATTAAGATGGTCATTTATCACATCAACTCTAGTTTTAATACATGTGTGTGCTTATCTTGCAGGCAGTCAATAGGTTTGGTGAAACACAAACACTCAACAGACACTGGTCAAAGAAGGTTATGGACTTCCCACAAGAAATGGAATATGCAAGGACATAGAAGGCAAGACCTTCCAAGGGAAAGCGGACAATGAGAGAATCTCAACTGCGCACACAGGCACACTGTATTCCAGTGATTTGTGACCAGTGGCTCATATCATGCACACCATACATGGCATCCCTCCAATAATCCTGGGGTGTGTAGTTTCTTAAGCGGAATTGTAGCTCTGCAGAGGTGCACTATAGTTCCCAGGATTCTTTCAGGGAAGCCATATGTTTTACATACACACCAAAGAGCTCAAAACAAAAGCCTTCTAGCCCAATAGCTTATCTTTAAACCATCACATTTGTTGTACTCTAAATATAATTCTGCTAAATGAGAATTTTTAAATAATACATAAAGTCATTATGTCTATACTAAAGGAGACAAAACATATGCTAAAAAACATTCTTGTTTAGACAAGCCTACCCAGAGGCTTAGAAAGTTGGAGTAATTTTATTCTGTTTTACCGGTAGTATTTTGACTTTTGTACTGTATGTTTTAAAGTAGGGTTGTAATTTTTTCTTTATTTTATTGTTTTATCTGTTTGTAAACCACTTTGAGGTTGTTGTTTTTAAAAAGCAATCAAGCGGTGTATAAATTATAGGGAATAAAACAGCAAACGAATATGCTAACAATGGAATTAGACAAGGTTTCAGGATAGGGGAAATGGCATATTTTCCCACACTGCAGTGTACCCCTGGTCGTTCAATAAATAATAAAATAAATAGTAGACCCACACTGGATCTCTTTAGTGCTATAAAGCACCACCTCACCTTGGCAGCTCCAAATAATGGTAGAACGATCCTTTTCTTCTCAGATTGGGTGAAGCCCTGAACAAGAACACTCATTAGGGACTGCAAATACACTGCAACATTTTGCTGTTGAGTTCACACTTGTGTACAGTGGTACCTCAGGTTACGAACTTAATTCGTTCCAGAGGTCCGTTCTTAACCCGAAACGGTTCTTAACCTGAGGCACGCTTTTGCTAATGGGGCCTCCCGCTGCCACCAGTACGCGATTTCCGTTCTCATCCTGGGGCAAAGTTCTTAACTCAAGGTACTACTTCCGGGTTAGCAGCGTTTGTAACCCAAAGCGTTTGTAACCCGAGGTACCACTGTACTAGTAATAGGGTTGCCAGACCTCCAGGGCTGACCTGGAGCCTGCAGGTTTGCCTGCCTGCCTCCAGGTGGCAGGTGGAGGGCTTGAATCTCCAGGTGGACTTTGAAGTTGTAGACTGGGAAATGAATTGTACAACAAATGGCCCAAGAAGCTACTTCTTTGAGTCAGTGTAAACTGTTCAGAGCTGTGCTCAACCTGCACATCAAGCAAGTTTCTAAAAAGCCATATTTAAAATACTGTCACAAACTTTATCAAAGCTTGTCTTCTCCTGCTACAAGGGCCCAAGGTAATCCTTCAAGAAGACCCTGATTAATGCAAGCAACCCAATGGTATCATGGAGTGGAAGGAAAACCAAGCCTTTAGAAAAGAAGGAAGACAGGAATCATGCATGGCAACACCCAATTCATTTCTAAATTTAAAAGAATGTCAGCAACTAGGATTTGAAGAAAATGAAGATAACACAACAAATAGGAAGATGAGCAGCAATTATTGTGTTTCCTTGGACTAACAACATTAATCGACTAATCTGTGCAATTAACTGATTCATTACTTGATCATAGATTAATTGCAGATCTGTTTTAATCTAGTCAGCCATCTGGACCTGACTGATTCTTCTACTGCCACCTTGTACTTTCTGCAACCACCTCTATTTCTGCCTGCTACTGAAGTAGTGCTGCTGCAGCAACTATTTTACATTTATTTAGTGCTACCACACAGAACACAGAAGTGACATGGCCCCTGTCCAGAGGGTTTACAATCTTAGTGATGTGAAAGGGAATGGAGCTGGCAGCAGGATGCTCAGGAAAAAACAAGAGAAAGCAGTTTTCCAGGAAAGGCACTGAGAGTTTACACATTAAGAATGTTGCTGCATATGCAGTGGTATTTGGATCAGCAGACCATGTAAAACGTGAAGCTGAATGTGTGTTTGTGAATCCACAATGGACATACAGTACACAGTACTATAGTCAATGAGCTGCTCCAATTTGGTGCTCCAAACCATGGCACAAATATGGCAAAATACCCTGCCATGTAAAGAGCATTAAATGGCCTTAGATATTAAGGTGCGAAAGAGAAAGTGTTGGCTTGATGTGTCAAAGGAAAGATGGCTCCAAAATGATTGTGTCATTCACTGTGTCCATGGAAGGAGGAACAAAACCCACTTTTATTATTATTTATTGGCCTGTATACTGCTCAGTGTCCAAATTGGCTTCTAAGCAGTTCACAAAACATGAAAGCAAAATATACAAAACCAATTAAAATCTGTAACTAGCATCAAAAAGCAATACAACCGTAAAAGCAAGAGATCTAGACCCAAACCAAGTGATCAAAAAATGCCTGTGTAAAGTGGTGCTAATACAGATGGGGCCTCTCAAATTTCAACAGGGAGAGCTCCACAGACCAGGTACAATCAATGAAAAAGCTTGTCTTCATGTTACCACAAGGTAATAATTACTGGGCAGCAGCAAGGCTAATCGGGTTCCATTTGCTTATCTTACTGCCCTTATAGGGCAAGGGAGGGGAACTTGGTATTTCAGGAAACTTGACCCAGAGTTGTTTAGGGTTTTATATGTAAGTAACATAAAGCTGGCCTGATAGCTAATAGGCAACCTCAACATTGGTATGTTATGTACCTGATAAGGAGCGCTACTGCACCAGCTGCAACCTCTGGATCAGAAATAAGAAAACCCCCACACAGAGTACATTGCAGTAGTCTAGATATGAAGTTACTAGTGCATGTGTCACAGTAACCAAGCTGTCCCTTTCCAGGAAAGTCACCAGCAGAGTGGTTCTCTAGAGAAGAGTGCCCTCCAGAAATCTGTGGACTACAATTCCCATAACCCCTGACCACAGACCAAGCTGGCTAGGGTTGATGGGAGTTGCAGTCCACAACACCTGGATGGACCCACATTGACTACTCTTGGTCCAGACCAATGCATATTTCCTCCCCCATTGTGATATATGAGATATATGGTACAAGCTCTCCAAGTTGCAAAATCACTTTCTGTTTGGAGGGAGGTTGCTTAAGGTTATAAAGTGGCTCTCTGGAACTAGAACAAAAGACAAGCTCCACTTTTAGGGAGCAGGATCTCTGAGGCAAACAGTGAAAAGCATCCTGTATTACAGCAGAACTTCATAAACCACCTATTCTACAAGGGCCAGATCCAGCTTTGTGATGAAGCAGGCATCCATTTTCAACTACTGCCAGTTTCGGTCTAGGTATTAGCATGGATGCCTGAAGCATCATGCTTAACACCCACCTGTTAAGTATCTGTTCAGCAAATATGCCTAAACTCTGGTTCTCAAAGCATAAATGATCTTCCAAAAGATGTGCATGTAGCTGCATTGTTTTAAACATCTCAGATCTCAATACCGCTGATTTGGCACTTGAAAACAACAGCTTAAAGATGCTGGGCAGAACTTAACTAATGAACTCAGTCAGGAGAAGCCCTGTTGAAGGGCTTCACACTCCCCACAATTGGCTGTGGGGGGTTCAGGAGAATCTACAGAACAACACTCAAGGGAAGGGTGACTATTCCGTCTGGCAAGCCAAAATGCTTGCACAGATGGAACGTTCAACATAGTGTGAGGTTGATTTTCACCCTATGTCTCCCTCCAAACTCTTCTTTACCAGACAGTTTGTCAAATATAACCATAACTGGCATTTTAAAAACACACATCTTCTGCAAAGTCACTAGCCATAAAGAAAATGAAATTAATAGCCTTCAAAAAGATACAAAGATTATTGGGGTTATATAAATTCACATTAGCTCACTGGAAGGCCAGATCCTAAAGCTTAGGCTCCAAAACTTCGGCCACCTCATGAGAAGAGAAGATTCCCTGGAAAAGACCCTGGTGTTGGGAAAGATTGAGGGCACAAGGAGAAGGGGACAACAGAGGACGAGATGGTTGGACAGTGTTCTTGAAGTTACCAACATGAGTTTGACCAAACTGAGGGAGGCAGTGGGAGACAGGAGTGCCTGGCGTGCTCTGGTCCACGGGGTCACAAAGAGTCGGACACGACTAAACGACTAAACAACAACAACAACAACAAATTCACATTTCTTATTGGTAATGCAACACTCTTGACACAAAGCACTTCGTTCTTAAGTCTTTTACCCAGCTCTTAAATCTTTTCCCGTCATTAAAACCAATGTGCCTTTAAATGCGCATGTATGGCTGAATTGTGTCCAGCATCGCTTAGTAAGTTATCTGCTTTCTCTTTGCTGTTTTAGCTATCAAGACTAAAATTGCAGCACACAAAGTTGGATGAGTCCTCTATAATATTCCAAATTCCTTATTCCATGATGTCCCTCTTCCAACTACAGTATCTTCCAAATACTTCCCCCCCAAAAAAACTGTTTCAATAATTTATAAAAACATATTCACAAACTGGTAACTCATCATTTTATATGGAGCTAATTCTACCAACCCACCTTACAGGGCTGTAAAGCACTAAGAAGTGCTTTAAACACATGATATGCAGTTTATGCTTGTTAATTAAAGTTTTATCATCATCATCATCATCTCAGCCTTGCATATTTTACACCTGCATTTCAAAATAATTATGTTCCAATTTATCCATTACATTTCTGTTCTTCCTCCAAGAAAGTACTGGAGTTTCCACTATTTTGTTATGTGTGGTACAGTAAGAGATAGTGAATGATCAAAAATCACCCATTAACCCTGTTAAGTTAGCAGGGATTTCAACAAGTCTTCCCATGTTCATCTAACATTTTACACTGCACTTCTCCCCTGCTACCTATAATAAGTAGAGAGTTTGGGGTTTTTTATATTTGATGGTTTATTTCTTTGTTTTATCTACACTTTTGTTGCTGTTATTAGTTATATTTTTATAGTGAAAAGTTCAATAAAAACTAATGCCTAAAAAAGAAAGAGGGCAGAAAAGCATTTGGTTAAAGATTACTGCTGAATGCTACTGAGATGATAGGTTTGATCATGTGGGGGAAAGACAGCTTAACAGTAAAACGCATTAAGAAACTGGAAAATGCATTTTAATCCCAGTGACACACTTGAGTTTTATACATAAAGTGCAGTTGTATGTCTTATAAGTGATCTATAACTGAGTTCAGAAACATGCAAGACTATGACCCAAACGTGCTGCATCCATTTCATTGCGAAGTGATATGCATCAACTATTTTTGATTCCTGAATTAGATACTAACTAGAGATTTGCAACCAACCTGGTTTATTCAAATCAAAATATTAAATAGGCACCACACAATCCCATCAGTCTCCTCAGACTCCCTGGCTCCTTTCCCCTCCTATTCCCGGGAGTTTGTAACAGGAGCTTGTTACTCAGCTCTTCTCCCACTCCCCCTTTGGCTCCTACTGTTCTTAACTTCCATCGCTCTTGCAGCCACCTCAATTCATCCTTTCCTCAAACCCCTCCCTCTCAGTCCAATGAATTCTGTGCTTCTCTTCCTCCAGCCATCTGCCCACACGCCCCCATTCCAAGGCACCAGCTCAAGCTGGGGAGTGTCATTGCCAACAGGCAGGGGAAAGACATGTTTAGCCTATTATGAAACAATTGATGAAGCTACTGGACCTGGTGGTAGCAAGATCTCAAGTGTGTGTGTGTGTGTGTGTGTGTGTGTGTGTGTGTGTGTGTGTTTGGATAGATGGATACACTGTACAGACAGCCTTAGCTGCTACAGCAGGAGTGACAAGAAGCCTGCAGCTTCCAGAAGGTCAAGGCCTCACCCTGTAAGGTCAAACAACTTCCAGCTGTGCAGTACAGCCACTTCTGAGAAGCTTGGGTCACCAGACTATTATCAGAGGCATGTTTTTGAACCGTGAGCATCCTGTTTGCATTCAAGTTGGTTATTAGAATAGCCTTGTGATAGTAAGAATTTGGTGCCCGAGTTTGCCTCTTTTCATTCTTCCCTCCTCAACCCTTTTCCTTTTGTGTTGTGTCTTTTCAGACTGTATACTGAGAGTGGGGAAATATATATATATATATATATATATATATATAATCAAAAACTTCACTGAAAGAAAGTGTTATTATATATTTATTTAGGCTCCACATTTTTCCCTGACTGGGACTCAAGGTGCCTTTTAGATAAAGGAAGGGCAGCTAAAAAGATAAAGGAAACATCTGGAAAGCACTCGAGTTAAAAGAAAGTCAGTAAGACCTTTAAAGGCTTATATGTGACTAGCTTGTTCCCTGATTTTATTTTGTACATCACCTTGAGACATGCATGGGAGGAGATTAATAATAAATAAATATTTACATGTGGCTACATTTTGCCCCACATCAACTGCTGCTATATTTTGTTAAGATGTTGAATTTGAGAAACGTTCAGAAGATCTTGGCCTACAGTCCTATCAAAAGGGAAACAGATATAGCTGAATCCATGGTTCTAAACATATTGAATATTTGGAAGGGGAGAATTAGTACAATTCGGAACTCACAAAGAACCTAACTGAAAGCTTTATGGCGCAATTGTATGCAAGTTTCCTCAGAAGTAAGTCCTACTGAGTTCAATCATGGTGCTTACCTCCAAGTAAATACACACTGGATTTCAACCCAAGGACCAGTGTGAAACTTCAAACAGGTACACCAAGATGCATCATGCACCTGGCAATATAGGAGGTAATATCTGTCTTGCACCAAGTAAGACTATTGCTCTATCTAGTATTGGCTACACTGGCTGCCAGCAATTCTCTGAGTTTTCAGACAAGATATATTCCCAGCCCTTATTGGATTAAGCCCTGGGACCTTTGGCATGCAAAGCATGTGCTCTAGTACTGAGCTATGGCCCTAGCCTGGTACTGATACCTTCCACAGGGATATTACCCAACATTAATAAATCTGAAATAGTATATTTTCCCATTCCTATGTTTTATATGGATTTGGCTCACCTGCTTCTGAAACACTTATAGGTAGTAAACATGTGGAATCTTAATTATACTGTGCAGTAAGTTGACCTAATTGGCTCTATTATTCATTAAGCAAAACAACCTTTCTAAAACTGAAGTCAGGTCCAAACACCTTTTTTTGCACAGAGAAATTTATAATATTGGATAAGGTACTTTTAATTAACATCCTTAGCCTTTGGTGTTTTTGCTGCAACAGACTAACATGGCTACCACCCTGGAAACTGCCCATATTCGTGATTACTCCTGTGCATTCCCTAAGCAAAGGACTATAACGCTGACAGAATAAACATCCATTAGTCATGGCAGGGATATGATAGGATGCTTGTTTTGAGAGAACAGGGTTGTGCTGATTGTCTGGGTTTGGAAGAGTGTCTAGTACGTTTGCACAGATGTATTAGTACTTGGATAGCTTCCCAGTTCTGTTCTTCGACACACCATGGCAGGAGTGTCACGGAAAAGCCTCAATGCGCAGATGCTTCAAAACACTCAGTTCTCCATCAGTAACACTTTTATGGTGCATAATTGAGCCTGAACTGCAGACTTAAAGAAACCTTCCAGGCCACAGAAACTAAATAATCCTGCTACAGGTCCCAACATAAACACACTTCTTTCCTTTTCATAACAACTAGCTAGCTAGCTTAGCTACAGACTACACACACTCCTTCCAAATCTTACACAAGTTCATTCTGCCTAATTATTTCAACATCCATTAACTCTCATGTTTGTATATGCAACTTGCATATGCACCAATGCTTTGCCTACATCCCCCCTAAACTCAGCTGGGGAGTAATGTGCAAAGGCTACCCTGCAAGAGGGAAAGAACTGCCACATCACAATTCCAACACCATTTCCTCTACATACAAATGGCAATTCTACAAACAGATTTTCAGAAGAGATTTAGGATTAAAGATACTATTAAAACATATCTATACCAATTTGAAGATAGGTGATGGATAGTTGTTGCCTTTAAAAAATGTAAAGGGATCAATACAGAACATCAATCAGCATAGTTTAATAGATTTCTTCTACAAACTCATGAAAAAAATCCAATGATAAGAAAAATCCAAGTTCAGGCAGGACCAAATACTTTTGACATTAAAGGGCGATAAAGAAGGTTCCTGCTTCAACACAGCCTTAATATAGAAAAGCAAGCAATTTGATTTCTTCCAGAATCTACTATTGCATTCTCCTTGTAATAATGGAGCATTTAACAGCGCAAGCCCTTTTTAAACATATGAACAAGGGTGATACACTTCTTAGTGTATTCTACTCAGCTTTTCAACAAAAATGGCTCAGTACCTATTAGCACACACATATATATCCGATATCTTACTACAAGACATTAAAAAGATTATTCTCATTTTTTTCACTAACTTTTGATTTTTATCTGCTTTCTAACACTAAAGTTCTATATTTATTGTTAGCAAATGCTATTTTTTAAAATTTATTCTAAATGTAGTGTTCTGCTGCATGATAACTAATCATTATACTACTCTCCACCCTCACCCTGTCACGTTTTGTTTTCCTTTTTAGGAGACACTACACAGAGCACTGATGTTTTTGTTCTATTATTTCTGTACACTGATGTAGAGATTACATAACTACTATTATTATTATTTTTCTTTTTATATATATTTCAAACAGTTTGCAATTAGGACAGCCACATGCAGGCTATATAAACTGTACTCAACATAATGGCCTTAAGCACCATCAATTGTATCATTATAAACAAGCATGAGGGCAATGTAACTGGCCAAGATGATCTAGGTGTGAGAAGGGAGACCTGTTTGTCTGTAGATGTTGTAGATGACTTAAGCCAGAAGTCTTGACAACACACACATTGAAAAAAGGTGCTTGCTTAGTTCTCTACCCACAAACCATGATCTTCTGTTTTGTATGTCACTTTCCCCATCCTCTGTGTAATCAACATCCCATTCATGTTTCTCTGCTCTCCTCTCCGTGATACTAGCCTGCACTACGACACTCTGTGGAAGAGTCTGCATCCTATGCATGTATGTGCCCATGTGCCATCTGGTCCTCCATCCTATGCCTTTTGCAGCACTATCCAGCTAGATGGATCTCATTCGCTGCATCAAATATGTGCAGATTCCTGCATACTCTCCTTTAAAAGATGAGTCTCAAATGGCACCCAACACAGCCTTTCCTCCACTTCAGACACCACCAAAACTATATCACAGAGCTTGGTCAGAGACCAGCATTCCCAAAATAAGAGGTATCAGTATGCAGCGTTCTGAAATAAGAGGTATCAATATGCTCTAGGGAGCATTTACTCTCGGGGATTGAAAGAGTGCCTCTGAAAACAAGGGGCTTCCCTTAACATAATGCACACATGGCAAAGCTACGACCCAGGCCCAACCATCTTTCTGTTTCTCCACATCCACTCATTCCGACAGAGGAATCATGTCCAGAGCCTTCCCCCCACAAGAGCTGGCGACCCCTCAGGGTTGCACCCGATCTTTTTCTCCCATCTCTCTTGGCCGTCTCCAAAGGCTGAGCCTTGCCCTCTGCTGCCCCATTCCTCTCTCGCACTCCCAGCTCATGCCCAGCCCCGCCTGGCACCCCGCAGCAGAGGGTTCCCCAGTTGCACTTCGCCCTTAATCCCCACTCCCTCCAGCCCTGCTGCTGCTGCTCCTTCTCGGCCCTGACAGACCAAGTTGCCCTCGAGCGACCCCTCCCCTCCTGCACCGCCCCTCCAGCCCGGCTCAGCCGGTCTGCGCTTCCCACCTGGCGGAGGGTCCGTGCGGCTGCGCGGGGCCCGGTGCGGCGGCTGGAGCCCTGCCCGGGGGGAGCTGTCCTCCGCTGCCTGGTGCTGAAGGCGGCTTGGCAGCCCCGGGCGACGTGGAGGGGCCGGCGGCGGGACCGGGGGGCAGCTGCCCCTCGGCTCCACCGCCCTCCAGGCTGGCCTCGTTGCCCATGGCGAGGCAGCAGCGGCCGGGATGGGGACGGGCTCCCGGAGCGTCCTCAGCGCAGCGCCTCCTGCGCCGCCATCAGCCTAGCTCCACCATCGCCGCCTGCCCCATCCGCACTGGGCATGCGCTCGCCGGGGCGCGAGCGAGGCGCCCACCCCTCCCACAGAGAGGGAAGGAGCGCGCTCCGTGTGGGCGCGCGCGCGCGCACCCCGAGGCCAATGGAGGCTCGCGCAGAGTTCAAGCCCGCCCACCGCGAGCACGTGCGGGGCCCGACCAATGGAAGCGCGCGAGCGCTGCTAGTTTCCCTCCCCCCCCCCATCCCGCCAAGCGCGTGCACGAGCAAGGCCGGACGACGAAAACCCGGCGACGAGCAGCCCTTTTGCGGTCCAGGCAAGGCGGCCGAGAGAAAAACCTTCCCCTTCAGAAGGCGCAAAGCCCAAAACGGAACGCCTCACCGTTCCTTTATTTCTCGACCAATGGGAATTTGCGCTCATTCCCTCCACCGTTTAACTGGCCAATAGGAGCACGCTCTTCTTTACTCCATCCTTCCGCACATGCACGGCTCGCCTAATGGGAGGCCAGCTTCCCTTGCCCTGCCCTGAAGGTTGCTCTCCATCGCCAGCTTCGCCGCCTTTTCCCTCCCTCCGTTCCCGAGCTGACCAATGGGAGCTTACACCTGCTATTTTTGCCCTTGGCCTGACCAGTGCATTGGAACTGCAGCTGGAAGGATACCAAAGGCAGCTGCCTTACCCTGAAGCCTGGCCCCTTTGCTCAGGCAATGCATTCTTAGTAGGGCTGGGCAAAGGCATGTGCCCATCTTGTGACTGCCATGATGTGTGTGTGTGTGTTTGTGTGTGTTGAGACATAGATTGTGCCACTCCCCAGCACAAGTAAGTAATAAAGGTGCGTAGCAGCATCACTATTTCTATGAGCTCAATATATTTCTTCAGGTCAACTATGCATGCGCACATCCAATTAGCAAGAGTGGAAATGATCATGTACCAACTTTTGAGCTGCATAGAACAAAACATTCCAGAGAAATTCACTTTCATTGCAACCTCTGAATTGTTGTTCAGTCGCGTCCGACTCTTCGTGACCCCATGGACCAGAGCACGCCTCTGAATTACTGGTCTGTAATTGTTTATTAATAGTAAGTAAACACTGGGTATTCTTACTGGTACATAGAATTGATACCTTGCTGTCAATAACAATCAGAAACTTTTGACACCAGTTCTAGATGACTCCACTAGGATTGCCATTATCCAAAATTACTAGTTGCCAATAACTGCTAATGGCTAAGAAATATTGATAACTCTTTACCAAGTAAGTTTCTGACATCAGTGACAAATAACCATCCCATTCATCATACAACATTAACTTATTTTCAGAAATCCTAAATGTCTCCATTTTTAGAGACTAACACCAATCAATGGAGCTAAGCGAAAAATGGGGAAAACTCAAAAGTTTGGGGAATATTGAAGAAGCTGCCATATATCATAGACATTTATTTCAGCAGAGCATATTTTAACAAGAATATAATGAAGGAAATTGTAAAATGCTTTGCTGAAATCAAGATATATGATACCCACAACATTCCTATGATCTACCAAGCTAGTATTCCTATAAAAAAGGAGATACAGCTGGTCTGTCATAACTTTTTTTCTTTATTAACCTGTGCAGGCTCCTGTTCGTATTCTGTTGGAAGCCGCTCAGAGTGGCTGGGGCAACCCATTCAGATGGGCAGGGAATAATAGCAATAACAATAACACTTTTCGTTTCAGATGCTCCTAGACAGCTTTTTAATATGTTTTACATTGAACTTTGGTTGGTACTGACATCAGGATGTCCAGTCTATATTTTATCAGATCTGCCTTTCTCCTCTTTTTGAAGATAAGAGTAATATTTGCCCATCTCCAGTCTTCCAGTACCTCACCAGTTCTCCAAGAATTCTTAAAGACTATATACTGGCAACAGCACTGATATAATGGCTGCAAGCACCTTTGGGTATAATTAATCTGTCTCCAAGACTTTAATGCATTAAAAGTAGGCTAGGTATTCTCTACGAGGGACGTGGGTGGCGCTGTAGTCTAAACCACTGAGCCTCTTGGGCTTGCCGATCAAGTCGGTCGGCAGTTTGAATCCCCGCAACAGGGTGAGCTCCTGTTGCTCGGTCCCAGCTCCTGCCAACCTAGCAGCTCGAAAGCACGCCCCAAAGTGCAAGTAGATAAAAAGGTACCACTCCAGCGGGAAGGTAAAAGGCGTTTCCGTGTGCTGCTCTGGTTTCGGTGTTCCGTTGCGCCAGAAGCAGCTAAATCATGCTGATCACCTATCCCGGAAAAACTGTCTGCGGACAAACGCCGGCTCCCTCGGCCTGTAAAGCGAGATGAGCTCCGCAACCCCAGAGTTGTCTGCGGCTGGACTTAACTGTCAGGGGTCCTTTTACCTTTACCTTTTAAGGTATTCTCTAATCATATCCTGGCATAACCTGGATTTCAAATTTCTGCTTCCACTTTTTTCCAGGCCAAAGACAATCTCCCTTGAAGGAAGAAATCCAACCAAGGCCAAATAAGAACTGAGTAGTTCCGCCTTCTCTCTGTTGCCTGCTAACACTTCACCATCTCCCACAATGGGGGATTTTCACCACCCGAGAATCCCCTACTAGCTTCAGATGAAGGATTTTCCTAAGTACTGCAAACAGGGAACCCATGCCTGTTCCAATCCTGTAAATTATCAGCCCCCTGCCAGCTGATGGAATACACATGTCAAAAACCTGTACTGTATTTAGATACAAAGACACACTTGTAGACTGGTGCTTAGAAGAGGTATACATGCCTCTCTAGGGTGGCCAGGTAAAAATATGGCAGAGCTCTGCACCTTTAATAGTTGTGTAGATAGAATCATAGAACTGTAGAGTTGGAAGGGACCCTGAGGGTCATCTTGTCCAACTCCCTGCAATGCAGGAATATGCAGCTGTCCCATATGGGGATCAAACCAACTGAGCTATGATGAGGGAATCTAAGCAGGCGTTCTTTTCTTCCCCCTCACACACAAGGGCCTGCCTCTTCTAAGTTGGTTGTTGCTGTGATTGTCAATGGGGGATAACTGCCAACTGAGCATCATCTAAGCAGCAGTAAATAATCCTTTATCATTTTAAAATGCAGATATATGCAGATTTAATTCACTAATCAGTCATTTAAAACTCTCATGTTTAATTAGTTAAGATTTCTTTAATGGGATGACAGCCCTAGTATTTGATAATCAATTAATTACTTTTGAAACCTGGTGTTTCAGTGACTAACATCATTAATCAGGAGAAAACCACATTTTCACCACATCTAAATATCCTGCCAGCAAACTATCCTTCCAATCTCCTGGGATGAAAACTGCCAGCTGAGTATACCTGATGCCACTATTATCAATCATTTTGTCTTTTCTCTAAATTTTCCCTACCTGTATGCATTCAATGTCAGAAACCTGAATGCATTCTCTGCACTCAAACACTCCTTCTGTATGAATTGATCCACCTAGCTACTCTCTTTGCTCATTTCTTCCAGTTCATTACGGTGTTTTTATTTTTAGCAAAAATAGAAAATCTGGAAGACTGATGATCCAGAGAGAAAGATTGTTCACCAAGGATGATACTGCTCCACTACAAATGAAGATGCTTTGTGTAGTTTAATGCAGAGCTGTTTGTACTGATTTTTGTGCTGGTACAGCTTCATGGTATTGATTGCTTTTAGTTTGTTGCATTTTCATTTCATTATCTTGTGAACTTCCCAGAGGGAGGCCATGGGTCATTTGGGTGGTATCTAAATGTCAATAAATATATATAAATACTAGGCGCTGCCACTCCTGCTCACCAACCCCATCTACCCCCTTTCCAAGTCCCCTTCCTTTCACCTGTCCCCTCACTGCTTGCCCAAAGCCCATCCCCTTTAAAAGGAAAAAGGTGCTTCACACAGCAGCTTGCTAAACCAGTGTGAAGTGTCCCCCTCCATTAAACCTTTCTGCAGGTACATTTAACAAAAGGAGGAGGTGCTTCACACAGCACTGTTTGAAGTGCTTTCCCCTTCCAATAAACCTTGCAGGGGGTGTGTTTAAAGGAGAGGGAGGTCCTTCACAACACCAAACCCCTCAAGTTCAACAACTTACCTGAGCCACCTGCCATTTGGCATACTGCAAACGGTGAACTATTTGCAATCATACAAACTCCGATGTGATGACAGCCTTACATTTTTATGCATATAGGAAGAAACAAATTCAAATTTATATATGTATATAGGAAGGGGGGAAATGCAAATTTTGTGACGGTGTTCATTGGTACAAAGTACCATCACCTCTACCTGGGACACAGGTGGAGCTGTGACCTAAACCACTGAGCCTAGGGCTTGCCGATCAGAAGGTTGGCGGTTCGAATCCCCGCAACAGGGTGAGCTGCCGTTGCTCGGTCCCAGCTCCTGCCCATCTAGCAGTTCGAAAGCACGTCAAAGTGCAAGTAGATAAATAGGTACGGCTCCGGCGGGAAGGTAAACGGCGTTTCCGTGCACTGCTCTGGTTCGCCAGAAGCGGCTTAGTCATGCTGGCCACATGACCTGGAAGCAAGATGAGCACTGCAACCCCAGAGCCGTTCGCAACTGGACTTAACTATCAGGGGTCCTTTACCTTTACCTTTACCATCACCTCTATTTTTCCTGCCACTGGTAGCCATTTTGTGCAGGTACCTTTGACGCTTTTATAAAGATATGAGCAAAAAAAGCAACAAAAATTGCACTGCATACAGTCATTGTACATTAGTAGGTCTGCCTCAGGATAGCCCTACTAGGTCTATCTGAATCATAGATATGTGTTCTGGGCATGCACAGAGCCGTTTCCTTGAAGATCACACCTCCTGACCCAAAGAAGCAGCAGTGAGCATTCCCTACTTTGAGGAGTTTTTTAAAAATAGTATTTGTTTTACATGCAATTTCTGCTAAAGAATGAATATCCAGTTTCCCTGTTGTTATTGGGAGGTATTTTTCACAAATGTTGAAAGGCCTTTTGGGGGGGAGGGGGGATTGGGATAAATCAGGAAGAGCAGTTCAGCAGTGGAACAGACTCAGGAGGTGGTGGACTTACCTTCCTTGAGGTTTTCAAGCAGAGGTTGGATGGCCATCTGTCATGGATGCTTTAGTTGAGATTCCTGCATTGCAGGGGGTTGGACTAGATGACCCTTGGAGGTCCCTTCCAACCCCACAATTCTATGATTCTAAGTTTGCAGTGGAGAGGGGAAGAAAGAGAAATGGTGGACACAGTTTAAGTCCCTTTCTATAGTAAGTATAATAAATATCCACCTATTTCTTATTTAATCATTTTGAATTTATTTTTGTGAATGGGGGGGGGGGGAGGAAAAGAAATGGTGGGTGGGTTGTATATGTGTTGCAACAATATCTGTATTAACCATTGGCCTGCATTCACTTATTAAAATACAAGAAGAACTGTATTTAATTATTCCCCCCCCCTTTTTTTTTTAATCTGACCAGAACAGCCTAAATGCCATCTGGTTCCAAATAAAAATCCACTTGGGGTAAATTGCTATATTGCTACACTTTGGAAAGGCTTCTTTTGTAAATGGCTTCAACTACAACAGAACTGGAACTGACTGGTAGATTCCAACCTATTACTGGGGGCTGCTTCATTGAAAAGGGGAGATTTGAGATATTATTTAAATGGAAGAAATGGCTGGCAGCAACAAATGTTTTCCTGCAGCAGAAGCTAACAAATGTTCTAATTAGCAACCTAGCAGCTCACTGCCCAGGCAGGAAAACATTGATAACTGTGTCTCCAATAATGGCACCCAACAGCACTTAGATGTGCCAAAAGATGCATTGTATGCCCTATATTCCTGTTTCATTTATTTATTACTTTTCTGTACTGCCCATCAGCTAAGTCCCCTGGGTGGTTTACAAGCTTATTAAAAAGACAATCAGAAAAATTTAAACACGGTATAAATAAACAATATATACAATCAGCACAAGAACAGAAAACATAACAGCCAAGATAAACACAAACAGCATAAATAAAATCAATATATAAAACAAGCAAGGGGGGGAGGAGTAAGTGAAAGAATTTACAAAGCACCCAAAACAGCATTGTTATACTTTAAAGTCCTGAGGGAATAAGAAAGGTCTTTACCAGGTGCCAAAAGATCCATAATGTAGCACCAGGCAGGAGGACACTACGAAAATGGGTTATGACCACTCAAAAGGCCTTCTCCCTAGTGGCCACCTATTGCATTTTGGTAGCAAGGAAACTTGGAGAAGGGGTCAAATGAAGAGCTTGAGGATCAATCATGTAGGTATATATGGAATAAGGTAAGGATCCTTTGGGTAAGCCCCAAGCTGTTTAGAGCTTCAGTGGTTAAAAGCAACATGTTTAATTGGGCCAAGAAACTGACCAGCCTCCAATTATCTTTGGATAATGGCTGACTCCCCAGAAGAAGGCTATGGCCACTTTTCCTCTGTGAAAGGAAGTCAGTTATCCTAGCGTATACCACCTTGAGTGCACTGGCGTTCTTTACATTAAGGCTGAGATATACAGTATGTGAAGTTACCTTACACTGAATTGCACCATCTGGCCCAGGACTGTCTACTCCAGGCTTCCTCAACCTTGGCCCTCCAGATGTTTTGAGACTACAATTCCCATCATCCCTGACCACTCCTCCTGCTAGCTAGGGATCATGGGAGTTGTAGGCCAAAAACATCTGGAAGGCCAGGTTGAGGAAGCCTGGTCTACTCTGACTTAGGAACCAGATCCCTCCAAGGGATCACCCCTTCAAGCTATCTGACTGGAGCATCTGAATTTTCCCTTTCTCTCGAGGAGTTCTCACCCTCTATAGAAATAGCTGGAGCCAGGCTCTTAATGGTAATAGTTCTCATGTGATGGGCTGAGAGTCAAGGCCAAAATATGTTACCATTAAGAGCCTGGCTCCCATCTGCCTGCCTGTAAGTGGTGTTGAAACGTAAGTTATTCTATTTTTAGGTTCCCTGATAAGGAAAGGTTAGCTTGTTAATTCTGTGTTTTCTTTTCTTTTAGAAAGCAGTTCCAACATTTTTTAATCTCTTTTGATCATTAAATAAATGCACATAATTGAAACCCTGGAGCTGAGCCTGGTTGATTTTATCTGCCTAGGTCCTTGTTAGTAGACTTCTGCCTAGGTCCTTGTTAGTAAACATACTAACTTTATTATTATTAATAATAATATTATTATACCCCACCTTTTGTTGTTTGGCAAGTAAAAATATAGGTATAAAAAAGGAGCGTTTCCTAGATGCCAAGATCCAGGTTTGGGGCAAGTCCTCTTTGGTGAGAGAACCCCAGCAGAGATTTAAATCACAGAATATGCAGCAAAGCAAAGTATGGAAATATAGGCTGTGCAATGTGTCCTGTAAAGGAAGTTCCAAAGTTTCCCTCTTCCCCCAGCTCAGGTAAAATACCATACATTTTGTAAGTTAAAAATTGTTTAAAATCTTCATCTCCAGGTTGGTTATGGGGTTTAAATTGGAAGCCCTGTAAAAAGGCATGTCTTTCTCCAGAAGTGTAAGCTGGAAACCTGAACTGTCTGTGTATTCAGGTAAAGGGCTAAAAATGCACTGCCTTGGAATATGAAACAAAGGGTGTCACAGCCTGTACCACCTGATGGGGTGGATGGTGCATTAATCCATTTGTCAAAAAGTCCAGTATTCTGCTATATCACAGTGGCTACCTAGCAGGAGAGAAGTTTCATGCAATTGCTTTCTCAGAGAAACATAGATCCCCAGGCCTAAATTATGCACCGAATCAGACTAGATTATTTTATCACAGTCCCCAGCAGGGTTGAAAATGCATACGATTCTTCTTTTCATAGTACCAATGCCATTAATCCATTTCCTGAAATATCCTGTCCTCTCCTGTGACTAGATTTTCGCCCTCTTTGTTGCTTCTCAGAATGATGAGTAAAACTGCTCCAAGAAAAATATACTTCTTAAATTTTCAATGAATTAATAAATCTTTCTTCACCGGTCTTACTCAAATGATTAAACTGTGCAATTTAAAATGTTCAGGCTGACTTGTCCCTTCTGAGTGTAAGTCACTTATTAATATTAGTGTTATTTTGCAAGTGGGAAGGAAATTATTAAAGCTACTTGTCCATTTGGATTTGCTCGTGACAGAAGTAATTTTTGCTAATGATCAGAGCAAAGATTCCGCCTGTAAATCTGAGGCTAACTCCTTTTTTTGTGCTCTGGGAAATCAAAGCAATTTGAATGCAGATGCATGAAAAGAAAGGACATACATTTCAGCAGAGGCATATCTCTAAACCTGATAGTGAATCTCTGTCCTGAGACTTTTAGTCACTGATGCTTTATCACAAAGTAAAAATAAATAAATTAATGCCTAATGATATTTCCTCCCAATGATTGGCACTCAGTGAGCACATCAGCAAGAGCAGGCACTTAAGACCTGTGGACAACTTACTTGCCGCCTCTTAGGCTGTTGGTATGATTTGCAAAACTGTTGCTACCGGTACAATCCTGAAAACCCCAGGAAAACCTCTCCTCATCGCTGGAGAGCTGTGAACTTGTCAGGACATTTCCACCATGCTCCTCTGTGCTCCTCCCACCATTCCTAAAAAAAGATTGATCATGCTAGGAAATTTGGCAAGATTGCTGGTCTCCCTGGTTAGGTAAATTAGAACTCCATGCTTACTACAAATACTCCTGCAACTATTCAGAGTATGGTAATGTCTTGGTAGGGAACAGGAGGCTGATGCACCCCTTGACCACAAGGATCCTTAAGGAAGTACAGCCAGGATTCTGCTTTCCTAGTATCATCAGAAAGGTGGCTCAAGAACTGGTCATTTCTGAGTACCGTATATACTCGAGTATAAGCCGACCCGAATATAAGCCGAGGCACCCAATTTTACCACAAAAAACCTGGGAAAGCTTCATAGGAGCCACTGCCTGCCTCACTCGAGTATAAGCCGAGGGCAGCTTTTTCAGCACAAAAAATGTGCTGAAAAACTAGGCTTATACTCGAGTATATACTATATTTAAGAAGTTACGCCTCTTCGTGTAAGATGCATCCTGTGGTCCCAAACCCACCTCAGCTTTCGTTCACGTAGAGAAGCAAAGAAAATGAATGGACATGAGAACACAAAAAAACCACTCCTGTAGATGTGTTGTGCAGACACACACATTGCACTGCTTTACAAGGGGGTGGGGTGCCTAATGAGAGCCGAGAGAACGGCCCAAGGAGCCCCAAACCTCTTCCCTGTAATTAAAGAACAAACCTGTTGCCTTCCTGCCATGTGAGTTCAACTGCCTCATTAACATCTCCACTGCACAGCAAGAAATCTACCCTTTGATCAGGGACCTAATTATTTATTTATGATTTTAAAAGAATAATTAGCATAATGAAAAAGTAGAGAGCTGGCGAGGCCGGGGGGGGGGGACTGAGCATCTGCTCACGCTTCCGGGGCTTAACAGATGTGCAAATGGGGAGGGAGCAAAGCCTCTCCATTCTCCAAACAGTTGGCCTGGACCATGGTCCCTCCGGTGTGTGGGTGGGACTGCTCCAGTCAAGCATGTGGGATTCCGCCCCACCTCTGATAGGATATGCAAATGCCCATATCTGACAGACAAGGCTGGCCCAGGATGTTTTGCCGCTTGAGACAAAACGCCCAGCCTCCCCCTCACCATAGATGCAGGCGCTGCCTGGCCCCATGCATCACAGTGGCCTAGGAACAGAGCAAGAGGCGGCAGTGAGCAGAGCACTCCTTGGGTCTTGGGTCCGCCGCCTGAGGCAAAGGCCTGACTTTGCCTCATGGGAGGACCAGTCCTGCAAAGAGACATGCCAGCCTGCTTTCCAAATCTAATTCGTTCTATGGGAGAAACAGCTTATGAGGTTCTGATCATGTCTCTGCAGAAAGAATTCCCATTTAGTTCAATGGGACTTACTCCCAGGTAAGAGTGCCTGAGTATATTAATACATCCCCCCCCCATCATTTTATCTTTCTCTCTAAACGTAGGAGCCCTGCTGGATCCAATCCAAGGCCTATCTAATCCAGCATCCTGTTTGCCTCTGGGAAGTTCACAAGCAGGATATGAGGGCAGGTCTATACATTTCTACTCAGAAGTGAGTCCCATTGAGTTCAATGAGATTTATTCTGAGGTTAAGTGCCTATGAGATTTTGTCAGCCCTATAGACTCCTCATCTCAGTCACTGTGCTGCAGATAACCTGCCCCCTGCCTCCCGCTGGGTTGATTTGATTTATTTATTAGATTTTATTTCATAAAAATTATATACTGCTTGAATGTATAAAACCACAAAGTGGTTTACATATAAAAGCACAAGGTATAAAACTGAAAACTGTGCAAGCAATCAAAAGGTTTTGCTGTTCGCTTGCGCAGAAATACGTGTGTGCATGGATATTCCTTAACTGCCTTTAAACTGCACATCACATTGACATTTCCAGTTGATGAACCTTACCGAACCATTTTAAGATATTGTTATGATTGCTGGCTGTCCAGTAGTTTGGTTACATAAATTGCTCATTCGTAGCTCAACATGGGCAGATTGACATATTGCCAATGGGAACTAATTGTTAGGAGATTACAGGAATCCCATCATCATAGAGACAGACAGCAGTATTCCACTTTGGTGGTGCAGAGGGAGGGGGAGAGAGAAAGTATTGGGTAAGCCAAAATTTTACATTGGGAGTGCAGGGCCCCTCCCTGGGAACCTGCTGTAAGGCAGCTTCTTTTCATCTTGTTTATTTACCAAACAGTATATATATACTGCCCTTCATATTTATCCTAGGGCTGTGTGCACACCATACATTTAAACACACATTTAAAGCAAACTGCCCCCCCCCCCGGCAATTGTAGTTTGTTAAGGAGTCTGCCAATTGTGGCTCAGTGAGGGGTAAACTACAGTTCCCAGGATTCTCTGATAGTACTCAGTGGAAGAATGCAGGGCTTGGGTGCCAATGGAAGAGCTGGTTGATAGGGTACTGGCTGCCTTATAGCACTAGTTACTGTTTGCTTCTAAATCTGTCCAACTTGCTTATTTGTAACATGCACATTGAAAAGGTGACAAAAAATATCATTCGTCTCCGGTGCTCTCAACCCAGAGAAACCAAGCTCCACTCCACCAGGAATTCACCACCCAGGAGAGGCTGGTGGGGAACAAGCAACATATTCCAAATACCTTGGGCCTGATTTCCCAGAGTATGATTTTGTATGGCCCTTGGCTCTAAACCATCTGCCGACCCTGGACCTTGGAAACAAATCCAGCATCAGTGGGGAAACAATTGGTCATTGAACAGATGAATGAGTGGAAGGATGGTTGACAGAAGATTAGGGTGATGGAATGGTGGGTGAGACTGGAGTGAGTGATAGGTAAAGAGTGTCTGTTGAGCAGGTCAGTGTGAGATCAGAGAGCAAAAAGGCTGCTGGTTAGGATACCCGTTGAAGGAAGTCCGCCAGTGATCATGTTTCATTTACTTTTATTTATTTGTAGAGCACTTCACAGAGAAAAGTGTAGTGCAGTACAGTAAAATAGAATAAAATACCGTATCTTCCCGTGTATTAGATGGGGGTTTTTTGACTCCAAAATCGTATCAAAAAACTGGGGTCATCCTGTACACAGATAGTGCCATGGGGGGAAAGCTGCGTGCTGCCAGTCAGTTGGTTGGCGGGTGCACAATTCCCTCCCATGCTGCTGCGGGAGGTATGCGCTCTAGGGAGCGGCTGCCCAATTTGCCAACTCCCAGCAACGGCCCTGCTGGGGTGATGGCGCGAGTGCAATTCCCCCTAAACAAAGCTCAACAACTTTGGGCCATCTCCCCTCATTTTCTTTAAATTTAGTCCCCAAAAATAGGTGGCGTCTTATACATGGGGGGCATCTTATACACGGAAAAATACAGTAGTGTGTGTGTGTGTTATGTTACATTATATTATGAATAGATGCAATATTTGTCATTCTTTACTAAAAGGTTATTTGTTCCAATTGTTGTTTTACCTAAATAAATAGATTTGTGGTTGGCATCCATCTGTCTCAAGAGATAATGGAGTGCACCTCCAGGGGGCTGCAGAAATTGGTAACTCATAACTGCTGCTTCCTACATTGTTTTTGCTGTGGCAGCACCACCAAAGTGACTTCTCTGGGGCTGGGGCTGGGGCTGGGGCAGTGTTTATGGAGGGCCTGGGCTGCCCTTGACAGGAAGGATGTCTGCCTGACTGGATATAGTGATGTCTGCCTGACTGCCATAGTGCTACTAAAGACACAGGAGCCATGTCAGAAACAAGTGTGGCAACCCAGGAGTGATAGACATGATTGGTACAGTGTGTCTGGCAAATTATCTAACAGAAGAGCTAAGCATTGCCTAACAGTGTAATGAGATGCCAAATGGCTCATATGATGAGGAACCTTGTAACAGAATGCTGAGAGCCTGTTTGTATAATTTTATCCAGATGCTGCATGGAAATTTTGCCATCCATTATGTAAAAATCCCGTATTAAACACAATTTAGATACTGTCAGAAATGTCTCCATTGCATAACCCCTTATAAAAAGCTTCTCCTTCAAAGAGAATGAGTTTAAGGGTGCTTTGTTAGAATTTGGGCCTCTCAAAAGCTTGATTACAAAATAATTGAATGTGATTGCATGAAAACTCAACCAGGGATTTATCACCTCAAACCTGAAACACAAAGGACTTCTGTGCACAGGCCTGCCCATCACTCATATACTGCTGTATCAACTGATGACTTGGGTGAGCGAATCTGCCATCACAGGTCAGTCACCAAAAAATAATATGAAATGTGTGAACGTGATCAGAGGAAGTAAATAGTGAAGTGCAAAACCAGAACCCCAAATGAACTATATGTACGGTGTATCTAGTTTCTATCTTATACAATTTTGGAGAAATCGTACGTTCTACTTTCCAGGTAAATCTGCCAATAAAACCTGGACAGGATACGAGATTAGGAAGCAGGTTTTTTGTTTGTGTAGGTACATTTAGCAGTACAAATATTAAGAGGTTTAGGTGTTATTAGTTGGTTGGCCAGCTGAAAAGGTGGACAGGGCTCTTGCACTTTTACTTGTTGTGCAGAAGAGAGAATAGCAGCAGTTATGCTTGCCATCCCCTCATGCACACAACTATTAAGCATGAGTCTGGAATTGGTTTGCATCTGGACACCTTCCTTCTGCAGGCATGGCCAAACTTGGCCCTCCAGCTGTTTTGGGACTACAATTCCCATCATCCCTGACCACTGGTCCTGTTAGCTAGGGATGATGGGAGTTGTAGTCCCAAAACAGCTGGGGGGCCAAGTTTGGCCATGCCTGTAAGGGCTGAAGGGCTCTGCCCAGCTTAGGGGTAGTGCTGTCTTCAGAGACTGCTATCCAGAACTGAGAGACATACTTTTGCTGTGGGCTGGATGAAAAACAGAAAACAGCATTCACCAGGGAAAAGGAAGCTGTGGTCTTGTACCAGAATAATAGGACTTTAAAAATCACAGACCAGCAAAGAAAAGGTATAATACAGCTATAGTGAAATGTCTTTATATCCACATTTTTTTAAAAAAGGAAATGGATCACACACACAAAGGAGAACACAGATTTGCATATAATAATGTGTATAGATGCAGAAGCGGCGTACCTGGTGGAGCTAGCTTCCTGGCAGACTGGTCAGTGTTGCTTACTGGGCGGGGTGAGGCAATGGGGGTGTCAGTGCTGCACAGGCACAAAAGCAGAGCCATTCCAGCGCTCCTGCTGGTAGAAGATTGTGATTAGGTGACCTATGTGCTTTCTCAGTCTGCTGTACCCATGCGGACTGTTGATGGACTCTTAGGGTTCTGCATCTTTGGGCCTGGACCAGGCAGCCTTAGATGACTCCTTAAAATAGATGATCCATGGCCCCCTAAGTCTAAATGGGAAAGAGTCAAGACTATACACATATTTAACTTCCCTGCAGAAACCAGTGGCATGTCACAATCTGGGCCTAAGCATATTTGCTTAGAAATCCCATTGATTTCTTTCAATTAATATTACAATCGTAAAGATGTTTAAACCTGGCTGGATCATGCCCATTGCACATATTTTATTTTACTTCGTAGGTCTATAAATCTCAGCTGAGATGATTTCTTGCATTAATCCAAGTGCCATAAAGTTAATTGCTAATCTGATAAGATCTCATACCCTTTAAAAAATCTACACCACCAGTCTCCTTTTATTAAACATTGAAATTACCTTCCACGAGCAGCCCAGCACTCGGCTTATTTTATACAGAGCATAAAACACCATAGCTGTATTTAACTGTCTGAAATAAAACCTCCAGCTTATTATTGAGTAGTATGTGTAACAATTCCGAATGAAAGCACTTTTTCAGTTCAACGATCATCCAAGCATATTCTGTTAAGTGTTGTAATTTAAATGTAAGCACTTTTAATTAGCCATCTGCACTGCTTTTTTGGGGGGAGGGAACTTGCTTACCTCAAATTCTTTAGGTTTACGATTTCTAGACCTCTTAATAGCTGCCAGGAAATGGCACAGACAATGAATGCTGGAAGTGCATGATACACATGAGAGCATAATCAGTGTGTGCTTTCCTCCATCACGCTATTTCTGCATCCCCCAACATGGTGCCCTCCTGGTGTTTGGGTCTTCCGACTCCCACCAGCTCTAGCTAGCAGAGGGTGATGGAGGTTGTAGTCCAAAATATGTATAGGGCACCTGGTTGAGGAAGACTGTCCTATTTTATACATGTTTTCCTGCTCTTTGGGGCTCCGTTGTGTTATTCCTTCAGTTCAATGTTGTTTGCATTAGTACCATTCTCCATGAGTGAGTTCAAAGTTATTTAGCCCATTCCTGTAGCTTGTCATTCAACAGAGGTGGTAGGCATGTGGAAAGGACAAAGACCAGTCTGTGTTTCCCATCTTCGGCCGCAAGAGAGCAGCACCATCCAAAAAACCCATGCTGTATGTTCAACACCTCAAGAAACACCTTTCAGGTGAGAACCAACGGTTCCTTTCCCCACACTTTGGATTTGTTTGTTTTTGAATATTTATACCCTGCCTTTCAACTGCATTATTCCTAAAGCAACTAACTACAGGTTGTAACAATCACAGCTGTCCAATACAGTACACACATAACCAAGGAGCCCTTAGCTGTGGGGTGAGGAGACCTGTGGCCTTCCAGATGTTGCTGGACTACAGCTCCCCACCTTACTGGCCAGTTTTGGCATGGCTTTTTCACAGGTGAGTTTCCTGTTGTATAAGAAAGCACTGGAGACTTATGGAACCTGTGTATATATGGATTTCATGGTGTTGGAAGGAGCCTCAAATAGTCCAATCTCCTGCAGGAAACTACAGCATCCCTGATAAAGGACCATGTAGCCTGGGGATTTACATAACATACCTATATTTACAGGTTAAGCAGGTATGCACACACAGGCAGACAGCACTTGATTTACAGTAGTACCAGCCCCTCAGTCCACCTTCTTGTCTTGGAAATCCTGCCTTATCTTGAAATGATTAAAAATATATACATTTCGTATAGTAAGGATAAAGTAAACTTTCATTTTTCTTCATACAAGCAGTAATATGAATATTAATTTATGGCAGTTAATTATCTTGAGAAAAGGCAAAAAAATAATTTTGAATCAGAAAGTAGTTGCTACCTATTAGAAAATATTTTTCTCTTGTGGGCTTAGCCTTAGAATAAATAATAAATAAAACCACATAAATATCTTTTGTATGTGAGACTGGGTGGGAGTGTGTGTGTGTGTGTGTGTGTGTGTGTGTGTGTGTGTGTGTGTGTGTGTAAATAATAAAATAAAATAAAAAGGTAAAGGACCCCTGGAAGTCCAGTCTCACTTCAGGCAATCCAGGCTGAGGGAGCCAGTGTTTGTCCACAGACAGCTTTCTGGGTCATATGGCCAGCATGACTAAACCGCTTCTGGCTCAATGGAACACCGTGACGGAAACCAGAGCGTATGGAAACGTGTTATATATATATATAACTTTTTATAGATGGCCTATGCTGGTCATTGAAAGATTTGTGCCACGATATTTTGCTATCCTAAAATTGCTTTCTTCACATGCATTTTTCACATAGCAGTTGTACTATGGCAGCTACATTCTCAAAATATTAAGCAGTTCAAATAAAAATGAAAATAAAGATAGAATAGGGATTTATAACATGACCATAGTGCTTTTATGCCTCCTAGTGGCTGCTTCCAGTCAACTCAGCTGTTTATTTTGTAAGCATGAATGACTTGTACTTTCATAGACACTTTCACAGGCAAACTATCACTTATACTGCTCATCATTTTGACACTTACAAAGCTAATAAAAGCCTCTGTTTCACAGAAGCAGCAGCAGGAGTTACCAGCAGCATAATCTTCCCTTTTGATTTCAGGGAACTGGAAGAAGCCAAATGTATTCCATTCCAATTTCCTGCCATAATAATTTATAGAGTAATGTTCCTTGCTTAAAGCACTTCACATGATGAGCTCAGGAATCATTACCCTGTACTGTAGACCACCCAATTTATTTGTGTATTTAAAACATGGGTGAGCTGAGGTTGAGAGATGAGACAGCACAATCCTATCCCCCAGATCCACTGGCTGAGGGGAGCTTCATGGAGGACCACAAGGTGCCTCCTTAAGGACAGCGCAATGGAAACAGCTCTATCACGGGTGTTTCTTTAGGCCACAAAATGAAGTTTTCTGAGGGTGGGACAGATGTGGTCCTGGATTGCCCGGATCTTTGTCTTCTTCGTTTCTCATGGCCCCAGGATCAGGATCTCCCACCATCATGCCAGCCTGGAGTTGATGTAACTAATCCCTCCCCCTCCCCCCAAGAACTGCTGGGGGGGATTTAGAGAAAGAAAGATCCACCAAGAAAAAAGGCAATCCCAACACCCTCCTCTCCTGGCTGGTGCAAGCAAGCTGGTGCTAAAGACTAGCAAAATCACTATGGCATAAGACTTTCACAGACTTCATCTGAGAAAGTGTTATCCTCCGCTGGCAGGTGGGTGTAGGAAGGGGAGGAAATAAACACCGAAGCCAGAAAGAAAGGAATTGTCTGTGACAATGGCGTTAATTTGTTGGGAATAATTAACTGTGAAGCCCAAGACAAGTTCCCCCATATGGTGAGCTGTTTGTGTAGACCAGGGTTCATTCCTGACAGCCTGAGGCTGGACTATAGGGAGAGAGAGATGCATTTGAGCAGGATTTTGGCAAACGTGATCACCTGAGGCTATGAACAGGTACATTCCAAACAACAGGCCAGAGGTACCCCCCAAAAGGGCCTGCTGGTGCCAATGCATACTCCCAATGCCTCCTACGGTGTCCATGAAAGGTTTCAGTAAATATTTCCTCAAAAACTCACAATGTGTGAGACTTGTTAAAGGTAGATAGCCGTGTTGGTCTGTCATAGTCAAAACAAAACAAAATAAAAAAAATTCCTTCCAGTAGCACCTTAGAGACCAACTAAGTTTGTTCTTGGTATGAGCTTTCGTGTGCATGCACACTTCTTATGAGGAAGTGTATCTGTATCTGAAGAAGTGTGCATGCACACGAAAGCTCATACCAAGAACAAACTTAGTTGGTCTCTAAGGTGCTACTGGAAGGAATTTTTTTTATTTTGTTTTGTTTTAATGTGTGAGACTGTTCGCTATTACTACTCTGTTCGTGTTTGTACTGTCTCATCCTCTCCTGCACCCTCACAAGGCCCCCGTTTTGTGTTTTCCCACAGCCTCATGGCAGCCATTTTGTGGTGGGCGCTCAAATTCCAAATGCGCCCACTGACCCCAAAAGGTTGGCAAGACCTGCAACAGACTCTTAGTCCTCCAGAAAGATTTTAACAGTTGATCCAAGAAAGGAAAACGGCTTCACCTGATGATCTTGAGATGGCACAAAGCTTACTTGGCAACAGCCATGGTCAAAGCTGAAGAGCTGTGTAAGCCGTCAAAAGTATTGTTATAGCAAGACTTTTGCGAGCCGTGCTGTTGAACTACATGAAACTAATATAATGAGAGGATGATCTAAAATTTGTGACCATGGGAATGAAAACAAAAAAAAAGACTTTGTTCCAAATGTATATATAACATGATCATCCAATTAGAGCTTGGCAATCTCAAGATCAAATTAAATAAAAGGCAACAAGTTCTCACAGCTGAGATGGTGCTGGAAGAATGAAAACCCCAATCTTTTAAACTCTAAATTGCTGTTATGACTTAATTTAAAGCCAGAGGGGGCAGAACCTTTGCACACACACCCCACCCTCTCTACCTGGCTCTCAGGACCCCACTGACTGCATTCTTGAAAACATCACATATTGCCATCATTGTTTTAGGAGCCTAACCTGCTAATTAATGGGGCAACTACAAACCAGGGGAACTACAAACCTGTCCAGACACTTAAGGCTGCCATTCAGCTGAAGACACCATGGGGAAAGGTAAGGAGCTCCCCCAGATCACATCCTAAATCCTCCTTGGGTGCATTACCCAAAAAGAAAAGTTGTGCATATTACCCAGAGTGCACTGCTCCTTTGTCAGTCATGTGACCCAGCTGGTCTTGCCCCTGCAGCCTTGTCAAGCAGAAATAAAGCAGATAATGTTTTCTACAATCACTTTCTCTCCGATTTACCTGCTAAATTTCTGCTTTCCAGACTATTGGCAAAGGTACAGGAGCGAGGCCTTGTTCCTGGCAGTGATCTGATAGGCAGAAATTTAGCAAGTCAAGCAGGAGACCTTAAATACCTCTACAAGCTATCATGCCCTAGGCTTCACTTATCTTAATACATGACAGCTGGCCTAATTTCCATGATAGCTTGATGAAACCATGCCTATTGTACTTTGCTGTTTTGGAACCATAAATGAAGAAGTGGTTTTGGTCTGCCTCCATAATCATTGCTCTGTTTTCTAGAGTGAGGACAACAGGTGATGTTCTGCGAGCACCTAAAAATGTATGCAGTGATCACTTCCATGTTATGGAAACCAGACACACAAAGTTAAAACTGCTTTATTGTGTTAATATATTCCAACCACACTGGATCCAGCACACTCTTGCTGTATGTCTTAAAGTAGACCCAGTTGCTATTAGGGCTGGTTAGCTCATCACAGGCCACCTTGGCTGACATCTATGCTTTGCATCCAGCAAATCTGCACACTTATTTTCACTGCTACTATGTCCTTTAGAATTTATCATAGGTTCAACAGATAAGATATATAAGGTAAAACTATAATTAGTTGCCAAGGTCATTATTCCGATGCCTCTTTCTTCGGTATGGAAACCTAAATGGCCAAAACGATGAGGTTCCAAATGGGGGTTTTCATGATCAATATATCTTTTCCTCCTGGACACGGGAAGAGGGGGAACAAATGGAAGGAGTGGGGAACAAAAAGTTATACCTGCCAAATAGCCGAGTTTCATCCACAGTTTCAGGATGGTGATTGATGCTTTTAACTAGGGAAATAATCTAGGTTTAAAAGTACCGTAGCTGCCCCCACTGCATCACAAATGGGGAAAGTGCTGTTGCTTTCAGGTCCGACTTGCAGGCTTCCCACAGGCATTTGGTGGGCCACTGTGAGAAAAGGATGCTGGACTAGGTGGGCTACTGACCTGATCCAGCAGGATTGTTCTTCTGTTCTTACGCTACTAGCTTATTATGACTACTTTTTAAGCATTAAAATTTAATGCTACTTAGACACCCCAAGTAAAAAAAAAAAAAAAAAGAGTAAAAGGTAAAGGAACCCTGGACGGTTAAGTCTAGTCAAACGCAACTATGGGGTGTGGCATTCATCTTACTTTTCAGGCCGAGGGAGTCAGTGTTTGTCCACAGACTTTCCAGGTCATGTGGCCAGCATGACTAAACCGCTTTTGGTGCTACAGAAGACAGAGCGCACGGAAATGCGGTTTACCTTCCCGCCACAGTGGTATCTATTTATCTACTTGCACTGGTGTGCTTTCAAACTGCTATGTTGGCAGGAGCTATGACAGAGCAATGGGAGCTCACCACTGTTGAGGTGATTCAAACCACTAACCTTCCGATTGGCAAGCCCTAGAGCAGGCATCCCCAACCTGCGGCCCTCCAAATGTTTTGGCCTACAACTCCCTAGCTAACAACCAGTGGTCAGGGATGGTGGGAATTGTAGTCCAAAACATCTGGAGGGCTGAAGGTTGGGGGTGCCTGCCCTAGAGGCTTAAACCACAAGTATGTGTGCCATGTAAGCTGAGACGGGTGTCTCATGTGTGGCTCACTGCACAATAATGGGTCTAACCCCTTTCCTCAAATTATACAAGGGGAAATGGCAAGCTATGCATGCCTGAATCCTTCACAGCTGTCAATCATGCACAAAAGAGAGTAGGAGGCAGAACTCAAAGATGAAGTGTTAGGCATAATTGAATCTCATGATACTCTCTCCCTTACACCCCTTAGCTATAGGAAACAGGCTAAGACTTGAGCCGCATACTAAATCACAGCCATTCCCCATAACCAAGCAAGGAAGATTACAGTGATGACATTATGTTTTTCTTAATGCCATTTTATTAATGCCGTTTATAGGCTTCAGAAACCCTGGTCTCCAACGGGGTTCAGTCAGCTGCCTTGGAAAACAAGATGTCGGGCTGGAAGGGGGTTTGCCTAAACCTCTTTCTGGCATGCTAGTTTTTTATGTGCAGGGATTTAAAAAAAAAAATATGGGACAGCATTCAACCAAACAGTTCCATACCTGCAGTCTGAAATGATACAGTCTAGGAAAAGTCTAACTATGTGATCAGCTATTTTTCAAGAGAGTCGTGCTGGAAACTGGGTCAAATCCCTCTAACATATCCCCCTGTTGAGCCTTCAAATTCTCTTTCACCCAAATGTCAACCTCACTGCTGCTTCTGCAACTCTGGTATTAACAACAAGGGGGTAAGTCTCTCCTTCTTCTTTCAGCATATGGCATTGGTGCTGCTGTCACTGTGAGCCTGATGCCAGTCATTCTAGGAATTGTCATTTTCTCTGCACTCTCTGAAAACTACATTTCCAAGTTCTTCCTTGTTCTTTGTCCTCAGCACTGAATAACCAAAGGTGTGCAGAAGTCAGCATGGAGTTTCCATTTAGCCACCATGGCTAAAAGTCAATTTTTGGGTAGACCAAAGACTCTGGAATCATGTGATAAGCTTGATTTGCTTCTCCTTTGCCATTTATCCCTCACCACACAGCTCCACACAGTCTGTGGGGTAGCTTACAATACTGCAAAAAATGTTCTTAAAAAAACCTTAAAAGACATGTACATGTGGGATATTGGTTCCATTTTAAACCAGCAACTTTGCCTGGTAAAGTGGGGAGGGGGTAGATAGGGCTGCCATATTTTGAAGAGCAAAAAAGAGGGCACATTTGCAGACTTCTACTTTTAACTATGGATCGCCGTGACGACACTCATTTTACACACCCATGAAAAAGAGGGTGTGTCCTGGAAAAGGAGAACATATGGCAACCCAAAGTAGAATGACAATGTAGCAGAATCTATTTGTAAAATATCTCAGATTAGTTCTAACGTCCATGTATTATAAAGTTTTGACCCTACATAGGCAAAAGGGACAGCCTGGTGCCATGACAGTAGGCTACTCTAAAAGTAAAGGGAAATAAAAGGCAAAAAATAAATAAAAAAATTAAAGAAGCTATTAAATTCCTCACTGGCAGGACAATTTTAGAGCAGTTTGCACTAAAAAAAGGTACAGAACAGGCTGCTGAGAACCCCGTAAGCCAGTTTTCCTTTTACTGGATGTGAACTGTGAATTTAATAACTAACAATTGGTTCTGCTCTGTTCTTGAAGATGGTGGGCTCCAGTCTCACTTTCTGTTTCACTGGATAGCGGCTTTCAGCTTGAGAGCGTAGGAGATATGCCACGGTTCCTCATCTCTGTTATCATCATCATTGCCACATGCACATCCAAAACATTTCAGAAGTGTACCCACAATCCTTTGCGCAACAGGAGCCCTGTCCCTTCAGTCAGAAGCTAAATGCTGGTGGGCCACCTGGTGGTGGATTTACATTCATCAGTTAACAATCTGTTAATAAATACATCAGTGGTTCTGTAGTGTCTCTGGAGGGGGAGAGCACATTGCTACACTTATGCGCACAAGGCAGGTCGGTTTGGTTATGGAAGCGAGAGGGAACAGGGTAGGCACCCTGCCTATCAAGACAGCGGGATGCGTCGGGAGACTGTCTTCTTCAGAGAAAGATTCTGAGCACGAACAGACGCTCCAGAGCTAGAGGGCTCCTCAGTCCCAGAATTACATCTTTACAGTCAGCAGATCCTTGAGGGTAAGAAAAAAGGGACCACAACTCCTGGCGTATCCTGTCTGGTTTACTTCCCACTGCACAGGATATCGTAATAACTTGGTTCCTTTGGTCCCCCCGAGACTGCTGCCACCATCTTTGGTTGTATGTTACGGAAGAGGCGAGGGCCACAGAAGCCACCCTCTCCTGCCGGGTTCTGTTGCTTTGCACCGAGTTCTGAAGAATGGCAGCTAAGTTGCTATGACGACAACACCCCCCCTACAAACTACGTATGAAGCGGCCGCCAGGAGCATGGAAAGGAAGCCCTTTCCACCAAACCATGGTCCTGCATCCTCTCTCCCACCCCTTTCCCTACACGCCCACCCTGCTCCCCAGCATAGAGGTTGGTTGTCCAGCTGCACTCCATGCAGGTCACCAGACGTCAGTGCTCCGGGGGCCCCTCTCCGCACGGGGCACTTCGTGTGTTCTCCGGCTGCGGCCTTTCCGCTTGTCCTCCAGGTGCTTCCACTTGTGGCTCTTGGCCTTGACGCTGAGCGGAGGGGGTAGCGGCGGCTTCTTCTTCGGCTGGTGGCTCTTGCGGCTCCACAGTTGCTCACACACCTGGTCCATGGTACTGAGGTTGGGGTGGTCCACCAGCTGCAAGAAATCTTGGTACCAGAGCTTGCGGTGGAAGGGCTGCGCAGGCTCCTCTTCCCGGGAGACGGAGAGCGAGTCGGCCTGCTGGGCGTGGATCACTTCAAGCTGGAGGTGCAGCAAACTCTGGGTAAAGCCGTGCTCCGTGGCGTGGCAGTGGTAGAGGCCGGCATCTTTGCGCTGCACGTTGCGCAACAGGATCCCCCGCTCCATCTTGATGACTCGGTCATCCAACAGCACCTGCAGGTTAATAAGGCCAGAGAAAAAGAATAGAGCATTGGTGAGAGGTCATCAATAGGGGTGAATTTCTAAAAATTCAAATACAGGTAGGTAGCCGTGTTGGTCTGCCGTAGTTGAAACAAAATAAAAAAATTCCTTCCAGTAGCACCTTAAAGACCAACTAAGTTTGTTCTTGGTATGAGCTTTCGTGTGCATGCACACTTCTTGGTATCTGAAGAAGTGTGCATGCACACGAAAGCTCATACCAAGAGCAAACTTAGTTGGTCTCTAAGGTGCTACTGGAAGGAATTTTTTCATTTTTTCATTTTGTTTTAAAAATTCAAAATGTGCCTACTGGCCTAAAACGTTTGGTGACCCTGGTCTATGTGCACACAGCAGCCAAGCTCATACCTCCTTCCGGGGGGCGCTGCTGCTTTTCTGGTACGTCCACACAACCTGGGCCTGCAGTGACTTAGGGAGGCACTCCAGGAAAGCGCTGCTGCCTTCCACTCCATATAACTTCTTTTCTGGGACGCTGCTTCGCTGGGGATCTGCACAGAAGCAGGAAGGGACAGCACAAAGTTGTGAGAGCTCAATACGGTCATCTGTTAATCTCAGCAGGAGTATGGGCAGGACAACAAACACACAGGGATGTGCTGAGGCCAGAGCTGAAGCAAGGCATGAAGAAATCTAAACGGAAGTCCAAGCTGGCTACAAAATGGGGTGCATTTTGAGGGAACAATCTATGGATCCAGGATGCTGTCCTGGCTATATTTAAAAGAATCTACTCTTAAGTGAGCAACTAAGCTCTGAAGTCAGTTGTAATGAAAGGAAGATTGTATGTGCAGCTGTGCTCAATGTATTTTGGATAAATGAATGAGCGTGAATTTAGTTTCTTCTAGGGTCCAATTCCTTTTCCATGCAGTAATTTGAAAGATGAGGAACTCTTGCTGCTGAGTGCGCCATTTCTTTTTCTTTTTTAATCGTGGGGAGAGGATAGTAGGGCACTGAGCAGAATTCATGTTTTCTCGGTGCTCTTCTGGTTCTGGCATTCAGTACTGTATGCCAGGTGTGAGAGAAGAGAGTGCATGTGTGCATACGTTCCGCTGCACCTAGAACTAATTCATTGCAGTAGTCTGAGGCCATGCTACGTCTTACATTGTTGGTGATGGAGGACACACCAAATTGGGCATGAATGGTGCAGAGTGTGGGGTCCAAGTGCACTCACCTCCAAAGCAGAGCACATTGGGATCCCCATTTCGCACATCCTGACGCCGGAACCGCCTGCAAGAAGAGGGGGAGAGAGAATGAGAGCACAGAAAGGTTTACCGGGATCAAAAGCAGGGTGTGTTGTACTTCTGAGGTGGGCTGTGGCTTCTCCTGAAGACAAATGTTCTCCTCAGAGGGGCCGTGTAGCAAGATTGCTCATGTCCTGCTTGGGTTCCAGTCACAACATCTTAGATCTGAGATCCTACAGTGCACATCCTGGGCAAACTGGAGAGTGCCGCTCCTGGATAGACAGATCCAGCTGAATGTGGTGGCCGGGAGCTATTTCCTTCCCACATCTTGGTGTCAGCAGTATCTGTCCTACGGCCTCAGAGGAGAAGCAGGCTCTTAAGCAGGCAAGACTACATACGGGGATGTTGTCAGGATGTAGGTCTGTGTCTTTTTGGGTACTGCTTAAGGCAAGCCAACAGGAGGTGGGGGGGGGGAAATCTCCCACCAAACCAGATCACAGCTGGCTGGCAGCAAGAGTGTAGGTGGCCCAAGAGACAACAGGCAGGCTCCTTTATCACTCTCTGCCCCGCCCTGCCCTCAAGAAAGCCCCGCAGTCATACCATACCTTTTGGTGTTGTGCATGTAGCGAGTGCAGGTAGTCCCATCCCAGGCACAGTATGGATCTCTAGCCAGGCAGCATTCAGCACAAGCTTTGCCGTAGATCCCACAGCGGTGCAAGGGCAGCTGGGAAACAGAAGTCCTGGAGCCAATGTAGAGCTGTTGCTGTTAGGAGACAAAGCCACACAGTCCTATTAAGGCCAAGTCGGTGTCTTCTGCCCCTTCCTTGCCTTAGTATTACACCTGATTCTGGCCTCTCTGACACCACAGTCCAAAAGAGGTGGGTACAAGGCTTTCCCAGAGAGAGAGAAGCCCAGAGCTCTCATTGGAAAAGCATGAGAATTGCTAGCTTGACCATGGAGAAATCTAGAGTGGCCTGACACTTGTTGGTGGAAGGAAGAGAACTGAAATAGAAAAACAGCAGCACTATTGACATCGGCTGACATATATCCAGATTTTCCCGGACATTTTCTCGATTTCCATCTGGACACTGCTGCAGACTGCAGTATTCTGGATATGTCTGGGAAAATCTGGACATGTGGCAACCCTAGGGCAGATGGATGGGACAGGGTGTCTTGAAGGAGGTGGGACAGCCTCATCATCAGAAGACCTCTGACAGACCCTCTTACTTGGAAACATATATCTGTATGAATACCAGGCCCTGTTCAGATAATCTCCCAATGCTAAGCTCTCTCCCCAACTGTATGCAGAAGTCATAACTGCATTGCCTCCCTGTTCACATCCCCACGCCATGGCTCCCCAAAGCTCTTCTGCTGCACGACGTACCCGCTTGGAGGAGATCTGCATGCTTGTAACTGGAGAGGAGTCCTGCCAATGAGAAAAAGGAATTGCGGTGTGACTGAGTTGGTGACAGGCAATCAGTATCCCAGTTCTTCTTAAGGATTGCTCCTATGCAATCAGGAGTCCAAGCACTTTCCCAGGGTACCCAGGGTACTGTCTCTGTTTCTCAAGTGAAGCCCTGAAGACTGTCACCACCATCAGAGTTTTATAGAAGATGGGCACAACGTTCTAAGCATTCAGGGAAAACTCTGAAATGTTTAGGCCAGATGGAGCCCCTGAGTGGACATCACAGTCCTTTCACTGCACAGCTGTGCTTGGCTTCAGTTAAGACAGCCTTCCCCTTTTGCTCACACTCACCTTAAACACCTGCAGCTCCTCCAGCAGCAGCTCCTCCATGTTTTGCCAGCTCTCCTTGGGCACAGAGACGACCTTCAGGACAGTGCCAATGTCTGCCAGGCAAGTGGGACAATTTAGCACAACAAAAGGGGGATTCGCAGGCAGGCAGGCAGATGCTTCCCAAGTTCCAAAGGTAGCTCTGTAGAACTATTATTCGCCTCCCCCTGGAAAGATTTCTCAAAGCCACAGAGACACCATGCAAGAAGAGCTGAAAGCCAGGCAATTTGGTTCATACAAAAGAGATGAGGTCAACAAAATGTGCCAAGTTTCCAAGGATTTGGGGCACTTAAGCTGGTCCCTTTAGGGATCTTGTTTCCAGTCTCCTTTGATCTTATGCTAAATCAAAGCTTTCAGTGCACCAGCTGAAAGCGGGAATGTGGCCAACAGGATTGAGGGAGGCAAAGGCAACAGGACAAGGGTTCTAGCTGAAAGCATATAACGTTTCACTACACACAGTGACTGTGCAATTAGAAACAAGGCGGGAGATCGATGAACAGCATCTCCTCTGTGTGTATGCGCACACATTTTAAAGTTAATAGCAGCCAAAGGAGGCCCTAAATTGAACCATGCCTGTGTAGCCACATCGTTTTCTATTGTAAATTATCACTGCTCAAGGATATATTCCAGTCAGGGAAAAGAACTCAAGCAGGGCAAGAAGTAGGCCAGGGAAAAGTCCTGAGGGCTGTGTAGAGATACCTAGAGGGCCTGAGGTGCCCCACTGCTGCCCTACATACACATCTGGAGGGAGTGCTCTACAAGGAATGAGCTACGGGTTACCTAGAGTTGGTCGCCAGAATTCACATTTTGACCCTTGAACAGTGGGCATCCTAGCATGCTGTTTTAAGAAGCAGAAGGGAACTTGGTAGGCATATCAGAAGGGGAGGCGTGCAGACACACCTGTGCCAATGAAGAGGACGTCATAGTGGCCGTCAGCAGCAGCCACTCGGTCTACTGCAATGCGGGTGAAGGTGTAGCCCACGTTGGTCTGCAGGAAGATGGGTCGCTGGCCATGTGGCAACACCGAGTTGTACATTAACGGGTGGTTGCGAGCAAACTGAATCACGTCATCGGGGAAATCCTTGGTGGAACTAAATGTGCCAAAGGTTTTGCTGGGACACTGAAGGGGAGAGGGAGAGGGAGAGGGAGAGAGAGAGAGGGAGGGAGGGAGGGAGGGAGGGAGTTGAAGGCCCAGGCATGTAAAAACCATCTACTCCTAGAAACACATCACAGACCTCCATGCACTCCACATAACCCCTTTCCAGTCCAATCACACTCCACCTCTAATCCCCCGCTAACCTTCCAGGCAGCTCTGGTGATGCCCAAATTTCCTTAGTTTTCTGAAGCCCTGAAGTTTCATAGAATACTGGCAGGACCCCAAAATCCTGGACCAGAAACCCCCATCCTCCCCCAGCCCATTTCCCCATTTCAGCCTGCTCTTCTCTCCATCTAGCCAAGAGCTCTCCAAACACATTGTTCTGGGTGTTCACATATCTCTACATTAACAAGCACCATTATTTTTATTATTATTATTATCATTACTAATGAATTTTATATACCGCTTGCCTGCCAAATGGTTTCTAAGTAGTTTGAACCTTGCTTCATTTCATCACCCCAAGTCCGAGGCACGTACCATTCCTGGGCGGGGGTAAGGGACCCGGCCTTGGTAGGACACCCACTGATAGTTTGGCCCTTCCTTGTGAGCAAAAGGTCCCAAGAAGGCTCTGCGGATGTCACTCATATGATAGACACAGACAGCAGAGCCCTTGAAGACGGTGCTGTGGGAGCAGACCACAGAGAAGCATTAGGGGAAGGAATAACCAGGTGGTGTGTGTCTCCACCCCACACCCTCCAGTATGTCTTGGGGGGGAGGCATTTCCCAGAAGGTCAGACATTACCTTTACAGCCTCTTGGGAAAAGGAAACCCGGCTGAAAGTGGAGGAAACCACTATTATCCTTACCTGGAGGTGGTGAAAACAGCATACAGCAAAGGGTTGCGCTTGTCTCTGGTTGGCAGCAAAAATACTTCATCTGAAGAGAGACCAAGCAGAGGGGGAGAGAGAAGGAGAAAAGGAGTCACTAGCCTGCAATCTTCCACCTGGAGCATGGCAATCCCTTTCCCAGCCACAGGAGAATATTCTAGCTAGAAAGTGAACCTCCCCCACCCCACCCCAACAGGGAGAGATAAATTAAGCCTCCCCCCCTGCTCTCTGCTGACCCACTGGCAGTGATCAGACACTAACACCAATTAAACAGAACAGAACAGAACACCGCAAGTTGCAATAAATAAATAAATAAATAAATAAATAAATAAATAAATAAATAAATAAATAAATAAATAAATAAATAAATAAAATTGCAGTCCTCTAAGGACAGCAATTCAGATTTGTTTTGTTTATCTATTTAGCCATCACACAACGGAGCTCCCCCAGATGCCCTTTCTAGTTTGCATTTATGATGACTTTTGCTCACATTGGCATCAGGGCAGTTCTACATGATCCCACTTTCAATACCATTTGCACCTGCAAAGGTTTGACATTTCCAATGGGTACAGGTTCCTGCTGAAATTTTATACCACATGGGTGGGTGTGGAGTTGTCCAGCTTTTGTTGTGCCGTAGCAACAATCGCATTATTGTAACCTGCCCTGGGACTTTTAAGGTGAAGAGAGGGTAATAAATTGGAATACTACTTATGCTAAAACTAATAGCAGTGCAAGAGTGTCCCTCCAGATGTCAACAATGCGGTAACATTGTGGAAGTGTAGCAGAAGAACTAGTAAAGCAGAACTGTGTATGGATGGTCCAGTGTAAATTCACCACTAGTGTATTACATACGTTGCAGCATACAACTACAAAAAAACCAAACCAGTTTGGAGGAGCCCAATGTGGATACATTCAGAACATTCAAAACAATCCGTGTGCATTTTTTATCCAAATGTATAAAATATGAAAAACATGTATATAAGGGCACAAGTCCACCAGGTGTTAAAACTCGGTTATTTTGACTATGGGATTTGGCTGCAATGGGTCAAAAAGCAAACTACGCTTAATTAAACAAAGCTGGATTGCAAAATGACACTTTTCAAAGGAAATGATGTTCTTTGGTCGACATTTGGAAGATATAAATGCATGGGGCTAAAAATGTGGAAATCTGTTTTGCTTCAGAATATGAATTGTTGCTTAGGATTTGAACAACATAATGTCTTCATGGAAATATTATTTAGAAAATTCCTTCCAGTACCACCTTAGAGACCAACTCTGCATGCACACAAAAGCTCATACCAACAACAAACTTAGTTGGTTTCTAAGGTGCTACTGGAAGGAATTTTTTTTATTTTGTTTTGGCTATGGCAGACCAACCTACCTGTAAATAGAAATATTATAATGATGATGTTTGAAAATCACAAGCTGTTCCTTCAAAGTCATGTGTTTTTAAAACTGTCCATGTTTTGGCTGCCTACGTGCACATATGTGGGCAAATGCATCCCTATTCTACATTCTACAACATGTAGCTTTCACGCAGTTCTCTCTGTCAAGGTAGATCTCCAGAGTTTCAGATAGGAGTCTCTCCCAGCCCCACCTGGAGATACTAAGGATTGGACCTGGGACCTTCTGTATGCAAAATGCCTGTGTTCTACCATTTATCTATGACCCCTCCCCTCCCCTTGCCAGACCAGACCTCAATCAGCCACAGTCACTCACGGAGCTGGTCAAAGTACGTATCACTCCCATCGCTGCCGGGCACCGAGCACACCAGCCGGGCCTTCAGAAATGTTGTCCATTTATTCACCAGGCTCCTCTGCCCGCCCATGTCATTCTGCAGAGAGAGGAAGAGAGGCTTATCAGAGAGGTAGGCCGGGGACAGCAGTGCACGTAGGACATTTTAGACTCCGGATTCCCCCCATGGTCTTGTGGGTGAGCACCCTCTTAGATGCATAGCTGTCAACCCTCCTTTTGCGGGAAACTCCCTTATTCCAATGCCGTTTCCCGCTGCTATCCCGGATTGTTGATATCCCTTAAATTTCCCAGATTTCAAAGGAAGCAGCTCCTCTCCCTCCCTGCTGGCCAGGGAGGCTCCTCAGCTGCGTTGCTCAGCTGCCAATAAGGAGTCTGAGACCGACTGGGGGCGGAGCTTGCATGCCTTGTGCAGCCAGACCCTCACGCCCAACCAGACAGACAGCCTGCCTGCCATCTACGCGCTCGCTCTTTCGCTCACCCGTTTGCGTGCAGCCTTTGGAGCGCAGGGTGGGGAGGCTACTTGGTGCCATTGCACCGCCCTCGCGGCATCCCTTATTTTCAAATCCGAAAGTTTGGAAAAATCCCTTATTTTCAAATCCGAAAGTTGACAGCTATGCTTAGATGATAATGTGTATTAGTTCACTTACTTAGAAATGCCTCACTACACTTGCCCCCCTGCTCATTCTGCTGAATGGGACCCTAGACCTCTGCCCCGAAAACCCTTTTCCCTCCCTGCTGCTAGAGCCCCACTCCTGCCATGATAAGACTCCTTCCAGCCAGTGTCCCAGTTCAGCTGCCCACTAGCTGCTGCCCACCTCCACAGAGCAAGATCCGCAAGGAGAAAGAACTGACATAAGGCTCAGCAAGGGGCTCAATAAGCTGAAGTGCAGGAAGGCCTAAGAATGGGGTGGCCCCTAATGCTTTTCCACAGGGCAGAGGCAGAGCCCCTCTGGGCCCTGATGGGAGAGCAGCCCTCTCATGCAAGCAGGCTCATGGATGTACGCTGAAACTGGGCCGCCACTCAGCCCAACCCAGATACCTGCCCTAACCTGCCTGACTGGTAGCAACCTGCCCAGTCCTCAGCACTCAAGAAGGCACAGAGCTCTCACCCTGCAGATCTGGCCAATGCGGGTGAAGGTCTGCTTGCCCAGCCCCTGGGCTCCTTCCACTGCTGTCTCCCGGAAGAAAAAGAAGATCTTGTCGTCATCGGGATTCTCACTCTCCGGGATCCAGAAAACATCAATGAACTTGGGCTCTTAGGGACAGACAAGTGGGAGAACATCAATGCCAAAGCAAAGAGGTGGGAAATTGTACATTATGTGAGGGAACATAATGGTTTTCCACTTAAGAAAAAAAAATGCAAAGAGCAACACTGTGCTGCTTCATGCAGTCAGACCACTGATCTATTGTCACCTTCTCCATTATCTTTTTGGTCATATGTTTATCTCCCCCCTCCATCCCATGGTCCAACATTGACAGGTGGGTGGATTACCCAGCTGTTAAATAGATGAGTCAAAGTTGGCCCATGGGGCAGGGAAGCAATCCTGCCTTCTGAAGACTTCAGGTACACAAGAGGCTTCCCTAAAGGGAACTTCCCTTGCACACCTGAGCAGAGCAGGATCAAAGTTCCCCTGCCCATCAGCTGACCATCGATCCTGCTTTCTGCAGGGATTGGCTATGAGCACCCATTCCCCATGGGAGGAGCCAATGCTTGCAGCCAACCCAGCAGAACTGACATCACCAGACTGACAGGTGGACGTGGTTTAAGTAAAAATGGCTTCCCTGGCTGGTAGCCAGATTCTGTGCCCAGATCTGTAGGCACAGATCATCCTCTAGAATAAAATAGCTTACTAGGGAAAAGCTGAAGTCCCCTTTTGGGGCGCCTTAGGATCAATTTTTATGGTAGCCCAAATCTCAGTCGTACAGATGTATGTATATATTTCAATTTTAACTCATGAGCTATTGCTGCAATCTACTCTAATTGTATATTTTATCTTTATGAATGCTGTCACTATTGTGTTATGCAAGCTGGTCTTTGACCGTAATAAATTATTATTAAAAATGGCTTCCTGGACCAGACTGGAACCACCAGACTTGCTGGTGGGCAGGAGGTTCTCCATCTCTGTTTAACCGCAGATGCTAGGAACTGAATCTGGAATTGGCAGGTGAAAGAATATACTCTGACCCTTTCCCATGAGTGTAATGGGGAATCTGATTGAGGCATAGTGGGGTGGGGGTTGTTAAATCTCCCCCTGCTTTTTTATCATAACCATCACCACCATCGTCCTCTGAAGCTGCTTTTCACTTCCACAGGGTAAAGGAGACAGAAACACAAACGGATCCTCCCTCTCCCCAGTGTCCAGCGAAGACTTTGCCACATGGCACATTTAAAGCTTGTGGCTTCCCCTGAAGAATCCTGGGAAATGGTTGTTTAGGGGTGTTGGGAATTATACCTCTGTGAGGATGCCCTACAGTTCTCAAGATAGTACAAATGTGCTTTAAATATATGGTGCGGATGTATTTGGGAGAGACATTCAGGTCATTGAAAGTCACAAGGGGAAAGGGATAGAGGTCTTCTCCCAGAATGCTGCTTTGCAGCCATGTGGGGCTGCTAATTTGTAAAAGAAAACAAAAGATGAAATCCTAAACACATCTTGTCAGCAGTTCACTGGTCAGGAAGCTGCTAATCAGGCCCTGGCCACTAGATGGAAGCCTCCATTCGTAAGTGACAAAACAGCTGGGGACTGAGACTCTGAAGCAGAACCAACAAGAAGAGTCCTAGTTTTCCCTGGCACTTAAAGGAACATGTTCTCCTGCTCCCAACACCAGTGATCCATCAGAGATAGAAAGAGGACAACAGGATGAGTGCAAGGAAATCGCTGTTTACGCAGCCCTCTCTGCTCCAAGCCCATTTTCCGCATCCCTGGGATGCCCTTCCTCCCAGCTCCCACTGACCGTTGAGCCACCGGGAGTCATGCTGCTCCGTGCGGATAGAGGGCCTTGAGCCAAGGCTGCGGAAGATCGTGAAGTCACGGCCCATCAGGTCAGTAGCCACCCCAGAATAGAGCTCTTCACCTGGCCACCACAGAAAGATAAAAGACAGAGGTTAAAAAGGCTTCGTCATGGGATCTGTATACTGGAACATGTCCCAGGTGCTCTTTCTCTGGTACCCCGTGCAGGATTCGTCTCCCCTGAAATGTCCTCCGCTCTTTAGAGGCAGGAAAGCTCCTGTGCAGGCAGGCAGGCTGGGAGGCAACAGCTGCCATTCCTGGAGCCTTGCTCCGAGGGTGCTTGGAGCCAAAAGAAAATGTGCCACCAGCAGTGGCATCCTCAGCACATAGTGCTGGCTGTCCCCACATCGGATGGAGAGCAGTCTCCACTTGGCAAACGCCGAAAGAGCTTTAGGGACTCATGAGTCCTTGAATGAGACAACAGCTGCATGCACACCGTACATTTAAAGAACTGTAAAGGGTGCTGGGAATTGTAGCTCCATGAGGGGTAAACTACAGTTCCAATTATTCTTTTGGCAGAGAGGATGCTCTTTAAATGTATGCTGTGTCGACTGGAAAGTGCTGACTGTGCTTTTATTGGCCATCCCACACAATCACTCTGTTATTCTTATATTCTAATATAAGAAGTGCCCTGATGAATCAGGCCAATGGCCCACCCAGTCCAGCATCCTGCTCTCACAGGAGCCAACCAGATACCTGTGACAACAGCACTTTCCTCTCTTGTGGTTTCAGAAGCACTGCTTCCTCCGACAATCGAATCAGAGCATAACCATTGTGGCTGGTAGCCACCAACGGCCCCACCCTCCATGAACTTACCCTCCTAAGCCATCCAAGGTGGAGGGAGGGAGTTATCACTAGATTTTGTGCAGAGGGGCCTGGTCCCTTACCTGCCAGCACTGAAGCGGCCACATGACGTGGGTCGTAGGGGCTCTTGCCTTTGCCATCTTCTAAGTTCTTCAGGTCCAGTTTAAACACAGAGTCCTGGAGAGAGAGGAAGGAGGGACGTGCCAGTAAGAGAGGCCAGAGAGCAGAGCCTGGGGCTCGAGCGATTCTCCTGCCTCTGCCTTCCTTCCCTCACCTCAGCTCTCTACCACCCTATGAACCTCCATGCCTGGCTCACCTCTGCACGCTGCCCAACTTCTACGAAGCCACAAATGGGGTGGAAGGCCCCAGTGCCACAGGCATACAGGTGCGTCCGGTTGAAGAGGTGCAGGATCTTGACGAAGTTCATGCACTCAGCCTGCAAGACAAGAGTGAGGCCAGTTACGGAGTGGGCCCAGGGGGGGCCTGCAGAAGACCTGGCCCAGCACCCTGTGCTTCCAGTGACCAATCAGATGCCTGCAGGCTCAAAGGCTTGAGATGCTGCATAAGGAGAGGGATGGGCACAACACAGAGGCACCAGCAGCTCCACTAATAATAATAATAATAATAATAATAATAATAATAATAATAATAATACTCCTCTGGGGGGCTTTACCACTCTGGGCGGCTTCCAACAGGATATTAAAACCACAATAAAACATCAATCATTAAAAACTTCCCTAAACAGGGCTGCCTTCAGATGTTTTTTAAAAGTAAGATAGTTGTTTATTTCCTTGACATCTGTTCCACAGGGTGGGTGCCACTACCGAGAAGGCCCTCTGCCTGGTTCCCTGTAACCTCGCTTCTCGCAGTGAGGGAACCGCCAGAAGGCCCTCGGAGCTGGACCTCAAAGAAAGGGAGCTGCTAAGGGCTTTGGCTGTTAGGAATGTAAAAATTATTCTTGCATCCCTATCTGCAACTTCCCACCCAGATCCTTATTTCAGATGTGCCTCCTCTGCTGCCAGAAAGAATGTCTTGTAGGGCAGGCCAAGCTGGGAACGGAGGAGGAGGAGAGGCCACAGCAAGGTGTGCGCAAGAAGAGCAGTGCATAGGTTTTGCTGGCCTGTGGTTCAGGCATCTGCAGTGTGGGTCCTTCCCTTGCCTCTGGACAGCCTCCCCTGACATTGCTGAGATGCCAGAGCATGTGGGAGCCTCTCTTTCCCTCTGGGACTGTGCAGCATTTCCCACACTGGGGGGGGGGGGAGGAATGGGGGTGCCGTACTGTCCGTGGGGGACTGGGAGTTTCTGCACATTTCACCTCCCGGCAGAGGGCGCCGTAGGAAGCAGACGTTCAATCACACTAAGCTCGAGAGGTTTTGTGCCTGTCACCTGCAGACACGAAGACCCCTGCTCATGCCGCAGAAGACCCCTGTTTGAGCTGCTGCCTCCCTCCTACAAAGCAAGCCTCCCCAGCAGCCCCTCCCTTTCAGGGCCTGTCAGGAGGTGAACATCTGTTTGACTTGCTGTTGAGCACAATTAGCCACTGATGGATCACTCCTGCCCCTTAGAAAGTGGCTGATTATTTAAATGTCTGGAATAACTCAGGCAGAAGTGATGCCCTCTTGTTAAATGAGCCCCAGGGGAGTGTCAAGATATTGCGGAGGGTGGGGAGAGGAAGTCAGGATCCCATCCAGCACCACCAGGCACCTTGTTGCAGCCCCCAGCAAAAGACAGACAAGCACCGCAGAGACTTCTCTTGAAGGCTAACTGAGAACAAGCCGGCCTAAGCAGGCAAGGCAAAAAAATAAAAATAAAATAAATGTTAAAAAGAGCCACTCCGCATGTGGCCAATAGCAATGGGTGGGGATCAGGCAAGGCTCAGCAAACAAGTAGCAATGGCAGCAAGCAAGGAAACCTATAGGCAAGAGAGGAAGAGGGGAGGAGGAGGAGGAGGGAGCACAGAACCAGGGCGACACAGGAAGCTCCCTCACTCTGAGACAGGCCACTGGCCCATCTAGCTCAGCATTGTCCACACTGACTGGCAGTGGCTCTCCAGGGTTTCAGGCAGCAGACCATGCCAGCTCTACATGGAGACGCCAGGAACCGAACCTGGGACCTGGATCCCAGAGCAATGCTTCAAGCAAGGGGAACAAACATGGTGGCTGCCAGGTGTTCTTGGACTCCAACTCCCATCAGCCCCAGACAGCTTGGTTGATGGCAAAGGATGGTGGGAGTCGTAGGCCAGCCACATCTGGCAGGCGCCTGGCTGAAAGGGCTGCATTGGGATTGACAGTTCAAGCTACAGCCTGGTCACTGGCTCTGTGTTCAGCTTTGGGGTTTCAGTGGTTTGCAAACTTCAAAACCAGGAAAGATGCACGGAGGGGTCCTGCAAGATGTGCTTTACAAGAGAGTAGTTGAGTTATCACTTTCTTTCCCTTTCCCTTCAGTTTACTCCTCATAGTTCCCTGCCTTCCTTCCCCAACCTCCCAACTCCTCTTTCGCACCCATGCAACATACACATACTCCTCTGGAATTTGGAAGTGTTTGGTTCTATCAACACCACCACCATCATCATCATCATCAAGGAATTGCCTCCATATACCCATCAATAACTTTGATCCAGGAAGCTCCCAAAATGTGTGAAGTAGGCATATTAGAATAGACAAAATTCTGCAAGATGGAAAAGAGCTCCCAGTCAGTGGGGAAGTTTGGGCATTTGTGCAAAGTTGGTTTCAAAAGGAAAGAAGGCTCGGATAAGGAAAGGGGAGATAAGATGGAGCAATGGCCATAAAGCAGGATATAGCAAACGCCAGACACATCATGGGAAGATTTCCAGCAGCTCTTCATGCTATTATCAGTGACTGATCAGGTGTAAAAATGAAAGCCAAGGCCAAGCACAGGCTAATTTGCTTGATAAGATTAAATACTGGAAGAAACTGAAATGCCTGCGAGATAATAATTTGGGGGTGGGGGTGACTATAAAAGCAAATGCATGGCATGAAGCCCCAACAGTCATGCACCTAGAACCACAGGATTTAACCAACCTGGCCTGCTAGCAGAAGTCATGGGGCTTCCCCTCGTGAGACCCCTCAATCTGCTTTGCAGGGCATGGCAGAACCCCCAGAACAAGGCACAGGGGGAATCATTCTCTCTGGCAAGCAGAAACACTCGCACCAACAGAAGGATCAGAACTTTCAGAGTTGGGAAGGACCTTGGCAGTTACCTAATCCAGGGGTGGAGAAGCTCTTGGAACTGCGACCATGCCTCTTGCTTGCCCACAAGGAGGATGTGGGGCAGTGGCAGCTTAGAAACATCTGTCCTACATTACTGTAATGCAGCCTGTTGTACAAGGTCACACCTGCTGCTCTGCCTCTCTGCCCCCAGGTGACTGCCAGGGATGTACCTAGGGGCTGGCTAGGTTGACCCCTAACAAGAGCGCAGGCCCAGGGGAGGTACACAAGACTGAGCCTCACCACACCAATACATCTCCTTGCAGGGGTGTAGCCAGGATTTTTGGGGGGGGGCAGGCTTTTTGTTGGGGGGAGGCAGGTCTTTTGTTAGAGGGGGCATAACCTCAGTTTGCTATGTATTTTTATTGATTTGGGGGGGCAGCTGCCCCTCCCCCCCGGCTACATCCATGTCTCCTTGCCAAGGGCACAAGGGAGCCTAGGCACTGATTGCCTAATCCACTGATGAGTGGCCTAATCCAGGGGTCTGCAACCCGCGGCTCCGGAGCCGCATGTGGCTCTTTTACACCTTTGCCGCGGCTCCGGGGGTGGCGTGTCTTCTCCCGCTCCCCTTTCCCTCCCGTCGCGTCGGTGTGTGTAGTCGGGGGCGGCGGCGGGAGAGCGAGCTGCAGAGAGAAAGAGAAGTTGGCGAGCTGCGACGGGCGCGTTGACGGCAAACCAGAGCCGAGCGCGGAGCCCGAGAGCGAGAGCAGCGCCTCCTCCTCCTCCTCCTCCCGCTTCCCGGCTGGGCAATTGACAGAGCTCATTATCATGCTGCGCTCACTCGCTGCCTGTCTAGGGCCGGAGGGAGGGAGAGCGAAACGCGCGCGCACACAAAAGCTGGTGTGTGTGTGTGTGTGTGTATGGAGAGGAGGCAGTGAGCCCCAGACAAAGCCCGTGCAGCGCGCACACAAAAGCTGGTGTGTGTGTGTGTGTGTGTGTGGAGAGGAGGCAGCGAGCCCCAGACAAAGCCCGTGCAGCGCGCACACAAAAGCTGGTGTGTGTGTGGAGAGGAGGCAGCGAGCCCCAGACAAAGCCCGTGCAGCGCACACACAAAAGCTTGTGTGTGTGGGGGGGGGGGAGAGGAGGCAGCGAGCCCCAGACAAAGCCCGTGCAGCGCGCACACAAAAGCTGGTGTGTGTGTGTGTGTGTGGAGAGGAGGCAGCGAGCCCCAGACAAAGCCCGTGCAGCGCGCACACAAAAGCTGGTGTGTGTGTGTGTGTGTGTGTGTGTGTGTGGAGAGGAGGCATCGAGCCCCAGACAAAGCCCGTGCAGCTGTATTTGAGCTGGGCCAGCACTGGCAGACGTGCTGCCATCTCGCAGGAGGCTCCTGATGGACGCTTGCCTAAATCGCAGCGGCGCGGGGCGGCAGGGGGCGGGGCACCGTACGTCATGCGCAATGACGTCACATGGCCCTGCCCCCTCGCCTAGGGTGCGAAAAGCGGCTCCCAGGTTTTTTTTTCCTTCGGAAATGGGTCCAAGTGGCTCTTTTTGTCTTAAAGGTTGCCGACCCCTGGCCTAATCCAACCCCCGGGTCAAGTCAGGAAAAAAACAAGAGCCTCAAACGCAAACTTACCCCCAAATCAACAGGCTCAGACCCTCCTCGCCTCTTGCACACAAAACTCTCCTGTTCACTCGCCCAGTTAGCTTGCACCAAGGTGACTGTGACAGAGTTAAATGCTTGGTAACTGGGGGAAACCTCAGCAATCAACGCTATCCCTGCTTAGGAACATAGGACACTGCCTTATACAGAGTCAGACCATTGGAGCATCTCACTCAGTATAGCCTACACTGATTGGAAGTGGCTCTCCAGGATTTCAGGCAGGAGTCTCTCCCAACCCTACCTGGAGATGCCTGGGTTGAACCTGAGGCCTTCTGCTTGCAATGCAGGTGCTTTAGCCCTGAGCTATGGCCCCTTCTACAAAATCTAGCAGTCTGCAGCTGCAAATGGTGGCATCAGTGTGCCACCTTGCACTTGTGCCTTTTCTATGGTCAAAACCTCCCCATCTGGAAAAACTATCCAGGTGCATGGCTTTCCCCCCGGGGAAGGACAACATCTGAGAGCTTGTTTTCTTATTTGGGCCAAGGAAAACTGAAACTTCAGAATAATACTTGATCTATAGAAAGGGTTTGGCCTCCCTTACCCCCTTTAGGCTGTCCAGCTGTGCAGCTAATGGGAAAGGGAAATGAGCCAGATGCAACATGGATGGATCAATGCATCAGTCATGGGCCAGATGTTCCCAGATGTTCCCTGCTTTCTCAACTGCTCTTCCAGAGGCTGGACATGTGTCACTGAGTGTCTGCTGAACTTCCTCATGCCCATCTTCTTCAAGCCATCTGTCACAGAGATGACGAGTCCTAGGGAGCAATAATGTGGCAAACGGCCCTTGTGGCATGCAACGGGCATGCAAGAAGAGGGTTGGGAAGCAGCAGCGGACTCTCAACACCATGAATTCGGCATGAATTGGGTCAGGTTGCAAGTTTGGCTGGTAGCACAGCACCAGAGCACATGCTTTGCAAGCCCATGGTGCCAGGCACAATCCTGAAATGCTGACTCGCTGCTGCCACACGCTGCAGACGATGCTTAGAAAGAAGGACCAGGGGTTTGACTTGGATGAAAACTGGTTCTTGAGCAAAAGCCAGCCGCTGACGGAGAGTGACTTTGAAACCACTGTGGTAGAAGAGGATGCACTGAAAGCACATTACTTCCTCTGGGAATTATAGCTTCCTCCTTACTGGGCTAAGGGACGCGGGTGGCGCTGTGGGTTAAACCACAGAGCCTAGGGCTTGCTGATCAGAAGGTCGGCGGTTCAAATCCCCACAACGGGTTGAGTTCCCGTTGCTCGGTCCCAGCTCCTGCCCACCTAGCAGTTCGAAAGCATGTCAAAATGCAAGTAGATAAATAGGTACCGCTCCAGAGTAAACTGAAAGTAAACGGTGTTTCCGTGCGCTGCTCTGGTTCGCCAGAAGCAGCTTAGTCATGCTGGCTACATGACCCGGAAGCTGTACGCCGGCTCCCTCGGCCAATAAAGCGAGATGAGCGCCGCAACCCCAGAGTCGGTCACAACTGGACCTAATGGTCAGGGGTCCCTTTACCTTTTACCTTACTGGGCTACATTTCCCACCACCATCAACAAACTGCTGTTCCTGAGATTCTTAGGTGAATGCCATGTGCTTTGTGGTGCGAACAAAGCCTGTGTCCTTCAACCCCCCTACCCTGCTCTCTCTTAGGGCTCATCCAGACTTCCTTTTGTGCTCTGTTTCTAGGTAGAGCTCAATGCTTTAAAGCGCCATTGTAATAATAATAAAGCACATTATCTCTCTTTTTTTGTCCTGGTGCTTTCTCCATGAAAACCCACTTTTTACCACTGAGTTGGAGCAAATGGCAATCTGGAAAAGTGAAAATGCCATTTGTTCTGACTCAGCGTTAAAGAGAAGGTTTTCATGGGGGAAAGTGCCCAAGGCAAAAGGAAAAGGAAAAAGAAAGGACTTAGACATGGCGCTTTAAAGCCTAGAAACTGTGGGGCAAAAGGTAAATGTGGGTGAGTTCACAGTGCTGCCAACCTCTTAGCACCTGCTCTGCTTTCCCCTCTTAACTCCTACTTAGATGGAAAGGCATGAGTGTGATCCTGCAGCTTATGCTCCGTTAATGCTTAACCTAGACTGCCAACGTCAATCTGTAGCACTGAATTTAAATGAACTTCCAACCATAAAGACAGCTAAGCTCCAAAGAGCCCTGGACCCTTTCCCAGTCCCATTAAAGCCAGCAAGCTTCTTCTCTGCAGCCTGCGCACCAGACCAAGTCTATTCTTACACATGCTCATTTTCACAGCTCAATATATATGGGGGGTTTTGTGTGCACTCTGGTGATAACTGCTCTGCCTCTAAAATGATTTGCACAACAAAAGGGGGTGTCTCCCATTATTTACTCCCATTCTCTGAAGATGCCTCCCCCTGTAAGATTTGCTCTCTGCTTGGAATATGCTGCTCCTTTTAAAATGGAGAGAGAAAATTGGGTTGGGTCTTCCCACACTTTGCATCTGATTCATTTAATATGAGACTGCCACTGGTTAGGCACATACTCTACTAAAGGGCACAATCGTGCGTGTGATGTTCACACGATTGAAAGCCTGAAAATCTGTCAGCATATAAGAGTAGCTGGAAGTGCTGGGTTTGGTACTTCGAGGATTTATTAGTTGTGATGGGGGTGGGGAATGCTCAAAGTCTCCCTCTCTCCCCCTCTTACAAACACATGCACACAGATGTCATCTCCAAAGCAGTCCTTGGGGGTCTAAACCATTTGCAGAGCATCCTACCCACCCACTGCTGGGCTGGTCTTGAGTAAACAAGCCTGGGGCTCTTACAGCCCCTATCATCACTCTTGAGCAAGCCCAGGAAGAAAAACAACCTTGGGACTTTTTGTTTTCCTGCCCTTTTGCCCTGATGGATAAAGCAGCCTGAATATGGAGAGCTGTTGACAGGGAGAGAAAAGGAGACAGGGAACCATCAGAGAGAGGGGTGAGGAGAGAGAGGAAGAGAGAGAGAGGTGTCTTGCTAATGCCTCTCCTCCTCCCACCAGCTGCCTTTCAGGAAGCCCCACAGCCCACTCTTGCTCAGTGGAGCACAGAGGTGCTGATCTCCCCACCCCTCTTCAACAGGGTCAGTGGTGCTTGTGTCCGAAACAAAACCTGGGGAGGAGTGGCTGAATATAGCACTAAGCCTCAGGGCTCAGTTCTTGGCTTTGCCGATGCATCTGTGGTGCTGCTCCTGCATTGTCACTCGCTCTTCAGCCACAGTGGTTCTGCAACAAATTGCTTCTGCTTCAAACAAGGGTGATGTGACATAGGGTAGCTCTTGTACCGACACTGGTCCTGGTTCCCCCACCGCAACATCTTCCTGACTGTGACCGTGTTGCTGAAAACTCCTAGCTCCATTAACTTTTGGCAAATGAGCCATCTCTCTAGGCCCGTTTCCTCTATGATGAATAAGGGCCATCGTTCAGTGGGAGACCACATGTTTAGCATGCATAAGGTCCCAAGTTCAAGGTCTGTAATGTAGGTTCAGCTGGGATATATCCCTGTTCTCAAACCCTGGACAGCCACTGCCAGTCCCTGCAATCCAACGGTGGATAACCTGTGGTCAGACTCCAACTCAGCCAGCATGGCCAATAGTCAGAGATTATGGGAGTTGTAGTCTAGTAATACTCGATGGACCACTGGTTCCCCACCCCTGCTGCAGACCGAACTCAGCTAGAGGGACCAATGGTCCGACTCAGGAAGTTGCTAATCCTTCATTTGCCTTGTTCAGAGAGTTGCTTTCAGTGTCTGTATGAACATGCATAGGTCACTTTTGCTTGATTCTACTCTCGGCTATTGTCCATCATGCAAATAATTAACCACAGGAATTAGGTCATCGTGACCACATCACACTTTTTCATGGCATTCTGCACCAGGTCAAAGTACCAACAGCAATTCATAACAGTGCATAGTGCCAGAGTTCCCTTAAGGATGGCAACTTCCCTATCCCACAGCCCTTAACCGGAAGCAAAAGCAAGAGCAGTGGGGAAAGGTACGTCCCACTTCCCCTTGAGGATCTATGTGATGAATGGAGAAGGCAGTTGCATGAATGACACAGGTCCTATTTCTGTCACATCAACCCCATCAGCTGTTGAAATATTTGCATGGATTCTCAACTGTGGGGATCAGAAGGACTGAAACAGCGCACTCAGGGCTCACCCAGCCTTTCTTCTGTGCCACTTTCCAGGCACACGGCCACGCTTTAAAAAGCTCCATGTTCAAGTGTTTTTGTTTTGTTCTTTTGTTCCGGCACTTTCCCTGGGCAAACCCACATCTTACCAAATGGCAACCTGTGGGAAAACCTAATTGCAGTTTGATCCAATTCAGCAGAAAAACACAGGTTTTCCCTGGGAAAATGCCAGGACAACCCCCCCCCAAAATGCTCGGCAATGGAACTTTAAAGCACAGACTAGTGCCTAGAAACATGGCACAAAAGGAAGTCTGGATGAGTCTCCAAAATTACAGTCAGTTGGATGGGCCCATGGTCTCAGTCCTGAAGCCCTCAAACCCTACCTCTCTTTCAACCTTCTTGGATGAGGGCAAACTTTGCTTACATATGCTGTTTCAGGGCTTAGAGCAGTATTCTGGACAGAGACCAGCAAAATCCAAGGGGGAGACAGGCTGCCCCTTTGTCCTCTCGTGCCCTTCGCTGGGAGCTGCGCCAAACAGCCTCAATGGGAACTTCCAAATTGACCAGGCAATCCTGAAAGAAAACGGTGACCCAAGACTGCTCTCCAAAGTTAGGGGAGAGAAACCCAACAGCTGACAAAGCTCACATTGCCAGTGGGCTTGACACAGCACCGCTCCCTCCATGGACAACCTGTAAGAATTATAGCCAAGGTGACCGAGACCCCTTCATGCTGCTAGCCCAATGTTATCAAGGAGCAAAATCTGGCTGTGTCCTGGTTCATCTCTGCTCCTGCCAAAATGGTGGGAACCCTCCTCTTATCTTCTGGGAGGTCAAGATGGGTCACCGCTAAGCAGGAATCTCTTAAGTGCACCAACCGGTCCCTTCACAGCAACATGACTCCCAAGACCTCCTGGGACCTCTTCCCAGGGCTGGGGTATGATGGTGCTGTCTTCGAGGCCAGGGAGAGACAGAGAAAACAGCAAGATGCAATGAAGGGTCATGGGTGAATTACTGGGAGGGGGAGGCTGCTATCGCGTATCAGTTTTTCCTCAGCTCATCGTGGTCGGACAACTTGGAGAAGTCTCCGTGCCCTGCTTGATGAGGAGTCAATTGAAATGTTCGCTCTGGAAAGCAAGCGACTCACATCGCGTTTCCTGATGCTCCTTATTCCTCCTTTGTTTTATGACCCGACTCACATAGGGGCTGAGCAAAGGATTTTCCCTCCCCATCCAAATGGGTCACTTACATTGATGTCTTTTCCTGCCCAGTTGCATTCTTCCCTCCATTCCACAGGCGCTGGCCAGTAAATCTGTGAGAACAAAGATAAGGCAAAGATCATTTGCCAAAATATTTTTGTATTTTAAGAAATGGGCTCCTAGCATAGTCATTCATCACACTTGAAGTTAGTCAAATGCTGCTAAAAATGCTGATAGTTTTTTTGTTTTTTGTTTAGCCAACCCTTAGTTGTAATGCTCCTGGTTTCCTTTACTCACTGTCCATCACCTGTCTCCTCGGTATTTGAGACTTGAGTTCCCCCCCCCCCAGAATGGGACGTAGAACAATGTACAAAGCCAGAGGTGGGCCTTATGGCTGCTGTTTATTTATTTGTGCTGTTTATATATTCAAAATCCTCATACACCACCTTTCCAGGCAAAGACAACTTTTAAAAGATACCGGTAATTAAAACCATACGATTTAAAAAAAAAAATCAAAACAAAACACTCTGGTGACAAAAGTATACCCATGTACTTCTTCCAGGAGAAAGTCCCAAAGATATTATACCGCTACTGAAAAGACCCTGTCTCTAGTGCCTACCAGTCTGCTGGCTCTTCACAGTGGGCAGGGCCTTAGAGGCCGATTTTAAGGCCTGGGTAGGTTCATGTAAGTGATGAACTGCAAGGTTGATATCCCAGGGACAGGGCTAAGCTGGGGGATACTTTGCATTCCAGGAGTCACTGCAACTGAACTCCTTGGATCTGTGTGTTCCACTATTCTGGCCCTCCTTTCTACTGAGTTTAGCTGGAAGTAGTGCTTGCTTCCAGAGCATGTCATGAGCTTTGATCCGATGGTCCTTGCAAATGGGAACAATGCCACACCCATTTACTGTATACTACCCTGTACAGTGGTACCTCGGGTTACAAATGCTTCGGGTTACAAACACTTCGGGTTACAAACTCCGCTAACCCGGAAGTAGTACCTCAGGTTGCGAACTTTGCCCCAGGATGAGAACGGAAATCGCACACCGGCGGTGCAGTGGCAGCAGGAGGCCCCACTAGCGAAAGTGTACCTCAGGTTAAGAATAAGAACGGACCTCCGGAACAAATTAAGTTCGTAACCCAAGGTACCACTGTAGTAAAGGGAAAGACAGCCTGTAAGGCTTTTGCCATGAACTGGACACCACTTCAGCAGCCACAGTACAAAGCTTTATACATGTTGAGGAAACCAAACCTGACCCACAAGACCCGTTAGTTCACTGTGTGCAGAGAAAACACACAGCAGAGCAGACAGCCATTATGTGTCATCTAAGGAATATCAGGAACTAACTTGTTCTGAGTCAGACCATTGAGTCATCTACACTAACTGGTAGTAGCAGCTCTCCAGGATGTTAAGACAGGTAACCAGCGTTGCCTGTGGATACTAGGGAATGAACCCGGGGCCTTCTGCATGCCAAGCATGTGCTCTGCCAGTGAATTATGCCCTCTTTTCCAGCCATACCGGCAAAAGAAGTGCAAATGCTCCAGGAGCAGAGGGTTGGCGGTGGCTGTATTGTGCTCCCTAAGAGTTTCCCCTGCTGGGCTAGGAATGCGGCTTTCGTCCACAGCCCAGCGGTAAGGGCGTCAGCAGCCTCAACCCACCCTCTTTCCAACTCCATTAACAGGGAAGTTTATTATAGAAGATTTCACGGAGGAGTCTGGAATGCAGGATCCGTTGTCATGACGAGTGAGTGGGGGAAATGGCACTACTAAGGGCTGAGGAGCAGAGGAGGGAATTGAAGAGAGAACATAATAACTTTATTGATTGCATCCAATATTGGTGTCCTACTCAAAGCAGGTCCATTGAAAATACTGGACATCATTATCTTCTGCCCATTAGTACCAGTGTAAGGTACAACCCAATGTCATCATATATTTTAAATGGGTGGTATTCAGCTAAGTTCTACTCATTGGAATGAATGAATGCAACTTAGTAGGTTAATTAACTTCTGTGTAAAACTTGGTGGAACACCACCCAAAGTTTCCATATTGTCCTTCAGTCCAGAATTTCTGGTGTGGTTTACAATAACAGGTCTCACGTCCAGATACCCTTGCCCTAATTTTGGTGGGAAGCCCCAGGCAAACAGTGCCAGGCTACCTTCTTGTCCTGCTTGCTGATGTTGTCCAGGCTCAGGGAGGCCAGGTAGTTTTTCCCGCCCACGAAGAGCCGCCCCCTCTCTTCATCCAGCAGCAGCGAGTCGTAGCAGGAGGAGCGCTCCAGCTCATAAGTGCGCAGTCCGTGGCGCAGTCGCAAATCTGGAGAGGAAAAAGGAGGGAGATGAACCACGATCGCTTGCGTGTTACGCACAACTCCATCTGCATTCGCAAAGTTAGAGAGAAGCAGCTGGAGTCAATTGAATACAGCATAAGGCACCCAAGCGAAGTGCAAACAATTATCCCTTGATTTCTGCTTTTTAAATTCGTTTTTATTGTTACAACTGCATTCAGGAATTGAAAGGAGAGACATAAATGCTGAAATAAACAAACAAAGCTGCACTCTGTTAAACATGGCCATTTCCCTATTCCAGAGGATGTTTATGCAACAGTTATGGCTTCCCCCAATGCCATATTGGGAGCTGTAGCTTGTTGAGAGTGCTGAGACCCTTGTTCCCCTCACAAAGCTACAATTCCCAAAGTCCCCTGGGAAGAAGGATAGACTTAAGCCACTCTGGGAATCACAGCTCTTTGAGAGGGGAAAGGGGTCTCCTAACAATTATCAGCAACCATAACAAGGGATACGACAAGGGTTGTACTGGAGATTTAATAGAATTGGATTAATAGAGAAGTTGCAGGAGGAAAAAAGTTAAAATAAGGACCCACAAAGGGGAGGAGGGAAGTCCATGGGAATTTATGGAATTCTCTCTTTTTTTTCTTTTTTTCTTTTTTCTTTTGGCTGTTTGGCAATTGTTTGAAAACTCCAAATTCTGAAAATTAAATTAATGTATTTTTTAAAAAATTCTCAGCACCCTTAACAAACTGCAGTTCCCAGAGTTATTTGGGGACTGTTTAAAGTGGCATAATGCTGCTTTAAATACAATGCGTGGATATGGCCTGAGTTTATCTGAGAGATGGCATCCTTAAAAGTCCTCTTCCTGACACTCCCTATCAGGCCTCTGGCAGTCAAGGATACTGGGATATCCGTTCTGCTTATGTGATGACATAGTTATTATGATTGTGCAGCCCATAAAAGCCTGCTATATGTGTGCAGCCAGATAAGGGAGTCCTTCTCCTACTCCAAGAAACTTTCAGTCTGAACAAACAGAAAGGTGTGAAGAGCTCAGACGCCTAGAGGGAGGGCCTTGGCTTGGGCAAGATCACATAAAGGTCATCTGTAGAGCCAAGACTTGGAACACTGGTCTCCTATCAGTTATGCTAGTGTCCCAATTACTCTTGTCTGTGTGGGAGATTTCCACACCCGTTGCTTAGATGTCAGAGAACTGTATAGGGTAAATCACAATTGAACTAGCTAACCCCATCTTACGTCTGCTTATTTTGGAGGAAATGATAACCATCATTTATCCTATGTATGAACTTTGTGGCCAAGCAACAGCATGGAGCTACTATGCCCATCGCAGTACACGAAAGTTAACAGAGACATGAGTGAAAGGACCTTCACCTTTATCACACGGATAAAGGTGCGCAGCCAATTGGAAGCCACGCCTTGGTTTTTGAATGGTTCCAGGAGTCGAACGGACTCCCGGAATGGATAAAGTTTCACAACCAAGGTATCACTGTACTAGGTGGGGGGTGGGGAACAGATCTGAAAATGCAGATCTGCAGCCTCGGTGCTCCAGTGGATGCTGCTGACATCTGGAAATGCAGGTGGTGTCTTGTAGATACTCCCAAGCCTCAAGTTTCTGACGAACCTGCTCTGGCAGCGTACCATTCAAGCAGTGAGTGGGGAGTAGGCTGGGTGGTGGTCCGGGGGCTTCTGCCGATTTCGTCTTCCCACCCTACCCCCACCCCACACCCTGTCTGTGGCCTGTGTCCTCTTACACCCACCTTTCAAGCCCGCTCCCTGATCTGTTCCACCAGCTTTAACAGGTTAGCAGCCTCAACAACAGCGTGACGTTAATCTCCCAGCACAACAGGCATCTGCGCAGAGAAAGGGCCCTTTCTCTCTGCAGAGAGCCTAATCTGCTTTCGGCAGCAGGAACAAATAAGCCATTGTGGAGAAGGGGAAGAAAGTGGCTGGCAGGGGAGCAATCCACCCGCTAATGAGCTGCTGCCCATGTCGGGTGCATAGGGTGCGCAGGGTCCAGAGGGAGGTCACGGCCTCTGCAACCCCCCCCCCAATCCATGTTCCTTGGCTTGAGTCTGCTTGAGATTCTAGTCCAGCAGTACCAGACAACCAACATGGCCTTCTCTCCATGCCGTCTCCCCCCACCCTCCTCCTCCTCTGTGGCTTGGTATTGACCTCTGGCTGGAACACAGATGGGCATGGAAAAACCTGAGCTGGCCTGGCTTAGCACAACTGCTTCCTCTTACCTGGCTCTAGTCCTGCATATCCCTTCCTGGCCTAACTGCTTTAAACACAGAACCTCCAAGTGCCCCTATTTTCAAGGGACAGTCCCAGATTTACAGAAGCCATCCCCGTTTCTGATTTGATTCCAGAATGCCCCACTTTTCCTTAGGATGTCCCTATTCCATCAGAGAAATGTTGGAGGGTATGGAGTTATGTGACCCCCGAGCCAAGGAGATAAGTAACTATATAGCCTTTGGAAGACATCTGAAGGCAGCTCTGTATAGGGAAGTTATTAATGTTCGATGTTTTATTTTGTTCCTATATAATTTGGAAGCTGCTCAGAGTGGCTGGGGTAACCCAGTCAGATGGGGAATAAATAATAATAGTAGTAGTAGTAGTAGTAGTAGTAGTAGTAATAGAACAGGATGCCCCTGTTTCCATCAGATAAATGTTGGAGGGTATGTAAACAACAACTACTCAGAGCACAGAACTGGAAAGGACTTGAACACCTACATATCTCACGATGGCAACACAACGTATGGTCTTATCTGAAAAACTGACAATAAGGGTGCATGCCCTGAACAGCGCATCAGATGTGGACAATGTTATATCAAAATATGGCACCCCTTCCTAAAATATTTGAATGAACACTGGCAGCCATTGACTTCGCGTGCAGGCTTATGGCAAAAAACAACACATTCTTTTGATTGTAGCTTGTTTTAACTGATTTTAATATTGTATTTTTACATTGCTGTAGCCTCCCCTGGGGCCTTACGCTGAAGGACGGATCAGAAATCTTACAACAATAACCACGGGTTGCATGTCCCTCCACTGAAATGAATGGGAGAGTCCCTGCCATCAAGGAGTTCCACGTGTGCAATGAAGCCTCAGGGCCCACACCAAAGTGCTGGGTTTGGTAAGAGGAGAAGCTAATGAGCGCAGTCTTCGCAGGAGCAAAAATCAGGCTACCATGGCCTTGTCCTCTTATTGGTCCTGCTTTGAAAGGAGGCTTCGTTCTCATGCCCCTGCATCGATCATTTTAAAGCCAAATTGGAATTGTGGTGAGCTCATTGACTGTGACCTTCAAAATCTACACATCTGCTTCTCTTTGCACAGAAACACAAGGCTTTGCACCTGGCTAGCCAGCAAGGCAGGCAGCCCCACACCTGTGTGTTCTACCTGTATGTTTACATTTCACCTCTGCTCCTCATACTCTGCAGAGAAAGGGAATGAGCACATAGAGAAGGAAAGGGAGTGCAGGAGTGTGGCGGGGAGACAAGGAAACACTTTGTCTAGCACCTTCTTGAGAATTGGTTTTTAATCACATTAATCCCTGGTGAACTGATAAGCTGGCCAACTTGCTTTCTCCGTCACTCATGGGAAATTCAGTAGAGGCTCTTTATGAAACAATAGGTTGAAAATAAAGATGTCAAAGAGGACGGAAGAAAAAGAACTCTGTCTTGTCTGCCCGGGAAGCAGAAATAGCCTTTTCCACTGTTTGGCATATTTTTAACTGCAGCACATAGTTATTTTCATATTGTTTTGATGCTAAAATGCCAGTCTCCAGTTTTAGATATTTTAGGGTGAGGGTGTGGAAATTTATCTGGCTGGTGGGCTTGATCCTCACCTTCCTATCTCACATGGGCCATTTGGACAAGTGGCAGGGCCACCCCTCTAACATCAAAGGGGCTTGCTGTCAATGACAATTGTCTCTGCCAGGGGTAGGCAACCTTCGGCTCCCAGATGTTTTGGGACTACAACTCCCATGATCCCTAGCTAACAGGACCAGTGGTCAGGGATGATGGGAGTTGTAGTCCCAAAACATCTGGGAGCCTTCGCTTTGTTCATTTGCAGGTGTGATTTGGATTCAAACTGCACCTGAAAATAGACATTTCCCCTCTGCACTCCAACAAAGACGATCCACAAAGCTGGTCTGCGGGTGGAAATTGTTCAGTTGCAGGAGCTGTTTGGATCGAAACCACCTGCGAAACAAGACAATTTCAAAGGCAGTCCCTGTCAGAATTCATCAGCGGGGTCACTGCTGTCAGCCCCACTTGCCAAGGAACAATAAGAAGTGCACTTTAAGCTCCCAATTGCTCCTTTGCAGCTGCATATTTATCTGCTGCACACCGGGCATCACATACGATGGCAGGTGGGCACAGTTTGCAGGGAACTGTCTCTTGGGGAAGATTAGGACCCTGGCTGGGCCTAATGAACCCTGTCATCTGGAGGTTCCCCACTCCTGTTTAAGAGGTGAGTGGTGCTGCTCAGTAAGTGGTCAATGACAGCAGTTACTGCTGCTTGGGGGCTGAGGGATCAAGGAGGTCTGGTGAGCTTTGCCTGGTTTTGGTTGCACCGAAATTACTAATGTGTCCCCTCTGAGGAGGGTGGTAATGTGGGAATGGGGTTTTACCATGGTTTGCTCTCATGTGTGTCAGCTACTCTCCCCAGGAAAAAAAAAGCCTGGTGTCATTGCTGTCAGTTTTTAGGCATTCCTACACAGAAACTCCCATTTACCAAGGCCTTTGTTTCTTCATTGGGGTCATACGACAGTATGATTTCCAGTTGGTTCATTGTTTACATTATTTAATTGGGTGGGTAGGAATGATCTTTTTAATAATACTGTTGCATGAGTGACTTTGTTTTTAGATCAAAGTTGGCTTTTATTGCCTTTCTTGATGCATTGCTTGTAAATGTATTGATGCTTTGTGTGTATGTTACGAAACTATAAGTTGCTTTGAGGAGTTTTGTGTGTGGAAAGCAACAAATAGATGAGGATAACATTAATAAGAATAGTAATAAGAATAAGAGCAAACACTTCCAGAATGCTCCAAAAGGAGTGCCTGCATATCACTCCCTCAAAGCAACCCAACTGCTCTCCTTTTTTCCCTGTACCACAAACACTAGGAGTGTGGTATATGTGGCCCTCTATATATTGTTGTACTATGGCTCCATTATCCTTGCTCATTAGTCATGCTGGCTGGGAGTCCAACCACTTCTAGATGACCACATGTTCCCAACCTCTGCCAAACATAGTGCCCTTCTATTCCCACAATGTCAGTGTGGTGAGAGTCAGTGTGGTGTAGTGGTTAAGAGCGGTAGACTCGTAATCTGGTGATCCGGGTTCGCGTCTCCGCTCCTCCACATGCAGCTGCTGGGTGACCTTGGGCCAGTCTCTCAGCCCCACTCACCTCACAGAGTGTTTGTTGTGGGGGAGGAAGGGAAAGGAGAATGTTAGCCGCTTTGAGACTCCTTTGGGTAGTGATAAAGCGGGATATCAAATCCAAACTCTTCTCTTCTTCTTCACAAGCAGAACACCCCTTCCCTTTCCTTCGCAATCCATGTGACGCACTGTTGAAGGACTTGGCCATGAGCATTCAAGGACTGACTTCATAAGGGGTAACTCGGCAATTAAAGCTGCAGCCTAGCAACTTTAGAAATCACTCAAAAGATGAGATGTTCCAACATGTCATTAGATTTGGCCAGCTGCCAGAAGATAAGAAAGTGTGGCCGTGTTTGGGAGAGAATAACTTTTGGGAGAAATTTCCCTAAAGACTGCACCTGGGCTAGCAACTCCAACTAGTACCCCACCAACACTGCTGCTACCAATGGTAGAAAAATCTGATACTAGTCTAGTCTGGCTCTTAATGCATTAGCGCTGCTTTGTCATTGTAAAAGGGGATGCCAAAAAGAACCCTACCAAAGGATAACACTTTGGTAGAATCCATTTATCACCAGAATAAAATGCACCTCGTGTCCATGGTGCTGCACCAAGACATCTGCTACATCCCAGGAATCTAATGCTTTATTGAAGGAAACCTTGGATTTGTAAGGAAATGTTTGAAAATTGTGAAGCATGCGGCATAGGCTCAGAGACTAGCAAAGGTATGATGATTGTACGGCCTCATTGCTAGATGTTTCAACAATGAGTGACACAATTTGTCGGATCTGCTTTTCCTTAAAAATCAGGCAAATGAATTAGACAACTTTCTGTGGTCCATTCCAGGGCAACGTTCTATGATATCATCTCTGAGTGCATGAGAAAATTTCTTCCCCTCTTAGCGAGAGATGCTATTGTATCTTATTTCACATAAGCACAGAGTCTATTTATCATACTAACGTACTATCTAATAGCTAAAACACTTCCAGATACTTGAAAAGAAGCATTCTCAAACACTAACAGGGTATTTTAGTCCCTGCTCATCACTTCCAGCAGACTAATGAATGGGGCATGTTTCATAGAATCATATAATTCTATAGTTGGAAGGGACCCTGAGAGCCACAGTTGTGTGCACAAGTGTGTGGCAGAAGTTGAACTTTGTCTTCCACCAATAGGCTGCAAGTCCATTTTGCAGTTGACTATCTAGTAGTTTTTGCTGCTTGCTGCGATTCTTGCAAAGATTGTTGACCTATTATTATTACCGTATTTTTCCATGTATAAGACGACCTTTTTTCTGATTTTTTTGTGATAAATTGAGGGTCGTCTTATACATGGGTTAATATGCTAAGTAAGCGAGGGCTGGTGCTGCGGCGGTAGCAGGGAAATGTTGTCTTATACATGGAGTTGTGTTATACATGGAAAAATACGGTAATATTATTAATTTGTATAACACTTATATGTCCAAATGGCTTCTAAGCAGTTTGCAACTATAGAAAATCCACCCATGAAATTAAAATATGCCATAACAATTCCATCAGAGCATTAAACCTTCACTAATTAAAATACATAATAAAAAAAGCCTGTTTCATTCAGCTAGAGGCTCTATATGTTTTTAAGCAAGAGCACATGCTCAGGATTGCTTAAAGCTTAATTTATATGCCTTAATGTTAAGAAATCCTGATCATGCTGTCTTACTTCATATATTAAAATCCATTGTTGTACCACAGGGGTTCTAGATGAAAACACACAGAGAAATAGCCCACTCCTAAACTATACAATCTGAGTATTTTGGTTAACAGCCTTTTAATATGTCTGTTAGCCAATAATCCGTCTAGTCCTTTACTTTAAAAAAATGTACTTGTACTGTTGCCCATCAAATATTTATCAGATTCTTTCTGGTCATTTAAAACTTGTAAAGTATTAGCACGGCCACTTAATTTGTGGTGTTATATAGACATAAACAAATGTTCTATTTTGGCTTCCCTCCCCCCAAAGTGTTCATAATTAGGCAGTCCTTATGCATCTCTTTCTTAAACTTGAAAGAAACATATCCCCACAACATATGGGATCAGAGCCAGACCTCAATGACACCAGCACATAAATCTGAGGCAGTGTTGCAAACTTAAGGAAACAGAGTCTCTAGCTACATATGAGTGTGAAGAAGAAGAAGAAGAAGAAGAAGAAGAAGAAGAAGATCCGTTTTCATCTCACTATTAAAAGACAGAACTCTTCCTGATTTGATAGCAACAGAGTGTGCATTTCTAAATTTTGCCCCACACTTCCTTACTCCTAGCACAGGCTGGACTGAGTGCACCAGCTACAATTTGGAGCATCAGGATAATAATACACAGCTCTCCATGACCTTGTGTGTCTCTGTAAAGATCACTTGTTGTGTTATAGGAGGCAGGTAGAGCCCTGAAGGAGTGGCAAGGTGGGCATCATGAGATGGAAACGCTCAGTATATAACATATTCGTAGCTGTCACGTCAACCCCTTCCCTCCACAAACATAAACTCTGCTTCTCTGCTTACCACCTCAAAACCTGTCTTTCTGAGTTTTGCTCTATGGAAATACATTGTCCATAACATCCTACTGATGGCCTCATCACCTATGGAGGACTGCCCATTCAAAACCCTAGAGATCCCCTGTAACACCTCCTCTGAAAATGTCACACACACACACACACACACACACACACACACACACACACAAACTTCTCATCCATCCCCTCTGTTGGTTTGATGTCTGCCTTACTATGAAAGGAGAGCTTCAGACGCGGATTGGTGCTGGTAGCCGAGGCTCCATTTCCAGCCAGCAACAGGAGCACCAGTGCCTGGATCATAGCAGCAGCTGCCTCTTCTCCTCTGCAGGCGCTGGACTCTGAACCTCTGGCAGCTGAAAGGCGGAGAAGCAAGAGTGAGATTGTCTGCCAGATCGGGTTACAACAGCAGCAGCCCCCCCCCCACCGCAGGATAAGTGGGAGAAGGGGGGGCGGAATCCTCAGCCTGCCTTGGAAAGGGAAAGACCCATCTAGACAGCACGGATCTCCACCCAGGCCCACCTGCCAGCTTTCTGCTTGTCAGGTCACATCCAGAAATGCAGCCAAAGTTCTCTACCATGGTGTAGGCCACTGTAGCACAGTGGTTGGAAGGCTAGACTTTGGCCCTGGAGGCCTGGGTTCTAATCCCCACTCAGCCATGGTGCTACTGGGTAACCTTGGGCCAGTTGTTATCTCTTAGCTTAATCTACCTCACAGGATTGCTATGGGTAAAAAACCATAGAGAGGGACACATGTGTATTTGAGGAAGGGAGGGAGGGAGAGAGAGAGGACTGCTGGCACAACTTATTTTTCTATATTTTATTTAGCTACTTTATGCAACTCTCAGCCCAAAGTCCTGGAGTGGGGGAGGTATCCCCCTTCTAATCATAATTTTAAAGATGCACTTCTGACCTTCTGGTTTCAGATCTGTACTTCTTGGTACCATTAAGCACAGAACTACATGTCATATTTTGGTGGCGAATCAATGACTTATACAAGGATATGAATGCCAAAATGGCTGCTAAGAAACCGCTTAAAAGCCATTTTGGTATATGAGTGGTGTATTGATTAGTTAATTCATTAATGTGGCCATGACCACCAGGACTTTACAGACAGTAACTCGGGGCTGGCACTGAATGTGTGAACACTGTCAGCAGCTCAGGGTCAGGGTCATCAATAGAAGAGAGATGGCATCCTACTTAGAGCTCGGTACAGAATACTATTTCCCTGTTTGGGCACTCCATCAAATGGTCAAAGCAGTGATAAGAATGTAGGGAACTACTTTTCCTAGAGGATAGCAGTAAGATGTCCGTGACTTCAAAACAAAACAGAATCTTGTGGTACCTTAAAGGCTATCAAATGTATTATAGCATAAGTTTTCTTGGACTATGATCCACTTCATCAGAGTTTCCTAGCAAAAACAACAACAGCAACATTAAACCGCCCCCCTGGCAATTTGTGCTTAGTGCTGCACTGATCTAAGAAGGCACCCAGTGCCTATAAAACACAATATGTTTTCCTTGTTATAAGATGTTTCCCACAGCAAGATAACATATGTGAATATGCCACTGGAAAGCGAGATTGGACATTTGCTGTGAAGAGAAACCTGGATTTCATAACCTTGTCATTCACAGGATTGCAGAGGTGCTGATCACATGGGATGCATAATCTACTCCTATAATAATCTGGTGAGAGGATTCACGTGCAAATGGTTTGGAAAATCGAATGGATTCTGAAAATCTAAGTAATTACCAGCCAGCTGCTAATCTCCCTTTCCTGGGCAAGGTTCTTGAGTAGGTGGTCACGGACCAGATCTAGGTGCTCTTGGAGGAAACTGATTTTCTAGGTGAATTTCAGTCAGGGTTTTGGCCGGGTTTTGGCCCAGAAACTGCTTTGGTCACCCTGTACGATGACCTCTTGTCGGGAGATACAGGGAAAATGTGCCCCTGTTAGTCTCAGTGGCTTTCAATACCATCAACCATGGTATCCCTCTGAGAGGATGTCTGAGTTAAGGATGGGTGGCAGCATTTGCAGTGGTTCTGGTCCTACTTGGAGTCCAGAAGCTGTTGCTTGGGGAGTGTTCTTTGGCCCCGTGGAGCCTTCAGTGTGGGGTTCCTCGGGGTTCAATTTTATCCCCTATGATGTTTAACATCTACATGAAGCCGCTGGGTGGGGTTACCCAGAGGTTTGCAGTACATTGTCAGCAATGTGCTGATGACACACATCTCCACTTCTCCTTTGCATCTGCAGGTGAGGCAGTGAATGTGCTGGCCCACTGTCTTGCCTCCATCATGGACTGGATGAAAGCCAACCAGGCCTTTTGTTCTTATTTTTATTATGTATTTTGTGTTTTTTATATTGCAATTTTATGTTGTGAACCGCCCTGTGATCTACAGGTATAGGGCAGTATACAAATTTTAAAAATAAATAAATGTGAATGGGCCTTTAAGTCCTACATTCTAAACTGATACCTGCATTACACCTGCTTTGAGGTTAATGAAATGACACCACTCAAAAGAAAGTTCCATGTAGTTTACTCCAAGATAAGTGAGGACAAGGTCACAGCCTCCAGTCAAACACTAATGAGATTGGAAGTGTGGTCCAATAAATGGTGACAGCGCACTAAACAACAAGTGCTAAATCCTAAACCCTCTTACTGAATGGGACTTACTTCTGAGTAGACCTGTTTAGGACTGCAGTCTTAAGTCTTTCTATAGCTCATTAGGGTTGGTAACAGGGGACTAGGAAGAGCAGCTTCTACTGTAATACAGCCACACCACATAAAGAAGTGATCTTATACTTGTGGCTTTGGGAATCTGTTGTGCATTTGCTTAGCACCAGCCATGTTGTCTTTGATTTTTCTTTTACTTTCAGAATCTACAGACGTTTAACGTTGTGTTCTTAGATGTCCCCTGATGGCCTCTGAAAGGGTGGAAAGATCATCAGCCAGCTCAGCATCGCAAGCAGCCCCATCAATACAGATTCAGCATAAAAGGGTTCTGTGTACAGATTCTATATGAAAGGGAGACGGGAGCAGGAAAACCATTCCTCATCCCAAACAACAGTGGATGTGGTGACAAAGCAGGAATGAAGAATGAAATGCTCCATTCAGCTTTTCTCTGGGTGCGGAGAGAGGAGAGAAGGATGAGGCAAAACTACACGAAAGTTGGGCTTCCACTGTGGTAAAGAGGCATATTGTCCTCAGAGAAAAATAGTATGATTCAGATAAGGAGATGCTATGAACAACTATGATTTGTTTTCGCTAACAAAAGGAAACAACATCTCATATTCCAGCAAATTATGACGCCCAGGCGTATAAATGAGATTATGGGCACTTCCAGATGACGTGTTTATGTAACCTTCATCCTGATTAGTTTGCTGCAAGGATAAATGATGTTGCATCAAGCAAGCGCTATCCCACACTTCCCAGCGCATTTTCCTGTCACTTTCTTTATTGCTACAAAAACAAATAACCCAGGTTTTTAGGGGGAAACATGTTGTGTTTTTCAAGATTCCCCAATTGCTACAAAAACAAATAAACCAGGTCTTTAGAGGAAATGAGTTGTGTTATGCAAGCTCTCCCAATCAATTGCAATTGTGCAGCCTGGATTTTCCAACATGTAACTGAATCCTGCTGAAACTGTGACAGTCTGAATGTCCACTTAACGGCATCTAAGCAGCATCTAACTGTATATAAATTCAATAAATAAATAAATAATAATAATAATCTAAGCAACCAGACACCTATTCGTTAGATAATAAACTTTTTTTGTGTTTGCAAAGAGGGCAATCAACCCAACTTGGGTCTTTATTTGGGATCAATGGACTCTCCAATCCTTTGACCAAGGAGTCTTCCCCCACCCACTCTACTAGGATCTGTACCTCAGTTTTGGGGAAGGCAAAAGTTACTGGCTGCTTTTGTTAACCTGCTTCCAGCTGGAAGGATTGGGCCATTAACATTCTGCCCCAGTTGAAAGCTTAGAGGGGGTGGAGAAACTATTCAGGGCAAGCTGCTCAGAAGGGCATCATGGCCTCCAAGACACTTGATGCCCAAGCATTTGAGCTTCACACAAAAGGCTCTGGCAACCTATTGTGATGAGCAGCTCATAAACCCAGACAAAAAACCAACTCACTCTCCACCCACCCCTAAGGGTGAATATGGCTTTTCAGCGAAGAAGAGCTATCTGTTGGCATGACAACCAAGGTCAAAGTATCCCAGGGGCTGTTGTTCACATTTGAGGCTAACACTGGTGCAGCTCCCCATATTTTCCTTTCATCTCACCTCACCTCAAGCAGATGCAACTTGGAGGATTACAACTGCATCATCCATCAAAATAGGGCACCCTAACTCAGAAGCAGAAGAACCCTTGGGGGATTTTATGCCTTAGACAAAATTATGCTGTTTTCATTTCGCATGTTAAAAACTCGCGTGGTTCCCTTCTATTAATCAGATTGCATTGCAGAGGGTTGGGCTAGATGGCCCTTAGGGTCCCTTCCAACTCTATGAAAAAAAACTATGGAAAAAATAATGCTAAAAATCTCAATTAGGTTGCTCTTAAATAGGAAGAATAGAGATGAGCAGGGATGCTCTTTGCAGCTGATAACCCAGGATATCTCTTACCTTACAATCACTAGGGCAGGGGTCGGCAACCTTTAAGACAAAAAGAGCCACTTGGACCCATTTCCGAAGGAAAAAAAAACCTGGGAGCCGCTTTTCGCACCCTAGGTGAGGGGGCAGGGCCATGTGACGTCATTGCGCATGACGTACGGTGCCCCGCCCCCTGCCGCCCCGCGCCGCTGCGATTTAGGCAAGCGTCCATCAGGAGCCTCCTGCGAGATGGCAGCACGTCTGCCAGTGCTGGCCCAGCTCAAATACAGCTGCACGGGCTTTGTCTGGGGCTCGATGCCTCCTCTCCACACACACACACACACACACACACACACCAGCTTTTGTGTGCGCGCTGCACGGGCTTTGTCTGGGGCTCGCTGCCTCCTCTACACACACACACCAGCTTTTGTGTGCGCGCTGCACGGGCTTTGTCTGGGACTCGCTGCCTCCTCTCCCCCCCCCACACACACAAGCTTTTGTGTGTGCGCTGCACGGGCTTTGTCTGGGGCTCGCTGCCTCCTCTCCACACACACACCAGCTTTTGTGTGCGCGCTGCACGGGCTTTGTCTGGGGCTCGCTGCCTCCTCTCCACACACACACACACACACCAGCTTTTGTGTGCGCGCTGCACGGGCTTTGTCTGGGGCTCACTGCCTCCTCTCCATACACACACACACACACACACACACCAGCTTTTGTGTGCGCGCGCGTTTCGCTCTCCCTCCCTCCGGCCCTAGACAGGCAGCGAGTGAGCGCAGCATGATAATGAGCTCTGTCAATTGCCCAGCCAGGAAGCGGGAGGAGGAGGAGGAGGAGGCGCTGCTCTCGCTCTCGGGCTCCGCGCTCGGCTCTGGTTTGCCGTCAACGCGCCCGTCGCAGCTCGCCAACTTCTCTTTCTCTCTGCAGCTCGCTCTCCCGCCGCCGCCCCCGACTACACACACCGACGCGACGGGAGGGAAAGGGGAGCGGGAGAAGACACGCCACCCCGGAGCCGCGGCAAAGGTGTAAAAGAGCCACATGCGGCTCCGGAGCCGCGGGTTGCAGACCCCTGCACTAGGGGTTGGGTAGACCTGGACGCAAACAGCTAAATAAATAAATAAATATGAAAACAAAACCAGATACAAATAAACTGTAATTGCTCCACATCTATCTTAATGTATTATGGGGAATCCATGTGCCCCCAAATATACCTGGACATAACAGAAGCAGGAAACCTTCTAAGTGTGTAAGCTACAGGTCACAGGAGTTTTCTCTTTTTGCTCCTATCTGCCCAGACACACAAACCAATGCACACTCCTCTCCCACATCCTATCATGACTTCTTCTGCCAAATGCCTAATTCCTTCTTCATCCTACCAAGGTATGCCAAAGAACATTAGAGCAGCCTGCTTGACCAGGTCAATGGCCCATCCAGTCCAGCATCCTGTTCTCACATTGGCCACCCAGATGTGGGAAACCAGAAAGCAGGACCCAAGGCTGTGGTATTCAGAAGCATCACTGCCTCCGACGCTGAAGGCAGAGCAGAGCCATAATGGCCATTCATGCTTTCCTTCTGAAGTTCAGAAGCCTCAGAGGCAGCCTACCAGTTGGGCCCGGAGAAAACATTCTGCTGTCATTGTTCCTTATTCCACCTCCTGGGAGAGACTATAGTGGTGGAGCACCCATGTTCTTCATGTATCACAGGCTCAACTGCTGGCACCACATTATTATTATTATTTTTTAAAGGATCAGGGAACCAGTGTTTGAGAAGACTAAAGTCTGAGGCTTTAGAAAGCTGCTTCTTGTCAGAGCTGACAATACTGAGCTAGATGGACAAATAGCCTGAGCTGGCGTCAGGTGGCTTCCTATGGGGGCCCATCAATATATCCTGTGTGTGTATATGTACTGCTGAAGGGTTTCATCAATGACTAACTTTGGATGCCACACCTTCATCAGCTCCTCCATATTTGTTTCATCTGCAGAGGCAAGCGCTCTGAACCTGTACCAGCTCTTCATTGCACTTGTGCCTGTCATTTCTTCCTGTGATTTTATGTGCAATAGAGCTGTTTGTGTTCTTGGGAAAAGCTCTATTAAACTCTGAGGCTATTGTAGGTCCAGTGCTGGAACAAATTGTTTCAGAGCTGCAATCTAAAGGCGCACCACAAGGCCGGCATTCCTGCCACCTACTTCTCGCTGTACAGATGGTCTGATCGGCAGCCTGTAAGGATCTCCTTTCCCTCTCTAGCAGATACCAAAAGGCAATGCTTAGCACAGACCCCTCACCCATCCACCTCCAACATCTCCATTTGCCAGACCAAACCTTGGCAGCTTCATGCATGCTGCATATCAATAGGCTGGGACAAATAAGTGTCACTGGGAGATGTTTCTGTGGCTTATTCTGCACTACTTCTGATCTAGTATATCCCTCTGCAGCAACTGTTTCTGATCTGAGAATATTAAGAGATTATGCAGATTCAGGCAGAGGCTTTGTCACTGTCACAGAAGTGGATAGTCCTGTAATGCAATGCGTGGGTTGGGAAGAGGAATGTTTTCATAAATACTTTTGGAATGGTTGAGCTGACTGCTGGAATTAAATATCATGCTAATGTGTGGTAGTTACAGAATAGTGCAAGTACAATGTGCAGTTCACATACGTCTAACACGTTTAGTGATAATTCAATTATGATGTAAAGGCGAGACGAGGGTTTTGCTGTAGGCAGCCACAGTTTTGCCTAGTGAAGGGGTTTCTGAACTGTGGTCCATGGACCACAAGTGGTCTGCAAGCTTTGTTCAGGTAGTCTGCAACTTGTCTGTAAAAATACAGTTAAAAATCATACAGCACCTAGCACAATTGCTACAATCTTGACAGGTAAATCTTTCAAGACCTTCAGCAATTTTCAAATGGTCCGTGGCAAAGAAAGCTTGGTAGCCTGGATACAAAAGCAAGAAAGATTCTAAATGGATTCTAAAATGGCTTTCAACTAGCAGCGTTACCTGAAGGATGAACTCCTTCAATATAGAGCTGCCAGGACTTTGAGATCATCTGCGACTCTTCTTCAGCAGCACCCACCAAATGAGGTTTGGCAGGTACAAAGGACAGCACCTTTTCAGTGGTGGCACCCCCATTGTGGAATGCCTTCCCTAGAGAGGCTTGCCTGGCACCTATGTATATTATGGTCCTTTTAGCACCAGGCAAAGACTTTAACAATATTTCCTAGGTTTTCCCATCTTAAAAGGGGTTTTTAGATCATAGAATTGTAGAGTTGGAAGGGACCCCCAGGGTCATCTAGTTCAACCCCCTGCAATGCAGGAATCTCAACTAGATCATACATGACAGAATAGAATGTTTGGGATATTCTTGGCATCTAAAAGATTTGTGACATTTTAGTATGCTCTGAGCTTTGTTGCGCTGATTTGATTTCCCGATGTTTTCTTTTTCGTGCATTTATAATCTTATTTAATACTTACTTGCTGTAATTGTTATGGGAAGCTGCCTAGAGAACTTACGTTATTGGTTAGGATTTAAATAGTGTAAATAAAGAAATGCTGTTGCCGCCCCTGCTGCCAGCTTCCTGTGCTACTCAACACATAGAAATAAAGGTTTGTGGTTCGAATCCCCGCGACGGGGTGAGCTCCTGTTGCTCGGTCCCTGCTCCTGCCAACGTAGCAGTTTGAAAGCACGTCAAAGTGCAAGTAGATAAATAGGTACCACTCTGGTGGGAAGGTAAACGGCGTTCCTGTGCGCTGCTCTGGTTCGCCAGAAGCGGCTTTGTCATGCTGGCCACATGACCCGGAAGCTGTACGCCGGCTGCCTCGGCCAATAAAGCGAGATGAGCACCGCAACCCCAGAGTCGTTCGCGACTGGACCTAATGGTCAGGGGTCCCTTTACCCTTTACCTTAAACCCACACATTTACCCGACACTCACTTAAAGCTAGCCACAAAATACTTCCTGAAGCAGCAAGTTCTGACACTACTTCCAAAAATTTAACAACTGGTCAGTCTAGGATTCTGGTGTGCCTCCAGGAGAAAGGAATCCCACAAAATATAATATTATTGTGGTGGTTTAAAATAAACTACACCTAGCACAGTTAATTAGACAGCCCTCCCTGAAGCTTGACAATCCTAGTCTTGACTGGGGGGAAATGCCAGACAACAGAGATGACAAGGTGTGCTGCTCCAACCAGGTCAGGACACAGTTTTGGGGCATCGGCTGGTGTAAACCACAAACAGGTCAACAGCAGACTAATGTGAGAAACACAACCGGAATTCAATAAGGAGAGTCCAGGTGTAGCTGGACTCAAAGCACAATACAGCACAGTCCAGAGGCAAATGCAATCCAGCAAACAGGGTCTTCAAGAAGAAGTCCAGAGGTTAGCAGCACAGGAGGTCATTCAATGGTAGGGTGGAACAGGTAATGTCAGTGATGGGGAACCTCAAGCCCAGGAGTGAAATGTGGCCACACAGGCCTTGGAATTCTCTCCCCAAACCATGCCCCTCCCTAGGTCAGCCGCTTCCTATGGGTCCTGCTCTGAGCCCTCCACAAGAGCTTTCACGTGGTTGGAAGATGCCCCTGGACTGTGATAATGCCTCTTGCCCACCTGGATGGAGGTAAGTAGACATATAGTGTATGCCTGCGTGGAGAAACCAGAGACTTTGGCATAGCTAGAATGTAGCCTTATACAGTAGGTAAGAGTCATATCCATTTCACTGCCCACTTTTGCTTCGAGCCTCACCTGCCACTGGCAAATGGCCCCCTGACTGTTCCACACAAGGGAATGTGGCCCTCAGGCAGAAACAAACAAGGTGCTCCTCATGAGCCTGAGAACCAAAATACATGCCAATCACTTAAGGGCTTACACAGTCTGGCCTCCCAGACCCCACTCAGGACCAACTGCAAGTGCTTAACCCTGCTCTCCAGGAAGAGAAGGGATTACTGTCAAGTAGACCATTACTCACAAGTAGCTCCAATATTTGGGGCTCTCAGGCACGCACTCTCCTTCTCTGGGTAGGCGCCTGGGATTTCTGGGAGGCACTTGAGCCTCTCCTACTGACTCAGAAGGGGGCTCTTCCGCTGCAGTTGTTGGAGACCCACCCCAAGGTTTCTTCCAGGGCAGCCTCTGGAGACAGGCCTGGTCATGAAAGGGAAAAGAAAGAGTCCAAAAAAGAACTGGAAGAAGTAAAGAAACAATTAGAGACACAGCAGATAATGAACGAAGTGGCGCAAGATGCACTCTCGATGCTACAGATGCAAATGTGGGAGAGAACCTTGAGATTCAGAAATATTATGGAAGAACAAAATGAAGATATAGGAAGGAAGATGGTGATTGAATTGGCGAGATGGCTAAAGATGGAGGAGAAGGAAGTGGAGGACAGGATTGAAAGAATATATAGAGTGAACTCCAAGAAAGCTAAACAAAATAACTGGCCATGTGACTGTCTAATAACGTTCACGACAATGTGGATGAGAAATAAAGTGCTGCAACTTAAAAGACAAGTCAAATTAATAATGGACGATGTTGAAATAGTCATCCTGAAGGAAATCCCGCCGAGGCTGGTACAGAAGAGAAAGAAATACTTCTTCCTCACTAGAGCACTACAAGCAAGGAAAATATATTTCCGTTGGGAATTTCCCGAAGGATTATCTTTCACCTTTAAGGGGAAGAGAAGAAAATTTGACAATGTAAAGGATGCTGATCGCTTTTACAGGACATACTCGCAGGAACTGGGTGGGGGCAAGACCCAAAACACCAAAAGGACTACAAAACCAACCGTTGGACGATGACGAAGAAGAAGTAAGCGTCGCAGAACTAGAAGAAGGAGAAGAAGTGGAGGAGGAGCAGGAAGAATAAAAGAAAATGCAACAAATATAACCTCCACTAATAGATTAACTGTAATGAAATTGCTTCCGTCTTCTCTTTATCCTCTGCGCAGCTCAGAAATATTCTAAAGACACTTTGTTTCAGTTTTAAGAGAAATCCTTGAATTTCTTGTGTTTCTTTTTTCCAATTTTAATATTTTTCTAAAAATTAATAAAGAAAATGAAATTAAGAATCCTATCATGGAATGTGAACGGTTTAAATAATAAAAAGAAAAGAAATAGAATTACACACTATTTGAAAAAATATAATTATGATGTGATATGTTTACAAGAAACACATATAAACAAAAAACACCAGAGATTATTTGAAAATCAGAAATTGGGTAAAGAATTTGTAGCGGCAGAGGATAAAAAGAAAAAGGGAGTGGTAATTTACATAAAACCAAAATGGGAACCACAGATTATATGGAAAGATAGGGAAGGGAGGACGGTAATAGTCAAAATTCAAAAAGAAGGCGAACAATGGATATTGGCTGGAGTTTATGCCCCCAATGGAAGTAAAGTAGAGTATTTTAAGAAATTACAAGAGCAATTAATAGAGCATTTGGATAAAAAAATAATTATAATGGGTGACATGAATGGGGTCATAGCTCCAGAATTAGATAAATCGAAGGATGTAAAAGGAAAGAAGTATAAAAAATTACCAAAAAATTTTGTGGAATTGTCAGAGATGCTGGATATGAAGGATGCGTGGAGGCATAAACATCCAATTAGTAAAGAATTTACCTACTTCTCAGAAAGACACCAGACCGCGTCGCGTATAGACGTGATCTGGATCACAAGGGACTTAATACCTTTGTTACAGAAAGTAGAAATTAGACCCAAGGTCCTGTCAGACCATAACCCGATTGAGTTATGTCTGGAGGAGGAAGAACAGCGGAAAGATAAAAGGTGGAGGTTGAATGTCTTCCTGTTAAATAATGAAAAGATAATACAAGGGGCAAACAAAACACTAAGGGAATATTTTGAATTGAATAACAGAGGCCAGACGGAAATACAAACTACATGGGATGCGGGGAAAGCGGTAATAAGGGGCTATTTCATCCAGCAAAATTCTATATTAAGAAAGGAAAGGGAGAAGAGAAAAGAAAAATTATTAGAAGAAATAAAACGCAAAGAAAAGACCTTCTACAGAACGGGCAATGAGGAGATTGGTAAGGAGATAAAGATCCTGAGAAGCCAGTATGAAAACACAATAGACAGGGAAATGGAACAAAAGCTGCAATTTTGGAAATATAAAAATTTCAAGTGGGCCAATAAACCAAGCAAAATGGTGGCTTGGCAGATAAAGAAAAAGCAAAACGAGAAATTAATAAATAGAATTAAAAATAAAGGCCAAATTGTAGAGAAGAAAGAGGAAATTGAGAAAGCATTTTTAGAATATTATAAATTATTATATCAAAAGGAGAATTTGAACGAGGGGAAAATGGATGATTATATAAAAAGGATGAAATGGCCCCAAATACCAGCAGAAGCGCACCAAAAGTTGCAGGAGGAGATAACAATATCAGAAATAAGGGAGGTAATAAATGAAACAAAGAGAGGTAAGGCCCCTGGCCCAGATGGTTTACCAGGGGAATATTATAAAAGAATGGACGAGTCCATAATATTACCACCACTAAAAGAATTAATGAATAGAATTCTAGAGAAAGGAGACATACCAGACACATGGAAAGAAGCTATAATTATTCTTTTGCCAAAACAGGACACAGATTTGGAAGTTATTACAAATTACAGGCCAATCTCGCTGCTAAATAGTGATTATAAATTATTTGCTAAAATAATTGCAAAAAGATTAGGAATAATATTGGATAAAATTATACATAAAGATCAGGCGGGATTTGTAAAGGGTAGGCAAGCAAAAGACAATATTAGGAATGTTATTGACATCTTTGAATGTTTAGAATCCAGAAGAGATAAACAGGCAGCAGTGGTGTCACTTGACGCAGAAAAAGCGTTTGATAACGTTTCATGGTCCTTTATGGAGAAGACAATTAGAAGTCTGAATTTGGGAAAAAGAATAGAAACGGCGATAGGGGCAATATATAAAAATCAAAGAGCAAATAATAAATAATAAAATAACAGATGGAATATGCATAACAAAAGGAACAAGACAGGGCTGTCCCCTATCGCCGATTCTATTCATAATAACATTAGAGTTACTATTAAATAACATCAGACAAGAAAAATTAATAAAAGGAATAAGGATAGGGAAGAAATCTTACAAATGTAAGGCATTCGCCGACGATATTATCTTAACAACAGAGGACCCAATAGAGAGTGTGCCGGCTGCCATCCAGTTGATAAAGGAATATGGAACAGTTGCAGGATTAAAAATTAATTATCGGAAAACAAAGATGCTAGTGAGAAATTTAGAAAAGGAAGAGGAAAGGAAATTACAATTGGAAACAGGATTGACTATAAGTAAAAGAATGAAATATTTGGGAATAGTAATGACCAATAGGGGAATTGACCTAATACAAGAAAATTATAGCAATATATGGAAACAAATAAAGAAAAATTTGGAGATTTGGGATAAATTAAAATTTTCAATGATGGGGCGAATATCAATTATAAAAATGAATGTTCTGGCAAGAATGAATTATTTATTTCAAAATATACCAGTATTAGGGGGGACAAATTATTTCAGGGAATGGAAAAAAGATATTACGAAATTTATATGGGGAGGTAAGAAACCCCGAATAAAATATAAAATAATGATAGATAAACGAGAAAGGGGAGGTTTCGGCATGCCCGATATGCAACTGTACCATGATGCGGCAGCACTTACCTGGATGAAAGCATGGATAGAACTTAAGGACACGGATTTGTTAGACCTTGAAGGTCATGAAATAGGGTTTGGCTGGCATTGGTATTTAGCAAATGAAAAGGTATCAGATAAAAACGTATTTATGAACAATATAATAAGAAAATCCCTGATCAAAGTATGGCAAAAGTATAAAAGGTTTTTCGAAATGAAGACACCCTGGTGGTGGTCCCCTCTAGAAATAACATCAGTAAAAAGAAGTAATATGTCTAAGATCTGGCCCACCTACAGAGAGTTATTGGAGGAGAAAGGAGGTAAATTAAAATTGAAGGATTATAATGCGATTAAACATTACTTAACTAGTTGGATGCAATATTTTCAGATATATCAGAGATTCCAGCAGGACAATAAAATAGGATTCGAGAAAGAGAATTCAAAATTATGGGAAATATTGATATTGGGAAAAGACAAATATATTAAAAATTTGTACAACATATTGCTGGTATGGGAAACAGAGGAGGAAACAGTTAAAGAAGCAATGATTAAATGGTCCCAGGATTTGGGTAAAACAATAACAACGGACCAATGGGAAAAATCCTGGCAATGGAACATGGAGTTTTCCCCAAACTATGATGTCCAGGAGAATCTACTCAAAATGCACCACAGGTGGTATATGACCCCAATCCAATTGGCAAAGATAAAAAAAGGAGGGTGTAATAACTGCTGGAGATGTAAAAAGGAGCTGGGCACATTGTACCACATGTGGTGGAATTGTAGTGAGATTAGGGGTTTTTGGAATATGTTGTACAATGAACTGAAAAAGATATTGAAATACTCATTTAAAAAATCGCCTGAACTATTTCTGTTGGGGATACTGGATACCGAAATACGACCAAATGATAGACAATTTATGATGTACGCAATAACAGCAGCAAGACTATTAGTGGCAGTAAATTGGAAAACGCAAATCATACCAAAGAAAGAGGAGTGGCATCTCAAAATGCTAAATTATCACAGTTTAGCTATAAAAGAGAACGAAATTAAGGGAAATAGTGATAGCTTAAGAAGAAAGGAATGGAGAGCATTTGAGGAATATATATTTTGAAAAACTGGAGACCACCCTCTGAGCAGAATAAGTAAAAGTTCAATTGGTAAGAAATTGGAATAATCTAAGCATCAGGAGTACAGTCATGATATGAACAACAAAAAAGTAGCATAGCACGTACTGAGAAGCATTGGGGAAAGGGGGAGGGATCGGAGGGGAGAGGAGAGCGGGAGGGATCTTTTCTGAGTAGCGTATATAATGTAATTGTATTTGTAAATGTATTTTGTTTTTCTTTTTTTTGGTTACTGTTTGTTTTTATTGGCTCGTTTTTAAATTGTAATGCTTGAAAAGATCAATAAAGTCTATAAAAAAAAATGAATGCTAAGATCTTTCTGATCAGTGCTGGGATAAGTGGGACTTCTTGGGCTTCCCTTGGGCTATGGATGGTGTTGGGGCTTCATGGGAGGAGTCTAGGGGTCATGGCATAATGTGCACGGATGATGCATTATGCATAAAGCAGCACTGCTCCTTTGAAAAGCAGAAAATCACTGTTACAAGTTAATGGAATTTTCCGCCTGTGTGCGTCTATGTGTACAAATAAAGCGGAGAAACATTTAAGGCAGGAAGGCAAGCAGAGAAACAAATTAAGAGGCCTTTAAAAGGAGAAAAGAGGAGAAGAGTACAAGAGAGCAAGGAAAAGAATGCCAAATGTAGGGAGGAGGGTTGGGTGGGAAGCGTACAGTGACAAAGAGAAAAGCAAACAATAGGAAGCCAGTAAATGAAATTAATATCCTGGCCTCTTTCACGTACTGCTTTGACAGAGCTCTATAAAGGTCAGAGGCAGCACTTGGGTGGAACGGCTGGCTGTTAAAGAAGCAAGAAAAGGCTGTTCTCCCCTGACTCCTGAGAGCCACCTGCAGTCTTCACCTTCAAGAATAAACTAATCCCTAAGACCTAGCGTCCCTCTAGACTGGTGTTTGTCTTTTGTGGGTATATTCTGCAACATGACATGGATGCAGTAAAATTGCTTTAGCGGTTGTGCTGAACCATCCGCACATCATTTCACATTATTTGTTGTTCTGCAATGCTTCCCCAAAGTTACTATATTTTTTGTTTTTTTGGAACGGCACTCTTGCTTTACAGTGCAACAGGAGTGGGACAAAACAACAGCAACCCAATAACATTTGTGGTATAGAAAGTTACAGGATTTCAGCAGGAAGTTATAGGACATACACTGATTGGAAACGAAGCAGCACATCTGTCCCAAACCTAATGCACATGCAATCAGTGTTGAAAGTTTGATCGCCTATAACTGCCCTGATGCCCTCATGAGTGCAAATAGTCAAGAATGCACATGAAAAATTTTGGGTGAGATCTTAAACCACCCCTGGTCAGACCAATGGTCAGTCTAGTCCAGTAATGCTATCATTCTGTCTAAGAGCAAACTTTGGTGATTGAGTGCCCACCAGATTGGGAGAGAAATGAGGCAACCCCAAGCTAAGACAGTGCTTTCTACATACTTGAAGGACTCCATGGGTATATGCATTAAAAGGTAAATGAAATTTAAACCCCCACCCACCAAAGTGACCAGAACAAGCAAGTTTCCATCTCATAAAGATGGTGAAGTGTCAGCTGAAGGGGGGAGCAGTTAAGGAAACTGGGGGTGGGGTGGAGGTAATTGGTTTGCTCAAGCCCCCAAGTGCTTTGGGAAAGGACCAATGCTCAGTGGTAGCGCATCCTCTTTACATGCAGAAGATCCCAGGTTCAACCCCTGGTGTCTCCAGGAAGGGTTGGAAGAGGCTGCCTGAATCCCTGGAGAGTTGCTGCTGTTCCGAGTCAACAGGAGTCAGTTAGGAGCTGGACATACACCACAAACTCTTGATTACTGACGTGTCTGGAAACCAGTCTCTCAGTCTTGGCAGGTATCTTTGTGGTGGTTGACGATTTCACATCAGTGAGCCTCCTATGCGAAAGGCATGTGCTCTGCTACTGACCCATGAGTGTTAATAGGACACCTATAGAGAGTGCCCTATCTTCCCCCTGCCTTGCTCTGAGCCTCCCAGTATATGATCAGGGTTTCCTAGTTGATCAAAGCCAAGGGAAGCTGCTTGTCTAGAGTCTTGGTACCTGGCATCTGAATTATTGCTCTGAAAGCAATGGCTACATCAGGGGTGGGAAGCCAGTGGTCTTCCAGATGTTGTTGGGATTCCAGCTCCCACTGGCCCCAGCCAGCATGGCCACTGGTCAGAGGTGTGATGGGAGTTGTAGTCCAACAACACCTGGAGGATCACAGATTTCCTATCCCTGGGCTATATCTTTTCTAGGCCCTTATTGATTGAAAGGTTGCAAATGTGTTGTTGTTGTTGTTGTTGTTGTTGTTGTTGTTGTTGTTGTTGTTGTTGTTAGGTCTTTGACTTGCACATATGACTCATTTGGGCACAATCTATAGACAAGGTCCAGCTCAGCTCTCTTCTTAGGCCAAACCCAGTCATTGGGATTGCACAGATGTCTCCAAGGTTAATGTACTCCACTGTGTAAAAGCCAAAAGCAAAACTACAGTGCTTTCCTCCCTGTGTGAAAAGCAAGGCTGCCAGCCAAGCTCCCAGCAAAGAGAGTGGATTCTGCCCCTCCCTGCTTTTTCCCATGTCTTTCTATTTACTTCAATCCTTTTTTAACATTTTCCCTGAATGAATCTTCCCCAGCCTGTTCTTTTCATCAAGACATGGCCACCTCTGAGCCCATTTGTCTTCTGCAATTACTGGCAATTAAGTGATGCCAGCTTCCTAAAGCAATTATGGAGATGTCATTTGAGCCCAGCTGTAAGGCAGGGAGGGCGATTTTCTGGTGACTGCTCCATGGTTGGTGGGTCAGCTAGTGAACACTGCTCAGACATCAGGCACAGAGCTCCCTTTCCAGGGAGCTGGTTAAGCTACATAGGAGAAAGTGAAAAAGAAAAGAAAAGAAAAGAAAAGAAAAGAAGAAAACTCTCCCTCACAAAGTTGTTTGTTCTACTATGGTTTACCTGGGGTGGGGGGTTGCATTAAAATAGGATCTGGCTACACCTCCTGCTGAAACTTTGTTGGGGAGATTGTCTTGGAGAATATGCAGTAGGCTCTCCAAAGACTTGCGCACTCAGGTAGGATTGCCCAGACTGGATTTGTGGGGCCTGGAAGTGAACCATGTCTTTCCTGTGAGCAAGAATTCCTTGCAGTCCTAGCCAAAGCCAAAACTTTTCCAAATAGAGCATTCTCGCCGCCCCAGCAGGGAAGGGCTTTGTTGCTGTGATTGCTGGAGGAGCCAGTCTCCCCTCCCAGCAGATGCCTAATTAGAACATATTAAAGTCACTGCACTGCAGCAAAATAGAAGCAGAGCAAGAGGGGGGGCACCCCCACTCTGTGCCGCTGGGCAAGGGGGCACCTCTTTTTGCTTTGTAGTGAGAATCCCCATATTCATTGGGCTGCAAAAGGCAGCTGCCCTTGAAATGGGAAGGCATGCGTAATTATTCCAGGGAAGAGTCCAAAGCAATAGACTCCTATTATCAGTCTGGAAGACCAGTTAGAATGCTTCTTATAACTGGGGCAAATAATGGCAGGATCACTGGGCATTTTTCAGTGGCTGCTGGGATTCTTGCAAAAAAGCTAGGTGGACTTACATGCATAAGCAGGTATGCAAAGGATGCTAGTGGCGGCAGCAGGGAACAAGGGAGAAGGGGTTTGGTGTTACAATTAGTGACTCCTTTGCAGCAGTTGAGAGCACCGGATGACACCATATTGCTTTGTAAACTTTAGACATACTGGAGGACCATGGCAATTCTAATTACATAACAACAACAACAACAACAACAACAACAACAACAACAACAACAACAACAAAGTAAACCACACAAGTCAACCCACCTCTGCCTTACAGTATGAGGGCAGGCAAAACATGTTTACGTGCTCAAAAACATTAACGCAGTAGAGACCAAACTGCAAAACCCCCCCCGTTTGATTTGGAAATTTGGCACAATGAATCACACAGCTCAGATCAAACGTATTGCAGAGCTCAATATACATACACCATTTGGTGCAAGTTCTTCTTAGGTGTCCAATTCCACATCTTTTCATTAACAGAATAAGCAAGTTAGCAAGTTGGTTGTACCAGTAAGTTGCTAATGAACCAGGAACTTCACAGTCCATTTCTCTTGGCTACTTTGCAGCAGCTCGCAGAGCTGCAGAGAAAAACTTGAAAGTAATACAGCATGTGGGGAAACATCATGAGCCAGATCTGTGGCTAAGGCTGCAATCCAGAGCATACTGAACAGAGCTCCCATGAACGAAGTGGGGTTTGCTTTTGAGTAAGCTTGTATAGTGCCTAATGATTTGTAGTATAGGGTCAGGACATATGGAATCATAGAATTGTAGAGTTGGAAGGGATCCTGAGCGTCATCAAGTCCACCCCCAATGCGGGAACATGAACTAGATCATACACAACATAATTTCACTCCCTTTTATAAAATAGGCAAAAATCTCCCTAATTTTTACAGATTGCAGAATTCACTTTTTCTTAGTAGAGAGAATGTGGGTTCCCTTGACACAGAATAATGATTTTAGCATGGCTCTGACAATAATAATTCAAGGGTTAATAATAAATCGGTTTTACAGAAGGAGAAGATAATAACTAATAATATTTACTTCCCTACTTGATGTTGGACAGTTGCATTTGATGTGAAATTCAGTGAAGTCCAGGCCTGACATACAAATATTGCCTTCCTACACATGCTTCTCTCTTCTTCTCTTTTACTGTTCTGCCTGGCCTTTGGGTTGGTTTTAGTTTAACCCTGTTTCATTCCTTTATGGTTTGATTGGTGGGCTACTTAAAGATGAGGCTGCATTTTAAATTTTAAATCATATTTTAACTTGCATTTTAATTGATTGTTTTGTATGTTTTGTTGTGGTTTTTATGGGTGTTAGCCGCTCTGAGCCCAGTCTTGGCTGGGAAGGGCAGGGTATAAATAAAATTATTATTATTATTATTATTATTATTATTATTATTATTATTATTATTATTACTGCAGCTAGAACAAGGGTGGCCATCTCTTTTGCTGGCTTAGCTGTGCACATCCATTAACAGCCATGTCCCGTATTGGCAGCTGTTTAGTCATGTTTCTAACATCTATCACTGCCCTCTAGAGGCATTATATTTATCATGATGGCAAAAAAAATGGACATAGTCTATGTCCCTGTTTATCAGTGCCTCTGAAAGAAGGATGGGGAACCTCGGACTCTCCAGGTGTTGCTGGAATTCCCTTCTCTAGACCAGGGATGGAGAATCTGTGGCCCTCCAGATGTTGCTGGACTAGGGCCAAAGATTCTCCATCCCTGGTCCAGAGAAGGGAATTGTGACTTCTAAGTAGTACAACTATTTCAGATAGACAGACACAGTGCAACATTTGAGGAATATTATGTTTTCTTCATATTTGCAAGACTTTGACTGGAGGATGTTCTTGGAATAGGGCAGGCTGACATATTTTTACTTTCTGAACCCTGAAGGCCAAAATATCTACAGCCACGTCTCTTCTATACCAAAAATAAGACACAGTTGCATGCATAAGCAACTCCAGCCTTCAGACTACTGTGATTTGCCCTTCCTTGGACCTTTCTGTGACATTCCTGAGGTTTGTAGAAAGACGGAACTTTGGTATAATTCCAAGCAACATTCTGACAAATTCAACATGCCCCAATTGGCAGATCTTATGCTGATAACAGAATGACCCTTCCAAAGCTATGGTCAAAGGCAAATTTAGGGGAGCACGACTGGTTCGGCCACACTGGGCGTGGAGCCTGGGGGGGGGGTCAGCAGGGGTCGCCGCAACTATGATGTAGAATGGAAAGCAAGAGGCGGAGGGTGTAAAATTTTGGCACCATACAAAGCACCATTGAAATTTGAAACCCCGAGGTCCACCACTGCATTGGCCTGGTTCACATGACACTGTGAGCCAAACCTTGGCTTAGCCTTAGCAAGAACGCCGGCTCCCTCGGCCTGTAAAGCAAGATGAGCACAGCAACCCCAGAGTTGTCTGTGACTGGACTTAACTGTCAGAGGTCCTTTACCTTTTTTTATGGGCTCCTGCAGAGCAGCTTGCTGCAGTTTTGCCTTTTCCTGTTCCTCATGGCTAACCCACAATGTTTTTGGCCTGGTGGGTCTGATCTCTAATTCCCATCACCTCTGCTGGCCAACTGTCAATCATATGACATCATGACACCCACCTGGCAAAGCTGAGCAGCATGGATGGGACAAGTGCAGTCCTCTCAGGGAGCACTCTCAAAACGCAGCGTCCAGCAATTGGTGAGCGAAGGGTTCAATTCTGCTAGCTGCAGGGGTTTGCAGCATCCGGCAGGATTGAGCCATGTCCCCACCAATCAGCTGACATCACCCAGTGACATAATCTGATGGACACATGGACATGGTTTGGGGAAAATGGCCTCAGGGCCAGCTAGATCCCCAAGTGGGCCAAGACTGGCCTACGGGCTGCAAGTTTCCCACCTCTGAGCTGACAAGTTTTAGCCCAGCTCAACACAGGAAGCAGCAAAGCATCTATGAGTTCCTCCCTCACATCCCACAAGCTTGCATAGTCCTGCTAAACCAAGGTTTTGTTCAACATGCCATGCGAAGCAGCCCCATAGTAAATGTGCCAGGGCTTGCATTTCTATCAGTGATGCTTCTTTTGAAATCACCATCACTAATAGGAAGAGAGATTTGTTTTCTCTGCAACTCAGTTTGAAATCTACACACTGCTGTTTTAAAAGACTCGATGCTATGACACTGCCAGGGAAGGAAGCAAAGCCAGAGAAACTGCTTGAAGCCTCTAAAAGTTTATTACTGTACATGGACTGGGTGACAAGGAGAACACAAGTCAGCTGGCAAGGCAATGCTCCCGCCTCCATCCTCTCCACAGATAAAAAGGAGGTGCCCTCCAGCAAATCTTGGGAGCAGAACAAACTATGCAGCACCGACTCAGCTTCTGTTATGCAATGCTCTGCGTTATAAAGGAGCACCCTGTGGACCCCATGAACTTGCCCATATTAGGCATAAGGAGACTGAACTGGAGTTTGCTATCGCATGAAGAAATCCTGATGCAGGCAGCCTAAACCCATGTTTAGCCTTTTTATACTAGCTGAAATTAAACAGGAGTAGATCCTTTAGCTGTTTAATTCATAAGGGTATAAATTTAAAATGCGCCAAAAAATAATAATCCAAACACACAGGAAACCAAAACTAACAAAGCAAAGATCAACAGAGACAAATGAGATGTTTGGCATTTGGGCAGAAACTACAGCAACCCTAAACCCAATTCCAGAGGTACTGGATGGGAGATCCTTGGCTCAGCAGTAGCATATATTAAAAAGATCTCATAATTGTGGCTGATTCCATGAGCTGAACGTGTAATGCAGTTGCAAATAAAGAGACTAAGATGACTGCATTAACAGAGCTATAGCCTCCAAGTCACAAGATGTACAGGTAAATATTTCTGCTACATTCTGCACTAGTAGGACCTCACCTGCAAGAATAAGAACTCACCTGGAGTACTGTGTCCATTTCTAAGAAGAATATAGGCAAACAGGAATGGGTTCAAAGGAGGGCAGTGAAGAGAGTCAGTGGTATGAAAGGAAAAGTTGAAGGAACCAGGTACATTTAGCTTCGAGAAGAAAAGACTAAGGGGTGGCAGTGTGTGTGTGTTCATGGTAGCACTCTTCAAATACTTAAGAGCTCTCAGGCTGTATATGCACCAGAGTGCTAATGTGCATATAGGCCAGACAGATCCGATTCTTTCATGTGCGCATTTGTGCACATCTGTCCATACATTTTCAATTGAATCAATGTTCCCCATCCACACTAGTGGGCAGTGCTTGGTGGGATGTATCTGCACTGTTACCTCTTCAGTTAGTACTTCCTCACCTTCCCTAATTTCTAGAAACCTGAAGTCCACTGTGTACATGAATGCAGGTATGTGTTTACCTGTGCATGCAGCCATTAAAAAAAAACGAGATACGTATTTTCTGATAGACCAGACTTGCACAAATAGCAGGTAAAAAAAGGTGTGTGTGTTGCACCCCCACTAGCAGCCCCCAGAGGAGCACCATTGGGAGCAGTTTTGACAATGGAACCAATTACAAAGGCTTGGACAGGCCATCTCATGAGGATATTCTGGCTCTGAATTTCCAGTTTGGTGAAATTCCTGCATTGCAGGGCGTTGGACTAGATGATCCTTGGTGTCCCTTCCACTTCTACAATTCTAAGTTTCTATGAAGATGATCTGGTTCAGGAGAATGTTGCACTAGATGGTTTGTTTGTTGTTTGCTTACATATTTATTATTACATTTATTACTAGCCCTTCACCAGGAGGTCCCAGGGTGGGGGTTATTGGTGGGTTCCAATAATTTAAAATTCAGTATTTTAAAAAGTTAAAACAACTTGCAGGAATAGGGTGGGTCCCGACTCAAACACCCCTCAGACTCAACATATCTGTCTTTCCCCACTAGTTCTATGCACCAATCGCATATGAAAGTTATAACCCAGGAAAGCTACTATAATAACAACTGTAATTGATTTTGACCTAGCAATGCCACATCAGTTTCTAATGCCAGGTCTTCCGGGTTTATAATGATACAGAAAATTAAATATAATGCTAACACAAGGAGAGGAAGGAAGCAAATTCTATATCCCTCCAAACCCCCTTCCCAAAATAATATGCCCTTCTTCTCCCGCAGGGGTCTGGCCTCCTTCCACTGAGGCTGGCTCCAGTGGCTTTGCAGGGAGAAGTGCTGACTCCAGAAATATACAGTCATTCTCCTTAAAAAAGGCTTCTAAGAACTTAGTGCACATTTAGAGCTGCAGTCAGAGACTGATTGCACGAGAATAGAGTGTGTTCAACTTTGCCTTTTCCATCTCTTCTTCCATGTGATGATAGCCAATGGCTGGTGGTGAGTCACCAGCAGGAGGAGACCTGGTCTTTCTCTTGGCCACAGTGGCTACCCAAAAAAATCCCTACTGCTCTTTCAGAAGTAATGCATTAATTTGTAGGGAGAGCATGGCTTTCTAATTGTACCTTCTACTGTCCCCCTTTCAGGGCTACGGAATTCAAGAGCCCTGGTTTTAATGCCAGCTCCTTCAAACCTTACATGTTGGGAATGTTTCGTCTGGGTGTAAAGGCGGGGGACAATGAATGACCTTAACTTTTCTTCCAGTTCACAACAGCTGTAGATTCATAATCATTTTACAAGAGCTGAACTCTCTTCCGGATCTCATATATTCCTTAGAGTCTTCTAAGGAATCAGTCTTCTGCATACACTATCACCACCCCTTTGGCTGTGCGCTGTGCCATCGGAGGTGATCATCGAAGAGTTCATCAGAGTGTGGAGTGATTCTGCTGTGAGCTAGCAATGCCTGCCAAGGGCAGAAAGAGGTGCAGTCCACAATGTGTGTGTGTGTGTGTGTGTGTGTGTGTGTGTGTGTGTGTGTGTGTGTGTGTGTGTGTGTGTGTACGATTCCTGCTACCTAAACATTTCCTGACAAGCAACTTGTGGGGACAACTGCCTTTCTCGCCTCCGCTTCTCCTCCATCAGGACTAGGGGGCTGCAGCGAAGATCTTCCGCGAAGCGCAATCTAATGTCAACACAGGAAAGTCCTCGCTCAAGCTTGGCCCCGATCAGCCCGAACCCGCCTGCAAAGTTGCAAGGGCGCTCTAGTCTAGTGACACATCTCCAACCACAGACGGCGCGGAAGGGAAAACGCAGCGAAACTCACCTGTTTCTCCAGCTCGGGACGACGCTCGCTTTCCTTGCCGCCGCCGCTGCCGCCGAAGGGGGACGCTCCGAGCCGGGTGCTGGGCCGGGTGGGGTGGGGGTAGCGCCTCTCCGGAGTCTCGTCGCCAGTACCGATGGAGGGTAAGATCCGGCTAAATTCTGGGGGTCAGATCCTCGCAGTCCCCCACGGGGTGTCCGTTCCCTGCGGCTGGTGTCTCTCTCTCTCTCTCCCTCTCCCGTGGCTGGCTGAGGAGCGAGGGGCTGCCCGGCTTCTCCTCCCCGCTCTAACTCCCTCCAACCCGCAGCGCCGGCGAGTCAACCCAAAGGGGTGGAGCTGGCTCGAGCGGCGGATCCGAAGTGGCTCCCGCAGGCGTCAAGAGTTGAAGACTCCCTGGGTGGGGCGTCGATCAATGCCGGGAGCCAGCAGAGGAGAAAGGCAGGAGCGGAGCGCGGGGCCCACGCCCAGCAGAAGCCGAAGGAACAGCAGCCGCAGCAGCCGCGATTGGGACAAGCGGCCCGGCCTCGATCAGAGCGAGCAGCCCGGGGCGGGGAAGGGTCAGCCACCGCCCTCGGCCAGCACGTGCCCGCGCCCACCCGCTCTGCTCCAGCAACCGCGTGGGCTTGCCCGTCGCCCCTCTCCACGGGAGCGTGCCCCGGAAAACAGAAAGGATACTCACTTTTTTGGATGGATAGAGTCCGCCATAATACTGGCAGTAACTTCACTGCTCTCCAAGTGAAGTTAGCCGGCCCTTTCATGAGTTGGGGTTGTAGCCAATGCTAGGCCTACTCCAGAGTGATGTTAACGGACAGGACTAACTGAGGTTCATTAATGCCAATGGGTCTACTCTTGAGTCGAACTGAGTTGTCTGCGACCCTGGGTGCTTTGACCCCCGTGCAAAACTCATGCTATGCCCAAGCTTCCTTCTTCAAGGGCTTGCAAAAAAGAAGTGGTATTTAGAATGCAAACCGTACTACAATAAAACACATATAAGAAATAAAAGAAGCAATAAAAATACGTTAAATCAGTATGAATATTTAATACAGGCATGCCATAGACCACCCAAATGAAGCTTGTGGAGGGACCACAGGGGTGGGGTGGGGGGACACACACAGGGCACCTGGGGAGTGTTCAGCTCTTCCAGCTTCTCTGGAAGAAAAAAACCCCTCAGTGGATTTTTTTTTTGGTGAGGCCGTTTTTTACACCAACCCCGCCCCCCATACTTGTGATCCTAAGCTCCTGTCTCACACCTCCTGTCCCTATATGCTCCACTGCTGGCAGTGAGGGCTGGAGGAGGTGCACACACCCAAGCGTTATTGCTCCCAGAAGGGCCTCCTTTTGCTACAGCGCCATGACCCCAGTATTTGCTATTTCTATTGTCCATTCTTGGGCCTCCTTTGCAAGAACAAGGCGGGTGGAACAGGCTGCAAGGCCCTTGATGACCTTGCAGTCTGCTAACAGAGGCGCAGTCTTTAGCATGGGGTTCTGGGAAAGTTCATGGCTGCTAGTGCAGCTAGCTCTTACTGTAAGGCATTCTCTCTGCCTCCCACTCTTTCTTGGACAGCAGGGTCGCTCACTTCCCCCACTCCCAGCATCTTGTAGAACAGGTTACTGGCTGGCGATTCCCCCCAAGGGCCTGTGGCTTTCCTTTGCTCAGCTACCAGAATGCAACTTGCCTTTAATGTATTGCACTTTAAAAACTGAAGTCTTTCCCAGCTGCTGGGAATCAAGAGGGCTATAGAGTGTATGCTGGTTTGTTTATTAATGAATTATTGGGCGGTGTGTGTGTCTATATTTCTGTAGGATCTCTACATATACTCTCTATATAGTTAGTGAGTAAGTGAGTGTGTATACTCTATATATACAGATGTATGTATAACCCACTTTTATATAGTTTTTCCAGCTATCCTCTTTCATGAAGGGTGGTACCGTATATGAAAGAGAGAGAGGGAGAGAGAGGGGGGGGGTACTCTCGATTGCATAAGGAGGTAACAAAGCCATGCAATTCTTTAGTGTCAAATTTTGTTTCTGTTAACTACCCCCTCAGCAGTGAGACATGGGGGGACGGGACGCATAAAAACCATGTATCTGTTATACATATGCAGTACATATGCATTGGGAAGCAGCAGATAGTTTGACTTTGGGGTGTGTGTTTTTAATAAAATAGATGCATATGCAAATTCCCGGATGACTCTACATGTGATTTTGACACGGAAGGGGGTCTTAAGACTATGGCAGATGCCACAGATTCAAGCACGTCATTTGGTATCTGTAGTCAAAGTTGCAGGTCATATTGCCTTGTAGATTAAATGCCTAGCTTGAGCCTGATAACTGTATAATGAGAACTCCCTGTAATAGTGAACTCAGGTGGTGAGTGCCGATAGAAATGGGGTGAAAACAGGGCCACTGAGAAATGAGGAAGGCATCAGCTTGTACTTGGGGGTTTGTAGAAGCACATTTAAACAAAAAACAAAAAATATTCCCTGGTTACTGAGCATGTTGATTGATGGATGTCAATTGGAAAATAAAACTAGAAAATGGAGCAGGGAGGGAGAGAATGGAATGGCCTGCTGGAGGAGAGCATGGCTGGCAGGTTCATGCTTGGAGATGAGATTACATTGCAGCATTTTGTTGCAAGTCTCACTTGTAAACATATCATAAAAACAATGACAGTTGGCCTATCCTAAAGACCAATCCTAAAGACTTGTGATGGGTTGCAACATAGCTTTATCTCACATGCAGCCAAAACTTACGCATGGTTCCTGGAATGCAAGACCCAATGAATTTTTATGAATAAATGTGCATAGGAGTGCAGCCTTTATCTGTTTATTTAGAAAAACTTGTATACAGCTTACCACAGAACCCCCCCCCAAAGTTGTGTACAACATAGAGAAAGACATTAAAGTCATCTTATATTAAAAAGAAATGCCACAGGTGTCATCAAAAATATAGGAGGATTGGAACTAGAACTAATGGGGGAATGGTTGGGTTTTTTAACAAATGTCAGATGCCCCCTGTGTGTGCAGAGCATTCCAAAGGGAGGAGCCACCACAGAGAAAGCCAGGGGCGTTCAGTTGACATAACCTCCATAGTTCTCACTGACGTTGGAAGAAGCAGTTGTTGTTGCAAATTGTGCTTCGTTTGAAATCAAACCTATGGTAGGAATTTAAAGACCTGATGCAGTCAAGAATTTTGCCAAAGGAAGACCTGGCAACTATGCATACTTAAGTGCCTTCCTCAACTGCAATTCATTCTGACATGAGTAATGTTTAATCCAGGAGAAAACCAATCCACATAGTTGCATTACAGATACTCATTTTACATCTGTTTTATTTAAAGAAAAATATGATCAGATTGCTCAAATGTTTTGTTGCTGTTGTTGCTGCACCCCTATCCTCAGTAACGGATATTGACTCTGAAACAGGAGGTAGCGTATTACCATCATCAAGACTAGTGGCCACTGATATACAGCATGAGTCTGTCTACTCCCCTTCTAAAGCCATCTAAGCTATTGGATGTCGCTACATCTTCTGGCAGTGAAAACCACAATTATGTGAATAAGTGCTTCCTTTTGTCTGTCCTGAATATAAGCAAACAAACGTTGCTTACTGGGAAGTTTTCAAGCAGTTGGCTTATGAACCTTGCTTTGTTTAGCTATGGCTGGCCAACATGTGCATACCTTCATCAACCCTGATTTGTTTGGCTGTCCCACTCCAGTCACTCATCAAGGTACAAAAGCATGAGGCAAGACGAGCTAGAAAACAAATAAAGCCTTAGAGAAATGAACTATGGTTTGTTTGATTGTGGGACAGTTCATGGTTAATTCATGGTTTGTAAAACAAACTACAGCTTAGTGTTATGTGCGAAATAGGCCGATGTTAAGAAAGCAGTTAACTAGTGTAGCAGAGAGCAAACTATTCTCATAAAATCTGGTAATAAACACATTCAAGGGATTTCTGAAATACTGGATAGAAATTATGTATTCTTTCACAGTCTGTAAATTGCACAATATGGAGCCTAATTATGTGCAGGCTTACTCATAAGTAAGAGTGTCTAAACTGAGTAGGACTTGCTCCCAGCTAACTGTGCATAGAATCTTAGCCTTATATATGTATAATTTTTATTTTGTTGCACAACTCTTCACAAATCCTCATTATGACCACCATGAACTTAATCAGGCTTGAACACAATCAGTATAATTTGAAGGTGTGCTTCAGAATGGTGTTTAAATTCAGCTACAAATTAGAAATGGCTACACAGTGTAAGGAAGTGAGCAGGATAAAGAAACAGGCGCAGTCCAAGTTTATGGGTGAAATGTTAATGTACAAAATTCTTCACTGATTAAAGTGAGATTTCAAAATGACTCTGCCAGAATTGCCAAGTTTACAAAAACTCAGTACAGTATTAGAAACCTGGCAAGCAGCAAAACCAACAGAGAATTTTGTGATACCATAAACACTGGCAGATTTATTGTGGCACGAGTGGGTTTCCTTTATTTATGGCTATACCCTATGCTAGCAGCCTTGGCGAGAGCACATGAATCATGTGACATTCCTAACACAAGAACAGCTGACATAAAAAAGAGCTATCAGGTATGAATAAAGTAGGTATTGTTGCAGTGGGTTGGGAGTACAGCTTTTTTTTTTTTACACCAGTGAGCAGTAGCAGTAGAAATGAGGGAAGAAGAATGACGCTTTCTTTTCAAAAGCTGGCTTTCTTATTTCCGTTCTATAAATTACCACCTGCATATATGATAGGGATAATCTTGTTCGACTGAGGGTAGTGGTGTAGTGGCTAGACTGTTGGGCTCTGGAAACCTAGGTTCAGTTCTCTGCACAGTCATGAAACTCACTGGGTGACTTTTGGCCAGACACTTTCTCAGCTTAACCTACCACAAAGGTTAATAGGGTTGCATTGAGGTATAAAGGGGGCATATATTATATACTGCTCAGAGTTCATTGGATAATGATTATTAAGAATATAAGAATGGCCTGCTGGATCAGGCCAGTGACCCATCCAGTCCATCATCATCATCATCATCATTTTATTTGTATGCCGCCTTTCCATAGTTGGGACGCAGGTGGTGATGTGGTCTAAACCACAGAACCTAGGGCTTGCCGATCAGAAGGTCGGCGGTTCGAATCCCCATGACAGGGTAACCTCCGTTGCTCGCTCCCAGCTCCTGCCAGCCTAGCAGTTCAAAAGCACGTCAAAGTGCAAGTAAATAAATAGGTACCGCACTGGCGGGAAGGTAAACAACGTTTCTGTGCGCTGCTCTGGTTTGCCAGAAGCAGCTTAGTCATGCTGGCCACATGACCCGGAAGCTGTCTGTGGACAAACGCCGGCTCCCTCGGCCTATAGAGCGAGATGAGCGCCGCAACCCCAGAGTCGGACACGACTGGACCTAACGGTCAGGGGTACCTTTACCTTTTCCATAGGTAAAACAATGCTCAAGGCGGTTTACAACATGACAAGATTTACATAATTACTAAGATAACAAGTCATAAAAAATAAATAAAACACATCAAAAGGTACACAACCAAATGGAAAACAATTTCCACATAAATCATAAAATCTAAAACTAAAAATACAACATTAATATCAATTACAATTTAAAATGACATAGATAAAAAATAAAAACAATTTTAAAAAGGAGCCCTCTCTGTGGAGCAGCAGCAGCAGCAGTCCTTTGTGAAGCCTGTCAGGCCCCGCCCCAAGCCAGGTGGAGAGAGACAGGGCAGGGCCCTTCAGGCACCCAGCAGGCAGTCCTGGGCAGCAGCAGTCCTTTATGGACTGCTTGTTCTCACAGTGGCCAACCAGATGCTTGTGGGAAACCAGCAAGCGGTACCAGAACACAAGAGCAATTTCCCCTCCCGTGGTTCCCAGAATCTAGTATTCAGAAGCATTGCTGCCTCCTGCTGTGGAGGCACAATGTGGAGGCTAGTAGCCATTGACAGACTTACCCTCTACGTAATATTGTAAATACTGCAAATAATAATTAGAATGGTTGGGAGGGTATGCTGCATGTACAGGTGGGAACTGATGCAGTGTTCATGTGTACAGGTCACTAGATGCCCCCCAAAAAGGAAAAGAGAGATGTTTTGAGGTACAGGAGACGACAGCAAAAGCACACCTTGAAGCTCCAGGCCAAGAGATAGGAAGAGATAGATTGCAACACCTGGAGAAAGGCAGTATGAGATTCATACCTGATAGATAAATAGTAAACTGCGCAGGTTTCCCTCCACTTACACTCTTCCTCCTCAGCTGCCTCCCAGATGCTTGGCTGCCTCCCAAACAAATGAAAACAAAATTCTTTTGAAGCTTCCAATTTTCTAGCCAGTGCTGCCAAGAATAGCAAGTGCTGTCCAGCTTCAGGCAACTGGTGCTTTGTGCTCTCCACCTTTCTGCCTGTTATCAGCAGAGCCAAGAGGACACCAGGCAAACTCTGCATTGGCCTCACTTCAGCCAACATCCATACTGCGGTGGCGCAAGGGCATATACGGCCAGCTCAGCTGATGATGTCACTGTTTATTTGTATTTGTATTATTCATTTGTATTTATTATTTACATCCTATTAATCATAGGTGGTCTGGGTGATGGGCAATAAAAGTTCCAAGCAGATTATAAAAGGCAAAAACACAGTGAACATATCATAATTAAATTTAGAAACAGCATAGATTTTTAAAAACCCTAAAGCTACGCTCAAAATTACCTGGTCAAATGGACAGCTAATAAGAGGTAAAGACGTAGAGCTGAGAGCAACAAAACCGCAATAAAAGCAGGCAAAAGATCCATATCAGTCTGACATAATGTTAATTAAGAATGAAAGAGTGATAAAATAATGTTTAAAAGACCTGGAAGCAGGGGTGAAACTAGGCTTTATTTTAACGGGGTCAAAGACCCAGTTTGGGACCCCCACCCCACCCCCAACACTTGCATACACATACACACAGGCTGGGAGCCTCAGTGGAGACCCTCTGGAGGCTTTGCTCAGGGCAAAAAACCCAGCTAGCCTCCCTCATAGCTATGGCACTGCCTGGAAGAATAGAAGGGCCAGATTCAACTAACTGCAGAAGCCTGCACTAGGACTTTCACTCCACTGCCCCATGTGCCCCCCCTTTTTGAGGGGAGTTGGGAGAACCCCCAGAACATTGTGAGGGGGTAGAAAAGGGGAGATTGTTCTGTTGGGCAAGCAGAAATGTTTGAACTGATGGGACATTTGTATCAGGGTGATGTTGAATTTCTCCTGACGTCTTTGCCTGGCACAAAAAAGGCTATCACTACCATACACACACACACACACACACACACACACACACCCACACACCGGTATATATATATATCTAAAGTAGTTTTGAGTTTGTTTGTTTTTGTTTTTAAAGTGATTAATAACAACAGCATAGACACCAGGCAAGCCTCTTGGTTGAGCATTCCATAAATTGAGGAGAGGGCACCACTGAGAAGACTCTTCTCAGCTCTTAAATAACAAACTTCAGTCTTCTCTCTGTAAACAGCAAAAGTGACTTTTTCAGCTGTTTGAGATAAAGCTGTGGAAGATGGAAAGTAATGTTATTCTGGGATTTCAAAAGAGAGACTCTCATATCTAAGGTGCTTCCAGATGGATGTTTATTGTGAAACATGCTCATGCATGTAAGACTTTTTCATCATCCAAACAACACTGTAATGAATGATCAAATGCTGGCCCCTACTTTTTATATATTTAATCTGGAATTTCCTCTTCCTATGGAAAATCTGATGAGTAAAAACAAGCTTGTTATACATTTGCAGTCACTGCTAGCGTGGAAGCTCATTAGCACGTACATGTGTGTGTGTGTGTGTGTGTATGTGTGTGTGTAGTTTGTCACACGTATTGTGACATTTTGGTGGTTGGCTCTAATGCCACACCCCTGCTTCCAAGGGCTCACCTAGGAGCACACTTAGCCATTTGTTTCCAGGAGCCCAAAATATATGAATACTGTATGCTTATTTTCACCAATGCTGTGTGCTAGAGGCATGTCTGAACTTTAGCAACCTGGTCAGAAAGAGCTGCTCTCACAAGTCCTTGGTAAGGTATGCATGGGGGATTACTTAAGGGAGTAGGACTGCAGTACGTACAGTGGAACTTAATCTTTGTTAAATTAAAAATACCAAGATGTTGTGCAAGGCCTCTTTCTTACTCTTGGGCAAGCCTTGGGAAAATATCACCTTTGTGCAAAACCGCAGTATTAAATATTTTTTAAAAAGAAAAAAACTAATATGGATATTGCCTCCCTGAAAGCACAAGCCTCAATTTTGGGAAACATAAGTATGTTTGGTAACATTTGCTCTTGCGCTTTTGTGCACTTCCTTTATAATAAATAAATAAATGTGTGCATGCACTAGTACAGAAATATCTGCATACATGCATACATGCCTGGTCCAGAAAAAGGCAGTGAGTGAGGAGTGAGTGAGGAGTAGGAACAGCCCCGCCTCCACACCTCTGTACACATTCCGTCAGGCTCCTCCCACTGGTGCGGACAGCAGTCAGCGGAATAACAATGAATACCCAAGACTGGAACACAGAAATGTGTTGAAAGCTAATATGCCAATTGCACATACAACGAAATCAGAACTGAATGAACCATTTGTGATGTGAGGCCCTCATCTGGAAGCATCCCTGTCCATTGGGAATCAATCGTACTTAACACTGATTTTATGCTTTCTGGCATGATAAACATAAACAGCATGACCTCTGTTTTCCACTGGCAGTGCTCTGCAAAAAACTTAAGTGGTATCTGGTCCTCAAGACTGAAACTCCCTTCTGACCAATTTCTTTTAGGATATGAATAAAGATAGCTCATGGGATTTACATCTGCTCTGGGAAGGAAAGAAGAGCCCAATGGAGTAGCCTTCATCCCGTTGTTATACTTCAGTATTTATTTCCTACTTGTAAAACAGGAGTAATAATGGCTTTCCACACAATACAGTTGTAGGAACAAAATATGTAACTATTATCCACTATCATTAGTCTTGGTAGTAATGGGATCTGTAGTTTGTTAAGGGTGCTGGGAATTGTAGCTTGGTAAGGGGCAATTCTTAAGGAAAACAGCCCTGAGTGCTCACTGGAAGGACAGATCCTGAAGCTGAGGCTCCAATACTTTGGCCACCTCATGAGAAGAGAAGAATCCCTGGAAAAGACCCTGATGTTGGGAAAGATTGAGGGCACAAGGAGAAGGGGACGACAGAGGATGAGATGGTTGGGCAGTGTTCTCGAAGCTACCAACATGAGTCTGACCAAACTGCGGGAGGCAGTGGAAGACAGGAGTGCCTGGCGTGCTCTGGTCCATGGGGTCACAAAGAGTCGGACACGACTGAACGACAACAACAAAGGGGCAAGCTAGTTTCCAGGATTCTTGGGGGGGAGCCATGTGTTTTAAATGTGGTGCGGATGTAACACCAGAGACGCAGTGGGCAAGATGTTGTTTATCTTTACTTAATTTCAGTTGTGTATCCTACCTTTCAGCAAGATATTCTCAAGGCAGCTTACATTCACTTCATAAAAACCCGTAGTTTAAGAGCACATTTGTGAACAAAATAAATGAGCCCGTTTCTAAGCAGCTGAGCCTGTTCTTCAACTTGGCAACCTGCCTGGGGGTGGGTTTCCGTCACAGCGGTGCTGGTCATCAAATCCACATGCTGGCAGTCAGTCGTGTTAGTGGTTTGTTGGGTCATCCTTCCTTGCAGGCCCTGTCATTGGTTTCCTCTGGCAAGCAGCCCGGAGGGATGTTCTTATATGGAAGCTTTTTTTTTTTTTAATTTGGGCACTTGTGGCAGCATTGAAAAGCTCGTGGAAGCTGACAGCACTTGAGGAAAATGTGGACAAGTGAGTGGGGGAAACTCTTGATAGCCAACCTGTTTGTCTTTTCCATTATGAACAATTACCTGTATTTAAAGCAGCATTTTGGTCTAGTATTCCTGTATCCTACAAGAAATGCTCTTGGTGCCTCATGCACCAGCTTATTTTATCTGAGAGAAGGATGAGCAACAGCAGCAGTGCCTTATCTCCCGTATTTAGAATAGTTAGTGAGGTCATACTCTCTGGAGCAGGGAGATGTAAACACTTCCCAGCACTTCACCCTCTTGCTGTCTTGGCTCGTGTGTGTTGTTTAGGCTGTGGGTAGCCTGTTCCGGTGTGAAAGTCTCCTGTCTTCTCCTCTGAGCAAAACACACAGCCAAGGTCAGGACCAACTAAAGATAGATAAGTGGAGCTTGGAGAATCTCTCCCCATATAACAGACCTGTGTGCTGATTAGTCCAAACGTAGCATAACCTACGTAGCATAGCCAAATGACATGACAGCATCACAAACTTCCCCATGCTGATGTGCATGTTTGTCGTTGTCATTTAAATAATAATATGCACAGTATGTAGGAAGATGGCAAGGATGTGGGAACTTCCCATTTCCTCCATGTTTGTTTATTCCTCACTTTCTTCTCTTGACCTATATCCTCACTCACACAAATAACTTCATGTACTCCCATAGCAGAGCGGACCTTGTTGATCTTCTGTAATATGGCGCCCTGGCCCAAATTTGGTGCCCCCAAATGGATCTTCTCAATTATGGATCTTCTCAATTTTGCACCTTCTCAGCTTGGCGCCCTGTGCGGGGGAGCCGCCCACACCACCCTAAATCTGGTGCTGCCCATAGGTAACAATTTAACAGTCTTACAGGCAACAACAGTGTATAGTGAAAGGTTCAGTGGCCATAGTATGTTTCCATTTCTAAACAGACTTGCAGACAGAATGCTTTCTTAGTTCAATGGGGATTACTCCCAAGTAAGTATCTAGGTGACCTGTTGATTTTATTGCATGCTAGTGGTTAGCTGCTTTGAAACAAGATAAGTTATTACATCACTGTAATAAGCATGCTCGAGCATTTACATGGTCAGCCTTCCCCAACTTCAAATAGCACAGATGTTGTGTTCCCTTACCACTAACTGCTACAGTTCATGAGTACAAGGCCCTAGAGACAGGATTTGGGCGAGATGGATAATCAGACTGCTCCAGCCAAGCAGTTTCCTTTAAACCATGTCCCACTTCAGCCAGCTTTGCCAGTTCCCTCTTGGGGGAGGGGGGGAAAGCCTCGCTAGCCTCCAACCCCTGAATTAAACAATGTATGGTTTCAAAGTATTCCAGATCCTGTTGCGGATCTTCTCTGAGTCCTCAGGGACAGGTCATTTCGTTTATGTACAATTCAAAAAACATATTAGTACACCAAATCTTGTTATGCAGACCACAGTTGTGTATGCTGGCCTCCTCTGTCTGCACAAAGCATTCCTGCCCCATGATTAATTAGTGTCTCTGTGTGGTGATGAAGGAACAGAGATAGGAGACAGACAGATCTTGCCTCTCTTCTCTCAGAACAGAAGAAAGAAAAAGCACCCCACATGCATCGGCATGTAAAGAAACCGCCTGGAAAGTTTTGTTGTGGGAACCATCATGCTTAGAGTCATTTAGGCACAGATAAAACTCATGCAGAGATAACGCAGGTGAAACAGTTTCACAGACAATTGATGTGAATCCTTTGACGGAGGAATTTCAAGAGACGGGTCTAAGAGTTCTCCCACAGAATGTTCCCTTGTGCTGGTTTCACCCATGTGGCTCTATGTCCTTCAGCTAGGATGAAGGCAAATACTTGAGATGCTGTGCCTATGTGGATCCTGCTCCATTACAGTACAATTCTAGGCAAGTCTGCTCAGTAATTTCTCCCTTTGAGTTCAATTGGGCTTACTCCCTGGTAAATGGGCATAGGATTAGAGCAGAAGTCGAAAGAGGGGCATGCTTTTAGGTTGCACAGCCCCATCCAGAACCAAAGCACTGTCAGATATGGGTGAAGTAAGCTTGAAGCACTGTGGCGCTGTGGGTTAAACCACAGAGCCTAGGGCTTGCCGATCAGAAGGTCGGCGGTTCGAATCCCCACGACGGGGTGAGCTCCCGTTGCTCGGTCCCTGCTCCTGCCAACCTAGCAGTTCGAAAGCACATCAAAGTACAAGTAGATAAATAGGTACTGCTCCGGCGGGAAGGTAAACGGCGTTTCCGTATGCTGCTCTGGTTCGCCAGAAGCGGCTTTGTCATGCTGGCCACATGACCCGGAAGCCGTACGCCGACTCCCTCGGCCAGTAAAGCGAGATGAGCGCCGCAACCCCAGAGTCGTCCGCGACTGGACCTAATGGTCAGGGGTCCCTTTACCTTTAATTTTGAAGCACAGCCACAGTTTAGAACTTCCAAGTCACATTTATTTAAATAGAAGAATTCAGTGCATGCTTACCGTATTTGTATCTCTCCCATTGAAACCAATGGGGGCAACAGTGCTAAATGTTGCTTAGATATTAGGCCATGTGCTCTGAGGATGATCAGTGAGTGGCAGAAATTGTGATGGTGTTTTTGCACTGGTATCCATGCTTTAGAATGCCACATTCAAGTGCTCAGCCCAACAAGGCTAAAAACAGATTCTTTCTGAAACCTGAAATAGCTCCATTCTACAACCCATATTCCAAAACCTCAAAGACTCTTGTGGCACCAGATTTATTGTAGCATAAGCTTTCATGGATGAGTGACCATGCTATTTAGTCCGTGAAAGCTTATGCTACCCAAGACCCTTATCGGTAATGTTTATACGTGGTGCATTTGTGATATTTTTATGGACGTTTTGTATATTTATAATAAAAAACAAGCTTATGATACAATAAATCTGTTACTCTTTAAGGTGCCCACAAGACTTGTTTTGCAGCAACAGACTGGAAGTTAAAACATTCTGAAAGCTGTTACTATGGCCCACATCTCCCCAAAACACAGCAGTTCATCTTTCATTACATTCCAGCACCCTGAAACCCACTAGCAGACATTAATTATTGAGTACATTCCTGCACTCAAGAATCTCTAACTCCACCATGACATGAAATAACAATATTGTAGATAGTTAAGCTTAGCTTAGAAATTACGCCAAGTAGAAATTTGTAGTTATAAACTACCCCTTTAGGTACAAGAAGAAATAACTTTTCTGTTACTGCACAATACTGGCTGGGGGAAATCCATATTGAAGTCTATATTTTTAAAATTCAGAGAACAGGAACAGAAGTCTTCCCTCTAACATGTGTGGAAAATTATTTTTTGCCACTTCTGCCAGGCAGGTACTGACGCAGTTTATTAGTATGCATAATCTGTGGGACCAGATTTGCCATATCCTGTTTGTGTAGAAGTGATAAACAAAAGTTTGCAAACAGGACTACTTTTCAGGGAGCCAGAACTGATCACAGCTCTCTATCACATATGTATTCTATGTCAAATCTGGTCTTGTAGAGATTGTGGAAGTAACTGATGGAATAGGAAACGGAAGCACTCAAACATCAATTGTTTCTTAATGTAACATCAGAACAGGGACATCTGAGGCTTGAGAACAGAATTTAAGAATTTTTGTAGGCTCTGCGTCATCCTTCTTTAAAACGCTAAAATCTGCTCATTACCTTGAAGCAGTGCTTTTTTTCAGGGGGTACTCAAGAGTACGCAGTACCAGCACCTCTTTTTGTTGTTGTTAAAAAGTGTGGCACTTACTGTAGCAACTTCATGGTGGGTACTGGCACCTATTTTTCTAGGAAAAAAGCACTGCCTAGAAGTACATCCAGGATTTCCCTTGCTTCCAGATTAGGATATGTTCCCATCTCACAACTTGGACTAGAACCCAAAGTCCAAGCTTTTTTAGGGCAATTTGAATTTCATATGCATTGCACAACCTACTTAGAAGCAAATTGCTCCCACTTTCCATCCATACACAAAGTTACAAAGAGGGAATGAGCTCGAAGGCATATCCAGTGTCAGGTGTGAAAACGCTCTTACCTCTCCAAACCAAATTTCATTTATGCACTTTCCTGTTTGGCTTGCTCAGGTTTGTTGATTCCAAGTCAGATGGTGCATTTTAGCATTTTCAACATTCATGGCATACGCAGGTCCTTGCAAACTATGTACAGAGAATAGTTTAGCGGTGACGTATGCATCTAAACCTTTCCACACACATGCCACATCCCAGCAAAACAAAGCAGAAATTAGATCAGCAGAGATTTGGGCTCATTTGCCCTAGACCCACCCTCCCTCCGTTGCTCTCCTCTCTCCCTTGGGGTCCATTATTGATTTTGCAGGGACAGGCTTCAGCCTTGAGGAAAAGTGGGTTTCCTCAAGCCACCAACCTGACACAGCTCCTATAAAATCCTTGCTATTTAGCACGTTTGGGCTTCAAGTGTATAACTACCGGTAATCATTCAGAGCATCAGAGAGGACCCAAAGCCTAAAATATGGAGAGTGCAATAATTAAAACTGGCCAACCAAGAGGCAATGAAAAGGGAAGAAAGCAAAGGCGGGTGGGCAGAGGCCAGCAAGCCCAGATCTCTGTTGATCTAATTTCTCTTCTGCTGCCTAGGAATGCAAGCTGGCTCCCCCACAAGCTCTGGCCTGTTTCTGTTACTGCCTGAGAAATCCTGGTTTATACATTAACACCAGCTCCTTCTGGGCCCTTCTCTGTTGATCACATGCCTGACCTTATTAAGCAAGGCATTTCCAGTACTTAATTCATAAAATGAGAGGTTCTAGGGCTCAAGTCTGTTTGGAAGTCCTAGCTTCTCTGACTTGGAAAGTCTTTTTCTCAATCCAAGCTTATGTGGGTGCTGATTCTGAATACCAATCACTGGGTAGGCAAAGAATCTCAGCTGTGCTGAGAGCCACACCTTTCTATTATTTCATAACTTCCAAGGCTCAGGCCTGGCATAAAGTACAAGTTCTGGGACTACCCTGTCAGCCCATAACATCTTTCCTCAGAGACCTGCACTGGTTGCTACTTTGCTACTGGGCCAAGATTATTATTATTATTATTATTATTACTGATTAAATTTATATAGCAACCTTCACCTTCATCTCAGGACGTTTCACAGCGTAAAATACAGAATAAAGCCACAAAGTACATAATGCTTACACACCTCCAACTCTCTACCACCTCCCATCCCAAGGCATTCTGCTTCACTGTGGAACAGCCCTGCTACATGTAGTACCTAGATCTTCCTGCTATTGAACCAAAAACCATTTTCCTGCAATTTCCACTTATTTAGTCTGCTCCATCTTCTGCCTCACAAACTTTCAGATAATTAAAACCCGCAATCAAGTCTCTCCTTAATCTTCAATTAATCTTAATATTCTGCCTTGGTCAGACCACACCTGGAATACTGTGCTGGGAACCACAATTTAATTGGGAACCACAATTTAAGAAGGATATTGACAAGCTGGAATGTGTGCAGAGGAGGATAATCAAGATAACCAAGGGTCTGGAAACCAAGGTGAAAACTACACACATATAAAAAACGCTGTGAAAATGCTTTTAAAAAAAGTTTTGAAAAATATACAGTATTGAGTTTGCCATAGCTTTCCATCGCCATCTAGTGCCACATACGTATATTGCACTTTACAGCACACTTAAAACGTTTTTGAGGCTTCCGGACCAGCACGCCAGGAGTTGGGTGGGGATCTGCGCTCCTGAAGACTCGAGGCAGACCCGGCACTGGAGAAAGTAAGAACGGGGGCTAGGCGTACGCTTCCCGACCTCGGGGGGGGATCCCGAGGGCAAGACCCACGGCGGCGCAAAAAGGCTTCCCCCAAAAAAGAACTCTATTATTGGAAGAGCTAACGAAATCTAAGGGGAACCAGCGCAAAGGGGAAAATCCTTTCTCCACTGCAAAACGCCCCAAAGCCTGACTCGGAGGGTGCTGAGCTCCTTAAATATTTTTCAAAAGCTAAAACGAAAGACGCGCTCTCATAAAAAATTAAAGTAAATACAGGAGAGCAACTTAAAGATAGTTAAAAGACAAAGGATTAAAGGAGAAGAAGAGAAATAGCCCCTGAATGAGAAGGAAGGGGGGAGGAGAGACGCAAGAGAGAAAGACTGTTTAAAACGTCAAGCTTGGAAAATTAGAGTGAAAGAAGAGGACCACAGGGTTACACGTAAAAAACCTGTTATAATTATTGAAGAGAAGGGATAAAGGTATAGCGAAAGACGGTGTAGGAGAGACAAGCCTGTTAAGGGAAGGGCAATTGCAAACACTCAATAACGTTTAAAAAGGGAGGAGGTGGAGGAGACTGAAAGAGGACTGCAGAGCCACTGTTTTAAAGCGATTTAAGACTATTTAAGACAAAGAGGTAGAGAACTGACTATATTTCTTACTTGCTGAGTCAGAAGTGTGACGGCCGCCATTAATGGGAGGGAGAGAAGCAAACAGGAAAAGAAGATAACGAGGAGGACAGATCCTGCAAAAGGAAGAATAACACCAGAAGAGAGCAGGAGAACACAGTGACCTCTAGTGGTCGCCGACAGAACAGCAGTTAAGAAGAATAGTCAAAGAAACCTTAGTAAAAGAGAACGTAAAAATAAGAATATGACCCAGTGAACAGACAACGGGGGGATTCCCGAAATCTAAAGAAAGCGCACATAGAAGCAAACGACTTGAAGGAGACGAAGAGTCTATAACATATAAAAATATGGGAAGTAAGAAAGAGAAAGGGACAAATGGCTCATCTACACCACATGGACAATTTAAAAGAGCAGGAACAACAGAGAATGAAAGTAATAATATTGAACTTAAAGACATTCTAAAAGCAATGGAGAGTATGGAGAAGAATTTAAGCGAGAAGATATTAATACTGGATGGGAATATGCGGACTATAGATGGAAAAATGGAAATAATGGGAAGAAAAATTATGGAAAATGTAACCTTAATAAAAGAACTCTCCACTGAAGTAGTCTCCCTGACAGGGAAACAAAAGGAACTAGAGACAATAACAAATGATACTAAGACAAAGGTATTGAAGCAGGAAGAACTGTGGAAAAAAAATTCAACTGAACAAAAAGAGCTAAGAGTAAATCAAGAAAGACATAAAGGTGAAATAGACGAACTAAGAAGAATCCAGGAGGAGACATGGGATGCACTTGCTTTCTTGGAAATGAAGCAACGTGAGATGACTCTTCGCTTCAGGGGGATAAAAGAGAGCCGTGATGAAGATATAATGACGAAGATAATGACTGCCCTCTCAGAGTGGTTAAACGTCGATGACAACCAACTAATATTGGACATTGAGAAAATTTTCAGAGTAAGACCTAACAAAACAACTGGAAAGAAAGGCCCAGGGGACTGTCTGGTGTTTCTTAACTCTAGATTACTGAGGGACAAAATTTTGATGAAATGCAGACCGGACCCGCTTTTGATAGATGGCGCAGTGGTCGAAATTATGAAAGAAATTCCACAAAGATTCTTGAAAAAGAGAGAGGCTTACAAATTCATGACTCCAGCGCTGAAAAGAAATAAGATATTATTTAAATGGGAATTCCCCAAAGGACTGTCGTTTACTTACAGAGGAAAGAAAAGGACATTCAGATCTGTAGAAGATACGAAAGTATTTTGGCAAAAATACGCAAGAGAAATAGAAGGAGAAGGAACATCAGGAACAGAACGAACCTAATTAAGGCTTCCCAGTCGGCGACACTTTGAGAAACTGAAGACAGAAGACGAGCTGACAACCCACATATTAGAAACGACCTACGGCTGACAGACAACGGAACTGATTTTAGTGTGGATGCTACTTGACCCTAATAAAGTAAAATGTTGTTAAAATGTCTATCATGGAATGTAAATGGGATGAATTGTAAATTTAAACGGAATAAGATTGAATGTTTAGTTAAAAAGGGAAAATGGGACATCATCAGTTTCCAGGAAACACATATAACAAAAGATCATGCTAGAGTTTTGAAAAATGGAAGATTGGGAGAGGAATTTATTTCGGCGGGGAAAGAGAAGAAAAGGGGGGTAGTAATGTATATAAATTCAAAATTAAATCCACAGAAATTGTTTGAAGACGAAGATGGGAGGGTTTTGGGCGTAGAGATACAATCTAGAGAAGGTAAAATTGTGTTGGTAGGCATTTATGCCCCAAATAATAAAAAGGATGACTTTTACAAAAAGTTAGAGGAGAAACTATGGGACTATGGTAGTGAGAACATGATTATATTTGGAGATTTCAATGGTGTAGTATCAACGGAAATGGATAGAACTAGGAGAGAAAAAACGGTAGATTCAGGTAAACTCCCAATCTCATTCTTCAATTTGATACAAAATTTAGATTTATATGATGTGTGGAGAGTTAAAAACCCAAATGTGAAAGACATTACCCACTACTCCGAAGTCCACAAATCAGGAGGGAGAATTGACGCCATTTGGGTGACAAAAAAATTAATGTTGAATGTGAGTAAGGCAGAGATCGGAAATAAATCAATATCAGACCATAATCCAACAACGATGACATTAAAGTTTAGGACAATTACGAAGGGCAGATGGAGGATGAATGATGAAATTTGGAGGGACGAACAAAGAGTAAATTTTATGAAAGAGAAGGTGAAAGAATTTTTTGAAATTAATGAGAATCAACAAACAGACAATAAAACAATCTGGGAGGCAAGTAAGGCATTTATGAGGGGGCTGGGAATTCAACAGATGGGAAAAATAAAGAAAAATAAAGATAAAAACATTCTGGAAATAAACAAACAAATAAGGGACAAAGAGAAAGAGCTAGTTAAAGAACCCAAAAATGAAAGGATTTTACAGAGTTTAAAAATATTGTTACAACATTTGTCAGATTTGATAAACAGGGAAGTAGAGAAAAAGATTATTTGGACGAAACAAAGATATTTTGAAAATGCAAATAAAATAGGCAGAATGCTAGCGTGGATGGTGAAAGAAAAACAAAGACAAAAGATAATCAATAAAATAATGATTGAGGAAGAAGAAATTACAGATCCAGAAAAGATAAAAGAAGGATTTAAAAATTATTATCAGAAGTTGTATAAAGAAGAAGAAGTTGAAGAAGAATCCATAGAAAAATATCTGGGAGAGAATAGACCCTTAGAATTAAAGGATGAAGAAAGGAAGAAGCTGAATAAGAAAATAGAAACGGATGAGATTATAGAAATAATAAAAGGTTTAAAAACTGGAAAATCACCTGGACCAGATGGTATCCCAGTGATTTATTATAAAGAATTAGCAGAAACAATAGCCCCCAAGTTAAAAACAGTGATGAATAGAATATTAGAAGATGGGAAAATCCCTGAATCGTGGCAGGAATCATTAATAACCTTAATCCCAAAAGAAGGAGCGGATTTAAGATTATTCAAGAACTATAGACCAATAGCTTTACTCAATGTTGATTATAAAATATTCACAGGAATTATTGCAAACAGATTAAAAGGTATATTAAGTAGGATTATAGAAAAGGATCAGGCCGGATTTCTCCCCAAGCGCCAAATTAAAGATAACACGAGGATAATTATAGATTTAATTGAATATGCAGAAATGCACCCGAGTAAAAAGATAGCGATGCTCCTGGTAGACGCCGAAAAGGCCTTCGATAGTCTCTCTTGGAATTATATGTTTAAGACACTAGAATATATGAAAATTGGAAAAGAAATGATGCAGGGTATAAAAGCAATATATGACAAGCAAATAGCAAAATTAATAATCAATAATGAAATTACAGAAGGAATCTCGATAGGGAGAGGGGTGAGGCAAGGCTGCCCCCTTTCTCCTCTATTGTTCATAATCACTTTAGAAACTCTGCTAACGGTACTAAGAAAAGAGAGAGAGATCAAAGGAATCAATATCGGAAAATATTGCTATAAGACCAAAGCGTATGCCGATGACCTGATCATCATGACAGAAGCACCCATGACAAGTATACAAAAAGCATTGGAAATAATGATGGAATTCGGACGGGTATCGGGGTTTAAATTAAATAGGGACAAATCCAAATTATTAACAAAAAATATGGGAGTAAAAGAGAAGGGGATGTTAGAGAGTAAATCAGGGATCAAAATAGAAAACAAGGTAAAATATTTGGGATTATGGATTTCAAATAAAAATACAAACTTGTTCAAAGATAATTATATCAAGGAATGGAAGGAGGTCAAGAACAGATTAAAAAAATGGGAGAAACTGAATCTATCACTGATGGGAAGAATCGCCCTGATCAAAATGAAAATTTTTCCAAAAATATTATTTTTATTTCAAGTGGCACCAATTATAATAGGGAAAAAATATTTACAGGACTGTCAGAAAGACCTTGCGAACTTTATCTGGCAAGGCAAAAAAGCAAGGATTAAGGCCAAAACTATGATGGATTTGAAACAGAATGGAGGCTTTGCAGTCCCTGACTTGGTAACATATTATGAAGCTGTATGCTGGGTTTGGATAAAAGAATGGTTAACTCTGGAAAATGAAGAGCTGTTAAATGTGGAAGGGTGGGATCGTCTATATGGGTGGCACGGATACCTATGGTATGGGAAAAAAAAGGTACATGGAAGATTCACAGATCACTCCATCAGGAAGGTGCTGATGGAAGTCTGGGATAGAACTAGAGAAAAGATAGTTCAGAAAACACCCTGGTGGCTATCACCGGTGGAAGCATCCACCACTATAAAAAGCGAAATTAAAGAAAAATGGCCGGTTTATAAAGATTTAGTAGAACAAATAGGGGTTAACCCAAAATTGAAAAAGTTTGAGGAAGTGAAAAAGAAAGGAATTGGCTGGTTAGGATATCTGCAACTTAAAACAAATTTTGATAGAGATTTAAAGGAGAAAGGATTTGAGAATATTGATTCAAGATTTGACAAAGAGGTCCTGCGAAAAGATAATAAATTAATATCTAAAATATACAAATTACTAAAAGAATATGAATCAGGACAAGAAGTGAAAGGGAAACATATTCTAAATTGGGAGAAAGATTTTGGACATGAATTAGAATATAAAGAATGGGAAAAAATTTGGAATAGCAGAATAGATTTTACGGCTTCATACCAAATAAAAGAAAATATAATGAAGATGCTCCACCGGTGGTATCTCTCACCAGATAAAATAGGAAAAATGAGTAAGACAAATAAAATTAAATGTTGGAAATGTAATGAGGAAAATGCCACCTTCTATCATATGTGGTGGAGATGCTCAGAAATTAAAAAATTCTGGGACATCGTACATACAGAAACCCAAAAATTAATGAAACAAACATTTGGTAAAAATCCAGAACTCTATCTATTAGGTATCTACAATAAAGATATTCCAGAAGGAAAAATGAATTTGTTCCAATATACAGCTGCAGCAGCACGAATAGCAATTGCCCACCATTGGAAAGAAAGCCATGCCCCAACTAAGGAGGAATGGCTGCAAAAAACCTGCGAGTACCTACAACTAGCGAGACTAACAAATATCATAAGACAGAAATCAAAGAATGTAGTGGAAAATCAATGGAAAGCGTTAAATGAATATCTAAACAGAGAAGATGTAAAATTGAATTGTAAGTTAAGTATTGAATAGAGAAAAATGATTGGTTGAAAATGAAAGAGAATTAATTAAGGAAACAACAGGAGGGAATAATACGGGTTGGAAAAAGAAGTGTAACGAACGGTGGTGGAGGTCACCAAGTCTTCCTTTTTTATTTTATATTAATTTTAGGATTTATATATTGTTTTAAATATAAGTACGTTATATGTTTGAGAATGTATTGGATAGATAAGTAAGTTGAGCCATGTATGAGAGATAGGTTGGTTAGATAGGATGTATGTGTTAGAGAGGATGTCGAGTGGAAATATATGAAATAGGATGTAGAGAATGAAAGGGGTTGTAAGAATGATTTCTTTTTTTTAAGTAAGGGATGCATGAGAAATTGGTATGGTGAGTGGAGTGTGAATGCTAAGATTAACTGTAAAAATTTATGTATGTATAATTCTATAAATGTATTTTTTTTTCCTTTTTTTTCCCCTATGGCAAAATGTGCCAAATTTCCTTTTTCTTTTTTCCTTGTAAATTCTAATAAAATTTAATAAAAATTCAAAAAAAAAAAACAAAAAAAAAAACGTTTTATTTGCAGCTGTATAGCTGAGTCCTCAAGCCTTATGAGAAAACAATGACTGAGGGAGTTCCAGGCAATGCTGAAAAGAGGAAACTTGAGAGGAGATATGATAGCAATAGCCATCTTCAAATATCAAAAGAACTCCAGGTAATGCAATTTGAAATATAGTGTCCTGATCAAGGGAAGTCCTAAGTCCTGCTCTATTCTGCTTTGGTCAGCAGACCACATCTGGAATACTGGGTCCAGCTCTCAGCAGCAGAGTTTAAGAAGGATATTGACAAGCTGGAACGTGTGCAGAGATGTTTAACTTGGCTAGGAGGAGATGGAGAGGAGATATGATAGCCATCTTCAAATATCTAAAGGGCTGTCGCATGGAAGGTGGTGCAAGCTTGCTTTCTCCTGCTCCAGAGGGTAGGACTCACACCAATGGCTCAAGCTGCAAGAAAGGAGAGTCCAACTAAACACCAGGAAGCACTTTCTGACAGTAAGAGCTGTTTGGCAGTGGAAAGGACTCCCTCAGAAGGTGGTGGACCTGGGGTGCAAACTTCAATAAAACATGGGGGGGGGGGAAGCAGGTAAGCCCCGCCCTACATAATCGATCAGAAGATGTGTTGTACACACGCCATTTGAATAGCAATGCTCATTAATTCTGGTGCCTCAAATATTTTACAGTAGGGGTTAGTGGTGGTGGACTCTCCTTCCTTGAAGGTTTTTAAGCAGAGGTTGCATGGCCATCTGTCATGGCTGCTTTAGTTGAGATTCCTGCATTGCAGGGGGTTGGACTAGAATCCACAATTCTATGATTCCACAACTAAACATACCCACACTCTTTTTCCACGGTATCAAATCCAACTCAGGACCGTCCCAGGGCTTTAGGGAACGGGCAAACTGTACTTCGTAAGAAAGCCAAAATCCGCGAATGCACGTCCAGACCCTAATGAAGGGGAGGACCGTCATCACGCGTTACTCCCTCGCCCTTTTCTCCCTCCGCTGCGTCGTCTGAATGAGACTTCCCGCCTCTGCGAGGGAATCGGCCCAGTGCACATGCGCAGTGCGACCGCCCGGGCGGCTTTTGCAAACACCTGGCAGTCGGCAGCTGCAGCAGGGACTCCTTTTCCCGCTCAGTTTCCCTCCGGACGGAGTTTGCCACATCGGCCGCTCCCCGGCCAGTTTGTGCGTGATTTCGCGCAGCGGCCGGGGCAGCCAGCTGGCCGGCGAGAGCCTGCAGGCTGCAAGCAGGAGGCCGCCGCGCTGCAGGACACCGAGGCCGAGGGACTGGGGGAGAAAAACAAGCCCATAAACTCTATATGGGAGGAAGGAAATTCCCCGCCTGAGCGAGATTCCAGCCCCCTGGAAAAAGATATAATAAAAAAAAAGCCTCGTGCCAGAGAGGAGGAGAGAAAAGAGCTCGGAGGAAAGAAAGGGCGCGGGTGGGTTCCCCGCGCGATGGATGGATGCGAATCGAGGGGGGGGGGACACGTTGCTGTGAGGTCTGCGGCCGTCGTTGGGGGGCCAGACCACCTGAGCTCAGCCAAGTCCCAGATCCCAAGTGCATTACCAAAATCCTGGGGGAAATGAAAGTTAAAAAGAAGGGCACTTGTCACCACTGCCAGGATCCACGCATGTGGGATTAGGAAGGGTATCTCTGCCAGGTCAGTGGACTTGGCCCTCCTCAGAAATTAGCTACTTTCCTTATATACTTTCTTTCATTATGCACCTTTAGGCGCCAGGCAAAAACGTTCCTCTTCAACCAGGCCTTTGCCTGATTGACATCCAATATGTTGGGGAGTTATTGAGTTCTTTTTGTTCTGTTTTTATTATGTATTTTGTGTTTATATATTGTGATTTGATGTTGTAACCGTCCCGAGACCTGCAGGTATAGGGAAGTATACTAATACACTACTACTACTAATAGAATCCTCCTGCCCTCAGCTTGGTGATCCAAACCGCAAACGCTTCTTCCTGGCGCTGACATATATTATGCAGCATAAACATCGCCTTTCTCCAGAATTCATCCACAGGTAGGGCTAATCCATTACTTTTGGAAATGTGCATTTCTGAGCAGATGTGTGAAAAGAGGAACGCAGGAGCAGGGAATCTTTGGCCCTCCAGATGTTGCTGAACTACGACTCCCTCCAACTACAGCTCCCATCAGCCCTAGCAAGCACAGCCAATAGCCTGGGATGATGGGAAATGTAGTTTGGCAATGTCTAGAGGGCCAAAGGTTCCCCACAACTGGTGTAGCGTTGAGTCTGCAGCTGTCCAAGAATGAGACGTTTTGTAGTGCCTTTTCATAAACGGAAGGGCAATGCCATAACTGTGCTGGCATAAGGTCCTGAGCAGGTTGGCAGCACCACACCACACATTGTGGCAGCGTACTGACATAGCATTCCCTACTCTTGACCCCCCATGATCACCATCCCAGTCAACATGACCAATGGTCAGGGACGATGGGAGCTGTAGCCCCAAAACACCTTGGATGACCACAGTTTAGCTCTCCCAGGGTTGCTAAACAATTGTTTCTGGTGTGACCTTGAGCTTTAGAGCACATTCCTTTACATGTTTTTACTCAATTGTAAGTGTCACTACTGAGTAGCTAGCACAATAGGACATGATCACCCCTAGCAGGTGCACTCAAAACTGCAGCCTCAAGGAGCTTCCTGACATACAGTGGTACCTCAGGTTACATACGCTTCAGGTTACAGACTCTGCTAACCCAGAAATAACGCTTCAGGTTAAGAACTTTGCTTCAGGATAAGAACAGAAATCGTGCTCTGGCGGTGCAGCAGCAGCGGGAGGCCCCATTAGCTAAAGTGGTGCTTCAGGTTAAGAACGTTTTCAGGTTAAGAACGGACCTCCGGAACAAATTAAGTACGTAACCAGAGGTACCACTGTACTGGGGAAATAGCACGGAGAAGCTTCCCCCAACACTTAATCTACTATCAATGCCAGGAAGTCTGCTCCATGTTAAATGTTAAAGGCAAAAGAGTGATGACTGGAAAACAAGCCAGTAGCCCTCTGTGTCTGAGTTTTAAAACTGTTTTAGGGACTTGAATTCTTTGGGAAGTAAAAAAAAATATGAGACAGCAATGGATGCAACTTGTCCTGAAGGGCAGCTGGCCCACCAGATACAGCAGAGGGTTGGGGTTCTGGGACACACTGTGCAAGATGACAGCCAAGTCTAGCAGACCAGGCCAGTGCCCTCTATGAACTGAATCAGTACCCTACAACATAACCCCAAAATCCTGCCATACCATGCCAAAATTATGTGGCAGGTGCACAGGGGCTGCTCAGCTCAGCAACCTGTGTGGAAGACGTTCATGAAAAGAGAAACTTTGCAAACCACAGCTCTCTGTAGGTTCCTCTCTTTGTCTCTCTGCACTTCAGGCCCTTCACCCCTTTGGATCATCTTAAATGTAAGCATTGGCTAGAGTACTTGCCAACCCATGTGTACACTTTTTGTTGGAAAAACACCTGCATTTGAGGAATTAAGGTTGGCTGGCTTTGTTTACATTTTAGAGAGCTGCCTTCAGGACAAGCTGCAATTTTCCAGCCCTGGCAAATGCACAGAAAAAGGAGGAGGTAGTAGTTGAAAGAAGGAAGCGTTCCTGTCCAAGGCCTGGTAGAAAGTGTGCTGTTGCTTTATTTGATGTGACCCTTATCGCACCATTAAGCGAGTAAATGGTCCCAGCTGAGTTTGGCCAATGGGAAATCATTTGCAGGCCTGCTCTGTGTTTGTTATTTTGTGTCTGCATGCAACAGTTTTCCAAAGAAAAAGAGGGGCAAGGGCCTTTGACCGAAGTTTTGGGGAGGGTGGAGTACAGAGAACAATATGTGGGTTCATCCAAAAAGGACTGCCAACTCTCTTGCAACACTGGAATAGCAAATCCTTTGCATATAAGTAGATTTACACCAAATTGATCGGACTTGCCATTGGCAGGAGCTCTGTTTTTTGTGTCAAGAAATTAGAGGCCTTTCCCCTCTGCCAGAGATTGGGGAGGGGGGAGAGAAGCAGCCACTTCTTGAACTGTAATAGGGCTGGCTAGCCTCTTTCATAGAGATATATGAAAGCCAGTATGGTGTTTATACAGTATTGAACCCATGACCTCAAACTGAGGTAAAACAGATTCAAATTGCTTCCCAGCCACAGAGTCTACCTAGTAACCTTGGGATGCATATTCTTGCGGCATAACCTACTTTACAGGATTATTATGATGTGCATTACTCTTAGCTCTTTGGAGGAAGAGTATTACCAACCATAAATAATAATGGAAGAGTGGGATAGAACCTTTGAGAGGGAAGGCAGGTGTACTCAATATTACTTCCTGTACATTATTCTAAGCAAACGTACTTCTAAGCAAACATGCGTAGGCTCCAGCTACCCGAGGAATCGCCAAAACTGTCAGCCGAGAACATTTCCTCTCATTGCCTGAGGAGCGGAGCAACAAACTAAAGCTCTTACTACTGCCTCTTTCCTTTTGTAGATAAACCCTCTAGCACTACACCTCCTAGAGGCCTTTGGGCATTTTGGCTCTAAGCCCCTAAGTCCTTTGACAAGCAGGTAATGGCACATGCTTATCTTCTAAGCCTCGTTCTAGAGAGTACAAGAGCTTGTGTGCCACAACACAGAGTTGTTTATTATTTCCAAGTGAGAGTTGAGCCTCCAGGCCAGGTGACACAGCTCCAAAGCATTTCCCGGCTGCCACTGCTCATGGCAAGGGCTGTCCAGTGCCAATAGTGCAATGGAATTTGGAAGGCAGTGGCCAGCCCATGGTAGCTGGAGCTCATGGGCAGATTTAAAATTTGTGTCTTTTTATTCTTTGAGGGAGGGAATATCTAGAATGAGGTGAAGAGGTTGTGGTTTGCTCTCAGAGTTCCTGAGTTCTAACATGCTGGGTAAATGGGATTGTCAGTTTTGTTTCCTGACATGACTTCTTTGCACCTATCAGCTGCGAATGAAGCTTTTACTGGTATTGAGAAGCAATGGGGTGGGGAGAGGTTCCCCAATATTCCCTTCTGTTTCCCAGTTCAATGAGTCCTAACTTAACAGTGTGATGTTAACCCTGTGTACTAAGAGACAATTCTCACTGAATCCAATAGGACTTAGTGCTCAGATAAGTATTGTACGCTTACTTCAAGGTAAGGGCCACCCACTCAGTGGGACTTGCCTGTTGGTAATCATGGTCAGGACTGGGCTGAATGTGTATTTCCAGTATAAGTTGCCCAGTGCTATAATACTTGTGCAGTAGCTCACTTTGCTTTAAGTCATTTTCTTTTAAGAATTGGTGGAATCCACATGTGCCTTATGTACTGCTTCAGGATCTGATTTGTTAAAATCTCTTCATGAGCACATCACACAAAGAGAGTTCCCACAACACAGTTCCCAAATATCTCACTTGGCAGGACGCCTGCAGGGGTCACACCCAGCCCCTCCTGGGCATCACAGCAGTGAACTTCAGTGGCTAACTTACCGTAACTCCATAAACCCATCAGGTTCCCTGCCCCTCCATCCCTTGCAGTCTCATTCTCTGACCAGGTGAAGCCGGATCCTATTTAGGGCAAAGTAAAAGATTTATTCAGCATCCAGGATGAGGCAGATTTAGAAAAGGAAGGACACACTGGGGGAGCTGCTGGTCATTCCAGAACTTGGGGCAGTAGCTCTCTGTCTAGTAGCAGGTGCAGTGTCCCTAATGGCACCAGCTGTAAGGTAGGAGCAGCTCCTGCACTGCCTTTGCTCACATGAGCTTGCCCAGATGTTGGGTCTGCACTAGAGGTCTCTCTCTGAGCGACTGCACCTTTTGAAGTTGGATGGGTTGCAACCAGAGAGAGGACATTTTCAGCATTTTGCTGTCCTGAATAAGGAATGTTTTTTTCCCACCTGGCATCAAAATTGCTATGTTCCGGCACAAAGCAAAGGCATTTTGTGTGCTCAGATTTTCCAGGATGTCATCTAACTGGTTTTGTAATTTGGATATTTTTACTGTTCTCTTAGGTGGTTTTTCTTTTTTTAAAAAAAATCTCTGAATTGTTTTTAATGCTCTGCTTTGGCATTTTATTATTGCTGTTTGGATTTTGTTTTATCTTTCTCTGAGCTGCTCTGGTCCATGGGGTCACGAAAAGTCGGACACGACTAAACAACAACAACAACAACAGAGCTTCTATGAGGATATTGAAACTGAAGGGTGACATGCAGACATTTAAATCTATAAATATGGTTGCTTCTGACCAATAGAACATGCCCCACAAGCCATTTACTTAGGGTTTTTAAAGAGGCTAAGGACAGAGGTATTTCAAAAGGTTTTAAAAATCATTCTAGCATAGGCAATAGTTGTATTATTTGATTGGAATTCTGAACACCTCTGGTGGGCAAAAAGTCAAGATGTAAATTGGGCTATTAGTTGATCAAATAAATTTTAGTTGAAATTGTATTAGCTTTAATATCAAATCAGAATCAATCTTCATAGGAATACAGCAAACCAGAAGAAATAAATATTATTCATTTAATTGTGAACTATTGAGGCAGGTATGGTTCCCTCCCCACCCACCCACTCATGTGAGAGAAGGGAGATTGTCTTTTCGAAGATGGTGTCTACAGTCTGCAATATTTTGTAAGTTTATATTAAAATTCAGGCATCTGAAGAAGTGTGCATGCACATGAAAGCTCATACCAAGAACAAACTTAGTTGGTCTCTAAGGTGCTACTGGAAGGATTTTTTTAATATTAAAATAGTTTTAATTTTAACTGGGGATGTCTTTTTAGTTAATCCAAAGAGCTTAAAAAATTAATTTACAAAACAGCATTGCAAACTGCATATAAATAAAACATTTTCCCCCATTTCCCTTTGGATATTCTGAAGACAATGTTTTTGTCTTGTTCCAAAGCCTGAAAAAAATGTAGGGTGGCTTGCTGTGGAGAGCAAGAGAGAGTGACTAAAACCAGATCCAAAGTACAGATACTGCCCCAATCTGACCTTGAGCCACTTTCTAAATTATTGTCAATGACAGATCTTATATAAATAGAAAAGAATAGATAACTGTATTGCAAAGGTCAAGAGTTTTGCTCTAAATGGGCAGTTTAGATGGTTACTTTGAAGTCAGTGAGCGTTATTGCAGCACGTGAAGTTATTCACCTTCCACTTAGACATTCATTGGTAGATAACTGACACGCAGTGATGTTATATAGCCCATAGCTCAGAGCTCCAGCAGTGAGGTTTCCTGAGGTCTGTACTCCTCTCTCTTGGTTTGTGGAGGGTGCGTGTGTGCTGATAGCGTCATGTTCCAAATTGGATTCCTGGGCAGATAACTTTGGATGCTGAAGGCATAACTTGAGAATGGTCAGCGGGGAAATCAGGAATGTGGTGTCTTGCAAATACTGATTTCAGTCATTGTGCCTAAGCAGTCTCTATGCACATTTTAACATCTCACTCTGCCTGGAGAAATAATCATTGGCAAGGAGGACCCCATTTCCATTTCAGAATAAGAAATTCATTACTCCTCCCTGCCAAAATCTGGCAGGTAGTTCTGTAGGGAATAACTGCTGTAAGTGTTTTCTCTCCCTGCCCTTGTTATATACTTCACACCTCTTTATACAGGAGTGGTAGCATGTGTTTGCTCACTTGCAGCCATAACTGCTGTTGTTTGAGTTTGTGATTAGCATTTGTTTATGACCTTGTATCCCTTGGGATCAAAACCCCCACTATCTTTCTGTAAGCAGTTTATAGCAACAGCAACCTCAGGTAGTAGGTAAATTTCTTTCCTCCTCAAATTTGCTAAAGTCACACTTTTCCATATGCGTTTCTAATGTGTTGAATGTTATGGAGGTAGGGCCTTTTGGTTCCAACAGTTGCTTCCAGCTGTGCGGTATAGGCCTGGAGAACCGTTTTTTTTCTCCTACTGATTGCGTGTGTTTGCATTCTGTTGCTCTGAATTTCACTTCACACCAGGGGCCGGGGTGGTTAGGCGATTAGGGTGAATGGGGCACTGCCCCCACCAACCACTTGGCCTTGCCTCCTTTCTTACAACCAGCTGCCTGCTAACTTCCTCCTTCTTCTTAGTTTCAGGGTTGCCTTTGTAGAACTCAGGAGGAAGGGGCGAAACAAAAATCTCACCCACACTATAAAATATATCACTTTCCCCAAAGAATCCTCAGAACTGTAGTTCATTTGGGGTTGCTGGGAATTGTAGTTTTATGGTGCATTAACTACAATTCCCAGAATTATTTGGGAGGAAGCATGTGCTTTAAATGTATCTCAGATGCATAGCTGTCAACTTTTGGATTTGAAAATAAGGGATTTTTTCCAAACTTTTGGATTTGAAAATAAGGGATGCCGTGAGGGCGGTGCAATGGCACCAAGTAGCCTCGCCACCCTGCACTCCAGAGGCTGCGTGCAAACGGGTGAGCGAAAGAGCGAGCACGTAGACGGCTGTCTGTCTGGTTGGGCATGAGGGTCTGGCTGCACAAGGCATGCAAGCTCCGCCCCCAGTCGGTCTCAGACTCCTTATTGGCAGCCGAGTAATGCAGCTGAGGAGCCTCCCTGGCCGGCAGGGAGGGAGAGGAGTTGCTTCCTCTGAAATTCGGGAAATTTAAGGGATATCAACAATCCGGGATAGCAGTGGGAAACGGCATTGGAATAAGGAGTTTCCTGCAAAAAAAGGGAGGGTTGACAGCTATGCTCAGATGTATGGGGGCAGGAATCAACTAATCTCTCCCATCAGTGGGAGCCCTGTGCAAGGTCCTCTACTTTTGAAGTGGGGCTTTCCCCCACTGTCCTCCACCTACGCCTCCCCCAAATCCATGCTGGAGGGTTGGGATAATCCCCCAGAACAGTGTGTAAGGGAAGGAGAGGGGAGATCATTGTGTCAGGCAAGCAGAAATGTTTGTGCTGACAAAATGATTTCCTTAGTGAGATGTTGAATTCTACCCTTGGTGTAGAGATGACATTAGGGGGCTCTGGCTATCATTGGTTCTGGTTCTATCTCCAATTAGTTGCCCTGCCTTCCATTTCGCTAGTTCCAATAGGCCTCAGCCACCACTGCCAAGTACATTGCTAGGTACTTACAGGGATACGTGGAGTACATGCTCTCCTCACCCCCACTTTATCCTTAAACAACCCTATGAGGTAGGGCAGGCTGAGAGACAGCCAGTGAGCTTCATGGCCAAATCCAGGCCCCCTAACAACACCCCCTGCTTCATACATTGCTGTTTAACTCCATGTAAGGGGGAGAGTGTTTATTTTTCCAGGAGTACCCAATGGAAATAAACTTCCTTGTCACATAACAGTAAGAAAAATAAAAGGCAGTCCTTAAAGACTCCCTAGAAAAATTCCTCTATAAAATATTGCATGAACTATGTCTAGGATGGAAGGTCTTCTAACACCTTGACATATGCCCTCTTTTCCATCTTTGGCTGGTTCTTTGGCTGACTTGCCATGGTGTTTCTTGACAGAAGAATGACAGGTTCCTGGATTTCGGTGCTTTTTGGCTGCTAACACTGCTCACCACTAGAGAAACTGGGATAAAATTAGTGTGGATACCAGAGAAAGTGAACAAAAAGCCATAGGTCAGTTATGCAATGATCCATCTATCTCCTGTTGTTTTAAGGATACACAGGGGCCAAATGGAAAAGGTCTCTCTCTCTCTCCCATTAACCTTACGGTAAAAGTCCATTTTTTCAAGGCTGAACTCTACTGGATAGCAATCTGACAATGTCTTTTCAGTTGCGAATCTTACTATGTATGTATAGTAATGTACTTGGGGCGTGTGTTTATCTACCTACCACTCAAGTCGGCTCATAAGTAGTAAAATAGGTCTGGGGATAGTACTGCATTGCAACTCCATGGCAGGAAGAAAACGCCCGTACCCCATTCCAGCAAGTATCCTCCATGGACATTCACAGAATGGATTTTCACTTTGTGGATTGTAAAGATGGAGTGCAAAGTGGATTAGAGTGTAGGATTAATGCTTGGCATCATGGTAGAAAGAAGCTGGCAGCTAGCGAATAATGTCCAAGAGGCAATTAGTTCATGTCACAAAACCAAGAGGAGTCAATGTAATGAGCAGTTTCTATGGAGTTGGCTGCTGTGCCTGGAATGCTGTATTCAGTTCTGGACAGTTACATACTGTGAGAAATATTGACCTTGTTTTCACTGAGCTGATAAACCTGGGTGTGGGATGTGCCATTTCAGCCTGTTGCTGTATGCAATTATGTTTAAATGCTGCTCCATACAAAACATTCCCTGCAGGTAGAAAGCTAGCATGTCAGCAAGGAGGCTATGCTAGAACCCTTTTTTTTTGCTGACCTTTAGTTTTGAATAGAGGAACATCCAGCCAAATGAGCTCCTGCCTGCAGTCTGAAGTAGTACAGCCCAGGCACAAATTCATGACTTCAGTGGGAACTAGACCATTGATGCAACTCAAATAGGGGCATCCCTAATGGTGGGAAAGGAGGACTTATGAATGCATATGAATGCAGCAGAACAGGAGGGCTGGGATGAAATTGAACCATGGATCAGTTTGGGGGCAAGCTGCTCTGAATCTGCCTTAAAACCATGAATATTCATAGAAAATGGGGAAGGCTCTTTTATCAAAGCAATTTAAAGCTTGATTGAAGTAGCATTTAAAATGTACCATAACAAACAATCCTGTGCTAACAAAAGACAGGAGATTAGACAGGATTTAACATAGCTTTTCTGCCTTAAACTTTTATGTTCTCCTGGCTGCCAGAGAGGATTAAAGTAACACACACACACACACACACACACACACACACACACACACACACAGAATGTACAATGAAGACCTCTGGTTTTTCCTTGAAGGTTGTGACTCTGAACTGAAGAGAGTAGCATGGTTTGGAAATGCAGGCCTGAAACAGGAGATCCTGGATTAGGTTTGAGAGCCGCTGAGAAGAATTCGGAGGTTGCATTTCTCTTTAGGCTAGAGTAGACCCGTTGTAGTTATATAGTTAGAAGTGTGGTGATGATGGGCACCAGCATAACTGTGTTTGGGATTTATCCAAAGCCATAAGGGAAAGGTGCAATGGTTTGGTGCTTTGGGACTTAAACATCGTAGTACAAGGGTAACTCTTGGGCTGTTCTCAGGAATGCAAATTGATTTCCTTGCAATGGGGTTTGTTCACTTTCTCTAGCCAGCGTGGCTGTTTTCAATCCACACACTAAAGAGCTCCCCTCAAATAGGAAATGGAATCGAAGAAACCCACACCAAAGAGCTGAGCCCCTGCGTGTGTGGCAGACTGTCGGGCTGGGCTGGGCAGCTGGAAGCATTGGTGTGATTGCCTGGTACCGCACTGAGCGTGGGAATTATTTCTGGCTCACTTCCAGCTCTGCTTAAGGAGAATTTTCCTGATAAATAGTTTTGGAGGCCAGGTACTTTGCAGTGCTTGCATGTAACCCCTCACACGTGCTCATTAATCACATCTGGTTCCTTTCAGAAGTAGGGCCTGATCAACCCACTTTTCCTTTTTTTTTTCTCCCTCCCTCTTTTTTTTAATTAAAAAAATCATTTTCCTTTTATTCCCAGTTTTTTGAGGTGTGCGTGCTTGGCTATGGTGGCATTTGTGGGAGCACACTAACTGCACGTCCCTCCATGAAATGCTGTACCAGAGATCCAGCATGGCAGGTACAGGGTTGGATTTGGAGGTTCAAATCTCCCTAGGGCAGTGATGTCTAACCTTGACACTCCAGATGTTTTGGGACTACAACTCCCATCATCCCTGACCACTGATCCTGTTAGCTAGGGATGATGGGAGTTGTAGTTCCAAAACATCTGGGGGTGTCAAGGTTAGCCATCACTGCCCTAGGGTGTCCTTGGACAAGCCACCACCATTCCTCCTCCTAACATGAACATGGGATAGTTGTGAGATTAAAATACACGCATTCCAGTGTCAGACTGACTGTAGATCCATTAACTCCATCTGAGCATCCATATCAGAGACAATGGGAAATGTTCCCCTGGCAGCTTCTTGATACTGAATGTGATGCCTGAACCTATAGCTGTTTTGGAGTAATTCATGCCAGTGGAGATTTTCTGCCTTTTGCTTCAGTTAAAAGCAGAGCTTAATTTCTAAAATCATGCGGAGCTCATGTTGGTCTCAAAGTCATGCTGTCTGACACATAGGAAACTGCTTTATGCTGAGTCAGACTATTTGAAATATTTCTGACCCGCACTTCACTGAAATCAATCCCAGAGTTTGGGACAAGCACAGTAAATAGACGTAAAACAATGAATCCCACAATTTCATTCCACCATACCGCATCAGGAGGAGTAAAAACACAATAAGTAACTATAAAACTGCAGAGTAGCATTATCTTTCACTGTAAGTTACCAACTACAGTGGTACCTGGTTTAAGAACAGTCCTGTTTACGAACGATTTGGTTTACGAACTCCGCAAAACCGGTAGTAGTGTCCCAGTTTGCAAACTTTACCTTGGTCTAAGAATGGTGGAAGGGCACCGGCGGCAAGAGGCCTCATTAGGGAAAGAGTGCCTCGGTTGAAGAACGGTTTCGGTTGAAGAATGGACTTCCGGAACGGATTAAGTTTGTAAACTGAGGTACCACTGTACTTTGTTGTTGTTTAGTCGTGTCCGACTCTTTGTGACCCCATGGACCAGAGCACGCCAGGCACTCCTGTCTTCCACTGCCTCCCGCAGTTTGATCAAACTCATGTTGGTAGCTTCGAGAACACTGTCCAACCATCTCGTCCTCTGTCGTCCCCTTCTCCTTGTGCCCTCCATCTTTCCCAACATCAGGGTCTTTTCCAGGGAGTCTTCTCTTCTCATGAGGTGGCCAAAGTATTGGAGCCTCAGCTTCAGGATCTGTCCTTCCAGTGAGCACTCAGGGCTGATTTCCTTCAGAATGGAATTGATCTTCTTGCAGTCCATGGGACTCTCAAGAGTCTCCTCCAGCACCATAATTCAAAAGCATCAATTCTTCGGCGATCAGCCTTCTTTATGGTCCAGCTCTCACTTCCATACATCACTACTGGGAAAACCATAGCTTTAACTATACGAACCTTTGTCGGCAAGGTGATGTCTCTGCTTTTTAAGATGCTGTCTAGGTTTGTCATTGCTTTTCTCCCAAGAAGCAGGCGTCTTTTAATTTCGTGACTGCTGTCGCCATCTGCAGTGATCATGGAACCCAAGAAAGTAAAATCTCTCACTGTCTCCATTTCTTCCCCTTCTATTTGCCAGGAGGTGATGGGACCAGCTGCCATGATCTTAGGTTTTTTTTATTTTTTATGTTGAGCTTCAGACCATATTTTGCGCTCTCCTCTTTCACCTTCATTAAAAGGTTCTTTAATTCCTCCTCACTTTCTGCCATCAAGGTTGAAAGTGAGGAGGAATTAAAGAACCTTTTAATGAAGGCGAAAGAGGAGAGCGCAAAATATGGTCTGAATGCTCCACTGTACTAGAGCATTTCAAACAAAATATGGAAATCTGAATAATTCATTTTTGATAAGACAAGCATTATAACTTTTTAAATTGGTTTTTATTTTATTTTTATTTAAATAACTATAGCTACAAACGTTTGAGAGATGTGGAAACAAACAATGGCTTGCCTTTTTGACATCATATGGCCCGCAACCTTAAAAAAAAAGAAGAAAGAAAGAAAGAAAGAAAACCATGCAGGCTGGAGAAATAGTTATTGCAGAGAGAAAAACAAATGCTACGAATAATAAGATCATTATTCTACAACGGAAGCACAACGGAGCAGTCAATAATATCATTTTAAATTGTTATAAAATAAACTACCAGTCATTAAAACATATTGATTAATGTCAATCAAATATAATAAACATTTCTAGTACAATCTCACATTAACAATAACAAGACCAGCAGCTGCTGCATGGCAGTACTATGCCAAATGTATAAAAGTTAAAAAATGAAATGTATAAGATTTTTACCATCAAGGCTAAATATTAAAGTGGACTTTGTTTCTAGCCGTTTGATCATATATTATAAAACGCACAGCAATGAATAAATCTATACTGTGAAATGCATAAAGAGGCCAATAATTAAAGTGCACAGATTTCATATCAACTTGAGCATACACTATAGAGTGCTCAAATAAAAGCCTCTCTCATTAATCCTCAGGAGCTACTCTCCTGTCAACAGTCAATTTTTGTGTGAGATATATGTTTTACACATGCCTGCCAACTTCTGTGAAGTGGACTCTGGTTGACAAAAGCTTATGTCATAGGTTGGCCTGCTTTAAGATTCCCCCACCCCCACCCACCCCGCTCTGTCCAGACTAAAACAGCTGCCTCTCTAGAAGTTCTTAAGATGGGAGGCACAAGCTTCCATGACTACCCTTAGACACACACACACACACACACACACACACACACCCTTTTAAACACAAAATGAAGGAGACTTGAAGAGTGAGGTGTGAGTACAGTCTTTTGATATGAGTGGTGACGGGGTTATTTAACACAAGAGCTGACTTGTGCACATGTGGGGGGAAATGGAAATACTGTGCAACCTGTTTTATTATAACACAGAAATCATATCTACACAGGAAAATCATCAGATGAAATTGGACCTAAGTGATATCATCTAGTCTTACTAAAATGCATGCAGAACTGTTTGTTAACATCCCCTGGCAATATGTTCCACAGTTTAATAACAAAGCATATTTTTTCCTACAGGCTTCAAAATGTGTCGCCCTGGGAATATTTCAGTGTATAACAAAAGGCTGCTCTTAATAGAAGAAGTTTTTTTGGCTCTTTCTATCCCTTCATTATTTTCTCTCCCTTTATTATGCCTCCTCTTATTCTTCTCCAAATTAAGCTGACATGCCCTTTTCAGACCATCTTCATATGGATGCCTGCCCTGTCCTCTGAGTTCATGGCCTGCCTCTGGTCTTTCTCTACCACGGCGATATCAGTGGGCTGTTAATTATTTGTAACCTTGCTTTTCAGACGAGGGGCTTTGTTCATTAACAAAATTGAGCTATTGCAATGTCAGAATGCAAGGAAGAAAGGGGCTTTTGTCTTAGTTCAGCAACAAGCTAGCTCATCAGGAAAATAGCTAAAACTGCCACAGACATTTTCCTTCTAATGAGACATTATATTTATGGGGTGAATGAGAATGCTAAGAAAACTCTTTCTTGGTAAAGTCTTGCTTTTATATGTTGGGCCTAAGATATTTGGGCAGATGCAGTTCTGCTCAGATCAGAATTGCTAGCGTTCTTCTTTTCTTCTTTTCCTTGTTTAATAAAGCATAGTACTTGTTGTTCAGCATGATGTCTGGTGTACCCTGGTCCCTTGCGTGCCATTTATAAGTTTGGCAAGTGGGACCTAGAACAAAATGTTGCAGTGTGTTCCTGTTCAGGATAGAATGCTCCATTCCATTCCCTTCTATTTTCCACATAAACCCCAATACCCAGGCAGCATCCTCTGAACACTGAGCACACTTGTTCTCATTGGGTTGTTTTTGGATCCCCCCATCTTAGGGCTTTTCCCCTAAGGATTTTTTGTACTTCTGTAAATGTTGTTCAATTTCCTCCAGTCCTTCTGATATGTGTCTCTTGTGTAGGGAGGGTGATGTTTCGACTACGTGATGCCTGGTGCTCATCTCTGAACTCCATAAATCAAAGGAATTATTATTATTCCACTATTGGGACTGGCACTCTTAAAACATTAATAAATAATCTGGAGAGAGGAATGAATATCGAGGCAGCCAAATTTCAAGATGTCACTGAAACACGCAGAATATTTAAATTGAAAGCAGAGTGTGAAAAATCCTAGAATGATCTAACCAAATTAGTTGCTGGGGAGCAAAATGGCGGAGGAGATTCAATGTAAGTAAGCATAAAGTAAGAGATGCATTGCCAGATTGTGAACTGCCTGTAACTACTCAGGCAAGAGCTCATGATGGTGACATCTTTTACCCTTGAGATTAGTTATGTATATGGTCTTTATGAATGCCTTTTAATCATCCGCATAAAAATAAGCAAGTTGGGACTGTTCTGGTTCCAGGGATGTCCTGGGATGACTTTTCGTGTGTAAATAAAAGGCTCTTCCATAGATGGAACATCTTTCACACCCTTTTTTGGACAGAGATCAGTGGAGGCAGACAGAGCATATTCTTGCCTGATATTCCCACAGTGCTGAGTCTTGAGCTTGACACACATTAGTGGGAAAATGCCACAGTTATCAGATGACAACAAAGTGCTGATCTGGCCCATTGCATGATCACCAACCCATTATTTGAAGATGACTCTTTGTCCCTGGTCTGTTTTTAATGCTTTTCGGGGTTTGGTTTGGTTTTAAAATATTATTATTTATATACTACTTGCTGAGAGTCAAAAGTGTGTGTGTTTTTTCATATATAAAAGTTAGCGAAAAACCCATATGAGAATGGCCCCTCCAAATGCACTCCATGCTTTTACAGTTGTGTGCAATTTAGGAACAAACCATGCAGTCCGGTTCTCTGTGCATAAGATTTTATGCATATGTCCGTATTCGGAATAGATCATTCCCCAGATGGTTGGCTTGGAATGGTAGGGATAGTAAGCTGGATCAGCACTTTTAGGCATTGTCCAAACAGGGCCTCTGATAATTCAAGCCAAGCAAACCCATTTGCAGCTAGACAATGGCAGACGCTACAGAGACTAGTACAAAAGAAAGGATGGGATGAGTTGCATCCAATGCTGAACTAGCCTTGTTCTACTAGTGTGGGACGTGGGTGGCGCTGTGGGTTAAACCACAGAGCCTAGGGCTTGCTGATCAGAAGGTTGGCGGTTCAAATCCCCGCGACGGGATGAGCGTCCCTGCTCCTGCTAACCTAGCAGTTCGAAAGCACGTCAAAGTGCAAGTAGATAAATAGGTACCGCTGCAGTGGGAAGGTAAACGGCGTTTCCGTGCGCTGCTCTGATTCGCCAGAAGCGGCTTAGTCATGCTGGCTACATGACCTGGAAGCTGTACACCGGCTCCCTCGACCAATAATGCGAGATGAGCGCCGCAACCCCAGAGTCGGTCACGACTGGACCTAATGGTCAGGGGCCCCTTTACCTTTTACTAGTGCAGGAGGATGTCTATTTCCCATCTTCCTATCTGCTCTGAAAGCTCCACTCACCCACCCACCCCCTAGAGCTAATTTTGAGGACACAGGGAGCTGGAGGGAGCAGGAGAGGAAGAGGGAGTTAAGTTGCACACATGGAAGTCTGTTGTGTCAGCGGAGCTGCAGTGGTGGATATCTAGCTCTTTGCCTTTAAGGTTCAAATGACACCTTATGGGCAAATCCTTATCTGGAAATCCCTGGAAATGGAATATTTCTTTTTTAATGAAATAAAGCTTGGGGTAATGCTTGATTGATTGGCGCATTAGGCTAGGGATGGAGGAGAATTTCAATTACGTTTGCACCGAAAGGCAAACGTACCTTATGCACCGTTTCTGAAACGAGAGAACTGAAACACAGTCATCTGTTGAAATTTGCAGTGCCAGGTAATGTGTACAAAAATATATCTACTGGGGTGAGGTGCCCGTTAAAATGTGTATATAAGCGAAAAGAACAGAGGAAGCCGGAGTTGAAGGAAATATGAAAATGTGCCACGATTTCTTAACATACACAGATAAGCTAACCAGAGCCAGGGAGTCTGCTTTGAGGGTTAATGTTTGAAACGGCCAGGGCTGTTGTCCTAACCCAGTGCTGGTAAATTGGTAAATGAGGGTGGTCAGGGGAGTGAATGTTGACCAACATACTAATCAGGAGAGAGGTGGGGTGGGGGATTACTTGGCAGCAAAGCCTCTTCCCTGGCTTCTATCAGATCTCATTAGCACGCTGACTTGCTGGGAACGTCACTGGCTGAGAATAATGGAGTTGGCACATTCCTGAGACTCACTCCTCAGCCCCCACATGGTCTCCACCTCCTTGGCATGGTGTCTGTCACCACTCAGCTTTCCATTATGCTGCAGGAGGGGATATTTGGGTCCAAGCGGCAGCAAAAAGGGGGCAAAATGGAAGGAAAGACCAAGAGCGAGATAGGTGATGGTGGACAAGGCTGAGGTAGATGGTTGAGGTGCTTGCTTTACTGGAACGGTGCTTGAGAGCAGGGATGGTGGGTTTTCCTCTTGCAGTGTCTATTCAGTGAGCATCTTGATTTAGGTCTGGAGGAAAGCGGTATTCAATAAATGACTGACTGCCATAGGTCAGGTCTGAGGCCAAATAGGAAACTCTACAGTTCACCTGATTTGGCCAGCTTTCCAGTGCAGACAGTAGGAAACCATGTTTATTTCACACGTATTCAGTGATAAACCTGAACTGTCTATAAATACTAGGCAACAACCAATAACAGAAGTCTGTCTGTTACCCTTGTCTCCAGGGGCATAATACAGAGACCAAGAATTGTACCCTGCCCTGACTCAAATGAATGAAGATTATAGATGTCTGGAGAGTAATGAAAAAACATCTTCCCTGCTTTCTGTGATGGGAATGTGCAACTTCATTATGACATGTTGGGGACAGAGCAGTGTGCAGACCTTTGCAAAGGGCAAAAGGAGCCAATGTTGTTGTTAGGGTTGACTCAGACCCATCAGAGAGGAGGAAAAACTCATTGTTTGCATGCAATAAGACTTGTTGCTGGACGTCAGCATCACAGCACCAACAACTGATCAGAACTATGCGGATGTTTTCAGGGGGTCAGGTTACAAGTGACGCAGGAAGAGAGCTGAATGAGGATCCAAGCTGCCATGCAGGGACATAGGAAAGTATCTGTAGCCAAGGGGAATGAATAACATTTCACGTGAGAAAATAATAGAGTAGCCAAAGGGTGTGTATGTGTGTTGCACAATATACTCCGCAACACTGCACAATGAATCAGTAGTTTTCATCTAATAAACAGGGGGTTGGCCTCTACAGTCACTTCCGGACTCATTGTTGGGGCTGTGTTTATGGAAGACAATCTTACTCGGCTATGAGTGATCACCAAAGAGTTATTCCAGCACTCTCTGCCAGGAACTGGAGGTTCTTAACCAAGAGTCTACAGAACCCCACCCAGAGCGCATTTGCCACCCACCTGGATTGCCTGAGGAATGTAGTGTACTCATGGTGAGCAGCTTCTCATGAGTAGTCCCTTACTCCTGAAGAGTCCTTGTGTTGCAAGTTGGCATTCTGGAGAAGACACCAGCTCTTCTCCAGACTTAGTAGTGGCATTTGACATTGCTCAGGGTCCTTCTGTGTTTTGTAGAGGAGGTTGGGGTGTCATGACTCTTGAGTGTGCATGTAAAACGAGCATTGCAATAAAGAGTTTGTAAGCCATCAGGCACAATGCAATGAGCAAGACTGGGCTGGCTGCTGGCACCACTGTAACTCATGGGTAATAATACTACAGCGCTGTCTGATAACAGGCTCCCTCGGATAACCCTCACTTGGACTTGGCACAAATATTGACTGTGTTGATCAGCCCTTCGGAGGGAGGGTTGTGTATGCAGCGAAGAGAGAACCTGATAGTGCAGAGTGTTGTCCAGATCCAGTACTTTATAGAAGATGTAGGTTGGTCTTGGATCAGTCATGTCACCAAAATGCCCCACCCCTTTAGCACGAAGCATGGAGCTGAAAGTATAGTGCAATCTAATATTATAAACTCTGCTCTGGAAAATCTGGACTAAGATACATGTGATGACAGATTCATGGCAGATTTTGCCAACTTGTAAAGCATTTCTTTCCTGCCTTTCTTGGGCAGTATGCATGGCTCTGCGCCTCTTACATTATCTGCGCAATAGACTTGTAATGCACTTTAGACTGAGAGACAATGACTGGCCCAAAGTGACCTAGGGCCCCTCCAGATATACTTTTTTTTTTTTTTGCACATTCACAATGATTTGTGCTCTGGGTGCTCTTGGGGCAGTCATACATGATCCCACTTTCAACATGACTTGTGCCTGCAAAAGTTATGGGGTGGTCACACTGCTTCACTTCCAATCGGTTCATATCCCATAACTTTCTGCTGAAATCTTGTCACGCGTTATACCACAAATGTTCTGGTTTATTTTTGCCCTGCTTTTGTTGTGTTATAGCCCTTCCGAACAGCAGTAATGTGGTAGCAGTGGGGAAAGATTCACGGAACAAACTAAATTAGATTATATCTACCACTGATGCACTATTATTGTGTTAAGAATGTGTTGCAAAATGCACCCGCAATAAATGCTGGCCAAGAGTGATCATAATGGCTGAGAAGCAGTATGAACATAGACCTCTCCTGTCCTAGTCCAACAGTTTTACTGCCATACCATTTTGGCTGTTAATTCCTTTACAGCAGGTGCAAAGGACTCCATTTTCTTGATTGGTGCAGCACAGAAAGAGATAATGAACCCTTTCCCTGTGTTTTCTCCCTGATCTAAACTGCCCCTTGAGGATGCTTCGGGGGGAAATACAGGTACAAGTTTTCTCTAGTGGAGCTAATAGCTCCTGGGGTCACCACTGACTTCAAATGGGGAAACAGTGTTCAGCAAAAGGTTAAATGTCCCCTCTTCAGTGCTGCTGCTGTTGCTGCTCATCAAATCTGGAACCCTCATTGCCTATTTTAAAGTTTAAAAAGTTGCAAGTTCCAATTGTGGCTCCCTTGTGGTTTGGCCCTTGGATTTTGCTGAATTGGTTTGAGCAATCCTCTGTTCTCCATAACCATTTGTGCTTTTTTTTTTGTTAGGCTCCATTTGGTTTGGGGGGGAAATCTCATTGAATGCAGTTTCTTCAAACAAGATGTATACTTTTAACAGTGAATGCCATGAACCATAATAATAAATTGCCCAGGGGCATGTAACCTTCAAATCAAAATGGACTGTTTTAGCTCAATGTCAAGCTGTTTGACTTGGTATGAGGATGGCCAGCTGGAGTTTACTTCAGAAGCCACACTATGTGGTCAGAATTCCCTGTTGGCCTTTTAACAGAAGTCTGCAGATGTGGTTGTGGCAAATGTTTCACTGCCAGTTAACTGGGTTGCTCGAGAATTGCATTGCAAAATTCAGAGACATGCGACTTTTGAAGGATGGCTCTGTGTCGGTTTGTGTATTCTTTCAGAAAGTGCAAATTAAGGAGGTTGGCCTTTAAATGCAAACTGAATCAAATTTATTCCCTATCCCTACCTATCTACTAGCTCTATCAAAGATGCTTTGTACCATCTTGTACTTGAAGCCATTTTTTCCCCTTTTCTTTTTAGCCATGATTTAAGGTTCCAAACCATGAATTCCAGTTACCCTGGAAGAAAGACAAGCTGTTAAAAACAAAGAGAGCATTTGCCATCCATGGCAAATCTGGTTATGGAGTTTCCCGTTGAGTAAGGGGTTGGGAACCCTTTTTCTTCTGTTGAGAGTCACTATCTCTCTGAAGCCATTGCATTTTTCTTTTGTGAACCCTGGGATCTTCAGATGAAGGGCAGTATACAAATTAAATAATAATAATAATAATAATAATAATAATAATAATAATAATAATAATAATATAAATCTTCGTTCACACAAGCAAGCAGGTACACCCTGGTAGAAATGGTTCAATTTCCATTGAGTGACAATAGTAGCTTTGTAACACAAAGAGTTGCCCTATATACACTGGCAGGGGGGAAAAAGGGAAAGGGAAAAAGAAGTTAGATAAAATGACTATAAGTTGTTTTGGTAATTTAATCAAGTTAGATTTAAGTTTTTTGGTGTTTCTGGTATCTTCTCTCTCTTACATCTTGGATATTGGCTTATATTAACAATGGGGCCTAGCGTGAGCCACATTTTCAAGCCAGAAAACTTTAAGTATTTTGAAAGCTGAACATGGGCAGCTGTCTTATACCAGGTCAAACTATCCATCTAGCCCAGTGTTGTCTGCTCTGACTGGCAGCAGCTCTTCAGGGTCTTGTGCCCATCACCTGCTACCTGATCCTTTTACTTAGAGATGGCAGGGATCTTCTTGTGTGTACTGTATAACATGCTCTAACACTGAGCTATGGTCTCTCTTACTTTAGCTGAACTGCCACCCCCCCCATTCACCCACTGACATTGCAAATAATGCTTCTTGCAGATGGCAGAGTTTGTTCAATGCTAAAGGCCTTTCATTAATCCCTTCCCAAGATTGATGTTGCTGGTAAATTTCTGAAAATGTAGCCCATTGAGAAACAGTTTGTCACCACAGAGCATGGCAGTCCTGCCAAAACCACGGAGGAAACTGTACTTAAAAGCAATATTGATACTGGAGGAACAAATCTGAAAACCATGATTGGTTCAGGTTTCTGATAGGAGATCCCTTGAGTGATAACAATGTCCCAGCCAAGCAAAATCCAAACCGGAGAATCAAACTGAAAAGGAATCTATTGTAACAGGGTAAAGAATCTTTCCAAGCCTCAAGGAGGCCTTCCCTGGAAAGCCTGCAGTCCATCAGCTACACAAATTTTAAAGGTGCAGGGTCACTGGTGTGCAGTAATTCTATGTCCAAATAGTATATCTATTTCCAGATTAACTTGGTGCAATCTGGTCTCTGGAGTAAAAAAGAAAAGTTAACCGGAGCTGGCTCATGCCTCTCCTAATTCACCAGTTCTAAAAGTCAGAGGGGTGGGTGGGAAATACATGAAAGAACCGGATTACAGCTAAGCTTTGAAGCCCTGCCTGTGTCCAATGCAGATATCCTTCCCTCTTTTCCAGGGGGGGGGGTAGAAGTGCTCCTTGTAGCTTGCTGGCAGGGAAAAGATGAAACGGGCCGTGGTTTTGCACAGCACGGGCTGTGGTTTCTCTTGGCCAGGCTCCCTTTTCATGGCGAATGCGCTGCAAGTTGTGAATGTGGCTGGGTCACGAGATCCTGCTCCCTGTGCTGGAGAGCTGCCATGTTGAGGGAAGAGTGACCAGGAATGACACGATCCCCCAGCCCTGCCCCAAAGGCGGTGGCGGTGGGGGGAGAGAGAGAGAGAGAGAGGAGGCATAGTCTGGATTGAATTAGGGCAAGGAAGCAACGCCAACAAGCTTCGTGCATCTGATTTTTAAAACTTTTTTTGGGCGGGGGGGGGGCTTGGGAAAATGGGTCAATAAAGGAAACAGCCTGTTCTATTCTTGCTTATGTTGCCAGTATGAGGAATTCTAAATCCTTGAATGTGCTGCGGAAGTGTGTGTGTGTGTGTGTGTGTGTGTGTGTGTGTGTGTATCCTGAGAGGGAGGAAGAGGAGACATTTGCTTGGCTCTATTCAGGCAAACGTATCTAGTCTAGAAGCATGTCTAGTGAACAGCAGGCTTGCGGAGGAGAAGGTTAAGCTTGCAAGTGAGATAGTTGAGCAAATAGAAGAGATGGGCGGTCTCCATAGTTTTGCAGTGGTTAATGCTTTAGATGCAGAAGCCTACATTAAGTATGCAAAGAGGAAAAATAACTAGATCTTCTGCATCAGTAGATGGCCACGGAAGAACTGCAGAAGCCTCATGCTCTCCACCCAAACTCCCATGCAGTCCTTCACACAAAGTCTGCAGCTTCCTGCAGTGTGAAGCTCCTGATTTAAGAACACAAGAAGAGCCCAGCTGGGTCAGACCAAAGACCCTTATGGTCAGTAATTCTCACTGTGGTCAACCAGATGCCCATGGGAAGCCCTTTCACCAGCTGTAGTTTCCAGCAACTGGTATTCAGAGCATATACTGCCTCTGACAATGGAGGAAGTACATAGCCACTGTGGCTGGAAGCCATTGATAGCCTTTATCTCCAATAAATTTGACTAGTTCAGGCATAGGCAGACTCGGCCCTCCAGATGTCCCATCATCCCTAGCTAACAGGGCCAGTGGTCAGGGATGATGGGAGTTGTAGTCCCAAAACATCTGGAGGGCCGAGTTTGCCTGTGCCTGCACTAGTTGGTGGGCCATGATGTATCTATTTGCAAACAAATCTGTTTGTAAACGGTGTTTCTGTGCGCTCTGGCACTCATCACGGTGTCCTGTTGCACCAGAAGCGGTTTAGTCATGCTGGTCACATGGCCCAGAAAGCTGTCTGTGGACAAACGCCGGCTCCCTCGGCCTGAAGCGAGATGAGCGCTGCAACCCCATAGTCACCTTTGACTGGACCAGGGGTCCTTTACCTTACATTTTACCTTACTTTTACCTTTTACCTTTATTTGCTCCAGTAATTGTATTCATCCAGCTTCTTGGGGCCATATATGTGTGTGGGCAGGCCATTAAGTGCTGAGCTTGAGCCACAGAGAAAGCAGTGTATATGGGATGCTGTCGAGTCTCCAGTCTCTACAAGCTGAGAACTTCTGTTTGTGAGGCCTGTGAAGGAGGCTTTTAAAAAAAGAAAGAATTCGTTGTGACACAAAGGGAAAGAACAAGTCAATCAAACACCAAATTATTCATTCAACATTTTCCCACAAGGAAAGCACGCAGGAAAACAACAAACAAACCGCAGTGCTTATTACAATAAACCTCATGAAGTCACCATTAATTTAATTTGCTGTTTGGAGTGATATGTGTGCATCTTTGTAGCCATAGCGGTGCTGCTCCTAAAGCACAGCAAGAATGGAAATAGATGTAAGTAGCTGCCATAAATCTTCGAGGATGTTCTGGTTGGGCACAAGAGTTTTTCAAGCAAAGATACTGGGAAGGGAGTCAGGATGGTAACGAACTGTTACGTTTCTGGGAAGCAGGTCCAAGTAAGACTCCAGGCAAACAGCTCCAGCTTGCCGGCTGCGCAATATGTTGTGGAAAAACTGGGGGAAGGGAGGGAAGAGGCTGCAGTGCCATGAGAAAGGTAAGACGAGACGAAGCAGAAGGAGTCTACCCCTGATAGGACCTCTTATTATCCCAACAAAAGGGCTGAATTGTTTCATTGATACCAGGGAAGCCTTTCATGGTGTGCCAATGGATGCAAATGCCATTTATCATTCAATCCCTCTCCATTAGGTGCACCAGAGCATGCTTGCAGCAGGGTTTTCCATGGGAGGGAGCTGAATTTAATCAGCAGTTGACCTTAGGATTGCTGCATCTTACTCTAGGCACCACTTAGAATTCTTAAACATCCCAGTTGCAGCAGGACGTAAGGCAGTTGCGTCATGGAGTGCGCAGTTTGCACGCAAGCTGGCAGTTCTGACATGCAAGGCTGACACTCATTTTGGAAACAAAATTTAAAAAAATCTTTCCAGTAGCACCTTAGAGACCAACTAAGTTTGTTCTTGGTATGAGCTTTCATGTGCATGCACACTTCTTCAGATACACATTTTGGGATCTTTTGACATGGAGACCTGAGCACGTCCTGAATCTAGCATATGTACAGTGTGCCACAAAGTTGTAAGCACCTTAACCCTTTCCTTAAATCCAATGTTTTAATATATATATTTATCACCAACCAAAGGGAATCCTCCATATATCTGATGAAGTGGACTCAGGTCCGTGACAGCTTATGCTACACCAGTGCTGGCCCAAAACAATTTGCTCTACGAACTGGAACCTGAACGATGCTTCCTCCTGTTTTTGCACCAGGTCAACATTTTAGAAGTCCTTGCTGTGCAATTCAGTTACCAGTTCCTGTCTTCAGTTTTCTATTCCCCCCAACTCCCTGGCATTGCCTGAAGCAGGTTGCTTTTGTCTGCTGCAAGGCAGCCCAGCCTTTCACCACAATATATTGTTACGGTGCTATAAGGCTCTGTGTCTTTGCTGCAGATGCGCACAGCTGCCCCTCCAAAACTGGTCCCTGAAGCTTGTAGCCTCTCTGCTCTCTTCAACCCTTCCAGCTTCCAGCTGGCATACCCCCAAGTTTCAAAAATAGCTCTCCTGTGCCTATGTCCCACCCTGCCATTGGGCTGCTATTTTTAAACTGGGTGTGCCCATCACTGGAAATCTTTTGAGGCACTTTTATCTGGTCACACACAGAGAGAAGCTAGGATACTTTATTCTTTCCCTGTTTTGCTTCCCACAGGCAGTTTGCCTTTAACCAGGGACATAGCGGGCCAATGCTTGCATCTACTGCTGCTTTGGAGAAAACTCATGTGCAGATTATGGAGCTAGTTTGGCTCTTAGCTCCATAATCTCGTTTCATCCCACCCAGAGGGAATAAAGCTGCAGAACTAACTGTAGCCAACACAGGAAGTTAAACAGAAAGGACCACTAGGGATGGAGGATGAATTCAGTTCCGTTTGCGGTTTAAGGGTGAACCTACTCGCAATTCACACTTCCTGACATGCAGTCCTCCTTCAAAGCTCTCTTTTCTTTGAATTTTGCAATGCCGTTCTCCAGCCAAGTAATGGGTAAGGTAGGGTATATTGTGCATATACCCTAGACATATTGCTGAAAAAGGCATTATATTTAGAGAAATTGCTTGGAAAAATGTGTACATTAGACAAAGTTGTATGGAAACAAGTATATTAGGAAAAAGTTCACACTAAAAGGCTGGTGATTTTTCATGAGATTTCATTTCTGAAAAGAAAAAAAAACGGATGTGGAAAGGTGAACTTTATATCTGAAAAAAAGAGAAACCAAAATGGGCAGATTTGCCAATCCCTATCTATCGCTGGTGTGTGTGTCCTGGGGCAAATCACATTGTGCCCCCCCCCATCTGAATTGTCTTCATCTCCCTCCTTGCTGTTCAGCTCCCACCTCTTCCTCCTCATGGCAACAATTTCCCTTCCCACTGCTTCATTTTTGTTGAGGGTGGGGTTTTGCCACCACTTTAGCAGCAGTGGCCTCTCTCCATGGGTGTAGCCAGAAATTTGGGGGGGGGGGCAGAACCTCAGATTTGTATTGATTTTTATTGATGGGTGGAGCAGTTGCCCCCTGCCCCCCCATGGCTACTCCCATGCCTCTCTCCTCTTTTTGGTCTCTTCTGTTCTATTCTTTTGTTGCTGCTTTAGCAGTGGCTGGCCATGCCACTAAGATCCTCTGCCTCTACCTCAGCCTCCTTCCTCCTACCCTTGTTCTAGGAAGGAAGGAGGTGGCAGGACCAGGCAGGCAGCAGACCTGCTTGCTGTGGATGCCGGTGGAAGTTTCAGGGCCTCCCGCATCCACCCAAGATGCACTTCTGTGAGAAACAAGTAATGGGCTTCCAAGGAGCACACACCTGCCTCCTCCTGCACTTGTCTCCCTCTTCCCCTGCATTTTCTTCTCCACCCTCCTTTTCTCTCCCCCCCCCCCACCTTCAGAGCACTGGGGCTTCCCTGGGCTGCCCCCAGTCACCTTTGGTGGAGGCATCATTTTCTGTTTTGCCTCAAGTGGCCAAACATCCTGGACTAGCTAGCTAGCATTTCCTCCATGTACAGAGGCCAGCTGGACTGCCAGGTGAATATTCAGAGATGAGACATACCACTCCCTTCATCACCATCTGCTTTAGGCAGCTGCCTCCCTCTGCCTAACGACAGGGCTGGATCTAGATGCTGGATGTGGTGACTTTGCAACAGGAGGAACGGATTAAACTCCTTCAACTATAAAAAATACTGCTATATAATGTTTCAAAATAGTACGAGATCTGATCATGGACCTTCTGATGTCACCTTGATGGCTCTCCAGCCACCCTTTCTATTGCTCTTTCACGACTATTTGTGCTCATGCACAATGCCACTTTCATTACTATATGTTCGTGCAAATATTTGGGGTGGCCATAGCACAGCCAGTGCGTATCCTGTAGCTTCCTGCTGAAATCCTGTTACTTTTCATACCACAAATGATCTGGGGATGTTGTTGTTTTTGTCCCACTTTTGTTGTGCTGTAGCTCCTCTGATCAGCAATAATGTGGTAGCATTACTGGGGAAGCACCAAAGAACAACTAATAAAGCAGAACAAACCAGCCACTAATGCACTATTGTTGTGTCAGGAACAGCGATAAAACCCCAGTCTGGTTGCATCCTCAGGCACACTGACTCAGTGAACCTGCCACCAGCAAACACACATCAGTCTGGCAGAGCTCTTACCGGTACTCTCCAAGTAGTAACTAAGCTGGTTCTATTTTCTAGTTCAAAGCAAGAGGCCTCCCCTCTCAACCTTTGCTCTCCACTTATCCCAAGGTTTGCTCTATCAGTTCTGCTTCATAATTGGGTGCTCTCGAAAAAGAAAGCAAAAGCTTCTAGCCGAGAAAAGGAAGGCTTCAGAGCTGAGTTCACTCAGGTCTCCTTGTTAGTAAGCCTGTAGAAAAGAACATTCGTTTTTTGCTGCCAGGTCAGCCAAAGCAGCCAGCACTCCCTCCACTGCAAGAACATGAGCAGCCAAATAATTTAAGCCAAATGAAAACAACACTATCATTCTCTGACCTAAACATCCCCCTAGCCAGCAACACAAGCAAGCAAGCAATCATACTGAACAATTAGGAAATTGCTGGATCAGCAACAAGAACATCCACTAATCATAGCAATAAAAATGAACAGAGATCATCACTCAGAACTATTACTCACCCATACAAGCTCTGCAGTGAAATGCATAAACAAAAAACAGATTCTCACTAGATTTTAGGTGGTGGGGTGGGGTTGGTTTCATTCCCCTTTCCTGCATGCTTTTTTGGATATTAAAAAGTAGACCACATTCCTGCTTATAGGTAAATGGGCAAGTGTTTAATCATAGAATTGGAAGGAACCCTTAGAGTCATCTAGCCCAGCTCCCTGCAACACAGGGAGCACAGCTAAAGAATCCCACACATTTGTCTAGTTTGGCTGTGATTTCTGCCAAATAAAGTATATATATATTTATATTAAAAAAACCACACAAGAGAGAGCTGTGTGTGATCTGTTTTGCATGGGAGATGAGAAAAGACGTACTTTTAACAACAACAATCTTATTTGCCCTTTACCATAAGGTCCCAGGGTGATATAAAAATACAATATTAAAGTTAATTGAAAACAATTTACAGTTAGGAAACATCACATCAAAAAGCATCCAGGACTCCTGAATGATTACAGTAAGGGTGGGTGAGTAATTAATTAATAAATCATAGAATTGTAGAGTTGGAAAGGACCCAAGGGTCATCTAGTCCAACCCCCTGCAATGCAGGAATCTCAGCTAAAGCATAACTGAGATTCCTGCATCTGACTACTGCCCCTCTCCCCAACTAACATAGTGGATAGAGGTGAACATAAAAGCAGGCCAGGTGCACCAGGCCAAAGACCCATCTAGTCCATAATCCTGTTCTCACAGTGGCCAAATGTGAGAGAGCCCCAGATGTTGTAACCTTTCCTCATATGGGAGTTGCTCCAGCCCTTTGATAATATTGGTTGACCTTCTCTGAACCTTTTCCAGCAATATCCCTTTTGATGTGAGGCAGCAATGACTGTACACATTAATCCAGGTGTGATCTCACCATAGATTTATATAACAACATTATGATATTGTCAGTGTTATTTTCAGTCCCTTACCTAATGATTTCCAGCCTGGAATGTACCCTTTCCCCAGCTGCCTGCACACTGGGATGACTTTAAGAGTGAGCTCCAAGGTTTTGCTTATGATCAATCACTGCCAGATCAGACCCCCAAAAGCATACATGTGAAATTGGAGGGTGGAGGTAGAATTGCCCCAATGTGCATCACTTTGTGCTTGCTGTCTTTGAATCACTTTTGCCATCTTCAAGTCCATTCACCCTGTTTGGAGAGATCTTTTTGAAGCTACTCATAATCCCATTTTGTTTTAACCACCCAGAACAATTTGGTATCAGGTGAGGAGAAATAAGTGTATACCACTTTCCTGGTTAGATGCTGCCTGCTCATAACCACAACATATGACTCTTTTGCTTTTGATGGTAACATTTGATGCTCTCTGTGGACACACTTCTTCCTTGTCAAGAAAGATTTATTTAAGAGGCCGAACCAAGTTCAAAGAGCCCCCAGATTGGATTTCTAGACTGCTAACTTAGAATGAACTCCACCTGCAGCCTACCAGAACAGGAAAAAAAGCATGTACGGTTTTTCTGTGGCTGGTGGGCATGCTTTTTCTATTGTTAGAAAAAAACAATTACTGCATAAAATACTAATAAATTATCCAAGTGTCATAAAGAGGTGTGAGTGTGTGAGTGTGTGTGAGAGAGAGACTTCATCATATGTACAAAGAACAGTTATAGTAATAATACAGTGTTCTTGATTATTTTATCCTAAAGTCTTAGTATTTATATGCATGTAAACAAGACATACTGTTGTGTCTTATCATGGAATTGTACATTCCAGTAATTCACAGCTGTAGATGCCAGGAGTTTCCAAACACATCCCACTTTTCAGGAAATCTACCTGAAGTGTAGCTGTCCTTACTTCTCTTATAGGATGCCAGTCTTGTTAATAGTGCCATTTCTCATACTTTATTGGAATTTGCCTCAAGGTTTTGCAGATTTCCAGTGACTCGCTATAACAATCCAAACAGCAGTTAAAAGAGCTGTTCATAATTCTTAATCCTCTTCATGACTTATTCCTTTTAAATATCCCAAAAGGGGTGATTTAGGAGTTAATGGTAGGCCATGACCCATTATTTCTTTTATGATACTTAATATGACCTGCCAGAATATTTTCACTTTTGGATTGGTTCAGAAGATTGTATAATGTCAGCTCCCAAGCTATGGCAACATTTATCTCCTAGTAAGTTGTAAACTTGTTTAAAGCAATGGCATTTGTTGTTGTTTAGTCGTTTAGTCGTGTCCGACTCTTCGTGACCCCATGGACCAGAGCACGCCAGGCACTCCTGTCTTCCACTGCCTCCCGCAGTTTGGTCAGACTCATGTTGGTAGCTTCGAGAACACTGTCCAACCATCTCGTCCTCTGTCGTCCCCTTCTCCTTGTGCCCTCAGTCTTTCCCAACATCAGGGTCTTTTCCAGGGAGTCTTCTTTTCTCATGAGGTGGCCAAAGTATTGGAGCTTCAGCTTCAGGATCTGTCCTTCCAGTGAGCACTCAGGGCTGATTTCCTTCAGAATGGATAGGTTTGATCTTGCAGTCCATGGGACTCTCAAGAGTCTCCTCCAGCACCATAATTCAAAAGCATCAATTCTTCGGCGATCAGCCTTCTTTATGGTCCAGCTCTCACTTCCATACATCACTGTATGAAAAGCAATGGCATAGTAAGCCCATTTTTCCTAGTGGCTGATTCAAGAAGCTTTTCCAGCCTAGTTATTTGTTTTGTGTAGCCTTTAAACCTGTACTTGGTTGTTCTTGTACTGCTTTAAACATCATTTTAGCTGTTTTTGAGGATGTGTTTGTGGCTCACCTTGGGATGTATATGTGGAAGGTAATTCACAAATCAGTACAAAATAAAACAACAATAATTATCCCTTGCAGCTGGCATGCATTTTAACTCTACTTCTGATGTCCTTCCTCCTCAGTCATAGGTCCTTGTGTCTTTACAGGCCTAATTTCGGTAGGGAAAATGAGCTCTCTGAATGTGAAAGTGCTTGCACCAGAAATCAAAGCCTCGCAACATTTTCATTTCTGGCAGCTTAAGTACACATAATGCACTTAAGTACACCTTGCTTTCTGAAACTGGGCGACACAACCAGGAGCCTTGTCCACCTCCTTGTTGTCTGAGTTTTAGGACTGAGGCCACTCCAGGGCCATTATTCCTTCCTGTGCTGACGAAAGGCTCCCAAGTAACAATGCTTGTTCTCTTGTGTTGTGTCCCAGCAGGGAACAGGCTAAGGCATTCATCTGAGCCAAGCTGTGATCAAATCCGTCCCTGGGAGCCAAGGAGAATTTACTGCTTGCCTGTGTGAGGGAAACAAAGCTAGGCAGGGGAGGTTTTGTGTGTCTGTGCAAGCAGGCAAGGTGGCGGGAGGGGGGGGGGCTTCCTTTATCTTTTAGTTCCTTAACAAATACAAGTATCTTGGGGTAATAAAGGAAGGCTGAACTTCACTGGGATGTGGGCTGGAAAGGGAGGGCCCCATAGTGTCTGAAGTACCAGCTCTCAGGCTGAACAAGAGTTGCTGTGGGAGGGAGCTTGTGGCCTTGGCAGCAGGGCAACCACATCATACGGGGTTTTGATCTTGTCTGACTTCACTTGGTAAGGAGGGATGACGCAGGCGGCAGGACAGAATAGCAGGAGAAAAGCAGTGAAGTATCAGGGAATGGTCCTTAGAACACCACCTTATTTCCTGTGGAGTGGTGTAGTGTAGTTGTTATAATGTTGGACCAAGGCAACAACTTAGGTTCAAACCCACCCACCCCATCCTCACTCAGTCACAAGGTTGTTGGGTGACCTTGGGCCAGTACCTCTGAATCTAACCTGCTATTGGTGGGGGTGGGAGTGGGTGGACAGATCAGTCTATTTCTGGTCTGTTTATCTATTTTGCAATGTTCCCGTTCTATTCCATCCTGTTCTATACACCTATTTATGCTATTTCTGCATTGTAATTGACATTTCTAATGGTACAAAAATTGGATATTTAGATATGTATGCAAAGACACATTTCATCTCAATGTGCATATTTCTAAACATTTTGTATTCCAAAGCCTTAATTTTATAAATGCAGTTTGGCACATTATTTGACCTGAGAATTGTATTGCAAAATTCAAAACTATGCCACAAAATTCACCCTACATGATGTTCTCTCCCATCCCTGTTCACAGGGTTGTCGTGAATATAGGGGGATGGTAATGATATTGGCCACCCTGGGCTCCCTGGAGGAAAAATGGGGTAAAAATGCAATATGTTTCAGATGCAAAATGTAATGTTAAACTGACTGAATTTAAATTCTTATTCAAAGGTGAACTATGTTAACGGCTTTGGCCAAGGCATAGTCTCATCTGTAAAATGAGACTATAACATACTGTCCAACTTTTTCAGACCCAAAACCAGGATGCGCTTCTTCTGGGATGTGCTCCCAGGCATGGCACGTGGCATGTGCCTCGCTCTCACTCCGAAAAAGTGTTGTTGTTGTTTTTCAGGGTGAGGGCATAGCACAAGAGCATAGTGCGAGAGTGCAGTGTGAGAGCACAGCACAAGAGTGCATGACATTGCGGCACCCAAAATGGCCACTGCGATCTTGCTCGAAAATATGGGATGTCCCATTTTTTTCTAGGGCACTTGGCAGTATGCTGTAACAGAGATGCCACACTGGTTTATTGTGTGGGTGAATTTTGTAGATGTTAATGTAACCCAGATTGCTCCCTGCTTATTAACGCCTGCTTCCAGAGCTGCAACAGAACTGATGGGTCTGTTATAGGGGCCCAGAGTTCAGTTGGCCAGGGACTGCAGCCACAAAAGGAAGCTTGAATAGCCATAATGCACCAACCCCAGGAGATCCTGTTGGCAGCCCTCCCTGGTAATCTCTCCATCAAATAGAGCATCCTAGCTTCTGGGGGCATAAGAATCTCATGACATTTTCACCCAGATCCACATAGCTGGGAATTTCTTCAGTAGCCCACATGTTAAGAATAATAAAGCTATTATCCACATGTCCTGCGAAGCCCAGTTTGCAGCAGACACAATAGGACCTTGTGCAGTGCTATATCAGCCTGAGGATCCAAAGTGGAGGAACAGACATATTTCCCCCTCCTTTCTGACCAGTGATAACTCAAAAGCCAGGGACAGCAGCTGGGGAAAAGGGTCTGCCACATTTAGCTTCCGTTTTATAAAACAACGACATTTATTTAAATAGTAATTAATATATGCTATTTAATAGTGTGGGGACGCAGGTGGCGCTGTGGGTTAAACCACAGAGCCTAGGGCTTGCTGATCAGAAGGTCCGCGGTTCGAATCCCTGCGACAGGGTGAGCTCCTGTTGCTCGGCCCCAGCTCCTGCCCACCTAGCAGTTCGAAAGCACGTCAAAGTGCAAGTAGATAAATAGGTACCACTCCGGCGGGAAGGTAAACGGCGTTTCCATGTGCTGCTCTGGTTTGCCAGAAGCGGCTTTGTCATGCTGGCCACATGACCCGGAAGCTGTACGCCGGCTCCCTCGGCCAGTAATGCGAGATGAGCGCTGCAACCCCAGAGTCGGACACGACTGGACCTAATGGTCAGAGGTCCCTTTACCTTTACTTAATAGTGTGCTCTGCTGTTGGAAGGAAAGAGACACAAGTGTACCTCTTCTATACACCAGCCAAATGACTGTGACTGTCCTACCTTTATCACATATTCATTTACTTTCTATAGAAAGTCAAGCTTTTAGCATAATGGCACCAGTACTTTGGAATACTCTTCCTGTAGAAATCGGCAGGCACCTACAACTTTGATATTATGTCACCTGTTGAAAACATTTGTTTTCCCTGCATCAAGTGAGGGAGAGCTGTAACACAGTGATAGAGCAACTGCTTTGCTTGCAGAAGGTTCTGGGTTCAATCCCCAGCATCTCCTGGTGGGGTTGAGAGAGACTGCCTCCATGTGTCAGGCGGCAGAGGAACCAACCCCCACGGCAGGTTGCCAGGAACGGATAAGACAAGGAAAAGTCCTTACCACCTGCTTTTTATTCAATATTCACAGAGAGAGGCTTGAGAATGCAGCCTCTTGGAATAATGGCATTGTTCCGAGTGAATCTCCACCCCCCCTTCTCTCCCACTTCCTCATTCGTCGTCATCATCACCTCCTCTATGGGTGCCGCTATGTGCCCTCTGTCTGCGAGCTCTTTGCTCTCCTACTTTTAAGGCTCGCAGGGTTCTGGGAGATGGTGGGTCTGGAATGCTTTCTGGTGATAACGTGTCAGCCAGCTGCTCCGGCTCTGCCTCCTCCTCCTCTCCCATTATTTTCCATCTTTCCCCCTAATCTTCCTCTGAGCTGTGACCTCTGTCAAACCCCTGTTGTAATTCTGAACTGTATTCTTCTTCTCTGGAATGGTCAGGCTGGGGAGGCAGTCTCCACCATTCCTCCTCTGCCCAGTTCCTGACACCATGAAACCTTGGTGTAGTTAGTGTAGTGTAGACAATTCTGAGCTAGATGGACCAATGGCCTGGTGCTGTATGAGGCAGCTTCCTGTGTTCCTAAGCTTGACCTTTTTTGCACAGAGAGCACTGTGTGAAAGTAGCCAATTTTTAAATAATATTACTTTGCTATAGACAGTCAACAGATGAGCAAGGAAGCAGCTCCATGCCAAGGACACAAGGCTGCCCCACCATGCTTCAATGCTATTGAAGGCTTCAATAGGCCTTCTGTCCCATTCTCTGTAAACAGCGGCTGAGTCAGGGCGCAGAACTTCCCCTAGATGAGACCCAGGGCCACAGAGGCACTGTCACTTCCAAGTTCTTTATTTAACTTTTGCCTGCTGGCTTTGAGGATGCAGCCAGGGCCAGGAGACTTTCCAGTCATGTTTCTCAGGCAGCAAAGCCAAAAGATGGACTTCTTCCAGGGAAATTAATTGCTGACTGACTTCCTCCTTCCCCACCCTGTTAGTGTATCACGGGCGAAAGGAATTCTCTCATCATAGCATACAAAAGAAGAAAGTGAACCCGCAGCTTTCAGTCCATCTAGCCTAGTACTGTTGACAATGACTGGCAGTGGTTTCAGACAGTAGACATTCCCAGTCCTATCTGGAGATGCCTGCGACTTTGTGCATGCAGAGCCAATGCTTCACTGCTGAGTTAGGTTTCTGTGAACCCCCAAGTTACCTTCTGTTTTTTGAATGCGGACAGGTGACAGCTCTCAGTGTGTATGTGCCTTTTGCAGCTGGATTTATAGAATGCCTCATGAACCTTTTTATCAGATCCATGCTCTCACTATACCACCACCCCCAACATTTCTCCGATGAAAATAGGGACATCAATAATAAATGAAAAAATAAAATAAATAAAATTTCTACACCACCCATCTGACTGGGTGGCCCTTGCCACTCTAGGTGGCTTCCAACATATATACGGTAAGACATAACTAAATATTAAAGATTAAAAAAACTTCCCTTTACAGGGCTGCCTTCAGATGTCTTCTAAAGGTTGCCTGGTTACTTATCTCCTTGGCTCGGGGGTCACATAACTCCCTGCTCGCCAACATTTCTCCAATGAAAATAGGGACATCTCACCCTCCAATATTTCTTTGATGAAAGTAATGACATCCTAATGAAAAGCAGGACATTATGGGGTCAAATCAGAAGCTGGGATGACTTCTGTAATTCCAGGACTGTCCCTGGAAAATAGGGACACTTGGATGGTCTGCTGTACATCTTGGTAGAAACCAAGAACGAGCAACACGACGGCCAATGAAAGTAATGTTTTTTTTCATGTATAATAACAGTAAGACAACGGACAGTGATCCGGTATTAACACTGTTTCGTGTACGTCTTCTTCAGCATGTAACTCAATATACAATGGAAGTTTTCAAGGAGCAGTGGTCATATGAACAGTTGTCTTACTGTTATTATACATGAAAAAAATATATTACTTTCATTGGCCGTCGTGTTGCTTGTTCTTGGTTTCTGTTTGAAGATTGCAACACAGAGGTTTCTTGAACTTTCTAAGTACATCTTGGTAGGACTGCAGCATTCACTGCACGCCACTCAGTTGTTAAAAGGCTACGTTTGAGGAAGATGTAGCTCCTGGTGAGTCACGGCAAGAACCTCCCCACAGCACCTTCTGAAGCAGACTGGCTCCTAAGGCAGGCTGAGACCACACGGTAGTGTGAGGCAGCTGCCATTTGCATACTATTATAGGGCAGCCAGATATTGGTAGTTGTTTAATGCTGAGGTATATTTGTGAGAGAGGTGGTTCCATTTGGTCCTGGGCTGCACTTGCTGATGCATATCTGTTCCCCATTACATTTCCGCAGATAACTGAGTGCTGTTTGCCAAGCAAGTTTGTCCTGAGTATGCCTGATCAACCCAGCACAGTCATTGCTGCCTGAGATGATAAGATTTGTGGCGGAAACTAATCCTGAGAAATGTCCAGTCCTCCTCCTCCTCCTCCTCCTCCTCCTCCTCCTCCTCCTCCTCCTCCTCCTCCTCCTCCTCCTCCTCCTCTGTAAACTCCCCTTTTCCCCTCACCCAGTCCCCTGGCACTGTACGCAAATGAAGTGCCCTGTCTGACTCAGCTCCCCCCGCCCCCCAGCCTGCCTGCTGTTGCTGTGACGTAAATGCCAGCAATTAATTGAAATCGGATAGGCCTGCTTCTAACCTCAGAAATTCTATTAATCATTTCCTCTCCTCCTGTCCTCCAAAGCCTTAGAGGAGATGGCAATTCTTGTGAAGTAAAGCGAAACCTAAAGTATAATACCAATTAAAATGTTATTATTAAAATATTGTAGACTATTCAGCCCGCCCACCCCCCAATAATGCATACTGAACACTTAGCCATTGCACATTACACTCATCAGGTCTCCATCCCAGGAGGCACATTGTGCTGGGACCTTTTGACCGCTCCTGGCTCTGGGCTCAGCTTTGAGGCATCAGTTCTCAGGAAGAAAAGACCAACTAGAAATGGGCTATGATAGCGCACTGTTCAGATAAACACCAGGGACCGTCTTCCTATCAAAGAACCAGGATGGCAAAAGGAGGTGATTTGCAGCTACTTGCCCAGCTCTGCTTTCAGCTCACCATTCAAGTTTCACAAAGTTTATCATGATGAACTTGCAGAGGAGCTGCTTTGCAAATGGCTTTTAAAAAACTTACTTCTGAGTAACTAAGGAAACCATACTGAAGCCAAAAGAGGTTGGAACAAAGGCGAAACTCAAGAGATCTGATTTTCAAATTTTGACAGACGGAGGGGTCATATTTGCTGCTGTGAACTTTTTACACTGATGCCACTGGGGACCTGCGCTTGAGATAAATGTACCTGCCCCCTTGCTCCCTGTCATTCCGCCCCCCCCCTTGCTGTGACTAATTTCCTGCTCTGCAGCCACTCATCTACTGCAGGGGTGGATAACCCTTTTCAGGCTGAGGGTTTCACTGACACATGGCCAGTCCTCTTAGGGTCACATGCAAAAATGTGTGCCATCAGTGTAAAAGCGTAAAAAGAAAAATATTGAGTGGATCACAACAATCTTTTGGCATCGTAGAATCACAGCAGGGGACCTGTGGGAACAATCAGTATTTTCTTTAAAAAGAAGTGAGTGGCCACCTCACACCAGATAATATATGGATGATAAAATGCACTTGTTCTAAAGATGATCCTGAGGTGAGGAGACCCCACTGCTGATTTCCATCTACTGTGAAATTGGTCCATTTACTCCTCCATATTGGAAAGATGATCTGCATTCTTCTCCCATGACTACTAAGTCCACATGTAGACGGGGTGCTGGTCAGATGGGTGGGCTGATGTTGGGAAACGGATGATTGCCTTAGACCACCCACACTGCATTTATGACTTAGGTGACATTTGAATCATAGGTGGTAGCACCCATGTTCAGCAAAGGAAGCCAAACTTAATTTCATAGTTTTCAAACATGTGCAGCTAATTAACATTCTGTTTAAACACATATTTGGTTTCTATCTTGTTTGAGTCAACCATTCCACTTTATTTTGTTTCTCTTTCACTGTTAACAATTAAAAAGAAAGAAAGAAAAACTAATTTCATTGTTTTTGGCTTGTATGTGAGACTTTTGATGCCAGTTCTTCCATAACCACATGAGTCATTTTAACTAATAACAAGTTTTAATGATTTTGCAACAAATTCTACAACAGAAGAAGAAATAGTGGGTTCTGGTGGGCTCAGAGACTGAGTCTTTATGAAGCAACCTTGTGCTTACAAATTGTCACAAGATTATTGGTGGTGATTTGGAGAATCGCATGTGGATCTTTGTCATAATCTGCTGGTAGTGTAATAACATTAAACAGTGTTGGAATTTCACGGTAAATACATCAACAATGAAAACAAAATAATTCCTATATGTAAAATCAATCAAAGCAATTTAAAATCCAACATAGATAACAGACTGGGATAAATATATTCATTGAAGAGTCTTGTAGAAAAAGGATGGTATTGATTAGGCACTGAAAAGACAAATTTCTATGAAGTTCTCGTGAATGGCTGTTTAACTATCTAGATGGGTTAGTGGAGGATGTGGATTTGGACATAGTTATAAAATTGCAAACTGCTGCTAAAGTTGCTATCAAGGCTGGAAGAAAAATGCAGCTTTTCCTGTATATCAGAATGATTTCACTACTCTGGGACATAGGCTATAATGTCAAAAACGTATCAGCAGCCTATTTTTTTATTGCATTTTTAGTGATAAATTTAAGGGTGATATATTTTCTCTTCATGTCAAGACTAGTTATTCATTATATAGGGATTATACCACGTTGACTAAGATTCCTATAATATTTGTGAATTCTTACTGTATTTGTGATGCGCATAGGGCAAGCACTCCCAAACTCTGCCCTCCAGATGTTTTGGGACTACAATTCCCATCATCCCTGACCACTGGTCCTGTTAGCTAGGGATGATGGGAGTTGTAGTCCCAAAACACTTGGAGGGCCAAGTTTGGGGATGCCTGGCATAGGGTTTGTGTATCTTTGTTTTGGGTAACGAAACCACCTTGTGTTTTGAAGTTGCTGAAACAATCTTGGAGGCTGTTGGTACAGCCATTATGTGGCAGGATGCTGCCACCTTTGTGCGTAACAGGCATGAGGCCAAGTATTTAGGAAGCTACAGTTTACAGAAGCGAGGTCCAGCTGCTGAACACCCATATCTTTGTGGGTCTGGCAGATCAACATGCGCTTGAGCAGTGGAGTTACACAAGTTCAGAAGAATGCCTGTTGGAGACACCGTGGGTGGAACACTATTTGAACAATTTGGAGACGCTGTCTAATCTCACACAAGCTCTCTCTGTCATAATACCAAGAACTCAGAACCCAGCCCTGTGTCATTTTAAGATTCCATTCAGAGGCACAGCCTCGCAGCTCCTGACTCTGGTTGCATAGCTGGATGAGAGGCAACGTTCCACACTCAATGAATGCGGCAATAGCATATTGTTGTTTGTTTGTTTGTTTACTCAAAGCATTTGCATTCTGGTTTTCAGTCTTGTTTCATACAACAAAATGTAAAAAAAAAAGAAGAAGAATATGTGAAATAAAATGAATATATATGGTTAAAGATAGTAATACTGTAGAAGCCATAGCAAAATGCCATAGAAACAATAAAAGCAGAACTGGCACCCAAGGGCCATCAAGGATGGACTAATGGAGAGGTGGGTGGCACCCCATAATCAAAATGCCACAACTGAGAAGTCCCTGTCTCCTGTTCTCACCCACCTTGCTCCTGAAGACACTGAGTAGGGCCTCGATGATGCGGATTGTAATAGTTGGCTGGCTTTGCATAGGAGCAAATGGTTCTTCCAGGACACAGATCCCAAGTAATGTCAGGCTTCATAGATCAAAGTTAGCACTTTTGAATTGTGTTTTGAAACAAGCCAGAAGCCCCTCTTTCACCTTTCTTCTCCCATCCTCCTGCTTCACAGGCTTGTGGTTGGAGCCAGTTCACACATGCTGCAGCACCTGGTATAGACACAGTCTTTTTGGGTTCATATTACTTCAGGATCCAAACTGATAATTACAGGTTTGAATCATTCCCCATCAAAAAAGCCAAACCGAACAAAACTCTCATTGTTTCAAAAAGTAGCATAGCAGAAAGAAGAGTAACCTGCAGGATCAGGCCAATTGCCATCTTGTTCAGCATGCTATTCTCACAGTGGCTCAATCTAGAATCTTTGACCTGTTAGCTTTCCGTGGACCAGAAGCTGTTTGGGTGAGCAGGGAAGATTCAAATGTGGTATGCACCATATGTGGTATGCACCAGGGAGCCCATATCGTAAGTTATCCCTTAACTTGTAAATCACATTTTAGTGGAAAAATTAGGCACTGTGATGCCATCATGAAATGATGACCATCCTCAAGAAATGGCTACAGCTCTCCCCATGGCTAGGCTTTATTTATATCTTAATTGACTGCAGCATTTGATATTATGCAATAGGATGAACATGAGAGGGCTGAACAGCAGTAAACTCTCTGTGGGTGGGGTACAGTTCATGTCTATCTTTGAACGAGAAGGCTTACTCAACACTGTGGTTTCCCTCCCTTGATCATAGCTTTCCTTTCTCCAAGACTGTATTCTCTCTCTTGAGCTGACCTGAAGGAAACATCCCCTGATAATGATGTTCAGAGTATTCTGGCCCTTATACAGTGGTACTTCAGGTTACATGCGCTTCAGGTTACAGACTCCGCTAACCCAGATATAGTACCTCGGGTTAAGAACTTTACCTCAGGATGAGAACAGAAATTGTGCGACGACAGTAGCGGGAGGCCCCCATTAGCTAAAGTGGTACCTCAGGTTAAGAACAATTTCAGGTTAAGAACGGACCTCCAGAATGAATTAAGTTCTTAACCTGAGGTACCACTGTACTGGTTCTCCTCAGCACTACTGGTACCCAGATTTGTTCAGTAGCTCATCCAGAGAGGACTGAGCCTCTTTTGTGTCGTTCTCTTGGCTGTGGTCCAAGAGAAAAAGCATCACAACCCCTGCATCCCATCCTGAGAACTGAACTTGTCCTGTTGGAATCTCCTCATCCTTTGCACAATAAGATTCTTTGTAGGAACTTCTCACAGTCTGGAACACAGCGAGGAGGAAGTCCCTTTCAAATGCCAGCAGGCCCTCCAGCTTGAGGGTTTGTTAGGTGGCCTGTGAGAGGCCTTTGACACAGGCATTGATGGGCCCAAGGCCTTTCCTTCCTGACTAAATGGGCAGAATAGATTACCTTCCCTCCTCTTCCCTTCATGGTTGCAGGAAGCGGCTTAGAAGTACCTATTCCATTCTCCCCAGCAGTGCTCTTGTTAACCTTATCCTCTCTTGCTCTGCCCTCATGCTTGACAGCAGATCTCTTTCCGGGACCCTGTTGCTCAACAAAAGAAAGGAAGATCTGACCTCCTTTCTCATAGCTCCCAAGTGGCTGGTACATACAAAACAAACACTGGGTAAATATAAAATCACAGAATCCATCCGAAAATACAATGCCCACAAGCATTAATAGTTTGTCAAACAAGCTACCGGTATATAGCAAATAATACCAGTGCAAAAAAACGAACACTGACAAGTCATGTCTGTATAATAATTTTTTACCTGTTTACTAAAACTCACAAAGTCAGGCTCAAGCAAAGAGGTGTTACTTACAAATGCCTCAGGTTCTGCTTTTTCATAAATTAACAGCAAGGAAGAGTGGGGGGCAGGGTTCTGTTGAGAAGGTGCTATGGCTTTGAGTGCCCAGTGACTTGTGTTTTGGACTAGGACTGGATGGGAGGGGAGAATTGTGGAAGAGTGAGCTGCCCAAGGCAATCCTACATGGCAGCAGGGTTGTGACTCTGCTTACAGGAAATCTCGCAAGAGGCCTAGGAACTGGCACAGGATTTGTGTTAGTTGTAGCACTCTATATTGCAGGTGCGGGGTGGGAGGCTGAGAAGGAGACAGCTCAGGCCCTCATTCTGCAGCTGGGAGGCAGGAAGAGGAGGAGGAGGAACTGGCCACATGTTAACCCCTAACCTCCATTTCTGAAACGAAGGGGAGGAGAATCTAAGGGGACCAAAGGGGGAGCCAGGGCAGAAGCAGCATTTAAGCCTCCCCACCCCAACTGGACTAGCCCCAGAGAATCTAGGTCATACTGGTTAGATAGCACAGCTTCCAGTGTTCACTGGCAGTAGTCTTGACCATGAATGCCCAAAGCCATTGCTTGCTGTTGTTGGCATACAAGCATCATGTAGGTATTTTTCCTGACTTTGTTGAAGAGGTTTAAATTCAAATCAAGAAGCAAAGCGAATTGCTTCCTCTGAGATGCATCTTTGCACTTAATTAGCGATGAGGCTCTCCCTATAATTAGGAATGAGTCTGTCCCTGTAATATTCCCTTTTGCCCATCTGGTTTGCAAATTTTCAGGAGAGGGGCCATGAGGCACAGGACTGGAATGTGACTCAGAAGAGACGGCCCACTGGGGAATCACTGGCAGGCAGAGGGCCTTATACCATCGGACGTGTTGAAAGGGGAGGAAAATGGAAATATTCCTTGGAAGAACATTCTGCTTAAGTCTATTCCCAGTAGGTTCCTAGTGCCTTGTGTGCGTGTTTATAGTTTTGAAATGGGACAGAAATTCCCACCTGTGTTTTGTGCTTATTTCATCAAGCATTCCCAGTTAATTCGGTTTTGCTCTTTTTTTGCAAAGTGTCCCCACTTTGAGAATCCTACATGATAAATATCTCTGTACAGGGGCGGGGGAATGTGGAAAACTATGTAGATCACACTTGTGGTAAAACAGATGCATGTACAGTTGTCACATATAAACCATCTTCATGCAAGCCTTTCATTTTCTTCAAATATGGAAATGCTGAAGCAGCAGGAAGAACTCCAGGTAATGGAATTTGAAATATAGTATCCTGATCAAGGGAAGTCATAAGTCCTGCTCTATTCTGCCTTGGTCAGACCACATCTGGAATACTGGGTCCAGCTCTCGGCAGCAGAGTTTAAGAAGGATATTGACAAGCTGGAACGTGTGCAGAGATGTTTAGCCTGGCTAGGAGGAGATGGAGAGGAGATATGAAAGCCATCTTCAAATATCTAAAGGGCTGTCACATGGAGAATGGAGCGAGCTTGTTTTCTCCTGCTCTGGAGGGTAGGATCTGAACCAGTATATTCAAGGTAGAAAAAAAGAAAGAAAGAAATTCTGAATAAACATCAGGAAGAACTTTCTGATGATAAGAGCTGTTCAACAGTGGAACAGACACCCTCGGGAAGTCATGAACTCTCCTTCCTTGGAGGTTTTTATGCAGAGGTTGGATGACTATCTGACATGTATGATCTAGTTGAGATTCCTACACTGTAGAGGGTTAGACTAGATGACCCTTCCAACTTCGCAATTCTATGAGAACATAATACAGTATGTAAAAACCTAGATGTTATGTAGTTTCTGTCATAGCAGTAAGAAGAGTTTTAAATAAGATTGACTTACCCAGGCAAAGTTAACTCATTTTTGCAGCATCAAAATTGTTCTGCTGTACCATCAAACCTTTTCTCCAAGAGGGATATGTGTTTATTGAAACCCACATGTCTAGATTAGAAAATGCTCTTGCAATGAGGTGATCAACAGACCAAGAGGTTAGTTCTTATCTGAGCACAAGTTTGTCCACTTGCTTGGGAGTTCAATGAGACTTACTCCCAGGGTGTAGGACTGCAGCCTAAGTCACCTCACAGGGAAGACTCTGCCTCTCAATCTGCAATATTGGAATAGCACTACATGCGTACCTTGTGTGGATAGTGTAATGATTACTGGCAAAGGACAGTCACACATTGAAATGCATCATATAAATGCTTCTTACTATTATCTTAGTCATCATTGTCTAGTAATGGGGTTTTGTAGGAGTGGGTGAGTGGGAAGGAAGGAAGGACAGAGAAAATGTGTTATATCCAAGGCACAAGGACAGATAAAGCTGGTCTTTACCAATAATTTTGACATAAAGAGATTCAATCATTTCCCAGACAGTGGTTTAGAAAGCATCAGAGATTACCGCCTGTGAAAGGGAGATAGCAATTCACTGGCCGTCACCCTACCATTGAATTATATGTGAAACCAAACCCTCCTACAAAGCCTTCTAGTGCCACCCTGTGGTCAAGATGCACTGTTGCAACTTTGCTTAGAAACACAGGAAGCTACCTTATTGTATATACAGTACTGTATATAACCAAGTCATATCCCTTGATACAACCAACTCAGTATTGTCCACACTGCTTGACAGCAGCTCTCCAGGTTATCAGGAAGTGTGTATAGGCTAAGAATATGTAGAAAGCACATTTTGGAAGCCGCCCAGAGTGGCTGGGGAGACCCAGCCAGATGGGCGGGGTATAAATAATAAATTATTATTATTATTATTATAAGGTGAATCGGAAGTCCAAAATGTGTGTGGAGTTAGAAAATTGGTGTGTGTGTGTGTGTGTGTGTAGAGTTGTTATTGATGTACTGTTCTTTTTTTGTTTGTGTTGTTTTATGTAAACTGTTTTGCAATAATAAAAAAATTTAAAAAGAAGAAGACAGCAGCTCTCCAGGGTTTCAGGGAGGGGACATTCTCTGCCCTACCCGGAAATGTTGGGGATTGAACCTGGGACCTTCCTGCAATGCCAAACATGTGCTCTTTATCTTTTCAAGCTAAACCGAATGCCCTTTTCACAGAATCATAGAATTGTAGAGTTGGGAGGGACCACAAGGGTCATCTAGTCCAACCCCCTGTAATTCAGGAATCCTTTGCACAATGTGAGGCTCGAACCCACAACCCTGAGGTCAAAAGTCTCATGCTCTGCCGACTGAGCGATCCCATCTTAAAAATCATCAGAGACGTAATTAGAGCAGAGAAGTGAGAGAGGGTGGGGAAGCGTAATCCTTGCCACCTTCCATTCCCCCCTCAGAATCTCCCAAGTGGCTCCCCCCCCCCCCAGTTTGTAAAATTTCAAGTTGACATTGGCCCTCTCAAACATGAATTTTAAACTGTGGGGAAAGGGTTAAGCACTCTGCTGCCACTTTCCCCATTCTAAATTCCACACTGCTAAATCAGTTTTGACAAGCAAGTATTAAGTCACTGTTACAGATGTTAAGTGTGTTAGCTCCTAAGACCCCTGCAGCACATTGCATTTTAAAGGTATACGTACAAGTAAACTTTATGAATCAGTTAGTTATATTTTATAATATGCTTTGTAGCTAACGTGGGTCCCCCAAGCAGTTAAAACCCACTGCATGACTTTAATGTTAGTAATGCATGGATGTATATAGAAGTGATCGGGGGGATAGATATTTGCAGCTCATGGATCTTCCTTCAGGTTTTCTGCTTCTTGATTTCTTGTACTGTTCTCACTGTTGGCTGCTTGGCTAGTTTGTTTATTTTCTACTGCACCTTTTTAGCTAAAAGCCAGCATTTAACTCTTCATTAAGTGTACAGGTTTGTATACAACAGGCATGTCCAACAGGTACCATAGATCATGATCTACCGGTAGATCACTGGACGTCTGCGGTAGATTACTGGTAGATCATTGTCTTCCCCCAAAGAAGCTGAACAACTGTGGCTCTCCTAAAAAAAGCTCAACATTTTACCTCCTCCCTGAAAAAAACTCAACAACTTTGACTTGAACCCCCAAAAAGGGAGTAAATCACTTCCAGTTTTTTAACTCTGTGAGTAGATCTCAGTCTCTTGGGAGTTGGCCACCCATGGTATACAACAAAGTCATTAAGTTTATGTAAGGACTTCAGCTTGTGCAAAAGAACTTCTCTCTATCCTCTCCTTGTGCTCTCCTCGCAGATCTACCCAGCGGGTTGGCGGAACCCGCAGAACAGATTCATACAACCCACAATCAGTATCTGTGATGACTGCACAGCCCTGTGTTTTCAACACAATGATGTTTCACTGAGTCTCGCAGAAAATTGAGAAGCTGGTGTGGTTAGTAGATGGGGTGTTTGTGTGTGTGGAGAAGTCCTCATATGATTTATGTCACTTCTAGATGACCCACAAGAAAACAGGAATTGCCCCTGTTCTCTGAGGAACATGTGAACAATGGCAAATATGGATTTGCCAACACAGAATATATGAAATGACCCATTCTGGAGATACTGAATATTCTTCATTTTCAGTACTGCTGCAGGCATCATATAGCCCATGACATCCATGGAACCATTTCACACTAGCACAATGGATGTGCTAACTCAAGAGGAAATTATAATTTCCCAACGACTGTACATTGGGTACTCAGAAAATGCAGCTTTAATTTTCAGCACAGCAGAGCTTCTACAAGGGCAGTTATCTTGATTCTCCATAGCAACCAAGAAGCAACAACAACAGTGCATCTCCCTCTCAAAAACAAAATTGAGTATCAGGAGAAACCCCAAGAGCCTGAAGTATTTTGAGCTTAAATATGAACTCTGTCTCAGAGATTAATTTGCTTAATGAATCTGATGTGTGCATTTTAGTGTGTCTGTGTGCATGAGAGGGAGAGAAAGAAAGAAAGAAAGAAAGAAAGAAAGAAAGAAAGAAAGAAAGAAAGAAAGAAAAAGAAAGAAAGAAAGAAAGAAAGAAAGAAAGAAAGAAAGAAAGAAAGAAAGAAAGAAAGAGTCAGATCTTAGCAGGTCTCTACTAATTTAAAAAAACTCCTAAGATTAAGTAAACATGCACAGGATTGTTCTGTTTGAGAAAAATTGGGCTATAGTGATATCAAGATATTCAGCTGTGCTTTATTCAGAGTAGAAATATTGAAGTTAATGGCTTTCCAGCATGGGGAGTTTTATTTCTTTGGTTTTGTTGACTTTTATTATGTAACATAGCAGTAAAATGACATCGCCATTATTATTATTATTAAAAAAGAAAAGAAAATCTACCTCACTTAGTCACATTCATTAATTTCAATGGGTCTACTCTGAGTAAAACTTTGTTGAATAGCACCCGTAGTCTTCATTTGGCTAAGAAGGCTGAAGTGTTCAGCTGTCACTACTTTTTTTTTAACCTTTGGATTTAATGAAGATAATAGAAGATGAGACGTGTAAGAGCTCGCATTAAGTAGTTTAAGCTAATATGCACGTCAGGAGTGTCCTCCTACATGCCAGGTAATGAAAAAGAACGATAACTTGCAATACTTTCTGAATAGCATCTTTATGCTCAAAGCAGATCTCCACAGAGCTACTGTCCAGGGAACAACTGAGGCAACTGTTCTGCTGTTGTTCAGGCAGGTGGCCTGGCAGATCTGTCAGTGGAAGTCAGGTCTCTTAACTGAAGCAATGACAAATAAGGAAGTTCTGAAGCGATTAAGAAAGAAATTACTAAGATCTGCTGGAAGCTAGATCTTCTGCTTTCCAGATACCCAGCACACACTCCCCAAGGGGCCCTATCACAAGCCCACACACTTTCGTAATTAGGTCTGAAATATCTGAAGAGAGAGCTTAGGTGACATCTCTTATAGCCATACACTGAACTACAATCAGAGGGTTATCAGAGTGTGGTGCTGATAATGCCAGGGTTTCAGGTTTGATCCTTGTATGGGACAGCTGCATATTTCTGCATTGTAGGAGGTTGGACTAGATGATCCTCAGGGTCCCTTCCAACTCTACAGTTCTATGATTCCATGATATAAGAAGGGACTTTGTTAAGTTGGGGGCAAAACCCAGCTCCCAACCCTGACTCTGTTGCCCCAGTGGGACAAGGGTCTGGTTTGATCCCATAGCTCACCAATGCCACCCACTGCAGATTCTTTACTTTTTCTCCTAACAGTCAAATGTAAGACATTCACTTGAATCAAAGAAACTAAATACCAAGAGACACTTTAATAACATGGTAATATTGCCAGCCATCCTGTTATAGACCAGGCCTCTGACTTCTGTGCAGTTAACTGATGCAGTTAACTTTTCTGTGCAGTTAACTTTTCTTTTCAAAGTTGCTTAATCATCTGCTTTTTAACCCGATGATGGTAACTGCCCTTTTGAGATATTGAGGGGAATGCGGTATCTGTAACAATTTGGACTTTTATGTGTTGCCTTTTTACAGAAGTTACTTGTGTTCAAGGAAGCTCACAATATACAGAATGAAAAAGCAGTGACAATGGTACATGAAAAAAATAAACATTTGATTTGATTATTAAATTTCTATACTGCTTAATATATTAAAAATATCACTAAGCGGTATTCAAAAAAATGAATCCACAACAGACGACTTAAACAAAATACTACAAAATACAGTTACATATAAAAGTGCTACATTAATACGAAGTTAGTAATTACAAAACCACATAGTTACATATATGAGTGTTACATTAATACAAAGTTACATATATATGTAAGAACCCAGAGGCTGAGAGGAAGGGTGTGTTAGAAGAAGGAATATCTATCTATCTATCTATCTATCTATCTATCTATCTATCTATCTATCTGTATCATTTTCCTTCTAACACACCCTCCCTCTCAGCCTCTGGGTTCTTATCAAGGGTCCAAACAAACTCTCAGCTCACCCACAAAAGTATCACAACAAGAGTTCCTGGAAACAGTGGACATCACCCTAGTCTCTCACTCTAGACTTGCTTTTTGGGGCAGGCCCAAGGTGGATGGTACTTCCTCAGGCTGCACACAGCTGTGTCCCATTCAGCTGCACTCTCCACACAGAGTTCCCGGTGGAGCAGGTTTGTTGAGTTTCCCAGGGGGTCCAAAGGATGGGGAAAAGGCCACTCCAAGTTCTTTCGTCACCCTCTGTCCTCTCCTTCTCCTCCAGCTTCTCCAAACATCAAGTTTGGATTACATTAGCACTAGCATAACATTGCATATCAAGGCATACTACCAAATCTAGAAAACCTACCGACTTGCAAGTCTGCTTGGTCTGCTGATGGCCATTTTTCTTTAGGAAAGCAGTCTCAAATTGGGTGTCAGGGCCTTGCAAGGGTGCGCTCACTTAAGTCAGATCTGGTAAACAAAAGAGTTAACTTTAACATTTTCTCACCACCACGCCCCCAATTCCCTGTCATAATAACACTCCAGAGCATGCAGTCGTTACCTTCTAACATTGATAATTAGATGGTGGTGCCTCTGTACTTTGGTAGGATGGAATTGGCTTACTTTGGTGGAAGTCTAAATTGCTACCAGTTCTGGTGTTCATAATTACTATCACCATCATCATCACCATCCAGTCTCCACCACTTATTTGCTTTGTGACCGTGGTCAAGCTGCTTAGATTGTTTGTGCTTCAATTTTCCTTTTCCCCTTAATTTTCCATGATTCTCTGCCAGGTACTTCCAACCAATCTTTCTGTGTTAATTACCCCCTCTCCTCTTTATCCCCCTTCCTTTGTGTGCTGTGTTTTATTAGATTATAAACCTGTTTGTAGGGGCCAAGCCTTTCAAAATTTTAATATGGTGCCCAGTTTAGTGATCGGCGTGGTATAAGTAATAAATGATGATGATGATGAGCTCAAAGTGCCAATTAATGTTACCCAAGCGTAAGAGCTAGAACAAAAGCAACAGGACCATGTCTGTCCATTTGCCAGTATCAGAGGAAAGATAAACCAATTACCTTTTCTTTGGTACAGTACATTGAATTACATTTGGTCTCCTTTCCTTGGAAGATGTTCTGTAACTACACATCTGAAAGCCTTCAGTGCAGATTCAATTTACTGTAGACTTGCTTAATGATTGTGTTCTGTAAAAAGGAAATGATGAATACTCCTTAAGAGGTCCAACTCATTGAAGAGCATTGTTATGGAGCACCATGTTTCGAAGAAGGGATAAATGTTATCATCTTCATTTACACTTTCTTCCGCAAACAGCAGCCAGGGGAATAAGAGCTATAGATTGGGATTGCAACAGGGAGAGGAATGCTGTCCTGCTGCAATTGTGCTATTTTCCTCTTAGTGCTTTGCATGAGTTATTTTTGTCAGGAGCTCATCCGGGAGGAAAGAGTTCAGTGCCCCTCCCTATTACAACCCTCATAATGATGGGGGGGACCATCACGGGTGCTTTATTTGTGACAAGTTGTTTCAGATCTGTTGAACTCTATGAGAGAGGGGGGGAATTATGCCATCTAATTGTAAATGTAGACATAAAAAGATTACACTTTGAATAAAAGTTGGAATGGGTTGGAGAAATAGTCTCAGTAAAGAGTAGTTTGGGCCATGGAAAAATATTGTACTTTTTATTAATGTAACATTTAAAGGGAGTTTAAAAATAAATTAAAAATCCAGTTTTGCTAATATCTAATTCCTGTCAGCTGGAAACATGTTTATGTCCTACATAACAGCTGTTGTTGGAGGTCTCAAGCACCAGGTGTGGACATTTCATATTTCATATATATTGGACTTGTCTAATTATTATTTTTTAAATTGAGAAGAATATTTTTGAAGATGAAGAACATGACTTTTGAGGGGTCATGACTAGTCATCCCCTCAAAATGTACTCTGAGAAATTTCATTATGGAAGTTGATCTGGAATTGATAATCTTTGTTGACTTCTGCTAGAATATACATTGCTTTCATCATTATGGGCTGATAGGCTGGTATAAACAGTCTTGGACAATTGTACTTTTGGTTATTACAAACCAAGGGGCACCAACCAACACATAGTAAAGTAAAGTAAAGTAAAGTGTTTCTTTATATTTCATTGGAATGCAAGCTTTCACAGTAACATTCAGTCATATCATTTATTATCACTTTTGTGATGTTTTATTGTTTTTAAAAGCTGCTTTACAAATTCCCACACTGCTCCAGGCATTGAAGATGAGTACGTTACTCACCATTAGTACTATCCAGTAAGGATTATATTCAACTTAGTTATACTCGGTGCAGGCCCATTGAAATTCAATGGACTAAAGTTAGTCAGGTCTGTTGATTTCAGTGACTTGGTTGGATACGTTAAAAAGTAGTCTTATACGCAGGAAAATACTGTACATACAACTAAGAACTTGTGCCAGTCAAAGCAAATGGATATACACATCAATAGCAGCCATGATGTTTGTCACACTTTCTTGGGCTTTGCTCAGGTATTGCTTGAAGAGCTAAATCTCCCAAACTAGTTGGACCAAAGACCATGGCTGGCCAGAAAAATGAATGTGCATAGGACAGAAAACAAGAGCTCTGCAATTCCACCTCCATCTCTGGGCAGTTTTAGCTCCCAAAAAAGAATCCTGTCAACTATAATTTTATGCAGATGATGAGAATAATATTATAGCTCTCATTATCCCCTTTACAGCACTCTAGTTCTCAGGCTTCCCTGAGGCAAAGGTGCAACTATTAAGCCAGTTTTAGTGTACAGAAACACCCATTAAGAACAATTGTTTGGGTACAACTGCCTTGCATGGGACAAGGAGAAAGATGCCAGCCACCAGGTGGCCTTCTAGGCCTTCAGGAATAAATAAGTGAGAAGCAGCAAGCTGTGTGCTACGGAAGTGCTATGAAAAGCTCAAGAGAAGCATTATGTTTATTTGTGCTCACTCTTTTAACATCACAGCAAAAATGACAATTTTCTCAGAAGGAATAAGTCAGATGGTCAGCCTTGGAACCGAGACCTGGGATTTTGACATCTTGGTACTCACACAAGAAGGCTCTTGTTTGCCTTTGAATTTTATCAATGCTTATACATTAAAGCAAGGTTTTCCTAACCTCGGACAACATGTGTGTGTATGGATGTATGGATGTATGGATGCACATATTGCAGCCACTACTGAAAAAGCCAGCCCTGAACTCAACGGATTGCAACAACTATCACCTGGGTGCAAATACTTCCTTCTGGGGCAATAGAATCATAGAATCATAGAGTTGGAAGAGACCACAATATTGGAGAGGGTCATGAGTAAGACTGGTTATCTGGATCTGTGCCAGTCTGGTTTCAGGCCTAGATTTGGGACCAAATCAGCATTGGTCGCTCTAGTGGATGACCTTCGTGGTGAGAATGACAAGGGGAGTGCAGCCCTGTTCCTTCTTGACCTCTTAGTACCATTGACCATGGTAACCTTTTGGATGGGGGTGGGTGGTAGTGTGTTGTGGTGGCTCCGTTCCTTCCTGCACATTTGTGTCCATAGAGAATAGGATTGGAAGAGTGCTCTTGTTCACAATATGACTTTCCCCCCACCAACCAATATCTACTGGTGCTTTATTGATTCCCCCCCCCCCCCTGATTTCATTCTTCTTCTTCTTTGGCGATCACTCGTAGCCAAGTAAGATTGTCTTCCATAAACACGGTTTTAACAATGAGTCCGTAAGTGGCTGTGGAGGCCAATTCTGGACCCACACGTCCTTCCGCAGTGGGGACATTGGTTCCTGGGCGGGAGTTGATCACGGTGTGGATTTGCCAAGCATGCCTTCCTCTTAGCACGTTTCTCCCTTGTGTTCTGAGTTCGATTGTCTTCAAAGTCCATGACACCTTTGGTAAGGGCTGTTCTCCAACTGGAGACATCATATGTCTTTATCAGGTGACACAGTTCCTCTCTTTGCCACCCTACCAAATATTTCATGTGTGTCACTGAATTCAAGCTGAAGTTCAAGGTTAAAATGCTAACCCAGATTCAAAGATCCACCCACCTCATAGAACTCTCTCAACCTTTTCCGTAAAATTCTAATGTCCAGGGAAATGTTTACATAGCCATTAATGCGCTTTCAACAAGATTCTTTTTCTGGCATTTTATTACCCTTGTTACACAGGGCAGGCTTGGCAGAATGTGTAACTGCAGTGCAATTGTCTTTCACTAGATCAGGCCTGCTTAACTTGTGAGCCACAAAGCTGGTGGACCATAAGGGCCTCAGTTAAGCTTCCTGTTTTGCAGACTGGCTTGCACATACAAAAACTCTCTCTGTGTGTGTGCACGTGCATTGTTTCTTGAGTTTTTAGCCCTCTGTCATACAATCCATGTAAACCTACTTGGTAAACAGGTGTATAAATAGCAGTAGGGGCACAATGCCCCAGCAAATTGTTTTTAAGGTCAGACTCTCTCATCTGATCCATATTTAACATTATTTATCACCCAAAAGCCCAAGTCCTACCTCCCTGTCCATTTTGTTACCTGTTTTGTGTGTCCACAGAGATAGTTGTATTCTGTGTTATAAATCAAGCACTTTTAGGAGTTGTTTCTTTTTGTTTTGTTCATTCCCCCCTCCCAATATAGTCCGGCCCACCACATGGTCTGAGGGACGGTGGACCGGCCCATGGCTGAAAAAGGTTGCTGACCCCTGCACGGCCTTGGCCCAGTATACCTGAAGGAGCGTCTCCACCCCCATTGTTCAGCCCGGACACTGAGGTCCAGCGCCAAGGGCCTTCTGGCGGTTCCTTCACTGTGCGAAGTGAGTTTATAGGGAACCGCCCTGTGGAACACCCTCCCATCAGATGTCAAAGAAATAAACAACTATCTGACTTTTAGAATACATCTGAAGGTAGCCCTGTTTAGGGAAGTTTTTAATGTTTGAAGTTTTATTCTGTTTTTAATGTTTTGTTGAAAGCTGCACAGAGTGGCCAGATGGGCGGGGTAGAAATAAATTATTATTATTATTACCGTATTATTATTATTATTATTATTATTATTATTATTATTATTATTATTCCATGTTCAACAGGTGTCAGAATCTGCCAGAATCTGCTCACTGGCACCCCTTGTGGTGAACCACTCATTGGCCAAATTATAGGGAATGGAACAGGGGTCAGCAACCTTTTTCAGCCATGGGCACCGGTCCACTGTTCCTCAGACCATGTGGTGGGCCGGACTATATTTTTTGGGGGGGAGGGGGAATGAACGAATTCCTATGCCCCACAAATAGCCCAGAGATGCATTTTTAAATAAAAGCACACATTCTACTCATGTAAAAACACCAGGCAGGCCCCACAAATAACCCAGAGATGCATTTTAAATAAAAGGACACATTCTACTCATGTAAAAACATGCTGATTACCGGACCAACCGCAGGCCGGATTGAGAAGGCGATTGGGCCGCATCTGGCCCATGGGCCTTAGGTTGCCTACCCTTGGAATAGAAGAAAAAGGATGAGTTGCTTTCTTGGACTCTAGAATGACTGGAGCCTCCAACTAGCTGCATATTGGTTCTCCGTGACCCAACCTAAACTAGTTAAAAATGCCTCCAAGGTGAGACCTGCACAAGAGCCGGCACCTATGTGACTTCTCAGCGAGCCAGTTTCCTTGACTCATCGTTCAGCCTGCTGCTTCCCAGTGTCTCTTTTCCAGGGTGCTTCGGGTGGAGTTCTCAGTTTGCAGCCTGACTTGCAATAGGTCCACCCTCCTGTGCTAGGTTTGTTTGCCCCTGCTTCCAAAGTCCAGACAGCCATCGTGGGAGATCTACCCTGGTGTTCCATCCTAATCCTTGCCCCATTCCTAGTGAGCTTCCTAGGCAGTTGAAGATAGGACAGGCACACAGTGCAGTAAGGAACAACTTGGTAAACAGTTGTCTGTATTTTACCCTTTGCCTAACCCAGGGGTGGGGAAGCTCAGGCCCAGGGGGCAAATGCAGTCCTTGAACTCTTGATAATGCCTCATGCTTGCTTGGATGGAAGACAGAGCCGAATGTGTGTAGAAACTAGCCTGCCACTCCACCCACTTTTGTCTCTGGCCATGACATGTGGCCCTCAGGCTCAGAAGGGGTCCTCATCCCTGGTCTAATAACTCATCTTTTCAACTGGGGTAAATAAGTGCCCTGCCCACAGGTCAATGTCACTGTATTGGGTAGCTGGTGACAGGAGTTTGCTATAGACCTCAAGGGTAAATGTTACCTTAGCTCCAATTTTCATTCCAGGGATTTCAGCTCCATGCCTTCCAGATGCCAACTGGGAACACACACAGGGTAACATTTTATTTATGGTCTATATTTAGAACTATTGCCCTGTTTAAAGCTTTCAGTGGTAATTCCTCATTAAATCCCATTTAGTTACTGCTGGAGATCGCTTGCTGGTGTTGAGAACTCATGCAGAGGCCAAATTAATGATGACAACTTTTAATGGTTGTGTAACTTCTTCTACCCTACTCCTTTACTGAGAACAGAAACTGCCTTATACTGGGTCAGTCTGTTTGCCTATTTGTTTTTTTTTTGTTTGTTTTTTTAAATAATTTTTATTAATTTTACAATTTTATAAACATACAGTATAACATTTCAGTCAGGATTCATCCCTCCCCACCTCTCACCATGAGGAGTTATTTAATCTTACCCTCCCTCTCACAGAGGTAAACCCATTCATTATTTCCCCTGACCTCAAACAAATCATTATCTAGCTTCGGCCTACCCTCCCGGGTAGGCCATTCTTGGTAACATAATATAATCATAGTGGCTTCCCCCGCACCTCCCTAGTGGCTGCATTATACAATATATTTCTTCCATTCAGGTGCATAGATACAATAAACATATCTTAAACTTAATTTCAAAACATACTTCTAACTCATATAAAATATCATTTCTCCTTTCACATCATTTTTTAGTTTTCGCCTCAGCGTCTTCCTCCCAGATCATCTATAAGTTTCCTTCTGGCTCCCCTTAATCTTCAGGCTCCTAACTTCGAGAGGCCCTATCATAATCCAAACTCAAAGCCATGTCCGACAAAAATGTTCAAAAACCAAATATATAATCAATCCTAAGTGACTCACCTGCACCCTTCAACCCTGCCCTCGCCTTTCCCCAGTCCACAGCCAAGTGCTTGCTTGCACTTGGACTTCATCTTCTCTTTGGCTTCTCGGCTGCTCCAATTTCCAGTAGTCAAGTAAGATCTTTTTCTTCTTTACAATCCTCTGGTCTCGAAAAGAGTAGTCCTTTGTAGATTTCACTTGATTACTCCTCTTCTTCAATCCAGGTTTCTTGCGCCGGGAAAATATCTTCCTGTGGCGAGGCTTGCCCTTGGCCTTGGTGGGGATTTCTCCCCCTTCCTTCCTTTGTGCAGCTGGCATGACATCAGTGTTGAGTACAACTCCTCTCAGTCTTGCAGTCTCCATCTGGAACTCTAATCGCAGTTCCCAGATTTTTTCAAGGACTCTCTTCCAGCCTCCATTTTCAAGGTCATCCTCCATTTTCAAAGACATAGCTATGCAGTGTTCGTAACCGTACCAAGTCCAAATATAAAATCCAAATTTCCGCAATATAGTCCAACAGGTCCGATTCAAATCCTTTAGCTGTCAGAAGTGTTAGTTAGTTGCCCCTCCGATCAGGGGTGTCAGAAGGATCGAATCTCTGTTGCACTGTCAAACTCCGCAACATTGCAGCCGCTTCGGCAATAAAGTTCCTGATTTAGTGCCACAGTAGCAAGGGACGGACCTCCGTAAATTACATCCCTGTACTTTGCCAAATTAGTCCAAATTCTTCAGCACTTTAATAGTACTCACGTTTTATTCATCCAATCCTGTCATTTTCGGAGGAATCAGCGCGCTCAGGGGAGAAGGGCTCGCAGCTTCAACCCGATGGGCAATGGCGGTCCTGGAGCTCCGTCGCCCCGCGTCTCACACGGCAGCCTCTACTGTGGCCGCCGCGGGAGTTGGGGCGACGTCGTGAGCTGCAGCCGGACCTTAGGTCCCGGGATCAAAACTCCCGGGAGTTTCGGGGGCTGCGCCGCTGTTGCAAGCACCCCTTTAAGCCGATCGGGTCGGGGAATGTCAGCAGCGACATGTCCCCCGACCTTCCCCTCCGGCACGCCGACCGGAAGCCCCAGTCTGTTTGCCTATTTGGCCCAGTATTGTTTGCTGTGACTGGCAGCAGCTCCCCTGAGCCTCAGGCAGAGAGAGGTCTTCCCCATCACTTGCTCCCTGCTCCTTTTGACTGGAGACTCCTGGGATGACAGAGGGAAGGCTCCACCAATGAGCTGCCATCCCTCTCACAGTGTGAATCGGGGGTAGTCAAAACCCTTTTGTCAACATGAACTGTGCTGGAAAAAAGAGCAACTGGTGAATGTTGTTGTTCAGTCGTTCAGTCGTGTCCGACTCTTCGTGACCCCATGGACCAGAGCACGCCAGGCACGCCTATCCTTCACTGCCTCTCGCAGTTTGGCCAAACTCATGTTAGTAGCTTCGAGAACACTGTCCAACCATCTCATCTTCTGTCGTCCCCTTCTCCTTGTGCCCTCAATCCTTCCCAACATCAGGGTCTTTTCTAGGGAGTCTTCTCTTCTCATGAGGCGGCCAAAGTACTGGAGCCTCAACTTCAGGATCTGTCCTTCTAATGAGCACTCAGGGTTGATTTCTTTAAGAATGGATAGGTTTGATCTTCTTGCAGTCCATGGGACTCTCAAGAGTCTCCTCCAGCACCATAATTCAAAAGCATCAATTCTTCGGCGATCAGCCTTCTTTATGGTCCAGCTCTCACTTCCGTACATTACTACTGGGAAAACCATAGCTTTAACTATACGGACCTTTGTTGGCAAGGTGATGTCTTTGCTTTTTAAGATGCTGTCTAGGTTTGTCATTGCTTTTCTCCCAAGAAGCAGGCGTCTTCTAATTTCGTGACTGCTGTCACCATCTGCAGTGATCATGGAACCCAAGAAAGTGAAATCTCTCACTGCCTCCATTTCTTCCCCTTCTATTTGCCAGGAGGTGATGGGACCAGTGGCCATGATCTTAGTTTTTTTGATGTTGAGCTTCAGACCATATTTTGCGCTCTCCTCTTTCACCCTCATTAAAAGGTTCTTTAATTCCTCCTCACTTTCTGCCATCAAGGTTGTATCGTCAGCATATCTGAGGTTGTTGATATTTATTCCGGCAATCTTAATTCCGGTTTGGGATTCATCCAGTCCAGCCTTTTGCATGATGAATTCTGCATATATATACACATATTGGAATTGTGTGTTCTATGGCCTACTGAATTATAGTGTGAAGTTGTTTTTTTTAAAAAAAAGATACACATCTGGGTCAGAGACTAAGTAGAATATCCTCTGAGTACTAGTACTTGAAGGGGGGAGATTAGAGATTGGGCAGCCCTCCACCATCCCAGTGTTGATCAAATCTTGCCCCTGTAGTCTTCTCAAAATAACTACAGTACTGCTCATAATGAAGGAACTGTCACAAATAGTAAGAGGGTCAGAATCCCTTTGCTGCCCCACCACTCACCCCTTGTAATTATCAAGGGCATGTCTAAAGCAAGGCTAAGGGATGGTGGGTAATCTCAGACAAGGCTAAGTCCATGAATTATGTCTTCTGAACCCAGGTTTTTCCGAGCACTCCAGAATTCATCCTGTCCCTGGATTTGCAGAAGGGAAAGGGAAAGAGTCATTGCTTCTCCCTGAGGAAGTCTAAAGGTGGGAGTGCAGTGAGGTTGCCTCCCTCCCTTCACATTTCACAGCACTCTCCTCCCTCCAGCTGTTCACATCTTCAGTTTGTTTTAGCTTAGCCACACACCAGGGGGCATTGATGAGGCAGGGATGCCTTTACCCTATGCAGAAGTATTCATACCCTGGATAGAGACAAATTTCAGAGTACTTAAAGACTGCAATTGGTGTGAAGCTGGTTTGAGAAAAGGACACATCCAACAGTATTTTATAACGAAGTGCAGGAGACATGTGCTTTTGGGATAATGTTGTGTGAACACAGATTAAAAGCTCAGCACTGGAAATGCAGGGTAAAGGTAAAGGGACCCCTGACCATTAGGTCCAGTCGTATCCGACTCTGGGGTTGTGGCGCTCATCTCGCTTTATTGGCTGAGAGCCGGCGTACAGCTTCCGGGTCATGTGGCCAGCATGACAAAGCCGCTTCTGACGAACCAGAGCAGCGCACGGAAACGCCGTTTACCTTCCCGCTGGAGTGGTTCCTATTTATCTACTTGCACTCTGATGTGCTTTCGAACTGCTAGGTGGGCAGGAGCTGGGACCAAGCAACGGGAGCTCACCCCGTCGCAGGGATTCGAACCGCTGACCTTCTGATCAGCAAGCCCTAGGCTCTGTGGTTTAACCCACAGCGAATGCACATTAAATGGGAGTGTGAACACAGTGTAAGAGAAGGAAACCTCAGCAGGGGAAACTGGTTTCCCACACACATCTGGTTTGACACTGTGAGAACAGGATGCTGGACCAGATGGGTTAGCAGGTTCTTCTTAGGACAGTAGAATGAAGAGTAACATGCTTTCTATTGCTCTTGTGGGTTTCAACTAAACAGAAACAACAAAAGCCCTGCTTACAATAGAAATAGAAATATGCATTGAATCATTTCAGTTCCAGAGCAGGGAACAACAAAAGAATGGAATAAAAAAACATAAAGAGAAAAAAGATAATATGCAAAAAATCACAAAACAATAAAAACAGGTCCAATAAATAAGAAGTCAAAAGTTCCACCATAAAGCAAGCAGTGCTATACTGCAGTGAGAGCAATTATAACTTCTAGTTTAACCAAATACCTGGGTAAGGCGTGCAAACAAGTGAAACAACTAAGGGGCTGTAGCAGAAATTTTTACCCCATCTCTCATGGGTGTAGTGTACTCATCCCCCCCTTCTCTCACACAGAGAGGGCTCCACTCTGCATCAGTGCAACCCTACTCAATGGCTTCTGATGACCTTGACACCTTTCAGTCCCACTATTCAACCTATGCAGGCTTCCACCTTGAGTAACACAAACCATTGCTCACCTTGAGTAACACAAACTCTCCCACCCAAATTTCCCATAATAACAGAGCCACCCTGAACACACAAATGCATACCACCCTCATAGAAATAGCTCCCATAGGGCAACCCTGCAGCAGCACTTCTTAAATACTGATCTCTGGGCTGAAAGTCAGCCCATAAGCCACAGCTGGCATTTCTCTCCTCCTTTTCCCAAGACTCACAGGCTTCAAGGTCAGTAGAGTTGCTAGGGAGGGTTAATGCAGGTGCATTTGCTGACCTCTCCCATCTCTGGGCTCCTTGCCAGCTGAGATAAGCAATAGTCAGGGTCCTCAAGAAAACGTCTGAATCATATTTGCAAAGAAGATTGCTCTCAGTCGTTTCATCAAGGATGAGCACTTGTGAAAAGATTTGTCAAGGAGACGGAACAGGAATTAGCTATGCAACTGAACGGATTTAAATGGAAGAAAAAGACTTAAGAATCCTGAGTGTAAATAATCCTGATAGAATAAAATCCTAAAGAGGTTGACAAAAGCGTCAACCCATAGACTGCTAAGAATCTTTTATAGTTGATTAGGATGTCAAACCCCTAATCCTAAATAGAACAATTGCATCCGAAAGAATTGCTTTTAACTATTACATAATAAAGATGGATGGGCTTAAATTGTTACCAGTTAAGGCTGAAGGTATAAATGCAGAATAACTGCTTGAAATGGGTAAGGAACGTGTGCGTACAATGCATATAAAATATCAGAATCTTATTTTAATAATGATGATGATGTCGCCACAAATAACAGAACTGAGAGACTTCTCATTGCTATCAGGGATAACACAGAATCAAATCTGAAAATCTTCTTTGAGTTCCATGTGGCAGATAGCCTTTTCTTAAAGAATATCTTTATAATATTTAAATAAGTTAGAATGTATCAATGTGGGTAAGTCAAAGACCAGAATACAATTTAAATAATTTAATAGAAATAATGAACAAGTCCATAACTGGAGAATGTGTAACTAGAGATTAATCACTGAACAGACGAAAGAGATAGGCAATTTGTAAGGCTGTCCGTATGATAAAGATTAAAGAAATAAAATCCTTTTAAATGAAGGTAATTCAATCATAAATTTAAGTTTTATTATACAGTAATGTGAATAAAGATCTCATTTTTAAGAACATCCATCCACCATCAGAATGGACTGTGGTCAGAATGGATCTTCTCTCTGCACACCTTCAAAGTTTATTCTAGAGGGTTGTGGAACCTTTTGGAGCAGGGAGCTACAGGGGATACAAAAAGAAAATAATTTACTTCCTATTGCCTGGTGTACACAAAATTAGGGCTGGGCCAAAATAGCCCCAAGCCCTCACAAATTCACCACCCTGTTTACAGGTTTTGCACACCCACCCACACCCCTTTGTGATTTAAAGGGTGGGGTGGGAACAGTGGGAAAGCCTTACCCCACTTAATATGGCACTGATCATTCTGTCTGGAGGCACCATTTTATTTATTTTTATTTTTTACTCGCATGATGCCAGGGTGAGGGGCTAAATGAGGGAGATGTTTCTTCCCTGCCTGTGACTTGGCTTTGCAAGGCCACCACATTGCCAATGAAATTTAGCTGACTATAATGTCCGAAGCAAAACCAGACTAAGGTCGTGTCTCTTGCCTTTACTAGTGTTAATATGGTTCAAAAACAGAAGGTTTAAAAACAGCAGCAGTGGGGAACATGATCACTGCCCCACCACCACAACCATAAGGCAGACAACAAAAAGGTGGGGAGAATCTTTTGCAAAACCCTTTCCCCTTAATTGCAGTGCTGCAAATCAAATATACCCCCAGGAAAGTCACTGGAAATAAAGTCACTGGAAATATTGGAGGTTTGTGAATATGCTCCCCCATTCAAGTTACTTTACTGTTTTGTGTAAAGGGATCTTTTCCATCTGTTTGCATAATGGGGAGAGAGGAACGGGCCTCAGATGGAGCAAGTTCAGTATCTCCCACTTGCAGACTGGCAGCCAATTGGTAGCTGGTTCCCAGGGGGAGGGTCGAGGTCAGAATCCTGGAGATTTCCATTGATCATTTCCCAAAGCAGCAACTTTTGCAAGGCCTGGCTGGAATCCAGAGGGATGCAGGGAAGCCAGACAGGGCACACTGATAAGAGGAGAACACTGCAGATTGTTGCTTATCTATGTGCTGATCTCTCCCTTTCCTTTTAAAATAATCTACCCCTTCTCTTCACCAATCCACACCTAGCGCAGGTGGATTAAGTGACTTCCTCTGTCATCACATTTTGTAATAATTTAGCCTTGCCCTGCAAAAAAAATAAGATGCAATTGTGATGAAGCAAATGGCTGGCACAATCATTTGCTGTATCACATGTATTTCTGCTGTCCAGAGGCTTCTAACATATATGGTTCCTCCTCTGTCAATTTTGGTTTCTCTCGGTTTCTCATTGTCCCAATCTTGATGTTGAATAGTGGGTGGACATAGTAGACGACACAGTGATTTCCAAGCAGCTCTCTTTATTCTCAGGCTAATACATAACACTTTAGTTCTCCAAATTTCTGCATCAGTCTGTATTGTTTTTTTAAAGTCCTCATGAAAATCCACCAGCATTTTAATAATAATAATCTACTATACATGTATTGTCTTTGTCCATGGGGTTTTTCTTGGCAGGGATACTGGAGTGGCTTGCCAGTTCCTTCTCCAGGTGGATCACATTTGGTCCAAACTCTCCACTACGACCTGTCCATCTTGACCTGTCCATAGCTTCCCTGAGTAATTCAAGCCCCTTCGCCACGACAAGGCAGTGATCCATGAAGGGATCAAACCTATCCATTCTTAAAGAAATCAGCCCTGAGTGCTCACTAGAAGGACAGATTCTGAAGTTGAGGCTCCAGTACTTTGGCCACCTCATGAGAAGAGAAGACTCCCTAGAAAAGACCCTGATGTTGGGAAAGATTGAGGGCACAAGGAGAAGGGGACGACAGAAGATGAGATGGTTGGACAGTGTTCTCGAAGCTACTAACATGAGTTTGGCCAAACTGCGAGAGGCAGTGAAGGATAGGCGTGCCTGGCGTGCTCTGGTCCATGGGGTCACGAAGAGTCGGACACGACTGAACGACTGAACAACAACAAATACATGTATTTGCAAGCAATTTCCCCCGACAGAATGCCCTCCGTAACATTTTGGGCAATGGATGAGATGTAAGATGAGAGCTGCCACCATGGACCATGAAGATAGAACAGTGGAGTCAGGAGTAATGTTTAGAAAGCTTAGAAAGCACCACCCAATCCACCTGTCCAGTTTGGAAGCGATTGTTCCTCTAGTCTGTTGGATCTACAGACATTGCAATGATTGTTACAAACAAGTAAATGAACCTATGAACTGCATGCCAAAGAGGCACAAACTCTTCCTCTTTTTAAAGAAAAAGATGGGGGGAAGGAGAGATGACGCCTCCTCTATTGAAATGTTTTTATGTCCACACCTGTCAAATCTGAAATGATGCCTATATAAGTAAGTTGGAGGCAGAGAGTTCATGCTAAGGGATTACGTAACATTATTTTGCTGTATGGCCAAGGTTGCATGGTATTTAAACTGATGTTTAAGAGAGGCATATGAGTCAAAGACGAGAAGTTTATTGAGCATTCAATCCTGTTTGCACAAAGTGTCTGGAGAAGATATACAATGTACACCATTTATAGAGCATTCGTTTTGATTTGTTTGCAAGGTAATTTGATGTCAAATAAAGCAATTGTTATCCCACACTTTCCAGGGTTCTTTTCTGTCGCTGTCCTTAATGCAAGAAGTTAAATTCTTTTTGGGGTGGGGAGTGGGTTTGTTTCACAAAAACAGGGACGTGGATGGTGCTGTGGTCTAAACCACCGAGCCTCTTGAGCTTGCTGATCGTAAGGTTGCAGTTCGAATCCGCACGGTGGGGTGAGCTCCCGTTGCTCTGTCCCAGCACCTGCCAACCTAGCAGTTTGAAAGCATGCCTGTATGAATAGGTACCGCTGTGACGGGAAGGTAAATGGCGTTTCCGTGCACTCCGGCTTCCGTCACGGTGTTCCGTTGTGCCAGAAGTGGTTTAGTCATGCTGGCCATATGACACGGAAAGCTGTCTGTGGACAAACACCGGCTCGCTTGGCCTGAAAGTGGAGATGAATGCTGCACCCCATAGTCAAATTCAGCTGGACTTAACCATCCGGAGGTCCTTTACCTTTACCTTTACTTACCTGTTTCACAAAAGCACCAAATCTCCCTTAATTGAACATATTGCCAGTACATGATTGAATCCCATCCATAAAATAGTATTAGTTTGGAAGCAGCCTTAAATTCAATATTCTACCTAGAGATCTTTGAAAACCTTCTGAGAATATTCAAGGGAAACTTCACTTACCTGTTAGCCACCTGTGAATTTTCTCTCACCCACTGTTTTGTATTATTACAATGATTTTCTTAAAAAAAGAAAAACACAAATGGAAAAAGATCCTTCCTATACTTGCAAACATCCCTCCCAAGTGGAAACACAAATAATTAGGGGTGGGTGGTCACCCTCTGGCTTGCCATGGAAGTGCTTTTGGGCTTTTCTAGTGTTCCAATGAACGCTCAGAAAAGCTTTAGCGGTTTTTAAAGCCATCCAAACAACAAGCAGATCTGTAACAAGAGCCAAAGATGTCAGGATCATCAGACGCACAAAGGCAAAAGGAAGGGACCGCAACATAGCTTTAAAGCAAACAACGATAGCTTCCCTATACGCTTGTCTTTTGTGGAGGTAGGTGGGCTTTCTTTGTAATGTCACTTGCCCCTAGTTTCTTGTTTTGCTTTTGCTGCAAGGCTCTCATTCCATTTAGATGCATATTTTGAAACACAGCCGATATATCCCCCGCCCCCTGTCTTGTAGAATACGTACAGACAGACCCCCTAGGAAATCTTATCAAAACTCCCTTAACTTTCCTTGAAATAATTCACTTAAGAAGGGCCCTCCAGCTTTACTTGAGCTTTCTAAACTTTGACATTTTGGTGGCAATTCTAATTCTAACAAAAAATGCCCATGCTGTAATCAACAAAACAAGTGTATATATCCAGGCAGGGTTTTGTGCTTTGATAGAGACAGGTGCCATCAGTGCTATCTTGTATCTGAATTAACACAATAACGAGCTTTGGCATCCAAGACACAAGCTAAGGAAATAAGCTGTATGATATGTGGTAATGGAATTTCCCTTGTAATTGCTGTGGAGCATGTTGACAGTGTGAAATGGAGGCAGAAAAAAAGATGACCTGTCAAAACAAGCTGGAAATAAACGAATTGCTACAGGAATGTTATTAGTCCCTAAATGGTGCACATGCTAACAAAGCAGGAATGGTATAGCCTGCACCAGCAGCCCCTAATATGTATGTATTTTTGTATGTGTGTGTATATGTGCGTGCACACACACACATCATCTCCCAGATTGGAATGGTGACCTATTGCAGGGGTAGGCAACCTAAGGCCCTTGGGCCGGATGCGGCCCAATCACCTTCTCAATCCGGCCCCTGGACAGTCCGGGAATCAGCATGTTTTTACATAAGTAGAATGTGTGCTTTTATTTAAAATGCACCTCTGGGTTATTTGTGGGGCATAGGAATTCGCTCATTCCCCCCCCCCCCCAAAATATAGTCTGGTCCACCACATGGTCTGAGGGATGGTGGACCAGCCCACGGCTGAAAAAGGTTGCTGACCCCTGACCTATTGCAATTGGCCCCCAAAGAAAAATCCGACAGTGTCGGTAATTTCTCACAGTGCTCAAACATTTTCTCATCAGAAAGCTGACAGCGAGCATTGGCTGGGAAAGTGGACTTGGAAAGTAAAAGAGATGGGTTTCGCTCTTCGCTCTGACGCTCTGTGTGACCTTGGGTAAGTCACTGACCGACTCTTGGCCTTGCCTTCTCTTACCTCACTGTGTGTATTCAGACTTTTGAGTTCCTAGGGTGGGGAAACTATTTCATGTTGGTGCAGTGATCAGAACCACAGAAGCTCTGAGTTTGCTAGGATTCTTTGAAAGAAGATTAATCCCTGATGGGCATGGATTGAGATTTCCCTGGTGCACAAAATCCATTTGTTCCTCCATATAGTAGTTCCACTGAAACTTGTACTATTTTCATCTATCTTGTCCCAGTGTGGCAGGAATCGCGAGGAAGGGCCCCTCCGTATCTTGTTACTAGCAATGGCCCAGTACTAGCACTTCCAAAAGCTATCCTTCTAGCAGTTGCTCTGGTCTGCCATTTGGCACCTACATGTTGCTGGCTCATTGGGATGGAGCGTCGTCACAGGACTCAGCTACATTAGTAATTCAAAAATGTTTTAAATGTGTTATAATACTGTGACACCAGATGGCGCTGTGGAGTGCTGTCTTTCAGCATCGTGATTTCCCATTATGAGGTTTACAACATGTTTTCCCTGAAACGTGTTTTTTTTTATGTGTCTAGATCCAGCCCCTGTGTGGAAACAATACACATGGAGGGATTCTTATTCTTCTTTATTAAATTTATATACCACTCTTCATCTGACGATCACAGGGCAGTTTGCATTGCTGCAGAGCTGTCCCATTCATTCATGATTCACTCATTCATATGTATACACATACGTATATTACTCTTCTGTTGGGAGAACAACCTGCTCTCCTTAATAATTGTTAGTACGCATTGTGGTCAAGGCAATGTTGCTTTGCCATGGAAGCTTATGGAAGGTTCCTGGTCTAGCACCATGCTTGCTGTACAGTTGTGATCTTACTGTGCAGTTGTGATGTCACTACACATTTCATGCTCCTCAGCCCAATGAGTCTTGGGTAGCATGTAATGCAGCTTAAAAGCTGGTCACATGAGAAGGAAGAATGCTAAAATGTGTGGTCATGTTCCATGTAGCAAATTAGGTATGCAGTGATATAGGAACAAAACCAGGAAATGAAGCATATTGTCAAAAGTAAGCATCTTTTGATACCCGCTTACCTGGCTGCAGTTTGAGATGTTGTCTTATTGGCACCAGGCAAAGACTTTTCTCCCAGTCCTTTTTTTGGGGGGGGGTAATCTTTTAACATTTCAAAAGATTTCATTTAACTTGGTCCCTATTTATATTGCATGGTGATTTGTTTTTGCTTGTACAGGTGCAGTTTGTAGTTTTGATAATTGTACCAGATTGTTTTTAATATAGTCTTGCTCGTTTCATTCATGAGCAGTTTGCATTGGTTGTGCTTTGCGTTTTAATCTGTTTTTATTGTGCATCAGGCTTCTGTATGAGGCAACAGATGAACAGAATAATATCATTCAACCACTTCTAGAAGGAAAAAAGTAAATCTAACCATGGCACATTTTCAAATTTGGGTTATTTAAAGATCTCCAAATTAAATTGATCCATTATATAACATTTTGGCTAAGCACTGATTTTAAAATTTGGCTTTAAACGGGAGCTGCCCTAGTAGCAATGGGATAGGCTCTGCACCAATCAAATGATAATGAATTGGAGTCATGGTTTTCTTCAGTGGTAAATACATGTGGTGATATCTTCCATGTGGAGCTTCTTCGGGATGTAGGTCTAGGACTTTATAGCTCAGTGATTTCTTGTGTGACTGATATCACAAACACACATAACACCTGTTGAATTAAACATGAAAACAGGAAAAAATGTCCTGGTCCAGATTTCAGTATATCTGATAGAATTTTCAGAGCGGGATTTTGTACATTATTCAACCCAATTCCCACCTTTTTGCAAGTAACAGATTCAAGTTAGAGCAGTTGGCTGTGATGTATCCTTGTGGATGCTGGGTTCCCTGTGCTTCTCTCTGGACTTCCCTGAGGATTCTCAGGGGGAAACTATGACACCCTCCCCTAAACTGTCCTACTCGTACAGAACTAGCCCAAATTACATGGAAAATTACTACCTAGTTAATCCGCTTGGGACAGGTTCCAGCACATACATCATCTGCTTCTCCACCAAATTGATCTACTGGTACTTAGGCTTCTGTCACAGTGTGACTATTAGCTAAATATTAACCAGCTATGTCTGCAGAAACATGGACCCAGAGGTCAGAGGATGACATCTCAGCAAGGTTCCTGGATGTAAGCCTGGTTTGTTTGATATGATGCCAGTGTGCAGAGCTCTTCTGTAGGAAGTTAGAGATGGTGCTGGTCCTTCATTTTTGGTCCAGTGACTCAGCAGGAGGGTGTTGTCTCAATGATGAGTTGAGAGAATCACATTCTGACCCACCACTCAAAAGCTAACAGACACTCACATTGTCTAGATACACTTTTCTCTCCCACTGGTCTAGCAAAAGGGGATACAGAGGAAGATGATAGATAGATAGATAGATAGATAGATAGATAGATAGATAGATAGATAGATACAGTTAAAGGTAGATAGCCGTGTTGGTCTGTCATAGTCAAAACAAAATAAAATAAAAAAAATTCCTTCCAGTAGCACCTTAGAGACCAACTAAGTTTGTTCTTGGTATGAGCTTTCGTGTGCATGCACACTTCTTCAGATACACTGAAACAGAAGTCACCAGACCCTGATATATAGTGAGAGGGTGGGGAGGGGTATTACTCAGAGGGGTGGTGGAAATGGGTGAAAGGTTGATAGCTGTGGTAAACCTGTTGACGACTGTTAACGGCTGCAATTAGTCTTACAGGAAAAAGCAAGGGGTGAGAAGGTTAAAAAAGCTTTGTCATGTATAATGAGATAAGAATCCAATGTCTTTGTTCAGACCAGGTCTCTCCATGGTTTTAAGCTTGGTAATGAGTTGCAATTCAGCAACTTCTCTTTCCAGTCTATTTCTGAAATTCCTTTGCAATAAGACAGCTACTTTGAGATCTTGTATAGAGTGTCCTGGGAGATTGAAGTGCTCTCCTACTGGTTTCTCTGTCTTGTGATTCCTGATGTCAGATTTATGTCCATTTATCCTTTGGCGTAGGGTTTGGCCTGTTTGTCCAATATAGAGAGCTGAAGGGCACTGTTGGCATTTGATGGCATACACAATGTTAGATGATGAGCAATTAAATAGTCCTGAGATGGTATGTTTGATGTTGTTGGGGCCAGTAATGGTGTTGTCCGGGTGTATGTGGCAGCAAAGTTGGCATCTGGGTTTATTGCAGGCTCTGGTGCCAGTGTCTGTGTTTAGTCTGGTTGTAGTATTGTTGTGGGTGAGGAGTTGTTTAAGATTGGGTGGCTGTCTGTAGGCGATGAAAGGTCTTCCTCCCAGAGCTTGAGAAAGAGAACTGTCATGGTCTAGGAGAGGTTGTAAATCTCTGATGATCCGTTGTACTGTTTTAACTTGGGAGCTGTATGTGATTACTAGTGGTGTTCTGCTGTTTTCTTTTTTGGGTCTGTCTTGCAGCAAGTTCTCTCTGGGTATCAGTCTGGCTCTGTTGATCTGTTGTTTAACTTCATCCGGTGGGTATTTTAGTTCTAAAAAGGTTTGCTGTAGATCTCTTAGGTGAGAGTCTCTGTCTGTAGAGTTGGAACAGATGCGGCTGTAACGTAGGGCCTGGCTATATACAATGGATTGTTTGGTATGTTTGGGATGGTAGCTAGAAGCATGTAGATATGTCTGTCGGTCAGTAGGTTTACGGTATAAGGTGGTGTCCTTATAAAATGGCGGACTTTGCTACCAAACTCTGCCATTTTGTCCTTACACACAACAACTTCAAATTTGGTGATGACCTGTTCCTCCAGATCAGTGGCACAGCAATGGGCACCCGCATAGCCCCACAGTATGCCAACATCTTCATGGCAGATTTAGAACAACGCTTCCTAAACTCCTATCCGTTAACAGTCGTCAACAGGTTTACCACAGCTATCAACCTTTCACCCATTTCCACCACCCCTCTGAGTAATACCCCTCCCCACCCTCTCACTATATATCAGGGTCTGGTGACTTCTGTTTCAGTGTATCTGAAGAAGTGTGCATGCACACGAAAGCTCATACCAAGAACAAACTTAGTTGGTCTCTAAGGTGCTACTGGAAGGAATTTTTTTTATTTTATTTTGTTTTAGATAGATAGATAGATAGATGATAGGTAGATAGATAGATGGATAGACGATAGATAGATAGATAGATATAGATAGATAGATAGATAGATAGATAGATGGATAGATGATAGATGGATAGATGATAGCTAGCTAGCTAGCTAGCTAGCTAGCTAGATAGATAGATAGATAGATACTGTATATTCCTGTGTATAAGACTACTTTTTAACCCAGGAAAATCTTCTCAAGTCAGGGGTCGTCTTATACGCTGGGTCGTATTTCTTATACGGCGAGTATATCCCAAACTCTATATTTTACCTGGAAAAGTTGGATGTCGTCTTATACGCCCAGTCATCTTATACGCCGGAATATACGGTAGGTAGATAGATGATAGATAGATAGATAGATAGATAGATGATAGATAGATAGATGATAGAGTTAGATAGATTAAAAATGGATCCTTCTTAATGGGGAAATGATTGCTGCTTAAAACTTTCTCATATGGCTGCTCTGACTATCTGGAGAGCTGCTCATTTTTAGACTCAAGTCATGTGTTGAGCCAATATTGGACAATTAGTACTGCTTGCATTGCCACACTTCTGCAGTCACAGGAAGGGATGTGTTAGCTGATCATATTGTCATTTCTCCCCTCACAACTTGTTGTCATGACCTTACAGTGTGTGGCTAATGAGGTTGAGGCTACTTTCTTAGGAGGCGAATCACCAGTACCTTGTTGAAGGCCCTCCTAGCTAGAGGACACAAGTCTGCCACCATTATCTCGCTCAGAGCTTGAGTTCCCTGCCATACCTCTGTCTCCCCAGCCTCACAGAAAGCCACAGACATCAAAATAAGATCAAGGAACCATCAAGTCAGGAAGTGTGTTGGGACCAGTGAGGAACAGGCCAATCAGGAGAGAGCAGTGAGCCATTTCCTAGAAAGCCTTGTTTCATGTGTTCATCTTCATAGTTGCTGCTGTTCTCTGCTATACCCTTTTTCTTTCCCTCTGAAACGTTGTCAAGAAATCATAACAGATGGAAGCGGATTTGATGTTTCCCCCTCCTTAATCCTGCTCAGCTGTCCTTTCCAATTTCTTGCAAAGTGCAGGTGCCAGCCACCAGCCACGTTCTGCTTCCAATTACAATCCTTGCTCTTTCTCTTATTTACTTCTGGAATCAAGTAACTTAATGATTATTAACATATTGCATAAAATTCCACCATGCTGCACAAAAATCCAAAGGTTGTGTCTCGGCTTCAATTAATTTTAAGCTAAATGTATTTCCCCCCCTGAAATTGCAATGTTCCACATGTTTTTTATCCCATAATTGTACAATTAAGTTACCCAAGTCTTTACATTGTTGGACAATAGGCCACCTTGCTGCAGTCTATAAGAAGATGAGCTCTTTAGACGTTAATTTTTTTATTTGTACATTGGAACATTGTTAAAATAAAAAGTTCTGGAGTGAATTCACTGTTGTTCTGTATTATTGCTAATTCTGGCTCTTTCTACTAAGCTTTATGTTATGGGATCTCTTTGTTTTAACATCCAGAAAGGCAGGAGTGCCTTTGTAGATCTTTGAATTCATGGTCTCTTTTCTTTTCTTTATAAGGGGAGCCTCCCCCTCCCATTGCAATTTCCTACCCTGGCCTCTCTGGGCTTATATAACTACCTCACTCAGTATTGTAAGAGATCATTAATGGCTACCTTTTAAGTACCCATCCAGTCGGCACTGTGCCAGGGAGGCAGAGCAAACTGGTCAATTTTATTATTGTTCCTCATCATGTGATAGATTATCTGAGGCAACATGTGATAGAGCTTGGTCCCCTAGAGGGAACAGGAGTGCAAAGCTGACATGGTGAGGAGCATTTTAGTAGGTTAAGGTTCTTCCAATACAACCCTCCCCTCAAACTCACACATAGCACCCCATAAGCACATACAGTGGGACCTCGACTTATGATGATAATGCGTTCCGACGCAATTTTCGTAAGTCGAAAACATTCGTAAGTTGAATCCCCATAGGAATGCATTGAGCGAAAAAAATCGTAATTCGAAAATTCGTAAGTCAAAATTCGTAAGTCAAAAAAATCCTATTAAAAGCGGCCGCGACTTCCATTCGTAAGTCGAAAAATTCGGTTGCGGTGGCCATTTTGTTTCTCCCGGAAGTCATTCGTAAGTCGAAAAACACGCAAGTCGAATCGCTCGTAAGTCGAGGTCCCACTGTACAGGAAGTTGTGTAATACTGAATCAGACCATTAGTCTATCCAATTCCATATTATCTATGGTGACTGGCAGTGGTCCTCTTAACAACCCATCACCCAGGCTGGCCTGGCTATTCCAGCAATTGAATCCATGCTGGATCCAGGAGTTTAGAATTGGGCCCAGGCATTCAGCCTAACACCCCCCCCCCAAAAAAAAAACCCTCATAAAATATTTTTAGTCTTTCTCTTCCCTAGGCAATTCTGACTTGTTGTGGGAAAACATGATCTGCTGCCTCCCAGGGGCGCTTGGTGTCATGTTGTCATCTCTGTCAAAAGCATCCAAAATAAATGGCCTAGATAAATGCAGGGAAATTATTAATTAAGAGCTTTTATCTGGATATAGATGGGAGTTGCACCAGATATTCTTGAGTTTTGATCTTCAGATCAAAGAGGGTGATTTTGGTGGAGCAGAAATATTTTGTGGTGTGTGGGGAAAACCCACTCTGTATTTATTTTTACCATTTAAAATCCTGTTTGGCACCATTGGCTGTTCCTACATTGGCACCATTTCCACTCTGGTTGCTTCTTCCTTGATTAGCTACTCAGATAATTCTAGTCAGTAAGGGATCATGCAGTGATTCGTATGATGCCACCGGCGAAATGTTTAAGAGACAGTGATGGCTAACCTTGACACTCCAGATGTTTTGGAACTACAACTCCCATCATCCCTAGCTAACAGGATCAGTGGTCAGGGATGATGGGAGTTGTAGTCACAAAACATCTGGAGTGTCAAGGTTAGCCATCACTGGAATAGGATGTCCCTATTTTAATTGGAGAAATGTTGGAGAGTATTCCATATTACCAATCAGGGTTTCTCAAAAATAAGTCATACCAGACTTTTTGATGGAGCTACAAACTTGGTGGATCAGGGGGATGCTGTGAATATAGTGTATCTTGATTTCAGTAAGGCTTTTGCCAAAGTCTCCCATGATATTCTCCTTAGCTCTCAGGTGGAGCAAGTTGCAATAGGGTTTTCTGTGGATTGCTGTTATTTCCAATTTAGAGCTAAAGGCAGGGTTTTCCCTGGGAAAGGAGCAGTGCAAAGCCCCTAGAACAGTGTTTCCCAACCAGTGTGCCTCCAGATGTTTTGGGACTACAATTCCCATCATCCCTGACCACTGGTATTGCTAGCGAGGGATGATGGGAGTTGTAGTCCCAAAACATCTGGAGGCACACTGGTTGAGAAACACTGCCCTAGAAAGTGTGGGTCAAGCAGAAGACTCAGACCCATGCTTTCTAGGCACGGGACAAGCAGACATATGGATAAGCCTCAAGTTGGGGTCAACCAAAATTACCTTTCTGCAACTGCTGCACTCCACTGATGGCCTTTCACTTATCTTACCAGAATAGGGAAAAGCTGAAGAGTTTGAATTGAGAAATGAGAGGAAACTGGAATGTATCTGGGTGCTACTGTTGATCCATATTTTCCTCTGGCTCTAACACTGTTGTTTTGACCTGTCAGTGTACATCCTTGAACCATTTCCCTGCAGAACAGTAAGCTTGGATATTTTGTCAAAGGTTTTAGAAGGGTCTTTCTAGATACTTTATAGTGCAATAATTGCACAGTTGTATATCCCGAGAGAGAGAGAGAGAGAGAGAGAGAGAGAGAGAGAGAGAGAACGAGAACATCTATAGATGTGTGTACAGAATCAGAATGTTATGAACTCATTGTTTGAACTCATTAACCTAATGAGTTTCTGTTGTTCCAGTATGGGGCAAATAAATGCCAAGGTAATCTCTACAATTTCTAACAGGTTTTATCCAGGATGTAAGGTTACCTTTCTCCTTGTTAGCCATGCATGTGACGTACCGTATCTGTGGGGAGGCTTGGTGATGTACTGCTCAGATAAAGTGAAACCCTTTCAGGCTGGTTTGTAGCATTTTGCCTCCGGCTTCTGTGAAGCTAATTGATTGAGAACTTCCAGGAATGAATGAGGGAAAAACACACTGTGTGTTCCCTGTACAAGGATCATTCCTTATTTTATGCACCATTACCATTGCAAACTGTGTTATGAACTACAAAATATGGTTATTATTATACACACAACCTCATCGCATGGCATTTGGTCACATTTTCAACATTGCTAATTGTGCTCAAGAGCAAATCCAATCTATGCCTAGCTTGTGCACCAGTAACAATAGCTCCTCTTTCTACAAGGCAAGTGGGCAAACCTCTCTACTACTAGTCCTTATTTCTTCAGATTATGACATCTTATCGTGCCCCACTGCCATCTTTTGGTATATGTGGCATACTTCATCATGCATGACCAAAGTAACTACTAGTAAATGCTTGAAGAAACATATCACTTGTAACACAGCTTATGGAACTGTTTTTCTAAACAATATAATAAAAAACAAATATTATATGGTCATGGAGCCGGTAAGAATTGCTTTTCTGTGGAATAATACTGGAAATGAGCTTCAAACATGCACTTGTATGTATTGTTGGAAGCATCATACCCTGTTTCCCCTATTTTAAGATGTAGTCATAAAATAAGCCATAGCAGGATTTTTTCGCATTTGCGAAATATAAGCCGTACCCTGAAAATAAGCTATAGTGATAGGCACAGTTCTGGAGGGCACCAAGGAAAACGCGGGGTTGGGCTTACGTAATAAAAATAAGACATCCCTCAAAATAAGCCATAGTGCGTTTTCTTGAGGGGGGGAAAATATAAGACGGTGTCTTAAAATAGGGGAAACACGGTATATAACAAGACTTGCCGATTTTGATGTGATATGCCCATCTCAAGCCACCTAACTATGTTTGTGAGTACATTCAAGGACTAAGTTTTAGTCACGTAATTATTTTATGTCTGTCTAACACTGTATCAACACACTGTATAACACACTGGTTCTGCTGTTATCCAAAATGGTTGGGTGGATAATGGGCATATTTAAGCATACACTTTTGAATCAACAGCTGTAGCTCTACCAATCCCAGCATACAGGAGATACAATCCTACTTTGTGCTAGCTTCTAATGTTCAGTGACACAAATGGACAACTGTGACCCACCAGATGTTGCTGAACTCCAATTCCCATCATCCCTAACCATGCTGGCTGGTACTGATGGGGGTTGGAGTTCAACAACATCTGGATCCAGTTTCTCTACCCTTGTTCTTAGAGCATACAAGTTTTAAAATGAATGGTCAAGGACATTTCAGTGTCTACAGCAAATTCTGAAATGTAGACGTAGCCTTCACAGCAATGGAACCCTTTCTGATGTCCTCTCATGACCTACCCAAAATAGAACAGGTAACATTATTCATGATACAGGATTCTCCCCACCTTCTGTTCCTTGCTTTGAAGAGAGGTGACAATACAGACATCTGAAAGACTGTGGTTGGCATCTGGGTGATGGAACTAATCAAGTGGTTTACTCTTTGGAGATACGGTTTGAAACACGGCATGACAGTGACACATCAATTACATTCACTTTCTCTCGGGAAAGGAGAGAATGAAATCATTATCTTTCTGCTCATTTGACAACTAAAGTGATTTCCAATAACGCTCAGCAGAAAACACTTGTCTAATGCTGCACACCTGAGTCTCAGTCAGTCAGTCATGCTGCACAGGAAAAGATCATGTTATTCAGAAATGGGGAGAGAAAGATCTTTATAGACTTAAATGATTTATTTGAAAGTGGTTCACCTATATCAGCTGAACAAATAATGAGGAAAGTTGGAATGCAAAGTGTAGCTAAATTGGCTTTCTGTTCATCAAATAGTGTATTTTATATCAAATTCTGAATTTAAAGCACATGCTGCAAGACCTATAATATCATTTGAAAAACTGATTTTTCATACAAATGAAAATATACTCTAACAAATAATTAATGAGTTAACAATTGGCGGATGTAATTCCATAAAACAGTGAAAGGAAACTGATCTAGGGATAGAAATTGAGGAAGTAATCGGAACAATTTGTGTGATAAAACAACTACCAAAATCTGTATCAACTCTTATATAAAAAATTATTACACCGATGGCATTTGACACCATTACGGTGTAGCTATTTTAATAAAACAATCCCAACTTTGTGCTGGAGAGACTGCAATAGTATAGGTACAACACATCACATGTGGTGGACGTCAGCTACTTCACACAGCTTAATGGAATCAGTTAGGTTTTGTAGCCTATTCCTATGCTTCATGAATCTGCCTAATTATGGTACTTAATACTCTCCTATTGGGGCTCTCTGTGTGCTAGCCCCATATTTTAAAAATAGGCACCAGCCATTTTTTAAACTATGCTGTCAACCCACACACATGGGTCTGTAGAGGATTAAATATAATTCCTATATCCTCTTACCAATTCCCATCAGAAGGGACTCCTGGAAAGAGCCCTCATGTCTTACCTCACAAACCAACACAATCAAGTGCTGGCCCACATCAGCACCATGATGTGAAGAAGGGCAAAGAAGGGAAAGCACAGGATCATGGGACGATCCCCTGTGAAGCAGAAATGGCTATATCAGCTTCTAGACAGAAGTTGCTGCTTGCCAAAGGTGAAGACCCGAAGTACAGAGTTTACAGTAGACCGACAAGGTAACTGCCTGATCATACATAGCAGGTGCCATTCCAAATGGCCAATGTCTGGAAAAACAAGACAAAATCTGCTGCAGTTCCTAGAAATTGTAGCAACAAAGTGCACTGTACTGGTTGTTGTCAGTACTTGCCTCATCGCCAGCTTTTTAGACTTCTCTGAAAGTGTCAACAAACATCTAGATAGGGATGAGATACATCCCCTGAACTTCAGAAAAGCTTTAGGCAAAGTCCCATGACCAGTAAACTCAGTGACGCTGCCAGGTTTGGTGCAGGGGTGTCCGGGAAGCGTCCACACAACTCCACCACTTTCTTTCCCTCTCCTCACGTTGTCCTGCTACCAAGCGGTGAGAGAATGAGTTCCTTTCTCTTTAATCTGAAAGAGAAGGGAGGCAGTTCTCACCCCCTTTAAAAAAAACGCCCTGGCATGGAACAGGAGGAAAATTGAATTAATCCTGCTCACCCCCGTAGCAAATGGGGAGGAGGAGAATGGGTCCCTTTTCCTTTCACTCATTGGAAAGATAGAGGGATCCATTCTCTTCTCCACCTGCCAGGGAAGGGGCTCCTCCCTTTCCGAAACCTTTCTTCAAAACTTCTCGCAGAGATGGTTTCTGCCTCCAGTGCACCCAACCACCTCTATGAGAAGTTTGGAGCAAAGGTTAGGTCCTTTCCCATCTCGCCTGCCTGCTTGGTTGTCCCCTCCCCTCTCCATCTCCCCGCCTCCTCTCCCGTCCCCCTCTTGACCAGGTAGTCCCCAGTTTTTAAAGATAACTTTTTCCAGTGAGCCCGCAGCTGCTGGAACAAAGCAACGGACAGCTGTGCGTGCCCTGTTCCATTTCAGAGTGCCTCTACACCCACATGGGGTCCAGAGGCACTTGTGAGGAATTAAAGATGGTAGGCAAAACTGTTTAGAGCTAAATCTTCCTAACAACTTACTTAAAAAATAATAATAGGTCAGGTGGTTGCCAGTTGTTGTAGCACCATCGTTGGGGGGACTCCAGGGGCTATGGGGTCCCAGACCTATGCCTGGTAGTTCATCCGTAGCAATGCTGCTGCCTAAACTTATAAGTGGTAAGAAGATTTTTAAAAGCCCTGCTGGGTCAGGCCAATGGTCCATCGAGTCCAGTATCCTCTTCTTACAGCAGCCAACCAGATGCCTGTGGGAAGCTCGCAAGCAGGACCTCAGCACAACAGCACTCTTCCCACCTGTGATTCACAGCAACTGGTATTCAGAGGCAGGGGCGTACCCAGGATCAAAACTAGGTGGGGGGCAAGCCATGGTCGTTCAGGTTTGCTTTGAATGGACGCTGATCATTTTTGCTTCTAGGGCTGCCTTCTGGGGGGGGGCAGCTGCCCCCCTCTGCCCCCAGTCATGAATCCCAGTCATGATGACCTAAGATGGGTCCTTTTATAGCAGCAGTGGGGAACCTCCAGCCTAGGTTAGGTTGGCCTGTTTCAGCCAAGCCATGAGCATGTCCCCTACATATATGACATCACATGTGCAAGGAGTTAAAGAAGGGCAGGTCTTAGTTAATGGGGCTTGCAGGCACCATCGATCAGCTGGTGCTGCAAAGCCCCGTGCATCTGTTTCTGCAGTCACCGATGATCAGCTGTACAACATGCAGATTAGTAACTGGTTGAATGATAGGAAGCCGATGCTGGGACTGAATGGACACTTCTCACAATGGAAGAATGTCAGTAGTGGGCTCCTCAAGGAATCTGTATTGTTGTGATCAGTGCTATTTTAAGTATTCAGAAATTAAATACCCCTGGTCTCAATAATGCACATCCCAGGAAGGACCCCAGTACTTCCTTTGCTGCACTGCAAGTTTGGCTCTTTACGCAACTGGCAATAAATATGAGGTAAGGTAATGGTGCCCCCCCCCCAAGTGAGGTGTCAAGTTAGTGTGCTCCTGCTGTTGTTTGTGAAATGTCACCCCCATACTTTGTCTGAGCTCAGCTATTAGTCACTGGGGTCATAAGCATCACCCATTCATTATTCTGAAGTTCTCTCAGGCACAGCCATTGATGGTTATGTTGTCACATTTGGTGTGGTTTATAATAAATGTCCCTGGTTTGTCAGGCTTCAGAAGGGACGTGTTTTATTTGTTGGATGCCTGGTGAAGAGCCTTTTGAAATTCTGCTGCTGCCTTAAAGAAAATCAAAGCCAATAGTATCCTCTCCAATTGTCATTTGACATGCTAGAGTATCCTGTAATACATGACATCGTTCATAATTAGGGAACTCCTCTATTCATGGTGGCTCTAGCTGTGGTCTCCAAACAGTTAATGTCTCTCTAGCACCTTTGGTTTACTTAAAACTGGGTCTTGCACAACCGATCACAAGCGAGGTCTGTGACTCGGCTGTTAAGCTCGCAGCTTACCTTGAACTTGTAAAAAGCTTGGATGAGGCTGATAATCTAGGTATTCTGGATAGTGCCAGTTTGATTGCTGCCACATTGTGCTGTTATTAGGAATTAACAGTTAGTGCACATCTTTTGCTAAAGACACACAGTACAAGAGCAGGGGTAACACGAGACAGAGCTAGGGCAGAGGAGCACAGGGACAGATCTTATGACTGCAAGTTACTGAATATTTAACACCTTAAGTCTGGGTGGTATTGAAGAGGAGCCGCCTGTTGCTCCATAGTTATACAATTTTTTTTTCTTTTTTAAAGTAAGCATTTCTTTTGCAGTAGCGATGCAGCTCCAAAGGAAGAAAGCAGAACATCCTTGCCAAAACTGCAGCACACTCTTGAACACAGAATGGCTTCTTGGAGAATTTACAAAGAACACATTTATTTGAAGCAAGTCTCCTTGATTTCAGTGGGGCACAGTTTCAAATATACAGGAAGGACTGAGCTGCATATCTTGTGTTAAGCTAGCCAAATGCAAATTTAAAATATGGTTTTACATTTTTTTAAAAAACATTTTGTTAGATTTGAGCCGCCTCCTGTTACTTTAAGAATATTTCCTCTAGTAAAAGTAAACAATGTGAGCTATGTTCTGTTATGCCAGGTAGTCTTGTGAACCTAAGAACATAAGCAGATCCATAAGCTGAACCAGGCCAATGGCCCATCTAGTCCAGCATCCTGTTCTCACTGTGGCCAACCAGGTGCTTATGGAAAACCTGCAAGCAGGATCTGAGCACAATAGCACTTTACCCTCCTATGGTTTCCAGCAAGTAGCATTCAGAAGCATTTCTGCCTCTGACGGCTGCTACCTCGTTCTATGCTATGCCATGATAATGCATTTTTGTGGGCCGGGGGAGAATATGACTCTTCCCTCTATTGTGAATATAGCAAAGTGGCTGACAGATCTTAGGCAATTACTAGTTCATACTAAGGAACCATGAGTATGAATCTCTAATAAAGTGTGGTATAGTGGTTAGTGTTCATGCAGGCCATATCCAGGTTCTCTTAGTTTTAACTGATTTTCTAGATCCATTTCAACTGGTGTTTAGGCCCAGTTTTGGCATGGTCACCCTGTACGGTGACCTCTGTCAGGAGAGATAAAGGGAGGATTAATTTTCCTTGATCTCCCAGCTGCTGCCCAAGTTGGGATGTGCAGAGGTCGGTGCACAGGGAATGTGCTTTGGTTCCCTGTATAGCTGAAGGAGCGTCTCCACCCCCATCGTTCAGCCCGGACACTGAGGTTCAGCACCGAGGGCCTTCTGGCGGTTCCCTCACTGAGAGAAGTGAGGTTACCGGGAACCAGGCAGAGGGCCTTCTCAGTAGTGGCGCCTGCCCTGTGGAATGCCCTCCCATCAGAGGTCAAAGAAATAAACAACTATCAGATTTTAGAAGACATCTGAAGGCAGCCCTGAATCATTGTATTTTAATATTCTGCTGGAAGCCGCCCAGAGTGGCTGGGGAAACCCAGATGGGCCCGGTTTTAATAAATAATAAATGATTATGGTGATGATGATGCCTTCCGTGTGAGGTTCCACAGAGTTCAATTTTATCCTCTAAGCTACTCTACATGAAACTGGAGTATGTTGTCACCAGTATGCTGATGACACACAGCTCTGCTTCTCCTTTGCATCTGTAGGTGCAGCAGTGGATGTACTGAATCAATGCCTTGTCTTCATAGTGGACTGGATGAAACTAATTAACTGAAGCTTAATCTGAACAAGACTGCTCTGGATGGGGTTGCACTCCTTTTGAATAGCTTGGGGATACTTCTGAACCCATAAGTGTTGCTTGAGGCTCAAGTGGCCTCAGTGGTATGGAGTGCCTTCCATCCGCTTCAGCTGGTGCCCAGCTAAATTCTGTTACCTATGCTCTGGTATTACTGTAATGTGTTATATGTGGCGCTGCCTTTGAAGACACTTTGTAAATGTCAGGTTTCAGCAGCCCAAACACCACTTCTGGCTCAACTACACTGGCAGCCAATTAGTCTCCAGGCTCTAGTCAGTGGTGGTTTATACCTATAAAGCTAACTTCCATATCTGAAAATTTAGCCATGCTGGCAGGGGCTGATGGGAGCTTGAGTTCAACAATGTCTAGGGGCCCACAAGTTCCCCAGCCCTGATTTAAAAGATTTCTTCAGCAAAGCTTCTATGCAGGTTTTTTTTTGGGGGGGGGTGCTGGTTTTTTTAAGAAGTAGAAACATTTTTTAAAAAAAAAACCATTAATTCCCTCCCCCCAAAAAGTAGCAATGCTCTCTCATCGGAAAATTTTATCCCACCAAATAATGAGGCATGAATTTAAAATCATTTGAATGCAACAAAGCACACCTGCAATATCTCGAGGACTAGGGGGATTTCCAGTTGTAGATTCAGCACTAAATGCAATGAAAAAGCACCATGTGAAAGAGCCACAAGGCATTCTGTTTATCCGAATGCCTCAGAGACACCTCAGATGTTTAGCTAACCCACCAATTGATAAATGGCAGTACATTACTCATTAACTACTTAAGTTTCATGGTCACACTGGGATCTTGACTTTAGATGACAACGATTTTCTGATTAAGGTTAGTTGAGAACCTGGGCTTACCCCATGATATATTGTGTACAATACAAACATGTGTATTTGTATGGGTGACGTGGTAGCTCAATGTAAAAGATTAGTTATATAAGACCATTGTTGCGTATAATTTCACCATGTTCACCTGCACAGCTACACTTTACGACATAGGTTGTCCTCATATGGAATTAAAATTAAAGTCAAGTTTTAACTAGGTAAAGGTAAAGGGACCCCATACCATTCGGTCCACTATATTTCAAAAAAGAAAGTTAGAATTACCGGTATAAATATACTGTGTTGCCAATGCTGAAAGTTATCACAGTGATCAAATTTGATCAAACCACAAACTATGTTTGCTGGGAATGTGCCTCCTGCTGTTTTGGCTACATTGCAGATTGCTGCATACCAACCGCTCATTTGCATTTTTCTTTACAATGAATCTGTAGATTTATCTAGCTTTTTGGACTCCCTACACATTCCTCTCGTGTGTACAGTAAATGTGTTCAGGAGAAGCAGGGCAGTGCCTGCTGAACCAAGTCCCAACGTTGCTGTGCCCTGCAGGCTCCAATCCCATGCTATCTAGAAAGTTATGAAAGGGGTGCGCATACAACTGTACACCAACAGGCTCTTCGTGGCCAACCAGATGCCATTTGGAAACCCACATGCCAGACCTGAGCACCAAAGCACTCTCCCTTCTTGTGGTTTCCAGACACTGGTGTTCGGAGGCATACTGCAGAGGCACTATGGCTAGTAGTTGAATTTCTCAAATCTTCTTTGAATTTGTCTAATCATCCAAGTTGGTGGTCATCATTGCGACTCTTTTACTTGTCCTAAATCTTCCTGTTTTCAGCTTCATTAGATGTCCATGAGTTCTAGTGTTATGGGAGAGGGCTATCCACTTTCTCCATGCCACACATTATAGTTTTATACACTTCCATCATGTCACCCCTTGCTCATCTTTTCTCTAAGCTGAAAACTCCCCAAAACTAAAAAAAATTGTAGGGGAGTTGCTCCATTCCCATGATCATCCTTACTGCCCTTGTCTGAACCTTTCCCATCTCTACAATATCCTTTTTGAGGTTTGGCGACCAAAATGATACACACTAGTATTCCAAAAGGCAGGTCATACCATAGATTTGTATAATGGCATCTCTGGTATAAATGATGTATAAATGCATAAGCTCTGTATAAATGGTAGCTCTGTGGTGGGGTAACTACAGTTCCCATTCTTTGGGGGAATGTGCATTGAATATGCTTTAAATGTATAGTGTGGATCACATAAGAGCATGAAATGTGCAGTTAAGTGTATGTAACCATGCATTAGCATATGGTATTCTCATATAACATCCTATATGGGCTACTCTCAGAAACAGGACACCTGGGTAGTTAGTCTGGTGCAGGGAGGCTGCTTTTAAGTCATCGTGGGCAGCCTTCGTCTGAACAGAGCAGAAACGCTCCACCTTCTGCCTCAGGACGTCTGGCTTCACTCGTCTCCAGTGCCACCTGGAAGCAAGATGGGAAGCAGGTTAGTAGCACCCACATTACAGCTTCCCTGTCCTCCCAGTGCTTGTGGTGCACTTACTGACTTACCCAACTATTTAACACTTTGATTTCTAGGATGTGGAGATGGCACTATTTGCCCAAAGGCATCTGAGCTGATGCACTGCAAAATTGGTCATATAGAAAGCAATATCCAGAAAAACAAAGGCACAAGGTTGGTTTTTTTGCCTCAACATAATAACATAAAAAGTATTGTTTCTCTAATGCTACAAAGACATTTAGGGTTTGAAACAATAAAAAAGCAAAATAATTCCAGGTGGACTTTAAAATATTTACAGTGTCTTTTGAATCAAATGCCTCTTCTTCGAGAGTAGCTTTTTAAAACAGCCAGCTTTCCTGCTTTTTCCTGGCTCCAAACAGGTTATTCTCTAGACTATGCCACCTACACTAACCACACTCCTTCTGTGGTAAGCTATTTGGACTGGCAGGGATCTGCACTTTTCTTCTGTGGCTTATGCAAGTGATGTATTTAACCAGCACACCTGACATCCAAGAACATCCGGAAGAACCCACAGAGTTTGTAAACTGAGAATATTATTCAGACAAACCTAAGCATTTTCAGGTCCCACTGACCAACTGGAGATTTAAAGCAGTCCTACTGAAATCCACTGGACTTAAAAGTGCTTGTATTTTTAACATGTAACTTTATTATGCATATTTCTTGCAATCCATATGTATGGGGTGTTAGGGGAGGGGTAGCACCTCTGGTGGGGGACATGTTGTGCTCCTTCTGAGGTAGTTTCTCCATCTTTGCTCCCCACCCTGCACTCAGTTCTCACCTGTGGCTCCTAGAAGCTATCAGCATGTGACAGCAGCCACACCCCGAGAGCAGCTGGATAGCCAATGGCTTTCAAACCCTCAGTGAGTTAGGGACTTCCCTCGCAGGCACCAGTGGATTGAGCGTACAATTCCAATAGTGGATCCAACGGTCAAGAAGGTGGTTTCTGCAAATGCTGTAGAGAGAAGTGAGGGGCAGATGGGGCTTGTCAACCTGGGAAGGTAGCCAGCCCATCTAGGAGAAGGAAACTCTGGTCCTAAACCTCCACTGCCTTTCTGGAGAAAGACCTCGGGAGTAAACGTCAAGGACAAAATCAGTACCTGCTGCCTTGTGGGACATCTTTGGCAAAAGAAGAGACTAAGGACTAAACCCTACACAAATCCCTAAGACGGTTAGATGCCGTTTTGTACGACTCTTTCTGGCAACTCCTGGAGCCAAAAGTATTGCTCAGCGAGGGCAGCCCAGGACCTCCATACACACTGCCCAGGCCTGCATCTCGGAGAGGTCACTTCAGTGCTGCTAACACAGCAAAAAACAACACATGAGGCAGCAGTAATGAGTGACTGGTCTCTGCAGCCGCAGCAGATGCTGTGATTCTCCAGCGGTTTGACTTCACCCGAGGCACACGCCGTTGTTTCTCAAGACAGCCAGATGCCAACAATAACAATATATATTTGGAGACATTTCATGTCCATTTGTTTTGAACTTTTGATTTTATCAGTATTTTAATGAATATTTTATATTGTTTTATGTAAGCGGCTTAGAGGTTTCTGGTCAAGTAAGCAGCATATAAATGTTAAAAAAAAAACCAAAACCAACTTTGGCTGAATCACACATTATATTTTTAGCTTGTGCCAGCATTGTATATGCTAAATATGAAGACAATATGGGGCTTGCATTTCTTTCTTTGTATGAATTAATTATGCATGTGGACATTGAAAATGCCATCTTTGACCTGACTGATATAAGGTGTGTGAGAGAGAGAAACTCTCCGGTTCTGGCATCTCAAATGCACCTCATTAGGTGTATTTATACTGTTCAGATTATGTCTTAATTGCCGCCCATGAGAATAGTATTGAATTCAGGGGAAGCAAATGCCCTTGCAATCTTGCCATCTGAGGGCTGCAATCCTATGTATACAGTGCCCTGGGATTTCAAAGTAAACATGACTGCCCTGTTACACAAGTCTATTTATGCAAATCCTTGTTTGCTGGCCTTAGCATGTTTTCTCAAAGGCTCCTCTAGATTCAATGGACTTGCATCCGCACTGGGCCCGGATCTGGTCCCTTGGATGCACATAGGCCCTAACCACACACTACCGGTAGCACAGGGGTAGGCAACCTAAGGCCTGGGGGCCAGATGCGACCCAATCACCTTCTCAATCCGGCCCGCAGACGGTCTGGGAATCAGCGTGTTTTTATATGAGTAGAATGTGTCCTTTTATTTAAAATGCATCTCTGGGTTATTTGTGGGGCATAGGAATTCATTCATTCCCCCCCAAAAAATATATTCCGGCCCCCCACATGGTCTGAGGGACGGTGGACCGACCCACAGCTGAAAAAGGTTGCTAACCCCTGTACTAGCACATGGCCACCCCAAAAAACCATGGGAACTGTAGTTTTTTAAGCATGCTGGGTCCTATATCTGAACACAGAACATATATCTGTGTTCCCAGGCCTCTTTGGGGGGGATAAATGCAAGGTTGTGCTTTAGTTACAGGTAGGTAGCCGTGTTGGTCTGCCATAGTCAAAATAAAATAAAAAATAAAAAAAATCCATCCAGTAGCACCTTAGAGACCAACTAAGTTTGTTCTTGGTATGCATGCTTTCGTGTGCATGCACACATCTTGGTATGCACAGCTTTCGTGTGCATGCACACATCTTCAGATACACTTTTTAGTTGTGCTTTAGATCACATAAAGCCCCCGTGAAGCGCTGCGTTCAGGGATCTGATGTCCAGGTAGTCTGACTGCCAAGGTTGGTGCTTCTATGGCCTGGGATCCGGCTCTGGTTTCCCCCACTGAATTTAGACGATTAGAAGACCCAAAATAGGCCAGTGGCATTTAATCTACACTTTTCTTTTTGTCGGGCTTAATGAGCTGAGCCCCTTTAGACTGCTTTGGGGGGGGTTAGGGTGTCTACACGGCGGACGATTTATTTACACACATAGTATCAGGATTAAAAACGCAGCACTTCGCCACACCGAGGACGAGCTCATTCCCGGAGTTTAAGAGATTCACTCGGAGGTAAAACCCCACACTTTTCAAGGACTCTTCGTGACGCTGCGATCCTCGATGCGCTCGCTTGAAAAATTACATGTAAGGGTTAGATTAGACTGGATGTAGCGGCCTCTAAAAAATAAAAGAGGACTGGAAAAGTTGAATCTGTGTGGGTTATGCTCGATATAAAACTACGTGCTCCAATGAAACCTTTGCAACTCGCCCTAGACTGGGCTGAGAACTTCAAACTTTGGTGCTAAACACTCTTCCCTGGATCTGCGTCGAGACGGACCTTTCGGCCAGGGAACCTGTCTCGGAGCGAAGCGCCATCGCCTGCTCCCCTGCGATCGTCCGGAGCGAAAGCCTTCAGGATCGCGGCCGAATTTGCCGAAGTTCTCCTGGCGCCTCCGCGGTCGGCCGAGAGAGGCACGCGGCCCGCCGGGAGGAGCGCCCTGGCGCGCTGCCCGCCCCTCCCGCCTCGTGTGCCTGTGCCCGGCTCCCTCGGGCGCGCAGGCTCCGGCGGCCCCCCTCGCGCTCTCCCGCCCTCGCCTGTGCCCCGTCCGGGGTGGACGCGGGAGGGGGGCAGCGTGACGCTTCTCCGAAAGCCGCGGAGATTGGAGGCCGCCGTGGGGGCGGTCCTGGTGCCTTTAATCTTCCCCTCCATTGGGGATTATTGGCGAACACTGTAATCTGCCAGCCGTAGGGACGGACGCGCCGGATTGCCGAGCGAGCGCTGCAAACCTGCAAGTTTGGCCGGCGCGGGACAGGACCCGGACTGCAGGACCGGCACGTAAGTCGCACGGAGCGGATCGGGAGGGACGGGGTGGATCCACAAGCCACGGGTGCCTCACCTTTCCCCGTTGCTATTTATAAAAGCCGTTATTCGGCGCGCCCGGGGGTCGGGTCGGGTGGGCCAGCGCCTCGGCGGTGCCTTTCCAAAGGAACGCTCCAACTTTACGCAGCGGCGCTTTGCGAGCTTCCTCGCCGCTAGTCCCCGGCGGCCCCCGCCAGACCTTCGAGATGTCTTTAAATAGGGTTTCATCCTCGCTTTATTTTACTACAACGGCTAATACTTGCGTGGGTTGGGCTTACCGTGTCTTTGACGTACTCGCAGGAGTTCAGCGACGGAAGGAATCTTTCTGGAGCGGGCTGCTGGCAATTGGTATATCGTTGCAACGAGGAGCAAATCTTGCCATCAGCTCGCTCCTTCCCTCCGCCTCGGTTCAGAATAGGGGTTATAGTCTGTGGGGAGCGGATATCTGGAAGAGCCCCCGCTGGGTCTTCTCTGGTCTCCTTTGGTGACCTTCTGTTGTTCCTTGCCGTGCCAAACAGTTATTTTTATTTCCCTGGGACCTAAAAAAAATGTTTTAGGTATTCAAATACTGCCTTTCATATGGTATCCTAAGGCAGTACACAATGGAAAAAAGTACACTTTCTACCCAAACTTTTTTTAGTATTACTTTCAGCTCTTTCACCATCTTTTCTCAGCATCACAGACCTAACTTTTCTGAGAAAAAGAGACAGTTGTAACTAGCCTCACACTTAGTTAATAATACTGTTAATATATTCCTGCAGTGTCTAATATATTTTTACAGTAGAAAATGAAGATGGAAAGAGCCATGCTTGTTTCATCTCTAGCATAAGAGATTTGATAACCTGGTACTATGACAATGGAAAGGTCCCGAGATCAAAGAGTAACAGGACTTTGTTCTTTGCATCATCTTGAGACAATTCTGCACCCACACCATTCCTCACACAGGGCATGATCACATCCATCTGCAGCCCAAATCATGTGGGCAGGTAGCACATCAGTGCACCTCTGATGTGCAGCTTGACCCACAGGCACCATCTATTTGCACCAGTCCCCCTGTCATCTCCAGGTGGTGTAATGCCCTAGGAAGAGAGAAATATCTCAGGGTTCTCCGTTATAAACATTACTACTTAGGCAGCAAACTTTCCAAATTTGTGTTATCTCTAAGAAATAGAAAACACTTACTCTTGTCCTCTGGGCTCAGAAAGCAGAATGGCCAGTGATGGTTTTGAGGATATTTTTATGGGTTTTGCCTCTGGTGCCTCTGTAGGAGCAGTGGTGGGGTTTCCCCTCTGCAGTCAGAGGAGGATTGCCATTTTACCTTTTCTGGTAGCCCCTTAAGTACAGTTTTGAGAAGGCTGAAGTGGGGAGGCCATAATTTGGCTAAAACTGAAAGGAGTCAGGAAAGAGAATTTCATTAAGGGCCCCCCTTACCTCTCTTCCCATTTCATACTGAAGTGACAAGAATTGGACCAGGTTACCTCTGGAGGTTCCTTCCAGGTGTAGCTAGGAGACAGTGCTGGGATATTTTCAGCAACTCTCGCCAGACTGCCTTCGTCTCAGTATCAGAATAATGTTATCAGTCTGCCTTACAGGATTGTTGTACGTGGGGCTTTTTTTCCAGCCAGAACTTGCTGGAACTCAGTTCTGGCACGTCTCAGGTGGGCGCCAATGCCATTATAAGAGAACAAGGGAGAAGAATAGCACTGGTTGTAGGGATTACTGAGGTAATGTATGTGAAGCCTTCAGATATTTGGAATACATCATAAGAATGTTGTGCTTATTCTGTAACTGTATTTGGAGAGAAAATATTACATTCCAACTATTTTGTATATGGAAGGTTTATGATGTATATTTTATATGCACATACATTTTCCCTCTCATAATGCCCACTGTAAAGCTGTGTGAATTGTCCCAAATGGAACAGGACATGCTGATCTCATTACTAAGACTATTTTATTCATATTTGAACATAATTCAGTGCTAATGGCAACATCTTGGAAATGCTGAGTACTCAAGAGTGGCCGGATTATCCAGGAGGATAAGAACTTGTGTGATGTTTGCTGTGTCCTGTGAATAAAGAAAACCCTCCACTTTTTCCGGCTTTAATTTTTAATTGGGCAGGGGAGTGACATATGTTTCCTAGCTCTGGAAACTGTTGCAGCCTAGATCAAATATCAGGACCTTCTGGTATAGACTTGAGCTGGACCGAGCCATGTGGAACTAGGGTAGTTTGGCATTCCACAGCCCTACGGAGCTTGTGTTTTGTTTGGGAGTATGAAAAGTCTCTGGTTTCAGCTCTTTGTCGTTTGTGGCACAGTTTTACCACTGGCCTATGAGGCCAAAGCTCTCACTTATGGCTGTAGGCTGTTTGCCGTGCTGTCTGTTTCTAGGAAAGGAGAAGCAGGAGAGCAGTCGTGAGTAGAGAGGCTGGCTGTGGTAAGCAGTGGGACATGCCTATAGGAGTGTATTTATAGAGCTTGGCCTATTAGTGCGTTTTTGTGAATGCAGCAAGCACATTGCATTCTCTGGTTGGCTCCTCAGTCCCACTCTCAGCTAATTTCTTCACCCGCGTACCCAGAATAAAGACGTATCTAGATCTACGTATGCAGAGTCAACAATTAACTGCTCTGTGTGGTCAGGGAGGGCAAAGAAGGACCACTAAATTTACATCTGCAACAGCGTCACCTCCAAAAGTGACACACGTGGTAGAAAGCAGGCTGCCTTTTCTCTTGCATTCTGAATGGCTATAAACTTTGCTTTTCAAATTCAAATCTGCCATTCTCTCAGCTTTGAGTACCCGGTCAAAATTGTCGGCTGAGGCTTTGATTTGGAACAAAACTGTATTTTTAGCAAGTGAGCTGTTGCAAAGCTATGCTGCAAGCAGCTTATACTATACAGTGGGACCTCGACTTACGAAGATAATGCGTTCCGAAGCGATCTTCGGTAGTCGAAAACACTCGTAAGTCGAATCCCCATAGGAATGCATTGAGCGAAAAAAATTCGTAAGTTGAAAAAATCCTATTCAAAGCGGCCGCGACTTCCTTTCGGAAGTCGAAAAATTCAGTTGCGGCAGCCATTTCTTTTCTTCCAAAAGTCATTCAGAAGTCGAAAAACACGTAAGTCGGGTCACTCGTAAGTCGAGGTCCCACTGTACATACGTGTGTGTGTGTGTGTGTGTGTGTGTGTGTGTGTTTGTGTGTAGGTTTTCAAGAGGCTTGGGCCAGCTCCTCCTTCTCTTCCGAACCTGGTATATATATGCCATTTGCTTTGCTATTTCTTGGTGCGGAGACTGGGACAGCTAAATTATATGGCTGAAGTGGCCTAGTGAGTCTGGGGATGCCAACATGGTTGAACAGAAATAAGTGTGCCAGGCCATGGTTGATTCCCTCTGTCCAAGTCAGAATTGTTTAGCACTGGGTGGATAGGTCTGTTGTGCCCAGGATGCAGAGCCAGAAAAACAAGACAGGCCTGATGTATTTCAGGATGAGTTCCTGAAACCTTGGGTGCAGTACAAAGTAAGCCATTAATACGAAACCTAAAGAACCATGCCAGTTCATCTTGGATCTCCAAACCTATAGGTTAGTGTGGGATTGTCACTTTGTTTCTTGCAGGTTCCCTTGTGGCTTTGACAAATGTACAGTTGGCAGAAATTCAGTGTGCACTACTGTTTCTGGTACAGGGGTGAAGTGATAAGAGATTCAACTAACCTGTTGAATTTCTGCCTTTCATCCAGCTGTTCTGTATGCACACTATATGTTTAAAGCACATTTACAGCACAAAGAATCTTGGGAGCTAGTTCACCACTTGCAGAGCTGCAATTCCCAGCATGCTTCACAAATGACAGTCACGTGCCTTAATGTGGGGAAGTCATGTGCCTTAAATGTGCTGTAAATGTATGCCCCAGGAGCCCTATCAAATCAAATGGTGGCACTCCAAAATAAAAAGGAATCCAGTTTTTTGTTTAAAGAAGAAGCTTCATCCACTGACCTACACACTTTCTGGACTGAACAGATCTCTTTACAACTTCTTTCAAAGAACACCAGTAAGCAGCAGTTTTACCGTATATTGGCAAAGCATGCTCCCAGTGCTTCTCCATGCCTCAAGCTGATGGTCTGATGGTTGCTGTTAGTGGGAAGCCCTGCATTGCTACTAACATGGGGCCAAGATGCTCTTTATCTTGTCAAGGCTGGCATGAATATTTGTCCACTTTGCACCCAAACAAGGGCAGTGTTCGAAACTCACATTGTTCTAGGCTCATTTTGCAATAGGGAATTTCATTAGCACAAGCAGTTTCTGAGCTCTGGGCACAGTACTGCACCTAAGATTTCAGATTAAAGCTGCAGAGTGGAAGGAAAGGAGGACCTTTTTCTGTCTCCCCACTTCCAGCTACTCTCTGAAGCAGGCTTCCTCAAACTTGGCCCTCCAGATGTTTTTGGCCTACAACTCCCATGATCCTTAGCTAGCAGGACCAGTGGTCAGGGATGATGGGAATTGTAGTCTCAAAACATCTGGAGGGCCGAGGTTGAGGAAGCCTACGAAGACTAGAGAAAAGACCCTCTTAAGAGTATTAGGGGGGTGGGCAGGGGAAGGACCAGACCGTGTGAAAAAAGAACATACTGTATATTCCTGCGTATAAGACTACTTTTTAACCCAGGAAAATATTCTCAAAAGTCGGGGGTCGTCTTATACGCCAGGTCATATTTCTTATACAGCAAGTATATCCCAAACTCTATATTTTAACTGGAAAAGTTGGGGGTCGTCTTATATGCCCAGTCGTCTTGTACGCCAGAAAATACGGGTAATATTTTAGCTGCAGTTCATTCATTTTCAGCTTTGTATTTATGTTATAAAAAAAGTGCGCCTAGACATTCCTTTGTTGGGCCGATAACCTAGGTTTAAGGTGCCATTTAGCTCCTAGCTTTCATATCTCAGTTTCTAACACTGAATAAGGGCACAGTTGTTTGCTGTTGGAAACAATCAAAGGTTCGTGTTGGAGGATAGGACGGATATGGGTAATTTCAAGCGGCTCTTCCTGTGGCTTTTGTCATCTGATCATCTCAAAGAGCCTTGCGTTCATTCATTCACTCTCACGTCATCCCGTCCGGCAGGCATTGTTCCATATCCCCATTTCACTGGCAGGTACTGTGGTGTGGTGTGACAGGAACAAGCTAGGCAATGGTACAGGCAGGGCAAGGCATCCTTGCTGCTTTCAGTGTCGTATTCTCGTAATCACGAGGAGAAAAATGAAGGCCTTTCTGCACAGTTTAGTTTATGGCACAATAAATGGCACATTTGTTTCTCATTAGTTGCACACAGTCCACATGACATCCCTCAAGGTGACGTATGGCTTGGAGAAAATATGCCACAATATTTTGTACCTGAGAAAATGCAGTGCTTCCCTTTCCAGTTAGTGCATTAACTGACGCTGTACTTCATCAAGTATTTTGTGAAGCTGCTTCATTCTATGAACTTTCTCTATGTATTAAGTTAAGTTTTGGAGGCAGTGTGCCTGTTTGTTGTATAACCACAGCATTGTAGCACTTCCCCAGTATTTACAACTCTAGCAGCAAGCAGTCTATTCCCTCCTTTCCCATTGTTGAAAGTATGACATAATATTTCATAAACCCTTTCTGTGTTTTTAGATGCGATGTGCTTCCCCTCTCTAGCACTAGGGCACATGTGTAGCCAGATTGTTTGAACATGTGTTGCAGCTGGAGGGGGGGGAGGAGAAGCACAACTTTCTCTGATCTATTAAGTGTATAAGTGAGAATTTAAAAAGAACTTTTACTACCATATGATGACTAAAAAGTGGTCGGGATTAATTTTTTTCATACATGTATAACATATTTGTATGTGTTTCCTTAAACATCAGGGGGGGGGAATTCTGAGGGTACAAGCTGTATGGTGCTGGAGGAGACTCTTGAGAGTCCCATGGACTGCAAGAAGATCAAACCTATCCATTCTTAAAGAAATCAGCCCTGCGTGCTCATTAGAAGGACAGATCCTGAAGTTGAGGCTCCAGTACTTTGGCCACCTCATGAGAAGAGAAGACTCCCTAGAAAAGACCCTGATGCTGGGAAAGATTGAGGGCACAAGGAGAAGGGGACGACAGAAGATGAGATGGTTGGACAGTGTTCTCGAAGCTACTAACATGAGTTTGGCCAAACTGCGAGAGGCAGTGAAGGATAGGCGTGCCTGGCGTGCTCTGGTCCATGGGGTCACGAAGAGTCGGACACGACTGAACGACTGAACAACAACAACAACAAAGCTGTTCAATCCGTGAATCATAGAATCATAGAATCATAGAATCATAGAATCATAGAATCATAGAGTTGGAAGAGACCACAAGGGCCATCCAGTCCAACCCCCTGCCAAGCAGGAAACACCATCAAAGCATTCCTGACAGGTGGCTGTCAAGCCTCTGCTTAAAGACCTCCAAAGAAGGAGACTCCACCACACTCCTTGGCAGCAAATTCCACTGTCGAACAGCTCTTACTGTCAGGAAGTTCTTCCTAATGTTTAGGTGGAATCTTCTTTCTTGTAGTTTGAATCCATTGCTCCGTGTCCGCTTCTCTGGAGCAGCAGAAAACAACCTTTCTCCCTCCTCTATATGACATCCTTTTATATATTTGAACATGGCTATCATATCACCCCTTAACCTTCTCTTCTCCAGGCTAAACATACCCAGCTCCCTAAGCCGTTCCTCATAAGGCATCGTTTCCAGGCCTTTGACCATTTTGGTTGCCCTCCTCTGGACACGTTCCAGCTTGTCAATATCCTTCTTGAACTGTGGTGCCCAGAACTGGACACAGTATTCCAGGTGAGGTCTGACCAGAGCGGAATACAGTGGTACTATTACTTATAATTACTGAAACAGACTTCCTTGCAGGAAGTGATGGATTATCCTTCCTTTTGAGGTTTGTAGGTGAGGTTTAGATACCCACCTGTTGCAGTAGTGGGTTTCCTGCATTGGCAGGGAGTTGGACTGGATGACCTTTGAGGTGCCTTCCAAACCTGGCATTCTATATTAGGCTGTTAGATACATAAAAATTAAAAATAAAGATGGGTGGGTTGTTGTGTTTTTTAAAATTGTGACTGAGGCTTGCTTTGACTGTTTTACATTTAAAAAAAATACCGGTATGTATTGCTTAATTTAAAAAACTCTAGGCAGTTTACATAAAAAATTTATAAGAACATACCAATAAAATCAACAGACATAATAAAGTCTAACGTAATAAAGTTAACAAAATATAAATAAAGCTTACACTTTAAATGCTGTACTACTCATTGAACTCCTCTCCTATTCCGCAGCTTAGCCAAGACCAAGGGGCTTGGATATACAGCTTAATGCACTGAAAGTAATTTCACTTTCATCACCGCCAAAGGAATTCAGGACCCAAGTAGGCTTTTTACATAGTACTTCAGAATACCTTCCTAAGGGGGCAGCTGATCCTAGGATCCTCTGATGCTGTGCCGATGCACCAGGTCCAGAACTAACACCAGTATAATGTAGAATGATGTATAATTATACTAACACCAGTATAATGAAGTAGAAATCACAATAGCTAAAAGCAACCTAGTGATACCAGCAGACCCTCCCGTGGTATCATTGGCAACTCCTCCATCTTAAGCCTTCCTAGAAGGAACCAGTCAGCACGTGGCAGGAAATGTTCTGATGGCATCACCCTGTTCACCCCACACCACTCCTACATACAAGGCCCAAGCCTGCTGTCAAGGTGAGCCACAGCACTTCCCTTGCCAGACGTCCATAGCAACTGCTGTCTGTAGCCACAAGCACTGCAGTGCTCCCCTCAGACCAAGGAGGCAAGGCAACAGCCTGCTAACAGCACCTTTGCCAGGAAAAAGCCCGGGCCGGGCAGGAAATGAGAGGTTGTCATTCCAGTCAAAAGCGTCAGCCAAGCAAGTGGGTAGGAAGAGGCCCAGACGTGGAAGCCAGTTGACCACAGGCTTCTCAGGCAAACATTACAAGAGCCCTGATGACTCAAACCAAAGGTTCATCTAGTCCAGCCTCCCATAGAGGCCAAGCCAGTGCCTCTGGTAAACCCTAAGCAGGGCACGAATAGCTCTCCGCCCACTGTCTCTCCCCAGCAACTATCATTCACTGGCATACTTCTGAAACCAGGAGGTTTGTTTTTGCTAAAAAAAACCTATCCCCTCCTGAAGCTGCTTTTCCTTAGCAGATGTGACCATCTGGGCTCTTGTTCCATGGGCTCACTTGAAAGGTGTGCTTGGAGAATGGGAGAATCGTTCTCTAACCCACTTGCTCTTTTCCCAGCCTTGCCTTGCCTTTGAGCTTCAAACAGATCTTCCGATCTCCCATGCTATCTGGGTGAAAAAGGAACAGGTCAGATGGCAACCCTGCTTCCTTCACTATTGCCCTCCAGTCGATAACTCAGCGGATGATGGCCTTGCATCTTCAGGCTCAGTACCCCAGGAAGCCCTGTCATCCTATCGGGAGGTTTGTTTGTTTTCATACAGCAGACCCTTGGAAATGGCTTCCCTCACTGCAAGCACTCGTATAATGCTGGTGCAGAAGTAAACAATGCTTCACTTGCACCGCACTTGAGCGGCACCTTTAATGGGAAGGAGTGTGCATACACTCAGCAGCCACAGCAGCCCTTGAGGGCAAGGGCTGTCCCTGCATGGCAGAAAGGTGAAATCTCATTGCCCGCAGCATGCAGAATACTGCAGCTGGAAGTACATAAGCTGTGGAGCAAACAAACCAGTTCCCATTTGGACTATTTTCTTTGGCGGATGCATAATAAGTAAACCTCTTAGCTCACAAGATTGGTTTGTTTTCTCGGGGCATTGTTTTCAAAGCTGTATTATGCCTGGCAAGATAGTGAAGCAATGCATTGTACAGAATTGGGTGGCTGTGTGTGCATGTGCCCCCCCTCCCTGCTAGCTGTCAATTTCTTACCCAGATATATATTTCCCATCACCTCCATTTCTTTCACCTCATTTTCTCTGCCAGAGCTCAGTGGGAAATCCAACCAAAGGACATCTTCAGAGAGAACAATAATTTTAAGGCACTTAAAAAAAATCTTCTTTAGGTTATCATAATGCCCCAAAGTGCAGTGCTCATGTTTTGTTTTTAGCACACGGCTGAATACTTTCTGCAAGCTCTTCTCCACTGAGCTCTCCCCATTGGCATGGGGAGCTACATGCCCAGGAAGAGCTCATTTTCCAAAGGAGGAGGAGGTACAGTTTTAAAAACATCACCAACTGGGAGGGGATGCTGACACACAGAGGAGCAAACAGGATTTGCAGCAAAACTTTTGTGGATCCAGGACTGGGGTGAAAGATTATTTCCATGTTTCGGATGGAGCTTGCAGTAGAAAATTTTGTTGTATCATTTGCATTTCGAGGCACAGGTCTGGGCTTTCCAGGTCCGTGTCTGAGCGCTTTCCCCACAAAAACCTGATCTTTACTGCTGAAAACCCAAATTGACATGTGCTCTGATTCAGCGGTGAAGATCAGGTCTTCCTGGGGGAAGTGGTGGGGAAGGGAGTGCTCAGAGACAGGCTGGGAAAGTGTGGACCTGTGCCTAGAAAGTGCGGGGGCAATAGGTAGGTGTGGGAAAGTTCTCCTAAGAAGAGCCTGCTGGATCAGGCCAGTGGCCCATCTATTCCACTACCCTGTTCTCACAGTGGCCAACCAGATGCCTATGGGAAGGCCAAAAGCAAGACCTGAGTGCAACAGTTCTCTCCCCACTTGTGATTCCCAGCATTCAGAGATGTACTGCCTCCTGAAGTAGAGGCAGAACATAGCCACTGTGGCTCATAGCCATTGGTTCCTCATTACTCAAGATAGGAGGCTAGAGACAGCCAGCTTCCCAGACTTTAAGGAACTACCTGGCAAATTGTTGCCTCTATTTGTACTGGTGAAATAAAGCATAGCTGATACTTCTGTTTGCATGCATGCCGTCTTTTATCCCTCCCTGGTTAATAAATGCTGGAGCCATCTTATTGTGGAAGGCATTAAGCTATTTTCTTGGGTGCTCCCACACTAGGGGTAGGATTCAGCTAAGTTGTTGCATGCATGGAACAAGGTCCACTCAACACAATAGGACTCGCCTCGCTCCCATGGCCTCTGTGCCCTATAAATGTGCTCTGGAGGGTTGGGTGGAACTCCCAGAACTATGGTGGAACTAAGGACATCAGTAATTTCAGAAGAGATTTGGAATTAGGGTGCCCCACATTGTAGATCCCTAGTTATGGGGAGCAGTGTTTTGTGTTCTTCCTCTTCTAAAGCCTTGATTTCTGTGCGCACCCCAGTTGGTAGATGGCTTGAGCTTTTTCCAAAGGGCAAATTGGGACATGAGGAATGAGTTCCTGTTTTCATCTCGGCTCCCATAACTGGAGATGAACAACTGAATTGGAGCAACGGTCCTGAGCAAAAGACAGGCCCTTCAGTTGACTTGGTACAGTATTTCAGTGTGGAAGTCACGCAACAGCACAGCAGAGTCATTAGCAGCAGACGGACGCCACTGTGGAACTGGGAGTCGGCAGTGCAGGCCAAGGCCTAATTGCGTATTGTTTTCACTGTCAATTGAACTTTGAGAATTTGAGTGGTGAAAGAAAGCATTTGGAATGCTAGTCTTCAGAATAAAACCTGAGGAGGCATGGAAGGATAATGGACGTTGAAGGTGGGTGTGGAGGAGACAGTGAAAAAATGGCTGGACTCACTATGTGGGAGTTTACCTGACAGGTTCCATTCAAAAACAGTAAATTATTACTCCCTTCTACCACCAGGATTTTCTTAAAGCCTGTGGGTGCATCTGTGTGTCTGTGCCACATACAAATACATTTTATTTGACTTCCTTCTTTGTGGCTAGCTGGATTCATCATTTGTAGCCTTAAGAAAATGAATATTAACAGTTTTGATAAAGCCTTAAGAGGCCCTTTGGTTTTCATGGAGTCTTTACGTGCACGGCTCATAATTTAATGGGGCTTGTTTCTGATCAAGGCTCCACAGAAATGGTTTTCGATTCCTCTTAGACTAGAGATCCTCTTTTCCTGCCCCCTGTATGTTAATCACTGTTGTCGTCCCTTTTTGTTTGCTCTCTGTGGAGTTCCACGGCCACTGTGGCTCAGGGTGCCAACACACCTCTTCCAAAGACCACTGGGGGCCTTCTAATAGTTGTGTGCATGACAGGTTCTCATGGCTTCTCTAGTACAACACTTCACTGATGGGAGAAACCACACCTGCCCAAATGCCCCCACCGCAGCCTGTGAGCTATTAACAGGTCATAAGTAAGACCAAGCGCCAGCAGTGCTATACCTGAAATCTCCCTTGAAGGCATGCCTGCTGGATCAGACCAATGGCTCATCTAGTCCTGCCCTCTGTTTCCCACAGTGGCCAATCAGACACAGAAGCAGGGCAGTGGAATTTGGATGCTTTCAGATCTATTCCAAATCACCCCATTTAAGCTGCTTCCTCCCCCACCCCACCCCGTACCCACCTGCCTGCAAACAGGTTTCCAAGTGTGCTTTAGCCTCTCCAAAGCCAACATTTTAAACTTGGGGATATAAAGGAGTTTGGAAGGTAGTTTTAGAGTGGAACAGTAACAGGTGGGGAAATTGTTGAGCGCACACCCTCCCTCTGCCTTTTTTGCTTCGCAGTGTCCCCTCTTAAAGCTTCTTTTTCCCCTTGGGCTTTTTGCTCATGCATGAGATGTGTAGCCCTGTCCGAAAATGGAGATCTGAAGAGATGCATGCTTTCTTCTTTCATACCTCTCAATGGCTCCATGCTGAGGCAAATCATTATAGCCGCAGCAGGCCAAGTGACCTCTGCTTTGAGATCAGGTGGCTGCCCATAAGTTTGTGTGTTAGGTCACTGAATAAGTCGAGAACGAAGGAAAATATTGTCTTAATAATTTCCTTATTTGAGAGCGGGCTCTTTCTGCAACCTCTCATCTCTGATTCCCACCTCGCTTCTACTGAAATTCTTTGAAAACATGCCAAGAACCCCGATTTCGGTCTTTCTTTTTCTTTCTTTCTTTCTTGGCGCCTACTGACGTCAGCTTTACGCTTGACAAGCAGAGATTTCTGCACCAAGGCACATGCCATCCAAATCACATTCAGGATGCTGGCAGGCCAGCAAGTACCATATCCCTAGAACACTGGACTGGAATTCACAACCTTTGATTTCCTTTTCTCCCAAAGGTCACTTATTCAGTCTGTATAGATCCCACCCTTTGTATAATAGTGATTATACAACATCTTCTTTCTCGCCAGCATCCACTGAGAACTAAAAGTCCTTGATGGGCTGGGGACTGACCACCTCAGTCTGTGTGACTGTGTAGTTTTCAATCCTGGTGTTACGATGGATACGTTGATATTACTTTCATACCAATATTTATTTGTAAATAGTAATTTATTTATCAAGCCACTAGACAGCAATTTCGAGTCTGCAATCGCTGCGGCTGGCAGTAACTCTTCCTTCTGTCTTCCTGATTGTCTGTGCTTTACTGCCAATACCTACCTAGGGGACACTGCATTACTTATTCTAGATTAGCCCATCTGTTTTTCAGTTCTAGGACCCAGTCCTGTAGCACAACAACTGAAGAGAGTGTCCTTGAGCGCACAAAGAGTTATTTCCCCAGGGGTGTCTTGCCCATAGAGGCAAGGGGCGCAGGGCACCAAGTTCACGTCGAGTTCTGGAGGGTGCCTGGGAAGAGGCGGAGGCTGGACGCGGCGCCTCCCGGCATCAGCTCACTGCCCTCGCCTGCCGTGCTGAAGCAGCACCGCGCCCGGAGCCTCCGCCTTTTCCCCGCTGGAGGAGCCGCCCTCCAGCCGCTGCCCGCCTCCTCCAGCCCTGCAAAGCTGCTGGCAGTGCTGTAAAAAGGTCAGCAACTCTGGGAAATGGGGGGGTGGGGGTGCCAGAGGGATCTTTGAACCACAGCGCCGGATAGGCTTAAGACTGCCTTGGTCAGCCCTCACTTGCTCAGGGCTAGGGAGAAGGGCACCCAGGTCCCGAATGTGTGGTATATTCAACCAAATCCTAACTACTTAGAAGAAAACCATAGCCATTTTCATTGAAGCTTATTACATAGTGAGAAGGCATAGGAATGTAGCTGTAGGCACGCTAGAGCCAACCCTACCCTGCATCTTGCTTTTCAGAAATTAGACCCACAAGTCATCTACACCATTCATTTAAAGCATATGGCTTTCCCCAAAGAATCCTGAGAACTGTCGTTTATTGATGATTCTGGGAATTGTAGGTCTGAGAGGGATAAACTACAGTTCCCCTAATTCTTTGGAGGAAGCCATAACTATTAAAATGCTATAAGTGTACTTGAACTGTATGGTGTGGCTGTGATGCAACACACAACCATGCAAGTCCTGTTTTCCATATACCACCACTAGGGGTATGGGAATCTTTCCCACAGTTAGACTTTGGTGCAGAGACCTCCTTGCATTGGGGGCCACTTTTACAATTTCATAAAGGCATGCTTCTGTTTGAAGAGTTTTGTGAGACTGGCCATACATGTTTGTTTTTTCCAGCCTGTCAGGAACCCAGTCCCTGTGTGTATGAAATTGTGGTGTGAGAACCAACCCCTTAGGGTCAAGTGTATGTCTGGCATAAACAGAAAAGAGAAAAGACATATATGACAAAGTCCCAAGCGCAGCTTAAATGTTGTCAGACGAAGTGCTGCAATCTTGCACACTCTTGGGGGAAAGTCCCCTAGTATTCCGTACTGAGTATGGAATCAAAGGACTGAGCTATGCCTGATCAGGGAGAGCCTTTCAAGGGCAGTGAGAGATTGTGGGAATGCACTGGGACAGGCACTGTAGAGGCATAGGAGCAAGTCATTGTGGACTAGGGATATTGGAAGACAGCCATTTCTGTTCCACCCTGTATCGGTCGCAGTCAGCACTGCTTCCATTCAGTTTCTGCAAAATACTATATTATTAAGCTATACAGCAAGCATACAGCATGAGACTCTTAATCTTAGGGTCGTGGGTTTGAGCCCCACGTTGGACAAAAATATTTAGGGGATTTTGCAAGGGGTTGGACTAGAGGATGACCCTTACGGTCCCTTCCAACTCTACGATTCTATGATTCTATTTACATAACTTAAGTCATTAATAACGCTTGCAAATTAGGTATCATTTGCAAACTTAATGTCAGGGGGGACTTGGGGCTGTATTTGCTTACCTGATTTCTGTTCCTGGCCACAGGTGAACATGCAAACTACAGCAAATTCCGCTTCCCTTTCGCAGCAATTCTCTGACATCCCTAGTATGGACAAATATTGGGTCCAGAAGGATCTCTCTCTCACACACACATTATCTCTGCCCCACCAGTAGCTCACCTGTTTTCCCTAAGGCAGAAAACACCACTCCTGAAATTTCAGTTACAGGTAGGTAGCCGTGTTCGTCTGCCGTAGTTGAAACAAAATAAAAAATAAAAAAAATCCTTCCCATAGCACCTTAGAGACCAAGTTTGTTATTGGTATGAGCTTCCATGTGCATGCACACTTCTTCAGATACATCTTCTTCAGTGTATCTGAAGAAGTGTACATGCACACGAAAGCTCATACCAATAACAAACTTAGTTGGTCTCTAAAGTGCTATGGGAAGGAATTTTTAATTTTTTTATTTCCCCCCTGAAATTTCAGTCAGTGAAATGTTTCTCTACTCTTTTCATCTACCTCATCTCCCATGAATCGACCTTAAGACAATGATAGACTAAGTGCAGGGTACAGCAAGCATACAGCTGGAAGGAAGGACAAAGGGACAGTATAATTGCAGAGGCCTTGGCAGTGGAGAACTAATCGGTAGGATGTGCCCTGATGACTTGAGGAAGGCAGCCACATGGCACACACCGTGTGAGAAGGAGTTACGCAGCGCTGAGGAGTGATGCCTCCATTCTAGATGCCAGGCTTGGTTGGTTTTAAATGGCCAGAGGGGCTTTCATTCGTAAATAAATTTGATACATAGCCCAATGACCAGACGCAGCAGAGTTTTGCAGCCTTGGGAGGGGGGAAATAATTAAATTGACATTGAGATGCATAGAGGGGTCCGACATAGGAATGGAAAAGAATTAGGCAGTCTCAAATATATAGCTACTTCTACTTGCCCAGCGTGGTACTAGATAAAAATACAAGAACAGTCAAGGAGCCATTAGGTTCCAGTACCAAAAAGTTGATAGGAGGAGTAAAGTTTTGTAATGGGATGGTTAGAAATTCAGGGAAATCATCTGTGACCTGGTTTTGTATGTATCCTTAAGGGAACTCCGCTTCCAGTGCAGGAGAAGATTTTGAAACAGCAGCATCTCCTCTTCCTCCAGATGGAACTTTTGTGCTATTCTAGCTATATTTTCTAATGGATTCCAAATTCCACAAATATGACCCTTTTGAGAAGGTATGAGGTTTCTAGGGCTGATTATCTAAATAGTTCCCTGTTGATCTGCGTAGTGATGCCAGATACCTGGAGTCGGGGCTGACACAAGAAAAACTTTTATTTCCTTGTAGCAAAAGTTATTTCTGAGACGCTTTGTACACAGGATAAAGGACCAGGCTAAAAACAAATATGGTGCACTGGCTCTGGACATGGGATGTCCTGGGTTCAAATCTCTGCTGAACCACAAACTATAAAGCACTGTGCCAGACTATAACCCAGAGAATGCACATGCAGCTTAAATTTCCCAGTGCCCCAGGAAGAGAGGCAGCTGTCTTCCTCCCAAACACGCATGGCCTCCATACCAGCCTGTGCCTCATTTGCCAACCAACTCCTATGCTTCCCTCCCCTGGTGTCCCCCAATTAGCCCCCACACCCACCCACCCTCAACATGGCTTAACTCTAACCTTTGCCCAAGACCCTGAGCCACTGCAGAACTTTCTTCCTGCATTGTCTACCGTACTCGGTCACACTTGGGAAGGAGACGTGTCTGCCTGTTAATCACTATCAGGCCAATCCAGGCATGCTTAATTCTCTAACAAGCCAGTTGTTAAATACAGTAATAGAGGCTTTAGCAGCTCAATAGCTGGCCTCTTGGGAAGAGCAGACACATGGAATTCTTTGGGGAGATAGAAGGCTGATTTGTTGCATAGGGCAGGGCAGGTTCTTCCTTGCCCACTGGGCTGGAAGGGAGGAATACAGTCGGATGAATCCACCAACCAGGCCTGAAGTGTGAATTGGTGACAACAGGGGCAACCTGTCTACCGTAATATGGTTGAGAAACAGCACTTTAGAGACGGGGAGCATGTATTTTCTCCTTAAAGGTCTTTGTGGACATGTTTATGATGTTGTTTAGCTCCACAGCCTACTCTGTGTGCATCAAATGTGGCAGGTGTTAATATCCAGTTGTAGGGAATTTTAGTGACATATTCAAGGTATGCCAGGCAGAGAAATTGATGGCAGTTAATATGAGGTGGGAGAAAAACCAATGTTTTAATTATCCAGTTAAATAATGGCCGGGTGGGCTCTCTACACCAGGCATAGGCAAACTCGGCCCTCCAGATGTTTTTGGCCTACAATTCCCATGATCCCTAGCTAACAGGACAAGTGGTCAGGGATGATGGGAATTGTAGTCCCAAAACATCTGGAGGGCCGAGTTTGCCTATGCCTGGTCTACACTATCAATAAATGTTTGCGGTCATGCAACCAGAGTTCCACATTGAAGTGCACGAATCCTATTCCAGTTGATGTGGAGTGGCTGAGGCAGAGGTGCAAGCCACTGCCTCCATTCTCTGTGCCACCTGGATGGCAACTGGCATACCTGATTATAAGCGCACAGACAGTAGATGTTGCTGAAGCTGGACTACTGCGGTTAATTCTCCTTTTGAGCTGTACAACTAGCAGGGATTTGCTCCATGAGATTTGCTGCTCCATGAGAAAAGGATGGTCAGTTGTGTCCCTCCACCCACTTCAAGTAGTATTCATTTCAGTGGCAAGTGACCAGGGAGTGCTGGATATAGTCTTATGTCCTAGGCCAGATGACCCCCGTCTTACGTTTGATATAGACAAGCCTTTCCTTTTGCTAGTGGCTCCCTTTTACTGAGTCAGTCTGACAGAAGCTCTCCAGGGTTTCGGGCAGTGTGTTCCTAGCCCTACCTGAATATGCTGGGGATTGAACTGGGGCTCTTCTGCATGGAAAGCGCATGCCCTACCACTGAGCTACGCCCTTCCCATAGGTAAAGGTAAAGGGACCCCTGACCATTAGGTCCAGTCGTGACCGACTGGGGTTGTGGCGCTCATCTCGCTTTATTGGCCGAGAGCCGGCGTACAGCTTCCAGGTCATGTGGCCAGCATGACAAAGCCACTTCTGCCGAACCAGAGCAGCGCACGGAAACGCCGTTTACCTTCCCGCCGGAGCGGTACCTATTTGTCTACTTGCACTTTGATGTGCTTTCGAACTGCTAGGTTGGCCAGAGCAGGGACCAAGCAAAGGGAGCTCACCCCGTCGCAGGGATTCGAACCGCCGACCTTCTGATCGGCAAGCCCTACCGGTAGGCTCTGTGGTTTAACCCACAGCGCCACCCGCGTCCCTCACCCTTCCCATAGTGTGAGCCAAATTTTGCCTTAGCGGTGAAATCATTGTGTGGCCTGGAGCAAACTTTTCTCTCTGTTGTAGCCCAGCTCCCTTGCCACTTGCAACACAGGACTGGCCTTCCTTGTAGAGCAGCTGCAAAAAAATACTAGACTAGCATTCAAAGATATTCCCATGCAGAGCACAGTGCCTTTGCACTGGGAACAATGCAGCTGTAAGGATAGGGCCCTTTGTGATTAGAGACTTAAGGCTCTCTTCGCTTCCCTGAGCTCCTGTTTTTATTTCTAGACACTTAGACTTTGCAAAGCAATGAAATGTTTTAAATTGTACTGTTATACAGAGCCCACCTTTGCTTTTCATCACCAGCAAATCAGTCACTGAAAGGTAAAATAGGTTATAGCTGTCTTTCTCTTCCTCTCCGCTCACCCTGCCTCCAGCATCCCACATGAAAGAGTGTGATGCTTTCTTCATTATACTCAGGCACACAGCCACTGGGGTTTGTTTGTTTTGTTAGGTTGCCTGTCAGCAGGCTCTCTCCTTCCTAGTCGAGCATTCAGGAGACACTGGGCGAGAGGGAAGAGCAGGTTCCTATTTCCTTTTGTGTAGCCAAAGGGGAAGACACCAGCTCTTCCTGCCTGCCTGCAGGCTTGGGCTTTGAGTCCCCGTTTCTTTGCCAGAACTCCAGGAGAGTGAAGGGTGAGCCAGGAGGCTTTTATCTGGGACCTTTCCTTGTAACTTGAGCTGCTGGGGAAACCTGGAATGAGCATTGCTGGGTGAAAACCTAGCTTTGTAGGCCACAGCATATTCTTTTAGGCAACCAAATTCTTTTCCAAAATACCCTTATTGGAAATACTGCAAGGGTCGGATTGGGGGATTTTTATACACACTGACAATTCTTCCCCCTTTTGAGTTTCTTTGCAGTTTTTTGACTTGTCTATTGTTTGTATAGCCAAAGTCCTCTTCCTGCAAAATCCCTGTTGCAACGAATGGGAGCTCCATAATTCCAATTCATTTTGGTTCAACGGTGCTTATGCAAAAGATCTTCTCAGTGGCTTGCATCCTAGGTCTCTTTGGCAGAGTAATTCACAAGTATTCCATGAAGGGTCAGTCAGAAGATTCCCCCTTTTTCTAATTTCTAAGGAACAAATGAAAGGGGACGGCAGTGTTACTGTCATTCATTATTCCAATGTACTATAAATGCCTATGTACAATAAGTGTGCAAGGCCTGCATGCAATCTTTTGGCTAGTCAACAGCAGTGCATAAGTCCTGCCATCTATCTGCCAAATCAGCTGACCATGGGACAGTCTCTCTTCCCCTCTCTTTCTCCACCCCCCCCCCAATATGTCTTCCCTAGGGATTTGCGTCCTAGGTGATGGTTGTAGTGGCAGCCCCTCTTCCGCTCCTCCCATCACATGAGTTGTTGTGCCTCTCTTCCCTCCCTGGTTTACTTTCTTTTTCTTTTTCAGCTACTCTACTGGCGGCACTGCCAGTGAGGTTCTCTTCCACCACCTCCTACCTTTGCTGTTCTCCTGGAAGGGAGGAGGTGGGAAGCCTTGCTGGCTGGGTCGAAGGTGCCACCAGTGCCAGGCATGAGGGCCCTCAAAGTGTGGCAACTCCCCCAGCTATGACCCTCCACTTCTCCCACCCACCAAAACCTGTTCCAGGTGCAAACTCATCCTCCCCATCTTCTCACCTTTTTCTCTTCCTTTCCTGTGTCTGTCTCCCTCATGTATGTTCTTTCTCACCCTCTCCCCTGACAGGATATGTTCTGCCTGTGGCAAGGGTTCAGTTCACCACCACAAGGACAATTCAATATATATATATTTAGGATGGTTTCACTGCAACCAAAAAAAGGTTTTGCTTTTTTTCTAGGTGAGAAGGCTGACCCATGGAAATAGTCAAAACAAAATAAAAAATAAAAAAAATCCTTCCAGTAGCACCTTAGAGACCAACTAAGTTTGTTCTTGGTATGAGCTTTCGTGTGCATGCACACTTCTAGATTAGGCGACTTCCTTCACCAGAGTTTCACAGCTACATCAGGTTGGGGGGGGGGTCTCAGCATGCCATTAGCTTCCCTAAATGATGTCAACATGTGATCTCAAGTTTTGATATCTCTGGGGTGGGGAACCTGTGGCTGTTCATATGTTGTTGGACTCCAACTGCCACCATCCCTGATATTTGGCCATGCTGGCTGGGACTGTGATGAGTTGGAGTCCAAGAACACCTGCAGAGCCACAGGTACCCCACCTCTTTCTTATGCTTTTGTATCCAGAATGGTGAAGCCATGGCAGATTCATGCAAGGAAACCAGCTTCACTTGGTAAATAATATGGCACCAAACAACTGGAACACAGCAGCTGGTATTTTAGTACAGATGAGAGATTTAAATAACCCTGCTCTACTCTAATTGCAGGGATGGTTGGCCTGTAGTGTTAGTCATGGCTTACAGATGGAGAAACAAGCACAACAGAGGTTTGCACTGTCTGCGTAGATCTGCTGACATCAGGTCAGAAACCAAGACCCTGGCAGTAGTGAGAGTTTTGCAATTATTATTATTATTATTATTATTATTATTTGTATACCACCCTTCATCCAAAAATCCCAGGTGGTTTTATGGTCAAAGTCTTTTGTTTCTACTAAATTTTGGTAGTGGGTTGTGGGGTTTCCGAATTCCTAAGTAATTACGCAGCTGTTTGTTAGTAAAGTACAGCCTTGTAGCAGTTTTCCTTAATGAATGTCTGTGTATGCATGAAAGAGAGAGAAAGAGACATGTTGAGATATTTCTGGATCAAAATAATTTTTAGAAAATATAGGAGGCTAATCCTAATGTGCCTTGCAAATTTGTTCCTGTAGCCATGGCAAGATAAGATCAATGGTGCTACAGCAGCCGCTGGATTAGTAGATAGGTTGACATTTGCAGGACTGATATTGGTTGAGAATTAATTGCATCTTATACTCTACTCTTATTCTCTTAATGAAATTAAAATGAACTACAATATGGTTCTATTTTCATATTTACTGCTTGCAGTGCTGCTGAGCTATTCCTCATATGCTTTCAAGATTTTGCTAGAGAAAATTGTGGGACTGAATTGTTGTTGTTGTTCAGTCGTTCAGTCGTGTCCGACTCTTCGTGACCCCATGGACCAGAGCACGCCAGGCACGCCTATCCTTCACTGCCTCTCGCAGTTTGGCCAAACTCATGTTAGTAGCTTCGAGAACACTGTCCAACCATCTCATCTTCTGTCGTCCCCTTCTCCTTGTGCCCTCAATCCTTCCCAACATCAGGGTCTTTTCTAGGGAGTCTTCTCTTCTCATGAGGTGGCCAAAGTACTGGAGCCTCAACTTCAGGATCTGTCCTTCTAATGAGCACTCAGGGTTGATTTCTTTAAGAATGGATAGGTTTGATCTTCTTGCAGTCCATGGGACTCTCAAGAGTCTCCTCCAGCACCATAATTCAAAAGCATCAATTCTTCGGCGATCAGCCTTCTTTATGGTCCAGCTCTCACTTCCGTACATTACTACTGGGAAAACCATAGCTTTAACTATATGGACCTTTGTTGGCAAGGTGATGTCTTTGCTTTTTAAGATGCTGTCTAGGTTTGTCATTGCTTTTCTCCCAAGAAGCAGGCGTCTTCTAATTTCGTGACTGCTGTCACCATCTGCAGTGATCATGGAACCCAAGAAAGTGAAATCTCTCACTGCCTCCATTTCTTCCCCTTCTATTTGCCAGGAGGTGATGGGACCAGTGGCCATGATCTTAGTTTTTTTGATGTTGAGCTTCAGACCATATTTTGCGCTCTCCTCTTTCACCCTCATTAAAAGGGACTGAATTAACATGACATAATTTGTCTGGGCAGTCTACAGTTGAGGTTGCTGCATATAGGAAGAATTTGCATAGGTGAGTGATGCTTGCTTAACAGTGGTGCTTCCAAAACAGCTTCTGAAACATTTTGGAGGCTATGCTTCCAAATTTGCTTGTCATCCAGGCCATTTTGGCTGAATTGCATGGCTGATTCAGGGTCTTTAAGGAAATTGACAAAATATTGACACACTTGCAGACTATAGTGAATACAGAATCTCCTTTGTTTGTTATGCTGCTTAGGAGCATGGGGTGTAATGTGTGTGTGTTTTCTCGGTTGCTCTACCACCAGACAACACCACATAGCAAAGGGGAGCAGCTCCCATTATTATAGGATTGTAGAGTTAGAACGTACCCAAAGGGTGGTCTGGTCTTTCCTCCTGTAATGCCTACTTAGCTGCGATTCCTGCATTTAAGGTGGGCTTCGCTTCGCTTTCTATTTTCAAACCAAGACTGAGCTCCAGGAACTCTTCCTCTGTAATTACTAGCATTCAAAGCCAGATTTAGGCAATTGGAGGCATTAGGAACATCCTAGTAACTTTAGCTCTTTCTTTTGTGGTGTATAATCTCAGCTCTATCCAGATGATCGGTGAATGTCTGCCATAATCTTTTGTGTAATAAGTCCTTTATCTCCATTCAAAGAGTGTGATATCCATCTGTGTGTAATGGAGGGAGATGGCTCTAGATAGAGGCGCTCCACTACTGAACTTAAGAGAGGCCCTTCTTGGACAAAGGAAACTACTGCATTGCAATTTATCAGGAGGTTAGGCTAGAATATTGATAATAAGTTTTTAATGACACTGAATGTGTTAAATCACTTACCAATGCCAGGATGTTTGTTATCACCAGCACTGCTTTGTAAATAGTCACTGTTAATTGTCACTTTTTCCATTCCATTTCCCTCTGACTTCACTGCTTACAATTCCTGCCCCCCGCAAAGCAGGTGTGTGTGTGCGTGCGCACACACACACAGTGTATATTTATGTGTATATATAATAAATGTGCAGTTGACAACTTAGGATAACACTTAATGCATATGAGAATTGGATGCTAGCCCACAAAAGCTTCTGCCATAATAACCTTTTTAGTCTTTAAGCCTTCATCCTGCACACAACTGACCCAATCCATCTCACCCCCCACTCCCAGGCCCATGTTGGTTAAAGAAAAGCTGTGCATCAGCAAACTATGTGGCAAAAGTCTGGTTTGGCCTGAGCAACAAGTTTTAACAGTGTAGTGTTACACATGGCTATTCAAATGTAATTCCCATTGGGTGGAATCGAAAATAATGCTAAAACCATCTCTGCTTGAGCAGGTGAATTCGTAACTCTGCTTTGAACAAGCACTGTAAAATTGATATCATATTATCTGTATTGATCATGTCTATCCCTGTTTTTACATACCCTTTGGAGAGAGAGATGGAGCATTCATGTGCTCTAAAGGTATCATCTTACCAGCACCACCTTTTTCTCTAGTGTTAAATGCTTAGACACAATTCACACACACACTCCAATTGGAAACCAAGAATTGTATGTCGCTATCTCTTTGGAATTGTTTTTAAGCTGCTAATTGTGCATGTATTGAGTTACAGGTAGGTAGCCGTGTTGGTCTGCCATAGTCAAAACAAAATAAAAAATAAATAAATTCCTTCCAGTAGCACCTTAGAGACCAACTAAGTTTGTTCTTGGTATGAGCTTTCGTGTGCATGCACACTTCTTCAGATACTGAGTGTGCATGTATTGGTAACCGTTGGACATTTAGCAGAAAAAATGGGGGGGAAACTCTAGGGTTGTTTGTTCTTTAACAAAGAAAAGGTAAGAAAACTGAAGGGCCCTGGAAGGTTCAGGGACCTGCGCTCCCTTGAATGTGTCGAATGTGCCTTATTTTACAGGGCTGCTCACTCCATACCACCATGCCACATTCATTATTTTGTGGCCCTTCTCCCCCTTATACCTCATTGTACTTCACAGTTCAGATGCAACAGCCCCAGAGTCTTCCTTGCTTTGGGTGGTTGCTGCCTGATTTAAAACTTTCTGGAGATGGAAATATTTACAGGAGCAGAAACAGTGGGTGTGTAGGAAGAGAAGAGAGAGATCCTATCCATACCCAGTAGAATAAAGCGAGGGTTTCATTCAGCTCAATTACAGTTAAAATCCTGTTGGATTTATCTGATTGGGAACATGCAGTATAGCTAATTCAGATTCTCTCTGTCCACTAGCATCTGCTCTCGTCTCCCGAGGAAGGACAGGACAAGGGAAAGGGGGAGCAGAACGAAGGCCTCTCTGCTGGCTAGGGCTGCCGGATTAAATGCTCTCAAAGGACTATGGAGCTCGGGTCTGTTGTGTAGATTTGAAAAAACAGGAATAAAGGAATGTTCCACTGGAAATAACAAACGACCCTTTAAAATAAGGGACCTCTGGCAACAGCAGTGCAGTGAGAACAAACAGCAAGAGACCCAAGCACTTGGGTTAATAAGAGTTTAAGCAGCAGGCTACTGGGGATTATCTCCTTGCTACACACCACAACAAACTGTGTGTTCCACAGATCAGCGGTGGTGGGGTGCGGGGGTGGGGTGAGAGGCAGTCAGGACGCCTGGGTTCTATTTGTGGCTCCAGCTCCGTGTGTGTCCTAGGAGCTGCCTCCTAATCCGAGTGATTCAGATACTCCATTTCTAAATAAGGATAATAATGTGGGTCTGTATTGTGGAGAGAGAGAGAGAAGGCATGCAGAGCAAAATTCTGCAAAGGTGCTTTGAGAGTGCCAGGTGAGAACCACTACTGTAGTGAAATGACCAGCGAGTACCGCTATGTGTGCTGTTATTGCCTTTTAAGGGACGGAGAGAGACTTTCCCCAGCATCTGCTGTTATTGGGGGTGGGTCTAACGGTAGAACTGTGGCTCACAGCAAGGTAACTCTATTGACGACAAAAGGAATTCCAAAACATTTCAAGCTGCGGACAGCTTTCTTAAAATATAAGTACTAAAAGGAAAATGGAAGGAAGGAGGAGTATGTGTGTGTGTGTGTGTGTGTGTGTGTGTGTGTGTGTATTTCACACTTTCGTAAAAGTATTTCAAGGCATTATACAGATTACAAGATTATAATAAAATCAGTAAAAGCATCCATTATGACTGCCTCCAGCCAAGACAGACAAATCTGTCGTCAAGAATCTTGTTACAGGTAGGTAGCCGTGTTGGTCTGTCATAGTCAAAACAAAATAAAAAATCTGAGGTATCTGAAGAAGTGTGCATGCACACGAAAGCTCATACCAAGAACAAACTTAGTTGGTCTCTAAGGTGCTACTGGAAGGAATTATTTTATTTTGTTTTGTCAAGAATCTTGTTGACTCATAGTTATTGGTTAAAAAAATTACTGAGCACTGTCTAGTGTCAAAAGTGAAGGGGTTCTTCCTTCATATGCAAAGTCTGAGAGCCAGTTTTCTGGAGCATTCTCTTGGAGGCTCCTAATCTCTCTTATTTTGTTGGAGACTTGTTTTAATGTTTGATGTTTTATTGTATTTTTAATATTTTGTTGGAAGCCGCCCAGAGTGGCTGGGGAAACCCAGCCAGATGGGCGAGGTATAAATTTGTTGTTGTTGTTGTTGTTTTCCTTACTATTTTTTTTAAAAAAAGGAAGATGGGCAAGAGATGAACTTGACTTTCATTTGCAAAATTATCCCTACATAGTTCAATGCCATTGATGAAATCTGCATCTCATTGATTTATACTATAGGTAAGCACCAGACAGCCATGGGATGGTTCATAAGGGCCTGCATGAGCCTATTGCTGTGGTTCCCCTGATTTCAGCTGCTGCCTGTTCCTTCATGCTTCAGCGTGTCTCTTTGAAGGCTAAGAGGCATTGCAGGATACCCAGGCCTGGCCCAAGGTATCCTTAGGAGAGGTAAACATTTTGGGTGGGATTCATGTAATGAATTGCCTCAGCGGAAGCCCTGTGCTTGCACAATAAGGCTTTCCCACCCTCTCCCCCACTGTGCCCCCCTCCCAAAATTGTGATGGCAGTTGACCAAAGCTTATTTTGAAAACCCAAGTTTCACTTTTCGGTTGCACTAGTAACAAATTCTTGGATCCTAATATAACTTGTCTCGGATGGCAGTTTCCTCATTTATGTCTAACATCCCATTAGAAACAGGGCAGAACTGTCGCCATTTAACTCCAGTTGTTGTGACCAACTCAAAATCCCCTACTCCCTCTTGTAAAAAGGGTGGGAGGGCCAGAACGTACCAGCCCCCTGCTCTTTGGTCTCTCCTCCCCTAGTCAAACAACCAAAACTTACTTTGCCTTGGGAGATTAAGAGAACAGGGAGGGGTTATGTTTACCAAAGCCAGGCATCAGTGGCAGCAGGCCCTGTGAGAATGATGGTGGCCAGAATCACCCCAGGAACATCCTGTGCTGCTGGAGCAAATGACCCCCATAACAAATCAGTTGTGCTGGGACTAAAAACATTCTTGTGTATCCTTTAGGCCAAACTAAATATGACAGGGGGTGGCTATGCTTGTTTATTCATTTGTTGGGCACATTCACATCTATAAATGGGGTGTGAGGTAGGTGTGAGACGGATGGGTGTCTCCTCGGAAGTAAGCATCCACAAAACGCAGTCTGCTAAACTAATCACTTTATTTCATAACATTGATAATCCAGACCTTGCGATTATGCATCCGACCCCTCGGAGTCAGATCCTTCTAGTACGGATTTGCGGCTCCGCCCCCAGCATAGGAGCTTCGGAAAGCCTAGTCTCCGCCTCTCCTTTTTCCGCTTCCGCGCCCTTGACCTGGGCAGCCCTACGGCTCCCCCTTCCCTTTCGCTTTCACCTTCCCCGCTTGTGGTGTCTGATGCTCCGGTAGGCTCTCTAAGCCTCAACTCCTCCTCGGTCTCCATATTCTGATCCCTTCCCATTGGCTGTGCTAGCGCTCTGGTGGAGCTTTCCTCCCATTGCTGCACTACCTGCTCTGGCGTCAGCAGGGGCTGTGCCTGTTCCTGATCCCAGACCCTCAATAACTCTTCGGGCGTCAGCGGAGCCCTATCTAGGTCAGCTGTCTCCTCTGGCACCGCTTCGGAAACCGGCCAGCCCCTGACATCCATCCCCCCTTCCAAGCCCCCCTCCCCCTCCTGAAAAGGCACACCTGGTTGGGGCAGATTGGTTTCGGAGTCCCTTGCTAGATCTCCCAGCTCCCCCCAAAACTCGTCTGCTGTGTCAGGGGAGGAAGGGAAACCTAAGAATATTGTGGTGTCGCCACTGGACGATGAGGCAAACAGGTCTTCCCAATCCTCCCTGGCCATGGGTGGAGAAAGGGGTTCTGCACTCTCGGTCCCTTCTCCTACCATTGGGTACCCTTCACTCCCCCCTGATGGTGGGAAACCCCAGAAGTCCCCTTCCTCCGAGTCTGTGGGCTGAAACACGTCTCTCAGTTGCCAACGGTATGGTTTGGGCTTGTGCGGGAATAGTTCGTGAAATTCCCACACCAGATGCTCCTTGGTGACTTCCTCTGCCGGGATCCATGCATTTTCCGACGCTGGCTCCCCCTCCCACGCTACCAAATACTGCAGTTCATCCCCTTGCCACCTGGAGTCCAAAATCTCGGTGGCCTCGTTGAATAGTTCCGGTTCCACCATCGGTAACCCCTGCGACCCCTGCTGGTAGCCCTGTTGGTACCTGTGAGGTTCCCTGTACTTGGACAGGAGAGACCTGTGGAACACCGGGTGAATCCTCATGTCGTCCGTCAGTCGCAGTTTGAAAGCCACGGGGTTGATCTGCTCCACTACCTCAAAAGGCCCCAGTCTACGTTGCTGCAGCTTCTTGCACCTGCCGCGAATGGGCAGCCCTTGTGTGGACAACCATACCATATCTCCCACCTGGATGTCCTCCCCCTCCCTGCGGTGCCGGTCCGCTGCCGTCTTGTAGGCTGCTTTAGCCCGCTCCAAATTGTCACTGAGCAATTGGTGCAATGCTTCCAACTCCTCAGCGAAATTCTGTGCAGCGGGCACGTCTCCATCCCCCTGTTCCCCCTCCCTTCCCGGAAAGGCCCTGGGGTGGCTGCCGTAGATCGCCTGGAACGGGGATATGCCTGCCGAGGAGTGTTGAGCATTGTTGTACGAAAACTCTGCAAGGGCGAGTTTGTCACTCCAGTCGCTGTGTTGCTGGGAAGCATAACAGCGCAGATACTGCTGCAGTATGGAATTAACACGCTCCGATTGACCGTTAGTTTGAGGATGGCGTGCTGAAGATAGACACACCTGCACCTTCAAGATCTGCATGAGCTTGCGCCAGAAACGGGAGGTAAATTGGGCGCCGCGATCCGAAATTACTCTCACTGGCATACCATGCAGCTTGAACACGTGCTGCATAAACAACCGGGCCGTCTCCTCCGCCGACACCACTTTGGGGCAGGCAATGAAGTGAGCCATCTTGGTCAGGAGATCCACTACGACTAGTACAGCCGTGTTGCCCTTGGACTTGGGGAGATCCGTGACAAAGTCCAGCGAAACCGCTTCCCAGGGCTTGCTTGGGGTGGGAAGCGGTTCCAGTAGTCCTGCTGGTACCCTTCTCTCCCCCTTGGCCCTTTGGCAGACCTCGCACCCCCTGACGTAGTCCTTAACGTCCTGCCTGACCTTTGGCCACCAGAATTCTCTAGTGACCAGTATCATGGTTTTGAATTGCCCAAAGTGCCCTGCTGTGGGGTTGTCATGAAGCTGTCTGAGAATTTTGGCCCTCATATCCTCCCCTGGCACATACAGTGCCCCCTTGTACACCAGTAGCCCCTCCTTTTCCTCAAACCCTCCTGCCCTGGGATTCCCCTCCTTGAGTTCCCTCAGTTTGTTCTGGGCAAAGGCGTCCGCCTGTGTGAGGCGCACCAGTTCTTCCCTACCACCCAATGTCGCCCCACACCGCCACTGTTCAGGCTTGAAGATGGCCCTTGCCACCGGAGGTCCTTCATCTTCCATGTATTCTGGCTTCCTGGATAGGGCGTCCGCCCTGCTGTTCTGCTCGCCAGGAACATACTGGATGTGGAAATTGAATTCCGCAAAAAACTCTGCCCATCGCATTTGGCGCTGGTTGAGCACTCTAGCCGTGCGCCAGTACTCCAGGTTCTTGTGATCAGTGTGAACCTGGATTTGGTGTTGTGCCCCCACCAAGAAGTGGCGCCAGTGTTTGAATGCTGCGACCACTGCCAACAGTTCTTTGTCCCAAATGGCGTAATGGGCCTCAGACCGGCTCAACTTCCTGGAATAGAACGCACAGGGCCGCCATTCCTTTGCTGGATCTTGCTGCAGTAGTATCGCTCCTATGGCTCGATCTGATGCATCTGTCTCTATTCTGATGGGCTTGCTGGGGTTCACATGCAGCAACTGCTCCTCTGAGGCGAAGACTTTCTTGAGTGTTTCAAAGGCTTGTTGCGCCTCGTCCGTCCACTTAAACTTCTTCTTGCCTCTCAAGCAGTCCGTAATTGGTGCTGTCATGTCTGCGAACGCCCTTACGAACTTGCGATAAAAATTTGCGAAGCCGACGAAGCGCTGCACGTCCTTCTTGGTCTTGGGGCTTTTCCATTGCAGGATCGCCTCCACCTTATTGGTATCCATGGCTATTCCTGTATCTGAGAGTCGGTAGCCTAGGAAGTCCACCTCCGTGGTGTGGAACCGGCACTTCTCCAGCTTGACCGCTAATTGGTGTTCCTGGAGTCTCTGCAGTACTTCCTTTACGTGGTGCACGTGCTCCTCTGGGTTCTGAGAGTACACCAGCACGTCATCTAAATAGACCACTGCCTGTTTGTACAGCAGGGGTCCCAACACGTGATGCATGAACGCTTGGAAGCATTGACTACCTCCCTGGAGGCCGAAGGGCATCACGAGGAACTCATAAGCACCCAGGGGTGTGAACATGGTTGTTTTCCACTCATCGCCTTCTCTGATCCTGATTAGGTTGTACGCACCCCTCAGGTCCAGCTTGGTGAAGATCCTGCCCTTGCGTACCGCCGCCAGCAGGTCGTCGATCTTCGGCATGGGGTAGGAGACAGGGAGGGTCAGGGAGTTGAGAATCCGATAGTCACAAATCAATCTCCGTTGGGGGGTGTCCTTTTTGTCCACCCAGAACACTGGGCTGCCCCCTACAGCCTTGCTTTCCCTGATGAACCCTCTGGCCAGGTTTTTGTCAATGAAGTCCTTCAGATCTGCCATCTCCTGCTCCGACATTGAATAAAGCTTGCCCGGTGGCAGCTGAGCTCCTGGCACCAGGTCGATTCGGCAGTCGTAGGGGCGGTGGGGGGGTAGCTTGTCTGCTTCCCTTTCGTTAAACACCTGTTGAAACTCCGCATATTGCGCAGGGAGGGTGACTTCCCCTGCTTGCATCACGGCAGCCTTTGCCTGCTCCTTGGGATTGAGCTGCTGCAAGCAATTCTCCATGCAATACGCAGAACCAAACACTAGAGAGCGCTGATGCCAGCTCACTACTGGGTCATGTCTGTCCAGCCACCCCATCCCCAGTATTAAGGGGGGGCCTGCTAACGTGGTGACGTGGAAAGCAATAACTTCAGAGTGCCTTCCCATCCCCATCCGCATAGGTGGAGCGCTTTGCGTGACCGCCCCTCCTTTTAATTCCCTCCCATCAATGGTGGTGACTTGCAAGGGGACAGGCAAAGGCAGGAGGTGAAGCTGGTGCTGCCGTGCAAAGTCTATATCCAGGAAATCAGCCGATGCTCCCGAATCTACCAAGGCGGGAACTTGCATGGTGAAGCCATTGGGTAGCTCCAGTGTGACTTCCATCACGATGCCTGGCTTGGGAGGGTTGGGGAGGGTGTGCTCTGGCGGGCTGGGGGGGAGCGTCTCTGGTGCGTTGCTGGGGGGACCTTTTACTGCTCCTGAGCCGGGCTGGCCGTCCCCGTGACTTGCCAGCCGGCATTCCCGTTTCCCTGCCTCGGCGTCTGCTCCTCCCCTTCTCCTGTTACAGCCCCCGTCATGCCTTGCCACACCTTTTTCTTATTACACGCTTTTGCGAGGTGTCCTATTTGGTGACACACATAGCATTTTCTGGGCGCCTTCCCGCCTTGCGTGTCACTCCCCTTGGCAACCGTTGCGTTTGAAATAGGGCGCGCGCGCGCTCCTCCCAATTCCATGGGCGTTTCTTCCGGGAGGTGCGTCTGCGCGCCAGCCGGTCTCTCTGTTGGTGTGGGAATGCGGAAGTTGAACCACCTTCCCGCCTTCCCCTCCTTCCTGCTTTTGTCTCTGAGTTCCAGTCTAATGCCGATTGCCATCGCTGCTTCGGTGAGGCTTTTCATGTCATTGTAGGGACCCCCCCTCGCCAAAGAGTCTTTTACTTCATCGGCCAGACCTAACTTAAAGAGCGCTATCATTTGAGGCGTATTGATTTCCCATCCCAGACGATGGGTTAACGACAAAAACTTTGCCTGGTACTCGCGCACCGTCATATTCCCTTGCCTCAAAAGCAAAAGTTCCTGCGCTTCCAATTCCTGTTCCGAACTGCTCGTATAAACAGCGTCCATCGCTTTAAAGAACTCCTTTACTCTCTGAAGCGCTGGGTCCTTGGCCATAATCAGTGGCCTCACCCAATCTCGAGCATGTGATTCAAAATGCGAAATTACAAATCCGACCTGCTCTTCCTCATTTTTAAATGAGTCTTTTTGTAGTTCCAGGGCATATAGCATGTCCGTTCTAAAACCTATGTACTGTTCTGGTCTGCCCTGAAACCTGCTTGTTAGCATGGTGATTCGCCTGCCCGCCTGCGCACTCCTGCCCTGCTCAGCGTGGATCCTTGCCTCCTCCAACCTGGCTTGACTAATTCGGTACAGTACCTCTAGCTCACGAGCTCTATCTTCCCAGGTAGGGGCACCTCCACCGCCGGCTCCTTGGGCAGCTAACGCTGCGGCTTCTTCCGCGCTGCTCATGCTGGTTGTGCTTTACTTCTGAGGAGGTGACGAAGACTAGAAGGATGCTGTGAGACGGATGGGTGTCTCCTCGGAAGTAAGCATCCACAAAACGCAGTCTGCTAAACTAATCACTTTATTTCATAACATTGATAATCCAGACCTTGCGATTATGCATCCGACCCCTCGGAGTCAGATCCTTCTAGTACGGATTTGCGGCTCCGCCCCCAGCATAGGAGCTTCGGAAAGCCTAGTCTCCGCCTCTCCTTTTTCCGCTTCCGCGCCCTTGACCTGGGCAGCCCTACGGCTCCCCCTTCCCTTTCGCTTTCACCTTCCCCGCTTGTGGTGTCTGATGCTCCGGTAGGCTCTCTAAGCCTCAACTCCTCCTCGGTCTCCATATTCTGATCCCTTCCCATTGGCTGTGCTAGCGCTCTGGTGGAGCTTTCCTCCCATTGCTGCACTACCTGCTCTGGCGTCAGCAGGGGCTGTGCCTGTTCCTGATCCCAGACCCTCAATAACTCTTCGGGCGTCAGCGGAGCCCTATCTAGGTCAGCTGTCTCCTCTGGCACCGCTTCGGAAACCGGCCAGCCCCTGACAGTAGGCTGCTTTTTACAACCAAAAATGTGGGTGGGTGAGGGGAACTGAGCCTTTCCCCATCTTACCTCCCCACATTCTAAGAATTCTGCCCTGCCCATGCGGAATTAGTTTTGCATCAGACCCTACCACCCGTCCACTCCCCATTTTAGATGGGGGCCAGGCATGTGAACAACAAACGTGGCTGCTCCCATCATGTCTGATTTACCCCTGACTTGCAACACTTGAAGCTACTTCTTGTGACCGCTAGCAGCATAAGGGAATTTGATTTGTTGGGTCTTTGGGCCAAAGCCCTAACAAAAATAGAGCACTCTACCATAATAATAAAATTGGCTCCAAAATTAATAATTACCTGGCTTGACGTATGTGTTTGTCCAGCTCATAATGAATTGAGCACTATTTCCCCCAGAAGTTCTTCCCTGGCTTGGAATATTAAATAGGGCCCTGAGCATGCATGGCCAGCGTTTAGCAGACCATGTGCCCACTGCCAGCTGCTTTAGTAGGTGCATGCACAAAAGTTATTTAATATTAAACCTTTTATTCTCAGCAAAGCTCTTATTAATTGCCATAAACTATGTAACTGCCTGGATAACTTTTGTTTGGTGAGAATCTTCTTCTCTGTTTTAATCCATGACTTTGACTGTTTCTTGCAAATGTTTAATGTGGTTGCCGTCTGTCATTTTTAACATGGTCCTGAGTGTGTTGGAGAGGATCTCCAGAAGGATTTCCAACACCATGGTTGGTATTACCTTGTGAGTTCTGGGCAGATGAAAGCAGCCCACCACTCCCAGGAGGCAATATATAATGGTGTGCATTGCAAGCATCACCCTCAGCACACGAGCACCAACATCACAAGCCAGTAGTGAACTGTCGGAAATCAGATATGCTCCAGCACACACAGATGTGCTCCTGAGCACATGCAGTCTATTCAGGCCAGTATTTATCTAGCAGACACCATGCGCATTATTGCTCATGTACACCCAAGAATAATACATCCACTCGCCCAGATGCCTCCAGAAGTCTCCCTTTACAAGCAAATATAGACTCAAAGTACAGCCACACAGCAGAGAAATGCACAGTACATTTCCATGTAAAATAAATGCTTACATGCCATGCAAACTCTCAGATACTGTAATGAGGCATACACATACCCCTTTGTACACAAGGTTACTTCTATTTGCTGTTCTGCAAGACCTTATCTCAAAGCAAAGCAAACAGTTTCAGGGAGGGTCTGCCTTCCCATTCTATCGATTTTGTTTAACTCTCCCTATTTCCCGCTGTCAACTCATTAAAATACTTTTCAAATAAGTGTTTAAAAATCATTAGCATCTTGTGCGACCGCCTCATTTCCACATTAATATTGCCAATCAGGTGCCCAGCTGAATTGCATTCTGGGAAGCACGCCAGCTATGGAACAAAATGCTGTTCCTGTCAGACACTGCCAGCTGTCAGCGGAGGCCTGCTCGATCTGTGGATTTCACACAGAGTCAGGATGGAGGCAGAAACCTTTTCTGTGCATTAAATTAAATAAAGAGCGATGGAAATCAGTCGCAGCCATGGCACTTGCCATTCAGAAACAGATTTTCTCAAGTACCTGAGCTGCATAAGGGGGGAAATGCTTATCGCATCACACAATGGTAAGACTTCTGAGCCACAGACCAAGAGGAAGGAAGGATTTTCATTTTCTAGAAGGAAACATATTATTTAGTTCGAATAATAACTGATAATGCCTCTTTTACAGAGGGTGTGTGTGTGTGTGTGTGTGTGTGTGATCACTGCTGTTCCATGGAAATGGCCGTCCTCTCCACTGTGGTTTTAATGAGCATTCTATGTAACCCTTAATGTGACTTACATTACACGATGGCTATGTTCCTTCTCCATTATCAGAGGCAGTGCGTTCCTGAATACCAAGTGAGGAAGAGTACAGTTCCTGCTTGCAGGCTTCCCATAGGTAGCTGGTTGGCCACTGTGAGAACAGGATGCTGGACTATACGGGCTTGATTCAGCAGAGCTCTTTTTATTATTATGTTTTAACTTATCAGATATGGGAAGTCTTTTGGCACCATTAGTTTATAATGTACTGAATTCCCAGTAGGGTGGAACAAGAACTTCATGGTTCACCCTTCATTATTCATCTGCTAATGGGACAGAAGGTGAGACATGAACTCTTGATCTTATGTAGTGAAGCCTCAGAATGTATGTTGCAGTGAGATCCAGTTCTGTGTCTCAGGAGGAATCTAATCTCTTTCTCTCTTTCTCTCACCCCTGCCCCACCCCTCTTTTAAGAGGAGATAAGCAAACAGAAACGAGGTTTCGAAGTTCCATCTTGCCACATGAGAACTCCAGAGCGCAACCTGCTGGGAATTTTCATCAGAGTATTTGTGTGCCATAGAACGAAAGGACATGGACTCTGTACTCTTCTGCAAGTCCATGCCAGTCTGAGGTGTTTTTAATGTGTTTCATGCCTGCCTTATCATTGCACAATTACTTTTGTGGTGACATTTACTCCTGACATTTACCTGGATCATCACATCTGACCATTTATGGAAATCCAAATTATAATAGATGTGCTTTTATAATTAAAGACCACATAGGATGACATAAGTGGGGGGGGGGAAATAACTGAAAATTACATGCAATTTCCTAGCGGCAAAGCAAACAAGAACTTCTTATCACTATGGGTGGTAGACTTGCTATCACTTGCCGTTTTCGAAATTACAAGTCACTGTCATTCCAAGAAAAATCCTTTGAGCCAGCAAGAATCCAGCATACTGTAAATTCAGGAAATAATTACAATGGTTGTTTCTCACATTAAAATTCCTCAATGACAAACTAGTACTGTCTTGTTTCTTCCAGTTTGTGGGTAGCTTAAACCACAGATGGTACTTTGGCACCTTAAAAACACAAAAGGCACCTTAAAAAACAAATTTATTATGGCATAATGATGTGGCTACAGTCCACTTTCTCAGATGCATGGAGTGTAGTCCTGAGCTATAGGTACATCTTCACAAGACTGTAGCACCATGTGGGTGTCTTTCTTGCCCCAAAGCTCTGTCCCTGATGCAAGTGGTCCAGCTGTTTGTTCAGGCATCCTCATCACTGAAGGAGGAAAAGGTTGGTGGCACAGAAGAAATATTCCAGTGGAACGGTCACATGGCAGATAGCTGGCAGCCCGGAAGTTGGGATTATGCATTTATATGATGCACGTTTAATGCTAGATAAATAAGATGACTCAGATGACTTGTTTAGCAGAGCACAGAAGTCACATGGTAGTCATTTGTAGTTCCTTGCAAATCACTGAAGCAACATTGAGGTTAGAATGGCAGGAATTTCACTTACATTCTTCTAGCTGCATTTCTAGGTTTCAAAGGACAACATTACTTTTTCCTCTTTATTTAGAGGTTTGCATAGCTGAAGATGGAAGGTGGGCTGACTAGAGAGAGCGCATCTTTGAATGATGCTGCTTCCAAGCCCATCTTGTGCATCAGGAAACCTAGGGGAATAGTAATAGGATGTGAGAGATTGCTAATAGCTTCCTTTATGTTTACTTTGGAAATGACTGGGTTTTTTAAAAGTTGGCTATAGCAGGATGTGAGAGGTTGCCAATAGGTTCCTGTATGTTTACTGGGCTTTTATAATTGGCTATGGAAGAAATGCTAATGGTGGCTTGCTGGGATGAAGGCAAGAATTTGCCATAGTGCCTCGTGTTAGATTAGGATTGTTTTCTTTGACAGGCGCAGCCCTACCATTTGGCAGAGAAAGGCAGTGGACACTGGGGTAGGAAGGTTTGGGAGGATAAAGTTCTGTGTGTCACATAGACCACACCTCTTCAGCTGCCCTACCACTCTCAGGTGTGGCAGAGGATGCTGTTCCACCATCAGCGTTGGTAAGATTCAGTTGTACGTTGGAGGAGGGTGCAGGTGGCACTTTGTTCTTCAGGCGGCAAAATGTATTGGGCCAGCCCATATCCTGGAAGTGGTTGCCGGAGGCATTGGAAATGGTCAAGTACACCCCTGTGCTTATCACTCAGTATAGCATTAGGCTCTGCTATACTGCTTTAGAATACTTCACTGTAGTTCCGTGCTCCTAATGTGGCCACTGGCAGTCACTAGCGTCTATTATTTCAGATACCAGGAAATCTGTTGCTCTGCCTTCTGCTCTCTTGCCAGAGATAAAGCTATTCTGAAACATTTTGATGCCACTGAAAAGCAATTTCTTCATCTAAGGTCTGAAAACGCCTGCTTCATGATAAGCACGCAAACACCAAAACAAAAAACAAACACACACCACCATAAACAAACAAAGCAGTTATGGAGCCCTTTGGAGAAAACAAAGAATTATTTGCTGCTGTGTATATTTTATCGTGGAGTATATGTGTTTAGAACTCATAAACAGTTCCTGCAATTTGGCAGTAGTTTAAACAGTACTTATATTTTGTTATTGTAATAGAGTTTTTTTGAATAGGAGCGGAAATGGGACACAGGTATCCAGATACGCATGAAATTCAACATGTTTAGTGTTGAGAATTTACCTGCATCTCATTCATAAATTGCTATAGATGACTGCCCTCAGCTGAGTTCTTTCTTCAGCTGAGAGGTGAAGTTAGACCCAGTATGGAGGTATACTGCAAGTGGCAGCAAGACCATAGAGTGGCAGCAGGGAACTTGAGGACCCGCAAGCCAAGTGCGGCCCCCAGGACATTCACCAGTCCTGCTCCACAACCTGCTTTGAGTTCTTTTGCCTGTCTTGAACATGTCCTTGAACTGTGATGGCAACTTTTGCTTGCTTGGGTAGAAGAAGGAGTGATATGAGGGTAGGTGCATGTGTGTGTATATAAACTTATTGCTTTTGTATGGCTGCAGTATAGCCTACTCTCCAAAGGTGAGAGTCAAAGCTGATGGCCCCACCTATTCTTGCTTACGTCTCCCCCCACTCTTTCATCTGGCCTTGCAGCCCTCTGGCCACGAGGATGTGGAAAAGGCTCTCCATCCCTGCCTAGAGTCCCTGAGTCCCCTTTCGCCAGCTGTAGTTTCTACACGCTGTGCAAAGCCCAGAAAGGGAGCCAGGGAGAATTCTTGCCTGCGGTGCAGAAGGACTCCGAGCAACCTACCCCTGGTCACGGAGCCTGTGGCAAAGTTTGGGAGCTGAGCTCCAAGTTCTTTTGCACATCAGTCCCAGACATTCACCTCAGTGTCATTATCCTCATCCTGGCAGACAAAGTGGCCCATACGTTGTTCCAATAGCAAGATTGTTTTTAAGGCATCACAGCAAACTTCCAAGAGCTGTGGGTGGCGGAGCGGAAGGAAAAAAGTCAGGGGCGGGGGGAGTTGGTAAGGAAAAGAGGCTGGAGGGGGCTGTGGGGGGGGGTGCAGCCCTCCTCATTACTTTGGGCATGAACTGCCTATAAAGATGCTCTGTCTCTTGGAGCCGCTTCCCAGCTATCGGCCGGCAAGGGCTATGAGCCCAAACAGAAGGCACTTTGTGCTGACTGCCAACATATCCGGCGCTCGCTGCTTTCACAGCCTGGCAGGCCTCTTATAGTCTCTCCGGCTCCCCTCAGACTTCAGTGTCCTGATTAGCACGGAAGGCAGCCGCTGCCAGGCCCAGGTGGGCAGAACTTTTGTTCCCCCAGGAATGTGTGGCCAAAGAACAACCAGGGGAAGTATTTGCTGATATTTCCATCTTTCCTTCTGAGGAAGCAGGGTGCATTATTTTCCCACTTAAACCCTCATTTCACTTCCCCCCCTCCACTTCCTCTGCCTAATTGTCCTCTGTGAGTCGTAAGAACCATATATCAAGCTCCGTATATAGGACTGAGGCCTGCCTGGAGGATCTGTTCTTAGGGCAATGCAATTTTTGTCACTGTTTTTGTTAGCAATTTGCAGTGATATGAGCGCCGCAACCCCAGAGTCGTCCCTGACTGGACCTAACGGTCAGGGGTCCCTTTACCTTTACCTTTACCATTCCTGAAGAGTGTGAAAATGTTGTCTTCCCACACAAGCGATTGGATCCCAATATCTTGCAACTGGGGTGAGGGGTTGAAGTATATCTGACCTATAGATGTTGGAGAATTTATTCTACTAAGAGGTTTTAATGACAGGCTGGATAACCCACCATCCTTTGGGGGGGGGCGTTGAGTTCTGATCATCCTTCTGTTAGCAAAAGATTTTTTTGACCTTGTTTTGAGACCTCCCTCCAGTCCTGTAATTCTCTGCGTCTCAGAATTCCGAAGAGCTCATTCAAGGGCTCTCTGCTTGTGTGCTTGAGGGTGATGTGTGTATAAGTAAACAGAAGACTCTTCCCTGAAGTCTTGCACCAGTATAGAAGACATGAGGGGATAGGACCCACATCTGCCTTGTCGCTTGTGGATTATGTTTTGTTGCATTCTGTGCTGTGAGACATAAGATGTGACTCAAAAAGAGATGTAACCACTTACGGCAAAGACCCATCACTTTATGGTAGAGCATCTGCTTTGCTTGCAGAAGGTCCCAGTTTCAATCCCTGGCATCTCTAGGTAGGGCTGGGAGACACCCTCACCTGAAACCCTGGAGAGCCGCTGCCAGTCAGTTGTAGGCAATACTGAGAAAGAGGGACCAATTTGCCTGACTTGGCATAAAACAGTCTCTTCTTGTGTTCCTAAGCCAGGCTAAATAATCTCAGAGCAACTGAACCAGCAACTGTGTCTTCATGCTGAGGGAGAACTCACACTGGGTGAACTTCTCATTCAGCTTTTAAAGCATAGGGTTAGGGACTGGCATTAGCAATCCTCCTTTATATGAGTACTGCATTATTCAAGTTGCAGGTAGGTAGCCGTGTTGGTCTGTCATATCTGAAGAAGTGTGCATGCACACGAAAGCTCATACCAAGAACAAACTTAGTTGGTCTCTAAGGTGCTACTGGAAGGATTTTTTTTTACTTTTTATTTTGTTTGGATTATTCAAGGAAGGCAAAATTAAATGCAGCACCTTGTTTGAACCTGCAGTACTAGGGGAAAATACTTCATGAGAATGCATGAGAAACCTCTCTTATGGTTTTCTCGAATTTTGTACGAAGAAGCTAATCATGCCATTTCTCCATCATTAAGGAGGGCCTCTAATTATTGGGGCAAGTGTGTGCATACCCTGTGTTTGGATTGCTTGTAGAGATAGGATTTCCTTCCGAATCACTGCCATTTCCTTATTCACTTGCTGCTGCCAGGATTCTGCATCATTTTGCAATAAGTTGAGCCCACAGGCTTCTGCTAACACGTTTCTTGTCCTCCTGTCTCCTCCGCCATCACCTTTCCTAGATGCTGCACCCCTCTCTCCTTCCTTTGTGCTTCAGGCACAGGAGTTGGAGATGCTGCCAGGACATCAGGCCAAGTGCTTTTGTCAGTTTTGGTTCAGTTGTGACTGTGAACTCCCAAGGGCTGAGGCTTGCTCTGCTCACAAGGAGGGATTTCGGGAGCTCAGTCTGTTTAGCATCTAAAAGGAAGGTTAAGAGGTAACTTGGTTACGGTGAATAAGGAGAAAGCGCTAATGGGCATTGATGGGGAAACTACAATAGCAGCACCAAACATGAAATCTGCACAGGCTCCTCATGAGGCACACAACTCTTAGCAGTGAGCGTGAATTAAGCATTGACACAGATTGCAAGAGGATGGCATTGAGTTTCTGTTGAATGCCCATTGGACACAGGATCCGCCTAGGCTTATTGTCTGTATCCGGCATGCAGTGAGATTAAGCAATCCTACTATGCTCCTCCCTAGATGCAGCTGCATGATCACAACATCTGACAGCTTCTGTGACTGCAGTGTCATGTTCTTTCAACCCATCCCTCCCGGCAATTCCGGTCCCAATTTCCTTCCACTCAGATTCACCAAAGGCACACCAAATGCCTGAGCTTCATATCTGTATCAGAATGATTGCTTGGAAAGTGTGCGGCAGCTGAAAGAAGCCCAGAAAACGTGTGAGTTCCTGAAAAATGCCACACAGAGTTGATGAGTAAATAGGGGTGTGTGAGCAATGAAAGGTCGGCTGGGGTCCCAACCCTTGTGGGGGTCATGAGACCTACCTGCGCTCAAAATCCATTGTCACCCATGTCAGAGCTAGGAGTTAGGAGTGTGTCCAACTACCTGGAGAAAGAAAGTCTGTCTGTATATCCAGCCATCAGAGGCATACCTAAGGGTTGTTGAAACCAGTGCCTGCAAAAACCACCTATCAGACTACGGAGTGTATGGTGTATATATGTTTGTGGTGGTGCGACACCACTGTTGCAGGAAGATCAAGCATGGCAGAAGCTTCCTGTCCTTCTCACACCGCAGCACAATGACATGTGAATTTTTCCTCCTTTCTTCCTCGCCTGACCCTCACTCCCAGTGCTTTCAGTAATTGGGTCTCAGGTGTGCCTCAGGGTTTTTCTAACCCTGGCAGTACTGTTGCATAGGAACTGGGAGCAGAAAATGGGATGCCCTGCAGAGAATGGAGGGCTGTTTCTTGAAAAGCAATGTGAAAGGGCTTATTTCAGTTTCCCCTTCTGCTAAAACGAGGGCGACTTGTCTGCCTTAAGGAAAGCACAAAAGTTGTTTCGTTTGCATCACTGGGGTGGGTATGTGGACATTTTAGGAGTCTATGTCAGTCACAAACAATCACAGTTGAGGTTGGCTTATTTGTTACCTGTGGGCAGCCAAACATTTCCCAAGTTTGATCTCTACAGTGACGAAAGTAGATTAGCAGTGCAATCCTATACACGTCTACTCAGAATTAAGCCCCGCTGAGTTCAGTGGGACTTGCTCCCAGGTAAGTGTGTGTGTCGGATTGCAGGCTAGATCTTTGGCAGGAATCCCCTTAACATTATACTGATACTCTGTTCTGGTGTTCCGTCATGTTTTGCTGCATTTGCTCCCTTTCACTTTCAACCACTGATTCTCTCATCTCTTTATCAGTTGATTTTGTGCCCTGGAAAAAGTCAAAAGGAAGGGATGTGCGTGGGAACTCAAGCTTGTCACCCTACTGGATTCTTAAGTACAATGGATTGAATCACAAACTTGGTTTGTTGGAAAGGATGGGCTTGGTGTTTTGCTGCTTAAACTATTGTTAGCATCTATTTGATATGTTACAAGGAGGTTGCAATTAGGACATCTGAAATGAGTAACCGGCGGTGTTGAATAACAAAATAAGCTCAGATTTAATTATTTATTTTGCTTTCTATTCCATTGGCAAACAAGACCAGAGTTTGGGATGTTTTTGATCATCAGAAGGTGATCCAAGAGCACTTATCTCCCTTGCCTATTCATTCTTTGTTTCTGCTTTTTTCTGGTACTGACACCCTTAAACGAGTATGTGTATGAGACAGAGAGAGAGACTGTGGAGCAAGAAATAGAACTATTTAGCAGCTTTTTTTTTCCAGAGCTCTTACTGTGCCTCTTGCAGAGCTTTTCTCAAATGATACTGATTTTTAATTTTTTATTTTTGTCACCAGGAGATCAGACACAGATTCCCAGAGTCAAGACACTGGTTTCTCTGCACTCTTAAATGCCCAACAAAGTAGAAATCAGTTTTGCCCAACAACAAAAAAAAAGCTTTGTTTGCACAATTCTTTCAAAAACCTTTGCAAGTAACTATGTCAGATAAGCATAAGAAGAGCTGGGTTCAAATCCCTGCTTAGCCATAAAGCTCACTGTGTGACTTTGGGCCATTCACTGTTTCTCATCCTAAATGTACCCCACAGGGTTGTTGTGACAAAAGGGTAGAGGTGAGAAAGAACCGGAGGTCCTTGGAGTAAGAGTGGGAAATGAATGCAAAACACAACACATTGCCATATTACAGTGTCTTGAAAAGAAAAGAATTAGGCTAGCATTTCACAGGAATCATTTGGCAACAGAGGGAAGAAAAATGGAAGACCCTGGGGGTGCTACAGGAAGAGCCTGGCAATTAATTTTCAATGAAGAATCACCAGGGACTAGGCCTTTGATCAATCTTTAAGAGATATTGCAGGCATGTACAGTCTGCTTTTCCTTGATCACTGGTTTAACTACACAGTCCTCAAGTATGTGGGGGGCTTCAGTGGGCTGGCCAGGTCAGGGAGCACGACTTTTGCAACACTGATTTTAAAATTTAAACACTAAGGGGAGTAAGCCAAGTATCTTTTCTGCTCCCGAGCTCGGTCAGATGTATGGCTGCGATCGGAGATGAAGTTGCCAGGAGATTTTCTAAGCGTGACATTTAGAGCTGCATTTAACTCAATAGGAAGCTTGCAAAGGTGCCATTTAGACAGGCGGGGGTCAGTCTCATGTAAGGACAAGCACAGTGAGGTAAGGAGCAGGAGTCAAAGCGGCAAGGGAGAGTAAGGCCAGGAACAAACCAAGCTCTGGAAAGGTTGCAAGGACTGCAGACATCATCATCATCATCATTATTAAAATTTGTATGTCACCCTTCATCCGAAGATCCCAGAGTGGTTCACTTCAGAAAAATACAAAATATGTAAAAAACAAAAATAAAAACAAACCAATATTATTATTTATTATAACACTGCATATGCTTGCAGCTAGGAGGGTGCAAGTAGGAAGAGGGTCTTATTGGGAGTGGATGTGAGCAATGCCTAAAGGGAGGGGATGGAAGCAAGACAAACGAAGGCAGTACACACTACAAGCTCTGTGGGGTCCTTCAACAATATGGCATCACTGGGACCTCCGTCTTTCTACTGCCCGCCTGCTTGGTCTCTCCCTCTGGGCCTGAGCCTCATCAGGCAAATGGAGAGTGGCGCTGCTTCTCCTTGCTTTAGTCACAGCCTTCACTTGCTTGGAAGAACAAGAACGAGGAGCAGGGCGAGGGGTCTCTGGAGATCAGCAGTAGGCCTCCTGGTGGAATATGGGCCTTGGCAAGCGCCTTATCATGCCGAACTCTGACGCCCACCCTGAACAAGGGGTGTTTGGGCCCAGGAAAGCAGATGGCCTACAAGGAAAATGCAGTGAAAGGCAGCCCCAGGGAAGGCATGACTTTTTTGTGGGCAGGAGGTCCTGGCACCCTTACAGTGTCAGGCTACATGCAGTGCGGATTGTATTGCAGTGGGGAATTGTGAGAGCAACGTCACACACATTCTTGGGCTGTTTGGTGCTCAGGCTTTCGAAGCCTTTCTCTTTGCTCTGTGATTGGTGCGAAGAGTCCACATGAATGATGTCATGGTTGCGATTAGCATCTCCCAAAGCTGAAGATTATTCTCGGGTGTATCTGAATTCGTTGGTACACTGTGTGCAAAGATAGGAGTAGTGGAATCTCACTAAGATACACCAGCAGGTGGAAGAGTGAGAAGCTAGCCAGGGCTCTGCTGCTCCAAAGCTGGGCTATCCTACAAGGTGGCCTACGGAAGCATAAAGGAAGATTCCCCCACTCACATGTTATCTCTCTCACCGACCACTTGCTACACCCAAACCAGCATCAGTAGTAGGGAATGCATTCATTCGCTGGTTAGAAAAGAAATTTAGGTGGTTGCCAGCCATTTCTAGCAGGACCGTTCTGGAGTGATCCCAAGTGGACAACATTTGGACAATGGCTGATTTTTAGGGAGTAATTCTCATTAATCATCTTGTGGCTGAGACTTGTGCAATCTTACACACATGCCTGCCATCCTTCAATGTGTACAGCAATGCCTGATTTTCTCTCCCGTGCTGGACATGTTCAATTCCTCTGTGTCAAATCTTTAACAGCATTTTTTCATCAGGTCAAATATCTGATTTGATGGGTGTTTCTTTGCAGATACAGCACTGCTAAGGAGACCACCGCCCTGTGCAGATTCCGTCTCCGCGCTATATAGCCCGCTACTTGTCTGAAAGCTCACTGCCAGGGAAGAAGAGAAGGGGCTCACTTCAGGGGGCAAAGATGAACTCCATGGCTATCCCCATCCAGACGGAGATGGTAGAGCTGGTGCCGAATGGGAAGCACTCGTCTTTAAATGCCTCCTCCATCCCCTCCGTGGGGAACGACAGGTGAGCCTGTGCAACCTTGGTCTATTAGACATAGCTACCTTGGTCTATTAGACTTGAGAGTGAGATTGCAGGGCTGAAGATAATGAAATCTTCCTCGATACAAGTCCCCTCTCCTTCCCGTGAAATTAGAGCTCTTTCAGTGAGTACAAAGCACTGCCAATAAATAACTCCTGGCCACCATTCAGTAATCAGTCTCGACGATAATCTGGAGTGCAGGTGAGTGGGTGATGATAGTGTTGCAAGTGTCACATAAAGGACAGACGGTGATTTTGGACCCTGGTACAGCTGAGGCTTTAGGCCTCCCCACAGATCAGTTTATAAATGCATACTTTTTCCTTGCGTTTTCTTACATTTTTTTACATTGTTCTGTGCCGACTGACTATCTTCCTTCAAGGCTACAACTGGATGTGAAATTGTCAAGAAAGCTCTGGTTATTTGTTAAGAGTTTTTGCCGAACTGTTAGCAGTCCAGATCTAGACAAATTTTTAAAAGGAGGGGTAGGGAAGAGCAACTTTGCAACACATAATTCTTCACTAGAGTTTTATTTATCCGATCATATTTGAAGCTGTTTTTGCGGAGTAGATGGGATATTGCAGTACAGTCAATTGGAGAGGGACAAGGGGGCTTAGGACCCTGTCGCTCCTGCTTGCTCTCTTGTTGGCTTCTGTGTCACCTCCGTGAGCTGAGGGTGCTGGTTTACAGCAGATCCACACCTTCTCATAGAGTTGGTATCAAGGAGTAGCGTTGAGTAATTGTGTCTTGCCACCCTGGTGGTTGGAATGTGGGGTGCTGCTACAGTGGTACCTCAGGTTAAGTACTTAATTGGTTCCGGAAGTCCATTCTTAACCTGAAGCGTTCTTAACCTGAAGCGAACTTTCCCATTGAAAGTAATGGAAAGTGGATTGATCCGTTCCAGACGATGAAAAACACCCCCTAAAACAGCAACTTAACATGAATTTTACTGTCTAACAGGACCATTTATCCATAAAATGAAGGCAATAATCAATGTACTGTACTATAAAATAAATAAGACAGTATTTTAGATGAAAAAATTAACATTTCCCCCCCCCCCTTATGTGCACTGATGATAGTCAGTTTGGATGGGGGGGGGGCTTTTATCCATTTCTGCAGTCACACAATCAACCAGTAGCTGAACTGGGTTCCACACAGTCACAAAAATGAAGTCACAAGCCACAGTCACAAAAGCGAAGTCACAAGTCAGTCCCATAAAATGAAGAACAAGTTACAGTAAAAAAACCGAAAAAGCCACACAAACCAAAACGTGGGTGCTCGGGACTCAACAGCTGGCAGACTCAACAGGAAGCCTCTGATTAGCAGTGAGGGACTCAATTAACAAATGAAACACATTCAACAGGAACCAGACTATGAAAAGCAAATTTACATGAATTTTACTATCTAACGAGGCCATTGATCCATAAAATGAAATCAATAAAACAGTACAAAATGATGACAGGGCTGATGACAGTTATTGGATCCTCTCAGGACCCGCTCAGGGTCCTCTTCCACAATCACAATCGGTGACTTCTCTCCTGCCATTCCTTCCCTTCCCTTTTTTACACCAGGGCTTGGCTCCTGGCATTTGCGGAGGCCTCTAAAAGCCTCCGCAGCTGGAGCCCAGCAGCGGAGCCTCTGCAGGCCCTGCGGATGTCGGGGCTGGCTCTCAGCATTCGCGGAGGCCTCTGAGAGCTCCTGCTACTGGAGCCCAGTCGCGGAGCCTCCGCAGGCCCTGTGGATGTCCGGGCTTGGCTCCCGGCATTCTCAGAGACCTCACGCAGCTGGAGCCCACTCACTTCCGGGTTAAAATCGTTCGTAACCCGAAAAAACGTAACCCGAAGCGTTTGTAACCCGAGGTACCACTGTACTTTATCTCCAGTGCTATTCAGCATGCACGCTGGCCCTGCTTTCCAAATGCTCACTATGCGAAGAATCACTTATCCAAACACAAGGAATTAGTACCCAAACCTTGCTATACTCACTGTGAATTCAGATATCTGAACAGCCAGAGTTTTCCTATGTCCTTCCTTGGTAGGCTGGAGTTGTTTTAGCAAGAAACCATGGAGGGAAGGGGAGACATTGCACAAATCACGGATTAGAAATGTTCCCATAGGAAGTAATGGAAATCATCAGTTCGTTATTCGAAAGCTCACCTAACGAATGATTTCCTGGGAACACATTGTGTTGGGTAAGCGGGACCTGTGTGTATAAGGAGATTTGGGGCACAGTGCGATCAGTATGCTGGTGATGCCCAGCTCTTTTTCTTTGTAACATATGAATCGGCAGAGGCTATACATTGACCAACTGCAAGGGAAGACTCCTGAAGATTCTAACATCTGCCCAGTTTGGCCTAGCAAGCAGACAACCAGTATATAAGAGGACACTCTGCAGGCCAACACAGTCATTAGTCCCCATCCCATGTGCCCGAGCTCTTAGTAGGGAATTTTTCAAGAGGAGGGTAATCACTTTAACAAGCATTGTCCTTTCCCACCATCCAGATTTGATGACAACCAGCCAGAGATGGAGGAGTTCCTTCCACACGGTGCTGAAAAGAAACAGACCCATTTCACAGATGTAAGTTTTGAAGCATGGATCTGAGCTTTGGGCTGCGATTTAACTATTTCAGCCAGAAATCTTTGTACAGTACAGAGGCTCAGACCTCTTTAATTCCTTTGGTTGGGAGCTAAGGTGTCAAAGCAGTGGGGCATATGAAGCCGGTATATATTCTGCAAATGGGTTAGATAGCAGCCATGCAAATCCATTCCTGAAAGCCATCCACCATCAATTGCTACCTACCAGTATAGGGATTACCAGCCTTTGGGCTAAATCCAACCTCCTCAGAGAGCCATGTGGCTCCATAGTCTTCATCATTTAGTTGAGGGAGATAGAATGGAAGGCAAGAGAACTTGCCTGCAGGAAAGATGGAGAGGAAGAACTAGTTGCAGACCTGAATTCTGGGAACTGCACTAAGACATCATTCTAGGGGGAGCAGGATTCCAGAGCACCCTTCTCAACATTTCCCCTCCCAAACTTCGTGTAAGGAACATATGGGGAGGAATAGGCCAAAGAGGGCTGGGGAAGAGGAGATAAGACAGCAGCCCCAACTCCTTCCCAGCTGACTGTCTTTCTGACTTTCTCTCTGCCTCTTTTACTTTCCCTACAGTTTGAAGGAAAGACCTCTTTCGGGATGTCCGTCTTCAACCTCAGCAATGCCATCATGGGCAGCGGAATCCTCGGTCTGGCATATGCCATGGCCAACACTGGTATCCTCCTATTTCTGTAAGTGCCATTTCCAGAAGAGCCACGAATATATGCATACCATCCCCTTATATCTCACTAGTAGCTTGGGCAGTCTGCTCTTATCCTGCTCTAAATGCTGTCCTTTTGGATCATTTTGAATTTAGCATTTAAATTGCTTCATCAAACTGGTATTAGTTTTACTGCTGTGATGTCCCTTCAGTGCTAGGAAGGCCTCCTTTAGATAAAGATTTCACCAGCCATCCCTTTCCTGTCCTTTTGCCTCCTCTTCCCCATTCTTCTGCTTAAGCTGGCTCTGCACAGTGTGGTGGCAGCAGGGAGTCTTTCCTTGCCATGGCTTTGTATGCTTTACCTACCATGTCTCAGGGGATGGTCCAAAAGCACATGAGGCCAGCAGTTTGGGGTCTGGTCAGTGCCTGGATGAGAGACCTCCAGGGAAACCTGTGTACGCCACTTTGGGATCCATGATGGAAGAAAAGGCAATATATAAATGTAATAAAATAAATGTGGAGAAGAAGAAGAGTTTGGATTTGATATCCTGCTTTATCACTACCTAAAGGAGTCTCAAAGTGGCTAACACCCTCCTTTCCCTTCCTCCCCCACAACAAACACTCTGTGAGGTGAGTGGGGCTGAGAGACTTCAAAGAAGTGTGACTAGCCCAAGGTCACCCAGCAGCTGCATGTGGAGGAGCGGGGACGTGAACCCGGTTCACCGGATTACGAGTCCACCGCTCTTAACCACTACACCACACTGAAGCACTACATATGGATTGCTTCAAGCAGCACTTATATGTCACTCATTAACACTCTGCTTCGCCCTTTCTGCTCCATTTTTCAGACTAAAATTCTATCACATAAACATGACTTTTTTTAAAAAAAAGATATATCACTGAGCTTTCTTTCTAAATTGATGTTTCGGGGATTTGCACAGTACAAAAGTGTGAAAATCTTGATATTTTGGGAACTGCAAAAAAGAAAAGAAGAAATGCCCAGTGTTTCTCGTGCAGCTTAATGGCTTTGCTATAGTTAAACTGGAGAACATTGATTTACATTGTCCTGGAGATGTGGTAGCATGAGGTAGCATGCTTCCCAGCATGATTAGAAACCGCTGTGCTGAGGACTGGAGTGCAGTTGGATGTTTCCCCTCATTGAGGTGGTGGTGGGGGACACACTGAACTTACATCCTCTGAATAGAAAAGTTGAGCGTTCCTCCTCTGTTTGACCCTGAGCTAAGGTCATTGGCAAGAGTGGTTCCTGAATCAGAAAACAGCTGGGCTTTGGGACGGAAGAGACAAAGGAGGCTTATACTGTGTGGGTAGTGGCAGGTGGGTTGGGGCAGGTTGGGTCTCCTGCCTAGGGGCAAGCATGACTATAGCCTATTGATGATTTGAGAAGTGCTGAGGCAGTTGGGTTCCACAATGTGGGCTACTGAAATAGTTCCCATGCCCCTTCCTTCCTCTGGCTTTTAGAGCCAGGAGGGGCTGAGGCCTGGAGAACCACCCAGAATGCACCTCTTTGGAATGGAGAGCCAAGCGAAGCAGTCCTGTCAGGGCAGGAGGAAGGAATATAAGCAAAGTGAGACTCCACTGGTAGTGGGAACAGTGGGCTTTTTCTCTTTTGCACATACCTAGAAAGCTATTGGCGTGAAACAAAGATTTTGTTGACCGCAGTCATTTTAGGCACATTAACATACCTTCCAGCAGGAGAAAGGAAGTGCCTGTGAAGTGGAAGGAACAGCAGGCAGAAATACATAAAAGACCCTTGTAGGTGGCTCACTCAGCCTTCTGTGGCTGAGTGACTTACGAATGACTTCCGGGAGAAACAAAATGACCGCCACAACCAAATTTTTCGACTTACGAATGGAAGTCGTGGCCGCTTTAATAGGATTTTTTCGACTTACGAATTTTCGACTTACGATTTTTTTTCGCTCAATGCATTCCTATGGGGATTCGACTTATGAATGTTTTCGACTTACGAAAATTGCGCCGGAACGCATTATCGTCGTAAGTCGAGGTCCCACTGTATATGCATCCACATTTTGGCCACAGCCTCCCTCCCCACCCCACCCCCACGTTCCGATCTAAACCATCAATCTGTTCCTAGGTAGATTACTTCAAGGAATATGCTGAAATAAGGGCTTTCCAGCAAGTTTAAGGAACCAATATACCAATATTAAGAACAATGCCTCAGGTAGGGAGAATGTGAATGTGGCTATTATCCACAGGAGGCCTCAGAAACAGTGCCATCTTCATTGTTGTTTGGAAGGAAGGAGACATCCTGTGCCCTGGCTAAAGAAACTGTGGCTTGACAGGCTGAGGAGAGGCAGACTGGATGCCTCAGCGCTGTCCCTGGCTGAACCCTGCCGTACGTAGTCAGGCAACGAAACAGAAACTCTCCACAGGGTAGCTGAGCTCCCCAGGCCTTGGGAAGGCTGCGCAAGCCCAGGCTTTGCCCTTACGGCCAAACAGCTCATACAGGATAGGGAGCTCAGTCTGCCAGCCCTAGGCAGCTTCTGAAGCACAAGGCAGATCACTTCAGTGAGAGTGCTCCCTCTAAATGGCACCAAGCACAATTCGGCCCTGCCCTTGTGAATACACAAATCAGACTGAGGAGCTTAAAAAAAAAAACTTAGTAGAGGGTGGAATGGAAGATCAGCACAGTGCAAAATCCAGTGGCCTGGTCTTGAATGGACCAGCGGATGCAGAATTCCATGAATCTCAAGATTCATATATAACAAAAAAGGAACGCAGTCTAACCCACATTGCACTGCTCCTGTATGAATGGAAGGAGGGTTTGTGGAGCCAGTCTTTGAAGCTTTCTAGTTTTTTTTGTTCTTCGTAGATGTGGAGATGCTTGCGCATCTACCACAGAACCTTGAAACACAATAGGTCCCATATATAAATCTACCCACTCACTCCCTGTGCTCTTAAGATCACCTTAGAGAGCGCTATTCTCACTTTCTCAGGTGAGAGAGGTGGCTTCAAGACAAAGCATCTTCTTGGTGTTCGCCCTTTGTTGTAGAATTCGCTTGCTGAGGAAGTGCCAAAGTGTCGTCACTACTGAGTTTTTGGAAGCTGGTTAGGACCTGGTTTTATAAACTGCTTAGTTCTTGCTACTTAGTTCTGTTTATAAGAATGCTATGGACTGGTTTTGCTGGGCTGTGGCCTATTCCCGTGTTTTATTCCATTTTTTGCAGTTTGTACTGTCCCACTTTATTCATAAGCCACTTTGGCAGCTTTTGGGCAACAAGGCAGGATTTGAAATGAAATGATTTTGTTTGATTTTCTGCTTTGTTGTTGTTGTTTAGTCGTTTAGTCATGTCCGACTCTTCGTGACCCCATGGACCAGAGCACACCAGGCACTGCTGTCTTCCACTGCCTCCCGCAGTTTGGTCAGACTCATGTTGGTAGCTTCGAGAACACTGTCCAACCATCTTGTCCTCTGTCATCCCCTTCTCCTTGTGCCCTCAATCTTTCCCAACATCAGGGTCTTTTCCAGGGATTCTTCTCTTCTCATGAGGTGGCCAAAGTATTCTGCTTTAGATGGGGAAAAGTTATCTCTAGGGACACGATGCATTGCCTCCCCATTTTGGTCACGCTGGTGTTCCAGCGTGAACACCTGCCCTGCCAGAGAACTGGGAGGGGCACTGCCCTGGAAGCCCAGCATAGCCAAGAAATGTAAGCTGGGACCCATGATCAGTCAGCCTGGATAGCTCGTGCCTGTGGAATATTTCGCATGTTGTGCTAACCAGAATGCTTAACCTGAACAGATGAAGCTATATAGCGAAACCTGTGAGTAATCCGGAAGACAGGTCTTCTTCGTCCTTCTCATGTGCCACTTATGTTGATTTCGGCTGGATGGTGATGTTGCAAGACTCATATAAATATGCTTCATCTACTATTACATCCATGAGATTTTTGCTTTGAACTGTTGAAGAATTCTACTATCTACTCACCATCAACCAGTTGTGAACGTTTTGTTGGCACCAAGATTTTGTGGCTATACCCAACCTGTTGCTGAATGGTTCAGTCACGTGAACATTATACATTCTGTTATATCATGCATATATGACTTGTTAATCATGTGGCTTCATTGAAAGACTGTTAGTTTTTCAGAAGAGGATTCCAGTAAATCTTTTGTTATAGTTTCAGCCATTGTGTGGTGACAAAGAAACTAAAGTGACAAACTTACATGGGCAGTGAGTGCAAGTAGCATTATGGAAGAACTGGGAGCCTAACGTTCTTAAAGCATATCCAACCGTTAATGCTTAAGGTGAGGAATGAAAGAATCCAAGATACAGGACTCTAAGAAGCTACTGCTATGGGATAACACCACCCAGGAGCCAGTTTAACCTTGGAGATATATATATAGAGAGAGAGACTGTAGACTGAAACTATGATGGATATATATGCAGAAAGTACAGTGAGCAGAGAGAAAAACACGCAGCTAACCAAAATAAAACAGACAGCTATTCAGTGTGGCTGTAATTCAGACTATGAACTTGGAAACCTTGAATGGGCAAAAACACACAGCCAACCACAGGCATCATTACAGATTTTCATCAAGAAGAGCTACTTCAACAGAGAGGGAAATTGTCAGGCATGAGCCCAATCTATTATTACAATTAGTGCTGTTGTTGTTGCTGCTGTTGTTGCTGTTGCTGCTCTTACAGCAGGGCAGGTTACCTAAAAAAAAGTATTATAGTACAATAAACTAACCCCACCCCAAAATAATACAAAGAGATCACAATAACTGAAGTGACAATGCCTCCTGCCTCTTTCAGAATTTGAATAAAAAAGGTTGTTACTTGAGATGAGGAAATATATTGACATTGGTGTCATTTCTCTGTCACTCTTTTCAGGGAATGGGTGCAATTCAGTGTAGCGCTAAGTGGGGAGAACAAGGTCTGCTCATGCAATGGGACCTTCCCATCTCTCCCCACCCCACTCCCTGCGCATGCCCTAATCTTGTTCTGGGGGTTCCCCTGGTCCTCCAGAGCAGATTTATGAGTGGGGGAGAGGAGCGGAAACTCCTGTTGCATAAGCACACCTTGTTCCACGCATGCCGCAATTTAGCTGAATCCCACCCATTCCTTCTCTGCCCCATCACCTCTATGTGTTGTGAGATTGAAGTGGGTGAGATTGAAGTGGGGTGTGTGTCACAACAACAACAACAACAACAACAACAGTTTTATTCTTTGTACCCCACCCATCTAACTGGGTTGCTCCAGCCAATCTGGGCATCTATATAATCTGAGAAACAGGATGCTGAAAATTTTAAACACTGGAAAATTAATGTCTATATTACTGGGGATGGCAGAGATTGTTTAACTTGTCCTCATCTGTGCCGTAAACAAAGTGCCTGGATGTGATTATTGATTGGTTTTGTCAGTCTCATGACTCACCCTTCCTCCAAGGAGCTAAAAGTCCTACATGGCTTGGGACCCAAATGCCTGAAGGAGCCCCTCTTCCTTTAGCATCCTATCCATAACTTAAGATATGCTCTTAAGTACCTTTGACAAGAAAGAATTTGATGTTTTTGATGCTCCATGGTAGGGTTAGGCTCCTGTTCTGAGCAGCAAGGTCTGCCACTTCCTAATGAATAATAATAAAATTTTTATTATTTATACCCCCGCCCATCTGGCTGAGTTTCCCAGCATGATCCTGCTGTCGCTTTGTGTGTGTGTGTGTGTGTGTGTGTGTGTGTGTGTGTGTGTACGTGCCCATGTGTGCATACATGCAACAGTTCTTGCTCTGAATTCTCCTGGCATCCTGCCCAGTACTTGATCCCCTGGACAGGATTGCTCACCTTTTACAAATGAATCGTTACGTAACGGAATGGCATTACAGCCGCAGCTGCTGATTGACAAGAGCCTCTGTGCATCTTCAGGGGAGCCAATGGAGGATGGTTGCCAGCAGGTTAATGCTCTTATGGAGCTGCGCCTTCAGTCTGTTGCCTCTCTCCACCCCCCACTCTGTGAGCTTAGCATCAGCTAAGGGAGGAAGCAACACAAACTGGATGGCAACCTGTTGTGGGGCTTTTCCATGGGATAGTTTTGTGAAACCCATGCGTGTTTCTTTCTTTCTTTGTTGTGTGCAGCCTAGGCTATGCTTCTGTTGCAGAGATAGGCCACTTTCCAGGCACTGAAAAAAAGAGATGTTTTGTTCCTGTGGAAAATACGATTCATTGCAGCTGTGGTTGATATTTTGGACTGTGATGGCACGAGTGTCATGGACACCCACAGCATATTGCTTAGGATGAGATTAACAGCAAGTGGCACAAGTCCCCTGTCCTTAGGACTATTGTCTGTTGATATACTGCTTTCCAGCCCAAAGGCCCCCAAAGCAGCGAACGGCATGTTAATATAAGAAAAGAAACAATAAAAGGGCAAGATGCAGTAAATCATCACAACAACAATATGCTGGCACTGTGTTGCAAATCTCTCTCTCTTTCTCTCTCTCTCATATATATAAACATCTCACATAAATGTGTAAAAGTTTCAGATCTTATAGGGTCACTTTATATTCGGAGAGGTGGTCATTCTTCTTCTACCCCATCTCGCCATTTCAGGACAAACCAAAACATGGCAACACAGATATCCCCTTTCACGAAGCTGTCTTTCCCCTGCCCACTCCCAAACCCACAGGTACCCTCTAATCCATGTGGATGAGATATAGTGCTTTTGGAATTATGGGACTATTACTAAAATGTAGTTGGGGTGTGCTTCAGTTGCTCCTACAGAAAGCCCTCAGAAGATAAATCATTTGGTGCTTCTGGAGCTGTCCAGCATGCGGCAATAGAAGGATTTGAAGTTCCCACTCCAGTCTGCCTTTCTGGGTGCCTTCCCAGCTGACAGTCTCTATGGACATGCAATTTAGGTGTCACTGCTTTCCTCTTTTTCTTCTAGGTTTCTTTTGACTGCTGTAGCTCTGCTGTCCAGCTACTCTATCCACTTGCTGCTCAAATCCTCAGGGATTGTCGGTAAGTACTACAAACCTGCAGTAAAGCCCACAAAGTGGGCTTAAGTTAAGCCCTGTCTAATGCTTGTTACCTTTTCCTTTGTGTTGTGGACCATTCCATCTCTGGCCTCCAGTGGATTTCCAGGGTTTGTGAGCGGAAGAGAAATCCCTGCCTGGAACCCTGGAGAACCACTGCCAGCCAGTGTGGGCCATGCTGGGCTCGATGAACCAGTGTCCTGATTCAGTGCAAGGCAGCTTCCTGTGTTTCTGTCCAAAGCGGATGTGTTGAGCTGCCAAAGAGTGCTCTCCATAAACGCCTTCACTGCCTCTCTGCTCAAGCGGTGTCTGAATTCAGAGGGAAGGTTGTCAGCGCCAGAAACCTTCACTGGGATGAAAATCTCTCAAGGCAGAAGGATGATGTAAGCAGAGACGTGGACTTTTCAGACTTCTGCCTGTGCTTTTTTAAGATACGTAATTTGCATTTGTTTGGTTTGTATGCAAAAATAGAGAGGTTTTCACTCCAGTTGCTTTCGTTATGGATGGGCAGAGTTGGGGAGGAGGAAAGTATTAGGGTTTATTGAGATTTAAAGGACACCAAGCAAACAGGGAAGCAAAATGTTATGAAAAGCATACAGGTTGATCATATACAGGTTGTAGAGGAACAGCTTAAATGCTCTGATGGTCAGCCATCCCTTGGCTTCCACATCAGATCTCTAGGGAGGCAGACAGCACCCTCAGTTCCTTACACAGCAAACTCAGCTCTCATTATGTCTCCTAGTCTTTGTCTTTTCTTGGACAGACACCTTTTCCATCTACCTGGCTGGGCAGGGAATTCAGATAAGTCATCAACTCTGACCATCATTAGGTCCCATACAGACGTCATCACTCAAAGGTCTCGTTAGCAGCACTGTATTGTCAAATCTAGGTATTGTCTTGGGGCAGCCTTCACTGATAGTCATGGAAATGCAAATAGTCTGATAGGAAATGCAAATTGTTTCCACGGCCCCTTTATGCACTATATTATTCAGCAATAGGAATGCTGTAGTGATTCCACACCTTCTTGGGGCTAATAATAATAATAATAATATGTTCATGCAGACAGTTTGAGCACTTGACTTTTAAAAATGACTCTTAGGTGATCAGTGTAATCCCTGTTACGTTGGCCTGAAGTCTCAGTTTGTCCAACAGTTGTGTGTCTTTTACAGATGTGAGTCATTTTGTCTCTCTCTTTCTCTCTTGTCTATTAATTTTTGGTGTTGTCTAGGAATCCGAGCCTACGAACAGCTGGGCTACAGGGCTTTTGGAACTCCAGGGAAATTGGCAGCTGCCATTGCCATCACACTTCAGAATATTGGAGGTAAGGAGGCCATGGACAGGGAGCAGCTACGGAGATCGCACAGAGACACACACCAGTTCCCATCCCAGGAAGGCTTTCTGACAGAAAGCGTTGCATAGGGAGGAGCAAAGTGGGCCACAATGGTGTTCCCAAGCATTTTTTACTCCCCTTCATCTGAATGGGACTCTTTTGCACCCTGTTAACTTCTGTCTCCTTCCCTAGCCATGTCCAGCTACCTGTACATTGTGAAGTCTGAAGTGCCTCTCGTCATCCAGACCTTCCTCAACCTGGAGGAGAAAACAACGTAAGTGTCCTTCCCCCCTTGGACCTCTGCCTTTGTCTCTCCTACTTACCTACCCAGACAATTTCTGCAACCACCATGGGTCATAGCATCACATGACTGTGCTCAGCAGTGGGTGAACAGTTCTGGGGTGTCAGTGGCACCTAAAAGATGAGGACGAGAGGTGTTGCTCTATCTGCCTTGTTCACTCTCTGCCCTTCTTCCCAATGTCCAATGGAAGAACCTGACTGATGCAAACTGTCAGTGGGGGACAACTGGCAAACCCTGTCCCCCATTTTTACCTGATCCTGAGCCAGGTGGCTGGTCTGCTCCTGGATCTTTTGTGGGCTTCCCCTATGGCCCTCTCTGCTTCACATGACATGCGGTAGCAAACACTCACATTTCCACCACATCTGTATGTGGCAAGGAGCTGAGTAACCACATCCAGTTCTGTGGCGCATATACTGCTATCAGCCTTGCTGCAGGAGAAGGCCTATAACTCAAGGGGAAGGGCACATTCATTGCATGCCAAAGGTCCCAGAACCAGTCCATGGCATCTCCAGGTAAGGCTAGGACTGTCCCTTGCCTGAAGCCCTGAAAAGCTGCTGCCAGTCTTGAGTAGACAGCACTGAGCTAGGTGCCCCCATCGTTTGACTTGGTATAAGGGGTCAAGTATATTACCCATCAACTAACAGAATAGAATTGGGTTTCTGAAATGTGGGTTTCCAGCTGTTTTGGGGCTACAACTCCCATCATCCCTAGCTAGCAGGACCAGTGGTCAGGAATGATGGGAGATATAGTCCAAAAATAGCTGTAAACCCAAGTTTGGGAAACTGTGGATTGGACTATAGCCATGAGATTGTGCAGAGGGGGGGAGCCAGGCAGTGGCAGTGCGGAGGCTGCTGAGGAATGAGGCTGCGGTGGCTGCTCAACAGGCCTGCCTTGGGCTTTGCTGTGTGGCAAGTTAGTTTGGGGACACATTGTGGTTGTGGCCACAGACAGGCCTGCTGGAGAGGCTGGCCAAGACAAACAGGTTTCCTTTTGGTTATCAGCCCAGTGATGGACCCTCAGGGGAACGGGACTGTAGGCTAGTGCAGGGCCTGATAGGAATGCCCAGGCTGCCCCTTACCAAGGCTACTTCCTACATACACAGGCATCTTTTCCTCTCTCACAGCCATCTTCCCCCTACCTTTATTCATTCTCCTCCCTCCCTGCTTGTGGCTCAGCTCTAGCTAACATCTCTCGCTCTCATAGCAGAAGGATTTGCCTCCTGCTGAGCAGCCTGTCCCAGGGATTTCACGGCATTAAGCCACTACTATTTTTGATTGACGCCAGCGCTGAATAAACCCTCGGCATGGGATTAGACCAGAGTGAACTTCCAATCCTTGCACGATGCATCACTTCCTCCTCCGCCCCTGCCCTGGAAGCAGCAGCCCGAATCGTGATTCTGCTCACAGGCCGAGTGGGCTCCAGAAACCCTTTTGCCATGCATCACATTTAGCCTGTGTGCAAGGCACCAACCTTCTCTGGTTGCTGAGGGGTTAATGGAATGAGTTGGTACACCCTAGAGAGTCCTAGGGTGTGATCTGATGGTACGCACGGGAGCCATTTTGTTGAAACACAGGAGGGCTGGGTCTGGTCAGTGCCTGAATGATGGGAATCCAATGGACACTACCTTGATTTCTTTGATGGAAGAAAGGGTCGGGGATATAAATTTAATAAAGAAATGTGCTGGTTCGCCATCAGCCATCAGAGAGTCTCTCACTCCCAGGTGTCTTTGGTGCTCACCTGAGACATGTCAAGTGCTGAGCCAACAGCATCCCTCCTTCCCTCAGTGTGATACGCACTCCACTTAGTTCTTGGGGAGGTTTATGCCCAACTGGCCATGGCTACTGTAGCTGCAGGCTAGGAAGGGGTAACACAGGTGCCTTGATGATCTGATGGTCATCTCTTGCTCTGCCCAGTTTCCCCTCTGGCCAAGCCCATTCAGCCCCGGGAGGTTGCCCATGGGAGAATGTGGCAGAAAAAGGTTCCCCTACCCCCTGTACGTGGGTGGCGCTGTGGTCTAAACCATAGAGCCTAGGGCTTGCTGACCGGAAGGTCGGCGGTTCGAATCCCCGCAACGGGGTGAGCTCCCGTTGCTTGGTCCCTGCTCCTGCCAACCTAGCAGTTCGAAAGCATGTCAAAGTGCAAGTAGATTAATAGGTACCGCTCCGGCAGGAAGGTAAATGGCATTTCCGTACGCTGCTCTGGTTCACCAGAAGCGGCTTAGTCATGCTGGCCACATGACCGGAAGCTGTAAGCCGGCTCCCTCGGCCAATAAAGCGAGATGAGTGCGGCAACCCCAGAGTCGTCCGCGACTGGACCTAATGGTCAGGGATACCTTTACCTTTACCCCCTGTACTAGGCCCTGCTTTATCTGCTGACTTACTATTAGGAGAAGCCCCCTGCTGCTGCTGCTGCTGCTGCTGCCGCTGCTGCCCCATATTGGATGCAATGGACAAGACTGAATGCACTGCAGTTCTGCCCTCTGACTGTACAGTGGGGCAAATAATTGTGTGACCTGGGGGCCCTGTGCTTTGAGACTCATAGTGCCTGACAGGAAGCAGAATTTCTTTACCCCATGCCATTTGCAGTAGTTCGCCCTACCACCACTACCACTTCTCTTTTGCTTTCTTCTCTCTCTCCTCCCCCCTTTCCTTTAAAGACTCTCTCCTTTTGCCTTTGTGAATTTTTGTGCTCCAGCCCATTCCCCCCTTAACCTCCCCGCATAGAATAAAATAACCAGCACAGACCTCCGTTCCAAAAATCTTAATGCAGATTAGGTAAGCATATTGTTGTACAGATTACCTTGGAATAGTGTGTTCCGGTTGCATGCTTTATATGAGACGGAGCAGAATTCCGAGTTGCCTGCCGAAAACCTCCTCTGCCTCACAGAAAGATTCGTGAGGTCTTGAAATGCCATGGGGCATGTGGGGTAGTGGGGAGGAGAAGGTCAGCAGTGGGTGGGGAGAGGCAGGAGAGATCAGAGACCCAAACCAGCCTGCCTTAGAACCGAAAGCAAAGCCAGCATCTTGCTTCACTTGAGGCTCATCTGACTTTATACACTCTGACAGGGCAAACAGCTATAGGGCTCTGCCTTTCACAGGGAAAGGGACAGATGAGTGGTAGTCAGTGGGGCAAGCTACATGGCTTAGCTTCATGTGCACAGCCACAGCTGTCCCCTGCAAAGAGCAGCATTATTCATTCATGAGACAGGGAGGTTTGTGTTGCCTGGGCTGTGCTGAGATACAAGGCAGATCAAAGCTTGATGCCGGCTTTCATGAGAGCCTCAATGTCCAACGTACAGGGTCATTGCTGCCTGCCCTGCAGGCTCTGTTAGGCTTGGCTTGACCAAACAACACTGCTGTGACCGGAAGGCTAGGACAACGTTGCAGTATTTTGCTTACATTTACACTGTATTGCCCACCCACCCCCTAAAGCACCCAATTCCATGTCCCATTGATTGTGAACTTAGTATGCCAACATAGTTTTATATTTTCTACTGTTTTGGTACTTTTTTTGATAAGCAGTATACAGATTTGAATAAATGAGGTGATGTCAGAAGAAACTCTCCAGCATCTGAAACCAGATTCAGTGGAATGGAATGAAGTTCCATTCCTGCTCCAGTGTCAGATACTGCAGAGTTTCTCCTGACGTTGCCCCACACAAATTTATGCTTACTGTGTGAACAAAACTTGCTCCGTGGAAAGCTCTGTGGGGTCTGAGGGCACAGGATGTCGTCACCTTGGTGAAGCTAAGCAGGCCTGGGCCTGGTCAGGGCCTGGGTGGAAGCTCCAGGCCCTGCGTCACCTGATTATATAAATTTACTATTAAGAGTTTTCTCATCCAAAGGCCTGCAGAGGATATAATGTTGACCTTTGTCATTCCAGGGACTGGTACATGAATGGGAACTATCTAGTCATCATGGTCTCTATCACTATCATCCTCCCCCTGGCCCTCATGAAACAACTGGGTAAGTCTCCCTGAGCAGTGGGTGGGAATGACAATCATAATCTTGGGCATTTGTCTTACCTGCCATTTATGGAGGGTTACCAGCAGCTGCTTCAGTGGGTTTGTTGTGCAAAAGGGTGTGTTGATCACGTGGGAGAGATCCACACAATTTTCATATATATGCACATATTCCTTAGCAGCCTGAGATCACACCACAGGGAAATGGCTCCCGTGCGACGGGGTGGGTGGCGAAGGAGGCCTTGGTTCTGTCTAGTCCTGCCAAAAAGTACACAGAATCACCCAATACTCCACAGGTTCCCCATCCAGACCTGAGAGAGTGACAGAGGGTGATCCATGAACCCAGAAATCTGCCATTTCTCATGGCAGTTTCTGCACTCTAGGTACTACTGTCCATGAACAGAGTTGGGGTTTATAACACCTGAGGAAGTGGAGAATGATCCATTCCAGAAGTATTTCAAGTCCCCTGCAACTTTCTGTTTTCTCTCTTCCCAGGTTATCTTGGTTATGCCAGTGGTTTCTCCCTCAGCTGCATGGTGTTCTTCCTTATTTCGGTGAGTTGTTGAATAGGGAGCAACTGCTTGTGTTACCCTCAGGTCCCCTCAGTAATTTTGAGTTGTTTATTCCTTGATAGCACAACCCTAGGCAGATCTACTTAGACATAAGTTTTGTTGAGTTCAACGGGGCTTACTCCCAAATACAGTGGTACCTCTGGTTGCGAACAGGATCTGTTCCAGAGCCCCGTTCGCAACATGAAAATCCCGCAACCTGAAGCGCCGTATCTGCGTAGGCGTGCGGTGCGATTCGGCACTTCTGCGCAGGCACATGACGTCATTTTGCGCTTCTGCGCAGGCGCGAGCGGCGAACCCCGGAAGTAACCCTTTCCGGTACTTCCGGGTTGCCGCGGGACGCATCCTGAAAAAACGCAACCTGAACCAAACGTAACATGAGGTATGACTGTAAGTATAAAACGATGGTCTTGTTATTAACTGATGGCATTTTTATATTGCCCTGCTACCGGTACCTCCTAGGAGTTTGGTGCAACATATCTAGCCCACCCCCACCCCTCCGTCCTCATACCACTTTTATCCTCTCAACAACGTTGTGATGCAGATTTGGCTGAGAGATTGTGAAGGTCACCCAGTGGGCTTCACGGCTGGATGGAAATTTGAACTCAAGACCGTCCAATTGTAATGCAGCACTCCACCTATTACACACCATGTCAGCTCTGCAGCCAATTTTAGGCCTTTGTGGTCGCTACTGTCAGCTCCCTCATTGGCATTAGTTGCTTGGAGATCCAATTAAGAGTCTTCGAAGGGAAGTGGAACAACAACAACAACAAGCATACTTTTTGTGAAATGTTCATTTCAGAAGAAGAGAGTTTGGTGTAGTAATGAAGTATCGTACTAGGACCAGGATTCAAATCCCTGCTCAGACATGAAGCTCACTGGGTGGCCTTCGTCCAGTCACCATCTCTCAGCCCATCCCACCTCACAGGGTTGTTGTGAGGGGGAAAGTGGGATAGGGGGAAAGGGAAGCGTGTCCGCTATCCTGAGCTCCTTGGAGAAAGGCCAAGATGAAAACAAATAAAAATAAGGTCCCCACTGGCAGGATTTTGCACTTAGGTTCCATGGGAACAGAGCTTCAGAGCCTGGCACTTGTTGTGAAACCATCGTTCTCTTGCTAGTAGCCAGCAGTCTTAACTGTACCTGGTCCTGCCAGAACCTGAACCTGCTCTTGAAATGCCCCCGCTTCTGGGCTGCATCCACCCCAGTAGGCTGACCAAAGAGCAGAATTCTGTATCCGTTCCTGCTGCAAAGCTTGGGTGATAACTCCAGTTTTGCAAGTGCTGTTGAACTGTCAGAGTGGATAGTGAGCAACGTGCCCCTGGCCATTTCAGCAACAGCCAGCGAGAGAGAAGCGTCACAGCATTCTTGCTTCCTTGTCAGCAACACTGATCTATTTCTGGACAAAGAAGCCTCGTGCCGATGCGCAGGGTGAAGGGAGAAAGCCAAGACCTCGGTGAATGGGGCTGTCCCTGCTCACTCAGTCCCACAATTCACTGGGAAGGAGATGCAGGCACAGTCCAGTGGGGTTTTGTTTCCCTGTTGTCTTTTACACCCTTTTAAGCTGTCATCAGCCTCCCAAGAAAAGCCAAGTCTTAAACTTGAAGCAGTCATTTAATCACACAAAATACTGCTGCTTGAAAAAACAGTCACAGGAAGTATTCATAGCAAATCCTTCACCCTGGCTTCTACCCTAAAGGAATCTTGCTTTTTCTAACACTCTAGTTCTATAAATATGTGTAGCTGTGATATCTTGAAGAATATAGCTGCAGCGTGATTCTCACTTGGGCCACTTTGTCCTGCTTGTACTTGCTGTTATAATGGGTTGTGACCAAACATTAGGCACGAACGGTCGTTCTGACATAGCTAGCTAGCACGGTGGTGGCCCTGATTAAGGCTTTTAGAATGCCTTAAATGGGAGCCCTCTCCATTCCCATCTCCACACCATCATTTTTTTCTGTCGGTGGTTGCACCAGCACGTGGCCTTTTCTGATGTGGCCCCTTGGTTGTGGAACTCCCTCTCTAAAGTGGTTTGGTTGGCACCCTTTCTAAGGACTCGTCGACACCTCCGTTTGCCTGCCTGCAGGTTACCACTGAATGGGACCAAACCAATCAGCTTTACCACAGATTTCCATTTGTTCTAATTCAGTAGGAAGGAGTGGGAAGGCTGCAGGCCAAACACAAAACTATGCGTGTGTTTATATACTGCCTTTTTCTCCAAGGAGTTCGCGGTGGTGTCCATGGTTCTCCTCCCCATTTCACCCTCACAACAACCCTGTGAGGTAGATTAGGCTAAGAGATGGTGACTGATCCAAGGTCGCACAGCTTCATGGCTGAGTGGGGATTCGAACCCTTCTCTCGCAGGTCATAGTCCAACTCTCTAACCATCACACCACACTGACTCATACAAACACCCACAAACACATTTATTGTCTATTGTTGAGACTGCTCTAAGGCAAAATAAGCCCAGGCAATCATTCCTAACAGGGTTTCTTGATCCCATCTCAGGTCATATACAAGAAGTTCAACATTCCCTGTCCTCTTCCTGACCGGGTCAACACCACCGTCAGCCTCAATTACACACCAGTCAGCATGGACAACAATCAGGAGGGACAAGCAATGGAAGATGGCATCTGCTCTTCGAGCTTGTTCACCCTCAACTCTCAGGTCAGACTAGCAAACAATACATAAATATTCATTAACCTAAGTATCATATCATATCAAATCTGGGAAAACCTGTCTGGCTGTATCTGGTTCTGTGGTTATAGGATCAACACTGAGGCTGGGCACTGCGCAGAGACAGTGACACGGTCTTGCATCCTGAACCACTGGCAGACCATGTGGGATGGAAGTAGAGGGGACTGATAGAGCTGTAGTGAGAATGTAGGTTAGGGTTACCTGCAGGGCAGACAAAGGGAAGACAGGGTGGTTCAGTGGAAAGACTTGGCTAAACAATCAGGTTTTGAGCTGGGTGTTTGAAGGAGGGAGAGGGAAGGAGGCAGCTTGACACACAGAAGCAGTGAAGTGGTTTGAAGTGCAAGGAGCAACATGGCCAAAGGACTAAAAGTGGGTCATGGAGGGCAGGATGGCAGAGGAGACCGAGAACTGATGAACCTGCATCAGAAGAGCAAGATGTGAGAAAAGTTCAGTTTGTGCCAATGGGAGATTTCCCCCCCCCCCTAACGTAGGGAAGATCAGGAGCCTGGCTGAGGAGGGAAGGGTTGAACAGTCCTTTTCCCATGTGCTGTGCTTCCAGTGAAAAGTGTAATGTGTAGTTGTACCCCTTACTGGAAGTTGCTACAGGGCTATGACAGCAAAGGTCTTGGAAATGGGAGCATGCCCAGTGGTCAACTGACATCCTCTTCTTCTCCCTCTCTCTTCCTTGCAGACAGCCTATACCATCCCTATCATGGCATTCGCTTTTGTGTGTCACCCTGAGGTCCTGCCTATCTACACTGAGCTGAAAGAGTGAGTGTTGGATCCATGGCTGCAGCATGTACCTTTTGTGCAGATTGCAGGCATGCGCTGCGCATCAAGGAAAATTCTCGGTGGTTTTTCGTTAGACCCCCAGCTCCAAGCCTGCAAATGGCCTGTTTGATTCCATTCAGTAAAGGAGCAAACGTGTGCTTTATAGAACTCCGTAGATCAGGCTCCCCTTTCTTTGGTTTGCCTGAACATCAGTTCTAGTCACTCAAGGGAACTGGTGGCTGTTTGGGAGATGCTAGGCATGTCATCAGATATGCTGCTGCCTTGTATAGTTTGCTTTGGCGGGGTGAACAGATCTTGGGCCTTTCATTCTAGCTGGGTGCCTCTTTGTCTTCAAGGAGGTATGTAGAGAAGCAGCTTTGATTAGGAAGGAAGCGTCAGTTGACGAGGGCCTGTGCCTTTAAACAGTTAGGAATTCGGTTCTTCTCACGCTGTGTTTCTGCCTGTCTTTTAGCCCAACCAAGAAGAAGATGCAGTGCATCTCCAACATCTCCATCGCTGTCATGTACATCATGTACTTCCTGGCTGCCCTTTTTGGCTACCTCACTTTCTATGGTAAGTCCCTTCCACGGGGTACCCAAGTGGTGGGGGAGAGGTAGGCAGTGGGGTGGTGACAATTGACTTCACTGAGTACCTATATACATATACCTCCCTGGGACCAGAGTGTAGAATTTCCTGGGGGGGGGCTAACACTTCACTAGTACAGACCCTGCATATTCTTCTGGTGCCCAAATCATTGATCAGAATCACAAGTGCCAGAGCTCTTTCCACATTTTACAAAGCATTTCCCAGTAGTCAGCTTTAATAGCTAGTTTAACCCCATCCCATGCATTTTGCTAAAGAACTTTGAAATATAAGATAAGATAATTTATTTATTGTCATTGCACAAGTACAAGCACAACGCTATACAAGTGCAACGAAATTGCATGCCATCCCGTAAAAACCAGAAAGAAAAAGGAAAAAAAACCAGCACAAAACACACACACACCAAAAAAAGCCACACATGCACACACATATACTCGGAGTCGAGTGTGGATTTCATGCTCTTTATTCAGCTCATAGTAGCGAGGAATGAAAGTTCCCCCAAAATGTCTGCTTTATATACATTATTTACACAATGGGCCCCACGTGATTGGCTAATTCCGGGATACTCCTGTAGGCCAATCAGGTTGCGGATTCACTTCCACCTGGAGCTGGATTGGGTGGCTCCTGTGGACCAATCAGACTGCTGCATTTTGGATCCTATTCAACTCAGTACATAACAAACTTCTAGATAACTTCTAGATAACAAACTTCTAGTAACTATTATTATTATTATTATTATTATTATTATTATTATTATTATTATTATTTTATTTCCTTTGAGTCCTTTTATTGCAAACAAACCAAATTGCAATAATACCCCCCACTTTTTCTTGTTATTTTAATGTTGTGCAACACAATCCTATGCATGTTTGCTTGGAAGCAAGTAGGAACTCCTGGGGTCCTTTGGGAGGGAGGGCAGTGGTATCAATTTAATACATAGTATTCTGTGGGATTCACTTCCATTGTTCACATGCATAGATTTAGGGCAGAAACACCTACATAGCCTTTCCTTCTAAGAAACAGTTCCGTTGCGCCCCAAACCTGGGATGCAAAGAGACACCTTGCTTAAGTACGCAGCCTGATCAATAATGGATGTGCTGTTCTTGGTTGTCCCCTGCAGGCCAGGTAGAATCAGAGCTGCTACATACCTACAGCAGAGTAGATCCGTTTGATGTGCTGATCCTGTGTGTGCGGGTGGCTGTGCTGACTGCTGTGACACTGACGGTACCCATTGTTCTCTTCCCGGTGAGTCTCCTTTTCATCAAACCGTGTGTGCATGTAGTTTCCTACACCACACACTAGAAACCAGTCTAATTGTCTACTGTCCCCTTTTTAGACTGCCTGCCCATCCTTGTCTGTAATTGGTAACTGAACCAGAGATCAAATAGTTTACTCCAGAAATGTACAATGCCGACTGTGGCTGAAAGCAAGAATCATAGGATCATTGCAGAGTTAGAAAGGGCAGTAAGCAATATCTAAGCATCTGTAGAAAACCAAGGGAGAGGAAAAAGAGCATTAACGATTGCCGTCGTGTCTCATGATTGCTGTGGGTGGAACCCAAGTATCAGTTTATATCTTACCACAGTGACATGTTTGTTGCTAGGGCTCCAGAGAACTTGGGCGCCATTCTGCACATTTAGCCCTTTGTATGAAGCAGGGCCCTGTGACTTGGTCCAAATTTAACCACAAAAGTAAAGATCTGAAAATGGGAGGTTTCAGCTCCGCCTACCTGCGTGCTGCTTAACACAACAAGCTAAACTCAAAAGAGTGGGATCTGCAGAACAAGTTCCCAGCAGCAACCACAATGCTGGGATAAAAATATTTTAACTATAGAGCACCCCACCACCACCACCACCGAACATCAGTGTTGCTGCAGCTTTCCTGGAGGGGTTGGGGCACTGCAGCAGTGAGGTCAGGACTGTGTGGATGTACTGATGGAGCCAATCTGCTGGTTCTGCTGGTGCATTCACACAGCGCTGACGGCTGCCCTGCCCTAACACAAGCTAGGTAAGCTGCAGCAACACCGATGGTGGAAGGGTGGCATCACCCCATCAAATTGGCCGCTACTGCTAGCTTCCATTTAAGTCAAGGATTGTCTGTTGGTGGTTGGTTGGGTAGTGGATTGAATTGGCTGGGATATGGACAGAAGCAACCAGAGCCCACCAAAATGCAGGACACAAATAGGCATTGGAGTCCAAAATCAGAAGAGATCACGTTTACCCAGTGGAGCGAGAGGACAAATGGGGAATATTTGTCAATGTAGGCCTAAGTTCTTCTGCGGTTAAGAATTGTGAATTATTCCTTAAGAATGGAGTCTGACCATACCTCCCTCCACTCTCCAGGTACGCCGGGCAATTCAGCAGATGCTGTTTCAAGACAAGGAATTCAGCTGGATTCGGCACACCATAATTGCTATCATACTGCTGACCTCTATCAACTTGCTTGTCATTTTTGCTCCTTCCATCCTGGGCATCTTTGGACTGATTGGTGAGTCCCACCTTCAAGGGTTCTCTTTTTCCTGACCTCAATCCCTTTGCTTGCTATTGCCACACTCTACCTGCACCTTCCCCTTGGGCGCACCATGCAAATATGACTTATAATAATACAATAATATAAATTTTGGAAGTTTTAGGAAAAACTGTTGGAGAGAAGATATGTGTCTTGTGTCCTGAGCAGATCACTTTCTTTCCTTGTGGTTCCTGCGTTCTGGTAGCCTTTAACAAAGAGAGATTAGGGAAGTTTAAAAAGCTGGATGCAAGCACTGTATGGCACACTAACACTGTACAGCCAAATAGGAGCCCACTTTTGCCTGTCTTTAAATTATCCTACTTGCTATTGGGTCATGGTATTCCCATGATACACTTTGGGCCACGGAGAGTAGGATAGATGAGCTGGTTCTTTGGTCGAAAGAGACTAATGCATGCACTGGAGGAAAGCAGAGAGCTCTTTCAGCTCTTCTTCCTGTCTCCACTGTGGCTAAGCTTCAGAGTACATGAGGAAAACATAAAATCCTTCATGTAGAAAAAGCAGTCAAGTGACTTTCTCATAACCAATTCCAATATCGTAATTTTTACTTCCCTGTAAAACGGAGTTGCATTCTGACTTCGACTGTGTGCACAGCATTTAAAGCACACCCACATGGCTTCCCCCAGAGAATCCTGGGAATTGTAATTTACCCTCGCAGAGCAACATACTACATTTCCCAGCATTCTTTGGGGGAAGCCATGGGCTTTAAATGTATGCTGTGTATTTGTTGTGGGTATTGGTTTAACGACAGAGGATGAGATGGTTGGACAGTGTTCTCGAAGCTACTAACATGAGTTTGGCCAAACTGCGAGAGGCAGTGAAGGATAGGCGTGCTTGGCGTGCTCTGGTCCATGGGGTCACGAAGAGTCGGACACGACTGAACGACTGAACAACAACAAAATTGGTTTATGGGTAGTACTCCACAGAAGGGCAGTTTTTACACAAAAATCACCCCTCCGATACAGCTCTGATGCTGGAAAAGCAATCCAGTCTTCACAGTGATGAAATAAACTATTGAGTCAGGATGATGATGGAGACTGCTTGGGGGAGAATAATTCTTCTCTGCTCCCTTCAGAACATGGATGCAACTCCGCATCTCCATTCTCCCATTCTGCTGCCTGAAGGCCCTATATTTCCAAGGATCAGGGCTACCACCAGCAACCTGTTTGTTTGCTGTGTGATTTCAAAGGACTTTATTTTTTTCATTCCCAGCTCCCCAACCACTGTTTGAGGAGAGAAAGAAAACACCAGTCCTAAGGCAGGAAATCAATAGCTTGTCTGGCCTCTGCCTGGGATGTGGGGCAAGGCCAGGGGCCCCGTCAGCACAACTTGTTTTGCTTTCTCCTAGGAAAAACAAGTGGCGAAGGGTGGGTGGATAGCTTAGTGTTCTCCCTTTCTGGAGGTTGTGTGTGTGTGTGTGTCACTAGAATTTCTTCTCTGCTGGTCTCTTCCAGGTGCCACGTCGGCCCCCTGCCTGATATTCATCTTCCCCGCAATATTCTACATGCGGATCATGCCCAAGGACAAGGAGCCCACGAAATCCACTCCCAAGATCCTGGTACGTACTGTTTAGGGAACCAAGCTTGGCCTAGAGACCTTTGGGGGTGTCTATAAAGGAGTGGGATGTGCTGCTGGTTCTGTGAGGTGTGGGCCTCCTGCCCAATGGGCCTTCCTATCTTAGACGGTCCACATGAGGACATCGCCCTGTCAGGCACTGCTGTTCTTGAACTGTCCTCTCAATGAAGGCAGTTGTGGAGGTGCTTCTCATCTGGGGAGCTGCTAATTGCCCATGATGCCAATATCTTTTCATCAATCAAGAACGAAAGTCAGGGGTTCAGAGACAATCAGATACCATCATAGTTCCGACCATAGTAGTCTCGAGTCCATAGATTGTAAAGTCAGGAGCACAGAAAATCAATTGGGCCATCCTTGTAGATAATACCTTCATCAGGTTCCCTCTCACCTCTTAACAGGAGAAAGATGGCTGTTTTATGGCTTTCTCACCTGGGAAGAGATCCATAACTGTAGTTTTGGAAAGCAAAGTTTTTGTTATCGTAACCATTATCAGAGTGATGTACAAGGTTGTGAAGGTTATAACTGGTTGTGGATGAGGGAAGACCTAAATCTGCAAGGATCGCTCTGTCCTACAGACAGTGGCCTGGAAGCTAGGGACAAATTTGGCTGCACAAGACACACTCTTTAAGTAAAGCTGGCGCTATGTAGCAGCCAGGGTTTCATAGTGTGGAAGTGCATGCTCTTGGCATGCCTGGCGACTTCATAGATAAAACCCAGGTAAGAAGCAAAACATTGAATTACTGAATATATATTCTCTCGTGCGGCTTCAGAAGATCACTTTCTTTCATGACCAGGAAGTCTGCCTGTGCTTTTACTGAACCAAAAATGGGCAGGATTGCCAGGAACCACTTAAAATTCCTTTGAGAGCCAAATCTGGCCTGTGAGTTACGAGCTGACTATCCTTGATCTAGGTGATGGGGAGGTTGGAGGAGCAGGGCTGAAGACCCGAGCCAAAAAGCCCCTTTCCTTTTCTGTGAGTGACCCTCCTTTTCTTCCCCCTGCAGGCAGCCCTCTTTGCATGCCTTGGCGTGCTCTTCATGATCATGAGCCTCAGCTTCATCATCATCGACTGGTCAATGGGTGGTGGGAAGAGCGGCGGCAGTCACTAGACAAGGCCTGGACCCTCACAACTGTGGATCGACGCCTTGGGAGACTCGGCCAGCTTTGATACATTTCCTGCTCCCCTACCTCTGCTAGTACTGTGCCGTAATTTAGTCCACAGCTCCACTCTGAGCCAAGGGGGCGCTGTTCCGTTACTCAGTTCCTACACGCGACCCCATTGAGCCAGGGGGGCTGCTGCTGGCTAGACCAAGCCGGAAACCAGTTCCTAAACTTTTTGAGCATTTGTTTTGATCTCACTGTCTGGGATGGGCCAGACCAACGGCGCCTGAGGAACAGGCAAATGAGGGAAATAGGCCAATCCAGAGGGGTGGGAGGGTTGCTGTGGGGTGTCTGTCCAGTATATGTCCAGTATGTCTAGCCCAGCCTGAGGCAACTGGAGAGTCAAGGGCAGGAACAGGAGGAAATTGGGGGAGGGGACTGTGGCTAAAGAGTCTGAGAGGAGAGTGTTCGCCTGAGGTTCACCACTGACAAGGGAACTGGGGCCAGGCCTTCCTACAGAATTACAGTACTGGGGCTACAAATTGGAAGTAAATGCTTTCAGACAGGGAGAGAGGGGCAGAATGTTCCTGTTGGGTTTTTAAAGTCCTAATAGCCTCAGCCCCCACCACCCACAGGGCTTTTGTCCCTCTCAGAAGTTGCTTCCTGAGCCCTTGTTCCTTGGTGGGGGAAGTGGGAGTTCTTCCCTCAGACTTGCTTGGTCCTGTTCCCTCTGCTAGGGTGTGAGCCTTACGATGAGCCTCATGATCAACGCTCCTCTCTCAGGGCAAGGGGATGCTCAGGGCAGAGGCCGCGGAGGCCTTGCCCTCTCCCATCTTTGCGCAGCTACCTGTTCCACACAAAACACATGCAGACAAGTATGACCTCATCGCCATCGCTAAGGTGGCCACAGGTCTTGGAACTGGATGGCTGGCGGGTGGGAAGCGATTTGGAGATGTTGGCCTTTCTGAACTGTCGGTTGGGGTGGGGTGCAGGTTTACGCTGGCTTTCCTTAGTGCATGCCTGAACTTCGCTCAGGGAGGTGAAGCAGAGAGGGTTGGGATTTGGGGCAACCGGTTAGCTGTGAGCAACAGAGCTCTTCCTCCTTCAAAGAAAGTTGAAGGTGGGATGGGAGGCCAGCCTGTGTCAGCGATATCAAATCCCTGTTTCTGTCTCCTCATTCCCTTAGGTAATAGCAAGAAGTCATCAGATTGGGTGGAATTCAGTGTTGTGCAATGATGAACGTTCCGCCTGCTCAAATACTTTTGGCTTGTGGGATGAAATGATCCCCTCTCCCCTCCCCGCACGTGCCGTTCCGGGGCTTCTCCCGAACCTCCCCTCCAGCCAGTTTCAGGGGGGCGAATCCCAATTGCGCAAGTAGAAGTCCTTGCACAGGACTTCTGCAGATGGGGCTCGCTAAGTGAATCCCACCCAATGTATTTTAAGATTGTACGGCATTGAGGCCTCTCTGAGGCTCCTGTGTCCTGAAAGGGTCCACTGCCTGAGGCAATGGAAATGGATCTGTGGCCAGATCTGTCCATCCTAGAGACCGGTTCCTCCCCACTAACACATCACAGTGGCCTCTCTTCCTATCTGCCAGCAGTTGCTTGAACATGTTGGGAAGTGTAGCCCTGCCACCAAGCTGGTCCGCCAGCCTAACTGGTCACTAGGACTTGATTGCTGCTAATTTCGGTAGGCTAGGAGAATTTGCATTCATTTGTTTTGTACATACTGATGTTGCTTTTCCTCCAATTTGTAGCAGGCATGAGATTCCAATGGAATTGTATTTATATAGCTGCTTTCCTGAATTGGCAAGGATTTGCCCTCCATTGAGTCCCTGCTTTTCCTTCAGCGTAATTTATGTACGATCAGATAGGCATTCATTGTTCCCCCTGAACTAGGAGATGAGGCCTTGTGTAATAGCAGATCGGGAGGAACAAATGGATCTCCCTCATCTTTACTCTCTGATCTTGTCGTTGTCATATTTTATATATATCTAGGAGAAAATATTCATCATGGCTTCTTCCTAAATCAGAGATGGCCACCCAAGTATGCACTTGTTTGAAATGCTCTGAAATCTTTCATACCTCATCTTACTGTAGTCAGCCTGGGCCTTGCAAGCTCAGGAGAAGAAAAAGGAGGAAAAAAGCCGCGGAGAACATATCAAAAGCAGCAGAAGGCCACCTGAGAAGGCCACTTGAGAAGGGAAACTCAAAAGAGTCCAGTAGTTGCCAACAGGGTAGTCATTTGTCCCATAGGGAGCTGCCTTATACCAGGTGCTTCTAGGCTAGCGAAGCCTACTCCCCAGGTGCGAGCCAGTGGATCTCCTGGGGTTGTTGGACTCCATCAGCCCCAGCCAGCATGGCCAATGGTCAAGTTTGGTGGGAGTTGTAGCCCAACATCATCAGGAAGGTCACATGTTCCCTGTCCCTCTTTTACTCTGACTGCCCTCCAGGGTCTTCAGCAGAAATCTTTCCTGCCACCTGGTCCTTTTAACTAGAGATGTGAAGGGTTGCACTTGGCCAGGGGGGTTGAACTTGGTTCTTTCTGTATGCCAAGCACAGGCTCAGTCATTCAGCCACAGACAGGGGCCTTCAGCTGCCACCCATGTATAGGGGGAAATGTAGGGTTGATGGAGTCAGAGCAGTGATCTTCAAGCTCCATCAGCTGCAGTGCTCTTTACCACCAAGGGAGAATGGGTGTCCTGTTGACTTTGCTGATGGTCACTTGTGAGAAATGACCAGGTTGGAAATAACAACTCCAGGTCTAAGTTGGAAAGCGAACCTCCGGAACTGGGAGTATTGCATCTAAGGAAAAGCAAATCCCTGTATCTGACCCCCTGGTTCGGTCTTCTGGTGAGTAACACTTGTAGGTCTGCATTTCATGTAGGGTGGGAGACTTTTCAACCCACCTCTGCATTTATATGGCTTTGGCAGCAGCTCAGAGTGCGAAAATTAGCAGAAAGCTTTTCAAAGCCTTGAGGTATGAGTTGGTCATTGTTTAATATCAAGCCCCTGTTAAAGGCTTGGGCTGTAATCTTAACCCCCACTTACCTGGGAGTAAGCCCCATTGAATTCAGTAGGACATGCTTAGAAATGTGCTGTAAACTACGGTGGCAGGTTGAAAAGTTGAAAACCACATTCCCCCCCCCCCCCGGAACACAGGGGACTTCTTTGCTGTGAAGGATTGGCTGCTGGCAATAGCTTAGGAAATAAAGGAGTACTGTATATTCCTGCGTATAAGACTACTTTTTAACCCAGGAAATCTTCTCAAAAGTCGGGGGTCGTCTTATACGCCGGGTCGTATTTCTTATACGGCGAGTATATCCCAAACTCTATATTTTAACTGGAAAAGTTGGGGGTCGTCTTATACGCCCAGTCGTCTTATACGCCGGAATATACGGTACTTGGACCAGGGTGGTGATTTCAGGAGTGGCTGAACTACAACTCCCATAATCCCTGACTGTTGGTCATTCTGACTGCCAGGGCTGATGGGAGCTGGAACATTGGTTCCCCACCCCTGAAATATAAGATTCATGTGTAAATTGTGTAATTTGGGGCATGGAGTTCATGGAGACCTGAAGAGGAGGTTGTGTGTGGAATGAGTGACACAAGTCAAAGGGTAGCATGTAGGACTTCATGGAGCTGAGCTCATTCCAGAATGAGAAAACCATGGGAGACTGTATGGTAAAATTCAGCATCTCTGAACTGCTCTCATGCTCCTATAGCTTGAAGTCTTCCAAGGGTAGGAGAATTCAATGGAGCATTTCTTCCCATTTAATTAATATCTGGTGTGCAGGCCTCCCACTAGGGAATTAAATCTGAAATATGTAATTGGTTCTTTCTTGAGAAGCACAGGATCATGGGGCTAGTTGTTTAATAGCAAGACCCTTTGGTTGTACTAGGGCAGTAGTTTTCACAGAGGAAGCCCAAGAAGCTTCTGAGGAACTTTGGTGTCCCCACCAGCACTGAATAATATATTTTCTTTCCATTTATATCATAATTTATTTCCGATTGACCTTTTCCAATTGTTATTATGCAGTGGGAAGCTGATGACATTTGTAAAAAATTTCCCCACTTTTCTCCCGTAATATTGAGGAACCTTTCCCATACCGTTCAGCATTCATCTGATGAAAGTGGATCCACTGAGTTGTGCAGGAAAGCGAAACAGCTTTTTCTTCGTAAAAGGGGCGGGGGCTGAGTAAGTGAAATGAACAAGCATCTTCCATAGGACCCTGTGACTGGCACACCACAACAAAAACATTTGGATACTTCAAAGTGCACTTTCCCTTATGAAGAACATAAGCATATTTCTGGACCTGGATGTAATAGCCCTGTAAACTCTTCAGTATGTCAGGTGACCAGCACCAAATGCTGGTACCTTCAGTATTTCAGAAGCTATTGTGTACCAACAAAATGGCTCGCATTTGATCCATATTGGAGCAAAAAAAGGCATTCTAAGAGCCATATTGAGTACATTTTCAGAATGCATGCGCTCTCTTAATAGGTATGAATACTCGCTAACAACTTTGATTACACAAGTGCTATAACTATTAAATAGATACAGGTGGAGCCTGGCCTTCCAGCTATTCAGCATCCTGGCCAGGTGACTCTCCCTCCTATCCATCGTACGTCTGATAAGAAGCAGAGTCATCAGGCGAGCTGATATGATGAGCCAGCATATATTCCTGGAAATAAAATCTCAGGCAGGAAAGGAGATGCCTACAATCCTGGAGTTCCTGAGATGAAAGACACTGGATCCCTGCTCTTACCATCCCTATGGTACTCACTTCTGCATTCACAGATGGGCGGCTTTGCTCTGCCCATTCACCTGGCACTGTTGCCCTTGCACGGCAGCAGCATCCCGTGTAGGTCCTGCGCAGGAAAGGAAAAGCAGCAGGGCCTCTCATTTTCCACGCGCAGTGAAATTTGGTGTGCAAAACAGCCATTTTGTGAATGCAGCATACCTCCTGTTTGTACAACTGGATTGCAGGGCGGTACAGCTGTTTATAACAATGTTTTTTAAATGTAGCATTTGGCCAGTTTATAAGATACATATTGAAGTAGTCTGTAAGCTACTGCCACCATCTGACATTCGTTCAGGGTGCTGGGCGGTAACAGGCACAACACCATGAAGCTACCCTGGCCCCTGCCGTTGTTTGCAATTGTTGCTGCTTCCAGTGATTTGCACCTTAAAAGGCTGCTGTAGTTTTACTCTTGATTCCCCCCCCAAATAGCACCTAGTACACATTCTTTTACATGAATCATGCAGGAGGGAACACATTTAAATAGTCTGAGGAATGTAGCTAAGGAAGTCACACCTCTGCCAATGAGTGACTGCTGGTACTAGTGGTAGAAATGAACTGCTTTTGCACAACCCTAATACCCATTGGATGCTGTCCAATCTCCATTGAACCCATCCCTAGGCAAGTTCCATTGAACTTAATGGCAGTTGCATAGAACCACTTCCATTTAGAAAATAGCAGACACAACATAACATCCTGCATTGGTGCAGTGTTATTTGGGGGGGGGGAGTGGGGGAGCCGATTGATGTAATCTGTGATCCTAAACCATTGTTATTGAAGTAAATTTCCTTTAAATGAATGAGACTTACTTTCAAGTAAATGGTTTTGGGAATCTGGGCTGAAAAAGAGTGTGAAGATATTCATTCCCTCTATTCATTTGCACAAGATGAGCTAGCCTCCAACAATCTTTTTGCAATCCTTCCCCATTGTTATATCTGCTGTCTTCTCTGCTCCATATCCCCTCTTGCCAAAAGCCATAAGGAAAGATTCTTCTTTTCCTTCACTAATAAAATGCACCTTATGAATTTCAGCACTCAGATGGGGTGGGGGGTGGGCAGTACAGGGCTAGGAAGCAAAACCAAGATGAATATTTTTGCAGCACTGCTGTTGCAAAAATAATTTTAAAGTCCACAAGTAATTGTTTCTAGGGTTTAATAAATATAATGGACATAAATAAGAGACACGTATTTTTGTACTGGGATGGTGGCTGGTCAATTTGCTTTTTATAAATACTGTATATAAGAGTAGATCTTTTTTAATGTATTTGTTGTTGCGCTCAGTAACTCTGTATAGTGTATATATTTTATGTCCTCAGCAATGAGGGACTGGATACAAGAAGACCTGCCTGAGCTATGGGGGAAACTTACTGCCATCTGTGAAATTCAGGGCAAAAAGGTAAAGGGACCCCTAACCATTAGGTCCAGTCGCGGATGACTCTGGGGTTGCGGCGCTCATCTCACTTTATTGGCCAAGGGAGCCGGCGTACAGCTTCCGGGTCATGTGGCCAGCATGACTAAGCCGCTTCTGGCGAACCAGAGCAGCGCACGGAAACACCGTTTCTGCAGCCTGGTGTTCAGCTGGAAGAGAAATGGAGAGAGGAGAACACATTTGCCGAAAGAGTTTGGCTCGGGGTACTAAAAATTATCTCACTGGCCCTAGCATGTGGGATGTCATTTGAGACCTTCCGGCTTATTTCAGGAAGTTAATATCAACCAAGGACATGATCCAAAACTCAGCTGCATTGCACTGATCCCTATCGAACCGCTACCATGGGCGACCGAGCCCAACCAAACCCAAAACACACATTTGCTGCAGAAACCGCATGGCTCACAGACCACAACATACAACCACAGAGGTGCTTGCAGTGAGTGAGAGTGATCGCAAGAGATCTCACGGGCTTCTGACTGATAATTGGGTCCGAGTGGGGTGGCGGGGACATAGAAGTTGAACAAATAAATGCCCAAGAGGCCATGGTGTTTATGGAAAGCAATTGTGCATCATTTCAGGACCAGCTCTGAGCAAGCTTCTCCTCTTTCCTGTTCTTTTCCATGGGGGCACCCTAGTGGGTGACAACTGTCTGCCCTTCCTGTTTCCAAACTGCAGACAGGCTGTGCTGCCTAGCTCAAGGCAGGTCAGGTGTCCGTGTCTCCTCCAAACTTTTGTAAGGGAACTCAGCAGGATGTATCATAGAAAGGAATTCTGGAGAAGGAAGTTTTATTATTTTGGGTTTTCCCACCCCCTTCATGTAGGACCCTTCCACTTTCCCCAAGGGATTCAGGGTGGGGGTGGGGAGGGGTATATGTGCGTGAATCCCGCTCTGTCCGAAATTCCGTCCTGTTTGTTGTCGTGTCTCAAGTCAATCTCTGGAAAGATGGGAGGAGTCTTGTCTGGAGGAGTTCCTATTTCTGTAACATGTACTAGGGGTCAGTTTTAAATTATATGCTGAAATTAGATCTATATTTGGAAAAGAAACAAATCTTTTTAAAATAACAATAAAGAAAATGTGAAACTTTACCCAGCACTGTGCCTACATCTCTCTCTCTCTCTCTCTCTCTCTCTCTCTCTCTCTCTCTCTCTCTGTGTGTGTGTGTGTGTGTGTGTGTGTGTGTGTGTGTTTAAGATTGAAAATCCAAGATTTGCAAGCCAGGCTGAAATTGGCCAAATGAAAGTAGGCAACTCCAAAGCTTAAACTGAGCACAATTCACACCCTGATCATGACCTTCTTTTCTCTGAAGTAAGGCTCCTGGTGTCAAACAAGTCTTGCTTCTTGGTAACTCTACTTAAGGTTGCTGTCAAAACTTCATTGCTGGATCCCTGTAATAAAATTTCTAGCAAGCTTTTCTCTTGCTAGAGCATGCACTTCAGTTAATTTATGTTCAAACAAAGTTGCATTGCACCTCAATAAAGCACTTAGAAAGTTAGGTTGATTCGAGGAACTAAACAAAAATATCAAAAAGTACTTAACATCACACGTGTCTAAACAACTGGTATCAAAAAGAGACCACTGTTACTGTGAACTATGTTTAGCTAGGGGAAGTGTCTGTGCCCAGGCGTTATCTTAGGGTTGTTTCTAAGGTAAAGGTAAAGAGACCCCTGACCGTTAAAAGCTCAGTCACGGACGACTCTGGGGTTGTGGTGCTCATCTCACTTTACTGGCCGAGGGCGCCAGCGTTTGTCCACAGACAGCTTATGGGTCATGTGGCCAGCACGACTAAGCCGCTTCTGGCGAACCAGAGCAGCGCACGGAAATGGCGTTTACCTTCCCGCTGGAGCAGTACCTATTTATCTATTTGCACTTGACGTGCTTTTGAACTATTAGGTTGGCAGAAGCTGGGACAGAGCAGCGGGGATTCGAACCACCGACCTTCTGATCGGCAAGCCCTAGGCTCAGTGGTTTAGACCACAGCACCACCCGCGTCCCGTGCTGTGTCCAAAGTAGAGCCAAGTAAATCCATGCATGAGCAGAACAGCAGGACTTCCACCATGTGCCTCCCCTGCTAAATCTCTGCTGTGGGTTCCCCCAACCCTTCAGAGCCGTTTTAGAGACAGGCTGTGGGGAAAGTCCCATTGCACAAGCCCAAGTCATTCTGGTCACACTATTATTTAGTTGGATACCACCCTAAATCAACATGCTGAGAACTGTAGTCTTCACACATTTTGGCAAAGGCCAGAGATATAGAAACAAACAATCTTTGGCTCACTATGTGTAAAGGATCAAAAATGGGTGAGAGTCTTTAATAGGGGTGGGGGTGGGTGGGACCTGTGGCCCTCCAGAGGATGTGGGACTGATGGAAGTTGGAGTCTAAGAACATCTAGAGGGCCAGAGGTTGTTTCCGGATTTTCCCTCCGGAGTAGATGTGCAGACGAGCCAGCAAGCTCAGAAAAAACGAGACCCTGGCTTTTTGAAAACCTGGCATTTCTTCGGAAATCTCTCTCCAAAAGCAGGCTTATAATAACGTGTTTGAAACTGGCCTGTAGGTGGCACCAGTGCCCTACTTCATATTAAGCGCTTGGCTTTGGCCAAGAGGAAATCTGCCATCTGCTGCCGAGGAAACAGAAAGCAACTCTCCAAAGTTGGGTGAATGGATTGGGAAAGCCATTACAAACAGTTAGGAACATCCAGAGGCGCACTTTGGGGGTGGGGCAGCAGCAAGGGGGGGAACTGATTCCATTATGGAAAGGCAAGCAAGCAAGCTTACCCTGCGGGGGATTCCCAGTTCCCCCCCCCTTCGAAATATTTCAGATTTCCCTTTTTAAAAAAGAAAGCAATTAAGCATCTATGTTCCCACGCAGTGGCTGGACTGCTGATGGGGCCAGATGGTCGACATCATGTGACACCTCTGCTAAGACATCTGCACTGGCTGCTCACGTGCTGCAGGAACTTGTGTTGGCATACGTAGCCCTGAACAACTTGGGTCCGAGATGTCTTAGGAGCTACCTGAGCCCTTATGTCCCAGCTCAGTCTCAGAGATCATGTGTGCTGTAAGGCGTCTCCTGTGTTTCAGAAGTCTTGGCCTCAACCAGAAGTCAGGCATTTAATGCCACCAGTGCCACACTGTGCAACACTCTCCCAGCAGAGATTTGGCAGGCATCCTCACTGCTTAGTTTCAGACATCTCCTAAAGACCTATTTATAGCAACAGGCCTATGTAGCTGTTTAAACTTCCAAGGCTAGTCACTGCCAGTCATATTCATGATTATTTTGTACTGTTTGTAAGCTGTGTTGTATTGTGCCGTACTTAATACATTGCTGTACACCACCTTAATATTTTATATGAGCTGGTGGTATATAAATATTTTTTAAAATAAAACAAATTTCATTGATACCTAGTTTTAAACCATTTTATAAGAAAAGCTGTTCCTTTAAAAAAAAAAGTTAAATTTATTGGGCAGACAAGTCATCGCAACCAAATTTTTAGGGGCTGTGAATATTGCCTGGGTGAGCTCTTCTCTCTCACTGCTTGGAGATCCTAGTTGTCCATCTTTATTCCACTGACTGGCTTGCTGTGTCCTAGGAAGTGTTTGTGCTTGTGTACCTTTAGGAAGGCCTTCTGAGTTGAAGAAGGTTCTGCTCATGCAGAAAGCAGGATGTGAGGCCTAGAACTGACAGTACCTTTGCAGATGGGGAATCACATTTCTGAAAGCTGTTTTATGTCAAACACACATACCACAAACCTAAAAACTGAACATGGTCAATCAGACATGCAGTCCAAAGTGATCCAGGGAGGAGGAGGATGGGGGCAAAACTGGTATTCGTTCTCTCTGCCTCTCACTGGCTCTGGCTGCACATACTGCTGGGACTCTCTGCCTTCTGTCCTAACAGTCCCAAGGAGCAGTGTCTACCCATCACACCCGATTCAAAATCTAGAGCTTTAAATTTGAATCAGTGCAATTGGTGCTCATCAGTCCTTTCAACTTCATTATCTATTTATTTTTTTCATTTACTTTTTTCAGGGTAAGGCATCTTCTGCTCCAGAGGAAAGAATGCCAAAAAAACAATATTTTTTTTAAAAAAATTATTATTAAAAAAACAATAATAAAAAGCCGGCTTCACAGTCACAGAGAGCCCCTTGTATCTTTCTGGGGAACACAGCATCTCTCGCAGAGCTGGCCTGGACTGACCCTGCTAACTAGAGGAAGTCGAACCATCAAAACCGCAGAGAGATGCAGCAGCTGCTCTGCGAACACAGAGAGCTGGTGTGGCAGGAAACAACCAACCTGTGCCAGCAGGGAGGAAATAAGCTCTTTCTCCTAATCCTTCCTCACTACAATTCCTCTCTTTTTCCACATCTCTGTCCCCCCCCCCCGTTCCTCCCCCCCCCATTATCAGTTATTATTCCTTCTTTCCTTATTATTCCTCAGTCAAACGCATTGAGCCTTAAACTGTCATTGATGTACTGAGCATCTTATCAACTCTTGCAGTGTTCCAAGCAGAGTCCTTTATTGTCTCTCTGTTGTCTACTCTTAGGGTCGCTTCTAGTTAGATATTTTTGCTTTGATCTCCTTAGCCCCACAACCTGGCACAGGTACACACCTGGAGAGGAAGAAGAAGAAGAAGGGTTTGGATTTGATATCCCGCTTTATCACTACCCAAAGGAGTCTCAAAGCGGCTAACATTCTCCTTTCCCTTCCTCCCCACAACAAACACTCTGTGAGGTGAGTGGGGCTGAGAGACTTCAAAGAAGTGTGACTAGCCCAAGGTCACCCAGCAGCTGCATGTGGAGGAGCGGGGATGCAAACCCGGTTCACCAGATTACGAGTCCACCGCTCTTAACCACTACACCACACTGGCTCCTTTCCTTTCCAAGAAGCAGCAGCTTTATCTGCCCATCACACAATGGAAACAGAACGCTTGGACAATTGTTTTATCTGAGAAACTAACTAAGAGAGTACGCGACCTGAATGATGTATCCAATAAGGACAGTCTTGTTGAAATATGGTACCCCTTTATATAATATCAAATGAACTTATGGGAAAATTCCATAGAATCATAAAATGGTAGAGTTGGAAGGGACTCGAGGGTCATCTAGGAATCTCAGCTAAAGCATCCATGACAGATGGCCAGAATTTGACACATTAGTCTTCTCTTCTGGGGGGAGGGGAAGAGAGGGGAACAAAATGGTTTTGCTAATGTTTATGTTCGTGGTTATATACTTTCCCCCTTTGAAAAGAAATAAAAAATCTTTGGGAGGCAAAAATTATTGCTATGACCCTGCAGTCATTTGCCACATATTGCCCCAGTATTGTCCCAAGTGTCCTGATGCTTTAAAGAGGGCATGCTTAATAATCCATTTGAAAGGGGAGCCTACCAGGAAAACTGTACAGACACGTTGCCCAAAAATAAAAGAAATGGGCTTTTTTCAAGTTCTGCTCACCTTGTAGGCCCAGAGCAACAGGTTGTTTTTGAAGAATGGGTTAACACACAGCTGCATAGAAAAATGAAAGTAACTGCAAGAACAAATAAGGGGTGGAATCTTAGCTAAACCCATAATAATTCGAGACAATGTTTAACTCTATCATTACACCTTACTACAACTCTCCCTTTTGAGTTTATGAAATGATAAGGCATTGCTATGGGGTGAAGGGGATGGCTGGGTATGTAACACCCCTGAAATGCAACAGCCACGCTAGTTCTGTTGCTTCCCAAAATAAATTACCGAGAACGGCTCTTGTTCCTTGTCCTGTGGCGCCGCAAATGCTAGTTTATTGCAGCACAAACTTTCTTGAGCAAGACTGAGCTTCCTTCTTTAGCTGCCCAAAGCTCACGTTGCAGTAAATTGGTCTGTCTCCAAAGCTGAGAGCTCTCTGTGTTGGTAAACGCTGAGGCTTGGCTATCGTGCTTGAGACACAGAGGGAATTGTTTTGTACTGAGGAGCTGTCAGTCACATGACACCACACGCCACTCCACGTGCAGTCTGAAATGGTACAGTCCAGACATTGGCTGATCAATTCAGTGGAAACTAGGCCTCACTGTCAAAGGAGATGTGACAGTGGCAAACCAGCCTCAGCCCTACTTGTTTTGCTGCCTGAAGCAGACCACAAATGGCCCCATCTACTACTTTCGGACGCCTTTCCTTTATTTTTAAGATTTGTACACCACCTAATAACTAACCTTTTGCCGTGGATGAACAATACAATGCGGGTGGCGCTGTGGGTTAAACCACAGAGCCTAGGGCTTGCCGATCAGAAGGTCGGTGGTTCGAATCCCCGCGACAGGGTGAGCTCCCGTTGCTTGGTCCCTGCTCCTGCCAACCTAGCAGTTAGAAAGCAGGTCAAACTTTGTCAAAGTGAAAGTAGATAAATAGGTACCACTGCAGCGGGAAGGTAAACGGCATTTCCGTGTGCTGCTCTGGCTTGCCAGAAGCGGCTTAGTCATGCTGCCCACATGACCTGGAAGCTGTAAGCCGGCTCCCTTGGCCAATAATGCGAGATGAGCGCCGCAACCCCAGAGTCGGTCACAACTGGACCTAATGGTCAGGGGTCCCTTTACCTTTACTTTACACCACCTAATAACTAACCTTTTGCGGTGGCTGAACAATACAATTTAAAAGCCACTAATTTTTAGAAAAGAAACCAACGAAAACAAATGATCACAGTAAAAAGTAGAGCTGTAATCCGTAAACCATATAAAACACTGTTCAAAAGCACTAAGCCATCTTAAGGATTTTAAATAGCAGGGAAATTGAAGTCTTGACATGGTGACATGAGTTCCAGATGTGCCTCTCTGGTGAGGGTTCCACAACCAGGGCGTCACCATCAAAAAGGCCCTCTCTTGAGTACTTGCCCATTGCACCTCATGGGTGGGGGCACCTGGAGAAGGGCCTTTGAATATGGTGTAAGGGTCTGTTTAGGTATATATGGGAGGATGGGATCCTTCAGACTCCAGTTTCTATCTCCCCAAACACCAGACTATTGGTTCATCTAGCTCAGTACAGTATTGTCCACACTGGCGAAAAGCAGCTCTCCAGGTTTGCAGGCAAGGAACATGCCTAGCCATACCTAAAAATGCCAGAAATTGAACCCGTGACTTTTTGCATGAAAAGCAGATACTCTACCACTAAGCTACAACGCTTCCTTGTACAGTGGTACCTCTGGTTGCGAACGGGATCCGTTCTGGAGCCCCGTTTGCAACCTGAAAGGTCCGCAACTTGAAGTGCCGCGTCTGCGCATGTGCGCGGTGCGATTCGGCACTTCTGCACATGCGTGTGATGTCATTTTGCGCTTCTGCAGATGGCCTAATCACTGAGTGCTTTCAGTCCTCATTACATTCCTGGAACTGGGAGATACATCAAAAGAAGCTCATTTACATAATTGACAAACCATAGGGAATTATGCCAATGAGGAGGTCCTGTGAGCACAAATGAGGACTGCAAGCCCTTAGTTGCTAGCCTGTTTATTCTGTGGGCATTGTGTTCTTCCAGTTAAGGCTTCTACCTTAGCTAGCTTCCGCCAGTGTCTGGTCAGGCTGCAGAACCGGAGGAAATTCATCGGGGGGAAGCTTTTCCTGACACAGAGACACAGGGAGGGCTGGGAAAAGCTTCCCCTAATGAATTCCCTTCGGACCATTGTTTAAAAATACAGGAGCAGTTCCAGAAAGGGGGCAGCTCTGCTGGGGAGGGAGGGAGGAAAACACTATTATAAATACTGCATTGTTGATAGCCAGGTTTTTTAAAAAAGCCTTACTGATTAAAAGCTCTAAAGCGCATTTGGATCTGTGAGAATGGACCAGTTGTTGGAGAACAACAGTGGGAGAGACCCCCCTGGTTTTCAGTGCATTTGTTCTGAAAAGACAATATTGTTTGGGAAAGTATTTAGGTCAGTTGTTGTGATGAGAATTGCTCACTGGCTGCACTTATTGTCCCATCTTCTGGCTTTGAGCGACCGAGGGCTACTTGTGAAAGAGAATATAATCCATAATTTACTGCCAACTAGCAATTAACGTCTCTATCTGAGGTCCTTTCCAGGGAACTAATGATTGATTCCCACCACCACCACCTTTTTGGCCACTCAGTGGAGAATCACTCATTAGCAAGCATAAAGTGTGGCGAATGCAAAATGGCTGTTTACCACACCATACATTTAAAGCATATTGCCCCCCCCCCCAGAATCCTGGGAATTGTAGTTTGCCATGGGTTTTGGGAACTAGGATTCGGCGGGGGGGGGGGCTGTACTTTAAATGTATACAGCCTAAATGACTTTCCGCTATGGTTGTCTGTATGTGATGATGTTTGATGTTTTATTGTGTTTTTAATATTCTATTGGGAGCCGCCCAGAGTGGTATAAATAACAAATGATGGTGATGATGACGACGATGATGATGATGGTGATGACGATGATCCATTTTTGTGCCACAGCTCTATCACAAGGAAAACTTGCAACATTTGGGGCTGCTTGGTTTAGAAAAAAAGTGAGTAAAGGAGACATGATAGAGTTGTATAAAATAATGTGTGGTGTGGAGAAAGTGGATAGAAACTAACAAGGCCACCCTATACACATCTACTTAGAAGCCAGCCCCATTGAGTTCAATGGGATTTACTCCCAGGCAAGTCTGTTTAGAACCACAGCTGGAAAGAGACATTTTCTGCAGCTTAAATAATGCTTAGAATCTAAGGTCACAAAATGAAGGCGGGAGATTAAGAATGGACAAAAGAAAGTACTACGGTACTTAACAGAACACACGGTTAAAACTATGGAATTTGCTTCCTAAAGATGTGGAGATGCCCACCATCTTCACTTTAAATAGGGATTAGAAGAAAATAGGGATGGAAGATAAGGCTACCCATGGCTGCTCGTCATAGGTGCTCTACTTTCCTTCCAGGATCAGAGGAACCATGTCCTCTGAACACCAGTTGCCCTCATGCCCTGCCCATATGCTTCTCAAGAGGCATCTACCGGTAGTTGGATGCAAACAGGAAACATGGTGCTGGACTAGATAAGCCTTTGGCAGGACTGTTCTTACCAGTCACCATGTGCCACTGAGGGTCGCACTGGGCATGGATTTTCAGGGCACCGGAATGGGTGATTTAGAATGGAGCATAAGAGGGGAGCGGGGGCGGCAGAATGAATTTTGCCATCACATAGGAAGCCACTGAAATTTGAGACTCCCAAATCTGCTGCTGCTTTTTGCCTAGTTAGGTGCCTTACGCAAATGGAACAGTCTTCTAATAATGCATGAAAATTATTTCATCTTACCACATCATTGACTGAGAAAAGCAGGCAGAGAATTATTTGTTAATTGGTGCTGCCTTAAAACATATATTGTTGCCCAAGTTGAGCTGCTGCAATATTTTCATTTTATTGCTATTTGCTGCATCTTAGCTGATGTTTTAGCTATTTAAATTTTTATTGTATGGTTTTATAGTGTGCAACTCAGTGGATGGCAGGATATAAACGGAAGAGGTGAATGAACTAACAGTGAACAGTAGTATTCCATAGATCGTTTATTTCAATGGTCCTCCTGTGCTTAACAGCAATCAATACAGCTGCCTTGTGGCTGTAGCTTTTCCTGTCACTAAGGCTCCATTTCTGCAGATTAGGCTGTTGCTAACACAAGGTGTTGGGGAGAAAGAAAGGGGTGGCAGCCCTTGATTTTATACCAGGTGCGGCAATGTTTTTTGGCCTTGACGGTAATAGGCAGGGAAATGTCACATACCAGTAAGCTTGGCTGGCTGTGTGCATGATCAAAACATTCAGGGTCTGAGCTGACACACACACACACTTTATACAGAGCAAAGTACTGTATCACATTGCACAACATTTGCTGTCAATGATTCCCATCAGTTCTCAGTTTGGCTTCCATTTGTTAATGCATTTATCTTCTGGATTTTTATAAATCTGCTCTGCTCTCTATACAAGCTTGCTTTGAAATAAGTTATACTGAGGTCAGCTATGCTTATTCCAAGGTAAATATGCCTTGGGTCTTTGGAGAGTTTTATGAATGCTGTTCCCACTGGTTTTATTATACTTGCCTTTTTAGCTCAGGCAGTGGTGTGTGTGCAGCACCCGAAGACCTAGCTGTTATGAGAGACTGAACTTATCCAATTTTTCATTATTATTATTATTAATCCTCACCATAGTTATGAGCAAAGATCCATTTGGAAAACTGTGTTCAGGCAGAGGAATATCTGAAGCCAGAATGTGCAGCATTCCACACACTTCTGCTTCTTACATCAAGGGCAGCACCTTAATTCATAGCAAAATAGACCTAGAATGGAAAATACCTGTATTCTAGGTCCAAGTTAATTCAGTCCTGTCAGTGCCTCAAATTTCCACTGACTAACAGGAAATATTCTCAAAGCACACAATACTTTCAAGAGTTCTTAATTTTACATGGTATTTTAGATTTACAGATACATTATGATGAGCCACAGAGTGGGATTCAACTAAACAGTTGGGCTAGCGGCAGCCATCCCACTAGCACAGGGGTTGGCAAACTACAGTCCGGGGGTCAGATGCAGCCCACCAGGCTCATAAATCTGGCCCGCTGACCCTGCCATCCGCTTGGTCAGTCCTCGCTGAGCTAAACTGGTGCAGTGCGGCATTTCCTTGAAAAGAAGCCGCAGATGCCTCACCACACGGGGACTGTCTTCCGTGACGCTGCACGGCTTCGGATTGGCTGAAGGAAGCTCCTGCAGCCAATCCGAAGCCTCGCCACCCATGCGCTGAGGTAAACCCAGCGCGGCCATGGATGGAGAGGCTGGCGGGTGGGTGGCAGGTTTTGGCCGCGCCATGGGCATCATGACAGGCGTGTCACCCGGCTTCAGCTGGAACTTGGCATGCCTGCTGGCCCCACACCTGGTGCCCGGCTCAGGACTGCTGCTGGTGGCGTGCTCGGTGGCCTCGCTGGAGCAGCTGGTGGGCGAGCTGCATGCCGCCTGCCCGGCGCTCCACGTGCGCGGCCTTCCTGCCGATCTGGCCTCAGACAATGGACCACAGCACATGGTACACGCCACCTGGGAGCTCCGCGGGGACAGGCCGATGGAGCGGCTGCTGCTTGTCAACAGTGCCGGTGAGTGGGCGGCACCGAGACACGTTCCTGAGCACGTGCAGAGTGCGTTCCTCCTCCAGGTCTGGAGGCAGCTGCAGGACCGGCTTGCAGGGTATTTATATTTTTCAAAATATAGTCCGCCCCCCCCCCCAAGGTCTGAGGGACAGTGGACCGGCTCCCTGCTGAAAAAGTTTGCTGACCCCTGGACTAGCATAAACGGGCTTTCCCCCCTGCATGCCTCCAAGTTGCTGGGTTTTTGGTGTGGGGATAACCTCCAGAACATCACGCAGCAGCAGAAGAGGGGAGATCATGCCATATAACAAGCAGCATATAACTTGCATTGACCAAAGAATTATAATCCTTTATTTCCTGCTCTTTGTTTCCATGCACAGGTCCCTGGGCAGCTCAGGAAGGACCAAAAGTTAGAGAGAGTACAGAATCTGGTTAAAGAGTCACAAGTCACTTCCCCTGCCCAAGACACTGGGAAGCTGATAGGCCAATGGCCTTCTTATGCTTTTACCCCAAGTATTTTGTCTGGCATTCCCAACCTCTTTTATGCCAGGTTGGATAACTGCCAATAACGGGTATGTTAGGATCAGTTCTGACACTGAAAATGAGTGGACCGTGTGCTCAAAGACATCCTGCTTTTTCTAAGAGTATTTCCAGCCTCATGTGCAGACCCAGCCCAAGACATTTTGGCACCTGAGGCGAACCCCAAAATGCCCCCCAACAAGGAAGAACGGGTGAATGAAGATCTACATTGGGAACAAGGCAGGGCATAAATATCCCACATCAGGAGCGGCTACCCTTGCAGATTCTACTGCCTGAGGCGGTTGCCTCAGTTTGCCTCATGCGTGGGCTGGTCCTGCTCATGTGAGCCACTGTGATATGGTAGAGCTTGCAAGGCTGAAGCCCACTTGCCCTGCTCTGCAAGGTCTCTCTTGTGCTTTTCAGCTAGTACATTCCCAGCCTATTTTCCACAATGCCTCCTTTAGGGGACTCCCTGTATCCTGCCCTCAGCTGCGTCCCCATGAAGGGGGGCTGATGGTCTTCAGCGTGAGATGTTTTCGTTGAGACTAGCAGAGCAGGAAAAACATGCTGGTAGAAACCGTCCCAAAGTTGGGTTTTTTAGAAGGCCACCTATTCCAGAGACAAAGAAACACCATCTACATTCAACAGTGTTTTCACTGTCCTTTGCAACCTAGGGCAGATTATTTTTCCTCTCCTCTGTGGGAACCTCCTCTCCTGCACATGATTTATGGGCTTCAATTTATGATATTTGCTTTAATGTGTTACTTATTCCATCTGCTGGTATTGTTTGCTAGATGGGAATCTTCCTGTCTCTTCCAGTTCTGTTGAGAGTGGTAGCCTGATTTAGCTACATGAAAGCAACTCCGTCACAGCAAGACAAAGTAGGAATGGATCCAGCTCCCTGCCAGGGACTGAGAGCTGCCCAACACAGGCTCTGCAGAGATGGGTTGCCCAGTACTAAACCCTGTAATCCACAGAAGAGAATTTGCTCACTCTTATGCTAATTGGGTTATGTGATCCTCCCCTGCTCCCCACCTAAAAAGATAGGTATGTTGTGCATCAGGCGATGAAAATCCTTATCTCCGCTTAATAGGGTTGGGTTAATCAGCACCGAGAGAAATTAATCCTGTATGCAGTAAAAGGCTCTCTTGTTGGTTTTTGCTCTGCATTTTTCTGGGCTGTAGACTGGCACTGAAAACAGGCTCCAGACAAGTTAAAAAGAGAAACATCCAGCTAATAACATGGTATTTTCAGTTAGGTTATGGGAAAACAACATAGAGCCCAGAGGGTGGCCATCGATTTTATTTTCATACTTAAGAAATGCTGAAAGTAATTCTGGAATGTAGATGGTGAATAATCAGGAGCAAGTATTTCTTATTTGTTGCATTCTTGTGCCATTCTATAATATATATGGCGAGTTTTCTTGTCATCCTATTAGAATATGATATTAAAATGATTTAATTACAAAGTAAGACATAAAAGCAACACAAACACAGCAAAAATAAAACACACAGGTATTGCAAACTTGAAACAGAAGCCCAGATTTGACTAATCCAGGCGGAAGGCAACAAAAGGGCTCCCTCTAGTGCAATGGGGCTTTCCTCCTCCTCTTCTTGTCCCCCACCCAATCAACTCTAGGGGGTCAGGCAAGACTCCTGAATATCGTATGGGGTGGTGGTGGTGAATGATCAGAAGAGCACAACACTGAAATCTTCCCAGTGAGTCCCAGACTACGTAGCCTATGCACATAAGGTACATGGGGGACATTATTCATCACCATTTTGTCCCCTGTGCTATTGAATATGAATCTGAAACTGCTGAGAGCTATCACCAGGAAATTTGGACTGAGGCGTCACCAATAAGCGAATGACACCCAGCTCTATCTCCCTTTCTATCTGAGTCAGGAGAGGTGATCAAAGTGCTAAACTGGTGCATGGAGGCAGTGATAGGCTGGATGTAGGTCAATAAATTGAAAACAAATCTATTTACCCCAACCTTTCGCAGTTAAGCTATTTTGATTTAGGAGCTGTTCCTTCCCCAGGAGGTGTGTCGAGCTCTTCTATCTCTTTTGTTGAATTTAACCTGTTCTTGTCCATTTGAAATGTTTTTACTGATGACATATGCACCGGACTATGCTGTAATTGTCTGGATCAGATAAATGTGCTCTAGTAGCTCTTGAACTCTTAGAATAAAACACTTAGTTCTGAAAAACAAGTTCCAGACATGATCACCCAGCTCAAATTAAGCCCTACCTGGAAATACCTGAGATGGCCACAGCCAGAGATGATGTCTGTGAGTCAAGTCTTGTGATGCTGAGGTGGAAGAAGAAGAAGAAGAAGAAGAAGAGGAGGAGGAGGAGGAGGAGGAGGAGGAGGAGGAGTTTGGATTTGATATCCTGCTTTATCACTACCCGAAGGAGTCTCAAAGCGGCTAACATTCTCCTTTCCCTTCCTCCCCCACAACAAACACTCTGTGAGGTGAGTGGGGCTGAGAGACTTCAGAGAAGTGTGACTAGCCCAAGGTCACCCAGCAGCTGCATGTGGAGGAGCGGAGACGCGAACCCGGTTCACCAGATTACGAGTCTACCGCTCTTAACCACTACACCACACTGGCTCCCAGTGTGAGCATTTTGTGTGAGCATCCCAAAAAGAGCATTTTGCCTGGTGGCTCTGACTCCAGAATATGAACCCAGTTCCCCTGCTTGCCATATATGGGAGTGGGAGGGGTTTTTCCCTATAACCTGACTCATGCCTCTAGGGAGTTTCTTTGCTTTTGCCCTGTGGCTTGGGAATGTGGCTTGCTGACATCATTTGGTTCCCAGTCTGCCTCTGGTTTCAAGAAGTCCAAAGCCTTATTTCTTGTTGCCTCCCATTACTAAACAGAGCTGGACTGTTTATTCACAATTTTAGTGATAAGAAACATGTTTGTTATAAGAAGGATGGAATAGAGTTACAAATAGATATATGTCACCATAACCCTAATTCCAGAGAAGTATGAAGGCATTTCTTTCACAGCATAAACACTCTCCTGTTCACACACACACACACACGGCAAATCATTTAATTGTCCAAGGATAGTTCCCTTTATAACTTACAGACTTTTATATCACCACATTTCATTTAGAGGCACAAACTTCCTTGATTTCCTTGACAGATTCATTACAGGCCTGCCTTTATTTCCATTTGAGTCAAAAACAAAGATATGCAAAAGGGGGAAAGATCAACCCCAATATATTTAATGGATGGTTACGGCAGGGGTGGTAGCCATCTTCATAAATAATGGCTCCATAAGAAAACATAATCTTTGTTAAGGATGAAGCTTCTGCTATCAGCAACTCAGCATTCATGCAGCTTCCTTGACTTGCAACCTGATCCTGTGCATGTCTAACTGGAGGCAAATGCCACTGACTACAAGAGGGTTCAAGTCCACTGTGTATGCAGGGAAGGACTGCAGCCTTAGTAAGCGAAGTAACTTCACATTTCTTGAAACTTCCCACTGTGATACTCAAGACATGATTTTGCAGAAGGGACTGAAGCTCTGCAGTAATCGCTTGTAAATTGGTTTGGAGACAGCTATGCAAATTCTGAACAGCATTTCCAGGGAGAAGGAAAAAGCTTTCTGATGTAGGGCCCAATGATTTCCTCCACGAAATGCATAATCAATGTCCCTTAGAAAGAGTTCAGATGAATTAGATGTAATACCTATAGGAACAGGGCTAGCAAAAGTGTGTTTATTTGTGACACTTGTGTGCTGTTCTTTAACAATTGTTTACAAATGGTTTGAAGCGTAAAACATGACAGCAACAAAAATGCAACCTGTGGGTCAGTAAAACAGATCAAAACAGTACTTCATCAGCTCTGTTTCATTTAACAAAGGTACTGCTCTCAGAAGCATGGTGGAATTAAAATGTTTGCACCTGCTTATCCTGGGGAAGGAAGAAATGAGATCAATTTAGGGTATTTCACAACCCTGGGGGCAACCACTGAAAAGGTCCTGCTCCTCCACACTATGGATATTTTCTTGGTACCCTCAGCAGAGTCCACTGGGAGATCTTGAAACAGGGTTGGAAAAACCACAGTCTGACCAGGGGTCATTGGATGCCAATTCCCATCAGTCCCAGCCAGCATAGCCACTAGGGATGAGATTCTCCTCTTCTGAAACAATATTCAGTTAGAGATCTTCCAACTTTGTTCTAATAGCAGATAGTTCTTCCTATTTTAATACTTGAATTTTAAATGATATACTGTATGTGTTGCATTTTAGGCACAGTAAAAATGCACTGTCCACAAGTACAACCAAGCTTCCTGAGCTCCCTGCCCAGCGTAAGAGAAGCAGTGCTTCAGATCTGCATTAAGAGCCCTGTCAGGGAGTAATATAGACAGAATCCTTTTAGAAACCCACACAATAACTGTGCGAGGCCTAGATTCCAGCATCAAGGTTCAACCAGCTTAAAGTAAGTAAGAGTTTTGTACTGGAATAACAGATTCTCTAGGAAGCTCTCCTACAGCAACCGGTTTGTGCAAACACAAACTCACCACGTAGAAATTGCCACAGAAGTCTCTAGAATACAAAATGTTCTCCGGCTTCCTTTTCTGAGAGACTTCAGTGGCAATTTCTATAACTGAGGAGGGGTGTGTATCAAGAGAAGTTCAAGCTTATATAGATGTGCAAGTCTATTTTCTCTTTCTTCAAATGCTGCTCTGCTTCTGAACATCTCACGTTTGGCAGTCCTGCTATATTATGACTTCAGGAAACGCTGCCGAGTTGAGGGGAGAGAGATGCCATGGAAGACGTACCGCGGCTGCAGATGCTGCTTCTGCTGCTACAGCAGCAAGCATCCCCAAGCCAGCCCTAGTAGTAGGCAGAGTGATATGACTGCAGCTAGATGATGGGGGTGGGCAGCAGCTGCTGTCCCCTGAGCCCTGAGCTATTGGAAAATAGCGCTGTGTGTGCCATGCAGTTTGCCCTGCACCTGCATCTGCGAAACTAGCCTGCTGCCCTCAGGTGTGCTGGAGTATACTATCCTGTGGGCCAGTGTTGAAGTAAGATTGAACTGCCAATCAAGTCAGCTTTTGCATGTAGAAGAGGAGAGCACCACCTTAGCCTTCACTCCAGTGGCCCTGTGGATATGCCTTGCCATACCTCCGTAATTTCCCGGACATATCCGGAATACTGCAGTTGGAAGCAGTAAAGACAAAGCAACAAAAACTCAACAACTTTTCTGTCTGGATTTTCACTGTTTGAAATATGACAACCCTACTTCATCAGGCTACCTATTCATCACAGTTCTTGAATCCAAGCAGAGAGGATCTCTTATTATATTCCCCAGTCACTTGCAAATTTGAAAGTTCCAGTCTTTAAAATGTCACATTTCCCACTGATTCTGCTCTTTCCCAAGACTCTTCTTCCATACTCCCCTTTACTTTCCTCCTCTCCGAGTTTTGAGTCAGGGATCAACGGTCTCATCTGTGACTAGTGGCCTGTGTAATTGCTGGAATTAACGCTACCTCCCCCTGCAGTAGATGGTGGCCCTGGCTTTGTGCTTTGTCTTACAGAGAATTACGAGTGGCTCCAAGCAAGGGAAACAGCTGTGACCTATACCTCTGTTACAACAGACAGCTGGTCACAACCTGTTTCTTGACATGCGTTTGCGTTGCATAAATGTTTAGCGGCAAAGGTCTGCTGCTGTCTGGAGCTATTATAAACAGAGTTGAATTTTGGCTTCCTTCTTGCCTTGCTACTTGGATTCAAGGGAAATGCTGTAAAACCTCATCTGAGTGGTCTAGCTATGCTTAGAACTAATCGCACTTGCTCACCCAGACCAGCTACCTCTTGGATAGACCCATTTAGTGATTGGGATTGTCACCCCCAACATACACTGTGCTCCTGCGCCAAAAGCCAGATATCCGTGAAGCATATATCTCTGTTCAAACAGCACCATTTCCAAAGGGCTTCAGAAGGCAATGGCTGAACTTAGTAAGGATGCAGCAGAGGGCAGGAACAGATTTGCCTGCAGACCATGTTGTTTCAGGTCCTTTCAGATATCTGCAGCATTTAGAAAGGGAATTTGCCCTCTCCTGGTCACTAGCTGAGCATTGTTGTTTAGTCGTTCAGTCATGTCCGACTCTTCGTGACCCCATGGACCAGAGCACGCCAGGCACTCCTGTCTTCCACTGCCTCCCACAGTTTGGTCAGAGTCATGTTGGTAGCTTCATAGCTGAGCATACTTCATGGCAAAAAAAAATATTTTCATTTAAGCTTACCATCCATCAACTTATGATTTCTTTGTGGGGAACGTTCATCCATGAAGAACATTCATCTTTATTTACTCGTATAGAATTCTTATACATCTTCCTGTTAAGTATTTGTTCACCCCACACTTACCAGTTTCCTCTTCACTTTCCTAACCAGAAAAAGTCAGGGATTTTTTAAACAGAAGAAGTGGATACATGGGTGTAGCCGGGATTTTTGTTGGGGGGGGCAGGCTTCTTGTTAAGGGGGGCAAAACTTCAGTTAGCTACCGGTATGTATTTTTATTGATTTCTATTGATTTAGGGGGGCAGATGCCCCTCCCTGCACCCCCACCTTGGCTATGCCCATGAGTGGATATGTTGTACTGTGGGGACAGAGGGCTTCAATCTACTAATTTCCCAAACCTAAATTTAAGGTATCTGCTTGAATCCCTCCCACAAAATACTGACCATCTGGAGGTGACCTACACCTTAGTCTCCAACCTTTCTGCATATCAGACTGGCATTTAGGGACCTACAGAAAAGCAGATAATGTACAAGAGCGCAAAATAAATCCAACAGGAGCAGGAGCTGGTTTAATTTCCTTGACAGATGCATACTGGGAACTTGGCAGAGGGTGCTGAATTAGGAACAAAAAAGTTGATCTCCCAAATGTGGCAACCAAATCCCAGAAACAAACCTACCATAATTAGTCTGAAATTAAAACAAACATCAGTTTCTGTTCCTTCCTCCTTTTTCTCATGGCCTGAGGCTCAGTTCACACATAGAAACTGTGATGTAACACAACAGTGTGAAGGCTTGTCATCACAGCATGACTTTATCTGAAACAGCTTGACAGGCAGCAGCGGTAATATTCAAAACTTCAAAATAGAGGGTTTGTAGAGATGCAATGAATATTTTTCCTTTATTCGTGTATATCCTGCCCTTCCTCCCACAGGAGCACAGAATATTGCCAGAATTCCACAAAAAGTGGATTCACAGAAACAACAGGCTGTATGGAGCAGCCTCTGCAAAGTTGGGTTATTCTAAGCAACTAGCAAGCTTCTGTTTGCATGTGTGAAGTGACCCTTTCAGAACACAATTTTCTTTCAGACAAGGGCCGCACTTGGCCGCTCCAAGTAAATCCAAAAGCCAACAGAGGCTCACATAAACTAGTGCTCTTCCTTTTGGAAAATAGGCATGGGGCCTTCCTGGTAGAGTTTGCATGTACCTTGGATAGCAGAGCATCCATAGAGCTTTAGATCTGTTATGAAATTGCTAGTTTTGTGCAGAGGTGGAACAAACTGTAAGCAATGCAGATTCAAAATGTTTAAGGTCCCAGTTCCTCACTTCTGATACAGCTCCCAAAGCTAGCAGCTGTGTCTGGGCTGGAAGGGAAGCAAACAACAAAAACTGTATAGGTAGCAACACAACCATTTCAATAACGCACCAGGAAGATTAGAGGACAGATTCTGATGCAGTGTTAAAATACATAGATTCATTCCAAAGTTGATAGATGTACCTTGCATTGGGTTAATCAGAGTCTTACACGGAGGCGGCTAATCTACTGATCACAATAATTTCCTGGAGCTGGTAATTAGAAGGAAAATCTCTTGGGGCACTTTGGTGTATGGCTGTTATGCGATTCCTAGCCCTTATGTAAGTGCATGGAACTATAGTCTACCCTCCAGCTATATTTTTATGAAGGATTGCACATGGTTCTATTACGGAATCACACTCTTTCCACCAGCTCAATTTCATTTTATCTGACAGCTGTGTCACTGTATAACGAGCTATTGCCAATGGCCCTGTATCAATCTCCTTTAGTTTGTCCTGCATGGTGACAAACTAGGTGACTGTTAAATTAGGAAGGAATAGTAGGGGAAATTCTAAAATACAGTTTAGAGGAAAAATGCTTTCAAAATAAATAAATAAATCCAACAGTTTGACACTCTTTTCTGCAAAACCAAGACACATTAAACAGTTCTAATCATTCCATTCAAAGTGTTAGGAATCAGAGTGCTTATCTAAAATCTCCAATTTACAATTGTCTTATTAATGCTTCTAAACAATATGGAAACAGGACATGGGCAGGTCCCTTGCAGATGCTCCCAACTACTTGCCCTCTTGATTCCCGCCCATCATGGCTGGTGAACTTTGCTGTGGGGTGTTGAATGGGTGTGTCCAGGGCATGGTGAACATTTATTTGAGTGAGGGGGTGGTGCCTGCCACCTTAAAAGAAGCAGTGGTGCAGCCACAACTGAAGAAAGGAGCCCTGAACCGAATGGGCTGCAACAACTATCACCCAGCTGCAAATACTCCTTTTCTGGGAGGATGACCGAGAGAGCTGTGGCTGAACCACTGGACATTCCTGGATGAGACTGGATCCATGCTAGTCTGGGTTCAAGACTGTGTTTGGGACTGAATCAGTCTTGGTCACCCTGTTGACAAGGGAAGCATAACCCTACTCCTTCTGCTTGATCTCTCAGCAGCTTTTGGTACCATTAACCATGGTACCCTTCTGGATTGACTCTGTGGAATGGGTGGTGGTTCTGTTCCTGCTGGCAGGGTTGTGTCCAAAAAGTAGCCGTGGGAGAGTGTTCTTCACCCCTCCTCCCAGTGTCTATGCTATAGGGTGCTGGAATATCCTCTCCCCAATGCTGTTCAGCATCTATATGAACCCTCTGAGAATTTGGGAGTAAAATATTATCAGTTCCGCTATTTCTTCATTACAACTTAGTTAGCGCAAACACTGGACAATAAATTTGAGCTTGATTCCTGGTAAAATGGAGGCCTTGTGGGTGAGTGATTGGTCAATCTTCCATTCTGGATGTTGTTGCCCTCCCTCTGAAGGAGCAATTCTGCAGTCTGGGAGTATTCCTTGACCCATCTCTGTCACTAGAGGCCCAAGTGACCTCTGTGGCTAGGAGTGCTTTCTACTAGTATCAACTGGCTGCAACTGTTCCTGGACCACAATAGCCTGACCACATGGGCCCAATTTGCCAGTGTGGTGTAGTGGTTAAGAGCGGTAGACTCGTAATCTGGGGAACTGGGTTCGCGTCTCCGCTCCTCCCCATGCAGCTGCAGGGTGACCTTGGGCTAGTCACACTTCTTTGAAGTCTCTCAGCCCCACTCACCTCACAGAGTGTTTGTTGTGGTGGAGGAAGGGAAAGAAAAATGTTAGCCGCTTTGAGACTCCTTAGGGTAGTGATAAAGCGGGATATCAAATCCAAACTCCTCTTCTTCTTCTTCTTGCTTGTGGGGAGTTTACATGTCTTCCCATTAACCATTCATTCACCCACTTTCTGGTGCATTTCCCCATCACTTTCCTAAACACAAAAGGTCAGGGTTTTTGTGTGTGTTTCAAATGGTTTTGTTGTGGTTGGGTAACAGAGCACTTTAATCCACTTTGATTGCACAAACCAAAATTTCAGCTCTGCACTTGAATCCCTCCCACAAAATAGGGGCAATCACCTGCGTCTCTGGGTGATTCTTACCTGTTGAATGAGAGCAAGCTTTAGGGCAATCTATCTGCAGCAGTTTTGAATCACTAACAAAATATTTAGTACCGGTATTAGTGATGAAAACTTCTAATCAGCCATTCTTCCCGAAAAGAAAGCAGCCTAGTACTCAAATACCGACTTGGCTTGAGGAGTCACAGTATTTAGTTTTGTGGCCACTGTTGGCATTCCTTGCAGCTGCAATGAATAAACAGCTTTTTATTATTATTGAGAGCAAGGCTTGGGCTTGTGCCTCGTGAGCAACACTCCCACACTTGAGGCTAGCTTGAGCTGGTCTGGGCAGCTGCAAACACTGGTACTATAAGCACTGACCTTCTTTTCCACCAATCAAGCCAGAAAAAGATCTGGTATATGTCTGACAGGGCAGTGATGCATGTACCGTATATACTCGAGTATAAGCCGACTCGATTATAAGCCGAGGCACCCAATTTTAACACAAAAAACCTGGGAAAGCTTCATAGGAGCCACTGCCTGCCTCACTCGAGTATAAGCCGAGGGCGGCTTTTTCAGCAAAAAAATGTGCTGAAAAACTAGGCTTATACTCGAGTATATAGGGTAAATAGAGGAAAGCATGCTTGAATTGTCAGGCATGCAGTTGTATGGAATTAAAATTGCTAAGCATGATCCCAATGGCTGTTTTTTTTTAGCCAGTTACATACGTATAAGCCAAGGGTGGGGGACCCTTTTCAATCCACATTCCCCTCTAGGTAGCAGTCTGTGGGCCACATGACAGTGGTAGGTGGGGCCAGAGGCAAAAGTGGGCATGCAAATTTTACTTTTGTACCATAAGCCAGGGCCCAGGCCATTTAGAGCTTCAATGAGAACTCTGAATTCGGCTCAGAAATTTTATCAGCATCTGTTGCTGCTGCTGAACCAAAATCATTATCATGGGTTCTCTGAGCCTTGAACCCACAAGAAGCTGAAGAGCTATATTTCGGGTAGTTTCTGGGCCACCTTGAATAGTTGCTCCAAGAAAAGCACATTGCGGTAATCTAAACAGTTGCTGAAACAGGTTACCAGGGTATGAATGTCAGTGGTTAAATCCATTTTGGAGAGAATAGGTCCCGGCCAGATTCATCAGCTGAAGCAGGAATAAAGTACTTCTTCTGGGCACAGTGGCTGTCTGGGAATCAAACAGCAAAGCTGAGTCCAGGCTGCAAATCTCGTTTTGGATGTGGGGAGTGCAACACTTTCTAAAATCACTGTTGACATAGCTGTTCAAGATGCCAACCACAATACCACTTGTGTCTGGATTCAGTTTCATTTTTTAATTGTCCTTTAGCCTATTATGATGTATAAGGACATTAAAAAATAAATAAATAAATATGGTTTTATTGGGTTTCTTTTGTAACATCAACAAAATAAACAATGGCGTTGTCAGTTTTTAATGGACTACTAGAAGAATAGATTCAGGTAGGTAGCCGTGTTGGTCTGACGCAGTCGAAATATATTATAAAAATGTCCAGTAGCACCTTAGAGACCAACTAAGTTTGTTTGCATGCACACGAAAACTTATACCAAGAACAAACTTAGTTGGTCTCTAAAGTGCTACTGGACAATTTTTTAATATATATTTCTACTAGAAGAATAGCTACTTTACTCCAAAATTCCAGACAATTTCATACTTCCTATTTCCTTGACATCTAAAGCAGAACTTTAACATCTCCATTTGCACCCACACTTGGAAATTTTGCACCTCACCAGCCACAGGGTGAGAGTGAGGATGCAAAAGTTCTGCTTCTGACATCACAAAGAGGCGCATGAACAAGACACTTGCACTTTCCTGTTCACTCTTCATCTTCTAACGAAGCCAAGGACACTGAAGAAAACAGTAAAGTTGAGGTCTGTGTGGGGTCATTGCTCCATTGACTTCTTTGCCCAAACCAATTCTGAGCAAATGTGCTAAAATAAGTAAATGCATTCCATCTAATAAGTTGGTAGATGTTTACTCTTGGGAGACCCTAAAACCACAACAACAATAACTAAAAAAAGGGCAAAAACAGAATTTCAGTGGGGCATCAATTGGACTTCCGGCTTCCAGGCAGGAAATTTAAACTTGATGATTTTAAATATGGAAGGCCAGATTCAGAGGTATCTTACACAAGTGAAAAATCATTTTCACTTACCGGTACTCAAGGCAGCCAACTCCCATCCTTCTTAAGTTCCCTGTGCTTCAATTTCATGCTATCCCAGAGGGTATTATCAGGAGCAACTTGGGGCAGTGTCACAGAATGCTACAGTAGGAAGGAGACACCAGGGAGGCCCCTTTATGCAAGCAGAGTTTCCCTTATACTTCTCTGGATCCAACCCTGAAAACTTGAGTGCAAAAGATCCATTGAGAACTCTTCTTCTGATTACATTTCTCTCCCTACTTTTGTCTTTTTAAAGTATAAAATTAGATTGTAAGGGCAGGGACTGTGTATGTCGCCTTGCAAAGTGTCATGTATGACACTAGCAATTTATGAATAGTAAAAGGGTTTTGTTTTGTTTCTTGTTTTGTCTGGCTGTTTTTCTCTTCTCCATCTATTCCTTCCAAGTTCTTGATCTGACCAGTGCAGCGCAAGACATAGTTCAGGCCTTCTGCCTTATTGCTTTTCTTTAAAAATTTAATACCCTATCGTATCCCTTTAGGTTCAGGATAGCTTACAACGTAAGACCAATGAAGTAACATAATATTCGTCACTGGAAGGCAATAAAGCACAATCATAATAAAATTACAGCAGTCATAAAACAAAGTAACAACCAGAGCATAAAATCACAGCAGCCTATGCCAACGCTTTCAAAGGCTGTGAAACATTTGTTGGGTGTGTGTGTGTGTGTGTGTGCCTCACTTTGATCCTAAGGCCTAAGGCAAGTTGTGTATAAATGCCTCGACAAAGAGTACGTTTTATATTTATATACTAAATGTTTATCCCAACCTTCTTTTCAAAGAGCTCAGAGCTCTCAATGACCTTGCCCAGTGGGCTAGGCTGAGCGACTGCTGAAAAGGCCTTGCTGCTGTCCACATTAGTTCTTACTTCCTTTACTGATGAGAATATAAGCAGGGCATCTCCCATGGCTTAAAAAATGTTTGTGTGAGACAGCATTATTAGCAGAGGAGTTAGAGATATACAAAGTTGATTATATATTTCCGGACCACTAATATTATAGAAGTTTGTTTTAATAAGTTATTTTGACCATCTTTCCATCCTCCCCTAGCCTTTATCCTTTCTTGCCTCTTGTAGATTCTTCCACAGATCACAGCAGTGCCTGGGCTGAGAGTCTTGCCTAAGATACGTTCCTGCAGTCTAGCCTGGGTGGTCACATGGTTGCTGCTTGTAAACATGATGCAGTTCACATGAAACCATGGCATTACAGAAGCCATGGCCACATGGTGAATTTTTATCCATCTTCCTACCGGTAGTTCCCCAGATTTCTAGAAGGCTGTCAGAGGTATGTTTAGATGCTATATTTGCCATGGGGATCACCATCCTCTTGCAGAACTACTACCATTGCTGAACCAATTGTTCAATACAACTCACCATGCGAGCTCCCCCAGTCCTGCCAGAGGTGCCATTTGCAGGCTGTGAAACTCACTACATGATGGTTACAACTCAGGTAGCAGATTACACCGCATGATAAGGCTGTGGGTTGGGAAACTCACCCTGAGGATGCAGATTTCCATGGAGAATATATAGATCTCACCCTGGTTTGACACACTGGACTCCTGTACACACATGCCACACAGTAAAGGCCAGAGCACACATTGCAGTCACCGTGCACGTGCAGCCAACAAGGCTTCCCTATAGCACAGCTTCCTTGCCTGTTCCCACATCAATCACCATCAGAATGAGTTTCAACACCACCAGCACATGCGTGCCAGCTTGAGGAGACTAAATTGATGGTGCAGATTCGCACCCACAATAAATGTTGTTGTTGCTGCTGCAATAAATGTTGTTGTTGTTGTTGTGTTAAACCAGGAAGGGATGACTCTGACTAAGTGAGGAGGCAGCTTTCGGTGCTATCTCCATATACTTTCCGCGTACTTCGACCCCCCGTTTCAACAGGCCATTGGCAGACTTTTACAGCAGCCCCTAGTTCCAGGCTGCCCGAATTCGCAGCCGCTCCGGCGCATACTGCCACGAATTCCTCTCAATTCTCGTTCAGAGAACGCGGAACGAGCGTCTTGACGCACAAGCCTCCGGGCCCTGCTTAGGCTCCTTCCGTTCCCGCCAAACCCGCGCGCGCGGTCCCGCAGCAGCCGCTTCGTTCCCACTGCGCGCTCAACCCGCTTCTTCGCAAGCTGCCCTCCATCTCCACGCCGCTCAGAGTTGCGCCCCAGCGCCTCTTCCTTCTCTCCACCCCAGCCCCACACTGCTGCGCGTCCGGGGCCGCCCCTCCTCCTCCTCCTCCCTCGGCTAGCTGACGACGAGCCCGCCCGAATTCCCCTCCTCCTCCCCGCCCGAGAGCGCCGAGCCGAGCTGGGGCTGAGCGGAACGGGCCCGCCCCCCGGATCCCCGCCCTCTTCCCCCTCCGCCCCAGCCAGCGGCTGCTCAGAGCCCGCCGCGCCGGCACCCGGAGGGCTACGGAGGAAGCCAGCGAGCAGCAGCACCGCCCTGCCCGACGACGCCTATCCGCCCGCGCGGGGCAGCGACCCCCGGCCCCACCCCCTCGGTTGCCAGCTCCCCTCAGCGCCAAGCCAAGCCGAGGCAGCCCGGGCTCCGCTCGCGTTTGTTTGCTTGCTCTACCCGACAGTCTCTCCGCGGCCGGCACGAGCCCAGTGGCGCCATGGGCTGCACCGTGAGCGCCGAGGACAAAGCGGCCGCCGAGCGCTCCAAGATGATCGACAAGAACCTCCGCGAGGACGGCGAGAAAGCGGCGCGGGAGGTGAAGCTGCTCCTCCTCGGTGAGAGCCGCGCCGTCGTCTCCCTGTCTCCCTCCCTCTCCCCGGGGATGCGGGGCCCCCTCCCCCCAATGCGCCGCCTTGCCCCGACGAGGCGCCTTATGCAGCCTTCGGAGGCTTACTCTGAAGGAAGCCTCTCGGAGTTCGACGGCGCTTACTCCCAAGTAAACGGGCGGAGCGCCGCCGCTTTAAAAGAAGCGCCCACCCGCCCCGGCCGTCTAGGTCCCCCGCTCTGCCCCCCCCCGCATTGCGCCCCCTGCTTTTTCCATTGGACTTGAGGGACTTCCCAGGACCCTCCTCTCCGAATTTCGCCGTGGCTTCTGAACCCGCCGCCCTCTTTCTCTCTCTGCGGCCGCCGCCCCACCCCTGGCCCTGCCCGAGCAGCTCCTTTTCGCCCAACTCTGAAGCCGTTCCTTCTGCTCCTTACAGCGGCAAATGGGGATCGGCAGCGCTCTCCTCGGGACCCCCCTTCTTTTCCAAAAGCCATGTAACGTGGCTCAGTGGAACATACAGTTTCCTCACCCTCTAGGAACTGTAAGGGCTGTGCCCTCGAATCAGCACTGCAATTCCTGTAAAATACGTTGTCACTAAGACTTCCTCTTCGCTCGCTCTCCACCCCCCACCCCGCTTTCCTATCCTACTTGATTTTCCAAATTTAGCATAGGAGTCCTCAGTTGCTTATTTCTTCACAGTAGCTGGCCTTTCTGATTATCCCCCCCAAGTCCACATGCTGAGATGCACCACGTCCTCACAACGGTTGTCTTGATACTCTGTAGGTGGCCGACCCCCCACTTTCTGCTCCCTGCCAGCCCTGGTGGTGTTAGGAAAGAATAATCTAAACTGCAAATAAGTAGAGAATGCTTGCAGAGAGAGCAGGCAATTGTCCCAGTAGGAAATGGAAGGGTGGTAAATGGTGAATCTCTCTTGTCATTCTGCTCTGTTAAAAAATATATTAAAAGATGTGTTTCTCCCTCTTCAGTGGTTAAGATGGTTAGAACATTTCTCTGTGTCTTTAGTTTCCTTCAGTGCCTAGGGCCGCTTCGTATTCTATGAAACTTTGCTCTTGCACGCTTGGTTTTTTTTGGGGCGTTCATCACTGCAAGCTTGGAGAAGTAAAACCAAAGTAAAAGATTCATATGTGGACTCTTAGCGTGCTTCTGGGTGATTCTTCACATGAACAATATTTTGTGCATAATATTTTCATATGCTATACAACATCTAAAATTTAGGAGCTCTCTGGACTCATTTACTGTATTTCCATGCATGAAAGTAGCTGTGGGTTATCTGTATGTTTAGGTTTGAGCAGTTATCCTGGAAACACAAAAGGAGTGATTGGTTGGACTTATTTTGTCATATGGATCAACGTCTTCAAAGTCATTTTATTTTCTGCTGCGATCTTACGACTGGGAATCATTTGAAAAAGGAGGGAGTAGTGTACATGACATGAACTGACATGTTGAGTGTTTTCATTTTCTAGTTCTCTCACACCAGTCCAAGCAATGTGTATTGCTGTTTCTAAAACACTTTTCTGTTCTGTTCAATGGTGTCTGTGGTTTTTAGCAACGTTTCAGTCGAGAATGAAAAGTTCTTTTCTCCTGGAACCTTCAGAGAGGATTTTGTAAAGCGACTAATTAATCTTCTGGCACCACAGCTCTTTGTCTCCTGACTTTTGAGAGTAAAAGCAGATTTTGAGTCTCCTAAACAACTTTCCTGTGTCTCCTTTGTGTAATATTTCCAAAGAGTGTGAACTGTAGACCACTCCTATACATGTTAACCCAGGGGTAAATTCTGCCTAAGTCAGTGGGATGTACTTCCAGGCAAGTGTTGCAGCCCTAAGATGCAATCTTATACACACTTAGCTGGGAGTAAGCCCCATTGAACTTACTAAGCTTACTTCCGAGTAGAGGTGTAGCTGTCTGTGGACAAACTTGACTGGGCTTAACCGTCCAGGGGTCCTTTACCTTTACCTTTTACCTTAGAGGTGTATTTGACAGCATCGTTAGTTCTTAAACCTTCAAATTGTGTTCTATAGTGAGTGCCTGGCAGCTGGGACAGTCTGTTATGGTGGTTAACCCCAAAATACAGGAAGTGAAAGAGTGCTGCTGGCAGCTTCACAGAAGTTGACTAAAATGAAAGCCATTTTTTTCAGGAGGGTAAAATGGGGAACAAGACAAGAGAGTTATCACGAAACAATGAAAGGAAGACATCTCTTTCTGTTTAGGCAAACACAAAGCACCAGGAATAAGTTTAGTGCCTTCAGCATCTAGCAACACAGAGCTTGAAAAATACCGGTAACTCAAGCAACCCAATCTTAAGCCCATTTATTTGGCAGAGAGTCCATTTTATTTCAAGTTACAGGTATTTCAGTGGAACTTATTTCCAGGTAAGCACACATAGGACCACTGTCTATTTTAAATCATTATTTATTGTTGCATTTATATCAGGGGATCTCAAGGTAGCACACATGTTCTCCTCATCTCCATTTTAGCCGCACAACAATCCTGTAATGTAGGTGAGGCTGAAAGACAGCAACTGACCTAAGGTCACCCATGAGCTTCATGGCTGAGACAGGATTTGAATCTTGGGTCTCAGTTCCTAGTTTAGCACTCTAATCACTGTACCAAAGGTTCTTGCCCCTTTTGAAACTATGCATTTGTAATGCTCAATATGATTGCTTGATTAGTACCTGGGAGCTGTGGCAGTTTTTTCCTCCCATTTTACAAATGGTGCTGAGGCCATTGGTTGATTATGGTTTGCTCAGGATTGCAGCTGCGCTTAGAAATGACTGTGCTTGTTCTCTCCCCCCCCCCCGCTGTGAAACAGGACATTCATTATGAGAGATGGTTGCTAATCTAGTATAAACTACTTCATTGTGCAAGTGGATGAACAAAATTGCCTCTGAATAGTATGATAAGTCCCTGTGGCAGTGATCTAGATTGTAGGATTTCTTAATAGTTTTCAGGCTTAGAGTTTGTAATGAGGCTAATGTGGATAAACACCCAAAGCAGTTCCATTGAATTTTGTTGGCAGAATCTGTAGAATAGATTACGGGGTTTGGGTCTGTGAGCAGAGGGCAAGTCTGGTCTCTAATCTCTATTTAACCTTTGCATTTTCCTTTCTTTAAAACAAAGACGGCAATAGCATGTAAATCTTGGCATTCCATGTCATGTATTTAAACAAAAAATGAAAAGGGGGGGGGACTCCACCTTTTAGCAGTGAATTAGCTGTGCTACTTAGAAGATTTGGGGAAACCAAATATTATTCGTTGGTCTGTGTGTCACTTAAATATATAGCATGCAAATCCACAAGAAACCTCTTTGGGTTTGTCCACACTGGAACAAAATTTGGATATGCACCTGCCTTTTCCCATTAATGTAGGGGCATCCATATGACATCCTCCTCATCCCAGTGTTGTCTCAGGTCTGTTCAACCTGGCAACCAGTTTGCAGATGACGCAGCATTAACAGCACACTCCGAGGAAGCTGTATGGAGACTCATCAGCTGTTTTGCCCAAGCTTGCATGGAGTTTGGCCTCACCATCAGCCAGACGAAGACCAACACCCTGGGTCAGGATGCCACCAGCACTCCACATATCAGCATTGGTGACCACACCACCTGGACTCCAATGTAACTAGCAACCTTTCCATCAACGCTGAGCTGGACAAACGTATTGTCAAGGCAGCTACAGTAGTGGCTTGCCTCTCCAAAAGGGTATGGGAGAATGTGATGTTAATGACCAATACCAAGATGAAGGTCTGCCAGGCTTGTTGTATGTGGAGCATACTGATTTTTTGGAAGTGAGTCGTGGGCAACTTGCACCCACCAGAGATGCTGCTGCAATGTCTTTCATATCTGTTGTGTCAGGAAGATTTGGGCATCACATGGCAGGACAGAGTCTCAAACAAAGATGTGCTCTTCCAAACCCAAATTCCCAGCATGTCTGCACTTCCGTCTCAGCGACGTCTACACTGGCTTGGGTCACGTACAGAGAATGGAAGATGGCAGGATTCCCAAGAACATGCTGGCTTCAGGCACCAGGCCCTTTGGCAGAGCAACTATGCACTACAAAGATGTCTGCAAACATGACATGAAGGTTTGCAACATTAACCCTGCCATATGGGAATCCCTTGCAGATGATTCCAGTGACCAGAGGAGGAATGACCGCTGGGAGGAGTGCAGAGAGAAGAAATGCCGTTGTGCATCTGTTAACAGCGAAACCGAATGCTTTCATCTGCCCCAGCTGCAATAAAACATGTCTCTCCTGTGTTGATCTCTAAAACCACAGTAGGCACTGTAACTCTCCAATGGTTTGACTTTACCCCCGATGATGTACTCTTCCATTGTCTCTCCAGACAGATAAATGCCAAAATTTCAAATTCTTGAAAAGTTCAAAACAGCCAGGATTCTAAAACTTCACTTTGGAGGGGGAGGAAGGTCTGGAACAACACTGGGATGAGGAGGGTGTCATGTGGATTCCCATATATTAATGGAGATATAGGCAGGTGAAAATCCACATTTTGCTTTAGTAAGGACAAAGGCAGTAATTTATTCACTTGCAAATGTTAAATATTGTTGTCCTCAAAGGTTGTTTTGTCACCTTATCTTTGCATTGCCACATTTTGTCATTTAGATAACAGGCATGTGATTTTATACTTTAAACATTTCGGGTTGAGAGTGCTCGTTCAGTTAAAAAAAAAAAGAGAGAGAGAGAGGTGCGCAGCATATGAACTTTGAGAACGACAGTTCTTGTTTAAAATGCTAGCTGTGTAGAAAGAATAGAGAGAAAATCTTTGTTTGATTATGATAACTACTTTGGCTTCTTCTTTTCTTTATTTAGGTACCATAATAGTATCCATTTCTGCTGTGCTGCTAGTAACTGATACTCAGTTGAGCTTACTACATTGCTCCAAGATCCTGTTCAATACTGTATGTGTCTTTTCACTAAAACATAACTGGAGAATAGCTGTGGATTTTCTTCATGCAGCGTTTCCACTAAGTCCAGCTGAAACAAGATCATGGTAGCTCAGTCTGTAGAGCATGAGACTTAATCTCAGGGTCATGGATTCGAGGCCCATGTTGGGGCAAAGATTCCTGCATTGCAGGGGGTTGGTCACTCTAGATGATCCTCATGACCCCTAACAACTCTACAATTCTATGATTCTATAAGATGCCATTGCAAGGATTCATAGTCTCCTGTGGTAGAGACTGATACATTTTCTGATACTATACATGTCTACTCAGAAGTAAGTCCCACTGAGTTGCGTGACTCTTACCCCACAAATAAGTGGGAATAGAATTGGTGTCCAGATGTTCAATTTAATGGTTCAACTTAACCATTAGATTGAAGCTCATATAACAGTAAAGTGCACAGCACTTCAAAAAAGTTGATGGCCATTGTTCTCTCATTAGAAAAGTAAAATGGTGTTGAATCCCTGATTTATTAATAGCCTATTTTTATGCTAAGGCATACCTGGGTAATTGTTGAGATTAACTTGAAATGGTTGTGGGGGGTGGTGGTGGCAGAGGGAGAGGCTGTAATTCACAGAGAACAGTGGCAAATGATTCAGTCATGCAAGACTCCTTGCTGCCTGGATACTAATTGCACACTTAATGTTAAAACAAAAACCCTGGGATTGCTTGTTAATTTCAAGTCATTACAAGAAAGTGCAGGAAACATGGCAAGTAAAAGTTTTAAATAGACTTTTAAAACAGCAGCAACAGGGAAGCCGCTAAAGCCTTTGTCATGACTGGAGTGGTGTTCCATTAGTCTATTTATCAGAAAGTCCTTGTCATGAGGCTGGCTTTCTCTGTTGAAAATGATAATTCTGCTCAGCTTTCAAAGCAGCTTTCCAATCAGAACAAAACCATCCAATAAAACCAGAAGCAAATACCATTAAACAGTGGCTTCTTGGGCATTTGGACTACAGCACTGAAGCTTATGAGAGTTGCCCTAAACATCTGGAGGGCACCAGATTGGGGAAGCCTGGTCTAACCTTTCAATGTTTACAGCAGCACACTGCACAGCAAATGGCCAGAGCCCAATGAATACTGTAGCTCATCAAAGCAGGAGCTTGGTGGACTTCTTTAGGAAAAAGGTTCCACAAGAGGAGGGTGGGCTTGTTGGTAAGATAGCAGCAGCCTGCGATCATAATACATGCATAATGGAAGGTTTGTATCAGGTATGCCTCAAGAACTAGACATATCCTATGGTTATTATTATTTTTAACAAAAGCTAGTGGAGCTGCTCTAGTGCAGGGTTTCCCAAACTTGGGTCTCTAGCTGCTTTTGGACTACAATTCCCATCATCCCTGACCATTGGTCCTGCTAGCTAGTGATGATGGGGGTTGTAGTCAAACAACAGCTGGAGACCCAAGTTTGGAAAACTCTGCTTTAGTGGAAGATGAGCATCAGCCAGTGATCAGCATTATCAAATGTGAGCTTTCAAACACAATATTGAAGTTTCTTAGGGTGGAGGGCAGTTTTGCTTTTTATATATACTGTACAAAACAATTGGGTTCCTGGGCAGAGGACGGTAGTGCTTGCTCAGCACAAGTATTATTTTTCCCTATCGATGCTCCTTGGCTGCTTTCAGGAAAGTAGCTGAAGTATTCAGATACTTGACTACAGCTTTAGTTCCTTATTATCATGCTGGCAACTTTTTTGTGGTGTTGCTTCAGAGGTGTTTTCAGCATATTTTCTTTCATATTAAAACTTTCCGATTTCTGCTCCTCATGCATATTCAGCAGTCTTTTAAAAGGCTCTTATTGTCTTGATTTTTTGCTGTTCTCAGGCACGTAGGGGCCCTTGTGCTGCTAAGTAACCAACGTGTGATTTAAACCTTCCATTTCAGGACACTTTCTGCTCATCTGGTTTTAAACTATTTTTTAAAACAACAACAACCACCCTTCCATTTTTATTACTCTGCATTATGCAGAATTCAGGCTTGTTCATTATTAAATATATATGAAATTTATTAGTTTTGTAATAATGAATTTCAGCAGGGCCATATGTTAATATCCTCAAACTATTGCTGCTCAATAAATCAGACATTGTCTATCCAAATTACCCGCCTCCAAAATCTGGGGGAATATTGAAATTACTCATTTTTTTTTAAAGGAACACAATGTACAGTAGAATGCTTCAGTTATGAATCCCCCCACCCCCACCCAACCCGGTGATTCTGTGTTGGTGTGAAACTTTCCAGCTCTGTTTTGATAGCCTTAAGAAGATGTGTAGAACTGCTGAAGGATGTAATATTTAAAGCACTTACTTCAAAGTAGTCACCTTGACTTCAGTGCAGTGACTCGTAATAAGTGGGTTGAGAACTGTGACCTTACAAGATAAAAATAAGCTATGTCAAGGGTTGTTTTTGTATTTTTGCCACATCAGAAATTCCTCTCCTGTCTTTCCCCCGTTATTTCTAATGTATGTTTGAAACAAAGAAAAATGTCTATGAATGTCCTGGACCATGTAGAAGGTTTTTGGAAACAGCATTTCATAGTAGAAATTTCCTTTCCTTACTATCTTTCCCCTTGTGGCTTTTGTGTCTGAGCTCTTTTAATTTGGATTGCCTCTTGGGGGTGAGTAAACAGCTTTTAAAAAATAATTGGCTTAGCCATTTCTGATGTGCTTGGTATGCTTCTATCTCTTGAGGACCAAAGATTTTTATATTGAAAAGAAAAATCTTGAATTCCGCTTAGCAGCCAAACAACAACAACAACAACAACTACTGATGAGATGGGGAAGGCAAATGCACTGAGTATTCATTTTACTTAAGTTTTTCTTTCCAGATTCATGGAAATCATTTTTCTGGCAACAAACAATGTAGAATCATTTCAGCCAAATTAATTTCTTGGATTGTAATTGAAGTACAATTGAAGTCTTGTGATGGTAGAGGATTTGGCAACTTGTTAAATTTATATGTTCTTTTGCAATGCAAAGTGAGCAGCTCTCGAGATTTCTTCTTTCTATGGGTGCGTGTATGTATTTATTTCCTGAAACCGTCGCCCCAAAAGATATAGATCAGGCATAGGCAAACTTGGCCCTCCAAATGTTTTGGGACTACAATTCCCACCATCCCTGACCACTGGTCCTGTTAGCTAGGGATGATGGGAGTTGTAGTCCCAAAACATCTGGAGGGCTGAGTTTTCCTATGCCTGATACAGATATCATTGAAATGGGATTTAAGGAGCAAAGTAGTGAACAAAACTGGTGTTGGAATTATAAGTACATGAAGGTCCCACTATAGGAATGCTTGTCATCCAAAATCTCAGTTATGTGAACATAAAGAATTATACCCAAATCTCACTATGCAAATGGCTGATTCAGATATCCAAACAACCAGAGTTTGTCCACATCTTTACATGTTTGTGTTTTGTTGGTCGGCTGCAGCCATTTTGGACAGAATCCATGGAGTGAGGGAGAAAAATCGGAGAAATTGGAACAGGAGAGATCAAGCAAAGCAGTTTTTCCTTTTGTCTTTTGCTGGTTGACTGCAGCAGTTTCAGGCAGAAACAATGGAAGGAAGGGTGGAGAAAGTGAGGGAAGAAAGGAGAGAGATGGGAGAAATCATGGATTAGAAGTTTCCCCATAGGAATCAATGAACGCTTGCCTAACAAATGATTTCCTGGGAAAGCATTGTGTTCAGAAAGCAGGACCTGCATGTACAGAGGCTAGGTTCCTGTGTACTGGAAGGATGAACCACAGCAAGCTTCAGAGACATGTATTCTGCTTCCCTTCTGTGGTTGTGAGATTGGAATCTTCCATTTTCATTTTAGGTTTGCCACAGTTTAGTGTTACATCTGAGCCCTAAACTGGTTGATATTTTTATTTTTAAAGCAAAGCAGCTTCATAAAACTATGGTTTTAGTTTTGTTTTTCCCCTCTAGCTAAGGCATTCTTCCTAGGTTCATTTAATCCAGGGGTCGGCAACGTGTGGCCCGTGGGCCGGATGTGCCCCACAAAGACTGTTTTACCGGCCCACGAGCCACCCCCAAACCGAGCTGCCTGCTCAGCGAGTCCCCCTCCCGCTGCACTAAACCAGCTTGGTTCGGGGACTCCCTGAGTGGCACCGGAAATTGCGTCTGCTCACACACAGATACCAGAAATGGTGTCTGGACATGCGCAGAAGTGATTTCCGGTGCCGCGCACATGCGTAGATACGATTTCTGGCATCGTGCTGCGCCATTCCGGCCCACGGATGATCTCCATGGGAGTGATCCGGCCCATGGCTGGTAAACCTTACGGACCCCTGATTTAATCTAAAACAGAAACACTTCCAAATTTCTCATGGCCACAACACATTTTAGTATAAACACAGCCACTCTCTCTCTCCGTCACACATACATTTCATATGAATAGGTGCTGCCAGTCTCTGCCTTGTTGGTGTTCCTAGAACATCAAACCACAACATAAGTTTTTCTGAGAGGGTCTGTAGTAATTTTGTGTGCATGATTTTAAGTGGTTGACGTGGCATTGACATGATCAAGTTCAACGATATATTAATAGTTTTTCCCAAAATGAATATTATTGTTAAGACTTGGCAGTTATTGATTTATGCACTTTCTTAGTTATACAAGGTTTCTTAGAAACTAGGTCTATAGCATTTTATTGCCAGTTGAAACATTTCGATTGACGAAAAAGGTGTCTTGTTTAATTGGACACTGACGTGTGTCCAAGTTGTGTTTTAGAAGATAAATTCTTTTTCGGGGTGTGGGGTATGGGACCTTTCCTCGTGTGAAGCAAATACATGTTGATAGCAGCACAGCCATCTTGAGCAGCTGCTTATTGCTTGGTGAAGTCTCTTCCAAAGAAAATAATCAAGAATGTGTTCAGTTAATGCTTTTTGTTTTTATCTGAGGGGAGTACCATTGGTTATGAAACTGTTTTAGTCATAGGAGAGGGAAGCACAGTCTTGCTCTTGTTTGGCCCCCTCCTTAAACTGCCTTTGTTTCAAGAGGTCTGAAGCTGCATTTTCCTCTGCTAGGTAGGGGTGTCTTTAGAGGCTAAAACGAGGAGCTTGTAGCTTGCTCAGGCTTCAGGTCCTTGGGTTATAAATTCTTTTTCAGATTCTGGTTTCTTGTAATTAATGCATTCAGCAGAGCTACAGATTGCTGTAATAATCAACTTACTCTGAAATAGGCACCTAGTGTATTTCTACAGACAACCCCTCTTTATCTTTTTGTAAGCTGCTTGTTACAAGAATAATTCAATAGTTCTGCTTTGAAGGCTTGCGCTCATGTCTGTCTACTGCACCAAAACTCACTTGAGTTGGAGGCCATCCTAATTTCCTAAACTATGGGAAATGCAGGGATAATACATGTTTTCTGCACAGTGTTTGAGGAGGGTTACTTTTCTGTTTTGGCCCTATGGGCCAAACATACACAAACTGGCAAACTAAGTAATACAAAGCTGGTTCTAAGGCTGGTTTACAAAGCAGAGGAGGAATTCACTATTAAAAAATCTATTCCAGTAGTTGTGGTCCCATCATAGCCGTTGAGGAGAATCTAAGGAATGAAGAGATCAGTGATGAAATGCTTTTCTGCCTTAGAACTCTATTGTTGTTTCCCCTCCAAATCTGATATCTGGGAACACAACAAACCATTTGACCTGTGCATTTGGTTTTGCTGAGTCCAGATGTTGCAACTGTCAGATGAAATTAGGCTTCAAAGTGAGGTTTTAGATAACTGAAGTGTTTTTATAACCTTAAACCAATAAAAATGTTCCCATTAAAAACATGAAATGTTTCTTTTGAAATTGCTGTTGAACCTGCTGTTCTACATGTGGATGTGGAAAAATACGAAAGGGGGATATATACACATACACCCCCCCCCCCAAAGCTGCTACTAAAGTAAACTTTTACAATTCCATTTCCCTAGGATTTATGAAACAAAGTTAGAGAGCAAAATGGAGACACATATGGGCAAATCTTCTCTGCATCCATGTTGTAAATAGGTAGCTAAGGCTTTTGTTGCTTGGATTGCCCTGTGTCCCACCGTTCTGGGGCAGGAACTGATCTAAAGTCCTCTTTGGGTATATGTTCTCCTTGCATGTAAATGAACATGCAAGCGGGAGCAAGAGCACTTTGCCAAGCCCTGCCCAGGCAATCATCTTTACCCAGTTTAGAGACCTCCATGAGTTGTGAAATTCTGAAGCAGGGTGTCCACCTGTGGAGGCTCCCCATGAAAATTAGAAGAACCCCTGCTAAATAGGATTTTAAATTGATCAGGGAACATTTTGTGAGTCTGCGCCGGACTCATGGGGGCCTCTAAACTGGATAAAGGTATGCATTGGAGGAGGCAGGGCTTGACTGTGTGATCTTGCTCCCCTTCCTGTTTTTGTTCTCCTTGCATACAAATAAATATCCAAATGCGGCTTAAAAGAGTTCAGCAAAAAATATCTTCATTTAGAGGGTTCATATTGACTGCACAGAATTCCACTTAGTTAGGACCTTCTTTGGGCCATGTGTTTTGGAGGGTCTTCATTATCAGCGTCACGGTAATCACTAGAATGAGTCTACGGCTGATGCCTCTTCCTTACTCTTGGTGGTGTGATGTATGCTTTTTATTCACAGACAGTTCTCCCCTATGGCTCTCTGTGAACTTTCTGAACTGACTGCTGTGGTGATAGGAGTTAATATAATTCATATATACTAACAATGTCAATAACTATTCCCCAGGAATTGTGTATTTGAGGCCTTGCAGGAATTCTGTGAAGACGTTGACCCTGCCTTCTGGGAACTGTGTAGAGTTTTATCTAAGGAATGACATTTAATATTAAAACTGTCAAATATAATTGCATTCTGAATATGTTGCAAGCAATGGCTCAAGATCCAAATACCCTTTCTCCCATGCGGTTAAGCAACATACTCTGAAGCCCTGAACGTGTCCCTCCTTCAGTACCTACTAATATTGAATGTAAATCTTTTAATTGACTGGGATCTTGTAATGCTGTTACCAGATGGCCAGTGGTGATCATAAGTCTCCCTCTGGTATATTATATTCCCCTGGACACGCACCTCTCTTTCCTCCCCACACGCTGAGAGATTTTATCAGAGGAGGAGGAGTCTCTCATTTTTAATGCCAGATCTATGTGAGCTGAAGAATCTTAGGTGAGCAGGGTGAGGTGTGGGCAGCTACCCCCAAAATGTTCATTTGCAAAGCTGCTTTGTAATACAGTCATACCTTGGATCCTGAAAGCCTTGCAAGTCGAACGTTTTGGCTCCCGAACGCCGCAAACCTGGAAGTGATTGTTCAGGTTTGCGAACATTCTTTGGAACCCAAACGTCCGATAGGGCTTCCACGGCTTCCGATTGGCTGCAGGAGCTTCCTGCAGCCAATCAGAAGCCACGCTTTGGTTTTGGAAGTTGAACGGACTTCCAGAACGGATTCTGTTCGACTTCCAAGGTACGACTATACTGAAAGCAGGGGAAGGGGTAGACCCATGGTCAGCTGGAAATGCCCCCTGCTTGCTTTAGAGTGGCAAATCTTACAGTTCTCTGGAATCTTCTTCATAGCAGTTATTCATTCATGGCTTGTTATTTCTAGGTTGCTTTTTGCATTTCTGTCCTTCACCTGAAAAAAGGGATTGCATTACTGTCAGCTCAGGGCCTTTTCATTGGCTCTGCTATAAGAGTGCAGCTGAAATCAGGCTTCTCTCTCCACTGGCCTCTTCAGAAGCCATGCCATGAGACTGCAGGAGAGCGAGAGGGGTGGAGCAGCAGGGCCAAATCCACCAGCTGTGCCGAAAGACCAGCAACTTTTGACACCTTACCACAGTTTTCTTCCATTCTGCCTGTTCATTACAATATCTCTGTAAGTAAGGATTAGTGCCCCAGCTTGGGTTTTTTCCTTAGTACTTCCCAGCCCCAATTCTCTTGACTTGCGTGAGCCTGAGGGCAAGGAATGTCTTCTCATTGAATTTTGCAAGCTGCTCCGAGAGGCTTTTTTCCAGTTTAATGGCGGGATAAAAATGCTAATGATGACAATTTTATATGTAATATACATAATTATGTGCATTTCCTCCTTTTGATAGCTTCCCAAGTCTCTTCTGCTTTCCTTTTTTTGCCATGGAGACTTGGTAGAGGATGGGCCTGTTTTTGTTTCTGGCTGTTGGCTCAGGTAATGCAATCTCAAGAGAAATGCTCTTTGAATAAATTTTTTGTGCTCTGAAGGGGTTTCTCCTTGAGTTTTTCTTTGTATAGTACTCAGCTGGGAGTGCAAAGAGTTCTCGCATGTAGGAACTTCAGTGCACACACTCCAGAAAAAAGAGGCAACTCTTTGTAGCTGTTGCAGCATTTTGGAAGAGAAGTACTGTAATAGCTGCACTTACTGCCTGGTTCGAGAATTTTGGCATGCGACAAAATAATTAAAAGCTCAATTGCTAAATATTCTGCTAGATCTCTGCTTTTAGTTGCAATGTATGCCACCTGGCCCCTGGCTTTTAATACCTCTCCCCTTGCTGCAAAGGGTGGTTCTATCTAGACAGGGCCTAGGCCTCACATTTCTGAGGGAGCCCTAGTCTTTGGATTCTGTTGGATTGTTCTGTGACTCACACCTAGCTTCAGGCTGAAGTCTGGCTTTTGAATGTGCAATTATTAATGCTGATAAGCCACCCCTCCCCCTCTTCCTAGTTTTTATTCAATGAAATGCTGGCTCCATTTCTGTTCAGACATGTTGTAAAAGGGGGGGAAGTTTTGGCCCATTTCCTTCATCTGAATAAGCTGAATAAATTTGTGTGCATGTGTGGAAGCTTTGGAAAAGACACCAGTTGCTGCTTGTGAATAGAATAGGGTGGGCAGAACAGGGTGTTCAGCATATGGAACTGGGAGTGGAGACCTGTTTTGCTTTGTTTTTTTAAAAAAAATTGGTTTCAATCAATTTGGTGCAGTGGCAGTGTGCATCACCTGTTTCCTGAACTGTAAACATTAAGGGGGTGGAAGAGAGGCGTTGCTACCTATCTTCTACAAGCATTGGTGGTCAGGATGTCAAATTAAAGGTTGACTTACATTGATTTGGATCAGTGGTAGCCTTATCCATCAAGGACGACAATACTGAGCTATAATGCACAGAATTTACCTATGCCTGTTGCCTAATACTCTGTAACTGGAAGTTGCACTGAATGAACCCAGGGCTTCCTGCCTACAGAACTGGAGCACTTCTTCCCCTTGATAGATGGTCACTTTAAGACAACCGACAGGTGTGTTGCTTTGCTTGCAGGGTCTAGGCACTGTGTGGCTTGAAGCAGCAGCAGAAACACAACCATAGGTAGGCTGTCAGGTGCAAGACTACAGGCAGAAAGAGTCTGCCTTCATAATGTGAAGATGGAGATAGGGATAAAAAAGGGTGGAGAATGCCAGTTGTTGCTGAAGGCAGTTTGCCTTCTACTAGTGGGAAGAGGAAGTTCTATCTGTCTTCTTGTACTGTGCATCTCAGTGCAGCTATATATTTCCTTGTGGAATTTAAAAAAGAAGTCTTGCCTGCATGCACTCTTCCTGCCCTTAATCTCTGCATTCAGCACCTGATGTGTCCTTTTATTAGCATCCCCCACCAATTTTAATTTCATGTTCCCTTCCTGATGGGAAGCAGTATTTTACTGCAAGAGAGGAACTTTGACGTGCTGCAAACATACCCAAAAGCATTGCTGGTGAACAGAGTTGTAAAGCAACGGCTCTTTCTTCATTTGTGACTGTGCCATTATTCTACAACAAAGTGTTAAGAGCTGAGCCTGCGGAGCATGACTGAATGGTTTCCTGTCATCAGGCATCTCATTATTACCCTCTCTGTCAGCTGAATCCGTCTGCAAGGGCAAGAGGCATTCAAATACTTAATAATTTCGCAGCTTGAGAAAACATTTCTCCTGTTGCATCTTGGTCTTTGCTTAATTCATTGTGTAATTCAGCTGGGTACAATAATTTTTATAGCGTCACCGAACTAATTCCCCTCCCCCTCCCAATCAGTTGTGTTTTTCAAACCTGATTTGTTTTAGCTCTGGGTTTCAAGCCCTGTGGCTCAGTCTATTTTTATGGATTGGATCACTCATTCACTCCATGTGCACCATTGATCCCCTGAGAAATGTGCAACATACTCTTATGAGTGTTACAGCTTCAGGAAGCACTGGAAGTTTTTGTTGTTGTTGTTCCTTTTGCAGCATACCTTTACCAGAGGATGGACATGGTCCCGAAGTACAGCAAAGCTCCCTTTAAACTTTTCAAATGCTCCCCCCCCCTCTCTCTTTCTCTCTCTGAATGTTAGTTTCACACATTTAGGTAAAAATAAGAAACTATTTGTTGTTGGACCACTACTCAGTTGTTTTGAGGATTAAAAGAATGCTCTCCTCTTTTCTATGAAATCAATGTCTTCTACTTTATTTTGCAGAACTGGAATACATAAACTTTCAATTGTCTAATCTGATGCTGCTTGCAAAATAATCCTGACTCAAAGGCAGGCAGAGGTTGTCTGGTCTCCCATGATCTAACTAGCTTATAGCATCAAATGTGAATGTAACCTGACCGAAACCCTTGTTCAGCAGATCACACCATTACCTGTGTATTGTCTTCCAGCTGGAGGAATGGAGTTCATTCAAGCCAATGAGATTAAAGTCTCCTTAGCCTTGTGCCTCTAAATATCTTTCTGCTTGCCTTGGCTCAGCAATCTCATCAAGAAATGTAGGGACATCACATGCTCAAACACAGTATTTTTTACTATAATTTGTAGAAGCAAATAATCTGGAGCCCCAAAAACGTATAAAACAGCAGTTTACTATGTGTATAGCAACCTGTAGAATTCAGTTTTTTTCAGTACACCTCTGAAGAGGATACACTGCACAGTTATGCAGAAAGGGATGTGTAGTTTAATAAAAGTATAGAACTAATCGCTGGCCACCATATTCTTGTCCCTCGACATGAAATGTGGATCTTCTTGCTGGTGCTGGGGAACTCTCTACCTCCTCTTGCAGCTTGGATTTGCAGGCAGAGGAGCAACTGGAAGAGATTTAGTTTAGTCTTTACAGGCCATTGAATGCCAGAAACGAGAATATGTAGGTGGGTGTGCTAATAACAAGTTACGTGGACTGAAAATGGCTGTTGAGTTGCCTGCTAGTAATAGTTCCTTTCTTAAGTAAGGGTGGTCAGGAGCCGGAACCAAGTTAAGATATGGTACATCTGAGTTTAGTTTCTATAATGAATACTGTCATAGCCCTAAATTGCCTGGTGTAATTCTTGCCCTACGGTAGCACTGTTGCCTTAATGGCTGTTACTAGAACTTTACATCACAGTTGCTTGGCCAATCTATCCCCTTATTTTTGTAATTTTCCTTAAAGACTTTTCTTTTATGCATCTCGTAAAAATAGCGATTTATTATCATGTATCTCAGAGCAATACACTGTTCTCATCTTTATGTTGCTTATGTTGATCCCTTCCTCTTTGGATAAACAATCTTTTCTCCTCTTAACCCCGTGTTGAACAATGAAGGCCTAAAATTGGAAAGGTTAATTGTTTTGTGACTGTTGTGTTATTTGCCCACACATGAGGCCCAGCTCCGTAACCCCACTAGGGCAGAGAGAAATTGAATTACAGTATTACCAACACAAGAAAAAGAACCAGTAGACAAAGATCAACAAATGCAAGAGTCGATAAAAAGGAAGAGAATGCAAAGGGATGTGACTGAGAGTACAAATCTTGAAAAAAGGAGAGGGGAAAAACTTAGCTGGTGCAAATTAAAGGCAATCACAGATGGAAACAATTTTATTGGTATTGCAAAAATCTAAAACAGAAGATGAAACTGTGTTTTTAAAAAAAATCCTGCTAATTGAATGATGATGTCTAACTGCATGCTTGGCTGTCCCAGCCCACACTCTGAAGATGTGGTACAGCAACAAAGCTGAAGGCCAGTACCGGTAGGTCTGACTGGGGCTGATGGGAATCCAACAACATAATAGAGGTTTGCAGGTGCCCCATCCTTGCTCCAGACTGTACAAGTACACAATAGCAGAATTAATATATGCATGTTGCGTTGGGTTATCATCTTTTGTTTGCTAAGCGGATTCCTACCCCACCCCTGCTCTAGCTCCTTTATGGGGGTTATTTTCCTTTGTCTGCTATTCACATTTGTTTCTCAACGTACTGCAGAAGTTGGTTAAGCAATACTTCCTTTGTGGGTCCAGCCAAACACACTTAACATGAGCTTCAACACTTAAAACAAACCCTACTCCCCCCACTCAAAACCCTGCAGTCATTCTCTTCAAGGTCTTAGTAAGAAGTCACAATATCCAGAATAACTGTCCGCAGAATTAAGTGTTGAGGGAAAGGGATAAAGAGCATCTTCCTCTGGAGAGCCACTAAATCAGGGTTGGGCGACCTGTGGCTGTCCAGAAGTTGTTGGGCTGCTCCAGGCGCCCCTGACAATTGGCCTGCTAAATAGATGTTGTATGGTTGCTGTAAGCAAGTAAATAGGAGGGCAACTTCAGTAGCTGCAGGAGCTTAAGAAAAGCCCATGACCCCTCTAGTCCAGTATCCTGTTTTCAGTGGTCATCCAGATGCCTGTGCAAAGTCCACAAGCAGGGCCTGAGCTCAGTAGGACTCTCCCCTCCTGCAGCTTCCAGCAATGGGTGTTCAGAAGCATATCATCCCTGACAGCGGAGAAAGAAAAATACCCGTCAGGGTTAGGAGCCATTGCAGTAGCCTTAACTATGCAACTTCCTTTCCCTGGAGATGTTCCCGATTTCAGAAGCATCGTGCAGCGTTTTCATTTGGCGTAGCTTTTCCTGAAGTGGGGGTGACTTTTATTATGGATGGAACATGTCTCTGTTTTGTGGAGTTGGGACTTCATTGTTTGCAGATACCTTTCTCAAAACCTCTTGCTGCTGTAGGAAAGGCATTACTTTACCACAGGAGGAAGAAAGAAGGAAGGGAGTTTCCTGCTGAGAGCTGAGCTCTTGCTCTTGACGCAAGCCTGCAGGAAACAGCTTGTGGACTGGCAGCAGTCACAAGATTCATGTCTAGTAACCACGGGCGTAAGTCATTGCAGATGCCTTGCAAGAGGTGGCTGTATATGCCTCACTTAATATTCTTGAAAAGAACATGCCTGACTTTACAGTTTTTTAATAGCATTCTCTCCTAAGAGAAAATCTCCAAAGAGCTAACACGTTCTCCAGAGAGGCACTTGGTTTGAGCTAATTGTTTTTAAACTCACTTACTGGGTTTTTTGTCTTTATTTCACCAAGTCATTGGTGGAAGATCATTAGGATATCCTGCCCTCACCCCACCCATTCCTAGACTGTGGCCTGTACACACTTATTAGGAGGTAAAGGGACCCCTGACCATTAGGTCCAGTCGTGACCAACTCTGGGGTTACAGTGCTCATCTCACTTTATTGACCGAGGGAACCGGCATGCAGCTTCCAGGTCATGTGGCCAGCATGACTAAGCTGCTTCTGGCGAACCAGAGCAGTGCACGGAAACGCCGTTTACCTTCCCACTGCAGCAGTACCTATTTATCTGCTTGCACTTTGACGTGCTTTTGAAGTGCTGGGTGGGCAGGAGCAGGGACCAGCAATGGGAGCTCAACCTGTCGCGGGGATTCGAACCGCCAACCTTCTGATCGGCAAGCCCTAGGCTCAGTGGTTTAACCCACAGCGCCACCCACATCCTTACTTATTTAGGAAGTAAGGACTCCTAAATTCATAGAACTGGACTGCTAATCCTTCTCAGTGACTTTTAGTAATCAAAGTATGAAAATGGATGGTGGTGGGGAATTGTGAATACTTACATCCCTCCCATCTATGAAGATGTTTGCCCTACCGAAGAGGAATTGTCTACTGAAAGCAGCTTTCAGCCGTGGACATTTGTTCATTGATTGCACAGGAAATAATTAATGCAGGAAGCCTGGGTGAGGCAGCGCTTTCTATTCCCCCACCCAAGCTTTAAATGAAGTTGTGCCAAACAGGCAGTACTCTTTGTATTTGTCAGAAACGGTTAGACTTGAATGTAACCCTTGCAGCCCACTGTTTCCATTATCTGATGCTGAGCTTTTTAATTGCATTCTCTCATTATTTTCTTAGTTGGAAATGCAGCTCCGTGTGGAGGAATCCCCTTTATGAAAGCACCATGCAGCCTCCACCATCAGGACTCCAGCTGCATGGTACTTCTTCCATCAAGGGGATCCCATTCCACTGTGCTTTTCACAATGGAGGGTGACATTTGACTCTGAGGCTGGGGATTCCCCCCTCCCCATTAAGTGGGTAAAGTGGTACTGGAGTGCTTTGTTTTGGGAGGGGGGAGGGAGGAAGTGGCTCAGTTTGAGGAGTAAGATGGATAGACCTGATAGGGCATGAGGAAGAGCAACAAGTTCAGAGGACTTCAGATCCTGGGTAAGCGCCTGGACCCCTAAAATCTTGCACCACTCAGAGATTGGGAGGGGCATGTAACACTGGTGTGAGAAGTGGGATGAATACAATTCTAACTATGGCTGAAGTTCTAGTTGGGGTCCTTATACAGACTTGGATGGTCCCAGCATGCACATATTCTGGGCATGTGAGCAGTTAGCCTTCAGTCCATCTTTTCTTTTTCTAAAGCGAGTATTTTTTATTTATTTAGAGAGGGTGCTATGGTTTTCTTTTGCAGATGAGCTGATGGGCTCTTTTTTAAAAAAAAGAGAGGAAGAGCAATGACCAAATGCCTTCAATCTGAGACAGGAAATTGTTTAATGGATTTGCAAGCCTGTACTAGAATTGTTTTGGGGTTCCTTTTTATTTCTCATCAGAGGAGGTTTTGTTCATCTTGTCCTCTTAGTTACCACCCCTCCCTGTTTTTTTGTGGGTTTTTTTGGCATAAGATGAGCATAGTCATCCAAGAACCAGAAAATAACAATAATCGTGGTGCAAACCCTCATGTAACATTTTCATAATTTGAAATCCCATCAGAAAACGGACCACAATCTACTGGGTACATTTCCTTATTGCTGCCTTGAATAATCCGTGCCAGTTTTGTCTGGTATTTAAATTATTTAGTGGACCTAGTATTGTTATTGTTCATTCTTTAACTTTCCAAGCTTGTGAAAACATTTATTTTTCATTTGAACAAAACAAAGTGCATGTCCCTGCCTGAAAATGAGAAATGTGCATTTTGATGGCTGTAAATATCACTAGTAATGAAGAGTCCCGTGGTTTCATATGTATAAAGATTTAAACTGAAGCAATTATTAACAGGGGTTGGACTAGATGACCCTTGTGGTCCCTTCCAACTCTACAATTCTGTGAAAAAATGGATGGGAGCCAGTGGTGGCACAGCCTCCTCCCTTTGCTTTTCAAAGGTGCTCCTCTCATGGCAAACAAATTGAGTAACCTGATAAAATACCAGCCTTAGTATTAAGACGTAAACAAGGTGAGCAGCATGTGGGTGGCTAATACCAAATTTGGTTGTACATGTATCAGTATATAGTCAAAGTAGTCGTAAAAATAGTGACTTGTAGCCTGCCAGACGGAGTTTGAACTTACTGATGCAGAAATATGAATCCTTAAGTGACACTGATTTGAGTGGCAGGATTGCTCTTAATAAGGGGGTGAAGAAGAAGTCTGTCTTGTAGGATGTAGGGCTTTTCTCTGTGAATTGAGTAGTCACTGTCTTAAAGTAGTTTGCACAACGTATTTCTTTCCCCATGGTACACAGGCAGTTATGGAAGCTATTCTGTAATTTACTATCCAATAATTGATTTTCTTATGCTAAATATTTGTTTTCCCAGATCAGAAAAAAATGGGCACCAGGACTCTCTGTAATATGCAATGCAAGTGATACTTTTGATATTGTCTGCTTTTGCTTAAGAGATGGAATTCAGAAGTCGAAATGGAGGAAACGTCTCTCTCATTGGTACATACAAATGCTAGGGAAACAGAATTGCATAACTGACGCAAGAAGGAAGAGCTGTGGTTAGACTATCTTCACTCCACCTTAGTTCTCAGTAGCGAGCTCTGTAACAAGCAACATATGTAAATGAGCGGTCTCCCCTTTTTGTGTGGGCTAAGTAATATCTTCTCCAAAGGAGAGCACATTTTAACTGAGAACATTAAGCACAGTTTAAAAAGGAGACAGAAAATGATGCTTTAATTTTAGCAGGGCTGTTCTGTATTTGATATGGAAGGTCTGTTACAGGCACTGGGTGTAATGGGTCAATATATATCCTTCCCTTTGTCCTGAGTTAAGACACAGCATGGGAGGAGATGCAGGTTACAGGAGTTTGTGATAGGAAAGAGCAGTTTCTGGAAGGGCAGGGCTTCCTGCGTCAGAAAGGGGAAGTGATTTGGGGTCTACCTCTTTTCTGGGCGGCCAAACAACCGTTTGTGTTTACTGGTTAGTCCTCCAGTTGTCTGCTTTTAAACTTCCTTTAGTTAGTCAGAGAGTCTGGTATTTTGGCCGGTTGCATAATACCTTGTCTTTGTGTCAAACGGTTGCAGCTCAGCAGAAACAGATGTTCCACGAGTGTATACAAATAACATCCTATGGAGCATAAGCTGTTAAGGAGGGAATTTTGCGCATTTAAACATTCCCTTCATCAGCATAACCTCATCTTTTCTGTGAATAATATTCTGGCAAATGCAAAGCACAATACAGTACAATTGGTGTCTAAAGTTAGCTGGCTGATTCACTGTAGGTTTCCTGAAGGGTACTGCCACGAGTACGGGATGTTATTCGGCCAGTGGTGCTTCTTTCTCCAATTTTTCATCCATTCCGGCTTGGAGGCCAATAAATGATGACTGTTAAAGTGTTAGCACAGCCGAGCATGTCCTGTTAACACCCTGTGCTGGTATTTCTCCCTCCCTCCCCACTACCTCTACCAGTTTACACACAGACGTGAGAGACGTTTTCTCATGAGTTTACGTGCTGTCCACATAGGCACTAAAATGCTTTCAGAGCAAACAACTTTGCTTGTCCGTCAGCCTAAAGTAATAGCAGCCCACGAGCAGCATAATCTACATGCAACATTTTAAAGAGATTCTTGGTTTCCTGTAGGTTGCGGAAACCTGTTCTCCAGATGTTGCTGGACTGCAACCCCCATCAGCCCCAGCCAGCAACATCTGGAGGGCCAGGGGTCTCTCCTTCCCTGCTGCCCACGGTAGAGGCAAAGGTTAATTGAGCTTGACTATATTGCTCATAGCTTGTGTTTTATATATATATAGCTAGGTTATATATACCTTGGTTTTACATTGAGGGCAGTGTCGACTGGTGTTGACATTGGGAGCTGTGAGGAAGGGGGAGCGATTTGTTGATTTAGATGGAAATTTACCGTGAAACATTGAGCAGTGGTGTCTGCTGAGCTTTGGCACATTTCCGTATCTGTTTTTTTAGACTCCAGAAAGTAAAGAAGATAAGAACAACTAGGGGTGGGGGGAGCTCTGGGAGATTCACGTGCAAATTGGTTCAGTCATTGGTATCATCCATATTCCTCATTCTAAAGCACTAGAGAGCCAAACATAAGATCCCCTTGGGACCTCCTCCTTTATTACAAGAATGTAAAGGGCCACAGGCACAGTTGTGTGTTTTTTTTAAAGAGTAGGCAGCCATTTTTTCCCTCCCACTTGTAGCATTATCAACATTGCCTGTGTTACCATGGTCCCTTTGTAAACATTTGTGCTGATAATGTGAGAGTAATTTGTGTGTGGTAACTAGATAGTGATTTTGCTTTTCATTTCCTGAATGTCAGTGAATCCATGAAAGTTTGGGAGGTGGCAGAGGTTGGTTTGATGAAATGTTTGGTTCAGTGAAGTTAGGGTATCATTTTATTATGAGATTTTAGCATATGTATGTTCTCGGAAGATCACTTTTTGCGATATAATGGATGGGAATTATGTATCGTGTTTGGTCAATATTTGAGAACAAGAAACTCTCTTTGCTGGATTCTAAGATCAACACTGTTGCAGAGTTTTTTTTTGTTTTAAATTCTAAGAGAGGGAGAGGGAAAATGTAACCAGACAGCCAGAGTTTTTTATTTGAATTTCCTGCTCTGACTCTTGAAATGGCTACTTTTAAAATCACAGTGATATGAATTTAATGATGGAGAGGGGAAATTAAATAGTGCCTAAGGGATGCGGGTGGCACTGTGGGTTAAAACCACAGAGCCTAGGGCTTGCCCGATCAGAAGGTCGGCGGTTTGAATCCCCACGACGGGGTGAGCTCCCGTTGTTCGGTCCCAGCTCCTGCCAACCTAGCAGTTCGAAAGCACGTCAAAGTGCAAGTAGATAAATAGGTACCGCTCAGGCGGGAAGGTAAATGGCGTTTCCGTGCGCTGCTCTGGTTCACCAGAAGCGGCTTAGTCATGCTGGCCACATGACCTGGAAGCTGTACGCCGGCTCCCTCGGCCAATAATACGAGATGAGTGCCGCAACCCCAGAGTCGGTCACGACTGGACCTAATGGTCAGGGGTCCCTTTACCTTTTTAACTCAGCCAGATCGCTCCAAATGGATATCCTTGTAGCCTTCCTGTTGTTTCTTCTTCAGTCTGGCCCCATAGGAGAAGATTAGCATTATTCTCTATATATAGGGAAGGTTTTTTTCTTTTTCTAGGTCACTTACTAAGAATTACTTCCCACATGCTTATTTCCTACACAGATACCACCATTTCTGTTCCTTCATTTTTTTCCACTGTTTAAAATAAATCTCAATGTAGGCATGCTTCAGTGCATACTTGTTACTGGGGAAAATATGGAAATAATCTTGGCGTTTCTGTGTTGTAACTTTGGTTAGCAAATAAAGACTAATGGATTATCTCTGTGGCCTGATGTAATGGAAATATAAATACTTTATTTGGAGAGATGCACAATGCATCTCTGTCCATATTTACTTGGAAGTAAGTAATACTTTGTTCAGTAGGACACCACTTCAGTGAATGTATGTGTTGGCACTGCAGTCTTGGGGAATAAATATGACTTACAGAAAAGCAATAGTGCCTTTTTGTGCTACTGCTGATTATTTTAATAAAGGTACCATCTTTTTGCATTATTTGCGGTGCTTTTAAATTGGTGGCAGATATTTCAAAGCTTTATAAGTAACTGTAGACATTTGCTGTGCTTTGAAAGGATGTGAGGGAATATGATGTGTAGAGAACTCTACCCTTCACTTCTCTTTTAGTGGCAAGCTGCATGTTAAATGCAAATGTATGTAACAAAACCTTCAATTTTTTAGAAATGAAAAGCAGCCTCAGGCACCTGCTATTTTGAGCAGAGGAGAGAGAGCTCTGCATATGTGAATTTGTTTCCCCATTATAATTTTTCCTGCTCGGATTGTGCCCCCTCTTCCAGCTCCCTTGTAGGCTTCTAAGGGTCAGTGTGAAGCTGGAACCCTGTGGAGAAAAATGGCTAATGGAAGAATGATTGACTATGCTTCTCTCCCACTTCAAAATAACAACCTCCTAAGGCTGCTTCTTGGTTGTTAAAAACAAAACAACTCTCTTGGGGCACCACTATACTCAGTTCCATGTAGTTTGCCCCACAGTCATTTTGGAATATGGTGGTCCTGTCAAACCTATTTCAGTTTTGCTTAATTTTGCTTTGCTTTGTTTTTGTTTAGCAATCCATCTGATATAGGGACAAGTGAAAGATTAAAGTAAATTGTAGATACTTTGTATAAGTTGCCGCAACTCCATGGGACGGGCTTGAACATAAATATTATTATTATTATTATTCATCTTAACAATAGTCTAAAGGCAATGTACAACACAACAGCTGAAAAAAGGTTAAAATACAAAGAACAGCCACAAATTTAGAACAAAACCAAAACAATACAAAATATTCACGGCAAAGTCCCATTCATCTAGCTGTGATAAAAACATCTTGTTTCTGGAAAATGCAGATAGTGGGCACCTGTTGTATCTTGACAGGAATGCTATTCCACAAAACAGGGGCAGCCACACTAAAAGGTCTGCTCTGAGTTGTATGTTTTGGTTATCTATTGTTCCCAACAGGGGCAAAATATTCTTAAGCACAAATCTCCTTTTTTTAGCAAATAACCATTCTGATTCAGATATGCTGTATACTGTATTATGGGTCAATAGAAGGAAGGGGAACATGAAACGGGATCACGTCAGTCTATTAAGACAGAAAGAGTCGCAGTTCATTTTCTTATTCAAAACGCTCCATCCGGAGGGGTTAAATTCTGAACTTGATTTGAGTTGCTTTATTTAATCAGATTACTTTCAGGATCTTGGGATGCATGTCTCTTTAAGTTTTCAGTAAACCCTGGTCAACTAGGGCGTGACCTGTGGGGCTAGAGTATATTAAGTTCCTTGTTCTTTGCAACTGGTAGCAGGGATTACATATGATTATGATCCTTGCTCCATAGAATATTCACAAACATTAGGTATGTTGCATTTTTATTTTTATTTTTATTTTCATTGTTCTTCATTATTGTATGTTTGTTTCATTACTGTATCTTCCTGAATTTCTGTAGTATGTAAGCAATATGATCTGTTAGCCGTATACTTGTGCCGTCTATTTACCTGGTTATATTTAGCAACATATTGGAATATGATTATTGATTTACATTTGTTTGATTTATTGTAGTTATATAACTGACGAAGTATCAGTTGAAACAGCAGATTACCTGGATGGCTGTCTTATAATTTACTACGGATTAAATCTACTAATGGTTCACTCAAGATTGGCCAACGTGTTGCCTCCTTTTTCAGTGTTTGGACTTTGACTTGCAACACAGGGGTTGTTTTTAATTCCACAAAACAGGGGCAGCCACACTAAAAGGTCTGCTCTGAGTTGTATGTTTTGGTTATCTATTGTTCCCAACAGGGGCAAAGTATTCTTAAGCACAAATCTCCTTTTAAGCACCTCAGAGATTTCCCACACCTTCATACATTTGTATCTGAGATCTTGTTGAGATGTGGGGAATAAGCTGGAGGAGACAATTCCCTGAGAAGGATCTGCCTCCAGTTTCAATCCAGAGGAAGGCCCTCTTCCCCCACCCAAATACATTAAGATGGGAGTAAACTACAATGAGACATACAATTTTATCTGTAACTTTCTGCTGCCACCAGAAGCCTACCAAGTTTACCTAGTAGGAAATGTGGGTGGCTTCAGGACCCAGAATGTGTGTGCTATGAAGACAAGTAGTGAGATGGTCTTTTCTGTGGTGGCCTCCAGATAGCAGAATGCCCTTCTCCCCGAGTTGTTTGACCATGTCACTGTATACATTTTGACCTTGGATCAAGAGACAACTTCTTGCACAGACCTTTGTGCGGGAGTGGGCAGAAGATGTTACTTAGTTCAGTTGTGATCTGCCCTAGGGACAGCATGGTGAATACTAAAAATGAATGAATGAATGATAGATAGATAGATAGATAGATAGATAGATACATACATACATACTGTACATACATAGATAGATAATGCATGTAACACGCTGGCCATTTAAAGACAGAAACTATGGATGCTATACCTGCATGGTTGGAATGTCATTAAACTGGACATGAGTCCATGCTTACAAGTCTACTACTGTATAAGAGAAATTGGTGCCCATATTAGAGAAGGTAGACTTCCGTCAGCAGCTTGTGGTGAATCTAGTTTCCCCCAGTATGCATTGATACCTTCTTAGAATTGGTCACTGATAACATGGCTGAACTGTTAACTGGTGCTACATGTAAAGACTTGAAAGTGCAGGGAACATTTAATCACTTCAAGGTATGCTCTTGCTTAAATAATTTAAGAAGAAGAAGAAGAGGAGTTTGGATTTGATATCCCGCTTTATCACTACCCGAAGGAGTCTCAAAGCGGCTAACATTCTCCTTTAAAAGGTTATTGGAATCTTCTTTTAGCTAGCAGACTTGCTAGAACAATTAGCCATATAGTAATGGGCACTGCCCTTAGTGGGTGTTAAAATTTCATAGAAGCCCAAAATATATCACAACCCACTCTTCCATTTAAGGAATTTCATGACATTTCTAAGGACTTTTCAGACATGAGTAATTCTGTGAATAGGCAAAGGAATTGTTTCCTTCCCCAAACACAACAGTTCTGCATGTATTTGAATGTTTTAGCACCTATAATCTTGTAGAAAAGGAACAACTTTGCTAGGCAACATACCACAAATGCTGAAGCTTTCATTGACAGTGTTATGCTTTATAGGAATATGCACCCAGAGCTTGTTAGCAGATTAAATTCCAATCCTCTTCTGCAGTCATTTAGATATACAGACTGATTCTTAAGTGCCAAAGAGAGCCTCAGATAATACAGAAATATATTTTTGGTAATTCCCTGCTGTCCCCCATCCCACTTAATGGAAACAGATGACTTTCAAAAATGATTAATTGGGGGGGGGCATTGTTGTTTTAAGCTTGTTAGCAACCCATGAAGGAATGATGGAAATGTCAGAAACAAACACAAGGAGATCATATCTTAACCCAGTCATCTGAAATACCCAATATGGAGTTATAACACTGCACTATAACCTGTGCTTGTTTATGATAAATAAGCAGTATTTTCCATCTTTGCATGGCAAGCACTGGCATCTGTGTCTTGATTATGAAGTGGTGTCATGCCAGGGAAAACATGAGTGTGCCAGAAGGCAATCCAGAAAATAGTCTTTCCTCGTAGTCTTTCTGCGCGAGCTAACTGTTGCTGCTTCTTTTATTGCCATTAATTTGTTCTGTGACCTGTTACCTTGGCATTGCTGCATGCTCTATGTTACATAAAGAGCCAATGGGTAGCCTCTATAACCTGTTAAAATGTTTTACAAGATGGACACTGACAATCTAACCTTTTAGACAGTCCTCCCTCATTCTCTCCACCGTGCTTTCAGTAGAGAGGAGTTCATCAAATAGCACCGGGGTGGGTTACATAAATAAGTCACAGTCTAAAACAGCAAATAACATAAACTTCAAGTAAAACATCGGTTAAGAACAAATCAGCAGCAATAACAATAACAATACTAGCAATATAGCAGAAAGGAGGCAGCATACACTTATCTCCTTGGGTAATTCTTTACTTGCTCGTTTCACTGTTAAAATACAATAGGGTGATATCCAGCAGTGCCGCCCAGTTGCAGAATGGACTTCTGGTTATGTATTGGGACTTCCCTTCCTTTATTCCTTCCTACACCTCCCATGTGCCCAGTGGTTCTGCTTCAGAAGGTTGGAGGACCCCCTGGAGCAGATTTGGTGGCAGAGGTAGGGATGGAAAGGAAATTCCTTTCATGCAGTATTGGGTATCGCTCATTGCCTCTCTCCTACAAATTGATTTGCATCATAGTTTTTAGGTGGTGGCTTGATATCCATACTCTTTAGTGCTCTTTAGCCACACTCTGCTTTTCAGAATTGCAGCCCCAAGTAAATCCTATTGGTGTGCTTCCTAGTTGTTTTGCTGTAAATATCCAAATGTTGCAATTATATTCTATATCTGTGTTGCACCTTTAAGCATGTTTTGCTGAATGTGCATCTAGTTACTTCAGTGCTACGCCTCTATACTAGAGGATGTTTTCCCCAAGGCTCTTAACATGTTTTAAAAAGTTTCTTATCTATTTCATTAACTCCATTCTTTAAAAAGGCTTGCATGTTTTCTGAAGCATCTGTTTTCCTTGTACATCATACTTCCTGTTCGTGCCTTTCATTGCGCTGTGTCGCCTACTACATGTTGTTCCCCTTTCTGTACCCTCTCCTGTTGTACTTCTGTATCCTCTTATTGGTCTTTTAAACACTGCTTTCCATCCTGTTTCTGGCTCAAACAATGGCTGCTCACTTCCTCTTCTGCAGCCATTCTTATTTCATAAACTTGGTGCATTGTTTATCTTACCATCTTCTTCGCAACCTTTCCATCTTTGATCTGTGACATGCACAGCTGATGGAATTTTGATTGCAAGCAGAGCAAAAACGTTATGCCTGTGTAAAGGAGAGCAAGAGGTGCCATTGCCTCAGTCGAAAATGGCAAGTATGACACTTTTGATTGCAGTAGCTGCATCTTAGATGAGTGAAATCCAGTGTTGCAAGAGTAACTTCCCTGTCCCCTCTTCCTCCCTGCATGTGACCCAGATCTGCTCCAAATATTTCCCCAACCTTCCAGAGCAGATTTTAATTAGGGCTTTTTTTTTAGTTTTAATTTCCCACTTCTTTGCTTTTAATCCTGAACCTTAATTTTGTGAAAAGTTGTTCATACTTAAAAAAAAAAGTTTAACTCATTTTATATTTGTTTTGTATATTGAACATCATGTTGTGGGACCTTATAGGCACAAAATCATGGCCTAGAATTGTTCCCATGAATAAAATGTGAAGGAATTGGAAGGTCTCTTACCATTCTATGGATTTTTAGAGTTCTATACTGTTCTGCTCCAGGGACAATGGTGCAGGAGAAGAGTCCAAGCAGAAGTGCTACATTATGGTCTTCCACATGTTTACCCAGCAGTGAATCCAGATGATTTCAATGGATCTTTCTCCACATGTGTGCAAAGGATTGCATCCCTTGCTTAATTTGGAATTACTGAACTTGGCTGTTTTTTTATTCCTAAAAAAGCAGTGATTAATGAAAAGTTGAAAAAAACCGATTAATTTGATGTTACAAGCACAAGCTGTTTAGAAGAAGCAAGGAAGCCTCAATGAAGTAGAAGAATTCTTTAACTTTTCCAAGCAACCATATGCAACACTTCCCACTATGGTGACAATTAACAGATTGTCTACTGTGATGCAGTTCCTCTTTAACTTAGGTCAGGTGTATTTGACCGTCTTTCTATAAGCACCAAAGAGGCCTATTAACTGTAACTGTAGACTGAGTGCCAAGTTGTTGTGTGGGGTAAAGAAATCAAATTAAGAAAACAACCATTGGAAGTTTGGGGAATGCTGTTTAGCATATTGTAGCAAATAGGCAAACCCTAATTCTTTGAGCATGCAAACATTGATGCACTGAGCTACTAATTAGGTAGCCATAAAGCACTTTGGAAAAGAGCCGCTTTGAGCAGAGTCTGGCCTTCTGCCATAGCCTAGCGCTGGGTATACTTTTTAAATATTGCATTGGATGCCATAACTGTACACAGAACTCTCTGCAGCTAAATAATTGAATTTGCTTGCAGAATGTTGTTAAAAGATTAGTGTTGCGTTTTAGATCAAACCATCTGTTCTTTCAAAATATACATAATGTGGTTCTCATTACACTTTCAAAGGAGTAATGGCATTGGTGGTATTTTGAGGCATTCATGGTGTACGCTCTCTGATTGAGAGCTTTATCAATGAACCTATGAAAACTAATGCAGTATATGGTGATATTTCCTGAACATCATGGAAGCCCTTATGCTGCTTGGTAGTTAGAAGAGCAGCAAATAACCATAGCAATGCTGGCCATAAAAGTGAGTTAGTAACAACGGTGAAATGCCTTTAGTATTTCAATCCATGTTGAAATATTCATGTAGCCATTTCATTAATTATATTCCCTTTGTGGTTAAGTTTGTTCTAACAGCCTTTACGATTTCCATTTCTCCAAGTCTGTTTCTTAATTTAATGAACTGTGCTTTTGCAGCCTAGCTCTGTATTGAATGATGCAGTCAGTAGTGTGCATTTTCTTTGAGAGAGAGAGAGCGAGAGAGACAGACAGACTTGCAGGTGGAAATGCGCTGCTGATCTCTGCACATGAGCAGTTGGTAATAATCCCTTACAGGTGTTGACTCTGAAGTCACGAAAAATTCTGCAGAAAAAGTTTTTTTTTTAAACTGTGATGGGGATTATCATGCCTACCATCCTTCAGGTGTGTTAGCTGTATCAGATTTATTCCTAGCATGCATCTGAGCACTGAAAATAGGTAACTTGTGAGTGTGTGTGTGACCCTGAATCCAAAGGCCCCTGTTAACTCAATATGCCCATGAATTGGGCCATCAATGATTTAAATATTTCCCCTTCCGTTGGTACCAATGAGGAAAAGTAGTAAAGTTAAACAAACAAACAAAAAAGTTGGGAGGAAAGTCACCCTCAGCTCGTGGTCAGAGCAAACCAGCAGGACTCTGGATGTAGCTCCAGAGATGATTTCCCCTCATGCACTCTTAGGATTGCTCTGACCCTCTTGAAAAGGTGAAGAGCCTAGCTCATGTCCAGTTGCTTCAGAGTAGCTCATTTAGGACATGACTCTCCTCCTGGCTGCCTTTCGTCAAAAATCTTGTGACTCTGGTTGAAACTGTATAAACAAACTAGCATCAGATCAAAAGTTAAGGCCATTAAGTTGATGCTGAAGGAAGTTGCTGGTGTTCCTTCTTTTTGCAGAACAAGGATAGAAGTATGGAAACTATGGGGAGGGATGATAAAAGAGAGCCTTATATTGCTGCCACTGACCCCATTTTATAGATCCCCCCCCCATTTTATAGATTTCCCCCCCATCTTATGGTCTGCATTTCACTGTTTACCTAGTCTATCATCTTAAGAATTGAGTCTGTCCTGCAGTCTGTATTATTAATCCAATGTTTGCATACCTATAATCTCTCAATCCAAGTAATGCAGCTACCAAAAATTACACCAGAGTAAACCAATTGGTCTCCAAGGTTCTTCAACAACCCTTTTAATCCATTTCCCCCTTGTAATGATAGGTATAGCTTGATTCTTTAAATGCAGAGAAATGAGACTAGCTTTATGCTATCTTGGGATGGTTCATTCTCCCCCTTAAGGTGGACCTTGCTGATGGTGGCAGTCAGTAGCTAGCCAGGAACAAAAATGCATTCTTTATGTATTGTGTTTAGACAGATAGATTCTAGAGATTCTAAATTAGGTTCTTTGAACTTGTAACCTTTTGTCCCTACCCCACACCTGTGCATAAAGAAAAATACGCAGGAAAAGGAAAATCCAGCTCAATGCAATTTCACCCTACAGCTGCTTAAAGGTTTTTCATTGGAAGTGTTTGTTTCTTCTTGATTTTAAGCTGCTCCATATCAGGAAAGGCTCTCCCTTCCTTGCTGTATGGCTAGTTTCCAGGTAATTGTTACATTTGGAGAATGGATGCTGTTTATTACTTTCTGGGGATTTGGGCAGGTTTTTTTTTTTTTGCACGCACGTCTTCATGTTTTCTCCTACATAAAACAGGCCAAACAGTTTGCAGAAGCTTTGGGAATAGTGAAACAGCAGCTGACCCAATCTCCTCTGTAGCTGGAGTCAGCAGTGGAAGAAAACCAACCTTCATTGTCCCTGATAACTGCGAGCACAGTATTTAGCAGTGTAGTCCCCCAAGCTGGTAGGTTTTGAATTCTGCCCTCTGTGTAATTAAATGATCAGAAGTCAATATTTTATTACCGTTCACAACAGATACAGTATTGAAATTAATGGGGTGGAAATCAGGGTGGCAGCGTTGATAGAGCAAGCGTTGGAATTGGACCTGGTTCAGATTCATGCTTGTTAAGTTACTGGGTGGTCCATCAATATATCCCACTTTGCAGGATGGTTGTGAGGATAGCGTCAGATAACTCCATGTACACCAGCCTAAATTGTTTTTTTAAAAGGTGGAGTGACATACAGATGCGATGGGTAGAATAAGTAATCCCATTGCACAATAAAAGCAAACAAGATGTGCCATTTAGAATAGGACACTTGGTTAGGTTAATAGAACAATTGCCCTACTTGCTGTTTCACTTTTAAATTGCTTACCAAAGCGCAATAAATATTTAATGTAACAGATGAATAATGAGTGAGTCTAGTGCTCCATGGCCATGATTATAAGCAAAGTTGCAGTGTAGTCATCTGTAGCACCTTCCATGCTATGCTCATGTCTTTCTGTGTTCCTTCTTATTTACAAGCAGTGGGCCTGTTGGTACGGCATGCTGTGTCACTGAGCCTTCCTTTGGCCTGTCCTGCAGAGTCTTGTCCTTGGTTCTTCATCCTCTGACTTCACTTTTGTAATTTCCTCCCTGGCCTTCCGCTATGTCTGCTTTCTCCATATTCTTTGATGCCATTTCCTGATTAACTCTGGTATCTCAGTGAGCCTGCTTTAAACCCTTGTAAGTGAACCATGTGCCTCTGAGACATTAGAGGACCTGATAAAGGACCCCAGATTGTTCTGCCCCACCCAATACACACAGTTGCCCAGTTGCCTAGGGCCACACAGCTGATGGTTAAGGAAGAACATGGAAATGTGAGAATTTAATTCCAAGGCCAAGAAGCAAATGTTGCTAAATTAAATATTTTTTATTCATTTCGTGGAACTTCTTGCCCGAAATGGGCAGCGACGGTCCACAGCAGTGACTCTTATTTTTCATGTTGCAGGGCTAATAGCAGATTGGAGATGGCAGAGGTTGTTAGACTACAACTCTCACCATCTCTGACCATTGACTGTGCTGTCTGGGACTGATGGAAGTTGGGAGTCCAGCAACTTCCAGAGAGCCACACACAGTTCACCTCGTCCTTGGCTTAGGGGAAAGGGTTATACTCGCCCTCCACCAGCACTGTGCTCAGATTCAAAGCCCTCCACACTGGTGCTCTTGATTGAAAATGAAAACACACAGAGAAATAACTGTGGGTCCCCTGCATCACTTTCACATTGGCGCTTTAAAGGCACACTGCCCATGCTTGTAGGACCACACATTTCGAGGGCTCGAGTTGCTTATTGCCGCTCCTTTTCTTACACAATTTCTTTAGAGAATTCTGAAAGTAAATTCTTCAGGGCCTGGATTGCAAGGGCTCAGGTCCCTTGTCAGCTGGGGTTTCTCCTTGCACTTGCAGACCTGGTCTCCTTGTCGTGTCCTGTTGGACATCTGCATACCCACTGGGCTGGACGGGCCTTTTCCAGAGGCGGATTTAGGGCAGCACAGCTGGTTCTGCCGCACAACTATGAATTAAACAGAATGGAAGGCAAGAGGTGGTGTGTGTGTGTGTGTGTGTGTGTGTGTGTGTGTGTGTTAGCCTCACACAGGGTGCCACTGAAATTTGAATGACCCATGTCCTCCCCTGCCTTTGCAGGCTCTTCGTATGCTCTCCATGCATCACGAGTGCAGAGCTTCAGCACAGAGCAAGAGGAGTGCCTTCCAGCAGTGGCAGCCTCTTCCAGAATTGCCATGCAGAAAGGAATGTGTCGTACTGTTGTTCAGTAGCAAAATGTAGCAGATAAATTTATTCTAGGCTTCGTAGCTGATTAACATAGATGCCTTAAATCGGGGGGACGGGGACAGACCATACTACTCACTAAAAAGAAAACAGTCCTCCTGTGCAAGTCTCAGTGATGCACACTGGAGTTTTCTGCTGCCGATTTTTCCAATCTGCTGATGTCTAATAGAAAGCCAAAGAGGTTTCCATTGCAGCCTTCCCCCCCCCCCTTCCTCGAGGCCCCTACCCAAGCACAGTGTGGCTGATTAAGATGTGAGTGACTTAACGCCCTTGGAATGTTGAGCTTCTCCAGCCTTTCAATGTTAAAGCAATCTCATGTTGCATCTCTCTGTGCAAAGCACATTAGATGCAATTTTTTTGGGGGGGGGAGAGAAGCTGTGACAGCTTGCTTTCCTAGAAGAGGAGGGCAATTGGGGAGCGGGAGATGAGTGTGTCGAAGCATTAGTACTAGCTGGGAAACTGATTTAGCCCATCTCTGCTCTGGCTTATGAAACAATATGTTTAACATTTTTAGGCTCACCAAAACAGAATAATACAATCATAGAATCGTGGAGTTGGAAGGGACTTTGAGTATCATCTACTCCAACTCCCTGCAATGCAGGAGTATGCAGTTGTCCTATACCAGTGGTGGCTAACCTTGGCACTCCAGATGTTTAGGAACTACAACTCCCATCATCCCTAGCTAACAGGTCAGGGATGATGGGAGTTGTAGTCCCAAAACATCTGGAGTGCTAAGGTTAGTCACCACTGTCCTATACAGTACAGGGATCGAAGTGGAATAAATACTATTTTTGCCGCAGCATGGTACTAAACCAAGACACCTCTTGTGATTCAAGAAGATAAAGGAGTGAACACACACATATAAGTTCATGGTGGAGAGGGTGATCTTTTCTACCAATTTGCTTGCTGAAAAACAAGAAAAATACAAATTAAATTTGCTCTTACTCTTGAAAGCAATACTTTTCACTGGTGACAGAGGCTCTGTGATGGAACTCAAGCTCTGGCGCAGCATGTCACAAGTTTCTTTGCATTGATGTCTGCAGACAAATGCAGGCAACTAACCTTCCAGTTCATAGGTACCTACATACGCCATTCTGTCATTCAGCTGCCTTAGTCTGGATCAGTGGAAGACCATATAGTTGTGCTCTTAGCTTGTACGATCTTTTCACTGACTGCAAAATGTATACAGTATTGAGGACTCTATATAGCATATACCTTTGTATTATTTTTTTAAGCCAGAATAGGGCAACCCATTCTCTGCCAAGCGAGCCTAAATTCTGTAACTTGCTTAAACTAGTTGGACCAAAGGATACTTGGAAATCTTTTCATATTCTGCTTTTACTAGCTTTAGGGTAGGGCAATGAGAGGCGTAGTTATGGAAGCAGTAGCTGCTGCTATGCTGCACCCCCCTCCGTCAATGACCCCCCCCCCAAAGTGACCTCTGATACAACATACTCGGCTGCTTGGTAAGACTGTGTAAAAAATCCTTTATCCTGAAAAAGAAGTCTATGTGTGTCTGGCGCAATAACTTTTCTCTCTTCGCGTACTGCTTTGAGGTGGCTTCTTCTTCTTCTTCTTCTTCTTCTTCTTCTTCTTCTTCTTCTTCTGGAAGAGGCCATCTGAAGAAGGGATAAAGGTAAAGGGACCCCTGACCCTTAGGTCCAGTCGTGTCCGACTCAGGGGTTGCGGCGCTCATCTCGTTTTATTGGCTGAGGGAGCCGGCGTACAGCTTCCGGGTCATGTGGCCAGCATGCTTCTGGCGAACCAGAGCAGCGCACGGAAACGATGTTTACCTTCCCGCCGGAGCGGTACCTATTTATCTACTTGCACTTTGACGTGCTTTCGAACTGCTAGGTGGGCAGGAGCTGGGACCGAGCAACGGGAGCTCACCCCGTCGCGGGGATTCGAACCGCCGACCTTCTGATCAGCAAGCCCTAGGCTCTGTGGTTTAACCCACAGCGGCACCCGCGTCCCACGAAGAAGGGATAGTTGGTGATAATTCCAGATGCATAAATTGAGCGTGCCAGTTTCTCAGGCAAAACTCCAGCAATCTCACTTGCTCACCAAGTAAGCATATGACTGCTTCTGCTGCTGTTAATATTATCTATGAATAGTGTGTTCAGTTCAGAGATAAGCAGGTCTAGTCTGTTAGAAGGGTGATGATAAGGAAACAGTGGCCCTTGAAAAAAGTGCTTAGTTCACATTCAGCCAACTACAGACAAAAATAGAACCTGGTCTGCAGATTGCTGATTTTGTATGCTATCCAGTGTAGTAATGTTGCCCTCATGATGGTGAAGTGTAAGAGCATTAGGAATGTTTGTACAGTGGTACCTCTAGTTGCGGACTTAATCCGTTTTGGGGCACCGTTCGCACCCCAAAAAGTCCGCAACTAGAGTGCCTCTTTTGCGCATGTGCGCTGCGTGATCGAGCGCTTCTGCGCATGCCCGGGTGGTGAACCCGGAAGTAAAGACTTCCGGGGTTGCCGCATTCGTAAGCTGAAAGTCTGTAAGAAGAGTGGATCACAACACGAGGTATGACTGTATAGTTAGGCGTATCAGTCATGTGATGGAATTGCCTTGTTGGAATATTCATAACTCTTTCTGCAACTAAATGAGCCTATTTTTCTTGGGCTCATTTGCACTTCCAACTCCCTTAGCTAGCGAAAATGTATGTTTGAGTTGCCATTTTGTTAATAGATTTCATCAAAGATTTCAGGATGATTTCCAGAGCTAGGTTTCCAGATGGCTCTGGAGGATTCCCCGGCTGATTTGACAGACTGCAATCATCATCCGAGGCCCTTCCCCGTGTGCCTCAGAGGGTGGCAACATGAGAATAGTCCCTTTTCTGTGGTGGCTCCCCCTTTGTGCAATGCTCTCCCCAGGGAAGCTTGCCTGGTGCCTTCATTAGATATCTTTAGGTGCCAGATGAATATGTTTTTGTCTTTAACCAGATCTTTGGGTTTGGCTGATTAACATTCTATGTCCTTTAAAATGTGTTTGTGGGATGGGGGGGGGGTTGTTTTTGTTTTTATTACATATTTTGTGTTCTCATTTTGTATTTTTATGTTGTGAATCACTGTGATATTCAGAGGAAGGGCGGTATATAAAGTTAGTAATTAAATAACATAAATAAAAACATAAACTTAATAGTTTTGTAAAAAAAAAAACAGCATTTAAACCATAGTTCAAAACAGCAACAAGTCTAAATTCTGAAAAGTTTCAGAAGTTTTAAAAGGTCTGGCAGAGTTCCACTTTACTTGTTCTGGTTGCTAGTTTGATCCCTCTGGGATTCCAAAATAGTCAGAGGAACACCTCCGAAAATACCCGCCCACTTTTAAAACTCTGGTTTTTTATTTTGATTTGCTGGCTAATCACAACCCACAGTTAATTCAGATATCATGCCCCAAACCACAGTTAAGCTTTCTTAACCATGGACTGGCATGATGACTGAATAATTAACCTATGGAATTAATTACCAAAAATAATTGTGTTTGGCCTGCAGCACAAATGGCTTTTAAAAAGGATTATAGAAGGTTGTGTACAATGGATCTAACCATGGCTATTATATAGCCATGATAAAAAAAGAAACCTACATGTTCAGAGCTACTACTTATTTTGCCAGATGTTAGAGAATTGGGATGATAATCTTCACCACACTCCTTCTGAGCTTGCCAGGGGCATCAAGCTGATGACTAATGGAGATGCAGAATTCTAGGCTAGACAGATCTTGTTGTAATATCTCTTTATGTATTAAATCTTCTTTTGCCAGTCATAGTATACTCTGTCCTGATTTTGCAGCTCTTTTCTTCTCCTCTGTTGAGATACTGGAGCTGATCAGTGAGGGGCATGCATTGAGGAATAAGCAAGAAATGTCCCAGTGTGGGCAGTAGTATTTTGTTCAACCCAAACTAATGCAACTTGATTTATAAGGCAAATGAGACTATTTGAAAGGCAAATCAAAACAAAAGCTGCTTATTCAAACTGTGCTGTAGGTTTATTTTATGCACATGGTCCCTAAAGCAGCAGGATTTGTTAAAACGGTAATAGTTAATTAATTATAGCAGCATCCATAGTAAGCAGGATGATAGAAATTTACAAACAGAGGGAACTGCCCTGAGGAATTTACAGTGGTATGATTTAGGGAAAAAGCATGAAGCAGTTACTAAGAGTAACTGCAGAATTGTACACACAATAGCTGATTTATCCCAGCTGTTTATCATTGACTTGGGTTGCCACTTTGGCTTTAATCCCAGTTTTGTAAGAAGGGCTATAAAGCTACCATGGAATGCAGGAGTTGTGGGGCTGTTTTGGGGGCATATGTGTGAGAGTTACCATACTTGGATGAATGACATTACTGAGAAGTGGTGCCTCATTTGCAACTGTCATGAATGACAAACTGGGAGGGCCGGTCCTGGCAGGATCTGCCAGAAGAAGAGGAGGGATGGGAGGAGATTACTGAGCAGGTTGATAGTCTGCTAGCTGACATCCCAGCAGAAGAGGCAAAGTCCAGCCTGATCCTGAGAGTGAGGTTGCTTTGACAACCAGGGTGGCGCATAAGTCGTGAGTCAGACAGTGGGCTAGCTGAACAGACTCAGGTCCTGATATGCTCCACTGGTTGCACTGGCCATAGCAGACTCACCTTACTCATGGGAGTGCCCACTTGCTTGCCCAAGTCTCATCACTTGGGATGAGAACTATGCAAATAACATTGCCTGCCCCAGCCTTCAAAAGGAGAGCCAAAGGGATTGTTCAATGAACAACCTATTGAGAGTGAGAGTGGCAGCCAGGGCACAAGCAGCCAAGTAGCGCAGTGTTTCACAACCTCCTCGGGGCAACGGCACACCTGTCCCACGAAAAAAATCTCGCGGCACACCACCACCACATGCACCCCGCCCCCCCCGCCCCGGGGGGCGGGGTGTCCGCGCGCCCAGGCGGGAGGGAGGGGAAGGACCCAGGCGGGCAAAAACTGAGCGGGAGATCGGCGGGCCAGGCGCCCGCCCCCCCTCCCGCGCCCAGCCCCCCGGCAGCACCTCCACCCGGCCCCGAGCGAGCCCGGTGGCACCGGCACCTCCCGCCCGTCCCCGGCCGCGACCGGGGCGGCAGAGGCAGCGGGCGAAGCGCCCGGCAGCCCCGGCGAAGGCGGCGGTCGGCGAGCGGGAAGCGGAGCCGAGGCGACGCCAGCCCGGACCGACCCGGAAGCGGAAGCGGCCCAGGGCGGCACAGCAGCCGGTGTCTTCCCGCGGCACAGGAGCCGGTGTCTTGCGGCACACTCCTGTGCCGCGGCACACCGGTTGGGAAACGCTGAAGTAGCGGAACTGCATTGGCCAACCTCTGAGCTGTCACGTGTTGGGTGGGCTGGAAGGAGCAGCTTGCAGGGGTGGGAGCCATTATCAGTTGGCCACCCCTCTATACAGGAAGATACCAAGCTGATCTTGCTGCATTATTTATTTTACAAGATTTGTAGTTTGTCTCTGTTCAAATTATGCTCAAGTCTCATTACAGTATAATGAAATATGCACATGTGTACACACATGCACGCATAAACCCTTGATAGACACAAACAAACATTATTTGAATGGGGCTAGCGTGGGCTGTCCTTCAGCTCTGCAGCCTCAGGTCTAAATCAGAGGGGGCAAGGAGTGTTTTTGGACACTTTTTTGGTGGGGGGAGCCTTTTAGTAAGAGGCCGTGATCATCATACCTCTTAGTCTTGAACCTTAACATACTACGTTGAATTTGAAGTTGCTTTTTATTGGCTCAGATTTTTCACTCTGCTACAAGCGTATCTTTTCCTGCTGTATTGTAGCTGTACCTATTGCATTCACCCTCTGTTGAGTGCGTGCAAAATGAACTAAGAAACTAGAATTGAAGAACAATAATAATGTTTCACTCTGCACGGAATAGAACAGTGTAACGAAAGATCCCAGTGATAATGAAAGCTGTTTTTGGCCACCACTAGAGAACTTGGAGCCTGCAGTAAATAACAATGTGCAAACATGGATATGAAAATGTGTTACAGTTGTTGTTGGAACAAGTGTTGTCATTTGAAAATGGATTCAAGTGGATCATGTGACACAGTGCCTTCTGATAACCAGAAGTCTGTCATTAAAAGTTTAATGTCATTTTCAATTCCTCTCTAGCACAGTTCCCTCTTCGGGATCTATCAGTTGTGCTAGTAAAAAAAAGCTAGTTCCAAACAGTCTGTCTTTGGTTTTCAAATGATTTTTTTTTTAGCAATTATTATTTTTATCTGTATTCTTGCCTCCTGAATTTATTATATACCTCTTCAGGTTTCTCATCATGGCTTGATTGCAAATGAGATCACTTGGCTAAAAATTGGCTGATGTGCGCTTGATCTGCCAGCTGTAAAGAAATCTGACAATGGTACAGACTACATCAGTTGTGGGTGCATGGCGTGGTGTAACACAAAACCCTTATTTCTCCTTGTAGGTGATATAATGTAGGTAGGTAAGGGGTCAGTCTTTATAACCTTGTGAAGAACAGGTTTCCTTCATAATACAAATACCTATAATAGTTGAATGCATTGTTTTTCAATTGATACCTTTTTAATAGTAATAATGAACAAGCTTGGACTCTAGTTTGGTTTAAAAGAGGTGGGTTTGGTGTGTATGTTCATGTTTTAGTGGGTGATGGGTTTTATATGATCTAACATTCCTAATGTTATTTTTTCATTCTGTCACTCAGAAAACCCACCACAGCTGGAAACAGTGTCTCAAACTTGAAGGATGGGGAAATGTGCAATGGGTTTGCATCCAGATACCAATCTCCATTTCAGGATAGAGAGCTAGTGTGGTGTAGTGGTTAGAATTTCAGACTAGGACCTGGGAGACCAGGGTTCTAGCCTCTACTTGACCATGAGGCTCACTGGGTGACCAATCACATCCTCTCTGCTTAACCTACCTCACAGGGTTGTTGTGAGGATAAAATGGAGGGGGGAGAACTGTGTACCCCAGCTTGAGCTCCTCGGAGGAAGGGTGGGATATAAATGTAATAATATTTTATTGGCAAAACATCTTTCTGTCCCTATTGTGAATGTGTGTTCCCCATCCATACTACTGAAGGATGTTGCACGTTAATGCAACACGCAATTTCCTCAGGGTCACAGAGTCTGCTTAATTGACCTTGGAACACATTGGACCATTTCAGACATCATGTCCTCAAATGTGAGGGGTGTGGGGAGCGTTTTCTCTCTGGAGAGACACCATCCTCAAACCCCACATGCACTCACTCACATGTGCACAACATGCGCACAGAGCTGTTTCCAGTCAACAGGTTAGGGTAGGAGATTACCAGGAGGGGAATATTTAAAACTCTGAAACTGCTGCTTCAAGTTGCTCCAGTTGCCTTGAGACATTTTCTCCCAGTGGAGCTGGTTTCCCTCCCCTTCTCCCAAAGAGCACAAGCCCTCCACACCTTCTTGAGCACACTTGCAAGGCTGGAACGTGTCCTGAAATGATAGTAATGCCCCTTGCTTCCCTATATGGTGGTCTAGGTGTGTGGTTTATAAACCTCTGGCTTTTGTGTGGCTGGAATGTAGCACACTGTGCAAAGAGTAAGAGTCTACCTTCTGCTGATCCTGCTGTGCTCAAGAGTCCTTGGCTATTAAAGGTGCCTCCTAGCCAATGACCTTCTGTGTGAGCCAGCTTTTGCCTGGAAGGTTGTCCCTAAGGCAATGAGGCCTTGGGCTGAAGAAGAAATCCCACCCCGGCTTGGCACACTATTCTAATTACTTCCAATATCTTTCTCCGTTTCATCAGTAGGAAGCATTGTGTAATGTCTGCAAGTTGTAATCTGCAAAGATGGTAACTGTGAGAAAATAACATGATGGCTTCAGGTTGTTGTTGTTGTTGTTCAGTCGTTCAGTCGTGTCCGACTCTTCGTGACCCCATGGACCAGAGCACGCCAGGCACGCCTATCCTTCACTGCCTCTCGCAGTTTGGCCAAACTCATGTTAGTAGCTTCGAGAACACTGTCCAACCATCTCATCTTCTGTCGTCCCCTTCTCCTTGTGCCCTCAATCCTTCCCAACATCAGGGTCTTTTCTAGGGAGTCTTCTCTTCTCATGAGGTGGCCAAAGTACTGGAGCCTCAACTTCAGGATCTGTCCTTCTAATGAGCACTCAGGGTTGATTTCTTTAAGAATGGATAGGTTTGATCTTCTTGCAGTCCATGGGACTCTCAAGAGTCTCCTCCAGCACCATAATTCAAAAGCATCAATTCTTCGGCGATCAGCCTTCTTTATGGTCCAGCTCTCACTTCCGTACATTACTACTGGGAAGACCATAGCTTTAACTATACGGACCTTTGTTGGCAAGGTGATGTCTTTGCTTTTTAAGATGCTGTCTAGGTTTGTCATTGCTTTTCTCCCAAGAAGCAGACGTCTTCTAATTTCGTGAGTGCTGTCACCATCTGCAGTGATCATGGAACCCAAGAAAGTGAAATCTCTCACTGCCTCCATTTCTTCCCCTTCTATTTGCCAGGAGGTGATGGGACCAGTGGCCATGATCTTAGTTTTTTTGATGTTGAGCTTCAGACCATTTTTTTTTTGATGTTGAGCTTCAGGTTACGTTATTTTTTTGATGTTGAGCTTCAGGTTACGTTATTTATATTCTTAGGGTTGTGCTTTGCTCACCTAGTTACATCTTGCCTTGATTGGGTGAAATGTTTATTCCCAGGTGTTACTTTTCACTAGTGAATAAGACATATTCTAAATGATGATGGTGATGATGATGATGATTTAAATGCACTGTTGTCATGGCCTTTAGGAGCCCTATGAAAGTTTAGGAATGAAAGGAAACAGTGATATTCTAGCTTTTGAATCCAATCTATTTTTATTCCTTTGGGGTTAATACATTTCTTTTCAGCCAAATGGCATCTTTACAGTTCTATTAAAAACATGTGCAATCTCAGTTCACTGGAGAAAGAGTCATATTTGAAGTAAGATGCCACTTTGCACAAAGTAGTGGAAATAACAAAGTAGTGGAAACACTTCTTGCAGTGGTGTGTAGGGGAAAATATATAGGAAGGAGCTGAGAATCCCCATAGAGTACTGGGTTGCCAAATGAAGCCAATATTCTACATCAGGTGCCAGATCTGCGGAACAGCGTCTCCATATCTTTTGCCAAATGAAGTGGTTTAATCAGTGGAAGTGCTAGCACAGCTAACGAGCAGCAGTTTAAACCAGTCTGCATGTTGTTCTATTTGGAGTCTGCCTAGCTGGTGCTTAAACTGCTCCACATTGCCATTGATATTGGTGTATTAAAGAGGTAAAAGACAGGTGAAGAAAGAAGGAGTAGAACAGTTTAGCCAGTTGCATCTTAAGCAGCATTAAGTCTGCACAATGCAAATCCTGTGGGCTAATTGCAGCCCCCTAGCTGTCTATGTGTGGCTGAGTGAATTCCAATTTTCACCCATTTCCCACATATCAAAAGTGGCAGTAGCATTGCTCTTCTGGCATTGCTTCTGCAGTCCCACGATTAAGAGGTGCATGGTGGAGTTTTGTACCAGTTGTCCCAGTATGTCCCAGGCAGAATGCAGAGCCATTTAGGATACACACTGCTTAGGCTCTGCCCACATGAGGGAAGAGGAGGAGTGCCAGCTCCCACACACTGAAACTCTACAACTTTCTGAAATGTTGCTCTGTGCATGCACAGAATCTATATATGTGTACAGAGACCTCCATGGGAAAGAGGGCTTCAATGGAAAAGTGGGTGGGGGATTGTATAGCGGAGATACAAAGAAGGAGGTGTTTCGATGTATCATAGCATTTTCTGTGTGAGTAGAGGAGCACTTTGTGTGGCCCCCTGCCCTGCAGTCTAAAAGTGGTATAGCCTCCATCTGCTCCCACAGCTTTGTGTGTGTTCAGGGTCAAAGGATAGGAAATGTTCTCTGTTGTCTCCTTGGCACCCACCTCTTTCAACAACCCTTTTAAGTTGAAATCTTTCCCAGCCTGCATCTGTGATGGAATTGTTTTCATGATTTTTTTAAAGATATATTGTATTGTTTTATCACTTGTTTGCTGTCCTGGGCTCTTTTGGGAGGAAGACATAAAGGTAATAAATAAAATGTGAACTGTGGTGGAGAATGTTTTAGAAAGGAGGACTAGAAATTGACAGAATAGGAAGAAGTGTGTATGAAGAACTCTGGGCATAGAAGATGCTTGGAACGTAGACACATCTTTCTGAACAGAGGAAGTGTCAAAACCATTTTCAAGTACATGTGGGAAGAAAAGATGGAACAGCTTAACTCAAACATATGCTTCACACACAGTTGTGAAGAGAGTGGAAGTCACTGATAGCTTTTTCCAAAAAAGTGTGGCTTAGATAATGCCATGCAAAGTGTGAAGAGGATAGCTGTCTGAGGTTGGGTTTTTAAAAAATATATATGAATAGATCAGGAATCTTTCAGCAGCTCCAGAATATTTCATGACTAAAGAGTATTTTTCAAAATGTTACTGGAAAATGTGCTAATTCAGGCTTCCCTTGGTAACAATTTGAGGTAGGAGTGGAATGCATTTCTGCAGGGATGTATTATATTGTGAGTTGACAACAGTTTTGACTAAACATAAAAGTAATTCTAGATCTGTAAATTGCTGTGAAGGTAACCTGCATATTAGACTTCTGTCAAATAATAGGTTGAACCTTTCTAAAAAATAATTTGGTTTGGCTTCATGCTTGACAGCACTGGACAAAATTAATGAAATAGTTCCATGCTTCAAGAAGCTTATAATCATAGAAAATATAAGAGGTGGGGTGGATAAGGACGATATCGGCAAGATAATGCACAGAGAGCCTTTATGTACCAATGGCAGTGAAAGGAGGAGTAGAGAGGAACAAAGCTCACATTCACCTTAAACAATTGTTTATTTCAAACCATAGTTTACAGTGATGTGTCAACCAGTGCACTGACTCTATACTGGCTCTAAGGATGGTTTTGTGGCTTATGTGGTGTCTTGAGCTTGCCTTCCTCTAGCCCCATGCCAACACTCTTAACCACACCTTGTCTTGTAACTTTCCTATTACATGTCAGAATAATCATACTTCAGTGGACTCCCTCACTGACACATAATAAGCAAATTGCAAGGTAAGATGTGCCCCAACCCTGTCAGATAGGAACCTGATATTGGAGCTTTTGTAATTACACACCCTTTGGGATAGAGAAATGGTAATAGCTACAGGTGACCCCACAAGCCCTTATATTATGCATTCATTAAGTGTTCTCCGGAATTGATTGTGCTGGTGTGGTTTCATAACACTTCTTGGTGGAGTGGGCGTTCTTTATCAATAGGCCTAAAGTAGAGCTGCCATTAAGAGACTATTACTCTGAAAAAGCCCTGAGTGACAGAATTATTCTTTCTTCCCTTTTTATTATCCACTTTAAAATTAATTCTGAAGATGAGATGATCCACTAAAATTGGGATCTTTCGTTTAGTACAGATTTTCAATAGATTTCTCATTTAGCATTGTATTAGAGATGAGGTGGGTTATTCACAGTTCGTGGTTTTATCTTATTGCTGCTGCTTGCCTCTATTTGCAAGGAGCATTGCTGTTGTTTTGTCTTAATTTTTCAACTTGGAAAGTAGTGGAGCTTTTCTGAGAGGGCTGTGGCAAATCCAGGAGTTTTCATTTATGGATATTTCTCACTGGACCATTTTTTGCTCTCTTTTAGTTACTGCTGTGCACCTCCCTCTGTGCCATGCTCATCTTTATCTCAAAGCACTTGGTTCTCAACTGCAAGTTCGCTTGCATCTTCAAATTCACTTGCTTATTCATACATACATGTTTGTCACTTGACTGTAGCATCAACGTTATTTGTGAATGAGCCGTCTCGGGTTCTTCCCCACCATTAGAACTTGCATGTCACTCAGTGTTCACCAAAACACAGTACTTTTCAATGTAGACAGAGCAGCTGAGGAACACATGTCTACTAGCCCTGAGAGATATTGACTGTAAACACAAAATACAAAGGGTGGCAGTGGGAAGGATTTTTCAGTTTAATAGCTCCAGTGCAGTCATTTCCCCCTCCTGCCAAGGTAGTGAACAAAATGGTATCTGCTATTCATGAATAGTAGATCCAATTCTAGATCTTACTTGCTAATTCTCACACAATCTCTCACATGTGTGCATGATTGCAAGATCGTATTTTGGAGCCCAAAGAGAATTTTCAACCCTTGTCCAGGGCTGCAAAAAACCTACCAACCAAAGAATCAAAGTGTGGAGGGGCATACATCTGCCAGCCCAGCTCTGAATGGTCCTGTGTACGCCCTGGGGGTGGAACAGATGCACAGGGACATTTGAGGTTGGGTTCACATGCACTCCATTGTCACTGCCTTCTTCAGTGTGTGCTTTTTGACCACCTGAACGGGGCTTCAGTCATGTGCATAATTGAGCTAGGAAACCAGTGAGGCAATATTCTGCACTGTGATCCAGAAGGAGCAGCTGAAACTCAGCTTCAAATAGGTTTGGTATTGGGGAGCTAGCTTTTTGTGTAAATAGGTCCTAGGCAACCTAAGGCCCGGGGGCCGGATGCAGCCCAATTGCCTTCTCAATCCGGCCCGTAGACGGTCTGGGAATCAGAGTGTTTTTACATGAGTAGAATGTGTCCTTTTATTTAAAATACATCTCTGGGTTATTTGTGGGGCCTGCCTGCTGTTTCTACATGAGTAGAATGTGTGCTTTTATTTAAAATGCATCTCTGGGTTATTTGTGGGGCATAGGAATTCGTTCACCCCCCCAAAAAAAATAGTCTGGCCCACCACATGGTCTGAGGGACGGTGGACTGGCCCACGGCTGAAAAAGGTTGCTGACCCCTGTCCTATACCATTCCGCTGCCTGGCAAGATGAAAACCACTGTTTTGTGCCTCGGTCTTGATAGCTGCCCAGAAGGCTAGAAAACCAGCCTCTGTGACCAATCCTTTCCCTTGCTTTTACTCCCTGCCCCCTTTTCTTGTGCTTATAACTTGGGTCTGAACAGCTTGTTCTTATTCAAGCAGCATTTAAGAAACAGCAATATTCTTTGTTTCCATCTCAAATTTTCCTTAGTGCTTCTGGCGTTTAGAAAAAGCTGGGCTTTTCACTCAGAATGTATCTAAATTAAAGCGTTTCTGAGGGCATTAAAAGGGATTAGCTTTGTGTATTAGTCATTCCTCAGTCTATGCATGCTGGGAAAATGGAAGATATCCACAAGATTAGTAGTGACCTGCAATCATCTGATAGACTTCAAATGCCAGTGCATGGTTTGGTAAACTGGAACAAGGGGTGGACCAAAGGCTAGAGATCCGTTACTTCGTGTGCTTGTTCTATTTATATAGGTAATATATGATAACTACTATGTTGCAGAATGTTCAGATCTTTGAAAAACAGCTGTTGTGCTTTCTTTTCCTTTCCTTTCCATGGGGTGGTGGAGGAATGTAGAGTGGTTTTCTCCCCCCCCCCCTTTCCTCCCTGTTCTGCAAATATAAGCAAATGAGGCTTACAGTTTGAACTGCTGTAATGAAGGCCATCCAAAATGACAATTTGCAAGGGAAACGAAATGCTTCTAATCTGACACATCATGCAGATGTCTTCATGAGATGCTGATGGAATGTGGGATCTCAAGAGTGTTGAAATGGGCGCTGAATAATAAGCGCCACCATCTAGGAATAAAGTAATCTTTTGAGATGTAAAGTTTTCTTGCATTGGAATTGCATATTGCCTTACGTAGAATAAAGAGAAAATTAAATGGTTCAACTCCTCTGTGCTTTGAATTTTTTCAAAGGAGAGCAGCTTTAACTGAATATTCCAGGATGATTCAAGTAGGTGACATGGCAGAGTCTGAAAAGTTAAAAATGAAAAATAAAAAAAGCAATTGATGCCAAAATGTTATAAATCATTATTGAAGCATGAAATGGTAGCAAGTTAAAGAATATGTCATAAAAGGTAAAGGGACCCCTGACCATTAGGTCCAGTCGTGACCGACTCTGGGGTTGCGGTGCTCATCTCACATTATTGGCCAAGGGAGCCGGTGTACAGCTTCCAGGTCATGTGGCCAGCATGACTAAGCCGCTTCTGGTGATCCAGAGCAGCGCACGGAAACGCCGTTTACCTTCCCACCGGAGTGGTACCTATTTATCTACTTGCACTTTAACGTGCTTTCGAACTGCTAGGTTGGCAGGAGCAGGGACCAAGCAACTGGAGCTCACCCCGTCGAGGGGAGTCGAACCGCCAACCTATAATCGGCAAGCCCTGGGCTCTGTGGTTTAACCCACAGCGCCACCCGCATCCCAAAATATATTTCTGTGGAGATTTTGGAAAATCTTGGGAACAAAGATGATAAACTTTCTCTAAATATGGGAGTGGGAACTGTTACAAGGTCATGATGAGATGGTAGATAACTCCACTTATAATAAGTAACAATTATTTAAAAATAATGTGTTGTAAAATCAAACAAGAGTTTTATTTTGTGAGAAAACCCTATAGCAAAAAGGTTGTAAGATTGGAGAATGATTAATAAAATCATTGAAAGAACACCAGAATACATAATCCCCTCCGAGCCCCCTTTTTAATCCCTTAAATTATATGACTGGATTTTTTTAAGGCCATCTAATAAAGAATTAGCACCCCACATGGCTACTGCTGCTCGTTTATGCAACAAATTAGGGACAGGAAACAAAACCCACCATGAAGGATTAATTAGTCGTGGGAGTCTTATTGAAAATGTAATACACTATCAGGATAAAAGAAGAAAAAAGGGACAAATTCCTGGAAGATTGGTTTTGCTTTATTGACTATTGTAAACGTAATGCAGTATTGCCAGATATATAATACTGTTTTTAATCCATTTTATTTTATAATTTAAAGAAGCTATACCATAAAACAAAGTTCGGGTAGTTGAAATGCTGCTTTAAAAACTGGTTATTTTGTTCATACTTGTAAAATTAATTCAGCTGGTATTCTAACATTGAGAAGGCTCTTCTGGGTTCTGTGGATTTAAAATAGTAGTAACCAGGAACATTGCACTTTGGATCATTAACACTTTTAAAATCCCATGTGCTAAATTCTGCAGCTGCTAGTCATATGTCCTCAGAAGGGTAACCAGAGCAAGAAACTACAGAAGGTTTGAATTCCATTCCTTAGTAGATGCTGCCTTTTATGTTCTAAAAGCAAAAGTCACAGGGCGAAGACACATTTCAACTCTCTAGTCTTCCTCAGCAGCATCAAATCAGAGCTGTATAAGAAATGAGTACCAAGTGCAGAAATTTTTCCATCTTGCATGCACAAATTCACCAGGCACTAGAAAACTCCAGAATTCCCTCTTTACTCCCAGGGATGAATTTATGCCTAATCCCTCCACCCATGCAATCCTCCAAACTCATACTTTTGAGTGCTTTCCCCAGAACTTCATGAGCTACATCTTTCCTGCTCTAATTGGACTCATTTCTAGTGTCTGAAGTTTATGTTGCTGAGGATGACTAGCAGATTGAAACTCGTCTGGCGGCTATGGGTTGGTTTTTTCCCCTTTTTCTTTTTATATGAAACCGTTGGTTATGAGAGTTGTATGCTCATAATTCTACCTCTATGTGTTTACAAAGTGATGAATGTGCACTTCATTCTACATCAGTAGAGCTGTGAACTAAGTCCAAAGGTATTTTGGTTTTGTGGATGTGCAACCATTCTGCCGTAGTGTCTCTCTCTCTAAGAAACCTATCTTGTATAACTTTGTGTTCTAACTCTGGAGCACAGGTAATTATTATAATTTTTCACTAGTATTGATTGCATGGATATATATATTTTTTAAATCCTTTTGTAACCCCATCTTGGGAGTCTCCACAGACAGTTCAGCAAAGGCTGTTGGTGGGTGTGTGGATATTCTGCTCTATCATTATCGTCATCTATTTAGAGAAAGTGCCCACGTTTTAGACATTTTCAAAAATAAAACAAAATAATGCCCAGGATTTTAACTGATTTTATATCTACTGCTTTTTGTGTTTTTACAGCTGCTATGATAATTGCTTTTGTTTCTGATGTTTTTGATCTGTTTTATATTTGTTTTGTGGTTCTCTTTTGTAGGGTGTCTTGCAAATCTAGATTAATAAAATTTATTTATTTAAAAAAAGAAAGTGCCCACAGTTACTAGGCACTATACAACTATAAGGAACAAAAACACAGGACTTCATCCACAGTCTTACAGTCTCAAAATGACACATGATACCGGTGACCAGTATAGTGAATAGTTCTTGCTGTTACAGCAGGCGAGTGTTCAGCTTGGAGGCAGGCAGTTTTCAGTAGAATCCCTGTGGGAGGTGCAACCTTTGCATCAACACCTGGGCCAATACGAGGTGACAAGACATACTTATGTCTCCCTTCCAGGCTTCCTCATCCCTCTCCTAAGAATGAAGTGACTCTCTCTATCGAACTGTGCAACTGGGCCAGGTTGTGTATAGTGATACAACACCTTGGCAGGCAGAAAAACCTAGGCGAGCTGTGAGATCCAGAATTGTTACCTTGGGGGGGGGGGAATCATCATTGTCTGTTTCCTCCCCTTTGACTGATGTTCACAGTTAAACAACTGCCTGTATTTTGACAGGCTAATGTTAGTGTATTTCTTCTTCTTCCTTGTAATCTCTTCCCTCTCTGGGTGCATGTAAGGGAGAAGCCCTGCCATTAGACATTTGGAATCTATTTTAGAGCAACACAAGAGCACTTTTAAACACAGGGTGCCAGCTCTGCATTTGACTTCAATCACAGTGCTAGAGACTGCCATCTGGCAGAGTTGGCATTCCCGTCCCTCCAGAGTGCGCCACATGAAGTGTATTGCTCTGTATTTACCTTGTGGCAGCTTTCCCCGAAAGTCAGAGATGGCCATGAGAAGTTCCCAGAGGCCTTGAGCATCACTTTCAAAGGTGACATACATCCACACCCTGTTTAACACTACGCAGCCCTTCGAAATATTCGAAGGGTAAGCCCCCTGGAGTCATGCAACCCTGGTTTGAGGACATCCTCACAGTATACCAGACAGACTCTTAGCCGAGTAACATTGTCTTCCATTGTCTTCCATGGTCTTAACAGTGAGTCTGTAAGTGACTGTGGAGGCCAATTCTGGATCCACACGTCCTCCCGCAGTGGGGACGTAGGTTTGACCAGAGGACGAATGACTACTGGGAGGAGAGCAGAGAGAAGAAATGGCATGATGCACCTGCAGCAGCACAACTGTATGCCTCCATCTGCCCCAGCCGAAACAAAACATGTCTCTCCCAAATCGGTCTCTACAGCCACAGCAGTTGCTGTAACTCTCCAGCAGTTTGACTTCACCCCCAAAGGTGTGTTCCATTGTCTCCCGAGATAGAGGGATGCCAACAACAACCAGACCTCCTCTTAATCATGTTTTAATTGAATTTAGCTAATCCTGTCTCACTGGGCTGCAGCCACAGGTCTGGCTTGTCCCATTCTGTCCCAGTACCATTGGAATATGATTTGATTGAGCAGCCCTATCTGCATCCGTCCCTAGCATGAACCTCCTGGGGCCTCAAGGAAGATGAGGCTCCCAAGGCTGGCTGACAGGCTTACATCCTGCTTATGTGACAAAGCAGGAGTGGGCAGTTGGCAGCCCTTGGCCCAATCTCTTGGGGAAACAAGGAGGGGAAATACTGAGGAAAGGGAGGCAGGAGAGAGTAAGAGAAAAGGGCTGGCGGGAGTGGGGGTGGGAGTTACCCTGCACATCGCCAGCCTGTGTCACCTGACAAAAGCACCCCAGAGGGCATGGTGCTATTGAGAGAGAACCTAAGAAGCTATCTGGTACAGAGTCACACCACTGCTTCATTTACCTCAGTATTGTCTTCACTGACTAGCAGCCATTCAGACGGGACATTTTGAGCCCTACTGGAGAGTGAAGCTATAGCACTACTTCAGCGACAAGGCTGAAACCCTTCCAAACCGAAGGGTAAGTCCCAGTTCTTAAGTCTTGGCTACTGGTTAGGGGAATGCTCCTGAAGACATACCCGGTACTATTTCTGTAACCTTTAAAAATGTGGTTCTCATACCTGAATTTAAACCCATGTTTGTTTAAAGAAAACTTGAAAAGATGATCAGTAGTGCTTTGAAGCAGTACCGGTACCCCTTTTTAGCAATTTGGAGTTGCTGAAATGCTTCACCTAGTTGAAAAGGACTTTTTCTCTACCTTTTATATTGCAGCTGCAAGGCGTAAAATAAACCCTATTGATTTCTGTCATGAATTAGGATAATGCACAAGAGAGAGAGTTACAATATGGCATGCATATTAGCAAGTCTCTGTATGCGCATACAGCTTTGGTGCTATTTTTTATTTATCAGGAGCATTCATAAACCGCTTAACACTTCAAAAACCTCTAAGCATGCTTATCACTATGCATTCGCTACATGTAAGGTGTGCTATTGCTGGGCGATACAGGGTTGCCCCATAGCTACCTTTTAAATGGACTGCATTTTTTCTCCTTCCAAGGTTTTAGTACTGTCTTAACCCTGGCTAAATTTATCCATGTACCTGTAAATTAGTGGCTGCAAATGCCAGTTGTTAGCCAAGAATAATGTCATGTTGGCCTAAAGAACAAGAAGCAGCCACCGTTTTGTGGACAGAGAAAACAACGAGTGGCGAGAACGAGGGTGTGTACACTTGATGTAGGGATTAATGGATCAGGAACAGAAACCCAAGTACCCTGACCTCCCGTTCTTTGCTTATATTATAAAGCTGTTTGCTTGGTGAGTAAACAAGGGATACAGCTTTCTGGATTTTTGATTAAAGGACTGTAAGCCTTAAGGTTCTATGCAAATTTATCACCGTCTGTGTTTGCTTGGCTGGTGGTTCCATCCCACTTGGCTGAGTTGGACTTGGGAGCATCTGTCACTCATTTGGTAGAGCATGTGCTTTGCTTGCGGAGGGTCTCAAGTTCAATCCCTGGAAATTCCAGCTAAGAGGATTTCGAAAAGTAGAGCTGGGAAGGAACTTCGCTTGAGACCCTGGAGAGCTGCTGCCAATTGGAGGCAGTGTGGACAGTGTCGGGCTACTTAAAATGGTGTGCTTCAATAGGACAGCTTCTTAACCTTACAGTGTTTTTAACAGCCCCAGTTTCAGTGTAGAGTTGAAAACATTTCGAGTAGCCATACTCAGTGTGCCCCGTGCAGTATGATAGTGGTAACTGTAAGCTGAATTGCAAGGCCCGAGTTGCAGCTTTGATTGACAAAAGGGAAGGTACTTCTTCATACAGCACATTGTTGAACTGTGGAATTTGCTGGGAATGGAATATAGTGATGGTCACCAGCTTGCATGACTTTAAAAGGGGTTTAGACAAATTCATGAAGGATAAGGGTAGTCATGCTTGCTGTGTAATACCTCCAATCCCTAAATACATGCTGGGATCCCTAGCAGGGAAAGTGCTGTTAAGCATGTGTCCTGCTCGTGGGTTTTCCATGAGCATCTGGTTGGCCACTCTGAGTACAGGATGCTGGAGAGGATGGGCCTTTCTTCTGGTCCAGCAAGGCACTTCTTACAACCTTAACCTGCACTGAGTGATTGCAGTCAGCATTGTGCAGGTTAAAAGTTTTGAAGCAACTAATGAGTGTGAGAGAGAAATGTGCATGCATTCCTTCTACAATTTATACAGGGGTGTTTTTTGGGTGGGGTGGGGGGAGGGAAATTGTACCTTTCAGATTATCCCAGTCTCCTTCTGTGGTGCAGTAAGCAGTAATGACAATGTTTGAAATGTGGTTTCGTGAAGTAGAAGAGGAGAGCCTTTATGTAGGTTTGAAAATGACATTTCTTTTGTGTGTCTGCCACGCATTTGCCGCTATATATTTAAAGGGAAGTATTGCTATAGTAACTAAAAACTAAGTGCTGGAAATGCTCTGATGATCTACTGCTAAAATATTCTGCAAATAGTTTGCTGTCATCTTTCCTTCTGAACCATGCTCTGGATTTTGGATTGAAAGAATTGCCTATAAATGTCAAAGACTATCCTTAGGGAATAAATCCTTAAGGCTGCAATCCTGTGCATTCATACCCGAGAGTAAGTCCCATTGAATTCAGTGGGGCTCGCTTCCAAGTAAACATGCATAGTCTTGCACTGTAAAACTCCTCTAATTGCAATCCCAGTTCCCATTCCATGTTAGCATATGTTCAAGATTGTAATGAGTTGTGTCACTGGATCTTCAATCACTGAAGTTGTCTAACTGTTGAATAGACATCACCATAGTGACGTGTGTGATTAGTAAATTATCCTATCTGATCTTTCAGATGCTTACCGGTAGTACTATTCTAGTTTTTAGAAAGATGATACACAAATGCAGTGCATGGATTTTTGTTTGTTTTTAAAGGTCATAGTAGTTTTACCATTGAGTGGACCAATTTCAAATTTGTAACTAGGGTTACATTCAGAAGCTCAGTTTTTAAAATGGTATATCTTGATATGGAAAGCAGGTTGTTTGCAGGTAGAGTGTGTGTGTATCCTATGGTTTTGTAGTCCTAGAAATGGCCTCATGTTTTAAAGGAAAACATCTTGATGGTTTCTTTAGTTTCTTTCTCTGCCTATAGGGTCCCATTCACAGGCTGCTTTCCCTTTTGACACAATAGGCTACATTTTTCAAGGAAGCCACTGAAGGAGCTCAGTAAAATGGATGAAACTTCAATGCTCCAGTTAAACTGGCAGGATATTTTAGTGATTCTTTTTTTTTTTTACTTTTAACTGGGTTCAGGTAGCCATTAGATACAGTGGCGTTTGTTGTCTTATTTGGTCAGTGGGGAAGTGAACACTCTCCTCTATTCTCCTCCTTCCTGCTATGCCAGAGGAAATGCTAATGAGAATAAGGCTTCGCTGTGTTTGAAGTGCTGGGATGACATTTGCTTAGTAGCACTGTCATGGGACCATTCGGTCATGATCCGTAACTGGTTGTTCCATAAGCAGCCCAAGTGATGGCTAGCTCCTGTTGCTTAAAGCAAAATCTGTACCCATCGAATAGATTCTCAGTTTGGTTAGCACAAGTATTTGTTTTCCATCTCAGCTTCCAATTCTTTCTAATTTCATCGCTTTGTAGCCTGTTGTTGTTATCCCTCCCCCAGCCTCCTGTGAGAGCGTTGGCGGGATTGTCAACTGCAAATGCCTGGAAACCATTACAATTAGAAGAGCACTCTGTGTTCTGTTTGAATCAGTGGTGTGTGTAATATATAGACTATTCCCACCCCCCTCCAAGTTTTAACTCTACAATTAATACTTCAAGAAATGAAGTTTCTCCAGACTGAATCCCTAATTACTTTAGCAGCTGGTTTAGAGGAATTCCCTTAATGGTTGTTCTCCCCCCCCCCCCAGGCAATGTTTTTGTATGTTTATGTTTTATCTGTAAGCTACTTTGGGGGAAAATGTTTCGAACAGAGCTTCTCCTTGTAAATATGCATGAAATATGAAAGCTTGTGATGGAAGGGAAATAGATAAAGTTCAACGAGTTTGTGTTACAGCATCTCAGTTTTGTAAACAACTTCCAAGCCTTGTCAGTGCCATCTACAGCACAGATGAGAGGTACCGTCTCTTCCCAAAATTGCCTTCAAGCACTAGCCAAGAGGTTTAGCTTGCTCTGTAAACCCCCCCCCCCCCAAAAAAAGCTGTATGGCATATGGTGGTAAGTTGCAGGCTGCACATGGAAAGAAGAATTGATGCAGGGGAAAGAGCAGTTTTAGAATTAAGAAGCCTGTTGCATCATCCCATATGTCCTTCCTTCCTTCCTTCCTTCCTTCCTTTCTAGCAATGACCTCTTGCACTTTTACTTTAGTGCTCCAGATGTTCGGAGTGCTTATATGCAGAGACTGGTAAGGAATCTAACAAGAATTCAGCTTAGCTGTGTAAACTGTACAGTCAGAGCTTGGAAACGATAGAAGGCGTAAACATGCATTTAGACAGAGACTTCATAGAAAGCTGTGCTGTCAATCACGCCAAGACCTGTGGTCCCTGGAGATGACTCTTGACATTGGTTTACATCTTGGGCAGTTTAATTTTTTTGCTCTGTGGTGTATTTGTATATTTATGAGGGTTGCATAGCAGTATTCTTAATTACTCTCTTTGGCTAGGGAGAATGCACTTCCTAATTGGAACCTAGAGATCAGAATGCTGCTATTATATTGGGAGGTGAAGGGGAAATGGAAGAGTAAAAGTTGGCTATTAAATTCAGATGTGATGATGACCTGTTAATAAATGCAGGAGGTTGGCTCTAAGCACGCTGTGCACTTCTAAGCAGCTTCTATGGGAACAAACTGTATCTTGTCGTCAGAGCAATCTGGGCTATAATTGGCTGTTTTGGTTTGGGCCGGTTAGCCTTACAAGGGGGAGGCGGATGCATAGGAATAGCAGAAAGGCCTTTCAGTAGGTCTTTGTGGAGGAATAGAATGGAGAGAGAATTATAAAATGGAGTATTGCTGGAGTCTATTTGGGGTAAGTTGCCACATGGGAGTGCACTGAACTGCTGCCTTCCAAATGACTACAAACCCCAGCATTCACAGCAACCTTCCCTAACCTAATGTCAATTGTTCTGCTGGCTGAAGCTGGTGAGAGTTGTAATTAAAAACATCTGGAGGGCACCAGGTTGGGAAAGGTTACAGTGAGGAAAATGCAAGAGGGTCTTTCCTTTTAACACAGGGCACAAAGGTTTTTAGAGTCAGTGCTATTGTTGACAAGCTCCATTGGGCCTAGGTTGGATGGTAGCATTGTTTACTACCAGTGTTTCTTTTTTCCTTTTTCTTGTTGAAAAGCACCCACAAAAATGTGGTTCACCTTAAAACTAAAAAAAGTTTAGTTGATCTTTGCTTGATGAACTGATCCTTTGAAGGAAAATCTTCTTTTAAGTGTACATGTTTGGTTTGGTTTTGATTTCTGAAACTTCATTCATTATTTCTGCATTCATTAGGTTGTAAACCAACAGGCACTGAAACAGCAAAAACAAGGTGGGGGAGAAGGATTTCTTCTCCCTTTTCTTGCACCCAATACAAACACCTGGCTGATTGAAAACAGTGGTACCTCAGGTTAAGAACTTAATTTGTTCTGGGTGTCCGTTCTTAACCTGAAACTGTTCTTAACCCGAGGTACCACTTTAGCTAATGGGGCCTCCCCCTGCCGCTGTGCTGCCGCCGCGCGATTTCTGTTCTCATCCTGAGGTAAAGTTCTTAACCCGAGGTACTATTTCTGGGTTAGCGGAGCCTGTAACCTGAAGCGTCTGTAACCTGAAGCGTCTGTAACCCGAGGTGCCGCTGTATAGGGGAAAGGGTGACAAGCAATCTGCTTTCAGTTTTAGGATTGTTTGTTTTCCCCAAGTGACAGAGTAAACAATTATTCATTGCTTCTAGGTTTTGTTTCAAATTAAATTCTAAAAAAAGAGGGAGGGAGTTGTTTCCTGCCTGACACAAGGGCCAGCCAGCCAGCGTTGTTGCAGCCTGAGGAAGTCTGGTAACAACTGAGGGAGAGCCACCTTTTCCCTTGTGGTGTCTAGCTTATGGAATTGTCTCCCTCCTGAAATGAAAATGGGGAAGGTTCTCAGGCAGGGTGGAGGGTGAGTGTCCATGTGATGACCACCAGGTGGAAAGCCTTGTTCATATGGTTTTTCATTGTAAACTTTATGACGACCTCCGCCAGCAATTCCTGGACCGGCTCTGCATCCCTAGAAGGAGACCAGAGCGGGAGGTCTTACATTTCCTACTATTGGGGAAAGACCAGGAGCTCACCAAATTGGTGGCTCAATACCTACATTTGCTTTTTTCTCGTCGTAATATTCTGCAGTCGTCTGAGTTATCAGGAGTCCCAGAGACGTGACGGTGGACAGCGGAGTCTTTTCTCTTTTCTCTTTTAGCATAGTTTGTGCCTCTGTGAAAGTATTAATCCGGTTCTGTTCTGTATGTGTGTTTGTTTGATGCCAATAAAAGGTTGATGAATGAATGAAATGATAATGATAATAAATTAGGCACCAATTTTGCAGAGTTTTCACTGCCTCCTGAATGCAGAGTTGTTCACCCAGGCCTTTCCTGATCAATGATACCAATTTTCAGTTTGTAAAGAAGAAATGATTTACAGGTTTGAGAAAAGTGCCTGTCTTTGGCACGTTGCTAAGGCAGCCTCATTAGAAAACCTGTCTTCCTTGAATTCAATGCCAGATTCACTTTAAATCACATAGTGAATCCATGTACTATGAATTAAATTGACTGAGAAACTGAAGAACTCTGTAGGAGCTTTAAAAGAGCACTTGCATGACTATAAATTGTATACAGTATATTGATATATCCTGATATTTAATATCGACATTCCTTATCTATTGAGCAGAAGTCTCTGCGACATAATAAATACTTCAGTAAAGTGTCTTATGCTCTGTTGAATTCTCGTGACTAATTAAAATGGTGTGTGTGTGTTTAGAAAGCATATGGTCTGTTCCAATACGAATTGGTAGCATCTCATCTCTGGGGGATCAATTAAAACCCCATTTGTGACAGGCCTGATTTTATTTCTGCTTTACTAGAAAGACCCTGGGCACTCTACTCTACATTGCTGGTACCATCTGTCCCTATAATAAAGACTTTCTACAAGATCTACCTGCTGTCCATACGCCCACTTCAAAACACATGTCAACACACACACACAGTTGTTTGTTATTTCTGTAAGAAGGGGCTAAGTGGTGCTGCCAGCCAAACCAGGTACGGTTACTCACAATCTGGTGGCAATTCTTTAGAAACACACAAAGCAATAACTTGATTGCTTCATCTGATGAACAGCCTGATATGTGTAGCTTTTTATCCTAAGCATTTAGTTATGAATATAGATAATAATAATAATAATAGTAGTAGTAATAATAATAATAATAGGATCACTGCCTTGTTGTGGCGAAGGCGCTTGAATAACTCCAAGAAGCTATGAGCTATGCCGTGCAGGGCCACCCAAGATGGACAGGTCATTGCTGGGAGTTTAGACTAAATGTGATCCCCCTGGAGAAGGAACTGGCAAACCACTCCAGTATTTTGCCAGGAAAACATCAAAAAGGAGAAGCTTTGAGAAGAAAGTGAGAGTTTCCAAGGCATGCTCTGGTTCCTTAGTCGAACACGACTAAGATGACTAAACAACAACAACAACAACAACAACAACATCCTAGCAGCATTTTACTTACTCTATATGAACAAGGGTGGATAACCTGTTTTGGGCCCAGGGCCACATTGACTCATCTTGGCCAACCCTCCCCGGGAAGTGGGGGTGGGATGTCAAAGCAGGGGTGTCAATTCTTCTGAAAAACACAGCAATCATGATCAATATTTGTGTGTGTTTGTCTGTGGCAGTAGGGCAGACACTGTGCAAGCAAACTAGGAACAGAGTGATGTAACTGTTAAGACACAACCATTTAATTCATTCATTTCATTTATACCCCTTATTTCCTCCAAGGAGTTCAAGGAGGTGCGCATGATTATCCCTTTCTCAATACTATTCTCTCCATATTTTTAATAGTTAAAGATCAATTTGTGCTTCAACCATGTACCCCTTCTGTCACTATGTTCTCCAAAATTATTTTCATTGCCTTCCACCTTGATAAATTTATGCTCCCTCCTTTTCCTATTTCCCCTAATTAATTTAGATGACTACATCAGCCCGTCAATTTATGCTCCATTAAATAGATCAGTTTTCCCACAACATTACTTTTATTTTCTTCCCCCATCAAAAACTCCCCCTACTTTCCTCCACATTCATTCAATCTTACATGCATTGCTGCCTTTTTACTTAATAGCCTTGAGGAAGATCAAATAGCACTTTTGATTATTAAGCTGATTTACTCACTGATAACCCCACCACCACCACCCTTGAAAGTGGGAAGCTGCTTGCTGCAATGCTTCAGCTTGTCCAGGTGCTGGCTGCATGATATTTGCAGCAGCTCTCTGGACAGATTGTGCAGGCTTATCTCTCTCAGGGAAAGCATCACAGCCAACTCCTGAGCAGTGGTAGCCGAAACTGCTGAAGAAGTGAGTTATTCATGAGGGCTGCAGAAGCACTCTGAACACTGAAGCAAGCAACACTTAAAAGCAACTCAAATTGCTTTGGGCAGGGGAATGCTGGACAGAATGCACTGTGAATTATCTGAAAATAACAGCAGGGCACTCACAACAGCAGTGGGAATAACGGGAGAAGGTAAAGGAAAGGGGTCGGCAGTCAGGGGAACCCCCCCAAAAGCTGCCGCCACCACCTTTCACATATCAAGGAGGGCCACATAAAGCCTTCAGCAGGTTGTATAAGGTCCACCGGTTAGCCATCACTGCTGCAGAAGATATCATTGGAAAAGGACACCTAAAAGGGTGTTCACTTTTGTTTTAGGAAAACTGTTTTTAGGGGAAAGGGATAATGGATTCAGAATTGCTTCTTCTAAGGGTGTTATGTTTGAAGGTGCATTTAGTGCCCATTTCTTCTTACAGCCATTTTCTGAAGTTGTGTGTCCATTGTGGCATTGCGTGAATAAATTGCTTTCGTACGCTAGAGATCAAGCGTGGAAGAACTTGCGTTTGGGAAGCGCGGCATGAGTTTGCAGGAGAAGGGAGCTAAGCAGCAATATGATTGCTGCAACACAGTTTTCCCGCTGAGTGCTGATCACCTGTATCTTATGTGGTGAACTGTGCAAGATGAATTCAGGATGAATTGTGCAAATTGTAGGCAGTGGCTCAGCAATCAGTTTGTGGAGAGCACCAGCAAAGTACACCGTTGCTGATAAATGCTGTGTGGTCCCAGCGGGATTCCAGTTAGAAAACTTCCCTGTTTTTGTCATTGCTGGTGGCAAACTTCAAATGTCGAGAGAGTTTAATTTGTATGTTGTTTAGGAAGCAGCTTTGCCGTTGACTAGATAATTACAATATCAACATAATTATATAGCCAATTTTGTACATAACAAATGAAATATTGTTCAGGCAAGCGACGTCTGGTAATTGAATCAGCACTTAGAAGAGCTCTTCCTTTGTGCAGCAAACAGGCATGTGACCACATCTCCTCTATTAAAAGGAGTAGCCTTGCAGCTCATAATTTTATCAGGACTCCACGTAACAAAGGGGAGACATGTTCAGAATCCACCAGTCAGGTGAAAAATACCCAACAATGTAATAATGTACCCCCCCCCCCCATGTCAGAAATGCTTTGAGGCATATCAGCAATTATGCCAGAAGCATAGCTGTTGATTAAAGTTTATATTACGATAAATAAATTTGGGGGGGGGGCTGCTTGACTTCACTGTAAAATATATTAAAATCAATGTGGCCACAGCAGGCAGGAGAAATTGATATCTTGCTTTCTGTGGCTACCTCTACAGTTTCTCTGTGCTTAGGACAAGACCTAAGACACAATTGATGCTAAATAGATGGTTAGTAGCAGTTGTCCTCTTGTCAGGTAATAGATTGGCAAAGCTAAGTTTCCTCCTCCTTTCCTTGCAATTGGTTCATTTAGAAGCCTTGACCTCTTGGCCTTTTAATTATTGCTCTGGGTATCTCAAAAATGCGCACACCCTAGGTTATTAATGTGAATCTGGGTGTCTTGCCCACACCAGACACTAATGCAGATAAAAAAGAGGCATTCAGCCGCTTCAGTAAATGATTATCTTGCTTCTCAAGTCTGGATGCAATCTTCTCTGTAAACCATTTTTGTCAGCTTGTTTTCTTCTTGTTCTGTATGCACCAGTAGATCTGTCATTAAAGGATCCAATTTTTGTCTGTGTGTTTGCATGTGTGTCTCCAGATCAAGCACCTGTGATCACTCATCAGACTTAGCTTAAAAATGCATCATTATCCAGTCATTGTGATAGGTCAGCACAATATGGCAGTCTGCAGTCTGAATGCCTGTTGGATTTCTGTGATTCTCTGCTGATAGGAGCAATTGCATTTGTTATCATTGGCAAAATCATAGTGAAGAAGTATACTGGGTGCAAGAGTACGAAGAGGGTTCTTAATACAGAGCAGAAAACGGTGCATGGCGGTTGCAGAAAACGGAACAGTAATAATGCTATGTGCTTTCAAAAGAAGCTGTAAATACAGTACAGTGTAAAACTGATTTTGATAGTTTATTTTCAGATAGCTTTTCCTGTATTAATTTCAATTGTAATGTTTTGGTGAATGATTCTGAAAAATGGGAAGGCGACATAACATTTACATGAGCAAATTATGTGGGAGTTAAGAATATTACTTCTCTAGAAAGAAGCTTCCATGCTTCTTGTTCCTTCTTCACTCCAATTTCTTTCCTGAGTACGAATCAGACATTCAGCTGCTGAGACTGTGTGGTTGTCTAACGCAGTGATATGACCACAGTTTTCAGCCCGATTTTATACCACAACAGAATGTGTATGGCTTTTTCGTACAGAGGCGTTTTCAATCAAATGTGAGAAAACCGTACCATTTAAGGATCCGAAATCTGGATTTGCCCTCAGTTTGAACGGTAGAGGAAGGCAAATAAGCCTCAAGGGTACTGCTTGATGTGAACGTAACTTTAGGGAAGTAATTTTTAAAAACACTTTTTACCTTTGTCATATATCATTTTTTATTAATAACAGCATCAATGGCCCAGCCCCCTTTACATAACTTTGTTGCCATAGGTAATGGTAATGGATGTAAAGGGAAGCTTAACTATATATTTTTTTGGGGGGGGGGGAGTGAACGAATTCCTATGCCCCACAAATAACCCAGAGATGCATTTTGAATAAAAGGACACATCCTACTTATGTAAAAACATGCTGATTCCCGGACCGTCCATTGGCCGGATTGAGAAGGCGATTGGGCCACATCCAGCCCCTGGGCCTTAGGTTGCCCACCCCTGGTGTACAGGGTTGACTGATCCATACGAGAGCCCTGGACTGTTCACTGAAAATGAGACCCATCAGGGTTTTCCTGAAATATTCCTGTCTGGCACCAACAAGCAGCTGTGCCTCTTTACCATCAAGTGTGTCCACGTCCAATTTGCCTCTTCTTCCTGTAGCCCGTCTTCTGTTCCTCTAGAAAGAAGCTTGGAGAGCGGCAACTGTGTCTCAAAGTCTTTTACTTTGGGGTCTCCCTGTATGTATGCACTAGATTTCATGGTATAGACACTGTTTATTTATTTTAAGTTTTGTTTGCAGTTGTGTTCGTGTTTCTTAACTGAAGCTGATAAGGCCTAAACACAATTTTAAAATGCATTTTTTATACATTTGTAAGATACATTTTTAGTAGTAATTATGGACCGTTAGTGATTTCTAATGTTCATTCATCAGCCAGTCATCTCTTACAGCCAGTTAATAACAACAACAACAACAACAACAACAACAACAACAACCACCCTTCAGGAACCCAACATCAATTTGTTCTCATAGTTTGGACAGCTTCTCTGTGCTTCATCACAGATTAGTACTAGTGAACAAACTAATGGAGTGGGAAGGAAAACCAAGAAGGAAAGCATTCTCCAATAATACCATTCCCTATGTTTGGGGTTGTAGGCCTTGTCTTGCATACATTTCAATAAAACTATTTTCTGTCCGCTTCTGGTTTGGGGCAGGCATCTTTTGGTGGTACAGTAAATATTTTCATGAAGTGTGGTCTTTAAAAGCCTTTTGTCCTATGCGTTTCAAAACCAGTTGAGTATGGTGAAGAGTTAGCTTTTCCACTGGACTCATATTGCAACTGTCTTACCCCTGGTTCTGCTATTCTTGTTTCTGGCACTTGTTTCCTGGGGGAAAAGCACAACTGCTCTTAACAGCTTCTTCAAAAGGTCAGACCAATGAGTTCCAGAATGAAATGGTTGTCTGAAATGGGGAATAGGAGAACGGTGACCTTGTGGGTCACTTTGACTTGCGCTCAGCTGGTTTGTATTAGGAGGATGTTCTCCTTTGTTGTACAAAACCTACTGATTTGTGGGCAACCTCAGGTCTCTGTCATTCTCTCTGGTCAGAAATGGCAACTTCACTGTTCGTTTGTGTTGGCTGTATCTTCTTGTTCTTTCATTTTGATTATCTTCCTGCTTGGCCACCCGTGAATGAGCATGTGACACTTAGCACCTGGAAACGGACCGGGCAGTCTTAGCTGACCAGGCTCCAGGGCTTCTATTTGTGCTCTGCTTGGATGGAACCGGACGGTCATTTGTGGAATGCTGTTGCTTGCAAATTCTTGTGATTGAATAAGTTTCATGCATGGTCATTCCTCTCACTGGAAGAACTGCTAGCTTGGTGAGAAGATACAGTTTGCCCGAAGGCTGAGTTTTAATAATCAAGGGTGGAAAGCAACATCCTTGGGGAAGCAGCTTCTATAACATACCTGTTTTCTAGCAAATGCTAGCAAATTAATGTCACAGCCACCTTTGTAGTTCTGAATCTTCACATCCTTAATCTGGCAAATGTCATAATAAGAAACAAAACCTGACAGATTGAGTCCAAATGAAACAACTTTGATCTTTTCGCTGGAAATGTTAGGAAGTTTGCTCGCTTTTGTTTTCCTGCAACAGGCATTGCATAGACTGGCCTTCCCTAAGATGGAGGCCTCCAGCTCTTTTGCGCTTCAACTCCCATCAGTCCCAGCCAGCCCAGCTGGTGATTGTAGCGCAAAAACATCTGGAGGGCACCAGGTTGGGGAAAGCTGGTGTCAGCCAAGGCCTGCAAGTTAATAGTGGTCAGCTCCTGTGGCATGGCCTTTGGGAACAGTGGGCAGCCTAGTCAAATGGGATTCCCCTCTCCTCCTCCTCCTGTCATGTGTCCTCTGCATCATCTGCTCTGGAATGTTGGGGAAAACCCTGAGCACATTTGGGAGAATGCAGGGAGAGGAGAGGGGGGGAACGTTCCTTTGCACAAGGAGGAATTCTTCTGCTGATGGTAATGATCTGCTTTAAAGCTAGTAAAACTAGTATGTTGAATACAACCCAGCGTCTCTCTCCCACAAGCACAGTATATATATTACCATTTTGTTTTTGTGTTAGACACTATTCTCTCCTGTTTCGCTTTAAGCTGTTAATTTTTTTTGTTTTACATTATGATGTCTGGATTTATGTTATGCACTTGTTGACAATAAGGCTATTTTTAATTGTTCTTAATATGTTTTTTTTTTATGTTGTATTTATTTATTTATTTTTCATTTTTGAGCCACTTTGGGCACAATTTTGTGGTAAAGTGGCATACAAATAAGCTGGCAGCGACTTTTCCACCCACAAAATGGCGTGCAGAGTGGCTTGCAGTATATAAAATGAAGGGCAAGAATAACAGTTTTAAAAAAGCAACACATGTTGGAAGCAACCCTACTCCTTGTACCAGTCAGTTTGACAGCAGGATGCCTGTGGGAGCATCTGGTGACCTTTGGCCTTGGTAGGGGTGAGGAGATTGCCGCTGGGGTGTCTAACCAAGATTAGAGACAATTGCTGTTCTTGAAAGGACTGGAGCAGCTGTGGTTCTGTGCTGGCCCCACTAGCAAGCCAGCTGGCTTGATCTTCAGAGCTGACACAGTGCGGTGGATAGTGTCTGCAGCATGTCCTCTGCTCATTATTTTGTATTGTGACAGGCACCAGTTCTACCCATAGATGCTGCCTGTGGAAGAGAGCACGGGTTCTCGCAAGCCAGCTCTTCATTTATTAAATGTAGTGTCATTGTTTTAGTGCTTGCTGCCTGAGAGATAGCTCTTGGTGCCCTCCGCCCCCACCCACCCCGACCAGGAGAGAGTGACCGCAGGAAATCCTCTGATGTTTATTCCTGTGTATAAGTATCACGACACTCACTTACTTGCAATAACAGGTGAAAGCATGGGAAGCTCTTGTTGTCTAAGGCAAAGGCATGCTATGAATGACAGTTTCCTGCATTTGGTATTAGTTTGTTTCCTAGGCCTGCCAAAATCTTTCTACTTCTGTGCAGCTAGGTCATCCATTCCACTGGACAGGTCTAGGCAAAAATGAGCACAAATTTTGGGGAGCTGTCATCACAGGCTTTGCTGTCCCAAGGGGGAACAACTCCTCTCCTTAGTGAATAATCTTCCTGAGTTTAAAGAGTATTTTTTCCTCTCCAGATCATTGCAGAGTTGGCTCTTGAAGACCTTGTCAGCCTCTGGATAGCATGCTCAGATGCTTCTTACAGCTTGGGTGGCCAGGAAGACCCAAGCCAAGAATAAGAACATATGAGTTCCTCTTTTCAAAAAGTCAAAAGAAGGTCCCTTTTCATTGGTAGGCATAAATCACATGGCTGAGGGGAATGGATGACCTCACATCCTCTCTTCCATAAGAATCCCTTGGTGTTGGGATGATTCATAAATTGGATCATGTTGGGGAAAGCCATGCATATTTCAAATTCAGTGAGGTTACTAATGTTCACAGTAGTCCAGGGAGGAACTAGTTTAACATGCATTCCTTCCTCAAAGGAGTGTATCAGATAATACTGCCCTGGCAAAGAACCTTCAGTTACCAGGCTGTTGGTGCTCATGTGCATTAGTGTTACTGGGAAATGGACTAAAATAACACACCTTTTCCTACCAACAACAGGTTTTGAGCACAGTCAAGGGGGATGATCTAGTTTGACAGTTTTGAACCCATTGCAAACAGTGACCATATGTTTAATAATAATAATAATAATAATAATGTCCAGGATAAACTGCTTTGTATCAAAAAACTGAAATTGGGAGATTGCAAATAAGGAATCATAATTATTTCTAACACTTGAATCGACTCACAGAGTTCAACGTATTTTAAAAGAAGAATTTGAGGAATGCTTCAATTTACCCATGCCAGTGCATCCAGTCCGTGTTTTCATCTCTGCATAGCAAGGGTTAATCTGAAGCATAAATCCCCCTATTTTCTCTTGTGTCTCTGGGCTGTATAGCCAGGCTGCAGCTACCGAGGTTGTCTAAAAGCTTTCTGTTTAATGTTGAGTTCTCATGTGCTGGGCTTTCAGCTCTAAGCCTATTTCCACGGCTGAATGTTAACCCCCAGGGAACAATGCACACTGTGTCGTTGTGCGCTGGTCCTTGTCGCCGCATGTGCTTGTGGGTGCTGGAACGAATTGTCTTCAACAATCCGATTTGTTTGGGGGTTTGGCTGGCAATTGTAAGCGACTGAAGACAAGCAGCATGACTTGCTCATAGACCGAAAGCAGAGCTGATGGTAGTGAAACCTGGACATTTTTACACGGTTGGCAAGTGGGAATTCTGGTTCAACTTCATGCTTCGTGTTGCAAAATGGTACCATGAAATATTTGGAAAGTTGTGCTTGTTGAAGTTGAAATTTGTCACTAGGCTGCCAAAGCATTTCCTCCATCAAGTTTAGAAGTAATTAACTGCAACTTGACCAGCTGGATTACTTCCCTATCTGAGGGGCTGGGATTGAGAAATCTTGTGAAGCTTCTGAACAGCTGTGCCATTGCAAACACCAGCTTGCAGATCTGAGCTCGTTAGTGAACGTGTTAATAGGATGCACAGTAAGAAGATCCCTCCTGCTAATAGTGAGGCTTAACTGGGGCAGAGAGTGACCCCCCACAGAGCTTTAACGATCCGTACATAATATATGATTGTGTGGATGGATCTTAGTAAAGAAACCTTATCTCCTTTCCTAGATTTTCTTCTCTGAAGGCATCTTAAGAATTTTATAGTTGCACAGGCTACATGGGACAGAGCAGCGGGTAATTGGCCCAGCTCTTTTCCCGTCATCTTGTGGCATTCTGCTGTATGGGACCAATTTTCTAGAATATTTTCATACCTTTCTGTTGTCAGAAACATAATTACTGTGGGCATCAGTCCATGTCTGCATTCATGCCTTTTTAAAGTGTGTGTGTGTGTGTGTGTGTGTGTGTGTCAGTGTGTCATGGGGGACTTTGTCAAAAGCCTTACTGAAAGTACGCTTTGATAGTGTACTTTTATACATACCTACTCAGAAGTAAGACCCACTGAATTTACTGGGATTTACTACCACCTGTATATAGGATTGCAGCCTAAGTGGCATGCATGAATTGACAGCCCCTATGAAAGAGTACTTGCAGTTAGTTGATCATGCATCAATCACCATTTTGTCATGTGACTACCTCATTAGAGTTCCTGTTTGTCCTTAAGGCATTGAGTGTTGCTCACACTGTCTGTGCTATGTGTACATTGGTACACCAGTCCCTAAAGTTGTGAGCCCTTATTGTAAAGACTTATCACCTTCTGACCTCTGACCCCTTATGGTTGGATTGAAGTTAAGATCTCATTCCTTTCTCCACTTCCATAAGGGCGTGGCATTTTTTAAAATGAGAAATAGAGATGAGAATGCAAATATTCAGGCCTGATCATAAAAACTATTAGATTGAAAGCAGCTTGCCAAAACCTTTGTGCCAGATGGGACGTCACTTTTGTACAGGGTGCAGATTTGTGACCTTTCTCCCTCTTGGATGAGAAATGAAATTGCTAATAGCTATATTTTAGAAATGGTTACATATGGACAAGGCAAACCCCCTGAGCTTCTACATGCTCTTCTCAGACTTACATAGGCATGCGGCATTTCCATTTGTGATCTTTTTCTCTGCATCAGTAACCACTAGATTTCATAAAAGTCAGGATCCTGGAAAAATGGTTTTGCATTGCTAGAAAGAGCATTTTGTTACATTTCTTAATGGAGGGCTGTTTTCTTAAAAGCTTTGTGCCTGTTTAATGCAGCTCTACAAATAATACTTTACTAGCCCCAAAAAGTATTCACTAGCTGGTCTGCCCACAGGTTGCTGCTTTTTGCTACGCTGGTGACCTAAAGGGATTAAAAACAACAACAACACATCTTAATTCTTTCCTGTAAAACAACTTTTCTTCCTGATTACTTGGAAGTGATTTGTAACTTGCCACTAGGTGCAGTGGTTCGAGTGTTGGACCAAGACTTGGGAGAACAGGGTTCAAACCCACACACAGGCATGAAGCTCACTGGGTGGCCTTGAGCCAGTCACTGTCTTTTCTCAGCCCAACCTACCTCACAGGGTTGTTGTGGGGATAAAATGAGGAGGGCGGAAACCGCGTACGCCACCTTGAGCTCCGCTTGGAGGAAAAAGGTGGGATATAAATGGAATCAATAACGTAAATTAATAAAGTGCTTACAAGCCTGCATCTAATCTTTCATGGGCCATCTATATTGGTTAGAATTGCAGTTTATCTTGCTACTTCTGCTTTCTCTTATGCATTAAATCTTCTGGCTCTCGAGGAACGTGGCTTCAAGCCAGATGGCATGAAACCTACCTGACGCTGCTGAAAGCAAATCTGTGCTGCTGTCTCTTTCTGTTTTTCTAGGGGTGGAGGAAACTATAGCACTGCGTATTCCCCCCCCCCCACACACCCGGAGCTGTGCACAGCATTGTATTTTAATAGGAGCCTATGCGGTAATTCAAGTAGAATGGTTGTTTGCTAGCCGCCACCAGGCTCTGCTGCCTGCACCAAAGCCAAAGCAGCTCTGTGCAGCACATGTAGCCCTACCTGATGGCTGAGCCTCAGATTTCTGCAGCCTTTGGCATTGTTGATTATGAGATATTGATACCATGGTGAAGAATCTGGCAGGCATCTACAGAACTGCTCTTGGGTGCCTGCGTGAACTTGGCAGGAATACAAATAATTATCATCTCCCCAGAGACTTTCTCTATCAGTCCCATGAAGTTTCACACTATTTGGCGTACGTGTGGTCACTGGAAAGTCTCACGAGGAGACAGGATGCTCAGTACCACACGTAGCTCTGTGCTTTTCATCTGTTTTAAGTCCTTTAGTCTTGGTTGTTACTCAGGGTTTAGCCAAGGTGGGGACTGGCTAGATCAATTTTTAAAAAAAAATCAGATCTGCTGATAGTCACCAGATCTGTGGGATTAGGGATTTCCACTGTTGAAATCCATCCTCTCTGGTGTGCAGCATGTAATGCATTTTGTATTTCAGAAATGGATGTGGTGTTCACTCTGTGTAGTAAGTCCAAGAAACTACCTTGGCATTCTTGGTGGCTGTCTCTCATAGTGGATCTCCTGTCCTGAAACTGTGTGCTTTTCCATTTTTCCTTTTTTGGAGCTTCGTAAGATAGTGGAGGGACACAGGTGGCGCTGTGGGTTAAACCCACAGAAGGTCGGTGGTTCGAATCCCTGCGACGGGGTGAGCTCCCGTTGCTCGGTCCCTGCTCCTGCCAACCTAGCAATTCGAAAGCACATCAAGTAGATAAATAGGTACTGCTCTGGTGGGAAGGTAAACGGTATTTCCGTGCGCTGCTTTGGTTCACCAGAAGCAGTGTAGTCATGCTGGCCACATGACCTGGAAGCTGTACGCCGGCTCCCTCGGCCAATAAAGCATGATGAGCGCCGCAACCCCAGAGTCAGACACGACTGGACCTAATGGTCAGGGGTCCCTTTACCTTTAAGATAGTGGAAGCAGGACTAAGGGAATGGCATTTTGCTGGAGGCATTGCACCACTCCTGTCTTGTGCAAATTGATTTCACTCCACTTCCCCTCCCCCTTGGGTTTGGCAACCATGTGACCATTGTGAACCCTAACTTAAACTAATCCAGATAACTCTCCTAAACTAAGCGGAAAGCCTCGGTTTAAAACTAGGTTCTCAGAACAAGCCTGCCAGGGTTTATCAAACCTAATGCTGAATCTGAGTACAGGAGGCTGGGGGAGGGGGGGGGAATTATACACTTGAATGTCAGAGTCAAAGGCCTGTATCTTACAAGTCTTCTTTATTTTCTACAGGTGCAGGAGAGTCTGGGAAGAGCACAATCGTAAAACAGATGAAGTAAGCATTCTTCTTTGTTCAAATATTGTAGGATTTCTCTATGTTATGTTCACCACTTTGTTGTGGTGGTATTTCAGTGGCTGCATCCTGCATTCTTAAACCTTACAGAAATGGTAAGCATCATAATTAGCTGGTGGCCAACTGTAGCTTTGCACCATGGATGAGAAACCTGCGACCCTCCAGATGAGGCATCATACCTGACAAGTGACCATGTTGACTGAGGGCTGATGGGAGTTGTAGTCGAACAACACCTGGAAGGTCACAGGTTCCCAATTCCTGTGTATACACCCACACCCACACTAGAATAGACACAGATTTTTGCTGTGCATACATAATACTATTTACTTCTTTCTTTCCATGTTGGAATTCTATTTTGCCTGATGCAGTCTTATTTTTCTATAGAACAGAGAGAGCAGTGGAAAGCGAAGAGCCACTCTTAAAAATCAGTAGCAGCTACAATGTGATATTTAATTGTAGAGCATTGTTGTTGTTGTTGCTGCTGTTGTTAAATATTTATTTATACCCCACCTTTTTCCTTGACAGGGGTCAAGGCAACTTACAAATAAAAACAAGAGCCACTAAAAATATAGAAAAAACAAACAATCATGAATAGAATTAAAACTATATACATGTATACAGTCTGTTGAAAACATACAAACATTAACAATAAAAACAGCACCAGCCCCTTAATTAAAAGCAGTCATTTCCCAAAAGCCTGTTGGGAACAAGAAGGTGGTGGAAGGACACTTTTAGTAGCAGCAGCAGTACAGAATCCTTGTTGCATTTCCATTCAGCCTTTACCAGCTTTCCATCATGGCACTTATTCTCCATAAGATCAGGAGGTGAGAAAACAAAATGTACTTGCTGCCTTTTGCAACTCATTGTAAAGATTGTGCCTAATTTTGGATATGTGGCACAAACTCCTCAACCTGCCGTATTTTGAGAAATATGGTAACTTTTCAAAGTGAAAATGTAAATCTCCTGGTAGTTGAAGGGCAAGCTGCCTTTCAAGCAGATGAAGATATTTTAAAAATGCATATATCCACATATCTGAATGCCCCCTCCCACATTGACTTGTCTGGGTGTTAAGATCAGCTGGGGAGACCCTGTTGACAGTGGAGAGACAGCCAACATAGAGAGCTTTGAATTCTGCCCCCTACTGCCTTATCCTATAAACCTGGATCCCAGTTGGAACAGTTCCAGCAAGTAGGAAATAAAAGCATTAAGCCAAGGGAGAGATTACCCTTTCAGCCAACTCTCTGGGTGTTCTTGGGCATTGTCTAAAACATTTCTCTGGCTGCGGAAATAATAATTATTCTTTTGACTGTCCATATAGATTAGCAAGAGACAACCCCTAATTTAAACACACACCCCTCACTGTATATGTATAATGCCAGCATATTGGGTCTTTGGCCTTTAGTAGTTACTGGAATTTCAAAAAGATAAACAGTCATCTGAACTGTTACATTTAGAATGAACATTTTAATTTATATTGTCTGCTTCTGTTGGTCGTGGCTGGCAGAGGAATGAGACCAAGTCTATTAAGCTGGCCTCCTGTCATGGAATTGCGCTCACCGTAGAGCAAGATGAGCTGAGAAGTTGTCTTTTCTATCGCACTGGGTTTTGCTTGTTTGAAGCATTTCTATGATGCTCATCACAGCAGTGTCCTAGAGCTGAGCTGGGCCAGTTTCAACTGGCCCCATTTCCCCGAGTCGATTCAGGCTTTGAACAATGTGGCCAGTTAGAAACTTTCTCTTTCACGCTGATTGAATTGAATTGTTGCCTCTGGCTAAATCGACAAGCAGATGGTCTATTTCTCAGCTGGTGTGCCTTTCAGAGCCTTCCTAGCAGCAGTGCAGCCACAGCAGACCACAAGTCAATTTCAGCTCTGCTATTAGGAAAATAGCCCAGGGAGGCAAAAGCTTGATCTAAAATCTGCTGCTATTGTGAAGCCTGGGTTCCTAGCCTGGACTTGTGTGATTGCCATAGTTGATTGTTTTCTGGCTGAGAGAGAGCTGCTCTCTTATTGCTGCTGCTGTTGTTGCTGCTCACAGCTGTATTCCCATATTTCAGTTAGTTGTGTCCAGGGCAGCTGGACAAAAGCAATAAATACCCAAACCATCAAATTCAGTAATAAAAAGCAATAAATATAAAGTGAGGTTAAAACACAGCAAAGGAGCAGATGAAATGCCAATAAAACAATACAAATGGTGGTAGAAACAATATGCCAGAAAGAAAGAAAAATATTTATCTCGCATGGTTAAGGCCTGTCTGAACATAGGGGTTTCCATACTACTGCAAACAGCCATCAATGGAGGGGCAAGGCAGACATTTCTAGGGAGTGTATTTAATCTGGGAGCAGCCACGGAAAATACCCCCCCCCCCATCCCCATGAAGCGATACTCAGAAATTGGCTGGCACATGTGGGTTTTTTGTAAGATATTTACCATTGAGCAGGCATTCATTCAGTTATCCTGTTCCTAAGCTTAGACCTATTTAGGTCATAAACAGCAATTTTAGTTGTGTGTGGAAATGAACCAGAAACTAGTGTAGCTGCTTTGAGAAGGAAATTACACAATCTGGTTAACTGTCTGGCTTCCGCATTCTGCACCAGCTGAAGTTTCTGGACACTTCAGAGGCGGTTACCTCTCTGGATGGTTAGAGTGGGTGTGGTAAGCAAGAGCCATTATCACAGTTCAGGGGACACTTTCCAGCCAAGGAAAAGCATTTGAGGAGGTTTGGAGCAGGGCCAATGAGAGGTGTTGCCTGCAGACATGTCCTGTGAAGCGTCCTCTGAGACTCAGGACACTTCTCTTGAGCCTGGGGTTCCCAACCCCTAACTTAACAGTGTAGTTGTCTCTATGCTACTATTAGTGAGCCATTTCAGATAGCCTGCTTGCATTATTTTATCATCATTGCCCTCTCACACAAATAGGGGAAAGCAACCCCCAGAACCCACCCAGACACTTTTACAAATCGAAGGCAAAGCAAGTTTCTGAAATGGGTTGAGTCAGGAATTTGTCACGTAAGGGGAATGTGTCCTTCTTCGGCATATTCTCAATTTAACTGAATTTTTCCTTCTCGCCACTTACTCTTATGCTGTAGTATTGTCGCATGGGGCACCCACTGCTAGTGACTTCCTTTAGCACAAATATTTTATGAGAAGCAATGCAGGAAAAAATTGAAATCCATTGCAGGCCTCTTGCATTTGACATGCTGACATTTTGGATCGTTCTCTGTTCTCTTCTTTTCCAGGATTATCCATGAGGATGGATACTCGGAAGAGGAGTGCCGACAGTACAAAGCAGTGGTTTACAGCAACACCATTCAGTCCATAATGGCTATCATCAAAGCGATGGGGAACCTGCAGATCGACTTTGGGGACCCTGCCAGAGCAGTGAGTTTCCTTTCCTCCCTCCTTGTTGCTAACTGGCTCTCTCTAATCATATTAGTAGACCTCAAAATCCTTCCTGACATCTTCACCCAGTACTAAAATTGAAAAGTATGCTTGTTCCCTTCAAATGGGGGCATCCCAGGGGTCCTGAGGTATGGGGCATTTGTCCCCATCATCCCTCCCCTCTGTCTTTTTTTTTTTTTTAATCAGATCAGAGAATTAGTCAGAAGACACTTACTGTGCATACACGAGTTGGCTGCTTCATTTGTGTTGCAGAATTTGACTTTTCACGCCCAGACATAGAACTTGGGTGACTTTGATGCAAAGTCCTCTGACAGTGTGCCAACACTTTGTTAAGTTGTTAACGTCTTGACTGAATCATATTGGTTACAATGAAAACGTAGTCATGTTAGTCTGTTGCAGCAAGAGCAACGAAGAGTCTTGTGGCACCTTCTAACTCATTTATTAAGCTTTTGTGGATTAGATACTGCTTCATCAGACGCACAAATTGTCTTACCCTGAGTTCAGGTATATGGACACCTGGTTACGCTCCACCCACCACCCCCTCAAACTTTAGATAACATTTCGTGCATCTCATGAAGCTGAAGCTGGTCCACAAAAAAAGCTTGTGCCATAATTAACTCATTCATCTTTAAAATGCGACAATACTCTGTTGCTTTTTGCATTTGATTGGGTTCATCTGTCTGTGCTGTCAGAATGGCTCAAGTCAGCAGAGCTACAACAGAAACAATGCTGTTAATCAGCAGAAGGGGAAATGTAGCTAGTGTGGACATCTCATAAATAACTATAGATTACAGATCAGAATGGTGGAAAGCTAAAGTGAGCTTGTAACAACAGGCTGTTGGTCATCACCTCAATCCAGGCAGACTCACACTGGGTGCCCTTTTGCATTTATCTCTGTACACGGACCACTTAGTCAGTCTAAAAGCAGCGAAGGGCAGCAATGTAGCTCTTTGTGGTTCTGGACGACTTCCTAAGTATTAATCACAACGTACACAAACAGAAAGCTGTTCATTGTCTGAATTCTGTGTTTTGCTCTCCCAAGCAATTCCCCACAGATTCCCCCTGGATAAGAAATTGTCCATAAACAATATGGAGGAAGGATGTGATGACACATCCTTTGAAAGGGGTGTGCACGCACACATGATGTAATGTTGCAATTTTTAAAAGGTTATAGCAGTTTGCAACCGACCTGTAACCTAAGCAACTGAGTGGAGCCATGAGCAGCAGAGGGGAGGGGGTGGACTCACAGTGTGTTGGCTGGAGTAGAGATGCCTTGGAATAGGGCTGTGCTGTATATGCAGCTGAACGTTTGTGAGAGGTGGCTACTGAAAGGGCAGTTCTTTTAGCACTCTGTATATAAGGAGCCTTGAGAATCGGCTTGAATTCCTCTCCACAGTCGTTCTCAGGTCCAAAAAGGTTGCAAGACTACTGCTCTAGTGTTTCTTCTGAGTATGAAATGTTATATTCTCTCTCACCCCACCCCACCCAAAAAAAACCCACTGTGGAATCTTGTCACAGTGGAAAACTGTATCTCAGCTCTTCATCAATAGCTGCCTGAGCAGTTTGGATTAAGACTCGCATGTACAGGGAGAAGAGTAAGCCAAATATTTTAATTGCACACTGCTTGTTTTTTAAAATAATTACAACATCTTCAGAGTTTTTGCAAACCTGCTGAGAGGAGCCAGAATTATGCCCATCCAAAAGTGCTTCTGGCTGTTCACTATCAGCAGAAGTGGCATCTGTTTACATAAAATGGAGCATACTGTTTGGTTCCTGCTATTCAACGAGGAAGAGCCATTCTGTCCCAGGGTTATTATACTTAAACCAAAAGATGCATTGCATTCAGAGTGCCATATATTTTGCAGATGGCACCTGCCTTTTAATTTACTTAGCCCAAATCTGATATGACCCTTGCATCCCACTGCCCCATCCCCTTTCCCAGTATACATCCATGACAAATCATAACAGTTGAGAGTGACTTTCAGTTGCAAGTGTGGGTTAGGTCTGAGTTTGAAAGAGAGGAAAATTAAACTTTGAGGGGAACTTCCACCACTAAGTTTAAAAATGTGAAGAAGACCGAAGGCATAGGTTTGGGATGTTGCAACTAGGGGTACCAGCTTGACGGATGGCTGCCAATCAGGGACTGATCCAAACATTTGAGAAAAGCAAAACATTCTGGTGGAGGATGGAAATCTCCTGAACTGGTGCAGGGCTGTTGGTGATAGTGGGGTGGGTGAAGTGAGCCATTAGTGTTGCTGCTATGAAGGTTGATGAACCCAGAATTTTAAGTATCAGTATAAAAGCTCGAAGTATAGAAAGGATCCTTGGAGTAGGCAAAGGGATTAGCCAGTGTGGTATAGTGGTTAGAGTTGGACTAGGACCTGGGAGACCAGGGTTAAAATCGCCATTTGGCCATGAAGCTCACTGGGTGACCTTGGGTCAGTCATAGATTCATAGAGTTGGAAGGGGACCTGATGGGTCATCTAGTCCAACCCCCTGCAATGCAGGAATCTCAGCTAATTTGCAGGGTAGTTGTGGGGCTTAAATGAGGGAGGGGAGAACCATGGACACTACTTTGAGCTCCTTGGAGAAAAGGTGGGATATAAATGCAATAATAAAAATAAAAGTTTATCAAAGAGAAAAGCAGGACAAAATGCAGAAGTACTTTCCCCCCCTCTAGGTCAATGCTATCTAGCTGCAGAAACTGGCTGGTGCCAGATTGAATTTGTTAGAGGATATAACAATGAGTTGTAAGAGAAATAAGGTTGATCTTTTGCCCAGAAACTAATTGGAGTGGATTGCCTTTAACATCACGAATGTCAGAGAATTGCAATGCCAAAGCCTGGTAGCAAGTTTCTTGTAGTCAATAAGGTCAATGTCCATAGCAGCTACTTTCTAAAATACTAGAACAACCATGTTTTTTATTATTAGTAAAATGAGCACGTCCATGCCACTAATCAAATGGAATAAATGTTCAGACAGCAGGAAAGTACCTCATATATTCCTTTTCTTCTTTTTCTTCTTTTAAAGAATCATAGAATTGCAGAGTTGGAAGGGACCCCAAGGGACCCCCCCACTGCCATGCAGGAATCATAACTAAATACTGTATATTCCTGCGTATAAGATTACTTTTTAACCCAGGAAAATCTTCTCAAAAGTCGGGGGTCGTCTTATACGCCGGGTCGTATTTCTTATACGGCGAGTATATCCCAAACTCTATACTTTAACTGGAAAAGTTGGGGGTCGTCCTATACGCCCAGTCGTCTTATACGCAGGAATATACGGTAATAATCCCTGGCAATTGGCCATCCAACCTCTGCTTAAAAACCACCTTCCAAGGTAGTCCATTCCATTTTGGAACAACTTTTCCAGTCATAAAATTCTTCCTAATATTTAGTCAGAATCTCTTCTATCTTGTAATTTGAATCTGTTGGTTTATGTCCTACCTTCCAGAGCAGGAGAAAACAGCCCTTCAGGTAAGAGTTTTGGTTCTCTGAGCACCATTCTAGGTTTGATAAGGAGAAACCTTTGTGACTGGGGACAGTGTGAGTGGTGCTTCTGGCTCATTATACATTTCCCACAATGTTCATTTTCTGACCCTTAAAGCAGATGATGTAAAAGTGACCTTTTTACGGGACCAATTTATGGTAGTATAGCAATAGGCAGGATTTGCAGTTGCACATCTCCATCAGACAGAAGTACCTAATTCACACAGCATTCTCTGTTGCGATCTTCCCCATCCTTTAGTCTCATGTGTTGTTTGGCTTCTGCCCCAAAAATGTTGCAGCTACCTTCAGTCAAGTCCATACAATAGTGTTACCATGTTAGAGTCACGGAAGGCCATTCTGTTGCGGTTGGGCATCCTCAGTGTAAAGCACGTTCCAATCTCATGGATTTCACCATTCATGTTGTTACTCTTACACCAGCAGCTGGATTTTCGTAAGGAGAGGCAGCCCTGGAGTGGGAATTAGCTGCTTGAACAGAGTGTTTGTGGGTGATCCTATCTTCCATTGTCACCATGTCAGCATGTAAACAGGCCACAAGGGAGCAATTTTTCAGCAGTGCCACACCTCTACAGAGAGATCTGAATTGGGCTTAGACTCACAATAGTTTAATCATGGATACTTCGTCTTTGTAATCGAATGAGCTGTTTTGACAAGAGACACATCTTTAAAATTCTTGCTCCTTGTTTCTGATTTTAACTTTTGATTCTTAGTGTTTCCTGACCATTGCATTAAAGGCATTTGGCACCTTGATGTTTTTGCCAGTTTGTCTTGCTTTTCTGTTTTGTGTCTTTGAGAAGGGAAAGTGGATAGCACCAAATAAATTTCACCTTTCCAGAGTAATCCTGCTCAGGTCCACCCGTTGTCAAGTTAACCAGCAAATTCATGCTTCCACTAGGTGTTTCCTAGAGCTTCTGCAACCGAAGATAAGCTGTAATTGTGTTCCTGTATTGACCATCAAATTGTTTACCTGATGTCAGCTTCGTTTAGTGCTGTTAAATCAATAAAGTCTTTAAGCACTGGCTTCTTGCAGAGCTGTTGACACATTCTGCACGGGCAACTGCTTTGCACCTAGGGAATGTTTTACTCCATTGCTCAGCACTAAAGCACACTTCCCGGTCTTGAAGGACCTACATTGGCTCCCAGTACATTTCCGAGCACAATTCAAAGTGTTGGTGCTGACCTTTAAAGCCCTAAACGGCCTCGGTCCAGTATACCTGAAGGAGCGTCTCCACCCCCATCTTTCTGCCTGGACACTGAGGTCCAGTGCCGAGGGCCTTCTGGCGGTTACCTTGCTGTGAGAAGCCAAGTTACCGGGAACCAGGCAGAGGGCCTTCTCAGTAGTGGCACCCGCCCTGTGGAATGCCCTCCCACCAGATGTCAGAGAAAAACAACTACCAGACTTTTAGAAGACACCTGAAGGCAGCCCTGTTTAGGGAAGCTTTTAATGTTTAATAGACTATTATATTTTAATATTCTGTTGGAAGCCACCCAGAGTGGCTGGGGAAACCCAGCCAGATGGGCGGGGTATAAATAAATTATTATTATTATTATTATTATTATTATTATTATTATTATTATTATTATTCATTCATTCATTCATTCATTCATTCCCCTGGGATGACCCTCTTAGGTGGAGTGTGGGAGTGGAATGTGAGCTTCAGTGTGATGCTCTGCAGATGAGCCAAGGAGAGCTCAAGGGCCTAACCACCTGGGTTTTGTTTTCCCCTGCAGGATGATGCCCGCCAGTTGTTTGCACTCTCTTGCACTGCAGAGGAGCAGGGGATCATGCCAGAGGACTTGTCCAACGTGATCAGGAGGCTGTGGTCAGACAACGGAGTCCAGGCCTGTTTTAATCGTTCCCGAGAGTACCAGCTGAATGACTCTGCTGCATAGTGAGTGGCTTTTCCTTGGATATTTTATTTTTGCTGGGGTCAACGTATTCTGAACTTTAAATAGCATTTGAGCAATGCCATCTTGATGTGTGTGGGGAACCAGTGTGATATACGGGGCAAGATGTAGCAGACTTGAGTGACCCTCCAAAGCCACTCAATCAGGGCTAAACTAAATGTGACAATTAACAGGCTTATGTATGTTTTAACTGTGGGCAGTTCTGCAAACGTTCTTGCCATAATGGCATTAGTTGTATATTGGCTAAAGTGCTATTCAAAATGAGAAGTGAGTTAATTATGCCTCCAGGATGTATAGCTCTTTAAAGCATGGTGGTAGCTGTACTTCCAGCTTTTATTTTGTGTGCCGTCATATTCCTCTTTGCTTTGGAAAATCCTCCTGCTAGAAGTCCATGTGCATGCATAAAACTCTCTTCCTAGAGTGACGGAAAGCATGGCTGAGCAGAATGGCTGGCTCATGCATGAGATACCTGGGGGCCTTGTTACAGGGGCAAAGCTCATCCACATAGTTCCTGTGGGATTGTTGAGGTTGTGTGTTAAGAGTTGGAGGCATGCACGCTTTCCCAAGTTGTGGCCTCAGCCTGCAGCTAACGGAGAAAGGGAACATTCCGTTGATGAAACAGAGAAAGTGGGTGAAATGTTGGCTCTGTATGGGCCTATTTTATTTTATTTTTTGTTTTCCAGAAATACTGCTGAGCAGTTCAGACTTTGATTATTTGTTGCCTTTTTACTCATTTGGAATGTCCCACATCTGCCTGTGGAATAGCTATTTAGATTTCGGCATCAAATGCCGTTTTGCGGCATACGAAAACATAAATATAGTGTCAAAACACAGATGGGCCCACAGAAACGAGGGATGTTAAAATGAAGAGAGCTACCCAGGCTTTCTGAACAATATATGTTTTCTAAGGGAAGAAAATTATGTTTTGAAATGTGCTTACGCAGCTCGTTAACTCTATAATGAGGCGCCTTTGCCAGTCTCGCAGCCATTGTTAAATGTGTCTACAATTCACTTGCTAAGTTAGCTGTGAGCAATCCACTGTCTCCACAATATGTTGGTATTGTTGCCAGCAGACCACCATGCTGACAGTTGGAAGCTTCCATCACATATGTATACTTTGAAGTGTTCTTCTGTCCTGGATGTCATGCTTAATGCTAGCACTAGCAGAAAACCTATTGGCTTTTTAAGACGAGCCATCTCAACCGGTGAGGAAAAGTGTCTGTCTTTCCATTTCAATTGATAAAAAAGAGAGAGAGAGGAGAGGGGCAGCTGAAACCAGCGCACCCGTTCCTCTAACAGTGTGTTGGTTTTTCCTCTCCGTTCAGCTTGCATTTCCCAAACACAGGCTGTGACACTCTGCTTTCTGCTTGTGAGTAATGTGGTGCCTTTATCCTAGGTCGTAAACAAAGCCAAGAGGTCTCTTTTCTTGATGCAGGGTCGAGCAGGTCAACTTGTGTGTTTTTGGAGGGGAGCTGTGCAGAATCCCTGAGGACCCGCCCTTCAGATAGTCTCTGCTTTCTGCCTAGTAATGCTGCTTAAGGGAGGGCAGTTCAGCAAAGGTCAGAGTATTTATCTGTAGACGAGACTTCTGAGTCAAGTTTCTTAAAAGTCAGGCTAGGAGTAGAAAATAGCATGCTCCCCACCCACTCCCAAGCTAGTTTACGAAGCCTGAATGGATCACGCCGTTGTGTAACTCTGTGACCCAAGCCTTTGCCACTACCTGTCCACACCACAAGCACTCTGCACCTGATTGCACAATGTGCTTCTTTTTAAAGGCCTTTCCATTGAAGGAAGTTTCCCTCTGCTTGTTAATTACTTGAGCTTCTGCTCTGCCTTCCTTGGCAAAATGTGTGGTGCTAGAGTGTTGCTCTCTTGCAAAAAGTGGACGGGGAACTTGAACTCTTGGTTTTCGTATTTATGCACATGCTTTTTGCTAGCGCGATATTTCCAACTCTGGGGGCTTTGATTACTATTCCCTTGCTGCTTCCCCCCCTTTTTTAGATTCTGAACTGTTCTTATAAGAAGATCAGGCAAATTTATGGAAGATAGGTTTGTCAGTGGCCACCAGTCGTCATAGCTAAATGGAACCTCCATGTCCAGGTGCAGTGCTTCAATTTTAGCTGCCATTAGCATGTAAAGCACACATGGCCTTTGTCGTGCGTCCTTTTCATCTAGCGTCCGGGGCTCTGGAATGGATCCCAGTAGTAAAGCAAGGTACGGCTGTAGTAAGCTGGTACCCACGGCCACTCTGTTTTTAAGAAAGAAGGGCAACAGGTGGGGGCTGGCTGAGGTTGGTGGGCTCACCTGCTCACCCTTATGGACCAGCCTCCACTGGTTATGGCTTTTAATTTGATCACATAAGTGGTGTGGCCAAAGGGTGCCAAGTAAGAATCAGTCAGATGATATATGGTACTTTAAAACTTGCTCTTCTTATGCCCCTTCCCCTCCCCTTCCCCATGCCCTAGGCTCCCCTCTTTTCCATATTGTGATGTGTGGATATATTGATCTGAGAAGGGAAAGGGGATTTCCTTATAAAAGATGCATTTGTTTTGCACTTCACAAAGAGCTGGCCTGTGAATCGGGTTTGTCCGCTTATATGTACATATCTTTCTTTTCTCCTTTTACTGTTTTCACCTGAGAAATGGCAGAGCAACAGGATGCCTGCTAGGCTAATCAGATGAGCTAAAAATGGGAAAGTTGCCTGGGCCTGAAGTATCCATGCAACCAAGCTAGAGTCCGTGATCAGCAGGGACTGTATGTGAACAGGAAATGTCAGACAAGGAGCCGGGGCTGATAAACAGTGCTAAGGAAACAACGGGGCTCTGTCTAACATCAGAGCTCTGGCAATACTGGGGACAGGACAAATAGAGACAAGTGAACAAAGCATGCAGATAAATGGCGCTTATCAATGGATTATCCCTAGCAAGGGATCATCTCATGACCTGATCAGAGTTAATCCGTTTTAGGCTGCAATCTTGTACCCACTTTGCCTGGGTTGCAATCTCCACTGTACTCCGTGAGCCTTACTTTTGAGTAGACGGGGTTAGTCTTCCACTGTTAGTTCCCCTTGTTACTGAGTTTTCAACTGTTTACTTAATGAGCACCTGTGTTGATATTTATGTATATTGAAAGAAGGGCAATGTTGAGATGAACTCGCAGAGGCTAAAAATCCAAAAGTGCAAATTGAAGCAATTTCCTCAGGGGGAGACCTCTGGGAATCAGGATCAGCCTTGTTAATTCTGTTGATTCTCCTACTTCCATGGATAAAAATAGAACACCGCATGCCTGGGAGTAAATGGAATTTGGGGGAGGCAGGAAGGTGACTTGATCAAGATAAGATCCACAGTTGTATGAAAGGTAGGCTTTCACCATGTCCCTGGGGATAGCTTGGTAGAATGAGGGGCCTCAATTATCCAGATCTTCTTGTTTTGCAAACATGTTTACTTCCAAACTCCACACATAGCAGAATGATAACATCTCTTAAATTTGCTGTCATTATTCCACATGCCCAATATGCAGAATGATTGAATACTTTTCCATCTTTATCATCCAGCTACCAACCCCCATGAGGTTGTCAGTGACGTTCAATTTTAAAGAAGGGGAGATTGAAGATAGGGGCCTCGTTCACATGTAAAGCTGGGATAGCTCAGTTGGTGGAGCATGAGACTCTTTATCTCAGGGTCATGAGTTCAAGCCCCACATTGAGCAGAACATTGTTGCATTTGCAGGGCCTTGGACTAGATGACCATTTTGGGCCCTTCCAACAATACAATTCCATGATTCCTTGAAACGGCATAGATTCACACACAGCAGCCTTGCTCCTTCATTCTTGTAAGCAATAAAGCAAGCCTGGGTTTAGCACTTAACCCTGTGCTTCCAGTTATGTGCAAATTGTGAAATGGAAGCCATTTCCCTTTTAAACCATGGATCCTGGCTTCTTTTGCTGCTTTTGCGTAGAGATGAGCAAACTGGCAGGAAAGGAGAAGCCTGTGGGTGATTGCCACTCATATACGTCCTGGCTTATTAAACCCAGAGATTTGGCTTAGTGTTCTATGCAAATACTGCCAGTGACTCACCCAAGATGTTTGAGTTGTCTTCACTGACATCTGTAGAAATAGTAAAAAAATAAAAATAGAATGATTGTATCCAAATCTGTTGTAGGCAACATTTATACAGCATGGTGCTGTTTTTGGGTGTGTGTGTGCATGTATGTATGTACATGTGCATGGATGCTTATGTATGTAGAGATAGCTGAGGGAAAAACAAAACCAAGCCGCAACATTTCCTAGGAAGGACAAGGAGTGAGAGCTAGTTCTGAAGCACAGGAGGCCGATAGTGCTGGATGGTTGAAGACGATGCTTCTCCCTGTTTCTCTTATTTCTTCTGCTTAGAGCTGAGCTGAAATTTCCTAGAAGACATTTTGCTGAGTTTCTGAGATTCCCCCCCTCAAAAAAATCTCTGCAGGATTTGTCTTCAAACATTATTTGCTATTTTTCAGTGGCATTTGCCATTCCCACCCTAAACACACACACACAGTGTCCCAGAACAACACTAAATTTGAGGCATTGTGCAGGGTGCCACCACCCACACTTCCAGTGGTGCAAAAACAAAAAAAGAAACCTTGAGGGGAAAATAGAAAGAAGCTCTGCTGCTTCTGCTAACACTAAGGGTGAGCCCCACCCCTGATAAATCTCTCCTCCTGAAGAAATTTTGGTGGAAGAGTCCTTGCTGCTTTATCTGTGCACAAGCGGGTTGACATAGAGAGTTTGGAGAGGCCTTTGGCTCACTATTCTACTCTGCTAGTCAGGAGGAGGATGATCCCAGAGGGGTGTTCTGTTTGCTTCCCTCTGTTTCCACTTGACTGAAAGAGAAAGTGCACCATTAACATCAGTGATGACATTTAAATATTGTGTGCGCGTGCATGTACACACAGAGATGCACATGTTAGTCAACTGTTTGCTGCTTTTTAGAACGGCCACTTGGGGCATTTAAAATTGCTCATCTGATCCCTGGAATGAAAACGTCATAGCTTTAATAAGCTATTATATTTGCTGACATCAGGGGGTACTGCTTTCTTTCCTAGGTGTGCACTTATTTAATAAGTTTGCTCGTTTCTAACCTGCTTTAAAAACTAAAGCAGTTTCAAGAGCTCCCTGTGTAACATGGCGCTGGGAAATCTTTTCCGTGTGCATACACACTGCCTTTGTGATCACAAGAGACAGGTAGACTAATTTCATAGTAATAATTTGCTTCTTTTTATGAGCTGGCATTTTGTGGTTCTTTCAGACTGATTGTGGCATGAGCTTTTTGTTCAGTACAGACCATTTCTTCTACATCAGGGTGGAGTGGGAACTTTTTCAGCCCAAGGGCCACATTCCCCTCTGGACAGGCTTCTGGGGGCCACATGCAGGGCTAGAGGCAGAAGCAGGCAGTGTAACCAATGTAAATTTTACCACATACAGTAGGCTAGTGTACACACACAACCTTGCTTTTCTCCATCCTGGAAGCCAAGAGCCATTGTCAGAATTCGAGAGGACACATTCCAGGCAAGCAAAAGGATGTAAAGAAGGATGTGAAGTAGCCACGGTGAGGAAGTTGGCCTGGGGAGGGGATTTGGTATGGGGAGATTTCTTAGGGCTAGATAGAGATGTTTGGAGGACCTTATTTGGAGCTTGAGGTTCCCCACCCCTGCTATAGATGTATTAAGTGAATTGGGAAGGTGTTATATGTGATAGGCAAGGTAAATAGAACATGCAGCTGTGGGTAGCACCACATACAGAAAAAGACAGGAAGCAGGTTTGCTTCCTTGTAAATGTTGTTCTCCAGATGTGGTTTAAAAGCAGTCACACTCTTCACCCACCTTGAAGTTCTCAGCCCTGGTGTACTTTTTACTTCAGCACCTGGCTGTTTGCTTGGGGGTTTTTGTGTGTGTTTTGGGTTTTTTTTTTTTTTTGCAAGAAGCTTTTAATTAATACAGACTCAAAAGTTCAAATAAGAAAGAACATAACCAAAATTACATAACATGGGAGAACTGCAAAAGTTGCAGATACAAAACAATAAGAGAGCAGGTAGTAGATATAAGCAAAAACACACCGTGATGTCGCAAATTCGCAACTTGGCACAAGGAGAGAGTTTTTGTATATCTGAATTCGACACATAAGAAATAAAATCCCATCAAATGTTTTTTAAATGTTCTGGGTCTTCCTTACCTTTAGAAACACCATGTGCTAGTTATTTTCTCTGCAATGGCTGCAGTTTCCACATATTTTGGTGCTGCAAAGAAAGGTACGAGTTCTGTGATGTCTTCCTTTTTGCGGGGTTTGAGTTTTGATCTGAGTTCTTGGATGTCTTGTCTCTCCACCTGCCTATGGAAGGGCCTCTCTACTTCTTAAAATTTTGCACGCAGCTTGACGGCCTAGCCGACCAACCCACATGTGTGTATTTCTCTTGAAGAGGGTGTGAGTAAGCGTTTCTCTATTTTTCTCTACTTTTAGGTCTAGGAAAAAGAGGGCATCTCCCTCTTTTTCCTAGACCTAAAATGTTTGTGAGCCAAGACTTAGTCTTTTAATAGGAGACCCGCAGTTGCCACCCCCTCATTTCCTGTTGTTCTGCCTGTGAATAATGTTTCGTGTTCCCTGTTTAGCTGCTTAACAGTCAAATGCTGCCCTTGAAATTGCTGGTGAGAATGTTTTGTGTAGGCATTTCCACAGTCACTTATCTGTTCGTTTTAAAATAGGAGTAGGAAGGATTCGTTGCCTTCATATCCTCTTCCAAAAGAACTTGGATGAACTTACCCTGGCCAACAGCCACCCAGCTGGGCTAAGTTCCTCACAGAGGAAGAAGGGCCGTGAGCATGGAGCTCCTGCTACACACATGTCAACAAATAAGTTGCTTCTATGATTATATCCTATGAATCAGTGCCAACTCCAGGGTATCAGGGGCCCTTGGACAAAATGCCCTCAAAGGGCTCTTTGCCCTAAGTAACCCATCTCATCGCCGGTTCCTGTTTGCTTGCCTTCTATGTGTGGGTGCATTCTGCACCACTGCCCATGGGACCAAGACCAACGGGGGTCGGTTTCCTTCCTCCTTGTTCTGGTCCAAGAATAGGCGGTTTTCAGGCTTGTGGGATCTCCTTTGTTTTGGACCAGAAACCTGAGAGCCACCAACCAGAGCCAGGAACATAAGTCATACACTTATAATTAAAGAATTTGGGGTCTAGATGTTTCAGGGTAGATTTGAGTAGCAGGACTGAATAGAACTTGCAGTCCTTCATCACAGAAATCCACTCCTGGTTATTGCCCCAAGTGCTCTTCATTTTGGCAGTATAGTTGAGGACAGGAGAGAGATATCCTGTTGTTGTTGTTGCTGCTGCTGCTCAGCTGTTTGAATGGGATTCAGAAAGCCTTGCTCATCAACTGCGAATCATCCAGAGATCTATCAGTACATCCCAAAGGGCTCTGGGATTTTGCACTGGGCCGTTGTTGGGCGTGTGGGCATTGGCTGGTTCCCAGAAGTGCCAGTTCCTGACGTTACAGTGTCCAGAATATCAAAAGTAGAATATGATCTGCCTAGTCCAGTATTTTGTCTTTTGACACTAGCAGACAGTACCAGAAGCTTCAACATCAAAAAATCCTAAACCCAGAAAAAAAGACAGAGAGCATCAATATAGATAAAAATGAACAGTGTCTCTTGATTAATTTAGAACAAACTCAGAAATTGCAAGACACACTAATCGATAAATCCTCTGTCATAGGAAAGTGCTTACCTTTTGTAGCCTCTCCCACTTCTCTGTACTTTAATTATGCTAAAGGCGATTCAAAGCCTCTAACAAAAGAGGAATGGCTCGCATGTCTTTACCTGTCACCGGACGAAAAGGGCTCTCCAGCACTTCCCCCAACATCTAAACTGATAGTACATAAGGCCGAAATCGCGCTGCCAAGCTCTAAAAACGGAGCAATTTTAGTAGATCATGACGGTTGGACAGAGTCCATCCAAGAGGTCGATTGACAGAAGACCAGAAAGGACAGAAGCTTGAATGATCAAAATATACTCCCTAAACCAACCTCCTTATTAGGGGCTTCTCCCGCTCCTTATCATTCCTCTCTAACATCTGCTGTACCCAATAAAATGGAGAAGCTTATTTTTGGGATCCCCAGTATGGAAGGGCTAAGGAGGTATGGCGGTGGGGCTAGATATCACTATGGGCGAAGGGCTTTGAGATACAATAAGGCTCGAACCCCTTCCAATCTACGCCCCATCCCGAAGGACGAGGGTAGGGTGAGCAGGGATTGCCCACCTCCGTCATTGGTGTTGTGCAATGCCAGGTCCATTGGCAATAAAACCGCCACCATGCGGGACTTTTTTATCTCACTGGCGGTTGACCTGGCCTGCGTGACGGAGACCTGGGTGCGAGAAGGTGAAGTAATCTTCCTGAATGAGCTAGCACCTCCAGGTTTTTCCGTCCTCCACCAATCACGGACCGTGGGTCGGGGGGGAGGAGTAGCATTGTTAATCCGAGAGGGTTGTCCTTTCAGGGCTCTGCCAGTACCGACGATCTCCGGCATTGAATGTGTTGGTCTGATGTGGGGTTCCAAGGAGAGCTTGGCTGTCTGGCTGGTGTACCGACCACCCAGCGCACCAGTAGCCACCCTGTCAGACCTGCTGGAGGTGGTGGCGGGCTGGGCCTTGGAGTTCCCAAACCTATTGGTTCTGGGAGACTTCAACGTCCATGCCGATGCCACTCCCTCCTCACAGGCTCTGGACCTAGTGACTTCCATGGCGACACTAGGGCTCTCCCAATTTGTTTTGGGCCCCACTCATCAAGCAGGCCACACGCTGGATTTGATTTTTGGTGCTGGCATAGATGTGATCATGCTCCCATCTGTGGAAGTGCCATGGTCTGATCACTATGCCCTGAGAGCCGAGATTGACTTTCAGCTCCTCCCCTGCTTGGGTGGCGAGCCTATTTTGGCTCGCCCGCGAAGGCTGATGGATCCTGATAGATTCCGCCAGGCTTTGCGGGACCCTGCCCCCCCTGGCGACTCATTAGATGATATTGTCAGGGATTGGAATAACCGATTCTTGGCAGCCATCGATGAGATCGCACCTAAGCGCCCTCTGCGACTCCGCCGAAACCGGACCCCTTGGTTTACCGAGGGGCTTCGGAAAATGAAACGGGATCTCAGACGGCTAGAGCGAGTATGGCGGCGTGCTCGCGACGGAGCTTCAAGAACATCTTATAGGATGTTTATGAAAACCTATGAGATGGCAGTGAAAGCGGCAAAGAGGTCCTACTTCTCAGCTTCCATTGCATCCGCTAGCTCTCGCCCAGCACAACTCTTTAGAATAATCAGGTCTCTAACAACCCTAGAGGAACAACCAAATTTAAATATGAATTTGACCCATAGCTGTGAGGCATTTGCGAGCTTTTTCGCGGAGAAAGTCTTGCAGCTCCGCCATGACCTCCCTGCCAATTTGGATACAATAATGGAGCTAGAGGCCCCTCGACTGTCTTCGGGCCCAGTATTGGACCACTTTGATCGGATACTCCCTGCCGATGTAGACAGATTCCTCCGAGCTGGAAGGCCCACCACCTGTCCCCTTGACCCGTGCCCGTCCTGGCTGATTAGAGCGTGCCCGGACGAGGTGCGGGCCCCCCTGGGTGAGATTATCAACTTGTCCCTTGGCACAGGGACCTTCCCAGGGGAGTTGAAAGAGGCAGTGGTGCGTCCGCTCTTAAAGAAAACTTCTTTAGATCCTTTAGATCTATCCAATTACCGCCCGGTCTCGAATCTTCCGTACTTGGGTAAGGTAATTGAGAGAGCGGTTGCTGAACAACTTAGTGGGTTTCTGGAGGAAACATCGGCTTTGGATCCATTTCAGTCCGGCTTTCGCCCTGGCTATGGGACTGAAACGGCTTTGGTCGCGCTAACGGATGATCTCCGTAGACAGCTGGATCGAGGCGGATCGGGACTGCTGATTCTCTTAGATTTGTCAGCAGCCTTCGATATGGTCGATCATGAACTTTTAGACCACCGCCTTGCCGACGTGGGGATTCAGGGCACAGTCCGACAATGGCTGCGCTCCTTTATCTCAGGTCGGGGACAGAGAGTAGCGCTAGGGAATGAGATGTCCCCGCGGCACTCCTTGGTGTGTGGAGTGCCGCAAGGTGCAATTCTCTCCCCGATGCTTTTTAACATCTTTATGCGCCCTCTCGCCCAGATTGTCCGGAGCTTTGGGATGGGTTGTCATCAATATGCTGATGACACCCAGCTTTATCTGTTGATGGACGGCCGTCCCGACATAGTCCCAGACACACTGGCCAGGTGTTTGGAAGCTGTGGCTAGATGGATGCGTGGGAGCCGATTAAAGTTAAATCCTTCGAAGACAGAGGTCCTTTGGCTAGGTCGGGACGACATGGGGTCGGGGGGCCAACCCCCAACCCTTGCAGGCGTTCAATTAGTGCCAGCGTCTCTTGTCAAGAGTCTGGGGGTAACCTTTGACGCCTCCCTCTCCATGGAGGCGCAGGTTGCAGCCACAGCAAAGGTGGCATTTTTCCATCTCCGCCGTATTAGGCAGTTGGTCCCCTACCTCTCTCGCCCTGACCTGGCCACAGTGATCCATGCGACGGTCACCTCCAGACTAGATTATTGTAACTCGCTCTATGCAGGGCTGCCCTTGAGGCTGACCCAGAAACTCCAGCGGGTGCAGAATGCCGCGGCGAGGCTCCTTACGGGGGCCTTGCCGCGAGATCACATTCATCCAGTGCTTTATCAGCTGCACTGGCTCCCGGTGGAATACAGGATCAGGTTTAAGGTGCTGGTTTTAACCTTTAAAGCCCTACGCGGCCTAGGACCCTCGTACTTAAGGGACCGCCTCTCCTGGTATGCCCCGGGTAGGACCTTGAGGTCATCAAATAATAACCTTCTGGAGATCCCAGGTTATAAGGAGGTCAGGTTGGCAGCCACCAGGGCCAGGGCTTTTTCGGTTCTGGCCCCGATATGGTGGAATGATCTGCCACAAGAAACGAGGGCCCTGCAAGAGTTAGCACCCTTTCGCAGGGCTTGTAAAACGGAGCTGTTCCGTTTGGCTTTTGGGGTAATTTGAGTGTAACTTTTAAAATTCAAAATTTTTAAGTTTTAAAGTGTATTTTATATCTGTATTTTTAATCTGTGTTTTTATATTTGTATTTGATTGTTAGCCGCCCTGAGCCCGGTTTTGGCGGGGAAGGGCGGGATATAAATAAAAGTTTATTATTATTATTATTATTATTATAGAAAAGGTGTTTGAAAGCTAGAAAGAAATGCACAGTGCCTTTCTAGCTAGCTGATGTCATGAGCAGACCTTTCTATTGGGAGAAATGCTTGGACCCATGGACGTCACTATCTCTATGATTTTAAAAGGCTGGTATACTTTAATAATATTTGCTGCACAATGTCCCCACCCCCCACCCCGGCTCCCCAGCTTAGAAACAGATGTCAGAATGCAAAACACAAGTACTGGCTATGTAGGGTCCATACATGTACAAGCCAGTGCTTTCTTCCTGTTTGTTCTCCCCCATTCAATATGCGTGTGAGTGGCAATGGGGTGGGGGTGGAATTGGTTGCTAATGTTCATGGATTTTTAAAGGGAAATTGGCAACTGTATGCACGATCACCCGTTTTAATTGAGGATGTGTTTTGTAATTGGGCATCTGTATTTGAATGTAGAGCATCTTGTAAGAAGCGGTCCTTCAGAGATGAAGGGGCTGATCTAAATTACTGGCACCCCGGGGGGAAGCAAAGCATCTGGCGGCCTCAGTACATAGCTGATGGGCTGTGTTCAGGTTGTGATGTTCAGGTTGATGCATCACAAGGTCTAGGCTTGTTCCAAGTGCTCAAGACTACATTTCACTAATCCTTACAAGAATCCTGTAAGCTTGGCCTGCATTGTCTCTGCCATGCTACATAACAGAGTGGTCTGGTCTGGTCTGGTAGACTGAAGTTACTGAGCTTTCCTGACCCTTCTTTCATTGTGACTTCTGCACATTTAACTTGTGCATAACATCTGAATTTGCTCTTTCAAAAGTGAGACTTCTTTACAGCTCTTCACAATTTGATCAGCCAAACCTTTGATTTAGGGGCCTCTTTATAAAGTCTAATCTGATTTTGTTTCTTACACTCAGGTAGCCATTTGGTTTCTTGCCAATTGGAAGCGAGTTCGTGCAGCTTCTTATAAAAGACCACCACGACTTCCATCACAGTTCGAATGAATAGTTACAAATCAGATCGGCATTACATTGAGGTGCAATCAGGATCCAATTTCAGTAGTGCGGTATACTAGCAATAATAAACCTTTAAGTACCTACCTCTTCAGCTGCAGTTCTCAAATGTTTTACTTGATTGGTTGGAAAGTCTCTTGCCCAGAAGCATGCCTAAGACGAAAAGATATTTGTTACTCTTACGAGTCCTGGAGTTCTTTTCCTCTCTGTTCCTCAACCCTCCAAATGAAAAACCCAAGTGCTTTTCAGTTTTGCTGTTCTGTCCTGATAACTGTGAGTGCATCTGCAAAAGAGCTTTCATTAATCCAGGGTGAAGCCAAAACCCTGAAAGCTAATTTTATTACTTAAAACAACGGATGGGGAAATTGTGGCCCTCCAGATGTTCCAAATCCCATCATTCCTGAAGACTGGCCATGTTCTAAGGGTGGAAAACCAGGCAAATAACATACAAACTTTCAATTCATATGTAGATGAAACATTCATGAGATTGAAGTGCATTTTTCTGCCTTCAAAAGCCAATTTTCTCACCCCTTTTTTTGACAGAATTGTCTTTTTCAGGGTGTAATTGTGCCTGTGGTACATCTCCCTAAGGTTGTCTCTCTTCTCTCATTCTGATTTTGAAGTGAAATGAAGATTCATTGGTGTGTATAAAGCATGATGGACCAGATTCAGCTAACCAGTCCTCTTGGCAGAAGCCCACCCAATGAGTTCCACTTGCATAGCTGGGTTTCCCCCCCTGCCCCCCCAATGACTTGGGAAGGTAGGTCAGGAGAACGCCCAGAACAGTTCTAACGAAGGAGATAGGAGATGGTTCCACCAGGCAAGCAAGAAATGTTTCTGCTGATGGAGTGATCTCCTTAGGGCTATGTTGAATTCCTCCCATATTTCCCATACTCTTTCACGTCTCCCAGCTTCCTCTTCCAAGACTGTCATAAAAAATGGAGGATCATACAACCCTTAATTGAGCGAAATACAGTCATCAAGATCCTTTAAAGTTCTATCTAGTTCCCTTGGGCAGAATGAGGGGAGATTCACAGCCCAAACACCATCAGAATCTAACTTTTTAAAGATACACCATCCAGGGTTCCAGTTCATAGCAGGATTTAAGAATGTTTTGGCATTTTTTCTTTCTGCTTTTTGAAAGACAAGTGGGAAGCACTGATTTCCTAGTTTTCATTTTGTTTGGCGTGTCTTAATTATTCAGATGTGTCAGTGTACGGTTGAATTGCTTTCAAATTTATTTTTTTTCAAAGCACTCCTCAGTGGAGATAGGGTGCCATTAGCAGCGTTGAATGGGTGGCTTAAGCAGATTGCACGATGTGTTTGATAGTTAACTGCAACATCCTGATTCACCCAACGTTTCTCATCTTCAGCAATAGAGACCTGACATTTTTGAAGGAAAAGAGAAGTAAAAGGAATATGAAATGTCTTGGTAAGAACTGTTCAAACGATGCAAAGAAAAGCTGTGATTGGAAACAAAAAGCAAACAAACCCACCATTCTCTTTTCGGGATATTTTATTAAATTAAACAGTGGGAAGAGGAGGGGGTGTACCCATGCCATTATTCTGTTGTGTGCTGCACAGTAATTGAGTGTAGCATCTGCTGCCTGGCAGTATCTGCAGTTACAGCAGCTACGTGCAGGGAGAAATCAAGCAAAAGGGCAGCTTGCAGATCACAAACCACTAGCTCTTCTGCCAAGGAAAGGGAAGTTGGGGGGCTGCCACCCCCCCTTACATCTCTATAAGATTTCTCAAGAATGAAAGGCTGATGATCAGACTAATTATGAAAGTTCCCATGCAGCTTATTTTAGTTGTCCAGGTTTCTCTTTCATACCACAATACAAGTCAGAGAGAGTTGACATTTGGCTTTCCTCCCCCTCCATCACCCTTTCCGCAGTAAATGCATTCAGGTTGTGTGCAGGCCAGAAGTTTTGCATTTGTCTTTACAGAGTCAAAAAGCATTATTTTGCATACTGTGTGATCTGTTTTATGCCTCTGAACTCTGCAAGTGTAACAGTTTCCTGGGAGAGTTTTATTGCTGTGGCGAGTGGCTTCACTGCTGCTCTTAATATCCTGACTAAATTATTCTGTCTGCCTTGGTACATTTGGAGGAAGTGGATCCAGGAGTGTAATGGTTTGGTCAGCTTCATTAAAGCACTGAAATCTTTTTTGAGCTCTTTCTGTACACGTTGCTCAGACGGTTTGAATGTGTGGGCAAGCCCAGGAAGTGTGCCAATTTATGACGATCCTCTTTCCAGTGTGCTTCCTGAGTTAGCAAAGTCATTGTAACATAATGCTTTAGAAAGTGCACCCATTCTTGCTCTTGCATTCTGCAAAATCTCCCATATTGTGGACCTTTTTTAAAAGATATGCAGCACAAAGTCATTACTAAGAATCCAAAATCTCTTATGGATTGTGTCGTTTGGTCCTTCGAAATTGGATTTCCCAGCTCTCCAACAGCTGTTTATAGTTGCTTGGAAATAGTAATTGATTGCATACATACATAAAGGTTCGTATGCAAGTTGTTCACAGGTCAGGAAGGGTCATAGTTTGTTTTATTTTTGTCTTGTTTTATCCATGAAATTATAACCTGCCTTTTGGTGGAGATTCCTCAAGGCGGAACATACCAATATAAGCATAATATTACAATAAGGTAGAGCTTTTTTAAAACCCATGATATTACAGGTGACCCACTGTTCCCTACATAAATGCTTTTATCTGTTTTTGCCTGTTAGAGATTAAGATTGCTCATTAAATGAAACAATATCTACAAAATAATAAAAAGGGGAAGTTTAAAACTCACCAAGAGTTTAAGTAACTTGGGGGTTTTCTTAGCTTTGTTTTGGGAAGATTTGGAGGAATAGGGCTGTTTACTGCACATATTTTTGGGTTACCATTTTTTCACACATTCTCCATTTGTGCCCTTAATAACAGCATAAGATTAGGAAAATTAGCAGATAAAGCTTTTATTGGCACAGGGATAAAGTCATGCGAAAGGGTTCCCTCACTAAGTATCTGCATGTCAGGTATCTGTTTAAAGAAGGGGTGCCAAACCTGTGGGTATCAGGTATGATGTTGGACTACAGCTCCCTTCAGCCACAGTCAACATAGCCAGTGGTCAGAGATTATGAACAATCTAGTCCTGCAACACCTTGAGCACCAAACATTAGCTACTCCTGTGTTAAAGGCACAGGGCAGGGTCACTTTTTCAGTGGTGGTGGTGGGGAATGGTACAAAGCTTTCATCACTTTAAAATTCTGTCCAGTAATTAACATTTCCAAACTATTGCAAACCATTGGTAACTTGGCTCTTGAGAATCTTCGGCTGGCTGTATTTCCCAGCCTCCAGAGATGTGAGGATGGGGCATTTTCCTAGTTAATACCCTAGTTGTTGCAATTTTCAAATGTTACAATCTGCAAACATAGGTAAAGGTAAAGGGACCCCTGACCATTAGGTCTAGTCGTATCTGACTCTGGGGTTGCGGCGCTCATCTCGCTTTATTGGCCGAGAGCCAGAGTACAGCTTCCGGGTCATGTGGCCAGCATGACTAAGCCACTTCTGGCGAACCAGAGCAGCGCACGGAAACACCGTTTACCTTCCCGGCAGAGCGGTTCCTATTTATCTACTTGCACTTAGACGTGCTTTCGAACTGCTAGGTGGGCAGGAGCGGGGACTGAGCAGCGGGAGCTCACTCCGTCGCAGGGATTCGAACCACCGACCTTCTGATCGGCAAGCCCTAGGCTCTGTGGTTTAACCCACAGCGCCACCTGGGTCCCACCTGGGTCTGCAAACATAGGCTGTGGTAAATGCATAAATGATCCCACAACACCCCAAAAGATTATTCATGCCTTTAAGCCAGAGGTTTTCAACCCTTTTGAGTCCACAGTTCCCTTGACCAACTACATTATTTCTGTGGTGCCCCTGTGGGGCTCAGGAGCCCAGTTATGTCACCCCTTGCCTGCAGAGCTGGCAGCCTCTCACCCTTTTTCAAACACCCTCCCTTGTGGAGTGTTCCCTTAGGCTCCTCTCCTCAGGAGTCCTTCAGGTGGCTGTGGCCGCCGCCCATGGTCTCTGAGCTGCCCCCCACCCCACCCCAAAGAGAGGTGCCTCCCAGAGGCACCATTCGCTTGCAGAGCTTATAGCCAGGGCTGCTGTAACAAACAGCTGTGCAAGCTTTTGGGAGGGAGACGCAAGAGGGCATCAGAGGAGGGAGGGAAAGAAAGAAAGAGGGACAGAGGCCAGTGTTGCCCATGGCACCCCGACCATCATTCAAGACACCCCAGGGTGCCATGGCACAATGGTTGGAAACCACTGCTTTAAGCTATTGTATCACCCAGGATTCTTCTAGACTGCTTGTTTTAACAAAAATAGTAAGGAGGTGACTCATCACTTGTGCTATTGGCCCATCCACCAAAATGTGTGTGTACAAATTCTGCATAAACTTTCATTGAGATAAGTAGGGGCTGCATTTTCCTTTCCTTGTGAACATGTTTTAGAAAGTTCCTGCTTTCAGCTCACTGCACATAAGTTGTCGTCGTTCTGCGGGAATCAATTATATTTTCCGAGCTTGGAAGGAAAGCTGTAAAAACAACGGTTGGGATGCAGTGAAATTGTGGGGGGTGTTCTTAGCTTCCTCTCTAGACTGGGGGCAGGAAGGGAGAAGAAGCATGGCAGTGTGGCAGGATAGCTTGACCCTGCCACAGCAGCCGCTGTTGCCAAAGGCAGAAGTCAGAACCTGTGCTGCTTAAAGTGGCATATTCTTATAATTTGGGTTATTGCTTATTATTCTTCACCATCACCATCACCATCTTGGGATACAATTCTCAGTAAACAAATGGCTCCAGTACAGCTTGTAGGTCACATAAATATTTTTTTAAACAAAGAAGGAAAGCAAAACCACAATAAAGAATAATAAACCTAAGCCTGAGGGAAAGGGGGTGTCTTAAGTGCTAGATGGAAACCTAGCGTGTCTGCAGAAGTGCCTGGCTAGGCAAGGACACCTTGGGAGCAATACACACTCCCTCGTCTCAGGGAGACCTCTGGAGAGAAGGGTGTTGATAGAAGTCAGTTGAGGTTGAGGTGTGGCTCCAGGTCAAAAGCTCCAGTGCTGGGCAATGTATGTGTACCAGTTCAGCACTCTGCCTGCTCCTGGGTTGACTGCCTATGCTAAGCCAGACCATGGACTACCCTGACCCTTGTCATGCACCCTTCCTGCTCAGACTCTGACCTTGGACTGGCCCTGGACCACATTGCCCACATTGGTGTGACTTCTGGCAAGTCCCCTGGTTACTCAGGTGCCCAGTGAGAGTAGGGCTGGAAGAATGAAGCACAACTCTTAAGAAAATGTGCATGCATGTCGTCTTGTGAAAGCCCATTGAGAAGGGAGCCTGCATCATGCACTTGCGCTCCAGGTAACCACTCAGGGAGAAGTGTCCATGCACATGTGTAAAGTGATAATGCACACATACCCCCTCTCCTTTGCCTGGCTCTGTGATTTGTAATTGCATGTACTGGAAACTGAGAGAAAGCAGAGGGTTTGTCTGCTAACAGAAGCTTGTAAGCTCATTAGTGTAGACTTCACTGGTTGCCATGAGGTTTACTTGTTGTTGTTCAAAGGGTGTTTCTCTCTCGCCCCCCGCCCCCGGCAACTCACTTGCTTCATTCTGGATTCCACTGAGGTTAGAGACATTGCTTGCGCTAGCTGAGATTTCTGAAGAACCTAAAAATAATTGGGCAGTCAGCTGCCTGATACTTGGCAATTTTCAGTGAGATTTGGCAATGCAAGGAACACCTGAAGTGGGCATGTTTGGAAATGTCAGCTGATAGATATTACTTACTAAATAGACAGGACAAAGAAGGTGTGGCATAGCAGAAAGCCTGGAATTCAACATCGTGCTGTGATGAAGGTTCTGTCTGCGAAAGCATTCCACTTACCCTGATGGACTGATCCCCATCCTCCAACACCCACAAACTGTTCTGGGGGTTCTCTCAATGCCCCCAGAGCCAGTTTCAGGGGGAGGTGGGGAAGCTGCATTCCACAAGTGGATGTCCTTGAAATGGGGCTTCCATTGATGAGGCTCACTGGGTGAATTTCTCCTACAGTTTATAATTCCGCCCACCCTGGTTTGCGACTTGCAGGTTGCAGTGCTGCAGAACTTTGGAGCTGTTTGGCGCCCCTTTTTAGCACTTTTTTGGGGGGGGGAATACCCTGTCAGAACTAGGGAAGGTAGACCTTAATTTATTTTGGGGGGCATAATTTAATATGCTGGGCAGCTTTGGTGGGAGAAGCAGTGGCGTACGGAGCCACTTGGCCGTTGGGAGTGGCAAGTGCGGGCGGCACCCCCGGGGGGCAGGGTGTTGCTCCGTAGCGTGCATGCGTCGTGACGACACGACGCATGCACGCTACGGAGCGCAGTCCGCCTGGGCTGCCGGGCTCGAGTGGCCCCCCGTCTGTGCGGCGGCTGCTCGCGCCCAGCAACTCATAAGGCTGCAGCGCTGCACTGATGCCTTACGAGTTGCCGGGTGCGAGCAGCCGCCGCACGGACAGGGGGCCACTTGGGCCTGGCCCGGCAGCCCGGACGGACTGCGCATGTGCGGACATGCGCAGTCCGGTCTGGTTGCCGCACATGCGCAGTCTGGCCGGACTCCCAAGCCGCCGCCTGGCACCCCTTCCGTGCGGCGGCTGCGTGCGCGGAAGGGGTGCTGGGCGGCGGCTTGGGAGTTGCGGGGTGTGTGGCGCCAAGTGTTACCCTCCCTCCAGGGTGGAACCCGGGGCACCCCGCCCCCAACACCCCACCCTTCCTACGCCACTGGGGAGAAGGAAGAATGAGCTGCCCTTCAGTCTGCCTGTAAATTTAAAAAGATAGCCCTGTTTTCCCATTCTGTCTTTCTTGCACGTTTCCCCCTCTTCTATGACCTCTTTTGTCACCTTTGCTCTCATCATGAGCTTTTGGGCAGGAACTTGTGCAATTCTTTCTTTAAATAGATACAAATATTAGTAATAATATTTTTAAACACTATTGTAATTAGTAACAACATACCCAATCATTGTGTCTTACAAAGTTTCAGAGTCAAAACAAGGAGGGCAGGTCCCTGTCCAAAGGATAGCATGGTTTCCTCTTCCTTAATGTGACCATGTATCTTGCTGAGGGCAGCAGGAGATGGCTGTTGTTGTTGTTGTTGTTTATTTAACTGTTATTTATTAAATTTATGTGTCACCCTTCTTCCAAAGATCAGAAGGTGGTTTACACAAGGAAAACAAATTGCATAACATAATAATAACACGCGCACACACATTTAGAAGATGATAGATTGTTTAATAGCCAAGGCCTGGCTGAAGAGGAATTTTTTTCACATGGGGCCTTCCTGGGGAGAGCATTTCACAAATGGGGAGCCACTACAGATGATTGTAGGGTCTGGGTCAGTTCATATGGGGAGAGGCAATCCTTGGGAGGCTACAGTTGCTGAGGTCCACAAGGATCCTCTGTTGAATCCCAACTAGCAAATATATACTTTTGATTCAAAGCGCTATTCAGTTTGAGCATGCAAACAACCCCCTGTGACCCATCACTGCATGCTTCATAATAATATACAAGACTTTTAAGCTTTGCATATTTATGTTTGTGATTTGCAGAGCTTTGGGAAGCTGTGTTTGCATGGAAATTGTCTTGTTGACACTTTAATAGAGCAGAGATTTGTGCTTCATAACATTAGTTAGGAAGCCTTTCTCATCTCTAAGCTATTTGCAAAGTGTTATTTGTCATCTCTTCATTGCTTCTGAGCTAACCAGGATGAGAATTTTCACTGGAATGTAGTCCCGAATTGAAGGGGGGGGGGGAAGGGCTTGTGTGAGCTTGAGATAGAGAGAGGCTGTACGCATGATCATGTACCCTAGCTGAAGAACTTATGCAATTCTCACCCTGCCTGTGGCTGTTGCTTCCTGTTTTTGCAATATGTGCAATCTCTAGCAGTCATATAACAGATGAATTAATGTGTGTGATACAATCAGATCTTCGGTTTAAAGGGGTTGCAGACTTTTCTGACCAGAGTCATATTGGCTGAGTTGGGTGTGAAGAACCCGCATCATCCCCCTCCAGCCACACACCCACCAAATTAAGACCTAGTAGTTAATCAGCAAGGCTTCATTGATCTCCTTGCTGACAGAGACACATGGTGTCTTGAAAGCAGGTTTATTGTGGCATGCGCTTTCATGCGTGAGTGCTTACTCTGCAGCAGAGAATGTGGCCCTTTGTCATAATTGACATATTTCAGGCTTTAAGCCAGGCACCCCCAGCTCGGCCCTCCAGATGTTTTGGGACTACAGTTCCCATCATTCCTGGCCACTGGTCCTGTTAGCTAGGGATGATGGGAGTTGTAGTTCCAAAACATCTGGAGGGCAGAGTTTGGGGATGCCTGCTTTCTCAGTAATGATTATTCAATAAGTTTATTTAAACTGATTAGATTTATATGCCACCTTATACAGAAATCTTGGTTCACAGGATAAAAGTAACAAGTTGAAAATACAACGCAATAGGAATATAATACATTAAAATACAGCACAAACCTGTTGTGGCCAGGGTGTTTAGATCCTTTGCTATTCTTCATCTGTACAAAAGGGATCACAAAATGTTTGGCTATGCTCGGAATCAAGAGATTCAGGATCCAGCCAGGAACACACACATATCCCAGGTGGTTTTAAAACCTTAAGATGGTTTCTGATTAAGTGTCCCACTTTTCATCATGTAGAACTGCCTCACTTCGTACCTGCACCCCCTTGCCCTCTACTGCATTGCATAGACCCTCATGTGCTCCATTAGTCAACAAAAGAGGTTTAAAGACTCTCTCAAGGCAAATCTTTAAAAAGTAGTATAAACACAGACAACTGGGAAACACTGGCTTGCGAGCGCTTGAAGACGCTCAAACTCAGGACGAAAGGGAGAAAGGTGCTAAGAGGAAGGCACATTTGGCAAACCCCATACCATTATCAACTCCCACCCGGAAACCTATGTCCCCACTGTGGAAGGACGCGTGGATCCAGACTCACTGTTAAGACCGTGTTCATGGAAGACAATTTTACTTGGCTACGAATGATCGCCAAAGAAGAAGATTTGTAGCCTGGATAAATCATGCTAATTAATTCTGTGATTATTCCCATAGTCCCTGTTGACCTTCTGTTTGGATTTTATGGTTGAAGAATTTGGCATTTTCAGTGCATAATTCTAGTCTGATCACATGCAGACATTGCTCTGCCAGTCTGCAACAGTAGCTTCCATACAGAGGGCCTTGCTAATGTTTTAAAGTTGGAGCATTGACTGGCTCACCCTGCCCAAGATAGTCCTTCTTAAGAGAACCCATGCTCCTTATTAACTTGCCAGCAGTTATCTCTTTGCCAGGCAGACTAACTTGTATATGTAATGTGCTTGCATGTTTCAAAAACTCTGAGGCCTCTGCCTTTGAATTTTCACAGAAAGCTCAGCAAGTTCAAAGTGCCCATCATTAAGGCATCCTCTGGTTTTGCAGCATTGGTACATTGCTTGAGTGCCTTTTCCTGGCATAATAAGGAATGAACAAAAAGGCTAGAGGATGCTGAAGGCACTGAAATCCGTTATATTTACTGCAATGGACTGTCAATATATAATGGTTTGTGCACTAGCACCCTTCATCTGTAGGCACCTAAGGCACATGACAACATTGAAGGTGCATGAAAACACTGAAGATCCCTGGACTGCTCTGGATCAAAACAAATCTGGAATGCTTTTCTTCTCATTCAACCTGCATTCGTAAGATACTGACTTACTCTGCAGGGGTCACAGTCATTAGGGTCTTTTACTGCTTTCTTCCTATTAATTCAAGCTGCTGGATCAACAGTCCCTCTACTCTTCAGTCTTCAAATTGAAGCTTTAAGGACTAATGCCATAGGAACCCCTTGTTCTATAGCATCATTCTCTGTAAGTGGTGTTCTGGGTAAAACATCATATAGTAAAGGTGCTGTGGTTGCTCTCAAGATTTCCCAGTTGGTGCTAGCATGCATCTTGGGCATGGTTTTTCTTCTTCTTTTGAAATGCCATATCTGAAATTCCTAATCGCTTCATGCAGTGCAGATCTTGGTGGATTTCACCACTGCAAATTCCCTGATTTAGCATGGTTGTAATTTGCTTAAAAGATGCCTGTTTGTAATAATCCAATTAAGCAACCTTAACTACGGGGTAATGCATAGTGTCAGTGGATAGGACACCAGCGTGTGTCTGTCAGATGCCTCTAGCGTAGTGGTTATGATGCTGCTTTCTTTAATAATAATAATAATAATAATAATAATAATTTATTATTTGTACCCCGCCCATCTGGCTGGGTCTCCCCAGCCACTCTGGGCGGCTTCCAGCAATATTAAAAACAAAACAAAACAATACATTAACATATTACAGATTAAAAACTTCCCTAAACAGGGCTGCCTTCAGGTATTTCCTAAATGTTAGATAGTTATTAATCACTTTGACCTCTGATGGGAGGGCGTTCCACAGGGCGGGCGCAACTACCGAGAAGGCCCTCTGCCTGGTTCCCTGTAGCTTTGCTTCTCGCAGTGAGGGAACCGCCAGAAGGCCCTCGGCGCTGGACCTCAGTGTCTGGGCTGAATGGTGGGGGTGGAGACGCTCCTTCAGGTATACAGGACCGAAGCCGTTTAGGGCTTTAAAGGTCAGCACCAACACTTTGAATTGTGCTCGGAAACGTACTGGGAGCCAATGTAGATCTCTCAGGACCGGTGTTATGTGGTCCCGGCGGCCACTCCCAGTCACCAGTCTAGCTGCCGCATTCTGGATTAATTGCAGTTTCCGGGTCACCTTCAAAGGTAGCCCCACGTAGAGCGCATTGCAGTAGTCCAAGCGGGAGATAACTAGAGCATGCACCACTCTGGCGAGACAGTCTGCGGGCAGGTAGGGTCTCAGCCTGCGTACCAGATGGAGCTGGTAGACAGCTGTCCTGGATACAGAATTAACCTGCGCCTCCATGGACAGCTGTGAGTCCAAAGTGACTCCCAGGCTGCGCACCTGGTCCTTCAGGGGCACAGTTACCCCACTCAGGACCAGGGAGTCCTCCACACCCGCCCGCCTCCTGTCCCCCAAAAACAGCACTTCTGTCTTGTCAGGATTCAACCCCAATCTGTTAGCCGCCATCCATCCTCCAACCGCCTCCAGACACTCACACAGGACCTTCACCGCCTTCGCTGGTTCTGATTTGAAAGAGAGGTAGAGCTGGGTATCATCCGCATACTGATGAACACCCAGTCCAAACCCCCTGATGATCTCTCCCAGCGGCTGCATATAGATGTTAAAAAGCATGGGGGAGAGGACAGAACCCTGAGGTACCCCACAAGTGAGGGCCCAGGGGTCTGAGCACTCATCCCCCACCACCACTTTCTGAACACGGCCCAGAAGGAAGGAGCGGAACCACTATATAACAGTGCCCCCAGCTCCCAAACCCTCTAGACGGTCCAGAAGGATGTTATGGTCAATGGTGTCAAAGGCCGCTGAGAGATCCAGCAGAACTAGGAAACAGCTCTCACCTTTGTCCCTAGCCCGCCGGAGATCATCGACCAGTGCGACCAAGGCAGTTTCAGTCCCATGATGAGGTCTGAATCTTAAAAAAGTTTCTTGCTTTTACTCTGTTTTGCTAAGTCCATAATGGCTGGTGTTTCCAAGACAGGGGAAGGGGGGGGGGGCGGTCAGCATTTAAGTGGTGGTGGAAGATGAAAGTTTGTGGACATTTGAGAGAAGGTGGTTACGGTAAAAGAATGTCAGGTCATTGCACCGCTGTGTATGCGGAATACTTGCTGTGTAGTGCACCAGTGATCCTGCTGGGAAGGGCCAACTCTGACAGCATGCTGCAGAGCAGAACAAACATCCAGAGTCTTTACAATGTGCTGAGCAAAGCACCACATTTGTGATTGCAGAAGATTATTTAACATGGATGGATAAAGTTATTTGTACTCAATGAATAGCAATAATGGAAGGCAGTAAAAACCTTTAAAAAAATTGCGTCCATTTTTGTAACGTGTGTGTGTGTGTGTGTGTGTGTGTGTGTGTATGGTTTGAAAAAATAATATTTGGTTTCAGAAAGAAGAGTTAAGGCTCTTACAAATGCACACATGCCTCAGAAAGCATAAGATTCGGATTTTGCCTTAACTTCTGCACCATGTAATCTGTAAACACATTCTAAAATCTTGTATATTGTGCCTCCTTACGACTGAAACTCCCTGCACCCACACTTTCCCCTTAGTCTTTCATTCCCAATGCAAAAAAGGAATAACTTTAAGGTATGCTTTATGTATGTAAAAATAATTATTCTAGCCATTAAAAAAAATATTTGTAACTCAGCCATTTTTCATCCTATTTCACTGAGCACCAAGGTGATTTCCCATACTAAATTTCATGTGGATAGGATAATCATATTGAATGTACATAAGAAATGTACTTGTGCTTTCTAAGTGTGAAATTCTATACAGCTATTCCTTTTTTCTTCTTTTTTAATTACACTGTAACCCACATTTAGGATCCAGAGTAGTCAAAGATACTGAGCTAATCTTTTAAAAGTAAATCTCCACTGTAGCTAATAAGACAGCAAGATTTGGCAGGCATAAAAGGTGGTGCTACACATTACATGTAAATCTATGTGTGACATATACTTCAGCCACTTACTTGCATTAGGGGGAAAATGGCTTCAAGAGGAGAGATTTGGGGAAGAGACACCTTGGAGAAAATGTGTTTAACCCTTCTTCTGCTTAATTCTTTTGCACCTTTCCTCCTGTAGAAGTCAGGTTTGGAAGGGTAAACAGACATCTGGAACCCTGAGGCTTTTGTGGGGGGAGAGGAGATCAATCTGCTTCTACACTCCAAATCACTTCCTTACAATGCTAATTTTCCCTAATTGAAACAGCCATTGAGACATTATGTGCATCTAGCTACAGGATGTACCGGTAGTTCCATTTTTACAATACTGTATGTTGCCTTCCCCATCAGCTGCTATAATCTGCACAAATGGACCATTGCTGGTCAGTCCAATAATTAATTTGCCCAATTAGAATGGAGGACATTCCTCTGATGCACTTGGGGAAGGGGGTCCCCAGTCCTTAAATTCTTCTTATGGCTCCTTACTATCCTTAATAATAAATATAATTTCGTTTTAGCCTATAGAACTTATTATGTGCACTGCTTAGGGATTCTTTAAACCCTTTGTAATGTAATTTTTTTTAAATAAATACAAGTTTGGAAGAAGGCTCCCCCCCCAAATAGTTGTTTCTCTGCAGCCTGAGGGCTTCCTGTGCAGTTTGGTGCTGAACGGTGTGACAAGGCTGGAGGACGGAAGCATCCTTGAAATGCGCAGGGTTAACCCACAAGAAGTAGTCCCTAATAATCACTGAGTGAATGGGTGGCAGGTTTTCAGAAAGGGTGGCAATAATGACAGCGCCTGGCAGTGATGCGCCATCCCCGTTTCTTGGTTTGAGTACCATGACAGGACATGGCTGCAGCAATTTTACTGGAGCTGTGAAGACCTCCTGCTTCCCCTATTCTTGATTCCTCTTATTCACCGTGATTATTTCCTATGATGGGATGTGGATCCTTGTGTTCCTGTACAGGAGCTGCTATAATTGATAGCCTGTAGAAGTTGTTATCTCGATTGTTCTGCCTGTTGCTTTCATGCCTCTGCTGTGAAAATACTGTACCCCAGCTCCGCAGGCTGAGCCTGTGTCCTTGCCAGGCTTTCGATGCTGAATCATCTTGCCGTTGTTAGCTAGCTGTGTAATCCCTCAGCTTGGCTCCCCTTCACTTTGTGGCTTTCTGCTGGAAAGATCAGGACAAAAACACACAAGATTTGCAGAGGAAATGGATGTCATTTGATCAGCCTGGCCTTGTCCTCAGAAATGGCCTTGTCCTCTGGTGACCAACCTCCCTTCTAAGGTAGAAACAGGATGGATAGAAATTAGGCAGGCTTTTCTGATGGAGTTGTGAGCCTGCTTTGGGCATAGTTTACCACAGAGATTGTTTTGGGTGGGTGGGTGGGTTAAAGTATTAAATCAGTTTTTTAAAAATGTAAACAATAAGTTGTAAATTAACATTTGGTTTGGGTCAGATTTGCAGCACTGTTTAGGGCAGGGACCCTCCAGATGTTGCTGGACTCCAATTCCCATAATCACTGGCTGTGATGGCTGGGCTGATGAGAGTTGGAGTCCCAACAACATCTGGAGGGCACCAGGCACCTCACTTCCTGTTTATGAAATATGCAAAGAAATATCAATGGGAAACTTGGTCTAAATTGATTATTTAAATGGGCCTTTCGGCTTGCTAATTAAGAAAATGGTTTAAATCTTCTTGTGTGCCATCCTCTCTTAATCTTAGAAGGATTAGCAAGGGAGGCCTTGCCAGGAAAGAATCACAGGAGCCAGGTGTGGTGGTTGTCACCTGAAAAGATGGCCAACAACTTCAGGAAAGGCCAGCTAGGTGCTTGAGGATTAATGGAGTGGGTATGTAGTAGTGGGTATGCAGCTTGGCGATACTTCTGGATCTTTTGCTGTCTCTAGGGGTTCAGGTGGCATTGGTGGCTCAGGGTGCCTTCCATCTGCTTCAGCTGGTGGCCCAGTTATGCACCTATTTGGAAAGGGATAGCCTAATTTCTGTAATCTATGCTGTCATCTAACCTCTAGGTTAGATTACTGCAATGCATTAATAATAATATTAATAATAATTTATTATTGATACCCCGCCCATCTGGCTGGGTTTCCCCAGCCACTCTGGGCGGCTTTCAACAGAGCATTAAAATACAATAATGCATTACACATGGGGCTGCCTCTAAAGGTGGTTCAGAAACTTCAGCTGGTGCAGAATTCAGAAACCTGGTTGCTCACCAGTATAAGATGGTTTGAGCATATTGTACCAATCCTGGCCCAACTTCACTGGCTGCCAATTTGTTTCTGGGCCCAATTCAAAGTGCTGGTTTTGACCTATAAAGCCTTAAACGGCTCAGGACCGCAATACCTCAATGCCTCTTCCTCATATGAACCTACCCTGACCCTGGAATCGTCACCTGAGGCCCTTATTTGTGTGTCTCCTCCCCAAGAGGTCTGGAGAACAGGCAATACGAGAACAGACCCTTTCTGCAGTGGCTTCCCATTCGTGGGATACTCCCCCTGGGGAAGCTAGCCTGGCACTTTCATTACATATCTGTAGGTACCAAGTGAAGACATTTCTCTTTAAGCACGTCTTTGCCTGATTAACTTTCTATGGCTTCTTAAATGTGTTTATGGAAGGGGGGGTTATTGGTTTGTTTTTGTTTTATTATGTATTTGTGTTTTCATTTTTATGTTGTGAACTGCCTTGTGATCTTCAGATTAAGGGTGATATACAATTTTAATTAATAATGGAGGGCCTTTCCCAATGGTTGTGATCCATGTGCCCATGTTGTGGCTCCACCTGACTGTTCCTGCAAGGTTTTATGTGTTTTTCTCACACTGTAGCTTGCTTGCGTGCATGCATGCATGTGTTCTAGTAGAAAAGACTCAACTCTCGTTTTTGGAAGGATGCCATTGCCATTCTCTCGATGACTCAATTTCTCACTGCACATTCATGGGTATATTAACTGTAAAGTGTATCCTGTGAGTTCTGCTCTGTGGCTCTGCTTTTCTCTTGACTTCTCTGTGAGTTGAAGGAAGGAAGGAATCTGGCCAAAGCTGTGAAGGGTTTTCTGGCATCTCCAACAGGGCCTGCCTTGTCCTGATGTTTTCTGCCTCAACCAGCACTGTAGACTGTCCCCTCCCTTCCCCCCAAAGGCCTCCCTCTTCCTCCCAGGAAGGAGGGTTTTGTGTTTTGACTATAAATGGCATGCCGCCATAAATCGTTTCTGCGCAGGCTCTCTCTGTCTCTGGTTTGTTGCCATAGTGATGAATACTTTCCTCTTCCCTGAGAGCAGCATTGTATTAATGTAACTGTGCAGCCGTGATTAACTTAAAATGACGACAGAGGGTGAGTGGGATACAGACCTGAGTGTGTGTCTCAGTAGCTTATCTGTTAAGAGCCAGGCACTTCATAGCCCCAAACACCACAGAGAAAGACGTCTGTGGCTCAGAAGTGCATGATGGTGGCACAGTTCAGCCATCCTGCATTTGGGGAAACAAGTTTTAAGGCTGTAATACTCTGCTTGTTTGCATGGATGTAATTCTGAGTGGACACAGTGGGACCTGTTTCCAAGTGAACACACAGAGGACCAAAATGTGCATCAAATGACTTTTGTTAAAATAACTTCTTCCTTATAAACTAAAATGATAATTTCTGCCTGGTCTCTCGCAAGCTTGAAACATATCAGATATATGTTTATAGATTGTGTTTCATTGACTCATAGAATTGTAGAGTTGGAAGAGGGAACCAAGGGTCATCTAGTCCCCCCCAGTTTTTGCAGGCTTGTTACCCATAAGGCATGTTTGCGTCCTTGATACTCTATGGAGTATCACAGACATGTTTGTTTCTTGCTTGAGAAACTTTGGTTTATACCAGTAGTCTTCAACTTTTCAGATCCTGGAGCCACCTTTAACCCAAACATTCATTTGGCGACCCATTTCTCACTTTCCTTCCATATATTTATATGGTGGTTGAGCTTCTGTTATGACCCACCTTACATCAGACCATGACCCATCAGTTGAAGACAAGTGGTCTAAACCATCTGGACTGTTTTCTTCTACTTTACTAGATAGTGTGGGCCTACCTCCATATCAAAATGTTTGGTATTGAGGATTTTGCTTATTTCCAAGATGTTTGGAAAATATTTGTTCATGGAACCTGCAGTAGCATGAATGAGGGAAGACTTGTGAACCTCTGGCAAATATACATGGTATATGAATGAGTGTGTATGTGCACAACATGAAAAAGCCACTCTTGCCTTTTCTTGTAATCTTAATCTTCTAAAGCAGGGTAGCCAATGTGTTCTCCTTCAGATGTTGTTGGACTACAACACCCATCAACCCTAGCCAGCATAACCAGTGGTCAGAGATGATAGGGGTCCAACAATATTTTGAGGGTACCATATTGACCAGCTGTATTCTGAAGCAATTTACAACCTATTCCGAGCTGCTTTTCTTACCACCCCCACTCCTTTCTCCCTGCAGCTACCTGAATGATTTGGAGAGGATAGCCAAAGTGGATTACATTCCAACCCAGCAAGATGTGCTGAGAACCAGAGTGAAGACCACAGGCATTGTAGAGACTCATTTTACCTTCAAAGACCTGCATTTCAAGTAAGTACATAAACTATATAGCTTCCTTTGGGGAAGTAAGACTCAAGGTGTACCTAACGTTCATTGCAGAACAGATAAAGTTGGATTTTACCTATCAATGTATTTGACATCAAGGCAGGCTCAGCAACATTATGTGCACCCTGCAGCAGAGGGCTCTCTTGTAACCTGCTGTGGAGATGGACTCGGACATTCCAGCTACAGTAACTTGTTTGAGCCACACGTGAGAGTGGGGGGAGCTTTGATATTCTAGCAGAAACCCTTAAGCCTTTAGGCATATTTGCGTGTAGCCACCCTGTATTGAAGGGCCATGTAACCACGTACCTTGGGCCATGTAACCATGTACAGTTTGATAAATCTTGGGAAGTAAGTGGCAACCTTAGCTGTTCTGCAATGAACGAAGGCTTCCGTGAGAGATGGGACCTCCATTTATGTTCTCCTTATTTTGGAAGCTTGTCCAGTAATCAAGGGGGCAGCTGTCTTTATCTCTCTTGGAGAAGAGATATTAACATGCTTGGAAGTAGGAAGCCATATATGTTCATCTCCACCCCTTGAAACTTAGCCAACACATTCCTTTGCACCACCTCCTCCTCTTGGGAGTCATCATATCTTTGCCCACCATATTATTGTCATAGATCAGCTATATAGGTTACTCCAAAGAAATAACAAGCAAGGAATCCATTCCCAAGTAATGGAAGCGGGTGGAACAAGAGTAACTGCTACTGAATGGCCTTTCCTTCCTTTTTTAAAATAAGTTGCCAGATAAAGTGCCTGGGCTGGAGTGGAACACAAAGCATTGAACAGAAACAGTAAATATTATCGAATGGTGGGGCATTCATATTTTGCTGCAGCAGAGGGAGAGGGTGCTGCACGTTCCCCTGATGTCACAGGGAAATTGATGAATTAGCAACAGTTGCATAGTGATCTGGGAAAGGTAATACAATTGAATAATATACATCAAAAAGAAATGCAAAGGCAACGTGGGTGCCTGGCCTCTGGAATTAGGCATTACATATGTAGCATTTTCACTTGTGCCTTTTTGCATATATTTTTATCTCGTCCTGCAGATCAGGGTGACGCCTAGGACTATGTGACCATTTGCTAGTAGGGAGACACATAGTTAACCATCAAGTGAAATACAGCTGTGTCCATTACCTTCCAACACAGCAAGGATTATTCAGATTGCCTTACCTTCACTGTCTCATCCTACAATGATAGAAGCTCTGCTTTAAAATCCATGGATGTGGTCATTCTGAAAAGCTTTGCTTTTCCACAAATCCATTTGCTGAGTTGTCAGAAAGGAATGATGCATCCCAAAGCTATAAGGGAGCCAGATTTACAGTTGGAACAAATTTCTCCTTAATCGGCTTATTTGGTGCCTTGACAAGCACCTGATTTTCTCCCTGGCCTGCATGCAGGAGAGATGTGCTTTTCTTTTCTTCCGTTTTCTTTTTGGCTTTGGAATGTGTTTGACTCTGGGTTGAATTAGAAAGGGAACATGCTGGCTTGCCTTTATCAGAGCATAAATGCATGACTCAGTAAACCAATAGGCTGAGCTGTAGGGTCTGGCATACAAATGTCCAGGCTGAGATGGTGCCAGTGTAATCTCCCTGCAGTTGTCGGTTCTGAATGCAGCATGAAGGCATCACTGTGGAAAGCCTTTGTATTCCAAGGATTAGACCACAAGAATCTAGAATTACAGCTTTCCTTCCGCAGAACAGAAAGGCAGGCTGCTATGCCAATATATGGGCGACCAAAGTGCACATCTTCGTGGTATGGGGAAAATGTCTTTGGGTTTTGGGTGTACAAAATTTGAAGTTCCAGATTATCTGGGAAGCTGGAAATACAGCTAGCAAAGGTTGTATTTGTACACCAGCTGGCCAGCACAATGAGTTGCTGGAGCAGTTTAAAGAGTTCACTTCCTTGATGCCTGGACCATAGGTAGACTGGCTTATTACAAGTTGGCCCCAGGTGACACTTTTTAAAGTGTGTGTACACTGGAAAATGCTAAACCTGATGGGGTGTGCTAGTTTAAAACGAAGACTGAAAACCTCCTTTCTGGAGGACTCTTATGATCCAATTGGTATTCAGTTCAAGGTAAGCGCACATTCTGCACAAAGGAAAGATGGACTTTACTGGTCAGTGTACTCCACAGTTTGTGACAAGTTGAGCTAGAAATGTCACTGATTGAGATCCAGTTGAGGATCCCTGCCCAGTCTTACCTGGTTACACTGAGCTTCAATGAAAATTTAAATGAAGGCAAGGCATGAATTGCAACACCAGCTGGAAGATTTGGGGTGAGGGGAGTCCATCTGTAACATGGTTCACACGTCACATTAAACCAAGGTTAAAAAAGTAATGATGGTTTAATGACAATGGGCAGCACGCTGGTGCACATGGCTAAAAAGTTCTTAGTTTCCTCCTCCCCCACTCCTGCACTCTTGAAACCCACCTGTTGGCTACAATTGAAGGCGTCTTTCAAACATCAGTGGGCAATACTATGGGTTAAAAGAATGAGTGCCATTGTTCAAAGTTAATGTGATGTTGATGGGCAAAACTGACTGCTGTGTTCCACTCCTGAGTCTATCAGTGTTATTTTCTCTTCTTTATTACTGTGAAATAGATGGAGGCAAAGAAGCAAACTTTCTAGTGAAGACTGGCTTGAAAGAGGAAGTGTGTTGTCGGTGACACATACCACAGGGGATGTGATGACAGTTACTTTTGCATCTCAATAGATCTAGTTTTTTCTCTGTAGGATTGTGTGATAATTTCCATATTGAAATGAATGCAGTGTGATTATAGAAAAAATAACAGATACAAAAAGAAGAAGCTGTATTCTGGATGTTTTGAGTTGCAACTTCTAGTTGACCATTTAAATCCTGAAAAGTCAGTTGAAAAAGATTGAGTTGTGCCTTGTACTCCTGTGAACAAAAAATGCAACTCATCCAAATGTAAGAAGATTACAGTGGAACCCCGGGTTACGCACGCGATCTGTTCCGGGGTTGCGCTATGTAACCCGGGCGTGCATATCACAAACGCACCAAACCCCCCCCCCCCAAAACCCGGAAGCGCGATTTGGGCGCTTCTGCGCATGCGTGAAATGTGCAGAACGTTTCTGCGCGCTCCGTGGAGGACTTCCGGGTCGCTGCGGTGCTTATCCCAAACGTACGCAACACGGAGCATACGCAACACGAGGTATGACTGTATTCTGTTCAGAAACAAAACAAAACAAAACTGCACACATCCCATAGTTGCCATTGCCAACAGTTGTAAGGACCACAAGAGCACACTTAAGCTGCATTTGCACATAATGATAAGGCAGCATTCTGGCTTCATAAACTATGCTGTGCACAAATTGGGAATTGATGCATGCAGCTGACTTGCTCCTGCTTCACTCCTTCCCTGGCATAAGTGGGCAAACAAACCAGGAAAGGTGCAGGTCAGTGTTGAGTCCAGACCCAGGATTATGCTTTCTGCCTCCCTATCAAGACATAAACCAACAGGAAGTGATTGATTAAATCCAGCTAGTGCTCATGGTTGAATGTGTAACACTAAACATTCCCTGTTACAGTTGTTTTGCCCATTTGCACCAGGGAATAGCAAATTGGGAGCAATGGAGCTGTTTATACAATATTGTTTCTCATGACAAGAACCTTGGCTTCCCATTAAGTGCAAGCGCAGCTTCTTAGTCAAACGCTGCTATACGTTGATTTGCATAGCAATATTCGGACTCCAAGTTTCTCCATCAGTGTCACAGTCATTTGACCAAGTATGCGCTCTCATCTCTCACTGACTTCACTAGCAGGGCAGGGGCCCAGTGAGCACCTGAATATAACAGCACTGTTGCTGAGAAATAGCAAGTGCTTCTAGTGTTTAAAATACTTCTAGACTTCTCCATTCATTGGGGCAGCATACTGTTTGAGAGTGGTCGTGCCACCTTCACTTGCAGGTATATAGAATTCCTCCTCCCATGTGCTTCAAATGTATTAGGAGGGTCACAACCTTGCTCCCTAGCATGGGATGATGACACACATAAGTTAACGTGGCTACCTTTTTGTTTATGGCATGACCCTGTTACTCTAGTGGAGCATCCGGCAACTCAAGTGTGCAGTAAACCAGACTGGTTTAAGCTTCCCATCACAGCCAAATTCTCTTACTTAAGCAAAGTGGTTCTGTTTCTCTTAGCGCAAGGGGCAGGTGCCCCGGTGATATGAATGCTCTGAGAACTGGAGTGGAGGCAAGTGTGAAGCACCCTGCCGCCCTTAGAGCCCAGCATTTGCTGTAATAAAAAGCTCCAATCTCAGTATATTGGATTTTCAGTAACGTGGTTCTTTCTGGGTCATTGTTCTCCAGAGGGTAGTCTGCCTTCAAGCCAAATAAGATATTTCCAATCATTTTCCTTAGCACAGTTGCATGTGGAACTCAATTTATATTATTTCCAATAGAGTTTGTGCCACTTCTTTCCCCTCTAGCTGCTGCTAATGACTTAAATGACTATTGGGAGGGGAGGGGAGAGAGGCTGCATTTTTCATTCCGTCTACTTTCTCCGTGACAGAAATATACGTCAGCCAGTGTAGCTCAACAAGCTAAAAGTGAATGGTTTGTATGAATGCCTAACTATACTAGGCCTAAAAATAAAGGAAAATTTGGTTCATGTAGTGAAATGAGAATAAACACAGTCGTTATTTCTTCCGTATGCCGATACGCCTGTTTGTTACGTTCGTTGGAGGTGGTCTTCTTGTGCTCTTGAGTTCTTAGGGGCCCTGTTGCCGTAGGTCAGAAAAGGATTGTGGCTTCCCATCCCTCCGGCCTGGCCAGTGTGAGGGTTGTCTTTCCTTCCTGAACTTCCCGTCCTCATCTGGGAATGTCCTGAGGCTGCCGCCTTGTCATAAAGAAGTATGTCCGCTGCATTAGAAAGCAACCTTGCAAGCTACTCCAAAAATGATTAGTCCACGGGCATTTTTACTAGCCCCCAGGTCCATATATCTCTGTGCTAGCTGTTTATGCCGCAAGGAATTTATTGGCTGCTGAAGTTAATGACTGGAATTGGAGGGAAAGGGGAGCTCTCATGTATAAATATTATTACATCGTCATAGCAATACTTAAGAGTTTCCTCATAGTGGTTTGTTGAAATTTAGAAGGAATAATCTCCCTCTTGATTATAATGTCATCCAGATCTCTTTCCAAAATGCATATTGAAAGTGCATAACTAAAAATGCATCTTGATGAGCCTTCTTGTTAAATTTTATATAGCCCTTCACTATGTTCCGGGACTAATCTTAGCCTTTTTTCTTCCTTGTGCAAGCCCAGGCTTGGGTTTTCAACTCCCATTTCTTAATGAAGCAAGTTCTGTAGTCTGTTTCTTAGCACCTGAGAATGTGGCACAGCTTTTCATTGAGCTGCTGAGGCGTGCCTTTTTCTGGGGGTGGAAGGGCAGAGTTTGTTTACATGTCACGTCGGTTTCCTGTCTCCACTTTTCCTTGGGATGGAATTCCCACTCTGTTTCCTCTCATTGTCCAGCCGACGGCTCAGCCTGCCCCTGTGCGTTGGCAGCCTGTCTCCACAGCCCTTGTGTGGAAGGCTGGCAGCAAGCCAGGCCAAGAACTCTGCAAAGAATCCCCCCCCCCCAGAAAGGGCGGGGGGGGGGAAGCTCTCCCGCAGCACGGCTTCCCTGCCAACTTATAGGGCCACTTTGAATGTGTTTTTCCAGCACTGAGAAATAATCTTTCTGCAAAGTGTGTACTTAGTAGTGCTTGAATCCTATTTATGTTCTAACGGCATTTTTATCTTGCCTTTCTTTCAAGGAGCGCAAGGCAGTGTGCTCACACCTACACACTCACTTTCTTTGCCCCTTGTCAGGTAGACTAGGCTAAGAGTGTTTTGGCCCAAGGTCACCCAATGAGCTGAGTGCAGATTTCAACCTATGTGTGTGTCCCCAAAGGGTCAGAGTCCCAACACCCAGCCCACCACACCAGCCTCTGCAACATCTCAAATGTTTGGGGAAAGGGGCCTGTTCAGTGGCCCTTAGTTCTGAGCTATCATTGTATGTCAGCAATGGTAGCAGAAGGCTTAGAAAATATAGTTTAATCATTTACCATGAAGTTTCAGAGTCTTGTCTTGTTCCCAGCAAATACGTAACTGTGTTACCCACAAGATTGTGCAGGCCAAATAAAACATGCAGATTGAAGATGCGCAGTCCTCCTTCAACCACCAGGCAGAATTCAATCCTGAAATTGGGTCCTCCAATCTAGTGTGACAAATTTACTTGGATCTCTTTGGTTTTCAGACAGTCTCCTTTGCTGTAGCTCCCTAAGTTACAGGTTCTGGATGTTTTGAGAAAAGCGTTTGTATACAAAACAAAATAAAAAAATTCCTTCCAGTAGCACCTTAGAGACCAACTAAGTTTGTTCTTGGTATGAGCTTTCATGTGCATGCACACTTCTTCAGATACCTGAAGATACCTGGTATCTGAAGAAGTGTGCATGCACACGAAAGTTCATACCAAGAACAAACTTAGTTGGTCTCTAAGGTTCTACTGGAAGGAATTTTTTTATTTTGTTTTGACTATGACAGACCAACACGGCTATCTACCTGCGTTTGTATACAGTTAAACTTTACCTTGGCTTTATAGATTTATGGCTGCATAAACAGTAGTGTCGCATAGCGCTCAGAAATGAGCTGGGAAGCCGCTGTTCAAATCTTACTAAAGAACTTGAAGAGAACAATCGGGGGGAGAGGGTCTATGGGGGAAGAACAGCCATATCCCAGGCCAGGGCAGACAGTGGGATAGGAGTAGCTAGAAGAAAAATAAGTACAGTGGTACCTTGGTTTAAGAACAGCTTAGTTTATGAACAACTTGGATTAAGAACGCTGCAAACCCGGAAATAGGTGTTTTGGTTTGTGAACTTTGCCTTGGAATAAGAACATGTTCCGCTTCCTGTTGAGTGTGTTCCATTTGTAAATTGAGTCCCCCACTGCTATGGGAAAGCACGCCTTGGTTTAAGAATGCTTTGGTTTAAGAACGGACTTCCAGAACGATTAAGTTTGTAAACCAAGGTACCACTGTACAGTGGTTCCAGGGCTAGAGGAACAGCCCTTTTTATTTATTTATTTATTTGTTTCATTACACTTATATACATCTTTTTGTCACATGGTGACCACAAAGCAATATTCAGTGTACAAAATTTCAATTAATGAAATAAAATTAAGACTATCATGATTTGACTTTCAGAAACTTGGGAGAACAGGCAATGGAATCCCACCCACTCTGTGGCCATTTGTGATTCCAGAGAGAGGGAATTACACAGCCCGGGAGGAAAAGGCTCTGCCCCATGTCTCCACACAGTGAGCTAGAGCTGCTGGGAGGACTGCAAGCAGCCCCTCCCCCACCAGTCTTGGGACTCAGGTTGGCTGATATGGGGGAGAGGCACTCCATCAAATACATAGGTTCAGGGATTTATATGTTGACACCTTAAATAGGATCCTTTTTTGCCTTCCCCATCTGCTCTTTATTACTTCCTAGGTGTGCATATGGATATTTTTCTCCCTGCCAGTGCAGTACAGTATTAGGAAACATAGCAGTGGGTTACTCTCCCACATCATCCCCTCTATTTCTGATGTTCAAGGATACATTCTGCTGTGTATATAGTCAAACAGCACCAGCTGCACTCACCAGGGACCACCAGACTTGGGGGATGCACCAGAGGTTTCCAGAAGTACCAAAAAAATGCTAACAAAAACCTAACAAGGGGAACCCTAAACCAGAGCAGTCGAGGGCTTTGTGTGCTCCAGTTGCCTCAAAATGCTTGTTGATGGGGTGAGGGGGGGTGAGGAAAACCAGAGGGAGGGGAATTGGGATGGAGTATAGCAGAGGAAAGCAGGGTCGGCTTACTGGAAAAATGAATGCGAGCAGCACTCCACACTGCAACGTTTTGTTGCAGGGCCTACATGTTCCTTTCTGGGGCCTGGACTGGTGTGAGGGAGTGGCATATGGCTCTTTCCTATTCTGTGGCGCCTGGTGGTTCATTGATCCTGAACCTATTTCCCATTTCCATTCTCCCTTGAGCTCTTCTATAGGTATCCATGGTAGTTTGGCTTCTCCTAGGATTCACAATGATTTATGTCGGTGGATGCAGTGGCCATGTTTTAGCTGCGTTTATTAGTAATTCTTGGAACATGACGATGCCTTCACATGGCCTTTGTTGGGAAATCACCTGGTGTTTTAGAGCAGTTTCTAAGTACCACTAATGGCCTTGCTCAGGTCCTGCTGGGCAGCTAACCGATTATTATGCACTGCATGGGCCTTCAAATGACTTACGGCTCCATTAGCCAGATCAGATGTTCTTCTCCCCCCACCTACCCCACGTCCCCCAAAGCAGAAAATATGCCTTAGTTTACAGTCCTGTCCCACTGCGATGCAGCCCACACACGTTTTTGCTCCTCCAGCACAGGCAGAATCATTTTTCTTCTTCCATCTGTCCTCAAATTGAGGCTGCAAGATAACAATCTGAATCCAGAGTGTACTTCAGGAAATGCTTGACTACCACCGCCAGGCAGTGACTAATGCTCATGTTCTCTCCTAGTGATATCAGGGTAAATTCTCAGGGGAATGACATTAGAGAAAGTATCTCTCATATGCAGTGTTATATTAGCATTGTCTTCATTTGCTATCTTACTGCTTGGAGTAAATTAGTAGCAAGTGTCAGGCAGTGGCTGTCTCCTCTCACTAACTAACCTCTTGTCTGGTGTACTCTAAACTCTTAATGCTGGGGAACTGTTTGTATCTGCCTTCCAGGAACACTTTTTCTTGGGAGCTATGGCTCTTCTGAAACCACAAAAGTAGTTTTCTCTGTGCTTCAGGGCAGGAAGACACAACCCATGAAGCACATAGATGTCATTGAACGCAGCAACTGTGCATGTCATTTATCCTCAGTAACTTGACAGACAACCTCCTATCCTGATGCAGCAGTGCTGTGTGTTTCCCACTCACAGGATAGGCAACATATTGTAGACATTAATAAGGGCAGAAGAGGGAGGATCAGTGATCACCATTTTTGTATGTCAGCCATAAGTTTAATACAGTGGTACCTTGGTTCCCGAACGGCTTGGCTCCCGAACAAATCGGCTCCCGAACGCCGCAAACATGGAAGTAAGTGTTCTGCTTTGTGAAAGTTTTTTGGAAGCCGAACGTCCGATTGAGTGCAGAAGGCTCCTGCAGCCAATCGGAAGCCGCGCCTTGGTTTTCAAACAGTTTCAGGAGTCGAACGGACTCCCAGAACGGATTAAGTTCGAGAACCAAGTTTCCACTGTAGAACATCACATGTAGATCCAGCCTCAGTGCCTATTACTTGGATTAGGGAAGATCATTGCCTTGTGCTAAACTGGTTGTACAGAAATCCTTATCCAGTGCTCTGGTTACTGCGGCTATCATGACACCGTCATCATGGTTGTGTTATTAACCTTTCGAGTTCATTGTGTGTGTTCCTTAGTGCCACTGGCTTTGGCTATGCTCTCAGTGGCTTTGTTGATGCTGAGAATAGTGCATTCACCAAGTGCATTGGTGTGGTTCCCTTTCAGACACTCAGCAATTGGGCTCTAGGTTCCAAGCAGAAGAAATATGTACTTCTTAACCATGCAGCAGATGGCTCTGAAAGAGCTGTGAAGTTTCCTTCTTTCTTTACATTTCAAACAAGGAAGGGAAAGTCCAAGAACTTCTGTCTGAGGGAATTGGGTCTGGACAGCAGTCTGTTACTCAGTATACTCATATTTGCAGCATTCTGCAGGCAGGGAGGTTTGCCCTCCAAGCCATCTTGCAGACTTAAATCTCCACATTTTTCCATTGTGCCAGTAAGGAACCAGACTCAGTGACTGCTTCAACGTTATATTTAGTTTCCAGGCTTGGTTAAGCCCTTCTTTTCCTTTGGTTTCCAGCAATACGATGTTGCCGTAATTGCTGTCATGTCAGACCTCAGTAACATTGTGGTTTCCCCCCCCTCACAGGATGTTTGATGTGGGGGGACAGAGGTCCGAGAGAAAGAAGTGGATCCACTGCTTTGAAGGAGTGACTGCCATTATCTTCTGTGTTGCTCTTAGTGCATATGACTTGGTTCTGGCTGAAGATGAGGAGATGGTAAGGAAATATTCATGTTTGCAATAAAGCCTTGAAGGTGCCATGCTTGCTCTTTGGGACAGAAACCGCTTTGATTTTGTTTTCTTAGACTTCCATATACTGTTAAGCCTTCAGCTCCTTTGCCCTTCCTCTTCTTCCTCTAAGCACACTTGTTGGCTCAGCATATTTGTTGCCTTGACAGAATCGGATGCACGAGAGCATGAAGCTGTTTGACAGCATCTGTAACAACAAGTGGTTCACAGACACATCCATCATCCTCTTCCTCAACAAGAAGGATCTCTTTGAGGAGAAGATCATCCACAGCCCCTTGGCCATCTGCTTTCCAGAGTACACAGGTACATGGCGCCATTTTTTATTTGAGAAATTAACTTCAAATCCCACATATCTTTAATTACTCCTGTACTCTTTGGTCTGGGAACATTGTCCTTGGATTGGCATTAGTGGCAGGCGAGGAGCAAGTTTCTGTCTCGCAATCCCCTACTGTCCAGTTTATCTTCCTTGTGCCCTGCCATCTCCCTTTCTGTATCACTCCCAGTTTAGTTTAGAACTAAAATCTAGTGGGAGGTGGTGTACAGGCCAAATTTATTATAGGATTCTTCTAGGTCAGGGATGGGGAGCCTGTGGCCTTTCAGATGTTGTTGGACTACAACTTCCATCATACCATGCTGCTGAGTCTGAAAAGATTTGAAATGCAACCCTGGAAGTGTAATTTACACCCTGAAACTTGCACAGACTCACTGCAGAGAAAACTACAATTCAAAGATGGGCAAGACCTATTCAAAAGGTGGTTAAGGAGACAGTTTCTATCTACAGATGCCTATGAAAGCTGTGTGTCAATTTCCATGCATATAACATAATATGAAATGTAGGCAATGCACACTTTTGCCAAATTCAGACAAAGCTTCCACTTTTAGAAGCAAAGGATTGTGGTGGAAATAATGTGGGAACCAGGTAAATTGCACATTTGATCCATGTATTTCATTCATTTCATTCTTTATTTAACGGTCATAGACCAATAGATCCATGTACACATTTTGTAATATATAAGGGATCAGGCATGTAAGGGTGAATATAGGCAGCCAAGTTTTCACATGGGAAGTGTGGGGCAGTTTTCCCATTGCTTTATTGTACACTCTGGTCTCTTTTCAACAACATATAAGTTGTATTATAAATCTCTGATCCACATGCTTTGATTCCAGGGGAACATTTCTATTTCTGTAAGCTAGGGGGCAGTAGCGTGTGGACCTTCACTCAAACTTCTGCTGTTAAGCTGAACCGCCATTCAGCTCTGATGAATATATAAAAACGGCAAGAGTTAGAATTGCTTCTTAGGGAATCTGCAGGGAAGGATCTCTTCTCCTCCCTTTTCTTCTCTCAGTTTTTAAGCCTCCTCCTGACTGGAGAGGCATGGTATGTAAAGCACAGCTAGGGATGGAAGAGCCTGCCAATTTCAGTTCTGTCTGTCTTGCAATTAAAAAAAAATCCTCATGAAAATTCACCAGCATTTTAGTGCTAATTTCTCCTAATAAATACATTTTATATGCAGTTTTGACTAAGGTACACATTATTGCAAAGCAATTTTTACTAATTACAATGATGGGGAAACCCAGCCAGATGGGTGGGGTATGAATGAATGAATAAATATTATCCTCACAAATTCATCCTAATGCATATTTTTATGCATTTTTGTTAACTGGTTTGAGAACTGCACCACAAAATTCAGATAAGTGTGAATTTCAAAGGATGGCTGTGTTTCAGTTCTCATATTGCTTTGGAAAGTGTGAAACTGATCGTTTTGCAAAGTGGCTTGAATCCACCCCCACCCCACCCCCACCCCCAGTGCACAGCTCTATTGCAATTGCTTGTGTCAGCATTGCAGCTTCCTAGTATGACTAAGCTGTGTGGCTCTTGAGTTTCATGAGGAGGAGCTGGTCAGGCAGTATATTTCCCTTTGAATTTATTTAGTCAGTTTTGCTGTAAATTCATCCAGTTACTACTCAGTACTAGGCAGATGAGGAAATCAGAGCTTTTTCGGGGCCAGAGTCTTCAAGTCTGCCATACCACATTGCTACCATAAACTGCTCATGGATTAAAATAAGCTCAAGCTGTAGGTATCACTATTGTTCCCAGTATTGTTAGCAGCATAAGTTGGCCTCTTTAAGGACTAGAGCAGGAGTTAATGCATTGTTTTTCTGAACTACCAGCGTCTGATTCCTTGGGTGTCATTTCGGGGGCAGAAATCTACATAGTCCTGCCGTGATATCATTCTGTGGATCCCTCTCTCATTCTCTTTCCCTCCTCCTCTTCCTTAGGGGCCAACAAGTATGATGAAGCTGCTGGCTACATCCAGAGCAAATTTGAGGACCTGAACAAGAGGAAGGACACCAAGGAAATCTACACCCACTTCACCTGTGCCACTGATACCAAGAACGTGCAGTTTGTCTTCGATGCTGTCACTGATGTCATCATCAAAAATAACCTGAAGGACTGTGGGCTCTTCTAGCTCTCCAGGCAGCATCTACTGAGGAACACAGGAAGGTGAGGCATTGCACACACTCATCCAGGTGCCCGAAAGGGCATGCACCTCTGTTTCTTCCCGGGAAATAAATGTGTGAGCAAGACATGGATGTCAGTTCTGTGACATCTCTGTACACCTTAATGTACCATTGTGCGTGGCTGTGTCTCAAAGGTAGTAGCAGAAGCAACTGTTTGAGATGCCCAAGGTGGATGGGCACTGAAAGCTGGCAGGGCAAAGGGGCAGAGGAGTGGATGAAGCAGAGTCATTGATGCCCTGTGAACTTAAGCTGATGGAGCTGGAGGACTTGGCTTGCTGGAGGGGAGAAATGCTAGCTTGTTTTCATGTGGGCTCCCTTCAGCCCCAGTGGAAGCTCTTCAAAATCTGATGGGGATCAACTTGTTTAACTGTTCTGAACCAATCTTGAAATGCGTCTGGGCCCCTTGACATAATTTCAGGCTCAGGAAGATGGTTCATCAGGCCTTTAAACTTCCAGGCCTTTAAACAATCTATGGCCTTTTAAACTTGGGGGGGGGAAGTATTCTTTTTATTTGTTATTGTGTTTTTATATTGTAAACTGCCCTGTGATCCTCTGATGACGGGCAGTATACAAATTTAATGAATAATAAGTGGCTTGATCCAGCAGGCTCTTCTTAAGTGCTTAAGAAATGAAGGGTGAAGCCTTCTTTCTCTGGGTATATTGCAAACTAACATTTAGCTCACAGACTGGGGAGGTACTGAATCAATGGTTCCACATGTAGTGCAAGCTGAATGTCACTTGGGTCCATCTTGGCCACTGAAGTGAGCAATGTTTGTGTATATCTGTCCACCTCCTTCAGATAATTGACTTCCGTTCTGACAGATGTGCAGAAACTCAGAGGCAGCAGACTCCAAAAGCAGCTTCAGGGGTCCTGCCAATGCCTGTGGCCAGTGCACTCTTCTGTCAGCTTGAGCTGATTCACTTTTCTGTGCTCTCTCCTTTTGCAGGATTACTTGAACTGCTCCATATGAGGAAGAGGCTGGTTTTGATGAAGGGAGGACTGCACCATTTAATGACTTCTGCTTCTTACATTTTTGTTCCATTCCTTTTCATTTCCCTAATGATGAGACTTTGGAGTTTCTGCCTGTCCGAGGGACAGTTTCCATTGCTTCCCCTGCTCTGTGCTGTCCCGGGTGCCTCTTGCAGGCTGCTTGTATCCTATCCCTGTGCCCACAAAGCCTTACTGAAGCACCAATGATTGGTGGCCTGCCATAGCTGTAACATTTCCATGTATGTCCATTTTTATTTTTATTTTTTAAAGCTGAAGTGCAGAAGGTAACAGGTCAAGGGGCTTTGGACATGTTTTTAATGGTTTTTCCTTTTCTTTCCTTTTTTTTTAAAAGGCAAATGGTCCAAGCAAACCTCTGTCTGGCTCTGCCAAAGCAAACCACTGTCCATTTGTTTTTCACCTTCCAACAGGTGGAGCTCTTGCCATGGAGCAAGCTTCTCAGCTCCTGCCTCCATGATTTGCACAGACTGGCAAGAAAACGGGGGGGGGGGGAAACATTCCTCCAAAAGCCAACTTGTGCAGGAAAAGTTGACCTATTTTTTTTTTAAAGAAAACCTTTTTTTTTTTAAAGAAACCCTTATTTAAAATGTCATGTAGTAAACAGTTGAGTTGTCCAACATGAGCTCATCTTCTCTAGTAAATTTTGTGCCTTGAGGGTGTCTGTATGTTTACATCTGTTTCTTAGTTTGCTTCAATGTGCATTGTGTTTTAGATTAGCATAAAATGGACTCCCCCTTTCTCTCCCCCCCCAGCCCTTTTCTCCCTTTCTGCTGTGGTCCAGGGCCAAGCTTTTTATGAGGGGGCAGCGCCCATGGGTTTCAAACACCTTTTCTTCCTGGCCACAGAATTAGGTTCCTAAGGGCTAAGATTCCACTAAGGACTTCTTTCCATTCCTTTGTGCCCCACCCCAGGGCCTGGGCGTGCTCCTGAGGTTGCTGTAATGTCGGGTCTATTTTAATGTATTTTCTTAGCTCTAACTGTAGTATCAGTTGAGGAAACACTGCTGTATGTTAAGCGGTCCTGCCTGCCGGGCAGTCGATGGGCAGCGGGGCCATTAGTAACCGTCAAGATGCAGCCTAGCTTTTATCACAATGTTTTACCAAATTGTTCACACGGTTTGAAATAATAAAAAGTAGAAAGAAAGCCCTGTTTACGCTGAATTGCTTCTCTTGCACGCACCAGTGAGGACTTTTGCATTGCCAAATGGATTTCGCCAGACCATTTTGCTTTAAACCGGGGCCACGAAAACACAACACAGCACCGAAGAGCTGGCTTCACACATGGCTCCGAAAGGCGTCCATCAGTCTGGCATCATCTGCACTTCAAGGTTTGCAAGTGGTTTAGTTTAGATAAAACTCAGGTACATGGCTTTGTTTAAGTTTATGATCAGCCACAACCCTTGGAAATCGCACTTCCCAGAACAAGCGTGAACGAGTAAAGTCTTCAGGTAACACATGGGCTTCTAGCCTTTCTAGCAGTGTCCAATGCAGCAGATCACCTGCCATTCCCAGCTCCCACAGCTGATTAGGGGCTTTCTGCTGGGGGATGTATGATTTAATACAGTGTATGTATGTCACCATTTGCTTCATGGCGTGGAATACACCACTGGCTTCCACGCTTGGCTGGGAGGAAGCCAGAGACATATCGTAGACAGCAAAGAAGAACCTTTCTTAAGTTGACCTTGAGCAACTCTGCGAAAGCCATCTCTGAAGGTTCCCGTTAGAGACCTCTGCTTGGAAATACCATGAGGAACTGTAGCAACACCAAAACACACAGTCTGCTTTTTGCCGTATCTATTTTTTCTTTTTTGGTGGTGCTGGGGTTGGGGCAGGGAGTGTGCACATAGACAGAATGTGCAGGGAAAGCAGCTGTGGAAAATGTGCACATAATAGAAAGATGAAAAAGGAATTGTGTCCATTGTGCAGTCAATATGCCTACTCTCTCAGGTTTTGTTCAATGAGTTATATAAATCTATGTTGACCTGTAAATGTTCAGTGTCCAAGTGAACACATTGATCAGAAAATGTGTGGAATTCCCTGTTGATTGAATCTGCACATGCCATTACATTATTTAGGCACTATGAACATTGACTGGCTGGGATCTGTGCAGAATCCATGGCTGGTGCTGCCTCCTTTTGCACAGTTCCTGTAGCCTCCAGTTAATGTACTACAATTGCAATTTTTAATGTACTTTCCCATTCAGCGTGCTTTAACTAAACACAGCCATATATACATGGATGTGAAATACGTTGTTTTATAGCACAACTCTATTTTAAATACACTTTTGTAGGGTCTTATAGAGGTCTACCCCTCCCCAACAAAAAGAATTGGGATAGTAATTTCTGAATGATCCAGCAGGTGAATTAGGATCATATAAAATAGCCCTTGGTTTTCAAGACAGCCTCATGATTTTCTGTATATCTTTGCTGATGGCTAAAGAGGATATTGATTTCTTCCAGGATGAAACCATCCTAATTCATGAGTAACGGTTGGTAGTTAACACAAACACATGGACTTTTGGGTCTAAGAACTAGTAACTAAATACAGATCACTCTAAGCTAAAGAAAGAGTAAGTGATAAATGATTCTAAGTCCTAGAAACGAAAGAGATAAAGTATAAAGAAAAAATTGTATTTATTACTTTATTGATCAAACCAGCTACTTGTGATATTGTGAGGTCAGTGTGTTTGGACACATACTGTTGGTGCTGCTACAGATAATTACAGAGCCCCCCGGTGAAACAAAGAAAAGGCTTCACTAGAGAACCATGCTGAGAAAATGCCATTTAAGCAAAAATTAAAACTGAAATATTGTATTAAGGATAGCTCTAGGATTTTGACTTGTGCCTTGACCAGGAGTCTGGTTTTCAAGCTTTTGCACCTTGTGTAAAGGTTCGAATCTCTATCTACTCGTGCTACTGCAGCACCCTGTGTGCACAGGTGTGTTCATGCCCTAGTACACCTATAAGAAGCCTAGCAAGTGCCCACTATTTACAAGAGCAGAAATCAAAGGGGACAGAAAGAAAAAGGTTTCCTAAACTGTCAGGACTCCGCAAACAAGCCCAGTATGGGAGGAAACTCCACACATGCTTAACAACTTCCACACCACAGAGGTGGCTTAGGTAGAAAGAGAGTTACCAGAATGAAGCTCTTGCCTGCTTTTCCTGGGTGTCAAGGAAGAGGTAGCGGTCAACATTCCTAGGGTGTAATTTGGAAGCCATCTAGTAATCTCAGCGTTCCAACTCCAGAGGGTCAATTAAACGCCCATGACGGGATGGAGAATCTTTTATCTGGCTTAGCTCAGATGAGGGAGAAACTCCTTTTCCCCATCTGTGGATCACTATAGCCAGTCAGCATGCAAGAATGAATGCGAATGAGTGCATCAGCTCAGGTGAGGGGAAAGCTTCCCTTTCACACTGCTGAATTTGCAATGCTGCATTTCACCAGAAGGGCCGGGAATACCTAGAGAGAGAAAAGGTGTACAAAGTGATGAACAAAGATCCCGCTTAGCAACTGGTTTTCCTTGAAAGCCACTTTGGCCTGTCCTACAAACCGAATAGCTTTGCTGGCTCAGAGCAAGGATCTATCTAGTCCAACATCCTGCTCTGCATATCTGCAAACCCAACTCCTCACAGGTGCCCACAAGCAGGGCTTGGGTGCTTGCCCTCTGTAGTTGTTAAGGGACCATGGGAATTCATTGCTTCCTAGGCCAAGTTGCTTGTCTAAAACTCATTTGCTCTCCCTGGGAGCAGTTCTTCAGGGCCTCAGACCAGGGTGGTTTCACATCACCTACTACCAACCTGGAGATGTCAGACACTGAACTGAGATCTTTGACCTTCTATGTGCAAAGTATTTATGCTCCAATATTGAGATACAGGCCTCCCCCCCCCCAAAAAAAAATGGTTCAGTGGTGACGCCAAGAGTCTGCCTTGCTCTGCTGCAGAAGGCTGCTTTACTTCCCATTGCACTTTTAAATAATACAACAGGATCCGTCTGACCATTCGCACTAGGAAAGTGGGGTCTTGGCTTACCCACTGCATAGAGTTGACCAACCAGGGAGAAAAACCCACCTGCAGTCAGAAAAGGCCACAATCCTTCAGATTTTCTTTGATGATTATGTCAGTGACAGCATCAAAGACAAACTTGACATTCTGGGTGTCTGTGGCACAGGTCATGTGTGAGTAGATTTCCTTCACATCCTTCCTTATGTTCAGCTCCAGGAACTGCACCTTGATGTAGGCACCAGCATCCTCGTAGGTATTGGACCCTGTATAGACACGGATGCTGGGATGGTATCAGAGAGCAGCTTCACTTAGGAATTGGTTTTTTAAAAATCTGCCTCTACACATTCCCACATGGTACCTCCTGCCTCGGAATCATCCTCCATCCACAAATGAGGCAGGGCTCTAATTATTGTGATATATAGGTTGAGATTGGACACAACTATGACGTGCCCCCTGCCCACGATGCTAAACCTGACACCTGCTGGACTTCAGGCTGTGAAGAATTTATCCCAATCTCTGCCATGCAGAGCACAGCAGCTGCTGCAGCTTAATCACTTTGTTAGACATGATAGCAATAATTGTAGCAGAAGTTCCTCTGTGGGAAGTGCTCTGTACATTTCTGTTGCTCAGAGAACATCCCTTTTGATGTTCTGTAATTCCCCAGGTAACTTCTGGTTCTGCAAATCTTAGGGGCCCTCGTCATTCATATAAACCTCATCTGACATTTGTAGGAGAGCTCCTTCCAAAAATCTTGCTCGTTTGGTGAAAGGGGTGTGGGGACCGCTAAGTTTGTGCAGCTTTCCAGGGTTCTCTAGGCTTTCAAATGGTACATTAGAACTTTCTTGGATTCAAATAATCATGCTTTTTTTAATTAAAAAGTTTGATATTCTGATAACCCCAGGGTTTTCCAGATATTTTTCCTATTGTGTCATATTTGGGCCTAAAATAATACAAATTTCACACGAAGGGTAAAACCGGATGTGACATAAGGTCTGTTTGTCTGTTCCAATCACATATACCAAGTTGAGGGGCCCGTATTGAAAGCAGAAGTGGTGTGCAGATGAGGGGAGCAAAACCTTCCCTCTAACCACCCGGTACTTCTCTTCCAGCTGAACTCACTGCTGCTACTCACTGCAGCAGCTGAGGAGAAAAGCATCTGTCGGGGAGGTATGTGGGGCAGGGTTAGCCTAGACACATGCTTCCCTGCTAAAGGCTAGGCCAGTGTCCCCTGCTTTAGACAGGATTTGGGCCAGAACCCAAGGTAAAGAGATGCCCTCAATGCTCCTAGTTTGGGCATCAGTCCCGACTCTTGACTTTTCCACCGTGGGTGAAAAGGCAGATGGGGGCAATTTTGAGCTAGAAAATGGCCAAAGGGGGGATTGGTTTTAAGCCACCTCCCTCTCCATTTGCAACATCCAATGGCTCCTTAAAAAAAAAAAGGCAAGAGGAGTTTTGCATGCATTCAGCTTTTTCACCATGACCACACCAAGCACACCACATTTGAAGTGCCTGCATTTGGTAGGAGCTGGAGGAAAGCAATTCTAAAGACTGAAATGAGGAATAATAGGCAAGACAGAAGTGCGAAAACTAAAAAAAAAAAAGTTCTATCTGTCACACAGCCCTTGGCAGATCACCGGAGATGCCAGAGTTCTAGTTTACGTGGCAGAGGAGTGTCATGTTTCACAGAGCACTGAGGCCCCCTAGTGGCATCTCTTCCAAAACATGTTTGTTTTTGGGTTTTTCCACAAAAGGAATACTGCCTTCTCTCCCTGCAAGATAATATCCATAGATTACAGAAGGTAACTTGTTCCTTTTGCCCAAGGGAGCAAATGAAATACTCCATCTATTTTCTCCCTATAATAAAAGTTCATGACAGCACCAAGCACACACAGCGCCAAGCTCTCCACCGGGGGCACAAAGGGCCAACTCTTCCCATTCCCGCCTGCGGCCCTCCCCAGTCACATGATTAATGCAGCATCCACCCAAGAAAATAGAGGAGTGTTGTTAACAGCTCCATGAAATAACAGAAGTGGGTGTCATTCAGAAAGTCAACATGGCTGAACTCATGAATTCTAACATGGTTAGGCCAGCTACAAAAATAATGTGTTCCTTGGGCCATCTTTGTGTGGTGTCAGTTGTACTGAATGCGTTATTTGACCCTATAGGTTGACAAGCGGGAGCCTTTGTGGAGATAAAAAAGAAATTAAAACTTGCTTCATTGTGATATTATAGTCCTCATCTAGTACCACCATCTTTCTTGGAAAGGCTGGTGGGATGATGGTACAGCCCTTGGTCATTTATTTCCTCTTTCATCTAAATGTATGCAATTTTCCATTTCTATCTTAATGCTTATTTGATAAAAATGCCAGACCACTCTGAAACTAGTCAACCTTGCTGGTGTTCAGCTTCTGAAGCCTTTTTCAGAATTAAAAAAGAGAAAACTCTTCTTGTATCTACCATGCAAATTCCAGCATTTCTGCTCACTAGGAGACAAGGGATGGGACACCTGTGGCCCTCCAGATGCTCATAGAATCGTAGAGTTGGAAGGGATCCTGAGGATCATCTAGTTCAACCCCCTGCAATGCAGGAATATGCAGCTGTCACATATGGGGATCAAACCAGCAACCTTTGTGTTATCAGCACCACACTCTAACCAGCTGAGCTATCCAAGAGCTAGACTACAACACCCATAACCCCCCCAACACTGGCCATGCTAGCTAGGGTGGATGGGAGTTGGAATCCAACAGAATCTGGAGGGCTATCAGTGCCCCACCCCTGCTAGAAGATGCTGCAGCCACACCAATGTGGACGCTGCACGCTGGGAACTCACCATCGTAATCTGGAAAGCAGATGCTGAGGTGTGCCTTCTTGATCTTTTCCTGGAAAACGTCTTTCTTGTTGAGGAAAAGAACAATGGAGGTGGTGGCAAAGTAGCGGTGGTTGCAGATACTGTTGAAGAGGTGCAGGCTCTCATGCATGCGATTCTGGAAGGGAAGGCAGGATTAGAAAGACCTTCAATTTCAACCATAGTCCTAAACCAGATTTTATCAGAAACTTTGCTCCTCTGTAGGGCAAAAACTGTGTCCTAAATGCACAGAAGGTGCATTCTGTAACACTATCCTAATCCCCTTTAGGTCATTTCACCATGGTATGCCACAACCAGTTCAGTCTTGGCACTACTTACCGTATTTTTCAATTTTGGGGGACCCCAAGTTGGAGGGAAATTGCCAAGAGTTGTTCAGCTTTTTTTGGGGGGGTTGCCCAGAGTTGTTGAGCTATTTTGGGGGGGGGGGGTCGCTCACACGCTAAACGGCTGCTGCCAATCGCCCGCCTCACCGAAACCACCAATCGTCTGGCCGCTGGCTGCCAGCAGCTGCCAATCGCCCGCCCAATTGCTGGAGCAGCAGCCAATCGCCAACAGGCCTTGCCGCAGCCACCAGTCACCCTACCTATCGCCACTGACAGTCTCCTGTTCACAACTGCCACCAATTGCCCCCCCTGCACTATCCGTGTATAAGACAACCCCCAATTCTTAACATTTATTTATAATTTTAAAAATCGCCTTAAACACAGAAAAATACAGTATGTCTTATTTATACTCCATGTTTCCTTCTATGAGCTCATGGCAGCTGTAGGGCACCGTCCCCTTCACCCATTTTATTCTCACAACAACCCTTTGAGGTAGGTTAAGCAGAGTGACTTGCCCAGTGAGCTTCATGGCTTAGTGATGATTTGAACGCTGATCTCCCCAGTCTGACACTGTAACCATTCCAGCCCACTGCCTCTGCCACTAATCCACCACGCCTATTTACAAATCCTGGCAGCCCAAAGTCTAAAAGGTCTTAATATACCCTGAGGTGCTACTTACCACATCGTCGTCCTCCACCAGGACCATGTCGTAGGCGCTGAGGGCAGCAATGAAGATGATGCAAGTGACTCCTTCAAAGCAGTGGATCCACTTCTTGCGTTCTGAGCGCTGGCCGCCCACGTCAAACATCCTGCCAGGAAGTTAAGACAGGCCCCTTCTGAACAGCCTTCCCCAGCAGTCCCCCAATGTGTTAATGCAAATTGATGGGGAAAGGTCTGCAGTGAGCCATAGGGGCCCCAAAACGTGGTCCTTAACAGCGATGTGAATGAAGAGCTGACCATCAAATTGGACGGGTGAGCAATTATTAATTATCTCTGGGACTGAGTGAGAACAGGGAGGGGGACAAGCACAGCAGAGATAGCTTCCCACAGTTTGAAGTGAGTGAAGGACCATGTAAGTGAGTGCAGGACCATCTAAAGAGACACCCAACCTCCGCCCCCTCTGGCAAGGCCATTGAGCCCAAAATCTAAAATCATCTAACTGCATCATTGTGTATACCTATCAGGGTTGTGCTGGATTATCCATTACATGAATAACAGAGGTACAAGATATTTAAATTATGTACCTTTCTCTCTCCTTTTTCCCATCAAAGGAAACAGAGTTTTCAACCTGCATTTTCTCCTTCCAACAACCCTCTGGGGTACTTTCGTCTGAACTTTCGTCTTGCCCAAGGTTACCCAGTGAGATTCTTCTTAACTGAGTGGAGATTTTAACCTGGGACCATCCCCAACCCCCACCCCAGCTGGCTGCCTAACCACTGCACCTCACTGGCTCTCTTAAATAGGTGACAGCACCTGTTGCTATACTGATTTATTGTCCTTCGACCTTTGGCGTACAGAAAGGAAAAATTGAAAGTGTCCCCAGAATGACGTAAAATGGAGAAGAGGTTAACTAAATTACATCCCTCCACAGTGCACTAATAGTGATAATACTTGGTACTTATGGAGTGATTTTTCCTAATTGCCCAAAGTCCTTCCCGTACATTGGCAGAGCGCTATAAAGCAGGTCAATATTATCAGGAGGGAGTGGCTTGCCTAAAACCAATCGGCCTGTTCATGGCTGAATTGGGAGTTCCAGTGGTGGATTGGGAGGGAGAGTCAAAACTCATGCCTTTCATCACCATGCTGTACCAGTTACTCCATGGCAATCGCTTCCACAGATGCATGATCCACCTTCTTTTGCAATCTTCCTTATTGGTCGGTTGTCCGCCAGCCACAGTCATACAATACCTGAAGTGGAGGTCCTTGAAGGAAAACTGGGATTCAATTATGCCCGTGGTCTTAACCCTGGAGCGGAGAACATCCTGCTCTGTGGGGACATATCCAGGGGCCACTAGTCGTGGCAGGTCACTCAGGTAACTGTGAATAGAGAAACCGGGGTTACCATGTGAACTAGACCTGAGAGACCTCTGGCCTTCAGAGTGGGCAGTCACAATGGGGAAGGACCAGGGCTCAGGGGCAGAGCACCTGCTCTGCATGCTGGCAGGCTCAACCTCTGGCATCTCTCCAAGAAGGGCTGGAAGAGACACTTGCCTGAAGCCCTGAAGAGTCTCTGCAAGTCAGTGTAGACATTACTAAGCCTAGGCAACACTGAGCCAAATGGATCCATAGTCTAAGTATAAGGCAGCTTCCTATGTTTCCTGTGGTCATGTGCGTTGGACAAGGTGAGTGGCAGGTTATATCAGGAAAAAATAACATTGTTCTTAAAGAATTGGCAGCAGGAAGGTGGCTGCTAAGTACTTTGCTGTACTGCTCAAATTCAGCAAAGCTGAAGTTTCCTGATTTCAGCCTTCCTTGAATTGCCTTTCAAGTTTCTGCTTCTTAGGGAAGCACCTTGCCAGTTGCAGCGGGTGAAGGCTGCCCAAGAGTGGCTGAGCATAGGGACGTTCTCTCCCCTGGATTTCTATGCTTGCTGGGCTTGCCTATGGAGCAGGCATATTCTTGGTCAGAGATGCACAAATATAAATGTCTTAAGAAAGTTCCCAAACATGCAACTATGTTAGTTCAGTGGGAAGAGATGTGTGACTCCAGGTGCACCCAGTTGTTGCCATCTCTGCTGCTTTTTCAGTGGCTGTTGAAGACGATTTCCTCTTTCAACAAGCCTTCTAAGAGGAGTTTTTAAAAAGTCTTAGTCATTATATGCATTGGATTTTAAATTTTGTGTGTGTGTATTGTTTTAACTGTTTTTGTATATGCAGTTGTTTTATTGATGTTTTTATTGTATTGCGAAATCATTTTGAGATGCTTCATAGGAAGTGATTCATAAATGAAATAAATAGAACTGCACTCCTGTGGTAACTTTGCCTCAAGGGGCCTTTGCCTCAAGGGGTGTAAGCAATGGGTTCCTACTAGCCAGCTGAGTCATTCAGCTGATACTCTGAGGCCCTCTCAAAGCAGGCTTGGATGCCGATGTCCTCCCAGAGCCGGCAGATAATGTCGGACATCTCCTTCGACATGCAGCCTTCTTCAATGGTGTCTGCTAAGTGTTGCAGCTTGCGGGAATCATCCTGCAGTTGAGAAAGGAGGCAAAGTTAAGTGCAATAAACCACCCCAATGCCCTTCCCTTTAAATCAGCCTCTGGTTATGATAACAATAAATAGATTAATTAATAGATGACTATTCCCATTGGGCGCTGTGGTTTAAACCATTGAGCCTAGGGCTTGATGACTGGAAGGTCAGCAGTTCGAATCCCCGTGACAGGGTGAGCTCCCGTTGCTCGGTCCCAGCTCCTGCCCACCTAGCAGTTCGAAAACACGTCAAAGTGCAAGTAGATAAATAGGTACCGCTCCGGCGGGAAGGTAAATGGCGTTTCCGTGCGCTGCTCTGGTTTCGCCAGAAGTGGCTTAGTCATGCTGGCCACATGACCCGGAAAAACTGTCTGCGGACAAACGTCGGCTCCCTTGGCCAGTAAAGTGAGATGAGTGCCGCAACCCTAGAGTCGTTTGCGACTGGACTTAACTGTCAGGGGTCCTTTACTTTTACCTTTTTTATTCCTATTGGGAGAAAGTCCACTCCTCAGTGACTCACCTGCCTGGCTGAGTCTCCATACTGGATGTTGAGTGTGCCCATGGCCCTCACAATGGCCAACATGGACTGCAAGGTATTGCTGTAAATAATGGAGATGAACTCCAAGCATTCCTCTAATGAGTAGCCATCCTGATGGATAATTCTGTGAAAGGTAAGGGCAGAAAATCAATCCAGCAGGTCTTGACTAGTGTGCTAAAGGATGTTGGGCAGGGGTCATGCCTGGGCACTAGCTCTGGCCAAGGGAGGGAACTGCAGAGAAGCCAGCTAATGGGGCCAGAGGCCAGAGATGACAGACACTTAGAATGGACAGACACTTAGCTTGGCATTGGAGCCATTCCAGCACATGACTCTATACTGCAGTGTTTTAATGCTGTAACCTGCCCTGAGACTTCAGAGTGAAGGGTGGGTTGTTAACAATGACAACAACAACAACAGCAACAACAACAACATTTTTTCATTCTGCTGCATGTGTGAGACAGGCCTCTGCCAGCTTAGGTCTCTCCAGGGCCATGAAAAGTTTAGCAGTACTGTCTGGTTAGACGGGAGTCAAGCAAATCCACCATGAAGAACAAAGATTTTAGAAATGGCTTCAGAATGTTTTGCCAGAAAGAAACCTTTGGAACAGTGTGTGTGGAGGAAATGTCTCTAGGTCTAGGGAAAGCTGCGGGTGGGAAGGTGACCAGCTAATTTTCCCTTCTTCCTCTCCCAACTCTTAGAGGAAATTACCTACCATGGAGATAAAAACAATGCAGAAAGCCAGCCAGCAGCTCTTTCCCAGCATGTTTGACTGCATTCTCCTCCAGCTGCTGGCAACGAGTACATGCTTTACAGGGAGCAGTAATCTGCGCCTTGAAGGATGTACTTGTATGTGCAAACATATTTGTTGCGAACAAACACTGTGCTTATAACATCATGGGTGTGCACCTAAAAACATAGTATGTGAAGTGGCCTCGTAAGAAGGGGGGCGGTCTGCACTTCTGCATTACCAGTCCCTTCCAGATGAGAATGCAATTGGGTATGTTAAGGAATTCCTATTAGTACAGTTTCACTATCACTCTTTAAGAGTTATTGTAGTGGGCAAGGAATGTGCACACACATACTTCATTTGCTTGACAATGGTGCTTTTCCCTGATTCTCCAGCTCCTGGTGAGGGAAGAATGGAAAGGAAAAGAGATTATAATCTGTATTTGACTCAAAAACTTAATTCCATCTATGACACAAAATTCACAAGAAGTGACCTGCTGGGAGGTTTATGGCAAGGTGAAGTGGGTGAGGCAGAGTGAAGGATGGGGGCAGCAGGGGCAGTCCCTTGGGTTGTTGCTCCCCACCCCCAGGCCATTTCCAATGTTGGAGGACAGAGCTATATAAGACACACAGGCTGTCTTGGGGCCATAAACTAGCTTGCTGCCTCAAGTATAGCAGAGGATGCTATCCTGTTGCCAGTACTGAAATAAGATTCAACTTTTAGTCCAGTTGGCTTCTATGGGGAATGGTGAGGGAGCACCATCTTATATTTTGACGCAATCCTGCCTTTGGGACTGCATTTTGGGGTGGCGTGCTAAGATAAACCATATCTCTGTTCGTATCAGAGTAGCAGCAGGGCTGAGGAAGAAGCCAAATGGCTGCAATCTCCTCTCTGGGAACCTGCGCACTCACTCTGAACCATAGGTTGGCTTAGCACTGTGCGTGAATTGGGTTGTAGCGTTTTGAAAATAGTGTTAGGAAGATTAGGAAGATGTTTGGCAAAAGTAGAGTTTCAAGACCGAAGTACTAATCGGCTTCCTTGCCAATTACATCGATTAAGACAAATAACAGAGGGAAAATAAATATATTTAGAATACACAATCCAAACCTCCTCAGTTCACCTTAGTAGCTGTAAGATATGGGTTCATGAAGCATGTTAGTGGTTTTGCTTTTAATACATGTTGGGGGATGAATAAAACATTAAACAACCAGAGGCAGGGACCCCAAGTGGAGGAGAGGCCTTGAATCATCTAGGGCTGCCAGTTTCCAACCAGCCATTGTAGCTGTGACTTTAACAGCTGCTCAGTGTGCACACATTTACAGCAGGTACTTCCCTGCTGTGAAAAGCTTCAGTTGCCAATCTTTGCAGACTGAAGGGCAGTTAAATGCCCAAGAGCAGTCCAGGCTGGGGTTTGGGGCCAGTTGGCAAGCCTACCTAAATCTACCTCTTTTAGATTTTCCAAACTTTGGCAGATACATGCCAAGATTGTGGAAGGGGAGGGGAGGGGGACAGAGCATAGTAAAAATAACCATTCCAAATACTGTGACAGCAGAGCTGTTGTAATAGCCTTGCTGACTTGGGCTGTGAGTGATCCAATTCACAGGGCGTGTCTTTTCTTTCTTTCCTTATAATGAACTTCCCTCTAGACATGGATCTATGCTGGTGCGGCAGCAAGTGAGCTGTGGAGGATTACCTGGGCCCAAAGGCTTTGGTTAAGATTGCTTTAAGCACTGCTCACCTTTATGGCAGAGATAATATGATCTGGGCCATGGGAAGCTTAGGTGCAATGCTTCACAGAAAACAAGCAGTGCAGGCACACACACAAAATGATGAGGGCATCACAGCTAAGGGCAGGAGACTCTGTGTGTGTGTGTGTGTGTGTGTGTGTGTGTGTACTGCTACCTCCTTCCCTGTGTTGTGTTTGGATTCAGCCTTGCCTTGCCTCATAAGAACCAGACACTATGCCACTGGACAAAGCCCCACACTGAGATGGAAAAGGGGGATGGAGCGGTTGCAGTAATGCCTTGGTGGCTCTGTAGCACTGCCATTGGGCAGGTTCCTCAGAATTTGAGGGTCCAAATGGCTGCTGTTGGAAAGGTACAGATGCATTCATCACCAACATCTACAGCACCAGCTTTCAGATGTGCTAATAAATGGGAGTATTGGGAGGGGGGTCAGCGAGGGGGGAGAAGTAAGTCACAACAATTGCAAAGCCTTAGTGACTGCCTGTGGGGGTGGACTTACCAAGAAGCAGTAGCTTGACTGTCCTGGCATCCATCTCAGCATCTTCCTTCAGTTTCTTCTCCAGCTCACGGGAGTGTTTTTCCTCTGCACTGGCGCCTGCACCCATCGTCCTTTTCTTTCAGCAAGAGAGGATCCCGACAAGCCCCTGCGGGGCCTCCAGCACGTTCTGCTGTGGTTTGGCCTTTCTGTCCAGCCCAGCAGTATTCCACACAGAACCTTCCTAGTCTTGCACCCTTGAGATGTTTCAATATTGATGGCTGCTTCCACCCCTTTCCAGCACCAGCCACTTTCTGCCTTGCAGGTGGGAGGACTTTGCCAACCGGTGGGGTCAGATGTTCAGTATTGGCCAATGTGAAGTGAGAACAGGTGAATAAGGGCCTGGAGCAATACACCCACAGGACCTGCCTCTTAGTTTAATCTGACTTGCTTTGCTCAGCAGCTGCTCAAAGCTATTCCTGAGATAAAGCCCCTCAAATCCCCCCACATGCTAAACTCAGCAGTTTCCACTTTCTATCTGCTCTTGACCTGGAGGGAAGCATCAACACTGTAAAAGCAGACCCCTCCCTCCAAGTCGCACCTCCAAGTCCTCCTGCTATAGTAGCATAGGGAGAGCTACAGTGGATTGCTTTCCAAATGGCCCTTTTGCTTCCATCTCACTCTGGCTTCTGAGTGAATTACTTTTATCACAGCTTGAAGGAGGACAGTTAGCTTGGTTGGGCCATTCCAACTCCCTACAAAACCCCTCACAACCTCAAGATAGGGAGGCTAATAAAAACTACTTGTACCATCACCCCCAAACTATTAATAAACATGACACTTTAATTCTCATGAAAAGCACCCTGCAAATTAGATTTTTTTGTGATTTACAGAAGTGGAAATGAGTGTGAGGGACAGTGTTATCTACATACAATGAGTTCTTGACTAAGAACAGCATCCAGATCTCACAGATTCGATTGCAGTGCTCTCTTACACCGACTCTGCTAAAATGTGAATGCTATTGACATGTGAATATATACTGAAGTATGACCCAGTTATTTGTGGGATACTTGCAGGGAGTGCTGCCTAATTCAAAGAACCATTCCCCCCAACATGGTTTTTAAATGGATTGTTTAATTTGTGAGTTTCTGCAGGTACATATGCACATGGAGATATATACAGATGTACCTGCAATTCAGGAAAGCACTTCATGTATCTGATGAAGTCCACCAAAGCTTATGGCATAATACTTTCATTAGTCTTTAAGGTGCTAAAAGACCCTTTCTTGTTTCTGCTGCAAGACACCGATGTGGCCACATCTCTGGAAATAATATTGGAATGCGTTTATAATGGACAGTAACGGTTAATCGGGTTTGCAATAGGATTAACCAATGAGAGGTGAGTGAGATCTGTTTAGCCATTTTTTCTGGAACTGTTTGATCTCTGCAAGGGAATATTAAAAGCTGTGACTCAGAACTCACCTTCCCTGCTCCCTTTCCTTCTGTTCTTCCTCCTTCCATTCCCCCCCCCCCGTCTTTTCTCTCTTGTGAACTTGCTTATTCCCTCTTGGAAGTCTGTATATGTGGTTAACTATATGCTATAGATGTTGGGTAGGGTAGGGTTATTTATTTATAAAAAATACTTAGATCATAAAAATATTTAAGTGGTTTACAACTAGACTGTCTATATACAATAAAAACACATTAAAAATAAAAATAAGAGACCATCAACTAACTGCTACAGAACAATGTCTTCTTTATCACCTACAGAAGCTTGGCAGCAAAGGAAAAAAATCAGTAGGTGTTTAAAGGATAAAACAAAAGGTCATTGTTGAGGCTGAGGAATCTTCATTAGTATTATTTACCTGCTATTTCCATGTTTTAAAAATACACATGTACAACTTTAAATAATATGAATTTAAGTAAAAAAACCACCTGGTTATATGGGAAGAAAACTTAAACATACTGACTTGCCTTGTTCCTGAGATAAGGTACTAATACTCTTGTGAAAAAAGATAAATGCCTTCTCCAAACAAGGACAGACATCTGCAGAAGAAACAGCACCCAATACTGGCAGGATACTGACTAGTGTGCACTGAGGTAAGTGGGACTGGAGTTGACTCTGGAGAACGGGGAGTGAATTGTGAGGTACTGTTCCAGCCAGGAAGCAAGAGTTGAAGGCAGGGGAAACTTCAGAGCTGGAGGGTAGAGGAGGAATAGACAGGCTAGGCAAGGGAAGGGCTGGGTGCTTCCGCACACACACCCCTCCCTGCACCACTGTCTCCCAGATCCAGGAGAGAATTAAAGTGGGAAGCGCAGAGGCAGCTTCCAAACAGGCATAGCCTCTGGCTGCGTGTGCGTAGCCTACTGGGGGAAAACACATAAGCTAGTGAAGGGTGAGTGGCCCTCTGTTGCTGCAACTGCTCCATAGAGCACAGACCTGGGAAAAGCTGCCTAGATACTAAACGTGTTTGTGTGGCATTCAGAGCAAAGGAACTACTGTGTGTCAGCCTTGACAATAAAGCACTATCTGCTGTGTGCATTCCTTTGGCTAAGGAGCACCCTTGATACCCACTGACTCCTAAATAGTTCCATACAGTTATTTTTTCTTTATTTCATGCTAAGTTGGAGCTGCTTTTGCCTATAATGTTGCTTTTAAATGCAAAAACAAACAAACAAACAAAAAACTGGATTCCTCCTAGGTGGGTATTAGTAGTATATGCCCAATGCATGTTCAGCATGCTCAGTATGCACAGAATGTTGAGTGTCAATTGGAAAAGAAATACAGAAAACCACAGCGGGTGGAGTGGGCAGAATACCCTGCTTGAGTTTGTTGCAGCATATAATAATATCCTGAAGGAGACCAATCGGCAGGAAACCTGAACAAGAACACTCCTGTTTGGGGGTGAGGATAACAGGTGAAACTTATCTCTAAATACCAGATTCTGGGGACAAACAAGAAGATGGGGCTGATGCCACTGTGCCTTGCATGTGGACTTTCTAGAGCATCTGGTTGTCCCATATTGGAAACAGGATGCTGGGGGAGATGGACACTGAAACTGATCAAACACTATCACCTTACCAGTTCTGGCAGGATTTGGCCTCAGTCTGATTGGGAGGAGCTGCAGGAAAATGGATTTTAGAACACACTGAATGAGATGGAACAGTTGACTGGGATCCCCACAAAGATATTGCTGCTTAGGAAACCCAAGCATAAAGACAGAGTTTCAGTATCTCATACTTTTGACTTCTCCAGAAGAGATTCAGCAAATGACCAGTGCAGAGAGCTTTGAATTCATTTGCCTTTCCAATCATAATAAAATGTCTTCTAGGAACCACAAAAGTGGTCTGCATCATGTCCCCACAGTTGAGGCAGGGACAAGAGACCTGTATTGATGGCAGGACAAACATACGGTATGTTCTCTTCCTTAACCTCAAGTAACAATGTGACTTTATGCCACTAGAGGGGGAACCATCACTACAAATGTGCTCCTTGCATGAGACTTTGCAAAATGACTTGTCCATTGCTAGCTTGCTATTATTTCAGCCATCGCAGCTCCATCACAGTGAGCCTTATGTCAGAGTGTTGATCTGTCAAATGCTGCCAACTTAGATAGGAAGGATCTGCTTTGAGATTATCTTCCGGAGTAACATTGAGGAGGATAAAATTCAAGGCAGTTCTGCTCTTGTCATTAGTTTTTAGTGCAGCGGTGCTCCCCCCATCCCACTCTCTCTCACACACACATTTGGTGAGACAAAACAATGCCCCCTTAGCCCCTCTTGCTGTGTGACTCTATTTGGGCTCTTTGCCTCCACCTCCACCTCCACCCCTCACCACCCTCCAACTCATAGCAAGGCAAAGATCTGAAGACAGGAGCCTCCTTTGTGTGTAGGGTCCACAAGTGACTTACAGCTAGGGCTGCCACCTTTCGTCAGGCAAAATAAAGGACAGGTCAGACAAAATACGGGTAGAATTGGGGGGGGGGACGGTGGCTAAAAACTACTTTACCTGATGCATAATTGACTTCAAAGGAATAATTACAACGGTACATGGTTTACAAAACCCCTCTCACGCTCTCTGACCCACCAGTCTCTGTCCATGCAAAAACTCTCTTTCCCAATCTCCCCTGCTCTCCACCGGATGGATGGATGAGGTATCTGCAAATCTCTTCTCTTGCTCTCTGCGACCCACCCCCTGCCCATGAAAAAACTCTATCTGAAACTCCCCCTCTCATCCCCACCCTCTGCCCACAGAGTTTTGAGGAGGAGGAGTTCGAATACAGGGGGAAATGTATCCTGTTTGAAGTCCAAACGGGACAGTGGACACTTTTCTAGTGATGGGTAGCAACACTACATAGAGCCCCAATAACACAGGGCGCTAAATCATGTGGGGAGCCTTCACAACAAGAGGAAGGTCTCCTATCAGACCTTTGGCCTACATGAGTTGGAGTTGGAGTGTGTGTGCGTGCAAGCATAAAATTGCTAAAGCACCATAATACATAAAAATGAAGAAAATACAGAAATATATGAGAATCTGCATGAAAATCCATGTTAGAAGAATACCCAAATAGGGTTTCTTTCCTAGCTTTCTTTCTGTAGGACTTACCTTTCTGAAGCCAGATAGCAACAACTCCATAAGAAGTTGTTGTTTTCAGCCTATGTAGGTCTTCTCTCTGTGTGTTTTAAATGTTTCAACTCTTAGCCATGAGAGAAGACACCCATTCAAGGTGGCTTCCACAGAAAACCTTTGGCCTGTTCAGTGAATGCAAAAATTCTTTCCTTTTTAAAAAAGAACAACCTGGAACTCAAGGGGGGATTCTGAGGTAAATTTCATATCTGAGGCAAGTTCTTCAAATAACAAAAGCACACAAGAGATATACCAAAAGCGGTCAACCTAAAAGCACTGAGAAAACAACTCATCCTTTTCAGCCTGGCCTATCTACCTACTACTTCCAGTTCAAAATCTGTCGCAAAGTTTTGCCAGCTGACAGAATTTGAGTGTGAAGCAGATTATACCTAAGCAGCCCCAAGAAACCATTCACTTATCCTTGAGCATTATAATTCTTTCTCTCAAACATGTCCCCCTCAGTTACCCTTTTTAGGGTTCAGTTCTGATGTATCAGCAGAGGTGTAGGAAGGTCAGGTGGTACCTGGTGCGGAAAATGTCTTGTCACCTCCCCCCCACACACATATTGATTTTTTTTTGCCTGCAAAAATGGTTTTACGTTATTTCATATTTTCTTACAAAGGAATGTGGATTCTGAGCCTCTGATAACAAGCAGGCGACTATAGACAGATACTTAAATCTACAGGATGGGTTGTGTTTTGGCTTGTGTTATTTTATTTATATTTATTGTTTGTTTATTTAATAAAATTTATTTTTAAAAACCTGCAAAGTGGTTTACCAAAACAAAAAACAAAAAAACACCACAGCAGAAAAATCAAGAAAAATTAACAATCCTACTTTAAAACATACAAAAGCTAAAATATTAAGATTAAAATTACTTCAACTTCCTAAGCATCTAGGTATGCTTGCCTAAAGAAGAATGCTTTTAGCAGGTGCCTGAAAAGAGTCTAGCAAAGGCACGTGCTTTGTTGAAATTTCAGCATTCAAGACATGGGAAAAAGGCCAAGTAAACAACTATTTTCGTGGAGGAGGATCAAGATATTAACTAATATGCATGAAATTTCATATGTAGCTATATAATCCCTAGTGTAGTAAGATAAGACCTTTGGAGCAGGCATTTAAAAAAAAATAAATTATGAACCGCCCTAGTAGGGCATTAATTGTTCCTTGATAATTTTCATCCCCCTCCATGATGGCACCTGGGGTGCCCCCCCTTTCCTACGCCCCTTGGTATCAGTACCCAAGAAAAAAACGTCAGGTGATAAAAGACTGCTAAGGCCCAGAGACCATCTTCAAGCCCTGGGCCAGCAGTGCAGGACCTGTGTCATCCTTGCTTTAGTAGATACCACTCCACCCACCCACCCCTTGCAACTTCCTCAGCCTAAGGGGGCAGGAAATGAGACCATGACCCTGATCCCCATTTCCCCGTGTGTTTGCTTAACCGGCTGCCTTAGCACTCGCTTGGAGAGGCAGATTTCTCTTTCTTTTATGAAGCCAGCAGAACAAGAGGCCTTTGTTTGTGGGCTGCAGGACAAGGAGGGGCACTGCCAGGTCTAAGGAATCCAACACCTGCCCCCTTTCTCCCCTCCTGACCCGACTGCTCATAAAACAGGAGCAGCAGAAAATCATTTACCTGGTTGCTTCATAAGCAGGGGGGATCTATGGCTCTGTAAATTAACAGAGAACAAGCTGTGGATAACTTTACATGCAGTGTCTATATACCCCAGCCATTATAGCTTTTTCTAAGGCATATGTGGGATGCATGTGGCCATTGTGTGTCTCCCATATTTCTCCTGCTACCATGTTCCATATCCCTGTGTTCCCCCCTTTTTTGGGTAAAAGAAAAAATAAAGGTTCCATTACTCCTATCTTGATAAAAGTGTCTTGGGTGCCAACACTAAATGGCTACCATGCCAAGACACATAAATAAGTCGTGGTATGCCATACCAGATAACACTGTGGTTGTTTTTTGTTTTTTTTAAAGCACTGTCCGCTGCTAGATTTTCCCAAAACCTGCCCTTCCTGCCACCCCTGCATGCTGAATTTTAGCACTGATCTGGCCAGCTTCCAGCTGTTTATGGTCAGACATTGATTTACACAGGAACAATGACACGCACAGAGGGTGGCCTCTGCATGCTGGCCTACAAATCACAACCGTGCTCCACCAAGATGTTTGTTAGGCTGGGGGAAGTGCAATAGTGGTGGAGACCATGGAACATAGGGATGGCCCAACTGTGCACTATTATCCCCATGCCAATTGGAAAACCCTGCAAAAGAGCCGAAGATATGGTGTTAACCTATCACTCAGTCACAGCACACCACCACCTGTATAGAATCCCACAGAGAAAGATCAACTGGTGGGGCACCTGTAATCGGATAATCAATCTTTTAGTGTGGCAATACCTATACTTTGGAGCTCCCTGCCTATAGACATCAATCAAGCGCCTTTGCAATCTACTTTTCTGCACCTGCTTTAAATATTTTTGTTTGTGCAGGCCAATCCAGGTATGTAAAAGTTACGTGTTTTCTTTTTGGATGGCGGCTAACAGATTGAGGTTGAATCCTGACAAGACAGAAGCACTGTTTTGGGGGGACAGAGTGCGAGCGGGTGTGGGGGACTCCCTGGTCCTGAATGGGGTAACTGTGCCCCTGAAGGACCAGGAGCGCAGCCTGGGAGTCATTTTGGATTCACAGCTGTCCATGGAGGCGCAGGTTAATTCTGTGTCCAGGGCGGCTGTCTACCAGCTCCATCTGGTACACAGGCTGAGACCCTACCTGCCCGCAGACTGTCTCGCCAGAGTGGTGCATGCTCTAGTTATCTCCCGCTTGGACTACTGCAATGCGCTCTACGTGGGGCTACCTTTGAAGGTGACCCGGAAACTGCAATTAATCCAGAATGCGGCAGCTAGACTGGTGACTGGGAGTGGCCGCCGGGACCACATAACACCAGTCCTGAGAGATCTACATTGGCTCCCAGTACGTTTCCAAGCACAATTCAAAGTGTTGGTGCTGACCTTTAAAGCCCTAAACGGCCTCGGTCCTGTATACCTGAAGGAGCGTCTCCACCCCCATCGTTCAGCCCGGACACTGAGATCCAGCACCGAGGGCCTTCTGGCAGTTCCTTCACTGCGAGAAGCAAAGCTACAGGGAACCAGGCAGAGGGCCTTCTCGGTAGTGGTGCCCGCCCTGTAGAATGCCCTCCCAGCAGAGGTCAAAGAGATAAACATCTGACATTCAGAAAACACCTGAAGGCAGCCCTGTTTAGGGAAGTTTTTAACCTGTGATATTTTAATGTATTTTAATATCTGTTGGAGGCCGCCCAGAGTGGCTGGGGGGACCCAGCCAGATGGGCGGGGTACAAATAATAAATTATTATGAATTATTATTATTTTTGCTACCGTCGATTTTAATAATATTTTGAGTAGGTCATGCACACTTATCAAGTTCCCAATGAAGAACTGTGGTGATGGGAAATGGACACACAAAGAGGGTGCCGTGTACAAAGCAGCCTGGTTTCAGAACACAAACAGGACCTTGAGTATATTGCTAACTCTTCTCTGCCTCAGGACTCGACACACAAAAACTCTTGCTCAGGACTTGGATGCTGCCTAGTTCTTTCCATTTCTGGCATGTTGGGGTCATGATGAGGTGGAGATATCCCAGCTCGATCTGTGCAAACTGGCTGCCTCCAACTGTGAGTGGCATATGCGTGTTGCTTCCAGCACAATTCCAGATTGGTGGGTACTGGATATGGAGATGGGGAAAGTATGTGTTATTCTTATGCCACTTCTGTATTGGAATAAACAGCCATTCTGGCAGTGAGCAATCCATAGAAGCAGTTGCAATCTGAAGCTGAACCAATGTGAAAAAAGAGTCCATCACTTCAGGAGGGAAATGAGGGCATCCTGAAGAGTGTGAGTCAAGGTGAAGGAGTCTTGGAGTTTTCAAAAACAAAGCCAGTGTTTATTAGCTTGTTCTATCCACAGGAATTTCACATTACAGGTGCGAAATGGCTCTGTGCTTGATTTCATCACAAGGAGCTACTAATCAAAATCTCCAGATCCCCAGTTTTTGTTACATTTTTGATTTACAACTATTTACAAGAGAAAGTACACGCGCATCACTCGGATTGCAAGGGAAAGGGGGTGTGCCTGCAAGGATTTTGTGTGTACAAATGAAGTGGGCTCAGGCTTCCAAACGTGAATGGCGAGCTCTCTTTGTTAACAGCAAGAGGTACAGCACCAGAGACCAAAGGGCACACAGTGCAGGCTTCTGGTCTACTCCATTGAGACTGTCCTCAACTCTGCAGACAGAAGTGAGAAGTCCAAGAAATAACCTACCTTCCATCCTAGCACACCTAGGCTACACATTTAGAGTGACGCAACAGTCTTGGGCATGTTCATTGCCAATATGTCTTGGGCACGTTATTTGCTACCCTCCATGACTGCAATCCCCGTAACTACCTGTGGCAGAGCAGACCTGTTCCTTGCATCAGCGAACAGGTCACTACAATGGGAGATCAAAGTGCTGATATCTAGCAGATGTAAATCAGTGTAATTCCACAGGCATTAGCGATGTGGATTAATCCAAACTCAGAATTTGATTGTAATTCTTTGGAGGCATTGAACCTAAAAGCCATAACCACACCAGTCTGAAAGAGGCATCCAAGAAACAAGATAACTAAACCCTCTGCAACAGCTAAACCTAAGGTGGAAGGCACAGTCACACATTTAGGAAATGCCAATGCCTTTAAAAAAAAAATGAAGGGGGAGGCAGAAAAAGGTCATTTAATAGATTTTGTTATAACCAGACAAGCTGAGGTGGGCTCAAGCCTTTCTCAGTCACCCTTTGACCCAGGAGCCCTCTCCAATTCTGGGCACAGATACTCAGTGGTGAGGAACATGCATTCTGCCCATGCTCAGAGACACTCTGTTCTACCCTTTCATATTCCTGGCATTCAAAATAGGTTCATGGGTTGACCAAGTCTGGCTCAGATTAAGACCTGATTATATGTTTTATCATAATCATCTTCTCTGCATGCCAGATCATATTAATCATATTAATGAATTCCCAAGGTGCCCAAATTATAATATCTATGCACAGAACTCTGCCCTGCCCGCACCCCTCCTGTGGATTCAATTTTTTCTCCTGTGCTTCTCAGTTCTCTCATTGTGGTATTCAACTACCGTATCCTATCCCCACAAGGATTTCTGCGTGTGCAACAGAACTTTCCCTCTTCTCCTTCCCCTGTGTCTGCCCCATGACTTCCTCAAATCGGTTCCAGAGGGCTGGGGGATCTCCTAGAACAGATTTAAGGGGGGGGGGGACGAGAGGGAGAGAATGCTTCATTGCACACACAGAAATCCTTGCCCTGATGGAAGACTCAACCTCTCCCTCTGTATTTTTATTTTTTTTACATGGGATTAATTCCTAGAACAATTATTGGTCATACTCCCAATTACACCCATAAATCCTGAAGCCCACCTTACTAATACAATTGCCTTCTTGACTTCATTTTTGAGTAGTGTTGTTGCTACTGTTGTTCTATGCTCACCATTGTTTATCTCAGAACAAAATGGTGGGAGGTAGGTAGGTAATGACCTCTGTCATGGGGGATACTGCATGCACTGAATGTTTACTAGTCCTTACTTAGCCCATGATATGTGGAATCCATCTTGAAATTAAGCAGAAAGATCACTCTTAGTTCGACGTTTCTCTCTTTTTGCAAAAGATGATCCACCCAACCTGCAGCGCATCGAAGTTGCTCACGTGGACTGATGGCAATTCCACAGGAATCCTGATGGGAATACTCAGGACCAGACTTTCCAACTTCCACATTGTGTGGCTGGGTAGACTGGTGTTATCAAACTGAGGAACTGAATTCCTAGCGGGCAAATTAATATTATTTAAATAACAATAAATAACCAGGTTGGATGCCGATTGCTGCACTGGCCAGCGGAGCAGAAGCCCGGTGTACCTGATGGCTATCCAGCTGATGCCTAACCCTCTCTGCCACCTCCAATCCCATGCTGTCTTTGGCCTTGGAAGTCTCTGACACATGCACTATGGGAGAGTAGCTTTGGTTCATATATACATTACGTCTCCCTGGCATAGCCCACTTGGATGAGGCCTTCACATCCATCAAATAAACTAGCTCAGAAAAACCAGGTGCCTATGAGAATAGCCATATCCACCTTCCCAACAGATCTTTTGGTTGTACCACAACTTTCACAGACAATATCTCTTGCAGATCATCAGCCAAACAGCACAAGCTGAATCATTATCAAATCATAACATTGTTCCTATTGGTGGGATTAACTTGCTTCTGAAAGCAGTAGGAGCACCACATGGACCCATGCATGGAGATCCCTTGGTGAAGCACTTTCTCCTGCCTTAAATGATTCAGGCTCCTCAGGACATGAAGCCTCCATTGTACTTTACACGCAAGAGTGTCCTGCCAGAATATGCTTTGAGGCAGAGAAATGAACAGAGGAGAAGAAAGTGCTCAAGTCTTTGTAGGTGTAGCAGAGGCTTTTATACACTTCAGGGTAGGTATGCTTGGTGTCTGACAACAGAAATTTTCCTCTCCTTTTAACCAGGTAGAAATGTTTTCAGTGACAGTAGCACAACATTCTCAGACTTGCCCATGATGATTCACTCTTGAAGGCTTCTGCTCCAGCATTCTGGACCCACAGATTCCACACAAGACTGCCGTGTCCCACTGAGATCCTCCAGAGTGTCAGCTATTTTACAGTACCGCAGATAAAAGGGGGAAGGAAGAGCAAGCTGCCAGCGGGACGCCTCCAAACTCCTCGCTGTCACACACTGAGGTGAGACTGCATCACCCACATATTATGTACAACCTACAAATAAATATTGTCTTGAGGGGGAGCAGGGCGTGTTTGTGTCTGTGTGTGTGTATATATATATATATATTTATATATATATTTATAGATATTTTAATATTAAAATGGAGGGGGGAAATATAGCACTGTCATTTCATAGTCCCTTGTCAAGTTTCATGTGTGCTGATCCATCTCTGGTTGGTGGTTCCTGCGGTTTCGAGGCTTTTTCTGATCATGCAACTCCTTGGCTTTGAGACCAGCCAGAGTCTCCTTATGGTTGGAGGCCACGTGCCGCCAATAGCCCTGGCAGTACTGGTTGATGAGTCCCATCTCAGGCTGGGTGAGCAGCTGCACCAGGTCATGGTAATGGGAGCTGAAAGTGCCTGGCAGGCCGGCTCGCATGGCTGCTGCAGAAGGGGCAGGGGCCTCTGACTGGAAGAGCACAGCATGGACCGTTTCACTGCTCAGTACATGCAGCTGCACTTTGGCCACCGTGTGCTTGAAGTTGTTCTCTGTGGCTGTGCAGGAATAGAGGCCCCCATCCGAGAGCTGCAAGGACCGCAACAGCAGCCCCTGCTCTGTCCTCAGCACCCTTCCTTCAGTGCGCAGCTAATGGAAAGAAACACATCGAGGAGGCATTGTTAGCACAGTTGGGAGTTGCTGGGCAGGGATACATTAGATCACACTGTGGGTGGAAAACAAGCCGCATATTCATTGCCTGAGTGCTTTCTGGCCCTCATCCTCCTAGCTTCTTAGTTCTCATTATTTCCTGTTCTGCAATTCCTAGACTTCTGAGTCCTGGCAAACAGCAAAGCATGATGAACGATCCAGCTTCCCAGCCTTTTTCTCAGGAGCTCAGATGGAACTATTGGCTGGACAGAAGCAGGTTTGGGGCTGCTACCAATCAGATGGGCTGAGTAGGAAGGGCTTACAGAAAGTAAGAGTCAACAAACTCTAGCTATAGCTCAAATAGGTAAGGGAGCTTTCATGAGCTTGGTCATATAAGCTCAGAGATAGCACAGGCCTGGGTGTTTCCCTGGGCTGTTTCCAGTGGCCTTGCTCAGGCGCCACACTTCCTCAGAGCTTCAAAAACCTATTTTGTGAGCTTCTGCACAGAGATCCTTCTAGTATCCAGGATGTGGATGAAAAATAGATGAAATGTCAGCAAAGTGGTTGAAAGCGGACCGAGAAACAAGTGCTTTTTAACATGATGAAAATAGAACAAAACATTGGCCAGCTCAGCTCTCTGTCACTTCCAGACGACCTGCTTATTGAGGAATCATCCTGATTTCTTTGTGCATTGTCTGCATCTTATTTGAACATTCATTCTGATTTGTTTGCAAGGAGCTTATATAAGTTTCATCAAGCAATTGTTATCCCACACTTTCCAGTCTATTTTCACGTCACTTTCCTTACTGCAAAAGGTCTGTGTGCTTTTTAATTGTGCCACCTGAACCTGTCAGTTTTTGACTGAATCCCAATTGAAAAATAGAGATAGTCTTAGTACTTCTTAAAACTTATGGTGGAAGCAAAAGGCAAGTTACTCCTCCTCGCTAAGCCACTAACTGTCATGCTAACTTCCCTCTGGCCTCCATTCCCTCCAAATTCCATTCTGGAAATTCAGGTCTGACTGTTTGTACCTCTTTCCTTCGATCACTGTTGTCCTTCTGGAGCAGCCACTTGATGGTGGCCTGAGGGGAGCGAGGCTGGCACTCCAGAAAGGCTGTGCTTCCCTCCACTCCATACTGGACAGCCTCTACAGTGTTCTTGCTGGCTGGAGGTGGATACATAGATACAAGATTATGATTTGCCAAGAGTCGCATTTCAACTAATACATTCCCGGACAAAATATATTCCAAACAGCTCCTACTCCTTTGCCAGAAGGAGGCTAGTCTCATTACTGCCAAGTTTATATAGCCACACTTGGCTAATCTGCCACCCATCATTCAGCATGTGGACCATTCAGGTTCCAGTTCTGCGTGCAGCCTGACCATGTGACTGAGGTATGTGACTGAGTTGGATGACTTATGTAAGAAATGAATTAAAGTGGAACAGTCTCCCTAGGGAGGACTCTCCTTCCTTGGAGGTTTTTAAGCAGAGGTTGGATGGCCATCTGTCATGGATGCTTTAGTTGAGATTCCTGCATTGCAGGGATTGGACTAGATGACCGCTGGGGTCCCTTCCAGCTCTACAATTCTATGATTCTATGAAAACAAAGAGGTACAATAGTACTGGTCCTAATTCTTCAATCATGCGCCTTCATTTGCCCAGGGAAACCCACCCACCTATCCAGTGAAAAAATGGCCCCTCCTATTCCCTCCAATCCATGGCTACTTTACTTTATGTGCCAAAGAAGTCCATATTCTGCACATTGTGTACTCAAAAGTACCAGTTTGTTCACCTACTCTGCTGATCAAAATTCATGGTGTGAAGGGCAGCTCTGTGCTACAATCAGTTTTGCAAACTGAAAAAGCAGAGCCAGTGTGTTTTTTTAAAGCAGACCTTCCATCTCAACACCCTCACTACACTTTTTTTGTGGGGGAGGAAAGGTGCGTAGGGACCACGAGACCAAGGAGAATACTACTTCTGATCCCCCCATGCAGTGGGTGAGTATAACACTCACCATTAGAATTGTAGCCTCTACACTGACGGATGGGGTTGCCATGCCGGACATCCTGACGCCTGCTCCGCCTGTGATAAGGAAAGAAGCAGCCAGGTGAGTGGTTGGAATTTTGGTCCTTCCAAGGAGCAATATGATGAACCATTCATAATCCTTTTGTCTTTCTGGCCAGCCCTTGACCAGTGAATCTGAGCCAACTACGGAACATTCAAATTCCTGCCCAAGATCCATTTCATGTTTTGGAGGAATCATACTCTTTACCATTACCCAGATGCACTGCCTAGAATTCATTCAACAGAACTTTTTCCTGCATTTCTCCTAGGACACTATATGATGCAAACCTTCCTTAGCTCACCCCTGAATTCCACTTTATATCGATAGAACTAGTTTCCTAGAATATTCTCTGTAAAGTTAACTCCAAGGCACTCCCAGAACTCTTGAAAATAACCCCCTTTGTACAATGAACCCACAGTCATTCTTTAAAGTCCCTTTACAGGGCATTCCCAACAAACAACAGTGGAACTCCAGTCCCTTCCATCCTCTGCCACACAGTACCTCTTGGAGGAAGCAGAATAGCGAGAGCAGGACTTCCCATCCCAGGCACAATAAGGGTCCCTGGCCAGGCAGCAGTCAGCGCAGGCTTCTCCATACACATCACAGCGGTGAAGAGCCAGGTGTGTTAGGCCAATGGCTGAGGACACGTACAGCTGTTGCTGTTGGGTAAGAGTGACAACCAGGTGTCAATGAGAGGATAGATAATTCTGCCCCCACAGTGTACTGGAGGTGGGAATGGAGTGAGGGATATGATTTCTTGAGGAAGTGTGGACAGAAAAGCCCCCCAAGTGCAACCATTCAGAACAGCTCTGCATTCCAACCCACCTCCCAGCCTCTGGAGTGAGCTCCTTGTAGCAGCAGATACTCAAGGGAAATGGGAGAATGACTAGAATGGAAGGAACTCAACATTGCTAAGTGCAAAGATGGTACCAGTGATAAGCAGTCAGAGAATACTCTTTTGTTTCCTGAGCCATGGCTATGTCTGGCCTAGTATCTAGCCCAATAAGAGAGACATACTTCAACCTTCATTTACATATACTCACCCTTTTGGAAGATATGGTCATCGTCCTGATGGGAGCTGGAACCTATGAGGAAACCACATTATGGCAATTAATCCAGTCTAAGAGGGTGGCTGCCCTCCCAAGGTCTTTGGAGTAGTTTAAAGAGAACACAAAGGAAAGACTTAAGAATTGCAGTGGACAACACAATTTTACAAGACAAAACACTTTCATCTGAGGAGCTGGGGTGGTGTGACAATCCTATGAGAGCAATTCTATCACCATCTTCAATTAATTCTTAGCATTTAGGTAGATGCATTTTATCCTAGCAATCCTTGCAACACTACAGGAAGGTGTTTATTTATTTCATATTACTGAAGTTCTATCCCACCCTTCCTTTCAAAGGAGCCCAGAATTATTAGCTCTGTACTGCATCTGACAGGGCTGAGCCTCAGAGAATAATGGTCAGCCTAAGACCACATACACGTTCTGCAGCTGAGAGTGAAATATGAACAAGGAACTTCACTGCTCACACTCTTCACCACTACACCACACCCATTCCCAAGCCATGTGCTTCATGAACAGCAAGTGATCATGTCTTCCGTAGGCTGTGCAGTGAATTACCTTGAACACTTCCACCTCTTCAAGCATCAGTTCTTCTGTTTCCATGTCATCTTTGGGCAGGACTATTACTTTCTGGACAGTGCCACGATCTGCAATATAAGGGAAGCACACAGAGGGGAATTAGCATCACTTGGGTCTTTGCTCTTCCTCCTTTTTCTGGTATGCATCATGCTGCTGAAATGCTAGTATCAGCATTGTGGATACTCTTGAAACAGGATCTATGAAATGATGGTGGCTTGCTCCTGTGAGAGTGTGTGGCCCAGGTCTTATGCTTCTCTTCCAAAAGTTCTCCATAACAGAAATGGTCGGATGAACCTCCTTGGGGAAGACTTCTGTAGTGATGGGGCCACCACTGAGAAAGTCCCAAACTTTGTAAGAATCTACAACTGTTTGTATGTATGCATATTCCACATTAATATTTTATAATTCCCCAACCCACAGTCCTAAGAGGAGTGTGTGTGCATGGGGAGGAAACATAAGAAGCATATCATATAAACACATAAAAGGGGAAACTGAAGTAATGAAGGTAAAGGAAATATGCTAGTGTAAATGTATTTTCCATCTATAGTAGTGTGAGCATAACAAACTCAGTACCGTCAGAAATGGGAAATGAAAACAACTACATGGAAACCTCAGGACCACCTGGTGTATAAAAATAGTGTGAAAGGCATATGCTTTATCCATATGTCTTATCCATCTTAGGATGAGTGTTGCACCCAGTTGGGAACAGTATTACAGCAAAAGCATGGCATTTAACTAACTCCTGTCAGATACCACCCAAAGAAAATAAGCATTTAAAACCCCCTGAATGAAATCTAATAATTCGCTTAATTTATGTTATAAACGACCTTTCTTTCAATTATTACCTAAAATTTCTCTCTCTCTTTAAACCTCTTATGTGCCGTCTGTGTACTTTTCTAGCCTCTAATGTATCAATCACAGTGTCATGGCCAGTAGTATAAACCCATGAACTTTATAGAGACCATGCCAGCACCTCTCTGAACCACAGCCCTATCCAGTTTGGATTTGAGAGTGGGTGTGTGGCAGTGCCTTCAGGGCATGATGCATTTCACATTAGAGAGGGTTGCCATATGTCTGGAATTTCCTAGACATGTCCAGGATTTAACCAGTGAAAATAGTGTCCGTGGGGATTTTCCTTAAAAAAGCTCAACAACTTTTGTGTCTTGAATTTTACTTCTATAAATATGGCAACCCTACGTTAGAGGCACAGGTGCCATTTTAGGTCTTGAGACAAGTGTGCCTGTGTATAGATTTCACTGTGTTGGGAGCGCAAGAAGAGATTTATAGTAAGGTTCAGAGTCCTGCACTTGCACATGAATAAAGTTTAGGGGTGTGTGTGTGTGTGTGTGTGTGTGTGTGTGTGTATCTCTGTCTATTTCCAGAGTTATAGGTGCTTCTGAGGAATAACTTATGTCCTCTGAAACACAGAATGGCAAACCATTCCTTTCTGCTCTTTCTAAATTGCTCCCTTGATAAGCTCATGATTACCTTCTTTGGAATGGTGAGCATGCAGTTTTGTAAAATACCAGTTAATGTGGCTGGAGAGGGAAATGAAAATAGGCACCTATTGCCCAGGCCACCACGTCACTCCCCTGCCCTGCTTACAACTTGAATTGAATGGTGCACCAATTCCTGTGATCACACAGCTTTATCTGCTCCTTTATGCAACAGGAAGCAACCGAGATCTAGAGATTTGTTACACCTATGACCAGAAAGAAAGAGGAAACTCCCTATAGGCAATAACAGGTGGCGGCAGCACTGCGCACAGCTGCCTGGGTGCTGAGCAGCTAACTTGGTAGGCCATGAAACAGCTGTGCAGAGACACAGCATTTACCAGCTAATGAGAACTTTCTGGGTCGTTAGCATTCCTGGCCACCTGCTTTGAGTGCAGGCTGTGCTTCCTTGGCCTGCTGGGAGACAAGTAACTCACCTCCAGCAGACTGGACCTAGCGCAGACGCTTTCTATCACCATTAGTTGGCTACGCATGCTCTCCTCCCTGTGTTAGTTTTTCTACTGTTACACATCACTTCATCTAATCTGTACGCCTCTTTGTTCAAACTACTCAACCAACAACCCTAGTGTATTCCAATTCAATGAAGTAAGTTTGCACAGAAGCAGAAAAGAGTGCAGCTGTGTCTGTGTTACCTACAATGGCTTCCAGGAAAGGTACATGACTCCTCCTCCTGTGGGAAGAGGAGTCATAAGAGAGCCTGCTGCATCAGACCAATGGCCCATCTAGTCCAGCATCCTGTTCTCAGAGCAGCCAGCCAGGTGTCTGCAGAAAACCTGCAAGCACAACCTGAGCACAAGAGCACTCTCCCCTCCTGCAGTTTCCAGCAACTAGTATTCAGAAACATATCGCCTCCAGCCATGGAGACATAGCATAGCCTCCATCCTGGCTAGTAGCATTAACAGACCTATCCTGCATTAATTTTAAATCCATCCTAGATGGTGGTCATTACTACCTCCTGCAGGAGCAAGCTGCATAGTTAAACTATGTGCTGCATGAATCAATGTTACCTTGTGAGGAGTCCATCTGTTCTCAAGGCTGGGAGGTGAATGCTGATTCTACTAAAGGAAAAAAGGTTCTCTTCCACTCAATTGATTAGAGATATAAAGGCAAGGCTAGAGCTTCTGAGTGGCTATTGTTGAAAACAAGAGGCTGGACTAGATAAGAGTCTATGGCAAGGGAGTTCTTATCTGCTCCACATCACAGGTGCTCATGCAGGAGTTTATATTTGCTCAGTACTGAGAGACCACCTGGTCCTCGCATCTGGAATGGGTCTGTAGGCACCAATTCATAGGAAAAGAGGAATCAATTTTGGTTCTGGAATGTGACTTAGGAAGAAGTAGATCTCAGCCTGAATCCCTATATCTCCTCTTGGCATATACCTTGCGCCAAAAGGAATTCCAAATGTGCTCCTGCACTCCTGAAACTGTATCTCATGTGAATGGAACATTGAAAGCTGGATGCTCCAGTTCCCATCATTACCTTCCAACTTGCTGCCAAATCTTATCAGAGCTGAATATCCCTAGAAAGCTAGTCCCAGGTGGTTGCCCCAGCGAACCAACCCAAGTGCTATTTGTCCAGGCTAGGGGAATGTTGGTGGGTGGGAGGTGTTTGTGTATTCTCTTCAGTGCACATCAGTGGGTACCTGTGCCCAGGAAAAGCACCTCATAGCGCCCGTCAGCTGCATCCACCTGGTCCACGGCAATAGTTGTGAACTTGTAGTTGACGTTGGTCCTCACCACTAGTGGCTGGCGGTGTATGGGGTACACGCCATTGTACATCATGGGATGAGTGCGCATGAAGTTGATGACCTCATCTGGGTAGTCCTTGGTTGACTTCATCAAGGGTGTGAACGTCCCACCTGGGCACTGAAAACCCAAGGCAGAAATACAGAGTCAAATTGTGATATATGTAGCAGCTAACCACCCTACCAATGCATGAATTGCTCTTATAGCACTACTAGATGCCCATGCTGCAAAACAGGAATAAATAGCTTACTGTCTGCAAACTCAGTCTAGCCCACAGGTGCTTCCCATCGGCCTCCCAATATAGCTTGATCCCAAGGGCCACCCCAATAAATATAAGAGCAGCCCTGCTGGTTCTGGCCAGTGGCCCACCTAGTCCAGCATTCTGTTCTCAAGTGGCCAACCCATGGGAACACTGCAGGCCTCATAAAATGTCTTAAGGCTGCTTTTCACAGCTGGATTCTCTCCGCATGTGAGTATGGGAGTTGGCTGTTGGGGTACATCAGGAGACGTCCCTGTCAGTGCCTATGTTGCTTTTCATTCTGTGGAGAAGAGGCACTTAAACAGCCTTCCACTTTTATCTTGTTTGGGTGGCAGAGAATGAGTCTTTGTATGGAACCAGAGTTGCCCAGTATACAGAATAGGATTGTAAGATCTCCACTCTGTTAACATCTCACCCAAGCTGACTTCAGTTTCTTTAACATGCAGCTCAATATGGTACCCCTTGGATGTTTTCTAGGACTGAGGGATACACTTTTGAAGTCTGTTACTTTTGCTGAAAGGGACATTATTCCTCAGTGTTTTTAGTAATGCTCACACAAACCTCTGAATCCTATATGACCCAGCTGCTGAGCAGTGAGAGCCAAACACAGCCTGTGCTTTGTGTTTTTGGAGGCCTCTCCATAGCACGGCCAAGGCTGTATCTGGCTCTTTTTGGCCCTGCAGGGTGTATGAGCAAAAGAGACCAGAGAGCTGAATTCTCCCAGCCAGTAAAATGAAGCAATGAGTTCTCCTTATTTGTGGGTATTTTGCCAACAAGGAAGGGATGCCAACAAATGAGTCCAGAGACCACCAACCTGGAGAGGAAACACTAATCAGCCTCCCACACCGTGGCCAAATGTCAAGCAGTGAGTGGGGCTGAAAAGCTGTTGGCTGCAGTGCACCAAAGGATATAGATACCAAAGGAGGCTGGAGGAGAACAAGGAAGGCAGAACAGTGCAGGGATGGAGAGGGAGAGGGAATCAGAGCACGAGGAATGAGGAGGGGAATGTTGGGATAGGGAGAGACTGTGTAAAACAAGAAGAGCAGCCTAAGACTTCTCACCAGCAAGCATCACCAATAAGTTCCTTCACTGCAACCTTCAACAGTGCAGAAGAGGGAGTACTCATGTACATATTGTGTTAATGCCACTGGACAAGCCAGCACAGTATGGTGTATACTGGTTGGCAGTGGTCCTTCAAGGCTCTAGTCCTGCTAGCTAGAAATCCCTTTAGCTGGCAATACAAAGGATCCCAACCTGGCCCTTCTGCATGTGCTCTGCCACCAATCTATGGTTCCTTCCCAGGTCTACCATTCGACAAGTATGGTTTTTTTCTGAATTATTATTAAATGACAAATATTACCTTAAAGGTAAAGGTAAAGGGACCCCTGACCATTAGGTCCAGTAGTGTCCGACTCTGGGGTTGCGGCGCTCATCTCGCTTTATTAGCCGAGAGCCGGCGTACAGCTTCCGGGTCATGTGGCCAGCATGACTAAGCCGCTTCTGGCGAACCAGAGCAGCACACGGAAACGCCGTTTACCTTCCGGCCAGAGCGGTTCCTATTTATCTACTTGCACTTTGAAGTGCTTTCAAACTGCTAGGTGGGCAGGAGCTGGGACCGAGCAACGGGAGCTCACCCCGTCGCAGGGATTCGAACCGCCGACCTTCTGATCAGCAAGCCCTAGGCTCTGTGGTTTAACCCACAGCGCCGCCTGGGTCCCTGCACCACCTGGGCATGCATTCATTTACAACTGAACATCTGAAGCTTCTTTCTACAGAATCAGACCATTGTTCCACCAACTGTGGAGCCCAGCCCAACTTTTCTGGCTTAGAATAAATTTTCATTGCATGCAAAATCCCCCGAGGAAGAAGCAATAGGTTCAAAATACACTGAATTTTGTTCTGTATGAATAAGCTCTTCTCTGCATTCAATTATGTTTTGTGACTCATTGGCCTTTCTAAACTGGAACTCTTTGCTTCAACAGTCTTCAGGTCTCCAGAGTCTCAGATGGAGGTATTTCTCAGCCTTGCTTCTTAACATCCTTTAAGTAGAAATGCCAAGGAATGAACCTTCTGCCCGTAAAGCCTGTGCTCTGCCAATGAGCAATGGCTCAATGTGATTCCTTGCACCATACAGGAATCCCACTAGCCAAAGGTGCATGTAAAAGTGAGCAGTCTGTTTCACATGTACACTCTTCCAAACATCTTGACATTGCAAGATTGAATGTATGGCATGCAACATTACCTAGGACAGATAAGCATTTACAGAACCTCTGGGCCTTGAATGTTGAAACACATATTTGCACTGGAGTGGGGACAGTGCCCTAGAGATAAGTGATCATCTGAAGATCTCACCCATACTTACTGTGCCTGGACGTGGATAGGGCATTTTGCCTGTGTAGGGCATCCACTGGTAGTTAGGGCCTTCCTTGTGGGCAAAAGGTCCATTGAAGACCATGCGGATGTCAGCCATGGAGTAGACACACACAGCAGATCCTTTAAACACAGACCTGTGCAAGGAAAGGGATGGGGAGCTGTATTAGTCCAAAGGGTGGCTATGTCCTTCACATATAAAAGGTGGCTGCAATGTTCCATCCTTGCCTTCAGCAGAAATTCTCAGGCATCCTGACCTCCTGGCTGTCACAGCTGCAAAAGGGAAACATGTTGTGCATCTCTGCTCAGCCTTGGCTGCTGGCAAGCCCTTGAAATGTCCTTAAACCTTTGCAAACATGTGCAATGACATAGACCCGAGAGAAACAGGGATTTCCTGCCTGGCACAGAGCACCAAGCCAGAAAAGAGGTGGGGGTGGGTAGGATAAGACAATGCAATTTTGGTGCTCTGGGGCCAGCCTCAAGCAGCTGCTGGAGAGTTATCAGGCCACGTCCCCAAGTTATAACATTCCAGGATTAGTTGTTCCAACCACAAGCACTGAGAAAAATGGCACTAGCTGCTGCTGCTTGCTGGTTTAACAAAGGACCTGACGCCCTCTTGACCCCGCCAAGGCGTAAATAGATCCTGGTGTGTGTGTGTGTACGTACTCCACCTGCCTTCCCCAGGGGATCAAGTCATCAACTACAGCTGCCATAGCTAAGTTTGTGGGAAAACCCCAAGCTTGGCAAGCAAGTGCTTCTGGGCTGTATTCCAGCTCTGCCAGAAAATTCCAAGGTGACCCTGTCTAAGACCATGTTCCCTCCTTGGCTAGAAATGGAACACATCAACACAAGATGGAACGGTGTCTGCTTTGGGAACTTTTTCTGCTTCAGAGTTAAATCTGGGGTTTTGCCTTGTAAAGTTGTGAGCGCGAACAGGCATGAGCATGGAAGGAAGGTCTCCAAATTCTGTTCCCAGAGCACTCACCCAGAGGCAGCAAAAGCAGCATAAATGATGGGGTTCTTCACATCCTGGGTCTGCTGGATGAAGACGTCCTCTTGAAGAGAAAGGAGAGAGTTAGCAACTCATGGCGTGTTTGGGGTTTTTTTTTGGTGGGGCAGGGGAGTCTGAGTCTGAAAATAAGAACTGAATATAGTGTTGCCTTGAGATGAGCAAAACAGAGCCAATTCACTGAGGACAGAATTGGGCATGACAAAAGACACATGTCTGCTACTGCTGCTGCTGTGTCTCTTTCCTCCCCCCTTTTTTGGTAATGTCTAATAGAACACACCCTGTTGAGTGATGCCATTGCGCCGGGCATTTTCTTTCTGGCTATAGCCATTGAGATGAGGCAGGTGCAGATACACGCGTTATGACGATGCCATGCTATACACTTTATGTTCCACCCGTGCTACTGGGAAGAAGGTGAAAAAACTTCTAGCATCTAATTTCGCCTTGAGTGAAGTGAGGCAAATAAATCAAGAAACTTGGCAAGGCAAGCTGGCCCAGCCCAGACCTTGGGTCAGGGTCAAGCAGATATAGGACCACAGTTCAAGCCAGATGGTGGCCATAGTTAAGCCAGGTCAAGTTAATTTGTTATGAAGTGTGCTCCAACTAATGTCCTTAATAGCAGCTAATAAAAACTTTTGTTCTTTCTAATAAAAAGAATGATAAGTCATGTCAGTAGGGTTGAATTGCCTATTTATACGACTTTCATATCAGGCAGAGATGTGCTCAGGTTTCTTTCTCATTTAGATTCACGTTGCAATTCCACAGCGAGGTCTGCCCAAGAGTGTCCCATAGTTGTCACTTCTAATTCAGCCCAAGCTGTGGCAGAAGAGAACACTCTCTCTCACTCAGGCAGGAACAATGGCTATGGTGAGGCTCTGAGTTCATTCCCTCTCCAAGAGAAGTCAGGAAATCAAGGTATCCTATAGACCATCTGGTAGTGATTTTGGGAAGCAAAGCAACTGTAGGGAAAGGGACAGTGCTAATTTGCTCTCTAGTAGGAGACAATCCATCAAAGGCCACTGAAGGTGATAAAAGCCTCACTGGGGTTGCTCGCGGAATGACCAGCAGTCATCTGTCTGGCCTGTGTTGAGAGAAAGCTGGCTGACAGCCTACTAGGCTGTCAGCAGACCCAGCCTACTAGGAGGTGGGTCTGCTGCCTTTGCCAAGAATGGGATCCCCAACCTCAACTACGCCAATGTTGGATGCCTTCATTTTCTCCCACCCCCAAAAACAGCAAGACCAAGTCAAGCTGACTCCTTGTGTGAATGGGCTTCCACACAGCATTTGCACAGCCAGACTTACTACAAAGGGATCTCTCTCCCCCTTTTTTGATAGTTGCTGAAAGCTTGTTAATGAAGCATCACAAAAGTACTTGTGATGGATCTCAGCTACAATTTCAAAATTAAGCTGAAAACCTTGCTTAGAATAAGCTTTTACAGCACTGCTTATATGCAAGGATATATTTTCTGCTTTAGCATTTCGTATGGCTTTTACTGCTGTTACTCGTGTTGAGTACATTTTTGGTTGGGGAAACAATTGTTTAAATGAAAAAAGATTTTTTAAAATTATTTATTCATTTATTATCCAATTTCATTGTACTTGTACAATGACAATAAAGAAATCTTGAAATCTTGCTTTTGTTTAAAACATTATGTTTTAAGAAAAGCAAAATTTGTTTGAAGGGCCTTTTTACAGAAGCATACTGCCTGACAAACCCTAATTTCAAAGAAAATATTAATGAAAAAGACATTGCTGTTGCTGTTTCTTAACCTCTTCCTTTCTTCTTCTATCTCAGCCCTTTTAAGCACATGTGGCCATCCTCCAAACTGCCTTTTATAATATCTTCAACCTGCTCAAATGCCACTGTTAGTTTTCCTACAGCTTTGGCTAAATGTCAATATTTTACTTATCTGAATAAGTGCATCGTATCAAGAAGCATATAGCTTTGAGAGCCTTGGGTATTATTTTCTCTGATTGTGGCACACTGAAAATTAGCTGAATCACAGTATACTTTTCTATTATAATGGGAAATCTGCTAGGAACGTTAGGGTTGTGGCAGATCCTTAAAGGACTATACTAGATAATTACTGAGATCTCTTCAAGCCATAAAAACCAGCTGCCTTCTCCACAAACAGCAATTTTCCTATATACGGTGATCCAGAGGTCAAGTACTGGGCACCTTGTATTCCTTGTTCTGTCAAGCCCCAGGAGACTCTTAGTTATAGATTTCTGAAATTTTCAGTGCTACATTTGAGCCAAGGTTCTTCAGGGCTGGTCCCACTTAGTATTATCAGATTTAATCACATCTGAGTTTAGAGGGTAAGTTATTAGTTTAAAATGGATAACTTGCAGACACATATAAGACCTGGTAATTCCTGATTTTTAAAAAAATAAGCATAGGGTACATTGGCCAACTTCTGTATTCATTGAGGACCACTCTATTCTTCACAGGGAAGCCTGGGTGCCAGAAGTGTAGACTGCTGCACAGATTAACCCCACACACCACCAGTATGGGTATTTGGGATCTGTAATAACATTACCATCACTTACCAGGCAAAGCTTCACAATTATGTGCTTATGAACAGCACTACATAGAAATATGTGCATGCAACATACACAATCCACAGGAAATGTGTAATGTTGCTGTGAAGTGTATTTCTATTCCTAACATTTGCGTGGGCAGGGGGATTCAGTGAAAATTGTGAGCAAATTTCTGACTGGACCTTGATTAAAATTTAGGGAGAGCTGATAGGGGCTCTGGAGAGTAGATCCAGTCAACAGGCCATTAGGTGGAGAACATTAAATGTCTAAGCCTCCACTAGTCAGGTCTATTAAGATGTCAGGTCACAGCATTTAAAAGTCCTGTCTACCATACTCCCCTTCCCCCACAACGTCCGAATTCCTCACTGTACTCACGGAGTTCATCAAAGTGTGTTTCAATCCCATCAGGCCCTGGCACAGAGCAGATGAGCCGTGCTTTCAGGAATGTGCTCCATTTATTCACCAGACAGCAGTGGCCTCCATCATCATTCTAAATAAAAGGAAAGCAGTGTTCAGGGATACAAAAAGTGTTATGAAAGCTACAGTGCTTTTGCCTGCAGCCACTTTTTTTCTGTACACTTCCGTACAGTGGGACACAACAGAAACAGGGCAAAGAGTAATGACCACAAAGGAATGCCCAATTACTCCAGACTCCCAGCTATTCACAAGCTATACCAAAGAGGACAATATAGGAAGGAGGAATCAGAAACAGTGGCAGTGGAGGAGCTCAGAGCAACAATGGCTTCTGCCATTCACAAGAGATGTTGGTGATCTACTATATATTTTGGAAAGTCGTTTGTCTGTCTATCCGTTCATTCATTCTCTATACATTGGCACCGTTTATTTGTTCTCCAAGATTGTGGACTTAAATGGGACTTCAGAGCGACTGTGCTCATTTTTTACATAGGTTCAGCTGCCTCTTAAGATTTCATCATCAAACTTGGCAGAAAGGTTCCTGAGGTTGCTGTTGATTTTGGAGTGCTGGGTGCCATTTTGATTCAAGATGGTGCACCAAAACATGACTTTACTCAGTTTTGGGGGTGAAGGAGGCAAATTCACAAATTACAGTATTTAAAAATCACAGTATTTATTGGTTTCTAAAAATTCCTAGACAGCGCCAGGATCTCCTTGTTAATGGTATTATAGAGAAGGGTCCAAATACATGGAATTTACAGTAAACTCTCAACCATACCTATGCTCATTCATGCGTAAGACCTACCAGGCAAATGCGACCAATGCGGGAGTAGACAACAGGACTCTGGGGGGAATCGGTAGATTTCTCTCGGAAGAAGAAATAGAGCTTGTCATCATTCCTCTCTGCGCTGTCTGGAATGAGCTGTGCATGGACAAATGCCGGGTCTGCAAAAAGTAGTTTAAACAGTAACATGGTCTGAAAGGGTGAATGTTCTTTCCAGACTCCAGGACCCATAGCTTTTGTGCTACATGTGATTCCTCACCAGCCCATGGAGGAGGTCACCTGGTCGCTGTTAGAAGAACCCTAACTGCCTTCAATTTAAAAACAGCAGCTTATACTTGAATTTGGGGGCTAAGTAACTCAAATCTTAAAAGGGTTCCCGAGATGTGTGCTCAGGTTGATGTATGCAGTACACTCATGCAGTCACAATAATTCATCCCCATTGGAAGAGGCAGCACCTCATCTCTAGATGTGTGAGTTTTCTTCCTCATGTCTCCCCTCCAGTACTGCATTGGCAAAGATTTGAACTAATCTTATTGTTGCAGTGAAGAAAGCATATTGCCAGGTGAGGAAATTGGCTCAAGCCCCTATCATCTGACAGATGCTCCTAGCACATTACTCTGAAACATGTTGTTTAATTGGCAAAGTGCAGCAATTTGTCTCACACCCTGCACAGCTTTGTCTGAGATGTTGTTTGCTTGAGAGATGAGAGATGTTTGCTTTTATTCAAGAGCAAATTATTCATTGCAAAGTGATATAGGGTGAGGACTGGCTCAATGCACAGGCTTGGGTCCACCCCTTTGGAGCACACGTTTACTTCATAGAGCTCTACACTGACATATTGTGGCTCCTTCAAACAGCTCAAGTGGGGAGAACAGAATGTAGGTATCTGTCCTCACAACCAAAATTCTGTAGGCTTTTCTATTATAGTGGGTGCTGACCTGATACCTAGTTTTCCCCAAAGCTTGGAGAAAGAGAGATTCAAAGAAAACAGTTTTCTGTTCTCAGTTGGTCAAAGAATAGAGCAAGTTTTAATAGCGTAACGACAGCAAGATTTGCTAGTACAGTGGTATCTTGGTTCTCAAACGGCTTAGTTGTCAAACAAATCAGCTCCCAAATGCCGCAAACCCAGAAGTGTTCCAGTTTGCGAATGTTTTTCAGAAGCCAAATATCCAACGCGGCTTCTGCTTGAGTGCAGCCAATTGGAAGCTGCGCCTTGGTTTCTGATTGGTTTCGGGAGTTGAGCGGACTCCTGGAACGGGTTAAGTTCAAGAACCAAGGTACCACTGTACTGCAATTATAAGCCTTCTTTCCATTATTGTTTACCCACACTGATTTTGCTTTCAAAAGTTGCCATGTAAATTTTTGATGGGACCGATCTCATCCTAAAAGAGAGCTGAAATGTGGGTAGGGTGCAGCGATATAATGGAGGGGGGACACCCCCGGTACATTTTTCAGGGCAGGAGCAACAATGTCATCTGCCAAAGCACCAGGGTAACTAACAGGCCTTCCTTGCTCGGCAAGTGAATGAGACAGTATGTTTGTGAGGCTTTCAAGTTTGTCGTGTTACCATAAAGGAAGTCAGAGCATGAGGAAACTAATCAAGCAGAGGGCATACACGTATTTTCTTTTCTTTGATGAAGTCCCTGCTTTCCTGTAAGATTGTTTGCATTTCTGGTAAAGCAAAAGATAGCCTTTCAGCTGGCTGAAGAGCTATTGCTAAAGCTCAATACATTTTATAAACTGAAACTATACCATTAGAAGTAATCCTCAGAGTTCAACATAGCTTACCCCCAGGAAATTATGTATAGGACTTTTTGGATTCCCCTTGTGAATGAGCTATAAGGGGTGTCAGGAGCTCCTGAACATTAAAATTCATGACTATGCCACTGGTTGAGTGGAAGAATGAAAATCTGAATACGCGTAGTATGTGCCATGCAACTGTTACTTCACTGTGGGACTCAGGACTGATGCATCTGACAAAATAAGGTCTGATCCAGAAAACCTATATAACAACAACTAAGGCTGCAATCCTATACACACCTACCTGGAAGTAAGTCCCAATGAACTCAATGGGACTTATTTCTGAGTAGACATGTTTAGGCTTACACTGCAAGTTAAGATGCCATAGGCGTGTTGTTTTTCCTGCAACAGATTAACACATCTACCGCTCTCAAAGAAGTCCTGATTGTTCAGTTCAGGGCTCACATTTTGCTGATCAGTTATGGAATCCTTTTGTGGTCACACAAAATAGTGTTAGCCGAGGTTGAGAATGAAGATTTACGGAATGCACTTAAGATGCAATCAAACAGCTTCTAGACATTTCATCTCTGTCAACATTTGCTCAACTTGTGCATATATTATTCCATTTTATTGATTTTAAAACGTAAGTCCCACCTTACAGCTGAAAAGCAAGTCTCAAGGTGGCTTACAAAAACATTAAACTACATAGTTATAAAAATAAATGTAAGAACAAAAGCTGCTTGTTTCTTCAATGGCTCCTCCTGGCAGGGCAGCAGCTACTGATGTGGTTTATTGTGGCATGCAGACACTGCCACTTTGAATCATGACAAATGAGTCAAATGAGCTGCTCAGATCAGAAGACCTGTGGAACGAGTCAGCAAGAAGCACACAAGGGCCTGGTGGTTATACAGATTTGTCCTAAATCAGCTCTTTGGCTCTCCTCTCTATCCAATCTTTCCAAATTAATTAACTGGTGTCAATCAGGTAGGGTCCGTGTTTTAAACCAGTAGATGTTCTACAACACTAGGGAAAGGACCACTTCTATAGAGTAACACTTTTCTTGAAATTCTGTTCAATGCCCCAAATAAAAGCTGTTCTGAATAACTTCAGTCAATGCTTCACACTCTAAGGCTTGTTATGATCCAAACTTGCATTGTTGAAAAGAATTCTGAATACGTTGCTGCCTTTGGTACTAAAATTCTTTCACTGGATGTGATGGTGGCTTGTCCTGTATCACAGGCCAAAACTAGGGAAGCAAATCTTCATGTCAGTGTAGAAAAGAAGTTGACATAAAGCTCAGGGAGTTAAGCAGCTGTTTGCTAGGCTGCTGCAGGAAACATGGCCATGTGATTGATTAACTAAGCCTTCTTAGTCTACAGTACTGGAGTCCTGAGCTCTATTCCTTGTATCACCTCATTTGTAATGCAAAATGAGGTAGTTTAAGAGTTCTTTACTCACAGAGCTCAGCTTGAAAAGGGTGAATAGCAATTGAAATCACAGGCAGGGAAAATTGCTTTACTATGGCATCCCAAAACTGTGAGGCAGGTAGTGCTTCTCAACTTTTATGAAATACCTCCCCCAAAGCGACTAGCTTCTGCGTCCCCCAATGGCACAGTGGTAAATTTTCAAGTGCGGGAGCTCATCATGACAGAATCTGGAGTAGCACACCCCACCCCCGAGAGTCCAAAAGTATGGCTGTGATGATCCATGGATGCTGGTTGTGAGGACCTGCGTTCGCATACCTGATTAGCCGTGAAGTTCACTGTGTGACCTTGGGCAAGTCACTCTTCTCAGCCTAGCCTACCACACAATGGGTGGGATTCATCTTCCCATCAGCAGATGCCCTGTGCAAGGGCTTCTGTTTACATAGTGGAGCTTCCCTTCCCCGCCTCCCCTGCAATTGACCCTGGGGGAGTCAGGATAACCCCCAGAACAATGCATGAGGGAGGAGAGGAGGATCCTTCCATCAGGCATGCAGAGATGCCTGCTGTAATGGAAGCTCAACACAGCGCATTGTTGATTTCTTCCCAGGCCCATTATGAGGAGGAAAGGGGATAACTCCCATATTTGCCACCACAAGCTCAGTGGAGGAATGCTTAGTAGCAGTACTACTACTAGTAGTAGAAGTAGCACCCCTCCCATCTGACTGGGTTGTCCCAGCTACTCTGGGCGGCTTCCAGCATATATAAAAACATAGTAAAACATTAAACCTTAACAACACCAAGCAAAATGTAATGCACAGCCTTTTTATATGGTACTGAGGTTCATTTTGAACTGTTTGCAACAGGCTGTGGGACAATTTTGCTGCTTTCTAACACGTTTAATGTAAAAAACAGATGCCCATTTTAAAACAGTGCAGGAAAGGCTCTTGCCAGGTAAATAAATGAATATAGCATGTCCTGCCTTCCAACTCCGCAAGCATGCAACACTGGCAAATCCCAGTCTTATGGATGACATCCTCTCTCCTACTGGGGAAAAAGTGCTAGAGAAGTGCTGCCTGCCCTACACTACCACTGATATCCTTCACTCGTGTGGAAATCTCAGCTGCCCAGTTTCTTTCACATCATTTTATTTCCCAGACAACCAGCTCATTTGTGATGGACAGGTCCTGGGTCTGCCTCCTAGTGACCCAGCAACCAGTCGGAGCTGGTGAGTCCATCAGAAAATAAAGAAAGAGAGTGTGGAGTTTAAGTTACTGTAGATGCTGACAGTTTTAGAGGTGAAATAGAGATTTGACTCTCAGTGAAATAAAAATTAAAAGCCAGTGTGGGCAGGTGCAGATGTTAAACTGTCTGAGAGGGTTTAGCCAGGCAGAGCAAACTGGTCTTGATTCCCTGAGGGGAAGTAAAATCCTAGAAGGGGCTGAGTGGGTGTTGCAGGTTAGAACACTGATAACCATTTACCGGTAAGTGGGAAGAGTCTACCTGAGACTTGGCTGAAAAATAGTGCTAAAAGTTTCTCTGTAAAGAAACATACAGTTTTGTTCCTGAAGTGCCTTATCTTCATCCTCTAGGTGGGGAGTGAGTAGGGCTGCCATATGTCCGGATTTTCCCAGACATTACCGGGATTTCAAATGCTGAATTGACACCTGGGGGAACCTCCGAAAGGCGGCGCTGTCCTGGATCTTAGGCAAGTCAATTGAAAAAGCGTGTTTTCTTGGTGTTTTTGTAAAAAACAAAACAAAACAAAACAAACACCTTGACTTTCAGGATGTCCTGGTTTTTATTTTTTGAAATATGGTAACCCCAGGAGTAAGTGGACACTGGGTAGCTTTGACAGAAGTGCAACACTTTGCTGCTCTGCTTAAATATAAACCCTACTATGAATATTTAAGTCTAGACCTCTCCTGTGTAAGAACAGGGGGAGTTTCATCTAGTGACACACCCATATTACTGGACAAGTTACACCCATATTACTTTCTGTCACACATACACTACTGCTTTCTTACACACATACTACTGCCAAATTCCTGCACCCACATAACCTCGGTGTGTTGAGGTAACTGGACCTGTAAGTTGTCAGGAACACAACTCTATGCATCCATCCAAGAGAAGCTGTGTACCATACTTTGAAAAACTCTGGGCCTGGGCTGTTCATAAGTCTAATGTCAGTAACCTTCATCATTAGTACCAAGCATTCCCATGCTTGGGGGGGGGGGGGAAGCCGTAAGATTTATGTGGTTGCAAGCACACCTGTCTGCCTTAAAAGCTTTTGTAAGAATATCTTGGAAGCTCTGCAATTTGGGGATATGTTGGTATTTTCTCTAGAGCCATCACTGCTAAAGAATTGCCATGGAAGGCAAATGGTCACCCTTATAATCCAGCATTTGCTTTCATAGATAGCTCTGTTCAGGTTACTAAAATGACATCTCCCTAAATTTGATTCCCAACCCCAGTTTACTCAGCTGTTTTTGCTGCTTCACAACAGCTGGAGGTGCAACCAAAAGGGAAGCTGAGACCTCCTCTCACTGGATCCCTTTCCATGATGCATGCTGGAGGAGAGAGGGCAGGAGATTAAATGCCCTGGATCAGTTATCAGAAATGACGAATAATACAAACCTGCCCTTCACCACCAACTGTGTGTAAAGAAATAATTCCAGGAGCAAAATGCTTTTGAATGCACAAAAGGGGACATATACCACAGCAAAGAGAGAAACTAGTCAAACACCAACATGCTCCTGAAATGACCAGATGGCTGGAGAAAAGTTATATAAAAGTGTATCTTAACTTAGCACATATTTTTTTCTTTATGGAAAGAAAATTATAGAAGACAATGACTTCTTCAGTGATGTGCTCTGCAAAGCCCAAATGAAGTAGGAACACTTGCAGATTCTGTATTTTGTGTTCCACATAGATGGAGCATTTCAGATCTATTAAGGCTGGCAATGCATCAAGAGGGCAGGAGAGCCCTATTCCTGGTGCCTTGGGAGCTAGACAGAAAGTATGGACAAGTGTCAGTGCAAGGGCAAGGTGATAGCAAAATCAAGTATCAAGGACAGAGAACAGAAGGGAGTACAGAAGAAGGGTATGATAGGTGTCATGGGTACACAGTAACAGCAAAGGAGACTCAAATGGCACCAGGATGAGAAATGCGGGTCCAGAGAGCTAAATTAAGATTCCATCATCCACAACAAAGCCCACTGAGCTGGCTATATATGGAGAGATAAAAGAAACCAATTGTAGGCAGCTGGTATGACTTGGCATGAAGCCCTCAGGAAGCCAGACTTGAGAAGTCACCATAGAACAGTGTGCACTCACAGAAGGAACTTGAAGACAAAGGGGAGGGGAATTGTTGGTTAACGCTCCTGCTAGTATAATGTTTTCTTAACTAAAGCCTCTTTTTATTCACATTTTATTTCTTACAATAATATTCTGAAACAGAGAGGAAAGAAGAGAGGGAAACTGTGCTCTAAGTCACAATTCCCACCATGTAGCATGGACACTGGACACAAAGATCATGAATGCAGCCCTGCTTTTTGTCCTCTGCACTTCAAACTCTGCAGTCTGCCCCCCTTTCACTCACCATTTAGCCAACGGGAGTTGTATTGGTCAGTCCTCATGGCAGTCTGCTTGCCCATGGTGCGGAAGATGGCGGCATCAGTGCCCATGAAGTCAATGTAGACACCAGCATAGAGTTCTTCATCTGTGGGCAACAGAGGATAGGGGGAAGAAAATGAATGAACTTAATTGAGTTTTGTTGAGGCAGGATTCCCAACCACTCACCCCACTGGTTCTGTGAAAGAGAGGGATCGGGGGGGAAATATATGAAATGCCTGGAATGGTTCACTTCTTAAATGACACCTGCAGAAACAGGGAAGCTACTCACTGGCACTTTGAACAATGATGTGAAGACAAGTACCTCAACCTTCTTTTTTCCCACCTCCACCCCCCCCCCCAAAGTTGTGCACCAGGGGTTTGTACATCTCCATGTGAGAAAAGAATGCAAAGTTTTATTTTGGGCATGGATGGCACAGACAGTATTGCCAGACTATGAAACTAGAACCATTGTCTCTCTTAGATCTTCAACATTTATTTATTTATTTTTGCTCGCTCAGAACTCTTAAATGGAGAAACTCTTAAAGGAGAAAAGGAGAAACTCACCTCCTTCAGTAGTCCTTTCATTCTCAAACGCAATGAGAAAGCTCTGATTAGAGCTCTCCCTCTCCCTCTCTCACACACAACCTCTGAACACAGAGTTCAGAGGAGGGAGAATTTAACCAAGGCCTTTCATCTTGTCTAAACTGCAGCCGCAGCCACTTCTACTATTTGCCTGATAGGGGAAAATAGTATACAGGCAGCCATGTATATTTTTTCTCAGCTTTGAGGGGAAATGTGATTTAGACTGGGAAATCCGTGTGTGTGTGTGTGGGGGGGGATTAATCCCTCTCCCAGTGCCACTACCTAATTCCATTCAAGGGCCCCTGCAGCTGCATTTAAAAAACCACCACCACCCAAACACCAAGAAACTTCACGAGAGCCAATCACAGATTTCCTGCATCTCATCTAGTTTGACCCTAGGTGTATCAACTGCCCTTCACACCTAATATAGTTTAAATAGTTTAGGGTTTCCCTGTTCTGTGCTCTTTTCCCCATCTTCTCCCTTGCAAAAACATGTGGTCTTTCCATGTCATACCACTCTGGTGGCATCACCCACAATTCTTATAGACAAACTTAGAAGTTAGAGGAAAAGATACTCAGGAGGATTCAGAAATGTGTTAATTAAAACATGAAATGAATAGTAAAGGGGGACTGTAAATCCTAATTCTTGTCCATGCACAAGAATAATTGTATCGAGTAACTCTGGATAAGAGATGTGGGAAAAGGAAAAGGGCGAAGCACCTGCACTTCCTGGTCTCCCAACTTCATTCAGGTCATGCCTGAAGCTGCTGTCAGTATGGAACGGCTATATATTTAAGGATGAATTAATTAAATGCTAGAATTTTTTTGGGAGGGGGTATGGTGATCCTATTTGGTAGTAAGTGTGAGATCAAACTTGGAATCTGTGTGAATTGTTCTTGGAGAGTGGGAATGAAAAGAAACGACAAGGGGAAAGCAAGGTCTCTGTAGAAGGGGCCCTTTCTTGTTGCTTTGACCTCTCATTGATAGAAGAAACCTCATAATGATCAAAGGCAGGGGAGAAAAGGATCAAGATTATTAGTCATGCACAACATATGAACTGTTAGATGCCCTTCCACAGCTTTCCTACCGCTGCTCTGAATCTCTTATACAGAAATTCATAAGGCTTACAGAAATGAAGCTAAATTCATTAGCAAAGCTGCTAATCAGATCCAGCACTCAGCCAGGAACCCACTGGTACAAGGGCACAATTCCTGCCTGTCTCAGGCCAGTGCTGCAGCTGCTTTCAGATTAATTAAGAAGTTTGGGGCTTGTCGTGTAAATGGATACTAATGCTTGGACAAGAACAGAGGCAGCCAGGCCATATCAAGGGGTTGGGGGATTTGCAGGAAGAAAGAACTTTGGCCAGCACTGGAACCGACTCTTAGGGGAGAGCGGTGCAGCTGTTGTGCCAGTAGTAGGCCCAGGGTCAGCAGGACAATGATACCACTCCTAATTATCTCCCTGCTGTGAAGTTATGTAATCCCAGCCCTCCACATAGGGGAAAGCCCTGTGGAGCTTGAGCCACCATTTGAACTGGAGATGAAGGGGCCCTGCGGGAAATGGTATGGCCACACAGGACAAAGTTCAGAGGATGCCCATGCTTGAAATCAACCTGGGGTTGAGTGAAAAAAGGTGGGTCTATGTGGTGAGGGAAGGATATAAGAATCCAAGAAGATGAGAACATTCAAAGATATTGTCACAGCCCTCTGGCTGATGTTGCGAGCGAAAGCATTCCAGCCGAGTCCGTCACGTAAATCAATTAGCGTTTTATTGGTCCTAATTACTTTACAACTTTCCACCGGCGGTGAAACACATCCATCTCAATCAATGGAGATGTCCTAACTGCTTTATTCCGGTTTCTCCCGCCGTTTGCTAAAACACTCCCGGAAAGGGAACCACCCCCTCCCTCTCCTGTTTCCTGTTGCGACGTCCTGGGGCTCTGATGCTACTGAGAGCCCTCCCTCCAACTCTTCTTCTCCGTCGCTTTCGCTGGAATCTGTCAGAAGGAGGGGCGTGGGCTCCCGGTACTGCGTCAGCGCAGGGGAGGGGGTGAGGCTCCCCAGTCCTCTGACAGATATATTTATATACAGATATTAAAGGGCAAGGGATGCGGGTGGCCCTGTGGGTTAAACCACAGAGCCTAGGGCTTGCTGATCAGAAGGACAGAGGTTTGAATCCCTGCGACGGGGTGAGCTCCTGTTGCTCGGTCCCTGCTCCTGCCAACCTAGCAGTTTGAAAGCACGTCAAAGTGCAAGTAGATAAATAGGTACCACTCCGGCAGGAAGGTAAACAGCATTTCCGTGCGCTGCTGTGGTTCGCCGGAAGCGGCTTAGTCATGCTGGCCACATGACCCGGAAGCTGTAAGCCGGCTCCCTCGGCCAATAAAAGTGAGATGAGTGCTGCAACCCCAGAGTCGTCCGCGACTGGACCTAATGGTCAGGGGTCCCTTTACCTTTATTAAAGGGCAAGAGTAAAATATACATAGGTAACTCTAGCATGACCAATGGAAAGGACCAGGTTTCTCAAGGGAAGTAGAGGGGTCTACATGAAATTTGCAGCTGGCTTAAGTCAGAATATAGCTGGCTTAAGTGAATATAGCTGGCCACTCAGGCATTGTTTTTTGGAATGCTAGGGCAGTGGGAGGAATAATCATGTCTGATGGATAAGTGGAAACGATTGGACCGTAACGAAGTGACATAAATGTCATCTGTGAAATTTTGCCAAGGAACCTCTCAGAACTTTGCTATTCGTCAAAGCCCTATTCCTCCTCTTCTCCCACCAGATAGGACACTGCAGTTTAGTGAACAGTATGTCCTTTCTCTTCTTTATCAGCATCTGAGAGGCCATGATCTTTCCCCATTAACTCCAATGACATTTCCAGCTAACTCATCCATGCCTGAGGATGGCCAAAACAATTTCCTGACACAGAGCTGCTGTTGCGCTGCATGCTTATAAGTAGCATAGCCCCCCTCCCCCTTATCAATCCTGATATCGTTTTTTCTCAGCAGAGGCTGGATGGCCATCTGTCATGGATGCTTTAGTTGAGATTCCTGCATTGCAGGAGGTTGGACTAGATGACCCTGGGGGTCCCTTCCAACTCTACAATTGTATGCCTATAGAATGTTGCACAACCATGGAACTCACTTATTAATGCTGATACAGTGTCCACCTTTGGGTCATACGAGCATTTTCCTTTTCCTGACTCAAGCTTCTCTGGTTCCAGGTAGAATATGTAATCCTGGAAAGTAAGGCAACAGGTAGATCAATGATTTTCTTTATCACACACTATTACCTTAGGCCTTCACAACTCTTTAATCAGAGGGCATCTAAAAGTACATGGAATACAAGATGCTGCATACATGAATCACACTGTCCAAACCGCATCTCTCTGGAGTGGAATTTTCGTCCAACAAGGTTACAAGCAGTTGAATGTAAGAAATCCTGGCATGTAATACGTCTCCCCCATGGAAGCTGCTTTAAATCATTTTTCAATGGTGGCTGACTCACTGGTGAGTTCATTACCTCACCATGCAAAGCTATTTTTTTCCATGCCACTACAGACTTTATTTTGTTCTGAGACCCTGTGGAGGCATGGAGAAAAATCACCACCAAACCATGTAGAAAGCTGGTGCAAACAGCACCCTAGCAACTGCAGTACTGTCTACATGCTACTCTTACAAGTTTTATATCAATTTCAAGTCAACCCTAAGAAATGTGGCAGCAGAGCCACTCTCTAAAGTTACTGCATTGACCGATATACAGGAACATTCACTTTCTAACTCTTTTGCACACCTCCTAAATATGTGTCCCATTTTAAAGTTGCATATGTAACATTTCTCCTCCTAAAGAAACCTGTTCTGTAAATGAAAAAAAACAAAACAAAACCACACACATTAATATAAAAATAGTGTATCCCACCATCTTTATCCACATGGTGCTACTTTACAAAGCCATTCCCAAAATTCACACTTCTGGACCTCTCCATCTCAAGAAACATTGCATGTAACATTCTACGTTTTCCCTGCAATGTTAGCACGCAACATTACATTTTCAGACTTTTTCCACTGGGTATGACCACTGGGTGAAGTGAAACAAATGTGTGCTGTAATGTGTGAACACTACAGGTAAGTGTCTAGGCCTTGCCGATCAGAAGGTTGGTGGTTCGAATCCCCGCGACGGGGTGAGCTCCTGTTGCTTGGTCCCTGCTCCTGCCAACCTAGCAGTTCAAAAGCACGTCAAAGTGCAAGTAGATAAATAGGTACCGCTGCAGCGGGAAGGTAAACGGCATTTCCGTGCGCTGCTCTGGTTCTCCAGAAGTGGCTTAGTCATGCTGGCCACATGACCCAGAAGCTGTACGCCGGCTCCCTCTGCCAATAAAGCAAGATGAGCGCCGCAACCCCAGAGTCGGTCACGACTGGACCTAATGGTCAGGGGTCCCTTTACCTTTACCTTTAAGCACTAATGAACTTCAGATTGCCTTCAGACATCCTGTGAAGTGCTACAACCTCTTCTCAGTATGAAACAATAAATCATGGATGTCACATTTCCCCCCACCCCCCAGAGAACAATCAACAGCTACAAGCAGAGCAGATAGGATGCAGGCCTTAAATATTGCTGAGAAATGCAGAATGAGTGAATGTCACTTGAATCCCTCCTATCATGAAACTAATGACTCATTACTCCAGTGACTCACAAGCGGTACACTGGGATCCACTTCTGGCCTTATAAGAGGGTTGCTAGGATGCTGGCAATGCTTGTAGGTGCCAATGTGGCAGAAGGAGCAGTGGAGAAGAGACTGCCAAGCCAGGGTGGTAGAATCAACATTTGGGAAAGAAATCCCACAAGTGGATCTTTTTAATGAAATGTTTGGAAATCACTGCTTTAGTGGGCTGGAAGCCATTTAGAAATTAAAGGAAAATGCCGTGAAAGGGTTTAAGAGGTTTCCCCCCACAAAATACCTCTTGTGGTTTGATAAAAACATTAAACATAATCTGCCAATATTAAGCACTATTAATTAGTGCCAGATTACCAAATAGGCAGAGAGTAGGCACTGACCTCTGGGCCTCATGCATTTTAGGGGCCCCACAACAACAGATAAAAATAATATGGATTTGATCTTGAAAGAAAATTACAATCAAGTTTTCTTAGTTCAATATTATCCCATTAGAGTGCATGCACAAGGGGGGAGGGCAAGATTTCAACTGCCTAGGGGCCTCCATAGGGTTTAATCTGGCACTGCTTTTAATTCCCATTTATTTCGATGGGGGTGGCTTAGGTTGCAGAACTTGACATACTTACTTGAGAGTAGGCCCCTGTGAAGTCAAGGTACTTCCAGACCAGAGTTTAATATGAAAACGGGTCATTGAGCTATTTGCAAACAATATTGTTGGCAACAGGTGGTATATAGCAGATTTCCTCTAGAAAGGGTCTATGCAGATTAATTTGGAGTGAGGAGGATGTGGGCTAACATTTTGATGCCAACAATGTTATGTGAATGTGGCAATCAATCAATAATCCCACAAAAAACATCCAACTGAAAGTACCCTCAGTCGGACCTACTTCTGAGTAGACAAACATTGGCATGAACTGTTAAATAGCTTCTGTTAAATGAGATATAAATTTTAGCTGGAACATACTTATTTTTATATTATTGATTTATTAGGAAGTATACATATGTGTTCATATAATTTTACCCACAATGTTTTTATTAAAATGTCACAAAAATGACTTCAGCATGTTTTTAAAGAAAACAAAAGTCTGTTAAAATATTTTATTATATCTGTATTGGCCATGAAAAATATTTACTACTGATATTGTCCCTTGTTTTTCTAAGCTAAACGTCTTCCTTTGTTGAATAGGGTCCAATTGGCCATTGTGCAGCTACTGTTCTAGAATTGTGGCTATTTATTAACAGATCATTCCTACAAAAATGTAAGTGAACTTTTCAGGGCTCCCCCCCTTCCAGCAAATGGAAAGCAGAGCAGTTTAAAGGCTTTGTGTTTTAAGAATGGGGTGGTGTAAGGACTGAAAAGATAGGGAGTGTGAGATACACAGTTCAAATATTTTTAACTCAGACTATTATTGAGTTCATTCTTTTGACAGCATTCACTCTATTGATCTTTGGTAGATGGTGCTGATGCTGTCTTCAAGATGGATTGGATTGGACAGAATAAACCCCTTTCTGTAGTTCATCTTTCACCTGAGGAATGGCTAAAGTCAGCTACTTTTAGCAGAATGGGCTGAGTCAGCAGCATAAGGAACTAGAGTTGGGATGAATGAATCGAGATAAAAGAACAGACATGAATATGAGCATAGGGAATTTGTGGTCCCAGCATACAGCTTCGTGGGGCCCAGAAATGCCAGCACAGACACATATCCAAAGAGTTCTCACTAGATACAGACACTTGAATAATGCCAGGTTTTTGTAAGAAAGTGCAGGGGTCTAACTGGCTTGGGACCAGGGTTCCAAAATAACCCCCTCCCTCCACATATGTCCACCCAGCCTCTACGCCCTTAGCCAGGGCTCAATTCTAGTCAACTGAGGTGCAGCAGGTGGCTGTGGAGGAAAGGGCCTTGATATGGTGGTGCATCAAACCTGATGACATTTCAATGCCACACAAACACCCTCTTATTCTGCAATTCCTTTCAATCTGTCTCAGCTCTAAATTTATTTTTTATTTTCACCAAATGATTTGATGCTGCATATATTTTACAGTTAATAAGTGCTTTCCCTACTATGCATTTATGTGGGCATTATGAGCCTCCTGTGTTCATATCTGGAACCTGACCTGAGATAGCTTTGTCAGCATCTCTGTCTCTGATTCATAATTTGAGACTCCTGATTATTTTGCTAAAGCCTGTCGCACTCTTGGGATTTCACTGGATGACTTTGAAAAGAGCACTAAATGTTGCAAGGATTCTTTATTAAAGTGGGGATAGGGACACCTGTCCATAGAAGTCCACTTGACTGAAGATGCAGTTTCTTTACATAGTATACAAATAAATGGAACATGATTGATATGTTTGGGATAAAACAGCTATTTGAAGTTTAAGCACAACACAGTTTACAGGAGTTGTACTAATGGGAATGTCACAAATTGTATTATTTGGTGCCGTTATAGGTTCCATCCACAGGTGGTGGTTGGGATCTGCAATTTACCAAAAGATAGAAAAGGGGGCTTGAAGGGTTCCAGACTGCAGTAGGATGTGACAAGTGTGTTTTCTCCTCCATTCCCTTTGCAACTTCTCATCATCTGATACATCCCACTCTCTTCCCCACCTCGTTGTGTCTAACAGCTTGGGAGGTCAACAGTGGCAGGATATCAGTGAAGACTTGCTTCCTCTTTCTAATGTATGTCAAACACATGGTGACAATGCCCAAGGGAGTGAGGAAAGTAGGATGGCTCCTGACACTGCAATGCATTTTAACTGGCTAATAGCAATCAGTGATAATATAAATAGCACATCAAGTAGAAGCTGGAGATTCAAGCTACAAAGAGCAGGAAAATGGAAGCTGGCTTTTGAATGAGACCAAGTGTTGACACACAAAACTATGGTTCTACTAAATCCTGCAGACAGCAGATGCAGGCTGCTAAGCAGTTATACCTACAGCTAATTACACCTAGTTGTAGTTTAAGGTGTTGCCCTTAGAGGAACAGGTGATACCATGCTGTTAAGTCAGCTTGAGAACTTCTTTTCCTACTAATAAATGCAATAAATAATAAAAGAACTGGAACGGAAGACTTTCAGACTCTGTATAGAAACTGAGAAGGGTGTGTGTGTATATGGCACATCTTCCCACAAGCAGTGTGAGTGCCAACCCGTTTAGGAAACCCACTAGACATGCCTTCTTTCTGGAAAGATGATTTTGCTTAGGAGTTGCACTTCCTTTTTATTTAGAGCTTTGGGCTTATGTGGGCAGACTGCTTTGGTGTCAAATGCCATTGTTCAGCACTGAGAAAAAGTGTGCATCTTGTGCAAAATGCAAAAGTGATTGTGCCACTTGTGAGTTTTCTGTTTTGAAGTGTAAAATGGAACATTCAGTAAAGAAAAGAGAAAAAGAAAACCCAATGTTGCTTTACACTGTGTAATGATGATGATGGTGATGATGATGATGATGTCTTTGACAATGACCCTGCTCCAACCCAGCAGCACAGAATCAGGCCCCATAGATTTAGATGAAAACAGCTACCAGGGTGACTCCAGGGGTAAGACAAGGCATTATCAAAACTAGAGAATCCAACAGAAGGAAGAAAATGCTAAGAAATCAGAGCACTACATTTTAGGCCGATTCTCCAATTTACAATCAAACAACACCAAAACATTAAGGAAAGTTGAGATTCTCAAGATTAGGTTCAGTTGTTTTCTTGTGAAAGTTTCAAACACTCCAACCAAGACTATTCAGCCTTGACAAGAATAGCATATAGCATTTCCTGTCTTCTTTTTTTGTGCACCATCTTGAACACACATGGGAGAGAACCTACTGCTGAGTGAAAGGAGGCTTTAGTCCCATACAAATCCACATTAGGAGCTCAACCTCTCAATCAATCTAATTATTCAGCACTACCCTGTAAATGGGGAAACATACCATCCTTAATACTATCTGACATAAAAAGGGTTCTGTTAATTAGGACCAATTCCTATGTTCACAGAGCAATGTAGGAATTGCCATATGGCTGGATTCCATACTGCTTTGATAATGTTTCTTAGAGGGAAACCATATGAGCTGAGCAACTGAAATAGTTCATTCCCACACCAAAGTCTTTAGCCAATTGTAGGACCATGCCCACAAAGTTTCTACTAATAGAGACTAATGGAAATCTCATAATCTCCTCCCAACTAACTGTTGTCCTTATCAATTAAATGACAACAATGAGAAAACTGGAAAGGAAATTAATGGGATGGCTTCCTGCACTGGCTATGACTTGCAATAATCAGTAGAAGAAGCATACAATACATCCGATACACAAGTAAAACACATTTTCTCATCATTTTCTTTTTTTTTTACATGATTTCTCAGCAAACATACTTACAAAAACTGTATGTAATCATTAATGAAGTCCACACTCCTCACAACAACTAAGCATATACAAAAGCCCACCCCACCCCCTGCTCCCCCAGTCATCACATCCTTGATTACCCCAATCTAGTTATTCATGCCACCTCACATCAAGCAAACCTTTGCTTGAAACAGCAAGCCCATTTGTCTCAATTTCAAACAGTCAAGGACATGGTTCTATACTATATGTAGTAAGGTCAAACATCCTGAGAGTGTTCTTTCCTGGCACAAACCTTGTGCGAGCCTGGGGAAGAAGGAGTTAGTTCAAGTGAGGAGACGCAAGGAGAGGCGGTACAGGAAGCGCGCTCATTGCTAGATGGGAAGGGGGGTGAATTTAAGGGCCAGTCCTGTTCCCACAGGTCTGGCCCCCTTCCCTTGTTAGTTAGTTGTTAGGTACATGCCAGTTGAAAATGAAAGTTAGAGTGCCCAGGCTCAGGCATGCTAAGAAAGGAGCCAGTTGTGTCCTTGGGGAAGAGCATGGCAGGGCAGAGCGCGATTCCCACCTTGCGTTCCACTGGAGACGGGTGGAGGGAGGAGTCAACTGCTCTACTTCCCCGTCCTCCCTGCTGGATGGACTGGTTCAGCTCAAAAGCCTGAGGAGAGGAGGAGCAGACAGTTAGCGCTGGCAGGGTGACCTGCCAGAGAAGCAGGAATGGCAGGGTATGGCCAGAGAATGCAGCATGCAGAAGTCTTTTGTCTCTCTCAAATATACACACATACTTCTATGGAGATCAAAATCCCCTCGTCAAATATTTATGACCTGTATTTAGTCTGAATGTGTATCTACTTGTTCGGTTTGACTTTATGTAGAACTATGCATTCGCTCCCCAAAACATATTGCCTCTGCTGCTAAAATTAGTGGGATGGGGTTGGGGGTGGGAAGGCAGAAATCAATTTGGGGGCTACATAAGACCCTGAAATGAGGTTTAGCTACTCCTGCTAAACAAGATACTGTAAGAAGAGCATTTACAGTTGTTGTCAGAAGATAAAATAAATGTGGAAAATATATTCACACCTATGCAAGCAGATTCTCCTTGTATTATTTTAAAGAATTGATGCTAACACTAGACAGTTTAAGCAAATATAAGGAACACATGACGTTAGAGGTGTTGTAACAATAAGGCTGATTTCACACATATTTTGTGTGGTCCCCCCCACCCAAGGCATACTGGATGGAAATGACTATGATAAACAATTCCATTAAAACCAGAGGTTATTTTACTTGCCTGTATTGAAAGATTCAGTAAACAAGTGCAATTATTAGCTAACTGAGAACATGTTAATGATAGCCAAAAATCTGGTTACCGGTAAATAAAAATCAGATAAGATTCCATAAATCTGGAAATGGTTCAATGAAATATGGCATACTTCCAAGTTAGAGAATCCGTTAAAGTCTGACAAATTTTATGTGACATGGAGGGTCTTGCGTGACATAATGGTTATCACAAATTAAGGCTACAATTCTATACATTTACTCCTATACTTAGGAGAAAGTCTCATTCTGCACAGTGGGGGATTACTAGGATTAGGCTTTATGTATTTAATGTGCTTTAAATAATGCTTAATCATCAAAACCTCCAAGTGGTTTCCATAATATATATATTAAAATTACTGATAATATCAGACTTTTAAAACAATACATTTAAGTAAAAACACAATATGCTTCTTGTGACCTTGTTACAAATTACTTGATATATGTTCCCAACACCTCATCTTTTCCTACCCTATTATAATTATTACTATTATTATCATTATTCTTATTCTTATTATCATGATTATTATTACTATTACTATTAAAGTTTTTAGGAAACACTATGTTTACATGTTTTATTTTGATGTGTTCACATCAAATGTGTTCACATCAAATCCCATTACCTTTTTCAAAACCTGGAGCTCCATCTCCTTGTCGGAATAAGTGGAGAGAGAGTGTGTGTGTGTGTGTGTGTGTGTGTGAGAGAGAGAAAGCCCTGTTGTGCAAAGTGGAATTCCTTGTGTAGGACTTCTGCTGACGGGGCTGGTTAGGTGAATCCCTAAGAGCCTAACTTATCTTTCAGAATTGTTGGGATGGTAAATGAGAGCCACGTAGAGTTGGGGGTGGGGATTCATGTATGCAGCCTTTGGCTCCCTTTGATGAGAAGTGGGATATGAATGGGCTGAACAAACATACAAACAAACAAACATAAGACAGTTGAGAAGATTCCACATCTCATTACCCAAAACTCGAATCTCAATCCCTTATTGCTTGTTGAATGTTGCCAGAGGCTGCTTTCCTAGCATGGCCTAAGAGCAAGCCCATATGCTTCTCCAGCACTGATCTGGCTGCAGTCCCAGCCATATGCTCCTTCAGTACCTCACCTGTGCTTTACGGCCTCGATTGACAAAGGTGCAGACAGGATTGTATGCTCCAGTGCCACAAACATACAAGTGGGTTCGATTCCAGGGCTGGATAAGGCGGATGAAGTTCCCACACTCGCCCTGGAAAACAAAGAGAGATGGCAAGTTAGTCCCAGCCTCCTATGAAATTGTATCTACTTTAAGGAGATTAGTCAATCTATGGTAAATGAAGCAATTCCATCCTCTGTTCAGCATGGCCTAAGCAGTGATTTACACATATTTTGAAGCAATCAGGTAATTGCTTCAGCATTAAATGAAAGCTCCCCGAACACCCAGTAAGTCACAAAATCAGACCACATTGAATGGCCTGTGTATCAAATGGTCCTCTTCAACAACATTTGCTTCCAGTTAAAATTGAGGCAAGCTAGGTCTGGCGCACTTTGAAAATCCACAAATAAACCTTCTGGATCCACCCCTCCAACACCTTTTCCAGCAATGAATTTTGGATGCACTTCAGAGACAATTTTCCTGCACTCCTTTTAAGTCATGTTCCTGTTGGAAGAGTTTTGAACTAAACCCCCTTCCGGAGCAAACATTCCTTGCTCACATCTTACACTGCAACATCTGTAGCTAAAGCAGATTATAAACGGTGCCGCTCAGAACTCCCAACTCACAGCCAATTTTTCTTTTCTTTTTGATTTAAAATGTATTTTTATTAAAGATTTTCTTGATTTACAAAAGTATGTGCAATGTCACAGCCAATTTTTCTGAAAACTGAGAAAAGAATAACTTTAAGACTGCAACAATATATCTTGGTGTCAGGGTGGCAAATCCTGGACTCCCAACCCGTTCCTGCTTATTTTCAATAGCCAGAAAATAGTGCCCTGAATAACCAAAGCATAACCATCTCTGGCCTTATCTATACCAGGAAAGAAAATATATTAAGGTCAGCCTTTAGATCCCTACTCATTAAGAGGTACTAAGAACTGATTGGCTAGTGAAGGGTGGACTGAAAATCTAATAGGTAAATGATAGCAGTGAGGCCCAGAGGGCAAGAAGAGCAATTCCCAGAATGTATGCAGGCCTGTGTTGTCAAGGCCTGAGTTCATTTAGTGGCTGGATTCTAGACCAGGCATGGAGCTCCATGCAGTGTGTTTGACTGCAGAGTCCAGTTTCCTTCTCACATCTCATGCTTCCTCTTTGCCTCAAACCTCCATGATAACAGAGTTCAGTAGGATGGGGGAAAATGCAAGCAAACAGTTTCCTTTACTAAGCCAGCTTAGCTGCTCTGAGACTGAGCCCCAAACAGTAGCAGCAGAGAAATCCCAAGAGGACAGAGTTCAAGGTCAGCTGGCCAAAAGGCTGACTGTGCCTTGTAGGAAACAGCTTGGTAACCCTTTGACCTCTTGCTTCCTCCTACTGAAATTCAGTACACATTACTGCTGATAGACTTAACTGGGGTTGGGCAAAACCCCCAGTTCCTTTAAAGTACTGCTGACAAGGCATCTTCACTTTCATGTGCCATACATCAATATTCCATAACCCCCTAGCAGTGTTAGCAGCCCTTGCCTTTAGAAAGATTGCACAAGGCACAAGAGTTGGCTAACTTGGCCATGATTATATCCTCTTGTAACAGAGGTTGGGAAGTGCAAGTTTACAGCTGCACTCAATTCCAGTGCTAAGCAGAACCCTGCGATCACAAGATGACTTCATCACTGCACGTTAGCTTCCAGAAACCAGCAAAGTTTTACAATGGTGATATCATTTTCTTCAAAATCTTTCTATTTAATTCCATCTTTGCTATCTTAGCTTTTCCAACTACAACCAGAGTACTGTCACTTCATCACATACTAAAACTTGTGTTGTATTTTAGGGTTTCTGAAATACCCACACAAACACAAATTTTCTGCTCAAATGCTGGAAACTTTTGTACAGGTACTCAAGGAATTATGACCATGGCTTTAGCTTGTGTACATGAATGTGCAGCACAAGGAACCAGGGTTATTGTGACTCAGTTAACTGAAAAGATAGGGATAAACAAGAAGTGAGGAGGGCAGTCATAGGCAATAGGGCATCATCATTTGCTCATATCGCTCATAGCATGGTACCCCTGAGGTTATGTGAGCAATACAAATTGCCACTGCTTGGTGGCTTTTAGTCTTAAAGATCTTGGAGGAAGGAAGCTTCAGAAGGACAGCTTTCATCATCCTACCACGTTACTAGCATTCCTTCACCTCCACTCTTTTTCCACATCCTCTTTAAACCTGAAGACCATACCAGAAGTACTTACATTACTGTTCTTCCCCGAAAGAACACACTCTTCTATCCTTTGTTGAGATGCAGGCCAGTGGATCTGCCAAAACAATACAAAACCTTCAGCCTTTTAATTATAATTCTCCACAGAATCATGCTAAGAGAAATATAAAAAAGGGATGGATGTATCTATCCCACTCCTAAATCTAATCCCAAGCCATCAAGTTTTCTGGGAAGGTGGATTTTAATTTAAAGCACTGGTCACTAAGGCCCTTTCAAAATTATCAATTTGTATGGCATCAAACCTTCACTTGTTAGGTTCATGTGTGTTTTCTAAAGGTAACACTTTGGGTGAAGGGAATATCACATTTCCCACAATATTTGTGGGAAACTAATTCACCCACCCTTTGATGTGACAAAAATGCATCAATTTTGTTACAAGATGCTGCATGGAAGTGTCACAGACACCTAGTGGATTGTTGCTTTGTAGCAACAACAGTGATAGTGACTCCTTCTGCACCTTCATCATCTTGTTACTTTAAAAAAAGATTAATTTTAATCTTTTTAAAAATTAAACTTTATAAAAATGCTCTTTAGAAATTAAGCACTCACTCTCAGGAATGTTCATGTAGCCCTGCAACCCACTGCTCATGCTGACAATGTCTCTGCATTTTATTAATTTGTTGCTAAAGAGAAGTTATTTGAAGAGTGTTATGTGCTTTCCCCTCCCCAGGACTGAACTGTATTTCTCACATGAGATGAAAACAGAAGTGGCCATGATTTCCCCCAACAAGGCTATCCCACTGCAGCATGGCTACAATTACACGTGGACTCTGCATATCACACTTTTGCCTTTCCACTGTGCCTTGCATAAATAGTGTTGCATAGCATGGTGTTATAAGTTGCTTGGCGGACTTTGGGTCTAATGTCTAATGTCTAATGAAGAATATTTATTCTGTAAAACTAACAGTTCTGTAAGAACTTTTAACTATTTTGAGAGACCAAAATATAGCCAGGGTACACTTTGACTAATCACCTGGATCAGCCCTAAAAAGAAATAGCAAGAGCATTTAATGTCTCCCATGAGAATCAGTGATGGGTCTGTCTTCCCTGTTTCTACCTCTGGAGGGCATTGGGGGGGGGGGTAGGCAGAGAAGAGGCAACTGGGATGCCATCCCCGCTTGCTTCATTGACTGCCTTCCTGCTGTTCCTTGCATTTGATTTAGAGTGGGGGAGGCAGTGGCAAAGGGGATACTTTCCCCACTTGCCTTGAGACTTGTCTTGTTGTTTTTCTTGCTCTGTAGGGTGTATTTATTTTCATTTTCAAAATAATATTCCCTAGGCAGCTCAAGGTGGCATACATAGTTCTACCCCTCATCATTATATCCTCACAGCAATCCTGTGAGGTAGGGTTAGTCTGAGTGACTGGCTCAAAACCGCCCAGTGGACTTCATGACTGAGTGGTGATTTGAACCCTGGTCTCCCAGATCAACCAATCAGTTGATGCTTTGATATGTAGGAATATTCCCAGTATTCCCAATGCTGTGTCAAGCCACTTCCCCTGGCAGCAGCCATTTTGTGACTGGTACTCTCAAAGTTAGAAATGTGCCCCTGAACCCACTCTACTAATCCATACTCATCACATGGAAATAGTTGGTCATTTTGCAGCCCCTCCACCCCACAAAGCCTCCCAGATGTTCCTTGTCTGCTCCCTGATCCTGGTACAAAATGAGAAATACTCTTACAATCAGGGGCTCCCGGTTGATATCGTGAAGATCCAGGGAGAGGATGTAGTCTTTGCTCCCCACATACATGCGGTCATGATCTTCATCTTTCAGTAGAATACGATAATCGGTTGAGTTGAGAAGGAAATTGAAGAAATGGGCAGTGCTGGTGGCTTTGAGCTCTGGTGGGGGGGGGGAACACCAGGAAAGAGTAATGTTAGATGGCTCCTCCTGTGTTTCCTGATGCAACATATACATCTCTATAAGTAACATGCATGATTTGGAACTAATCATCAGGTTCTCCAAACACTGGAACACATTTAGCTCTTAGATGCAATTAAATACTTGCATGCAATCCATGTCAATAAATTACACACCCGGCAACTATCCTATTCCTTAAACAGTTTGGTTCATCAGACTACATCAGCTCAATCCTATGCATTTAGATGTGGCTGAACCCATTGAAAACCAATGAGTTTAAGTGCACTCATCTTGGTATATAGGATCCATTTCTGAGGCCTGTAGTACATCAGCCTAACACTGATTGTGCCACAGAATTAGCAAAGGTCTGAATGTAATCTGGAAGCTGCAACCACAACACATAACAAGAACCCATCAAGCAGGAAATATGCATGTACTTAATTACAGAAGCTCTGGGCCTAAGTATGATTCTACAAAGCTGTGAATTGCAACTCCAGGAGCCCAGCTCTTCAATGTTAGCCATTTGTACTCTCAGAGTCTGACATTATCATGTGTGAACTGCTGTGTACACATCACTCTGTCTTGGGGCACTAATTATTTCAGGCAGTGCTTTTTTTCCTAAAAAAAAAGTTTAGGGGTACTCTCATTTTCCTACACATATTGAAATACTGACCCTCGATACAATACGATACAATACGATACTCTTTATTGTCATTGTCCCATACAGAACAACGAAACTGAGAATCTACATCAGACATGCAAAACCGACAAGCCCACTATCCAGAAAAAGCCTGTCAACTCATTCCCCATGAGGCCAAACTTAGATTCACAAAATGTTTAGGGGTATGCGAACCCCTGCATACCCCCCAGAAAAAAGGGCTGATTTCAGGTGCCAAAAGAAATGAAATGAAAAAGATCCCTGGCAGGTAGAAAGGAAACTGTGTGATATCCCCCCCGCCCCCGGACAGGCTAACAAATGGCAATGACTAACATACAAGACTTCAATCTTAAGTCCACTTTCCCCACAGTTTTGCTCACTGAATGTTTCTCACCTGATGACTAGACTGAAAGGTAGAAGGGTTTAGGAAAAGGGCTAGTCTGAATTTATCAATTCGAGTCACAGTGCACAAGTTTTTGCCCAATCTTAGGCAACTTATTAGACGTTTTGTTCCAGCCAATACAGGCCACCCTTGGGCAATTTTGTTCATAAACTGTGAAAGGGGAATTTTGTTTCACAGCAAGTGAGTTTACAGGTAAGAAGCCAGGATGGTTGTAAACTTTAACAAGGGTTTCCATTATTCGTGCTTTAGTGCTCTTCTCACTCTTTTGTTCTGCATCCAAGGATGCCATCTAGGCTGCAGTACTAGCCTGTCTGAGCATTGTCAACCAAGGGCTAGTCCTGATCCACAAAACCCATAAATCCATGAGCTCAAGAGGCTGCCCCTTAGTCTGAACAACTTGCTGCCTGGGATCTGAAATCCTGCCTGTCCTTGGTTAAGCATCTGCCTTCGGCCTCTCTGATACTAACTAACCTGCTCTGGAACTCAACCCTTGCCTGTTCTGGACTAATAGCCATCCTCCATCCCAATAGCCTAGTGCTTGAGCCCGAAATCTTGGAAATGCAACCATCTATAATAGACTTTTTGGTGAACAGAGACGGAAACACAAAGCACAGCATTCACCTGTAGCCAAGCAATCTTTAACCTACGTAACAGGAACTCCTACTTGACTACACCAAACAGTAAGCTTTCCTACTGATCAGGAGACTGGGCAGGGATTTGGGAATAATGGGTTCTGTTCTGATGTTTTGTGTGTTACTTTCCTTCTCCATATCTAATTCTGTCTGAGATACTTTAGGGGGAAAGTAGTCTCTCTAAATCACACTGATCCTTTATACTGTATAGTAGTACAACAATGTTATCAATAACTGTCATTGCCCCATGCCTTGTTTGTTTTTCTGTTAATGTATTTACAAAACATTTGTTTTGAAACTAATAGGTTTTTCTAATTAAAAAAAGAAAGTAGTTTCTCTGTCCATGCACAGAACCCACAAGATATTCACAAATAAGCACTCTAGAGTAATACTGCACCTGTATCTTAAATCTGCAGTGTCCAAGAATTAGCCAGGCGGCACCTGACCTGCATATGGCACTGATCTCACACCTTCACTTTCAGCTGACATTCCGTCGTGCGGGGGGGGGGGGCTCTCTTTCAACCAAAGCCAAAGTTCAGATGCAAGCAGATTGATCATTAACAACAATTGTTACAGTATAACTGCACTGAGTTCCAACTGATGGGTGTAAGGGCAGACTGATCAACACAGTATGGGGATAAACAAATTAATTCCATCTGAAAAGGCCCTTTCCTGAAATAAATAATCCAAAAAGTTGGCCTCCCTCCCAGTGAAGAAGAGAAGTGGGAGCAGCTTCACATGCAAAGTGACTTGATTTTTTTTATCTAGCATATACGTACATAAAGGGTGAGTCTTTTAAAAGAGGCCCCGTGGAACATGTGTACTCTGTATCCACGGGGACTCACCCTGTACAACTCCTCTGTTCAACGGGTCATTATAATTTTCCTGTTTTCTTTGATATTGTACTACTACTGCTAATAAGAATAAAGAACTAAATACATTATTCGTGGTAACAATTTTTCTAAGCCACTGGTGCGTTGATGACATTACAAGGCCTAGGTTCCACCAAATCCTTAGACCCAGGTCCAACACATTACACACTAGACCACATGCCCTTTTGCTTGTGCAGGAGTGATGCCGCTAGGGTGGCTACTTGCATGTTGCCAAAAAAGAGGAAATGCTTTATCTAAAAAGAGGGCAGAAAGGACACAGATTTGCAGGGGGAAATGTGTGCTAATTTATATGTATCTATGCAATTTTACAAACAACTACTCTAATTTAAACAGACCGTGACCATGTGATCTCTGTGCCTGCTCAGTAGGCTATCCAGAGTCATAAATGTGGCTGGGGAACTTCAAGGTTACTGACTTTTTACCTTAAAACTGGACTTGGACCACAATAGGCTCTAATATAGAACACATGTCCACCATCCTAGCATTTTCACTGGGAGGAGGGCATGCAGTAGGGCTGGAATAATTTCTTGCCACTGTGAACTTCACAGGCAGGGAATCTATACAGTACTTGTAGGAGATCTTTTCACATTAAATATAACAAGGGCTTGAACTGTTGCTTACTCAGACCTCTGTTTCCTCTTCCTCTTTGAGGATAAGGGAATACATCATCATCATCATCATCATCATCATCATCCTTATCCTCATCTTCATGTTGTTGCCTTCCTTGCTCACCGCTACAGAAAGTTGGAACTCAAAGGAAACTGCTTACTCATCTACAGCAGCAAGGATTACTTGGAAACCCATAGTGTTTCCTGGCAATCATTACATGATTTAATTTAACAATAGTTTATTAGGGAAATTCCCTAATCCTGTTAATCCCCAAAACAGCTCAGCTGCTTAGGCTGCAGATGAGAGGCCTCTCTCTGACATCAGAGCAGCTAAGTAATGGCTGCCAACAGGCCATGAATCTTTAGCCTACAAAGCTATCCTGTAGCATCAGAACAGATCAGCCAGTAACATAAAGAGAAGAGAGCAAGCAGGAAGCCGTGAGACTGAAAAGACACTACAAGAGTAAAAAGATCAGAGGACAAAGAAGGAAGTTTAGGACTGCAGGGGGAAATTCCAAAGAGTCTCAAAGGTGCACTTTGTAGGTTTCATCACTGTGAGATTTCATGCACATGGTTACTATGACCTATTCTGTACAAAACAGATTTGGACAACAATAACAATCTGTTTATTGGAAGGATTTATTCGTGTATATTACCAGTATCTCCAATAGGATTTATTTTGGGATATATTGAGGATGTGGGTTTCCACAGTAAAATTCAGCCACTGCCAAAAGAAACCCTCCATCCAAGCAAGGAAGAGGCATTGTCACAGTTCACAAATGCAGGTCAACCAGGCAAAAGCACACAAGGAAGAGTGTGGAGAGAGGGGCCTGGGTCAGAGTGAGTCCTGAAGGACAGATAAAGAGGCCTGGAGAGAGACACTTGGCTCTCCAGACCTGCTATATATAGTGAAATAAACCACAATGGGATAAACAGGGAGGATAGCAAACAGGCAACAAAAAACAGCTGTAATAAACCAATCAGAAAAGTTGTCATTATTAAAGTAACTTATCACTAAAGTAGATAGGAGATAGAAATCCTTCCCAGAGAGTATATTTTCCACCAATCTGCAGAAAGATTCAAAATATGTGCTTACAAAGATGTCCTTTGGTCAGAATTTCCAAAATCTGATGCCATTACTTAAAATTCCTTGCTCTGGATACTTCCCATATAAGAAGAAAGAGAGCAGGGATGCCAAGTTGAATGGCTCCTTTGGGAGAGGCATCTTGAGTCCATGCAAACTTATGTCATTATAAGTTTGTTGGACTTTAAGGTGGTACAAGAGTTTCTGTTCTTTCTTCTATAATAGACTAACATAGATATTTCTCTGGAAATTGTTCTATAAAGTACCTTCAGGTGGCAGGAGAAAAGCCAGAAAAGTGGGGGGTGGGGCGGGCGACATAACTATTGTTATTACCTAAGGGTCAGCTGTCAGAAAAGCAAGAAGCAAGGCCCATTTATCCTCTCAATCATCTAAGTAGACAGCGCTTTTTAAGCCGTGCCCTGGATGCATTGAAAACCTGCAGGGTCCCACCAGACACCACTGGCCTTCAACCCAAGCCTCCCCAAATACTACTCATCTCTACCCCAGGCCAGGAGCGCTATTCCTATGTCCTGTCAATGCACCAGAAAATTTCATTTTAAAAGTTGAAGACTATCTAGGCCTAGAAGACAGACCAGAAGAACCCCATTACAAATGACAGGGGAAATAAGGTACAAAGTACATAAAAAACCAAGAGGGGAAAACTGACAGCAGACTTGACACAAACCTCCAGATATGCAGGGAGTCTGCTTTGGATCGCCAAAGAGTGTGACTGAGGACAGAACTACATATTACACTTACATGTGTATAATAAGTGCCCAACAGCTGTTTTTTCTAAGGTGATTTTTGAGGAGACGCTTAATTTTTTCACTCCAAATAGTCACTCCTCCAAATGGGTCTTTGTGAACATAAACATACGTGTGTGTGTGTTTAGCTCCATTCTCAAGTTCCTGACAGAATGAACTCGTATTCTCCCTGCCTCTGGCCTCAAAAGAAAAGCAGAGGTGTGTGGCTCTAAGCCAATCTGTAGAACTAATCAAAAGCGATACCTTCTGTGCTGGGTGATTCCAGAGAAGCTGGCAAAGCTGCTTAAGAAGAGGTCTGGCTCCAGTTGTAACAAAAAAGGACTTTGTGAGGAAGTTAGGCAGCTACTGAGGGAATAGTTATGCAGCTGCTCTGTGCAGGGAGAAGAATATACTAACAATTAACCATCACTTACACAATTTAAATTACTGTATTGTGTCTATTTAATACAAGGCAGGTATTCAAAACTGGCTGCAACTGTTTGGTCCATGTCCCTAAAAATGTGTACGTTCCAGAATCTGCCATGCACAATCACAGGGTTGCATCCAACTACAGTATACTCAGAGAAGACCCACTGAAATCAATAGTTTGAAATTAGTCATTTTCATTCATTTCAAAGGTTCTACTCTGAGTAGGACTCTCATTGGCTACTACCCACAGTAACATTTTAATTTGTTAAAACGGCTAAGTGACAAAGAAGGTTAATTCTTCATATGCAAGGGCAGATTAACTCATTGTGTATTTAAGGATGTGCTTGGCTGTCTTTGTAGAAGTAATGGAATGTGTCTCTATCAGCAACACATGCTGCAGGTACACAGCTGAACTAAATTCAAATGAACTAAATAAAATAAATATTTAACAAATCTACAGACAAGATTATGGCACGTATTGGCTGAAGTCCCCTTCATTGCTACCTCATGCATGCATAAGGCCAAGCAATTCATAAAGTCTCATCTGCTGAAGAAAACAATACCCTTAGCTTTGGGGGGATGGGGAGGTGAATCAGGGCAGGATGCTTGTGTTTGGAAACACGGAGCTCCTCATACATTATTAATGAGTCCACAAAGCAGCAGCAGCTAAAGGGGAATTATGGGGCACCATTTTATTTGCACTTTCAAAAAAGCCTTTGACAGAATCCCTCATAAGAGGCTGTGAAAAGAAGCTTAGTTGCCATGAGAGGGAACTAAGATTTGGTCATGGACCAGAGGTTGGCTATGGAAGGGGGAACAAAAAGCCGGATTAGCCCTGTGGCTTTCAGCAATGCATTGTTTCCAAAATGGCCTTGAATTCTGTGAACAGGTTCATTCACCAGATAAACTTCAGCATTTGTTGGCTTAACTAGTTTGCTTCTTCCTGGTGTCACCATCACCTCTGGAGCTGTATGATATCGTTTTTGCTGCTTGACTGAACTGCTAACTTTTTAAAGGCATGAGATATACACTGCAAAGAGTACCAATTATCCCATCAGTTCTAACCATTATTGTATCAATGCCACCCCTTCTTTGTTGCACATTGACTAACAGAATCGCCAAAAGAGGAAACCATCTTCACAGCACAGAATTTCATACCTTCACTACAACCAGCCACTAGCTGGAGACACAATTCCATGCTAATTTCTCTTTCCCTTGCCTCTATCCTCCATAGCTGGAGGTTGCTGGAAACTTAGACTACTGTAAACAAGCTCAAGTTGTCAGGTGTATCTAAGGAATGCTCTTACTGTCCCTGCACCTGAGACTCTCCCAATGTTACATTTCCCTATTTGTGTTTTTAAATATCCGAAGACATCAGAAGGATAAGATCTGATTATCAGAGTAGTGTCTTGCAAAGGTCCCAGAACCTTCTCTGAAGTTCATGTGGCCTGATTCGTGATTCACCTTTGCAGCATTACAAGGATGCCTGATTTTCATACTGTAAACAAGGAAATGGAACACTAATGTGTTCATTCGGACCGGGAGAGGTCTGTCTATATAGTCAGTAAACAAACTATGAAAAGCTCTGGGTTCATGACAGGACATTGCTGTGGTTCCCCTGGGACTAGAGACATGGCTGGTAAAAGCCTTGAGTTGGTCCAAGGAGAAGGAGGATTGGGAATAATGTGTGGAACCTGACGCTGAGAAGGGGCCAAGCAGTCTTGAGAGTGTTGATCTGGATGTTTGGGAGGAGCTCAGTGGTTTGTCAAGAGAAAGCATGGCCCTAGAGCCATTTGACCTTGTCTCCACCCCACCTTTGACTAATGAAACACTTCCAGCTCCAGGGGAGGCATCTGAGCCTAGGTTGGTCAGTGAACCAGCTGCACCAACCCTGACAACGTCCTCTAAGGGTTCACTATAAGCTTATAAGCAAACCCAGCTGACTTGCAGTAGTGCCCATTTGTTTGCCCATCCATCCGAATGATTGCGCCCACCCTGCTCTTCAAAAGGAGAGCCAAGAGTGTGTGTCAAGTGTTGAGACAACATCTCAGCTTGCACCTAGTTACATATCTTCGAGACCTGTGCACCTATAACCTGATCTATGTCTAGACTGTGTAGTAAATTTTGGAATACTGTAAAGCCTTTGATAATAATTGAGCTGAGAGTCTGAGTACTGCATCTACAAATGGGAGCCAGGCGACTGGGAGGAACTTACTTGCAACTCAGTGGTTAGCTGGGTTAGAATGCTCAAGATTAGAAAACATGAGAAAGAGTGCAAACAGAAACTCACTCGTGCCAAAAGGAGTAAGGGGGAAGCAGAGCTGACCTGGTGTACCACAGGGGCACTTAACACGTACCACCTGTTGTATCCGATTAGACACAAAACGGCTTTTCTAACGTATTCAAGATCATAGACTTGTTGTTTGCAGAACAGCACTGAAGAAAATTCCCAAATGGTATTACCTAGGCAGAGACATACCATTTTTGGCAAAGCTGTGCAGGAAATTGTGCACTTGTCCTGTCTCTTTAACAGTGCTGGGCTCCGGAGCTGGTGAATATGTGATCTCCTTGGAATGTGCCCAAGCTGCTCACACCTCTCTCTCTCCTCCTTACTACCTGTCCCCTGCTTGGATCCTTGCCTGCTGTTGTCCTTGGCTCCAGGCCATTTAATAAAGACTCCTACAATAAGGTTCATGCTGAGAGCTCTCAGAAGGAAAGTATCCAAAAGAACACTCTCCACACATAACCCCTGCAAGGCTCTCGTGTCTCTCTGGCACTGTGAGCCAGCTGCGTGTGCCTCACATAATTTAACAACATGTTTGACATGGGGATACAGCAAATGACATTGGCAACAAGCTGGGAACCCTCCCTGATCCTAACAGCAGCTAGGGAACGACACAATTCATGATAAAATGACACATCCAGTTTGTGTGCAAGGAGTATTGCCACACACAGTTTAACCTGTTATTAATTTAGAGGAGGAGGTTGACACCCTAGCTGCCAAGTGCTGTAAATCTGAACTCTTATAAGTAGGGACACATAGTTGGTGGTGCTGGTGCATGTATGTGTTTTTGTGTGCACATGCACATCACAGGGATATAGTCCCTCTGTTTCTAAGCCTCCAGTGCACAGATGACAAATTCCCAGGGCTGTTGCATCCAGCTATAATTTGAACCTTCTGGTGTTAGATATTTATATTGAAAGGTGGCATATAACTTCTTTAAACAAATTATACCAACAGTTTTTGGGACAATACCCAGTTCTTAAAAACACATCTGCTCCACCAATCTCAAAGGGTATGAACTTCACCACATTACTGCTTCCTTCTACAGTAGTTAACTCTGCTTTTGAGACCGGATGGAAGAACAGAATAAATCAGGTGGTGTAGTGAACCACACCAGAGTGTTATTTTTTAGTGTGACACTCTTCAAGAGTGATGTACGAATCCAACAGCTAAGGTATCTAAGAGTTAAGTGCCCTTCTCTTACATTATAAGAAACAGCTCATTGGGTCTGGCCAAATACAGTTTGATGCTTGGAACATAATATTCTAAGTGGTTCCTTCACCTTCAAGAAGATAACAATACTTATAGTTATTACAGCTTATAATTTCTTGTCCTGTAACAGCAACCAAAATTTTCTACTTGAGTAGGGTAGTCATATATCCTACTTTACAGAGGATACTCTTTCAGAACACATTTATTTCAGGAATGGGGAACCTGTGTCCCTCCTGATGTTGTTGGGACTCCAGTTCACTATAATGGGATGCATTGCATTTCTATTTAAATTAGTGGTAGTTTCTAGATTTGCACCTATACATATGAATCAGCATGTGCAATTGTTATGCAAATCTGTGTCTCCTTGTCTGGTGATGTACACAAGTTGCCATCCTACACCTGAGGTAGATGCCCCAATCTTACATCATGGAAAGGGACTAGACTCATGAAGTTTCAGTGGCCTCGAATTAGTCTACATGAATGGAGTTGCATTGAAATTAGTATTTTAAAGTTTTGGGCACAAGCACAACTGCATAGTTTAAAAGTGCGTGTGAAGAAGCAATCACAGAAAGAAACATTTTTCGTTTAGAGGCCCTGAGACTGCATGCTCAGTGCTTCTGCTATTGCATTTATCTTCTTGAAAAAATGAACAATGCAGATGTCATTCCTCAGGAATCCCCATAAGCTATGCGACATTAGTTGCTTCATTGCTTGAGATGGCAGCTAGCCAACTATCAATCCACTCCTGCCGTCTGTCAGCTCTTACCTTACCGGTACATGTACGGGTATGTATCTTCTATTCTGTTACTTGCATTTCTCCCATCTCAAATCTGATTGGGAAAAATCAGGGGTTTGGGGGAGGGAGGGAATTGCTTTCAGTCCCTCTACAACGTTATCAGTAATAGTAAGAGTTATGGATGCAGTTAGAGGTAAAGGATTGATGGGGAAAACAAGGTAGAAAATAAATTAACGCCAACACTATTGCCTAAAAAAATAACCAGAACTGACAGGGTTTTCTTTTAAAGGAAGTATCTAATTCAAACTCTGAATGAAAATTTAATTCAGAAAATTTAATAATGATAATTATGGTTATTCAACAACAAACATATAAGTTCAGGAGTTTTGCCAAATTTAAATTTTGTGCAAAATTTTATTTCAAGTCTGAACACCTTTCCTATACTTGCAGGAAATTCCTAGAGACCACATGGTTTCCCTCATATCAGTATATCTGTAACAAGCTATAGCAGCCTCCAATCACAGCCTCTTAAGAGACAGGCAAGTGCCCTCAATACAGCCTCTCTGAATGCTTGAAAGCTCAGCCAGGAAAGGAAGAAGAGGCAGAAAAAGGAGTGAAAGCATACAGAGCCAGGATGAGGAGGACCATATTGCCACTTGGACATTGTGGAGTGGTGGCAATACTTTTCATTTTGCAGACCCATTTGGGAGCCAAGGCTAATAAGAAAAGGCTGCATGTGATAACTAGAGGCCCCTACCGGTATCTTAACCAGATTCTGGGTGCTTTATAGAATATAAAGGGGGCGACCCTCCCCCTTCCCCAAGTTATTTTTAGCTCCTCTGCTGGGGAAGTATTTGAAAGAGTTTAATGAGGGTCATGAATATTCAGTCACTAAATGAGGCACACAGATGGCAGCCAGGAGTGCTACAGATGCCTTGGGTGCAAGCCAGGGTTTCATTATCACCCTCAGTGTCACCAGAAATATAACAGGCTTTATACTCTAGTTATACTCTCCATCTACTCATGTTCTTACTCACCCTGCACTATCTTACTCCTCTTTCACCTGCCAGGCTCACTGAGGTCCATCCTTTTTTCCCCTGAAGCAAAAATTCAACAGGGTTAGGGGTGGCTGCTGAATGATTAGGGGTGACATCAGAATCAAGACAGCTAGTGTAGGGCAATGGGTAGACTGTTCAACCTGGACTGATATCACTGAAGATCACTAGATGGCCCTGAGCAAATCACTGCTTCTTTCAATGATAAAAGAGTATAACCCTAGATATATGTTGCTGTGAGCTCCTTAAAGGTAAGGCTTTAAGATCATTCATGTAGTCCCTTCTATCCCTCAGAGGTACATTATTCATCTTAATAATGAGAGATGGCTCTCTTAATAATGGCACCCTGGTTGTGCTGGGGGGGGAGGGGTTGCCTGGCACCAACTATGCAATAGTTTCAGTGCCAAGCAAAAAACATTTCTGTTTATCCAGGCATTTTAATCTGTGTAGATCTTAGTCTATTTTTAAGGATTTTAAATGTTATTTTGTAACTGCCATTCCAAATATGATGAACAGCATTAATACATGTTTTAATAAATACAGAAATAAAATCTGACCAGATACAAACATGACAATAATATTTTATATTATGAAGGCAGGCTACTTCCTCTTGTGGGGATACAGAGTGCACAATTGGGTTAACAGCCGGCACACATTTCATGTGTCGGCAATACTCAAAGCTACCTAATCATTCTCTTCTGAGAAAAACAGGGCTCTCAACAGCTGGCATGGTATTCTTATTCAATCTGGTGGAGGGCATACACTGGTTGATTTGACCACCTACCATCACCAGCCACACAGACTTTGCCTCCAAAATACTGGACTAGGTTGAGACTCACTCTTCTTTGAAAGTCTAACTCCCATCTGCAGACATTTTTTTGCCAGGGGCAGGGGGCGAGGAGCCCAGTGGAATGTGCCTATTTTGATTTCTCTGCTGAGTTGCTGCAATCTCAGCTATGCCAGTTATTGCTGAAATAATAAGCCTTTCAAGGTCATTCAAGTGCTTCCAGCAAGGAAGGGGGGGGGGTAATCTCCAGAATATGCCCTAAGAGACTTTTGCTGTGCAGAATTCTTTCCATCTCCAGTTCCAGACCTTCCTGGCAGAGGATATTAGAGGGATTGGCAGGTAGGACAGCAATATAGCTGGCTGTTCCTTTATCACTGTTTCCGTTCACTGCAGGGAACCAGGCAGGAGATCTATATAACTCCCAAGGAACTTCTTCATAATACCCTTCCCACCTTCTCACAGAAGGGGATGTTTGTGTTGCAAGAAGACCATGTACCGTATATTCCGGCGTATAAGACGACTGGGCGTATAAGACGACCCCCAACTTTTCCAGTTAAAATATAGAGTTTGGGATATACTCGCCGTATAAGAAATACGACCCGGCGTATAAGACGACCCCCGACTTTTGAGAAGATTTTCCTGGGTTAAAAAATAGTCTTATACGCAGGAATATACAGTAAATGACATCTTTAAAAGAGATACTGAGTAAGAAAATGTTTTCCCAACAACATTTGGTAGGGGCCCAGGAAAGGACAGCCTGCTTTCGGTCAACAGAACTTTTGCAAGGATCAATAATTCATCACTACCACATCACATAGGGGACACGGGTGGCGCTGTGGTCTAAACCACTAAGCCTAGGGCTTGCCAATCAGAAGGTCGGTGGTTTGAATCCCCACGACGGGGTGAGCTCCCATTGTTCAGTCCCAGCTCCTGCCCACCTAGCAGTTCGAAAGCATAGCAGTGCAAGTAGATAAATAGGTACCGCTCCGGCAGGAAGGTAAACAGCATTTCCGTGCGCTGCTCTTGTTCACCAGAAGCAGCTTAGTCATGCTGGACACATGACCCGGAAACTGTCTGCGGACAAACGCCAGCTCCCTTGGCCTATAGCGCGAGATGTGTGCCGCAACCCCAGAGTCGTCCGCGACTGGACCTAACGGTCAAGGGTACAGTTACCTTTACCACATCAACAACAACAATCTTTATTACGGTCCAGAGACCCATCAAAACGATACAAAGCAATACCCAATTTGGACAGCCTGCCTTCAGGTTACACAAGCATTTTGTTCAGACTTAGAAATAGGCATCATTGGTTCTTGCAATTTTTACCACATCACATATCGCAAGAATGTAGTCCATGAATGCTTCTACAAAATAGCAAGTCAGTTTCTTGAGAATGGAATTCAGCTGAGACCAAGACACTCAAGCTACATACGATATTAACTACATGCAGCTTGCTACCCCAAACTCCAGTTTTTTGTTTTGTGTGTGTGTGTGTGTGCGCTTGTGTGTGTGTATCTCCTAAATATATTTTATCCTATGGTGCTAACCTGAGTGCCGGGAGGAATTCCATAGTAGAAAACTAGCAGAGAGGAAAGTGTTAGTGGTTGTGCATACATGAGTAAATATACTAGTCTACCTTGTAGACTGCAGAAAAGGAACATCTACAAGTGAAGAGGAACCACACATGGTTAATGTAATGTGTACTTTGATCTAGGGGGAATAAAAATATCCATCAACATCTTTCTTCACTCAGTCAAAATCTGTCTATCTGTATGCAGCCCCACAGCCTTTATAGTCAACTTGTTTGCCAGAGATACATTTCCCAATCAAAACAGCTTCCTCTGTTAAGATACGGTGTTATCTCATTACAGTACTTAGAATGTGACTGACTAAAAAATATGGGGGGAGGAATAAGGAATTCCTGATAAGAGTCTTTCATGGGTGTACAGTACACAATCAATCGAGGAAAGTGGGTCTCTATATGGCAGTGTGTGAACTTCACTATATCAAAGACTGTGTTAACATCAATCCTCAGGCTGCCCCCATCCATACAAGCCCTATTTATTTCAATGTGGGTCAAACTGGCACAGCATTTTGAAGACTGGTAGTTATGTCATTTCAGTGGTCTTTGTTGGAACTGTATCAGCATAGAATATGAATGAGATCACTAGTGTTATAAGTGGCAGTACATGCAACATGTGTGTATTCTAATTCAAGACTGTGAATCAGAGGCTTTTCCAATAAAACATTTCTAAAACAAAAAATACTGCATTCTAAATTTGTTGCAGGAGATACAAACATCTTTCCTTTAAGTAGCATTTCTATTGCAGGGAATATCTCATTTCTACAGGACTCAAATGACAGAACACTGCCTCTGGAACAATGCAACTTTCACTCCAGTTAGGGGACCTACTGCAATTTAGGCCAGCTCTGCCATTCAGAACAGTGAGATGGTTGTCACAGGTGGTTGATGCTGGGGAGTGATTAAGGTGCCAGTGATTAAGTGCCAGCAAGCTAACCTCCATTCCCATCCAAATGAGTTCATACTGATTATGTTTGCTTGTTGCTGGCCTGTTTGTCTGTCTTGCCTAGCTGCCTTTTCTCAGTGTGACACAGAAAGCACCACTGGGAACGGACCCTGACTAAGCAAGCAAGCGAGCGAGCGAGCGAGCGAGCGGAGAGGCAGACAAGTATAACCATGCGCTCCAAGCGTTATCATGTGTTGCTCATCACATGACACATACTGGCACCACTGTTGCTGAACCGCAACATTTGTTTGAATAGACCAGAGGTTTCCAAACTTTTCAAGTTGGTGACACACTTTTTGGACATGCATCATTTCGCGACATGGTAATTCAGTTTTATGAGCAAACCAGAGGTTAAACGAACTCTTTCCAGCCACAGGAGGAGTGCGGGGAGCGTTAGTGCAACACACCTACACACTGCAGCCGACACACTAATGTGTTGCGACACACAGTTTGAAAAGCTCTGCATAGGCCAGTGATGGCTAACCTTGACACTCCAGATGTTTTGGAACTACAACTCCCATCATCCCTAGCTAACAGGTGTTGTAATTCTTCCATTCCACCTTAAGGGTTGGACATGTGACTTGGGCTGTTCAGTTGGAGTTAACTGCCACTGTGCTGTGCTTCTGATGATGATAACGAATGATCCTTTACCTCAGGTTTTATCCTGCTGTTTTGTTTAATAAAGATGCTTGTTTAAAACGTTCATACAAGCCTCTGTTATGCCAACTTCTGCTGCGTAAAGTAATCTGAAGGTGTGCCTAGCTGTCTGAAGACTAGGCCCATGATTTCTGCTGTTCCAGGGACTGAAACTCAAACGCCAGTTTTTAGCTGTTACTGAGTGAGCTAACTGGGAGGGCATGCCAGTTGCTCTGGTCAACCTGGAATATCAATAACATAAGGTTATGGGGCCCAGATCCACGGCGCTTACACAGAGGTATGTGGAGAAGTGAAGCAAGCATAACCCCGGCCTACTGCTAAAGGCTTTTAAAGTCTGAGGTAAAATATTTTTGACTGAAGTGAAGCAGGCCGCACACCTGCTTGTAAAGCTGTAAAGAGCTGTGTTCAGCCAGGAACTGAGCTGAGCTGAAGTGAAAGAGCAGGAATGGATCTTTCTGAGACTGCAATGGGGGGAGGCCCCTGTCTGCGTTTGAATGGACAAAACTATCAGACCTGGTCAGTCTATTGTGAGGCTCAATTGAGACGGGCTGCAGTGTGGCACACTGTGATAGAAGCCCCACCTAATCCTCTCACAGAAGCATGGTCTAATGCTGACTCCAAGGCCATGGGAATTATAGTGCTATCAGTGTCTCCAGAGGAGCTTATCAGGCTGAATGGAAAAGTCAATGCTAGTCAAATGTGGAAAGCATTAAGAGACACACATCTGAGACAAGAAGCAGGATCTGTTCTTCTATATTTCAGAAAGCTGCACACTAAAAAGCTTGAGCCTGGAGGGAATTTGAGAGACCATGTTTTAGAATTATTAAGACTGAGACAGGAACTGGCGTACCGAGGTTTCAATGTGCCTGAAAATTTATTTTCTGTCTTAATTCTGGATTCTTTGGATGTTAGTTACAGTGCAATAGCCAGCCAGCTGGCAACTCTTCCTGCACAAGAATTAACTGCTTCCAAAGTAATGGCAGTTCTGCAAAATGAATATGATCGAAGGAATACAACAATGGTAGCAGAGCAGGCATCAACGTCGTTTGGGACAGCATTGCAGCCAACAGGGGGAGCTAAAGCATTATCAGCTGTAAAATGTTGGAAATGTGGAAACCCAGACCATATCCAACGAAATTGTCCCAAGGCAAAAGGCAGACAAAAGCAAATGTCTACAGATGGCAAGAAGAAGGGGGGGCCAAAAGTCAAAGAATGTGCAAAACAAGGTTTTTGTTGCACATGCGACTTCAACAAAGGCTAAAGGCAGATTTATTGTGGACTCTGCAGCCACACGCCACATTTGCAAAGATAAACATTTGTTTATTTCCTTAAAGTCACAGGAGGGCCAGATTCATCAGGCTGATGGGACTTCGATCCAGATTGCAGGAGAAGGAGTGATCGAGCTTAAAAGTTTGAATTCCACTATTAACAAAGTTCTATTTGTTCCAGAGTCAGCTGAGAATCTGCTGAGTGTTCCCCAGCTCACAGAGAAGAACTTTGATGTTTTCTTTTCAAAGGGCATCTGCATCATCAGCAAGGACGATGAGGAACTCTTACGTGCTGACTACGTGAATAGTTTATTTCAGATTGCTTATGATGATATTGGTGTAAATGTGCAGAGTAATGATTCTTGTTGTATGGTGAAAACTAACAAAGTTCTCCATGCAGATTGTATTCATTCACACCACAGGAGGTTTGGTCATATGTCCTGGCAGATGCTAACCAGAATGCCAGAAGTAGTTAATGGTCTAACCATTAAACCATGCAAGTTCTACATGAAGTGCAAGTCATGTGCAGAGCACAAGGTGAGGGTGGCTTCAAAGGGTAAGGTATCTGGCAGACAAGTTTCAAAACCCTACCAGATTGTCCATGCTGACCTTGTTGGTCCATTGGCGCCCTCTCTTGGTGGAGCTAAATATTTCATGGTATTGATTGATGCTTTTTCCAGATACATTCATGTGTATTTGCTTAAGCAAAAGTCAGATGCATTTTCTAAGTTCAAAGAATTCTATGCCTGGTTGAAAAATGCCCATGGAAAGCAACTACAATGTCTTTTCACTGACCGTGGTGGAGAATTCACTTCTCAGCAATTTGAGGCTTTTCTAACTGAGAAGGGAATCCAGCATGACCTCGCTTGTCCACGATCTCCATGGGAGAATGGACTTTGCTAAAGAGCAAACCAGACATTGCTACAAGGTTTAAAAACTCAGTTCAATGATGCCAATCTACCTGAATCTTATTGGGGGGAGAGTTTGAATCATTTTGTGCATACTTACAATAGGAGATTATCTACATCCATAGGTTGCACCCCTTATGAAAAGATGTTTGGCAAGAAGCCTTATGTCAAATACATGAGAATCTTTGGTTCTGACATGTGGGTACATACTCCACAGAGCAGCAAGCTCGGGAAGCGTGGTGTACTTGGGATTTTTGTAGGATATGAGAAAGGTGCATACAGAGTATACATGCCCGACACAAAGACAGTAAGGTTCACCAAAAGTGTGGAGTATTGTGCAAAATGGGGTGAAAATGTGGGGATTTTCCAAAGTCATCCTGAAGCTGAGGAAGCAGAGGAAGCTAAGGATGATGATCAGGGTTCGGATTCCGATTCAGTGGGAGGTGCTGCTGCTGCTGTCAGTGACAGCGAAACAATAGAATACCAGAGCGATAAAGCTTCACTCAGACCATCTGATGGGTCTGAAACTGAATTGGATGAACCACAGTTCATAAATGGCCGCATTTCTCCAAACAAGGAGGAGATGAGCGTTAAAGACTCTCATCTGATACGCAAATCACAAAGGGCCACGAAGGGCAAACCACCCAAAAGGTTTGATGATGAGTTTGCCAGCACAGCTTCTGCTGTCGTTGGTAGCTCAATGAAGGTGTGGGAACCTTCAAGTTTTCAAGAAATTCGAGAACTATCCTCAAAGGACGCTGAGCCATGGTTAAAGGCTATAAATGATGAACTTAGTTCCTTGGAAAGAAACAAGACCTGGGAGTTAGTTCCAGTAGTTCCAGGAATGAGACTGGTTGGGAGCAAATGGGTTTTTAAAGTCAAGACCGATCAGAATGGAAAAGTTGTCAGGCACAAAGCCAGATTAGTTGCCAGAGGTTTTTCCCAGATACCAGGTCAAGATTATAATGAAACCTATTCTCCCACTGTCAAATTTGAGAGCATTAGGCTTATGCTCAAGATTGCTGCAGAAGAAAAGCTTCACGTTTCCCATCATGACGTAAATACAGCTTTTTTGTATGGGATTTTAGAAGAGGAATTGTACATGCTTCCACCTGACGGAGTGCAAATACAGAAAGGGATGGTATGTAAACTAAAGAAATCCCTATATGGTCTTAAACAAAGTGCCAGGTGTTGGAATACCAAGCTTACTGAGACAATGCTATCTCTAGGTTTTCATCAAGGAAAGGCGGATCCATGTGTGTTTGTCAAAGAAGAAGGGCAACGTAAACTGTATTGTGTTTGTTTTGTTGACGATCTTTTGCTGTTTTGGAAAGATCAAGATTTATACCAAAACACCCTAGCTCAATTAAAGGAGCACTTTGATATGAAGGATCTTGGCCAGGTATCCAACTATCTATCTCTGCAGGTAGAAAAAGACCAAACAGGTAATTTTCTGGTTCACCAAACTCAGAAAATTGCTGATGTATTAGCCAGACTAAATTTGACTGATGCGAATCCTGTGGACACCCCGATGGTGACAGGTTATCAAAGAGATGAAAAGGCTGAAGCATTTTCTGATATAACGTTGTATAGATGCATTCTGGGCAAACTAAATTTTATTGCCAGATGTTCAAGGCCTGACATAGCTGCTAGCACTAATCTGCTCAGCAGACACTCTAATAATCCTACTGTTCAGGATTGGAAATCATTAAAACGCATAGCTCGTTATTTGAAAGGGACTATGCACTATGGGCTGAGGTTCACCAGTCAGAAAACTGGAGGTCTGGAAATTTTTGCTGATGCAAGTTTTGGAAGTGATACCACGGACGGTACAAGTACTTCTGGAGTATGTTATATGTACAACCGTTGTCTGTTTGATTGGATGTGCAGAAAGCAAACAACAGTAAGTTTAAGTTCTTGTGAGGCTGAACTAAATGCATTGTCGTTATCGCTGATGGATTGCGATTGGTTGATACAACTGTTTCAGGATATCGGTGTCAAAGTGATTTATCCTATACAGGTGTATCAAGACAACAGATCTTGTTTGGCTTTGCTTAATTCAGAGAGTTGCAAGCAAAGAACCAAGTATTTACAAATAAAATTACACCGTGCAAGGGAATGCATAAAGAAAGGAATTATTCAGGTGTCATATATGGCAGGTAACGAGATTCCTGCAGATCTGTTGTCTAAAGTTGTTAACAAACAACAACTGCATGTGTATATGCATAAGCTACAGTTGGTTAGTAAAACCAGTGCTTAATGTTACATGGAAAGGGGGAGGTTGTTGTAATTCTTCCATTCCACCTTAAGGGTTGGACATGTGACTTGGGCTGTTCAGTTGGAGTTAACTGCCACTGTGCTGTGCTTCTGATGATGATAACGAATGATCCTTTACCTCAGGTTTTATCCTGCTGTTTTGTTTAATAAAGATGCTTGTTTAAAACGTTCATACAAGCCTCTGTTATGCCAACTTCTGCTGCGTAAAGTAATCTGAAGGTGTGCCTAGCTGTCTGAAGACTAGGCCCATGATTTCTGCTGTTCCAGGGACTGAAACTCAAACGCCAGTTTTTAGCTGTTACTGAGTGAGCTAACTGGGAGGGCATGCCAGTTGCTCTGGTCAACCTGGAATATCAATAACAGCGAGCGAGCGAGCGAGCGGAGAGGCAGACAAGTATAACCATGCACTCCAAGAGTTATCATGTGTTGCTCGTCACATGACACATACTGGCACCACTGTTGCTGAACCGCAACATTTGTTTGAATAGACCAGAGGTTTCCAAACTTTTCAAGTTGGTGACACACTTTTTGGACATGCATCATTTCACGACATGGTAATTCAGTTTTATGAGCAAACCAGAGGTTAAACGAACCCTTTCCAGCCACAGGAGGAGTGCGGGGAGCGTTAGTGCAACACACCTACACACTGCAGCTGACACACTAATGTGTTGCGACACACAGTTTGAAAAGCTCTGCATAGGCCAGTGATGGCTAACCTTGACACTCCAGATGTTTTGGAACTACAACTCCCATCATCCCTAGCTAACAGGACCAGTGGTCAGGGATGATGGGAGTTGTAGTCCCAAAACATCTGAGGTGTCAAGGTTAGCCATCACTGGCATAGGCAGTGATCAGACACCAAGAGGAGCAAGCAAGTGGCATCAAGCTGCTGAGAGGACAGATCTCTGGGTGTCATGTGCCTAGCTTGTTGCTCTCAGGTACAGTGGAGGATTCAGCTGTCAGAGGGTCAGCTTCTATACATGAAATTGTCCTTAGCCTCAGGCAACGTGATGCCTTAAGTAGCCCTTGTGACTCTAGCATGGAATATGATTATGTGAATGATAGAGGTCCTTATTGGGTAGTTAAATGTACTCAGCAGTTTAATTTAGTTTTCAAGCAATTTTCAAACCACCACCACCTTTAGAAAACTTGTGCTTCTCTGTCATACCATTGCAGTGAAGAAGTCTATATCTAACCTTTCAACCAACCATCTCCCTTCCCACCCCCACCCCAAAAGTACCCTGACCTGCTATTTCATTAATCTAGTGCTAAATTTGTCTTTTATGTCTGCAATTACTGCATGTTTCCTCTTTCCAGTATTGGAGTACATGTTGCTCTTTTTCTTTTTTAAATATATTTTTATTTTCAGTTTTTACAAATATCTTTTGTATTCAAAGATAATCAATTTTATACATACCGGTATATAGGATTCTCTGAATCCTTGGACTTCCCTCCACTGCCCACCCCCGTGGTTTCCATAATGCTTCTTTTTATACCGCATCTTATAATATTATCCAAATTTATATTCAAATTTCCATTTATAACCACAGAATTATTACATTACAAGTGTTATATTAATCCTGCTAACGTTTTTAACTGTGTACAGTGTTCGTTAAGGTAATCTATATATATTTTTTCCATTCTCACGTTGCTCTTTTTCTGTAGCAGTGAAAAAGAATAACCTTCAGACCTACCAAAGGGGGGGAATATAGTTTTAAAGTATTTTGAAATAGCCTCATGTAGTGTGTGTCTACATGGGTGCCACACATGGGTGTGTGTCTATGTGTTTGCTTGTACGCCTGTTGTGAATGCCCATGCATGACCAAATCTATGTAAAGAAATATATGTGATGGTCACTAAACAAAACATGAACAAGTCAATGCAAATCTTCTCATTTTCTGAGACTCTTTGTGGCAGAAAATGTATGTGCAACCTTCAAGCAGCATGGATGTTCAAATGTCAGCACAGGGGTGAGTCTGTATTTGTGTCTACACTCAACACAAACAAACATCTGGATGAAGCATCTGGCAGCAGCTCCAACATCTGTTTCTTCCTCAATTTGCCTGTCAGAACACTGAAGCCGGGCAGCAGTTTGGAGGGCCTCCCATAAAGCAAGCAGGGGGGTTAATAGGGAAAGGGTGAGTAAGGCCAAAGCAGTATTAAACCTTGTTTAGGTTCTGCTTTTTTTGCCTCATCCCCAGCTGCTGCCTCCTCACAGGGAGGCAGAGGCCCCAGCGTTCTTCACGTGCTTCTCCCTGCCCCCTGCCACTGGGCCTGCCTAATTTCATTTGTATCAGTGAATAAACTTGATTTGCTACTGGCGCTGGAGCTCTCATTTGGCACACCAGTCCCCAATAGTGGCATGGCACCAGGATGTGGTTCACTGATGCACTTCCATGACATAATCTCTGCCTTCTGAGACAGGCTTGCATTACAGCAAGAGATGGGAGCATACAAATTGAGTTCAATATTGCTATATGGCCCTAAATAGGCCTCCCTTATCCCAGTAAAACATTAAAGAGGTAGCATAGTTGAACCTCCTCCAGCACCTGGTGCTGGAGGAGACTCTTGAGAGTCCCATGGACTGCAAGAAGATCAAACCTATCCATTCTTAAAGAAATCAGCCCTGAGTGCTCACTAGAAGGACAGATCCTGAGGTTAAGGCTCCAGTACTTTGGCCACCTCATGAGAAGAGAAGACTCCCTAGAAAAGACCCTGATGTTGGAAAAGACTGAGGGCACAAGGAGAAGGGGACGGCAGAGGATGAGATGGTTGGACAGTGTTCTCGAAGCTACTAACATGAGTTTGGCCAAACTGCGAGAGGCAGTGAAGGATAGGCATGCCTGGCGTGCTCTGGTCCATGGGATCACGAAGAGTCAGACACAACTGAACGACTGAACAACAACAACATAGTTGAACCTTTCAGGCTCTGGCTACTAATCACAATGACTAGAACTCAAACAGGGATGGGAGTAGAGGCTGCTGTCATGGTTTGGATATAAGCCAGATCTTTAACCAAGAAGCAAGAAGCAAATATTTTTGTTTGTTCAGAAATGCCAACACCATGTGTAAAAGCTAGGGACCAACATATGATTTAAAGCATTCATAACTCAACCTTCATAGAACCAACCAACCAACCAAATACAAAAGCATTTTTCCTTCATAGAACCAACCAACCAACCAAATACAAAAGCATTTTTCCTAGTTGAATTTTTTTCTTTTTAAAATTGCCCAGTGCCCATAGTTTATCTAAACAAATCCCTACTTGGGTAGGGGCTCCATATGTCTGAGAATTTCTGCCCTTTTGCTGCAAAGTGCTTAAAGAGTCAACATGAAGCAAACTGCTTTGGAGTGTTGGAGCTGTGTCCATCTCCCCCCCTCCCCACCCCCACCTTACAAACTCATGCACATGCAAGTGGATGACTAGCCAGAGTATGCTTCTCTTCCCCGCCACAAATTTGGAAAATGAATAATGGAAATTCTCTTGACTACACTCCCAAATTACAGTGATCAGGGAGCGTGACTGACAGCATACCCATGTGACTTGTCAATCCACTGAATGGCAGCAGCTCACTGCAGATTTTTTTTTCTTGAGACAGGCATAGTTCCTCATGCACAGCTACAGCTAGAAGTATCGTGGTGGTTATATATTATTTATATAGGTCCATCAATACACATGGTACCTTACAGCCAAAAAAACCAGCACAATTTATTTAATCAACAGCTATGCCCTTCTGCAGCTTTGTCAGAAGTTGGAACATACTTAGCTATTCACTCAGGAGTGAAATAAATAGGTCTCAGTAGTGGGCTCCCTTCGTAAGCAAATTACTTTTGTAACCATGACTTTTTCCCCTTAATCCAGCAAAGTGCTACTAAAATCATACTTACACTAACTAGTTCTGGAGCTGGGATTATAGAAACACAGAATTTGCCTAACTGTTCAATAGTCTAACACTAGCTCAGGCTCAGCTCCTAGACATGGCACAATCTTTCTTTAAAACAAAACAAAACAACAACAAGTTTAGTATTCACATTTATAAATTCTACACTTGTTACCCTGCCTCATTAGCAGGGTAATATACAATCAAAACCCTCAGGGCTCATCCACACTTACTTTTGCTTTGCATTTCTAGGCACAGGTCTGGGATGTCCAGGTCCCACAGCTTGCTTTTTTTTTTTTTTTTTTTGCGCTCTGGCGTTTCCCCCACGAAAACCTGCTCTTTGCTGCTGAATCTGAGCAAGCAGCAATCCACGGAAAACAGGAATTGCTGTTTGTTCTGATTCAGCAGTAAAGATTTTGTTTTCCTGGGGAATGTGGTGGGGCAAAAAAATACGTTCAGACATGGACTGGGAAAGTGTGGACCTGTGCCTAGAAAACACACGGCAAAAGGTATATGTGGATGAGCCCTCAGACAGTTATTTGTATCAGTGGTATCCCTTGGTCTAATGAACCCCAAAGTCTTAGAGCCACAGGCTAAATTATGAGATTATTTGATAGTTTATTGATTCACTGAATCCATGTTAGGATGGAACGAACTTTGTACAGTTCTATTCTGAAAAATCTGTTTCAGGAGAATTCATTATAGTTTGTATTTTCAGAAATCTGACTCCAATTGCTGTTTCAGAAGCACAGCACAAATGATACAAACCTTATTAATGAACACCTTTTTCATCTGAAAGCCAAGCCTCTAAGAGCTTAACATTTAGGAGGAACGTGCTGCTTGCTCATAGAGGCAACTCTCCAGTGGAGGTAAAAATGGAAAGAAGGAAACAACACACTCTCACAACAAAAAAATGAATCTTGTCTTGAATAACTGTGCCTCTCTTGGTTAAATCTCAGATATGGCCACAACAGGACAGGGATGAAAAAGCTCCATCTTGTAGAAGTTGTCAAACCAGTGTTTTTTCTATAAGTAGCCAACATTTTTTGAAAAGTATATAAGTAGCCAACATTTTTTGAAAAGTATATAACATAGACAAACCTGGAGACACAGCATAGGTAATTAAATCTTTTACTACAAAGCAGGGAAATAAACTTGTATGGAGCAAATTTTATTGCATCGTTTAGTCAAAAGTTAGTCAATTAGATACAAGCATACCTTTGATGTTCAATTATGATGAGTACAATGACTAACATTACTAGGATCATTTGCTGTAAAATGCTTAAGAAGCTTTATTACAAGCAAGCAGTTCGTTAAATAAAAATAAACATTACTAGCATTATATATTCTTCTTCTTAAACTAGCATGCACACTATTCAGTCATGACATTTACACTCAACAGTTCTGGGCTGTATATCCAAACATATAATACTGAAAAGTCACTATAGTTAAACCAAAAAAAAAGGCATTCAAAGCTGTGCAAAACCCATTTAAGTTGTAGGGGGATGGTGCTGTTCTACAGTTCAGTCACTCATATCTAGACAAGAAATAATTAGAGCAAATTAGCAGTAGCACAGAAACACAGATTGTTCTGCTCTCAAGTGAGCACTGTGTCAGTCTTTTCCCCATGTGCTGTAGGCCTGTCAGGGGCCTTGTGCAGGCTGCTGTCTCTTTGCATTAAAAATCCCATCAAGCAAAAAAAAGAACACAGCAAAAAAGGTAGCACCCAGTGCCTTGCAAATAACCCCAATGAAAGACATGGCAGGTTCTCATTAACTTTGGCGTCACAGCTGAACAATCTGTGTGTGAGCACAGAAAAGAAGGCAAGCCCAGACTGAGGGGGGCTGAGCAACTACTGGATAAGATAGTGAAGAGTGTGTCTTCCTAGACAAGGGGAACAGGGCAGGGGCTGCAGGAATGGAGATACACATTTCTCCACAAGCTTCAATGTTTTCTTGAATAACTTAAATGGGCAGGAGAATGGATAAAAGTACCCAACTCAGCTCCAACATGGCCTCTGATTCATGCACAGATTTGTTCTAGGCTAGCAAGTCAAGAGCTGACTTTGTGAATGAGTCACCCAATTAAGTCCTAGGTATGGCAGCTTTGATCTTATGTCTCTGACTTTGGGTTCATCCATACTTCCGCTTGTTCCATGCCTAGAAAGCACAGATCCAAATGGTTTTCTGCTTGTTTCATGCTTTCTGGGCATGGGTTCAAGCAGTGTTGCCTTTGCCCCACCACTTTACCCTGGAAAACCTGCTCTTTAGTGCTAAATTGGAGCAACCATCAATCTGGAGAAAACCCAATTGGCGTAGAGCTGTGGATGAGCCCTATCTGAAATGAGGTTGCTGCTTTAGAAAAGAGATGAGTACACACCCTACTCTGAATTAGTTTTGGATGCTCAAAGCAGCTGAGTAGCAAATGCTTTCATATATACCTGGGCGAGCTAGAAGACAACTTTATTATCATTGAACTATACCACATCTAAAACTCTGGAGAGCTCCATGAGCTTATCTCAGAGATAGGGAACCCAAGGCCCTTCAGATGTTGCTGGACTCCAAATCCTATCACCCCAGCCATCAGTCAGTGATGATGGGAGTTGTAAGTCCAGTAACATCTGGAGGACCACAAGTGCCCCATCCCCACTCTCTGTGATATGTGGCCCATTTCATAATCTAACTCTCAGTAAAACTCCCCTATAATACTAAGCACACAGGTTTTAGGATGCCACTGAGGAGAGGGAGGCTAATGCATGCACCACCAACTCATTTAACTGTCCATAAGAGATTAAATAAACACATAAAAGACAAAATGCAATATATGTTCCTGGATAAAGTGCTGGTAGGCTTGATACAGTATACATCTGAAGAAAGTGGATGCCCCTTCTCAGGCAGATGAGCACAGGATGCCCACTCAAATATAAAGCAGTTATAGAGCTTGCTCAGATGTATCAGCTGTTGTGCCAAGAGCAACAACCCTGCAGGTAAACAGGTGCTGTGTGACTCAGAAGGAAGATCAGAACCAGGTAAAGAGATATGGCTGGGATATTTTCAGTCAAGAATAGAGTGTTTTCAGAGTAAGCTGCAGAACAGAATTACAGTGTCCACAGAATTGTCCAGGTACAGTTTTATAGAAGGAAAATGTCTAGGACAAAGTTTACTATATGATGTTTAGTTTGCTATATGACACTGTATTGGTTCACACATAATACTAAGTCAAATTATGTCTTAGCATGAATGAGCAAGTGTGTTATCATGCAATTAGAAAATCATAGCTGCTTCACTCCTCTCTCATTCCTGTTGCACTAACTGGAGCTAAACCATGGTTTGGCTTAGACTACAGGTTAACCCAAGCTTGCAGTTTGTCCTGCTCTAAACAAACCATGAGCAGTAACAATGAATAATAATAATAATAATAATAATAATAATAATAATAATTTATTATTTATACCCCGCCCATCTGGCTGGGTCTCCCCAGCCACTCTGGGCGGCTTCCAAAAGAACATTAAAATACAGTAAGAACATTAAAATGACTTCACTCCAAATAGTGTGGCATCTACAGGAGCAGGGCAGAAAGAAGGCAGGTTTGGTGTTTGAACTATGTATCAGCACGCTTGCTTTTTTCATGATTAGTCATGGTTTGGTTTAGTGTTACAAGTGAATGAGGCCATTGTATATTCTCTTCTGTATCTTCCATATGGAAGGATTCAAGCATGAATCAGGCCCTGGAACTTTCAAAGATATGACACAACAGCCTTGTTAGCTGTTGAGATTACTGTAAACACACACACACACACACACACACACACACACACACACACACGAGATATCGACCATGTAACCCACCCATGCATGACCAAATCTAAGCCAAAGCATTACTGAGGTGGTGCTAAAATCATTTACAGTACTAGGAACTGACTTGTTACCAGGAAGGGCTGAGTGGGAAATGAAGATGCTGCAATACCACAACAATAAGTGTTGCTTCTTAGGTGGCACCACTGCCAATGACACCTGCCCCCAGAGTTGCCTTCCTCGTTCCCCTGCACCACATGAGCATACAAAAAGTAGAACTCATAAAATTATTAGTTTTGCAAGCATTCACCAATGAATCTTATAATTTGCCTGGCCAATTCCCAAAGGTTCCAATGAGAGTTTGCCCATCACTAATTGTAGTACTGTGTGCTAGCTCAAATCACATGAGTTTAATGAAGCTTTAGTAAATTCAAGTTGCAATCCCATACTGACTAACTTAGAAGTGACTGTCACAGACATCATCAGCAGGGCCTTCCTGTGCATGAGGTGGAGTGAAGCACCTGCCTCAGGTGGCGGAATCCCACAGGGCAGTACCCCCGTGGGTGCCCCACTCTCCCCCTGCTGCTGCTGGGATGGTGCAGCTTCCAGGAAGATCTCATGAACATTCTGTGAGATCTCACTGGAAGCCACCACCATACAACCCTAGTAAGCGAGGCTTCAGTGTGGGGGTGGGGTGGGGTCAGATTCTCATTTAGCCTCAGTAAGAGAAATGTGATGAGCTACCCCTGATCAATAAGACTTACTAGAAAACATATCTGTTGATCCCTCAAGAACCCATCACTTTAAAAAAGAAAAAGAAAAAGATAGAGAGGGATAGAGAGGAATTCCTGCTCACTGCAAGTCATCGCCAGTATATTTCTTGGGAGTATCCCTTCCTGGTACAGCCCAGGCAGCGGGTGACTGGGCAAGTCCAGGAAGCAAGTACCCAGTAGCTCTTCTGTCATCTTTCTGGGTGACTCATCCCTCCTTTCAGCTTTTGATAATAAAGGAAAAGGTGGAGGGACAAAGGAGTAAGGTGAAGGCTGCAATCTCACAATGGAGCAGTGGCCAGGGAGTGCCTCAAACGGATGGAAACAGATTTGTGTGTTGCTGGCTGAAATTCATCATGGAAGTGATTCATGGTTAGCTGGAAAATGGGTAGCATAGCATAAGGACTTACTGGGCAGCTTCCATGCATTACACGGTCAAAGGCATGGGATACTTCCTGCTCCCCCTGCCATGCCAAGACTAACCTAGCTACAGGATGTGATGTCTCAGGATGTGAGATCAACAACCACCTTTGGCCTTGAACATCTCTCCCCCCTGTCTCCTCCCTCCTCAGTTTCTCTGTGATTAGGTGATTTGTTTGCTTTCCCAAGAGTTCATGTTGCCCTAAAATGAGAAAAGGCTTTTTTCCCCTGACCTGGGGCAGAAAGGCTCAGCTTTGGAGGATGATGTGTTCTCCAGAGGCCTTGGTGATGTATAGCTCAGTAATTAATGAATCTACATTTGGTTTATTCAGTGCAGCTGGCCAAGGAAACACAACTGATGGCAGCACACACACAGAGTGAGGGAGATCCGGAGGCCAGGCTGGGATTGTTTATGCCTTTATGATCTGTTTCCAATAAGGATGATGGATTGTTTGTTTGGGGCAGATTTGTTGATATTGTTTGGGAGCTCAATGGATAATTATTTGATGAAGCAGGCCCCAGGTCAGCTGCCCCAAGAGTCCAGATAGCATCTCAAAATGTCCAGGGGACATACTAAGGGGTAACCAAGAGACCTCCAAAAAAGAGCCAACCTCACAATATGATAATGGATAAGAATGAACAATAGCAAATTCTTATAGCAGCTGTGAACTTTTCCAGTTATGCTTTTTTCCTAATACTACTGTCAGGCTAGGAATGGGCTGCTGAATCTGAACACAGAGGAAGAAGTTCATGTTAGCAAGTCATCTTAAGTCCTAGAAAATTTCTTCAAAGCAGTACTAGTTGCATGAAGCCTAAAATGCATACTTTTAACATATTAAGGCTATATGGTGTTGATCAGGGTCAAATTCCTTATTCCCATCTATCAGGTACAGAAATTGGAGTGGTTGTATTATGGAATTCCACCCGTCCGAGCATCATATGCAATGAAGTAATAAATAAAATAAATAATGCTTCTGTCAGAAAAGGAGCCTAATTATCTAGCCTGTGCCAAGATTGATGTTCTTCACATAAACTAGCTCACTCCCACAAACATCACTGCACTGAGATTAGTTTGCATCAGTATCACATATAATCAGAGGGGAAAAGAATACAACACTTGTTAATTTTTATCTGCACCAAGAAGTCTATGAACTGAAGGGAGGTATTTAAGTGTGTGTGTGAAATACACAAACTCAAGAAACTATGGAAACGCACAGCAAGAAGCTCTCAGGAACACAACTGCTGCAAAACAGTGTAGTTAAGATTGCTGACTGGGATCTAGCAATTGGATCACTGCTTGCCACTTTTGGAACAACAGCACTGGCTCCTCATGTGCTTCCAAACACAATTTAAAGTGCTGGTCCTGACCTTGAAAACTCCATACAACTTAGGACCCATGCCCTTTAAGGACCACTTGCTTCTATCAGTGGTGTCCAAACTTTTTTCAAAGAGGGCCAGATTTGATGAAGTGAAGGGCCGTGGGGGCTGACCAAAGGGCCAACCAAAGTTGTTAACCTTTTTTAGGATTGAAGTTGTTGAGATTTTTTAGGATTTTTACCCCAGGAAATCATCATCATCATCATCATCAACCTTTTATTGGCATCACATACAAACATCGAAAACAAGGAAATAAAACTGCCACAGGGGCCAGATTAAACCGACCAGCGGGCTGGATTAGGCCCCCAAAACGGACTTTGAACATGCCTGTACTACATGAAGCTGCTCAGACATTGAAATCCTCTTCAGACACTCTCCTTCAGGTCCTCCTATCTTTTGAATTGAGGAGGGTGGTGACCCACAAGAGGGTGTTTTCAGGGGTGGTGGCCCATCTTTGGAATACCCTTCATACAGAGGTTTTTCTGGTGCCAGTTTTGATGTCTTTTTGGCTATAGACAAACACTTTCTATTTAACCAAGCTTTTAACCAAGACAAACACTTTCCATTTAACCAAGCTTGTGCTCGTTTCCCAGCACACTTCAATGTGTTGGTGCTGACCTTTAAAGCCATAAACGGCCTCGGTCCTGTATACCTGAAGGAGCGTCTCCACCCCCACCATTCAGCCCAGACACTGAGATCCAGCGCCGAGGGCCTTCTGGTGGTTCCCTCACTGCGAGAAGCAAAGCTACAGGGAACCAGGCAGAGGGCCTTCTCGGTAGTGGCACCCGCCCTGTGGAACGCCCTCCCAGCAGAGGTCAAAGAGATAAACAACTATCTGACATTCAGAAAATACCTCAAGGCAGCCCTGTTTAGGGAAGTTTTTAACCTGTGATATTTTAATGTATTTTAATATCTGTTGGAGGTCGCCCAGAGTGGCTGGGGGGACCCGGCCAGATGGGTGGGGTACAAATAATAAATTATTATTAATTATTATTATTATTATTATTTATTATTATTATTATTATTATTAAGATATTGTTCTAATGTATATTCATATCTTGCTGGTTTTGGCTTATATGATTCACTGTTGTTGTTTGTTTGCTCTGCTATTTTAATTATGTTACTCACTACTTGATTTTGGTTGTTTTAAATGTTGTTAGCCAATCTGGGAACATTTTGAGATTAAAAAGCAGGATATAAATCTTGTAAGAAAACAGGTAGAAAATGTATGTACATAATAACTCTTGAGCTTCATCTATGTTCCCAACGACCAGTATGGTGTATTGGCTCATACGCTGTGATCTGTCTCTGCAAATAGACCCTTCTAGGAGACTGCAGATGCACAAGGGTTTGGACATCTTACTGATCTATGAAAAGGATTATATAGCCAAAAGGAGCCCACATTTAGGCTAAGTGGGAACAAAAGGAGGGGGGGTTCATACATTATGTTTACAGCCCATACATATAGTGCACACTCTAAAATGTAACATGTTTATGAGAAAAGTGGGTGTTTTGAAAGATGTAGAAAATGCACACATACCAGTGACTGGTTAGGGTTTCCTGACATATATTCACATCTTTTAAAAAAATCAATCAATCAATCCAGTTGTCTCTCATAATGTATGAAGTTTTCTAAGCCAGAGGTTACAGAGGATACTACAATCAGCAGGGGTGGAGAGGATGGAGTCACTTCTCCCTTATCTGGAATTCTTCCTTCCCCCAAGCTTTGTTTTTTTTCAGGCTAATTCCTAGACAGGGAATTGTAATCTATGTAGCTCAGCAAGGTCTCTTATCACCCCTGCTGTTTTCTATCAGCTCATAGATTAAAACCTTTTTCAAGGAAATAACAACTGCACAATCCCTAGAAGCTAGGAGGGTTTGCTAATTACATCATTACTATCCTCTCCCACACCACAAAGCCACTTGCCTTGTAACAAGGAGGCATCTGCCTTATAGGGGATCCCAAGCAAGAGAGAAAGGAGTTGGCACTAAACCTAGGATGGAATTGTTTTAAAAATCACATGCATTATAAACAACCACTTCTCCCCAATATCAACCCTCCTCAGAAGCTCCTTATAATGACTTACACTGTGATCTCAAGTTTGCGCTGGAGCTATGAAAACAAGAGAAAGCCAAGTGCAGATGTTGATATCTTGGGGTGGATGGCTGGATGGGCAGATGGATAGATGGGAAGATGGGATGGAAAGAAAGAAAGAATAATGCACACATACCCATGAGGGAATAAAATGCTCCATGTGCCCAAAAAAGTGGCAAGGTCCTAAAAAGACATTAATGCTGAGGCATTTTGCACAGAAAAATACATATACTAGGCTACTGCTGCTGCAATAAGCATTTGGTCTATTGTTAGATTAACTGGGCTGATTTTTATGCCACTATGGCAGGTCCTATCCTCAACCTAGGGATAGGTGTCCACAAAGGAATATGGTAGACTCTGATCTGCAGCTAAACTACCCCACAATTCTTGGGATATCAGCTCAGACTTGCTTTGGATTTTTCATTCAGCCCAAACTCCAGCAGAGGAGCAAGGGACACTCCACCTGGCTAATCCAATCTCAAAAGGAGATTAAATGAAAGAGAGACAGACGGGCTCCTCCTATCAGCCTGTCCTATCACCCCTTTTGCTCCTCAAGTCCATCTGGTGGCTTCCCAGGGTGCCGGCAGAAACCCTCCTTACCAGACTGGGGTGGAGGCCAATCCTTTGTTTCATTTGGTTGATCTAATAGGATTATAAAACCTCTTCATAAACTCAGAAGAGGTTCAAGTTCCTAGCTGTTTTACCATCCGTCTGTCTGTCCCAATAAATACCCCTCCATCAGTCATTACTTTGTGCGATTTCCTTCTGCTTGTTGAAGACTCGTTGCTGTAGCACTTGAATCTATTTTTGTAGCAAATCTCCTTGAAAGTTTTCAACCTGCTAGACAGGGATCATTGCTGACGAGTCTCTTTGGAGAAAGGATAATGTCTTCCCTGTAATAGTTCTGCGCACATTCTACCAGCTTCCCACCCACACCCTCTTCTTCCTGCTGAGCTGAGATTTGAGCTAACCTTTCCATTTTTCCCCTGTAGTGCTTAGAGGACTTTAATATATTAGCAGTCACCTTTTCCTTTTAGTGGATTTGGGACTGGAGTGCAGGGTCTTCTTGCAATATAAAACAAAATGTTCAGGGCCAAAAGAACAAGCACCTTAAAACCAAAGTGTAATGATGTTCAGAAATTGGGGTACTTAGTTGGGATGTCTATGACTGCAGTCCATTTTTTTTCTATGTCACTTTATACAAGTGCATCTGAGGATGTGTCTATAGGTGTCCTTGAATGTGAGATGTGTGGGGAGCTTCACTATGGGTCAACTTCCAGAGCATCTCAGAAATAGCTTTGCCCTTTCTTTTCCCTACTAAATATTTTTTTCTAGGGCTATTACTTTATTTTTAATGCTACTATCTATATTTATTTGTAGCTGCTTTTCAGAACAGACAAAAGCACATATATATTAGGCTAATCCATAAAGCTGTTTAAAGCATTTTGCATCTGTTGCACTTACTGAGCTGCCTTGTGCTTGTCTGGGGAAAGCAAAGTCCTATTCTCTCCTTAAAGGCCTCTGTTCTGTGGGCTTTGATGTGGCGCTGTGGATTAAACCACAGAGCCTAGGGCTTGCTGATCAGAAGGTTGGTGGTACGAATCCCTGCGACGGGGTGAGCTCCTGTTGCTCGGTCCCAGCTCCTGCCAACCTAGCAGTTCGAAAGCACGTCAAAGTGCAAGTAGATAAATAGGAACCGCTCTGGCGGGAAGGTAAACGGCGTTTCCGTGCGCTGCTCTGGTTCACCAGAAGCGGCTTTGTCATGCTGGCCACATGACCTGGAAGCTGTACACAGGCTCCCTCGGCCAGTAAAGCGAGATGAGCGCCGCAACCCCAGAGTCGGACACAACTGGACCTAATGGTCAGGGGTCCCTTTACCTTTACCTTTTAAGTATGCTGAAGCAACTACGGCCAAGACCATTACTGGACTTATTCAAGTGTCTTTGTTGTGTGGTGATGGGGGGCTAGAACACGTATTAAAATATTTCCTTAATATCTTCGGTGTGTCTGAGAAGGAAAAGGAGAGTTCATCATTCTTTTTGTTATGTTAGGATGTGCTCAAGAAGCACAGCAAACCCTTGCAAACCAACCCACTGAATATAACTTGCTCTGATCCACTACTACCTGCCTGGTAGAGGAGAGGCCAATGCAGGGGGCTTCAGACATGGTGCTCCCTTAGAAATGTCAGTGCAGCAGGATCCCTCCATGGCACATGAGGGAGGGGCTACAACTCAGTGGCAGAGCCACTGCATGCAAAAATTCCCAAGTTCAATACCTGGTATCACCAATTAGAATGATTAGTTGCAGATGATTTGAGAGAACTTTGTCTGAGACCCTGGAGGGATGCTGCCATTCAGAGATAATGCTGGGCTAGATAGGTGAATGACTTCACTTGGTATAAGGCAGTTTCCTGTATTCCACATTGGACTTTATTAGGTATGGAAAATCACTGGTCTTACACTGCCGATTTAATGCAAAAGAACACTATTAAAGGGGACAGGAAATCCTGGCTTTCCCTTGCATAAAAGTTTGGTCCTGGAACTATTCCCTAAAATGCCAAAACACCTTTCCTCAATTTTGACTCTCTTCTAACAGGTAGGCCCAATGAGATGTTCTATGTACTCATTGCTGATCTGCTCTGAGGGCAGATAACAAGGTTCAGAGTCAGAGCCTGACTCTAATACAAGAGTACAACAAGCAGAGAGTTGTTGTCAAAAGAAGACAAAAACGTTCTACCCACTATTTGAACAGATGTTTTTAAGGTTTCAGAAAGGGGAATATCTCTTTGCAACTTCCTATCACATGAAGGCAATGGAATCTGTAGCTATGTCAGAAATGGAGAACGTGCTACAAACCTTTCCTTTCAGCTGGCTGCCCATTAGCCACACTGAAATTGTTGCTTTAAGTGGTACAATAAGAAGGATTTGCTTGCCCTTGCCTGGCCAGACACCACCATTTTACACTCATTTCAAGTCATCAGTAGCACTCATTTTTCAATTGCCCTGCTGTTATGTTATTTGGTTAGATGTTTTGGCCTACTGGTGTTTATACTGGAATTGTTTTAAATGTGAACTGTATTCGGAACCTGTATGACTGAAAGCTAGTTTATAAATAAGTAAGTAGGTAAATTAAAAAAAAAAAAAAAACTTCTAGTTTCAAAGCTTGTCTGAGGTGTCTGTGTTTGTGGGGAGAGAAAGAGAGGGAGAGAGAGAACACAGAGGCCAGTGCTGATCCTACACTCAATGAATGTGTGTAGAATACTGTAAGCACAGATTGTAGAATAACACAATCAAAGCAAAGTTACCGTATATCAATTATAGAATCACGAGCTGATTCAGACTGCACCTTGCTGGGCATGGCCCAGGATGCCAGAAACTAGGGAGAAGCCTCATTGCAATTGCTGAGCAGAAGCAAACTGCAGTATTAAAAAACAGACTGATTTGGAGTATCATAATTTAAAGTGCAATGACTGTAAAGGGATGTAGCAACTTGAACACACTTGAGGCTGACGTATGTTGCACTCACCACAGCACCCCACAGAATCAGGGCTCCAACAGGAACCAAATCCAACTACGTAAGGGGGAAATGAACTCAAGATGGAGAGACAATAGACACCAATTTTCCTCCCGGCAAACCTGGAAAGAATTTAAATCTGGTGAAAGGCAACAATTCCCACAATTTAGAATGCCCAAATCTGCAGAGAGACCTTCTGATGCTTATGTAAGTCAGCCCCCCCAAAGAGAACAGAGAAAGGAATGGTTCTGTTAAAAATTGCAGTTAAATTTGAAAATGCAATACCGGTAGAAATGCTAGAAATGGGAAGATATGCAGCCTGTATGACTGGCTTCCAGTTGAAAAGCAGGGTTGTGTTTTGGGGTATGACGTCAAGGGTGGAGGAGAGATGTCTGCCTTTTCCCAGAGTATTTCATTAACACCCTAACTTACAAGTTCTGAATATGACCTACACAAACCCTGCACGTGTGGGTGCGCGCACACACACACACACACACACACACACACACACCTAGCACTGAATATTCAGGAATAAACCAAACTGCTTAAACTAACTCTATTTTCATAACACTTCTTAGAAGCAGTGACAGGGAGAAATAGTTCCCAACCACAAATACATGCTTTGCTTTTTCTCACTTCCAAACAATGATAGTATACACTGGAGCAATGTCAGCAAATTGTTGCACAGCAGCCACCTTTAAAACAGCATGCAGTGTACCTGAACACTGTGCACAAAAGCAAATTGGATACTGCCCAGAAGAACCAACTACTAAGCACATCTTTACAGATGTTCATTAACAAACCAGAACAGAAAAAGCAGAAGATATTTGTCTGTTTTTATAGACATTTAGAGAGCTACTTAAATAGCTGCAGAATGGAATCAATGGAAAAAGTTACATCATTAAAACTGCATCAAAGGAGGCAGGATAAAAATAAGCAAAACACAAACAAAGAACATCGGGGGGAAATGAGAGATCAGGATTACAGTTAACCACAGTTGGAGCCTTTCAACATATTGTTAAGGATACCATCACCCAAAGGCACTGAGAACTATTTTGATATTATACTTCCCTGCTCAACTGTATAAAAAAATAATACATGTAAGAAAGCAGACTGAAAATATCTGCAGACACCACAGCTTTGTAATGCCAGAAAAAAGCAGTTCTGAGTTTGAAATGTTGGTCTTGCAAGCTTCCAAACAATCATGACAGCATTTTTCTTATTCTGGTCTTTCCAACACTGCATAATGTGCATCTAAAGCCCTGTGGTGGTCTCATCCATCCCTACAGGTGCTTCCAAAACCATAATGTGAGTTGGTAGAATGCAACCTTGTAAATAAAGTAGTCTTACTAGACCTTTGCTCATCCCGAATCTTGCTCATCCAGAATCTTGTATGTGAGTGGTAAGATGTTTGGATTCCTGAAAATCTTGGCTTGTTTTAAGTTTCCAGCCCTCTTGGTTTTAGAGACACATACTGCAAATATGTAAGCACAAAGATACTGATGGTGGGACTCAACAGTGGAAACCAGTGCAAGTGCTCCCACTAGGACAACAGGGCTTCCTCCTCCTGTAACTGGCTCAGAGGGTTAGGAGAACACCCAGAACTGGGGACAGGATGAGGAGAGAGAGGACTGCTCCATCTGGCAAAATGAAAACCTTGTGCTGACAATATGATTGCCATAGTGCCATGTTGAATTCCTGCATAATTCTACCTGGCTTTCCTTCATAAGCTTGCCCCCTATCTGCAAACCCTCAATTCTCCAAGTTTTCATACCACAACTCTTGCCTGCTTGTTAATTCACCATAAAAACACTGTACAGAATCATGAATAATGGGTACAAAATGAAGCATGCACATTAAGAAGATTCTATAAGTGTGTGTTTCTGAGTCTCAAATTTGGACTTCCGAAACACAATATTAAGGACCATGGATACACTCAGATATACACCTCTAATTATGGATGGTTCAAATAAAGGTTCGTTCATGGGGGGGGGGGCTGAAGGATTCCCCCCTCCCTTTATTCTATCATTCTTGAGGGAGGAATAGTGTCAACTAGTATAGCTATAATCAGTTCAGGGGACCAAACTGCTTCCTTGGAACCAGTCGGTATTAGACTCTTGGTGCATCTATGTAAGGTCTGGTGTGCACGTTACAAAAACAAACATGTTACAATATTAAAGCACATAAGTTTGCATCACTGATTTCTCCCTCGTCCTCCCAAGAAGATTTACATAGAGAGGTAGTAACGCAAAAAAGAAAGCAACAGAAAAGGGAGGAGGTTAAGGGTGGTGGTGGTCCCAGCTAATTTTCTGTTAATGAGTCATGAATAAGTTAGATCAATTGTATAGCCCATCAAATAAAATGTCTAACTAAGTAATTATGTATTATGTTATACAGTGGTACCTCGGGTTACAGACTCTTCAGGTTACAGACTCCGCTAACCCAGAAATAGTACCTCGGATTAAGAACTTTGCTTCAGGATGAGAACAAAAATCGTGTGGCGGCGACGCAGCAGCAGCGGGAGGCCCCATTAGCTAAAGTGGTACCTCAGGTTAAGAACAGTTTCAGGTTAAGAACGGACCTCCAGAACGAATTAAGTTCTTAACCCGAGGTACCACTGTATAAGATTTGTAAAAATGAGCTAGCTTCTCCCAATTGCAGGACATCTGGCACATCTGAAAGAATTTAGGGTGCCACCACTGAAAAAGGCCCTGTGCCTCATCATTGCCCACCACACTTTATTACATGGAGGAACCTGGAGAAGGGATTGCAATGACAATCTCAAGAACCAAGCAGCACACATGACAGAATATACACCAGGTCACCTGGTTTTAAGCCATTTAGGGCATTAGAGGTTAAAACCAACACTTTTAGTTGGACACAGAAATAGACTGGGAGCACTGGTGTGATGTAATCATATTTATCAGTTCCCAATAATAATCTAGCTGCTCTGTTTTGGACCAGCTGAAGTTTCCAGATCATTTTCAAAGACAACCTCATGTATAACGCATTGCAATAATGAGTACCCCAACTAGGATATTACCAGAGCATGGATAATTGTTACAAGATTAACTCTGTTCATGTATGGTCATAGTTGGTAGATCAGCCAAACCTGATAAAAGGCCCTCTGAGCCACTAAGGCCAACTGAGCCTCAAAGTGATGCTGCTGGATCTGCAAACACTCCCAGATTATAAACATATTTGTTTAGGGGAGTACAACCTCATCCAAAGTAGATTAATCAACACCTAAATGGGCAGATGAACCACCAACAATCCTCTCCCAGTGCCTGTAGAAGTTAAATAGCATGGACAACAAAATACAGACATGAGGCAGCCCACAGCATAAGTGCCAAAGGGCAAGGCAACACTCTTCCTGCACCCAGCCAGGAAGAGAAAATGGTATTCACCTAATGCTGAAAAGACAGTAGTGTATGGGCCAGGTAAGCCTCACTTGAGAAGAATTTCACAGGTGGAGCACTACAACCAAGAAAGCCCTTTCCCCAGTTGCTGTCAGACTGCAGGAGCACCTTGAGAAGAGCTTCCGAAGATGCACAGAGGCACAGGTGGAAGTGGGTTCAGGTGTTCCTTCACATTTCTGCTAAAGGTCTAGCACAGGCATCCCCAAACTTCGGCCCTCCAGATGTTTTGGACTACAATTCCCATCATCCCTGACCACTGGTCCTGTTAGCTAGGGATCATGGGAGTTGTAGGCCAAAACATCTGGAGGGCCGCAGTTTGGGGATGCCTGGTCTAGCACTTGGTGAAGACCTTTTTTTATTTCAGCAAGCATTTTAAGTAAATTTTCCAGTTTTATGGTTAGTTTTAACTGATTTTATCTTTATTGTATCCCTTCAACCTTACTGTACACCTCTTATAGAGACAATGGTGTTAAGCGGTATATATACAGTTGAAATAAATAATGAAGGAAGCACTGGCACTTTGACCTGTGCCCCAAACCAGACCAGGAGCCAATGAAGCTCTTGAAGCACTGCTGTAACAACGTCTCAGAGACTAGTCCCAGTTAGTAATCAAGCTACCGGTAATCAAAAGCCCCATGTAAAACATATTACAGAGTACAGGTAACTGTGGTCAAACTATCTCTATCCAGAAGAGGACACAGGTGGCCCCAACTTATGGAATACCTTCTGTGCCACTGAAGCCACTTGAGCTTTTAATGACAGAGCTAGATCTAGGAGCTACCCAAGCAACATGTCACATCTTTCAGGGGTGCAAACCCATCCAGAACAAATTAAGCTCCATTTTATTTAACAGATGAACCACCTGCTCACAAACCTTAAACTTGTTCCAGAAAATGGGAACATAGTGGTTATGACAAACAGAAAGTAAATGAATCAAATGTAAAATACATTTCTTCCTCTTGATCTCCATTTATGTAAATGTAGTGTGGGTGACTTCTCCCCGCTTGTAATGCCACTCATAAATAGGTTCCTGTGCTGTCTCTGGGCACTATAGTGCTCAGCCAGAAACACAAAAAACATGACAAGGAAAGGAAGGTGAATGTTCCACTGGAACACATTTGTTTTTGCTGAAAGAAGTCAGTCATGCATGTAGACCCACACTGGTCTACACCAATCCCCATCAGTTGCAAGGACTAGTGCACAGTAAAGTATCACAGTCGGCTTGTGGATATCTGATGCAACGAAACCGTGCACGCCTAAGCCCTGAAATCAGAGCCATCTGGATATATACCCTTGGTATTCATTTTCTTGAGTTGGGAATTCTTCCACAGCTTTTGTTCTCATCACATTAATAATACAACACCCTCATAATTTGCAAGGAAGAGCAGCCAACATGTCTTCAGCCCAAATTTTACTACTGATTCTTGTAAGCTGTTCCAGGAGCCTTTTCAGCTAGCATATGTGTGGGTAAAAATGCTTTAGTCAGATAGGCAGATCCTGGGCTAAGCAATTGATCCCCCACCCCTTGTGCTGCCCTTGCCTATGCCAGCACTAGACCTTTGCTGAAAAGGACTTTGCAGGAATCTAGAAACTTGTTAAACCTCTTGCCACCTGTCTTTAAACCTCACACTCACTCTCCCCAGGACTGTTCTGTGAAAGGTTTGTTTGCCTCCAAAGCAGCTTTTCTAGGTTTTGTAAAACGTATTTCTTTCTGGTGACTGAATGAAACGAAGACACCATATAAAGGGCTCAATGGAACTGCAGCCCCTGCTGCTCCATGCAATTCACAGTTAAGCTTTTCAATGCACCCTCCTGCACTGAAAGTCAAACGTCAACCAGCAGACAAAGCAAGCCTGAAAAGGCATCATGCCTGAGTGATCAGAGGTGGGTGAACACACCCACCCAGTTAAGAGTCCACAAAGTTTAGGGGGTGGGGGGGAGAGACAGAGCCTGGTAAATTCTGATAGACAGTTGTCACTCCCCCAGATTGCATGCCTAATTCACAGTGACAGCCACGGGATTGCTAATCGGACTTTTGAAAAGGTGATGGACAGGCAGCTGAGTCTACACAATGACCTCTGACCCCGCCTCCCAAGCCTAAATTCCCACAAAATGCTGACAGCAGTAAGTAACACAGGAGGAGCAGTCACTGCCTAATCCATGCCTTTCAGTCAAATTGGAGGCAAAGGAGAGGAGGAGGAGCATGTGAGGGTCTCATTATGGCGAACCCACAATAGATACCTTGCATTCTTGCTGTTTTAAAAGGCCATCTCAGGCTAGTTGGTGCTGGTTGGAAGGATATCTAAGCATGGGGCAATTTTCTGGCAACTTGCTTCTTCCAATTCTAGGCTGACAAACTATATGGTAAAACTCTGGAGGTTGTGCAACAAAATGTTACAGTGTGGTCCTCTTCAGGGTTTCAGCAAGTTAATCACACACTCTTCTGTAATACTCCATTCTATTTTCCCCACTCCTGATTTTCCATTCCCCTGCCCCTGATCACCACCAACAGTCAGTCAATATTCCATTATTGTTTACCATGCTTAGTCCACATAGGGCTGTTCTGGGATTCTTCCACATTAGAGTTTCCTCCTAAAGTTTCTGAATTAAAAAAATACTTCTAGAACCTTGCAGTTCCCCCAGGCCTCCCTCTTGTGTATACTGTATATATAGTGCTATTTTGGATACACAAGGATAGGAAATCAGAGAATTAAGTTCACTTTAAGTATATGTGATACTTCTAAAGTTAGTAAGGGAACAGAATACACCAAGAGGCGAGGCTACGGCACATATTCCCATCTAGTAAACTTGTCAGTTCTTCTAAAACTCCACTTGTTTCCCCTACTCATCTTTTTATCATGTTAATAGTCCACCTTTGCCTCATCCCCTTTCCCATAAACTGTAACAAATGTGGAGTCTATTTGATATCACAACTGTCCTTGGAGGATGTTGGAAATGTAGACTGACAACAGAAATCTAAAATCAAAATGCCAGAAGTACATTCTCTTCACTTGCCCTCAGGGGCGCCGGTTATAGGGGGCAGAAGGGGCTTCAGTGCCCTCAATATTTTGAGGCAGGGGCCTGAGGGCCCCCCCCAATATTGAGGGCCCACCATCACTCGCCCCCCCCCCCCGGGCTTGTGCCAGCCCACCGGGTGGAGGCAGGAGACTTAGAGGACAATTTTCGTCCTCTGCGCCCCCACCATAAACACTAGAGCCCACCAGGCAGGGGCAGGAGGCTTGGAGTGTCCAGGCAGGTGACCACGCATCCCGGCAGGCATGGCCTCACACAGGGTGGATAAAAATCAATGATTTTTTTAAAAAAATAAAAAAAATCAGATTTTTTTGATTTAAATCGGATTTTTTTGATTTAAATCGGATTTTTAAAATAAAATGCTTTTGGAGGAAAAATCTTTCTAAATATAGTCTTCTATTTAAGTTACATTGTAGTCCAAAGGCTATTCATCAGGAAATAAGGATTTGTTTTAAGTTTATCAAGTGTGCTAAAACTCAGTTTAAGTTTTTTTTTTTTTAATGTTTAACCACATCAGTTAACAAACATGGATACATATGCTATCATGTTATTGTTTTAGTTAAATTGTTTAAATGGTTATTAAGGAAATGATTATTTTTCTCCTTCCAATAAAGTACAGCAGAAAAGTTGTCCAAGTATAAACAATTAACTTATTAAACCTCACCATAATTTTATAATTATCTGTCTATGTATTTCTAGTAGTATAACCAAATCAGTAATTTTTGATATAACTGTAAAAACTACTCTGAAAATTTATTATTCCAAAAATGAAACCTACATATGGTTGTAAATATTAAGATTATACCAGCAAGAATGAGTCTTTCTGTAAAAAAAATATTTAAATCAAGTCTTACTGACTAGTGATTTAAATCAAGCCTTACTGACTAGTGATTTAAATCGTGATTTAAATCGTGATTTAAATCAATTTGATTTAAATCAAATCCACCCTGGCCTCACAGGGTGGGGCGTTGTGCGTGTGACATCATGCACACATGACAGCCTCCCCCCAATGTTGGGCCCAACTAGGCACACCTGTTTGCCACTGTTCTTTGCAGAGGCAGCGCATCCATGAGGCGACGTAAAGCCATTTGCCTCAGGCAGCAGATCCACCCCCTATGCCTGTGCTAGCCCGGTCGGCTTCACCTGCGCCCTTGCCATCACTGCATCATAGCAGCAGCACAAGCACGGCCACAGGAAAGGGTGCTGTTGCAGTGTTGGGGTCAGCAGCAGTGCAGGCACAACAGTGGGGACAGGGGAGGGCCCCTGGATCTGGGGGGGGCAGTGTTGTCAGAGGCCAAAAGTCCTGGGCTGGCCCTGGTTCTTTGCACCATCATCTTGTATTTTGCATCAGCTTCTGTTCTCTTCCATTCAGAGTATACACCCCATCTCAAATTCCTACCTGTCAGTAGCAAAGGTATAGGCATCATGATCCAGGTGACCTGGAGTCTGGGAGTTTTCCAATCTTAACTGCCCTCATTTATGCAACCTAGCATTAGCCTTTTGAAGTGAACTGAGACCCTGTGAATACCCAAACCAATTTGTAACAAGGCTTTTTCATCCTCAACTCTTACAGTCTTCTACGAAATAAATATACTTTTCCTACACATGGTAAAAATAAGGCACAGGTTTTAGACCGTCAAAGTCTCTCAAATTGCTGGTCAGTGATGAAGACTCTTCCCCAAGACTAAAAAACACCTCATTTGTGCTTTGTGGAGAAGCCATACAAGCAATGAATTTGGGTGATGCATGTTTCACCAGAATTCCATATTTGTTTGGCACTCACTTCTATTCCCTCTCACCTTCATCACTGCCAGAGACACCAATGCCAAAATACTGTAATCCACCAGTTTCAGTTGTGTGTTTCTCTTCAGATATATTTGAATACAGTCCACATATGTACAAAGCAACTCCATAACATGCTGGCAGCTCGGGAGAGATAATGTTTTTCCTTTCTGAGAAAGTCAGAATTGACTTGGTCTCAATTCCGCTCCCAGGGTTTAAGAAATGCCTCTTTGCTCTCCCTGGGATCCTTGCTTTGTGAGAGATCCAGAGACTTGGTATCTCCACAGCATCCACATTTCCAAATGAAACAAATTATTCAGCAGATAACAACTAATTAGAGAGGCTGGTTTCCTAACAAAGTATCTTATCTTGCAATAGAGCAAGCAGCCCTTCACCAAAGCAGACCAACAAAACCACATTGCCATGGCTGGCTGACAGCCTAATCCTCTTTTAATTGGCTGTGGCTAGAAAATAATTCCGGAACTCCCAGACACTCTTGGCCAATCAATGAACACTCAGAACTCTGTTCTGGGCTAGAAAAAATATGGGGACTTCTCACCGATACCAAAAATGCTTTCTTCCCAAAGAAAAAGGAATAGGTTTTCCAATTCACAAACCTTTTAAACATTGCCTTGCCTTTACCAAAGTGTAATGGAATGAGACAAACACTGAAGTAATCGGTTAAAGATAAGAGATAAAGACAGGGACACTTACACAAAAGCATCTACTGTTACCACTTCCCAGAGACCCTGGTAGCTGCAACACCAGAAAACAAGAAGAGCCTTGCTGGATCATTTCCCAGGTCCACCAGTCCAGCACTCTGTTTTCACAGTGGTCAGCAAGATGCCCTTGGGAAGACCACAAGTGGAACCCGGATGCAATAGTACTCTCTCCACCTGTGATCACCTGCAACTAGTACGGTACTCAAAGGCAGACTGCCTCCAACAGTGGAGTTAGTAAAATATATGTTCGGTCTTTTACTTTAACTTGAAGAAACTTAAAACAAGAAAGAGTCTCTGGAAGAAGTAGACTAGTTCTTAAGAAAGTTGACTGATTGCTGAAATGTAGGTCTCCAAAACCAAGAGCAACTTTTGAAAGTTGTGTAGGGAAATTGCTAAGTAAAATCTACCTTCCAGCAGTACAACATGGAAGTCTTTACCCTTTACATAATGCTTCCACTTCCTCTCTTACAACTACGGAAAATTCACCTTACTGAATCAAACAAAGCAGCTCAACCCAATCTACTCATCTCACCTGGAAACCTATTTTAGAATTAGCCCAAGTCTTCAATCTAAAACCCACTAACTCCAAAATTGACCAGTTGAATTTATTAAGCTTTACAAAATATACACTGTGGGTTAAGCCAAAATGTCCATTAAGTCTCTGCATTCAAAGCCCTACCCTCCTGGCCCATTCTTCTCTTAAATTCTCTATTTTTGCCTCCAAGGAAAGGCAGCTTCTACTCTCCTCCCACCCAACTCATGGCCAGTCCACACCTGCCCATGTGTGCACAGCATACAGATAACTCTGTGCTGCTCACACACAGCCAGGTGTGGACTTTCCAACCTGAACGTCTGGAGCAGATCATGTTTCACCCCACAGCACAAAAATTAAATTACCTTTCTTATCTTTTCTCCACCAGCTATAAAAGATGCCAGTGATCATGAAAATATCCAGTCCTTTATCCATGTTCCCCACAGTGTTTGGGCTCAGTACTCAGTGCTGGCATGACATTCCACAGGCTGATTATAGGCTTCATAAAGCAGATCCTCCTATATCAATCCTAAAAATTTACAGCCTTTTAATTGCTTTTGGTGACTCTCTGTTATTGGGTTATGGGGAGAAATAACAGCTGGTTCACTTCCAGTGTTGTTTTTAGTTCAGAACAGCTCGGCCCAGCCTTGCTTTTCTATGGCCATTTTAACACAACAATACTAAAACTGGCTTTTGCATTTCCCACATGCAAAGTCTACAATGATTAGAATGTACTGTCAAAATAAACCAGTTCCTACTGGACATTGAAAACATTTGTATTCCAGTTGTTCTGAACATCATTTGAGCATAGTCTACAAAGTAGCACTAACACATTCAGCATTGACGTCAATTCACCCACTACTTGGGCTGGTTCTCAAAAATCAAAAGCATCCATCCTGATGGAAATTCTGCTACTTGAATAGGCACCTTAAGCATAGTCTGGCCAGGGCTTTCCCCTCACCTCCTTCTTCATTTGTTTTCATCATCTATTGATATCATTCCCTGCTTGTGGGCTTCTGTCCACCGTGGGAACCAAATGCTGGACTAGTTGGACTTTAGGTCTGATGCAGCAGGGTCCTTTGTATGCATTATCTGACTTATTTGTCATTTGTCTCATTCTCCCACTTCCTTCTCTCAGACTGCTTCCAGTGCTTGGAACAGACTTCCCTGCTCCATGAGCTTTATTCAGTCATACCGTATCTCCCCTTACAGTAGGCTTCCTCAACCTCGGCCCTCCAGATGTTTTTGGCCTACAACTCCCATGATCCCTAGCTAGCAGGACGAGTGGTCAGGGATGCTGGGAATTGTAGTCTCAAAACATCTGGAGGGCCGAGGTTGAGGAAGCCTGCCTTACAGCATTGTTTCCTGAAGCAATCCTATAAGCTGCTGCATGTGGAAGTACTGTAAAGCAATAGTAACTTTCCCCAAATGACTGTGGACATGTGCCTAGGTTCCTCTTAATGGATTCAGTTATCTGGGCAACCAGATCCTGTGAAATACAGGTACATGTATGTGTTCATATAAGCTCCTTAAAGAAGCCAATCTGAAAGTGCAAAACAACTATCAAGCTGTTCCCCTTTCCTATAAATCCCTCTTTAAAAGTTATTTTGCTAGCAAAGCTTTTAGTTTCATATTGCCTGCAGCCTTATGGCCACATGTATGTCATTAGAGCTGGCCTGACTACACAAACAACCCTAAGCAGTGACAATATTTTGTCAATATGGATGACAATATTTTTAGGAGTGTCGATGCCTCTGTATATAATTCAAGAAGCACAACTCAGCACAGAAGAAAGTTTGGAGGAGATCTTCATGGATCTTGTGGTGCTATGGCTTGGAGTGACTAAATGTTCTCTGCTGGTCCGAAGTATCTCCAGTGCCAGCCTTCATCAATGTAGTGTCCTCCAAATGTTTTGGACTACAATGCTCATCAAGGAGGTGTCCAACTGAGTAACCAGGTTGGCATAGTCTATTCTGTGCTATTTTGGCTTTCAATTTGTCAATCCCTCAGTTCCTGGGGTATTTAAAGGTAAAGGGACCCCTGACCATTAGGTCCAGTCACGGACGACTCTGGAGTTGCGGCGCTCATCTCGCTTTGGCTGAGGGAGCCAGTGTACAGCTTCCGGGTCATGTGGCCAGCATGACTAAGCCGCTTCTGGCGAACCAGAGCAGCGCACGGAAACGCCGTTTACCTTCCCGTCGGAGCGGTACCTATTTAGCTACTTGCACTTGACATGCTTTCGAACTGCTAGGTGGGCAGGAGTCCTGGGGCATTTACAAACTTTAAATAGATTGCAAATCTTTGGGAGGGGTTCGTGCGCTTTCTCTGCCCTCCAGTTCACCTCATATACTGATGGCATTAAATGAATGTAAACTTGTTCCTAGCGCTAAATGTATCTTTTAGCGCAGCCTTGACACAGAGAAATGAAAACCTGCTTATCTTTGAATACATTCATATATGCAAATAAGTAGTAGGCATTTTTGAACAGCCACTTTTTTCTTTTTCTTTTTGGCAAGGTTAGGAATCCAGTCATTATTTGAAATTCATGCTGTGAAACAGGAGTTCTCTGTCCCAGCATTATATGGACACGAAACTACTTTGGCTTGACTTTCAGCTAAAACAAATAACTGTTCTGGATTTAGATCACAGGTAAAATGGTTTAATTAATGGTTTAATTCCTGCTGGAAGACACATCTGGGAGACACTTTTGTTCATAATTCAGCCAGTTTGTATTGATAAACAAAGTATGTTGATTTTTTAAAAACACACATGCACACACATGCACACAGAGATACAGAGACACCCACCCACAGAGAGACAGACACACGCAGACAGACAGACATATAGGCAGTTCTGCTCTTTTGTTTTTAAAGGTATCTGCACACAGGAGACTGACACAGCAGACAACAGGAGTTAATTCCCCCTTTGGACTATGAAGACTTCCCAGGTGCATCATGAGAATGTCCGCTATGCCAGCAAAACCAATTACATGTGCTCTCACCCAATTAGTTTCTAATTACGGCCTTGTAGCACATTCAACATAATTAACATGTAAATTACACAGTGTGTTTATATTCAATAACCACTTCCCAGTGTTCCTGTCAGCAGGAACTGTGCTGATTTGTGTGCATGTGTGGGATGGGGTCGGCTTTTCTTTTCTTTTCTTGTCTTTTCTTTTCTAACCTGGGTAACTGAATTTAATTGAAATGCCAACAGAGTAACCAGTGCCATACTTCGCAACCTAGAAGGCACACATCCTTAATGGCAGCTTTCTCTTGAGGATTGGTTCAGATTATTGTTCCTATTTGAGTGTCTTGCAGGGAAGTAAGGAGAAGTGCCAGACAGAGGTGAATAACTAAAGAAGAGACAAAAGATAATCAGCTTCATTAGGAAAGGCATGGAAGATGCCTGAGAATGAATGAGAGAAACCAGAAGAAGGAAATAAGGGTCAGGTAGAGTGAGATGGATAGAAGTAAAGAAATAAAACACTGAGATTATAACAATTCTATGGATCTGCCCCAATATTTTATTTGCAATAGGAAAGGTATCTCAAATTTGCCTGTAACACATTCCACCTCCTGCCCCTCACCCCAAATCCCAGGCATATGGGAACTGCCAGTCATTTAACAACCTGCTTAAGTTTCTAACCCAGGAAAGTACCATGGTGATACTGGGCCTTCATATACTATGTTTCTCTCAGAGTTCTCTGCTGAAGATCAGCAGATGTGGCATGTTTTCTGAAAAAGCACCTCAGGGCAGCAGGATTTTTTGCAGCGCATAGCAAGCCCCTGTGAAATCTTTAGTGTATGTCTTTGTTGGGAGGCTAGAGCTGTACACATGTAAATGTTAATCACAGGGATTAACAGTCTATACTTCCTTGGGCTTTCAAGAAAGCAGTTTCTGTAATTGGAAAATATGAGTCTCTCTCTCCAGTGGAAACACCTGCTCTTAGTGAAAAACTATGCCACCTACCTAACACACACACACACACACACACACAGAGAGAGAGAGAGAGAGAGAGAGAGAGAGAGCACTCTACCCTATGGTTACCAGACGTCCCCGTTCCCCGGGGACAGTCCCCGGATTTACAAATCTGTCCCCGGTCAAAATCCGTCCCCGGATTTCATTTAATGTCCCCGGGTTTATATTTTAAGTGTTGTAGATTTATTAGTAGGGAATGAATGTCATGTGATTGGTTCAAAGGCACAAGACACACCATACACCATACTCCAGCGAGGCAAAATGGCGGGTGCCACGGCAGCGAGCTGCTCCTGAAGCCAGCTAGAACAAACTGCGCTACCAGGCTGGCTTCAGGCTGCTGAGACTGCCGCTGCCACCGCCACTGCCGAAGGGGAACTGGGGACGCCTGGCACGTCAACTGGGGGAACCTCTCTCTCTCTCTCTCTCTCTCTCTCTCTCTCTCTCTCACACACACACACACCGCAACCCAAATCAAGCTGGGAGCGAAAGTACCAGGCCACCTCGCCGACTGCCCAGTGGCGCTCCGGGGCCAGGAAAACTCTGGAGCCAACGCAGGGAGGAGGAGAGGAGAGAAGGAATAGAGAGAAAGAGGAAGGAGAAAAAAGAGGGGAGCTTGCTGCGCCGCTGCTGCAGCCGCTGCTAAGAAGGAGAGGTAGGAGAGCACTAGGAGAGCAAGGACACGTGGCCAAGCCCAGGCCCGACCCGAGCCTACTCCACGGCGGCTAGTGCTGCTAGAGAGGAAGGCCAGAGGAAGGCCACGCAACAGAGACCACAGAAGAGAAGATATTACTTCTTAATTATTATTTTTAATAACTTTTCCCCCCTCTTAAAAAAAAAGTGTCCCCGGATTCTTTGAAAAAAATCTGGTAATCTTACTCTACACCCCCACAAGTGCAATTCTCATCGACTGTAAGATAACCATTGCAAACTAGAATAGGGCCACAAGATAGGAAACTGCATGCGTTAAGCATCTCTAGTTTGAAAGCTCTGTGTATTTAGTGTTGAGCCTTTTCATATAAAAACTGCAGCCACAGTAGCTGCATGCTGGGATCATGTGAGGGAGGCCAGACTGAGGCCTGCCAAGTTGTTGGGGGGGGGGGTTACAGCAGACAGGAAATGTGTCTCTTTCCTTTGAGATAACAAGTTTGCCACATAATGGGGATGAATGGACTAAAGCAGCTACTCTGTTATTGCAATCAAGAGTCCATCACCTCCCCCAGCTGAGGTTGATTAGGAGTCTCCTGAAGACAGGAAGACCTACAAGGGGGAAATGCTAAGGAAAGTCTTGCAGGGAGGGAAATATTAAGAAGAGCATGACAAATGAAGCCTGCCAAGACATGGACAGGAAAGAAGGCTGAAGATATGTCAACTGTAAGGAGAAGAGGAAGCAACTACTAAGCCACAGAATTATGGAATGGGCAAGGAATTATGACTTCCCTTAGGAAAGCTGCATAACTGTGAATATTTCATCACATTCTAAAGATGTAAGAATGACAAAGATCCCTGTGATACCTATAAGACTCTTTGTTGTGGGAAGCTCTTTTGGATTCTTGAGAAGAATATAGAGTTTTCCCAATGCCTAGTAAAATATGTTTAAAAATTTGCTTCATGCTTTCTAGATCTTTCACTCCATGGCAGATGTATAGAAGAGAAGAGTATGGTTAATGTTTCACATCTAAGTGGCTAACTGCACTTAAAAGCACAGAATTGTAAAATTGGAAGGGACCACAAGGATACAGTCATACCTCATGTTGTGTCTGCTTCAGGTTACGTCTTTTCAAGTTGCGTCCCATGGCAACCCGGAAGTACCAGAACGGGTTACTTCCAGGTTTCATCGCTCGCGCATGTGCAGAAGCGCTAAATCATGCTGCACATGTGCGCAGACATGGCACTTCCGGATGCGACCACTTCGATTTGCGGACGTGCCTGCGGGATGGATTATGTCCGCAACTCAAGGTTCCACTGTAATCTTATCCAACCCCATGCAATATTTCGCCCAAAGTGAGGCTCAAACCCATGACCCTGAGATTAAGAGTCTCATGCTCTACCAGCTGAGCATAAAGTTCTAATTCCTTAAAAAAGAAAAAAGAAGCTGCTTCAAGAGGAGGTAATTTTCAGAAAAAAAACAACAGTGGGCAAGAAAATGGTTAAGTGCCATGCCCTTCCCTCAAGACCTTCACTCCAAATTTCCCCCTCCTAAAGTGGTTTTTAAAAACCATGTTTTTGGGGGGTCACTTACATGTGCCTGTGTATCATGCCTAGTTAGCCTCTGGCTACTACAGTGATGGGGAACCAGATTCTGCTGAGGGCCACATTCCATTGGGGTAATCTGTCATGGGCCATGGCCACAACAAAAAGTGAATGGGACCATCATTTCTCTCTTTTTCCCATCTCCTTTTCTCTCTCCCTCCACTATCTGCCAGTGGAGGAAATATCTCTCTTGCAACCAAAGGAATCATGGCACTGACATAACAATATCCATCCCTGGTCACAGGCCAAACTAACAGACACTCTAAAAACTGGGGCACTGTTTTACAATTGGCATGCTATAATAGCTGCACCCTATTACAGACTGAACAAAGGCTGCCATTTCAAAATTACTGGATAATGTTGAAGTGGTTTGCCTAGGCTATAGACAAATTGTTCAGACACGAAGGGCAGTTTATTAAAAATTCAGAAGCATACTAATAAAAGTAGATAATACTCAAACAGAACAATAAGAGGCTTCCTCCATGTTTATCCAATAGTGTAAGGCAGATGGTTTTAACTCTTCTCTGGATACAGTGCACCTGATATTTCTGGTATTCCTAAATATAGCAAGATCCAAGAGTTCATAATTCTATAATGATATTGTAGCTAACTGCAAAGTGCTGTACTCACGCGGCTTTACTCATGACACTGTTTCAATATGGGTATTTTTGGACACACGCATAGGTGACACAGCTTGCAGAGCCATTACAAGATCAACTTCAGGCCTGTAGGCTACCTAAAAGCTGGACTTTGATGAGCTTTGCATATCCATGTAGCATAAAGCTTTCTATGTCCAATACACTAGAATTAGCTCAGAAAATGGAGGGCCAGTCATATTTTGCCCTACTTCATTTAGGTTCTGGCAGATAGCATGACTCAGCCAAGGCTACACAAAATAATAATCAATCAGAAGAATTACAGTCCAGGATCAGCGCTGTGTGGGGTAGGATTTCCACTGCTACACTAGCCCACTTACTGCTTGTCTATAGAGCAAAATTAGTAGGAACTGCCAGGAATAGCCCAACCAATGGACCAACACAATCCAAGTATGAAAAGCAATAATCTTGGATTGGGGGAGCAGTATCAGTCTCAACCAATGTGTAGTCCAGTCTGCGTTTCCCAATGGCGACTGTTGCAATGCTCTTGTGGCATGATGGGCTTGAGGGGAACCTCAGTGTGCACTTCCTTTCTCAGGAAACAAAAATGCATGCAATGGTTTTTAGAGTGGCAAAAATGAAAGCAAAGGTTTCTATCAAGTCTCAGTCTACCAGTACACAAGGATCTTCAATAGTCTGTTTTGGGGTAACTGAGTAGCACTGATACAGTACTCAGTTTGTCCCACAGAGACCTTGGCAATGATTCAGCAAGGAGATCAACCTCTGCCCTCTGGTTTTGAGGATGGTTTAGTATATGGCAGCTTTTCTGAGAATATGGTCAGGCCCCCATGGTTCAGAAACTCATTTGCTGTTTTAGTTGCTGACTCTTGGGCTTTTAAACCTGCTATAAATTCACGGTTTGATGAGCAAAAGTGTACAAAGACTGTAAAAACAAGAGGTCTATCAGCTGAAGAATGGCAGAGTTGTGTTGCTAATGCTGATGTGCCTGTGTTTTGCAAAGTATAATAACAGCCTCTAAGTGTTACTTTTGCCTCTGCACTGGATTATATCTATTTGACCTTCTGATCACAGATCAGTTTCTGTTTTTCCTAAAGAATCTAAGACTAGTCCTCACAAAAGAGCAGATGAAGTGATAAACCAGGGCCTGGACAGTATCACTTCAGATTGCATGTGAGGGCTCATACAATGGAATGCTCCTTCATCCTCATAGAAAACTAGATGCCAGGCAGGAAGAAACTAACTTACCCTTCTCTTGACATGCTGTAGGTGAGGATATATTTATTTTATATGGAGGGACATTAAATGGTGCAGTCAGACAATATGCTGTCATGAGCCAGAGGATGAAAGATTGCTGGATGGTTGCTCCATCTCTGTTCAGGGCTGCCACTACAAGACAAGCTCAGATAATTGTCTTGGGCAGCAGTTGCCTAATTGCCTGTCTGCCTGGCAGCTACCAGCTGAACACCCAACCAGCGATGTTATTTCCCCTCTCCCCTGCCTCTCTCTGAGCAAGGGGTTCCTTCCTCATAGCAAGGTGTGAGGTGTCCAGGAGAGCACCTATGTAGCCACCATGATTAGACACCAAGGATAGAAGCCCTATTTATGCTTAGTAAAAAGTTAAGACATTAAATGTGGTCCAAGCACTCTCCTGGCCACCCCATCCAAAACCTATTTATTATTTAAGCAGGATGTATACACTATTTAATCACAATTGAACCAACCTGCACCCCAGACCATTGAGGACAAGTGGCTAGCTTTCATAGTTCTTTATTGATGAAGGCACTTGGTTACATCAGCTCCTAACATGCAAGTGATACACAGTACAATAAAGCTCCTCACTAATTAGCTATCTAAGCAAACTACAACTGGGGATCTGTGCCAATCTTGGAAAGTTGGAGCAACAGAGTATTCATGCCCCCCATCTTACCTTAAACCCCTTGGCTGAAGGAGCTACAGATTCCAGGATCCCTTGCAGCTCCTCCCTCAGCTCCTGCTCCCTTCCCCCTTGCTCTTGATGACCTGCTCTCATCCCCCTTTTTCCACCTCTGCTGGCAACTGCCTCATGGGTGGCACAGAACCCCACAAATCACTAGCCCCTTCCCCCAGATCATTCTCCTCTCTCTCTCCCTCTGCCTGCACACCACTCCTCTGGGCTCCTGCCAGTCCCTGACAAAAATTATATAATGAATGCCTCCTTCTGAAAAGAACCCTTTGGCCCTTTGAAATAAAAAATTGTCCAGTAGCACCTTAGAGACCAACAAAGTTTGTTCTGGGTATAAGCTTTTGTGTGCATGCACACTTCTTCAGATACCCTTTGGACCTTCCTTATACTGAGGTAGGGAGGGTAGAGATAAACCACTGCTGCTGATGTGGCTAATGGAGCAGGAACAAAGAAATAAATAAAATTAATCTCTTTATGGTGGCATTGTCCAGTTGTTCTCTCTTCTTTGCCTTTTCCCTCCACTCTCTTTCTCTTGTTTATACATTGTTTTAGATTGTAAACCTGAGGGCCTTAGGTCTTTATTTTGATTTACCTACAGTATCTAGCAGATGTAGATGCTCTAGGAAGGAAGCATAGATAGAAATCATAGCTATTAATTCATACTCCATTGTTAGGATTATAAGAGGAAAAATGTCACTCAGCTTCAAAATGCATTCAAACTGTGCAGCTTCCCAGAATACTTTTGTGTGTGTGTGTGTCCATAATTATGCAATTACATCATTCAGATTTTACATGGGCCACAATCCAACATCACGATTGTGCTGGTCTTCAACAGTTCAGCACAGATTTCAAATTGCTGCTGTACTGTGAAACAAGTCAGTTTTCAAAATGACAAAAACGTTTAGGTATTTTACAGCCTTAGTGTTTTAGTCATTTTCTAAAAACAACCAACCTTCAATAATTTCAAGAGGGTTTGTATCATTTCAAGAGGATTATAAAGTGTTGAGATCCAATCTTGATCATTTGGGACTGACTTTTTAAAAATGTCAGAAATAAAGAGTCATGTGGGTGCTCCTGAACTTGGTGTTAACTGGGAATGCTCAAGTGGTAGTAGCAGTGGCCAGGGATGCTTTTTGTAATTCTGGTGACTATGCAACCTCAGTCTGTGAAACACATCTCTTTCAGTCATCTTCCAGGTATTTCAACAGTTACCAAACACCAAGCACACTTTGGGTATCAGTATACGTAAGGAAGTACCATTATTATTAAAAGCATATTTTCTTGAAACTTACAGAAGTGTCTTGCCAGACCTCCAGCCACTAAGTTTATATTGAAATGCTCCATAAGCAAACAAAGATGACCTCAGCAAACACTTTGGCTTGTCAATCAGACTACACAGAAGAAGGCTGGCCTACGGTACTTTCTCAGCTGACAACTAATCAAGTACAGTGGTACCTCTGGTTAAGTACTTAATTCATTCCTGAGGCCCGTTCTTAACCTGAAGCACCACTTTAGCTAATGGGGCCTCCCGCTGCCGCTGCGCCGCCAGAGCACAATTTCTGTTCTTATCCTGAAGCAAAGTTCTTAACCTGAAGCATTATTTCTGGGTTACCAGAGTTCTTAACCTGAAGCGTATGTAACCTGAGGTACCACTGTACAAGGTAAATTCTGGTATAAAATGTCTGTAGGGAGGGAGGAGAAACAAATCAAGGAGTGATCAAAAACCTAGTAATTTTGTTCTCTTTCAATCTGACACAAGGATGCCAATAACATTTTTTTAAAAAAAAATCAATAGACAAATAGTTTTAAATTTGTCACTCTCATAGAAGAGGTGTATTGTTACTGCTGTAAAAGGTGAAAAATGTCAGTTTTTAAAGTTTACTTATAAATTTGCCTCCACCAAGGATTTTACCAGCAGATGTTAAACCTTCATCTATGACAATTAGTCATTCATACAACTTCACTTGATGCCCACCTAGTTATTGCAGAGTGGCTGAGATGCAAAAAATGTTTTTTAGAAATTGTTCAAAAACAACACACAAAACTGGCACACAAAATTGCAGGTGGCCTCTGTGATCTCAAAATTAGCAACAGAAGGCCCAGCTAGAATCTGCTTGGAAACCCACTTTGGTGAATGTGATTGCAAACCTGGAAAGGCAAGGAGTCTTGATCCGTCAGGGAATCCCTTCAGCATGTACCCATATCAAAATAGCAAACATGTTTAAATGATTTGTTTTTAGATCCTAAACGTTATAGAATGTAAGGCAGTGGTGGCTAACCTTGACACGCCAGATGTTTTGGAACTACAACTCCCATCATCCCTGACCACTGGGCCTGTTAGCTAGGGATGATGGGAGTTGTAGTTCCAAAACATCTGGAGTGTCAAGGTTAGCCACCACTGATGTAAGGTATGCTAAAAATGTGATGTGTAAAGAAAGTGTTAGTGATCTACCATGTAGAAAACACACTCAGAGATAGTGTGTGTTTAGCTCAATGAAAATATTGCTTGTGTTGAAATATGAATGCATGGAAGACTTCCTGCAGTTCATGGTCACATATAGGTTTCCTATGCATGATCCATACACTTTAAAAATAGAGAGTACAGATCATATGAAAAGTGTCTATGCAAGTTTGTGTGTGCATGCAGGCCCCTGTGTCAACAGGAACTTGAATATGTTGAATTCAGGACCACTGGGCATGATGCCAATTCCAACTCTTCATGCATTATTCTTGAATGTCTTAATAAGGCTCATGTGTACTCTACATAGAGTATCTCTCTCTCACACAGAGAGATCTGATTTTATTATTGTTGTTTGCATTGTAGATCCCTCCCCGGAAGCTTTTAAACAGAAAAGCAGGATTTAAAATAAATATGCCTATTATATGGTTTGGTATATGGGCAACTGTTTATTTATAACCATGCACATACAGATGCTGCAAGACCAAAATATAAATGAAAAAGGGTTTTGCAAAATGTTGAATTTTGTGAGTGTTTTATATGTACTAGTCTATGATCTGGGGTTGGATATATCAGTGTTTCAAAGAGCATAGTGTCGCGAACCTCCCTTTACGCACTCTGTGTCACCCTGTTATAAATGTTTGTTAGTAATGCAGGTGCACTGGTTTTATCTTAAACCCCTCACACCCTGCCCTCCGAGGTTCGACTAAAGACCGACCTCCTTAAAACTCTGGAGATCCCAGTGACAAGAGTGTTCACGCCCAGTTATACTCCCGGCTCCAGGCTATCCCGATGAAAACCTTTTAACCTACAGCCCTGGGTTCTAATCACCAAGAAACCCCTCTTTGCTGTCTCAGCTGGCTAGCCTCTGCTAGCTACACTGTGGCGTCTAAGGTTTACACCCTCTTAGCCCCTCCTTAATGAATCTCTAGGACACAGACTGTTTCTAGTTTTGTCCTCCCTCTGATTTCATTACACTGAGCTTTGGTATAACTCGCTGGACCTCATGGACGACGATACTTCAATGGCTTAAACAAGAACTAGTTTTTATTGTTGAACAAGCATAACGGTTTCAGACTTTATCACATGTAGTTCATAGCTTCTTTACAATTTCTGATGATTCCTATAGCCTACCCATATACCTCCCTCAGTCTACTCTATCTATCTCCTCCCTTCTCTATCCCCCTCTCTCAACTCCCACACAACACCAACCAACCACCCAGAACCTCGACCAACTGCCGTTCCCCCCCTTTTAAACCCCCAGGAGGTTCTGCCTCTCTGGAGTGAACTGTCAATTAACAGGTTCTATGTTTAACCTTGTAATCGCTGGGGAAAACTTAACATTCTACAAGGCCAAAAAGGGCTGGTTCGCCACACATAGGACTTTGGAAAATAATTCAGGGGATTATGGATTAAAAAAATAGGGGGGGGGAGGGATGCCTTTTTAAATGAGTGTGATATGAAGGACAGGGAGATTAAACCTGCACAGGCTGTAGTTGAATGAAACATTTCAATAACTAAGGCAAGGAGGGAAATTGTGACGCTTACTCAAATCTAACAATTTCCACTCCTCATGCAACAAGATAAAAAGCACCACCAGGTATTAGCATTGCCTTCATGTGCACATAATGCTAAACCATAGTTTATTGTTATGAGGACAAACCACAGTGAGCCTTTTGATTTATAATACTCCTCCTCCTCCAGCACAGCTTTGAGGTGGCATTCAGAAGCTTTGCTTCCACTTCAGATTTTTTCACAGCTTGCCATGATGTCTGAACCCAGACAAACTGTGGTTAATCTTAATTATGGTTAGTGGAAACAAACTTCAAACCAATTTTTTTTATGAAGTTGGCTTGTTTTCACTGCCCATAGTTAAGATTAAACATAGTTTTGTATTCAGATACAGCATTAAATGGCGATAATCTAAAATGGAAGCAGAAGCTTTCTGTTTCCTCCTTGTGGTTTTTCCAAAGAAAGGGAGAGTCTGTGAGCCTGCGGTTTGCTGTGGTTCTGTTTATATATTTATATACTGCTTAATATTTCAAAAATCGCTAGGCAGTGCACAGTCTAAATATATATGGTATATATTATAACATAACAAAAACACAACCTAAAACCAGCAGAACAGCAATATAAAACCAAATAAAACAGAAATTTAGACATATAAAACTGTGTCCAGTCATATAGGTCAGGGAAAGCCTCATAATATTAAGCCATAGTTCTGAATTACAAACTAAGCCATTATGGGCACATGAAGTCAGTAGCCAAAGTGAACATAGGCATTTATATACTTGCATATTTTATATTACATCTTTATTTACTTCTCTTTGGAAACATACCATCTCTTTTACAGCCCAATAAATGTTTATAAATCATCTTTTGGTTATAACACTGTTAGATAGAGTATTTTGACTCGCAGAAATATTTACAGTAAACAAGCACAGAGATGCAAGAGACAATTATTGATTTTTAAGAAGGGATTTTCTGAAGGATTCAATTACTGACTAGAGCATTTATTTACCGGTAGTTGCCTGTTTCTTTAAAAATGTAGAGCTTCATATATCTCCAGTTTTAGTATATGTACTGCAGAAGGGAGCACAGACTAGATTATTTACTGCCAAAAGGTCAGTCTACCTGTATACTCAGAGCCACAAACTCAAAAGAGTCTTTAAACCTGGAGGAAATGCATAATGTGTGAAATACAAATGAGCATGTGAAAACACTTGCAGGGGGACATGCTGAGGGGCCATAAAGGGATGTATCAACTTTGCGTTTGGAAATACATGTGCCCTATTTAAACTTTTATTGTTTCTCATAACGCAAATAGGTTCTTAAACACGGCAAGAATGAAGAAAATCCAATGTACAGCACAGAAAAGACCCAGTTAGGTCATACCAATGGTTCACCAAGATCAGCATTCTCAGTCTCTATAGGAATAGCCACTACCAGGTAAAAAAAGAAAAGAAAAATTAATTCCCATTTAGCAAGTGATTTCTTGCTCCAATAATAAGGTATTTTAAAAAGGCTGGCAACAACTTCTGGAAATCTACAAATAAATTAACTCCAGCACCTATGAATCAGGTGTTGTGTGAAGACACAATACTTTTAAAAGTATTGTTTTCTTGGAATCACCTTACCTTTCACTCTAGAACAACAGATCCTCTCTAAAGCAAAAACCATCACTTCAAGAATGTACTGAAGCTAATGGAATACTTCCATCAGACTAAAGAGAGGCACCTCCAGCATGAAGCAAAGGTAGGGACTAGGAGACCCACGCTGTGACAGAGACAAAGGCCCATGCTGTGGGGTTGTCTCTTGCCCCATTTAGCTCATTTGTTGTTATTGGTTTGATCAAAGTGCCATGTGGGTTGCCTTATAAAAGCAGAATTGCTGATTTGTTTGAGCTTGGCTTCCTATCCCTTGATGGGCTATTTATGATGTAATTAAGCTAATTACAAGTAATGAGAGACCCACTGGCCCTGAGCCAAGCTCTTTTCCTATTTAACTAATTCACAGGTGGTAGGAAACCAAAGAACCTATTTGACTCTTTGCTCAAGTGTTTTCGAATGTAAACCACTTCTTATTCAAATAGAGGAACACTTTATTCTGTGATCACCCAGCTCCCTCAAGGAAATTCAGAACAAATCAAGTCAGAGGTTGATTTTGAATCACAGCAGGAGCCAAATGGCTTATAGTGCTTGAGGAAAACTGGAGGAAGCTCTTTGCTGTGTCCTCAGATGCATCTAGGGGTCTTAAAAACACACACATTCTAGATGTTTAGTTTGTTTAAGATAAAAACTCACCTTCATAAGAATAAGAAATGCGAAAGCACAGAGAACATTATTTCCTGAAAAACTTCAGACTAAAGATGCAAAAACTATCTAGACGCATAATCATCTCCATCCATCATGAAACTCTGAACCGTCTAGAGCAAAGCACACTACCATGGCCCATACACTTCAGTGGCTTCTTACCAAATGAATAATCTTTGTAAAGGAAACCTTCATAAACTAATAGAATACAATGCCACAAAAACAACTTTAACATTCTGTCTAGCATGAGTGTAATTAGACTGCTGGAGCAGGAAAATTAAATATGAAAGAGGACTAGCTTCTAATGCTAGGTTTCTGAAGAGATATTAGGTTAACAATGAAATCATATGCATTTTACTCAGGAGTACCCTGTTTCCCCTATTTTAAGACGTAGTCATAAAATAAGCCATAGCAGGATTTTTTCGCATTTGCGAAATATAAGCCGTACCCCGAAAATAAGCCATAGTGATAGGCGCAGTTTTGGAGGGCGCCAAGGAAAAGCCCCGCCCCGCCACCAAAACCAGTCAGCCCCAGAAGCAGCACTCAGGAACTCTGCAGAGCAGGGCGCACAGGAAGGGGCAGTGGGCGCGACAAAGGCACTCCGAAGGTCTCTTCATCTGCGCGCTCGCCCAACTCCGCTCGGCGCAGATTGCACGGGGCGGCTGTGGCAGAGAGGGAAGGCGGCACGGGCTTTCCCTGCTCGCTGCCACGACGAAATCCCCCGAGCCGCCCCGTGCATCGCCCAAGAGGCCTCTTGGAAAACAAGGCTTCTGTCGAGTTTCGAGGAGGGAAGGCGGCAGCGGAGGAGCAGGAGAGAGCGCCCAGCGAAAGCGGGTCTCTCTGGTGCCCGTTTCCTCAAAGCTCAGCCTGGATTCTCCCCCCGCTACCAGCAAGCAAACAAAGAGCTCCGCGCCCGTCCTGTCCTTCGCAGCCCCAGAACTCGAGCGTGGCCTTGCCAAGGCATGTTTACGTAATAAAAATAAGACATTCCCTCAAAATAAGCCGTAGTGTGTTTTCTTGAGGGAAAAAAAAATATAAGGCGGTGTCTTAAAATAGGGGAAACACGGTAAGTTACACTGTTTCAATGGAGCTTACTCCCAGTAAGTGTGTACAGGACTGCATACGGTAAGTGATACTGCACTAGCAAGCCAATGAAATTCATTGCTGGGAAATCCAGTTGTTTGGGCCTAAGTTGTTTTGATTTTTGTTTCAGTGGGGTTGCCAAAAACAAATAAGCAAGGGTTTGCACCTTATGAGGATGAACGAAGAAGAAAAATGCTTACAATATGAGCCTACAGAAACAGATACCCTGGAAGCTCAACGTATACCGGTATATACCAGTGAATAATTTTTACACGATTTACACAACATACCACACTCCACATTTTATTGTCCAGCCTGCCTTGATTACTGTGCTTTTCTGTTTCTTTATGTGAAGGTTTGTACCTCATTAATCAGGCACTAATCTTTCCAGAGTGTTCCTTCACTATTGTTTGAATAAATGTCTGTTGTGTTGGCCACTGTCTCACCCCTCCTCCTTCATTATCAGAGCCTTTTTCCTTTTGAAAATATGGGCTGATTATGCGCATATTTACTCACTCACCATGGACACCTTGCTAATTTCTTCTGCTGATTTCTTTTGGGTTGGGGGAGAGTGGAATGGGCTGCTTTTATTTTTGCAAAATCCTTGCCATTTCAAAATCTCAGACTTATCATGAGTTTCCAATCACTTTTCAATCTCACATTGAATGACAGTTTCTTCAGTGATGCACAGCTGCCTGTCTTCTTAACATAAAAGACAAACAGTCCTGAACCCAGGATGTCTGTATGTACTGAAAGTAAGCAGTCGGCAGCACGGGAACATATCCAAACCCAACCCTGCAGGACCAAAACAAAGTTACAGTGGTCAGGTTATGCTCTTGATCCCATAAGCACAAAGCACATTTTGATGACAGGTAGATGTGTGAAAATGCACAAAAGGCTTTCTCTGCCTTCTCTGTTCTAAGCGGTCTCAATGGCAGAGCCCTATGCAATCATTGCACCTAAGCTAAACAACCTGGCTACTCCAGACCAGTGTTTTTTTGCAGCCCGAGTGCACCAAACCCAGTTCCAGCACCTCTCAGGTGGGTGCCATTGTGGGCCGGCACTCCCCCCACTTCTTAATAACTGCCTTTAATTACTTCTGAGAAGCCCAAGTCAAAATGGAAGCTGGCCAGCTTGTGCGAGTCTACACTTTCTTTAGATCTATGACTCCACGTAGCTCCTAGCCACTCCTAGCCATGATTGGTCAAGCAATGGGGTGGGGCCAGTTCATATTTCCTTTTCTTCAGTCTGTCTCCTATGTAATGGTGGCGGGCTTTAAGCTTTCCAGCCAGGCCTCTACCATTGCATGTGCGCGCGAATGTTTGCGCAAGGGCCTTTCAACCTGCCCTAGCCATCTGTCTGAATCTAAGAGAATAAGGGAGGTGGGGCGCATTAATTTGACTTGCACCAGAACCAGGGGTGACCTCCAAACCAGCTAGAGAGACAGCTTGCCAAGTTTTTTTAGCACCTCCATGAGCGATGAACGCAGCTGTTGTCAAATGGGCACCTGTTCAGGGCTGCCCCAAGTCGCCCTGCAACTTACTGTAACAACTTCATGGTGAGTTCTGGCACTTTTTTTATTTTTAAGCACTGCTCCAGACTGTTTAAGACCAGCTTTCCAGACATCTCTCTCCACAACACCCAATACATATTAAAGCACACTTGGATGGTTTTGCATTTAAACCTTAATGCTACAAACTAGTAGGGGTGCCGCTGGGTAATTAAAATACTTGGGGCACTGGTCTATGACCAAAATTTGCCTCTGGGCACATTAAGATGATGGATGGATGGGGTCTTACTGACACAGCCCTTTGAGAACACCTAGCCAAACTATAAGAAAAAAAATTGTTGAAAAATGAAGGGACAGAAGAACCAGGTCCCAGTGCAAAAGACCAGGGTTCAAGCCCCCTGAGTCATGCGCATGTCAAATGGCACAGGGCTGGTGTTCAGCAGCTATTTATTTTTAATCACTATGACCTTGTACTGAATCAGATAAATTGGTGAATTTGTGTTTTGTTTTGCTTTTTATTTATATAAAGTTTTTCATATTTTAGTGTAAATTTTCAATGTTACAGTGATTATTATGAGCCTCTTTGAGCTCAACATTTGTTGTTGGAAAAGCAAAATAAAAATATTAAATTAAATCAACTAAAAATATCAGAGTTCAAGGACACATTCCTGCCAGGAAAAAACACTCAAGGTTGATGTGGAAATACTCAAGGAAGGTATGGCTGGGAAGAGTTCCAAGAGCCACACACACAGCCAATTTTTGTGAGCCCTTTCCAAGTAACCTGCTTTTTGGGGGGTAATATTGTATGATACATAGTGAGTCAAAGGGATGGCACTTCTTGAAAGGATCTTGGGCTGCAAATCCTAATCTGTATACAGTCGTACCTCTTGTTACATCAGCCTCCGGTTGCGTTTTTTCAGGATATGAACACGGCAAACCCGGAAGTGGGTTCCACCGTGCGCACATGCGCAGAAGTGCTCTATTGCGCCGCAGATGTGCGCAGAAGTGGCACTCTAGTTGCAGACTTTTCGGATCAAGTCCGTAACTAGAGGTACCACTGTACTGAGGCCTTCCTCTTTTCATACGTAGTCCATCGGCCCCTTCAGGAAGGAACTCCTCACTGGGTATACACTATTATTTTGCCTAGAGAAAACAAATTCTCCTTGGTTAATTGCCTTCAATAAATCACTCGGACATTTCCAGTATTTTCCACCAGTTTCTTCCCCTCCCAAATTTCCTTTCAACCCTTGAAAGCAAAAAAGAAACTGGCTTCCAGATAAACATGTCATCCACTTCAGTCCCTTGAGGAATTCAGATCCTGCAGTTTTTTGTTTGTTTTCTTGCTTGTTCCTAGCTTTAAGGCATATCCTTACAGATTTGACAAAAGTCAGGCTGGGAGGAAACACTCTTTCCCTAATATGGCACTTGAAAGACCATGAGAGAAGTAGGGCTTAAACTTCGGATTTAAAATTCCCTCCACTACAAATTGTTCTCATTGCTGCGGCTTATTACACTTGTACCCCACTCGTCCTCCTAAGATCCCAAAATAATATATTTGGAGTTCTCACTTCATCATCACAGCAACCAGGTCAAGTAGGTAAGATTCAGTGGTTTCTCAAATAGGCTACACAATGAGCTTCATGGATAACTAGGGATTTTAACCTACCGTATGTTTCCCTAATACAAATCCAACACTAGCTGTCTTCTCCCATGCATGCAGTTAAGAGTAGGATCACATCCGCTGTGCCTTTAGGCAGAATGTGAGAACAGGTTTTACGCACACACAGTTGTACAAGTGGAGACCTCATTCTCATGTTCTGCCCAATGCACAGAGGTCAGGGTGGAGCCAATGGGTGCAACCCCATTCCTTCTGTGCAACGCATGATCCAAAAGCACAAGAAGAGGGCTTCTATACATTTACACTACATTGGTTCCTTAGGTGCAGTATTTAAAAAGGTAAAGGACAGTTAAGTCCAGTCGCAGACGACTCTGGGGTTGTGACGCTCATCTCGCTTTACAGGCAGAGGGAACTGGTGTTTGTCCACAGACAGTTTTTCCGGGTCATATGGCCAGCATGACTAAGCCGCTTCTGGCGCAATGGAACACCGACACCAGAGCAGCGCATGGAAATGCCGTTTACCTTCCCACCGGAGCGGTACCTATTTATCTACTTGCACTTTTTGGCGTGCTTTCGAACTGCTAGGTTGGCAGGAGCTGGGACCAAGCAATGGAAGCTCACCCCATTGCGGGGATTCGAACCGCTGACCTTCTGATCGGCCAAGCCCAAGAGGCTCAGTGGTTTAGACCACAGCACCACCCGCGTCCCTAGGTGCAGTATTTAGCATGCCACTAATCCAGGGTTCCTCAAACTCTGCCCTCCAGATGTTTTTGGCCTACAACTCCCATGATCCCTAGCTAGCAGGACCAGTGGTCAGGGATGACGGGAATTGTAGTCTCAAAACATCTGGAGGGCTGAGTTTGAGGAAGCCTGCACTAATCAAATATTAGTAGCAGTAGACAGGGGTGTCCAAGTTGTTGAGCTTGTGCTTCTGTAAGTCAAGAAATCAGGATGGTCTTTCTGATGAATGAAGCTTGATAATCAAGGGAGAAAGGCAGTAGTGAATGGAGATTCAAGGCAACACATTTCCCTTCCATTTTATTCAACTACTTCCTTTCTTGCAGATTTCCAATGGATTCCACAATTTAATGGAACACACTCATCCAAGCTAGACTCAGGAGAGCTTCACATAAACACTTTCGGGGTTATTTTCACTTTGTATGGTGCTCCCCACCATCACTTAGAGCAGAGGCTTTTGACCAGTGTGCCGTGGCACCCTGGGGTGCCTTGAATGACGGTCGGGGTGCCGCAGGCAACTTCGGCCTCTGTCCCTCTTTCCATCCCTCCCTCCTCTGATGCCCTCTCATGTCTCTGCCTCCCAAAGGCTTAAACAGCTGTTTACTGTAGCAGCAGCTCTGGCTATAAGCTCCGCAGGCGAACTGTGCCTCTGGGAGGCACCTCTCTTTGGGGCGTGGGGTGGCACAGCTCAGAAGCTAGGGATAGCAGCAGCAGCTGCCTGGAGGACTCCCAAGGAGAGGGGAGAGAAGACTGAGGAAACACTCCACAAGGGAGGATGTTCGAAAAAGGGTGAGAGGCTGCCAACTCTGCAGGCAAGGGGTGACATAACTGGGCTCCTGAGCCCCACAGGGGTGCCGCAGAAAGCATGTAGTTGGTTAAGAGAGCCAGTGTGGTGTAGTGGTTAAGAGAGGTAGACTTGTAATCTGGGGAACCGGGTTCGTGTCTCCGCTCCTCCCCATGCAGCTGCTGGGTGACCTTGGGCTAGTCACACTTCTTTGAAGTCTCTCAGCCCCACTCACCTCTCAAGAGTGTTTGTTGTGGGGGAGGAAGGGAAAGGAGAATGTTAGCCGCTTTGAGACTCCTTCAGGTAGTGATAAAGCGGGATATCAAATCCAAACTCTTCTTCTCTTCTTCTTCTTAAGAGCCGTGGACTCAAAAAGGTTGAAAACCTCTGACTTAGAGGAAGATACGATGACTACTTCTATTTCTACATTTCCAGGTTACAGTGCTAAAGAAAAGTTGCTGTAGTGTTGTGGTGATGGAGTGATGTTGTAGACCACATGGCACACCTCTTTGCATGGTGGGAGTCATGCAGAAAATGTGAATGTGCAAAAGACACAGTCAGATTGCCAGGGAGATAACAACAAGAGGACAATCTGACCTCTAGTTCTATATTGTGCAGATCTGTCTGGAGCCTGCCTCTTTCTGGCATTGCAAAATGTGCACTTGTGGCCTTTGGCTCTTAAGTTTAAGCAAAGAAAGTATCTTCAAACAAACAAACATTTTCCAAAATACTTAGCTGTCAATATTTGAAAAATGCCTTTTAAGGCTGCAAGAATCAGTGCAATATAAACTCCAGCTGTTCCGAATGAATAGATACTAATTCAAAAGGGCAGGGCAGGCATTTCTGCATTCAATCTAGAAGAGTAGGGATGGACAGATAGCACAAAACTGGTTTGTTAACACTTCTGTGCATGAAGTTACCAGGATCAGCAGTTTAGCATTCACCACAACATGGGGGATTAAGACTATTGTTGGTGAATATTGGGCAGTGCTACAGAATACAGTGCATACGTTATACCAAGAAAAACACTATCCTACTTGCTATTCTGTTTTCACACCTAGTCTACCTCACGGGGCTGTTGTGAATATTAAAAGGGAGAGAGGGAGGGGAAGACAATGTATGCTGCCTTGAGATCCTGAGAAGAAAAGCAAGATACAAATATTTTTACAATTCATGTAAAGAAAAATAAATATGCACTCCATTCCACCCTGCTTTAGCTACAATATTTCACAATCTTTATATTCTACAACAAAATACCAAAGCAAAACGAATCAAGAAGCTTGCCAACACTGGAGTTACATACATATATGTGACATAAAATATTTTATTGTCAAAACTAGTTGGTCACTGCAAAATAATGTTTTACAAATCAATATTAGTTTCCTGCCAAATAACAACAGTGATACCCAAGTAAGCCCTTCCTAATTGCTTGGGGAAAGGGTTTTTTTTGGGGGGGTGGGGGTAGATTAACAACATAATCCTGTATCTACTCAAAATTAAGTCCCACTGATTTACAGCTCAAGTTTAACAATGTCTACTCAAAAGTAAATCCTATTGAATTCAATGGGGTTCACTCCCAGGTAAATTAAGTACTGCAGCCTTATTGTCAAGGTTGTGAGCACAGGAGGCTGGGAAGGACTAGATTTGTAACAGGCTATGAATTAGGGAAATAAATTGCCCTGTTCAGAGGCCCAGGAAAAAATGAAACTTGCATAGCTCTTTATATTTTGAAAATAAGTATCAGCACATTTTAATGGCATCCTAAGCTCCATGTACACTTTTATATTTCTATTCAAAAATTATTTGATAGATAAAATGTATAATATGCTATTCTTTGCTAATAAAAATTACTATTTTTAAAGCTGCATGTACACTTTTATTATCATCATAATTGAAATTGTTTAAGCATGTGTATGCCAACCAAGATCCTGATACAACTGTGCTGCCTGTCTGTGCTTTGATTTTTCTGGACTGTCGGCTAGATGTGCACAGAGAAAGGACAGTAGGCGGGCAGGCAACTATATGAGCTGCTGCTGAAAACCATAGATTCACTCAATTCAAGTGACGTGAAACACACACACACCTTTATATGCAATGCTTGGGCAGTGATAAGGTAGAAGCAGGAAGAAGCAGCTCTAAAAAGGCCTAGCTCTACCTGGTGATGTGCAAAAAGGTCACTTGCCAATCATGGCTGTGACTTCATTCAATGGCTAAAATCTATAAGGTGCTGACTACCAAACAGGCAAGTTCATTTTACAGAAATTCCGGGGTGGAATGAGCTTACATTTCTGCTTATAGCTTTTGATCTAGAGCAGCCTTCCCAAACATTGTGCTCTTTGCCTTTTTTGGACTACAACCCCTGCAACAACGGCCAATGATGAGGAATAATCAGGGATTAGGAACTGCAGTCCAAAACATTTGGACAGCACCAGGTTGGAGAAGGCTGATGTAGAAACCTGATGCAGAAACCTGTGTTTGAATGGAAGCTAAGAGTTCTGGGCTTAGCTGGCCTTGGGGGCCCCCAAACTCTTTCTACACTTCTCAAGAAACATGCTCAGAATAATGCCCTACTTGTGAGCTTTCCATAAGCATCTAACTGGCCCCTTTGAGAGCAGGATGCTGGACGAGATGGACCTTTGGTCTGATCCAGAAGGGCTCACCGTACCCTCTTAATGTTATCAAGAAAGCAACCCATCAATTATTTGGATTTAAAATGCAATAGACACAATCCTACATTTATTATTTACTGAAGTTTTTGGGTTTTTTTACTGTGCTCTTCTAAACTACTGGATCATTTTTTTAAAAAAACAACAACAAGTAGTCACAACTTTCAGACCATTACATGGCAGAAAGGGGGAAAGCGATGAATAGGGAGACGGAAAAAAGGAAACTCAGGCATCAGTTCTTAATCTCCTCCTGGGATAGAAACAGTTCCAAGTAGCCTATAGAATGGCTGCAAGCTAGGTGACAACAACAAGTATACAACAACAACAAGCAAGCTAGGTGACAACAACAATGCAGAATCAGTCTTATTGTGAAGCATCATGCCACAGTCATTTCAGGCAGCAGATTCCAGGGGAGGTAACATTTTTCTGGGCTAAACCTCCATCCTGTGGGACATTTAAAAAAAAAAAGAGCATGGAAAGTATATTGTAAGTTTTTGCTTCAAGTGCTAAAAAGGAATGCCAAGTCTAGTACTGAAGCCCAGTGATTTAAATGAACATAACCATGCCCAACTCTGTGAGGGATTGTGGCCAGTTTTCCTACATTGAAAATCACTTATTTGCTTTACTATAGCAGCATGCTGTATCAAAAAAATGTCAAAATTCATTGTTTTGAAACAGAAATCTCTGCATCATGTTTTTATTTCAAATGAACTGCATTTGTCAAAGAGCCAAGGCACCAACAAGAGATAATAAAGATATTTTCACATACATAGCTGTCTCCATCCAGCCATGGGAGAGATTCCACAGTTTTTAAAATGCTTCTTTTTTTTAAAAGCCACACTGTTTAAGAATGTCTTTATCAAAAGAAGGCATGCCAGAAAGCACTTTGTAGGATTCCTAAACCTATTCCACAAATACAGAGTGTGTTGTTTTACTAAATTTGCATGCTGTAATGCAGAGTGACATATTACTTTTAACAAAAAGTAAACAACTTGTACAAAAGTTGTACGCCCTGGCTTTTTAAAGCTAAATTTCTGATTTTTCCCATGTCTTCCAGTGAGCTATTTCCCAAGAATAACAAATACAAATATAGAAAAACTGGCTGGCGTTATGAAGTATATCCAGAGGACTATGATATTAAGGGCATATAACTAACAACAACAGAAGGAGAAACTCTAGCTCAGCCTTTACCAACCTGGTGCCCGTCAGAAATTTTGGACTGTAACTCTGATAAGCCTCCGTCAGCACATTATAGTCCAAAACATCTGGAGGTTGGCGCTCGAATCTGGATTGGCAAAAGCAGCTATAGCAAAGTCATCATACAATTGGGGGGGGGGGACGGAATACACTGCGTAGAAGAAAAATTAATGCAAGGGTATAATTGTGTAATAAAACTAAGGAGGATACGGGAAATTATTTCTAAAAACTCAGCAAGAGAATGAATGGTAATGGTTAAGAATGACCCCCTAGAATATATCATTATGAATCTTCATCAATGCTTGCAAGCTCATCAGAAGCAATGATGAAGACAATCAGTTTGTGCAATGGGCTAAAGGCCCATTTAAATAGCAATCCTCCCCTTTCAAATATAAGCGCTTCCCAGTCCTTATACGAAACTCTTTGCTATTTTTACTGCAACAGACTCACACAGCTACTCTTTGAGAATTTATCCCTGCCAGTCTAACTCAATTTATTTCCTAAACAGGATAACAAGCTTAGTAGATAAAGGGAATAGACTTGCATTAGTGTATCTTGTGTTAGGTGAGGCATTTTGGAGATGGGATGGCTTTGGGAGTTAGTAAGTAATGAGATTACAGAGCCTTTCAGCTCTTGGTTATCACTTCCAGACAAGCTCAGAGCAGAGTGATTGACACCTGCTCCCATCTGTAGATTACCAGCAACTCTGGCAACTAATGGCTTGGAGGACCGATATACACTGTGGATGTCTCTGTCCAGTTAAGGAGGCAGAGTCCAAGAAAAGTATGGATGTGTTCATATTGTTTCTTGCTCTGGGATTGTGTGAACAATAAAAAGTGAGTTACAAATAAATAAAGTACTGTGCTCTTGTCCTTTTAAGTCAACAGTTTTCCAGAATCCCCTAGGTCTTATGAAGATCACTTAACTGTCTGTGTGTGATACTTTGGAGTGTTCCCATCCAAAAGCAGCTTGTTTGTGCATGAGAACCTAACAGTCTTTGTCTCTGGTTTCCTGGGACACTTTGCCAACATTTTAAGTGGGCAATTGTAATACTCAGTCATCATGCATTCCTTACTTTGATGCCAGATAACATTTAAGCAGTGACTTTCTTTGACTTACACTGTCTGTCCCAAGATGCCCTGCCTTGCTGTCTCATTGGCTGTATTTCTTTTTTCTTTTCTTGCAGCATTTCCTCAACTTTAGTAGAAAGATATGCCAAAATAAAAATCATTCCTAGGCAAAAATGCAATTCTGAGTCTAAAAGCAACTTAGATTGTTTTATTTATTAAATTACACAGCCTGATGCACTGCTAAGGTCCTTAGTGAGTAACCACTTCATACTTTCATTCTATAGACACACACTTTACAGCTGAGAGGTAGGTTCTTGCCCTGTAATCCTATGATTAACCTGGCATTTGAACTCAGACCTCTCAAATGGTCTAGGTCAACCATTATGTTCACTGGGCAGAAACCACAATATGTAACTCACACATTATGAAAGATGACCACACGTTATTAAAGACATAGTGTTTTTGTAGTTGTTTTTTGTTTTGTTTTTTTGCGTGGAGTGCCCTATCTGGGTGGATGGAGCAGCAGAGTAATTTCGTTGTCCCCGAAGGGACAATGACAATAAAAAATTAAAAAACAAACAAACAAACAAAAACAAAACACATAGACCTGTGACAGGGAACCTTAGCCAATGATGGCTTTTTGGCACAAATATGTACTTATGTAATATACTAATATTTTCAAAGTATTTTCTCCATTCATACATCTGTTTTTAGAATGTCTAGAAATTGAAAGAGTTTGGCCTCTGAAATAACTTGTAGTGAAATCCTAACCATGAATGCTCAGAAATAAGTGCTATTCAATTCAATGAGGCTTATTCTCAAGGAAGTCAGGTTAGGGTGGCAGCCTTTGAGATCATGCTGTTGTTTATGTTTGATCATTATCTTTAATATCAACCAAGAATCCCTCTTGACTGTTCTAACAATGAAATAGGTCTGTATGGCAAGAACAGCTTCCCCACAGTAGTGGAGGAGGGCAGAATCTGTGGCCCTTCAGATGATCCTTGACTCCTATTTGCCATCAGCCCCAAACAACATGGCCAATGGTCTGGGATGATGGGAGTTGCAGTCCCACAGCAGTTTGAAGGTGTCACGGGTTCCCTACCCTAGTCTACAAATACATCTAATTCTGAGCTAGCACGTGAGATCTTTTGGATTAGAATGAGTAGTTAATGAAGTTAAGCAACAGCAAGATAATTTTAAATACACTGCATCCAGTTTGTGTGCCTCTGTTCTCAGAAGTCTCTTTAATTCAGCAAATGTTTCTGTGCATGGAAGAGGAAGTTATTTTTTTATAATTATTCCCCCTTACCTCTGCAGGTCCCCATACCACAACCCAAATCTGCTCCAGAGGATTGGGGAACTCTCTGGAATAGTATGGGAGGTACCTCAGGGGCCAGCAGGAAAAAAGGATTAATGAATATAATCTTCCCTGCCCTTCTGTTCACAAAAGTCTAGGCTATACCAAACATTCTTCCATAAGCAGAGGACACAATTGGATGCAACTCTATCAGGGTTGGTTATAGGGAGCATAGGACTCTTCTTTTTACAACAACTGCACTGGCTACCATTCTGTTTCCAGACACAATTCAAAGTGCTAGTTTTGACCTATAAAGCCCTACATGGCTTCGGTCCAACCTATCTGAAAGACCTATTTCCCTTATATGAAACTGCCTGGGCTCTGAAATCTTTGAGGGAAGCCCTTCTCTCAGTCCTGCTACTTCCAAAGGCATGCGTTCTGGGGACATGGGAGACAGTCTTCTCAGTGGCTGCTCCCAGACTATGGCACTCCCTTCCTAGAGAAGGTAGACTGGCTTCCTCCTTCTCCTTCTATCACAAGACTTTCCTGCTCCATCCAGTTTTGGGGAACTGACTGTTTCTAAGGAAAGGGCTGGTGCTATTTTTATTGTAATTATCTGTATCCCATATCTGTTAGTGTTTAATTGCTTTTAAATTATTGCTTTTTCTGTTTTTAGCTGTTTCTATTTTATCTGTAAGCTGCCTTGAGTCCTGGTCTGGGGAAAAGGTAGACTATAAATAAATATCATCATCTTTGGTTTCTCACCACATATGTATTTATTATATTACTCCATAAATTACTAGGGATGGGATGGACCACATGTCAAATACATTTTGACATTAAGATGCCATCAGGCAGCCCTGGAGTTTTAAAAGCCCCAGGCAGTTAACCACAATGTAAGTACAGCATGGTCAGTAGCAGCTTCAGTATCTTCCATCTTTCCGTCTGAACGGCATTACACCATCATTTCAATTTGCATAATCTTTTCTGGGACACCCCAGAGAAAGACAGACAGAGACAAACAAACAAAGAGATTGTGACACATTAGGAGCCAGGTTAATTTAAGACCACCAACTTGCTCTGCTCAGGCCCTAAACCTCCCTGCTGGTAATGACTGCCTTGCTCTGTTGACCTTGAGGTGAAAGGTTCCATCTCCTTTTTCCAGGTCCCTGGGGCTAACTGTTCTACCCCTTCTATTGCTTCTGCCATGGTCACATTTTTATGCATTTTCTTTTAGCTGACACACTGTGGCACAGAATAATTCGAACAGTGAAACAAATTCCAACTTAATGTTAACAGCTCGATCCTACAGCCATTGTCATTTACCTCTTTCAGCACTTAAAAATTTAGCTGCTGCTTGATTACTCGTTTTTAAGATTTTTATCACTGGTCGTCGCCTTCCCAGCTTCTGATGTGGCAACAAGAATAAATAAGGGCAGTAATCACTCCACACATACAGGTTATATGCATGTCCTCACTAGAGGAGTCAATGAAAGGCTCTACTTATCAGAGTCAGTGGAAACTTTGCTTTAAAGGTCATCAGGACTGCACTGGAGCCAAAAACAACAAGACTAGCATAATCCCAGGTGTTCCATCATGCAAATACAGACAGCTGTATTGTTATTTTGATATGAAGTTGTCTTATACTATCATTGTCCATCCAACCTACTATTGCATAATATTCTCCAGGCCTTCCACCAGAGATCTTTTTAGGTGGAGATGGCTAAGGATTGAACCCAGGACCTTCTAAAGTGAGGTTATTCTACTATTTAAAACACATACAGTATACGTGACAGCATGTGGTCAAGCTTTCACATCTTTGGTCTCCTATGCCCAGCCATAAAAGTGACAGGTGTTCCAACAGCAGCAGTGAAATACTAGTCGTAAGTATTTTATAGTAAGTCACAAGTCACAGCCCTGTAAACACTTGAGAAATGGTAAAGAAGCTGCACAACTGTCCAGGATGTTCTTTTGCTTTGAGGACATATTGAAGGAAAGCATATCTGAAGTCACTCCCTGTCCTCCATGTGTGCTGACTCTCCTAGCCCCACAGAGTATATATTCAGACTTTGTGCTTGAGTTACATTGTAGATGTAGACGTAAATTAGTGGTTTTTCCAGTCCTGGTCCGAAATCAGTGGTTCACAGAATATGGGCTATATTCTTCTTTTTACTATGCTTAATTTCATTTAAGCCAACAACAGAAATTAGATTCAAACATGCACACTCCTAACAAGCATACCACGCATAGATATCATGCTTATCTGTAAATATGGGGTTGTCAATCAGTCCCAACCTACCAAATAAACAAAATAACACGATGTTCATACATAGGGAGAAGATTTTTAATAACTTTGTTAAGAATAGCCACCCTGTTTTTTCCTGAGAAGAATACTAAAAAAGATATATGCATGTATGTGGGAAGTCACTAGCAAATGTCCAGGTTATATAAATAGATCTTCTCCCCCACCTCATCCTTCCTTGGGAAACAAGGATTGACAACAAATGGAGGATTCAGGATGCTGCTTTCATTTTCCATCACTGCTCATTTCCCTCCTGGGAACATGTTCCCAACTCTTAGCACTGAGGGTAGGGAGTGGAGCAGAGAGGTTTTGACGCAGAATGCTAAATGGAGAACTACAACCCATCATGGCTTAGTTTTGCTCTCCTAACTTGGAAAAACTCCCATAAATATCAGTGCTACACAATGTGAACATAAGGTCCAGGCACAGGGGTTAAACAAAAACACCTGCTGTTCATGGAGAAGCAGCATGCACTCTTCAAAGACTGAGCAATGAATGATACCCATAGCAAAGCCATTGTTCCAGAACATCACAATGACAAATGGAGTTCTATCACTAAGAAGTAAGGCAAGACTTTGCCCTCCTGCAAAGCCTACAGACTTATCCGCATTGACAACACACACAATTTTGATAAATCTTGTAGCACTTGCAGGGGTGGTGATTCTTGATGCTCTTGGAATGTAATGAACTCTCTGAACCAGAGAAAATTGTATTTTCCAAAAATGGTATAATGATGTATGCCAAGATCATGGAGCCATTTCCATGTGATGAGGCCGATACGGAACTGCTAAAGGGAGCAGCAGATGAGGGGTTCTAATTATTATTCAGCAACAGTGGTCTGGGTGTTCTCACTGAATGTGAGCATAAACATTGATACAAGCAGAACAATGGGCTTTGAACTGGCTGCAGCAGGAAGTGAATGGGGAAGCTGTTCATGGCTCTCTGGGTACTGCATTGTCTTACTGTCTATATGCAGAGAGTAATCAACACTACCCAGCTGGTGATCCATGTGAACTTCTCTGCTGGCAGCGCTGCCACATCAGAGGCAATGCAGTCTCCTCAGTCATCAAACCGTTAACTCTGGGCAAGGGAACATAGGAATTGCCTTGTTGCATTATATGCAGATACATCTGAAAACTGAAAGACTGAATCATCCAATTGGTCATTCTAATCTAGAAGCATTGGTGTAGTGCGCAACGGGGTGAACTCCCGTTGCTCGGTCCCTGCTCCTGCCAACCTAGCAGTACAAAAGCACGTCAAAGTGCAAGTAGATAACCTTCCGGCGGGAAGGTAAACGGCGTTTCCGTGCGCTGCTCTGGTTCGCCAGAAGCAGCTTAGTCACGCTGGCCACGTGACCTGGAAGCTGTCTGCGGACAAACGCCAGGTCCCTCGGCCAGTAAAGGGAGATGAGCGCTGCAACCCCAGAGTCGTTCACGACTGGACTTAACGGTCAGGGGTCCCTTTACCTTTACTATGAAATAAGTGGGGGGTGCTTTGTCCCTGCCCCTCCTGCTCCACTATATCACTATCTGGAATGTAAGGTAAGAAAGTTAGTGCTGCTACTTCTTGAAGATGGATAAATTAGTGCTGCTCCTTTGAAGCACTCCAAAGCCAAAAGCAATAGAAGTCCATCATTGCTGGCTTCCTACCGGTAACATCTTCAGGGACAACCCAACCGCCTGCTCCTCCACTCCCCCCTTAATAAAATCCATCAGTGCTATTTTCTTTTAACCTCCAAAGACTAAGAGGAGTGGTGGTGGGAACACAACTTAGTGCTAGAATGAAACAGTTTATATGCAGCCTTGAAAAAGAATGCTTACCTTCACATGAATGCTCTATAGAAAAGCCTATATAAATGAATGGCTCTACCCCACACATGCCCTCCACACAGAAGCTCATAATCTGCAATGACGTATAAACAGTGTACATGAGCCATGACACTTTTGTCTGAGGCTTCAATGCTCCTGGGCACATGGGTTTGTCTGTTTATTTTTAAATGTGATGCTAGAGCATTCTTTCTGAATGCCCCTGCAGTAAAAAAATCATGCACAATCCTCAGTCTGGAACCTTACACGCCTGTTCCCAACCTCTTTCCTTCCTGCTCAAATATAGAATTATGGTCTGTTCCTGCTGTTTAATCTGCCAAGTAGAATCTGGGCCAAGTGGGAGGAGGTGTCAGGCGCATTAAATCTCTCACCTTTCTCTAAGCCCTGGCTGCAGTTTATTGGCAGAGTTGGTGGCCTGGGCCATGTTAACAGCCCACATTGATTAACTCTTCCTCCTCATGTTTCCCACTTTCCTAGCTGTGCTCTTCCCCACCCCCTCCCTTTCTATTCACCCACCACCTCACTAGAAAGAGAGGCACATAAAGACATACAAATTATCGACTCAGGGAAAAAACCTAATTAAAGACAGCTCAGTTTACAGCTCTGGTTTCCCAGCTGGCTTTTAGGCAAGGCTAGAGGTTAATTCTCATTAACTGGGAATAACTGAAATAGGGATTCAAGGGAAATACATGCATTGAAGAATAAAAAGAGAAACGTCAGTGATGGGCTGCAGAGGCTTGCTGGTGTTTTGCCAGCACCTTGCCCTTTAAGTAGCCCCCAGTCGCTACCACCAGGCAATGACTACTGTTTGGACATTGCCTGGAAGCTCCGCCTGTGCTAGAAGAAGCAGGACAGAGTTCTCTCACTCATCTGTCTCTGTCTATAATCTTTGAGGTGGGAAAATCTTGTCCCTGTCTTCAAAAAGGGGTTGGAGAGACCACCCAAGTAACTACTCACAAGGTACAACACAGTCAGTCAGGTGATTTGATATTTCCTCTAGAAGTTGCTAACCCACATGGTTTTATCTGTTGTCATCCATTGGGTGCTCCTTCGGGGGTGAAGTCAAACCTGCATTAGCAGCACCAAAGTATCCTCCCTGGGATGCAAGCCTGGGCAGGGTGTATGGAGGTTCTAGGCTACCCAGACGGCAAGACCTCACTGATGTGGTCCAAAGGAAAGCAGAGCAATATGTTTGGCACCAGCTTGGCTGCAGGAGTTGCTAGGAGGCAGCAAACAAAGGACCATCCAATAGTCTTAGGGCCTCCACTCAAATTTGTGTAGGGTTCACTCCTTTGCCTTTTCTTGTCCCAAAGATATCCCGCAAGAGAGCAGAGGTTTGAGATCAGAGTTTTCCTTCTCCTAGATGAAAAACTCAGGTTTTCCATCTAGCCCAGGTTGATGAGCCCCGTCTGCCCCACTTCCCTCTACAGCATGTGCAGAAACTGCCTTCTTAACCATTAGACCCACTATTGTTCTCACTCACTCAATCCACTGGAGCCTGTCATTGTATGCAGGGGAAGACCCAAACTCACTGAGGGCTTGAGACCCATTGGCTCTCCTCACCTGGTTTAGCCGGGCAGTCGAAGCCATTCCCGTGGTGTGGCCGCTGTCGCATGGTGACAGCTTCTAGGAGCCACATGTGAGAGCTAAGTGCAGGGTGGAGATCAAAGATGGACAAACTACCCCAGAAGGAGCATGAAGTGTCCCCCACCAGAGGTACTACCCCTCTGCTAACACCCCACATGGTTTTATCACCTATCATATATTTACAGTATTCTGAATAAAAAAAAGAGTCTTTAACTTTTGCCTTGCTTATTAAAAGGGATCTATTCCATTCCTTTTAGATTTATAGAGAAAACTTCATAGACCATGTAATCTAAGAGCTAAGAAATATAGGTAAATATATGCATATATTTCTAAGAGCTAAGAAATATAGGTAAATATATGCATTTATTTATTATTAATGCATAACAGTTGCTTTCTTTCTTCCAAATATACTTCAGACAACATACAGCATCTAAAGTAATTGAATTTAACATTTAAAAAACCAACAATAAGTTAACATATCAGTTTCATCCAAAACAGAAACAGCAGACCAACAGTGCAAAACCTACACAGTATTTCACAACAAAGTCCGTCTAAAACTTTTATTTCCAATATAAAAATGTTTTCACGAGCTGCTCAGAGGGAATCAGGAAGAACTATCCAATTAAAACTGACTTTCTAAATCATGCACAGATTTGCAAAATAAAGCATTAACCAATATATGTAGCTTTTAGTAAACAGAATTAAAAATGAGATGAATGCCAACCCATGAATCTTAACCACCTAAGTGCTAGAAGATCAACATTTTTTAGATGCTGTTCCATAACGCAAATACTCTGGCTGCTGACAGATCAGCTGCAAATACAGGTCAATGGACTTCATAAAGAAGACAGTGAGTGAAAATGTAAGATTATTGCTCTAAGCCAGTGATGGCGAACCTATGACACGCGTGTCAGCACTGACACGCGTAACCATTTTCGATGACACGCGGCCGCATGCAGCCGCATACAGAGAAGTATGGGGCTGCATGCCGAGAAGGATGTTTCATCCTCGGCTACTGCACGGCCAGGTGCAGTAGCCGAGGATGAAACATTTGCTGTAGTGTAGACACTCTGTGCCCGAGGTCTGTAGGCCAAAACAACAGAGCTCTGGCACAGAGTGTCTAGTTCTGGGACTTCTGGTTAGGCCATTAGGGGATCTTTGACCTCACTTCCGGCCGGCGGAGCAGGGAGCAGGGAGCAGTGGAATGCCGCAGGGGACGCATCTCTGGGGGCCTTGTGATCGCCATTACCAGCAATCACATAACCACAGCAACCATAATCCAATCTACTGTTCTGGGGTGTTGTTGATTTCTAATTGACCATCATTACTGAGATAAGTGAGGGGGAGGCTGGGAGAGGCAAGGGCCTGTGCTATAAGTGCCGTTTCCCGCCATTAGAAATAGCGGCAGCCATCTTAATTTACATAAGGAACGCCATCCTGCAGCATAGTGTAGACTCCATTTCACCACTATTACTGTTGTGCATCCTTGTTAATACAGTTATATATTACAATTATACATTTTTGTTATTTAAACTATAAATATCACGAAATTATGGTTTTTTTCCTCGAAGTGACACACCACCCATTATGCTCGGGTTTTTGGGTGAACTTTGACACACCAAGCTCAAAAGGTTGCCCATCACTGCTCTAAGCAATGGCTTAATTTTAATTTTACTTGTGGAAAGTCAACTTCCAGTGAGGGGCATTCATAATACATCTCATGCTGTGATAGCGCCAATATGTACTCAGACCCTCCTTACTTTTGACTATGCTGTTGAACACTGAAGCATGCAACTGCCAATTCCTATACACATAATTATGTGCACATCAGATTGTATACCTGATTACAACTAATGCAACCAAGAACAAATTCTAGAGAACAAATCTGCAAACATGTTAAGGGCGTTAAACCCAGGGCAAAGGAGGACAGTGTGACTGGAACAAGAATTCAGTGAAAGGAGGAAGCGATTCCTTGGAAAAACATACTGTGGGGTAGATAGAAGTGCTGAATGCAGGGGAGAATGATCTCTTCAGTAGGAGGAATTGCAGACAGTCTTATTTGGAATTGTGGGAAGCAGTTACCTGCTTCCTGAGAAAGATTTGATTTAATTTCCTTGGCTTTACGAATCAGAGAGCACTGTTTCCATGTTTATGTGCATAACCTATCAGCAAACTCCAGGTAAGTTCTTCAATCTCTTTCAATGCCTTCACCATTCAATTCGTTTCCAAGCTGCCTTCCATTTCATTGCCAAGTCCCATGATTCATTATTTATTATTTCTGCTTTTGTCAAAGCTTCAGGACCCCAGAGTCAAGTGATATGGGGTTGGGGTGGGGAGAAACCTTACTGGCAAAGGTAGAACTTTCTCAGCTTTTTTTATTGTAGAGTAACAGGAAACCAAATCCTCTTATAAAAAGGCTCAAAGACGTTATTTTTCCAAGTCATACATTTGAACCCCCCCCCATTCCTAAGATACAGAAATCTTTCAATAGGCCCAAAGGAGGAACTCAAATGAGTACTTATACCATTTAAACATAAAGGTGGGATAGATTCTATTTCTGTCTACTGCTTGTTCTCTGTTCATATTCCAAAGTTCTCGCTTGTAAAAGAGAAGGGCACTCAGAAGTGCAGTTCTAGCCAATCCAGAGCTCGAAGTCAAAAATTCATGGTGCTGGAGGAGAGAGGCTAAACCAGACTTGTTACTAAAAAAAACTAAACAGTCAAGTACTATGACCTTCCATGTTCTTGACAACCTTACATTTTTCAGTCCCAGGAGGGCAGCAAAAGCAAAAAGAAGAGGTTTGACAAGCCATAGGTAGGTCCCCACACATGGTCTGTGGCCTATGTTCAGTTTGGTGCATCACAGAAGTTGTGCAGAATCAATACTGGATAATTAACTCCAACTGCTGCCACAGCAACCCTTACTAGCTGCGCTAGGCTTACCATGACAGTTTACTAAATGTGGTTAAGAAGCTTTACAGAATGAAGTACACAAAAATACAGAAGAGCTAGGAAGATGATATTATAATATCTGTATGAGTCTAAAGTATCACACTGAGTCAACATAACTGTGATTTTTGTACCTGAGGTCAAGCATATCTCAGCCCAGTAGCATATCAACTAGCCCATATTGCCTCCAAAATCAATTAATCTATTTGTTACAGCTAAAAAAAGAATTCAAAGGAACAGGAGTAAAAGAGGACAGGGTGTCACAAGATGATTCACCCCTGCATAACTGCAGGTACCAAAAGTTCTTCCATGAAACTAACAGAGCACGGTTCTTCCTTTTGACTTTAGCTACCCTGCATACAGTGAGTGCAGAACAAGTCATTTGCATTCATAATTTAGTACTGCAAATTCGTAAATAAATGCTTGCTTGGAAAAATAATAAGATCTGAACATCAATTTCAAGTGTCCAGAGCGCCTCAAGTGTCCTATCAAGGTGCAATCCTAACAGCCACCTTGTAAAGATATATCAGTATCAGTAATCCCTATATTGGAGCTACGGGTAGTATGGTTATTTCTGTTGATTTCTCTGCTAGAGAGAAGTGTAAGAGATGCAGGTGAAGTGTTCTAGACATACTTAGCAATCACTTTCATGCATTCCTGTGCTTGCAGGGCCAATGCGACTGTCAAACATCCTGCAGATCAGCTGCAATTACAGCTCATAGAGGCCAGAGGATGTTTCCTATTGAATCTAATAGCACGTCTGTGCTCCTATCACCACTATTACCAAATCTGTGCTCCCATCACCACTATTACCAATATCCTCCTGCCACTGCCAGTCCCCAAATCCTGCCAGTACAGTATGTGAATGTAACAGAAGCCTACTTACAAAAACATTGAAAACACAAAAATAGTTGCAGGGTAAGTGTCTGACTATCACCTCAGAACTTGCATCAATAAATATTCAAAAGATGATGGCTCTTAAAATGTGCAAACATGTTATGCACAAGGTTCAGACTTACTGGTGATGAGCTACTGTGGGCTCCACACAACCTGTAATAAATACCCAAAGCTAGACACAAACAATATTTTTGTCATTAAAATGACCATGTAATTAAACACATTTATTGATAGATCTTAAAAAGCAAACTTTTAAACACACACTATTCATCACATTCTCTGATCACCTCCCCTTGATCTGCAAATATCTCACATTTCTTCATGTGCCCAACACATGCAATTTCATGCTGCAAAAATCTGAAGAGTAAAGGAGCAGTATGAAAATACGAGGCCTTCATGTCATATCCTGGCAAGAAGAAGTTGCAATCTATAAATACACCAGCCCTGAGATACACATTGATCCATTTCCCCTGACTATGGAGAAGGAAGAAACATTTGCAGGAAATTTGTACCTAAGCTACAGGCTTCCTTTGCTTTTAGTGGATAGTGGACATACAGATGCTACCCTGACCAGAGTCATACTGAAACCTCTTTCATTTTTGAGGCAGCACTTTGTATTTTGCACAAAATGAAATACAGTGCTTTATTTCCCTTGTTTATAATGCAATTTCATGCTACATGCAACTTGAAAGTACAATGAAAAGTTCAAGTATCTTAAGTCATGTGTAGTGTATTGTCTTTCATCCTATCACTATAATTAGCTGCAAGCCCACAGGAAGTAGACACACTCACACAAGGTGACAGTCATGTGCAAACAGAATTTGCTTTGCCTTTTCTGTTTTTTTTTTAAAATCGGCACATGTGAACATGTGCACCTATACATAACTCTTAAATATTACAGATCTTTTCTGCTATCTTTTAAGGTTTTTGTGAGTATGGTAAGTCAGAGAGCTTCTCTATTGACTTAAAACTAAAACATAACTCCCAGGTCTGGATCTTGGTACCCTCCAAGACACATTCCAGATACAGAACTTTTAACAAAACATTAATTGCCAGAAACTGTGTGATGGTGACAAAAGGGATGGGGACAAGTCGGTGTGTGTGTGTGTTGCCAAGCCAAGTGCAGCAACAAAGGCAGCCAGCTGAGACTTTCAGGGTCCCCATCACACGCACCACCACATCTCCTTTCCCACCGCTGGTCCTCCACCTCCTGCAATATGTAACATTCCCTGTCAACTCCTTCTTTCTTCTCTTCCCTTTAATGTGCTCTGCCTAATTTCCCCCTTACCAGTGCTATCCCCAGGCAAGGTGAGCACTTCAGCCCTGCAACCAGCATCAATTCAATGATACAGCACAGAAAGAACACTATTTTCTAACCACTTATATTTGAAAGACAGAATTTGAACAAAGCAGTAGCATTAAAAAGAATATGAACATTCAGTCATTTAGAGTAAAATAAAGAATAAAATGTCCCACCAGAGGTTAAACACAGGATGGGAGAGGAATGTGGGAGAAAGAGGTGCCAATCCAGTTCTGCAAGATTTAAGCCACTCCCACGGACAACCATAATAGCAGCACACAGTTAGTTCACTTGGAAATTCTCAGTAAAATAAAAATGCATTAAATTAAAAAGTCATCATAAAAGTAGTCACATCAAAAAAAATCACAGAATTAAAAGGTTTTACTACAAGTTGGCTCATGTGTCACTGCGCATGCAAGCAGAAGCAGTACCAGGACAAAAAGGCTAATGTAGATCAGACTCATAAGAGGCATCCTCCTCCCTGTGAGGTCAATTAATTAATTCAATGCAGTATCCTTCAAAGGCAATCATTGCCGCATGCCAGCTAGCCCTGAAGATTTACAGACAGTCATCCCAACACCTGTCTCCTCCTCGGCATGGAAGATCCATATGCAGCACTGCAGTCCCTTCCTAGGAAGCTCATATGTGACTTGCTGCCAACTTCTCAGCACACATAGCAGCTTGGGTTCACTGAGCTGTCAATCTGCTGTCTGTACTGCCAGCTATGGTGCTTGACTCTAAAAAAATCTGAGGAAACTCCACAAGCTGCAAGGCCAGTTATCTCCAGATGGAGAGAGACACTGAAGTGCAATGCACTACATGTGTGATTGATGTAGGCTGCTAGCCCAGGGGCTTCTCAGAACCTATTCCAGAAAAAAGTGTTGCTCATTATCATGGCTAGGATCCCAAGAAAATCAGCTGCTGGAAATAGCATTCTTGGAAAGATAGAGTGGCCACTCTAGTGAACCTGAAATTAAAACAGAACCTCCAGGTCTGGATCTTGGTGCCCTCAAGAGACGCATTCTGGATACTGAACTTTTATCAAGCCATTAATTGCCAGAAAACATAACACAAGTAAGACCACAACTATGCTATAACACTGATTTAACATAGTGACTGTGCCTTACCTTTGAAAGTGAGCTGCACCCTTGGAGTAGCAAAGAGGTAATCCTTGGAGTAGGATGGCCACCAGCCTACAATTAGTAAGGTTGCCCAAAGCAAAAAGCCAATGAGGGGCATAGTGGGAAGAGGTGTGAATCCAAAATCCAGGCAGAATTCTTAAGGAATCTATAAGAGATGGGAAAGTGAAGACAGAAACATTATTTCCCAGAACAGGTTATGAGACAGGAACTGAACTAAAATTCTCTGGTTAAAAGTCATTCTATTATTCTGCTCAACTCCACCCTTGGGAGGAGAAACTTGCAGGTTTAACAATTCACCAGCCTGTCCTTCAGAAGGCTAGCCCATTTCCCCAGTCCTTGTCAATCAACCTAATTGCAATTCTGAAATTAAGATTAGGTGAGAGAACATCTAATTTGGAGTGGGGAGAAGAATACTGTTGCAGCAGTGAATATGGCCCAATCAGAATGGGCTCATAATATATTGTGCCTCCCCCACACCCATTATGGCAAGATGGCTATACTAGATCCAAAACGCAAAACTATGGCTGTGATTACCTACCGTATGTCAAGTTATATTTCTCATTGTGAATGTGCACACAGCAGAAAAAATAGTGTGAGAATCAGCCCCGCCCTCTGACTAAGAGCTAATCTTTGGGGGTTCCTGAAGCACACAGGAACCTGAGCTTCAACTTTCTTGTTCTGCATTCCTTTAACATTATGTTTTTAGTTGGCCTTATACACTCCCCTATATTGAGGGTACTCTGGCACATGTCACACTTCAGAGCATCTTCTGCATAATTATTTGGGTTAACTTTGCCTCTCTGTGTGTTTTGTGAACTTTTCATTTTAGGTTTCATTGAGCCTCTAGCCCTGAACCATTCTTAGCCTTTGATAAATACATTTTGTCTTCAAGGTAACAGATAAAGAAAGAAAACAACAACTGCAGCACATGCCATAAAGAATTGATATATATTTGGAATGGAAAACTCTCCCTTCCTCTTCTGCCCACCTCTTCTCTTGAATTGGGGGGGGGGGGAGTCCAGAAACTGCTAGTCAGTGTGTAAGTTCCCAGAGGCGTTTGTTACAGCAACGTTCTGTATTAGAATGCATAGAGAATAATACATAACACAAAGAATCCATCAATAACAGTATCAGTATTTATGATTTACCAGGTACATAAGATTAATGTAAGCTTTTTGGGTTAGTTGTGGTACTCTTATGCACACTTTGACCGTGTGTGTCTTTTCACTGACTGAACTCTCAACCAGGGTCACTGTCTTTACCACCAGAACATCAGCTTTTCACAGTATAGCTGGAGCAGCCTCCAGAAAGAATGAATACCAGACCGTATGAGCCCAACTACAATTAACAAGCTCACATGCTGCTCTCATTTGGTAAAGTAAACAACGTTTGATTGAGGGGCAGTAATCAAGTCGTCTCCTCTCAGGAATGAAAAGAGTCCTTATAGCCCTATCCTATGGCAGTCAGAGCCAGCAGCCCACCCACTGGGGGCTTCTCCACCCCCACAAGAGTGCCCCTTCCCTACAGAGAGAAAGAGAGGAGGATGGGGCTGCAGCCCTTATGATGTACTACCTCTTTACCCTCCTGCTGAGCACAGAAATGCAGTGAAGGGGGGGGAGGACTTGTATGGTACATTCTCCACTTTCTAGTCAGGAGAAATCTGGACTTAATTATTTAACACACACACACACACAGAAAGACAAAATGCATTTTTCTTAATAGTAGAATTTAAAAAAAAAAAAAAGTTTGTGTGTACCACCAGCTGGGTTCCACTGGGCCTCTGAGCTGGAAAAAAATTGACAGACTTGCCTAAATAGAGTGCCATGGGCACTGTGAAAATGGCTAGCCAGAAATCAGATGGGATAGTGTATGTGGAATTTACAACATTACCTTTATTCATCACAAAGTGTAAGTTACATACAGCTTTCTCCACTTCAGCTGACACCCCCCCCCCAACACACACATACCACTTTCTAATACACAATGCACCTTTGCTGAGTCCCTCTGCATATGAACCAAAGATAGCTTCCTGGCCCTCTGTTTCTCTGGAGGAACTGTCTTTTATACCACTGGATAATGTCCATTCAGTCACACATGATACAGCAACTGAACAGTTTTGATTTGACTGCTTTCTGCACTTTCAGGGAAGTTTTTAATCTGTGATGTGTTAATGTATTTTAATGTTTGCTGGAAGCCGCCCAGATAATTAATTATTATTATTATTATTATTATTATTAATAATAATAATAATTATTGTTGTTATTATTATTTCAATTGGTGGATGCTTACAAAAGCAATTACTCTAGGATAACTGCAAACCATTCCTATGCCGTTTTAGCATACTTAGCTATATCAGTGTAAATTAACATTTCACAAGAATTAGTTCACAGTTTGTTACACTGGAGAAATGGACAAAACACAGAGCCCTAGATTGGCAATCATAAGAACTGTTTCATCAGTGGAACTGCAGGCTTTCGGTGCAAACTACTTTCCTCAGAAGTCAATGTTAAAAACTCTCATTAATTTTAATACAATATATATATATACTGTATTTTTAAATGTCATTGAGAGGCATCCAGCTGGAAGACTTATTTTGTTGGGGAGCTGAATAAATATAGGGCAAATTGCAGGAGTTGGCAGTCTACAGGGATGGAACAGGTAGAAAAGGCTAACAAGCAGATTAGAACAGAAATAATATTGAGTGCAAAAGCACCAACACACTATGCCATAGTGACTATGATGATAAGGTCCAGTCCATGCTCTCCTGTACTGCAGTTGAAGGGCATCACTACATGGGTTAGTACTCAGGAATGAACCACTCAGAATGTGCTTCCAGTTGTTGCAACAAATATCAGTTGGCTCTACCATCTCTTTTGGGCAACTGCATAGTGTTATCACAGGCAAGAGTTCAAATGACTACTAGGCATGGTTATGTTCTACCTCCAGTTCTGGAAGCAGTTTGTCTCTGATTACCAGCTACTGAGAATCTCAAATGGAGAGATCCTTGTTGCATTCAAAAATAGATGGGCCTTTGATCTGATCCAGCAGGACTTTTCATATATTTTTAAATTTGGAGCCAGGCAGATCTTCTTCCCCTCCACCCAAACAGTAGGTAACATGTTGTTTTTCTGTCCAGCTGAACCTGTGAAGTTTGCAAGATCCATTGGATTCAGTATGTGGCATTCAACCACAGCCCTTGGAGTGGTACTGGACCCCCCCCCCAAAATCCCTTTATTCTTGTTCAGTAAGAAGGAACCTGTCCTTTCCTAGCTCTTAAAATGCTCATTTGAATGGATCACAAGGATTTGAGTCCTTATTCCCCTACCACATCAGGAATAAGATGGCAAGAGGCATGCATCAAAGGTCTCCTCTTGTTCTGTTTCTATTGTACTAAGAGTACATATGGATGCAGTTATAAAGCATGCTAAAATTATTCAAACAATGTGTGTACATGTGAGCAGGCAAAACCCCTTTAAATATTTAGAGCTTCTCGCTTGCAATCAAGGTATCTGAAAACCTCAAACCTAATGTACTTCATACACATTATTAGCACTTCAGCCAGTTTCTTAAGAAATTCTTCGGAACAATTTGCAGTAAAACGTACATACACATACCACAACTAGGGAAAGGAAAACCGACCAAATGGCTCCCCATGGAAGCACTTCCCTGTGTGCTCCAGTTTGATGAATGCTTGAGATGGGGGGGGGGGCGAGGGAAGGTGGGGGCATAATTGCTACCAACACTGCCCCCTCTGGTTCACTGGTGAGATGTAGGGAAGTGGTAGTTAATGACAGAAACAAACTTCAGGGATTTCACAGGAAAATCCTTGGAATCAGTCAAACAAATCCAGACTGGCTCTATGAACGTTTAGGGTAATTGATGGGCCCCCAGGAGAACACAGCTTTCTTCGGCTGTGGGCAATGCACCACAATTGCAGGAGTTAAAATTTCCCCAGGGGCAATATATCATAGCAATTTCCTTTGCACTAGGTAAATATTTGTATTATTTGCCTGTCTTTCCACACACATTCACACTTCCCCTTTTGGAGATTCTTCACTTAGCGCACACATCAGTTCTTTTTGGAACCAGAATGTCTAAACTCCAAATTACCCTGTGAAATAAAAGCTACAATCGGCTGCATTTAAATCAAACCCCCGCCGGCCTTGGGAAATAGTTCTGGCAAATACCAATATTGCATTTGGATGGTGCTGTGCGTGCCATTGAGAGTGAGTGAGATGGCAAACAAAGGAAAAGAGCAGAGAAGGGGGGAGGGGGGAGGGAGCGGGAGAATGTAAGAAAAAGAGAGCAGAAAGGAGAAACAGAAAGCTGGGAGAGAAAAGCAAAGCGATTAGGAAAATACTGTACTGTTCTTGAGAAGTGTTCCCTGGCTCTAAAGTGTCAGTCTGTCTCCTGATGGAATGTGTCACTGTGCGGACGTAGGGAAAAGCTAGTGTGTCATGCTTGGAGACCAGAGGTCCTTTTGCATATGAAGCTCAGCCACTTTTCAGTCTCCATAAATAAACAAGAGATTATTCCAGCCACTTCTGAGCCGAGATCATAATGGAAGGAAAGGAAGACTGGGGACCCCTTCTGCTGGCTCCTAGTGCATCTGTTCAGGAAGAGAGGGGTCTCTGATCAGTTTCAGTTTGTAAATGTCAGCGCATGCATCTAAGCCTCCTGAGAAAGGAGCTTAAAGAACAGGAAATGTTTGGAGAAAGGCAGAAAGAAGAAGAAAAAAATCAGGATTACAACAGAAATTATTAATAACTCCATGACTAATGTGTGCATGCACACAACTGGACAATGATGCCAGCAAAAGCTTCCATATCTTCTTGTCAGGACACAGGACTAATAACTTTACCAAACTACACTAAGCTGTGACTCTCTGACCACTGGTCCGGTTAGCTAGGGATGATGGGAGTTGTAGTCCCAAAACATCTGGAGGGCTGAGTTTGCCTATGCCTGCCCTGGACTATATGGAGACAGGCAGAATCCTCTTGGAATGTTTTATTCCTTCTAGCCCATTGTTGGGTTGGTATTCACAAGGAGCAGCAATCTATGTACTTCCTCTTTTTCATGTTCACTTTCCCTTACCAAATTCATGTATAATTATGAGAATTCTAACAATTGTAGTAGACACAAAAGGGGGTCTATTAGACACCTATTCTTAAATTGCTGATTATAAAGCATGCAGACTTGTTTCATACTGAATTAGTCAATCAGTCCATTTAACCCAGTATTCTCTATTCTGACTGACAGCAGCTCTCCAAGTTCTCAGAAGGGGTCTTTTCTAGCCTTGTTAATTGAGATCATTTTAAGTCAGGGATGAGGAACCTGTGGCCCTTTAGCTGTTGTTGGATTCCAATTCCCATTAGTCCCAGCCAGCATGACTGGTCATAGTCTCACAACATCTGAAGGGCTGAAGGTTTCCTATCCCTGCTTTAACTGGGGAACCAGACATCTTTGCCTACCATGAGTTTATTAAGAATAGGGATATGCTGCTGGATTAAGTTGAGGACTAGTTGGGAGTGAAAAAGGGAGCAGATTTCTCTTTTTTGTCTCTTTTCCCCTACATTAACGGTATTTTTCTCACCCAATGTTAAATTATTCTCAACTGTACAAGGAAATAGTAAAAATGTGAGAATAGTCCACTAGTTTAAAGTCAGACACACATTCCTACCTGTTTACATATGCATGTAGTACTTTCTTACATTGCCAAGCTCATCATGAATAAAGTAGCAGAAATGTGTTCTATGGCCTTTTAGGACCAAGGCCACCTAGGTAATACATGTATTGAGTTTTGTTTTTAAGAGAACAATAAAAAGGGATTCACAATTAATAGGGGTTAAAATACTTGCTGATATATCTGGCTATATAAAAATCAGAATCTTATAAACTAGTCTGTGAATGTTATAGTATATAGAAAAGTACATTTGTTTGCTGTGCCTGTACTGCTCTACAAAAAGACCTCACACACACTTTGAAATGCAGGACAAAATAATATCAAATTGCATGATTACAGCCATATGATTAATTGTATTCTGAGGGACCCTCACTTCTCAAAGTTAATGGTCAGCAAGATACCCTTGGCTGATCTGCAAATCTGACAACACAATGTCATCTGTACATCTCTATTCCTGAAGACATGTGTAATTAAAAAAGCTAGACATACTGCAAAAACCAATTCTATAAGTTTAGTACATTCTCCAACTGCAAATCCTTACATAGACAAAATAGCACCACCTACCACAAGAGGGAGGTAGCAGCAGACTCAGGGGAACCTCAATGTTTGCAGAAGTACAAAAAACCCTTTGGGGAGGAAAAATCCTAAAGGGGGACCTCAAAACAGTCTAGTGAGGACTGAACATGCTCAATGACCACAAAATGTTGACTGAATATTGAAGGGGGAGGGAAGAGAAACAAGCAAGGTGGATGGAGTATCCTGGAATGTAAGACTGGCTGAACAGGAGCACTCCGCACGGCAACACTTTGTTGCAAATTCCACTTATCAGTATAACTCAGTATATTTTCTCTGACATAATTCAAATGCTTTTAGGATGTACACATAAAAAACAATAGCATTACAGGAGGGTCTATCATTTAGTGTTTGTTTCCTAAGTTATGTATTGGGAAGCAAAGTACACTCTATGACCATCTTGGCTTGTAGCTGTTTCTGGTCCTTTGCATCTTCTATCTGACTAATCTTTCCTCGGAGATTGATTTAGTCAAATGGTTGGCCCTCTAAGTGTTGCATCACAATAAGTTCCACAGTTTAACTGTACATTGTGCAGACAAGTACTTCCTTTAAGTTCACATTCTGACATGTGACACAAAAAAATTGCTCAAGCATTTCTTTCCTTATTTTTGCCAGATGTGAATGTTGTTAACATAGGATCCACTGCGTGAGAGAAATTGACAGTATAGTCAAACTGATGCAGGTTTTACATTTGCATTATAATGGAGCAATTTAAGAGCACACCAATTTAAACCTCCCAAGTGAAAATACCCTGAATGTTGTTTGTGCAAGACAGAAGGCATAAGAGAACCAATTTTTATTCAATTGTATGCTCTCGCTTTTGTAGGTTTTGAATTGCAGACCCAAGGAAATGCAAAATACACACACATAACAACAACCCCTGCTCTCCACTTAAGTCTTATTTGTCTTCCACCCAAACCACAGTGAGAAGTGAGGCTGCTCAGGACAAGGGTAGAGCCGGAAAGCAGACGCCTGCCTGGTTTAAGTTTCCTTATTTGATTAGAGCTATACTGTTTAATTGATTTGATTGGCTGGATCAACAGATTTTATATATATAAAAAGGTATCCTTTTTGACTAAAAAGGTACCCTTGGTTATCTGGCAACAGACTGCTATGTATTGTTTTTCGTGACACCTGGCAAACACCATCTTTAAAAGAGTATTTCCACTCCTCTCACAGGCAGGAGAGGATGCCTCTTTCGTGATAGTGCCTCCTAGGGCATATTCATCAGCTAAACACAAAGAACATAAGCTGGTTTTTTTGTTTTTGCTTCAGAGCTGTTTTTCACCACATGTAAATTATGCCCATTTAATCAATTCACCAATCAACAGATAGCGTAAAAACTCCTAAGCTGGGTGGGCAGTCCCGCTTTCCACAAGTGAAGCTTCAGAAAGCAACTCTGCTCTAGTCGGTCCTGAAATGTGGATATATAAAGCCTACGTTTGCCCAGAATGCTCATTCGCAGTACAAAAGCCGCGCGCCCCACCCGCACACATCTTCCACACGAGCTACTATCGCGTGCCAAGCGCGAGAGGCCCGAGACTCACTCGCGACTTGTGAAAAGCGCTCCTCTTCTCGCACTTGCTGGCCCGGCGAAGGCGCGGGCGCTTGAAGCCGCGGGAAGTAATCGGCCCCCAAAAAATGAAGAGCGGAGCGTGTGTACCTTGGGCTCCCTAGGAACGCGCGGGCCTCGAGCTCATTAATTAATTGCCCGCCAGTTGCGCGCTTTACGCCGGCACAAGAAGAAGCCGAGCGACGCTGAAGCCGCGGACGCGGGGCTGGCAGAAGAGAGGGCCGAGCGAGCGAGGGAAGGACAACCTCGGCGGCGGCCGCCTTCCAGTCTTCGCACAGCGTTTTTACCTCAGGGAGAGTTGGCAGCAGCGGCGCGAGGCTCAGGGCCACGCCTACCGCCCTCCTAGCGGAGCTTCTGGTGTACCGGGAGGAGAGAAAAGGAAACCACCACGCGGCGGGAGGGGAGAGGGAGAAATAAAGGCGGGCCCGGGAGCGGAGCGCGCGCGTGAGCTTTCACCTCAGCAGTCCGTGCTGGGACAAGGGAGAGAGAGAGAGAGAGAGGCCTTGGCTCGCAGACCGCTGGCGCGGCAGAGGAGCCGACTTTTCCTCTCCCAGTCTGGAGCCAAGGAAAACGTTTCCTCCCTCAAGTTTATGCCCTGCTAACCTCTCCAGCCCTGTGGTACACTAAGCAAAACAAAAGACTTTTAACCGCATGTTCACACGCGAGGCTTAAATCGGTCTGCGAAGCACGCTGGGTCAGCAGCATAAAAAGCCTCGCACCGGCCCCAGCACACAGCCTTCATTTCTCACCTGCCGTTTCTGTCCCACAAGAACCATATTCCCACGGAGCATACAAATAAAAAGCGATGAGTTGAGCTGTGGGCTCAATGGCGCGTTTATGCAGCCTGAACCTGCGGGGTTACTCTTAAGTAAAACCTCGGGGGGGGGGTCCGCGTGCGTCTTACTCCCAGGTAACTGTGCGCGTCACACGTGAAAACGACCCAAGTCTCTCCTCCCTTCCTCTGCACCTATCCCGCAGGCGCCAGCCGGACGACTGTGCTAGAGTGCCGCGTTAATCCTGCCCTGGGACAACAACGAAAGGCAGCGGCAACTTTGAGCACGCCTAGGGATCCGGCGCGTTTCACTAACCACCACCACAATTTCAACCAGTTTTGTAACATTTTTATATCAAAACGGCTGAACTTTGAAGCGTAAGATCCAGCCGGCTGGCTTGCACGCAAGTCGTTTTTAAACACGCGCAAACATACCAAGCAGGCTTCAAGCGCTTTGTGGAAAGCAAAGAGAGGGTCCCGCGAAGACCGTTGGCTCCCATATCTGCTCTGGAGGAGGTTGGCGTCGCTTCTTCTCCAGGCGTCTCCCTTTACTTGCTCTGCCGCCCTCGGCTTCGGGCCCAAACCTGCCCCGCTCCCGACCCGTCCTCGAGGGCTGCCAGGCCGAGAGCCGACGCGAAGGCAACTGAAGCGCCCTCTGGAAAGAGACTCGCGCCTGCTTCGGCGAGTCGCGAAGTCGGGAGCACCTTGGAGACCTCGCTCCCCGCAGACAACAAGGTTGTTATAAAGGGGGCTTTTGTGCAAGCGGGGTGGGGAAGGAGAAGCTCTAACCAGACCCGGGCATTTCTCCCTGGCGAAAGATAATTTCACCCCCATAAAAGCGGGCAGGGTTTTACATTTTTTCCCTCCCTGCCCCCACCAACTCCCACTTTTCCGGATTTCTGCTCAACTTTCCCATCACAGTGATGGAAAAAAGCGTTGGACCGACCGGCTGCTGTCACTTTCCGGATGCAGCGAGTGTGAAGGAGCAGCTGAAAGTTTGCTGCTTCCAACAGTTTCCCACCTCCGTCAGCTTTGATCATTAGCCTCCGTTCCCCCCTCCCTTCTCACTGTACACACAATATCACCCCCTTCTACGCTCCATAGGTGCCAACTCCCTGGGGCCCTTTGCACCCACAAAATTCCCCATGAAGGGGCCAGGCACCCACAAATTTTGGTGCCAGGGCCCGTGCACGATGCTTAGCACCCACGGCCCCGGGCACTCCTGCTACGCTCCCATCAACAGGGAGGAATCAGAGCAGCGCAGCAACTGCATGTAAAGTGGAACCTGCGCCCGTCGCCCCGCAGGGCAAACCGACCTTCTCTCCACCCGCCCATCTCGGCTCGATCCCTTCCATAGACGGGGCGACGTGACACCTTTGCTAGAGCAGAGACCCAGAGGAGGCTGGCAGCTCCATTGACAGAACCGAACTCACTCTCTCCATTAATTCGGAGGCGCGTGGGCAAACGGGGAGGGGGGGGGAATGAACTCACGTTGCGCACACGGACGTACCTATCTCTGGATGGAGGCAGAGCAGTTTAGACGGTTCCCCAGAAAGGTCACGTCGCTGCTCGCCAGTAGGACCCGAGAAGTACTTGCTCCCAGATCCAGAGTAAAAAAAAAAAAAGTGGGGAGGTGGGGTGGGGAATGGGAAGGAGCGAAAATCCTATCTATTGACACCAAAGAGGCATTTTCTCACCAGCTGTCCTGGGAGCGGCGTCCCACCGCCATCCCTCTCTCTCTTTCTTTGGTCAAAGTAAGCGGCCGGCCGCCGCCGCTCCTCCAATGTGGTCGGCAGCACCTTCCGGAATCCTGGACTTGGAATTCAGGACTCGAGTGGATCTCTCCGCCAATCCATAGAGACGCTCGACCCACACGCGAGCCAAACCGGTTTCCAGAGGCAGCGGGCAAGCCGGATGGGACTCCCTTCGCACCCGCGGAGCGCAGCGGGCTCGACTTTTCGCGGCGCCTCTCGCCGCTTGTTCCGAGCGTAAATGCGCGGCTGTGCGCCCGTCCGCACTCACTCGGTTCTTAAGTTCTCATTGCAGGCCCGGAGAGCAGGAGGCAGGAGGAGGAGGAGGAAAGAAAGGAAGAAAGAAAAAGAAATAATAATAATGAAAGTGGCCTCCTGCCCGCCTGCTTGGCAAAAAGAAAATAAAGAAAATAAACCACCACCCTCCCCCTCCACACACACACACGCTCGAAATCCGCTCCTCTCACATTGAGCACCCAGACCCTATTCAGTCAATTGGCTTCTACCGCCTGTCATTTGCATAGCCCCGCCTCCCCGTCCCCACCTCCCCGGGCAGGGAAGCGGGGGTCGGACCCGCCGCCGTTCTCTCCTCGCCACCGCCACCTCTTTTTCCACCTGTGCTGCCCCGCCCCTCCCTCCCTCTCTCCTCCACCCCCCCCTCCAGCCTCGCCGCCTTGCTCGGCTGGGCTTGGCAAGGCAGAGGCGGGCAAGGGAGCGAGCCGCGGGATTCCTGCGCTCTCTCCGGGTGTCAGCCAGTCCGGCTCGCGCGACTGTTGACTTTCTCTCCTCCCTCCGGCTAAGGCTCAGTTTCAGCAAGTCCCCCCGCCGCTTCCCTATTCCATCAACGGAAAGAGAAGGGGGGGAGAGCCTTATCCGAAACAAGACTGATCACACACACACACCCCAATTTCGTGTATACGTATACCTCTTTCCACCTAACTCTGTGCTTTTGTGGACGGGGATTCCCCTCTCCCCCCTCCCCACACTTTAAAAACCCATAGAGAGGACGAGGCAGACGAAACAGGCGCGCGGGGTGGGTGGGGGGGGGGAGAATGGGAAAGACAAATAAATAAATAAACCGACTCCTTTGTCTCTCTCTCTGGCTGAGTTATTCGGTGGATTGCAAGGGAGTGTCTCGCATCCCAGGGGTGGAGGGCTGATGGGGGGCGAGAGACAGAAGGGTGGGGTGGGGGGTTAGAGTGAGAGAAGAGATAGAAAAAACAAGAGAAGAAAAAAGATCGGGGTGAGGGTGCATTGAATGGTGGGGAGCGAGCGGGGTGGGGTGGAGAGGGGCCTTGCTTTGTAATGTTGCAAAATCCAACCAGACAGATCCTTCAACAAATATCCTGCAACAAAGAAAACTCGGGCGTAACTGACAGCAGGAGAGAGTGTTATCTCTCTCCCCCACCCCGCCCCACGTCTTCCCATCCCAGCGCCTTAGTCGTTTCAGAAGCTTAGGCAAACCAGGTTAACCCTTTGGTGGATGGGGATTAGGCGGAAGACCTACCTCTTAGGTCTGTGGGTGGAGGGAAGTATTGGGGTCATGGGGCGGGGGGGGGGACTGAGGTTAAGATGCAGAAAGTGTAGAAATGCTGCAGAGGGATTCCATTTCAAGTAGCGACCCCTAACCCGCTGTTCTGCATCAGATGGCAGAGTGAGCAGGTTCAAGCCTAGATCAATACCCCATCCTCAGTTAAGGTTTGCTCCACCTTTGAGTCAAAATAGTGGAAAACATGTTTGCATGGGGGGTGGAGTTTTATGTATTTAAAGTATATGAAGATCAATAAGGTCTGGCTTCACCGGAAGGAGATCCTTCTTTCTCAAATCTGGCTGTATATCCTAGTGAGTGAGGGGGCTGTTGTGCCCTTTAAAAAGGCGGGAAAATATTCAACAGCATGATTCACAAATGTATATGTATATGCTTATTGCTGTGTGCACATACTGAAGGCTGTTTAGCAAATTACATTTTCCCCTACACAGAGGTAATCTGCACACTGCACATGTTGGCTTTCTGACCTGTGTGCTCCTGGCAAAACAGATACTTGCATTCCATTTAGAAGTGCCAGCATACACATCCCCTCCTACACTGGAGAGATTACTTCTATGGGGGGGGGATATGTGAATGCCCCTAAGAGTGAGCAAGTTTTGATGAGGTTGGGCATAGCTATGAGAGTCAGGAAACCTGACATTCATCACTCTAAGGACATACAATGATTGACCAGCCAATAGTTCTGCACTGAAATCCAAATGACAGGTTCTGGCCTAAGGCTAAGCAAGGAAGGATGCATAATTCCTCTGCCGCCTCCACCTAGCCCCCCCCCCCCGGCAATCCCTTGTGTCTTTCACATTTATGTATAATTCATGAATGCATCTTTGGCACAAGGTATTCTTCTATTGCACACAGGGAAAGCAAAAGCCGGAGTAACTTTTAGCAGCTGCTCTGTTAAGCAGCTGGAACATCACGCCACCAAAAAAAAAACCCTTAAAATATAGTATCCTTATTGCTTTCAAAGCAATTGGGATGCATCCCTGAATCAAAAACGTCTCAGGTAACTTATGTTTATAATCAGGAGGAATACTATCACTTCTCACTGCATGCAAATGCTGTTTCAGATCTTCATAAAGTAAGCCTCTAGTACAGTGACCAGATGGAGAATTTGGCTAAGCTGTTTGGCTAGGTGGTCTCAATATTTTTAGGAAACTGACCCCGTACCTAATGGAATCAGCATGGTAGGATTTGTTTAAAAATGTGTGCAAATCAGAATACTTGTGATTTTCTACACAAGCAGTAGATTTAATAAAAAGCAGTAGATTTAAAAGGTTAAGTGACTGACATTGCAACCTCACAATAGTTACAGAAAACAAATACTGGGCCACTTCAAAATTTGATTATCACCCCTGACTTGCACAAATGATGATAAAGCATGTAGACAACAACGTGCGGCTGGCAGTACAGGTCTTTTTTCACTTTGGGTATGCTGTGTGTGAGTTAGCTAATGCTCATCAGACTCCAAACCCCCAAACTCTCATAGCAATATTTATTTTTTGCAGGATGGTTAGCTGATCAAAGAATGTTTAGTTCATGAAACACCTGACTTTTAACTGATCAATTAATTGGTCTGGAAACCAAGCCTTATGAAGAATGGTTGAAGAAGTTGGGTGAGTTTACCCTAGAAAAAAGAATGAGGGCTCTTCTCTACACTTTTGTTTGCCAAGTGATTGCTAAGCACAGGCCTGAGAGGTTTTTGTTTTGTCCCACCACTTTCCCCAAGGTAAACCCGCAGGTTATTGCTGAATTGGAACGTCAGTCGGGTTTTCAAATATCTTGAAAAATCTAAAGGGCTGTCGCATGGAAGATGCAGCAAGCTTGCTTTCTGCTGCTCCAGAGGGCAGGACCTGAACTAATGGATTCAAATTCTAAGAAAGGAGATTCCAACTAAACATCAGGAAAAACTTTTGGATTGTAAGAGCTGTTTGACAGTGGAACTGGCTACCTTGGAAGGTTGTGGACTCTGCTTCATTGGAGGTTTTTAAACAGAGGTAGGATGGCCTACCTGTCAGTAAATTTTAGGAATAACTGGGCTCACCTTTTAGTTTTTTTAATTATTAGGCAGGTATATTAATTGTACATTTCAGTCTTAGTTGTAACAATTTCCAGAGGGGTAGCCATGCTAGTCGTTGTTGCAAAAACCAACAAAAACTTTTGCTGCACCTTAAAGGCTGACACATGTTATTACAGCATAAGCTTCCATGGGCTAGAGTCCACCGTGCAATTTGTAGCCACAAGAAGAATGCAGGAAGAGACCTAATGCTTTCCAGCTGTATTCTTCTTCTTTATGATTTGGTCCCACCAACAGAATTGTTCTTTCTTCAAGAACGTCTTGTTGGCTTCAACCCCCTGAAATCCTTTCCCTCCATTTGGGAACTAAGGATGTAACTCTAGACCCACTCACCTAGGTGTAAGCCCCGCTGAACTCAATGGGACTCAATACTGTGCAGGCATGTATGGGATTGTGCCATGAAAGGTGTTCCTGATATGTACTGTGTTTGTTTCGAAACACAAGCACACAGACACATGTTTTAAGGTGCACACAGACATCACATAGGATGAAGAACTTCTTATTTTGCAGCAAAAAAATTGCTTATCTTTCCAAACAGCTTTAGAGCTTTTGCAAAACACTTATCTAATATTTGCCGTATAATAGACACACATAAAGCTCTTCCTAAGTGTACATACAGCCTTCTCAAGATACAAGCTTGCACAGATATGCTTCAGAAATAATCCTGAAAGCATAAACTTTGATATCGCCAAAAGTTGTCTTTTATCAGATGAGATCACTGGTGCATCTAGCTCAATAATGTCTCTACACTCAGTTGCAGCAGCTCCTCTTTCCCAGGGATTGAACCTGGAATCTTTTGTATACAAGATATGTAAATGTGTGCTCTAGTCTGAGCTGCAGCTCTTTTCTTATTTTTTTTGTTGCATATTTTTAAATTTACTGGCCATAGTTTTAGGAACAGACGATTATATGAACCTGCCTTATTCGGGGTCAGACCAGTGGTCCATCTAGCTCAATATGTGATTGGGACTTTCCAGGAATGAAAAAAGGGTTCTCTCCCCTGGTCCTACCTGGAGATATCAGGGGCTGAACCTGAGATGTACAGCATGAAAAGCAGGTGCTCTATCACTGAGCTAAAATCCTCCTCCTTATGTGGTCATTCATCTTATGTAGTTGTGGATATTTGCCTTTATTTGATAATGTTCAGGTGTTTGATTTACAGTATTTTATGCTAAGGATTGTTTCATTCATTTATTCATCATTAACGATTCTGATAACCCTTCGGGGTTGAAGAGTAGAATATATATGTGTCATATGAATATCCTGAATGTCTGTAATGCATAAAATGGGCAAACATTTTCTAAACATCATTATTCACGTTGAATAATTTCCATCCTGTACAAATCAAAAGATTAAAGATCTTGGTACCACATTTATCATGATATTTCATAGGCCAGTGCCTACTTTATCAGAAGTGGTTCCCTAAGTGGATAAGATAAGCATACCCTGAATTTGATTTGATTCTATATTATTTTGGGCTCAACTATCCCTTGCACTACTTGATCATTTAGCCTGACTAGGAAAAACATACCAGCAAAACAATGGTGTCTTTTTATCTTCTCTGTGCTCAGGGCATACTGAGGTGACCATACATCTGATGAAGCGGGCTGACCCATATAAGCTTATGTTACAATACTTTTTAGCTTTTACAGTGCCGCAATATCCTTTGTTGTTTTTGCTGCAACAACCCTCTGGAATCCAAAATAATTTTTGCAGTCATGTCACATACATAGGATAACAATTTCTAATATGCTTTTTTTCCGTGGGTGAGAATACACTAGCCTTTCTGCAAGAACATAGTTCCTTTAAATTAAAAGCAATGTCTTTCACTCTAAATCCCAGTGGGAATTTCAAGTAAACATTGAAAGATTATGGGCATACTATATAAAATACAAGTAGTTTTGCTGGACACATGTAAAACATTGCCCATATAAATTGATTCTATGCATTAGCAGCAAGTCCCTTAGAGTTCCAAGAGTGCATAAGATTGTAGTTGTGTAGCACAATCCCAAGTATCAGTGGGATATACTTCCCTAGGAAGTCCACTTACGTTTACAGAAGTATCAGTAAGATTCCAGTGTGGCATATCCTATGTGTTGGGTTGTTAATACCAAAATAGTTTGTTTCCGATGCATCACAAAAGTTTTCTGTGTGCAGCTTTTTGCTTTGAGAACTTTGGAATAAAGACCCCATTGAAGTTTAGAGAACTATGAAACAAACTTTTCAATGGCAATGATTTATGAAGTATCAGGGAAGCAACCAGAGAAATAGCCGCATAGTACCTCTTGGGTACATGCCAGTGGGTACCAGGATGGTTATTCACATGAAAGAGTGCCATCTATTGGCTCCCAACACTATTTCTTGTTATCTTTTCCACAGCTGTCCTGTTGTGGCACAGACCAGCTCTCAGTTAGGTTTCAAAACTTGGGTTGGGGAGGGGAAGGGAAGGATTAGGCAGCACTACAAGAACGTCTTCTTAAATACCGCAGCACCAAAGCTCTGTCCCAGTCTATCTTGCATCCTCTTTGTGCCTTCATTAGTATGTTCACCATGTCTCTAGAACAGATAACAGTTGGGGGAAATATATATATATAAGTTCTAGAGAAGGGCAATGAAAAGCTTCGGTGACATGAAAAGATTCCATAGAAGGAGAGATTAAAAATGCGAGGGCTAGGAAACAGGCAGCAGGGAGGATGAGAGAAGAATACCAAGTAAGAAGTGAGATAAGGAAGGCCAATCAGACATTCCAGTTTACCTTCCCCATAGCAGAAGTATTCAAAGGTGTCCCGGCAGGTGTCCATTCATGTTTTACCAATGATGAGAAGGATGAGGTGGAAGGAATAATAATGAGCACAGTCATGCATGTGCCGAATGCCGCAGAGTACAGTGTGGTGATGTGTAAGGACCAAGAAACCTGAGCCCTTGGGGTCCGGCTGCTCCAAAGTAACAGAAGGCTAAGAATTTACATGGTCAGTTTACATGAGGATGAGGATGGATGGCAATCTGTTTTGCTTTAACATACTTCTTACATACCAATAGCATACAGGTGTTTTCTTAGACAACATATGAAAACTATGTTCTCCATTTCAAAAAGAAACAGCTATTTTAGCAGATACTAGCAGGAGCATGTGCAAAAAAACCCTGAATATATTGTTGCAATGCATATAATTTGTGCATGGGATGCTTTAAAAATAAGAATGGTTAAGACCTGAGGCTTGTCAACACTGGAGTTTAATGTGGTTTTGAAGCTGCTTCAGTCTTGTGGAAGAAAGGAAGCAGCAGCTTTTCACATGCAAAAGGTAAAGGTAAAGGGACCCCTGACCATTAGGTCCAGTCGTGTCCGACTCTGGGGTTGCGGCGCTCATCTCGCTTTATTGGCCGAGAGCCGGCGTACAGCTTCCGGGTCATGTGGCCAGCATGACAAAGCCGCTTCTGGCGAACCAGAGCAGCGCACGGAAACGCCGTTTACCTTCCCGCCGGAGCGGTACCTATTTATCTACTTGCACTTTGACGTGCTTTTGAACTGCTAGGTTGGCAGGAGCTGGGACCGAGCAATGGGAGCTTACCCCGTCGCAAGGATTCAAACTGTTGACCTTCTGATCAGCAAGCCCTAGGCTCCGTGGTTTAACCCACAGCGCCACCTGGGTCCCTGCTTTTCACATGAGTGACTCCTAATTCTTGACTTGGAGTGGCACACTTAAAAAAGCCTGCTCTTTTGTGAAAATATGGTATATTTTTTTTTATTTTTTTTTTAAATTCTATACCGCTTTATATTTTTAATAAAAACCATAAGCGGTGTTCAGCATATTAAATCAATAAATCAATAAAACATGAGTTCCACCGGCCTCATGAGGAGCCTCTTCAGTAGGGCTGGTGAGTGTGGGCCCCACCCCCTAGGCCAGGTGGAAAGGGCCTTGCAGGGAGCGGCCTTTACGCCTCACAGCCAGGCGATGTATTTTGTATTATGATGATGATAGTTTTTAAAGGTACACATGCACAGGTAAACAAATACATATATGCATGTCCACAAAGGACCTGAGATTTCCTGGCTTGCAGCAGCAGACATGTTTAAAAATTATTATTTCTTACTCCTCTTTTGTGCAAGTCTGGTATATTGAAAAGCATGTCTTTAGGTTTCTAGATCTTATGGTGGAGATGATACACAGCATGGATACATCTCATCAAGCACTGCTCACCAGTGTGAGCAGCAGTAGTTCACACACAAACACATGCGTCCAGCCTCCATGTATTGCATGATGAAGCAAAGGAATGCTCTTTCAGTTTCACTTCTGATTAAACAAGATATTAACACACAAAATCAATGGAGCAAAAGCACTTTATCATCAGCACACTGCCCTATTACGAAGTGGACCCATATAGTAGGTAGAGATGGAGCTAGATGGTTTAGGACTAGTCTGGATATTCAGAGCAGCTCTGGCTTGGGAAGCCACTTAAAATAGTTAGCTGGCTTAACCAATGCTTAAATCCTTCAAATAGTTTGAGCTCATTCACTGCTGCAAGGCATTAAACTGTCTTATATTTAAAACTGCCCCTGAGAACAGTTGAAGAGCTTAAACTTCCAGCCCAACTCAGTTGAGGCTTTAAGGCATTATGGTAGTTTAAGAGTTAATGACAGCAGCTCCCCTTAAATTTCTTATGAGATTAGGCTGTGATGAGTCAAGCTATGTGCCACACATTATTGCTCAGGTTCCTTTCTGGGATCCAGTCCTTTTGTTAGCATTGAGCTTCTGATTCCAAAAATAGTGAGAAAGAGTCCCCTGCCTTTCCACCTTTGCACCATTGTAAAGTCACCCTCTTCTTTCATCCACATCTCCCTGGCTGCCAAGCAAGCCCATTATATCCTGTCCCAATTCACTAATGAGATGAATCGGTCCCTGTCCCTTTTCTTTCAAGCTCTTGAGTTTACAGAACTGAAGAGTTTGTCCACCCCCTTGTCCTCTTCTGTTTCCCTTTTCTGCTTTACTTTCCAAAGTTTGCACAGATACCAGAGCTGTGCTGGAGATAAGGTACCGTGTTTCCCCTATTTTAAGACACCGTCTTATATTTTTTTCCCCTCAAGAAAACGCACTATGGCTTATTTTGAGTGGATGTCTTATTTTTATTACGTAAGCCCAGCCCCGTGTTTTCCTTGGCGCCCTCCAGAACTGCGCCTATCACTATGGCTTATTTTCGGGGTACGGCTTATATTTCGCAAATGCGAAAAAATCCTGCTATGGCTTATTTTATGACTACGTCTTAAAATAGGGGAAACAGGGTAGGTTGAGGGGCATTCTTTGTGGTGTGGGCGGGCGTTTGTGTGCATGTGTGAGTGGGTTAATGTGAGTTAATGTGGTGGTGGTGGGGAACCTACATGCATCCAGCTGTATGGTTGCATCAAGCATATGCCCTTCCCTACTTAAGACTTTAAGGAAAGCCTGCTAAGTCAGGCCAATGCACCTTCTAGTCCATCCTGTTCTCACAGTGGCCAACCAGATGCCTGTGGGAAGCTTGCAAGGAGGACTTGAGCACAACAGCACTCTGCCCACCTACAGTTCCCAGCAGACTCTGGATTTAGAAACTGGGGAGCCTGAGTGGGAGGGTGCTGTTGTGCTCATGTTCTGCTTGCGGGCTTCCCATCGCACTTGGGTGGCCGACGGGAGAACAGGATGCTGGAGTAGATGCGCCTTTGGCCTGATCCAGCAGGCTCTTCTTATGACTCGGTCATGCAGAGACAATGGGGCTTGTGCTTGCCTGGCTGCTTTCCCTGCCCATCATGGATGGGGCTTTAGTCTGAACTTGGTTAAGAGAGCCTGCAGTCTCTAGGGATGTGTGGCTTGCTGACTGGGTGCATGTGATGCCTTAAAAATGCCATAATCTACAGAGGAACACCAGAGTGAAGAAAGCCTAGCATCTTCTTCTGTTCCACCCCTAGTGCTAATAAAAGAATAGCCCATCCCACAGGGGTTCAATGCAAGGTCTTTTTTTTTTTTTTTTTTGCAGATGGAGATAGACCCCCCCTTCCTTATCCAGTCTTCTCGCCTTATTTTTGTGCCTGCTTGAGCCATATGCCCATGTAACGGCATCTTTGGTACTAGGAAATGTCAAACGGAAAAGGCATTAGAGTGGAGGCTGTTTTAGAGTGAACACATTCCTGTGGGAGATTCTCTCATGTTGTTCAAGAGACTTGTATGAGATATTATATTGCTTTTCTGCATTATTTTCGAAGAAAATCCTCCACACTGTAGGATTTCTGAGCACAGGTATAACTATAACCATGAGAGCCAGTGTGGTATAGTGGATACAGAGAGAGCTGAGCTCTGGAATGACCTAGCTTCAAAGCCCTGCCCAGCTAATTTATTTATTTATTTATTTATTTACTTACTGAATGAATGAATGAATAAAATTTATATACTGCTTGCTTGTAAAAAAAAAAAAAGCCCCCTAAGAGGGTTACAACAATCTAACATAAAACATTAAAATTAAAATCAACAGCAGCCAAGTAGAGCAGCTTTGGATCAGTCACCAAGTATTCCCATGCAGAATCAGTCTGTGGATTAAATGAGGAAAAGCCCCATGTCTGACATCCTTTAGGGAAGGGCAAGAATAAAACCTATTAAACTGTACAGGACTGGCAACAGGGAGCACAAATGGGACTGCCTGCAACAAAATGTTGCAGTATGGAATGGTCCATGTTTAGTATTCCAACCACTCCACTTCATTCCCGGCTCCGTTTTCCATTCTCAGCCTCCGCCACTCCCCTGCCACCAGTCAGTATTCCGTGACTGCTATACACACTCAGTCCCTATTTAACTGTTATTATTGTTTGCTTTTATCTGAAGAAGTGTGCATGCACACAAAAGCTCATACCAAGAACAAACTTAGTTGGTCTCTAAGGTGCTACTGGAAGGATTTTTTTTACCGTATAATCCGGCGTATAAGACGACTGGGCGTATAAGATGACCCCCAACTTTTCCAGTTAAAATATAGAGTTTGGGATATACTCGCCGTATAAGAAATATGACCCGGCGTATAAGACGACCCCTGACTTTTGAGAAGATTTTCCTGGGTTAAAAAGTAGTCTTATACGCAGGAATATACAGTATTTTGTTTCGACTACGGCAGACCAACACGGCTACCTACCTGTAACTGGAACTATTGTTTGCTTTGTTTGTTTTGGTTAGGTTCCTCTTTAGGGTTCCCTCGCCCCCATTTTTTAAAAAAAACTTCTGCTGCAAAGCTTGGGGTTCACCCAGGAGGCCTGTTCTGGATGGGTGCTGCTGCTGTGACTACATAGGAAATGGGGTACGCACAGTCTAAAGATCGGAAACAGAAGAAATTATGCACAAAGGAAGTGATCGCTCACACACACGTGCACACACACACACAGGTTCCATTCTATTCTCAGTTTTATAGACAGTAAAATGATCTTTAAAATAACGTTATCTTTTCTGCAAGGCTCTTATACAGCTTAAAAAAACCCATTGTGTAATATGTGTAGAATGAAGAAGAAAGTGATATCAGGGGAGTGTAGTAATGAAGGGACTGGGAACAAGGCCAGGGATCTCTTTCATCAGCTGGTGCCTTTCCAGGGTTTTTCTTTGGGTGGTGGGGAGTGTTTCTTGCTGTTTGATGTTAGGCAGACAGCAACTGGAAGCAGTTCTACCTCCCACCAAGCATTGTTGTGGAATGCAAATGACACTAACAAACAAAGGGCTAAGTGTTCTTAAGCCTGTAGCACTGGAGACAGAATGATAGCCTCCTCCACCCCACCCCAAATGGAAGGTAGTATGATGGGGACATGGTTTCTTGTAGTGGGCATCCTACTATTATCTCTATTTCTATTTTATGCAAGCCTTTCTGGTGTTTCCAAAGTCTTCCATATTTGCTTGACCTGAGATGACAGTGGGAGAAAAGGAATGAGTTTGTACAATATGGGAAATGATCCTTTTATCACACTACGTACGTTAATTTTCTTCAAACCTGAGAGAGTCTGTGTTGAACCTAGGACTTCCTAGCTCACACAAGATGCAGTTAGGGTTGTGGGAAATTGCAGTCAAACTTAACTATGCATAAGTGCTAGATAGTGCACAAAGGGGTTAAGACCAGAGACATAGACTGAGCTAGGTCACACACCCTTACCTCCATGAGGGATGTGAAACCGCTTCTCTTCCTTTCTCTCACCCTCTTCCAGCTGTGTAACCAACCAGGAAGGATGTGTCTTGTTGTTCCAAAGTAAGACTGCATGCTTGAAACTATAACCTGTATTTTGCACCCAAGAGTATTCTACCTGTGTTCTCCTTGCTGCTACATGGAGTAGTGCATGAACAAGACCTTTGGATTTAGTACGCAAAACATTTTAAACTTACTTAACAGCGTGTGGCATGTTCATTGCTAGAGGGGTAGAGAAAGCAGGCAAGCATTTTAAGGTCCAAGAAACAGGATATGCAAAAGGCTTTAACAACCTATATTCCACGCTATTCTACTGGTTAACTATGAGCATGTTTTTAACTCTGCTGGGGGCTCTCTTCCACTGGAGAGTGTGCAAAGCCCCATGTTTTGAACCTAGGTGCCCAGCTGATAGGCACATCTATTTTCCCCACACAAGGATATTGATCTATCATTTCCAAATTTTGTAGCCCACTTTTCTATAAAAAATACCCAAGGCGTCAAGCCACAATTTTACAAAAACACATGTGTTTTAAACCTGTTTTCAAAATGGCCAAGTTAAAAATTAGCCCAAAAAGTCAGTGCCAGCTAGAATACATCAGTCTTAGCTGCCCATCAGAAAACAAACAAACCCAGGCAGACTTCCTTTTACAATGTGTTCCAGTATCTTGGTGCCACACAAAAAAGGCCCTGTTCCTTCTATGCACCCACTGTACTTCAGATAGCAGGGGAATCTAGAGTAGGGCCTTAGAAGTGGGTCACAGAGTTGGCTAGGCCTGGAAGTGAAGCTTGATACCCTGTCTCAGGCCAATTACAGCTTTGAAGATCAAAACCATCACTCTGAATTGAGCACAGAAATGAATTGTTAATCAGTGTAATACAATATGGGTGGCACTATATGTTTTGATCTGCTTATTCCAGTTAACATCCCGCAAGTCAGGTTCTGAACCAATTGGAGTATTCAAAGGCAGCCCCATTGCAGTAATCTAACCTGGAAGTGGCAAGGCCAAATCTTTGGCACTCCAGGTGTTGTTAGACTCTAACTCCCACATGATCAGGGCAGATGGAAGTCATAATCCAACATTTGGAGAGCCACAGGTTCTCAGCCCTAGCCACTAGGGTAGAAATGGGAAACTGGGTATGGCCAATGGACTGGCTCCTCCAAAGCAGGTGGCCCTGAGCTCTGATCAGCTGATGGGTGCTGGGAGTCATCCCCTTGGAAGTCAATTTATAAGTGTTTTGCAGCCATGTTTTTACTTGCTCGCCCTTGATGTTACATGTGATGCCAGGGGCAGGTGGGTGTGGTTTTGGTGGAAAGGCATCACAGAACTAATTAGACCTGTGGGCTGGAGGTTCTTCACTGCTGCACTAGGGCATAAATGACCAGGTCCAACTTCTTGGGGGAAAGGGTGCAGCAAACATGCACACCAAGGCTCATAAAAGGCACTCCCAGCCAGAGCTACTACATGAGCACCCAGGAACTCCTCTAAACTGTGAACCTGATTTTCAAGGGAGGGCACAATTCCATCCAAGCAGATTTAACACCAACTGATAAGAATGTCAGATATGGCCCCAACTAACAGTACCTCTATTTTATCCGCCTGCCGGTGGCGTCACAGCTACCCTCCAGCGTGGTTTCCAAAGTGGCAACTAACCTAGTCAGGGAGTGTACAGAAGGAGGCTGCTACCGTAGTTTGCACTCTGCTGGGACTGAGCTTTTTCATGCCTCCGAGGCGCAAATGGCATTGTGCTGTCATGCACATGGCAAAAGCAATATTGTGCAACGATATTAGTCTGAGCGCTCCCTGCTCTGTAGCTTGCAATTTTCTCCCTACTTGACTGCAGTTAGGAACAGGACTATTAGAGTTAACTACTAACAAATCAAGCTTTTTTTTTAATGCGGAATAGTGGGGTGCAATACCCTCCCAATGCTGCCCAGATGACCATTGTCCAAAACAGAACCCCTTCTAAATACTTTGCTTGATCTCTGTTTGAGGACTTCATCAGAATTGCATAGAAAGATTTCCTTTTTAGAACAACAATTACTGTCTGCTCTTCCAAGGTTAAACTGAAATCAAATAACATTCAGATCTTGCTCGGGGCCTTGCTCTCCAGAGGTAGGAAAATCATTAACTGCCTCGGCTCCCGGCAGCTTCCAGTATCTTGTGATTGCTCCACTCCTGCAATTCAAAGGGGTGGCAAAGTAAATGCTGCATGCAGCTCCCCTCCTGATTTCCCCATCCTCTTCGGCTGTGTTATTATTACAGCTGGAAAGGAAATGACGCCATCCCTCCATTTCTTGGTGGTTGGTGTTTTCTGTTTTGCTTCTTTTTTAAAAAAGGAAAGAGCATGTGTGAACTTTCAAAGAGTAACAGACTTAGGAGGCAGCAGCTAGGAACATGAGGTTAACACATCTGAGCTTGCCTAAGCCTGCCTTGAAAAGCTCTGATTATATTGCGTTCTGCCTTCCATTAATGTTGGACTCCAGCCCTAGACAACCACATTTCCCTTAGGACTTGTCCATTCTGGGCAGAGAGACACCAGTTATTACACAGTGCCATTCCACTGACCATCTGCTGAGCATCCACATATGCAGTGTTAGAAACTGAGATATGAAAGCTAGGAGCTATATGGCACCTTAAACCTAGGTTTTGGGCTCAACAACAGAATGTCTAGGCACACTTTTTTAATAACACAAACACAAAGCTGACAATGAATGAACTGCAGCTAAATATGTTCATTTTTTACATGGTCTAGTCTTTCCCCTGCCCACCCCCCTAATATTCTTAAGAGGGTCTCTTCTCCATTCTTCAAAGAATAGCTGGAAGTGGGGAGGCAGAAAAAGGTCCTACCAATTTCCTTCCACTCTGCAGTTTTAATCTGAAATCTTAGGTGTAGTACTGTTTCCAGAGCTCAGAAACTGCTCGCGCTAATGAAATTCCCTGTCACAAAATGCGCCCAGAACAATGGGAGTTTCGAACACTGCACATATGCATTAGGTTGAAGCCAATCATTAGGCAAATGCCAGGGTCCCAGCAAAAGCACATCACCTATGCTTGCTTTGGGGCCCCTTAAACATATTTTTCTGTCCCAGTACTTTGAGCAATACTAGGTGGCTGCATCTAGTTGCCATTTCAATTTCCTCCAATGCCCCAATTATAGCATCACTCTGGGGCATTATGAGACATTGAAATGGTCAATAGAGCCAGTCTTCTGGCACTACCACAGCTACCCACTGCCACCAGGTAACCCCACCAGGACAACTGACAAAGGAGGGGGCCCACTGGAGAGTATTTTGCCCAGGGCCTGTTCAAAACTGGAGCTGCCCTGCACACTTTGTATGTGTGATCATGCCCAAGAGTGTTGTTGTTGTTTTGTTTCTCTTGGTGGGGCAAGGCTGATGTAGGGCAAGGGGCATTTCTACATACAGAGTACCAAGGCTAGTTCACATGTTGGAATGCAGTGTATCCAATGTTCTATGGTTCCCCAGCTATGTAGAAACAACAGGGTATCAACCACTGGTATCCTATAAAACATGAATGCTTTGAGCTACCTGGAGCACTGCTACAAAGTTCCACCCATCATGGATATGTAAAGCTAGGGGTTGCCTTCCTTGCTCACTCCACTCTCCAACCCCAGTTCGTCCACACCTTCTGCCTTTGCACCTGACCAAACTCCCCTTCCCTTACACTTCACCACACCACACTGAGTGTTATAAGAATTCTATGGTCTGAAATATAAATTAAATGTTCATAAATGTACAAGGCAGACACATACATAAGTATATAAGCCACGTGTCTGAAGTGGTACAGGAGAGCAATCCTGAAGCCATTTTGACTCTCCCAAATTGACCTCAAATATTTCTCTGCAAGGAGGAAGGAAATGGGAAAGCCTCCCCATTGTCTTTCGCTTACAAATCATGTCTTGTGTAGGAATAGGGTGAGCCTGTGACCTGGATTCAGAAACTAAACTATTAACCATCACAAAAGAATGGCCAGACTGCCCAGGTAATGCAATCAGTGACCATTATCAGGTATCCTGGCAGACAGGATTTCTGCTGTGGACCGCCTCATCTGCTGTAGACTGCCTCCTTCTGTGATGTATGTATGATGTTTTAGGGGGGTGGTCTTGGGCTACAGGGCGGGCAATTTCAAAAATCTATATAAGGGCTTGCCCACCACTGTTCAGGGTTCTCCTCCCTCCTGCGTGTGGTGAGTGGGGACCCTGTTGCAACAGCTTAATAAAGATCAGGCTTACTAGCCACTTTTCTTCTCAATATACTCTGGCTGGCCTCTGTCATTTCCTCCTACTGAAAGGGGACCCATTTAAGGACTCTATATGGGCTCTTGGATACAGTTTTTCCTTATAACAACTTGGAGCAGTTTTTTCCTATAACAACACCTATCCTATTTCCTCACAGCTCTCCCAAGCTTCCCTTCCCTGCTCACCCCACCCCTTCCCTTAGAGCTTGCACCAAACCCCTTCTCCTCCCCTCACAGCTCGCCCCAAACTACACCTCCTCCCTCACAGCTCACCTACTCTCCTTTAATCACCACTCCAGTGATATTTGGTGGAGGGGGGCAGGCGTTTCAGAGTAGTTTGCCAAGCAAGTGCCTCTCAACTTCCTTTAAACAGCTTGCCTGAGCTGCCTGCTACCCACACTGCTTGCTTGCTCACCTGCCTGCTGTTCTGTTGTCATGCTGGAGTTGTTATTATATGTGCCCTTGTGTTGGCTACCACATTAAAAGCACTTTTTGTCATGGATAAAGGTATCTTGGCTGATATGCTATGCCATCATCCGGTTATACTGTCTCGTTGAGTTGAAAGTAGGGTGTACAATTCCCCCTTGGCAGCAGAGGACAGTCAATAGTTGGCCTTACACACATGTGCTTTGTTACCTGTGGGAGCTTTTGGGTGGAGCAGCGTTGCTAGGGGTACAACTCTAGAGAGGCTTGGTAGGCCTAATGGTGAAATGTGTGCTCCTCATCAACGCTCTTACTACTCAGTGCTGCTCTTAAAGGTAAAGGGACCCCTGACCATTAGGTCCAGTCGTGACCGACTCTGGGGTTGCGGCACTCATCTCGCTTTATTGGCCGAGGGAGCTGGCGTTCAGCTTCCGGGTCATGTGGCCAGCATGACTAAGCCGCTTCTGGCGAACCAGAGCAGCGCACGGAAACGCCGTTTACCTTCCCGCCGGAGTGGTACCTATTTATCTACTTGCACTTTGATGTGCTTTCAAACTGCTAGGTTGGCAGGAGCAGGGGCCAAGCAACGAGAGCTCACCCCATCGCAGGGATTCGAACCGCCGACCTTCTGATCGGCAAGCCCTAGGCTCTGTGGTTTAACCCACAGTGCCATCCGCGTCCCACTCAGTGCTCTTACTACTGGAAAAATGGGGGGTGCCAGCTGCAGCAGGAAAAGTGCAGAAGTGTGATGACCCTCACATGGGATGCAACTGTGATTACCAAACCAACCCCGGGAGGCGGCACAACCGCAATAACAAGAGTTCTAAGACTTGCCCCTGCCTGCTTCCCTCAGGGCGGATGTCTGGCAAGCATTAACCTTGCAATAATAGGAAAGTGCCTGCTTTGCTTTTGTTTATAAAATAAACAGTTTTCCCTCTGCTGTTTTCCCAAGTGCCCTTGGGGGAGAGGTGCCCAGCAAGCCAGTGGGACTCGTTGTCCTGACATGGTACAGAGAGCGCAAGCTGAGGTGAGGAGTCCCAGAAACAGGATGCTTGGGATTGCGATAGAACCATTCCCAGCAAGCTAGGAGCGACAACAGTCCAGAAACCAGGTTTAAGTAAACTGTCACCATCTTCCCTAGGGAGCTTTCCTGAGCAGAGTGAGCCTTGGAAATTAGTATGGGGCATTTTCTAATAAACCCCTTCCTCAAGCACTGTAGCAATAGAAACTCCTTGAGCATTTTTGCCTGGATGGAGTGTGCCCTTCATGCCTCTTGCTTCTCCAAATGGAGGACAAAAAGTGTGTGTGTGTGTGTGTAGGAACTAGCCTACCAGACAAAGGTAATTTGAATTAGTTGCTCTGCCCACTTTGGCCTCTGGCTCTGCCTACCATTATCATTTGGCCCTTGGAAAATTGTCCAGAAGGGAACGAGGCCCTTGGGCTGAAGGTTCCGGACCCCCTTGCTGATGTAAATTTAGCAGGCTAGTGGGAACCTGACATTCAAGATGGCCCCGGCCTTGCTAATATACTTACAGCACATCCTTGTGCATGTTTTCTCATCAATAATCTCCATTGAGTTCAATGGACCTACATAGGTAAGCATGTAAAGCACAAGCATATCTTCTATGAGGAAGGCCAGTCACTGGCTCTGGAGCTTTGGGGTTAAGGCAGCAATGTTTTAAATTATCAGCAGCCATTTCTATTCCAGGGGCAGGTTCCCATAATTTCTGGCTTCCCCTGGTGCTCAGGCCTGAGCTTTGCTTTGCCTCTTGCTGCTTCTTAGATTAGCTTTCCTGGAGACAGGCTCAGGGGAACTAAAGGGGTTTAAAAAAAATATTACAAGGCATCTCAGCTTATCTCAATAGGTGATTGCTATTCAGCGCTCAGAGCCAATCTGAGGCTTACTTCCGCACACTTGCAGAGCAAACTGTCTCTATAATTCTGACAGGGCCACGTAGTTTAGAACGAAGCTCCTGCTGTCAGAGTTTACTCTCTGGATTCATTAGAATGGGCTGGGTAGTTTTGCAGGGAGACTTCTTGCCATGCTCTTCTGCTGAGATTGTGCCACTATGCAATTGCTTGATCAGAATCCTGCAGGAATGTTATCAGGCTGGTCTCAGAGGCTTTAAATTCTGGATTTTATTGCCAGAGCCGTGTTCGCATCGTCACAGTACTTGGGCCTCCTGCTGGTTTGCAGGAATTGCCTTCAACCTCTTGCTGCTCTCAGAAACATTCCTGCTTTATTGCCCGGCTGCATCCAGATGACTCACAATTCTCTGCCTGCGGTTCTGGGTTGATTTCCCCTCAATCGTTTTTACTTCACATTTATTTGCTTTTGTGTTTCTGGTAAGCCCATCTGACCAACCTAGGATCAGCAGAGTGTCAGGTCTGTCAGGGAAGGAGAGGTGCAAACACCAAGAGTGGGGAATTTTTTCCAGGGCCGCATTCTCTCATAGGCAAACTTCTGGGGAGCACATCAGTGGTAGGTGGGGTGACAGGCAGCAGACCTAACTGTACAGTGTAAGCGACACAAAAGTCAGAGAATGCTACACACACACACACACACACACACACACACACACCTCCATTCTCCAGACAGGTAAAGGGGTTATCATAGTTCAAGAACACATTACGGCAGGTAAAAGTATTGGAAGAAGCTGGTGAGAGGTGGCATGGCCTGAGGAGACAAGAGGCCTGGAGGGCCACAAATCCCCCCCTGGGCCTGAGTTTCTCCATTCCTGGTGTATACCTCCATAATCTGCCAATAAATGCACTGTTTCTTGCATCTTACAATCTATAGTTTCCTCTATTGTCCAGGCCAGATTTGTGACCCACTTGTGTTAGAACCGCTAGGCTGCTTAACTTTTCTATCAAAACTAGGATTAAGCCACACGGACGTAAACTTGTTCCATTCCCCCAAGGAGCTCAAGGCAGCCTCCATTTTATCTTCACATCAGGTAGCTCAGGTTGAGAGATAATACTTACTGTAAGTAGGTTAAGCCAAGAGATAATTCTGGCCCAAGGTCAGTCAGTGAACTTCATAGCTGACTGGGGATTTGAACCTGGGTCTCCCTAGTCCTGGTCTGACGCTCTAACCAGTATACAGCATGTATGGAGTAACCAAAACAGTACTTGTAAGGCTGTAGTTGGTGAATTTGTCCCATTTTCTCTCCAGGTACAATTCTATGATTCTATGATGTGTCCCTATCTGTGGATACTGGGTGGGTTGATATAACAGATACCTTTAAACCTTGCACCATGCCCTCTTCTTCCTGTTATTTCTTCTAGCATAATAATCCTTATCAGTGTGTGCCTTATGGCAATTGGAGCCGTTCCAAGCAAAAAATCCAATTTCCCCTCCAACTTGTGCAGTAATTGGTTGTTGTGGATAGTATCCAATTAAATTTTACTTAAAGTAGACCCATTATAATTAATGAACACTACTAAGTCCATTAATTTCAATAGGTCTACTCTGAGTAAAACTTAGTTGAATAACACTGTGACCCAAATAGACAAGAGGCTCTAATTGCTTCAGAATCCAGTTCACTAACAGGCAAGGTATCTTCTTTCTAGAGCTGCTATCTTCTAACAGTATAAGGTTGCTTTTAGTCATTCTGCAGATGGGGGAATTTCAGCAGGTACATTTTCCAGTTCTGTTCAACACTATTATTTCCACTACTGCTTTGGTGCTATCTATCCACCCAGCTGCTTTTTCTTTCTCTTTCCTGCATTAATTATATGGGTTAAGCCACACTATCAGAGATCTTGTGGCATAAACCGGATGCCATCATGGATGATAGATAGCCCATGAGAGCTACAATTTCCAGAGTTCTCTGGGAAGAGGGATTGATTGTTAAATGTCTCTGGAAACTATGGCTCTGCGAGGGGAAGAGAACTTTTCTAATAAGCAATGACTGTGTTTTAAATGTATGATGTAAATGTGGCCATGGCCATATTTTATGTAGGATGCACATGACAAGATGGGAGCTTGGTAGTGGATTTTTGGACAAGGAATGTCAACCTTGAAATAATCTATGCAATTTGTCTTTTTTGGCACAGGTTCATTGTACAGTTTGTTGAATAACATGAAACACATTTTATTTGAAGCCAGTTGTCTTTAGCCCTATTCAGATATTTGAGGGTTAAAAGTGTGTAGAGGGGCACACAGGCAAGTCCTATCCCCTCCACCCAGACCTAGACTCACTGGATCAGTAACCAACCAGTCATGGCTCTGGTTGCAAGCTCCTTTCCTGTTCTCTCCCTCCCCTCCCTTCCCTGAATCTTCTCTGTGCTGTCTGCCATCTGCAGCAATTGCATAAGAGATGCTTCTCCTGGGTGCCACTTGCTTGAGTGGGGCCTTTTATTACAAGGTGAAGAGTAGTGTAATCCCAGATCTCTTTGGGCGTCCTTCATTCCAGGAGTGATGACAGGCCTGTAACTCTGCACTGCATCGCTCAGGCTTGGAACCTGAATTTCTGATACACGTTTTTCTTCACTGGCCTTGAGAAGTGCCATAGCAGGAGGGCAGAGGGAATGTCAGACAGTTAATTGCAAACATCTGGCTCTTTTACACTGTAGTTTTCCTTGGCGTGGAAGCAGCGTTTTAACCAAGGCAGGAAGGTGAAGGTTTGGTGTCTCACAGCTAGTATTTGAAAGCTTTCTTTTCCACTTACCGTAGCAGCAAGGAAACAAGAAAAGCACCAGTGGGTTTCTCAAAGAGAAAATGCTGTGACAGTGGCTCATTTCTGTGTGGTTAGGATCCTTCTTGGCTAATGTGAAATAATTAGACAAGTGAAGGGATCACTTTGAAAACTGAAATAAAGTCAAAACAAAATAAAATAAAAAAATTCCTTCCAGTAGCACCTTAGAGACCAACTAAGTTTGTTCTTGGTATGAGCTTTCGTGTGCATGCACACTTCTTCAGATACTTCTTCAGATTCAGATGCATGCACACGAAAGCTCATACCAAGAACAAACTTAGTTGGTCTCTAAGGTGCTACTGGAAGGAATTTTTTTATTTTATTTTGTTTTGACTATGACAGACCAACACGGCTATCTACCTTTAACTGAAATAAAGTCTGCATTCATAGTACAACAAGATTTTCAATTTTCTGTTTGAACTGCAGAGGCTGCAACGTTAGAGCAAATGGGGCACTGCCCCACCAACCTCAGTCTGCCCTCAGCCAGTATCTACTTGCCTGCCTTCTTACTTACAAACAGTCTGGGGGATGTGGGGAAGTATTGCCTGTCAGCTTCCCTTCCTTAGTCTCAGTTTTACCTTTGAAGAGCTCAGTAGGGAAGAGGATAGGGTCAAAACTAGAATTCATTGGCTCTGCCTGTCATTGTCTCTGGCTGTACCTACCATTGGCCTCCCCAATTTATGCCCCACCAGTTCAAATGGGCACCAGTCATCACTATGTTTAATAGCACTCCTGTTAAGGCTAGAGGGGGAAAGATGCAAAATTGAATGTAATGAGGTATCTGCTAGGGCAGAGGCCTCTTGGAATACTATCCTTCACTCGTATGCAAAGAGGTATTAACGGGGATGCTAAACAATGTTGTGTATGCAGTGGAGACTGTAAAGGGTGTTCATGGGTCTTTCTTGGGACATCATGGTCATTCTTCATGGTGGAAGGATGCAAAGAATGCTCTTGGCAACACCTTACACCCAGACACAGATGGATTCAAAGCCACTCAACGTGGGGCTTTAACCTCTTTGAATGGTATTCAGAAAGAGAGAGCACTTGAAAAGTCTGGCTCAGTTAATATGTAATCTGGAAGCTGGTAGGAACCATGCAGTTATTCATAGGAAAAGAATTAGGAGAGATAGCAAGGCAGGCAGAGTAATTCGAAAAGAGAAGGGGGCATCTAGAGAGTAGAATTGGCCAGGAAATAGAGCTTTTCCATTCTCATTCCCCTGATCAGGTAGGTAGGCTCCTGAGAAATGTTAGGCCTCAGGGAAAGTAGTGTCCATATGGCACCTATTTATTAGCTCCCTTCATCCCAGTAGTGGATAGCATGGTGGGGCAGTGGCGTTTCCTGACCTTCTGACCACTGAGTCACTTATACTTACAGTACTAAGAAGGAGAGGGGCGAGGCGGTGGAGTGATCACACTGCACCATCCTCTTTTATTATTGTCTCTTTTATTAGTTTAAGATGTTCATTTACATTACCTTATCGGTATTGTTTTCTCCAATGTCATATGGTTTGGGTTTTGTTTGTATGTTTACTTATTGATATTATGGTGGTTTCTATTTTTCCTAATTTTAAAAAATTGTTTAACTTATTGTTCATTGGGTATGTTGTGAGCCACTTAGGGCAAAATTTTGTGGGAAAGTGGCATATAAATAGATGATGATCTGCTTCTGAGCTTTCCAGAAGTGTTTGGCTAACTGGGCACTGTTGGGAGAGGGGTAGTGAACTAGAACTTCATAATTAACAATTTTGCTATAGTCTGATCAAATAAAGCAGTTCTGATTTTCATATAGAGTACATGTGCATTTAAAAAAATGACTCCTGCTTTAATTTGTGAGAGATGCAAGTATTGGAGGCCAATCATCACGCTCCTTCATCCACCTCCTTACTATGCCTGGAAAATTTATCAACTCTGGCAAAAAATAAAAAGTGATAAGTGGTTTATTATTTTTTCTATTGTTGTCAATGGAAAAGACAATCAAGCTTCAGCGAAGGCTTTGAAGTGACCCTCTCAGATCCAAGTCAAGTGTGATGCTGCTCCAAGTCTCTGAGCAAAGGTAACTGCCTATTCAAGACTCCAAGGCAAGTATTATTATTTTTCCTGTGCACAGTCCTGTTCCCAGTGTCAGGTGTGGGACACCTTTGACCCTCCATATGTTGCTGAACTACAACTCTTGTCAGCCATAATAATAATAATAATAATAATAATAATAATAATAATAATAACAATAAATTATTTGTACCCCATCTGGCTGGATTACCCAACCGCTCTGGATGGCTTCTAGCATATATAAAAACACAGTAAAACATTAAACCTAAAAAAAGCTTCCCTATACTGGTCTGCCTTGAGGTGTTTCCTAAATGTTATATAATTACTCATCTCCTTAACATCCGATGGGAGGGCATTCCACAGGGTGGGTGCCACTACCGAGAAGGCCCTCTACCTGGTTCCCTGTAGCTTCAATTCTCTCAGTGTGGGAACCGTCAGAAGGCCCTTCGTGCCGGATCTCAGTGTCTGGGCTGAACAATGGGAGTGGAGACGCTCCTTCAGGTATACAGAACTGAGGGCTTTAAAGGTCAGCACCAACACTTTGAATTGTGCTCGAAAACATACTGGGAGCCAATGTAGGTCTTTCAGGACCGGTGTTATATGGTCTTGGCGGCTGCTCCTAGTCACCAGTCTAGCTGCTGCTTTCTGGATTAATTGTAATTTCTGAGTCACCTTCAAAGTAGAGTGCATTGCAGTAGTCCAAGCGGGAGATAACCAGTGCATGTGGCCAGTGGCCAGGGATGATGAGAGTTGCAGCAACATCAGGAGCACCAAAGGTTCACTACACCTACCCTATGTCGGGATAATCATAGTGATTCACTTTCCCCATTCACCAAATTAGCAATGAGTTAAGGATGCTTCCCAGTTTAGAAACGATACTGAGGTACTTTCCAAAATACATTCTTATCTCTATTTGAATTATATATAGTAGCATCGTATCATTTTTGCTAGTACAAATCCCCTCCAGCCTTATTCACCTTTCACTTTTTAATTTTACCCCTTTGTTCCTGGGATGCTCCCTAACAAACTTTCCCACTCCCCTGAGGCTTCCTGAGATCAAAGCTTGAAGATAGCGATGGGGAGTTTGCCAGTTCCCATTAAGGCAGTGCTAGATTAACCTCCTCAGTTGCACCCATTCTTTTTATCCAGTCTTATCCTCCTCCCTTCACCCAATTCTCAGTCAACATCAAATCCATCAGTTCTGTCAAGGAGTATTTTCAGTGTTAGCTTCACAGCAACGTCCTGTAGGTTTCCAATCGCTTCTTGGTCAACATCAAACAGCAGCCAAGACAAACACTGCAGTCAGAAGGACCTGACATGCCTGTTTAGCTGTCCAACCACCTCACAACATCTCCAGGTGATGGGCCAGTTTCAGTGCTAGGATTAAAGTGGATATAGTTTGGTAAAATAAGAGAATGTGAAGGGATAATTATGTCTTTGGGGAGTTGGGGAACTTGGCAGCAGCCCAGTACAGGGATTACTGGCTGATAAGGTCTCCTTCATTCTCACTCTCAAGCAATACATGAATCAGAAGTGGGAAAGTCTGTCTTTTCCAGAGCAAGATATGGAGGAATGCATGATGATGTGGAAAGGTGAAGGTAGGAGTCAAGATTTCCCAGCACTTCAGTGGACTGCTTGCAGGAAAATCACAATAACAATAAGGACTGCTAAGTGTCAGCTTTCCACTGGAGAGGCATGTGGAGACAGCCTTGTGATATGCGCTGGAAGCTGAAATACAGTGGTACCTCTGGTTAAGAACTTAATTCGTTCTGGAGGTCCGTTCTTAACCTGAAACTGTTCTTAACCTGAGGTACCACTTTAGCTAATGGGGCCTCCCGCTGCTGCTGCGCCGCCACCACACGATTTTTGTTCTCATCCTGAAGCAAAGTTCTTAACCTGAGGTACTACTTCCAGGTTAGCGGAGTCTGTAACCTGAAGCATTTGTAACCCGAGGTATCACTGTACTTTGTATATATCCACCACATATTGCCATGCAGAGATTCCAAAGCATAGCCTCTACAGAAGCAGACATGCTCCATGGGCTCTGTGTTCCAGATTGTGAGGGTCCTGGACAGGGCTGGCCCACCTACTGTATTAGGTGTGGTGAAACTACCACTTCAGGCAGCAGAAGCCCCTGAGGCTACGCCAACTTCTCGTAAGATCTCACAAGATCTTGCTGAAATCACGTGAAACCTTGCAGAGGGCATGAGAGCTCACTGGAAATTGGCACCAATGCCAGTGCTGTTTCCCTGCCAGTGGTGGAGATGGCAGAGTGGGTAATGTTATGGCAGCAGTGTCAGGGCAGGACAGCACTTTCTGTTTCTGGGACACACAGCCCCTAGTCCTGGACAGCCATATCACATCAATACAGTTGTTGTTGTTTAGTCGTTTAGTCATGTCCGACTCTTCGTGACCCCATGGACCAGAGCACGCCAGGCACTCCTGTCTTCCACTGCCTCCCGCAGTTTGGTCAAACTCATGTTGGTAGCTTCAAGAACACTGTCCAACCACCTCGTCCTCTGTCGTCCCCTTCTCCTTGTCCCTTCAATCTTTCCCAACATCAGGGTCTTTTCCAGGGAGTCTTCTCTTCTCATGAGGTGGCCAAAGTATTGGCGCCTCGGCTTCAGGATCTGTCCTTCCAGTGAGCACTCAGGGCTGATTTCCTTCAATACAGTACTTCAGTACAGTAGAGAAGGGATAATCAACATAAAACACTACCTCACTCTGCTTTTCCAAAAGCTTTGGCAAACAGGTGTGTCTTGACCTGCCGACAAAAGAAATCTGATTGTGTCCAACTTCAGTACAATTCCTTTTTAAATATGCTCTTTCTGAGATTAGCGACATTGTTATGTAGCCAATCAGATTGGACTATGTGAAGATGGTACTACCATCAAAGAAGCCTAACAACAACAGCAGCAGCATTAACAATAATAATAGAAGAAATGTTTTTATTAAAGTTTTCACAATATAATTAAAAGAACAAACTAATCTACAAGAAACAAAGAAAAAAAAACTAAAGAAAGCAGAAACTACAAAATCCTCTTTTACCACTATATCTTAACTTTCACCCCCTACAGAGGAAGGTGTGTCCTCCTAGCTCCCACCTGGGTTCATTCCTCTCTTCTCACAGCCTCTCACCTTGTGAGATCTCCCCATACCTGCCTTTCACCTGGGTTCTCAAGCAGTCCTTCCCCTTCATCTGTATTCAGTCCTTACCAAAATACGAGAGAAGCCAAGGTAGAGTGGGGATAAAACTTCACTTTAAGCGTGCAAATAATTTCATGCTCTTTTGGATCAGCCTTGCGCAACAATCAATCCTTAGCAACAGCCTGAATTTTCTTCCTAAGCATATTGAGAATCAGAATAAGGTTTAAAGGGATTTGTAAAGTCCGCTTTCAGTTTCCTGATCTGGCTGTGACTGAGGACACATCCAAAAGATCCTTTTCATTTCCTATGTTGCTTTCTGTCTTCTTCGGTCATTAAATTGAAATGCATCACCCCTTCCCCATGGCTCCCAGTTTCTGTGCTTCTCAGTGTTTATTATGTCTAAACCATTATTATTAAATTCCTGGGTGGGGGATAGGGGGATGGGGTGGTGATATAACCAGACTGTATAAAATAAGATACATTTATGGGAAATATAATCTAAGTAATACAAACAAGATTTCCATTCTAAAACCTAAATTTTCTTGTAACAGGATTTCTGATATTTACATGTGGTTAAGACTTCTTAGGCCTTTAGAGAGCAATGTCATAAGGGCTGGGTAAAAAACACAGCAGAGGCTGGAGTGGCAGCTGGGGTGAGAGTCCTGGGTCTTTTCATGGTTCTGTTATAATAAACTCCTTTAAATTTGGGGTGCTGAGCCTTGTCAAAGCCTCACAATCTAAGATGATAGTAATGCCTATGTCAGATCTCAGGGCTCTATATGACTTGGCTTTAAACTCATACATGATGGCCGAGAAGGCAGGGCAAGGAATGGGTGCTGCTGCTTTAGCAGCTTGGCTTGGGATAGCCGACCTTGGCTCTCAGGAACCAGTTAGTTATTAATGATGTTTCCACCCTCCCCATTTGGGCATAAACATTAGAAAGTTGGGTAGAAATGCTTTCTGACTCTTACAATAACAAACACTTATTATGAAGGCATTTGTCATTGCAGTGAAGAAGTGCTGGTCAGAAGAGAGCCAGTGTGGTGCAGTGGTTAGGGTAATGGACTTGCATCCTGGGAGACAAGAGTTCAAATTCCCGTTCAACCAGGAAGCTTGGGCCAGTTACCGTCTCTCAGCTTAACTTACTTCATAGGGTTGTTGTGATGGTAAAATGGGAAAAAGGAGAACCATGTACATCATCACCTTGAGATCCTTGGGGAAAGATAGGATATAAATGTAAAAATAAATAAAATATAAACAAACAAATAAAAAAGACACACGAGGCCACCATGTTACTGAAGCTAAGCAGGTCTGGGTCTGGTCAGTGCCTGGATGGGTGACCTCCTGGGAACCACATGGGAACATTGGGTTTCATAACAGATGAAAGATGGGGATATATATGAAATAAATATAGATATGACTGGGATTGCCATGTTTTTTTACTTGATTTTTAACCAACACTACAAGGAACAGGCTATCAAGCAATAAAAAAAGCTTGGGCATTTAGGTAAATAAGTAAAAAGAACTGGGCAGGTGGCAGACTGTGATGTGGAGCTGTCAACTTTTCAGGGAGCAAAACCGTGGTTACCTGAAAGAAAAGGTTCTAACAGCAACAACAATAATTAATTTGTACCCCACCCATCTGACTGGGTTGCCCCAGTCACTCTGGGCCAGGAGAGGTTTCTTGCTTTCTTGCTTTACAAAGAGAGGTACAATTGCTGGGGATCATTCTCTTTTGCCTGAGGGCCAGCTCTTAAGTGGAAACACTGATACATGAAATTCATAGCAGACAAAGTTCTCTCCCTCCCCCCCCCCAACAGAACAGAGAAAAGGCTAATAGTCAAGCCTTCTTGTGGTAGGTTCTGTGAATGACATAATCACAAGGTTTCAAGGTTTCAAACAAATGCCTGCCTCTTATATCACAAAACAGAGGTGACACAGATGGGATGCCATCTCAGCCACCCAATGATCAGCTGGGGCTGATGGGATTTGTAACCCAAACTTCCTAAGGGCACTAGGACGGGGAAGGCTGTCATAGAAGAACTGGCTCACTTTATCCTGGGGAAAGCACTTCATTTGTACTGAGAAACATTACATTCCCCAAAGCCTGTTTCTGAATTCAATTTTTGTGCAATCGCTTTGCTGGACAAATAATCCGACGCTGGGTTTATGATTATTTAACACATCAAAATCCCCAGTGCTGCTTCTTTACTGTCCCTCTCCTGGAAAAGAGCTATTTGATAGTGCACATTCCCATTTTTCTTTTTCCTGGCGTGGAAGGAGCAACCAAATCTCTGTTTCCTTCTCTTATGCTGCAGCAGTCAGGAGGGAAGAAATATCTAGGAACTTGCCATACACAACCAGCAACATGATCCTGTCCCCCTGCTCCTCAAGTATGACTCTCCTGTAGATAAATATCATTGCTCCAGCAGGACGTATAATTAAAGCTCTGGGTCTGACTCCAAACACCATGGACTGTCAAAAAAGGGAAACCCACAGAGGCTACTTTGGCACAAGAGTTGTCCTGTAAAGCCTTTTCTTCAATGGAAATACCATTCTGAGAAAAACTTCACCTGTTGAAGTTTCCGTTCCAACTGCAAAGCATGTAGATTTATATGTGACACAAAGTTAAGCACATGCAAATTTGTCTCTACTTTTGCAAGTGGGGCAGAGGCCAATCCAAATGCAGTGTACTTGGACACAGAAAATCCTGCTGCCCCCCCCCCACTTAAAATGCTATTGATTGAATAAGGACTTACTTCCTAATAAGAATGGCTAACTGTTCAGATCCAAATGTCCTGACCTACTGAGTTCAAGTCAAAACTCTGGCGAGAGATTTAGAATTAATCTGCTATTGGATCCAGGCAATCTATATTAAAATTAATTTTCTACCTCTGACTCAAACCTAAATAAAATGGCCCATGGTGGTTATATTAAAAGGTAAAGGGACCCCTGACCATTAGGTCCAGTCGTGACCGAATCTGGGGTTGTGGCGCTCATCTCGCTTTATTGGCCGAGGGAGCCGGCGTACAGCTTCCAGTTCATGTGGCCAACATGACTAAGCCACTTCTGGTGAACCAGAGCAGCACACGGAAACCCCGTTTACCTTCCCACCGGAGTGGTACCTATTTATCTACTTGCACTTTGACGTGCTTTCGAACTACTAGGTTGGCAGGAGCTGGGACCGAGCAACAGGAGCTCACCCCATCACAGGGATTCAAACTGACCTTCTGATCGGCAAGCCCTAGGCTCTGTGGTTTAACCCACAGCGCCACCCGCATCCCTGGTGGTTATATTAGGACAACATAAAGGCAATAATTTCTGCAATTAAAATACCTGCTTTAGAAGAATTAACTTTTTACACAAAATCTTCCAATTTATATAATATCAATTAATGAATGGCAAAACTTGTGGATTAATTTGACTGGAACAACGAAAAAGCAGTAATCTCCAAGAAGGAGGCACTGCTCTCCCTGGTTCATGGAGCTGTTGTTTCTGCTGCTGTTATGCGTTTCAGCATAATGCTCTTTAAACCAGCCTTTAGGAAAAAGAAAATTTTTTAATTGGGAAGATTTAAAACCTGAACACACTTCAATCCCTTTACAGATTAAAAAGAAAGAAAGATTACAGGGAATTAAGAAACTTGTTATCATAAATTAGATTTTTAATGTTTGGGATAAATATTTAAGTATGTACTAAGATCAAGCTTTGTTTAAAAAGCCTCAGCTATACATAATGCATATGCATAAATCCACTCTTGAACATAATATCTTTAAAGAATGGGAAGCAAGAGATATAATTCAATTCAGGGATTTAATTAAAAAGAATAAGTTTCTTCTCTATGAGGAACTAATAAAATGAATAGAAGTATATCAGCTTCAATTGTGCAATGTGTAGGCCTACATATCAGATAATTATTTCTATATTATTGGTTGAGACCACCTACTTGATTTTAAAATGTACTCATACAATCAGAGGCAAAGGACGTTTTGATGAATATCTACTGATATTTCTATGTAAGTATGAGTTGCATTGATAAATTAAAAAAAAGATGGAACAAAGCACAGACCAAGGGATTTCTCTGGCAGCAGGGCCTCCTTATGCATACTATGCACTTATCTTCTGCTTTCTCTGTGGGAGGGATTGTTATAATCTGCTGGTGCAGTGTTCCCATATTTCAGGGTGCCACTCTGCTCCCCACCCCCATGTTTGAGAGTTCTTTGTGCATCTTAGAGTCATACTTTGAAATACGGCCTCCTATTTGGTAACCTCACTCTGCTTCTGTGTGTAGAGTGCCATGTCCTTGCAGCTCCAGTTGCAGGAATGGAACTGACTTTGGAGACAGTCTGCTTATCTACACTTAACTTTTGCCCTGCACTTTCCAGGCACAGACTGGCACTTTAAAGCCCCATGTCTGAGCACTCTCTCTCTCTCTCTTTTGGCCTTGTAGCTTTCCCTGTGAAAACTTGCTCTTTAAAGCTAAAGTACAACAAACAGCAATTTGGGGTTTAGGTGGACTGCAGTTTGCTCTGGTTCAGTGGTAAAGAGCGCATTTTCACAGAAAAAGCTACATAACTTTATATGATTTATGCTGCATTTGTGATGTTCTATTATGTTCTATCATGTTATTATTATTTATTGTTTGTAAGCTGCTTTGGGATTCATTTGAATGAAAAGTGCCATAGAAATATAACAAATCAAACCAACCAATTTCATATTTTGCTGTTAGCCTTGGCAGTGGCGGAGCTTCATGCTCCGGCACCAGGGTGGCGGAGAGCAGGCGGGGGCAGGGTTGGAGCATCCCGGGGGCGCTGCCCGCAGGGGCGTGGTGCGCGTCCTGGGGGCAGGGCACACTGCCTGCAGGGGCATGGCACCCAGCGCGGGCGGGGGGCAGCCGCGATGGCACCCCACCAGGATCGCGCTGCCGGGGGCGGTGCACTCCCCCTGCACTCCTCTTCCTCCGCCAGTGAGCCTTGGTTCTCTGTTGCTTGTGCAAGGTGTTCTGTTTGTGCTGAGTTCCCCATCACCAAATTTCCCCTTATATCCCCTTTAAGAACATAAAGAGGAGCTTGCTGAATCAGGTCAATGGCCCCACTAGTCCAGAATCCTGTTTTCACAGTGGCCAGCCAGATGCCTATGGGAAGCCCTTCTGCAGGGGTGAAACTAGGCTTTATTTCACGCAGGACAAAGACCCAGTTTGGCATCCCCCATGTGCATTTGCAAACACACACACACAAGCTGAGAGCGTCAATGGCGCCCCTCTGGAGGCTTTACCCGGGGCAAAAAACCCGGCTAGCCCTCCCCTCCCAGCTACAGCACTGCTTTCTGTAGACCTAAGAACAGCTCTATGTGTTTGTGTTCTCTTGCCAGGGCTATATATTTTGAGTGGTGTGCTGTGATTAGGTTCTTCTTGAGTTTAAATACTGTAACTCGTTGTGTATTGACGGGGAGGAGGGGGTGCGTAGCTGAGGTCCAGCTAGGGCACTTGACGTGCTTCATCAATGATTTCTATGGCTATGCATTTAGTGGTAGGGGTTTGGTTAGTAAAACGTATGCCAGCTGGGGAGAATGAATTTTGGATAGAATTCAGACTAAACTGGACATTTCCCTGATTCTTAGTCTCCATCTCTGCCCACATTTTATGTACATCTCAGACCTAAACAGGTGTAAATAGATAACTAGCTGGCAACCCTAAGGCGGGGGGGGGGGGCAAGGAGCAGTTCATGAGAAAGTTGCTTGTTTTCCTTTGTCTTTGCATTTTTTCGCAATTCAAATCAGTGTGTGGGGTGTGTGTGCATGCGAATCTAAATCCATCAGTGGCCTTTTTTATATATATAAAAAATGCTTTTATTACTCTTTGTTCAGTTACTGGGACAACTAATAGCTCATCATGTTCTTGTTTAATGGCAAGAACTGTATTTCCACTTTCTAATTATACACTGCACTATCTGAAATATACTAAGCTTGAGAAAAATTCACTAGACCAGAAAATTTCACCATTGCAATATCTTACAATGTTTAGTGTTTTTTTAATGTACTGCAAAAGTATACAAAATGTGATTTATGTTTTTACCACAAGTGCCAGTATTCCCATGAATGAAGACTGATAGATTTCCAGACCTGTTATATAAATCACCCAATAAAACTATGCTGAAGAGTCCTCACTATAAGTCATTTCCAATATTCAACCACTAAACTATTCAAAATAAAGTGCTTGTCTCCTGACCTTCAGATGGGGGGGGGTGCTATTCTGTTCCCCACCCCCATCTTCTTTCTCATTCATTTACCTTGTTTACCTCTTTCTTAAAACATTACTTTTGTACATTTTGAAGCCTTCTCCACCCTCTATAGTCCAATGTTCTAATCTTCTTTTTTCTTGCAGTTTCTAATCCTCACTAAACCCTTTATTTGTGCTTCAGTTCTAACTCCCTTACCACATTCAACAATGCCAATCTCTCTTCTTTCCTTTTCTTAATCAGGAATGAAATTTTTATTAATGAATAACCCCTGAACAAAAGCTTTAGTCATGTTCCACACAGCCATTAAATGTACCTCCTCTGTTTTATGTATTTGGGGTGGATGATGGGTGGGTAGCAGCCCTCACTTGCAACAACCTTTCTCTTCCAGTAAAGTAAAATTAATGGAATATCCACACATTCCCATTTGGAGAGAAAGCATATTTAAAAATTGACAGATGTCTGCTCCTACGGCCAGGTAACCAACCACAGACATATTGATTGCATGAACTCACTCTCAGACTAGATATACGCTGTCCCTCAAGACCAATGACCTTCACCAAACTGGAGACTTAGGACTTATCCAGACATATAAGCCCCAAACCTTCAAAGTATTTAAGTGGTACAGCACAGCATGCAACCCAAAAGGGAAAGTGTTTTAAAGGCTTTTGGGCTTTGTGACTTCAAAGCAACCCCCTTCCTGCTGGGCCCCTGCTAAACTGTCAGCTACAATTCAGCACTTGGCTATACTTCCTCCCCCCACCCCTTTTTTAAAAAGAAGTGCAACTTCACCAAGGGCAGCTTTCTGTATTTCTTTTTTCTGCCTGACTCCAATCTGCACCGGGAATCTTCAAACCCCAAACCAAGGGGTAGGTGTGAGAATTGCAGGAGGCCACAAATGGAACTGAGGAAAGCCAGCCCTCTCAGGATTGTGCCCTGATCCCTTTTGCAGGGATTTCCAATCAAATGTGGAAATACAGCTGAATGTTCCCAAAAGGCATGCAGAATGAAAAGAGACTGGCTTTTCCAGGAAGAATAGTTGTGCTATGGGAGGACCACTTGCTTACTGACATCTTTTAGACAGGGTATGTGCTGAGAAGATCTAAATGCTGGGGCAGGCCAGATTTTGATCCTATTGAAACAAATGGGTTAATTTGGAGACTGTGATCTAGATCTTACACAGGCACTGATTTAGCAGGTACACAGGTGTTCATTGTAGGAAAGGGGCCAGAAATAGAACTATTCAGTCTAGTGATGGTGCTGTCACACACACAAGTAAGGTAAAGGTAAAGGTAAAGGAGCCCTGGATGGTTAAGTCCAGTCAAAGGTGACTATGGGGTGATGGTGCTGTCACACACACAAGTAAGGTAAAGGTAAAGGAGCCCTGGATGGTTAAGTCCAGTCAAAGGTGACTATGGGGTGCAGCACTCATCTCGCTTCAGGCCAAGGGAGCCGGCATTTGTCCATAGACAGCTTCCCAGATCATGTAGCCAGCATGACCAAACAGCTTCTGGCGCAATGAAACACCGTAACAGAAATGCCATTTACACAAGTGTCCTCCCAGTAAAGGTAGCACAATCAGCAGCTGATGGCTTATGTCACAGACAAGTCCCATTCAGGACATCCAACCCATTTTAACCTAAGCTTGTGCCCTCAGCTTCTGCATCAGAACTTCTGATTATAGCCTACATAGATACGAATTGCACTCACAGAGGCTCTGGGTTGTATCCAACAAAGTTCTACTCAGGTTGTTGTTGGCATCCATCTGTCTTGAGAGACACCCTTGGTACCACTCCCCTAACAACCCATACAGACAGTATACCCACTGAAATGAAAGGGCCTAAGTTAATCACATTCATTTATACCAGAACAAGAAAGGGCTCATTGTAGTCCTTCTTTGTGAAGTATAAATACCGTGAAAAATATAGGAAGCACCTGACACAGTTGACAGCAATTCCTAAGGCGTAAAAGTCTGTCCCGGATGAACATTAAATACACAAACGATTACCCTTGGTGAGGAAAATGTGGTAGCTGCCTATACAAGGGGAGGGTTGGGGAGCCAGCCTTTTCAACCTCACTGTTTCCCATGGGCTGAGAACCTGTGTCAGCAGCTAAAACGCTTATGGTAAAACTACATTTGTCCTCTAGGCAGGGTTTAGTAATGAAAAGAAGATCAGAAACTTCTCCTCTGACTCGATCACTCATGCTATTTGCTTGATCTCATACACACCCTCACTTTTTGCTGATTATGGAGAGAACCAAAGAACGAAACAAACAGATTAGGAGAATCAGTGCAACAGAATGGAAGTGGGTTTGCTAAACTGAGAGAAACACAGTTTGTTTGCCCTTATCCAGCCAGGCACCAATTTAAGCTGCCATTTTGAATGCAATGAGGCAGTGGTGGGCTCTCAAATTTCAGCAGCGCCCTGTGCAATGCCAAATCCTCCCCCTCCCCCGCCTCTCATGCTCCATTCTACAGCAGTGTTGTGGTGCCTCCTGTAGCGCAGCACCCAGTGCGGCCGCCCCAGTTGCGCTACCCTAAAACTGCCTCTGAATGAGGGCCAAATCACAAGCAATGCCCTGTATGATGATGGTGGTGGTTATTATTATTTAAACCTGCCCCTCCTTCCCAGAGCAGCTCAAGATGGCAGACAGCACCATGATAAAAGCAATAAACATTAAAAAAAATAAAAATAAAAACCAAACCAAACATCCTCACAACAAGTAATTTGAAAGTTGCCAGAAACAATATATTCCACTCTTTTCCATGACATATTTTTCTCTTTAAAATGTAGCTATGGAGGCTGAAACATAAAGTGGAAAACCCACGTGAGACACTTCTTAACTTTTCTCCCTCTGGCATTTTTCTCCCTCCTCCATGCAGATCTTCTGGTTTTGAAGGCACTCTTTGTAAAAGGTGTGGGGGAGTCATTAGCAAACTACCTGCAACTGAGTATCACATGCAGTGTGGTCGCTTGCTAGTGGAAGTAATCAGCATTGAAATCAATGGGGATTTAGGATTGCATTTAGGACAAAAGTACTAGATTAACTGCTGTTCGCTAGCATGGCTGAGTTCCCTGAATAAGCACTTGCAATGGGCTAAGTAACCTCACCAGGTGGTTTTGTCTCTATATAGGTAGTGAGACAGAGCTGTATTGATCTGTGTCAAAGGAACCTGCTGCAAATGAACAGTCATTTCAGCATGTCCTGAGTCACTCAGGCATATGTGAAAAAGCAAATTGGTTCAAGAATGAGGACACAGGGGTGCAGTGTGAATCGTTTTGCAATTAATGGCTTGCTCACACTGTCCACCCACAGCGCCCCATGTGATAATGATCCTATTTTGGTTTTCAATAGACTCTTTCAAATCCTCACCTATATAAGATTTTTTCTCACCTCATGTTCCTAAGACTTAGGATATATTTACCCCTTTTCATCCCTCCCCACCCACCCCTCCATGTTCTACTTACCACTTTCTAATTTCAGTGCCATTTGCACAATACCTTTAAAAAGACGAAGAGAATTGTGGAATCTCTTTGACTCTCCCCAAATCCACCACTGCCTGCAGTTCTATGCTGAGCAGGGAGGGCTCATCACCTCTTGTTGTTCGCTTGTCTAGATGCATTAGCTTCATCTTGGTGCTTTGTGTAGAGGAGGAGCTGTAGAAAGAGCATGAAGGGGGTCTAATGAGCTCTTAATCACTTTACTTCACTCTGGAAGCAAAGGTGCTCTTTCATCTTGCTTTATTGGACAGGGGGTTGTTGCACTGTAAAAGACAGCCTCTGGGGCAATGAGATTTTTCCATTCCAACCCTGTAACTTGTTCCTTGAGGATGAAGACTATGCTGCCAAATTTCAAATATCCAAAGTAAATAAACTTTGTTTGGCTCGGGGGGGGGGGCTGTTTTGTGGAGTCCTATGCCCCAGAAATAAAGGATCTTCTCCTTTATGTTCTACTTTCCTAGAGAATGAGACCGCCCTTAAAATAGGGAACTTCTGGCAACCTCGCCAAAAGATAACCAGAGAATATGACACAGATAGCCTGAATTCAGCAAACATCATTGATGGGAATTCAGAATGTGCGGGAGGGGAACCAGAATCTGCAATCTATGCTGTGAAACGATATGAAGCACTGTTATAGAAAATAGTGATTAGTGTAACAAAAATATATTATTATTTAATTATTTCTATCATGGCCCACAAAAAACAACTTTTCAAAGGTGGGTTAGAATCATATATGGCAAGAAAAAAAAATCACAAAAAGTTCAAACAAAAGAAATTTAAAAACCAAACAGCAGCACAGGAGTAGATAAAGCAGCCTGTCTTTCCCCTCTCCCCATAGGGGTCTCTATTCAGACCAAAATTGCTACTTGTTTAGAATTCTACAATGTGTCTCCCTTGTTCCCTGAGTAAAGGGCACCACAGCAAGAAATTAACAAATGTTTTTCACGGGTATATGCAAGACCATGGAAGAGAAGTCCCTGGAAAAGACCCTGATGTTGGGAAAGATGGAGAGCACAAGGAGAAGGGGGCGACAGAGGACAAGATGGTTGGACAGTGTTCTCGAAGCTACCAACATGAGTCTGACCAAACTGTGGGAGGCAGTGGAAGACAGGAGTGCCTGGCGTGCTCTGGTCCATGGGGTCACGAAGAGTCCGACATGACTAAACACAAAAAATATCAGTGGTGAAATTAAACTTTTATTGCCACCATGTAACCAGTTCAGATGTTTACAAACTTAGGAAGGATTTATAGTTATATATTTATTTATCCCCCGCCTTTTCCCCTGACAGGGACTCAAGGTGAACAAGTATTTAAAGAGGAGTGGATTTTTTTTTTGCTGAGTGTGTAGAAAATAGTTGTACACAATTGAAAACGTTCCCAGTATTAAGGTAAATTCAACAGTATAATATATTGCAAAGGGATGTAAGATTGGAGAACTGAATTAGATGGATATACAAAATATGCAGGAATGGTGGGTAAATTAAAAGAACCTTGGAAGGGAAGGGAGGGAAGTATGGCTATAATGAAATATGTTTATTTTGAAATGTATAATCTAAAAATTTAACAAAAAAATACTTTTAAAAAGAGAAAGATCCAATTTTTGTTAATTTACATCAAAAAAATGTCAAATGGTGAATGAATATCAGGACTGGCCCTGCAAGGCAACTGGGTGAAGTAACCTGATTCAGGCACCATGAGGCTGTGCCATAATGCATGAAGGCAAGGATAGCTCAGTCAGCATGAGACTCTTCATTTCAGGGTCATGGGTTCAAGCCCCACATTGGGCAAAAGATTCCTGCAACGCAGGGGGTTGGACTAGATGACCCTTGGGATCCCCTCCAATTCTACAGTTCAATGACTCTGGGGTTGGAATGGTGCACCAAGGCTTTTAGCCCTGGCATGGGGTGTGTGCTTGTCACATCTGGGCTCTGTCTCAGGTAACAATCTGTCTCGGGCTGCCACTGGTATATAATACTGGCCCTTAAGTATTTACAAGAGAAAGAGGACTCCACATACTTTTAAGAGCAGAAGCAGAAGTCTGCAAGCAGAAATTCGGGTGCAGTGCACAACCATAACAGCACATTATCTTTGGAATGGGGGGGGGGCAGCGGCGGCGGAACAGAGTGAAAAAAGAGAAATCGGGAATGAAGACATTGTGAACAGAGACAATATCTGGAGGTGTTAAGTTAGTTTCTAGAAAAAATAGCGTAGGAGAGACGAATTGCTCTAACTAGAAAGCTAGTCTATAATTTTTTTCTGAAGTCCCACGATGTATCGCATATCAACGTATTATTAGATTTCAAGAAGATGATTTCGCAAGTACAGTGTGTGTAGAAGACTCCCCTGCCCTCAGCTTTTGCACTAGCATCCCCATCCCATAGCAATTACCCCTTAGTGTTTCTGCCACTAAAAAAACCTAGTTGGAACTTTCAGGGGCTGGGGAATTCTAAAAGACGTGTTGTGAGTTGTATTGATTTGTGCAGATAATGTACTACCTGAGGGAGAAGATGGTAGGATAACTTCAAAACAAGAAAAGAGAGTGACTTCTGTTAAGTTGCATTTCCCTCCAGCATTAGTATCATGTGTAAATCCAGCCTGATAAAATCAATAAGACGTTCCCTGAAAGTTAAATATTACAGTGCTGGATGATTCTTGAGCATAGAGTGATGAGCATGCATTTTGCTGGAATGTGTTCCAGTGTTCTGGACTGAGGCTCAGTCCCGTCTTCTTCATCAAGGTTGCACTAGTTCAATCTGGTTGAAATGCTTGCACTATAAAACTGTAAAGCACGATAGGAAGATAGGTAAAGGCATTTCCCCTTAACTGACCATCAGGGTAAAAAATGTTCCTGAGCATGTTTATGAGCTGTAAACACAGTTAGAGATGAGTGTCTGGCACAGAATACTCTTGCTGGTGAACCTGTCCTGAGGGGACCTACATAAACCCTTTTGACTACAGTATTTGGTAAACTGCTTATTTTTAGTCTCTTCTCTCATAATTTATTTTCCCTTGATTTTGAGCAGGCTTCTGGCCTACATTTAAACAAACAATTCTAGTTAGGGTAGCAAATTATGGATTTTGCCACTATGTGTATTGAGAACTCCTGATGGAAGCTGTTGGAAGAAATGGCTTATGATGGGAGAGGACAGACCCATAAGCCCCTCCCCCCAGCACATTAGATCTAGAGAAGGTCTGGGGTATGCTGATGTGGGCCAATGATGCCATTATCTCATATCAGTGCAGCAGATCTCATTGACTTCGGCCTAGAGATAATCTGGATCTGCTGCAGTATTTTCAGATGTTCAGACATTCAGAAAAATAATCTGACAAATCTGGATTACCTCTGCACCAAAGCCAATGGGGTTTGCCTTTCGCTAAATGTCATAGAATGCTCCCAAAGACAATTCATGTAGAAACAGAGATCATAGCTTAATTATCTTTGGTTTGCTTTGTATCTATTTGAGACACAACCTTCCATTGGAATGACAATGTTTACCAAATAGTCCTTGTAGGAAGAAGAACAAGAAAAATCCAGCTTGTTTAGAAAACTGTTTGACAGGTATACATGTCATAGGATTGTATTCAATGCTAGTGCTACTCAGAGTAGTAGACCCATTGAAGCTAATGGACATGACTAACTTAGGTTCATTAATTCAGTGGGTCTACTCTGAATAGAAACTTGTTGAGTGCAACCCATTATTTTTGTCCCATGAAAAACTTTTGGGAGGAATACCCTGTGAGTATTTCCTTACTACATTGAATCGATTCAACAAAGAGTTTATTGTCCTCAGCAGAACAACTTAATATAGTTCTAGCTTGAAAGCTAAGCAAATCTGGTTTTGGCTAGTACTTTGCATTAGGAAAGAGTAGGAGGGCCATGTTGCAAAATGGAAGTTTTCCCAGCGCTGCTAAATCAGGGCATGAGGCAGCAGTGGCTTCTAATTGCCCCCCACTTCCCGTCTCCCACTTGTTGTAGTAGTCACACGCCCAGCAAGGAATGTAACCACTGTAAGGCTATTTGGTCCTCATTTTAAGGAAATGGATGAAATTGGAGCTGGTAGTTAGGGAAACAAATGCACAGAAGTAGCTGATTCTTCAGCCCCACTCTATCTTGCTGCTGTTATCACTCTCTAATGACACAAACAACAAAAAAAAGAGGAGTAGCTGTAGGGTCCAGACCATGCACAATTCCCCAATAACTCTTCTACCTAGTTTATTTGTAGGAAAATAGGCATTCAAGAATGATGCAATTTCATAAGAAGTAACTAGTTGGCTTCTGAAAGGAACAGAATATAAGATTAATTCCTCATTCATGCCCAGCTACCAGGTGAAACACTTTGTTTGTTGATCGATACAGAACTTAAAAGGCAAGCTGTGAGTCTCACAAGCAGCTTTCCTCTCTTGCTAGAGGGGGTTGTTTATTGGATCAATAACTTTACTTTGAGGAAATGATAAGAGACTCAGGCTTAATATTAACTGGAGAGATACCAAAAGTACTCTGGAAGCTATTGGGTCATCTGGAAACACTCTGATAGAGATGTCATTATCAGAACGGTGGTTGTGAGGCAGATACAGAAGGTGACAGTTTTATTATTAGCATCCCTTTCTACGTCCAAATCTACAGAATTGGTCTTGACAAATTTTTATAGTTTGCCCAAAGTCATGAGTTATTTTTCTCAGGCATTGATGATATGGTAACTTCCCTCTAGCTACATTTGCAAATCATAACCCACCCTATCCAGGTGTATTAATCGTGTCCCGATAGCTGCTGTACTGAGGCCCCAGGTTTATGCTGTTCCTACCGTAGCATTATGAAACAATGCAGGAACTGTTGCATGCTAACAACAAATAGTTTCCTTTCCACATCATACATTTAAAGCACATGACTTCCCCCAAAGAATAATCGGAACTGTAGTTTACTCCTCTAATTGCCCCCAATTTCCAGCTACAATTTCCAGCACCCTTAACAAACTACAGTTTCCATGTTTCTTTTGGGGAAGCTATGTGCATTTAATGTATAGTGTAGATGTGACACGACAGCCTCCAGTTAGTGTGGCCAGAAGAAAAGAAGCACTGGGTTCCTGCACTTTTAAATAGCTGTGTAGAACAGAGAACTTCAACTTCTTATGCAAACTACAGTTATTGAAATTTCTTCTTAAAGGTGCAGCAGCCTCCTTTCCTCTTCCATGTGACAGCCCTTAAGATGTTTGAATATGGCTATCATATCTCCTCTCAGACCTATTTTATCCAGGCTAAACATACCACCTCCTAAACCATTCCCCATAAGGCTTAGTTTCCAGACCCTTGATCATCTTGGTTGCCCTCCTCTGCACACGTTCCAGCTTGTCAACATCCTTCTTGAATTGTGGCGCCCAGAATTGGACACAGTATTCCAGGCTGAATAGAGTGGTACTATTACTTCCTTTGATCTGGACACTATACTTCTGCTTTCCACCCTTTATTGGGGTGTAATACTAACACACACATCTGCAAGTGATGGCTTGGGGTAGTATGGGTACAATGGAGGTACCAGCTCTACTCAAGTGGGCAATAAACTACCTCCAGTGGTCCTCTCGCCTGCAGTAGGGAGCAGAAAGGTCCTGAAACAAGCCATTTTGGAAGATGGAGGTGGCAGGGCACTTGAGACTTGGGATTGACTGGCTCCTAAGTCCCATGAACCACCTGAGAGATCCACGCCCATGTTAGCTTGGAGAGTCCAGCTGGTGTAGCAGAAAAAGAAAGAAAACCCCCACCAACACTTATTTCAGCCTGGCTTGCAGAAGCCAGAAAGTCCTCAGATGCTGCAAAGGATTCCCAACTCTGCACTTCCCCAGCCCTTCCTTATTATTTTTCTGCAAACCCACCTTCTTGAGGAAAAGAAATTTATGTAATAGGAAAAGCTAACCTGTCAAGCTATATGATGTCACTAGGAGGGAAAAACTTTGTTTGGAGTAGATGTAATAAAGCACTTGAAGAAGTTTGACCTGTCTCAGCATCTATTTCCTTTCACAATGCTGTTTTTCCATTTCTGAGCACAATTGGCTAAGGCATACTTTTATATTAAAAAATCTGATACTAATGTCTAAACTTTAGTTTCTAAAGTGTGAGCCAGTTTCTGTCAGATTTTATCTGAATGATAGCAGCACTAATAATCTCATTTTCTGGGGTTATTGTGCTACATAATCCTATGTATGTTTACTTAGAAGTAGATTCTACTGAGCTCAGTGGGAAGTAGATTCTACTGAGCTCATATTTAGGATTGCAAACATGCAGCCTGAACCAGTATATGTAGCATAGCATTAAATCCCATTAAATTCAATGGCATTGACTCCCAAGGAAGCACATAGGACTGCTGCCTTAATCAACATGCCCATTTCTGAGACTCAACAAAGGAAGGAATTGCTTTTCCCCCTCAACGTGTTCATATGGGCATTAACGCAGGCACTTTTAATTTCAAAGGTTTGTAGCTATAGCAAACTGTGAGAGTCTCTCAGGATCTCCTCTGTGGGTCTGAATTTCAAATATTCAGCACTGGTTGCTGGCCTGAGTTCACAGGATTCTCGGGTATGAATTATATTTTCTTAAGGAATAAAAATGTACCTCTGTTCTCTGAATTCCCAAGTAAAAATAGAGACTCATGAGATCGCTAGGTAGAGTTCTGGTTTCTGTACATTTGGAAGCTAATCCAGAATGAAAAGCAGAGGGCAGGAAACGAACCCCATATTCCCACTTTAAATTTGGATTTGTGTCTCTGTTCCTCACAGACACAGGCAATCATATGCAGACCATACCATAATGAAGCAAACTCTGCAGTGCGGCCTAGTACGTTGCTATAGTAACCATGCAGTAGTAGTGATAACGAAAACCAGACCTGGTATTACCGCTCTCTTGGTCCCATCAGAGGCAAACTGACAAACGTGATGGAGCTTCCCACATCTCAAAGTAGTAACAGCCTCAAATCCTGAAGGGCCTAAAATTATTGACCTGGTCAGATTATAATCTGTTTACAAGCTATGCATGGCTTGGGTCTGGCCCCTGTAGGTTCAAATCTGTCACATCTTGCCGTATGCAAGTTGATCCATGCTCTTTGTCTTTGGTTCTGCCAAGTTCTTAATGAGTATCACTTTACTGTCTAAAAACAAGGCAAGAGTGAGACTGAAGATCAGAGGCTTAAAAAGGGTTCTTCCACCTGCAGAGCATTTGGCCTGCACCAAAGGCCCTTGGAGACTTATAAAATATTTGCTCAAATGTTTCCTGCTTGAAAGCAATGGCTTGTTAGTTTACTAACTAATTAGTTCAAACCAAGGTATTGTTTGAATAGTTCCCCAAGGAAAGCACGTTAATGATCTAGTACAGTATTTTATTTCCAGGTCTGTTTTCACACAGCAATGGAACCTGGCTTGTTTAGAAGAAAACTATGAATTACTTGTATCACATTAGAAACTGAGCCAGTTCAAACACTCAGACTACCTCTCTAGATTGAATCATGTGAAACAAGTTGCCTTGGAATATGGCTTAAGAGTTCAGTTAGCTAATATGTAGAATGGTGGGTGGTAAAAGTTAATCCAAGCACCAAATTTATTAGGAATATCTCCCCACATGTAAGAAAAAAGTAATGTAATACCTGGCTTCTAGCTTCTTCTGCAACAGACTAACATGACTATCCTTCTGGAAAAAGGTAGATAGCCGTGTTGGTCTGTCATAGTCAAAACAAAACTATCCTTCTGGAAGTTTTTCCTATGTTTAAACAACTCAGGAAAACAATCATAGTGCAGAGTTAATTCCCTCTCCTTTGTAATCATAGAGACACTTAATTATGTTTAATACTCGTATAGTCAGTGCTTTTTTTCTAAAAAATTGTTTAGGGGTACTCTCATTTTGACTCAAGAAAATCACCATTTAATAGTTAAAATCTGGAAAAATAAATACAGTAAATGGACAAAAGTACAAAGATTCACAAAACGTTTAGGGGTATGTGTACCCCTTCCTACCCCTAGAGAAAAGCACTGCTTATAGTTGAGAGGAATGTTAATCAATTAGGTCTTTTCTATCTAGGAATGGCAGATGCAAGTAGTAGCTGAAGGGTTATTAAAGAAGTAGTTTCATTCCAGTTCCAGGAAGAAATTAGTGACTTCATTGATGATTTGCCTTGGAAGGTGGGATTTCACAGGGACTCTTCTAAAAAGGCAGCTCATTGCTCATACATTTGTACTAGAAGAAGCCAAGCCTGGTAGAAAAAAAGACTTCTATGGAGTGTAAGGCTAGTTCTAGGCTTGCCATATGTCAGGAAAATTCCTGACATGTCCTGGTTTTGGGGTGCAAAAATGGCATTGGGGGATTTTTGCTGAAAACCCAGATGTATGGAAACAGCTCTGAAAGCTTAAAATCACTATTTTTGGATTAGATTTCCCCAAAGAAGCTCAACAATTTTGGTGGGTTTCTTTAAAAGAAACCTCAACAGTTTTGGTGGTTTCCTAAGAATAACAACTTTGCGGGTGTCAGGTATTTTACTTTCTGAAAGATGGCAACCCTACTAGTTCTGAAATGCATTATGTCAGCTACTGGATTTCCGGGCCCATTTTATTATGCAATTTCTTAAGACACAAGAAATACTGGCTTGATGTATAACAAATAATTGTATCACTAATCTACCTGAAGGTTAGGAATCAGGAAAAATGTTCAGAACTGGACAGAAATAACAAAGCAATAGCTTCCACACCCCTCCTGCCAAGCTTTTAAGCTGAGGCATGACACACTCACTCATGAGACTCACTTACCTTGCCGACAATAGAAGAATGGCAGATGAAGTTAATAGACTATGCAGAATTGGACAAGATGACAGGAAGAATTCGAAACTGACGGGACCAGGAATTCTTGAAGGCTTGGACTAAATTTGAGATATTTTTGAAAGACAATTGTAAACAACAAATCACGCTAATAGGTTTGCAAGAAGTTTTGTGAGGTTGATTTTAAGAAATATTACAGAAATAATTTTGGAAAATAATACTTGATTTTGGTTATTAAAAGTAATAGTGAAATATGAAATACAAGAGGAAGTTAGGAAGAGTGAAAATCTCGAGAAGTGGTTGGTGGAAGTCAGAAAATTTGTATAAGATATGAATGTTAAATGCTGTATAAAAGAATGTAAGCAAAAATGTTTAATAAAAAATTATATATAAAAAAAGAGACTCACTTACCTTGCAAGAATGCCCATCTGCGAGGTGGTGCTTAGTTATAGGTGACAATGCCACACCTTCTTGTTCAGGCTTCTGATCAGTTGCTGCTGCTTATGGGCATAGCCGGGGGGGGCAGGGAGGGGCAGTTAGGTATTTTTATTTACCTGATGGAGGGGCAGCTGCCCCCGCCCCCCGGCTACCCCCATGGTGGTGAGATGTGTTATTTTTCTAGTTGTTGTTTAGTCGTTTAGTTGTGTCCGACTCTTCCCGCAGTTTGGTCAAACTCATGAGCAGGAACTGGCAAGCCACTCCAGTATCCCTGCCAAGAAAACTCCGTGGACAAAAGCAACAGGCATATTTTTCTATTAAATGATACTAAACATTTCTCTATTTTAAATCAGCATATACAATTTTTATATAAATCAGTGTCTTATTTGTCTTCTTTTTTTGGTGATGAATAATGCATAAGTAGTGACACACCTGGTAGCTGATCAACATATGCTGATTAGACAAATAGTTTTAACTACAATTCACGTAATCCCTTAACAGTGCTATCATGTTGACTGGGGCTGATTGGAGTTTGTAGATGAAAGCATCTGGAGGCACCAGGTTGGGGAAAGCTGCTCTATGGTTTGCAAGATGCTACCACACACTCAGCAGTTGACACAACCTTATGTACACACACAGTGAAAGTGAGAGCATCACTCCAAATATATTCAGGTTCTCCCACATGTGCATTCTGTGAATGTGAATATAGTTTTATGCCATATGTGAATGTGTGTACAATGCAACATTTGTATGGTGCTAGAATTAACATAGAACCAATTCCAGCCATTGTGAACCAGGAGAGCTAGGAGAAAGAGTGCTATGTTAGCAAGAACTAGACCAGAAAGGAACAGATTGGTATTTGTTATACAACTAATGACGTTAAAGATGGCCAATCTGTTCAAGTGGATGAGATGCACACTAAAGACTTTGTAGCAGTTGTGCCAGCAGCCCCATGCTATAGGTGGAAACAAATACAGGTTTATTTTAGTGTATTTTAATATTTATACATTGCTTTTTAAAAATCAATGTTATTAACCAAATCTCAGGAATATTATTTTAATAAATCCAGCGATATATATATATATATATATATATATATATATACACACACACACACACACAGCCTATTGAGTTGAAATATCACATTACTTTGGTTGGGTTTTCCTAAGCTTGCTGGGAACTTCAGGTCCCATAACCTTAAGAAGCAACTTCCCTTTGCCTCTATTTTCAATGGCTCTGTGCCAGAATCAGCTACGCATCTAGTGACTTTAATCTCTGCATTAGTTGGGGCTATGTGAGGGATAATTTCCCTCTAGATACAAATAAACTCAAACTAACATAACTTGTGAAGAAGATTAAAATGATTTCAACCAAGCAATGTGAGAATAATACTGAAGTGCAGCCTAATTCCACACATGTTTACTCCTATGTAAGGCTCATAATGTCCAGTGGCAGGGCTGATCAGACTGAGGCTACTGCCTCTGGTAGAAATGTTGAGGGGCAGCAGCAGTTCCCTGCAAACTGTTCTTCCTGAGCCCACTAACTGTGCTGTGTGGCCTGTCCTTCACCCCCTAAACTAGTTTGCATCCCTATGGTGTGGTGGCGAACACTGCCCCATTGCCAATGGTGAAGTAAGATTCAGCTGCCCAGTCGGTTTCTGTACATAGAATGCCTCACCTCGGGTAGCAAAATGTATTGGACAGGCCCCGTTCCATAGGCCCCTGGGTAAGTGTTCTTAGGACTGTAATCTTCAGGCCAAACTACATGTTATGAATGATAAACACACTTTAAAAAAAAGCATGCTCCAACTGGCCACTTTTATTTTGAAGAAAAAGCAGCCTCTTGGCTGCAATTTGGAATGTGCTCTCAATCCAGACTGAGGCCTCATACCAGTTATCTGCTGAACTCCCTCAGCTGCTTTTTGCCCATGAAATTGCTCTTTGCTGTTTTTATTTCAAAACAGAACTGACCAGTTTAGCACCGGCATAGAAACTCATACTGACCCCTGAGGGAGAGAGACCCCCCCCTTCCTACGCTACTGCAGTTTAGGCATCATTTAAAAAAAAGAAAAATCATTTTACTTTAGACACAGAAAATTGGACATAAAGAAATTTAACTCTGCTAGCCTCTCTTCCAATGCTGATAATCTGAAATCATTTGAACAGTAACACTTGGCCTCACAGAAAGTCATAGACATAGAGGTATTTATTAACACGTGGCAGATTTTTCAGAAAACCCTTTGATGTATCCAGGTGGCAGCGGCCATGTGATTATGGGGGCCGAGACGAATGTGGCCTCTTAAAATTACAAGTCATCATGGTAATATTCATCTGATCACAGTAGCTTTAGTATGTCATAAGCAAAGGTGTCAGATGAAGAGAGAAGAGTGAGAATTAAGATTTTTCAACATCTGTGTAGAGTTGGCATAATCAACTCTATGTTTGTATGTGGGTTTGTGTTTTTTGCTTTCGGTTTTTTGCTTTAGGTTCCGTGGCAAGGCCAATTTTATTTTTTTCCTAGCCAGTGATTTCCCCCCTCCCATACTTCTTTGGGGAAGACCCCTCTTGTTTCCTGGGTTCTGCCCTGACCTGTACTTCTTCTGTGGGCCACACCCTGTTACCAGAGTTTTTGATTTCAAGACTTGGCAATCTAGTGTTGATTTATTCTGAGTCATAAGATCACGGTAATATCTGCTGCACCTTCACTTCCCCCCTCACCATTCACCACCACCTCCCATGTTTCTTGCGGTTTTGTCTCAGCTTTTCCTGCTCAACTGACAGGAGACTAAATTGCACGCCAGAAAGAGGTGTGTCACAGCGAGTAGCAACTGCCACCAGCAACGGCAGCACCAGGAGGAGCGGGCTCATGGCAAAGGGACAAGTGTCAACGAATTCACATCCATTAGCGTAATTTTAGGCTGGTAATTTTAGCTAGGCTGCATTGTGGGTGGGTTACAGCAGGGCAGAAAGAGTAACAGGAGCTGTTTCGGAGCAACGTATACTGCTCTCTCCACACTGTCAAGAAAATCACATGATTCATTTATTTCTATTCAGGTTTCTAACTAATTCTTCAGCGGAATCTGTAAGCAGGAAAAGAAAAACTAGGGAGAGAGAGGCACGGTGGGGCAACTGCCCTTGCCAAATAGTATTCACCTTTGGGGCTGAATTCCTTGTTGGGCTTCCTGGGTTCTTATCCCATATGTTTTCTTCCAAAGTTTAAAGGGTTTTCTTCCCAAAGCGACTCATTAAAGAGTTTATGTATGATGATTTGGTTTAGTTTTGCTCATTCTTCTTTTCCTGATCAGTGTGCCCCCCCTCTCCCTGCTGACTGCCCATCTCAAAGCTGACAGGAATCACTCCGTACCTGGTCCGTGTTATTGCACTGGGCCTCAGTGCTGTTCCACTGGGTCATTCATCAAACACATCCTTTCTCAGCTCATCCATTATTAGGATAGCTCAGGGAGGGAGGGAAAGAAACTGCTGCTGTTCTGTATCTTTAACTTACACCTGTTTAAGCCGCAGGGAGCCAACTCCATTAACTGTAACTGAGCTGGGTTATCTGCTGTTACTGTTTGTGTTTTGTGTTCTGTTTTGTTTTTTAAATGGTTGGTTGGGATTATCTTGTGCACTCAAGGAAGGCTTCTGCCAGGAGTTGTTTGTTCAGAGACACAGTCGTTCTAGTACCATACTTATCCACATTCCCTTGCCAGTATGACACTTTTAAGCTCCACTTTGTTGCTGCAGCCAGATGTTCAATAAATCATCGTCATCAAGAATTTTGAGGCCAGAGACAAAAGGGGAGGAAAATGTATGAACACCAGGAGGAATAAGAACTTAATTGTCATGGGGAGAATGAAATTTTTTACAAGTCTTGATTATGAATATTTGTGCCCAGGCTGATCATCTATTATAGTTCCTATGGCCTTCCAGATGTTGCTGGACCACAACTGTTGTCATCCCTGTCCATTGACATTGCTGGCTGGAGCTGAAGGGAGTTGGAGTGCAACAAACATTTATTTATTGCATTTATATCTCACCTTTTTCTCCAAGGAAAAAACATGTGGTGCACATGGCTCTCTCGCTCCTCATTTTAATCTCACAACAACCTTGCGAGGTAGGCTAGGCCAAGATATTATGACTTGTCCAAGGTTACCATCCAGTGAGCTTCACAGCTGAGTCAGGATTTGATCTCTGGTCTCCCAGGTCTTGGTCCAACACTTCAACCACTACACTATGACTGTAAACTACATCTGGAGGGCATCACACTGACAACCCCTGACCTACATCTTTGCCCAAATCTGGATTAAAATAATTACCGGTACCTAAGACCCTTCTCTGGTTGTTGCTTTCTGGGTTGGTTTGTTTTTTTGGTAGAATCCCGACTGTTGAACATTCTCCTCAGGCAGGCCCACCTGGTAGTGCTTTCATATTGGCACCATGAAAAGAACACACACACACACACACACACACACACACACTGTAACAATGTTACTTTGATTTTACCTACTGTCATGTTTTAATATTTTAAACATTGTTATATATGTTTAATTGTTTTTAATTTGGGTTGTTAGTTGCTGTTGGAGTTGGAATACTGAAAGGAGGGGTAGACAACATTTCTAACAAACAAATAAGGGCCAGAGACAATCCAGAGAAATTAGTTTCAAACTTCCTATCACTAGGGAACTGTTTCTAAACTAGTAGATCACAATGTACAAGAATCCTCACTTCACAGTTGTACTGAAATACAGTAACCTCCTTTATTTTATTTTTTAAAAACACGAGAGCATATGATTACTATGGAAGAAGGTCCTGCTGCTGGTCCTGCTCCCAGGAATTGGGCACACTGTTGGTCCTGTACTCAGGTGTCCACACATTGGCATGGACATCTGCACTGACAATTCCTATGTGTCTTAATTTCAACACTGGGGAAAGAGACAGGAGGACCTCCTGAATTTATTGCCCATTTCAATTAAAGTTAAATAATTTCCCAGACATTATCAATGTATTTTCCTTCTCTTTTTGTCAACAACAACAACAACAACAACAACAACAACAACAACAATTTTTTATTATTATTTGTACCCCGCCCATCTGGCTGGGTCCCCCCAGCCACTCTGGGCAGCCTCCAACAGATATTAAAATACATTAAAATATCACAGGTTAAAAACTTCCCTAAACAGGGCTGCCTTGAGGTATTTTCTGAATGTCAGATAGTTGTTTATCTATTTGACCTCTGCTGTGAGGGTGTTCCACAGGGCGGGCGCCAGTACCGAGAAGGCCCTCTGCCTGGTTCCCTGTAGCTTTGATTCTCGCAGTGAGGAAACCGCCAGAAGGCCCTCGGCGCTGGATCTCAGTGTCTGGGCTGAACGGTGGGGATGGAGACGCTCCTTCAGGTATACAGGACCGAGGCCGTTTAGGGCTTTAAAGGTCAGCACCAACACTTTGAATTGTGCTCGGAAATGTACTGGGAGCCAATGTAGTTCTCTGGGAACTGGGAGCCAATGTAGTCCCGTACTGGGAGCCAATGTAGTCCTGGCGGCCACTCCCAGTCACCAGTCTAGCTGCCGCATTCTGGATTAATTGCAGTTTCCGGGTCACCTTCAAAGGTAGCCCCACGTAAAGCACATTGCAGGAGTCCAAGCAGGAGATAACTAGAGCATGCACCACTCTGGCGAGACAGTCTGTGGGCAGGTAGGGTCTCAGCCTGCGTACCAGATGGAGCTGGTAGACAGCTGCCCTGGATACAGAATTGACCTGCGCCTCCATGGACAGCTGTGAGTCCAAAATGACTCCCAGGCTGCGCTCCTGGTCCTTCAGGGGAACTGTTGCCCCATTCAGGACCAGGGAGTCCCCCACACCCGCTCGCACCCTGTCCCCCAAAAACAGTACTTCTGTCTTGTCAGGATTCAACCTCAATCTGTTAGCCGCCATCCATCCTCCAACCGCCTCCAGGTACTCACACAGAACCTTCACCGCCTTCACTGGTTCTGATTTGAAAGAGAGGTAGAGCTGGGTATCATCCGCATACTGATGGACACCCAGCCCAAACCCCCTGATGATCTCTCCCAGCGGATTCATATAGATATTAAAAAGCATGGGGGAGAGGACGGAACCCTGAGGCACCACACAAGTGAGAGCCCAGGGGTCTGAACATTCATCCCCCAACACCACTTTCTGCACACGGCCCAGGAGGAAGGAGCGGAACCACTGTGCCCCCAGCTCCCAACCCCTCTAGACGGTCCAGAAGGATGTTATGGTCAATGGTGTCAAAGGCCGCTGAGAGACCCAGCAGAACTAGGAAACAGCTCTCACCTTTGTCCCTAGCCCGCCGGAGATAATCAACCAGTGCGACCAAGGCAGTATCAGTCCCACGATGAGGCCTGAATCCTGATTGGAAGGGATCCAAATGGTCCGCATCCTCCAGGCGTGCTTGGAGTTGTTCAGCAACCACCCGCTCAATCACCTTGCCCAGGAATGGTAGATTTGAGACTGGGTGATAGTTGGCCATATTGGCCGGGTCTAAAGATGTTTTTTTAGGAAGCGGTTTAATGACCGCCTCTTTCAGCGGGTCTGGGAAGACTCCCTCACAGAGGGAAGCACACGGAGCCCATCGCCCAGCCGTTCCCGGCTCGCTTTTATTAGCCAGGATGGACAAGGATCAAGGAGACAGGTGGTCGGTTTCACTCGTCCAAGCAGCCTGTCCACATCCTCGGAGGTAACAGATTGGAATTGATCCCATGAAACATGACTAGACAGGGCTCTAGCACTCTCCCGCCCCGGCCCTGCTCCCATGGTGGAGTCTACCTCCTTCCGAATCTGAGCGACTTTATCTGCTAAAAACTTTGCAAAAGCATTGCAGGAGATCTTGGGGTCCCTACCAGACCCCGATGACAGAGGTGGTTCTGCTAGATTGCGAACCACCTGGAAGAGTCTCCTGCTGCTGTTTTCTGCAGATGCAATAGAAACGGTGAAGAAGGTCCTCTTCGCCGTTGCCATTGCCACTCGGTAGGCTCGAAGTTGAGCTCTAGCCCGTGTCCGGTCTGATTCTGAATGAGTTTTCTGCCACCGGCGCTCTAGCCATCTCAGCGACTGTTTCATCGCCCTCAGCTCTGGGGGAAACTATGGGGCTGTCCGGGCTCCATGCAATTGGAGAGGGTGCTTCAGAGCCAGACAGTCAATAGCCCTGGTTAACTCCACATTCCAGCGGGCCACCAGGGAATCAGCTGAAAGGCCATCAACATGGGATAAAACATCCCCTACCACTCTCTGGAAGCCAATTGGATCCATTAAGTAGTGGGGGCGGACCATCCAAATCGGTCCCACCTCCCGGCAGAGGGGAAGGGTCGCAGAGAAGTCTAGTTGCACCAGGAAGTGATCTGACCATGGCACTTCTTTTGTTTCGCTTTTACTTAGTGTCAGATCACCAACATCCATAGAGGTAAACACCAAGTCTAAGGCATATCCATGGCTATGAGTTGGGCCAAACTTATTCAGGGACAGCCCCATGGAGGCCATGCTTTCCACGAAGTCCCGAGTGGCCCTTTGTAAGTTCGTGTCGGCATGGATGTTAAAATCTCCTAAGACAACCAAGCTAGGTGTCTCCAGGAGCACATCCGCCACAACCTGAAGCAGCTCGGGCAGGGAATCCTTGGTGCAGCGGGGAGGTCGGTACACCAAAAGGAATCCTGTACTGCCCCTATTGCCCAACTTCCAGAACATGCACTCGGAAAACTCTATCTTTCCAATAGGACGCCTGGTGCAAACTAATGACTTTTGCAATGTCAGTGATTTTCCTACTAACATTTTATAGCTTTACTAGATTCTGCCTTTTGAAATCACCTGAAGCGTCTTTAGAAATCGTAGTCATTTGTCCTTAAAGTGTTCCAATGTAGCATCCTTCCCTTGTGACCTATTACACATTTGTCAACTCCCATAGTCACAGCTCTCAGCTGAATACTGTCCTTTTCAGATGATTGATGACACTTTAATTTATCATGTTGATCCAGCACTGCTTTATTTCATTCACTCCCCGAGAACTCTCACAATCAAGAGTAGCCCCAGGGTAGATATTTCTGTATGAAAACTGATGCAAATAAATCACCAATTTTCTCTGCAATCTCCTGTTCATCTTTGCTTTTCTCCTCACAAGCAGACAGCCTTTCACTGACTGGAATACATTTAGTAGGAATACCCTTGACTGTGAAGTCATCAAAATTCCATATTGTCATATTACAGGAAATTTGTCCAAAGAAACAAGAATATTTCAATTCCTGGTAGGATTGCTACTAGGGCTATGCCTTTTTTCTTCTTCCCAAAAACGGTTTGTAATCTGCTGCACTGCTTTGGAAAGCAAGTCGCCTCAGTTTAGAAATTTGTACTGAAATCCCATTTTGGTTTGGAGCACTTTAAACCTTTGTCGCTTCGGATAGCAAAGTGGTCCAGATATCTCAGAAGTGGGACACTGCAGCTCAAATTTGAGCATCATCCAAATCTCATGCACAGCCCACCCCCTTGATGGAGGATATGTTCCTTTTAACAGCTGCACAATGGGCAGAAGTTAAGCAGAAGGTGCTGGGTAAAACTAACCTGGTGTTCTAGTGGAAGCCAGCACAAGGACTCCTGCTAGTGCAGTGGTGTTTCCTCCCTCTCCCGCCCCCCACCCCCACCTGCACTTCCTATAAATCCATTCTGGAGAGTTGAGAGTACCCCCCCCCCCAGAACAGCACACAGGGGTAGGAGCAGGGAGCATCGGAGAGCAGAAATGCTTGCACTGGTGAAATGCTCATATCTGAATTCCTTGCATGGTGTTGTTCCCATGATATGCCATGGAAAGTGACATATGTTGATTTTCTGCATATCACTTCTTGCTACCCAAATTGCAGGCCTCCCTCAATAAAAAGTGTTTACCCTAATTCATCTGCCCCAGCTGCCACAAAATACAGTATGTCTCTCCTGCGTTGGTCTCTACAGCCACAGCAGGTGCTGCAACCTTCCAGCAGTTTGACTTCACCCGCAAAGGCACACTCCTCTATTGTCTCCTGAGACAGATGGATGCCAACACCAACAACAATTACTGGCTGATGTGGTATAATTTTTATAAAGGTAAAGGGACCCCTGACCATTAGGTCCAGTCGTGGACGACTGGGGTTGCGGCGCTCATCTCGCTTTACTGGCCGAGGGAGCCGGCATACAGCTTCCGGGTCATGTGGCCAGCATGACTAAGTCGCTTTCTGGTGAACCAGAGCAGCGCATGGAAACGCCATTTACCTTCCCGCCAGAGCGGTACCTATTTATCTACTTGCACTTTGACGTGCTTTCGAACTGCTAAGTTGGCAGGAGCAGGGACCGAACAATGGGAGCCCATCCCGTCACGGGGATTCGAACCTCCGACCTTCTGATCAGCAAGCCCTAGGCTCTGTGGTTTAAGCCACAGCACTACCCACGTCCCTATAATTTCTATAGAAACAGCAATTAGCTCAGTTTTGTAGAAACATAGGATTTTAGTTGGAATAAATTGGATCCAAATTACCATAATTTTTTTCTGGGGAGATGCAACAGATAGATTTTCTGCTTAGTTCTAACTAAGGGTCAAATTATACAACTGTTTTTTTTCCAGTGGGCCTTTTAAAGCACCCAAAGATCAGTTGTGCTCCCTTGCCTACAGATCACTACCTAGATTGCTCTCCTTGTTGAATTGCTGGCCATTTTCATGCCTTTTCAAAGAACATTTTCACCCCTGGCACTTTGCCCAATGTCATCCATATTTGACTGTACAGATTAATGCAAACAATTTCTTTAACACAAACAATTCCTAGTCTTCTCTGCCCTTCTCCTTCCCTAGTCTGCTGCCACTGATTAGATATTTTTAGTTGACAAATGGGGAAAGAGAAGGAAACAAGGAGAGAAATCCTCATTTTGTGTGTGTTTTGGAATGTAAATCATGCTGCAAAGAAAGAAGCAAAGGGGTCTTCAAAGCTAAGAACAAAGGGGACAAGCTAGGTGCCCTTCGATTGGTTTTGAAGTTCAGAAGGAACCTGTTAAAGATTCCTTTGAAGGGAGAGGCGGCGTGGAGAGAAACAGTGCCAAGATAGGAAGATGTGAGAAAATCTCTCTCAAACAATAGATGGAATGATGATCACCTACGACAGCAATTGCTACCGGTATGCAATGAACTGTTCTGCAACACTGGGTCTCACAGAAAACGTGTGGAATAGGCTTTCTGGCAAGATACACAGAGCTTTCCTCTCTGCTCATAACATTGGAGCTGAGAGGTACATGCATTGCATCAGCTCTGAGTAGGTCTATTTAACATGCATGTTGTTCTGTGGCTCAATGGTAAATGAATGGTTGTTCAGAGTAGAACAGCAGGGAACAGAAGGAAACGACAGAGTGGCCACAGTATATCAATGGCTAGTGTATAAATAATGTACAACAAGATGCAGAATAGAAATACAATCAGCACTGTTGATTGACAGCAGAGGGTGACAGCACTCAAAGAAGAATGGAAGTAAGGCGTACTGTGCAAATCATTGCTGGACGGAGAATGGGCCAGCAATCCAAATTTAGTTCTATTTGGGACATGTTGAAAGGCAGAAAACCAAATAACAGTTCCAATAGTGAAGTATTTATAATGATGATTGCAAAAATCAGGAAAGACCATGAAGGAAGGCAGAGGGGGGAGAAATTGTGAGTGAAGGTTTTTATAAGTTTCTTCAAGGGTGAAAACCCAAGAGATCGTAAAGGAAAGGCTATAAACACATTAATTTATTTAAAATATTTATAGGACACAGACACACATCAATACTTAAACAGGGTGGGGTGCAACATAAAATTATTTGTTAACCACCAAATCAATCAAAACAGTAAACACATTCATAAAAAGATCAACAAACAAAAGCTGCTAAAATAACCAGCTAAACACAGTGAAGGTTTAAAAAAGTCACCTGTTCAAAAACCTAAAAAGCCTAGATAGACAGGTACATCTTTACTTGGCACAGAAATGACAGCAATATTGATGCTTAATATACCTGTCAAAGGATGGAATGCAACAAACTGGGAATTTGAACTGTGAAAAAGGTTCTAGCAGTGGAACGTGAAGGAAAGCGTGGCATGGGCAAGCTCTTATGGGAAGTGCCAGAAACAATTTGAATAAGGTACAAAAAAAGGAGAGGCAGCGTAGATACAAGTTTAAGTACAGAGCAGGTGGTCTGAAAGCCCAGTGGGGCCAACAATTCTAGGTGCTCAGACAGAAGGATTAGCAGGAAAGGAAGATTACAGCCAAACAGAAGGCATTTGGAAGTCAGCAGCAAGGCACCTGTCCTGCTTGACAAAGAAGAGTAAGCAGTTATTTTCTGGACTGCTCTGTAAACTGGGATCTCTTGTGCGGTTCCTGATACCCAAATTACCAGATGCTTAAAATGTTCAACAGAACTGGTAAAAGGGGGCAGAGTTTGAAAATTCTGCTGTTAAGTGATGTGCTCTTTCCCAAAACATGCAAGTTGTGTGGGCTGCGTACACAACATACATTTAAAGCACCCCTCCTAAGAGTCCTGGGAACTGCAGCTTACCCCTCAAAAAGCTACAATCCCCAGGAAAATTCCTTTAACAAACTACAGTTCCAGTGATTCGTGTGTGTGTGTGTGTGTGTGTGTGTGTGTGTGTGTGTGTGTGCTTTAAATGCATGGTATGTAGGCAGCCTGCACAGAACCGCAATCACCTCAAGCTTATTCTGCGGCTTTGCCACACAACACAACACACACACACACACACACACACACACCACACCACACCACACCACACCACACCACACCACACCCCTGATTTCTTTTAGCACAGCACTTATTAGCAGGAAGTCATGTAGGAACATAGAAGCAATATGGAAGAAAATAAAAAATGATGGCGATTGGAGAAAAGAACTGAAGCAATGGGTATGAAGCCGTGAATTCATGCCAGCAGAGAAGGAATTGATTAAATGGACTAACTGGAAATGAGGTCTTCCCAACCCAAGGGAATTCCTATTAGGAATATTTTATGGAGTATATTGTAGGCAGGAGGATATCAGCAAATGAGGTTCATATTCTGGGAAGAAGCTTTTTTTTTTTTTTTTTACTTAAGGGTCATTAATGTATCCTGGCAGGAGTTTTCAAATAATAGAATAACAGATGGTCCTTGGGTTCTCAGGAAAAGGCTTTTAAGTGATGCAAGTGTTTTCCCTGGATTAAAACATAGCTAATATATATACCCTGTATTTTATAGGGCTCCTTTCTGAGTTAACTCTCCCAAGGCGGCTTACATGGTAACAGTTCAGAAATACATGAGCAGCAATACAAAAATGTAAAAATGCAATAATACAGAACACTCCCGACATTAAATAAACCAGCGAGAATAAAACACCCAGCCAGCCTATAATACAGAACACAATTTTCACAAATCTGTCCATTACAAAGAGCAGGACAGCTATAGAAAAATAGCATTCGTGGCCATATACCTCTGAATACTGTTTGTTGGGGGGCACACGTGGGGTGAATGCTTTTGTACTCAGGCCCTGCTTGTGGACTTCTCATTGGCCACGGAAAGAACAGACACAAAATAAATGGGTCTTTGGTCTGATCCAGCAGGACTCTTCTTATGTTTCTCGGTTCTTAACAATAGGTCACCTGAAACAAACAGTTCTTCAAAACCCTTCTAAAGGATTACTAAGCATCTCCAACAATGATTAGCCAGAGATGGTAGAGGAGTATGCTTATGTTCAAGGTGAGGGAAAAGACCAGCAGAGATGTGATGGTACACATAAGGCTTTCACTACTTGAAGGCAAGGGAGAATTCTGAAATGTCCCAAAAGAATGTGCTAGGTGAAAATAAAGAACACATAAAAAGCATGTATAAAGTGAAGAAGTACTTCAAAAGTACTTGAAGTTGTAGCTAGCATGGTCTTTTTCTCCTCCATGAACTATATATTTAGAGCCAGTATGCTAAAAATAATTAAAATTAAAGTTCTGTTGCTATTTCATTAGGCACATGGAATACGCTGTTCTTCGCTGTGATTTTATCTTCTGCTGCTCGTTATGTAATACAATTGTATGTAAGTAGGACTGTGTATCTATATTGTCATATATTTTAATGGCTGCCACTTACCTTAAATTCTGTATGAAAGGTGGAATATCATTAAAAACAAAATAAAAACAAAGATCCAGGTCTCTACCTTTGCTCAAGTTCAAATGAACAGAACAGAGAACTTTGTCTGAAACTGAATGCTGTCCCCCTCCTGCACAGAATTACAGATCCCGAGGATTTTTTTGTTTAAAAAAAACTCCTTCAACAAAGGCTATTTGCCTTTCCTTATACTGTATGGACTGGATATTCTACATACATGGAGGACATGTGAAAGTATTGTGCTAAAGACAGGATACAATTGAATCATACATAGATGGATCATCTGAGAGGAAAAAACTTTTGGAGCTTAGGGACTTCCAACATCCTTTTCGAGTAGTGTGACTATGTTGGGATTACAGGGAATTTGAAGGAAGCATGATGCTAAAGAGAGGCATCCTTTAGTATAGTAGCATTGCTACCAACCCCCCTTCAGGCATCCCTTGAAGTTGGCTTATGGGAATGCAAAGAAATCCTTTCCCATGTAGACAAACACTGCCTCCCTAAGTGGATCTGAGCGCCGGCAAGTGATTTATTATGGAAGGATTAGGAGCTCTGCTTGGGAATCGATATAAAAATTGTTTGTGGAGGACAGAGAAAAGACACTTGGGCGGCCTGTGTTGATGGACATAACATACCGGGGTCTCCCAAGAGAGGGCTAGAGAGTGAGACCCAAGAAGAGGGTGGAGAAAATCAAGGAGATGGGGGAGTCTTATTTGCCCATTGAAAAAACTGACAGGACTTTCCAGATTTGCTTTGTTTACGAAGTAATAAAAATAAATATTAAAAATGAGATGAAATGTCTTAGTATCTTAATGTCTACTTTATCAGGGCATACAAAAATGGAGATTGACTCCCCAATCCTAAACACAATATAACATTAGCCTTTGTAGTATCCTGTGTTGCTAGTCTATTGTGTGGAATTGCACTGGGGGAGTAGTCTTTGGCATTCCCCATCCTAAATAGTTTTGTGGCTTCCTAAGTTTTGGAAGTAGGCAGTTATGCATGCATAATATAATGCTTCATTTTAGTCCTGCTGATTCTTTTTATCTGTCTCTAAAGATCTACTGCCTTTTTAATTGGTTTGTGTTTGTTTTTACAGGTTTACCTTTATATTAATTGGTTTTTTTTAATTTTCCTTTTATGTAAACTGTTCTGGGGATTACTACTGGAGGGTGGTATAGGTGTTTTTATAATAAATATAAACATGCATTGCGTTGCATTCAGCTAACTTTTACTCAGGGTAGATCCATTGAAATGAATGGCCATAAGTTAGTCATGGTCATTAATTTCAGTGGGTCTACTCTGAATAAACATTTGTTGAATACCAGCCAGTAAGTATTAAAAAATTAAAACCTACTGGCTGTTGTTAGGTTCAGATAGATAGCCATTTGTTTACTCAGCAAATTGGCCACAATTGCTGTCATAATAGTTTGCCACAATTGTTTAAGATGTCCTTAAAAAGTTTGTGTATGACAGCAAAAGTGGTCAACTTACAGGTATTAGGGATCTGACCACCTGACTGCATCTCTAAAACAGTATCAGTAAAAAAATGGGACTAATTGAGATTGGAACATTTTATAAAAGATGCCTGTATAACTGTCCAAGACTGGAGACTTGGGCTGAATCCAGACACATCAAAGAAGCGTTTCAGTTAAACGCGTTGTAAACTCTGTATGAGAAATCGGGTTGGCAAAAACGGAGCTCCACAGCACCATCTGGTGTCACAGTGTTATAATGCGTATACAACACATAAAGCCAATGTGGCTGAGTCCTTGGAGGATTTAAGACCCTTAATTTCTTCTTGAATTTCTTCAGCAGAGGTTGGATGTCCATCTGTCATGTATGGTCTCGTTGAGATTCCTGCATTGTAGGGGGTAGGACTAGATGACCCTCGGGGTTATTTCCAGCTCTACAATTCTATGATTCTACAGCAGGGGTCAGCAACCTTTTTCAGCCGTGAGCCGGTCCACCATCCCTCAGACCATGTGGTGGGCCGGACTATTTTTTTTGGGGGGGGGGGGATGAACGAATTCCTCTATGCCCCACAAATAATCCAGAGATGCATTTTAAATAAAAGGACACATTCTACTCATGTAAAAACATGCTGATTCCTGGACCGTCCACGGGCCGGATTTAGAAGGCGATTGGGCCGCATCCAGCCCACGGGCCTTCGGTTGCCTACCCCTGTTCTACAGAAATCTCAGTGCTCTGGAGTGAAGGTGGAAAATGGGATATGACTTAAATATTGTTGGATTCAGTTAAGTCCAAACCTTCAGTGGTACACAGTGTTCTATAAAAAGATTTAAATTGCTGTAAAGTGTCTTTATTATCACATGTAGTCTGTCCTTCTCCAGTTTTAAGGGAGGGTATCTGCTGCTTCTGAATTAGCCATTGTGCATTATAGTAAGTTTAAATGAAAAAACTCAATTTGCAACATATTCCTGCCTTCTGCAGCAAAGTCAAGTCTCTTTGTCTTTGAAGAATTTTTGGACACAGATCTTGATAAATTGAAATGTCTTTCCCATCGCATTTGATAGAATCAGCATTTCTAAGAAGTTGCGTTAGTGGGTTTTTAACAGAAAAACGAGCAAACCAAATAATAATGTTTTGTGGATTTCCCCCCTGCTTTGATTTGGAATGGAAAGCATGGGGAACCCTCACTGTTTCCTGTGCTTGAAGATTAGCATTGACCCATGTGACAAATGCCACAGAGAGATTCTCCTTGCCAAAAGTCTTGCTCTGATATTTAAATGGCGTTCCCTATCTTTAAAGTAAAGGTGGAGCTTCAATTTAGCTTGTGAGTGTTTATTATTTTTAATGATCATCTCATCTTGTTATTTAAAATTTTGTTCCATAGCTGTGTTAGCTGTGCCAGTGTACTGGAAGAAGTAAAGATCACCATTGTCGAAGCAATGATTCTTCAACAGCAACTTCATGTTGTTCGGATGCCTGATTATCGTCTTCCAAAGCAACTACAGTGGTACCTCTGGTTACGTACTTAATTTGTTCCAGAGGTCCGTTCTTAACCCGAAAACGTTCTTAACCTGAAGCACCACTTTAGCTAATGGGGCCTCCCGCTGCCGCTGCGCCGCCACTGCCCGATTTATGTTCTCAACCTGAAGCAAAGTTCTTAACCCGAGGTAATATTTCTGGGTTAGCAGAGTCTGTAACCTGAAGCGTATGTAGCCCGAGGTAGCACTGTACTCTATTCCAAACTTAAAAATGGAAAGCGTAATGCTGGTGGTCGACAAAAGAGGTTTAAAGACTCTCTCAAGGCAAATCTAAAAAAAATGTAGTATAAACACCGACAATTGGGAAACACTGGCCTGCGAGTGCTCGAATTGGAGAACAGCCTTTACCAAAGGTGTCGTGGACTTTGAAGATGCTCAAACTCAGGACAAAAGGGAGAAACATGCTAAGAGGAAGGCACGTTTGGCAAACCTTCACCATGATCAACTCCCACCCGGAAACCTATGTCCCCACTGTGGAAGGACATGTGGATCCAGAATTGGCCTCCACAGTCACTTCTGGACTCTCCGTTAAGACCGTGTTCATGGAAGACAATCTTACTTGGTTACAAGTGATCGCCAAAGAAGAAGAAGGTCACTGGATCTGCCATTGTAGAGGAGACTTTAGCTATTTCCTCTTAGAAGGGTTGGTTGCTTTATTCCATTACTGTGCTCAGTTAGTGCAAAGTTGCTGTACCAAATGAACCATGGCTCAGTATTCATCTTGAGACTTTCCTTGGTCTCTTTTAGAGGGTCTGATGGCCATATTAGAAGGAAGTCTTCTTCCTTGGATCAATCAAAGTTGCAGTAAGTAAATAAGAATCTTACTTACCACCCAAATCTACTAGAGTTTGAGAGTCTGGATAACTAATGAAGCAGTTTAGAACCAAACTTGGCCTGGGGTGGGTGGAGAGAGCCAAGTTAGGGCTCCATCTTGAATAGATGACATCATCTCCCCCAGAGAGGTCTTCTTGAGGAGAAGATGCACCACTGCCTCACTCAAGGCGAATGGTACTTCCCTCTCCTCCAGTGAATAATTAATGCAAAGCTGGCTTCCCATGCAAAACTTGCAGAATCATGGGATTTTTTAAAAAAAATTTATTTATTTTACTACAGTCATGGACAGGAACAAGCACATCTGAAATTAACATGGTGGTGCTACTTCCATCCTAGTCTTGCCACTCTGCTATACATGTTATGTTTATCGACTTTTTAAATGTTGCTTCCTGTTCCACACCTTCCTGCTTGATCTCCTTGTCTTTGGCTCCTCCCACTTTTCTGACTCCAGCCTGAAACATTTGGAGTCAGTTCCTGGTGCCAAATACGGGGACTGAAGTCAGTGGACCATGGACATAGGAAGCCACCTTTTAATGAGCCAGACCACTGGCCCGTCATCTAGCTCAGTACTCCAGGTGACAGTGGCTCTCCAAGATACTGGGAATTGAACCTGGAAGTGTTTACCTGCAAAGCATTCACTCTTACCTATGAGCTAAGACCTCAAGACTGTGCAAAGTAAGACAGAGCTCCAAAGAGAAGACACGCCACTATCTTAAATTGGATTTACCCATGGATTCAGTGTTAAAATATAACAAGAGGCTCCTTGTTGGGAGCAGAGAATGGTGGCTGTTTTCTTACCTGTTAGACAAGTCAATTATCGTCATTCTTACTGACAGTAATGGCCAGAATGATACAGAGCCTGGGGCGTGCTGGTGGCAAACTGGTGGGAACATGTCACTGACACAGACAAGAGCTCCAGGGCACCCCTGCCATGCCGTCCCCTGCCTGAGACAGATGTCATCAAAAGGAAGGAAGCACTGACCTGAAGAAGGAAGGTGGACGTCAGGGCATTTCCATGCAGAAAGTTTTCCACTGTCAAGCCCAGATTGGTCCCTCCCAGTTCTTTGTGGGGAGGGGCCACTTCAGAACAAAAAGCTTTCAGTGTTCCCATGGGAAAGATCTACCTCAAAGCAGTTGGCTTGAGCTGGTACTTAATCCCATGAGCGTTTCAGTTTGATTTGCATGTAAAATGTCAATTGAGCTGTTATATTTATCATCAAAATCTATGCAGAAGTGACATTTTTACAATGGACTTTGGATCCCCGTGCCTTAGTTTCATTCTCCAGGGGGGTCTGGTGGAATCTTCCCCACTTGAAAACATTTGGGAAGTTGCTGCTGTTCTAGGTTTGTGAAAAATTGTTTATTTTATTTATTTATTTTAAAAAAACTTTCCAAGGAGAGGGCTTAAGATTACCCTAGGATCAGGGCCCACTGCCAGAAAAGCATTGCTAGTGAGCTTCTTTCGTCGGGGGGGGGGGGGGAGCCTGCGGAGGTGGGTGAACAGGATTGGCACCGACTGAGCTTCTGCTGTCTCATAATAGCCGAAGAATAAAATGGATTAAAAGCCTTTTAATACTTATTATTCCACTCTAGGAAAGGCAGTTAGACTAGCAGATGCCAGTTACGAGTCCCGAGAGAGCACTCGCATGACATCCATTCCACATTCTGCTCTACGAGCCCCATATCAGGAGACCAGGCCAGCAGAATCCCCCTAGCTCTCGTCTCCCCTCCTTTCTCCCACCATCGCAAAGTACACTCAGTATGCAAGCAACCCCAAACTTGGTGTTTGATGACAATAACAAATAAGTAATAATAAACGAGACATTTTCTTTACCTAGAGAGTATTTGAGATTTCACTTTTCCTTCCGCGTTGGAATTTCCCACCGGCTATAAATTCAGTTTCTTAGAGCAGCTGTAGAAACAGGTTAAGAGATTGTGGCGGGCTCAGAAACTGTCTTGATGAAGGCCAGACAAACAGGCTAACTAATGGGGTGCCTTGCTATACTGCTTCCCTCCCCCCGCCCCAACCGCCCCATTATGCTCTGGGTCTGTTCTGACACTGCAAACTGGGGAAAGGAAACAGGTGGAGGAGACTGGGCCAAGCTGTGATTGATTACACAGGACTAGGGACCCAGAGAGAACACGTGCAGTTTCAGGTTTTCACCTCCCTAATAATAATAATAATTGTGTGTGTGTGTGTGCGTGCGCACAGAGCTCTATTTTATACACACACTTTGGGAATCAAATTGCAATAAAGGCTTTTTGCTTCACTGTTCCCTTGGTAGACGAAAGAGCTGGGTTTGGCTCCAAGTTGCTCTTTCTGCCTGGAGAAAAAGCCAATAAAACAAAATTCAAGGCCCAATTACTAGAGTCCAGTGATGAATATCACCCTCTTGTTCCACCAGGCAGCCAGAGGCCTGCAAGCTTATATGGGATAGGAATTCCTTCTCTTGATCGACTTTGAAACTTTCCTTTCAGGTAACATACTCAGATTTATGTGAGACTTATTCTCACATTGGCCGTGTTTAGACGTACCACCTCTGACTATAGAAACATAGCTCAGGAAAATTAGGATGTGCACTAAATACTAAATACATAGTTTGCAAGCTATGGTTTATGGCCAGCATTACACCTGAATGTAGCCATTATAATAAACCCCAGACAATGTACTTATTGAGCACCCATTCTGATTTGCTTTGGAAATTACCTCACAGACTTACAATTCCTACAGTGGTTTAACAGTCAATCTCTCCCCCCAGGGAATTCTGGGAATTGCAGCTGTCTCTGAGGGGAATTGGGGTCTCCTAACAACTTTCAGCACCCGTAACACACTATAGTTCCCAGAATGCTTGTGTGTGTGTGTGTGTGAAGCTTAAAGTAGGATGATACTGCTTTAAATATCTAGTACAGAGGAGGCCCGTCCAAGTGACAGAGTGAGGAGACGCAGTTCACTGTTGGCCTTAGGCTAATCATTTTATCAGCTTAATCTACATCACGGGATTGTGAGGATAAAATGAAATGCTGGGTTAGAACCACATACACCACTCTGAGCTCTTTGGAGGAGGTGAAGGATAAACATGTAATAAATGAAAGACTTGAGAAGAGTGTTCGGGAATTTTCCACTTAGAAATAGGGTTGGCTGAGAAACTTTCCAAAATGATCTCATCCCTTTTATTTGCAATCAAAATGTTACTTCCTAATGACATTTAAAATGTTTACATCCACCCCCCCATAGGTTTTCTGCTTAATTTTTCTACTTCGGGGAGCGGCTGACCAGAGCAGAAGGGTGGGGCAAGTTGTTCTTGACATTTCAATATTAGGCACCTTCCTAAGAAATAAGCCTGCATTGGACAGGGTAGATCAATTGCTAGCTCTACTGCCACCCGCCATAGCACTGTTTCTGGACTTTATGATGAATACCACTGGTACCCAAGTGTGCACTCTGCTACACTTTCTGGAGGTGCTGCAGAGCAGGGGCCTCCGCAATACCAAAGCCCCCACCCCCTGCCACCAGAACCCAGTGAATCTAGGCGGAGGTACAAATCTGCCTCACCCTAACGCCCTTTGACAATGTGGGTCTGGAGTTAGGATTGCTCTCTTACCTTGGGGGGGGGGGGAGGAGAGAATTAACGCCCCTCCCCGCACCCAGAAACAAATTAAACCCAAATAACTAGTAACAACCATAAACCACACTGCTATACAGTGGTACCTCGGGTTACAGATGCTTCAGGTTACAGACGCTTCAGGTTACAGACTCCGCTAACCCAGAAATAGTACCTCGGGTTAAGAACTTTGCTTCAGGATGAGAACAGAAATCACACAGCGGTGGTGCGGTGGCAGCGGGAGGCCCCATTAGCTAAAGTGGTACCTCAGGTTAAGAACTGTTTCAGGTTAAGAACGGACCTCCAGAACGAATTAAGTTCTTAACCCGAGGTACCACTGTACTAGTTTATTTACACATACACAGTAACAGATAATGAAAAGTGCAACAGACCAAGTTTCATGTGGTCTTAAAATATTCTAAAAATTGCCACTGCAAGGAATAGAAACTAATATAATTGGTCCATGTACCAGCTGAACATATTTTGAAACTCATCTATGTGTAAATAATTCTGACTTTTTGACCTTAATGCTGCATTTGCACAGACTCATTCTCCCCCTTCCCCTCCACCCTCTCTCTGGGAGAAAACTGTTATTTTTTTGGTTTTGGGTGAGGAACCAAACGATACCAAAATGCAATGCACTTGTGTAAAGTTCCCCTCTTAACTCTACAGTTCTATGCTTCCTTGAAACACCTACCCTCAAACTTTTCTCAGTTTTGAACATCCTTCTATTTCCTGAATGAGTTTATTTTTATTTTTTTAAGAAAGTTTCAATACTGAAATGTTCTGATTTTAACCATCTGTTTCCATCCCCAACTGCTGGATTTTTTTGTTTGTTTGTTTGTTTGGAATCCTTTTTTTTTAGTTTGCAAAACCTCAATCTGTCTCATCACTCCTTGTTTATTCAGCCATCCTGACTACTTTCCCTCCCCCACTCCCAAGGTTTTTTTTTATTATTAAATCCATTTTACGAATGCCTGCAAGTTTAGAAGTGAGTCACACAAGATCATTTGTGAAAAAGTGCCAAGGTCACAGAGCGAGCTTGAGCCAAGAATAGAGAGCCGACTCTCCTGACTTTCAACCACATGTGCATGTGCTTAAGCCACCAGGGATGGGCGTGAATCCCCCTTGCGATGTCAAGAGGGTGCCGTGGAACTGTTATGGATGGGCTTAGACAAGGTCAAGGGTTCAAGACTCAGTGGCCCTAAATCAACAGTAACCTTCTACATGACAGCTTTACAAGACTAGTTCCTTTCACTCGGCTAATCCTGGGGCATGTGAAGGATGAATTTTGATTGGTTGCCAAGATCCAGCTTCTATCAGGGTCTTGGAGCATAAGTGTCAGCTGTTCATATTTAGGGCTATGGAAAATCTAATCGGCCTGTTAATGAAAAGGACTCCGAGCTGTGTAAGTTCCCTTTAATAGGCTGCCTTTCTCTTCTAAGATTTGAGGACGCCGCATGCCACATTAACACTCCTTCACTCGGCATCAGGGCTATGCAACCAGGAGCCTGTCCTTTTGCATTGCAAACAAGCCAACACAGCTGTGATATCAATCACCATCACTCAGATGGGCAAATGAGACTCTGGTCTTCCAGCTCCAGCATCCACCAGCTTCTTCAGATTCTGCTAATGAGGAGTCTTAACTGGCAGACACAATTGGGTCAGGTATACCTAATTGGCTCCACATCCAGAAATTAGAAATGTTTGGCAAGGAACACCACATTCAGTTCTGCAGGCGACAGAGTGAGCATTGGAAAAAAATATTACCACCCACTGCTCCATTGTCTTTACAGTAGCTTGAAATAGTGCTTACGTCTATACCATGTAATGCCTCACCTGCCGATTTCTTCCAATTAAGCTCTGTTAAAGGCATGGAAACTGGCTAGGCCTTTTTGTGTGGTCCGTTGGCAACTCTGGACAAAGCTGTTCACTCAGAGTTTCAGCTCATCCACAGTTCTTTTGCCTGGCTGCTTTCCCCCAGGGAAAACTGCTCTTTAGTGCTCAATTGGAGCAAATGGCAATTTGGGGTTTCTCCAGATTGATGCTTGCTCTCATTTAGCACTCAAGACCTGTGCTTTCTAGGCATGGGACAAGCAGGAATGTGGACGAGCCCTTTGTTCCCAAGGACAATACTCCATGATTGGTTCATCTGAGACAAATCGTTGCTCATTTCGGGCACTGCAAAACTTTGACTGATCTGCTTTAAAGTCTTAAACAAGAAATACACCTGCATACTCAGCAATTTCAGAGTCTTCTCTAGCAATAGCTCCCAACTATATATATTTTTTACTCTAAAGCATGTAGGGTGGTGTTCAAAAGTAGTTTCACAACCAGAAAAGTCTCTGGATAATGCTCCACATCTGAGGCCCTGTTTTGTCATGCGGATGTGGAATCACAAGCTCACAAATGTGGGTATAGCTCCTGACTACTGTACAGAAGATAACATTCACATTTGTTGCTCTGCCCACTTTTGCCTCTGACCCTTTCCCCAACTAGCATGTGGTTCCCCTATAAGATTGTCTAGAAGGGAGTGCATCACTTGGGCTGAAAAGGGGCCCTCTTGCTTGGTTTAGAACTATTTTAGACCCCACAATTCCTGAGTGCAAACCATCACAGAGCCTTTACTCTACACGAGGAAGCAGCAACTCCCTGCTCCATCCAGCACCTGCATTTTGAAGCGGTATAGTCCTGAACTCTACTGCCTCGTCCTTCATAATGTGTACATTGACTCTCACTCTCTCCTCTTGTTCTGAATAACTTAGACCGTAGAGTGGCTCTCTGTCTGCTCCTTGCCAATGCATCAATTCCACCTGCTAATAATTAATGGCTTATTGTGTGCTGCTACCCAGAGCAGTGCATCCTTACCCACACACCCACACCCACCCCAACCTGCAGGTTTATCACTTTCACCTCCACACAGCATCCCTCTGACCTAGCAACTTAAAGGGCAGAGCAGGTAGATTGAGATGCCTTGAAATCAGACATTCTCTTTCATCCACAGCCAGGCAGAGTCTCACTTTCATTTCACCTTCCTGCCCCTCAGGAATAGCAAAAGCACTTGAAAGATAGATCTGAATCTGTAATGCAGGCAACTTAGCTGCTCCTTTCATCCCCTTTCTGTTCTTTCATCCCAGGCATTCCTGTCCCTCAGGTTTAATTTTGGGTTGGGGCAAATGCAGACCCCAAAAGTTGAAGAAAAGATCCTCTAATGATGTAAACTATGTTGCCTGCTTAGCTTGAAGGTTTAGCAAGCTGAGATTAGCTGGGCCAGACTTCTTGGTATTCCATTGATTCCAGATCATATTTAGGCATCGGAATTCTCAGAGCTCTGGGTTTAGGCCGTCTGCAAACCCATGCTGACATTTTTATATTCCATTACATGTAACACATGACGTTTTCAGTAGCTATGGCAAGGCTTAGATTTCGTATTGTGTGCCTTTGCTTCTTATCATACACTTGTCACATACAAAAACTAGAAACACTTCCTTGATGTAAAGGAAATCTCTGGGGCAATGGGTGGAGGAGATCCCATTGCTATAGGCAGGTTGTTAAATGGGACAGGTCTGAGTACTGTGTTCCTTTGAAGCACACACACACACACACACACACACACAGAGAGAGAGAGAGAGAGAGAGAGAGAGAGAGAGAGAGAGAGAGAACCTGTAGCCTTCCAAATGTTGCTGAATTACAACTCTCATCACCACTCACAATTGGCCATACTGGCTGGGACTGATGGTAGTTGGAGTCCATCAATCTTTAGAGGACCACAGTTTCCCTAACCCTACGCTGGAGAGACTTGGTGGGTTTTGTTTGTGCATTTGTTTTCTGTAAGCTCATGGTTTAATTGATCAGGGAGGAGTCCCCATCTGCCCTCATTTAATACCCCTTCATTTAGAAAAGGGCTGTAGCTTTAGCTCAGTGCCACAACATGCTTCCTTTTGCATACAAAAAGTCCCAGGTTCAATCCTCAGCATCTCCAGGTAGAGTAGGGAAAGACTCCTTCTTGAGAAGCAAGTGAGCCTCTGTCTGCCAGCATATGCAGGACTGAGCTAGATAGTAAGAGGCAGTGTGCTGTGTTCCTAATGGCTAGGGTTGGCAGCTTGTTTTCTAACAAGGTTCTCGTGCCTTTAACAGCTGCATGAAACTGGCAGAAATATTCAAATGACACTTTTGGGGTGTACAGGTGTTGGCTAATTTCCTGGAAGAATATCAGCCCTGTCCTTTTTTATTTTATTTTTTTAAAAGGTTTGGCTAAGTCCCTGGAGTCCAGCTAGAGCTACCTGTTCAACAAGCATCTTGTTGGTTTGGTGCACACACACACACCAGGCCATCCTGTCTCAAAGCCTGAATCTGGTTACAAAGTAATTAAAAGGCAATTACATGTCAGGCACCAAAAAACCTCATCTAAAGATCTAAAGGCAGAATTAAACAGTAAACCGCAGCAATTAAAATCCAATCAAGCCTTCCAGCCACAGAAAAGCCTGCTGAAACATGAAGGCCTTGCCCTTTTCCCTAAACGTAAACAAGAATAGGCACATATGAATATCACCAGCAAGGATGTCCAAAAGGCTTTAGGCTGCCACAGAGAAAGCTCCACTCCACTCACTCTGCTCCTTTCCATTCCTACCATTAGCTTCATGGAGAGTACTGTAGCCAGAGCACCCCCAGAGCATCTTAATAGGAGGAACTCAGAGCTTAGCCATAGATAGTGAGTGTATAGAGGATCCAAACAGATGCGTCAGCAGCACATCCAGGTTTTAGAAGATGGGTTGTTGCTAAAAGAAATACTGTGTGGGATAAAGTCATATGAAGAAGCCCCCCCCCCGCCCCCTTGCAGAATCCCATCAGGAGAAAAACAGCAGCTGTCAGTTTTTTGGGGTGTGTGCATGTGCAACTACAGAAAAGGATCCTGCTTCCTACTTTGCTGCTTTAGAACACCCAACCCTCTCCCATAATAATAATAATAATAATAATAATAATTTATTATTTGTACCCCGCCCATTTGGCCGGGTCTCCCCAGCCACTCTGGGCGGCTTCCAACAAATATCAAAATACATTAAAATACATACTGTTCTACACCCCCCCACATTCTAAAACACAGGACATATGCTGTCTTCACACTGACAGTGCTACTAATGATAATTATATCAGCATTTTTCAAAATGTGTTCCAGAGGACCCTGGTGTTCTTCAGATACTTATTCATGGGTTCTCCAGTAGAAAGAATAAGTCAGCTTGCCTGCCACTAGTGACCTTCTCTCCATATGCACAGAGGCAGGGAGTATTCTAAGGGAAACTCAAAAGGAATATGCATCACTATATTGCACCAATTGTGTTTGTTTCATAGGACGCTTTCCAGACCTCTGCAATATGCAGAGAATGCTCAAGAGAAAAGACAACAAGAAAAGGGTTCTCTGAAGACAAAGTCTGAAAAGCTCTGATCTGCATAAATCAGTTGATCCAGATGCCTGGAGCGTCTGGTTTGTTTCTCTTTAGCCCTTGGATTCCAGGGCTTAATGGAAACCAAGAGCTTGGTTTTTAACCTTATTCTTATTATTTATTTAAAACATTTCATTCAGAATCTTAAAAAAAAAGGTCTGCAGTAGAAACAATAAAACAATGCTACATCTACATTTCTGCATGGAGGTGAATTAAAAGTTGGCATCAATGGCCTGGGAATGCCTGATCAAAAAGATACACCCACCCACACCCACACAGAGAATATAGTAATCATGAAAAGTATAGATGGAGTGTGTCAAAAGTGATGTGCAGTGGCCCAGTGCAACTGTGGTGCTTCCCTGTCTCCTCCTAGCTCCATGTGAATGTGTGGATACTCTCTAAAGCTCTCTTCACATGGATTCTCACCATGTGCATCTCTCTATGTATGCAGCAGCCAAACAAAAAACACAATATAATAGATACGGGGATAAATGGAGGCAAGAAAGGGAGAGCTACTCCCCAAAGAGGATAAGAAATCCTAGCTCCATTTCCCACCCCCTCCCAGCCTCTCTGTGATGGATGATTATGTCCCATCAGAGAAATTTGGACCGTTTGACTCCTTTCTGGAGAAGGCCATTGAGAAATAACCTTTACAAGCTCACCTGACACACACTATGCTGCCTGCCACCAGATACTGCTGAGCTTTCGGCTCATTAGTGAGTTCATCCGGGAACATGAATCACTCCATGAAGTGCACCCCTGCTTGCCCAGATGAATAAATCTCCATGTCCCAAACAGAGCACAGCCTGTGCAGATTGAATGAGATATCAGTCCAGAGACCGTCTAGGCTGATTTCTAAGCCCCCTAGGCATTTAGGAAGCCATGGCTATCTTCTGATTAGGAACATTCAACTCGTTTTAATGAAGGATCTGTTTTAATTCCCATTTCTTTCTAATGACAGTGTAACTTGTCTCTTAACTCTTTTTTTCTTTTTAGATATCCTCAGATTTCTTTCAGGAAATGTTACACAACACTTCCCCAAGGACCACTGGAGCTCTGCCTGGATATTGGTAGAAATGGGTCTATACATCTCGCACCAAACAACAGAGGCCTACTTCATCCTATGCCTCCCATTTGTTCTGGAAGCCAGCAGACCCACAAGCAGATCTAGCAGCTTACAAGGCCCACCATTGCCAATGGCAGCCTTCCTTCCCCATCCATGAGTCCTCAGATGTTCTGGACTCCAACTTCCCACTGCCCAGGGCTGATGCGGAACAGTCCAATATAGCTGGCCTATGGTATGAAAGAGGTACACCTGGAAGATGCTATTAGACATAAAAATTTGTATATGGAAGTATGCTAGGGAAGAGCCACAGCTCAGTGGTAGAGCTCAGAAACTCCCAAGTTCAATCTCTGATATCATCAAGTAGGACTAGGAATGTCTCCTGTTGGAAACCATGGAGAGCTGCTGCGAGATGAATCCATGGTCTGACTTAGTATAAACCATCTTTCTTTGCTCCTTCAAAATCAGATATACAGGACTAAAAAGAATCAGGTGAGGGGAACTGGGGTGCTTGTTTGCATGGACAGAGGGAGAGGGACTTTGATGGCCTGCTTGCACTTCCCAATACGGACAGAAGGTTCACAGGAGAAAAGTGGCTATTTGGTGCCCAGGAAGTTGAAACATGGAGTTCCTCCAGACTGCTGTGGGGTTTTTGCGAGTGTATTTTCCAACATGTCATTAACACAATAATAGTGCATTAGTGGCAGATGTGTTTATACTGGGCTGTCTGCTTTGTTAGTTTTGTGATGCTTACTGCATTATTGCCATCTGGAGGGTTAAACATGTGCTAAAGTGCAACAAAAGTGGAACAAAAAAAGAGAGTCGCAACCTGTGTGGTATGAAAAATTGCAGGATTTCAGCAGGAAACTATGGGGCGAGGGCGTGCACTATTGCTAGAGGCGGATTTTGGTGGTTGTGACTGGTTCAGTTGCACTGGGCATGGAGCCTTGGGGTTGGTGCAGGAGGCACCACAACTATGATATAGAATGGAAGTGGAGAGGCAGGGGGCGCCAAATTTTGGCATTATACAGGGCGCCACTGAAATTTGCCATTGCTATTGCAAACAAAGCACTTTCAAGCACAAACAGTATTGAAAGAGCAAATGTACATAACCACCCTGGGAAGATTATGAGCACAGGCCATGGTGAATGCTCAATAAAAAGGATGTTTGGAGGGACCCATTGAAGAGATTTTAGTTGGAGTGGGACTAAACTGACTGGAGAGCCAATGTGCCTGCAAGAGAGCAATCTATACCAGAAAATGTTGCAATGGGTGAAGCGCAGAACAAAGTGTTTTCCATTCAGGGAAGACAACCTGAACATTATATCAGCAGTGGGGATGGGGACAATTTACACATTACTGAGAACTAGTGGTTTCCTATACAGAGGAATGTAGGAAAATAATCACCTGTGAAATGGACCTTAAAGAAACCCTCTGAGTCAGCTTGTACCAGTTTGAGTAGGTTGAAGATAGGATGTGATGAAAAATAATACCTTTTGACATCTTAGGAGAAGTTCTGAACACTAAAAAAACCTAATATGATTACTTCAGACAGTTCCTTGTGCTCTTTAGTGCTTACTTCCTCTGCAAAAATCATATAGGACTATGGTACCATTGGCTTCCTTCCCAGGAATTTTTTTAAGAGATCAAACCCGTCTTTCTCCTTCTCTAAGCAGGAGGACTACTTTTTGGCCATGTTGCAGGAGTCTGTATAAAACGATCCCACATATTTCCTTCTGCAGCAAATCTAGACCTAGTTATCCCTTCATAGGAGCAATAAAAGCTGAAAGTCATGGCTTCCAGACAACCTGTTCAGTGAGCATTCACCTTGGTTTGTTTGCAGGGAGATTAGTTGACTATTTATTCAGCATTCATTCTGATCTGTTTGCAGGTTAGACAATGCTACACCAAACAAATGTTACCCTTCACTTTCCAGTGCATTTTCTGTCACTTTCTTTTTTTGCAAAAAGTCTGATTTGGGGGCAAAGAAGGGTTGTTGCACAAGAGTTCTAAATCAACTTTAATTGCACGTCCTGAATTTGCCAGTAGTCGTTTGAATTCCACCTGAAAACAGTAACCGTCTAGAAGCACATATTAGAGTTCATCATGAATGGGACTGGTTATCAGGAAGACATACAGGCTAGCAGAAGAAAAGGCCATCTCAAAAGAGAGTTCAAATAGTAACTAGGTTGCCCCTTGCTCTGCAATGTCAGGTTGCATTAAGAAGAAGAGAGCAGAGCCTCTGGGTCAACTTTACTGGAGACTCTTTAGATCAGGTGTGTTTGTTTAGGTGTTGGTGCCCATTTCCGGTAACATGAGCCAGATCTGTAAAAACTAGGGTTGCCATATTTCAAAAAGTAAAATTGTTGAGCTTTTTAAAGGAAGCCACCAAAATTGTTGAGCTTAAGCTTTTTTAGGGAACTAACCCAAATTATTGAACTTTTGGGGGGAAACCTAACCCAAAAATAGTGATTTTAAGCTTTTTGAGCTGTTTCCGCCACTTTTTCTATCGTATTGCCCTACATCCAGGTTTCCCCTGACATTTTGCCCCCCTGACGCCATTTTTACACCCCAAAACCAGGAAATGTCAAGAATTTTTCTGACGTGTGGCAAGCCTATAAAAACTGAAAGCATGAAGGTGGATTAAGGGAAGCAGCCAGCATATCAGTTGGGCTAGTCAACCCTGGCAATTGAAAAATAAGGCTCACCTGCTATCCAGCCACACCACAAGGATTCTCGTGGTCTGGACCATTTTGCATGTGCACATGTGCAAACTCGCTGAGCTCTGTCTTGAGAACAAGCCGGAGATCAATCACAATGTCATATAAATACACTTCGTGTCTCAGCATGCACCTGTGAGTATCTTTGGATAAACACAGGTGCACCTATGGGTTCTTGTGCACCTGAGTAGTGTCTTTGTGCATATGAAAGCCATCTCTCAATGCTTATGCATTCATGTTGTGCAAATTTTCACCAGGTTAAATTTTCGCTGCAGGTGTTACTATTGTTCCCAGCCACCACGTGTTGCTTATGGGGATGAGACGGGGAACACACATATACATCCCATTACCCAGGCAAGCATGCTGATGATCACAGCCTTGCTGTGCTGCCTTGGCTGGCACAGGGAAGAACATGTGAATGCACATTTAATTGAAAGTAATGAATGACTCATACATGCACTTCCTAATGTGGACATCCACATTGCATTCAGTGAGATGCACAGGTTGAAGCACATCAATATGCAGGGGCTTATGCAGGTTAGCTCCTAGCAAGGGCCCAGACCCAGAAGGTGATGGTGTGCAAGGTATAGGGGGTGCCAATACAGCTCCTTGCCAAGGGCACAGGGGAGCCCAGGTACGCCTCTGTCAATAAGTGTATCCCTGATTACTCTCGGCCCCAGCTGGTCAACTGTCTGACTCCCTCGCCTCAATTGAATTGCAGATAGTCACACATCTGCAAACACCTTTGTCCACTTTTAAAAAGTGGTGTGGGAAAAACCTGTCCTGAAAGTGGGGGAAACATTTCATGGGCCATGAAAATGTTTCTGAAACACCAAACCCCCTCCCGTGTGGGATAAACACTGATAAAGCACATATGTGTAGTCAGTGTAGGGTTAATTTGTTTTAGACTTGGCCCTTGTCTCTTTAAATCCTGATAAAGCAACAGAAATATATGATAGTGTGGAACCTGAACATTGCTCCCCTACCCCTCCAATTATTGATATTTTGCTTCAAAAATTGTTCTGTCAGGTCCAGATTCAGATTTCAGGTATGCTACTGAAAACTGTAAGCAGCCAGTTAAACTACTCTGGGATTACACTGTCAAATCGATGAGATGCCACTGGATCCAGGCTGCCTTTGGCTGCTGACCCCAGCTTTTCTCTGCATGTTTCCACAGGGTACAAAAAAACCCTGCCTCCTTCCTTGCAACAGCAGAGCCCTTCCTGAACAAGACATGCTGTTGCTGCTGTGTGAGTCTGCCGGCTCCCCTTGCTAGTAAATCGAAGCTGTGCTTTCCCCCTGCCTCCTTGCATTGTCAAAAACAAAACAAAAAACCCAAAAGACACAACCCACATGAGTGCCAGCTGTGCTGCTGCCTAAACAAGGGACCCTGGGATGGCTTTGTTCTCCTGCTTCTACACCCAAACAGAGAAAGAGTTCCTCTGATCACTTCATCAAGCCACCCGGTGCAACTAGCCCACAAAACAGAATCACCGCTTAGCTGACAGCAGGGAATGAGGATAAAGGAAGGAGCAGGTGGGATGTTGCTTCCCTCCCCTGTAAGCAGTGGGAGGGCAAAAAGGCTGAACAATTGGATCAGGGTAAGCTAATCCCCCATGTTACAGATGTAGGCACACAGCAGTGTTTTTCAGCTCTAGCCTCCAGCTGAAGGGCAAGGCCCACACAGGGCAGGCAGGCGAGCAGGCAAAAGTCTGACATGGGGAGTAGATGAACATGCAGTCCTCCACTTGCTCTCTGATAGGGCTGCACCTTTTCAGTATATCCACATAAGCTAAGAAACATGCCACATGGAGAGCACCACCAAAGGAGGCATTATTAACCAGCAGTCTGTTTCCCCCAGAAGATTAAAAGCAATACCTGGCAAACTCAAGAGGACTTGCTGGACTACGTGCAATTGGATCTCAGCTTTTCTTTCTTTGAGCCCGGTGTTTTACCTGTGTAGTCTATTGTATTCCCAAATGCATGTAGCAGAAAGCTACTTGGTTTGTGGAAGATCGGTCTGTAAATGTCTATTAGCTGCCATAACTGAATGGAACTTTCAGATTCGGAGGTTCCATTTCAATCTGGCTTGCAGCCAGAGTCCAAGATGAAAATACTTAGGCCTCCCTGGAAAATGATCTGTATTAGGAGGAGAGATGCAGAGGGAGTGTGAGCCTATTGATTCTATTGTTATTGTCGTCGTCATCATCATTATTTTGGGTTTGTAGCTGACTAAATCATGCTCAGTGGGTCAGTAGATCCATTGGAATCAATGGACTTAAGTTAGTCAGTGGGTCTACTGTGCATAAGATTTAGTCAAATACAGCCTGCTTTTATTTATTATGTATGGACCCACTACTTGTCAAAGTACAAAAAGGCAGCTGTTTGCCTGAGAAGCTTGCATCCTAAAATTCAATACATTCTGGAAGGTGGAAGAGGGGAAGGAAGGAGACAGGTATCAAGAGGGAAAGAACATGTGCTATTTATAAAGAGTTGGAAGCGATCTCCAAGGTAATCTAATCCTACCTGCTGCTCAGTGCAGAATCTGCAATGCAGGATACAACGACAGCATCCCTGAGACACAGCCATCCAGCTTCTGCTTCAATGGTACTTCCAGCAAAGGAGAGCCATAGGCACCTGATTGGCCACTGTCAGAACAGGATGCTGTATGAGACGGGTTTTGGGGCTGATCCAGCGGGTCTGTTCTTCCGTTCTTATAAAAGGGTCGCCACCTTCTGAGTGCAAAAGATCTCTCAAAGGCTGAACCTGTTGGATGGTTTGGGAGAACGGGGCACTGCTACTTCATAGCATTGCAGTTTCAGATTCAGGTTATGGGGAACTCATATAAAATCATTGAATTGTAGAGTTGGAAGGGACCCCAAGGGTTATCTAGTCCAACCTTTTGCAATACAGGTATCTCAACAAAAGTATCCATCACAACACTCTACAGAGACAAAAAAAAAGTGGGGGAAAGGCAGGAGGAGGAAAAGGTGTAAAAGGGTGTGAATGCATCTAGCCCCCACCCCTGCCCCAGCTTGTGTGCTTAATAGGCTATAATTCAAATCATATTACACACAGGGCTTGAGGGCATCCTGATCAAGTTTGCAGATGACACCAAATTGGGAGGGGTGGCTAATACCCCAGAGGACAGGATCACACTTCAAAATGACCTTAACAGATTAGAGAACTGGGCCAAGGCAAACAGGATGAATTTTAACAGGGAGAAATGTAAAGTACTACACTTGGGCAAAAAAAATGAAAGGCACAAATACAGGATGGGTGATACCTGGCTTGAGAGCAGTACAAGTGAAAAGGATCTAGGAGTCTTGGTAGACCACAAACTTGACATGAGTCAACAGTGTGATGCAGCAGCTAAAAAAGCCAATGCAATTCTGGGCTGCATCAATAGGAGTATAGCATCTAGATCAAGGGAAGTAATAGTACCACTGTATTCCGCTCTGGTCAGACCCCACCTGGAATACTGTGTCCAGTTCTGGGCACCACAGTTCAAGAAGGATATTGACAAGCTGGAACGTGTCCAGAGGAGGGCAACCAAAATGGTCAAAGGCCTGGAAACGATGCCTTATGAGGAACGGCTTAGGGAGCTGGGTATGTTTAGCCTGGAGAAGAGACGGTTAAGGGGTGATATGATAGCCATGTTCAAATATATAAAAGGATGTCATATAGAGGAGGGAGAAAGGTTGTTTTCTGCTGCTCCAGAGAAGCGGACACGGAGCAATGGATTCAAACTACAAGAAAGAAGATTCCACCTAAACATTAGGAAGAATTTCTTGACAGTAAGAGCTGTTCGACAATGGAATTTGCTGCCAAGGAGTGTGGTGGAGTCTCCTTCTTTGGAGGTCTTTAAGCAGAGGCTTGACAGCCACCTGTCAGGAATGCTTTGATGGTGTTTCCTGCTTGGCAGGGGGTTGGACTGGATGGCCCTTGTGGTCTCTTCCAACTCTATGATTCTGTGATTCTGTGATTCTGTGATGACAGGTCGCCATCTAACCTTTTCTTAAAAACCTCCAATAAAGGAGAGTCCACCACCTCCTAGGGAGACCATGCTACTATCAAACAGCTCTTACTGAGCTTGAGCAAGATCTCAGTGCTGACCCCATCTTTGAGTGAATAGAACTTTTCCTCATTTCTTTCCCACTGCCCATTCACTTGCTCTCTCCTTTTGGTCCCAATCTGTACAACCACAAAATAATATGGCAAGTGAAGGGACCTGTGTCATCTCCTCCCTCTTGCCACTGTTTGCATGCACAGAGCAGGAAGGCAAACAGACAGTGAGAACAAAGAGGAGGAGGAACAGGAAGCTCTGTGGAGAGTGTGTTGATCTTGACAGGTACCCAAGGATGCAGACCCAAGTAGAATAGTTCCAGGTGTAGGTGGGGCATGGAGAATCCTGCTCTTTCCCATGGATTCCACTGAGCCCCAACTTTCCTTACATGCCTCAGGAAGGGTGACATCATTCAAGGTTTGGGAACCCAGTTGTCGGTATGATGCAAACAGAAAATTCTTCTCCTTTCTTTCAGCATCAAGTGAAGAAAGGCCCTCCAAATGATTGCCTGAGGTTAATAGCGCACTGGATGATAGAGAATACACTAAAAGCTGAGTTCAGACAAGATAGCTATGCTGATGGTGGTGGGTGGGCCTGCTGACCATGGAAAGACACTAAAGGGGTCTAAAATCACAATGAATGCATAATTGGAATAAAGGGCAAAGCCAGTCTCCATGTGGGTTTAGTTTTGGCTCTCTTCGTGGTTTTTTCCATTCATCCTGGACCTCCCAAGCTACTCTGTGAACAAAGCCTGCTGGCAATACGACCAAAAGATTCAAGCTGAAATTTCTAATAATCAACAAGCTACAACTTCTAGGGTTGTGGAAACAATCATTTTTCATTCTCCGTCTGGTGTCCTCTGCCTGCCACAGCCTCCCCCCGCCTCACTGCAAATGGCAGTGTGAGAACGAGATGGGGAAGCATTTGTTTTATTTTTGTTTTTATTATTGTGTTGTCCAAATTTAGACAACAATAAAATACAACATGGGGAAAGAATATTGAAGTCTTACTTTTCTGGCACCCTTGCTTTCCTTTGCTTTCTTGCAAACACTGTCATGGGGGATATTTTGTATGCTTCCCAGGTGAAGGAAAGTCATTTCCAGAAGAAGCACATATTGAACAATGATCCTGATTTGTTTGCACAAAATTTCCACAGACACGATACAACATCACCACCAAGGGGTGGTTATCCTGTGCTTTCTACTGTAGTTTCCCATTACTTTTCTCAACAAAAGTCAGTTTTTGCCTTCTTTGGCAGTAGATTCTGTTTCTGGACTCTGAGTTTATCCACCCCCAAATTCCCATTACTTATGATTGCCTTTTGCCTCCCCCCCAAAGGCCACATGGTTGGCTAAGTCAGGCATAGCCTCACTCTTTGTGCCAGGTGCCTTTGCCACATAAATGGCTTTATTGCTCCCACTCAGGCAGGAAAGGAACTGGCCACCCAGCCTGGGCCCTCTCTCTAGGCCTGCTTTCAGACTGTCTAATATTGTCATAGAAGGTGGGCCTCGGAAACAATTAATCATTGTAACGTTATGGCCCACATCTCTTGCAGTCAAAGAAGAAAGCTTAGTCATCCTAAAAGACGGAAGTAGTAGTCGGTGAAAATCTATTGTCAGGTAGCTGAACAAAAAGATGACTTCTTAGCCTCTTCATTTAGCAAAAGCTAAATGTGCTCAATACTGAGGGTCATCACAACACTCTACAGAGACAAAAAAAAAGTGGGGGAAAGGCAGGAGGAGGAAAAGGTGTAAAAGGGTGTGAATGCATCTAGCCCCCACCCCTGCCCCAGCTTGTGTGCTTAATAGGCTATAATTCAAATCATATTACACACAGAAATTGTGGGTTTTCACTCGTTAAGACTTTAGTTATTGCATTAGTGAATTTGGTCTGTTTTTTTCTTATAGGAAGATGCTCCCAGAATTCCCACACCTGAAAAACTGTGACTAGATGTACACATTGCCATTGACTATGGCTCCAATGCACTCTTACTGCTTGTGTTTGAAGCTGTTTACACATGACGTTGGATACAAGCCATATCTATCCTGTACTGTAGTTTCTTGAGAAACACTGCTGCTCTGTACATTTCCCCTCAAACTGTAAGTCACCTTCACTTTGCAGTTAAGCTGAGGTGAGTACATTTGAGACAGCCATTGCCCATGGGCAGATGACAGCTTTAGGAATTGCGTTTTAAGCCACCAATGGGTACATAGCCTGGCCATCTGCTCGTTTCTGATGGGAAGTTCATATAATCCTCCCCATTCATTGAGACTGGGAACTTCATATGCAATCCACTACTGATGAGCACACAATAAGCTGATGCAGTCCTGTTCAGCAGCCCCTCTACTTGAAGATGGAAACCTGCCCTGGTAGGACTGATAAAGTGGAAGGCAGAGAGGCCAAGAGCATTGACAGGCACAGCTGACTAATTCTGCTTTCATTGGCTTCCTCCTTCCTGTTGGGTTCTACAAAGGCAACTCTGTGAATAAGGAGGAGAATGCTCACAGCCAGTGCCACCCTCTTGGCTGGTTGTAAGAAGGCAGGAAGGCAGGGTTTGGCTGAGGGCTGCCTGATGTTTCAATGGATTCAAACTACAAGAAAGAAGATTCCACCTAAACATTAGAAAGAACTTCCTGACAGTAAGAGCTGTTCGACAGTGGAATTTGCTGCCAAGGAGTGTGGTGGAGTCTCCTTCTTTGGAGGTCTTTAAGCAGAGGCTTGACAGCCACCTGTAAGGAATGCTTTGATGGTGTTTCCTGCTTGGCAGGGGGTTGGACTGGATGGCCCTTGTGGTCTCTTCCAACTCTATGATTCTATGTTGGTGTCACAGTGCGCGATTAGCTCTAGTGGGCTAAAAACCTTGCTTCTCATAAAAAAGGAAGAAACTTGACTACGATTCTTCTGGGACTAGATCCCTGTTCAAAGCTACTGTCCACCCTCATTCCTCCTCCATTATCAGAGCCCTTTCTTTTGTTGTGATTTGGTGAATTTTCACCAGTCCGCCCATCTGCTACACACACACACAGGCAAAACTCATCTAATATGTTTTATCTGCTTCATGATTCTAGAATTCAGCTACCTCACGGACTCATCTTACAGCTGCTCCTTCCTTTGGCCAATTTTCCCCTGCCTAATTTATTAGGGTGCATGTAGGTACGTGGAACACAGATGCAACTGCACAAACTCAACATGACTTTTAAAAGAAAATGAAGCCAAATCTGAAATTTTGGAAGGATGTGTGAAGTTATGAAGATAAGGACCAGGAAAGCAAGGGACAAGGATTTCACGAATTGAAATATAACAAGAGTCTGGGCACACTTTGCTAGTAGTTGTCAAAGTGATTCTAACGAGAGGAGTGGCACAATGGATTTCTCTGTAGCACCCCAAAGTATGGCGTATCAGCATGATCATCTGGAACAAAGAACACAAGCGGCTCTGCTAACACAAAACAGATGTTTTATCCATTTGTTCCTCCCTCTCATTTTTGGTGCAGATGCAGTTCTGCCTGTACTGCTGTACATCTGAGTGTGACTACTTCTTACACTTCAGGATGCCTTACGTATTAATAAGCAGTCAAAGGAAAACAATGGGGGGAGGGTGAAACTGCCTCATATCTTTGGGATTTATTTTTCATACTCCTCCTGCTCACCAGATATATTTATTTTTGATAACATAGTTTCTATACATTTTTATCTTTAGACTGTTTAACGTGGTTGCACTGAGATATATCCTTGTTTACGTTAGAGCATATGACATGCAACAATGACATAAAATTAAAAAACAACAAAACAACAATAAACACTCAGATAAATCATAGAATCATAGAGTTGGAAGAGACCACAAGGGCCATCCAGTCCAACCCCCTGCCAAGCAGGAAACACCATCAGAGCATTCCTGACAGGTGGCTGTCAAGCCTCTGCTTAATGTTTCTGAATATATTAACAAAGTTGTGTCAAAGGGTATATGCCAAAATTATTACAATTATTACAGATATGAAATGATGTATAGTAACATGTATTCCACCTGGAGACAGATGGGTGGGACCTCCTGGCCATAACACTACCTTTGGATTGAGATTGGCTAAATGGTGCAGAGAGCTGATTGGCCAGTGAATGGGAGATTGACAGAAAAGTATGCAAGACTTTTCTCTACATTGAAATGGATTGTGGAAGGGTATGTAGGACTGGAAAATTTTGGCTTTGAGATTTTTGCAGATAACTTTTTTTAAGAAAAAAATGCTGGCTAATTCACTTGGTAGTGCTGAGCAATGGTTGCCCCAATAGACCAGCTGACTCAAGACATTCTGAAGTTGAAATTAATCATACATTTTATTCTTCCATGTATGAGAAAGAGTTTTCTCAAGTGCAGAGATCTTTGAAGAGACAATAGGAATTCTCTTACTGCCAGAAAATATAAACCTCATGTTTATGGGCAAATGAAATCCTTTCTCCTCAGTGAATGATTTTATGGGACTTTTATGGAAAAACCAAAATGAACACACTTTAAATCATAAGCATTAAGTGAATTAGAATCACATTACGTATATTTAAGAGGGCTGAATAAACAGTGTATTAAAGATCTGAGCAAGTGGGGTTTCCGTGTTTTATTTTTAACTGGAATATTTCATTTAAAAGAGGATCTCTTTAGCTAGGAAGTTGACAACCATAAAAAAGCATTCTGTACATTTTCTTAACGTTCTACAGATTTCATCTTCTTGCAGTAAAACAGCACCTGCCAGTCTATAATAGCCACCCTCATAAATCTTGCAGTGCTGTTAGCCCCTTTCTCCAGGCAGGAACTGAGGCACAATATTGAGTGACTTATTCAAAGTAATCCAGGGATTACATAGACTATTGTACAGATTATTATTTTTGGAGAGAAATGGGATGAGTTTCCCTCTTAGTGTTATGCCCGTAGTTGTCCTGATCTAGCACTAGCAAACTGATAATGATATCAACTCAGGGAAGGAAGGGAGGGAGGGAGGGAGGGGAAGGGAAAGGGAAGGATAGAAAGTGTACTCACTTTTTTCCTACTCCTGAAGCTGCTTCTCTAATCCCAGATGAGACAATGGAATGGACTAAACCATATCACAAGCAGCTTCTGGACTTATAAATGAGGCACTGCTAACAGCAAGACATAGGCTGATTTGGGCATAACTCTAACCCACAGTTATAGCACTCTGGGAATGAGCCTGAGCAAACCTTGAGTGAGTGTGCTCACTCCTCAGATCTCCTCTGGCATCACTGCAAGGAGATCAGAAGCATACATTTCAACTATGGTTTTGGGAAACAAGCCAGGATTGAAAGACACAGTCTGAAGTTGGCCTGTTTTCATAATTATAGCTAAGGCTAAACACAGTTTGTCCAGGTTTGGACATAACAAGAAAACACAGTTAGCTGAAAGTGAAAGCAAAATAGCTTCTGACCTCCTCATGGCATACCATAGTCTCATGCATGTAACGCTAAACCATAGAGCAGCCTTCTCCAACCTGGTCCCCTCCAGATGTTTTTGATGTCAAATCCCATAAGCGGTAACCAGGATGGGCAATGAATTACCAGAGCTACAATCCAAAATATCTGGAGGGCATCAGATTTGGTAAGGCTGGTTTGGTACACCTGCTGAGTAGTGCCTATGATATTAGCGGCACTTCTGATATCATAGGCACTACTCAGCAGGCGCCTCTGACTTGTAAATATTCCAATGGCAGCAACATAGCATTTGCAATGGGACATATTTAACTGGTGACCAGCTAAAACTGTGCCAAGACTGCACTGCTTCAGTGTGTAGATAAGGCACTGCATGACTGAATGATCATTCATGAAAAACAGCACCCATGCACATACCGGTAAAAAGCTAATAAGTAAGTCTGAAGACTAGACAAGAATGCAACTCTTTGTTCCTGGCATTTAGTTTTCTTCTTTGCAGGGAGGGCTTTTTTTAAACATGTTGCAAATTTCATCATGGGTTTCTCCGCCAGCCGTCTGAAGTGGTCTAATCCAGAAACAGTCCAATCATGTGACAAGCTTTTTGTCTAAATTAAGTTGGCTGGGGCTGATGGGAGTTGTAGTTCAACAACATCTGAAAGGCACCAGATTTGGAAAGGCTGGTCTAGTGTGAGCCTTCTGCTCTATGGTTCTGGTCAACCCTCTTTCAGGCAGTGTATGTGTGGGAGCCCTGGGTGGAGTCCATAGCAGAGGGACGTGTGGCTTCTTAGAAATATCAACCACCTCCAGGCCTGCCACTGGTATGTAAAGAACTGGAAATGGAGAAGATAAGTCTGTTGGAGCTTCCTAAGGCCTTCACAAAGTGTCCCAAGGCTAAGTAGCCCCATAAAAGATAAATCTGTGCAGCTCTCCCTTACAACCCCTGTGCCACAGCTCGTTAGCATGGAGAAGGCAGTAATGAATTTCTTTATGAACACCGTCTCATGGCTAACACACAAGCTGAGCCCCCAGTGAAGAACTGTGAGTGACAGAGAGACTGGGGAGGCCTAAGGAGTGATCTTGTTCAAAAGCCCCAGCGAAGCTCCAATGGGATGTAATTAAAAATGATTAAACCGTCCTCCCCCTCCAGCGCTGTGTGATGTCACATAAATTCTTCCCTAACAAGTCCCAGGCTACCTTTGCCTGAGCCGCACAGTTCACAGGGGCTCCAGGAAGGAATTAAAGACACATTTGTGTTCATTTCATAAGAAGGCAATAAAGTTTCTGCAAAGCACTCTCGGCGGTCAGAGGTCAGCAGCAGTGTGTAGATTTTTATTTAAGCTTCTTATTACCAAAGGCAAATGCTCAGCCGTGTTAATCTTCCCGGGCTCTTCCTGTCCTCAAGTGCTTTTGAGGAATGAGTGGGCCTTCTTGGCTGCAAGAGAATGGAGCAGGATCTCTCAGATACAGAGCAGACGGGAGGCCTGGACTTAAAGACCCATGTGAGGCATGGGGAATATCACCGCAACGCCCTCGTTTATCTCATAAACATCACCAGACACCCCCAGAGTACCATCTCTCAGAACTGTCATAGGATCGGTCACTGACCTTTCATAACCCCAGTCCATGTCAATTGACTTGGGCCGGGCAATAAACATTAGTCTCTCAGCAATGCTCCCCTGTGACATGCCTGCTTCCACACTCACCTATTCAAGGAGAGACTGATTATACAAGCGACAAATATCGAGCTTCTATCACACCTAAGCCACCAATGCGAGCCAGATATTAGCTGCTACAGCCAGTTGGCAACTGCTGCTGAAAATGCTGAGGGTGAATAGAAAATATTTGCACACCCAGAGACTTCTGGAGACTTTCGTTGGGTGGATTTGTTTCTGCTGTAAACTGGCAATGAAACAGCTTACGCCAACGGCAGGGGTCTGTGGCATGGTGGGGGTCTGCACTTTCAGAAGATAATGATCCCACCATGACAGTAGTGTAGTTTTCACACCTCCAATAACTTAATTATCAGGTTAGTCAAAAATGATAACTAGGATAGGAGGATGTGCAACAATGGGGCAGGTACCACTTGCTTCACTGCAGCTCCCATGCAGCATGGGATGGTGGTGGTGGTGGGGAGCCCAATGGTTTCATGTTCAGTAGGGGGAGGTATAGCAGGGAGGAGGAGAAATCTATCAAGGCTATAGAGTGAAGCTAGTAGAACCTGCCCTATTGAGGCACCTCCACCTGCCCTAGGATGTTTGGAAGCTCATCTCATTGGCACTGCCAATCTTTCACTGCTGTTGTTTAATGAAAAGGAACATCTCAGTGTGTAGTAGCTTACATTCAGCTTATGATATATCAAGATGTGCCAAGGGGTGTGAGTGGTTAAGCCATCCCTGATGTTTTTGGCCTAACACAAAGCTAGTTAGATAGGGCCGGCCCCACCATGAGGTAGCAGGTGCTGAGGAAAAGGGAGTTGACAGAGCTGTGCATGCAGTGTGGTTTACCTTGAGCTCCTTTAGTTAGCCTGCTACCACCAGGTGCAGTGGAAGATGCTGCCCCATCATTAGCATCAAAGTAAGATTGAGCTGCCAGCCTGGTCATCTCATGTACATGGAATGGGGGAAGGTGCCATCTTTTGTCAGTCCCCTAGATAGGTGCTTGGCATTTGCACACGTTATTCCTCTCCTCTTCCTCCAACTCTTCCCTAATAAGAAAATGCTCATCTCCATCTGATCAACTCTTCTCTCCAACCCACTCCCAAATCTTCACTCTCACATTCCCACCTCGATTAATATTTTTGCTTAAATGAGCATTCTCAAGAAAAACACTCTATTTCAACGATTATTATTATTTTTTAAAGACACTATCTAGAATTAGAAATTGTTCTCAGATTGATCTGTATTTCAAATATCAGTTTTCCCCTGCTGGCTTTTAAATGAGAAACGTTTTGGCAAAGTTTGTTCTGCAACATTAAGCATGATACAATGTGTGTGTGCGTGTAAGCACATTTGCGCGCGCGCGCGCGCGCGCGCACACACACACACACACACATTTCCTCTTCTAATTCAGCACAGACAAGATTTTCAGCATCTCTGCATTTTCAGCTGAATAGAAAACACATTTTCTGAACGACTCCCAGCCTCTTACATGGGGTTCGCACAAGTAGGGTTTAATTATTCAGCCGTAAGCCAGAACTCATTTGTGAACAATTAAAGAGGCCAAACAAAAATGAGATCAGGAGAAAAAGTTCTTTGTGAAATTGTTATTTCCCTCGAGTCCGTCCTCCATCCCACAGAAATACGTGGACAAACTTAAAAGTCCTCCTCCTTCAGTTCTGTTCATGTTATTATAACTTACAGTACGGTGTGCAGTTAATTCTCATATACTGTGCTATCAGGATGGTCAGAAACAGTGGAGTGCATAGATTTCAGCTAACCCAGCAGGGACCTCCATGATGACAAAGCTTCCACCTGCAGCAGCAGGTGGGTGGAGGGACATTTCACCCCAACTCATTTCAGTGTGGTGGATTGCGGGGTTTGGACTGTCTGCTTGAGACTGAGCTATGAGCCAGATATGTCCTCATCCAAATCTTGCCTCTGTCATAAACTCACTATTTGTTGTTTGTTCATTACAAGCAGTTATAGCCTGTCTTTATTTCATCCTTCAAATTCAAGGCAGCAAACATGAGGTTCCCAGGCAGCCTAACATCCAGGCCTGATCAGACCCTGATCAGCTTAGCTTCAGTCAGGTGGCTGAATCATGTGCCCTCATACCATATGCCCTGGGGTCTTAATTTAGGCAAGTCAGTCTCTCTGAGGCTCAGCCCCACTCCCCAACTGCAATATCAAGGATAATAATAACCTTATAAGGTTGTTGTAAGGATTACAATTAGATAATGCACTTTGAACAACTCATGAGTGCTATCTTGACATGATATAGTGTGTGTGTGTGTAAAATATATTATGCCACTGACAATTGTGTGACACTTACGGAGTAGGAGTTTTGCATATGTTTTTAAAGCTGATAGATTCAGAATTGGAAGTCTTTTTCTTTCCTTCTTTTTCTTTCTTTTAGTTTTCATGTTTAAAATGCTTGATATTTGATGTTGACTTCTGTATATAGTTTTTTCCTTGTCTTTCAATCTTTAACAAAAGTAGTTTTTCTTTAAAAAAATACACTTATGTGATGCAACTGTCTCAGTATCCAGAATTTAGTCTTTTTTCACTCCCATAGTTTCCAGGAGTGCAATTTTCATTCATTTGAATAGGGTACAACATTTCACAATTGATCTCTTCAGATGAAAAGGAACATCTCCATTCACCTTAGAAAGTAACACTAATTATCCTCATTTATCTTATAAAAGTGAAAAGGCATTCCCAATTATGGTAATTCAGATGCCAGGTAATGTTCCACAGAACCACACTTGCCAATTTTGACATATGCCTGCAGGTGGGGAGAACCTGGAAGAGAACCACAAGGACTTCCATTCCTGCCACCTGCTCACCTACAGCTTACAGAAGTTTCCATCCGTCTGCTTCATAATGCGCTTTACAGTACTTTGGGTATATGACAGTATATGACAAAATAATGATGCATAACTTTGTTTGAACTTGGCCACAGCCAGACACCAAACTAGTATGCGCTCTGTTCTGCAATTCATTATCTCTTTCTGCAGACTAATCTTTCACCAAGTTTATTCATGGAAACTGTACAAACACACACACACACACACACACACACACAGCAGATTCAGGATCTGCCTCCTGTGAAGTGATGATGCTTCACTATGGGATGTTGAGTGATATATGCTAGTTCTTGATCAGGCCCCTTGTTCGAAATTGTAGCTAATGAGCACAGGATGTCCGCGTCCATTTCCAAATCGCCGGGAGAGGATAATGAAGAGTTCCAAATTAGGATAAACCCTTGATGTGGCATTATGAAGAGGTAAGAGTCTCAAGGGATTCAAGGTCAGGATTTATCAGTAAGCTTCGACTATGATGAGCAGAAAAGCCGAACACAGCAGAATTCATAGAATCCCCGCCAGATGTGGGGATGGCATGCACACTACAGCAGAATTCCACATTTTGGCTTCTTTATGAATTGTGCAGTGAATAACTTCTGCAGGGCCTGGGAGACAGAAAGAGAACTTGGTATTAGAGGAAATTCCTATCACCTTTCCCACTCACCCACTGTTATTTAAACAACTCTTAGCATTTTAATATAATATTTCATTGCCTTCACATACATTATCCAGGCAATCCCGAAAACAGCCCTGCAAGATGGGTCGGTATTTCTACCCTTATACTGCAGAAGAGGGATGGAGGCTAAGACACCAAGGCTGCAATCGTAATAGTAGTAGTAGTATTTATATGCTGCCCATTTGACTGGGTTGCCCCTCTAGTACAGCTCACTGAATTAAATAGGACTTACCTTTGAGTCATATGTCTATGGCGAAAGTTGGATTTGAACAAGGAACTTCCTGGTCCACAGCTTACATTATTAACCACTCCTTCACACCACACCACTTCCCCCTGTCCTTTTAAACACCTCTTTCTCTTTTGCACAAGTCCACCCCCCCACCCCACCCCGGAATGGCAGTGCATGACAAATCCACATTATTTTGTCACATTTCGGTGAGCTGATGCAAAAAGGCTAGCAACTCAAACAGTTTAAAGAAGCAGCGCCATGCAGATGGACTCTAGTATGGTAACAGCGAAGAGCTATCAGGATAACTGGGAAGCAGAGTGTTTAGCTGGCTCTTTAGTCACTGTGGTTTATTAGAAGGCAACATGGTATTTTAATAGATATTTCTTTGTGCGCATAATAGCCTCCACAGACAACTCTCAGACAAAGCTGCTTCCTGTCACCTCTGACATCAGCAATATAGCTACCTCCTTATCTTTGGCATTTAATATGGTTCATTATACTCATTCTAGTTCCGATGGCCCTGATAACTGACCTGTGCATTCAACCCACCTCCTTCAAGTTCTCTCCTTGGACTGACAATGAACCAATTAAGACTTGGATGCAGGCCTACTAATGCAAGCAGACAGGGCTGCTTGCCGGCCCTCCTCCCGCTCGTACAGTGACAAAGCACCTCTCCGACAGCAAGGCGGGCTTGTTAGTGCGGAATCTGGGGCCCCTGAAAGACAGGCTGCAGCAGCCCTGCCTCTGAACATGGCCATGTAATTATATGTTGCCATTTCTGGTTCATCTCCTCGGCATTCACCAGTGTATGCGCATGTTCAATTAATGAGTAAGAGCCAGGGGGCCACTGGTAACAGAGTCATTACGCTGCACAGGCTAAGGCAGTTTCAGTCGGCTCCATGGGAAAGTTTAATGGAAGGTGGAAGTTTAATGGAAAGTGGAATCTACCTTCAGAGACAGACAAGGGCATCCGTTTCAAGCAACCACAAACTCCATTCAGTTAGATTCAGGTCGAAATAAATAATTAAAAATTAAAAATGGTCCAGTAGCACCTTAGAGACCAACTAAGTTTGTTCTGGGTATAAGCTTTCATGTGCATGCACACTTCTTCAGTTAGATTGCCACAAAAAATGCTTTGCTAGGAATAGGCCAGAAATATCTCAACATGTCATGCAGTGATCCTCTTCCTGCAGCAGTGGCATAATGATGGGCAAATGGAAAGCAACTTCCTGGAGCAGGGTATCTGTTCTGCTGAGCAGGGACACAGGTGGCGCTGTGGTCTAAACCACAGACCTTAGGGCTTGCTGATCGGAAGGTTGGAGGTTCGAATCCCCGCGATGGGGTGAGCTCCCATTGCTCGGTCCCTGCTCCTGTCAACCTAGCAGTTTGAAAGCACATCAAAGTGCAAGTAGATAAATAGGTACCGCTCCGGTGGGAAGGTAAATGGCATTTCCATGTGCTGCTCTGGTTCGCCAGAAGCGGCTTACTCATGCTGGCCACATGACCTGGAAGCTGTACGCCGGCTGCCTCGGCCAGTAAAGCGAGATGAGCACCGCAACCCCAGAGTCGTCTGCAACTGGACCTAACGGTCAGGGGTACCTTTACCTATCTCAACATGCCATGCAGTGATCCTCTTCCTGCAGCAGTGGCATAATGATGGGCAAATGGAAAGCAACTTCCTGGCGCAGGGTTATCTGTTCTGCTGAGCCCCCAACCCCACATCAGTTAGGAGCAGCACTGCTTGCGAGCCCTGCCCCCATTAGGGAAAGGAGAGGTATTTGGTTCAGTTTGCATTTAGAGATAAACTTACTTAATTCACACTTTTGCACTTGCAATTTGCACTTCTCCGAATTTTGCAGTGCACTTCTCCAGCCATGTAATGTGTGCAAAAATGCATTTACAAGGGTAACATACACATAAAATGGCATATATTGGTGAAGATGGATTATATCAGGTGGGACTGCTTGGGGTGGGGGTGGGGAAATGGCAAAATTGCAAATGAATATGTGTACATTAGGAGAAATTCACAGTAAAATGCTAGTGAATTTTCACAAGGACTTAGGGGAAAAAACGGACATCGAAATGTGGAGACCTGAACACAAGACTGAAAAATGAGAGATTATGAGAAACTGAAATGGATAGATTCGCCCATCCCTAGGCCCCATATATCTGGGGAACAGAGGCCCCCTTTGCTTTACTAGGCATCCTGAAACTGCTTTTACATCTACTTTTCTGCAAGGCATGGAATGCATGGGAGGAACCTATTCTGACTAAGATAACAGAGAGATGGAGAAGAGATGCAGGTACCCATCTTTAATATATGCCATCAGGTTGGAGGAAAGTAGCAGACACTTAACAAAGAGCTGCTAGCAGGATCTTTTGGGCACGGCGCACTCTTTGTATTCAGGCCCACCTTGGGGGTATGGTTTTTGTCCACATGAGAGACCTCTGAGTAATTTCCCCTGCCACACACAGCAGGTTAATCTGTACCACCCTGCTTGTGTCCCTAATACAATGACACAGAGAAACAATGTAATAATGTGCCTTGTGAGTCATGAATGAACCATCACCCTGTTTATAGTACAAACCAAGGTCATTGCTCTTGCGGAAAACTCACAAACCTGGATAATCCTTCTCAATGAAAAGAGATTCTCACAGGCTGCTGTATCGCCGCAAGAGAGGCAAATTACCATGATTGCTATGAATTGCTCCTGTCTTGGTTGTTGCTAGCTAGATGACTGACTTGACTCCCATTATTAATATACAAGGTGCTAGGGCAGGAAAATAAGATGATGGGAATCTGAGTCTAATTAAATGTGGATCTTGTAGGAATTAAAATGCAGGAAGATCAAGAGACATCTGTGCTGCGTTTTTTTGCTTTTTAATGACTCATTTCAAAAGACAAAGACAAAGGCAGCTGTGTTGATCCATGAGGGTGGGGGGACTTCCACAATTGAGCAATACATTTATTAGGACCAACTAAAACAAAGCAAAAAGTGTGTAAGCTTTCAGATTCTGATTCTGAGGAACACTTTTCAGATTCTGAAGAACTGTTCATCGGGCTAGATGGGGGAGATATGTGTGAGGAAACCTCATTATAAAAAGATTAGACTGGATGTTGAGACCTGCATTTAGACTTGGGTCACATCCACCCCATACATTTAAAACACATTTACATCACTTTAACAGTCATAGCTTCCTGCAGAGAATGCTGGGAACTGTAGTCTACCCCTCACAGAAGAACAATTCCCAGCACCCTTAAACTACAATTCCCATGGTTCTTTGGGGGGGGGGAAGCCACATGCTTTAAACATATGGTTGGGATGTGGCCTCAGTCAGAAGATGGAGATTGCAAACTGGATTAGTCTCTCTACTAGATGCTTTCATGTATCAGGTGACACCTAGGATTCTGAAATGAAGAAGCAATGACAGATCCCCATTTTTTAAAAGCATAAAGTCCAGCTGTTACCCAAACCAGTCTCATTTCAAAAACACGCCTTCTGGTAGCACAGCATTTCACAAACTTAACTGTTAATGCAGTTGTTCCAAACTATTTGACTGGAAGAACTCATCAGATGAATTATGTCTTTGTTCTACCCTTTGACTTTGAAATTAAACATCCTCCAACCAGCATTTGTGCTCCAACCAAGTGTCTATTTTCTGACAACCCATTACGGAGCCTGTTGTGACCTGTGGGTTGAGCTGTGACTCTGCCTGTCAGCATCGCATGCACATCTGCATCTGGCCCCTCTTGTTTGCACACGTACATTGAAGATCCCCCCCCTTCTCGTATCTGTCTTCGCATTTGCCTTGCTCCCGATTCTACTATCTGTCTGCACTGTGCATCAAGCCTACTGCTGGCTTCTAACCTCCTGACTCCCCCCCCCCATATTAAAGTACACTGTAGTCTTAACTAATGACCCTGGGGAAGTGCCCAGCAGAATCTGCCCCGGAGACCACTGTGGATCACTTCATGGAACAAAAGGCTTTGTATTTCCAACACAGGCCTTTTCATGCTTCCCAAAGTTCTGGACTTTTAACCTTGTGGCGGAGGCTGTTTTCCTAACCCCAACAGGAACTCAGCTCTCCAAACCTTAACATTAGCCTTGCCTTCCCCTCTTGACCTGAGCCTCGGTTTCTGGATTCCTTAACGCTGTCAACACGAGCTCCTGAGCTAATGCACTGACAGCCTTTTTAATGGGTTTTTTTCACCCAGACGTCAGGCCCATTCCATACTACAACTGAATTGATCCCATTTCTCTACAGGCAGACCAGTCATATTAATTAGGGGCTTCATTCCTCCCCTCAGGCAAATACCATGCAGCAATAAGGTAGCCTAGTGTCCTCGGCTAGTATTAACTATCCATTTTACTTCAACATCGCACATTACTATTTTTATTTTCCTCCCTGCAACCCTATGAAGTAGGATCGCTGTCATGTGGCAGATAGTGGGGGAGGGGAAGAGTAGGATAGATATTAATTTGCTCAAGAAACCACACAAGCAGGGATAGAATCGTGAGGTTTCTCAGCTTTTAGCCACATGTCCACAGAGTGATCTGGCAACTATACAAAGGCATGCATTTCCCATAAAAACAGGAGAGGGAGAGGGACTGTGTGTGTGTTGCTCTTTCAAAACAACAAGGACAAAGGAAAGTCAACACTATCCTGTGGAACTATTATTACCAGTGCATTTTCTCTGGGGGTACACAGGGGTAGGCATACCCCTAAACATTTTGTGGATCTTTGTACTTCTGTCCATTTACTGTATTTATTCTCCCTGATTTGAACTATAAAATGGTGATTTTCCTGAGTCAAAATGAGAATACCCCTAAACTTTTTTTTTTTAAAGCACTGGTTATTACCCTATTGCAGGGGTGGAGAAGCCCCAAAGCAGCCCTCTAGGCCTCTCTATCTGGCCCTCCAGCCCAAACCCTTCCCCAGCCATACCTCCTCTTTTTGCGTCACATCATGCATTGGTCCTGCTTGGCACCCTCCTTCCCTGGCATTTTTGGCCAGCTGGAACATGCCTTTGTAATGCCTCTAGCTTGCCTGGATGGAGGATGGACAGGGGTGGATAGAAACAAGCCAGCTGTACAAACGCAGAATTTACATTCCTGTGGCCTCAGAAGGTTGTGCCAAAGAGCCTGCATCTGTGGGGCTGAAAACATTTCTCCACCCCTGCCCTATTGTCAGCCCGCCAATCAGTCAGGCACTGGCATCGTCTCGCAGGGCATGTGTAACCCACAGCAGAGCGACCGTGGAAAACCCCTGGCCTAGCTGCTCCTCCTCCTTGCTGCCTGATCACCTGAACGATCTGAGCCAATCGGGAGGAGACCGGTGTGAGGGGCAGGAGCAGCAGCTCCAGCTCCTCTTGCCCTCCGGGCAGCCATGTGGAGTGCCCCAGAAGAAGAGTGTAAGGTGGTGTAGGTGGCAAGGAGCAAGCAGATGTTGCCCAACACCCCAAGGCCCTTCCCCCAAACCACAGTATCTCAGTAGTAGAGCATCTGTTGTGGGTCCCAGGTCTCATCCATGCCATCTCCTGGTACGACTGGGCTGCAACCCCGGGGAACCACCGCTAGTCAGTGTAGACAGTCCTGAGCTAGATGGACCAATGGCGTGACTCAGTATGCCACTGCTCCCTATGTTTATAAGTGTGTTTCAAAACCTGGAGTTGACCCTGGCTAAATAGCAGTGTCTGACTGCAGATGAGTGGCGGTGGTGGCTGGCATCCAGTGGGTAAGCCTGCATGGTGATGACTGATGGGCTGGGGGCTGATGTGGCGCTCTAGCATGTCTCAGTTTCGTGGAGCGCAACCAAGTCCCCCCCTCTACCTTGACTTGCTCTGCTTCAACAGGTCTCTTTCTTTTGCCGTGTGTGTGGGGGAAGCCTTCCCTCCCCATTCCATGCAGTGGGATCAGCTCCTGCCCCCCCCCCCAAGCCAAGCCCATCCCTGCGGTGCTGACATGGCAGAGGCTCGTTATCTCCACCATCCCACCTTGCCTACGGCGCAGTGAGAGGGCGGCGCGTCCCCTGGGGAAAGCGATAAGAAAGAAATTAGTGTAAAGAAAGTGGGGGGGGGGAGAGAAGAGAAATTACCTTTCCTGAATTTAAAAAACCACCCTGGGTTGCTGTAGCAACTGCAAGGTGTATCATGTTGCCATGGCAACTAGGAAACATCCTCATTTGCCTTGCTTAGCTTAGCGGACTGCAAATGATTAGATGCAGAGTAACAGGGAGAAACTCTGATTTGGGATGGGTCAAAACCATCCTGGGGGGTGCTTTTCTTCAGTTTAAAGGATGTGCACTGCAAACCATGTACTTTGCGACCTCTTCATCCTCTCTGCCCACAATTTATCTCCTCTCCCCATTTCTCGTTGAAGATATCTGATTCCTGCTGCCCCTGACAAGTGACCTCTAAACCCCTGTCGGCATCACCCATCACCCCCAAAGGTCACCTTGCTCCTTTCTGAGACTAGGCAGCTAGGTAATGGACAGCCAGATAGTGATGGGGCAGGGGTCTAGGCTGGAGTGTGGGAGAGGGCTTGGCAACCATGCAAATGATTCTCTCCTACTAAATTCCTCCATCCATCTTTCCCCCAGTACAACTGGGGACCGTTGTCCCAGCAGATGATGATCAAGGGATCACATGCCCCTAACAGCAACTAATGGTGACTGTTTTACTTGTTACTGTTAGCTGCTTTGGTCTCTTGCAAAGAGAATGTAGGACATATATTTAAATATAGACAATAAGTAAGCACAAGCATTTGACACTTTGTGACTATGTACCAAACAGGGCCAAGGCTGCAACCGGTTCTCCTCTATGACCAAATGTCCCCTGGATTTGCATTCACTGACCCAAGAGGATCCTGCACTGACCATCACACCTGTCAGGAATGCTCTGTTTCCTGCTTGGCAGGGGGTTGGACTGGATGGCCCTTGTGGTCTATTCCAACTCTATGATTCTACATCAAACTGTTCTTGTATTTGGGCCTGTATTCAGCTCAAAGTAATGTGCACCGGGCATGGGGCATAGGCACATCCTTTAGGTCTGATGCACATCAAAACACATAAGGAGTGCATTGAACATGTGCAGATACACTTATATGCCAAAGGAGAAAACTCATAGTTGGGTCTCTTAAGTATATAATCCTAATCAGAAACTGCTTTTCTCCAGTATTAAAATATATTTCTAGTCCCCCTTCTAACAGGTGCACAGTCACTCAGGTATCCTCCTAGAGAAGAGATAAGACTGCCTCCCTTGCGGAAAGACATTGCCATTCTTTCCCACTCCCCAGGATACATTCAATAGGGTGCTATTAAGGGTTTGTGGGATGGTCGTGCAAAGGAAATAATGTGGCTGGGGTGTGCTTTGCAGGATTGGTAAGTATTAAGGCACCAATTCTCTTTTTTAGCACCTTAGCTAGTTTTTGAAAACTGAGTGAGAGCTCCTGGAATGCTCACTGACATCTTACACAAATAGCCTTGGCTAAGTCCCATGAAACTTCTATGTCCCTTTGGTAACGGCTGGAATTCCCTTCCCAGACCAGCTGACGGACCTCCCAAATCTCTCTGCATTACACGGAGATAGGTCAACCTCTCTGTGATGGCCAGGGCAGCCAAGAATAACCTGTTGAAGCCTATTTCCAACCTATCTAAAACCCTTAAGGAACGCCTGCCATTCTGAGGCTGGGAACAACCTCACCCAAACAGGCAAGTGTCATTTGCACTGCAAAGAAGGGCTTTAAAATCAAAGAAAGAAAGAGCCCTATATCATGTGATAGACTGTGCCAAAGCAATGCCATCATTACCATTTTTAAAAGGTGAGAAGAATCCAAGTAGCCCCCGAAGTAGTACAATGTTAGGAAGTCTTATTTAAATCCATGTTAATTAAGAACAACAAAAGCACAAAATGCTATGTATTGTAAAGTTGCTCTTCAGGCATACATACTAAGTCAACATATGGTAATCAATCAGCATAGCTGATGATTACAGTAGCTAGAGTGCTCATTTTTACTATTTGTTTTACATGCTTAAACTATTTTGCTTCTTTCTTTCTAAATAAAAGCTGCTTCTGTTTAGAGTCTGATTATGACTTGACTAGAGAGTCAAGAAACTCTACGTTCATTCATTCACACTTTAAAAGGAGCTTCAGTCTCACATTTGGGCAACCCTGTTAGATGTTTAATGAGCTCTGGCCTGGAAACGACATCAGTTTATTCAGAGGCTCAATTAATCCCTCCCACTGCATATTTCATAAGGGTCTCCAGAGATCTCTGGGTGGTGGTGGCAGAGACATCCTCATTCAGGAATTCCAACAGATTGGAAGTCTGTGCTTGTCCTGGTCCGCACTGCTGCATGAATAACCCCAACTCCCATAAATCAGATTGGTATATAAAGATACAAGGTAAAGGACCCCTGGACGGTTAAGTCCAGTCAAAGGTGACTATGGGGTTGTGGTACTCATCTCACCGAGGGACCCGGTATTTGTCCATAGACAACTTGTTGGGTCATGTGGCCAGCATAACTAAACTGCTTCTGACGCAACGGGACACCATGACAGAAACTACAGCGCACAGAGACACCGTTTACCTTCCTACCGCAGCAGTACCTATTTATCTACTTGCACTGGTATGCTTTCAAACTGCTAGGTTGGCAGAAGCTGGGACAGAGCAACGGGAGCTCACCCCATTGTGGGGATTCAAACCGCCAACCTTCTGATCAGCAAGCCCAAGAGGCCACAGCGCCACCCGCATCCTTTAGATTGGTATATAGACAAAGCACAGGCTGCAACAGTGTTTCTCGTACTTGGGTCTCCAGCTGTTGTTGGACTACAACTCCCAACATCCCTAGCTATCTGGACCAGTGCTCAAGGATGATGGAATTTGTAGTTCAACAACATATGGAGACCCAGGTTTGAGATACACTGGGCTACAAGGGTGTGGCAGGTGCATAAGAGATTTAGATACCTGGCTAAGCACAAGCTAAGATGTTTATCTAACAAGCAACATGTCCCCTGCACCTTCCTTCTGAAAAGTAGGGAGGGCACAGCACTTAGCACGCCAAACAGCATTTCATTGAGTGGGTTGGGCTTGAGAAGTTTATTTGCGCTGGTGTCTCTGTGTCCTTGGAGATGGAGACGGGGTTTGTGCCAGCTCAGCATCCGATTTATTCTGAGCTGTTTCCTCTGGAGGAGAAGTTTCCTCACTGGTAGCAGGAGGCACCAGGGATGACTCCACAGAAGGAGGTATCTGACTAGGGGTTTCCAGTGTCACAGGGGCAGAACACTCCTTGGTATCTCCCCTGGATTCAGCTCTCCATTCTGCTCTCCATTCTCTGGACTATTGGTCTCCTCCCTGTGCTCAACACTTCTTGGGGCCCTGATTTCACCTCCTCCATCCCACTAGGACCCTCCCCAGGGTCCTCCAGATCCAACTCCCTAAGCTCCTCCTAGTCCTCCTTAGGTAGGATGCAGCCACCCACTCCAGGACATCTCCATATGTCAGTGCTGACTTGGGCTGTCTGCACAACTCACGAGAGGGGTTCTCCTGAAATGTGGTGGCAGCCCTATAATATCTGGCAGCCGTTGCGTAATGGTCTGCAATTAGAATGAAGCGTATTTTAATCATCTGTGAGCAATTTCGTACTGGAATGAGATCTATAAATTGGCAGCACTGGAAATAACTTTCTCATCAAAGAAATAGTCCCTGAAGAGACGTAGTAGACAATTTTATGGAAAAAGTTTCAAAATATACCCAATGGGTCATGACTTAAAATTAGCTCTCTCTATAAGTTACTTCTGGTTAGTTTGTTAGCAGTTGTTGAACAACACTGTTCACTGCCATAACTTGGTGAAAAGCTGCAGTCCTGGACTTCTGCCACTCAATCCCACTGTTTTGTTTTTTTAAAAATGCACTTTATTTCATTCCCCCACTCCCATGAAAAACACAAAATCAACAATAACAACAAAGAGCAACGATGTACACATGTTTATGTTGTAAATTAGCCATACGGTATCCATGATAATCATAATATTTTTCATAACATTGCATGCGGAAATGTCAGTCAGTCTTCTGGGATTCATCCATCATGTTAACTCTCTTCATGCGCTACTCAAGTGGAGGAGGCCCATGCACAGAAGAGGGAGTGAGGGCCTTGCCATTGCCCCTGCCCTGGATACCACACCCCTGGGCTAGGTTCACTCCTATTGGCCACCCATGAAGTGCATGCATCTGAGGTAAAATGGTGGTGTGTGAGCAGCTTTCAGGGAAGGTCTTTCACTTCTGATGCCAGTACTCAACATGCAGACATGCACTTCCTCATGAATAGCATGTGAATAAGACAATTTAATAAGAATGGTCCATTCTTCCCCACCCCCATCCCCCAAATGGATGGACTGTAACATCTAGTTCAGGCATAGGCAAACTCGACCCTCCAGATGTTTTGGGACTACAACTCCCATCATCCATAGCTAACAGGACCAGTGGTCAGGGATGATGGGAATTGTAGTCTCAAAACATCTGGAGGGTTGAGTTTGCCTATGCCTGATCTAGTTGAACCAACTGCAGAAATGACTGTAAGGAGTTGTTTTGATTTGAAATTCACGGCCTAGTATTTTTGCTAGGTGTGCAGCTGTACTGGGTTATTGGCATGTCTGGGAAAGGACATTCTCTGTGGCAGTCCCTAAGCTGTAGAACTCCCTCCCCACAGATGTTCATGTGGCATTTTCATTATACAGTGGAACCTCGGTTCTCGAACGTCTATGGAAATATTTTTCTCCAAGGGGTGAAGTTCAAATAGAGAAGGGGTCAACTCAGAGCATGGGATATTTCCCCATACTGTTTCAATAGACAAATGTAGCTATAGTGAGAGAAAGAATCATGTAATTGTTTCTCCAACTGTCCATGATCATTGGATTCAATATGCAAGTGGTACAAGAAATAAAAGGAAAAATTAATTGCTGCAACAAGGGATATGGACATACAGCTTCCTGTAGGCTCTCTGAATGAATCGTGACAGGTGAATGTGGATCTTCCTGAAGAACAATAATGGAAATGAATAAACACACCTACTTATAAAGGGAATTAAAAACATGAGATTGGTTATAGTAATACTGGCAGTTTTGTGAAATGAGAGAGATTTGGAGTACAGACTCCTTAACTCAAAAATACATGAGCCATTACAAACTAAACCAAACTCCCTTTTGATTTAGGTTATAATTCCTTAGCAGTAGTCTTTCACCTTTACCAGCCTTGCCTACTGCTGATTTCCCTGCTCCTCTCCACTTTCCCAAACTTGCCAATGTCTAACAAGGAGAAAGAAAAATCCACAATCCTTATCTGCTACAAAGACTTCTAAGCATGTCCAGAGCTTCAGGTTGCTAACTTGGAACTTGGGGAACTGTAGCTTTTCATAAGACTGGTGGACAAATTTATGACACTGTGCATTTAAAGGTGAATCTTCCTAATTTGTGCTTTATGGGGAAAGACACCAACAGGAATAGGAACATCTTTTGGAATTTGCACTTTTTCTGAATTTTGCAATGAAACTCTTCAGCTAAGTAATGTGAACCAAAAAAACCCCATATACTATACTTGGGCAAAGTATGCATGTATTGATGAAAATAACATACAAAATGTGTTATTTTAGGCAAAACTGCATATAAAAATTGATGTATTAGAAGAATTTGCCGTAAAATGCTGATGTATTTTCATGAGGACTTCCACTGCTGTGGAAATGTTAGAGAACCAAAAAATGAGAAACTGAGATGGTCCCTCCTGGGGTTAGCCATGAGGATTTCAGAAGCCTCTGTTGCATACAGGGACTATGGAATGATAGAGTGAGCTTTGCTGCTGCCAATTGTCACCCCATCTGCTCTCTTCCCCACAAAAAAAACAATTTGGTATGCTTGGAAAAGTGAGGAGAGGAGGAAAACCAGCAGAAGATGGCAGATGATGGCAGAAGAGCTCACCCAGGCCAAGACTTTCTAACTCTCAAACTCTCAAAAAACTCTCAAAATTCCTTCCCAGCCCCTTCATTTTCTCCATGATAACTCAGGAAAACTTAGCTAATTACAAATTGAATTTCTCCCATCCAAATCAGTTTATTTCAGAGGAAGGAAAAGGGAACACACCCAGAGATATAGATATAAAAAAGGTAAAGGTACCCCTGACCATTAAGTCCAGTTGCAGACGACTCTGGGGTTGCGGCGCTCATCTCGCTCTATAGGCTGAGGGAGCCGGCATTTCTCCACAGACACCTTCCGGGTCATGTGGCCAGCATGACTAAGACGCTTCTGGCAAAACCAGAACAGTACACGGAAACGCTGTTTACCTTCCCATTTATCTACTTGCACTTTTAAATATAAATATGTATATCCTGGATAGGATAAAGAAAGCATTTTGAGAATTGCACAGGATCCAGAGGAAAATCAGTATTTTATCACACATTATGTAAACAGTCTGTGGAACTCACTACAACAGGATCTGCCTAGAACAGTGTTTTTCAACCTCCTCGGGGCAACGGCACACCTGCCCCACGAAAAAAATCTCGCGGCACACCACCACCACATGCACCCCGACCCCCCCGACCCGGGGGGCGGGGTGTCCGCGCGCCCTGGCGGGAGGGAGGGGAAGGACCCAGGCGGGCGAAAACGGAGCGGGAGATCGGCGGGCCAGGCGCCCGCCCCCCCTCCCGCGCCCAGCCCCCCGGCAGCACCTCCACCCGGCCCCGAGCGAGCCCGGTGGCACCGGCACCTCCCGCCCGTCCCCGACCACGACCGGGGCGGCAGAGGCAGCGGGCGAAGCGCCCGGCAGCCCCGGCGAAGGCGGCGGTCGGCGAGCGGGAAGCGGAGCCGAGGCGACGCCAGCCCGGACCGACCCGGAAGCAGAAGCGGCCCAGGGCGGCACAGCAGCCGGTGTCTTCCCGCGGCACAGGAGCCGGTGTCTTGCGGCACACTCCTGTGCCGCGGCACACCGTTTGGGAAACGCTGGCCTAGAACAATAAGTTCAGCTCCAATTAAAATATGCCAGCAGAGATAATAAGATTTAGAGGCGGTGTTCATATTGGACAAAATGCTTAGAAATGACAACAAGATTTTCCATTGGCTCCCCTCCGAATGGAATAATTGTAGTATGACTAGGGCAAGTTATTTTCTGGAGGGGCTTGATCCTCCAGAGTTCCTTGAAGGAAGAGTTTAGAAACAAATGTAGTAATGCAATGACCAAAATCCAATATGAAAGATCAGACACAGGCAACGGCTCCCCTCCCCACACAGTGTAGACCAGTGATGGCTAACCTTGACACCCCAGATGTTTTGGAACTACAGCTCCCATCATCCCTAGCTAACAGGACCAGTGGTCAGGGATGATGGGAGTTGTAGTTCCAAAACATCTGGAGTGTCAAGGTTAGCCATCACTGGTGTAGACAACGCAAGCAGGATGGAGTCCTGTGTTCAGATGGGGAGCCAAATGTCTCAGGCCTGCATTGAACTATTCCAAGTGCCCACCACACCTGGTTTGGAGAACTTTCCCCAGCACAGCCAATCTACACCAGTTGCCCTCTCTTCTGTGTTCAGTTTTTAGTGGGCAATAGTCCCTTATGATAAACCAAGTTCAGCAAAGGCAAGGAAGGTGAAGCGCACAATCTGGGAATGGCAAACAAAAGCTTGCACCATCCTCTCTATGCGGCACTTATAGAATAAGGACATCAGCCTCCAGGGGCTGTCAGTCTGGGGGAAGATTTCAGCAGCATGAAATCCATTAATTTAAAAACTCCCCTCCACACACACACACACATACACACCACAAAAGCACCCTCCATTGCAGTTTTCCCAGGCTCCGTAATTAATCTCACTCAGCATCTACGACTGACTAACCCTGTGCTTAGGTAAATTATTCAAGCTCAGCTACACCTGTCCAAACAGAACTCCCTTCAAAGGCTGCGCAGAGCCGGCTTCTGCAGCTCAACGCCGTCTCCCTGATGACAAGAGCAGTTTAGCTCCCTTGGTATCACGCAGTGATCAGCCGTGGCGGGGATAAGTTTGTGTGGAGACATTCTCAACGCTTCATTCGGATCAGGTGTTTTCCAGAGATACCAGTTCTCCATAGATGCCGGCTCCCTAATAACAACTTTTCCTCACAGAGCTTCTATATCCCCAAGCGGAGCGCAATCTGCATTAGGTCACCGCTCTGCAAATTCCATTTCTTTCCCATCAATCTCAGTCAAGAATGTGTCAGGATGGAAATATCTTACATTCTTTATTCTGGGGAGGGGGAGGGGGAGGGTTTTGACAGGCAATGTCGCTTTTCTCCAGCGAGGGACACTGGAAAGCCACTGTTCTTTGCCTAACCCAATTCTCCCAGGACTTTTTCTTTTCTTTTTTCTTTTTTACCAATACCTAGTTAATTAGAAGAGGGAAATGAATAATTCTTTTTTATAACCATCTCTTCCAGCAGACTCTCTGTCTAGCTCTGCTGAGCAGAAGGCACAAGGAGCCTCTCTCTCTGCAGAGCTATTTATACTCCGAGACAGATTTCAAAGTGCTGCTTTGATGTTCTTCCACCATCTCCGAGAAAAAAAGTAGTCCATCACCAAAATAAACTAAAATAAAAAAGTAGCAGCATTTCATTATCAACACGATCCCACCAGGGGAATTTTGACATGAAGGATAAAACAAAAGTCCTTTCGTTTATCCCATCAAATAGTCTTCTTTTAAGTGTATTTCAAATTAGTTCAAACTGGGTAGGAAAATGATGAAATGCTGAACAGCCTCCACACTCTGGGGCTGTTTCCACACAAGGTGAACTTCCTACCCGGAAATCACTTTCCTTTGAAGAAATTGCATGAATCCAGGTGTTATGTACTGAGTTGAATAGGATCCAAAATGCAGCAGTCTGATTGGTCCTAGAAGAATAGGATTCAGAATGCAGCAGTCTGATTGGTCCTAGAACAATAGGATCCAGAATGCAGCACTCTGATTGGTCCGCAGGAGCCACCCAATCCAGCTCCAGGTGTAAGTGAATCCGCAACCTGATTGGCCTACAGGAGTATCCCGGAATTAACCAATCACGTGGGGCCCATTGTGTAAATAATGTATATAAAGCAGACGTTTTGGGGGAACTGGCATTCCTCGCTACTATGAGCTGAATAAAGAGCATGAAATCCACACTCGACTCCGAGTATATTTCACCAGGGCATGAATGTCTGGGCCATGAAAGATCACACATGAAGGACAACTGGTATTTATGCGACTACCTCCCCCAGAAGCGGAAAGTCTTGTCTTCTGTAAAACCTTAGGAAGCAATACTAAGTATGGGAAGTCAGCCTAATTCACATGGGTTTAAATTAAGCCAGCATGAAATATACTAGATCCAAACTCGGTTCAGGAGCAGGACTGCTGATGGCTGAGCCAGCCTAAGCCTTGCACAGAGAAAACAAGCTTTTAAAATAGAGTTTGACTTATACCGCCCTTTTTGCTGGCGTTAAGTCCTCCTGGGCTGCCAAGTCACATGACTGAGCTGAACGGAGTTTGAGTCCAGTGTAGGTCTCTCCTGTCTTCGGCCCACCTCCCCCCTCTCCTAGAACACCCATTTTGGGTGGCTAACCCCAGTGTCACATCCTCCAGCCTTGGCTCAGCCAACTGAGATGAGCTAAGGGAATTGCAATGGCAAAATCTCCATCTGAAGCAGGGTGAGGCTGTGCCAGGAATTGACCAGATGAGTAGGAGAGCCACTGGATACCAACTCACTCATCCTGACAGATCTTTGATTTGGATTGATCCGTTAGATGTGGAAACTACAGAAAGAAGATCTTTACGTTCTATATTAGTTTTAAGGGCAGGAACCCATGCTTTTGGTAAAGATCTTTACCTTTAAATGCAAACAGGATCCAATTTCTGCCCAATCCCTAACCATCACTGGTTTAGTGAGTATCAGCACAAACAATCCATCCTGTAAAACGACTAAACAAGCAAATCCGTTATGTATTCCCCAGAAAATTCTCATATTTGGAACCCTGATAAATTCTGTTTTTCACTTGTTTTATCACCCAACTTCTCTGAAGCAGCTGAAAAGAAAGTGGGTTAGAACGGGATTTAAAAAGAAATCCTTTCTATCTCTGACTGATTCTTCCTCCTCCACTCTTAGTATCTGCACTCCCAGCTCAGCTAAGAATTCTGCTGCTTCTGTAGTTGACCTGCACACTGTTGGCAGGGCTAAACTTACCCCCACGGTTCCCTTACTAATCATAACTGTGGCTGACACATTCCTGGCTTTTGCTCTGAGAAGGAGACTGCAAGCAACTGAACAAAGTTGAGACATGTTAGAGATGTTTGTTTTTCTGCGTCTCCTAAACTCAAAGCGTAGGATGTCGTCTTTCTCTCGCATGGTACTAATGACCAGGGTTGCATTGCATAAACTCACTCAATGCATTCCTTGTGCTCCTAGTAATGCAGTCTGCTAAATCCAATGCAATCCAGTAAGATTGTTACATTCTGCAGAGCCAAGCATTTCCCAAGGGATATCAATAGTAAAAGGCCAGGCTCCGTGACCAGTTTACTGAGAGACTAACACATGGAATCAAACTGAACTTGCCCCAACATCATCATGATTTCAGCTGCTACCCAGTTTACCAGGGTATGGCACGGCAGGGCATTTATTTTTGTGGCACCACTGTGTCAAGCTTCTGATTAGAAGGGAAGAAAACTATTGTTCTATCCACCTATCAAAACGTGGAAACCTTCCTTCTCACATATTGTTCTGGTTTGGAAACCCCCCCCCCCACTAAACTATGGTTTAGAATTGCATGGATGAGCCTCAGGTTCATATGCTCCTCCCCTTTCCAATGTGGTCATGAGGCCATTGGAAGCAGAGGGTAGAAAGCAGGGGTGGGAAGGGGTGGAGCCTAAGGGCAAAGGGGTGGGGCTTGAAGAGAGTCCATGATCTGGGGAGAGTCTCAAGGGCCCAATAGAGAGACTTGGAGGGCAGCATTCAGCCACCCTCACAACTGAAGTTTTCTCTCTCATAGAATCACAGAATTGTAGAGTTGGAAGGGACCCTGACGGTCACCTAGTCCAACCCCCTGCAATGCAGGAATCTTTCGCCCAACGTGGGGCTTGAAACCACAACCCTAAGATTAAGAGCCTCATGCTCTACCAACTGAGCTATCCTATTCACCACCCCTGGAGCGTAGATATGCCTTAATGAGGCTGAAGGTCTTGCTGACTGCACTTCCCTACCCCTTTTCACACTGTCCCTGTATGCACTCATTCATTTAAACCAGGGGTAGGCAATCTAAGGCCCGTGGGCCGGATGCGGCCTAATTGCCTTCTAAATCCAGCCCACGGACGGTCCAGGAATCAGCATGTTTTTAGATGAGTAGAATGTGTCCTTTTATTTAAAATGCATCTCTGGGTTATTTGTGGGGCCTGCCTGGTGTTTTTACATGAGTAGAATATGTGCTTTTATTTAAAATGCATCTCTGGGTTCTTTGTGGGGCATAGGAATTCATTCATTTTCCCCCTTCAAAATATAGTCTAGCCCACCACATGGTCTGAGGGATGGTGGACCGGCCCACGGCTGAAAATGGTTGCTGACCCCTGATTTAAACATTTGTAAACATGCTACCTACATGTGCACAGCTGCACCCACGCAGAGCTCTCTCCCTAGGATCAAGGCCCTTCTTTGCCAGGGTTCTTGATCCCACTGGCAGAGAACACATGACAAGGTTGCTGAGCTATGCAGGCTTGTCTTGCCTCCCACAATCTCTGGTGCCCCCCCCCCCCGCTACCACTTGGCGTGCGTGAGGACAGGTTCTATGCATATACCAATGTACATGTGTAGAGTTTTTCTGTGTGAGGGGGAGGAATCCTGGGCCATTCTGGTTTCCCACCCCTCATGGAGATGCTCTATACACATGTTGATCCTGTTATAAACACACACAAATACGCTCTTCCACATGTTCAGTGTGCAATGCGCGCAAAGGGATATGTTTTGCTCCGGGGAACATCAGTCTCCTAAAAATGATTTTGAAAGGATATTCTTGACAAAATGGTAGCCTTTACCTGCTACAAATTCAGCCCCTGCCGAAAGCTCTGCCCTTCTTCTGGTCTCTTAGCTGTATCAGTGCAAATGAAAGCCAACGAGATAAGTTAACGCAGACGGCAGGAGGACCCCACACATGACTTATTGGCATCTGGAACTAATCTACACTCTCTTTGCCCTTGAACCAGCCTGGCAAAGAAACCCCTCCCTTGCTACGCCAGGTAATCCTATGAATTAGAAAATTGAAAAGCTCTTAGAAATCCCTCTGCAGAGACGTCTCCCACCCTACCCAGGGGCTATTTGCTAAAAGACGTGGGGGATTAGGCCACAGATCAATGACAGGAAACAGCTTCAAGATCCTGGAGTCAATGTTTGGCAACAAATGGAGCCAAAGGAGAATTTTAGAGCCATTGAAGCAGAGCAAATGGGTGCTACTTTGAGCAAACAGCCATCAACAGCAGCTCCTTCATAGCTAATGGGACTGGGGAACTCAGTAGTTCAACACCACCTGGAGGGCACCAGGTTGGTGAAGGCTGCTTTATGTGTGTTCCATTAGCAATTGAAAACATTCCCTTTTACAGAAGCTTTTGATTCTTGCTGCTGCTTAAGATACTGATTTGTGAGGGGATGTTCTTTGTGTTCTGTTTACTTTGGCCGCTGCTTTTAGTTTGAGAGCATTCGTGTTTAGTTGGTTGGCATTAGAGTCTGTGTGGTTTTTATAAAATGTTTTCGCTTTTTTCAGTAAACTGATTCAAACTTTGTGAACGGGGAAAGCAGGGTATACCTGTACCGGTATTTCAAAAGTAAATTAAAATATGTCTGCCTCATTCACATGGAAATCAGGTTGGAAGGATGGAACATGTGGGTGAGGTGCTTTCCACTTTCCCACCTCCTCATTTCTCATTTCTTGAGTCACTTGATCCAAACACTTCTCTCTGTTCCCAGCTCACATTCAGACCTGGGCCTGAAGAACAGCGACTTGCTTGGAACAACAGACTGAGGGGAGGTCAGGAACAGGAAGTGAGATGGCTCAATGCTCCTCTGTCTCCCATACTCTTCTTCTATGGTTAAAGTGCTGGGACCTGATTGGAGTCCAAATCAAGTGCATTACAACACCAGTAAGGGCTTATCTGCACTTATCTTTCCTCTGCTCTTTCCATGCGCAGTCCACACTTTAAATTTCCATGTCCAAGCCCCCTTTTATTTTGCCACAAAGCTTTCCCCATGAAAACTGGATCTTTAAAGCTCAATTGGAGCAAACAGCAAGCCAAAGAAAACCCAAGCTGATGTTTGCTCCAGTTGAACACTAATGAGTGGGTTTTTGCAGGAAAATCTCTAGGGCAAAAAACAAAACAAAACACGCTTGGACATAGAGCTTTAAAGCTTGGACCTGTGCCTGGTAAGAGCGGGGCAAAAGGTAAGTGTGGATAAGCTCTAAGAGCCAGGTGAGAAGTTTCATAGTGCAAACAGTGCATGTAGCCTGCATTCCTCAATACAGACTTTGAGTCAAACTAGATGGGATGCTAAATAAATGAGTCTTTGCACTTAATGTGCATAGCCTTTTAAAAAAATAAATGCAAATTGCAGCTGCTGGTGACTATTGGGATTGCAGCAAGTTGAGAGGGGAGTTTAACCCTTCCTGTTCTTGCTGTGGTCCTGACAAAAGTTGCTCCTCTGAAGCTGTTATTTGCCTTGGGGAAAACAACAACAACAACAACCACAACATTTATACGCTGCCCATCTGGCTGGGTTTCCCCAGCCACTCTGGGAGGCTTACAGCATATATAAAACATAGTAAAATATCAAACATCAAAAACTTCCTGATACAGGGCTGTCTTCAGATGTCTTCTAAAAGTTGTGTAATTCTTTATTTCCTTGACATCTGAAGGAAGGGTGTTCCACAGGGAGGGTGCCATACCGAGAAGGCCTTCTGCCTGGTTCTCTGTAACTTTGCTTCTCGCAGTGAAGGAACCAGCAGAAGACCCTCAGAGGAGGACCTCAGAGTCCGGGCTCAACAATGGGGGGTGGAGACGCTCCTTCAGGTATACTGAGCTGAGGCCATTTAGAGCTTTAAAGGTCAGCACCAACACTTTGAATTGTGCTCGGAAACGTACGGGAAGCCTGTGAAGATCCCTTAGGATTGGTGTTGTGTGGTCCTGGTGGCCACTCCCAGTCGCCAGTCTAGCTGCTGCATTCTGGATTAGTTGTAGTTTCCGAGTCACCTTCAAAGGTAGCCCCATGTAGAGCGCATTGCAGTAGTCCAGGTATAGTAGTCCAATCCTCTAGGAGTGCCAATGAGAGCTTTCTCCCAATGCAAATGACAACTTAGAAGGAGGGATTTTTGTCAGGGCTGCACTAGGCAGAAAAGGATTCCCCTTCCATTGGTTATCAGGCCCACAGTGACTATTATTGGCTTTGTATATTTATAAAGTACACACTTAATGCAATGACACATTTAGCAACATCACATCTAGCTTGGTTCTCAGTTTCTGACAGAGAGAACCCTTCATAACAAGTAGGACAGAACCAGACAGCTCTGCCCCTCCTTCCTTGCTAAATTGTAGTAATGTGGAAATCTTCATTAGCACGGCAGCAGCTCAATTAGCTCCTAAATCTGCAACCCATTTCAGGATCACATCACTCATTACCATGTCATTTGAAGGGAATGCTCACCCAAGTGGTTCCTCTGACAGCAACAGTAAATTGGGAAGGAATCATATCCTGCCAACAAGTCAGACATGAATCTGCCAACTGAGTTTTGCTGTATACCTTCCGGATTCAAGAGTCATGTGGATACTCTTTCAACTTCATAATTTTTAACATAATATGGGAAGCAATTCTTTGCCAGTTTAACTTCTGCAAACGCAAAGGCCACCCTCCTTTGATTCAGCACAATTATTTGAAAGGACAGCTAATGAGCATTGTGAAAGTGTTTACAGACATGGATTACCTTCATTCATTCACATGAGTCATTAACCATATACAAGTCTATCTATACAGTCAGCAATCAATTTTTACAAGCAAGTCAGTAAGTGTTTTAGGTACAATGAAGTCTGTCAATACAGACCCAGTTAAAATAAATTGTGCTGCATTTTAGGAATATTTTTCTTCTTTAGCTCTGTGCTACATTTGCTATATATAATTTTGATGTAATACATCAGAAATGTATGGTCAGAGGTCAACTCATAATTCATTCTATTCTGTATATGGGCAGCTGTGAATCTGGCTGCAATCTGATGTGGATCTAAACATGCTTAAGCCCGCTGACTGAAATATACATCAGCATACGGAAGTCCATGTTGCGAATGGGATTGTGGCCTCTGTCTGAGAACACAAGCAGAACTTGGCATCCTGCTAGAGGACTCCAGGGAAATCTTCATCTGTTCCATCAGCATGACCTTGACTCAAGTCTCGGTAAGTGCAGTGTCAGGAAAGGCACATCGTACCAATTTGCAAAGAATCTGTAACCTAATAAGGCATATCAATACTTGGGCATGAAGTAACTTGGAAAAGAAGAACACAAAGAGGTTTGCGTGAACATTTTATAAGATCAAGGTGAAAAATACTGGACAAGAAGAGCAGATCTGGCTCAGACCAAAGGTCCATCAGGATGAGGGCTCTGGTTCAAAGAGAGACCAGACAGACGCTTCCAGGAAACCCAGGATTGAGGTAGCTCCCCTCCATATTTGTAAGCTGTATCCAGGGTCTACTGCCTCTAAGATATGCAGAGGAGCGCTGCCTCCATCTAGCTTTCAAGGCTAATAGCCATTGATAGATCTGTCCTCCATTAATGTCTCTATTACAAAAAAAAAAAAAAAAAAAAAAGCCATCTGTGCCAGTGCTCCCTCCTCACTTCAGCTGCCATATGGTAGTGGTGGCAGTGACAGCTTGGAAGTGCAGTGTACACCCCACACAGGCCACAACCAATTATGAAGACTCATTCCCATGAATAAGCAGTGACTGAGTGGCTGCTTTAATGCAACCCTGGCTGCTCTCCATGGGAAGTTTGCCTCCATGTCCTCACATACACTTCAGCTGGCAACCATGCTTGCCATGAGTATTAAGTACACTGGAATAACACTGGTGTTTTTTGCAGCAAACCTGAGAAGTGTCAACAAGAGGTCCATGTCCTTAAATCTCATGTCCATGTACATGTGCTTGGAAATTCTGATTGGTCCAGGACTCCCAAATATATGTGCTTTAATGTACACTTTATCTCCTTGTGGCAGGAAGTGCAGCTGTGATTGCTGCAGAAAGCATGGCGCCAGTTAGATTTCTCAAAGCTTTGGCATCTCATTTAGGGGAGCCATCAAAAGATTTCTTCACAGGAGCACTCTTACCCATCAATCCTATTGTAAAACCAACCAACCAACCAACCAACCAACCCATAGGCATATAGGAAATTGCCACTGGGCCATCTAGCTCACCAGGATTGACTAGGGTTTCTGACAGGAATTGTTCCCATCCCTACCTGGAAATGTTCAGCCTGTGACCTTCTGAATGCAAAATGTGTGCTCCACAACCACTGAGTGACAGCCCTTTGAGAAAGATCCTTTGAGAAAGATTTATTCAGGCCTGTTTGCTGAAACAGAGAGAGGATCCACACCAGGGACATACTCACACCATACTTTGAAAGCGCTATGATATCACTTCTTCCAAAGTCATGGCTTACCCCAAAGAATTCTGAGAGTTGTTGTTTCCTAAGGGTGCTGAGAGTTATTAGGAGAGGCCCTGTTACCCTCACAGAGCTACCATTCCTGAAGTGGTTTAATGGTCTATCACTCTTCCCAAGGAACTCTGGGAATTGTAGCTCCGGAAGGGGAATAGGGATGTCCTACCAACTCCCAGGAATCCTTGAGGGAAGCCATAACCATTTAAAGCGGCATCATAATGCTTTAAACGTTTGGTGTGAGTGTGTATCTAGAGGGAGATACATGTGTGTATTGCTTATGCGCACATATAACTGGAAACACTTCTCTCATGCCCATTCTGGCGCTGAACTACAGCTCTTTCTAAGTCGGAATGCAGGAGGGAGGCCAATATCAACAGAGGAAGTGCAAAGATGCCTTGTACACTGAAGGAAAGCAGTGGGGTGGGGTAAGGGGAAACAGGAGAGGCAGCCTTGTGCCCATAGCCAGCATCTCCTCCTGCTGTAACTGAGTCAGTAGAAGGTGGCAGCCAATGCGCTTCAAGGGGGCTCTGCAGGCTGTTGTTTTTTTGGGGAGGGGTGTCGGGAGAAATGCAGTCCCGCTGCTGTCAGCACCGTGGTGGCAAGAGAGAAAGGCCCAGCATGCGCTCATAGGAACCATGGCTCTTTCAAACAAAGAGCATTGCCTCCCGCTTCCCCACCCGGAGGATGTATGTTATTATTGGGATGTCAGGGCTGGGCAATTAAAATGGAATCAGTGGCAAAGCCCAAAGGGAGACGTTGAGCAGCATATTAAACACAAGGAAAGAAGTGGCAGCTCTCTCTCCCCCCACCCTCCTTTGTCCTATTGTGGGGCTAGGCAGGGCTTCTTGGAGCTGGGCGGCAGACTGCTCTGTGAAAGGAAAAAGCCCACAAGCTCAGCTTACACAGAGAGAAGGCTGTGCAGAGATGCAGGCTGCAGCTCAGGTGCATCTGGGTTATAGGAAAGAAGGACAATAAGCATTCGTAGTAGGAACACGGACTGGGTGTCCCACAATTCTAGCTTTACTGCTTTGGCCCTGCTCCCTGCATGCTCTTAACCCTCGGCATGTGATTTCCCAGCTATAATCACATTCACAGAACGCTTCCAGCCTGTTGCAGTTTTGTGGGTGGGATTCAATCGCATGTTGGAAAATTCAGATTGAAGAATTGAAATGGGTTATTGGTTCTTGCACGAAAAGCCCTGCATCCTTTGCCCCATTGGATTTTTTGTTTTGTTTTTTTGCAATAAGGGAAGTGATGGGAAAATGCACCGGAAGGTGTGTGCTTGACACAATGTTGCATCACCAAGCAAATCAGAGCAAATGCTCAATAAACAGGTCGTCCGGAAGCAACCATAGGACATCTGCCCAGAAGTCCCCCTTCAATAGAGATTAGGGAGAAATTTGACGCAGTTCACATTTAAAGGCAAATCTACCAAATTCACACTTTCTGAAACAATGTGAGAGCTGAAACACAGCCCTCCTTTTAAATTCACAGGTCTCTGGATTTTTGCAATCCAAGTTCTCCAGCCATGTAACATTTACAGAAATGTCTATACCAGAAGAAACTGCATAAAAAATGCAAACATTATCAAAGATAACATGTCAAAAGGGATCATATTAGGAAACACACAGACACACATTGTAAATTGCTGTGGAAATGAGGAGAACTCAATTTAAGACTGCAAACCCCTTTCATGGTTCTTTCATCAGAACTAGCCTGCTGCAGATCACTCTGTGCCAGTCCCATATAATGAGCCAATCAGCTTTGATTCTTCATAGAGATCAGCCAATAGGAGCCCATTGCTTGTTCTTTTCTCCATAGTTCGTTGGAGTGTTTCCTCACTCTCCCCACCCCCCGTCCCTACACACCCCCAAACCATGGCAGGCCATGGATTTCATAACAGCACAAGGAATTAAGCCAAATGCTTCTGTATTTCAGCCTTTTGTGTAAAGCAAGCTGTGGGCCTCCATATCTCACAGTCATCCAAAGTAATAAAGCAAACTGACAGGTATCAAAAAGCAGATCTTCCTTAAAAAGGAGCTGCCACAGGGGGCTGACTGAGCAGAAAGTGACATAAGAACCTAAGACGAGCCAGCTGGGTCAGGCCAATGGCCTATGTTGTCCAGCATCCTCTTCAGTGGCCGACCAGATGCCTGTGGGAAGCCTGCAAGCTGGGCATGAGCACAACAGCACTTGCCCACCTGTGATTCCCAGAAACTGATGTTCAGAGACTCGATACCTCTGATGGCGGGAGTGGCATATAGCCATTGCGGCTACTGGGCGTTTCCATGGAGCCTGATTTAGCAGAGAATTTGGTGTGTCCATCTGTCCTCCCCCAGCCACCCAAAAAATGGCAAGGTAAAATGAATGGGCACAGACAGAGAAGCAATAAAGGTTCCAGCAACACAGTGGGGGAAACACAGACCAGAAACCCTCAATACATCAGTCATACACGCCATTCCCCTGTGGACTCCCCGCCTTCCCTAGCATGGGGTTTCCCATCTCGTCACTCTTTCCAATGGCCTGGGACTGCTGGAAACATTTCTTGGGCAGGTGGTGGTGACCAGTGATCAGCAGCCAAAGTGCATCGTTCTTCTTGCCTAGCTGAAATGTCAACTCTTGCGATAGTCGGGCTGCAGCAAAAATGACCAAGAGTCTTGTAGCACCTTTAAGAGTACCATTTTTATTTATTTTATTTTTTGACATTTATGTCATGATTTCATTCTGGAAGCAAAGAGAAAACTGGCCACTCTAACTACGTGCTACACACAGAGCCAACCATTCCTAGATTAGAAAACGCCATCCTTCTAGGTCCTGTGTTGATCTATCCCGTTCCAGATCAGATATGTCCATCTTCTCAGTGCTTTGGCCGCAGATGCATTCATTATCATGCCAATAACATCTGAGTTGTTAATAAATTCAAACACTCACCAGCTCTCTTGACACATACTTGTCATTCATTCCCCACATCTGTTTGTGAAGTGGAGGGAGAGAGAGAAGCCCTCCAGGCTCAAGTGCCTCTCCACATTCTGACTCAGCACACGGCAATGTGCGCTCAAGTTGAGCCTTGTTTGGTTGTTGAAAAGCAGGAGCGCTTGGCTTGTGTGTCAATTACCCATCACAGAGTGATCAGGGCCTTCCTGATCTCCAATCAGTCATTACACCAGAGGTTCTTAAGGAGCTGCTGTGTCCTTCATTAGCTAGGAGGAGAAGCCAGCTTCCGGCCCTTTCACCTCCACGGTTAGATGCCAGCAAAACATGCCTTATGTTTGCTGAACCAATAACCTACCCCCTAAAAAAACAACACCCAGCTCATGATGTCATGCCAGTGGTAGGTAACCAGAGGGGCAGATGCTGTATGATTGGCACAGGAGACAGGGCAGAAGGGTCGGTTTTTCCTGCTGCTCTGTATAAATGTGCTAGGCCCTGTTCCTTCTTCTGGTCTCATCAGCAATTTAAGCCAGGAGAAGATGTGCGGGAAAAGGAGCTGAAGTGTTTTCTTATTGCCATCCAGTTAGCTGCATAGCAAATGAAAGGCAGTGCTGATGACATCTCATCCATCAGGATGGGTGTGATGCCCAGGAAATCTCTCTCCAAAGTGTGAACATTTCCTCCTCTTCAAAGTTCCAGCTGTCTTGGTGTCCCAAAGAGATGCTTCTCACATATGGCACCACCAGTGGGCTATGGCAAAACTCCCAATTCATCTTGTCATCTTTCTGAGAGAAGAAGTGACACTCTCGCTCTTTGAAGGGGACATTACAGGACTGCAGTCTCAGAATCTCTCCCACCCACCGCCGAAGTTGTGAACATCCCCTCTACTTATTTTAAAACACACACACACACACACACACACACACACACACACACACACGCTTACATGCAAAATTCCACGCTGCAGACATTAAGCTGTTTGCTGCATGTTAAAAGCAGAAACACTTTCCTTTTCCAAATTTCACAATGCGGTTCTCTGACCAAGCAATGCATACAATTATATATCAAGGGAAGTGTGTATAAAAATGCATATATCGATGAAGAAAACACACAAAAATGCATTATATTAGGGACAATTGTTTGTAACAATGTGCATATTATGCAAGATTGCATAAAGTATACAAAACATATACACAAAAATGTATGTTAGGAGAAATAGCCACTAAAATGCTGACATGTTCTTTAATTTTTATTGATTTTCAATAAAATATGAGAATGCAAGAAATAGATGAATAGAACTGTTCCTATTCCCAGTAACTCTCTCCCCCACCTTTATTCTGGCATTAAGGAAAATGACAAGAAAAGAAAAAGCGTGATATTAACTGAGAGCATAAAAAGTTCAGTGGGAAAGCAAGGACTTGTACACTGAGATTTTAAAAAGAAGAAACAAATATAGCATGAAGGAATGAATATTTATTATGCATTCCAAACTCCTGCATAATGTGGCCGAGGACTCTTGTTGTTTCCCTTTTATGTTTACAAATGTTATGAAATTATGCCATACTTTAATAAATTTGCCCAATTTTGAGATCCCATGTAATGGTCTGATTTTACGCTGACACATTTTCATGATGCAAAACTGAACTGAACTGAACTTATGATTGGAAATATGAGAAAGTGAACCCGACAGAGCTGTCGATTCAGACTCCCCAAGCATCACAGTCTTTTCCTTTCTCCTAGCTGTCAGAAAACCTCTCAGTTCTTCCACAACTGCCCAGCTTTGGATGGAATGAACAAAAGAAAGAAAGAAAAATGCTCTTCCCACTTTGTACCACTCATTACAACTTTCCCTCTGTACTGGAACTGGGGGGAAGGGAAGTATGTATTGTGTTTGGCTTGGTGAGGAATATTTGTACATACCTCCTCCTTCTTTGTGAGGGACCTAGAAATTAGGATCCAAACAGGAGACTGTGGCACTCCACAAATTCTTCTCAAAGTGAATAAGGGCACTTTCAGAGAGGTGCTTCCCACAGTGCAATTGGAAAACAGATGGGAGGGAGCCCAAGGAAGAGTGACCAGGTAATGTGGGGCTCTCTGGAGCCAACACTGCAGGATTTGTGAGCTGGTTTCACACATGCTTTCCCTGCTGAACTCTTTGGACTGGGGCTGGGGATCTGTGAAGATGTTTCCCCTGGAATTATGAGTTCAGAACACCTGTCACTACAGAAAAAAACCCAAGTGTCTATCTGTAACTCCCCCGAAAGTCATGAATGTAAGCAGCAATGTCAAGAAATTACTTATTTCTTTCTGCAGAGAATGAAGGGGCGGATGAAGAGAAGGGGGGAGACAGTAATGGACCTTTTTGTCTCTCATTCCTTCAGTGCCCTCTTTCTCTCCTCTCCCGCCCTCCCCCCTGCATGTGCACCTGGTTGTTGCAAATATATAGACTGCTTACAGGGTTCCCCATGTCACTTATGGATTGCCAGGCCTTTGATCATTTGTCCTAGCCTTGAAGAAGAAAAAAGATGCTTCTTTTGTCCCCCACCCACAGCACCTGGGCTCTTGGGATTTCCCCTCTCCATCGGATACAATGACATGTTCTGCACAAAATGTGCAGCCTTCGTTGCTGCTGACACTCTCATTCCCTCATGCTGAGTGTAGAAAGCCTGTTGGGAGCAACAAACAAGAGATGCGGATCACTGATGAGAACTGTCCATCACAGGCTGGATGCATTGCCTCTGTAGCATTCACTGCTGTGATCAGCAGGTGCCATTTTCCATTTTGAGAATGCACAGTGGTCTTCCCACCATGTCTTTGGAAGAGGCACCATGTGGGCGGACAAGCATGCCTTAGGCCATATTGATGGGGCATAACAAATTGTGCCAGTTGTGTTTGCTGACATGTTTCCCACAACCTCTCTCTTGATGGGAGTGGGAAACTTCTCCATCCTCCCCTGCGTGCGCACCCCCACCCACCCACCACTTTCCTTTCTCTGCATCATCATCTTTCATAAGTCACTTTACAGCCAATCCCAACTACAGGACCCTTGTCTCCATGTTTCACAGTGGGACTACTAGGGAAAGAGACTTGGATGGAGTGGGGTAGCGGTATACCTGCCCCCCTTACCAGACACACTGTCATCACTGTTGGGGCTCAAACACAGCATGGAAGAGTGAAGGATCTCCAGGTATGTAGAAAAATGTCATCGATTTGATTGATTGACTGATTGGATTGCTCTGGGGCTGTTCCCGGGAGCCTCAAAGCAGCGTTCAGGATGATCGGTTTATAGGACAATAAATGCACAGTTGTTAATAATTTGTTACACAGAATCCAGATGTCTTCCCTCAAAGATGTGTTTCTGTTGTGGGAATATCAAATTTTTCCAACACTCAAACCAGAATATTTGGTCACTGGGGAAATGCTAGCTCATCCATTTCTATTGCAAACACTGTGCAAGTTGCACTTCCATAACTGTCATGGGCAGCACATGGATTGCATCTGTGACGTCACTCAGATGATGAGCATCAAGTCCCCTGCCCAATTACTAGTTGGTAATTTGTTTTTGAAAATTTTCTTGTGCATTAAAAAACAAACAAACTTCTCTAGATCTGTGTTCTTCCGTTATGTTGTCAAAGCACTGGGACACTCATCCAGTTCTGGTTTCAAAACTAAAAACATCACAAATGCAGCAAGGCTACCTCCACTCCTCTGCTCTTCATTGCCCTGCTAACTCAAGCATCTTTTAAAAGTTTTTTTTTAGAATTTTTTTTTTATTTTTTTACTGGATATTTGTTCTTCAACGGCAAAGTAAAAAAAGGAAGCAAACCAAAATCCAACCACATGTACATCAACCAGGTTGTCTCCCTCTGCCCTCTTCCACTATGTAGAGACAGAATATTAGGTCTGTGGCCTGTGGATTGAGGTCAGTACAGTCGTATCTTGGTTCTTGAACATAATCCATTCCAGAAGTCTGTCTGACTTTCAAAACGTTCGAAAATCAAGGCGCGGCTTCCAATTGGCTGCAGGAGCTTCCAGCACTCAAGCAGAAGCCACATCAGACATTTGGCTTCCAAAAAACCAGTGAGACTTATTCCCTTGCACAGGGGTGGGGAACCTTTGGCCCAGGGGCCAAATGCAGTCCTCCCCAAGCCTCTCTGTCTAGTCCTTGGGACTCTCCCCACACCATCCTCTCTCTTCAGCCACACCCCATCTTCCCAGGCCACAACTCTCACCAGTCTGGCTTCCCCATTGCAACCAATGAGTTCTGCTCCGAGTAGGACTAAAATTGGCTATTGCTCTCCAGCAGAGTGGTTCATTCATGCCTAGATCATTCCACTTGTCAGTTGTCAGTTTTTATAGCAATCTGTTAGGAATTTGTGGGGTGGTTCTACTGGTGGCTGCAAGGATGATAATGACGAAGGAGTAGAATTGGACTAGAATAATTATGCCAACGCCTGTCATTTTAAGTCACAAGTGCATCCTTACACATTCCTACATGATGATGCCGCATATCTTTCTGCCACTGTTGCTTTTCAGGGATAAACAAAACAAAGCTAGTTCTCCAGCTTCAGCAGCTGCCTTAAAAATGTGTCAAATGTGCTGTTAGCAAAATGTCTGAGAAATCATGATGACATCAGCAGAAAAAGAACTACGCCCCACCCACACCCCCAAGCTAGGAACAGGGGTTTAAAGAGTTGTATCATATTCTATCGACTTTGAATCAAATCCTTGACATATATCACCTAGTTTAAAAACCCTGGAGGTGATAATGCATGTTCTATACAAACTATTTTAGCTGGCATGCTTCCATTGAAACTGGTTGAGCTTCAGTTGATTGCGTACAAATAAGTCACCTTCAGTTGTTTGTGGATTGCCCGCCCCTAAAAAGTTACAGATACAAGCCCAGTTACTCTCTGTTGATGTTCAAGCAGCAGTTTCCAGATTGCCATAACTGCTGCCAGAAACCCTGATTAAGCACACTTTTTGTATGCTGAAGTACCACTGGTGCGCACAGAATGGGTGTTGAAAAATCAAGGCATTGCAGCAAATTGCCATGAGCTTGTATGGTGGATGAGTTAGATATGGGAAGGCAACATCCTGCTACAGCATTGAAGAGGCAATAGCTGCATGAGTGCTATATTAACAATGACACAGGAAGTCTCCTTGGCCAAAGCATGACCTCAAACCAAGCTCCAATGAAATTAATGGGATCTACGTGCACACCACTTTTAGGGCTAGGAAGAAATGTATTTGGACCAAACTACATGTTAACACTTTTTAAAAAGCATGGTTAAAATCACATTTGTTTTGTTATGTTTGGAAGGAATCGCAGCCAGAAAACTCAAATTCCAGGATTCTTTTGGGCAAACATGTATGATGTGGATCTGCCCTTACCTAATAAACACACATAACTAGATTCAAAGTGCCATCTTTTTAGCTCAGTCTTGTGTCAATAAAGGTAAAAGGTAAAGGAAAGGGCCCCCGGATGGTTAAGTCCAGTCAAAGGCGACTATGGGGTGTGGCTCTCATATCGCTCTTGTCCAGGGCCCCAAACTGTCCATAGCGGGTAAATAACCGTGGTGCCCCCCCCCTTGTTGATCATGTAAACAGAAAAGTATTCCTTACCCACATCAAGTGGTGGGAAGTTACAGTAGCTAAGTAGTCATTGAGTCATGTTGGTTGTGGAAAAAGTTTGCTACTTGTGGTATTCTGTATTCTGTATACAGTGGTACCTCAGGTTAAGAACTTAATTCGTTCTGGAGGTCCGTTCTTAACCTGAGGTACCGGTACCACTTTAGCTAATGGGGCCTCCTGCTGCCGCTGTGTGATTTCTGTTCTCATCCTGAAGTAAAGTTCTTAACCCGAGGTACTATTTCTGCGTTAGCGGAGTCTGTAACCTGAAGCGTCTGTAACCTGAGGTACCACTGTATTGCGTTAGTGTAGAATATTTAAAAATGAGGGATGCTACAGAAATCTAGCATCCAAAAAATAAAGATGCTAGATTTCTGTAGCATCCCTCATTTTTAAACATTTCACACTAACGCAATATACAGAAATGCATGCTCTATAACATACCTAAACCATCTGCTTTACTGAGGCCAACACCTCCATAACAAACCTGTGGTATTGCTAGTAATGCAGTTTGAAAGGTGGTGTAAAGTTTGCTGTACAAACCACATTCACTGGTTTCTTGGATGATTGCCTTTAAGTGTCTGTTCAATGCATATTGTAAAATTGCCTGGGGAAGATAGGAAAAGTACATTTTTTTTGCATATTTCAAGTGCAAAATGTAGCAATAAAATCACTGTCTCATCCATAATATTATTTTCAAGCTTTCCTGAGCAGTAGATAGATTGGGGGGCAGATTTTTAGAGTCAGTTTCTTTGTGAGGAGAAAGTTCAGGAGTTTTGTGAGTGTGCGTGGCTTTTTATTATTGGAACATGTGTTTGTTTGGGTATTTACATATTTAGCAACAGAAAGCAAGCATAAAGCCAGATAAATCCAGCACCCGAATATCATAGAACATGAAAACCAAAAACCAACGTTGTCACATCCTTTCAAACATCGGCCAAATATTTGTGCTAGTTTTGTGTCACAAACCCTGAAGGGGTATACAAAACCCATTGTTTTGGCAGTGTTAACCCAGACCAGCCAAAAGTATTGTTTTGGGCTGAAGGTTTTGAGAGGATACCAGAGTTCACTTTGCTGCTCACACTTCCATACATTTGCCAACCAGAAGCCTCTTAGCGACCTCCTCCAACCAGCTCCAACTATATATACCGGTATATAAAAGAATTCTCTCCAGCCAGATCCAAGACTCAGCTCCCACCCAGGCTGATGAGGTGTGACACAAATTCCAGTGGCTTGGAACAGGCTCTAGCAAACAAAGGCCATTCATTAATCAAAGACTCGTTTTGCAATACAGCACATTTACAGCCGCTCTACTGTATATGCTGTTATAATGCAACATACTGAGTACATGGCCATGCAACAATTGTTTTTTTTTACACTTTAGAACAAAGTGCCTTTTGCACTGCTCTGATAAAAGTGGGGATTTATTATTATTATTATTATTATTATTATTATTACTCCACTCCACTCCACCTAGAAGTAATGTTTGTTTATTTGTTAAAATACTTATAACTCAACATTCATCATAATGACCTCAGGAAGAGGTACCATAGAATTCAATTTAAAACACATCTACAGAACAATAAATTAACAAAGCAGCTGAAACAATAAATACAGTCAACGATATTAAATGGCAGAGCATCAACAATGAGGATGCTGTCTTGGATTCACATCCGTTGCCTGGAATTACAAACACAAATATCTACTACTGTATCTCAGGATGAGGGGAAATAATAACTGAGGGGTTTGTGTGCATTTTAGAGATGAGATAACTGAGGCCTCAAGCAGTGCAGGCTACTAGTACTCCATGGAGTCTTAGGCCTCGTTCAGGAGAAGCAGGCAGGCAACCCTGTCACTGCTCATTAAAAGTAACAGGCATGGGGAGTGGGGACTCCATACAGCCAGCCAGGAGGATGATTGCCCCATTCACACAGTCCTCCTTTCCCCCCATTTAAGGGGGAGACTAAGGTTCAAATCCCCACTCTGCTATGGAGCTAACTCAGTGAGACCTTGAGCCTAACCTACCTCACATGGTTGTGGATTATTCATTCAATATCCATCCATCGCTCCCAGAGGAGGCTAGGGTGACAAACATCAAAACAGTACAATATAATGGATACCATGTAATAAGCAAACGGATATGCTATTCTAGCTTCCAGAGGAAGGAAAGGTATCGATTTGCTCCACTCCCATGTGAACTGAACTTCCACTGGAGCAACTGTTTGAACTAGGTTCCATTTTTGCTCGGAGGCCTCAGCAGCCATTCCTGTGTGTGCAGAATTCTCTCCTCCCATTCAATTCCACCAGACCTCCACTGCTGACTTCAGGCTTGCGATTCTCCAATGATCTGAGGTGGAGGCAAAAAACAGTTACCCAGAGTACTATTTAGCGATCTTCTGATTCTGCAGCCTGCCGGGGGCTATTGAAAGTATGAGCAAGGCTTCATTTTAGAGCAAACTAGGCTATTCTTCTTTCTGGGGAGGGAGAAGCAGTAGATCAAAATGCCATCTTGCCCCGGTGACGTCACTGCCCCGCCAAACACCGTTTGATCTCCCTGGCACTCTTTTTAGTTTTGACCCTGCCGTAGACGTCTTCTGCTGTGCCCCTTTCACAGCTGCTTTGTGTAACAGAGTTTCTGCTCTGTTGTGACTGGGTTTTTACTTCTTTTATGTTACACTCTTAGCCCTGAAGTTGTTCCATTTTGAACGAGAGCAGCAGGACAGAAGGGTTCTTGAGAAGACAAAGGCATAAAGGTGATCTCATTTGTTTTCTTTCAGTTTTCAAAAGGTACCTTGTAAAGATGCATAGGATTGGGATGACAGAAAGCACCATAGTGCTTTGCGGTTCGCCCTTACATTAAGATATATGCGTCCCATTACTATTACTGACCTCCTCCTTACTTTTTCCTTTACAGCTGAGCGGCAAATAGATATTTTACCACATACCCTTCTAAATAAAGAACTACTTTACTCTGCATCAACATGCATATCACACACACACACACACACACACACATGTTCATGCCCACACACATGCTTCCGCGGTCTTTGCTCACTGCCTTCTGCAACCTGCCTGGGGGCTGACTGAATTAAGCATTCCTTTCCCAGAAAGCAAGAGAGTGGCGCACAGCAACCAACTCTCCTTGACAGGTGACTGGCAGCTCCAGGGAGGGAAGGGGAGGGGGGAACTGTCGGGACATGTTTTTTGAAAGCAAATAATGAGAAGAGCCGGCAGGAGCGTCTGTGTTGTTGTGCAAGAGGTTGAATCTCTGGAACTCTTGCATTGGAGGAATTAAGGGAGGACAGGACACCCCTGCCCAGCTGCAATGGCCAAGGGCACTCAAAAGGCAGAATGAGCCCCCATATCCTTGGGTAACAGTATCCCCAAGAAGAAATGCATTCCACAGTCAGAAGCAGTTGTGCTTCTGAATGCCAGTTGCCGAAAACCGCAGAAGCAGAGAGTGATCTTGTGCTCAGGTCCTGCTTGCTGGGTTCTCACAGGCTTCTACTCAGTGAGGATATGATGCTAGGCCAAATGGGCCATTGGCCTAATCCAGCAGCCTGTTCTTATGTTCTTGTGGCCATCGCCTTCTTATTCCTGTTCAGACACAATGAATGTCCCGCAGCCTATGAGAGTAAACCAGTTCCCTTTCTCACCCTTTGCCAACCAATCACGCTCCAGATGTTTCGGACTTCCACACTCACCATCTTTATGGTTTTAGTCATTTTGTGGTGTTTTGTGTTTTATGGTATCCGTATCTATTGCGGGAGAGACATGTTTTATTGCAGCTGGGGCAGATGAAGGTGTCTGGTTGTGCTGCTGCAGACGCAGCATGGCGTTTCTTCTCTCTTGCGATCCTCCCAGAGGTCATTTCTCTTCTGGCCACTGCTATGGAAACACAACTTGACTGCCCATCTCCAGGCACTGCGGTTGTATGCAAGGGATCCCCACATGGCAGGATTGATGCTGCCAGCCTTCACACCACATTTGCAGGCAGCTTTGTAGCACAGAGTTGGCCTGCCAATGGGCCTAGTGCCGGAAGCCAACTCCCCATAGACCTCACCCCCAAAGGCACACTCCTCCGTTGTCTCCTGAGACAGATGGGTGCCAATCACCATGTTGCGCACTGCCTTGATATTTCATATGTGTGGGCGGCAAATAAATACTGTCATAGAATAAAATATTTATATTTTTAAAAATCATCCCTGACCATTAGCTATACAGGCTGGGGTTGATGGGAAGTGGAGTCCAATGACATCTGGAGAACACTGGAATGTCCCCTGCCTGAAACTCTGAAGAGCCACTGCCAGTCAGTGTAGACAGTGCTGAGCTAGATGGGCCAGGAGTCTGACTCAATAGAAGGCAGCTTCCTATGTTTACCAGTCTGGGGTGGGGAATCTGTCTATTCCTCCAGATGTTGCTGGAGTCCAACTCCCAACAGCCCTAGCAAGTATAGCCAATGGCTGGTGGGAGTTGTAGGTCAAAACATCTGGAGGTCACTAGGTGGGTGAAGGCTACCTTTAGGAACGGAGGAAGTGGCTCTGTGCCAGAGGGCAAATGGGTGGGTCCCCCATTAGAAAGACAAAGGCCAGAATTCAGTTGTGTGAGAGAGCTAGAAGCTGCAGGCTGCAGGCTGGGCAACTAAGAGACAGAGCCATGCCTAATTTCTGCTTGAATCCAAGGCTGTGGCTATGGGAGAAGCAAGGCCCTCTTGGGGTGTTAATGCTGTGAACCCCTCCCTCATAGGCTCAGGTTGTAAATATATGTAAATAAACCATATATCATAAAGACACCACAGCCTCCACTGTCCCTCATTCCAAAGAAAACTGAACCCTAGATAAGTGCCTGGAACCCCTGGAATCTCACACCGCTCAGAGATTGGGGTGGCATGCAACAATATTATATTTAATGAAGGAGCAACATTAAGAACTTCAGAAGAAGGCAAAATGGCGGGAAAGCTGTTGATGCTAAAATAGGGTAGGTGGGAATGATGCAGCAATTCTTATGTTTTTCACTAGATATTGTAAACGCAGTGCCATTTGTGTTCCGTCGCAACCATGATTTCAAATGAGAAGCCAGTTGTCCTCTTGAGGCCACTTGACAGATGAATTGATACTCCGGAACCAGCTGCCCTTGACTGTGCATTTGCTGACATCAATGTTGGTGAGCTCTCCCCAGTGTTTTGGGGAGCTGCCAGACAAATTACTGTAAAAAGCTTAGCAAGATGAACTGCAGTGATCCGTTGCTTTCAACAGGGTAGTTACTTCATCAGTAAACAAGACAACAGGGTAGTCTTAAGTTGCTGTGCATTTCTGAATTAAGACAACCTTCCCATTTTGCTGCAGTGATGCGGAGCAACAGCTTCAAATAGATTTCTAGTGAATGCATGAGTGTCTCATGGAGGATGTCCATATTCTTAGGCTGCACAATGCAAGCAATGCTTTTCATATTGTGAATGGTAATGCAGTGGATAAGGTAGCTGCTTGATATGAGCTCATGGAAAGTTAAAATGCTGACTCATTCACTACCTTCCTTGCGTCGTCATGTACCTCACCAAATAACAATGTCGGGAGCACTAGTGACACTGATGTACTAGTCATTCTTCTGGGAAGTGTTTCACACTTACAAGATGCAGTGAATACTACTTGGATAGAAGCTGGTCTGCTGCAGTCTCATGTGACAAAGCTTGATGCCATTTTGGGGTCATCACTGTGCAAATCTTTACTTTGACTGCTTCACCAGATGCAGTCCAAGGATTCTGGAAAGAAACAAGAAGACATTTTCATCCTAAGGCTATTCAGAGCTAGTAAATAAAGCAACCATATAGAACATTGGCGTATTTGTTTGCCAGATGTGCGGGTATAAAGTCTGAAAACTCTAAATAAAGCACGTTTGCCGAAGTTCATGGATGTGTATAAACCAAAAACTGGATCTCCCCTGAACAAGATCAAAGGAACAGATGGAACTACTACACCACCATGTAAGTCTGTCATCTAGCAGAAAATACTGTGGATGATTTTTTGTGTGTGTTTGGAATCTGGAGTGGAGCTACACAAAGGGAGTCTCTGCTGAGTAATCCACCAAATAACAGATGCAATATTGAAAACAAGAAATGTACACTCATATGGTTTGATGGGAATGAAGTCTCCCATCTCTTGGTGCCAAAATATCTGTAGATGATGAGACGTCAGCACACCCTCGTGAAGATGATGAAGCAGAAGATGAAATCTCCATATGGATGAAGAAAATAACAGACTACAGCGAGGAAAAAGATTAATCCTCTGTTCAGTTTTGTTTTGTTTGAATTCTGTATTGATATGCACCACCACATTGCTACTTATATTGGACATAAAAATAAACAGTAAAATAATGAATGCAACTAATGAAACAAACTGATAAATATGATAGGGTTACTGACCTTTGCATTGGGGTTTTTTTGGGGGGGGGGCATGTGATTGTCTTTGCAGGACACCCTGAAAATTCTGCAGCAGTATTGGTAATTCCACTACGTCTGTAAAGAAAAGGGAGTTGCTGGCTAACAGTCCATGGTGACTAACATGGTAACTCACATGGTGCCCTCCAGATGTTGGTGAACTACAACTCCCAGCATCCCTGATCATTGGCCATGCTGGCTGGTGGGACTTAATCAGCATCTGGAGGACACCATGTTGTCTACCCCTGCTGTACTACGGGATCTTCTACTGACTCAGAGGGAGGTGGTCTGATACCAAACGATTTAGCTCAGAGGAGAGTTATTTCTACTCTTTGGGCAATGTCTGCTATTTGTCTGACAGTCAACCTCTTCATCATCAGATCTTTTTCATAGATTCCTCCTCCCCACCACCACCATTGTCTTCATAACTACTTAATCTTTGGTGAAATGAACAAATTCACAAGTCACACTCAATTTGTGCCGTGCCGCTATTGGTCTATGGGTTTGCAAGGCAAATGAGAGCAAAAATGACAACTTAAGATGTTCTGGCACTACATAGTAGATTAAAATGGTCATCTGAATCCCAGAGAGCAAAATCATATGGAGTTGTGTCATGTAATACAGACTCAATGAAGATACTTTAAGATTTACTGTCCTCCAGAGCCAAGGCAATTAGAAACAGAACCTTCTTCTCTTCTGGTTGGTATTTTCTATAGCCGGCGCATAATTACTGCAATAGGATTTCAATCGTTCCCAGTGGAGTGGAGAGTCTCTTGGGATAGATGTGAGATCTAGAGTAGACATGAGGCAAATTTGTACCGTTGTTGTGCAAATGAAAGCAAATTGGAAGCTTTCAAGAAACACGTACTTGGCTGCAGAATAGAAAGTAGACATTCTGGGGCTAGGAATAAATGGCTGGTCTGTCAAAACATAGTGCCCAAGTAGTCAGTCACTCAGAGGATGTGTCTGCAGTTTCAGCAGTTATGGGGGAAATGGACCAGGTAGGATTAATTATTTTACGGCAGAATCTGACAGTATGGAAAAGGTGCTTGACGGTTTCTCAGAGACATCATCATCAGATTCAGACAGAAGTGTTATGAAAGCCCTAAAATTTAAACTTGCATGAGCAACTAACTGCATTATCTTTGTGGTTCTTTAATCTTGTCACCAATTTGTTTTGTAACTTCTACCTGGGAAAGAGGACATCTTTGTCAAGATCTGAAACTTACACAGACATTCTAGGGTGTTGTGTTATGTCTTTGCTGCAAGGTCCTTGCCCTTCTTTTTCTTTCTTACTCTTTCTGGGGCATGGCGGGAAATCTAGCCTTGTGGGTAAGACTACAGCAACTCAGCCTAAACAATCTTCTCAACACAAACAGGAGAATAAACCAAAGCTATGAGGATATGATGAGGGACTGGCATTGCTCTTGATGTAGAAAGATAAGAAAATAACCTTCTCTTGTGCTGTTGCTGAAATTCAGGATGTTGTAAAAGGCACATAAGCAAGACAGGGGGTGGGGGTGGGAAGGTGACGCCTTGAAATTTCTACAGTCACCATTTGGGCTGGGAACTTTCCCAAATACATTTTTCCTATCAGAGGTTAATAATTTCTCAATGCTAGTTTTTCTTTTAACCAAACCACCTATTAGTAACCCCATTACCTGCTGTTACTCAAAATGACCTTTGCAATTTCCATCCCTGAATGTGTCTCTCTCCTTCGCCATGGCAAAGACCAGCCATCGACAGCAATCTGAGGCCACGCCATCAGGTCAATGTATTAATTATTTTGAAGGCCTGAAAGTTCCACACAAAGGCACCAGTGGTGGGGCAGGAGAGGGTGGCTCTTTATTAAAGTCCTCTGTTGCTAGGAAGCTGCCTATTAAAATGTGTTCTCTGGAATATGGAATGCAGACGCTGTGGTTTATTCATTCATTTTTACACTGGGAGGTCTGGGCTGCTGCAGCCCTTCAGGAAGAAGAGCATATCAGCATGGGGAATACATTGGGAATGATTTGATTCATGCATATGGTATATGGCCACCTCTTTGTGTTCAGAGATTCTCTGGTTCCCTTCTGTTCACAAGGCTGATGGAGGCCAGGAATAGACAAGGCTGGTTCCAGGTCTGAGGGGGCCCTGAGCAAAAGCAGCCTCTGGTGGTGGCTGCCCTCTTCTGTCAGTGAGCCCTGATAGGCTTGGCCCATGGCAGGCATCAGAATTCAGAGCAGTTGGCTGTAAGTAACATCAAGGGATGAGTGTTTCCGGCTGCCCCACCCTTGCCTTTGGAAGCATTGTAAGAAGCTGATGCCTGGCCAGTGATGTCAAAGAGGCAGCAACCATTTACGGTGTCAGGGTGCTGTTGGTGGCTCCTGGCTGATTGCCCAGGAAAGCAGAGAGACAAGAGAAAACACAGGCTTTTTATTATTATTACAGATGCCAAGGCAAGGCAACCAAGCACCTTTCAGTATATAACATTGCTCCAAGTGAAGCTTCATGTGCCTCTTCTCCGTACTTCCCTATTCATCAAACTTTTCCCTTCTCCTGCGGTTGCTGTTAAGGGCCACCTGCCTTCGAGCCCTCTGGTCTGCTATTCTCAGGGAACACCTGGTTTGGGGGGAGGGAACATGTTCTGGGAGACTCTCCAGCGGCAGCGTGTCAGTCAGCTGCTGCTAGGGCTCTGCCTGCTCAGTGCTACTGGGTCCTCATCTCCCATTATTTCCCAACTTCTTCCTTCTTCTTCTTCCTTTGGGGTGTGCCCTGTGTCGAACCAGTCCTGTAGATCTAGACTATCTGCTCCTTCCTTCTCTCTAGAAGGCTCCTGGGGAGCTGGTCTCCACCACTCCTCTTCATCTGCCCAGTCCCCTGACATGGGGGGAAGCTGAGGCTGGGACATTTGATCTCATTGACTTGATTCTAGGGGTGGGGGAGAAATTTGATTCTGCTTGCCTTTAAAGGTGCACATTCCTGTTCCCTGAAACATATGTTTGTACAGTGTTCTTTGCTTAACAAGTTTTGGGAGAAAGTGCTGGACTATGTAACTATGACTGTGCAGAAAAAGTTAAATCGTTCACGGGAGAATATTTTCTTGAACTACATACCTGCAGTATGGAAATTATCAACAGGACAACGGAAATGGGTTTTCTATGCCCTAATGGTGGCCAAGAGAGTGATTTTGAGGAATTTTTGGAAAAATTAACGTATGATACCCTTCAATCAATGGACTGACGATATGACTGACATCACTCGCAATTTATGAATTGACGGCTTACAGGTACAGACTCTGTATGGATAAATACGATAACATTTGGAATGAGTTTATACAAAATGAGTAGTAGGCTATTAACATTTACATAAGCACTAGGACAATAACACTATACCAATGTATACAAGAATGTATGGGAATATTGTATATTGCTTTTGGGGTATATTTTCACTTTTATATGTATCTTCGTTATTGTTGTTTTTCTCCCTCTCAATTTTCCTTCTTTTTTCCTGGATCACTTTATTTCTTTTAATTGAAATCACCTTAATAAAATATAAATATTAAAAAAATACTTACTGCACACTTGCCCAAAACAAAGATGTCAACCCAAACACAGCTGTCTTTCAAAATTTGAGCTTCTCTGAATTTCGCAATACAATTCTGCAGCTGCGATATGTGTGCAAGAGGGCATGTGCTGGAGTGAAATAGATACTTGTGAAAACAACGTACAAAAATGTGTTGTATCAGAGGAAATTGCTTTGCAAAAATGTGGCCAGAACATCCAGGAACAGGTTGAAACTCCTCAGGCACCCTTATTATTATCATTATTGCTGCCAAAGATGTAATTCTATTATATTTATAGTACTGAAATGCTTCTGCATTTCTTTTTTGTATACTCTTGCACTTGTTTCTGTATGCTACTGGCTTCTGATTGCTTGCATGCTATGAACTACCAGACAACGGGCAACTTCACAGGTGATTCCACTCCTTCCCAAAGGAGAAGCAAACCAGGAAGTACTTCAAAGAGCATGAGAGTTTGGTGCTGCTGTCACTGGCATTGTGTCGCTGTCGAAGTGACAGCCATGATGATCATGCTAGTGTGTTTGAACTGGCAGCCATCAGCATAGGGACTGTCATGGTCCCTTTGTGAATTGCAGGTGTCATGCACGCCTCTTCGATGCAAATTATATTCACAAGCCTTCTGAACTGGAAGCATCCTAGTGCCTCATAAAAGAGGCGCCAACTTTACCACACTGTCCCTTTGCATTAGCAATTTTTCTTGCAGCAGTATTTCACACCGTACTTCCGTCCTTGTTTTCACCAGTTCCTTCCCCTTAAAAACGTTTTGATCTGACTGCACGTATGCCCATCTATTCACCTATTCACCCACTCACTCAAAACCTCTTTTCAACTTTTGTTTTTTGCTCATTTTGAACATATTCATTTTACAGGGCATAACAGAGACATCTTTTTCACATTTCTTCTCTTTGTTCTCTGCCCCCTTTTCAAATTTTGCATCCTCCAGTAAAGTTGTTCAAATGTGGGCATTAAAAAACACAAACACACATCACTAAGATTGATCCCAAAATATGCAAAAATAGAGAGGCACAGCTATAATGAGAGGAGGAATTCTGTGTCCATGCTCAAGAAGGTACAATGTGCAAAGCTTGCTAAGCTTGTTGCCCAGAGAAAATAATGAATGATATGTTAGAATGTACAGAAAAGTCCTGCTGGGTTAGACCAAAGGCTCGCCTAGTCCAGCACTCTCTTCCCACAGTTCTCAGCCAGAGGGCTAGAGGAAGTCCACAAATAGGCCCTGACTTCTAGTATTATGAGAGAGGAAGGAAACTTCTCTGTCCACTTTCTCCACCCCATTTATAATTTAAACTAGTGGACGTTCAGCCCGTTAAATTAACGGGCGCTAGAACATATGTGGTCAAACATTTGTAAAAATGTTGTACTTTATTTTACCTCAATAAAAGGAAAGTATCTTCAGCTAAGTCCTCTAGCTAGTGTATTACTCATGGAGAGGTATTTCACCATCCTTGAAAAGAGAACTACAGTACTTATAGCAAAGTTTAAGGCTATGGTTTAAGGCTATGGGTCCCCATGCAGCTCGGCCTGCTCCTCTCATATCAACGCCGCCTCAACCCTCACCACTTTACAACACTGTGCCCAGATCAATGAAGGAGTTAACGCGGTGTCGGCCCTTAGGCTTCACCGCGCGGGGGATTGGCGAAGTCGCCTGCCTGTCAAGGCGGGAGGAGGTGGGACGCCGCCGCTCGGGCCAGGGTCGCGAAGGGAGTTGGGAGCGACCATTTGGGCTATGCATGCGGGGCAGGGCTGCCGTCCTTCGCTCGGCCCTTCCGGTGCCCTGCGGGGTGCGCAGCTCCCACGCGCCCTCTCTCTCTCCCCCCCTGCTTTGCAGGCTCCTCCATGGAGACCGCGCCCCCCGTTCCCCCGGCCCCGCGGCAGCGGCAGCCCCCTTCCCCCCGCTCTTCGCCCCAGGGCTGCACGGCATCTATGGTGAGTGCCGGCGCCTGTACCCGGAGCAGCCCAACCCGCTGCAGGTCACCGCCATCGGCGCGGGAGCTTCGGCGCGGCGGAGCGAGCGGCTTCCGTGTGAGGGAGAAGGAGCGGCCAGCTCCGTGCGAGGCGGCGGCACTGACCCAACTGACGCTGCACCTGCGCATGGCCGCCCTCTCGGACACGCCCCCCTCTCTGCCCGCTCCAATCCCTGTGTCCGTGAGGCACATGCGCAGTAGCGCAATTCCACTGACACACGGACTGGACGCAGAGACACAGGGACTTTATTATATAGGATAACCATATCATCTCCCCCACGTAATCTTCTTTTTCTAAACCAAGAAGTCCCAATCAGTATGACCTTTCCTCACAGATGAATTGTTCTCATCCCATGATCATTTTAGCTGCCCTTTTAAAAATAACATTTTCCAGCTCTACAACAGCCTTTTTGAGGTGCGGTGACTGAATGTTAAGGTGACATGAACCTGGCTCACTGTGTGGACACTGAAATCTCACACAAGGCGTCTTAGCTTAACGAAATATAAAAATGGGAGAGAACGCCATGTATGCCACCTTGAGCAATGAGGAGGAAAAGTGGGATATAAATGTAGTAAATAAATATATATTTTTATTTTTATAAAATAAAATGCTATCATATACCGGTAATGTGTGAAGAGTATGAATTTCTTAACAGAAACAATGCGATCATCATAAAACTGGTAACATACCAAAAGTTATAGTCACTTTCTTAAGAACTGCTGTTTGGCAGCACAGTTTGTTCATAGAAAGAAGCGCACACGTGTACTATTCGTGTCTCTGCATGTTTTTGACTCTGAGGCTGCAACCCTAACCCCATTTACCTGGCACTAAGCCCCATTGGATTCAGTGGGACTTACTTCTGAGTAGACATGATTAGGTTTGTGCTGTGAGTCATCTTCAGCTTGAATACATTTCAACAATTTCCATAACCAGAGAAACCCTTGGCAATCTTCCCCAGCAAATATGGGCCATCGCTTTTCTTCAAAGCCTTCACAGAACATCCATTGCCATAATGGCATCCACATTTTCCTATATAATTTCAAAATTGCTTTTTTTAAAGGGATTGCAAATGAATCATGATCAATGCTTTGGTTCAGTATTTGGATGAAGACATTCACATATTGAGGAAACTCTGAACAGCACAATCCTATGTATATCTACTCAGAAGTTAGTAGTCATATTGAGTTCACTGGGATTTACTCCCATGTAAGCAGTTATAGGCTCACAGCCTAAGTTTCCTACCGCCAAAAGGATTATTTAATTAATCCATTAAAGGATAGCATGGAGTATGTGTTTCCAGTTTAAATATTTTCATATTCTGTATGTTAATCAAAATATCTAGTATTAACTATGTGCATACAGTCCAGTTCGCATTAACCTTAAATTTAATCCATATGGCACACCTACAGGATGAATTGGAAGGGAAATCAACAGTGCAAATCAAGCCTTAAATTGGGTTGTCCATCTCAATCTTCAAGAAGGTTCATAGCTGTCAACTTTTTCCTTTTTTTGCGGGAAATTCCCTTATTCCGAATAGGATTCCTCACAAGAAAAGGAAAAGTCTGACAGCTATGAGAAGGTTACTAAAATAATAATAAACAAGTGGTGGGGGAGGGTGTTCTGCAGATGAAAATGTGATGTTGTCACCAGCAAAAAATTGCCCTAAATTACTGAGTCATTTAGCTGCACTCCTGGTCACTTACAAAATAATGAATGAAACATGGAGGTTCTTGGATCAAAGGAGTTGGGATGAGGCTACATTCCAGTTTCACTCTCTTTCTTGATCAAAAATGCCATGAAATAATCTCTCTCTCTCTCTCTCTCTCTCTCTCTCTCTCTCTCTCTCTCCCCCCCCCCCTCTCCCCCCCCAATTTCCTTAGCCCAGGATTCTAGCTGGAGTCAGATTTTTGGTTTTTTCCTGATGCCATTGAAGCAGGAAAATATTTTCCCCTTGTTTTCTGCATGTTTGTTAATGAGCATCTGTAGTGTAAAATGTGTGGGTGGTTTCATGTTCCAAGAAACAAAGCAATTTGCCTTCCAGAAATTATATTGTGTTTTTTAGATATTGGGTTCTTCTTCCTCTAGTAAAGGGGAGAGATGGTCCAAAATCATGTTTCAGGCTGTGCAAGAGATGCCTTCTTGCCAAAGCTTCATGTGTGGCCCCCACCCTCTATCTATTCAGGTCTGTTTATTTGGAAAGTGTGTCATAATGAAGTGATTTTGAGGAGGATATGCTTTTGCACAGAGTTTCCCTCTCTGTCACCGGCAAGCATATGGCTGAAAGATGGACTGGAGTACATGGTCATAGAGGAACCAGGAAGCAGCACCTAAGCTCAAGTAGGCCTCTTCATTCTTTAATCACTGAAAGCCAGTTCCGAACTGTTGCTGCTTGGGGGTAAGATTCAGTCACATGCCAACAGGTTGGCTAAGCAGGGATTCCCAGAGCAGGGACTGTTGGAACTAAGGTCTGATCCTGTGCCTTCTGCCATGCCAAACACTACTTACCTGCTGTAAACAAAGTTGCAGCCTGTTTGATTACTCCCGCCATGCCAAGGAGCCCCAGCCTGTGTTTGCCGCAGAGTGAAATTTGCTCCCACAAGGCCAGCGACTTGGGTGGTTTTAAAAAGGGGGTTAGACAAATTCCAAGGAGGATAAGGTGGTTACCAACCATGATGGTTATGTGCTGCTACTGTCAGGATGTCATACACACGAGTAGAACCTTGGCAGAGACACATGCCCGACTGGCATGTTCCCTCCCTCCTGGGCGATCGTTCGGGAGCTTCAAAAGCATTCCTCAGCCCGAACATCACAGCGACTGATGCCAGAAGACATCAGCACACTTGGGGATCCGCAGAGGTTTGCGCAGTTGCGTAACAGAACTCAGCAACTCAGCATTTAGGCTAATCTACTTTATTTACCGTATATTCCGGCGTATAAGATGACTGGGTGTATAAGACGATCCCCAACTTTTCCAGTTAAAATATAGAGTTTGGGATATACTCGCCGTATAAGAAATACGACCCGGCGTATAAGATGACCCCCAACTTTTGAGAAGATTTTCCTGGGTTAAAAAGTAGTCTTATACGCAGGAATATACAGTACATATAAATACACACAGAGCACTGTAACATGGCTCCCTCTCTCTCTGGCATCAGACAGCAAAGAGAAAGAACAAATGACAATAGTCCCACTTCAGGGAACACAGTAAGACAAACATCCTGTCTTCGTCACATCCCATTCCTGTGGAATCAAAACACATACCCAGTCGTGTGATAGACAACAAACCCATGACTGCACACGGGGAATGAATCTCCAACAGCTACTTCCAGTGCCTCTGAATACCAGTTGATGGGAAGCGTTCATGCCCTGCTAGGAAGCTTCCCTTAGACATCTGGTTGGCCAGTGTGGACTAGTTTGGCCATTTGTCTGATCCAGCAGGAGTCCTCTTATGCTCTTAAGTAGGTATAAAATTGCAGCCGGTAATCAGACTCCTTCCGCCCTCCATTGTTATAAAGATTGGGAAATGGTTTGTTTTATTTTGTTTTAAAAATGTGTTTTCAAATGCATATTAATTTTAGAGAATATGGTATTGTTTTATAGCACTTCTGTAGCCCTTCATCTCTTTGATTTCCAGGCACGCCATGTGTCACGGGAAGCTGTGTTCAGGTTTGCATTAATGCAGTGTTCTGTGAGTGGTTTCAATTGGAGAGCATTCTTATATTTTCCTTCAATATTCAGAAGTCTTTAATCAAGACACGTTTCTTTGTGTTTTGTTGTCGTCATCCCCTGCCTTTCTTTTCTTTTCTTTTTTTTTTTTTTTTAAACAAACTTTATTAGTTACACTCAAATATTACATTTGAATTAAAATAAATGCATTGTTAAATTATACTTGCACAATTACAGACTTGCTCATATAACACATAAAACACTTTTGCTAAATCCCCCCTCCCTCCCCTCTCCCTCTGCTCCCAGTCTATGCTATGTTACTTCTTTTGTTTTCTATTGAAAGTACCTACTCTTAATCTAATCATAATTCTATATCTATACTGCTGAACTTTTCCTTTTCTGCTGTAGAGAGTGGTACTATTTACTGCTTATATATTCTTCAAATGCTGACCATTCCTTTCCTCTTAAATCCTTTCTTTCTCCTTTAATTTCAAAATCTTTTATGGCCAAATTATAATAATTTAACATTTTCAATTTCCACTCCTCTCTACTTGGTATACTCTTCTCTTTCCAATTACTCGCCACCAACAATCTCGCTGCTGTTATCGCATAAAATACAAAATTTTTGTGTATCGGTTGTATGTCTTCATTTATTATTCCTAATAAAAATAACTCTGGAGACTTGCCAAATGTGTATTTTAAAATTTTTTTCAATTCATTGTAAATCATAGCCCAATAATTTCTAATTGTTTCACATTTCCACCACATGTGGTATAAAGTCCCAGTTTCTTTTCCGCATCTCCAGCATATTATATTTCCTCTTTTTTGTATTTTTGAAATTATCACAGGGGTCATATACCACCTATGGTGGATTTTTAATAAATTCTCCTGCAGTTCATAATTTGGTGTAAATTCCATATTTCTTTTCCATGCTTTCTCCCACTCATCTATTGTTATTACTTTTCCCATATCTTGGCACCATTTTATCATAGTTTCCTTCACCGTTTCTTCTTCTGTTTCCCATATTAACATTTCCTCCTGCAGATTTTTTATATATTTATTCCCCCCTTTTAATAGTATTTCTGTCAATTTAGATTCCTCCTTTTCAAATCCTATTTTATTATCTTCTTGAAATTTTTGATTTATTTGAAAATATTGGAACCAACTATTTAAATGCTGTTTGATGTCGTTGTAATCTTTAAGTTTCAGATTTCCCTCTTTCTCTTCTAAAAGCTCTCTATAGGTGGGCCAATTGCTTTTTGAATTTGTTTTCCTTACTGTTATAGATTCTAATGGAGATAACCACCATGGGGTTTTCATCTCAAAATAATATTTATATTTCTGCCAAATTTTTATCAACGATTTCCTAATTACATTCCTCATAAACATATGTTTTTCACTTATCATCTCTTTTTGTAGATACCAGTGCCATCCGAAGCCAATTTCGTACCCCTCCAAATCTAGAAGATCCACATTTTTTAATTCAATCCAATCTTTAATCCAAATGAAGGCTGCCGCATTATGGTATAATTGCATATCCGGTAGGCCGAATCCCCCTCTTTCCCTTTTATCAATCATTATTTTATATTTTATTCTTGGTTTTCTCCCACCCCATACAAATTTAGTAATGTCTTTTTTCCAATCGTTAAAATATTTTGTTCCCCCTAGCAGTGGAAGATTTTGAAATAAATACATCATTTTTGCCAGAATATTCATTTTTACAAGTGATATTCTTCCCATCAATGAGAGTTTTAATTGGGACCAAATTTCCATTTTCCTTTTAATTTGCTTCCAAATATTTATATAATTTTCTTGTATCAAATCTAATCCTTTGTTTGTTATAACTATTCCTAAATATTTTAATTTCTTACTTATTTCTATACTAGTAAGAATTTGCAATTTCCTTTTTTCCTCTTCCTCCAAATTTTTTACTAACATTTTTGTTTTGTTATAATTAATCTTTAATCCTGCTACTTCCCCATATTTTTTTATTTCTTCCATTGCCACAGGGATACTATTTATCGGATCTTCTGATGTTATCATTATATCATCTGCAAAAGCCTTACATTTGTATGATTTATTCCCTACTCGAATTCCTTTTATTTTATCTTCTTGCCTAATATTGTACAGCAGTGTCTCCAAAGTTATTATGTATAGAAGTGGCGATAGGGGACAACCCTGTCTTGTTCCTTTGTCAATTATTATTTCCTCTGTTACTTTATTGTTTATTATTAAGCTTGCTTTCTGTTTTTTATATATTGCCCCTATAGCCACTTCTATTTCTTTCCCTAAATTAAGGCTCTTTATTGATCTCTTCATAAATTCCCATGCCACATTGTCAAATGCTTTTTCAGCATCTAAGGAGACTACTGCCACCTTCTTGTCTCTTCTAGAATAAGCCAATTCAAATATATTTATTATATTCCTGATATTATCTTTTATTTGTCTTCCCTTTATAAAACCGGCCTGGTCTCTATGGATTATTTTCCCTAAAATGCTTCCCAATCTTTTTGCTATTATTTTTGCAAATATTTTATAATCGCTATTTAAAAGCGATATTGGTCTATAGTTCCTAATTAATTCCAAATCCATATCTTGCTTTGGTAGCAGAATAATTTGGGCTTGTTCCCATGTTTTTGGTATCTCTCCCTTCTCTAATATCTCATTCATCACTTCTACTAAAGGCAACAAGATTATACTTTCATCAATGTTTTTATAAAATTCCAATGGGAGCCCGTCAGGGCCTGGTGCTTTTCCCTTTTTCATGTCCCTCATAATTTCCCTTATATCCGCAATCGTTATTTTCCCCGACAATTTCTTACGTTCTTCCTCTGTTATCTGAGGCCACCTCATCCTTTTCAAATATTCATTCATCTTTTCTACATTTAAATCTTCCTTTTGATATAGATGCCTATAAAAATCTAAAAATGATCTTTCTATTTCCTCCTTTTTCTCTATATTTTTTCCTCCAATTTTTAATCTGTTTATTAATTTCTCGCTTTGCCTTTTCTTAATTTGCCAGGCCAGAATTTTTCCTGGTTTATTAGCCCAGTTATAATTTTTATATTTCCAAAATTGCATGATTTTGTCTAATTCTTTATCTATAATATTTTCATATTGGCTTCTCAATATTTTTATTTGATTTCCAATTTCTTTATTACCTGATTTATAGAAAATTTTTTCTTTCTTTTTAATTTCTTCTATTAAATTTACCTTTTCCTTTTCTCTTTCTTTCTTCAATATCGCACTTTGTTGGATGAAGTAGCCTCTTACAACAGCTTTCCCTGCATCCCACGTTGTTTGTATGTCTGTCTCACCTCCCATATTCAATTCAAAATATTCTTTCATCACTTTATTCGCACCTTGTATGACTTTTTGATTATGCAATAAAAAAACATCCAACCTCCACCTTTTACTTTCACCTTGTCCCTTTCCTTCCACATAAAATTCTATCGGATTATGATCTGAGAAAAGTTTTGCTTTGAACTCCACCTTCTTAATATTAGCTAATATTTCCTTTGAGACCCAAATCGCATCTATCCGAGATGCCGTCTGATGTCTATCTGAGAAAAAGGTAAAATCTTTTCTTACTGGGTTTTTATACCTCCATGCATCTTTCATTTCCAATATTTCCATCATCTCAACAAAGTTTTTTGGTAGCTTTTTATATTTTTTCCCTTTAGGATCTTTAGATTTGTCTAATTCCGGGTCTATTACCCCATTCATGTCCCCCATTATTATTATTTTTTTATCTAAATATTCTACAAGCTGCTGCTGCAGTCTTCTAAAGTATTCTACCTTGCTCCCATTCAGGGCATAGATCCCCACCAAAATCCATTGTTCTCCATCTTTTTCTATTTTTACTATCAACGTTCTCCCCTCCTTGTCCTTCCATATTTCCTGTGGTTCCCATTTTGGTTTTATATACAATACTACCCCTTTTTTCTTTTTATCCTCTGCTGCCACAAATTCTTTTCCCAATTTTGTATTTTCTAATATTTTTTGATGTTTTTTATTTATATGTGTTTCTTGTAGGCAAATTATATCATAATTTTGTTTTTTTAAATAGTGGGTAATTCTATTTCTTTTTTTCTTATTGTTTAAGCCATTAACGTTCCACGATAATAATTTTAATTTCATAATGTTTATTTATTCTATACAATAATATAAGAAAGAAAAAGGGAAGAAAGAAAAATTAAAAATTCAGATGAAAATTTTTGGGTTTTGGATTTCTTGATTGTTTGGATAAATTATTTTGGATATATTAGTTTTTATAAGTATTTATCTTATCTAAACATAGCAGAGGATAAAGAGAAGACGAGTTTTATCACAAATTTTTTGTCTTATTCTTGGAGAGTTTCCCTATTTTCCTCTTCTTCCTCTTCTTCTACTTCTCCTTCTTCACCTTCTTCTGCGGCGCTTTCTTCCTCCTCTTCTTCATCGGTTGGGTGGCTTATTTGCGGGGTTATTGTTCCTTTAGTCCTTGCCCCCCCAAGTTCTTTTGTGTATGTTCTATAAAACCTATCAGCATCCACTGCGTTGTCAAACCTCCTCCTTTTCCCTTTAAAGGTGAATGAAAGTCCTTCGGGGAACTCCCATCGGAACTGAATCTTTTTTGCCTGTAGTGCCCTTGTCAGGAAGAAGTATTTCTTTCTTTTTTGCACCAACCTTGGTGGAACTTCCTTCAGGATAACTATTTCCACCCCTCCTATTTTCAGGTTGTCTTGTTTTTTGTATTGTAGTATCCTGTTTCTTATTCTCATATTTGTAAAAGTCTCCAAACAGTCACAAGGCCAGTTATTTTCTTTCGCTTTCTTTGAGTTGACTCTATATATCTTTTCCACTCTTTTCTCTATTTCTTCCACTTCCATCTTTAGCCATCTAGCCAACTCAGACACCATCCTCTTCTCAATATCTTCATGTTGTTCCTCTGGTATATTTCTAAATCTCAATGTTTTCTCCCTTATTTGCATTTGAAGCATAGAAAGAGCATCTTGTGCGACCTCATTCATTATTCTCTGTGTTTCCAATTGCTTTTTAACTTCTTCAAGCTCTTGTTTAGTCTCTCTTTTTTCCTTTGGTAGCTTTTTTGTCACCTTTTCCAAGGACTGATTTATTTGTTGTATCTCTTGGTTGACTTTCTCAGTATTCAATATTCTTTCTTCTATATTCTTAATTTGTTCTTTAATCTCTGTCTTTTCCTTCTCTTGGCTTTCCATCCTTCCTTCCAATTTTTCCATTTTTTCTTCTACTCCCTTTAATCTTTCATTCATATCTTTCTTCATTTCAGAGATTTCATGTTTTATTACCCCCATATCACTTCTCATCTCCCCCATATCATTCTTCAAACCCAACAATAATTCTTTAAAGTCCACATCCAGCTCCACTCCTGACTTCCTTCTTTTATCTTCCACTCCTGTTCCTGCTTGGTTTAATTTGGGTTTGTTTATTTTATCTGGTTGGGGGGCCATCTCTGCTACTGTCGTACTTCTGCCTCAGTCACACTTCTGCCTCAGTCACACTTTGCTAGTACAAATTGCTATACAAATTGCTAGTACAAATTGCTGTTCTTACACAGTAAACCTCTTGGGGTCGCTATTTGCTCTCTGCTTGCTTACTTGCTGCTTGCTCTCTCTCTCTATGCTCCTCCGCGTTCCTTCTTCACCTTTTGGTGCCACCTCTTATCGTCTACGCCACATCCGTCTTCTCTATCCCTCTGTCTGCTTAGTCATGTTCACTCAGCATTCCTCCGCCATTGCTAGTCTTTTTGCACACTGAGTCCTCTCAATCCTTCTCAAATTTCACTGCACCCTGCGATTTACAGCTGCTGTCCTCCCTCTCCCGCTTGATCTCGGCAGCCTCTCTATGCAGTCTCTCCAAATGATTTATGTTCCCAGTTCAGCTTTGTGAGTAATATCTTTATTTAAGTAACATGCTCGACTCCGTTTTAAAAAGTCCTCCCCTTTCTGCTGTTTACTGACTTTCTCTCTCTTTCTTTACAAGCCGGTAGCGCTATTGCAATGCTTTTCCGAGTTCTTCCGAGTTCTTCCCCTTTCCACGCTCTCTCCCCTTATTTCTGCGCTGTGGGGTACTTTCTCGCTGTCTGTTCTAATTTCTTTTTGCTTAGTTCTCTCTCCACGCCCCGGTCGGTACTGCTTTATTAAAACAAACTAGTGCTTTACCGTCACGATCGCTCGGGTTACAGGCTTTTTCCAGCTGGCAGTTCTCTCCCGTCTCCGTGTCCAGCTCCCTTCTTCCTCTCTGCCGTTCGGAGGAAACCAGGGGTCTCTCAGACACCACCGACGCCTTCGCTCTGGGATTTCTCTCCCGAGCTTTCCTGGGGTTCGGCGCAGCCAGCCAAATCCCCCTTCTGCCCAGCTGGCGGCTCGAGAGCTCCAGCTCCCGAAACGCTCACCCGTTCACGATCAGCGGCAAAACAGGAAGCCCCCTGCCTTTCTTTTCGAGTTTCTCCAAGCTTGTTCTGCTGGTTTTGGTTTAGGAGCTACTTCACCAAAGGCATTATAGAAGTCTTCTTAAGCAGCACTGATGGCTATTCTTAACATGACATGGCAGGCTAAGAAACAGGCTTTCGACAACTGCAGCTTGCTCACTTGTGTTTTCTTTTAAACATTATATCTGCATATCTGGCTTGTCTCTCCCAGAGCCACTCAGCTGAAGTATATTTCAGTAACATTTGGAGCAGGGTTAAGCCTATGGAGAGAAGGCTGCTTCCACCAGGACCTAGTGAGTTTATACAGAAAATAATATCATCCACCTCAAACCTTTGGAATGCAGTGGGCTATATATTTGAATAAATGCTTTTTCTGCCACTGAATGATGTATGTGATCTGGTATGTACAGGACTAGCTGGATTTGATCTGTCAGAAAGCAGGCTTTTGGTTAAATCCTTTAGTTAAGAGAAAAACTTTCCAAGATGCCTCAGTCCGTGCAAATGTGTGCACTGTTTTTCTCTCGGGTTTGTTTGTTTACATGTGTGATTGTATTGGCCCAGTTCTCACGGAGATGACAAATCTGTGTCTGGCCTTAATCTAGGTGGGCCACCAAAAGGAATACAAAAGAGGAGTAAGATTTGCATAAATTGTGCACGTGCTAATGCATATAGTAGGTGTAGATGCCAATGCAGAAGTAATGAACATCATTTAAATAGAATCACATTTTCCCATAGTGGGGAATATTGTGGCTCCGTGGGCTGTGTGCCTGCTTAGTTTCTCATCCAGGGAGTAATTGGTGAGGAACAGTTTCAAGACCTGCGACCCCTTCATAAGGGCACATTGTTTGTAAGCTGGACTTAGACCAAACAGCCCTAGGAGACTTTCTCTGCAAAGGATGCATAGCCACCCTGTGTCAGAGCTGTGGGTAAATTATCTGCATCCAAGGACACAAGCACAAATATGTTCATCCCATCTGTCCCTGCAGTCCCAGAAACTACAGTTCCATTATGTCATCGCACATCTAGACACCTTAACCCAGCCCCCCTCCAAATTCAATGCAGCTGCTACAATTTTTTAAAAGCCATTTTAAAGTGTTTCCCTGTCCAGGCATTGGCCAGGCTGAGGCTTGCTCAGTTTTAACAGTGTGGTAGCAGAATGTGCTCTCCTGCTGCCTTTAGAGGCCTGAGAGTTTTAGAACCTAGGAAAAGCCGTGTTAGATCAGGCAAAGGGCCATTTAGTCCAGCGTCCTGTTCTCACACAAGACCCACTTACCTTTGCTCTCCATTTCTAGGCACAGGTTTTCCAGGTCAATGTTTGGCACTTGGGGCTCCCCCCCCCCAGTGCTTTCCCCAAGAAAATACACTCTTTACCACTGAATCTGAGCAAATGGCAATCCGCAGAAAACCTGAATTGCTGTTTGCTTCGATTCAACATGAAAGAGTGAATTTTCCTGGGGAAAGCAGTGAGGCCAAAAAAAAAAAAAGTGCTTGGACATGAACTGGGAAAGCATGGACCTGTACCTAGAAAACATGGGGGGGGGGAGGTAAGTGTAGATCAGCCCACAGTGGCCAACCAGATGTCTAAGGGAAACACACAAGCTGGACCTGAGCACAGCTGCTCTTGCGTTATTCGAGCAACTTGCATTCATGCTGAGTGAAGGTAGAATATCACCATAATCTGCCTCTGGCCTCTTTCTCTCTGGGAGCGAGATAGAGCTCAGCTAAGTCTATAGCAGGTGCTAGAGACCTTTGGCCCTCTGAATGTTGCTGAACTACAAATCCTATCAGCCCCAGCAAGCATGATGGAGTTGCAGTTCAGCAACATCTGAAGGGGCAAAGATGCCTCACAACTGATCAAAAGCAATGACACGTTGAAGGCAACAGAGGCTAGACCGCTTCTCTCTTTGTATATGGTACCAAACTGCCTCAGCAGCTCAATAGAAATGACTATATTATGAAACCCAACCGTTTTCTCATCCAGCCACACTGGGTAGGATCCAATAGCTAACCCCCCCCTTTTTTTCATCAACCAGTTTTTATCTATATTCAGCTTCCACATACAAGATCTCTTCGTTTGTATTCAGGCTTACAGTAGTGTACAGTCAGAAAAGCCTAACCCTGCAATATTCATCAGAGCATGACCAAATTGTAAATTAACCAGGAGAAACTCAATCAACAGTCTTTGTCTGTGAGGTAGTTTCCAAAATCTTAGCTCATACTTGCAGCTGTTTAATGAAATCTTTTCATTTAGGTTGGGAGGCGGGGAGTCATAGTTCTGTGTACGTTTGCTTCCCTCCCTTTTTATATAATAAATAGGTCTGTAGTCAAGGCTAATTGTGTATTTTGCTTAGCTGTTTTCTTTTCAAGAAATGTAAGGGTAAAGCCTATGCCTAAAGCACTCGGGGATTATGCAATTGTGTTTTACATGCCTCTTTGCTTTAAAAACTGCAGCCTGCAGGTACATACACAAAGCCCCACCTGTAGGACAGTACAGTCACGTACCTGTGGCTTTATGGAACTCTACTGCTTGATAGCCACCGCCTTGCAGGTGCTAACAAATGTTTTATTGAGATTCTATACTGTTCTCAGATTGCAGAGATCAAGAGGTGAAGCAGGGTAAAGTGATAAAATATAGCCGTGTCTATACGCAAAGGAGGAACAGCCTCCATTGCAGGGATAATGACAATCATCATCAACTTTATTTCAGCTTTAAGCTCATAGCAAGACAAGACAGAAAACGCCAGAACAGCAGTTACACTCACACAATTGAATTTAAAAAAATTGGTGACAATAAAATTAGTGGCAATAAAAGACTACACACACACACAGACACACACACACACACACACAAATAATGTGAATGTTGCTTCCAAACAATTTCAATTTCCTACTAACAGTCCATTACGTCTCTTGTATGTCAGAACAGAAGTTAAAATTTTTGCCATTTGTAGGGTTACAAACTGGTCAGTAGATAATGACAGTTTAAACAAGACATTATTGGAGAATGACACAACATTCAGTTAAAACATTGGAATAGGAATGCTATCTGGTAGGTTGGCCAAACTTGAACCCAAGGAAGCGCCAATGAAGAAATGCAGCATGAGAGAGAGAGAGAGAGAGAGAGAGAGAGTGAGTCAGCGAGGAGTCTTCTCTGCTCATACAGATTCCCGTGTGATTTAGCATCTTGACCTTCCACAGTCCTAAAATGCCAGTGTATGCTATGATGGGCTGCAATCCCAAATGAATAAATAAATACATGCAGCCCTCCAAATTAGAAAACAAAAAGAAAGGGACACTTTTGTGGGGTCATGGCAGAACAAGGAGATTTAAAATTCAAGTTGAATATCCTATAGCCTCTTTTACGGATTACATATCGGCAACCCTCCCTGTCTTTTTATAGAGTGTATAAAACAGCTGGTATGTTGTTTCTCATCTGCCAAAATTCATATTTAAGGAACATTCTAGCCAGCTTAGCCCATCGCCAACAATGCAAAGCTCCAGCATTGGGAACTAGAAGCATAATTATAAAGTCATACAGTACTGTCAATTGTGGACTTGCTGTGGAGCTGGAGAAAGCCTTTGACCTTGCTGAGTGGACCTTGCCATTTTCAATGGCAGATAGCAGGGTAACAGCTCAGGAGTCAGCATCATATTAGATAATCTAAACCAAGCAATAATCTTCCTAAAAGAAAAGATAAGTGGACATAACAATCTACATGCTCAATAATACCTAACTGAACACAAGGCTATTGAAATTCCCAGGAGTATATGCAGTAGAGGCTGGTGGGGCGGCATGCACAGGGCAAAGTGGCTCACTGGCTTTGCAACAATGCATATTGCTGCCAAGTCTCAAGAGGGAGAGGGTCAAGGCAGCAGGGAGCTCAGCACAGCACCGGCACAACAGTGGGGCCATGTTGGTGCTGCTACCACTGCACCCACACCCTGCTAAGCTTCCTTGCCCCTCCCCTTCATGGTAACCACCCCATGCCACCCCGCTGGCCACTACTGGGAATAGGACGGTCAATGTTAGTATGATGAAAAAGATGTGTCTTTAGCCTGATTCAGAAGAGCTCTTACTGTGTTCTTATGTTTGTCATGGGCAGTTTTTTAAAAAAAAAAACAACCAACACAATTATTTAACGTATATACCTTCTTTCCCTAATGCATTTCATCCCCTATTTATTATGCATCTGCTGTTACAGGAAATGCTTAGAAGTCTAAGCCACAGATTTACCATTTATTATACCACATGCTGTAAAAGCAGAAAACAAACAGTCACGGAAGATTCATAAAACTGGTTTGTCCTGAGGTGACTTCATCTGATGATGATGATGATGATGATGAATCATTCCCTTTGCTGAAAAGCCATCCTCCCTTAGAGGGACACACACATCTGGCTTAAAGCTGGGGGAATTCTCGTTCAAGAAGAAATCTCACCCTACCACTAGTAAGACGAGCAATTATAAAACACTGCAGTAGAAAACACTGGATTGCAGCTCTCTGAGACTCTGATAGCACATTCCCCCCACCACCAATGGTTTAATGCAGGTTGGGGAGCTCTCCAGGTATTGCTGCACTCCAGCAATACTCCCTTTGTCCCAGCCAGCATATCCAATGGTCAGGGTTGATGGGAGTTGTAGTCCAGCAACATTATCATTCAGTTTAGACCATCTAATATGGAGGTAGTCCCTTGTGCTGTTACCCTACCACCTACTATCTACTGTTGACCTTGCTGAGTGGATCTTGTCATTTTAGGTGGTCGATGGTAAGCATAGCTGTCAACCCTCCCTTTTTTGGCGGGAAACTCCCTTATTTCAATGCCGTTTCCCGCTGCTATCCCGGATTGTTGATATCCCTTAAATTTCCCGGATTTCAAAGGAAGCAGCTCCTCTCCCTCCCTGCCAGCCAGGGAGGCTCCTCAGCTGCGTTGCTCGGCTGCCAATAAGGAGCCTGAGACCGACTGGGGGCGGAGCTTGCATGCCTTGTGCAGCCAGACCCTCACGCCCAACCAGACAGACAGCCTGCCTGCCGTCTATGCGCTCGCTCTTTCGCTCACTCGTTCGTGCGCAGCCTCTGGAGCGCAGGGTGGCGAGGCTACTTGGTGCCATTGCACCGCCCTTGCGGCATCCCTTATTTTCAAATCCGAAAGTTGAAAAAATCCCTTATTTTCAAATCCGAAAGTTGACAGCTATGATGGTAAGCAGTAGCCAACCAGATGCCCACGGGAAGCCTGCAAGCGAGACCTGAGCGCAAGAGCCCTCTCCTGTCCTGCAGTTTCCAGCAACTGGTATTCAGAAGCGTTACTGCCTCCAGCCATGGAGCCAGAACACAGCCATCATTGCTAGTAACCCTTGATAGCCTTGTCCTCGTTGAATTTGTCTAATCCTCTTTGAAAGCCATCCAAATTGGATGTGACCGTGGGAGTGAGTTTCATAGTTTAGCTATGCACTGCTTGAAGAAATCGTTTCTTTGATCAGTTCTGAAACTTCCACGATTCAGCCTCATTGGATGTCCATGAGTTCAAGTGTCATGGGGGGGTGGACACACTCATCTCCATCCACTTTCTCTGTGCCCTGCATAATTTTATAAACTTCTTTTTTAGTATTTTATTTTCCAAGTTTTCAAATTTTATAATCACAATATTTTATAAATTCAATACTTATCCACAAATACAATATGAACTCTCCCCCGCCCCGCCCCGCCCCGCCCCGCCCCTGGTTTCCAATCCCCCCCCCAAAAAAATTCTTGCATCTAATTATATTTCTCCAAACTATTTATTTTCCCTCTTGTTTAATCTTAATTTTCAATTATATTCTTTCATAAATGTTATATCAAGCCTGCTAATATTTTAATATATTTACAGTGGTCTTTTAAATAATTAATAAATAAACTTTATAAACTTCTAATCCCGACACATTAACCCTGAGCATTGCTCAGTCATGACACCAAAGTTATGAGGAAATAGCCACCCTTTTGATAAAATTTGCTTCATTCACATCAAGATCTCCTCTGCCACCACCCTGATACTAGCCTCATTTAATGTGTTGTTTATGAACTATGCATCATAATATTTCAGGGTGCCACTCACTGATCTGCTTAGAACCATCTCTGCTAATACCCACAGGTGAGTCAGTGGATAGGGGAAAGCCAGGCTCACATTTCAAGTCAGTTCTGAAGCTCACTGAGGACCCACCATATATTTAAGGCACATTTATACCACTATAACAGTCATGGCTTTCCCCCAAAGAATGTTCACCCACTGCACAGGTTTGTTGTGGGGATAAAACATCACTTTGAGACCCTTGGGGGAAGAGCAAGATATGAATGAAGATATTGTACCTATGGGCTGACATACCCCCAAAGTGTTTCTGAGTTTGATGGCCTATCTAGATAAAGATTTTTGATTATTAGTAAATGAACAGCAGGTGGCGCTGTGGGTTAAACCACAGAGCCGAGGGCTTGCCGATCAGAAGGTCAGCGGTTCGAATCCCCACAACGGGGTGAGCTCCTGTTGCTCGGTCCCTGCTCCTGCCAACCTAGCAGTTCGAAAGCATGTCAAAATGCAAGTAGATCAATAGATACCGCTGCAGCGGGAAGGTAAACGGCGTTTCCGTGTGCTGCTCTGGTTTGCCAGAAGCGGCTTAGTCATGCTGGCCACATGACCTGGAAGCTGTATGCCAGCTCCCTCGGCCAATAATGTGAGATGAGCGCCACAACCCCAGAGTCGGTCACGACTGGACCTAATGGTCAGGGGTCCCTTTACCTTTACCTAAATGAACAGCTGGTGCAGGTATTGTGGTAAATCACTTTCCTAGCACTCAAGCAAAATGGGGCTTCCTCCCTATGGTACTTTTTAACCATGGTGTGGAATATGCTTATGTGAGCATCAGGAGCACCTCTGGCATGATGTCTGTGACATCACAGCCCATAAGTGACACGAATCCCTGCAATGAAAGCACTCACATTGAAGTTGCCTTGGTTGTAATTTCGAGCTTTCTCAGTGAGAAATTGCATCTACCATTTAGAAAGCATCTACCAGTGAGAAATTGCATCTACCAATTAAAACATGCTAATTTATATTTGTTTGCTTATGAATTTGTGAATTAGCATTAGTGAAATGGCCAGGATAGTTTCTCACATGGAAACTTTGGCCTATGTAGGATGGTACACATTATTATATCACCCCGGTGGGAATGGTAGTTTGCAGCAGCAGAAACCAAGTGCTCTGTGCTCAATTTCTTTTCAGCTGCAATAGGGTACCCCCACAACCTTTTTAGTGCAGCCGTCTACTACCCACTACAGTGAGACTGCCGCCACCCAATTCATGAAGACAAGATGTTGCTACATCAGGGTCTGTGGAAGCACAGAGCCTTTAAAAACAAAATACTTTTTTTCTCATCTGGAAAGACCCTGACAGATGCTGGGTTGATGGAATAAATCAGAAGAGTTGAAGGTTCTTCAGGCTTCTTCCAGATGTTTTGGGTTTGGTAAAAAAGGAAAAAGAAAAAGAGTTTGCCCCCCTGCCATCCTCGTAAACGAAACCCACATTTATTTTCATCAAGATTCAATTAAAATCCATCCTTTCCCCCGCAAGGCTGGGTGATGCAAGCTATGAGGCATGGCTTGAAAGCGACCTCATATCATACGCTGCTTGTTCTTTTCTTCAGGAACAACAAAGACAAATCGAAGCAGGCAAACTTCCCAAGGAGCTCAAGTTTCCAAAAGCTCTTCATCCATAGCTAGGTCCAGATTTCTGAGAGAGCCGACTGCTGACACCTGAAATATCATAGCACAGACAGAGGGTGTCGGTGGCACGCCAGAAGCTATTAGCTGTAACACAGGCATAGGTCTAAACCTAAGACGCCCTGGGCAAGCCCCAGGGAGAAGCAACCGTTCAAGTCCTAGAAACAGGTCTCCTTCATTCCATTTCATAATGCTGAAAAAGTTTCTGTGCAGCAAAAATGCTTGCTAAAAATCTCATTAAATGTATACAGGAGCTGGTAGGGCACCCAACATGGCTGAAAACAAGAACATTTCTTCCAATGCCTTAGTCAAAATCAGAGAACCCCCACAGTGTAGGGGAGGGACCATAGCTTAGATGTAGATCATACACTTTGCATGCAGAGGGTCCCATGCTAATATGCTGGCATAAGAATAAGGATGGAGGAGAAAGTCAAAGCCAAATCTAGCAAATTTGCACTTTCCGAAACAATATGAAACACAGGGAGCCTTCAAAATTCACACATACCAGAATTTTGTGAGGCGGTTGTCCAACCAGCCAATGTTCACACAAAAATGCATATATTAGAGGAAAGTGTTGACTGGTATAAATATATTAGTAAAAATAGCATACAATATGCATTATGTTAGAGGAAATTGCTTGCCATAGTGTGTACGCTAGTAAAAACTGCATATAAAAATGTGTTTGTTAGGAGAAATGGGCACTAAAATGTGGATGAATTTTTTTTAAATGAAAAATACAAATTGTCTCAAAATGGGGAGAATTTAGTTTAAGATAGAGGAAAAAAGAATCCAAGAAAACTAAAATTGGCAGATTTCCCGTTGCTAGCTAGGAAATTCTTACCTTATGTATGAAGCCCTGGTGACTTGCTGCCAGACAAATGGGCCACTAGTCTAAGTGTAAGGAAAGCTTCCTAGGAACCTGTGGTTTTTGGGATGGGTCAGGGAGATCCTGATAAGATAAAAGGTTTGTGATAAATTTCTTTACCTAGTAAGATAAAGTCCTTGATAAAACCCTGATAAGATAAGGCCCTTAGGGTGCAGCCACACCTCTGACAGTAAATGAGTTTGGTGTACTTGCAAGGCTTCCCACCATGAACTGTGAGACTCAGTTAGGATGTGGACCAAACTACACATTACACACCAATGTGCCCCTGCTTATTTGGGAACCATGACCACCCAGGAGATCTGAGCCTGTTTTAAATGTCTCATCCAGACATGTCCTTGTTGTGTGACCCCCCAATAAAGTACGCAAGCATGAGCCAGCATTAAGAAGGGGGAGTGAGAGTGTCAATGAGAAGGAGATGGCTGCCTTGAGAACGGGGTGAAGAAATTGGTGGTCACTCTCTGTTCGCAATGTGGGTAGCACTGGATGCCAAGGTTGCAAAACCTGAGAGCCAGTGTGGTGTAGTGGTTAAGAGCGGTAGACTCATAATCTGGGGAACTGGGTTCGTGTCTCCACTCCTCCACATGCAGCTGCTGGGTGACCTTGCTAGTTACACTTATTTGAAGTCTCTCAGCCCCACTCACCTCACAGAGTGTTTGTTGTGGGGGAGGAAAGGAAAGGAGAATGTTAGCCGCTTTGAGACTCCTTCGGGTAGTGATAAAGCGGGATATCAAATCCAACTCTTCTTCAAAAGAGACTGCAGGTAAGCCTAAACCCCTGTTCTACGATAGAAAGGTTTGTGGAAAGCAGAATCTTCAGTGCATAGAGAAGTCTACAACCTGAAAAGAAGCCGATCACCCCACCCTACTACAGATCTTGCCAGTTTCTACTTTTGTTCACCTGATCAATTCCTGAGCAGGGGTTTTCCTTGCTTGCCGACCAGGCTCCACCCTGTCCCCAGAGGCAGATGGCACACAGCCAAGCGCCTCTTTCTTTCCTCTGTGGCATGAGCCTGTTCAGCCCTTCCCAGTGCATAGTCCACACAAGCCCCACAGGGAAGCATCCAAGTGTATTCTCAGACTCATTTCCCTGCATTTGCAGGCTTCGGCTTTCTCCAGGATAAAATAGGCAGTGTCCGGGGGCCAGAGCAAAGGAGCCTTAAGGAAAAGGAGAAACTGATATGCAGTGTTTAAGCTCGGTTGTGGCAGAGCTTGGAGAGAATGGAGAGAAACTGAAAGACAGTCGGCGTTGCCCCGTTCTGCTCAAACAGCCCTGGAAGAAGTGCATGCTAGCATCATCCCACCTTGTAGCCACATATTGGATCAGTTTCTTTTGCTTTTAATCTAAACAGGATCTTCAAAGTCTTGAGGAAATCTACTTAAAATGCACACCATTCCCCCGCCCGTCAATTAAAACCACATTCAGTACCTGCCTTTCATTGCTCAGAAATCCAAACTCTACAGAGCCTGAAAAACAGACTTTATGTGTATGTACTGGAGTTTCCATGTGCTGCTCTGGTTTCGCCAGAAGCGGCTTAGTCATGCTGGCCACATGACCCAGAAGCTGTCTGCGGACAAACACTGGCTTCCTTGGCCACTAAAGCGAGATGAGCGCCGCAACCCCAGAGTCATCCGCAACTGGACTTAACGGTCAGGGGTCCCTTTACCTTTACCTTTACTGCCGTTCTAGAGTTAGCCAACATTACTCCAGAAGTGGCTGTGGACACCCCAGTTTTTCTACTGGCAACTCTCTAGTTGTCCATCTAGAGTTGTTACGGTTTGATGTGAGAAGGACAAATCTATCTTGGCCATTTCACTTATGCTAATTCACAAATTTGTAAGCATAATATATTAGGGTGACACACCTTAACTGGTTGACTCTGCAATGCAGTCTTGTGCACACCAACCTGAGAGTTAGCCCTGCTGGACATAGTTCTGAGAAAATATACATAGGACTGTGTTGTAAAGCTTTTAGCAGGAATTTCAGCTGGGGGGAATTTCCAGCACCCGGAGCGGCGCACATGCTGTGCACCCAGGGGCGGGACCATGGAGGTGGGGCGAGTGTTCCAGGGGCCGAGGTGCCCATGGGGGGGTGGAGTGAGCAGCCCATGGCGGGCTGCTTCCTGGGTGGAGGTGGGGAGGGAGCCACACCATTTTGCCAGCAGCCTCCCTCCCTTCCCTCTTCCTTTTGACAGCTCGGGGGTGGCCTCCCCCCCCCAAGGAAGCAGCCCGGGAGCAGGGGGCAATGGAGCGACTCCCAAACCTCCCCTGAGCTGTCAAAACGAAGGGGGAAGGCCGCCAGCAAGGCAGCGCAGCTCCACCCAGTGTGGTGTAGTGGTTAAGAGCGGCAGACTTGTAATCTGGTGAACCGGGTTCACGTCTCCGCTCCTCCACCTGCAGCTGCTGGGTGACCTTGGACTAGTCACACTTCTTTGAAGTCTCTCAGCCTCACTCACCTCACAGAGTGTTTGTTGTGGGGGAGGAAGGGAAAGGAGCATGTCAGCCACTTTGAGACTCCTGTGGGTAGTGATAAAGCGGGATATCAAATCCAAACTCTTCCTCTTCTCTTCTTCCACCCCTTCCCCCGACAGCTCGGGGTAGGCTTGGGAGTCGAGGGTGGGCAGCATGCCGAATGTCACCCCCCTCAGTGATGACACCCGGGGCACACCGCCCCCACTGCCCCCTTCCTCTGCCCTTGTGGGGAGGGCAAATTATTATCAGTGGGGCTGATCACTCTTGTTGGCATGTGTGCAATAGGGATTTGGTGCTGGTATAATATTACCGGTACTTAGAGATTTCCTTGCTCAGAGTGACACTATACCAGATCAAGAATGAACCCTCAAGAGATCCAGAATGTGAACCCAGGTTGAGGAAATGAGGGGATGCCCATTGATCATAGACACCATACAGCCACTCTAAAGCTGTGTACACATGTCACCTCCAAAGCACATTATTCCCCTCAAGAGAGCACTGTAGTTTGTTAAGGGTTGCTGGGAATTTTAACTCAGGTGTCATCTGCACTATACATTTAAAGCAGTATCATACCACCTTCAATGGCTATGGTTTCTCCCAGAGAATTCTGGGAACTGTTGTTTGTTGAAGAGTGGTCAGAGTTGTTTGGAGAACCCTATTTCGCCCATAGAGCTACAGTTCCCAGAGTTCCCTGGGAAGAGGGATTGATTGTTAAACTACTCTGGAAATTGTAGCTTTGTGAGATACATAGGAGCCACCGAACAACTGTCAGCACCCTTAGCAAACTACAATTTGCCTGTTCTGACCTCTGAGCTCATGTTATAGATGACTGCTAGCCCTCTGCCCCCCGAGACATAATAGCAGCATTGTAAGGTTTTAGTAGTGTCAGTAAGAATAGGGTTTTAGGCCTCTGTTTTGGGGAACAGTTAGGGACTGACAACACCACAGATAAGGTATCTCTTTTCCAAAGGGATCAAGGCTGCCCTTGCTAATGAACAGTCGCTCAAAGTGACTGTCTCTGACACCCAGGAAAACAGCTTCTCAAGAAGCCAAACACAAGAGCCTGAAGAGGGAGAGCTTGACACTTACCCAACTGCCTTGGGGTATGTAAGGATGGGAGCTCATTAGGAAAGAACTAGCTGTGCTGTGCCAGCTGATTTTGCTGAAAACACTTCTGTAATGAGAGTCAGCTCTGGCAGGCAGGAAACCCTGCTTGAGCTCACCTGAGCATCAGCAACCTGATGCAGCGACTCACTGTGGGCTCTTAGACTGCCATTGTTACCACCACCACCCCACATACACACATGCATCTCATGTCCTTTCCATGGGATTAGCAGTGAACTCCCAGACCCAACCTCCCTCCAGTAGGGATGATTCTTAGCTGAAAGGGTCATCATCAAGCTCCCCCCATAAGGCTCACATTCACAGTCTCTGGGCGCATCTCAAAACCCATTTATTACCCATTCACCCATATTTGTTTACACAAAGCTCTCCTGAAGGTTATACAATGTCCGCTGTTTATTGAGCACTCGTCCCATTTGTTTGTGTGGAGGTTATACAACTTCCCATCAATCAATTATGTTATCCCACATTTTCAGGCGCGTTTCCCCATCACTTTCCTTACAGTGAAAAGTCAATTCTTAATTTTTAAAAGTGGGTTTGTTGCACCAGAGTGCTTTAATCCATTTTAATTGTGAAGAACTCCCACAAAATACCGCTAGTTTGGAGGGGGGTCTCTGTTGATTCAGTGACAACGGGCTAAGTTTCGCCTCACTTCAGATCCCCTTAAACCAAAGGACCTTTTATCTCTAAACCACTACCAGAAAGGGGAGCAACAGTATGGAAGCAATCTTGGAAGGAGGGGGATTAGGAAGAGGAGGGGTAGAAAGATTTATGCAGAACTAAAATCCCAAATGGTTTCAGCAGTAAATTTACACATACATTCTCAAGCCTGCAGTTATGTTTCTCACCCTAGCATACCAAGAGATGGTTATCTTGCAGGGACTTCTTTCATAGCATCAATGTTTTCTGAAAGAACTACTCAATTGTGAGGGCTCCCAATGTAAGTTCTTTACGGAATGGATTTAATAGCCTTAGCCTCTCCCTTGGAGATGTTCTGTTATCAGATTCCTTTGTTCCTTGCTAAAAGTGATGGCAGATTTCCAAGTCTATGAGCCTTTGGCACATAACATTACCTTTACCCACACACATTCACACAGAGAGAGGTGGGGAGGGGGAGAAGAGAGGTATCTGGATAATAAGTAAAATATGGGAGGTAGGGCTGTTTTACACAGCTCTTGGAAAGCCCTCCATGAGAGCCAGCGTGGTGTCGTGGTTAAGAGCAGTAGACTCGTAATCTGGTGAACCGGGTTCGTGTCTCCGCTCCTCCAAATGCAGCTGCTGGGTGACCTTGGGCTAGTCACACTTCTCTGAAGTCTCTCAGCCCCACTCACCCCGCAGCGTGTTTGTTGTGGGGGAGGAAGGGAAAAGGAGATTGTTAGCCGCTTTGAGACTCCTTAGGGTAGTGATAAAGCGGAATATCAAATCCAAACTCTTCTTCATGAGGCAGCTGCCCCACATGCAAAGGCATTTCCTGCACCCTGGCACATTGCACAGATCTGCTCTCGCCACACATTTTGTCTGCAAGCCACAGTAAACTGCTGCCAGAATTCTGAAGGTGGCATGAAGACAGATCATGGTGTGGGATTCCCCAGTGGCATGACAAACTGGGACACATGGTGAAGTCGCTCACTGGCTAGAGAAGACACCACAGAAAAGCAAGTCTTGAGCTGTGGTCTCAAGCACTGTACCTCTGCTGTGTCACTTTAGAAAAAGAGGGAAATAAGAGAGGCCAAGAGGCTGCCAGATTCCCCCTTCTGTTCCACCCATTGTGAAATCTGCCTTCTGCAGCGATGTAGCTTCATCATATACAATTGCTCTTGCCATTTCAGCATAAATTTCCTACATGTACGCTCTCTCTACCAAAACTGATGAACAACACTGTACAGTTTTGCCATTGCCTCCCAGTGTGTAGGGGGGGGGGGGACTTTGCATGGAAAAAAATAAACAAAGTTCAAGGCACAACTGAAGCCAAATCTCCTCAGCTGAGAGGCCCCGAGGCCAAAGAGCTAAGTCACTGCAGAAACTTGGATCATGTCTTCTTCTAAAAGCTTTTTGATCCTTCCCCGTAAATCAGCATTCTGTGAAATCAGGGTGGCCCTCAGCCTCTGCTGCCTTTCTAGACAGAGCATTTGTCTTTCATTTTGTAGGTAACAAGCAGCAGCAGCAGCAGCCCTCTGTCGCTGGGCAATGGGATTCGGCAAGTGTGTGCATGTGGGTGGGAGGGAACCAAAGATCTGGAGGAACACTTTTCATTTTTCATCATAGTTACACATCAAGCTGGCATGGCATGATGGCTGAGGCTGAAAAAATCTATAAATTGCAATCTAGTCTACACAGGCTTCCAACTGTGTAGGCGGAGAACACATTTGGTGGGTTAGAAGGCAGTAGAACTTCCCATGCAGGAAAAGTGTGTGTGAATTGCACCTCCAGCTCTCCTCTGTGCTGTCTCCATCCTGCCTTACTTCCACTGGTTGTAGCCATTGAGTCATCAGCCTCTGCTACCCCAAGAAAGCCAGCAGAGTCCTGGTTTAGTGACAAGTACCAGAATTTTGAGAGATGGTGACCTTATCACCATCAGAAGCAAATGGACCAGCTTAAAGCAAACACGTGCATCTCCCTTACACAGGACTTGCTCATGGGACATCCAAGGGAGGCCGTCCTCCAAAACGCAAATCCTCAAGAGCAGCACAACTCCACAGAGCCTTCGCAAGGTCCTGTGCCTGCATTTCTGAACTTGATTTATAGCTGTTATTAATAGCTGAAGCAGTCCCAGCACAGACAATTAAAAGGCCATTGCAATAAATAAACAATCATTGTAGTGCCATAAAGCCACAAGTTGGAAGGCCAAGCAAAACTGTGAGCTGGCTGTGCCAGAGGGGACCTGGCTGTCCGAATCAGCCAGGCACACTGTTCCCCAGGGGCTGAGCAGCTGCAGAGGCTGTGGAAAGCAGAGATCCCAGCCCTGGCTGCCCTGCTGCCCTGCTGCAGGCAGATCCACCTGCTTCAGCCTGATGGCAATCTTTGTCACAAGTGACACCCTCCTGGGGAGCTACAAAAAGGCAATGAAAAAGCATGACTTTGGATTGGAAAGAGTCATCGTGCCATGGTCCAGCCTGAGATGAAGTCTCTCCTTCTTTTACTCACATAGAGGCATCTAGAGAAAGGAGGAGGAGCGGGCAGAAATGACCAGCTGAACATCTAGCTCCAAGACTCCGAGAAGCTTCTCTTTGATATTTTGCGGAGAAGTCTACCTGGGACCGTTCCTGCTGCCATTGAATACATAGGAGCAGGGCTAGTACAGCATAGCAGCTGAGCATCACTTCCTTTAAAATGCTGCATTCTACCCTAGAGTTCTCTTCTGGCATCTAAGATGGGTGCAGATGAATACATGTGGTTCCAAGGGCAGCCTCTGAGACTGGAGGATCCAGAAAAGGGAACATACTTAAGATGTGTCTCTCCCCCTCCCCCCACAGCTTGTGAAAGGATTCCTAGCCCTACCTCCCTATTCCACACACAGTCCCAGCGAAGGCTTCATTGCTACAGTCAACAAGCAAGTCTAGTCCCACAACCTTAGCATAACAATGTGCTTCAGGTTAAGCGCCTAGTACAGCTATTACTATTACGCGGGTGGCGCTGTGGTGTAAACCACTGAGCCTTGGGCTTGCCAATCGGAAGGTCGGCGGTTCGAATCCCCGCGACGGGGTGAGCTCCCGTTGCTCAGTCCCTGCTCCTGCCCACCTAGCAGTTCGAAAGCACGTCAAAGTGCAAGTAGATAAATAGGTACCACTCCGGCGGGAAGGTAAACGGTGTTTCCGTACGCTGCTCTGGTTCACCAGAAGCGGCTTTGTCATGCTGGCCACATGACCCGGAAGCTGTACGCTGGCTCCCTCGGCCAGTAAAGCGAGATGAGCGCCACTACCCCAGAGTCGTCCGCGACTGGACCTAATGGTCAGGGGTCCTTTACCTTTACCTTTTTTACAGCTATTACAGTCCATCAAATGCCTGGAGAGAAGCACACTGGAAGGGACTTGGCTGTGGACATAAGAACATAAGCCCTGCTGGATTTAGTCCAGCATCTTGTTCTCTCATTGGCCAAGCAGATGCCTGTGGGAAGCCTGCAAGTTGGTCATGCACCTGGTCGGAAAGGAGCCTGGTCACCCTTCGGTCTCTGGCAGAGCAATTTTGTTACATTCAAAGCAAGCGTTCCCAGTGAGGTGGTAATTTATGAGCCAGTTATTGCAGTGCTGGGGATTCCACCTCTGTGCACTGGAAGCAAGCCCTGCAATTTCCTGTCCATATCCTGGCTTGCTCCAGGCAAGGACTGAATGCTTCCCATAGAAGCCCCCGGAGGCAGATGCCCCCAGTTTAGCAGTGCACCATGTCTGCACTGCTCATTTGTCACACATTCGTGTCAGATGAGGGATGATAACTGTTTAAACATAAACACTGTGGCATGTAAGATGTTCATACTGATATACTCATACTCAAAGCTACCTGCAGTGCTGATGGATGCAGAGCATGCAGACAGATCATGGTGCCTATATTGCATTGGATCTGTTGGTTTGGGCCACTACAGCACCATGGATCAAAGCCCGTAGCCCTCCAGATGTGGTTGACCTCTGTCTCCCAACATCTCTGACCACTGGCCATGCTGGCTGGGTCTGATGGGAGTGGGAGTCCAATGACTTCTGGAAGACTACAGGTTCCGTATCTCTGCATTGCAGGCACTGGCGTAGAGAAACAAGTGGCTGTAGGCAGCAGGACAAGCCTTCCGTCTTCCCCAGAAAGCACATCTCCTCTTGGATTGCTTTCCCTTCCCTCATAGCGCTCAATAGCCAGAGCTCTGCAGGAGTTTTGGCAGCAGGATCCCTACCTCTCTTGAGAAAACATGCGGTGTTTGTGTTTGCTTGACCCTTCGCTCCTTGGGGTTGGGATGCAGGCCAGACTGTCATGCGAGGGAAATCCCTGCCGCACACAGAGCAAGCAGCAAAGAGGGTCTCTGTTTGGAACTTCTCCCGCCTCTTGGGTCACCCGCCAGATGCATCAGAGAGGTGGGGGATCCCTCAAAGCGAAACTCTAGGAAAGTGCTGCCTACATTTTTCCAGCTGGGCTTCCCCCATACTTTCTTGTCTAGAGAAGCTACACTGATTTCTCTCTTGGGTGTTCTCTCTGTCTTCTCTGCAGAATTGCAGGGCATGAAATCAAAATTGGGGACCCATTGCTTGAGCATTTTACGAGGCTGAAAACCGTGGGCTGAAAGCATGTGCAACAGCTATGGGGAACCTTTGGCCCTCCAGGTGTTGCTGAACTACAACTCCCATCATTGCTGGCCATTGGCTATATTGGCTGGGGCAGATGGGAGGGAGTTGTTGTTCAGCAACACCTGGAGAGCCAAAGGTTCCCTACTCCTAATGTATAAGCACCAGCCTTTTGTTTAATTGAAATGGAGAATGCCTGAATGTGTATTACTGAAGGGGATTTTCCGTGGGGCTATATTATGCACTCTGAGCTCCTTGGTGGGTTGATAATTAACTGTTAATTGTTCTCTGCTCTAAATTGCATGTATGTCTTTGATCATGTGATGAAGGTATTTGGTTGCAAATCTCCATCTTGGAAGGGTGGTAGATGTTGTCTTTGATTCTCAGGCCCTGTAAGAGGAAAATGTAAATGAAGCTCTCCAGAAGCATACAGCTCCAGACAAAACGGGAGCCTGTAAGGAGAGAGAGAAACCTTTGATTCTAGTTCTGTTTGGAATTATCTTTTATTTCTAAGATGCTGAGCCTGTGCTGGACACCAGAAGGTATTGTATGGAATTATTTGGATGTATATCTTTGATGCTTTTGTTCTGTTCTGAAGAAAGTTCTGCAACTTAAGTTTTGAACAATCTAATGGGTCTAGAGAATGTTTCATTCCAAAAGGAGTCAGTTTTTATGCATCCAGATGCTTCAAGCTGCACAATATTAATACCTGCAATCATTAATAGGTTGGTAACAGTGAGCATAATCCACATGTTGGTTGAAAAGGGCTCTGAGATCAAGCACGTGATGCTTTGCATGCGGGAGGTCTCAGCCTCGACCCCTGGCATCTTCAGGTAGGGCCGGCAGACACCCCCATCTGAAAGTTTGGAGAGCTGCTGCCAGTCAGTGAGACAATGCTGAGCTAGATGGACCAGAAACCTGACTGTGCATGAGGCAGCTTCTCGTGTTCTTGCATGGGCTTGGGCTTCTCTTGCTACAATCTGGAGTAGACGGTGATCTGGACCGTGTGAAGGATCTTATGAAAAATGAAGAAACCAGGCATGCTGACATAAGTGTTTGTTGTGAGCAGAAAGGGGACCAGGCTGGGTGTGTGATTTAGTGCTAGGTGCTGGAGTCATCATGTGAAGCCTGGGCAAGTTTGAGGTCCAAAGAAAATAGAAGATGCTTTGGCATTTGCTGCTTGATTGCATAGAGTGGCACGTGAGAGACACAGGCCTTTGTCCAAGAAGGATCCGTGGCACATGGTGGGTGCGGTTGACTTAGCGCCAGACAGTGCCTTGGGCAAAACAGGTGCTGTATCAGAAGGGAGCAGAGAGAATGTGGAGCACAGGTGCAACCTGGTGGGATGCAACCTGGGCAAAAAGATTCCTGCATTGCAGGGGCTTCGACGAGATGATCATCGTGGTCCCTTCCAACTCTATGATTCTGTGAATGAGAAAGCTCTGCTTAAGTAGAAGCTCTGGCACAAACCCCTGGCTCTTAAAATTAATGGAAGATGGGAATCATTGGAAGGCAAACAGTGTGGTACCACCTTTTTTTTTTTTAAGGCAATTCATTATATTACTTAAATTCCTTTCTCACTCTCTCCCAAAGGCTTATGGCTGCCACCCAGTCATATTTTGGAAGCACCCTCCACTATAAATAGAAAACTTGTGTTCTTATAAACATACTATCTCATAAAGAAGGAAATTTATAGTGGAAAACAGTGGCTGTCTCATGAATGCCAGTCAGAGGTGCCAGGCAAACAACAGCTAGAGGGGTTGTGACACGTCCGCTTGCCAAGACCTGCTGGGAGATCAAAGCACATGGCCTAATCCCTGCACATGGGCCCATGAACCCACACCAGGTTATATATAAACAATAATAAACAGCCTCATGACAAATCACCATTCGGAGATTTAGGCAGGAGAAGAGTGACTTGTCCCAGGCAAGTCAGTGAACTTCATAGTGGAACAACTAAATCTGAATTTGAGGGTGGGGCACTTCCAAACTGTTGCTATTTTTAGATGGGTTTCGAATTCAGGTTGCACAATTAAACCTGATTTGGAACTTTTGCACAACAAGTGCACTTCTTCCCAAACGCTATACTTTTTGTGACAAGGAAAGTGCACTGGAAAGTGTAGGATAAGACTTGCTTTGACGCAATGTCATCTTAACTCCTCTGCAAAGAAATCAAAATGGATGCTGAATAAATAGCTGGTGTTGTCTAACCTCCTTACAAACACATCGAGATGAATGCTCAATAAATAGATTGTCCAGAAGTTCCCTGGTTCTCTCATATCCACAGACTGGTTTATTAACAGCACCTCCATAGCTTCCAAAATGGAGGCATGGGGAAATGACTGCATCCTACTGACTGACAAGGGAATGCAAATGGAATAGAATGAAAGGAAACCCAAATCCTATACACCAGAGGTGGAGAATCTTTTTCAATCCTTTTCCCCGGTCACCAGCCATCTGGAGGCCATGTGCCACTGGCAGGTGGAGCCAGAGGCAAAAGGGGGTGAGGCAAAGCTAACTCCTGCCGTTGCAGAGTATGCTACATTCCAGCCACACAAAAGTGACAGTACCCACTCCCCCTCATCCCTCCACATCTCTCGATTCAGGCAAGCAAGAGGCATTACTACAATTCAAGGACATATTTGAACCATCCAAATCCAAGGGCACATTTCAGCCTGGGGAGAGGGGTAGGGTCTGGGCAGGGGTGTGACCTGGGGAGAGTATTGCTGAGGGTCAGGTTGTTGGTGGAATGTGAACTTGATGTTCCGAGATAAGAGCAGTTGCACTGGGTTACCACAGCAACAGGGCAGAGATCAGGTGTATGACTTGCTGACTCATTCACCCTCCTGTTGATTCAGGAGTATAGAGGCATGGCGATAGCTCAGTTGGTAGCGCATGGTACTCTTAATCTCAGGGTTGTGGGTTTGAGCCCCACATTGGGTGAAAGATTCCTGCGTTGCAGGGAGTTGGACTAGAAGGTCCTCGCGGTCCCTCCCAACTCTATGATTCCATGACCAAAATAATAATAGCCTCTAGGGTAGGGGTAGGCAACCTAAGGCCCATGGACGGTCCGGGAATCAGCATGTTTTTACATGAGTAGAATGTGTCCTTTTATTTAAAATGCATCTCTGGGTTATTTGTGGGGCATAGGAATTCGTTAATTTCCCCCCCCCCTCACAATATAGCCCGGCCCACCACATGGTCTGAGGGACGGTGGACCGGCCCACGGCTGAAAAAGGTTGCTGACCCCTGCTCTAGGGCATTGCTTTCATTATGTTCCTGTTCCGGTGTCCTGTTGCATGTCCTGATGTTATCCTGTTTGCTGTCAGGGTCTGACTCTGAACCTGTGAGAGTCAGGGGGAAGGTTGTGGGTTTTTACACAGCAGTGCTAGCTAGCATGGTGATAGTGTTACCTGATGTGTACATCTCTACCTTTACTTCAAAGTTAAACCACAGAGCCTAGGGCTTGCTGATCAGAAGGTCGGCGGTTCGAATCCCTGCGACGGGGTGAGCTCCCGTTGCTCGGTCCCAGCTCCTGCCAACCTAGCAGTTCGAAAGCACGTCAAAGTGCAAGTAGATAAATAGGAACCGCTCTGGCGGGAAGGTAAACGGCATTTCCGTGCGCTGCTCTGGTTCGCCAGAAGCGGCTTTGTCGTGCTGGTCACATGACCCGGAAGCTGTACGCCGGCTCTCGGCCAATAAAGCGAGATGAGCGCCGCAACCCCAGAGTCGGACACGACTGGACCTAAAGGTCAGGGGTCCCTTTACCTTTACCTTTAGACCAACTGAAATTAATGGACCCAACTTAGAGGTGCTCATCAATTTTAGTGGATCTGCTCTGAGTGAATCTTAGTTGAATACCACCCAATTGAGACTTGTAGAATTGTACAGTAAAGCAAAAATTACAGTGAAATCATTGAGGTGTCTAATGGAGACAGGGCAGTAACGGGTGATTATAGATTGGGAAAATGTGTTCCAGTCACAACAAAAAAGGTAAAAATTCTAGATAACCTAAATGACATGGAACTGATCATGGGGAAGGAAGGCAACCCTGGACTTAAACTTAGGAACACCCGGCACCCGGTGCAAAATGTAAGTGCTGCTAAACTGATTGGAACAGTGACCACAGGGCTATCAAATTCAGCCCATGTGGGAGTGGACAGTTGCCAAGAAAACGCTGCACGGACACATCTGACTTCAAAAGAGAAATGTCTAAAAAATGATGGGACTGGTGAAAAGGAAGTTGAAACGGAAAGTCAAGGGGATCAGATTTCTCCAGAATGCTTGGGAGTTATTCAAAACTACAGTAATGGAATAATAGAATCTCTTCTGCTTATGTACATACTGCACAGCAAGAAAGGTACCACCACAGCCCAGAGCTTGCCAATAGGGTTAACAAGTATAATTAAGAAAGCAATTAGGCGAGAAGGACTCCTTCAGAAAACAGAAGCCTTGTCCAGACAAGAATCATAGAATTGTTTAGATGGAAGGGACTGCGAGGGTCCAGCCCCCTGCAATGCAGGAATCTTTTGTCCAATGTGGGCTCCAACCCATGACCCTGAGATTAAGAGACTTATGCTCTTCCCACTGAGCTATCCACCTTAGGAGAACTGTTAAAAAAATCATTTCCTTATAATGTTAAATATTCAATGAGAATTATATGAATAAACAAGTAGGGAGAGTGCTCTTGTGCTTATGAGCTTCACTTCAGCGTCTGTTTGGCCACTGTGAGAATAGTATGCTGGACTAGACGGGCCCTTGGCCTGATCCAGCAGGGCTCTGCTTGTGTGGCAAGAACTGACTTTTCCAGGAAAGAGCACAGCTGGCACATCAGCCAAAGCCGATAAAAGGCGCCACTGTTTAGTCACTGGTTTCACCTGAGCCTCTAACGGCAGCACCAGATCCAGTCCCTGATCTGTCAGGGAGAGTGCAACCCTATCTGAAGGAGGTTGCAACCTTAATCCTAATGCAGAACGAGAACCAAACAGCAGCAATTCCATAAGCTTCCATCATGTTCACTAGGAGCCAAAAATCACTGCCAAATGAAAGGATGCGGAGCTTTCAGGTAGTTACCACGGCTAATAGCTCAAGACAAAAACTGTTTGCGAACTGTTTTTGACACTTCCCCCCCCCCCACCTCCTCTGTTAGTGGCAATGTTGTTGAGTTCAGTTTATAAATATTTTTTCAGTTTATAAATATTTTTTTGAAGATTTGTCCCATACAGACTTGAACAACTTCACCAGGGATGAAGGGAATGGGTAACAAATAATACAGTCTTACATAGGAGTAGATTTCCAAAGGCTGCATCTTTAAGGGGCTTGCCATATGCCTTGAGGTCTCTTCTCTGCTGGGGAAGTTCAGCAGGCATGAAACCAGAAAGGCCATTCCAGCCTGATGGATGGTGCAAGTTACAATCCGTCAGCAGGCATTTCCCTTTCCCTGCAAGAAGGATGATGTGAGCCCGCAATAACTTACACATCAGTGTAGGAGGGCGCAGGTGAAAGTTCACCCTTCCTTGGACAGCAGCCCTTTCTCCCAAATGACCCTTAACCAGAATTTACAGTGTCAAAATAAGGTGGCAGTTTGGGTATTGTGGGTCCCCAACTGGAAACCGCCGAGAGCTGTTCCCTGCACCTAAAGCTTTCCACTATTTAGAGAGGCTCTGTTCCAGGCCCTTGCTCCTGGCAACTGCTCAAGAAAACATCATCTCTCTGCACAAAGCTATTTACGGGCCGTAAACACCAGCCAAAACCAACCTGGGCAGCTGAGGCTGTGTGTGTGTGGATAGAGACCTGTACCCGCTCACTCTGTTCTTCCATGCGCAACGCAGTGAGCGACAGAAGTGTTCATTCCTTTGCCTTCTCCAGCCCCAGGGCCTTCCTGCATGATCGGTCAAATGCACATCCCAGTCACAAGTCAGCCCTCGTCTCATACTTCAAGTAATCATGTTCTTGCGATAACAGCAGCCATCATTCCATTAGGTGGCCCTCGGGGCACCATCCTGTACAATCAGGATAATTGGATAGGCCTACCTTGTCTGGATGCTTTCCATGGGATTTTTAATCTCACGTTCATGGGTTCAAGCAAAAAGATCCCTGCATTGCAGGGATTTGGACCAGACGGCCCTCGGGGTCCCTCTACAATTCTATGGTTCTATGCAAAGTGTTTAGAAGAACATAAATCAGGCATGTCCAAAGTCCGTTTTGGGGGCCTAATCTGGCCCGCCGGTTGGTTTAATCCAGGCATCCCCAAACTTCGGACCTCCAGATGTTTTGGACTACAATTCCCATCATCCCTGACCACTGGTCCTGTTAGCTGGGGATCATGGGAGTTGTAGGCCAAAACATCTGGAGGGCCACAGTTTGGGGATGCCTGGTAATCCGACCCCTGTGGAAGTTTATTTCCCGGGGTAAAAATCCTAAAAACACCTCAACAGCTTCAATCCTTAAAAAAAGGTCAACAACTTTGGTCAGCCCTTTGGCCGGCCCCCATGGCCCTTCACTTCATCAAATCTGGCCCTGTTTGAAAAAAAGTTTGGACACCACTGAGAGCCAGTGTGGTGTAGTGGTTAAGAGCGGGTAGTCTCGTAATCTGGTGAACCGGGTTCGCGTCTCCGCTCCTCCACATGCAGCTGCTGGGTGACCTTGGGCTAGTCACACTTCTTTGAAGTCTCTCAGCCCCACTCACCTCACAGAGTGTTTGTTGTGGGGGAGGAAGGGAAAGGAGAATGTTAGCCACTTTGAGACTCCTTCGGGTAGTGATAAAGCGGGATATCAAATCCAAACTCCTCCTCCTCCTCTTCTTCTTCTTCTTCTGACATAAATGCTAAATGTTGTCTGTATAGCCTGATAATTGACCTCCATGGATAGATATGCACTACAGAGCAGGAAAGGGGGAAAGTTCAGCCTCCAAAGTATTGTGTGCATCCAATAGGTGTCAGGGCAACTTGTGTAGCAGACACATAGTAATCGCAAGAGAGGCGAACGCACTACTTGCAGAAGCGTTTCGTTTTCCCAGATCGGAAACCGACAACAACTCTGCACTGCAGTAGGAAAATTGTGAAAATGTGATGTCCACAACCACAAGAGGAGAAGAGATCCTTAGTGGGCAAAGAAATTAAGGGGAAATCCACACCTCCCATATGAACTGATCGTATGGAATAGCACCCACCCACCCTTATTTAGAGCCACCAGTTGGCCTACCCTGCCTGTAACTGCTCCTGACTCCTCTTCCCCCCAGTTCCTTGCTAGGAATTCCTCCTCGCAACATCTGGAAGAAACTATAAAGAATGCTGCATCCGTGCCCACCTGCTTCCACTTAGGAATAAGGGATTACTTGCCTTTTATTTGAGGGGAAAGAAAAGATTTAAATCCCTGCTGCCCCTTTCCCACCTCCCACTGCTTTGGCTCCCCTGCACCCACACAGCCACCCCCCACCTTTCCTGCAGCACATATGCTAGGATGAGCTCAGGAATGCAGTTTTTGTTCCCCAGACCTTCTTTGATTTACAAATACAGTGAAAGCACTGATTAGTAATTGTCTACACATTTGTTCACACACTATCAGCGGGATTAAGGATTTTTATTTAATTTTATTGCATTTCCAATTTTATTGCCTTTGCAAATGGTGATAACAACCTGCGATTGTGCGAACACTCTGGCTTAATTGTAATCTGGAATAAATAAGGGCTCAACCTGAGTTGATAAGAGCAGTCATAAATTGGCACTGGAGATATGCAGAAAACAGACACTCCCTTTTCCTACGCTTGAAACATCCTGATTACATATGTTCAGAAGGCTGGTTGCTGGCTAATGATTGCGAGCATTTAAAATCAAACAAACCAGCGATTGGAGGAAATGTCCTCCTTTTTAGCATTCATATATTGTCTTTAAAATGGCAGTTCAAGTATGCTTAAAGGGTAAATAAACTGCTATTTGAATGCATTCAAATATTGAATCTAGTCTGTGCCCATAATTGTATTAACAGAACCCTCGATATCAATAATCATTATTCCACATGGCATTCCTTTATTATTCCAGTGATCTGGAATGCAATTTAAAGAGTATGGTATCATACCTTCCAACTTCCTATTAATTATTATTATTATTATTATTATTATTATTATTATTATTATTATATGTATACCCTGCTCATCTGACTGGGTTTTCCCAGTTTATTATATATAAAAACATAATAAAACAGTAAACAGCAAAAAACTTCCCTATGCAGGGCTGCTTTCAGATGGCTCAGGGCTCGGATAACGCCAACCCTCCAACATTTCTCCAATGAAAACAGGGACTCTATGCCAATAAAGGTATTGTATTTGTATTTGTATTTTAAAACAGGGACATCCTACTATAACCTCCAACATTTCTCTGATGAAAATAGGGACGTCCTAAGAAAAAGTGGGACTTTCTGGGATTGATTCAGAAACCAGGATACCTTCTGTAAATCCAGGACTGTCCCTGGAAAATAGAGACACTTAGAGTTCCTTTGGTATAGAGATCCTGTGAGTTTCATCAAGGGGCGGTTTGTTTTGCCCAACCGTTCAAAGGAAACACCCCACAACAAGGCCAATGGCACCACTGGGCGATTTGTCCCAGAAAGGATTAAGCGAGGCAGAGGACTCCACTAGGATTTCAGCCGGCTGTCAATCCAGAGGCCCTGATTGTCCTTTGAAAAGCTTTAAAGCAACAAGAGACATTATAGCTGGAGAATCATTATAGAAATAAGACTGATGTAAAGATGAAGGGTACTTTTTCAAAGTATCAAAGAGCTATTAAGAAGTTATTATTACCCTGTATATATAGTCTATATCAGGGCTGGCCCAAGACATTTTGCTGCCTGAGGTGAACCTGAAAATGGTGCCCTCCCCACCTGGGAATAAGATCCATTGAACTAAATGGGACTTCGGAGTAGACCTTGCATGGTTTGTTAGTGTGCGCGCAATATTTACCGTGTTTCTCCTAAAATAAGACACCGTCTTATATTTTTTCCCCCTCAAAAAAACAGAGTATGGCTTATTTTCGGGGGATGTCTTATTTTAACCGCTCCATGTCAGTACGCTGCATAGCCACACCTATCCAGGCCGTCTTAAGGGAGAGGCGCCGCGACACTATGTCTTATTTTCGGGGTATGGCTCATATTTCACAAATGCGTAGAAATCCTGCTACACGGCTTATTTTATGGCTACGTCTTATTTTAGGAGAAACAGGGTATAAACAATTAAACATTACAAAACACCATAGTGGTATGCAGCGATAAAACAATAAAAATACCACAGTTAAAAAGAGACAAAAGAAACTTTGGAGTCAACTCATCCTTCTGAGAAAGCTTGTAAAAACAAAAATAAGAAGTTTTAAGCATCTGATGGAATGTGCAGAATGTCAGAGCCTGTCTAGCTACAGCAATGGTTAGTGACTTTATAAATCACTCTCTAGCATACAAGCTACTTTTAAAGAAACTGTTACCTGCACAAAACCCCACTTGAAATTTGGCAGGCTTAATCCATTCAGTAGGATAATCTTTGCCTGCAAATTTCATCCACTTATGTGAAAAGCGAAAAAGTTATAGCTATTGTTAGATCCACTATTATAGACAATGTGGGTAAAACTAAGCTTCTGATTTAACATGAAGCTAAATAATGAAGCAAGTTGGAATGACACAGAGCAGATCTGAAACTGATTAGGCTGCTTCCAAGCATTACAGATACAGATACAAGATGAACATTGTGTTTACTGTACACCCAGGGTAAATGCAAACTTTGGGTGGTATCCAATGCCTTTGGCCTGTTAGCATGAGGATTTATGCTAGTTCAACACAACTTTCCTTCTCCGCCCCTCTTGCACATCCCATGCTCTCCCCAAATTGGAAGGCTGGGAAGGCCCCATTGCACTAGTGTAAATCCTTTCACTAACAGAACGAGAGAATTAGTGCTACTTTGGATATAAACCTCTGTTGCTATCTCTGTTTCCAGCACCCCTCTGACTACTGTCTCTAATCAACTAGCTTTTGTACCATTCAAAAGCCCGTACAAAGCTCAGACACTTTAGGTTGTAGATTACTTTGGAAATTGTGTTCTGTTTTTAGCGTCGTCATCTTTTGTTTCATTTCATTATGCTTATGTGTTGGGATTTTAAACTGTATTTATATGTTGCAGGAATTAATTACTCGTGCTTTTGTACATGGCCCTGGAATCTTTCGATGAAGAATGCTTAAGAAACAGGACTGGGGTCTTGGACAAAAGAAATGTCTGCATATGCAACAATGGCTCTAGTATGCTGATTTGCTCAAAACTATCATAGTGCCAAGGCCTGCTGAGAAAAAATAGATGGTGCTTCTAAAGCAGGGATACAAGTTCCAGAGCCTGAAAATGTTTCTGTGCCTTTAAGGATTGCATAGAATGGATAACTCCACTTGGTAGCACTTTTTATGCTGCTCTTAAAGGTACAGGAGTCCCCTTGAAGTCTGGTTCTGACTTCATTTTTCTAAGGAAGATCCAATTTAGTCCAGCTGTCTTCCCATCTCTTCTTGTCCATTGCCCGCCCCCCACTGAGTCGCTTTCTGGCTGGGGCCTGACTAATGTTCATTATTTCATAGCACCCATCCTTCAGCCAAAGGGGCAAGCCCTACATCTGTGTACCAAGAGAGCCCTGATTAAAGGCCACATTCCTGACCATTTTGCTTTGAAATCAAGATGGGCTTGCATTACTGCAGGGCTAAACACTGCTATTTTCTTCCTCTTCCCAACCGGCTGGGTTTTCCTAAGCGGAGGGAGCCAACATCTCATTAGGGTTTTCTCTTTAAGCAGGCAGTCATGTGGAGCTAATCAGGATAAACAGTCCACAAGTGGCACCAAAAATGGAGCAGGAAGCACGTAGAAGGATGAGAGGGGGCATTCAAAGGGCGAAGGGGGCACAGGAGGGGCACTGTGAGGAGACAAAGGGAGGAAACAGGGGGTCTGTTGCAATTTTGACTCAGGGGTACAGATCGAGGAGAAACCGCATTTGAAGGTGAACCAACCTAATGGACATGTTCCAAGTGCAGTTCTCTAGCCAAGCAATGTGTGCAAAAATTGCATATACCAGTTGTGCATAAAATTTATGTATTAGTGAAAATACAATACGGAAGTGTGTTATAGTCAGGAAATGTGAATATTAGTCAAAACTACATACAAACACGAGTATCAATTTGCACCGAAATGCTGAAGAATCTTCATGGACATTGCTATGGAAGGTTGGTGAATAATCTGAAGCAGATTTCAGGGGAGGATAGAGGAAGCCCTGTTGTGGGGGTGGAGTTTGGCACCCCCATTGATGTACACAAACCGCTGCTTTTTGTAGGCTCTGATCGCATGACGAGCTGGTGAACATATGGAGGTCAGGGGTGGGAGCCACCATTGTTGCTCAACCCCATTCATCCATGTGCTCAGTATATCCTGTTTGGTCTTGTGAACAGGGTGAAAATGGCGGTGAGCTTCCCATAATAAAGCATTTCAATTTTTTTATGTTACAGCCACCAGGGGGCGCTAGGAAGCACCACCCTCCCAGACATATAAAGTCACTTCTATTAAACTCCTGCCAGATCCCTGCTCTCTTTGGCTTTACCAGTGAGCAAATGCTGCCCTCTTGTGGCCACCAGCAGGAATCCTGGATAAGCACGCCATGGAGTCTTTTTTCCTGCGCCGAGGCAGCCAAGGCCTTCTCTGCCCCCCAGAGCCCCATTGTTGAGAACGATATCCAAAGCAGCCAGGATAAACAGCCCGAGTGGATTTACATGCACAATGCTTCACTCTTCGCAAAAGAATTCAAGGCGACGGCCTCCACCCCAATCCCGCTCCACATGTCAGAGCTGAGTCCGATCCTCTGGTCTTCATTATAGAGCAGCTTCAGCCCATTGTCTCTGTGCCTTATTAATACCGTATGCACTCTCGGCGGCAGGCAGCGTGCATGCAAAGAACAGAGAGCAGAGCCCACAAGACGAAGAGCTGTGCAAATCACAAAAGCCACCTGCCTGCCTTTGAAGAGCATCCTCTTCAGCCTCTCTCACAGAGGGAGACCTCCTGGCTCTTGATCCTTGGAGGGCTGTTACAGGAAAGTGATCCTTTGCTCCACAAGTGTCCATCAATGTCTCTGCTCCACCTCCCCACCCCAACGTCATGGTCCAACTTTGGCATCCTGGTTGCTTATTTCATTCAAACCGTCTGCAGTCATTCCTCCTCAAAGCACAGGACATCTGAGCTTTTACTCAAGCTCCATAGGTGGTTCCCAAACATTTTCTAAGGAGAACCCATCAAGAAACTTCCCAGCAGGCGATTTTGAGTGCATGCCAGGGTTGGGGTATGAAGACTCCTCCAGGCAGCCTGTTTACAGAGCATTCATCCTGATTTCCTTGTCCAAAGTTAACAAGGAAATTAAACTATCTCTGGTCTTTGCTGAGACTTCATCCTGATTTGCTTGTGGTCTGTTTCTACATCTTCCCGTTGGTAATGTGTTCATCACACACTTTTCAGTGCAATTACCTGTCACTTTCCTAACTGCAAATAGTCTGGTTGATATTCTTTTTTTAAAGCGGTTTGGTTGCACTAGAGTGACAGAACACTTTAATCCACTTTATCTGCACAAAGCTTAAATCTTGGGAAGTACTTGACTCCCTTCTGCAAAATACTGACAGTCTGGAGGCAAGCCACAAGTTTGAATATTCAAATACTCTGGTGCCTGACACAGCAACTGGGCTAATTTTTACTAATTCAAACAGCACTGCACCTCCAGGGAATGAGTTACGAGAGTCAGCATGGGTGGCACAATGCAAATGACAGATTAATTGGCAAATATTTTGCATCTTTCCCTCTCCCCTCCCTGTTGCTTCTTGCATACTTTAGCATTAAATGGCTCAACCAGCAGCGGAGGAAATGACCATTAAGGTATAGATTTAATCTCTCTGCTGGGCTGCTGACCAAGAAAGTAACTTGCTTGATTTTGCAATCTGAAGCATACTTGCCTGGAAATACCACTCACAAATAAACTGGTCACAATCTCAAGTAAGTATGTTCAAGATTGCGGTGACATTTTCTGTCCTCTAAGCTCACAGCTGGAAGCCATGCTTCCAGTCCTGTGAGTAGGTCACAGAATCCAATGCCGTTCTCATCCATATCATTATCAGCAAGGGGTATCCATCGGATAAACCAAGATTTGGCTTGAACTTTGCAGCTCTATTAAACGGAAGTAGTGTTCCAAAACAGCTGGTAATTGTAAGACCAGTTTGCATGCAATGCTAAGCCAAAGTATGGATTAGTGCAAACAAACAAATAAACAAACAAACATGTGGGTTCCTGGAGTGAAGGTTGCGGCTGCCACAGTCCTCCCTTGGTCTTGTCGCTGCTACGTACCCAGGCCTAAGTCCTGGTTTGGCACATCTTTATTTCAAAACCTGGGTGCAAGGTTTATGTGCCCCACCACCACGATAAACCACAAGCAGTAAACAGGACTTGGGAGGAGTGCAGGGGGCATGATCTCATGCATTGGCTTGCCTGCCATAGTTTGGCCATAGTTTGGCTTGCTGTTGCATGAGAACCAGGTCATAATGAACTCTGCAATTTCCCACCAAATAATAATAATAATAATAATAATAATAATAATTTATTATTTGTACCCCGCCCATCTGGCCAGGTCTCCCCAGCCACTCTGGGCGGCTTCCAACAAATATAAAACATTAAAATATCACAGATTAAAAACCTCCCTGAACAGGGCTGCCTTCAGGTGTTTTCTAAATTCACTGCACCTCATCTAGGTTTTTGAACGACTGCCCCTCCAGCTTCCCACCCCAACCCCAGTCATAGGAAGAAGCATTCCCACAGGGACATAAGTAGATGACTTATACCAAGTCAAGCCATTTCTTGATCTTGCCCTGTCTTATCTATACGGACTGGCTGTGGCTCTCCAGGGTTTCAGACAGGGGACATTCCCAGCTCTCCCTGGAGATGCCGGGGATTGAACCTGCCACCTTCTGCATGCCAAGCATCTCCTCTGCCACTGAGCTACAGTCTACAGGGTTCTGCTTGTGGAAGCAAAGGCCCACCACAAAGAACAGATGCATCAGGATGCAAATGCAGGTGAGGGAGAAAGGTGAGAAAGACGTGGCCAAGAAGGGGAGGGAAAGGCAGGAGCAGGCAGGAGAAAGAGAGGTGGGTTAGGGCCGAACTCGACATGGGGTTAAATTAAGGTTACCAGATTTTTTTTCAATGAATCTGAGGACACTTATCAACTTCCTACTAAATAGATGGATTTTGTCAGGGGACTGATTTGGAAATCCGGGGACTGTCCCCAGGAAACGGGGACGTCTGGTAACCTTAGGTTAAATGCGTCTTTGTACTTGACATGCTGCTCTCTGTAAATGCAGGGGTTTCCCTCCCAAGGCAAATACCAGCTTCAGGGGAGTGATTTTCTTCAGGATCAGGCTGGGGAGAAAGGGGTTAAATCCCCCCCTCTGCTGCAATTCCCATAATTATCACACATACCAGCTGAGTTTGCATTTTCAAAAACCTGCAGGTTAAATGCAAAGACAGTTTTAACACATTGCCCCCTTTTTTTGGGCCCTCAGTGGGCGATGGGGGAAGAGAAAGAGACAAAGGAGGAACAGAGAGGAGGGAGAAGGAAAGATTCTTCCATGGTTCACTGGTTGGGCAGCAAGGAGGAGGAGTCAAGCTGCGCAAAAGGGATTCATGCCCTGGAATTCAAAGACCTTGAGGATCTTTTTCTGTGTACTGTAAAGAGTCCTGAAATTGCATCCTTCTGCCTCCGGTGTGTTGGTCAACAGCCAGTTCTTTACTCTTCTCGGCTATCAGATGGGCTCCTCTGCCTCAAAGCTAGGCTCGCATTCAATACTGGCAATCTTCAAAGGCAAGCAAAAACTCCAAGCGACTTTGATGAACGATGACGTTAAGAGAAGCACCTACTCGGTGGAATCTATACACCACATTTTTTAAAAATATCACACTTGCTTTAAGGAGTTCAAGGCGGGCTTCTTAGCTTCTTCCCACCCATCACAATGCAAGGTTATCCTCACTACAACAGTCCTGTAAAATAGGCTAAGCTGAGGGAAGAGTGACTGGCCTCAGGTTTTCCACAGCAGTTTCTCATGAGGGCCCAGGAGCTATAGAGGTACTTGAGCCAAGTCCAGACATTAACTAGATCCCAGCTGACTATTGCAAATATACCTGTTGCTTTGCCACACTAAAAGTATTGTTAAATAAGTCAGGGCTCCCCCAGGCAAACTGCTTATTCAGTTGATTTGCTTGCATAAAGCTGCCATGGAGGTTACAAGGTGTCTAGACTTTACTGAGTATTCATTCTGATTTGTTTGCAGGGAGGTTATAGGACAATGCACATCCATCCTGATTTACTTGCACGGTGGTTATGCATCTTCCCTGTAAACCATTTCTTCATTCCACACTTTTCAGTGAATTGAAAAAGCCTCTTTTCAAAAGACAGTGGGTTTAAAGTGCTAGGATGATAGAGTTCATTTTAGTGCATACATTATCAGTTATGCAATTGAATCCCTCCCATAAAATATCAACCATCTGGAAGCAATCCAATTGTTACTCATTAATATATCTCCAGCAGGATTTGAAGAATATTGCTAGGGTAGTCAGCTATCTCCCATTATAAAGGACTGCCCTCTTTTTCTTCTGATTCCCAAAACTGTGAAATATCATATATCCTTTTGTGAACATGCCAGGGTACTAAGATCCTCAGGTGAGCACCTTCTCTCAGTCAAACCAACACCAGGAGCAGAGTTGGTGGCGAAATGAGAGCCTTTTCTGTGGCTGCTCCCATACTGCGGAATTCCCTCCCCAAAGAGGTTAGGTTGGCTCCCTCTTTGTCATCCTTATGCCAGCAAGCTAAGACATCCCTATTCAGTCAGGCCTTTGGAAATGCTCATCACTGGACCACATACTGGCAGAGCAAACTGTATTCTGCTACTGGTTACCCATGTGTTCTGATGTATTTTTGTTTTTGTTTTTAACTAGTTGGTTCTTAATACTTTGCATCTTATGCCACCTTGAATCCCATCTTGGGAGAAAGGCCAGTTATAAATGCATTAAATTAAACAAATTAACTAAATAAAATTGTCTAGAGCACAGTTTATAAAACCGTGCTCTGTGAACCATGGTGGTCTGCCAACTGCATTCATGTCATCAATGGAAAGGTTGTGGTCAGGGTCAAAAGCTCTACCATTAGGCAAAGTGAGGAGATTGCCTCAGGCGGCAGTAGCCGGTGCGGGGTGGGGCAGTAACACTGCAGAACACTTGAGAATAGCTTCCTTTGGCCTTGCACTTGAATTATTTTTTCTTACAAAGGCTGTCTTGACCAGGGCCAGATGATCAAACAGGCTGACACTGCTGTGGCTTAGGGTCCATGAAGTCCACTAATTTCCCCCTTAAAAATTGCCTGTTGAATGCCACTTTCTGAACCCCTACCTGAGGCTAAATAAAGCTGACATACGTTACTCCTGACTTCACAGAACTTTCTCACCAGAGACAGGCACATCCATCACATTAGAAAGGCAAAACTACAATGATTGAAGTATGAGTTATGCACATGCTTTGATTTGTAGAGTAACAGAAGTTTATTAAGTGGGAGACCCCCAGCCATTTTCAAGTGGTCCAGGGTGTGTGGGGAGTTTGAGAACCCCTGCCCCAGAGTGATGACTTCCTACCTTTGTCCCCCCTGTTCACACCTCCTGCTCGGGAGGCCACATGCTTGAATTGCCTGCATGGCGAGGGGTGTTCCGTCTGAGCTTTCCATTTCATCCCCTCTCCACCTCCACCTGGAGTGTGATCCTGCATGAATTGTGTGGATTTGGCAGTCCCTGACACCCAACACCTCCCAGGAGCTGCTCTGATACCAGACTTCCCTGGCCGCAGCACAAAGGCTCCTTCATCTCCCTGTGAATCATGCTGTGTAAAGGATGGGTGGGGAGGCAAGATGTGGGCTTCACCTGAGACCTGTGAGAAACTTCCCCTGGCCACCCAAGACTGGTGTCAGGATGTTTATGGACTGTCAAAGGCAGGTGAGAAAGGAGGCTGCAGGCAGCAGAGAGAAGGACTACCACACACTGGTAGAAAGACAGGCCGGTGAATACATTTGGATATACCTTGACTGTGGGTTAAACCACAGAGCCTAGGGCTTGCCAATCAGAAGGTCGGCGGTTCGAATCCCCGTGACGGGGTGAGCTCCCGTTTCTTTGTCCCTGCTCCTGCCAACCTAGCAGCTTGAAAGCATGTCAAAGTGCAAGTAGATAAATAGGTACCGCTCCGGCGGGAAGGTAAACAGCGTTTTCGTGCGCTGCTCTGGTTCGCCAGAAGCGGCTTAGTCATGCTGGCCACATGACCTGAAAGCTGTACGTTGGCTCCCTCGGCCAATAATGCAAGATGAGCGCCGCAACCCCAGAGTTGTTCACAACTGGACCTAATGGTCAGGGGTCCCTTTACCTTTACCTTTGACTGCTTCTAGTCCGGCTGCCTGGTCTCTCTCTGAGCCCCAGCAACTCACTCAAATGCATCCAGTTCAATTATTGGTTTAATAGTATTTGCAGTAAAGGTGCCCTGCAGGATGGTCAGGTCACTGAGGGTTATATGCATGGGCATAGCCAGGATTTGTTTTTTTTGGGGGGGGGAGGTTGGTGTTGGGTGTGTGTGAAACTGAGCTATCTGAAACGTGATTGTTCAGTTTAGTGTTTTTAGTTATTTACTTGATGGGGGCAGCTGCCCCCCTGCCCCCCTTGGCTATACCCATAGTTATATGCTTATCAGGCAGGAGGAAAGATGTCCATCTTTGCAAAAGCAGAGAAATGTGCATGCCTGAGATCAGTGGTTGTTCAGTCTGTATTCCTCCCCTTCCTCCCTTTAATCTAGATTTACCTTTTCCAAGGGGGAGGGGAACTGTTGCCAACAAGAATCCATTTACAATATTAAGCCAGCCTCCTCCTGGAAGCATCCTTACATGGGAACCTGATCAATCACCACACTGTACATGCAAGATCTAGGTAAGGATCTAGGATCTCATCTGCATGGGTGAGAGACCGGGGCACTCAAATCCTGCTCCCGGTGCATCAAAGGCATGAATGACAGCCCAGAACAAGAGCTGCTGTCAATAGAGGGCATCAATCCAAGCTGCTGATGGAACGCAATTCTAACCTCTGGTGATTGCCAAATCCCTTTCCCCCCCGGGCTCGTTGCCTACGTTTTCTGATCACCTTTGGCGTCCCTGCTGAGCTTTCTAAAAAGAACGTTGCCTGCACAGTGGGCGGCAGCAGTTAAGGATGCCAATTAAATTACATGGAAGTAAGCCATAACACAAGTAATAATAATAGCCTAGCCAATAGCAGCCCTGAGACATTGGCAGCATTTCCCTTTGTCCCTGCCTCCCTTTACTTTACCTGCACAAGACCCAAATTACCCAGAACCACTGCTGCCTCAGGACCCCTGGAAGCTGCCGGAGCTGCTGGAGCCCCTGCTGAGCCCAGATGCTGAGAGCAAAATCGTTTCCTATGCCCCTAAATTAAGTTTTGCCTTTGGAGGATGAAATTGCTCGTAATCCATCTAAACACTCTTCTTCCTCCCTCCTCCACCCCTCACCCCCTGCTGGCTCTCTGCCTCCAATGTGTGTGTATTTGACTCTCTCTCTCTCTAATATATATATAATCTGTCTGGTTTGCATTAGAAGAAGGAGCTAAAGCTGGCCTCTCATGCCTAGAACCAGATGAGACAGCACAGGCAATGTGGCTAAGTAGATTCACTCCAAGCTGGTCAAAAGAAGCCAAAGGTTGTGGGTTGCATCTCTGTGGAGATTTTGCACAGGGTTTCTGAGGTAACTACACCCCCTTGCAAGGGTGTATCCCCAAGGCCCTCAACTCATGCAGCCCATACATGAGGGATGCAGCCATCCCTGAGGCAAAACAGCCAGTTCCACCAGGACCCAAGGTGCTTTCAGGTGGGGACTTGCAAACAGGTCATTGAGATTTTGCAAACATGGTTGGCGACAGGGATGTTGAAAAACACCACCACTCAGGGGTGCTTTCAGACTTTTGCTGTTTTGTAGGTTGGATTCAATCACATACCACCATATTCGGATTGCAGGATTAAACTTGATTCAATGCTCTTTTTGGCAACACACCTGTTTCCCACCTCCAAAATTGGGAATATTGCAGCAAGGAAAGTGACGGGAAAATGCACTGGAAAAGGTAGAATAAAACATGCCTGGTGCAATGTCTTATAACCTCCACACAAATGAATCGGGATGAACGTCCAATAATTAGGTAAAAGGGAAAGGACCCCTGGACGGTTAAGTCCAGTCAAAGGCAACTATGGGGTTGCGGCGCTCATCTCGCTTTCAGGCCGAGGGAGCCACTGTTTGTCTACAGACAGCTTTCCAGGTCATGTGACTAGCATGACTAAACCGCTTCTGTAGTAGTAGTAGTAAACTTTAATACGGTCAAAGACCGCTTCTGGCACACGGAGGACCGTGACGAGTGCCGGAGCGCACGGAAATGCCGTTTACCTTCCCACTGCAGCAGTACCTATTTATCTACTCGCACTGGTGTGCTTTCGAACTGCTAGGTTGGCAGGAGCAAAGGGAGCTCGCCACAATTGAGCGGATTCAAACTGCTGACCTTCTGATCAGCAAGCCCAAGAGGCTCAGTGGTTTAGACCACAGCGCCACCCACATCCCCTTCCAATAATTAGGTCATCTGCAAGTAACCTTGATGGATTTTTCCTTGAAATGTTAACTCTAGATTAAACTGGGGGAGGGATTTGGGCTGGCAGTTTGACGTCCATGATGTTGTGTGGACAATGCAAAATAATTCCCCAAACCCCAACAAGATGCATAAGGAGCACCAGTCCCACAATCAGTATCTATCTGGAACTACCCCCAGGCTGTGTAATATGAAGAGCAGGTGACATCCAGGGAACAAATTTGAATTTATCCAGATCCTCTCCCCACATAATGGCTGCCACACTCCTGTTCACAACTGCATCCACAACTCATTCACTGGACTGTGTGAATGCAGGGAGCAGCAGCACTGGTTTAGCTCAGCAGTAGAGTTAACCAGGAGGAAAAGATCTGGTAGCAATATCTGAAATGCTAGGGCTGAACAGGGATGAAATGGTCGTGTGTTTTTTCCCCCTTTTTCTCCCCCCGCCCCCAGTTTCTTTTTAAAATTAGTACTTAATGTGCATCCCACTGTTGAGGTATATTCTGTCTGCTTATATCCTGGCAGGTTTATATCCTGCCCTTCATCCAAAGACCTCAGCTTCTTCCTCTTCCATTGAGCCAGTGTGGTGTAGTGGTTAAGAGCGGTGGACTCGTAATCTGGTGAACCGGGTTCGCGTCTCCGCTCCTCCACATGCAGCTGCTAGGTGACCTTGGGCTAGTCACACTTCTCTGAAGTCTCTCAGCCCCACTCACCTCACAGAGTGTTTGTTGTGGGGGAGGAAGGGAAAGGAGAATGTGAGCCGCTTTGAGACTCCTTCAGGTAGTGATAAAGCGGGATATCAAATCCAAACTCCTCCTCCTCCTCCTCCTCCTCCTCTTCTTCCTCTTCTTCTTCTTCTTCTTCTTCTTCTTCTTCTTCTTCTTCTTCTATCCTCAGAATAACTCTGTGAGGGAGCCGAAGTTGAACAACAGTGACTCCGCACTATACCTTCAGAGCACATTCAAAGCACTTTTTCCTCTCAAAGAATCCTGGGCAATGAAGTTTAGTAATTTACCTTTCACAGGGTTACAAGTCCCAGCAACTCTTAAGAAACTGCAATGGTATATATATACAATGTGTACACAGCCAATGTCTGGTCCAAGGTCACCTAGTGTGCTTCATGACTGAGTAGGGATTCAAACTGGATCTCCTCAGTTCTAGTCCAGCAGTTACACCCCACTGGCCCTCACATCAGTGGGTTACCACACATATGCCACAAATATAAATGCAATGAAATGGGACAATTACCAATTGGCATGGACCTGGCAGGGACAGGAAGATGTTATCTCATCAGACCATCAGGAAAGGGGCAAAGGAAGTGCTCTTGCCTCTGACCCAGGCTGCTGCAAGTATCTCAGCCTGAATTTCTGTCTGGAAAATTTGCCTCAGATTTCAGTGTGAGAAGGAGGACCCCATTTGCCCGGGGCTGGCTTGGAGTTTGCCATTGCTGCCCCACTATAGTGTTCACCCCCCACTCAACCTGAGCTTCAGAAGCGAATATTTTCCACCTCCAACTTGAAAGTGAGTGGAAACAAGGGGGGGGGGAGAGAACACTCTGCGTCTCTAGCTACTGAACTCTTTGCAGTACGGTTTCCATTTCCCTTGCCCAAGAGCAATATGGAGGGGAGGGTGGGATAAAAAGATCAGCCAGCAAGCGGAAAAAAGTGAGGGAATAGCAGGGCCTTTGATGAGAAGAGGTTGTGAAGTAAGCCTCGTGCAGGACGGGTTTTCATCCCAGAAACTGGCGGCACCTCGCGTTCTGAGGTAGCAACAGCGTCTCAGCCTGTCATGGGCCGGTTGGATGCAGAGGAATGGTGGGAGGAACCACTGGATGGCCCCAGGAGTGGGGACTCTCAGGCCTTGGCCTTGAACTAATACAGTCCAGAATGGAGCTGCTAGGGTAGCTTTCCCTAACCTGGTGCCCTCCAGATGCTTTGGACTGCAATTCCCACTATGCCTGATCACTATTAGCCATACTGGCTGGGGCTAAGGGAAACTGCAGTCTAAAACATTTGTGAAGGCTGCACCAGGTCTTCTAGCAGGCTGGCAAGGAGAACATGTGTGGTCCTCCAGATGAAGCTGGATTCCAGCTCCCATCACACCTAACCAGTATGGCCAATGGTCAGAAATAATGGGAGCTGTAGTCTAGGGCCATGGATTCCCTGCCCCCTAGTGGGCATCATCAGGGCTTGCCTCAGACTGAAGCCAGGCCAGAATCAGAAGCGTCATAAGGCCCTATTGGGCCCTTGGGTCACCTGACTCCTGTGCCACTGGGAGCTGCAACAGCACCCCCTGACCACCTGGAGCGATGTTGCCACAGTGCAGCAGTGCACCAGTCAGTGGCTCCCTCCTTGGGTGAGCTGCCATAGCCGTGGTGCAGAAGGGAAGCTGGCTCTGTCCTGCTGCCCAAGTCCTCAGCGGGCTCCGGTCCCCAGTGCCTGGCAACAGATGAGACAAGGCAGAGCCTGGCTAGATTACGGTAATATGACAGAGCCACAGACAGTCCCTGATAAACATGGATGTGCTGCTGTCAAGAGAGGAGAGCTATCCCTTTCCTCAGGATGTAGCATCCCCAGCCGCACCGCAGCCGACAGGGGATCTTAAGCGCATGGGGCTGATAGCTGGCCTGCTGTCTCAGCCGATTGGGTTTCAGACAGGAAGCCGAGTGTGGCCTGAAACTCTGCCAACTGCTCCATTTAAGCCCTCGCCCCCCCTCCCTCTCCTAATCTCTTTACGGGCAGGTCTGAGCATTATCTCTCCCCTCAAAGGGAAATGGCAAACGTTTTCCATTTGCTGCAGGCTGGGGGAGCCCCCTGCCATATGTTGGGTATTATCCTTCCCCTGCAGGGGGGCACTATTACACATCACCTTGATGTGAGCTCCCCAAACTGTAATTCTCTGCCATTAGGCAAAGCTGCTTTTCCCATCCACAGTTCAATGCCGCTCGGGACTCCCTGCGGGTTCGGCAGCCGAGCGAAAGCGGACATGAGAGTAATTCAGACTGCACCATCAAGGCAAGGGGAGAGGAAGCTATCAATTACTCACAATGATTCCACGACTGGGCTGGAGATTCCTCACTATCCTCTGTGCCCTGTCAGTGTCAGGAAAGGTGGCAGAACAGTGAGCTTCTGCTACATACCAGAGCCCTTTGAGCAGCAGCTGAAAGCGGGGCACTGTCACGTCCCAACAACTGTGCCACCTAGTATCTGAGTCATAATGAACTTAGCCCTCAGTGGAAAAGTCCACCTAGGACTGGCCCTACCGTTTTGCAGAGGGAGGGAACTGCCTCAGATGGCAAATACTGGGCTGAGAATGACAGTGTGGAGTTGGAGGACAGAGCCATGTATGTCAGGTTACTAGCCCTCAGCACCTAAGCTAGGTGTGGTGGAGAAGGACACTGCATCTCTGGTGTTGGAAGTAAGATTCAACTGTATGTCTGGTCAGCTTCTGAATGTGGAATGTGTTGTTGGATCTTGCTCTTCACCTTAGGTAGGGATGGGGAAGAAATTCAATTCAGGCCACATTTAAAGGCAAACCTACCTAATTGGAATTTTCTGAAACAACACAGTCATCCTTTGAAATTTTCACTTCTCTGAATTTTGCCATGCAGTTCTTCTCCAGTCTAGTGATGTTTACAAAAACATGTGCATTAGAGCAAAGTGTGCATAAAAACACATATACTGTAGTGAAATAACATACAAAATGCATAATTTTAGGGGAAACTACTTTGTAAAAATGTGTATAGTAGGCAAAATTATATGCAATGTGTGAACATTGGGATAAATTCACATTAAAATGTTGATGGGTTTTCAGGAGGACTTTATTTTAAAAATGGCAAACTGCTGTGGAAATGTGGAGCACTTAAGATTGAAAAAAATGAGAAATGGAGAGAAACCAAAACTGATTGATTTCCCCATCCCTAGTTTAAGCCTGGCGTGCTCTGGTCCATGGGGTCACAAAGAGTTGGACACGACTAAACAACAACCAAGTTTAAGGTAGGAAAATATATTGGACCAGCCAAGCTGGGAACCTTTGGCCCTGCAGGTGTTGCTAGAGGACTACAACCACCATCATCCCTAATGACTGGTCGTAGGGGCTGGGGCTGGAGTCAAATACTGTCTGGAGGACCACAGCTTTCCCATCCCTTCTGTGCTTGGCCTTGAATAACTAAGTTCTGAGGGTCAATGTTCACTGAAGCTAAGCCCCAGTCTTAGCCATGCCATGACTGCCACTCAATGCAGGTCATTGGGCGTAGCTTCCATGTGGTACTGCTCCATGACCAGTGGTGAAGCTCACACTGCAAGGATATCAGTTAAATTACTGGGGAAAGAGACGTAAGGATTGGAAGTAGAAAACAGGACTGCTGAGGGACTCCAGCAGAGTTGGGGTTGGGGAGAGGAGTGAGACATCCACGCTGCTGGAAAAAGGACCAAAAAAGAAAATTATGGAAGCAGAAAGAAACTTAAGAAAAATCCTTTGTTTAAATGACAATATCCATGTGGCTGAGGAGCCCCCCTCCCTTTTCTGACACAAGGCCTTGTTGCTGGGCCATTTATCCAGGGCACAGTTATTCTGAAAGACAAGTCTAATAAGGATTTCTCCAGCACGGCTCAGTCAGCCAGTCACTCACTCAGTCACGCACTGACCGCAGGAAAGCCATGCTTTAAAGGCTTTTTGTTAACGAGAGCGTGTCAGAAAGAGAAAATGAAGGGGGGAAAGGAGTACAATTTCCATGCCAGATTTTCTTCTGGCACTGGAAGAAATGTTCTTTCACAAAGTCCTATTGTTTTAGGCAGCTCTGACTGAATAGAGTTAGGGCACAGGTGAACTATTAAACAAGAAAGAATGGTAGGTAGGTCTCAATTTTTCACAGTTTCAAATCTCCTGCTACCAAGCAAAGTCTAGCTGGCCAAAAGACTGTTTCCTTGCAAGGTGAAGGAATGAGAGGGAGAGGGAGAGAGTGTCCCTTTCACAAGAGCAGGCAGAGAAAGGTCACACAGCTCCACGGCTGCTGAACTTGCAACGCTCAAGCACAACCATCTTCCAAAAGCTATGCAAGACTCTCCTATTTGGGCCAGCATTTATTGGCTGGATCCCATCAATAGTGGAGTATTTTACATCAGACACACACACACACACACACACACACACACACACACAAAACACCCTGAAAGTATGAAAAAGAGACATTTATTTACCTCCTGCTCAAAACTCTGGATAAGGAGACAAAATAATGGCCAGCAGAAAACCAGCCAAACCATACGAGTGTTGCAGGAGTTCCCCTTTCACATGCTTAAAGGAGCCTCGCCAGGGCAGTGGGGATTTGCGACAGGAGCCAGAAATGCAAGTCTGAAAATGGAACTGGCTAAATATACTCAATGGAAAGATGTGGGAGCTCCCACTCCACACCCTTGAACATTTATTGGCTTGGCAGGAGGAGAGCGGGTGTCCCAGGGGCAGAAAGGAACATATTCACTTGTATAGGCAAGCGGTACTTGTTAATATATTTTTCTGTGGGTGTTTGTGCATGCTTAAATGTCTTTGTGTCTATGCATTAGAGACGTATAGTCCATTTAGAGATATGTAGTCTTCTGAACATGGGTGTGTTGCTCCACCCACCTGTTGCCTCTGTTCCTGCCCACCACTGGAAGGCAGGCCCCGGGAGGTTTCTCTTGAGCGAGTGCAGCCCTCAAGATGAAAAAGGTGCCCCAGCCCTGGAATAAATCAACATCAAACTATGCAACTGCAGAACGGAGAGCAGCTCAGAAGTGGGACTGCAATCCATTGTAGCACTTCATTAGGCTGCATGTGTAGACCAGGCCTCTGTTTCCAGTTGTTGTTCATGTGTGATGTCCTATCTGCATGCTTTGCATGTATGTATTGGGGATGGACTGTAGCTCAGTGGTAGAGCATCTGCTTTGAATTCAGAAGGTCCCTGGTTCAATCCCCAACATCTCCAGGTTGGGCCGAGAGAGGTCCCTGCCTGAAACCCTGGAGAGCTGCTGCCAGTCAGTGTGTAGACAGTACTGAGCAAGATAGACCCATGGTCTGATTCCATACAGGGCAGAATCCTATGTTCCTATCAATGTACCTTAAGAATAAGAAATACAGTCGTACCTTGAAAGTCAAACAGAATCCGTTCCCGAAGTCCGTTTGACTCCTGCAGCCAATTGGAAGCCACAGAAGCCCCGGCGGATATTCGGCTTACAAAAATAGTTTGCAAACCAGAACAGTCACTTGCAGGTTTGTGGCATTCAGAAGCCAAAACATTCGAGAACTAAGCTGTTCGAAAACCAAAGTACGACTGTAATCACATTGCAGTATTAGCTGTAGCATATGGGAACTGCATTTGGATTACGGTAGGGAGGAGAAGGGAATTCTGTCTCCTTAGGACAGTTCGCACGTCATGCATCAAGGGAAGGTAGCAAAGTTGTGACAAAGAAGAAAGGGATTTGGTAATAATAATAATAATAATAATAATTTAATAATTTATTATTTGTACCCCACCCATCTGGCTGGGTCCCCCCAGCCACTCTGGGCGGCCTCCAACAGATATTAAAATGCATTAAAGTATTAAAGTACTTGTTAAACTGTGTGTGTGTGTGTGTGTGTGTGTGTGTGTGTGTGTATGTGTGTGACAAGTGGGGCTTAAAAAATGTAATGTGTTATGGATGGTCCCAGCTGATGAAATGGCTGGAAAAAGCTGGTAAGAACTTGCGCTACAGTTTGCTTGCTTGCTTGCTTATCAGCTTTGTCTGTTTAAAGAATTTATATGGGATGGCAAAGCCCTCCCTAGGCTATTTACAAAGGTAATTTGAACCATCAAGCAATTAAAAAAAATACAAATACAACCCTCCAACTTTTAAAAGTTGAGTAGTTTCTACACATCTTGAGCTCTCATACTCTTCTCACAACAGCAAAGCCAGACACCCCAAGCACATTTAGCCTGCACTGGCTCCATGGCCTCCGAACAGCATACTGATCTTGGATGGTATGGAGCCAAAAACCGGGACGCACATCTTCTGGGACATGCTCCCAGGTGAGTCGTGTGACCCATGCTGTGTTCTCAACCCCCAAAAGGTGCTTTTTCAGGGTGAGATCTTGTGCAAGATCACAGCCCCAATAAAGTGCTTTTTCAAGGCACGAGTGCAGCACCCAAAATGGCCACCATGATTTCACGCAAAAATAACAGGCCGTCCCGTTTTTTCTGAGGTGCTTGGGAGGTGTGTAACATTACATCTGGAAACAAAGAGGCCTAGCAGCAACAGAATAACTCTCAGCAAGAATGTGACTTCCTGACAAGCAAGAGCACTTTGACAATGGAACCAATTTGACCTAGATAGGTAGTGAGCTCTCCCTCACTGGAGGTCTTCAAGGAGAGGATGGGCAGTCATATGTTATGGGTGCCCTAGTTCTGGATTTTTCTGAAGTGAGGAAGGGGTTGGAGTACACCAGTCTTTGCCAACTTGGCACTCTACAGAGGGTTTGGACTACAACTCCCATCAGCCACAGCCAGCTGGGTTCCAAAGCATTTGGAACATGTCAACTTGATTAATTAAATAAAGTAACAAGGATTTATATACATATTTAATCCTCTTTGACTGTAGGCAGTTTACACAGAATCTAAAGTGTTTATTTTAAAAGCAAACATTAAGAACAGGTTTACCTAAACATTTATCAAAATATAAGTCAAATCAGCAGTTAATAACATAAAATAAAATTGCATGTTATAAATTGCATGCCTGGGTAGGCTGCCAAGTTGGCAAAGTCTGGAGTAGATGGTCTCTAGGTGGACCCTTCCAGCTCTGCGTTTCTATTACTACTTTAAAAGTGAGAGATTGAACCCATCACCCTGAATTCCAGAGGTGTGAAATTATAGGATGTGGCTCCTGGAAGATTAAAGGTTAGAATAGATTTAATATTTGTTTGCAACACATCCAACAACAAAGTAAAGCTCAAAGCAGCTCATGAGGATGACAAAGAAATAAAATGTCTCCGTCAATATATGCATATCAATAGAATTATCTAAGAGCCCAACAACACATCAGTGATGGGCAAACCCCCAACAAATTCAATAAGCAATTCAAATAAAGTTGAAAACATAAATCAAAAATAAATTATCACAAAAATCAATAGGTAGCATGTTTCCAATTAGATAATGCTAAAAAGAAGTAAATCCGCAACCTAACCACAACAAAACATTCTAAAAACAAAGTACAAAGTGCAAATACATGTGCATGCCGAGAAGCAAGGCTAAAATAGTAACAGGTTTAACCTAAACCGAGGATGTCAGGAAGCAGCCCCTCCCCAAGGACCGTTCCCCCTCATTCTGCCCAAGTGTCACCCCAAAACATCACTGTGTGAAGCCTGTTGGCATCTAGGCAGCAGTTTCTTTTAGTTTCAGGTATAAATGGACGGAGGGTGCGATTCACCTGATCTCACTCTGCCCTGAATGGAATACACTCCTCTGCACATTCCCAGCAGGCACTCTGCACATGCTAAGATGCGCTCTGGCTCTTTCTTGATGTCACTTCACGCGTTCCAAGGTGGCGCTCATGCACAACCTCCTCAGCCAACTCTGGGGGGGTATCATCTTCTTGCCTCCCTTCAGTGGAAGTTAAGGTTTAATCCCTGGGATAGCATTTGACCCATTGGACCCAAAGTGGTTGTGGTGGTGAGGATGATGATGATGATGGTGTATCTATAAATTGCAGAATCCTCCTCCAATAACAAACAAGCCACAAAACATTTGCAGCGTCCTTTGCATGTGTTAGCAGAATCACAGAGCAGGGGTGCAGCCCAGGGCTGCTAACCCAGTGAGCGGCACACAGGTGAGCCCAATTGGTCAGGTGAGAAAGGGAAGGAGTTTCGGATCCTAGCGGGTGTTTGCATTTATGCGCCTGCCTATGTGAATGTGTGAACACAGACAGGAGTGAAAGAGCATGCCAGGAGTTGGGTGGGCTTTTACTAACCACTGAGAAGTAGCTCCTCATCTATGATCAACATTCAAGAGGTAACTTGAAAATGGGGGCAGCAGGGGGATTAAACAAGGTATCTCTGGTTCATGGTCGTAAATACTGCATAGTCAAGGGAGAAATTTCACACCCTGTAAGACTCCTTCAGGAATCTCAAGATGTTATGGAAATTAGCTGAAATCAAGAAATTAAGAAATTAGTTGAAATTAAGAAATATTTGTGTTAAAAATTTCTTTTCTTTTTCTGTATGTTTATATTGCTGTATTTTTATTTGTTATAAAATAAATAAAAATTAAAAAAAAGACTCCTTCAGGATTGTTGCCTGGTCATTCTTCTGTGAGGCATGGTGAGGCATGGCAGAAGGATGAGGGGCCCATTCATAACGACTTACGGCCGTTTCGTTTCCCACAATGCCCCTCACTGGAACTCTCCAATCAGGAGCAGCAACCAGAGGTGAGGGAGCTGCTGTGGAATCCACACACCTCACAGTTTAATAACAGCACTCCTTTGGGGGAGAAAATGAAAGGGACCAAGAGGGGAGCAAAGAGAGGGAAACACTGAACGGAAACACCTGCTGAAGCTCTGGGGAGCGGAGTGGCTGCTGCGCTGCAGCCAGGATGGGCCTTGTTCAGCCAGGAATGCTGGAGCTGGAGACGGCTGGGTCTGCTGCCAGCCGAGGTGTTAATAGGGGCTTACACTGAAGGGGCTGCCGCAAGGAGAGACAAAACAGTCCGGCGAGAAATAGGTCACACCTGCTGCTGGAACATGTTGGCGAGAGAGAGAGGCCGCCTCTGCACTAATGTGTGTGTGCTGTGCACATCCATGTTCCTCAGGCAAATGAGATTATGACAATAGCTCTGTGTCCCTTGGTCCCCCTGCCCAGGTGATCTTCATGATGCAGGCTACACACTCATCAAGATCTTGGGGGTCAAGCTGCCACATCAGCGTTTTCCAAAATAGTATGCAAACCAAGTTTTGCTATGCAGCTCTCCAGCCAAGAAAGGCGTACAAAAAGTGCATGGGCTAGGGTAAAACGGCACAAAAATCAGTATATTAGGAGAAGCCTGCTGGGGAATTTTCATGTTGATGTTTTTTTAAATCAGAAATTAATGTGGAGAACTGAATTTAAGATGGGGAAAACGGGAAGCAGAGAAAAGCTGAAAATGGCAGATTTCCCCTGTAGCCTTTTGCCTGGCCTCTCCAGAATGGGGTATCCCATTAAAGGGATGAAGGGCAGATGCTTCTGTCCAGACATCCATGCGGGGGCAAGGGGCCATAGCACTCTCCAGGTGCAATCCAGTGGGGGAGTTACTCCTTGATGTAGGTCAGGGACTCCCTCATTTCCAGTTGACCCCAAAATGTAAGTTCTTCTGGCAGGCAAACCCAGAAGTGTTGGGGTCTACCCAATGCCTATGCCAAACCTCTTACACCTGTAGTTAATAAATTGTGGCCAGATTTCACCCAAATATTTGTTGTCAAGCCTCTTATTCTTAGTATTCGGGAAGACTGAAGGGTGTGGGGTGCGTGTGTGCCTTGCCAGGCAATACAAATGTAATAAATAAAATAAATGAAGTGTCAAGCAGAACAGGATTAGTGTCCGCTCACAATTGTTTTGGTTCAAGGAACAATGGTGTTTTCTACCCAGGAGCAACACAGCAGTTGGCCACTGTGAAAACAGGATGCTGTACTAGATCCAGGCCTATACAAAAGTTCCTTCAGAGTCTCTCGCCCTTATCCTTCATGCCTTCCACACCCAGGGCCCATTCCCTCTCCTTGGTAATAATGGCCATCACTTTACCTTGTGCCCCTGGAAGGCATTGATGTGTTTCTTTATTAGCGGCTAATATTAGTAAGGTTTTTTTTCTTTTCTTTTTAAGCCACCTGTTGCATGACTTATTCATATGATAGAAATATATACAAGCTTGTTGGGAGTTTAGCTGAGCAAACTTGGCAGGTTTTCTACATGTGCTCAGACTTGGAGGCAGAACCCAGCTTGGGGAGCTGAGCGCTCTCAAGGAATGAATTACTTTGATCCACGTGAGAATTATGGTGATGGGATCAGAGGTGATTATTACAATGGCTCTTTGTCAAGCTATGGGACTTGCCTGGCCGCACAGTGCCTGCTGCCTTGATCCTGCACTCTTTAGCGCCATCTGTTGAGATCTTCAAATTATGTGTCACAGGTTGAGATGGTTTCTCAAAGAGTTCAAGTTTTACAAGTGCCTTTGTCTTATAATATGCATCCATTACTTCCCCTTAGAGGGATGCAGATGCAGAAAGTGTATACGAATATGACTGGGGGCTGTACAGCTGTTATTGTAAGTCTGAATAAATAATAGGGTCCTTATCCACTTTCTAGTTAGTAAAGTTCACATTAGCAGTCACATTGCTCTATCACTTAATGGATGCTTGGAAGTGATCCATGTTAAAACACATCCCCTTTGCTCCTTGAGTTAAGGCAACAGACCTCCCAGGGAAAGTGTCTGAGACTGAGAAAATTTATCCCAGCACAATCACAGTAGACCAGAATCTGACTTCTTAATATTATGAATGCTAAAGTCATGTAGTGTGTTTCCCCCACCTTGAAATAAACATGCTTCTATCCCTATTGTATTCATATAACTAGAGGGGGAAATCAGGACAGGACTGAATTCTACTTTTTAAAAACTCCTGCACAGTATGCCAGCTTAATCTTCCCATACACTTGGCCATACTAGGTAAGAAAAATAGAGCTGACTGGAAAATTGCAATCAAAATTCTTTTCTTTTTTAATAAAAGAAGTCTTCTGGTACGATTTCCCACTGTAAAAGTTGGCAGTCAGAAAAAAGAGTTGCAGATCGCAATGACATTTTCCTGCACACTGCAACAACATGGAATTATATTTTCTATCACATACCTAGTATGCTCAAAGCAGTCACACACAGAGGACTGGATCATCAAAATGATCCATGGAATAATCTGAGATGTTTTGCATAGATGAATACTTCCAACACTTTAATCCCAAATGAACTTGTTTTGGAGTAGGGTGGAGACTGGAATTTGTGTGCTACAGAAACACAGTCAATAAGCAGAGACAAAAAGAAAAGAAAAGCAATCTTTGGCAGGTAAGTCAAGATTCTGGTTGGATGGAAGTAGGGAAGAACACTACTTCTGATAGACTGCAACTCCTTACATACTTTACCCTGCCCCCTTATACACACACAGCATTGCTGTCATGGAAGCACCTCATTGAAGGAATCTTCTGCAGCATTCAAATAATAAATTCTGAAGTCTGGGGTAGCCTCAAATTTCTGTGCCTTCATTATAGTTACAGTTAAGACTTCTTGTTTTTATCTGCCTGGGAAAGATAGTAAGAACCTATGACACACACACACCAAAAAAAAATAAAAAATCTTGCCTTTATTCCAGTCAGATATTACCTGGCCAGCAGCCTGAGACCTCCGGCAGTGCTGGCTTGTTATTTAGTTTCACTCGTTTACAGATTTGCTTTAACAGCAAAAAATGTAAAATTGTAGTGTAGGTTTTCTCACTTCCTTTTTTAGTACGAGAAAAAAACTCATCACAGAGTAGGTTAACAGTTAGTGCTGGTTTTGAGATACTTTTAGCTGTACATTTTCACAGCCTGGGTCTGCCAGTTACTAGCAACAAAGCAATGACAAGCCATGAAAATAGATTCACCTCTACTGAGGGTTGTGCCCTCCAAAATAGGAGAAGCCACATTGAATTATATTTGAGCGACTTGTAAACCAGTCTGAACTACAGTGAGTTGGTTGTATTCAGCTAACTTTTTTCATCAGCAAGAATTTCCACTTGTGGGAGAGACATCCCCTTCCTTCTCCCTGTGCATGCTCCATACCCTCCCCAAATCTGCTCTGGAGGGTTGAGGAAAGCTCTAGAACATATCTAGGGATTGCATATTGAGAGGAGAGGGAGGAAATCCTGTTGCAGAAGCAGAAATCCTTGTGCTGACGGGATTCTTTGTTGGATACAACCCAGAGACTGGGTCTTACCAAACAGGCCAGAAAATTCAAACTGCATTAGGCCCCAAATACACAACTGGAGTGCTGCAGACAGACTTTGCCAGAAGCAACCAGCTACCTTTTGGATCTCCACTTCTAGACCCACTTAACATGGAGCAGATTTCATTACCCAAATTAGATTGCTGCAAGGAGCAGCATTTGAACTAGATGACCCCCAAGGTCTCTTCCAAACCCAAATTTATAAAATTCATAGAAAGCAGAGGCCATCCCACAAGAGGAATCTGTATGAAGGAAGCTAACAGGATCTCAGTGACAACTGGCTGGGACCAGAACTTCCGCAAAGGGCATTAATTCAGGCAGATGAAAACCTTACACATTCTTTTGCTCTGCTTTTCTTCTCTCCTCTCCCTCTGCCTCCCCCCCCCCCCCGGCTTCAACTCTTTACACATTTGCAATCTTGCAAATATTTTTACTGATTGCTTTGCATCTTCCGTCAGGAGGGTTGCCAGATGAAAATTGCATAACAGATGGCTTCCGTGTCTGGCTCAATGTGATCCCAAGATGTTCTGAAATAAGGCCCACGCGTTATATTGGATGGAGTTGTTCTCTTACGGAATAAGGAAACTTCCTTTGGAGCATGGGAGATTCCTTGGGATACCTGGCATCCTACCTCTTTTAAACAACATGCCTCTGAGCTTGTGTGTGAAAATGCAGCAAGGTGGTGAGCACTGTCACGTCCTCGCCCTTTCTCTTTGGGAGACACTGTAGGTGGAAAACAATGGCTTTAGGGGGAGAGGGGTGGAATGCCACCGCCTGAGGAATGTCAACTACTCAACATGGAGACGGCGGTTACTACGCTTGAGACCATGTTCCAGAAGGCCGAATCCGACCTGAATTACATTCAGGCAATGTTGGAGTTTGAAATGGTGAAAGGGCATGCTGACGGACTGTCTAAAGAGGAGAATCCTCTGGTTGTCATACAGCAGCTGTCACTGGTGAAGTCTCGCTACAAAATGTTGTGTGAGCAGCTAGAAAGGATTTCTACTGAGCGGCGGGAGTCCATGCGGTCGATCCGTGCTACTCTGGCCAAAACAGTGAAGCTGGTTCAGGAAATACAGCACCACACTGGAATGGAGATCTCACCTCTACCTGAAGAAGAAGAACTTGCAATGCAGCACTTAATGTACCAGACTCCTCAAGTAACAGATACCCCAGAAAAACAGAATTGTCCCAAAGAGCATGAAACCCACTGATCCCAGACAAAAATTCCAAATATAGCTTGTATGTGAGGGCACTCGTCAGAGTTGGAAGTTGAAAACTAAGGCTACACTTTAAATGTCGAGATTACTTGTGTTTTCTTTTTAATATCGGTACCCAACTTTCTTGTACATACTTCCTAAATTGTTGTCAGATGAAGAATGAATTCAACATTTTGTGGTGGTGATGTTGTTGGTGTTGTGATGGAGTTGATATTGTAATGTTCCAAAGGTGCTTTCAACCAGAGCTTGTAGTCCTCTGGATGCTACTGAAGTATAACTCCCATCATCCCTCACCATTGGCCATGCTGGCTGCTGGGAGTTGGAGTCCTACAACATCTGGCAGGCATCCTGTTGGCTAGTCTTGCTCTGGGTTAATTCAGTCTGCTGCTTACACTATACAATGAATGGAAGCTGTTTTTGATACATTGTACTGCCACCTTTCTCCTTAATGTGGATCTTCTGGCATATTCAAAGCCATAGCTGTACCTTTGAAATAGTAGCCAAATTGATACATTGTGCTTAAAGTTTTATTGGTTTTTTAAAAAATACTTAGAAACAATAAAGATAAATGTATGACAAAAAAAAACACAATGGCTTTAGGAAAGCAAACAGTAAAGAATCATTCTAAGTGTGACCACCACCCCACTTAAAATGGTGTCACATGATAACTGACCCCAACAACTTAAAGTTGGTTGAGTGGGTTCAGTATAGAGAGTATAATCCAGCCCTGAAACCAGCATAAAACAAACAAGTGCTCCTGCAGTGCTTCAGCCCTCCAGGATTTTTTTTTTTTAATTGCCCTTTTAATTTGTGGTATAACAGACCATGTCAGCCTCCATTTAAATAATGACAACCTGTTTTAAGAACAGCAGCAATTTAAGAATAGGGCCCTCTGAAAAATTCAGTGAATAAGGCAGGGCAAACACACTACGAAAGTCTCCCAACCGCTGCTCACTCAAGACTTCCTGTGGCTGAGGTTGGGTTTTACATATACAGTGGTACCTCGGGTTACATACGCTTCAGGTTACATAAGCTTCAGGTTACAGACTCTGCTAACCCAGAAATATTACCTCAGGTTAAGAACTTTGCTTCAGGATGAGAACAGAAATTGGGCAGCGGCGGCGCAGCGGCAGCGGGAGGCCCCATTAGCTAAAGTGGTGCTTCAGGTTAAGAACGGACCTCCGGAACAAATTAAGTACGTAGCCAGATGTACCACTGTAGCAACATGACACTTGGAAGTGTTAAATATTAGAACAGGGGTCAGCAAACTTTTTCGCAGGGGGCCGGTCCACTGTCCCTCAGACCTTGTGGGGGGCCGGACTATATTTTGAAAAGGGGGGAAAGAATGAATTCCTATGCCCCACAAATAACCCAGAGATGCATTTTAAACAAAAGGACACATTCTACTCATGTAAAAACACTCCGGACCATCCGTGGGCCGGATTTAGAAGGCGATTGGGCCAGATCCGGCCCCTGGGCCTTAGTTTGCCTACCCATGTATTAGAACTTTCTACAGTCATACCTCGTGTTGCGTTCCACTCTTGTTACGGACTTTCAGCTTACAAACGTGCCAAGCGAACGTGCGGTTTGCCGCCCGCGCATGCGCAGAAGCAATCTGCATGCTTCGCGCACGTGCAGAAGCACTCAATCGCGCCGTGCACATGCGCAGAAGTGACACTCTAGTTGTGGACTTTTTGGGGTGCGAACGGCACCCTGAAACGGATTTAAGTCCGCAACTAGAGGTACCACTGTATTATCATTGTCCTTATCTCAAATTCTTTGCTTATAATGCTCTCTCTTTCTCAACCCCCCCCTTCCCCCTCTCTCACACACATGCTCTGCACATCCCTCCTATTCATTCCACCTTTCCCTTCCTCTGATCATATTGACTGCTTATCCTGTGGCTGCCTCTGTCTGGCAGCATTGGCCCCTTGGCTGGTCCGGGTGCTCAAGAGCAGCTGCCATTTCCTCTCCTTTCCTGGCAAAAGCAGCACAGTTGGCTTCTTCCTCCTGGCTTCCAGCTGCTTTAATAAACCCTTTGACAGAGGGTCTGGCGGCCTGCAAAATAGATGGAAGCCCGGGGGGGCAGAACAAGGGTGAACCACCAGATGTCTATAGACCACCAATGAGATCCCCTGTAAAAGCTCAGCATACAATGGCTCAGATCTCCCTGCTGGCCACAGCCTTGTAGAGATGCACATGGATTTTCCTCATGCTCTTTCCTCATTGGCCAGACTTTCTCTTTAGGATGTCACCAGTTCAACTAAGCTTGGTCACTTTCCCTTGCCTTTGAGGGGATTCTTCCCACTTCACACATACCATTTACCCAAATGCCATGCTTGACTTGCTTTCTGGCTATTCACAATATCAGAACGGGCTGATATTTCAACACAACTACCCATGGAAGCATATCCTGATCAGGGGTGAGGGGGTGGGAGGCAGGCTAGGCTTTCCAGATCAATAAGAACCCATTAAGGAAGACATTTCCAGTCAACAGAATAGAATATAGGTTTGTTATTCGAAATCGAAGAGGGTTTTCGTCTCGACATGAACTGAGCAGGTTATCTTTGCACCGGCAGTGCAGTTAGGTAATTTCAGTCTCTTGTCTTTCAGGGAACCCCACACACTTCTTTAGACAGTAATGTGTGTTACTTCACTTACTTCAAAATGTGGCAAACCAACTCTGATGTTGGGGATCCTCCTGCTTATGCTGCTGCTGTGTGTGTGTGTGTGTGTGTGTGTGTGTGTGTGTGTGTGTGTGTGTTAACCGAGCACAATTCAAAGTGTTGGTGCTGACCTTTAAAGCCCTAAACGGCCTTGGCCCAGTATACCTGAAGGAGTGTCTCCACCCCCATCGTTCAGCCCGGACACTGAGGTTCAGCACCGAGGGCCTTCTGGCGGTTCTCTCACTGTGAGAAGTGAGGTTACCGGGAACCAGGCAGAGGGCCTTCTTGGTAGTGGCGCCCGCCCTGTGGAATGCCCTCCCAACAGATGTCAAGGCAATAAACAACTATCTTGCTTTTAAAAGACATCTGAAGGCAGCCCTGTTTAGGGAAGTTTTTTTATGTTTAATGCTGTATTATGTTTTTAATATTCGGCTGGGAGCCGGCCAGAGTGGCTGGGGAAACCCAGCCAGATGGGCGGGGTATAAAATTATTGTTATTGTTGTTATTATAACCTCTTCCCCAAAGTCCTGACTTGAGGGCACCAACTTGAGTTACACCAACTAAGGAAAAGAAACCAATATGGGAGTGCATTCTGCAGGGAGGAAAAGTGTCCGCTACGTCCCCCACAGGCGTTGACCTCGATGAAGTGACGTCTCCTTCAGAGTTGCCCACACTGCTCTTGAGTGGGAAATGGCCCGGAAGCTGCTGTTCTCACCCTTGTCATGGGAAGTCAGTGTTTTTCATGGCAAGGTGCCAATGCCAGCTTCTCTTCCAAAAGTGAGAAAAAGAAACACCAAGTGTTGCGGTTCAGCTAAGTCCATTTTCTGCTCTGTGCTTCAGTCCTCAGGCACCTGACCTTCCCTCGCCTCCTCAGAACATCTGACTTTTTCACAGCCAAGATAGCAAAAAGTTTAGGAATGAATAAACGCCACTTGGGGCTGTGTGCGCACTAGAGATCAGATGCAGGATGAAATTAATCCAATTAAGTCAGGATGGGGAAGCACCTTGACTGGGCATTTTTAAAATCACTCTGCTGTTCCTTCCCCATAAAGAGATTTACAAATCCCTTTTGTTGCCCGAGATCAAATAACGAATTTCTGGATTATTATTTTTTTAAAGTCCAATTGCCACAACCATATGGAGGCTAGCAATCAGAACTATTTTTCAGCTGGAACTCACCAGAATTCAGTTCTGGCACATCTCAGGTGGGTGCCATTGCCATCCTATTTTTTTTAAAAAAGTTTTTATTTATACTTTTCAAATGTATACATTTCATTAGTTTTTCAATCATTTTAACATTTCAAAGTTTGACTTCCTTCCCCCTCTTTCTGCGATTCCTTCTGCTCATTTAATTATCTACTTTAAATATATACTCTTATGAAACTGCAGGTTATTACAATAATCCTGCCAATGTTTGTATCTGTTTGCAATTTATCTGTAGATATTCAATAAACCATTTCCATTCTTTTATAAAAGGTTTGTTATCTTGATTTCTTATTTTTCCGGTAAGTTTCACCATTTCTGCATATTCTGTAAGCTTTTGTATCCATTCCTCCGTTGCTAGGACTTTTGCTTCTTTCCATTTTGGGGGCAAGTAGCATTCTTGCTGCTGTAATAGCATACATAAATAAATTTCTATACAATTTATTGTATTTTTTGCTCCATAAGACGCACCTGAACATAAGACGCACCTAGTTTTTAGAGGAGGAAAGGGGGAAAGCCCTGTTTTTTTGAGGATCAGCTCAAAGTGGTGCAGCTTTTTTTGCAAAGGGAAAAGCCCTGCTTTTTTGAGGATCAGCTCAAAGTGGTGCAGCTTCTTTTTCAAAGAGGAAAAGCCCCGTTTTTATGGGGTTCAACTCACAGTTTGCAGCTTCTAGTCCTACAGGTAAGGGAGCCATTTCTACAGTTTCCAGACAGATAATCTAATCAGCCAGTCACATGTCACTGGGGAAACAAACAGCCTCCCTCTGCATTCAATAACGGAGCAAGGGGGCAGGGCTGGAAAGGGAGCCTTATCTCTCTCCCCATCGCTTGCTAAACAGCTGTTCAGCGGCTTCCTTTCAACACCCTCTTCTCTCTTTGTAAAAAAAAGAGCACAATCTGCTTTTGGCCCCTAGGCAATTTGGCTCCAGGGACTATGCATTCGCTCCATAAGATGCACAGACATTTCCCCTTACTTTTTAGGAGGAAAAAAGTGCGTCTTATGAAGCGAAAAATACGGTAGGTATTATAGTGCCTATAATTCCCAAAAGAATTGCCATTCTAAGAGAACGAGGGAGGTGTTCATGGTGAGTTCTGGCATCTCCTTTTCCAGAAAAATAGCACTGTTTACAATAATGAGAGGATGCTAATATTCATGTAAGTTCAGAAAAGAGGCTGATAGTTACTGTACAATCAGTGCCACTTTCTAGTTCCAAGGCATGGGCGAAAGCAGTGTTGTCTGCTTAGCCATCACGGGTGTTCTCCAGCATTTAGAAGACCAGCAAAATTAAGAACTAATCCTCCCAGAACAATTAAGTACAAATCTCAACACAGTGCCATTTCTAATCAAATCCCAGGCACATTCCTGGCACCTGTTGGGATGGAAGAGAGTTCTTATGGGTCAGCTCGTCCCCACCCTACAGTAATGTGTCAAAGTAAATCCCCCCATGCTTAGCTGAGCACTCAGCAAGAAGCAATAGGTCATTAACTTCAATGGAAAGCTAGACATCAGTGGGGCACACTCTGTCTAGAGCACAGTTGTCTGACAGGGCCAGACAAGAGACTAGCTCTTCCTACGGCCAATAGCTGCCTAAAATCAGTGCAACGTCTCCAACGTGAACCAATTCAAAGTTCGTCTCACTTTGGTGCATTCAACAATGCCAAGTCATGATTCTGAAAATCTACGCTGAGGACTAGATCCAATCTTCAGGATCGTCTCGTGATAACAGATGGCTATTGGCTGGCGCTTATGCAGCTTTCCTTGGCTACATGTTAATAGATGGCATTAGGGGAAACTAATCCAGTCGTTTTAGAGAGGAAAGGGAGCACTGCTGGCTTTGTGGAGCTATAGAATTCTGAAATCAGGAACATATGTGATATTCTGTGAATCCAAAAGAAACCTCCTTAAAATAAGGAGCTTCTGACATCTCTATTCAGGCTGCATTAGGCAGTCACTCAGATACCATGTGTATAATTACATTTGATTTGCCTGATGATGCTCACATAGAGGTCTAAGTAGGCTGCAGCGAGAAAGGAAGGCAGTGATTTATTTCAGTCACTTATACTTCCCAAGGGTTTTGCGCACATGAAAAGCAAGGGCAATCTGAGGTGGACAGAGGTTGCATCTCCCTTAATGGCTTGTATAGACAATCATATTTCAAGAGCCACATCGCCATGAACTTGAGATAGTAATGCAATAGCTATGCTAACAAAATGATAGGGAGGGAACCTTCTTGAAGTAACCTTTGGACCCTTGATTTTATTTTGAAGCAAAAGCAACTGGCTACCATCCTCTGGATCTGGGTCAGCGGTGGCAGGGCTGTGCTGTTTCCCACTGAGACACCACCCCTGGCTGCTATTTGCAATGAACAGCACCTTGGGGGGTGGGGTGGAATAAGATCAGGTGGCTTTTCAGCAGAAAACTGCTGTGTGACTCCAGTCCACACTAGGAGGCCTTGCCAGCTGCTTTTTCTTCCAAATTAAAGTGCCAGTGCTGAACACCCTTTTTAAAACCACATTTCATTCCAATGTCTCAATGTGTTGTTTCCAGGCTTCCACTTTTTTTGGCCAAAGTTATAAAAAAAAGAGAGCTGTTTTTGAGCTATTTTTATGGAAAATCAGCAAAAATGGCCCTGCCGACATGGGCTACCATACATTCAAATTTTTGTGGACATTTTCCCAATTCCCACCAGGACACTGCTGCCAACTGCATTATTCCGGGTATGTCCAGGAAATTCCAGACGTATGGCAACCCTAGCTAGATGCTCTGATCCAGCAGAACTCTTACTATGCTTGTATGCTCACAATATTAAACAGGGCTACAAAGTCACAAACAAAATGCCAAGTGACCAAGTTATAAACCAAGTTATTGCTTGAGCAATTAATAGAACTCCGCAAACCAGCTGCTCTTCATCCCTAGAACTCCATTGTCAAAGAGGGAAGATTCAATGCTCATTTTGAATTTCACAAAAAGGGCTCTCACCTAAACTGTCTACCGTATATGGGTATACGGTGCTCCCTGGCAGGACCATTCAGGGAGTAATGCTGCACACTTATGCCATACTCCTAGTCCTATGGAAAAACAGCTGGAGCCTTGGGGCTAACTTCTCAGTAAACATGCATATAACTAGAGCATAAGCCTTCTGCCTTTGCAGACTCTGTGCTGAAGAACAGTAGGAAACTCTGCAATAATAAGTGCACCTCTAATGCTGGGTTGTAACTGAAACGAAGTTTCTAGGCAGATCAGAGATACTCAAGCTAGTGCTGCTCCCAGGGTAGGACTTTGGGAAAGATGTCTGATGCCCCCACAGCTGCAGAATGAGCAGGAGGACCCCCCAAATGCATTAAGGCTGCATTTTGAAGTAAGTGAAGAGGTGGGGGCACTAAGACCATTAAGTCCAGCCTCTAAACTTACCTTGCTAGCACCACTGTCTTTCACCTGGGAATTTGACAAAGCTTTTCTTTCAAACAATGGAAATGTGAAATCCTGGGAAACATGCACTGGGTAGGGCTTCCTAAGCCTATATAGGCAACCTTTTAAGGTTTCCTTTCCATATATTAGCCACAGCATTGTCCTCTGAGCATGGTACCAAGGCAGTTTCTTTCCAAATGAAAACCACAGCTGGGTGATCTCCAACGCTAATCATACTCAGAGTATTGGGTTTACTCTGCGTATGACTTAGTTGGATATCACCCATTAACAAAAGGTTGTTTTTGTGGGGGGTTTTTAAAAAAGCAATAAATTCATAGCAGAGGGTGAAGAAAAATAAAACCCAGTGTTCCTAGCCAGGAAAGGAGGTTAAGCAAGAACTGAACCATAAAGAAATCACTTTTCAACTGTAACATAAACCAAGGCAAAAAGAGAGGTTAGTTTGCGGCTCTGGTGACCTGAGGTCAAATGGCATCTTAGACTCTAGACAAGCAGGATATCAAACCCTGCAGGTGTCCGCTCTCCCCACAAGGGCCTATCCGCCCTGGCCAGGGCAGGGTCAGCATTCCAGGGCTCTTCCTGATAGGCTCAGGGTATAATGACATCTCCATCCGATGGCAAGAGCCATCTAAATGCAGAGCTGCTGCAGCAGGGTTGTGTCAGCCAGGCCCTGGGCCTGAGAAATGATGTGTTCTCAGACACCACTGGAGCAGGCTCCTTCCCCTGGGCATGCCCCCTCCCCCCAGCTCTCACGTACAGTACACAAATCACACACATGCTTCACACTGGGTATTTGGAAACCACAAGACATCCATGCCCCCTACTCTCCCGATTCCTTTCGCGAACTCATGCTGTGAGAGCAGAGCTGTGGTTTCCTGTAGCCTGTTGCCCATGTGTCTGGAGCTGAGTAAGCCCCTTGATGGAACCACTGTTTGCAGGGGGTTTTCTTCCCAGACTCTATACAGCCTGAAGGAGGGAGAGAGGAGAGGGATCATTGGAAGCTGTCTCATACTGAGTCAGACCACTGGGCCAGCAAGCTCAGTATTGTGTGCACAGACTGGCAGTGACAGTGTCTCAGATGGGGGTCTTTCCCCTGCCCTACGTAACCTAAGGGACTCAGCTACATATATAAGGATAAAGCGCTTTGTATGCGTTATAACACCATGGCACCAGATGGAGCTGTGGAGTTCCGTTTTTCGCCAACGGAACTTCCCTGTATGACATTTACAACGTGTTTAATTGAATCGCTTCTTTGATGTGTCTAGATCCAGCCCTAGAGATGCTCGGGAATGAACTTGTTATGTACTGAGCTGAATAGGATCCAGAATGCAGCAGTCTGATTGGTCCTAGAACAATAGGATCCAGAATGCAGCAGTCTGATTGGTCCTAGAACAATAGGATCCAGAATGCAGCAGTCTGATTGGTCCGCAGGAGCCACCCAATCCAGCTCCAGCTGGAAGTGAATCCACAACCTGATTGGCCTACAGGAGTATCCCGGAATTAGCCAATCACGTGGGGCCCATTGTGTAAATAATGTATTTATAGCAGACGTTTTGGGGAAACATCCATTCCTTGCTACTAGGAGCTGAATAAAGAGCATGAAATTCACACTTGACTCCGAGTATATTTCAGAACCCTAGACAGTTTGCATACATGTGCTCTACCACTGGGCTACAGCTCTTCCACGAGGAAGGAAAGAAGAGAGGGTGGAGGGAGAAAAAGAGATTTAAGAGGGGGGGGTTTATTGCTCAGCCTCGTAGTTTAAAGTTAAGCAAAGAAATATGTAATGTATTTCACATATATAGACATGACATATACAATAAAGACAGCAGAAAAACAGAAAGAGCAACCAGAATGAGAAGCAGAGATACCCTTGTGAGGAGCGGCTCAAGGTGTTAATTGCCTACTTTCAACTTCAGAGAAAGGAAACCAAATGTTTCAATCATTTGATGAAATATCACAAGCATCGCTGCTAAGGTAGGAAGATTTCAGCAACATTCTCTGGCTAGGAAAACAGGCTTCACATTGTTTTGGCAGCAGCTCTGTTGATTCTGGATTTCCCCACTCACCATACACTGGGCACACCCCAGCCCTGTTTGGTTTTCCCTTTAGTTTGTCTGTTTACTTTCTGGTTTGAGAAGAGCCTCTTTTTCACCTGCACAAGTGGCTGCCTGTTCTACTGGGCCCCAGCATAAGATCCAAAACCCACATCATATCGGGGATGGAGAAAAGAGCTTAATGCAACTCTCAAGAGTTTCCATCAGACCCCTGGCCAGGAAGATTTGAAATCAAACATATTCCAAATTATTCCATTGAAAAAAAGAGCACACTGCTTCACTAGTCCTTTAAAAAACACACACACCTCTTCAGGAGAACTATCTGAAGACGTAGCTTGAGTATGTCACAGAAAGGGAAAGAGATCATAAACTTCAGAATGAGAAGTGAAAGGAATTTTAAAATGGAAAAAAAACCCAACATGTTAGGAGTTTTTGCTTGTGAGATTTTGTCCATTTCTTGGTTCAATCAATTTGTAATGTAAATGTAAAATGGCAATTAAAATAGCTTCCCTTGGATGTATTTTGTTTTAAAGAGCAAGTTATATAATTTAGGTTATATAATTATTCATTGTTAGCTCCATCACCCCCAAATCCCAACATTCCTGGTACCCAGAGAAAGACACTCAAAGAGTTGTTGTTGTTGTTGTTGTTGTTGTTGTTGTTGTTGTTGGCATCCATCTGTCTCAAGAGACAATGGAGTGTGCCTCTGGGAGTGAAGACAAACCACTGCATTAGCAGCACCAAAGTGACCTCCCCAAGGTGCAAGCAGACTTTACCCTCATCTATGCATTTTTGTACACATAACTTGGCTGGAGAACTGCACTGCAAAATTCAAAGGAATGCGAATTTCAAAGGACACCTGTTTCGGTTTGATTCTCGTTTCAGAAAGTGCCAACTAAATAAGTTCACATTTAAATGTGAACCAAATGAAATTTCTCTCCCCTCCCTAAGTGGTACATAGCCTCCTTAGCTGATTGGCCAAGAGGGAATGCAGTCCTCAGCCTGAAAAATGTTCCCCACCTCTGCCTTAGAAGTTCTAGGGCAAGTTCAAAATAATGGCTCCAGAAGAACAGCTTTTGTAATGTAAGATGCTTTTGTGCATCTCTGGGGCAACATAAAAGTGCAACAACAACAATTGTATTATTTATACCCTGCCATCTGGTTGGGTCACCCCAGCCACTCCGGGCATCTTCCAGCATATACAGAAACAATAACAAAAATCATGCATTAAAAACAACAAACAAGGATCAGTTTGAAAATGGATGGCGTGATGGATCCCTTCCATTGTGCCACAGGTCACTGGATGCCAGAATTACTGTTCATCCCAAGGCAACAGATACTTTGCAGATGAAGGGTGTGTAGAAAGTAGCTTTGCCCAAAGATTTGACAAGATATCACTGCTCAAAATGAATGAAAATACAAGGGATGTGTGTGAAACAGGGTTGTGTGGCGCTCGGTGCTGCCTTTCAGGAGTTGGCTGACTCACCCTGGGAAAATGAGCCCTAGCAAATGTCAAAGCTGCCATAATGATCCCTAGCAAAAGGGTAACGACCTGCCCAGCTCTAGGAAACTTAGTGAGCGACTGGCAGCAAAATTGCAGGACTCAGTTCTGTGAGAAATATGTGCACTTTGTAACCTCAAGGGGAAAGACCTAACAGAGCCAGGTATTTAGAGAGCTGATTTCTAGATGCTGCATAACTGTCAGGCCCAAACAACCCTTGGTTCATCTGGCTTGCAAGAAGGTATCAAAGCAATCAGGGTTGGGGAAGCAATGGCAGGGTTGGGGGAGACAATGAGTACATGTTGGAAAGCCCCAGGCCCTGCTGTGCCATCCAGATGTAGGAGCTCAAACCCCAGCATATTGAAGCAGCTCCTGGAGAACAGAATAGAGGGTGCACAAGGTTTGTACAGTGTTAAGAGATGGTACAATGATGCTCAGGCAGCCATCTTTACCCAGAAACTCAGTTTTGCTCCTTTTACTGAAGCACAGAATTCTGCCCTTACAAGACTCTCACCAATAATGGTGCATGGATTGCAACAGAGCACTCATTTTCAAACGGCTTCTAGCTGGTTCTAAAGGAATTTGGTGAGCAATCAGTTTTATAAGCTATGTGTAATAAATCATCTTGAACAGTGTTCGAGCAAGTATAAATATACAATATATGCAAATCCTCACACATCTTTGTGGCAAATCTATTAACTGTATACATTTTAACATGGTCTTCCTTTTTGGAGGTATTTTACAGTGATGTGCTAAGGTCCATACACCAGATCATGTTATTCACACTTTTTAATGCTGCCACTTTGCTTTTGAAAAGCAGCCATGCAAGGCTCTGATCCAGTGCCACATTCCTGAACCAGATTTGGGTCCCACCCCAGTTTTCCCACTGAAACCAGGGCCACGGCTGTTAGTTGTCCCCAAAGTTGCCACCTGCTGTTTTTCTGTTTTCTCAAAGGTCTTGTTTGATCATCTAAACAAAGGCCAAAATCAGAGGAAGCCTAGGTGAATCCAAAAGCCTTGCATAGTCAATTAAAATGCCCCAAGTAAATTGGAGCATTGTATCTTGCTAAAAGTCAGGATGTTATTTATGGCTAACAGCCAGAAAGCTATTTACTGTAGCTTGTGACTGACAATTATTATGGGGAGGAATTTTTTTAAAATGTAACATCTTTAGAAGAACAAAAATGGTTTTCTTTTATTCTCGTAAGCATCTTGTGTATCCACCCTTGAAAATTGTGTTTGCACATCTCCTTAACATGTTAAAAACTTCCAGAGGGCTAGTCACTTGCAGCAAAAATAACAAGGAACACCATTGAACCTTAAAGCCTAGGCTTGAGCTAGAGTCTCCATCATCTAATGGTTCTGCTCCTTCATCTGATGAAGTTCATCTTAGTCCATGAAATCTTATGCCACAATACATTTGTTAAGTCCTTGGTTTCCTAGATAAAAAAGAAAATCCATTCTGTGGATAGCCGGTAACATGGCAAGGACCTGGTTTCATGGTTCTCAGCAGTCTACACGGTGCTGAGGAAAAATGACTTCTTAACACTGACTTTGTGGGAAGAATAAGAATGAATTCAAACCACCCATTTCTGAGCACTGCGTCTGTGATTTTCAGCCAGATCATGCTGAGTTTCCACTTGTGCTGCTATGTGTAGCACTGCCCAATGTTGGAGTCATGAGCAGAAGTCAGCGTGGAGCAGATACCTGAATGCCATCGCCACTTGTGATGGTATGTGAACAGATGGCTGCTCTGTGTGTCACCAATGCCCCCCCCCCCCGTTTTTAGTGCTCTTACAACAATACAAATACAATAACAATGAAACTTTGTGGAGTGGCGCAATCAGATTACAATCACACAATGCAAGCTGAGTGAAAACAGCACCATGTGTACAAGCCTCTACTGCAGCACTAAGACATCTGGGATTCGTAACCTAGCCGCTCTATAGGCAGGCATGTGGGCAGTATTATTGCTTCTGTTTACGTAGATAATAAATGAAAACCAAACTTTGTCAAAATGGTCCTGTTTAACCTGGCCTCTCACCACTCTTCAGCGTTTGGACAGGGCACAATCCCAAACTTTCCCTTCCATCTCAACATCCATGGCCCATTGGGGTGAGAAGCAATTTTGTGTGTCGCCAATGTTTGCACAGAAGGTCTCCCCGCGTAGCACACATTGCAGCTCAAAAGTCAACATACCCTGGTCAAATGGCCAGCCTGTGATGTGCAAAAATGATTGTGGGAGCAGGCCCTGAAAGAGCAATCCTTTGTCTGTCTTCCTTACTTTTGCTTCCCGTGCTGACATTTTGCAGTGACTAACTATTAACGCATCCTGTTTGATTCTGCTTGCTGTCGCCATCCCACGCAGCATCTTAGAGGTGTCAGCTAGGATAAAGATGCTTAGGTTCATCTGGTCTCAGCTCATAAAACCAAAGCCATGATGGGCAGGAATCGAGCTGTGCACGTAGCACTCCTTCCCCAAGGTCTCTCTGATGGATCACAGCACAGCCACCAGCCCATAAGCCCAATTCCCTCCAGCAGATGCCATCTATGTATTGATCCACCAGAGCCGTTTAAGCTCAGACCCCAGGTTCCCCCACCCCACCCCAGAGTTATGGAAAGGTTGGCCCTTCCCAACTCCCGGCCCTGCAATATGGTTCATCATTCAAAACCCTCCCTCCGCCACCCTTCTCCCATGCCTCTGTCAGTTCCTTCTCCTTGCATGTTCCCGCTGTTGGAAATGTGTTTTTCCATCTTTGATTCTAAGCCTCCACAATGACCTCATGGCTTTGCTGCACAGAAAGAGCTCTGGACTTGCAAGAGAAAGGGGCCAGAAAGATGCCAGAACCAGGCAAGCTGCGTGTAAACTTATCCCCCAGAGACCGGTTAGGAGACTGATTTAATTAACACAAGCAGCACATTAAGAGCGGCCAAGCAGTGTTCCCAGGTTGACACTCTCCAGACACCCTTTTGTCAGGAGAGCTCTGGCTGTCATCACCAGAACCAAATGCTCTTCTGACATGGCCTGGCTGCCCCCTCGCTGGGGAGACAAGCCTATCCAGACACACAGGCTGCATGCAGCTCAAACCTAGGTCTCGGTGCTCTTGCTTGATCGGTGGGGATGACTTGTACATCTTTGACACCATCTTGAAGAGCCTCTGAGGAGCACAGTCTCAAAGCTGACTCCATAGGAGGGAAACAAGGCATTGACCAATGTTCAGCTAGACACTACAGTATGTGCAAAGGCCTAAGATGCCATAATGGGGCCTTGATTACCCAAACCTGAATTTGATTGCCTTATATCAGGGATAGCCAATTTGGCGCCTTCTGTGAGTTCTTGAACTCTCTCATCAGTCCCGGCCAGCATGGCCAAGGGCCAGGGATGGTGGGAATTTTTGTCCAACAACATCTGAAGGGCAACAGGTTGGCTACTCCATCTTATAGTATCAGGATAATCAAGTACTTTGGCAATTGGGGCAACCTCTCATTTGCCAATGAAAGGGGATATCACCAGCACGGAGGGAAACAGGATGCAATGCCTTTTGATTCCATCTGCAATGCTTCCCTGAGTGAAACCACTTAGGGAGCAGCTCTGGCCCGGTCAAAGCCAACAGGTAAGACGCCACCTCCCATATGGCAGCCACTGCTTTCTCTTGCAAGCCCTGCATGGTGCTTTCAAACGCCCACTTGCCTGGAGTCCACACACACACACACACACACACACACACCCCTCAAATTTGACCCACAAGGTTAGGATCCGATAAGGATCTGGCCCACACAGCCTAAAAGGGTTCCCTGCTCAAAGGTTAAGCTGACTGGCAGTGGCTTTTCAGAGTTTCAGAAAGGGCTTTTCCCAGCCGCTGATGCCACAGATTGAACCCTGGAACTTATCCATGGAAGGGATGTGCCAAACAGCTGAGCTTCAGCCCTTCCTCAAATATCCAGTACTTTTTCCTTCTGGGCAGGGCTTGTCCAGGATATAGATAAAGATTTCTTGTTACGTATTGATTTTGAGTGAATTCAGCAGCTCCACAAAGAAGATCACTGAGGTTAAGTATCTAATTTCATAAACAACCAAATGTCTGACCACCAGCTCCATTTGTTGCCTCCGTTTCGCTACCTGTGAATTTGAGATACCTCCCTGCCTTAGCCTGGGGCTATATGCCAATAATTAATTGTTTGCATCTCATCAGCTCCCCACCCTGTCTTGTAAACTGCCATGCCAGGAATGTAGCACTCAGGATAAAGCACAAAGCCCACTTCTGCGCACGTTATCCTCTGGAATGCTACATTCCTGGCACAGAATGTGTGACACGGTGAGCTGGCTCAGCGCATCACGCTGACAGAACTGCAGGGGTCATTGCTAGTGCGCTAGTAACTGCCTCTGTCACCAGGTGTGGTGTGAAGGCAAGATGGAAAGTGGTTAAGTAGGTGAGAAGTAGCTGGGGAGGGGAGGACTGTGGAAAATATAGCTACTTACATTTCTGAAGCCGTGCACAATTTGATCCTAGTCCACCATACACAATTTGATTTCCCTTGACATACCTATGCCCCTCCATTTTCGTCATGCTGCGCCTTAAGAACATAAGGAGAGCTTGCTGGATCAAGCCAGTGGCCCATCTACTCCAACAGTAGCCACCCAGATGCCTGTGGGAAACCAGTAAGCAGGACCTGAGCGCAAGAGACCTCTCTCCTCCTGTGGCTTCCATCAACTGGCCATGAGAAGCACTACTGCCTCCAACCATGGAGGCAGAGCATAGTCATTTTGGCTAGTAGCCACCAATAGCCTTATTTTGACATCCGTCAGTCCAGTCATCTTTTAAAGCCATCTGGGTTGGTGGCTCTCACTGCCTCCTGTGGGAGCAAGTTCCATAGTTTAACTATGCGCTGCAAGAAGGAGAGGAGGTGGAAAATGGACCTTCTGGGATATCACTTCAGCCTATTGCCAAAGAAGTGGGAACCCTGGCTCTGAAATCCTTGCGATAAGAAAATGCCCAATTCTGCTTAAAAAAAGAAAAAGAAAAAGTGTTCATTTTAGGAACAGGATGACGTAAGTAAGCCAATGCAAAAGCCAACACTTGTTCATAATGTTTATTTGTTTGGAGCACAGATCCCGAGTTCGCGTTTGCTCAGCATCGACTTGTCCTATTGTGCTCTACTGAACAGGCTCTGCAGTTCCAAGGGGCCCTTCACTTTGACGCCATGCATATATTTCAGATGACTTCTTTAATGTGCACCACACAGGCAGTTCTGTCCATTCACATTTGGGATTTGGGGCCTGGTCCAAGGGCCAGAAAAATGATTGGACCAGTTCTCACTGACTTCACTGGAATGCTCTGGGCCAGCCCTTTGGCGGGATGCAGAGGACGTGTGGTGCTTAATTGAGGCTGTTATTGGTTTGGGGGGGATTCATGTTAAAATGCAAGAATTGTCTAAGCAGAACGAAGGGCAGCAGCTGCACAAATATAACCTATATGGAATAATTGATCTGCTGGATTGTGCAGCTGGCTTTCTTTGTGAGCCGATCCAAAGTTCTCAAATTTACTCATTATTCCAAAAAATCACTGGCAAAATTCTTTGTGCGAGTCTCCCGCGGGAATTCTTTCGTGAATGTCTGAAGTGCACGCTGCTTCAGTTACACACATATCCGGTTACACACATATTGGCTGGAACTATCTAAACACAACACAAATTCCAAATACTACAACGCGACGTTACAATCTGAAATTCATTTCCGCAGAACTGCTAATCTTCACCTTCTATTTAAAAAGCTCAGTCAGTTGCACTTGCAAGGATTGAGGCAAATATACTGCAGCAAGGCCTGAAGTTGTCCACTTTGGCTTTCTGACAGGGAAACCCTCCACCAAAGCTCTTCCTGCGAGATGAGACCTGCTTCCGTGGATCTGGCAGGCCCGAAAGACCCTTGGTGCCTATTCCACAGGTGGCCAAGCAGAAAGGCTGTGGTGATGCGGGGCAGGAGAATCCATAGACCCTGTTTTATCTTAAAGCAGGGATGGGGAATCTGTGGCCTTCCAGATGTTGTTGGAATCCAACAGGGCTGGCCCAAGACGATTTGGAAACTGAGGCGAAACACAATATCGTGCCTCCTCCACTAGGGGTGAGTGAAGATCTACATCAGGGACAAGTGGGGAATCAAATCAAACTTACCCAATGGTCGAACCTTTCAAGGGAAAGGAATCCGCCCTGAATCACACTGTGTAGGTGCAGAGCCCAGAAGACCTCAGAGGGCAGCCCTTGCCATCTCCTCCGTAGGGTTGGGAGGAGACCAGCAGTGCCTCATACTCACCAAGAGGCTGCTGCAGAAGTGGCATGATGGGGGGTTGCTGAGAAATGCAGAGCAGCAGCAGTGATGGGTGATGCACTCCTTGGAGGCGGGATCTGCAGCCCCTGTGGGTCCTGCCACCCAAGGCAGTTGCCTTGCCTTGCCTCATGGGTTGGCCAGCCCTGGACACCAAATCCCATCACTCCTGACCATTGGCCTTGCTGGCTGGGGCTGATGGGAGTTGGAGTCTAACAACACTTGGAGAAGGGCTATAAATCCTGGTTATGGACATAAGAAGGAGTCCCCATTCTAGCTCTAGACCTTCTCCAGGCAGTGTTCAGCAGATGAGAGCGAAAGCCAAACCAAGGCACTGGGACTTGGTTTGTCCTACAACTGGCTTCTCCACATGGCTTTTTGAAATAGTAAAGGTAAAGGGACCTCTGATCATTAGGTCCAGTTACTGACGACTCTGGGGTTGCGGTGCTCATCTCACTTTACTGGCCGAGGGAGCCGGCGTACAGCTTCCGGGTCATGTGGCCAGCATGACTAAGCCGCTTCTGGCGAACCAGAGCAGCACATGAAAATGCCATTTACCTTCCTACCAGAGAGGTACCTATTTATCTACTTGCACTTCGTGCTTTTGAACTGCTAGGTTGGCAGGAGCAAGGACTGAGCAACGGGACGTCACCCTATTGCGGGGATTCGAACTGCCGACCTTTCAATTGGCAAGCCCTAGGCTCTGTGGTTTAACCCACAGCGCCACCCGCGTCCCTTTTTTGAAATAGTACATGTGGCTATTTTCAGAGAGCCTGAGACTGACTCCTAGTCAAATTTCAGGACGGACCCAAGATCAGCCACACTCCTGCCTCAAAAGCAATTGAAAACCAAATGGAGCAGAGTGGGCTTTGGATCAGGTGGTCTACCTGGCTAACTAGGGCCAAGAGGACCAGCACACACAGAGCATATTCTCCAACACATCACAGTGAAAAACCGGAACATCATCTTTCAGGGCCACAGTCCCGCACGAGTCACGTCACCTGTGTGAAATCGCAGCCCCAAAAAGCGCTTTTTGGGGGAGTGAGATGTGCGGAATCATACAGGATTGCAGTGCCCAAGATGGCCCCCGTGCTCTTGTGGGCGGAAACGGGATGTCACGGTTTTACCAGCACAGTTGAGGGCTAGAAGGAGTCCTTGGGTAGAATGTGCTTTAAGCAAAAGGCTGGCTTTGGATGGCCTCCGAAGTGAGCAAAGTTAAGTAGCTCTGCTGCAACAACCCTGAAAGGCAGGGTGCCTCTTGGACGCTCTTCTGCTGCACCTTGGGGCTCCTTCCAGCCTTACTGGCAGCAAACCAGCATTGTGAAACTCCCCCTTTTACAGCTACAGCAATAATAATAAATAATAATCTGCAGCAGCTCTAGTACGAATCGCCAAGAGGGCTCGAAAGGGGGTGGGGATTCATCTGGGCAGCTTTACGTGTCATGCGCAAAAAAATCACAGCCTAGCCCCTTACTTACTTACTTACTTACTTACTTACTTACTTATTTACTTGGAGAAAAATGCTGTGAGGTCATTTGCAAAAGCAGCCCTTTCAAAGAGTTATATTTGGGGCTCCTCTCTGTGGCCATGGTTACTGTGCGCCACGCTCTCACTTTGCCTCAGTGGCACTAAGGCCTTGGCTGGCGTTCCAGGAGAAGAGGAGGGGACGGAGGGGCCTGCATTTCCTGCTTTCCCTTGCAAATCACCTCATTCTTTGGGGCTTCTAAATGACTGCAGCAGCACACCGACTCGCGCAAAAGCAGGCCTGCCCTCTCTGTCAAAGACATCAAGTTAGGAAGCCAGGAATGAGAAATAAAGACAGTTTCCGAGAAGCACATGCGCACACGTTGGCCTCCCCACAGGGTGTATGCCGCATTCCACGCTTGCGCCTGTCAAAAACCCTAAGCGTGCCCTAATCGCCCTCCCACCCACCCACCCCCTGGCAGCTTGTCCCAGAAATCAGAATTAATCAGGTTGTTAGACTCCAGGCACACTTTCACTTCTTCGGGACACAGATTCTGCAAATGGAAAGTTTTATGTGCAATGCTTTATTTCTGTTTTTCTTCTTTTCTTTCCTAAATCACAGAAGAACCCAAAACTTGATTCCTTCGCTTTCTACGACGGTAGGGAAGAAGCTTCAGAAACACTTCCAAATCGCAGTACTCCCATTAGGAGAAAGCAGGGAAGGGTTGCTAGCGGGTTAATAAAGCTCTATCCTGCAATTCCTGCATTTGGGCAGCGGATGGACTAGTTCAGCAGAGAGGGGGACCTCCAGCCCATGGGCCTAATTCGCCCCACCTGGTCACCCCATTTGTCCATTTAGCACAAGCCATGCCCACTTGTCACACGACATGTGACATCAGGTGCAGGGCAGGTAAAGCTGCAGCGCCAGAAGAATCAAGAGCTTATTCCAAGGCTGACAACACAACACTGTTTACTCTGACTCCAGTGCACTCCCACCACTGGTGTCCAAAGGTGAGTACACGTGACACTAGTCACAACCTACAGGTTTCTTGTAGTCTTATAAAGAAATATGGCCGTTTGATGCATTTGCCCTCAAACCAGCTTCCATCTGATTTGAAAAGGAAAAAAAACATAAGCCGCAGTTAAGCTGAGGTGTGTACATTTGAGGCAGCCATTGCACATGTGCAGATACCCACTTCACTGACTATGAGTTTTGGGGGTGCAGCCATGGGGAAACAAGGAGATGCACATCAGGTGAACACAGCACCCACCAAAAAACCTCTCTTGAGTAGCTGGGAACTCTCAGGAAAGGCCTGGGGTGTGGTTGGAGTAGAAGCGGGGAGTGCGGAGAGTACAGGGTTCCTCCCCCTAATTTCTGTTTCCCACCCCTTCTCACCCTTTGGCATTCTCCCCCCACCCCCCAGGCCTTTCTGACCACCACCCCCTCTCTCTAAGCCACACCCCTAACCAGCCCAGCTCCACTCCCTGCCTGAGTAGTTCTGCCTGTCCGTAATGTGTGCTTGAACTCTGACAATGCGTCTTGCTTGCCTGGTTGGAAGATCAAGAGGGGTGTGTGGTCATGTGGAGAAACCAGCCTAGTGTACAAAGGAGAATTTAGATGATTTGATGTCCCACCCACTAGTAGTCACTGGCAGGAAGGAGAAGGAGAAGGAGAAGGAGAAGGAGAAGGAGAAGGAGAAGGAGAAGGAGAAGGAGAAGGAGAAGGAGAAGGAGAAGGAGAAGAAGGAGAAGGAGAAGGAGAAGGAGAAGAAGAAGATCGTTTTATGACAAGTCCAGTTATGAGCCAAACTGAAGCTCCCAGTGGTGTTAACAAGAACGCCATGAGGGTTTATCACCCTCTCTTACCCCCATGCTCCTCCCCATCCCCTGCAGGAGCTCTAAAGCACCCCCCTCCTTTCCCTCCCATCTGCTAATTGGGTTGCTGGCTAAAGTGATGGCCGCCTGTTGGAGATCTCCTCCAACCCCTTGCTCTGACACCAACCCCTCTGGCAGAAGCAGACTGTCCACCTCTAGGTATGGTGCATGAAGAAAGCAGAGCCAGAGTCAGAACGAAATGGAGATGAGGAGATAAGAGGGCTGAGCTGCTCTCTGGAAGGATCTCATAGTGCAGGCAGTTGCCTTAGTAATCTGATGGGCAGCAAGGAACTTGGGACATCTGTTAGAGTTCAGCCGTATCTTCCTCTATGCTCAGCCTGGGTCCATGTGTAAATAAAGCCTCGATCACAAAACACCAGCAAGGCTCCAATGACCTCACCGCAAGGAGACGGAACCTGAGTCCACGCTGGCTCCACGGTGCGCTCTCTGCTTGGCGAATTGATGTCACAATGGAAGAGCTAACATTTTGGCCACAGCATGATAATCCAACAGGATCATTCATTTGGACTGTATCAGTAATGCTGATTTAAGGCATTGTTTTTTGTTTTCTTTCAGATGTAATATTGTGCTTGTGGTTCTAATATATCGTGTGCATTACCTCACCCAGGGACCTTCAAGTAAAGGGCAGGTTATAAATAGATAAATAACCTATGGAAAATAAGCAAGGTCCCAACTGAAGAAGAATGGCAACTTTAAGCTAACAGACTATGCGCAGCTTGCAGACTTAACATATAGAATAAGAGAACAAGAAGAATATACAGTATGTTTAGAGAAGATTGGAAAACGTTTATTGAATATATGGAGGGGGGTTGTGTATACCTGAAAACGTTGACAGCATTAAGATAAATTCAACAGTGTAAATAAGTTTTGATGGATGCAATAATGGAAAACTGATTGGTATAGATTTACTGATTGCAGGGATTTACGATATGCAGAACAAACCATCTGCTCAATCCAATGCATTATGTACCAGTTGGACAATAGAATGATGGTGGTAGGTAGTTGCACTTCTTTTGAGCCCCAGGACTTTTTGCATAAGGAGGGAAGTGTGCTCCAGCATTAGACAGTGTGTGGTGGTTGAGATGGAAATGTGCAGAAGCCTCTCATGGAAGCCTCTTCTGGAAGCCTCTCGTGACATTCTTCCCAGTAGCTTTGTATCAGTGGGTAGAGGCCAGCGGGTGGGAAGAGAGGTGCATTGAAACATATGTACTTCCCTTCTCCGAGTCAGACCATTGGTGCATCTCGCTCGGCATTGTCTACACTAAGGTTACCAGATTTTTTTCAATGATTCCTGGGACACTTCATTGAAATGAGTCGGAATGATAGGTAACCTTAGTCTACACTGACTGGCAGTGGTTCTCGTGGGTTTTGTGGTGGGTCCTCTCCCAATCCTACCTGGAGATGCAGGGGACTGAAGCTGGGACCTTCTGCAAGCAAAGCAGATGCTCTGCCCTGAGCTGTCTGCCTTCCCAAAAGGAATGGCTTCCTCCAATAGGGCTCAGCATGCAGACATCATTCCAGACAGGACAAAATGTCCCTTGTTCAAAGCCCTTGTTTCACGAGCAACATCCTCCTCCTCCCACTCTTCTAACCTTAGGCATCGCAAACACAAAGGCCACTGTTACAATAATAGACTCCTCATGTCGGCAGCGTTAGATCAAAGGTCTCCCTCCCGCTCTGCTGGTAGCGTTCTAAAGGTTAAGACTTCAAGGGAAGATTGAGTTCTAAATTTGAACTCGTGTACGAGACAAACCTGCAGAGTTGCCTCCACTTATTACTACTAGCCGAGCAAAAACGTGTCTCCCCCCCCACTCAAAAACAAAACAAAAAATACGTGTAACGAATGTTTGCTGAGAAAATGAAACATGAGTTCTGAACCAACAGTGCCTTTTACAGATAAAGAGCTTTCGACAACTTGTTCCCTCTTAGTCATCACGGCAGTCGTTTTAAGGTTTTCATCCTAACGCACAAATGTTATTTACAGTCTTAGGGCCAAACTATATGTTATGTCAACAATGTGGTTTGCCCAGATGTTCATGCTTTTTCCTTCAGGTCAAATTAGACTGTGTTCCTCATCCAGACTCAGAAGGGGAAACTGCACCTGCTGCAGGGAGGACTCTCATTCAGACCCCACCCCACTCCCGGTCCAGTTCTGGATAAGCACCCCCACAGCTGCTATTTGTGAAAGAAGAACCCTGCACTTTAACACCAACCATGTTATCAATGTAATATGTAGTTAGACCTTTGCATACCTGTGGAAATCTAGACTTTCCTTCAAAGTGGTCTTTCTCAAATTCTATTGCTTACATTTTGCTTGTTGGTAGTGTGGTTTTGTTGACTATCCATTGGGTTTCCCACTCTGTGAATGAAATCATGGGCTTCTTCCAGACAGGTTTCCTTCCTTCCTCATTTATTTTGCAACACGTCATTGACGCAATAATGGTTCATGCGTGGTGGATGTATGCAACATTTAGCTTTCTTAGTGGTTCTGGAATGCTTCCTCTATGCTACCACATTAGTGCCATCTGGAGGGGCGCTCTTGCTCTGTAGCGCAACAAAAGTGGGACTGCACACACACACCCCCGGAACTTTGTGGTATGGAAACTTAAAGGATTTCACTCAGCAGGAAGCTACAGAACATGTATTGATTGGCAAGGAAGCAAGATGTCTGCCTGAAACCTTTTGCAGGAGCAAACAGTGCCAAAAACTGGATCACAATAACCACCCCAACAGCATCATGAGAACAAATCACCACAAATGCACAATAAACAGCATGTCTGGGGAGCTCCCCCAAAGCCACAACTATATAGCATTGCATATTACCGTCATATTACTCTCTAGCTGGCCAGGTGGGGCTTGCTAGCTCTGGGAGGAGGTGTATTATTCATCAGTTGCAATAGGCTTGGAACAGGTGAGGGTCACATTGCTCATCAAGCCAGATGCTGCAATCAGCATGTAAAGTACAAAAGGTGCTGTGTCTGCTCAACTGCCCCATGTTGATGGACCTCAGCTTGGATGGTACAGGATCTCTGCAGGACTTTGCTTTGGTTTGGACACTGGAGATGTGGATTGACCCTGGGAAAGGGGATTGGTGGACTGACTTACTGCCAGGTACTGTAGGCCAGGGGTTAAGGACAATCACCTATTGAATGCTCCCCTAAGTAATCCATTAGGCATTAAACACTGGAATCAAGTATCACATTTGGTAACTATATACAGCTAATATCAGAAGGTTGGGTTTGATATTTGAAGTCTGAGGACTATTCAACATCAAAATGCGCAGAGGAGAAATTGGCGGGCCCATTTCGGCATTATTTGCCATGTTTGATGGGGCGTTTGTGTGTGTTTTTAGAGCTCCGGTGTGAGAAATCACATGATTTGCAACAGCCTCTCCTTTTATTAAAACCAGATGCCTTGAGCCCCTTTGTGGTTGTGGAGGGAGGTTAAGAAGCCGGCCCTTTTGGATTTGTTACCACAAACACTGAAGATGAAGTTTAGGGGTGGGAAAAGGTTGCTGCATCCCAATTTCAAGGCTCTCTGCTGTCAGTCACGAGGCTTGTGATGTTCCAAGCAAGTGCAGGTACTGCCTTTTGTAATTCTCTTTGAGAAGCCAGGGCCTAAGGCGCTTTTCGACTCGAGCCACAACTTTGCAGTGAGCTGGAGCGATGTGTTGCTGTAACTTCAAAGAATCTATTGATCCAGGTGGAGCGAGCGTAGACTGTGCCAGCACTTTGTAATTCTGTTTGACTCCCCCCGCCCTCCCCAAGGCAGAAGTAATAGTTACGGAGTGGGAGCTACAGAGGAAGGAAGGAGAGCCAAGCTGTTATAAACAAGGGAATGAGGACTCGGAACTCCTGGAGCCTATTTTCGTCTCCTGGTGAGGAGGTGGTAGAGATTAGTGGCTAGAGCATGGAGAATTGGACTCGGCAAAGGCATGCGTTTGTGTTCTCTTGCCAGCTCTTGCAGCTTAGAGAAATCCATGGATACTAGTCCAGGGTCTAGAAACTAGCATTCTCAATTGCCCAGGATGGGTAAAAGACAACTTAATCCCTACCTCCTGTTCCACATGAAGTAAACACCGGGTTAGAGTGATGACAGGATTGACAAGGAAATTGTCTTTATATTTTCTTTAATTCTAGAGAGAGAAAGTGGATTTTATATACAGAAAATAGAATTAGCTCAAAGTCTCTTAAATCTCACTGTGGGGTTCGGGGTGGTGGTGGTTAACATTTAGCAGAAGCTTAATGAAATCCACAAGCTCCACCTCAAGTTTTAGACAATTTATGCCTTTCCCAAGGGACCCAGGTGGTGTTGTGGGTTAAACCACTGAGCCTAGGGCTTGCTGATCAGAAGGTCAGCAGTTAGAATCCCCGCGATGGGGTGAGCTCCCTTTGCTTGGTCCCTACTCCTGCCAACCTAGCAGTTCGAAAGCACTTCAAAGTGCTCTGGCGGGAAGGTAAATGGCATTTCCGTGCACTGCTCTGGTTCGCCAGAAGTGGCTTTGTCATGCTGGCCACATGACCCGGAAGCTGTACGCCAGCTCTCGGCCAATAAAGCGAGATGAGTGCTGCAACCCCAGAGTCGGACACGACTGGACCTAATGGTCAGGGGTCCCTTAACCCTTTATGCCTTTCCCATTGCCTTCTGAAAACATCATAAAAGGTAAGGGAGCAAGCTTCTTCTGCCTCCCCTCTGCAATTCAAGCTATTAGGGAGAGCTTGCACCTGATTTTGGGCCAAGGAAACGGTATACTAGGGTTTACTGTTCCTAGCAAGTGGTTCAGAAATGAACAACAACAGCAATTGCTGTCTGGAACACCAAAAAGTAGGAGAACAAACCTCTGGAGCATTTGATGTATAGCTACATCAGCACAAATCATTTTGGATGCACCAAAGAAAGGATGTCTGGAAGGGTCCCTACATGCATAAACCCAAAGTTCAAGTATTCAATTAAATCCCTCCTGCAAAACACCAAGAGCCTCTGGAGTTGCCCTGGGTTATTGTCAGTGGATATTCTGCACCTCAGGTGGTGTGGCTCTTATCTTGGCTTGTTCCCACCATAGCTGGTCCCAGTTGGGGATAGAAAGCATGCTTCACTGAGGATGAATTCGTGTGGGCACAATCCTAGAGAAAGTGGCATGCATAATGTATAAATAAATCCAGCTGAAGTTTGTGAGCACTGAGAAGTGTGCTTAAATCTCACTGGTTTCAATGGGGCATAATTGCCATCTACTTCATCTGGAGATTTTCTAGTAGGTTTTTTTCCTCTCTGTGTGCTGCTGTACCTGGGCTATTGCACAATCCCCCCCCCCCCGAAATGCAATGCTGTTTGTATTGTGTAGGAGTATTGTGTGGGAGCAGATAATTTCATGCTCTTTTTTTTCTTTTTAAAGGGCTATGAGTGCTCATCTGTCTAACCAGCTAAGGGCTCTCGTTGAAACAAGAACTCACTGAAGTAAGAATAAAATGTAAAGCAGTTTAAAAATAGTTCTAACACTGCACCTGTGATGAGGGGTGGCATGTGCGCTACTTGTAGGCAGTGATGTCACAAGGACTATCCAATAGTTGCCTGCAACAGCATCACAATAAACATTCACACTTCAGCTGCACATGTTGGTGTTTTTTCCCCCTTTCTGGCAACTTTATTTTAGGGTTTTAGCAGGCACCTTCATTTGTTTGGTTTTTTTATTTATTTGAAAAGTCCTAATATCAGCTAAGTCCTTCAACTAGTAGATTGACTCAGTGCAAAAAAAAATGGGGACCAAAATTGAGTCTGCCAGGGAGAGTAATAACAGAAATAAACATGTTGTTCTGCACAGTTAAGAAGAGAGTCTTTAGCATGCTCTAGTTATCTCTCGCTTGGATTACGGCAATGCGCTCTACGTGGGGCTACCTTTGAAGGTGACCCGGAAACTGCAATTAATCCAGAATGCGGCAGCTAGACTGGTGACTGGGAGTGGCCGCCGAGACCACATAACACCGGTCTTGAAAGACCTACACTGGCTCCCAGTACGTTTCTGAGCACAATTCAAAGTGTTGGTGCTGACCTTTAAAGCCCTAAATGGCTTCGGTCCAGTATACCTGAAGGAGCGTCTCCACTCCCATCGTTCAGCCCGGACACTGAGGTCCAGTGCCGAGGGCCTTCTGGCGGTTCCCTCACTACAAGAAGCCAAGTTACAGGGAACCAGGCAGAGGGCCTTCTCGGTAGTGGCACCCGCCCTGTGGAACGCCCTCTCTTCAGATGTCAAAGAGAACAACAACTACCAGACCTTTAGAAGACATCTGAAGGCAGCCCTGTTTAGGGAGGCTTTTAATGTTTAATAGATTATTGTATTTTAATGTTCTTTTGAAAGCTGCCCAGAGTGGCTGGGGAAACCCAGCCAGATGGGTGGGGTACAAATAAAATAATATTATTATTTTGCATTCCTCTCCCCCCACCCTTTATACAAGCCCTAAGACTTCCTACTGCATTATAATGAATGCATCATAGTCCAATACTAGGCAGAAAAGTTATCACTTGCCAACTGCATGAATAGGCTGGATTGGAGCGCTGTGTGTGTGTGTGTGTGTGTGTGTGTGTGTGTGAGAGAGAGAGAGAGAGAGGGAGAGAGAGAGAGAGAGAACACTTTCTAACACTGAACTTGATGGTCTCATGCTCATTAATTTGGTAGCAAAATGGAACCACAGTTGCTACATACTTAGGGGTGGACCTGGCACGCAGAAATAAATTTGTTTGTAAATAACAGGAGAAACAAACTTGTCCCATTGGTTCCAGCTGGATTTAGTCATAATTTACTTTCTCTGATCAGCTGTAGATCTATGCCCAACCAGATCTGATCTTCCTTCACATGGCAGATGTAGCAGATTACTTCTGGTGACAAAACCTTATGGATGGTTAAGATTTTAGGTATTCCCAAGCAATTTAAAAATGCTAGCACTGCTTCAGTTTCCTATTGTGAAATCCCCAAAGGGTTGCAGAAGTGCTCGTAGGGCAGGGACTCGTGAAGAAACAAAATAGGAGTGGGCACTGATGTTTTCAGGTATGCAAAATATATTCTCAAAGAAGTGAGCACAGTGTTTCAGCACACACATTTCCTCATGCACAGGATACGCAGAATGAGAAATACATGAAGGAATTGAAAGCTGCAGCAAGATTAAACTGTGCAGGCCCAGCAATCTTTAGAGTCCGGGAATTTGATCCGGAAAATGGTGACTATAACTAACCCACTAGTGCTACTGCATAAACAAAAATGGGTAATTAAGAACCACACAATCTGGGGCAAAAATTGGTGGGAGATAATTTTGTGAGCATCTCTATGTTCTGGGTGGCCTGTCACAGAAACGTGGCCTTTCAGAAATCATTGACACCAATCAAAGCAGTACTCAAAATGGGGTGGGCCCCCCTGAAAAGGACAGTGGGCCTTTTAAAACAGTTTGGCACTCTAGATAACTCCTTCCTTGGGTGACTGGGAATACTGAAAACCTTTCTTAGTCAATCACTTGTGAAATCCCTTTGAAGCAAGAACACAATCCAGGAAAGACTAGACCTGCCGTCCTCTTAAGAGGGCCCACCAGTCAGAAAGCTAGACAAGACGTTTATTGTTTCTATTCAGCAGACGAGCAACAGGAAACTTCTGACTCCACCCAAACACAATGAAGTCCAGTGCTACCCAGTGACTAAATTTTGTGAGGACACTGTCCATGCACCTTGGCTCCAGAGTGAATATGAAAGCAGCATTGGTTTGTTAAAGCTTTTCATAGCAGAAGCAACCTAATCAGTTGCACGTGGTTTCTCTGAAACCAGTATCTCCTTCCTCCCAATCTTAGTATTTCCTTTGTCCTGTTCTTCAATAACTGTACATCTTTAAATTTCTGACACCTGACTTAAATGCTTTGCAGTTCCAAAGAAATACAGCCATGTACATATAATAGCCAGTTTCAAACTCATCATCTCATATAAACGCTTTGCCACAGTTGTCCGTTGTCACATCCTAGCTCAGGAACTGAACTTTGGCAAAGGAGGCCGCCTCTGGCATTTCCCAGGAATTGGTGAGAGGCAACGCCCTGGAGATAGGTTCCCCTAGCAACTGACACAAAATGTTGGTGTGGACAAGTGTGGAAGAGGTCTCATGGCAAGGCTGTCCAACAATCTATTGGGGTGGATGTTTCCTCCTGCTCATGCTGAGTGAGTGAGAGAGAGAGAGAGAGAGAGAGAGAGAGAGAGAGAGAGAGAGAGAGAGAGAGAAAAGAGCCCTGTTAGGGTTCCACATGCTCCTCCCCACTGGCTATTTTTAAACTTTTAATGCAAGCGAAGATGCATACAGACATCTCCGTCATAACATGCAATTTTGCCCCGAGTTGGATGCCCCAAAGATTCCAGACACCAGTTTTGCCCTTGGGACTATTTGATTTGACTGATACAATCCCCACTTTCCTCTTCCCCTCTCTAACTGGGGAAGCTTCCGATGTGTGGGAGGGGTGGCCCCCATTTCACCACACCCAACAAACAATAGAACATCCAGACTTCTAAAAGAGTTGTCAATCTTCGTTCAGAACACATCAGTGATTGCCCAGACTTGTTCATTGGGCAAGCAGATCATTAAGATCGAGCCCATTATGGTGACCTGGGTGACATTCTGCGTCAGAGCTCTCATTTCAACTCCCCTCTCCTCGCACATTTAATATTAGAAATGTTACGAATCGCTCTTTGATTGGAGTAGCCTGCTTGGAGATGGAGAAAACTGCCTGCATTAGTCCTCTCTCTTTGTTTTCCCTTTCTTCTCTCTTTACTTTAAAGAAGGAAAGTTCAAGGTCTGACTCATCTCCCCTTGCCAGGAGGAAGGTATTTTTGAGCAAGATCAATAGACCTAAAGAGAGAGTGAGATGAGGAAATGCATTTTATCGACCGGCTAAATCTCCATGCTGGGAAACTCTCGCCATGAAATTATTTCCCTCCAGTTAGAAACAATCACCAAGAGAATCAAAGCACTTACTGTGCGCCTGGCTCTCTGCCAGTGGGGGTGCTGCAGAAGCTGCAGGACCAGGTGCTTCCTGAAGGGGGTGCTGCTGCTACCGCCCAGGCAGAAAGAACTTTCTTCTTTTATTGCCCCATTGTACCAAGAGCAGAGCCACAAGAGAAGTTTCCATTGTTACCTCGCTGGAGGCGGGACAGGGTGTGCAAGTCCCTAGCATTTTCTCTGCCTCCAGGACATAATGTTTTACTTTTTCTCCATGCTGGAGATGCAAATTCCCAAGAACAGATCCATTTTGGTTTGAGACAACAGTTTTCATTTTTCATTTTTCGTTTTAAAAAAACCCAAACAAACCAGCTAATGAGGGCTGGATTTGTAGTCATCCTCTTTCCTGACTGGTTGACAATTGAGTGAGAAGGAACCGCGTGGGTAGGGTCTGTATTTCAACCCTTTTTGGAACAGGGGGGCTTTTACCTTGGGGAACACAGTGCCCAGGCCACTTGGCAAGAGCATACAGATGACCAGCTTAACAAGTGGTTGGTTACACATCATAGCAGGCTCCCACTTTTGACTAAATAATCTCACAAATTTGCATACTAGTGGGTAAAGGTAAAGGGACCCCTGACCGTTAGGTCCAGTCGCGGATGACTCTGGGGTTACAACGCTCATCTCGCATTATTGGCCGAGGGAGCCGGCGTACAGCTTCCGGGTCATGTGGCCAGCATGACTAAGCCGCTTCTGGCAAACCAGAGCAGTGCACGGAAACGCCGTTTACCTTCCTGCTGGAGCGGTACCTATTTATCTACTTGCACTTTGATGTGCTTTCGAACTGCTAGGTTGGCAGGAGCTGGAACCGAGCAACAGGAGCTCACCCTGTTGCGGGGATTCGAACCGCCGACCTTCCAATCGGCAAGCCCTAGGCTCTGTGGTTTGACCCACAGCACCACCCACGTCCCTATACTAGTGGGTACGAGACTGCATTTGTTGGCACAATTGGTAGTTGTCATGAGGGTTGCTGATCGAATGCAGCAATCTGTAGCAGTGCAAGAGACTGTGTGATAGCATTTGTCCATTATCTCCGCAGCAAGTGGCTGCTTTTAACTCTTGATCAAGCAGCTTGACTCTTTTTGCATGATTTACGGACATCAGCTGTGTCAGCTATTGAGTTAAATGTTTGGAGTGAGTGCTGTGCAGGGGAGTAGTTTGATTGAGGAATTGCCAGAAAGTAGAATTTTTTGAAGGCTAGGATAAGAAGCAAGGAAAAGCACCCACCTTCCCCTCTCTTGTCAGTTGTTGCTGGAGCCCCCAGGTAGCAGGGGAATTCGTTGCAAATCAAAAGAATATGGAATTCTTTTGAATTCCCCCCCCCCTGCACATTTCCCTGCTTTTCACAGCCGTCAACGGCGATAAACAGAAGGATTATATTCAGTGTTGTGTAAAAAAGGGGGGGGGAGCCAGCACAAAACACACCATAGACTCCCCCCGCTCCCCCCTCAGACTTTCTGATAGTGCCCTAATGCATTAATTATGAGACCCAGGTATGTATAATTTAAGATGTGTTCAATCTCCACTTCTTTGGAGTGGAACTTTACTTTGCTGAGGTTTGGGCTAGTTTTCCATCAAATGCATTTGCAGCTCTATGTGTGATGAGATTACAGTGGTACCTCGAGTTAAGTACTTGATTCGTTCTGGAGGTCCGTTCTTAACCTGAAGCGTACTTAACCTGAAGCACCACTTTAGCTAATGGGACCTCCTTCTGCCGCTGCGCCGCCAGAGCACGATTTCTGTTCTTAGCGGAGTTCTTAACCTGAAGCGTACTTAACCTGAAGCGTACTTAACCCGAGGTACCACTGTATAGCAATTGCTGTTAACGTCATGATAGTGTGTCGGTGGCTATTTCGTCTCGTCACCCTGAGCTTGATGAGTAGCTCAAGATGGCTGGGAAATTATCGATGTGTTTAGTAAAGAAGAAGTTTGAGCTGAGAATGGCTCTCTTGTTTACACCCCGCTTGTCTGAAGTCTCTAATTTGTTTTCAGTACACATCCTTCATTTGATGGATCTGTGCACAGATTTAGTTAGATCATATGTTTTTGCTTCAACACTAACCCTGGATGCCAGATGAAGTCAAGCATTTTCTTGAAGTTAATGTCAAATATTTTCCCTTTTACATGTTTGTGGACTATGTTGCAAAGATACAGTCAGTGGTCCCTCCCCCGTTTTTCCCCTTCCAGTGAGGAAACTAGTTTGACGTAATTCCGCTATGGATGTGTCAAGGATATTTCATTAGTATTTCGGTAGAACCAGGAAAGAGGAGACTTTTTTTTACTGATTACTTACTTTAGGGATAAAATGAATTCTAAGAGTAGCCACAGGCCCAGAGTATGAACCCAGCTTCTGCTACATCACAACACATCAAATACCACAAGCAGATTCCCATGACAAAGAGATGTGTCAGCCAATAGGTCTTCTGTCCTTAATTTTGACTGAATTGAATTCATTGAATTACATTTTCTATTTGATTTGGGTATCTGCAAACATGAAGGCTGGCAACATCAACTCCTGTCATGTGGGTTGCAGACGACCACAGTGCCTGGAGACAGTCAGGTTGTGTATCCATAGCAGTGACCAGAGGAGGAATGACTGCTGGGAGGAGCACAGAGAGAAGGAATGTTGTGTTGCACCTGAAGCAGCAAAACTGGATGCCTTCATCTGCCCCAGCTACAACAAAACATGTCTCTCCCATATTGGTCTCCACAGCCACAGCAAGTGCTGCAACCTTCCAGCTGTTCGACAGTGGAATTTGCTGCCAAGGAGTGTGGTGGAGTCTCCTTCTTTGGAGGTCTTTAAGCAGAGGCTTGACAGCCACCTGTCAGGAATGCTTTGATGGTGTTTCCTGCTTGGCAGGGGTTGGACTGGATGGCCCTTGTGGTCTCTTCCAACTCTATGATTCTATGATTCTATGACTTCACCCCTGAAGGTGTACTCCATCATTGTCTCCTGAGACAGATGAATGCCAGCAACTGAACAATTGATTTTATCATTTGCAAATACAGTTTAGCTCTTAAAGATGTTAAAATCAAAGGCTTTGAAATGCTGAAGGCACTGGCATTTTAGAACATTCAAATCTTCCATAACTTGATATTTCAGAGGTTCAAACTGTGGCAGACTGAAGGTCAGCTTTTAGTGAAATGGAAACTTTCAAACTGAGTGTACAAACACAAGGATAAGCTTATGAATTTAGCCTCCAAAATATACATTAGTTTACTTCATCTGTTTCTGAAGATGTTTACCCATGATGTAAGAAAGTAAACTATAAGAAGGTGGAAAGTATTTAACAATGTGACTAGCTTGTTTGCTGTAATATAAGGTTACCAGACGTCCCTGTTTCCCAGGGACAGTCCCTGGATTTACAAATCAGTCCCCTGACAAAATCCTATCATTCCTACTGAAGTTGAAAAGTGTCCCCGGATTCATTGAAAAAAAATTGGTAACCTTACTGTAATATCTTATTGTCCTGGGTTGGAGACTAGACCCTGAAGTGACTTTTCTCTGTCTTATCACTGTAGCCCATACAATTAGGCTGTGCTCTGTCCCCACAGAGAGAGAAAAGCTTACATGAGTAGAAGTAATATTTAAACTCATCAGGGTCCCTTGTCTCTCAATTTAAGATTATTCACTGAGGCTATATGGACAAGCTGTTGCCTAAGATGTTCAGCAATCATTTCTCAGCCTAAGACTATTCAATGAACTCACTTCCAGACAACCTGTTTATACTGATTTGTTTGCACAAAATTTGTGTGGAGATTATATGACGCTGACTGCTTATGAATATTCATTCTGATTTGTTAGCGGGAAGGTTAGGCAATGTCGTATCCAGTGCAATTTCCTGTCACTTTCCTGGCCACAAAATAATTCATAGGCAGGGGTGTGTGGATTTCTTCCCCCTCCCCCCCCACCCAAGTGGGTTTGCAAGAACACCAAATCCACCTTAATTCTGCAACCTGATTTTGCTGGTATGCCATTAAATCTTACCTGCAAATAGCAACAATCTGAAGGGGGCCTGAGACTTTATGGACCAGTTGTTGTTCATTGACAATTTATCAGGACTTTTGCGGACTTTTCCTTTAGTAATAAGACCCTGGGGAAATGCCCAATTGTAAGAGCACGTGTTTCGCACACAGATGCTCTGAGGTTCAATCCATGGCATTTCCTGCTAGGGCTTTGAAAGACTCCTGTCTGAAACCCTGGAAGCCCACTGTCAGTTGTTGAAGATCAGGGGTAGGGGGGATAGACTACAACTCCCACCCAGTGGCAGAGCTTCCTGCTCTGGCACCGGGGGGGGGGCGGAGAGCTGGCGCGCATCCTGGGGGCGTGGTGCGCATCCTGGGGGCGTGGCATACCGTCTGTGGGGGCGTGGCATCCAGCAGGGGGGCAGCCGCGATGGACCCCACCGGGATTGCGTTGCCGGGGGTGGTGCGCTCCCCCTGCCCCCCTCTTCCTCCGCCAGTGCTCCCATCATCCTTGAGTGTTGGCAGTGCTTGCTGGGGCTGATGGGAGCTGAAGTCCAACCACATCTGGAGGGAAACTCTTGTGTAGACAGTACTGAGCATGCTGTTCATTAGCCACTTACTCACTGTAAGGCAGTTTCCTATGTCCCCTGTTTCCTCCCGGAGACCCCGTTTCCTGTGCAGTCACACACACAGGCTCTGCGTCTCTTCAGAGCCCCCACTCAAGGAGCATTCTGCAGCTGTGATCAGGGAGCTTGTGCTCTGAACTTCCTCCTGAGAAGAAAATTTCTCTCTCCCTCCCTCCCACCCTCCTGCCTGTGCAAGTCTTGAAAATTGTGGGATGGCCACACATTCAGATCTTTTCCAACTGTCAAGAGAACAGCTCAGAATTTTTTTTAAATATATATATATATTTTCACAGTGAGATTTATAATTTAGTTTTTCCTCTGTTAGGGAGCTCCCTTGTTCTCTTTTCCTGGATTCTTTGTGCGGTTTGGCTATAATTCATGGTTTTCCTGATTTGTTCCCCCTCCCCTTAGTTTTTCTGCATACTGATGGTGCAGCAGTCATCTGTTAAACAGCACTGTGGTCCCTACCACTGATGGGCACAATTGATTTTTGATTTGTCTTGGCAAGGAGCAGAACATGGATTCTTGCCCGTGCTGTTTAAAATCCACTAAGCAGCACACTGCAACTCCTCCCCGAGGCTTACAGCATCATTTGGAGAAGGAAGTATTGGCAGGTGCTCCTGCCGACTGGCCCATTGAGATCCTGTCTTTGGAGATGATTCTGTGCTCGATTGGTATTCGTCTGGCAGTGACCTGTGAGAGCTCCACCACATCATTGGTTCCAGCAATGGCTTGGAAGCACACCACTGCCACAGTCTCCATGTAATCTTTGAAGTACACCTGCCCTTTCTGTGCCTACACTTTCTCACCAAGAGCTGAAGAAGAAGAAGAAAGTCTAGCATGTCACCTCAGGTCCTTTTTTGGGAGCAGATATTTGCCTAATTGCTCAATCTGAGCCAACCAGTCCTGGCTCAGCCCTGGTTGCAGTGGCAACTTAACCAACCACACCACTGATGCTCATACTGGAACAGTGGCGTAGCATATGCCTGCGCTGCCCAGGGCATGGCAGGGAGTAGCAGTTCATGATGTTATCAGTTGGATGCCCAATAGAGTGTCAACACAGGCGTTTAAACCCCATCTAGTGCTTGGGCCCATGTCATTTGGGAAACTTTTCCCTTGTCTGTCATTCTGTCCAGCCTGTCAGGATCTCCCTCTGCAATATGTAACAGAGCACTGTGGTACAGCAAGAGATTTGTGAGCCCTTCACTGACTAGTGGCACGTGGAGAAGACACGGGACATCTGCTATGGCTGCATCCCAAAGAAGAAAATAAAGGGTATAGTGGACAAGAGCCCACAATCCCTACTGGAGCTTGTGGCCCTTTTGTTTTAGTGGAATCATCACAGGGTGTCTGAAGTCAGCATAATCTAATCTTAAAACAATCCGGTCCAAGGGTTTTGCTGTCTCTCCTCTGACAGCAGTGACACACAAATATATCAAATAGAATCATAGCATTCTATCACAGTAAGTTGTAGCAAAATAAAAAATAAAAAATTCCTTCCAGTAGCACCTTAGAGACCAACTAAGTTTGTTATTGGTATGAGCTTTCGTGTGCATGCACACTGGTATCTGAAGAAGTGTGCATGCACACGAAAGCTCATACCAATAACAAACTTAAAAGGTAAAGGGACCCCTGACCATTAGGTCCAGTCGTAAACGACTCTGTGGTTGCGGCGCTCATCTCGCTTTACTGGCCGGGGGAGCCAGCGTACAGCTTCCGGGTGATGTGGCCAGCATGACTAAGCCGCTTCTGGCTAACCAGAGCAGCACACGGAAACGTTGTTTACCTTCCCGCTGGAGCGGTACCTATTTATCTTTGACGTGCTTTCGAACTACTAGGTTGGCAGGAGCAGGGACCGAGCAACGGGCGCTCACCCCGTCGCGGGGATTCGAACCCCCGACCTTCTGATCGGCAAGCCCTAGGCTCTGTGGTTTAACCCACATGGTCTCTAAGGTGCTACTGGAAGGAACTTTTTTATCTTTTATTTTGTTTTGACTACGGCAGACCAACAGGGCTACCTACCTGTAACTAGTAAGTTGTAGCTTATTGAAATAATTTCCCTCTCTTCCCATACACAGGCACACATGCACACACCCATACTTTCTGTGGAAGTGAGGTTCCTGAAAGTTAGTGAGAGAAGATGATAGTCTTTAGGTCCTTTAAAGTGCCACTTGGGTTGGAGGAGTGGGCTTATGTGCAGTGGCTATTGTGGGTCTACTACCATGGATAAAGCTATATTTAAGCTCATGGGTGCAGTATCTGTTATTGGTTGCAAGTTTATTGGTTGGTAAAGACAAATGTATCTTTTCTGAGCAGGCCACATGAGAAAGCACTGTGTAGCAGGGTTAAGGAGGGACTGTCATTATTGGGAATCTGCTGTCACCTAGTGGGGATTACGCAGCACTGCAGATGACGATTCTGTGCCAAGCGCTGTTCTACCCTGCCTTGTCCTGATTCTATAGATAGGCATTTGTGACACACCCAGATGGAAATGAAAGTCATGGGTATTTGAAACACAGGAACAGAAAAGTTAAGATAAACATGTGCTCCTGGATGTGTAAACAAATCACTCACAGAATGATATTAATAACCAAGAGAAGGGGAACACATTCACAAACAGCAGAGCTTATTATTGGGTGCAGCAATGGTGGTGGTAGGTTGTGGGTGTAGATTTTTATTCCACATATATGTAATCTTCCCAATCACCATGTAGATTACCATTTGATCATATGTGGTCTGCATACGTACATTGTACATTTTATTAGGTGGAAGGGATATTCATACAGGAGAAATGTTTGAGAGGGTGAATTATAGATACATCATGAGAGGCAAACAGATACTGTTCGTGGGATGAACAAGAGTAAACCAAAATGTTAGTGAAACATACGAAGGAAAAAAGAACTAGAGGGGAAAACAGGTCTGTTGATAGAGGAAAAAGTAAAATATTTGGGGGTATGGCTAACAGCAAGGAACTTAAATTTGTTTCAAAGTAATTATGTTAAAACATGGAGAGAAATCAAGAAAAAGTTGGAAATATGGGGAAGAATGAAACTTTATAATAATAACAATTTATTATTTGTACCCCGCCCATCTGGCCGGGTCCCCCCAGCCACTCTGGGCGGCTGTCAGTCATAAAAATGAATGTTCTGCCGAGGATGACTTTATTTCAGACAGCTCCAGTGATCGGTAATGCAAGATGCTTCAAGGAATAGCAACGGAACATAATAAAAATTATCTGGCAAGGGAAGAAACCAAGAATAAAATATAAAATTTTAATTGATGCAAAAGAAAGAGGTGGCATGCATATTTGTGGCATGGGAAAAATGGATTGCATAAAGGCTTCACCAGTGCTTTTTTTCCTTAAAAAAATGTTTTGGGGTACTCTCATTTTCCTACTCATATTGAAATAATGCCCAATGAGGCCAAACTTAGATTCACAAAATGTTTAGGGGTATGCGTACCCCTGGGTCCCCCCAGAAAAAAAGTGTTGGGTTTCACCAACCATATAATTAGTAAAAAAATTATATAGAGTATGGGATAAATAAAAAAAACTTGCTGGAAAAGAAAACAGCAATGTGACACTCACCAGTAGAAGCCATAGAAGGGGGGGGGGAAATAATATGGAAGCGGACAGAGTAACAGGGAGTTGCTAATAGAGGTGGAAGGGGAGGTTAAACTAAAAAAGTTTGAAGAAATAAGTGGACTATTAAGTTGGCTACAATATCGCCAATTAAATGAGATATTTAAGATAGATAAAAAATGTCTTTACAACTCAAACCTCCCAATTAGAATAATCAAAAGGTAATGTCTAAAATGTATAAATTATTATTAGAATGTGAAACAAAGGATGCAATGGTCAAATCATCAATGATACGTTGGGCAATGGATATAGGTTATAATATTGATATGGCAGCATGGGGAAGAATTTGGAAGGATTTAAAATTTACAGCATGCTACACTTTAAAAGAAAACTACATGGTGATGTATCGATGGTATTTGATGCCTACCAAGCTGGCAAAAATGTGTAAGTCTGAATCCAATATATGTTGGAAATGTAAAGAGAAAGAAGGAACCTTTTTCATATGTGGTGATCTTGTAAGGTTGCAAAAGCCTTCTGGGAAATGATTAATAATGAATTGAAGAAAAATGTTTCAAATAACTTTTGTTAAAAAACGCAGCTTTTCTTTTTGGTATACTTCGAGAAGAGGTGCCGAAAGACAAACAAAAAAACATGTATGCTACCACAGCTACCCAAATAATATATGCCCCAAACTGGAAAGAGGAGCTGACCCATTTGGTGTACCCAGTGAGTGGTGTCCAGCCTCTTCTTATGGGGGTTATGCTTCCTCAAAACAATCAGACCTAACTCTGGGGGAGCGGGAGCAGTGTTCATCTTTTGCCACCCAAGGTACTAGCACAGAGTACTTTTTTAGCAGTTTAGGTTGATAATGAGAACTTCGCCCCTGCCCTCACATGTAACCTAGCTAGAATAATCCATGCCTTAGTAACCTCCCTTTTAGATTACTGCAAGGTGCTGTATGCGGGACTGCCTCTGAAAACTCTCCAGGAACTTCTGGTGGTGTGCAAAACAGGGTCTGCTCCTGCAACAGGACCGTGGTCTGATCCAGCAGGGGTCTACTTATGTTCTTATTGCTTCCTGTGCAAAAAATTGAGACCCAGTTCTCTCCTCTCCTCCTGATGTGCCCTCATGGATGTTATTCACATGGGCAAACATGAGATGCAGGAAGAGGTAGTCTGCAAAACCCATGGAGTTCCAGCCACTTGCTGCTGTGCCATTGTTTCCGACAGCTCCATTCTGAATCAACTGACTCTACCACCACCTGCTAAGACAGGCCTCTGCCATGGAAATCCTCTTCAGAAGCGAATCTCTTAACAGTCTACTGGATCAGGCCAATGGCTGATCCGGCGCAGCATCCTGTTCTCAAGAGTGGCCAACAAGATGCCTGTAGGAAACCTGCAAGCAGGACCTGAGCACAAGAGCACTCTACTCCCCTGGTTTCCTGCAACCTCTCCCTTCCCGAGACAGGGTGCTTGAGCCACCAACTAAAGCAGGCATCCCCAAACTCGGCCCGCCAGATGTTTTGGGACTACAATTCCCATCATCCCTGACCACTGGTCGTTAGCTAGGGATGATGGGAGTTGTAGTCCCAAAACATCTGGAGGGCAGTTTGGGGATGCCTGGACTAAAGGATGTCATCACTGGGAGCAGAAGTACCAAGAGGCTGAGGTTTGGAAAAAGGATTAGAGTAAGCAAATTGATTTTGTATTTTATGATGTTTTAAAATGTTTGTGTTATATGATGATTTAAAATTTATGAGTATGAAAACTGTTAGAGAGGAATGATAGTGAATTCAACAGAGGGGGACTTGAGGAAGTCAACCGAAATATGAAATTGAGGATGAAGGAATGCCTGGCCCACAGAATGGGGCCAGGCCAAAGCAATGATATTAATACTGTTATTAAGGTTAAATGTACAATGATTTACCTACCCCTGTGAGAGAGGGGGATGAATGTTGCTTCCCATAGTGAGAGGGGGGGGAAGTATGGAAATTTAACCGATATGTTATGTTATGTGCTTAAAACTGTAAAATCAATTTAAAAAATTGAAAAATAAATAAATAAAGGATGTCATCACTGGGAGGGGCGAGACTGAATTGGCACCGGGATTTACAATGTGACTCTAATGCGGCAGGAGCTACTCAAAGGTATGTAGGCAGAACTTGCCCTAGGGCACTACAATTCAGATTATAAATCAGTTGGAAGGGACCCAGAGGGTAATCTAGTCCAGCCCCCTGCAATGCAGGAATCTCAACGAAATCCTATATGACACGTGGGCCATCCAACCTCTGCTTAAAAGCCTTTGAGGAAGGGGAGAACACCACCTCTCATGTCTGTTGAACAGCTCCTACAGGATTTCCTGTTTTGTAACTTGAATGCAAGCTTGCTCCATCCTCCATGTGACAGTCCTTTAGATATCTGAAGATAGCTATCATACAAAGGCCAAGCAGTTCCATCTCCATGGGAAGGAAAGTAGGGAATAGAAAAAAGAATGGCAGCTAGCTGCCTGCTGCACTGACTTGTGCACCTCTGCAAATATACAGCTGGAGGGAACCTCACTAGGCAAAAAGGTCTTATAATGCCATGTAGAAGCCTTCTAGTGGAATTTAGAGAGGAATGTAGTGGAATGTAGAAGCCTTCTAGTGGAATTTGTTCTAGTAGTTCCCCCATCCAAGACAACACCAACTACTCACTTAAGGAGCGGAGCAATACTGCCCTTTGCTGAAGTCCAAATTGCCTACTGCGTCTGTAGCCAGCCTATTTGTGCTGGCTCCTTAAAGAATGCATTAGGGATTCTACAGACAGCAACTGAATAAAGCTCTTAGCCATGCTCAGGGGCTAGGGAATCCTCTGCTGAAGTGAACTGCACTACTGCAGCTCTAGCATTCAGTTTAATAACTCTCCAATGCACTTAACACTTGCTTGTATCTTTATTCAGGAGGAATGCTTTCTTGCCAAAGCCACCAGAAGTGGAGAAACAAAACCAAGAGACAATCCAGAGAAACAAGAGGGAGAATAAAGCAAAGAAAGTGAAAAACCATCAAACAGGAGCAGAGAATGTAGGAGAAACCACTATCCCAAACTAGGAAGGGAAGGAAATTGATGTGGCAGTAGGGGACTGGCTATATAGTTGCTTGGGGCATATGATCCATTTCTTTTGAGTTCTGCTGGCACACTTGCAGTCTTCCTAAATCTTTTTTATTTGTTAATCCCCAGATGGATATATTCCCGTAACACAACCCCAATTATGTGATAGAGCTCAAATGACTTGGTTAGTGTTGTCAACAGGATTGCTGGTGTCATGGGAACCAGGGCAGTAGGTACCATTTTTTGCATACAAGTATACCATACATACAGATCCTTTTCTCAATACTTCAGAGCAGGACCAAAGGTATTTTATCTATTTATCATCAGCAAACAGGTTAGACATTGTCACTTATTCTTTGCCACAAATCAACTTTTCCGTTAAGAAACAAAATTTGGTTTAGGCTTTATTTCTTCTTGAAAGAAGCCTGGACTGGCATCTATAATCAAAATCTTCAAAAAAAAAAACTATACAAAGACATATCTTACAAAATATACAGGAAAGTTTTGCCAAAAATGAGAAACAGTACAAAGTAGGCAGATATAACAGTGTAAAATCACATTCACACTTCCTCAACTGCTCCACAGGACAGGTGTGGGTTTTAGACTACACAAATTTAATAGCATGACACATAAATTTACACTATATACAAAAATGTATAAAGATCCAGCACCCCCTTTTAATCTAGTTATGGTTCTTCCAACACGAAGCTGTGGTGCTTTGTGTTTTATGATCCACAAAGAGAAGCATTACACACTGGAATTAATGGAAATCCTGAAACTGGAAGTAGTTAACCTCAAGCCATAACTTAAAGTAACTCCAAGGTCGTAAGGTTTTAACAGTCTGTTTGGGGAAAAATTGGGCGAGATGTTTCATGCTTTTCTGCTTCCAAGATAGACGGAGCTTATTCCATTTCAGTGAATCGAGCAAACATAGCTTTCCGTACTGCATCTTTGTAAGAGTCTGCTGTAGAGACACCATAAGAACTACCTTTTGCTCCTAGCCCAGCTCCCCTCATTCTCACTTGAGCCTGCAAAGAAACACAGGTATTTTAGCAGCAATACAAATATTATGACCACAGAAGTTACGTTTCATTCATCACAAGTCTCAATGGGCGAACAACACCCCACCTCAGAAAAATACTTTAAACTCGCTTTTTAGCCAAGCAAGTATGTTCTCCCCCCCCCCCAAAAAATCTTCAGGTATGCTGTCCCAATTCAGCAACCTTTTTTTTGGGCCAGTGGGCACATCTGGAAAGTGCCATGAGTGTTAATCAGAAAACAGCTGCCATGGTTAACACAAAATGGCTGTCACATCCATAAAAGCAGAAACAGGAGCACAAAAAAATGGTGTGAGCAAGTGTGTCCTCCAATAGGAAAAAGTCACCTAAATCTGTCACTGCCACACTTGCTCACGAGTTCTGAGCATCTCCGTTCAAGAGAGATGGAAGCGTGGGCATGTTTAAGATTGTGTACTTAGTGTAATTCAGATTTTTAAACAACTCATCCCTGCTTACCTCAATGGGGGCTGTGATACCTTGGCATTTCCTTCCTAATCCTGAACCTTCCCTCCAGCCCATAGCTTGAAGCATTTTGTTGCCAATATTACTATGGTCAATGCCATCTTTTGTGGGCTGTTCATAATTCCTTAAAAAATAAAAAACACCACAGTTAAACTACGGAAAATTTAGAGAATTTTATTTTAACTGTAAAATGGTAAAATATTTCAAATACATACACAGTGCCTGCATCAAACACTTTTTTCCGCTTTGGCTCTGGTGGCTCTGGTATGCCGTATTTCTCACGTCTTTCAGCTGCTCTGTCTCTGTATTTCATCTGAAATTATATCAATTTTATCAACTTCTGAACTCACTGTCAACCCCAGCACATACTCTAGTACTCTTTTGCCTAAGTAGCAAAACAATGTGGCATCTATTGATTTAGGCAGAATAGAACGCAAGAGAGTAAAGTACAATATCCAAACAATTGAGAAAAAGAGAAAGAACGGGTGCACATCATACAGACTGATCCCAGTCTATTGCTACTGGATTCAATTACTTTCAGAATTAAGAATTGTTGCCTATTTTTAATGTTGACAAAATAAAAGGGGGCACAACAAGAAGTTCTGAACCAGATTGCAACAGCTAATACTTAAGTACATGCATGGCAATCATTCTGCAGATTTTGGCTGCATAACTAGTTGATCTAAAATCTTTATTCCCCACCCCAAAAGACACATGTAAACGAGATGTATTATTTTCTCTGTGTTCCAGAAAAGTAGGACACTGGAAGCTCCTAAATGCCAGGGGTTGGCAAGATATATTCGTTCTCCTTGAGCTTTTTTCAACTACCAAGTTTCACTCCAGGACTTCCCATCTTTTACTTATTTCGTGTTTGAGAACCATAGTTTGCATTTCTACCATTCCATTTTCTTTTTGAAAGCAATAGAATTAACCCAAATCTTGGGGACCGCAACATAATGTTTGTGGAATGGTTGCCTGGGGGCTGAATGAACACCTCAAAATCTATTGTCTTGTTTACATACCACCTACCTCTCTCTCACGCATTTCCAAGGCTTCAAGCTCTTGCTCTGATAGTCTCGATCTCCTGTAGATGTCCATGTTTTGCTTTACAAGGAAAAACAATCATCAAAATTGAACAATTGAGACTGGCGCAGGCAGCTACTTTTAAAAAAATCTTTTCTGATTAAGACTACCTTACGGTTTTATCCCTAAGCAATATCCATAAGTAATAAAACACTGCAAGTGAGAAGCTCAATGTCACATACTATTTTGTCTATGTAAAAAGACAGACAAAATTTGTGCCCCCCAATCATGTGGGATACAACCCTGTGGGAAGTATCCCAACAGAAGACATAGACAGGCATAGTAATATTAAGAGTGTGCTCCAGCTCACTACTGCCCCCCGCCCCACAAAGCCAGAGCTATTCTATCACCAACTACCCTGTGGAAAGAATACTAACAACATCTTTTATGTTGATATTGTTTACTGTGCTTTTTAAAATGTAGTTTAGTATTACTTAGTAGGTGAGATAAAAGTTACTATAATTAAGATGACAAGGTTCGAACTACAAAGGGAAAAGAGAAAATATCCACTTGTCCAGAACTTTCCACTTTCCATGCTTCCGCCCCCAGCCCCTGCATGCCAAGCTAAGAGAACAAGTTTATACTCAGTTTTTTTGGGTGGCAACTGTAAAATTCTGCAATATTGAGTTTATTGTTGAAGAAGTTGATTACCTTATGAAGATCAGAGAGCTGTTGGTGCCTGACTAGAGCTTCTTTATTTGGAAACTGTCTTCTACATAACAAACAGGCCATTTTTTTCCAGTCTGTTAGTTTTTCTTCCTCATTTTCCAGCCTTTCCAAGAAATCCTCTTCATTATCACTGTCTCCACTATAAGCAGCCACCAATCCACGCTGGAAGATGAGTAATGTCATTTTAGCCCAATAAATACAAGTTGCCAAGTTCTATCACACTAAAGGGCAGTAGGTGATAAGACAGTACAGTGGTACGCTTCAGGTTAAGAACTCCGCTAAGAACAGAAATCGTGCTCTGGCGGTGCAGCGGCGGCAGAAGGTCCCATTAGCTAAAGTGGTGCTTCAGGTTAAGTATGCTTCAGGTTAAGAACGGACCTCCGGAACGAATTAAGTACTTAACCCGAGGTACCACTGTACTGTACTGTAGATTGTTATGGGCTGTACCCAGCTACTAGAGGGTTGATAAAGGAAACCTCAGGCCACTGCTGTTCTACAGCTCAACATGCTTGACAAACAGGCACCCTATGAACGTGTAAATTGCATTTGATTCCCTGACAAGATTAGAACTCTACTGAATGTCCCATATCCCATAACTTTCAGATGTTGCTTTACTTCCTTTTTAGAAGGAACACCCTAAAAAGAAAGGAGTTACTGTAAAGATCAGTTTCCCAGCAAAGACCAACAAAGTTTCCTCACAATGGCCAACAGCCCTTTTAATCCAGAGATTAAAAGGGTCCCAAAATACACCTTCCTGTTTTCAGTACCTCTATGTCTGCAAACTTCTAGATTATTGCATAAAGGACACGGAAGCCTAATTAATTAACATGTTTAGATGAAATAAGACTGACCACTAAATATAAGCTTGCAAAAAAATAAATTTAGACTGATTCTTGCTCCATCACAAAAAGAACACGTGTTTCACAGCTCAAAAGGAAGCACTAGCCAAAACTTATTTATGAAGTAGGCATGTTAACAAAAACCTTAAACAACACTAATGTCAGTGCAAGTTTCTATTCACTCACTTTCAGTGGGTTATCATCTTCACCACCATTCTTTATAACTTCTGTTATTATCTGCTGTCTCTCAGACAAGGTACCCTGAAGAAAGAAAGAACTGTTAAGCCCAAAGACTGTATACAATATCTTTTTTAGAGATTAAATCCTATCAACCTTTACCTTTTTCTCAAACAGAGCAAAGCCAGCATCAGCTGCTGCAGATTCTCGTCTTTCTTCCTCCCTTGCATTCAGAGGCTGAAAGCTATTCTTGAAGTTCTCCTTCTGTTTGTTTAGGCTCTTAGCCCAACGTTCCATGTCTTTAGCAATCTGAATAGGAAAATATTGACATAAATTAAGTCTATACCAATAAAACAAATCAAATTTAGTATCTGCATACAATATCACATTTTCCGCACCTATAGATTTCAGGTTATTCACATGCAACTCAATTTTGTCAAATGAGTTATCAAACTAGTGTGAAAAGACATGTATTTGGAAATCTTTACATAACCAACTTAAGTGTTTAGTTCGTCGTTTAAAGGTTATATTACTAAATTGCCTAGGTTCACTAGAGGTGTCATCCTGTTAGTGATTTGAGCATATTGGGACCCATTGGTGTTGTAAACATGTAACCACACCTTTCTAGTAAATATACTTTTTTCTGCCTGCTTATGGTGCCAAATACTTTAAGCTATCCAGTTTTTCACTTAATACTGTTAATAAGACATGCAAGTTTCATTACGTGATTGATGTAAAAAGAGTGTTTTGTGTTCAAACATGCAAACTTTGATCTTCTCCATTAAAGCTGTCATTCTGATCATCACCTGCTGAGCTGTTTTACTCTTGGGCTTCTCTTTCTTCTCTTTCCCTTCTTTTGTGGAAGATGCATTACTTTGATGGTAAGATGTACCCTCTGCTGCAGGCATGTAGGTCTCTTTCTCACCATCCCAGTAAAGATACTGCTGTGTTATCGCATTGTAGTAGTACTGAGGGGGAAAAATCCATATTTATATCCTATAGATCAAGTTACCTTTCAAAAAAAAAATTCCTCATATGCAACTCGTGTAGAGACAGATACCAAAAGAACAAGTCTGAGTTAATTTGGATTGTTATGGGTTCACATTATTCATCGACAGAGAAACTCCCTATTCAGCCTCTGATTTTCTGAAATACTGTCTGTTTGTGCAAACATTGTTTTGAATAATACCAAAGATTTGAAAGACATACCAATCAAATGGCTACATGGCAGCCTGTGAACAGCACATGCATGAATGCACGTTGTCACTACTGCAAATTAATACCAAGCTGGACAATTGGTCCTTCTACCCCAGTACTCTCCACTGACAGTAACTGTTCAGACAGATTACTCCCCAAGTTGCTAATCCAGTACTGAATGACACTCTGTTTCCAAAAGGTATGCACGATTCGGCACAGGTTATGACCCCATGTTATTTTTAGTTGATTAAAAAGAGCTGGGAGCACTGTTTACCTGGGAGTTTGGATCATAATAGAGCCCTGTTACAGGATCATAATAGAAACCTGATGATTCATCATATTGGTATGTAGAAGTATCTGGAACAGCTGAAAATTTAGAAGTGTGAGCTATTATTAACTGCTTACGTTAAATCACCATTACTTAGTAGATGTCAGGAAAACTACAAATTGCAACAGTAAATATGATAAAGCAGTTGTCTGACCAACTTGCTCATAACAAACTAATGAAATGAAGTAGTTAGTCTTGATCAACCCTAGGTCTGAGACACCCAAGAGCAGGCATCATCTGGAATTCTGCTCATAGCAATGCTGATAATCATTCTCGGCTCCCTTTTACCTGTTTTCTGTATCACTCATTTCCTTCCAGCAGTGCCTTTGCCCTTTCATTTTGCCTCCCAACCCCTCCCCCAAAAAAGGTCTTGGATATTCTCACTTCAGGAAAACACTGCAGCGGATTAAAAACCAAGTTCATCCTACCCACATGGTTACTTTTGTCCTAAAAATGAGCACTGCCAACATATGAGTGTAAACTGCTGTCTATTTCCACTGATCATTTGGAAGGGAAGTTTGCTTACCATACTTGGTGCCAGGGACCACGCCAGTTGAAGATGCTGATGGCACCTGCGCACTAGTGCCTGGCTGTGCTGCTTGTGTCTATAGAAGGGGAGGGGGGACAATTTTAAAATAGGATCTTTAAAAATTACAATTGTTCAATAACTTAACATAAAAAAACTTACACTGAGTCCTCCTCAACCTGGTGCCCTCCAGATGTTTTTAACTACAATTCCCACCAGCCACATCAGCATGGCCAAAAGCAGAGTTAACTGAAGCTGAGGTCCAAAACATCTGGAGTTCACCAGATCTTGAAGAATGCCTTAAAATTTTAAATGAACCTATTCAGTATACTACATACAGGTCAATACTTCCAAAATGGAGTTTACACATGCAAGCTCTACTAAGCCACACCAGTATCTTTCAGCCGAATGTACCTTCCAAATTATTATAAGCTAAAGTCACACTCCAACAGAATACAGATTGTATTTACCGGAGAATCGGGAGCGCTGGTCTGTTGATTATATAACTGAGGACTCTGGGAAACAACAGCTGCTGTAGTAGCACTTGTCACTGGAGTACCTGGCAACAGAGTTATTAAAAGTTCAGCAAAACAATCTGAAAAACTACAATAGCACTTTGTTACTCCAACTAGAGCAGGCATGGCCAAACTTGGCCCTCCAGCTGTTTTGGGACTACAACTCCCGTCATCCCTAGCTAATAGGACCAGTGGTCAGGGATGATGGGAATTGTAGTCCCAAGTTTGGCCATGCCTGAACTAGAACATTTAGATTTTCTAGACTGTTCAAATACAAAAACTCATTGTTTACCTTTGTATGCCACTCTACTGAATGCAGAGACCAGCACTGAGTATTCCATACAAATCTTGCACAGGAACATGGGTAAGTAGAATTTTACCACATTAATAGGAAGAGGAAACTGTTACCTGATATTGTAGCTGTATCTGTGTCCAATGTTCCTGCTTGATTCTGGTAAAACTGCTGATAATCCTGTGAACACTATGCAAAGAATTAAGACAAAATTACTTCTGTGATACATAATATACACAGGCTTGGCTCTTAACAGAAGGAAATTTATAAAAGAAAAGTCCTGGAAGTCCTGCTCCCTGCCCTGTAGAATTTTTTTTCCACCCAGCTTGTGAGGGCAGGCCTTGACTGACTCCAGCTACAAAAAGCTGAGGCTGCTGAAGAGGTCGGAGACCATTTTGGTTCTCTCTTTAGTGCAGACCCAGGTCATCAGGCATGAGCTTTTACAGCCACCACCCTCCATGAACCACCATTGGCAGGACTGGCAGCAACAGCAGCAGATATGTTCTATGCTTAAGATAATCTTTTACTCTCTAATTATGCTGTTTTAAATGTGCATTTTGCATTTGACTTCCCTTAGCAGTGTTTTCTTATGAAATGTTTAAGATATTTTATTTGCATTCTGTGGTTTACTTCCTTTGTAATGTTTTATTTTGAAATCTTCAGTTTCCTGTTATGTTGTTTGACTTTCTTCTGTAATGTTTGATTCTGGATTGTTTTATTTGATGTTTTAATGTGTTTTAAACAGCTTTTGAGATTCCCCCTCCTTTAAAATATAAAGTGGTATAGAAATGAAATGCATAATAATGATGTTTTCTGCCTCCTGGAGGGTTGTGGAATCTTCTGGATAATGCTGTCTAAGGTTCAGCTTAATTGCAAAACACTGGGGAAGAGCTCAATCCGATTTTGGGATGATTCATTATCCTCCCAGAAGCTCGTTGCCCCCCATCTCATAGCCCTGGATAGGCTTTTTGGAGTGGGGTGGGAAAAGAGATGAAACTTTCTGTCAACTTCTTTCTGTTCACTTGTGAACTGTGGCTTGGATCCTAAGATAATATTAGTCATACGTACCTGAGTGTACTGGGTATAGCCATCCTGTCCCAGCTGGAGGTAGTTGAATTCAACTGATCCACCTTCTCCACTTTGAGGCTATAAAATTAAAGGATATGGCAAAGTAAATAACCAAACCAAACACAAAGGCTGTTTAGATGGCTAATTAAATTGATGGAATAAGGCAAGGTCATTAACAACAATCCATTTTAGACTCAAGATCCCATACCTGGGTTGATGACCACTGGGCTGCAGCAATGGCTGTACTAGCAACAGAGAAAGCACTGACACGATTACCATCTGGGAGAAGCAAATCCCTAAAAACAAGAAAAACATCTAAGAACATTTCACAGACAACCTGCTATCATAAAAAACTTCAAAACACCCTTTCATTTCAGTTTTAACACTGACATTTGCAAATATAGCAGCAATACCAATTTCCAATTCTTTACCATTTGAAGAAACTTTGACATACATTTTAAATATGAAAGAACAGCAGTTAATGAAACTCACTTCCTGGCACTCTTGGCAAAATCCACACCAATCGTTTTGCCATCTATTTTAAGAGGTGGCTGAAGACTCTGCAAAATTTGCAACAGCTGAGAAGCATCCTAGAAAGAAAGTAATTACAGGTATTGGACAAGGCTCAAATTAAAACACAAAATTATTGCTCAGAAGGGCACTGAGCTAGGCAAGCACATCACGTGGGCTGCATACCTTTACACAAGATTTTGTTCTATTAAGAGTATTAATGGCCTGATACAATGCCACTGACTGATAAAATTACCAAACGCTGTACCCTTCTCACCACATTTAAGAAGTGTCTTGTCCACTCATTTAGTACTATGTAAGCCATGTGGTACTTCAATAAGATGATACTCCAAAAGTTGCTTTAATTCCACTACCTCTACAAAGCTAGAGAAGGTGCAATTGCTCAGGATGCTGCACTTCTCAGGAAATAGGACTTTTACTTCTTTCCAGTGACCATATACAAAATTCAGTATCAAATTGAAATAAAGTATGTTCTCACCATTGCTGAAGACAATTGTACAAAAGCAAAGCCTCTATTCTGCTGTGTCTGTTTGTCTTTAATAAGTCGAATGTTATTTACTGCCAGTGAAGCATAGGGTGACAGCGCTGTCATGATTGATTCCACTACTGTGTGAGGGGCTATGTTTCTGAGAATAAGAGCTAGGGGAACAAATAACAAATTATTACAAGATGCTCCATATATTACCCTTTAAGTGTAAGAGTACACCAAAGTCATGATACGTTATAAGTTAAAAAATATTGTATAATTTTTTTGTAATAACACCTAAGGTATATTGATATAACCTAGTCATTTATATGTTACACTCACTATCACAAGAATACATTAGTAAGATGTAGTTTTAAATATGAGTACAAGCAACCCCTGATTTATGTGGGAGTTGTGTTCTGGGTCATTGTGCACAGTGGTGGAGTGCGTATAAGCTTGCCCCATCCCCTCTTTTCTAGCGATTTCTGGGGCGGGTGTGTGTCACTTGGAATCACATAAATCGGTTGTTGCCTGTATGTTAGAACTTCTTAGTATAAATATAAAGCTAGAGAGGAAGCCTCTCCTATACGTATGAAGAATGGGGAGCAGGAAGAACCCCAATAAAGAGAATCAAGTCTTATAGGAAATAACATGATTGCAGGGGAGAAAACAATGAGGGGGGGAGGGTTCTTGTCTACAGCAAGGGACCCAAAAAGGGGAGGGAGAGGCAGTAAGTGAAGGGAAAACCTAGAGAAAACCAATTCTCAAAGTGCCAAAATGTTTTATTATGCTCAACATTATTTCATAATTAGAAAACTTATTTATCAAGAATAGCTTACAAAATCTACAGCAAAGCATTTTGAAACTTGAGCCATTGATGAGAAAAAGAAGAGTAATGTACTAAGGAGGGGAAGCAGAGGAGTATGTGCTCCTAGAGTGGTGGTAGAGAAAGATCAGTTTAAAAAACATCAACAGAGGAAAACATGCTTGAAGACGGAGGAAGGGGGGAAAGGAGTGAGGTAAAGAAAGCCCTGCAACAGCTGTGAGGGCTAAATTTGGGTTTCAAGTGTCCTGAGCTAAAACGATCTCATACTTCTTATAAATCTCTGGATTACTGTGCTTCAGCACCTTGGATTTTTGCCCTATGGTCAACTCTTCTGAAATGAAAATGAAAATATTGAATCAAATCTATGGGGATCTTGGCAGGAAATGGACTTTTTCTTGCAATACACACTTTGGCCAACCAATCCCACAGTATAATAGAAGACTTGAGACTTTACTCACTATCACAGTAGTAGTCTACAGACTGAACAGCCTCTGGTCCTCCAGGTGGTACCTCCTGTTCTGAATCTTTATTGCAAAGCAGGAAAAATAATTTTAATCATGCAGTAACTTAAGTTGTTACATCAAGACGCCTCTACTATGTCAGAGTAAGAATAACATGCATAATTTATAATTGTAAAATAAAAAGATCTATTTAGTGTAAGTTACTCAAATAGAACTTACCAAATTTATCTGCTCCACAACGGAAGCATTTTAGACGCCTCCTGAAGTTGTAAAGGCAGCACTAACAAATAAACAAATCCATTACATTTTTAGATCATTCAGCTGATGAAGCTTGCTGTAGCATACCACATCTATACCAATTAATTTAAAGTGAAACTGTTACCACATATAATCATCATCTGCAGCCTTCAGACACCAGCCTCAACAAAATTTACCCGTTCACACAAATAGCAATTCTGCAAGTAGCCTCTATAAAATAAACTAGCCTATCCTCTATAGCATTTTCTTAGCAATGCCCATCTTTCTATTGAAATATTACAGAAACACTGAATTTGGAGTAAACATTGTTAAGTGTTTGAGAAGAGCTAGAGCTCACAGTTCCATCAGCTGCATGGGTCTATGGCCCTGGAACGTGCATTAAGAGCAGATCAGGGAAAACACACAGAATTTCTCATCGTTTTAGAACACCATACCATCTGTACATGAAGCCAATAATCAGTGGCTTTCACCTTTAAAGTTTGTTAACCTTTCTATTTTCTCATATTTATCTCCCGCTTTTCTTCCAATGTGGAACCCAGGGAAGTGTACTAGTGGTTCCCAGAAAGTCACTAAACCAGGCACTGAATACTAGACAGGCCTGCTTAGCTTCAGCAAGGAATGGCCTCACACACCTTCAGATCATTCCGTGGGTATGTATATTCTTGCTGAACTTTTTGTACTTGTTTGTGGCAAGACTTACCGGTATACTTTATTTAAATTTTGCTGTAATAGCTCTGAATTTTAAATGTTACTAAAATTTAATATTCACTTCCATGGGTGAAGTCAATAATGATTAATGAAGTTAACTAGGAAAGATGAGAAACATTGCTTTACCTTGTTGCAAAGCCAGTCTTCAAATTTAGGCCTGGGATTACTGTAGTGCATTGCGATTTGTTTCCCTTGAATCAACAGTTTTTTCTGCAAAAAAAGCACATTTAGTTATTCCTGTATCACGGCACAGATGTCCATTTTCCCATGGCAGAGCACACTTCGGAGGATTCAGTGCTCATGAATTAAATGGACAACATATGGGGAGGACGTAGAGAACCAACCACCGCCTCCTACACTCTGCCCATTCAATCCTGCAGGAGGACACGGGCAGTAAGAAAATGGGATGTGCAGTAAAAGTAAACGGAATCAGGGAGTGTTGATCAAGCTGCCAAAACTAAGCGCTGACATGGAACCAGGAAATGTCTCAAAGGAGACCGAGTCCTACTGGCATAGCAACACGCTTTTAAAAATATTGTCAAGTGATTGCTTCACTTCTTTCCCAACTCCAAACACCCTAGAATTTTAAAACTTCAAAACAAATGGACTTTTTTCAGTTGCTTTCTTCATGAAGTGCCCCTTGAAAGTACAGTAATTTCTCCCAAGAGGACCCTGGTTAGCTTCCTGGAGGCTGAACAAAAGGTCATGAACTGAACACACGTTCAGTATGAATCTTTTTTGACTAATTCATCAGTTCACATAAAAGCATGTGTAAGAAATTTGCGTTCTTCAGACAGTAGCTTTCTTCAAATAACTACAATGCTACTGAAATTTCACAATAGGGTAACAATTCATTTTGCTCTCAGTGCCCCTTCAAAGTTAGAATGACGTTATAAACAATTAGTTGCTTAAATGTATACGAAGAAGCCAAGTTTCTCAAACTTTATTGATTCCTACATATACATAGTTCCCCTATCCCTCCCCTAATTTCTGTAAGCCATTAACAGCTATTCATTCAGAGAGATGCACCTTTAAGTATGTCGAAATGTGTATGCTAAACCTAATTTTTAGCTAAAATATTACGTCAGAAAGTAAATTTCTAAATATAAATGGCATGAAGAAACGTAAAGTATCTGGTAGATCTAGGGTGCAGATTTCATCCTTTTATTGCTAGAGTAGGCAAGTAAGGGGAAGGTTGAAGGACCCAGAACAAACTGGGTTATGCACACACACGTTGCTGGCATATTTACACTAAATCATGTTTGTCTGACAGTTAGCAACAGGGCCACTGGGGAGACTTGACTACTTTTCCCTAATGCTAGCGGATGTGTGGTTATTTTTTGGAGTGAATTTGAAATTTATTCAGTAAGGTGAATACTGATATAGCTTTGTATATGTTAAAAATTGTGCAGTTTACTAGTAAATCCGGTTAATGTTAATTCAGGCACCCATCTGCGCCACCAATGCATGCTATGGACATCATAAAAGTCATTTAATGCATGCAAGGATTAGGTACTCTTTCAAGCTTGATTGCTGTGGTGGTTGCCCATGATATGAAGTTCACAGAAATACTCATTATACTTCCTGTTATTGGGTGTCAGAAGTGGAAAAATTCAGCAAAAGATGCATTTTCCATCTTGCTTTTAAGCCACAATAATTTTATTTCTGCTTTTTATAGATTTTTAATATCTCCATCAGCTGCATACGTCTAGCTTAACAGCAATTCAGGAGGAGAGAAGTTTTGCTATGAAAAACTGAAGTATTAGTAATCCAGAAGCATACCAATGCACTGGAAATAAGCAGGAAGATATTTCACTATTATTTTAATTACCAATTTTTGTTGATTACATTAGTAATACTCGACAATGTTCCACTTTCATTTGTTAAGTAATATTGAAAAGGCATATGCGTTACTATAAAAGTGCAGTTGTAGTTTAATAGATTGCCCTTCCACAGCTAGTGCTAGCATAAAGCACACATACAGTATTACTGCATTCAGAAAAGCCTGTATGGTTCGAAACTTGAGAAGTTACTATGGAAATAATGTTTAGAGACCAAATCAGTCAGGTAAAATGCTATGTCATTACTATCAGAATAGTAATATGCTGATTTTATAACAGGCAGTTTGGCAAATCTACTGGAGCTCTCTAGCACTATGCAAACACTTTTTGAAAATTTTAACATATACAAAGCTTTGAATCTTTAGGAAGTCATGGTTTTGGAACAAACCACTCCTTCAGCCTTTTATTTATTCCTTTTTAAAAACTGTACAGACTTGTTCCATTTTCAGGAATAATCTAGACTTTGTGAGTGAAGCAACCTGATTGGCTTCCATCCAGCTGGTAGCATCTTGAAAGTGATAAAACTCCACGAAGGCGAAACCACGGCTTACACCTAGAGACAGCATTCAGATATAGACGGGATAGTTGTGTTAGTCAGTTCCTTTAAAACAGGTGAATCTCTCTCCAACTGCTTCATTACTTCATGACAAAGCAGTTTTATAAATGCGACGTCAACTCTGAATTTGCTTCTTGTTTTGCCATGGCAAGGAAACCAAGCTGCCTTAACACCTGAATGGGATCCATGTTTAAAGGTAACCATGCAATGAACTACTAAAGTTTAAAAATAAATTAACAGTAGGTGTTACTTACCATACCCTTTAATATATAAAAATCTGAAGGCTTCTTCCACTATCTACAGCCTTTCAAAAGGCTAAATTCCTTACCCATGGCAAACCTTTCATTCTGATTGTACTTGCAGGTGTGGGGAAAACGTTTTAGGCCTGGGGAAGAGGAAGGTACTGCAAAAAATAGGTTAACACTCTCACCTGTCTTTCTCTTCATCAGCCTCACATCCGCGGGCCGAGGGCCTTCACAGGACTCAATGATCTCGCGAATCTGTATGCAAGTTTAATTTTTAAAAAACTATTAATATTAAAAATTGAGTGCTTTTCAATATTATATAAGCTGTTAGAGCATTTATTCTAATGCAATCCAAATATTCTAAAGAAAATAGTTATTACTTACATCATAGTCTGTAACAGTGATAGGGAGCCCACGCAACATGATGGTCTTGCTTTCTTTCTCATCATTAATGTCATTTCGATAGTCATGTTCGCCATAGTCCCCATCAGAATGATATCCATCTTCTGATTTGTCACTATTACGCCGCTCGCGTTCACGCTCTCTCTGCCAAGTGAGCATGTGTTTTAGCAAGCTATCTCTATAGCACTTTATCCATTAAAAAAACCAATCAGGACTTGTGAAAATCATTCAATCCATATTCAAACAATCCTTTCTTTGCTTGAGAAACATGAGATACATTTACTTTCTACAGTCAGTATCCAGAAAAAATATTGGCCATGTGAGCTCCATATAGTAAGTAAAGCTAGGAAGTGTACCATTGATTAACACAGGAAACAGCACAATACAAAGACACTCATTATGCCAGGGATAAGGAACCTGTAGCCCTCCGACAGTCGAGGTTCTCCAACCACCATCAGTCCCAGCCAGAATGGACAATGTTCAAGGATGATGGAAAATGCTAACCAAGAGTATTTGGAGGGCCACCTGTTTCTCATTTCTGCATAACAGTAACCAAAGTTAAAACATGCGTTGTTCAAAACTTTCCATGCACATAGACATTACGCTCACCTCAGGACTGTCATAATCTCTACCATCATAATCTCTGCCATCATAATCTCTGCCATCATAATCCCGACTATCGTAATCCCGGTAATCATCATATCTGTCACTTCTGCGCTCCTCGCTAGATCTTTTATAGTCAGAATCCCGTCGACGACTTCTGGAGTCCCGCTCATCACGATCATCTCTATCTATGATAGAGCCGTATCTTCCACTCCGTTCAGTTCTGCTCACACTACACAAAGAGTATGTCAAGTCAGACAGCTTGAAAAATGTAATTAATCAGCAAAACTTTTAACAGGATCAACAGGGTTATGCTAAATAAATAAATAAATAAAATCAAATAAAGCCCCAAGTAGCCCCAGCCACACTGGGGCATCATAGTACAATGGCTTTAAAAAAGAGAGAGAGAGAGAGAGGACATGGCTATACAAGTAACTCCCAAATTATGTGGGGGCTACATTCTAAGTAACTGCACATTAAAGTGAAATCACATATGCCGTATAGGCCCGAATATAAGCCGCACCTTTAAAATTCAAGGGGGGGGAACAATACCCGAATATAAGCCACTCCCTTAAAATTCAGCAGGGACTCACACCCGTTCCATTTTACCGTATGTCTGTTTCAGCAGCGATATCATAAAAGCCCTTTTTTGTAAGGTCACGGATTTAAGCTGCACTTAAACTTTTCACGGTCAGAAACTGGGAAAAAAGTGAGGCTTATATTCAGGCCAATACGGTATTTGAAGCACCACTGAAAAAGCCTGCAAACACTCTACCCCTTTTTGTGTTACTTCTGGGTTCAGTGCAATGCACATGTGTGTGGCCACACACATATCGAATGTGCCTAAAATGGTCGCTGCCTGTAATTTGTATGTGATTCTCCCTTTTCATAATGACCTACCCAGGAATATATAAAGGTGACCGAGGGTAATTTCAGGTACAACTTTGACTAATAAGAATTATTATACACTTGTGACTTTATAGGGAGACATTCATTTTAAGAAATCCTAATGTGTCCTTTTGTAAAGAATGTTAAATTGCAAAAAAAATAAAAAATAAAATATTTTTTCCTGTGATTTTTACCTCTTTATAAAAAATTCAAATAAATTGATGACTGACTAAATAGCTAACACTATAGAAGACAGCATGAAAATTGCACTCTCTTTTTGCAAGTATATAAAAAAGTAAATGTTTGAATTTGGCTGTTTTACACTGAACAAATAAAAGGTTACTTCAGGATTTTTGTTTTCAGGGCTACAATCCCAAAACCAATTGCTAGGTAATAAGCTTTGGGGGAAACGGAACTTAAGAAAACATGTACAGGTTTGTGCTGTAAATTAATTAAGAGGACAACACAGGTGTAGAAATGATTGATACATTAACTGCTTTTAAAATCTCAATAGCATTTCACTGGAAAACAAATTCCCTACCTGCCTTTTTGGGATTTTATAGTATTTGGGACATGGCTAGAATGCTAAAAAGTTACTTAATATGCATCTTACTTAACAATTGTAAAGACGAAAAATAAGAAATCTATTTGTTAAAAAATGAACTCCAAAATTGTTAGCTTTCAGGAATGATTTAATTTTACAGGGTTACCTGGTATGTCCTTATTTACTGTTTACACTGGTGTGGTAAAATATACAAATAGTTGGGTCCTAAGTATTGTACAATCTCTCTTGCTCGGGTTCTTGTAACTAACATATTAGCTAATTTTTAGCTGTGTTGTGTATTTCTTTAATATGTTAAATACACAACTGTTTTTCTGTGTTAATACACACACAAAAGTGGTTCAAATGCTTTATAAAAAAATTATTTATTAAACACATTTTTACTCTTCCTTTCCATCAAAACAATCAAAGCAGCTTTTATTACTTTACCTGTACACGAGAACATTTGGTGAAAGTGATTGTGCATTTAGGACCAGACTCAAAGATTACAGGTCCTCCCATCATCTTGTGACATATACTCTGAAGCAGGGATTATATTCTAGATTGCTTGGTTGGAGACTGAAAACTAAGAACTTCAAGGTAGCTTTCTCTGAAATGCTACATATTCAATGTGCTAGACAGGCACAGGTCTCAATGCATGGATACGACAAGTGATGACAGTAGGAGGGATTTAGATTGTTTAGGCACTAGGGCAGGGGTCAGCAACCTAAGGCCCATGGGCCAGAAGCGGCCCGTGGAGGTCGTTTGACCGCCCCACAAGTTGCCCTGAACCAAGTTGCCCGCTTGCATGCTAAACGGGCGCAGTGCGGCGTGGGGACTCATGCACCTGCGATCCGGCCCACGGAGGGATCTCCGCGGGACCGATCCGGCCCAGGCAAGATAAACCTTGCTTACCCCTGCACTAGGGGACAAAAGAACGTGTTTCTCCACAGGAGGCAGTGATTACCACCAACTGGGATGGCTTTAAAAAGGGATCAGCATAAATTCAGAGGGCTATCTGTGGCTACTGGCAGTGTGCTTTTTTACATCCCTCATTGTCCAATTGTATTTCTTTTTGCCAAGTTTATGTTCCTTTTTGTTCACATTTGGATAAGACTTCTATTTATTTAAAGAAACCTTACTCCATATAATTATTTGACTTTGTTAGTTAATTACATTGACTTGATAGTACTCATTCTCACCTGCAATATACATTTTAACTGAGCTTTTATTATTATAGTTTTGAACAAGCCCCAAGCATTGTGAAGTTTCTTCTTTTGAAGTGTGACTATCTTGGCAATTGTTCACTTGCATGTATGTTCAATTTGGAAGCATTATGGTCACTGTTTGTAGTCAATTCAATAACATTTACAAGTCACAAAAGGTGCTGGATGCCAAAGATCAAGTAGAGGGTCACTACCCTCCTGTTCTTTTCCATGGCCAACTGTTCAAGGGCACTGTCAGAGTAACTAGAAATGTTACTTCTTTGTTGTGAATTGATCTAGTGGTGAGCAGTGAGGCGACCAAGTTTGCTGATCCCACCAAATCATTCAAGGTGTCAAGAACAAAAAGTATAGCAAGGTGCTCCAAAAGGATCCATCCAAAATGGGTAAATGACTATTAAAATGGAAAATGCAATTCAACATAATCAAGTGTAAAATGATGCACATTGGGGCAAAAAGTATCCCAACTTCACATGTGTTTATAGGATCCGAACAGGTAGTAACTGACAGGGAAGAGGACCTTGGGGTAATAGTGAATAGTTTGATGAAAATGTGTGTTGTGCAGCAGCGGTGTAAATGCTGATTTTCATATTAAGGATCATTAGGAAAGTCACTGAAAATAAAGCTACTAATAATATGGTTATACAAATCTTTGGTTTGACCATACACAGAATATGGAGTACAATTATGCCTTCTGTCCCTAAAAAGGATGTTGTAGAGCTGAAAAAGGAAGACTGAATATGATCAGGAGGATGAAACAACCCCCCATGAGGAAATGTTTCAACATGTGGGGCCTTTTAATTTAGAAAAGGGAAGGTAAGGGAGGACCTGATAAAGGTGTACCAAATTATGAATGATGTGCAGAAGGGGGATAGAGAAAAGCATTTCTCACAGTACTTGGGATCATTCAGAATTCTGGCCAATAAAAAATGTTCTTTTCCACAGCATATAAAACTATGAAATTCATTCCTACAAGATCTAATAAGAGCCATCTTGGAAGGCTTTAAAAAAAGATTTAAACAAATTCATGACACTGGAAGCAATATGTCTCTGAATACCAGTTGCCAAAGATTGTATGTGGGCAGAGTGCTGTTGAAACCAAGTGCTGCTTGCAAGCTTCCCACAGGCATTTTGCTGGTTACTGTAAAAACAAGATGCTGGACAAGATGGGTATTTGCTGTGATCCAACAAGGTGCATGCAAGGTTCCTACACAATTTAGAACCCTGACTGTCCAGGTTTTTATATTGTAGAGCGAATTGGCACTCTGCTTCATAAGCTGTATCCCAAAAAGGTAGAAGCAGGGGCTATTCAACTTGGGGCGGGGCTAAACAAGTGATCATGCAGCCCCCCTGGCCACACATGTTCCAATCATGCAAGTAATGCCTGAAGATGGCTAAAGAGATACATTCATATACCACAGATCTCGGACACATCAGGAAAAAAGTGTTTTTCATATTTCATCAATCTACATCTCTGAAATTGCAGCCACCATTATGTAATACTTCAATGTTTGCTTTTGCCTACCGTTTGTCTGAACCCATGGTTTGCCTTCAGTTCCCGATTAAACTGCTTCTAGTGAATTGGGTTGTCTATTTAGAAAACAAAACAAAAACCATCAATCCAGACACCGATCATTTTAAAAGCATAGTGCAGAAATGCAAGGCTCCAAAATAATGCCTACAAAAACTGGTCAGGCACCCTACTAATGAACGCCCCTCCAACAGCGTACTTTCAACTAAAAAAAGAGCTTTCAGTACCCTCGCTCCTAATGCTATGTCTGCAGCAAAAAAGAAAAACAGTAACAAGATAATCAGGGAATCGCTGTAAAAGGGTTATCTGCAGAGCTGTTAAAAGACACATTTAGATATCCACAAAAAGTAAGGTACGCATATGGCCACACTGGTCTTGGTTAAATTAAACCGTAAGAATCCTTTCTACAACGGGTGCCTCTCCCTGGGCATTGCAAGAGACTGGCGCTGACAGGGCGGCGTTTAATGGTGGCCGATATTCCGCAGCAGAGAGAGAGAGAGACGCAGGACGCAACCACACCTGCGGCGACCAACAATAGGGACCACAATAGCAATTATGCGGAGTTCTCCACAAACGCAATGAAGGGGAGGCGGCGACTCGGAGGAAGGGACGGAATGGCGTTTTAAAGGACACCGAAAGCTGAAGCTCCTTCCCATCGAATTAGCATTTCCTAAGCCTCCCCCTGCTTCAGAAAGCGGACGGTTGGCGCTCCAAACCGCCGCGCCCACCTCCGCCCCCCCCAAACCGGCTCCCTATAGCGTCTCTTCTATCTCTCTCTCTGTGCCGCCTCTGAAGCTGTAGGAGGCTCCAGTTACGGCTTAGAAATCTTATGAACAGCCTAAAAAAAAAAAAAAAATCGAATTCGTTATTCCCAAGTTAGACTGACTCTTCCCGAGTTCTTCTCTACTGACTACCGTTTGTCTGAAGGGTGCTGTCCGATTTTCAGTACCTACCGGGAAGGGGAAATGGGCCAAGGGCCGCCTCTGCCACCGCAACAGCTACAGCAGTAGCCACAGCAGCTTCTGTCAAACACCACAAAATGGCGCTGAAGGGGAGCTCGCCGTCTTCTACCCACAATCCCTCGCGCTCCCCGCCTCCTCGCTCCTCCTCGTGGAAGCTTCCAGCGAACCGCGAGCTCGAGAGGCGGCCTTTAGCTCCGCGCGGCCTGCTGGGTAGCGTCGCTGTGCTGGAGCCCAACCTTCGTTTATTGCGTTTCGCCGGGGGGAGGGGGGGAGGAAGGGCGAAGAGAGGGATCATGCCCAAAAATGTTCGTGATGGGGGCATCAGAGATGCGAAGGTAGACCCACCGCGGCAAGCTTGTAGGTCCCAAGTAGACCATGCAAAATGCTTTCCTCTTGACTCAAGCATCTCCCTGGGTTTCCTCCCCGCCGGCCACGGAGCCTGCTTTGTGCAAAAGTGTGATGTGCAGCGACTGCAAAGATCCCGCTGGGCAGACAACCATTTTGTGAAATTTACATCGCCGGCAATCACGGCCATTTCATAAAGCCGGCGAGCTGAACAGAAGTCTGGAGCGTGTGAATACATGATGATGATGATGTTTAATTTTTTAAAAATAATAACAATGGTGAAATGGTATTAAGTAGGCTCTCTAACACGCGCCTTAACGGTACATCGCAATTCACATGCAGTCTAGAGAAAAGCCTTTTCTTGTGCAGAACTGCCACGTTCTGGAGTAGAGAAACAAGCGAAGCACGTAATGGGTGCGATCCTGTGCGCATTTACTTGGTATTAAGTCTCATTGGGCACAGTGAGGCTTACCGTTGAGGAAGCATATACAGTACTGCACTGTACAGGAATGGGGAAGCGTCTCGCCCGCCGCTCAACTGAGCAGCTTTGTAGCCGACGCCGCCCCTCCCTCTCCAGACGCGCCTAGTCAAGGCGGACTCTGGTCCCATTCTTGGGTCCTATTGCAAATACTACTGTACATAAACGGGCCTTACTAAGGGCCGGTAGGACAGGGAAATAAAAGGCTTGCCGCTTGTTTACTCACCGTATGAAATGGCAGGGAAGATGGTATCTACGTAAGTGGGGCAAGCGAGAAAGCGATCTCCCAGTTTTACCTCCCCCCCCTTCCCGAATTCTAACCCTCCCAAAATGGCTGGCGCGGGTGGGTAGAAGTGGGATGCCTCTCAATACCAAAATATCCCTCAACAACAGCCACTTTCAGGAGCGACACCTTGCACTGCAGAATGACTGCACCTGTAGAAATAGAGTTCAGCCAAAACGGTGACTTTCCAAAAATAAGCTTTGAGCTACGGTACTATTTATAAAGGTCTAATGCTTAGGGAACTGCAAGTGAAACCTGCAGCAACATTTTGTCATGTGGAGCGATCGTCCTGTGCCTGGTTTCAGTCAGTCCTGACCTTCTCCAACAGATGTGGCCACAGTGGGTTGCTTCCTGGCTGCCACACCTTTGTTAAATACGTTTTGTATTTTTGAAAACCCCGGGATTCCCCCAAAGCCTGCCTTGTGTGTGTGATGGATGATGCTGTCTTAGCTGCATAAGGACACACACTGAGAATATGTCATTTTTGGTATTTAGGAAGATTGTTTGAAATTAAAATTATCAATTTAAAAAAAAGCTTTATGGTTTCTGTACAAACTGAAAGCATTGTTAGCTAAATGTGCAACCAAGCACATTAGTTGGAAAATGATCCTAAGCTTGTTTATGCAGAAGTTGGCTCCAGTGAGAACACTGGCACTGAGCTCCAAGCACAACTGGATGTGACTTGGGACCTGTGGATGTAACAACAGGGAAGAATATCTGACTAGAACTGCAGCACCTCAGGAGTTCAGCCACTCCCCATCATTTTTTCAGATTACAATCTCACCTGCACACCCTTATTTGACTCCGAAGTAAGACTGGTATCATACTGATGCATATATAGGTTTCCCCAGCAGGAATACAGTAGTGGGTGTGGAGGCTGTAAACAGGAAAATGGTGGCCTAAAATGGTTAGTGTATTTCTAATCCCAAACATTTGGATTTGCACATTGTTTAAATGCACCCCAGGTTAGTAAGAATTAAACCCTTTGCCCAAAAGGAGGCATTTGTTGTGAAAGCATGGGTTAAGAGGATATTGATATTGCCCACTCATCAAGTGGGCAAAAAAAATACTGGGTTCTCATAATATTGTAGCATACTCCAGGCTGGAATCCTATACATATTTACCTAAGATTAAATCCCATTGAACACTGTGCGACTTGCTTCTGAGTAGCTATGCATAGGGTTGCACTGCCTGTGGCTAAAACCAGCAGCATGAGGGGGCAGCTTAAAGATTTAGAAACAGCAACCTTTTTGCAATTTTTTCCATGTCTTATAACCATGCAGAAGGACATGACCTTTTCAATTGAACTGGAATTGCATGAGGGGAGAAGACAAGGGCTATTGTTTAGTCTTCCTTTTCGTCTCCCTTTTGTCTTTCTGTTACTGCCTTGTTAGCGATGGAGGGATCCTTTGACTTGTTGGCTCACTATACCCGACTGGTGATCAACTATGATTCTTCTCGTCAGCTTAATGCTAAAACACCATGTGGCTAGAACAGCTAGGAAACTGCTTTATTGTTTTGGCAATTAATCTTATGCAATTGCTGTTATTTTCTTTATACATTGTGCTGTATCAATTATTTTGGTAACATTGCACTGCTTTCGATTTCCCTTTCTGTTCTTATGAAGTCATTTATTACTTTAATATTTTCATATTGTTCATTGTATATCAATAATCTTATTTTCTTTCACTTTATGAAAGAAAGAATGAGGCTGCTATTATATAACAATGTACTATCATTTCAAAGAGATTTGAACAGAAACTATTTCCCCAGCGAGATTTAGCTCAAAAATCTGGAAAGAGAGAAAGAAGAGACCAAACATTGACTTTTCTGTTTTATTCCAAAAACAAAAACACACTTCAGCAGCAAAAAAACATTGATTCAAAAAACAAGACAGACACAAAGAAGGGCCGAAGGGTACGGGGTGTGTTGGGTATGGTAGTATTTCTTTCCAGATTTATTCAAGTTCCTTGTAGCGGGCAAACATGACTCGCCGCACAGCATCTCGGTACGTTTCATTAGATTGCCTTCTGCTGGGCCTCCCTTGGGTCCCTAATCCTGCTCCCCTCTTTCGACTTTCAGCCTGGAAAAATAAATATATAAATAATATATAAAAAAGCAGCTAGTTGTACTTGCACCTAGAACATTCACCAAGTGCACTTCTTATCACTAGGGAAGGTATAAACATTGCTTGGCATGTTTCAGACAGGTCCAGTTCAGGCATTCACCAAACTCATGAGGGTGAAAACTGCCCCTCCCCGCAAAACCCCACCCATGGAGGCTCCTCATGTCTTTCCACTCATTGGGCAAAAATCAGAAAGGAGCCCCCATGCAGGGACATTGCAGGCAGGACTTCTCTGCACTTGCACACACCCCTATCTCTAAACAGTTTTAGCTCTTTGCATGTTCAAGCGAGTACCTGAACAATCAAAAGCCATTTCAAGGTATTTAAAACATAGCTTAACAATATTGCTTTGAGTAAGGATAATGTACAGGGAATACATCATTTAATACCAGCTAGCTTTGCCTAAAAATGCTGTAAATAAGGACATTGAGTGTTTGGTCCTTTAAGGTGTCATGCTATGCCACCTCCATTCTTGGGGATCCTTTTCTGAATCCCACCTTCAGCACCACAACCCACCTTGCTCCAGTATTGCCAACCACATTAAAAAAATCATACCCCTCACTTTCCACTTCAGTTAAGTGCTCAAGACAGCTAGCATAACAGGAGTTAAACAAAAAATATAACTAGAACAGCAATGTTTTCATGTGAAGACTCTGCTTATAAGGAGGACTTCCCAGGGCAGGAAGTTCCATATCCTGGGTGCCGAAAGCAAGAAGACCCTTTACCTCACTTCCACTAATAGCACTTCAGATGCCAGGATGCAGAGATATTGCAGGGATACTGTTCAGGCTCGTAAGATGCAATAATTCAAAACAGTTGCCTTTGCAAACACAAGAATTTTACCTCCACTTGTGACGTCATGCCCTGTTCATTGCGACCCAGACCTGAACCTTCCTTCCAGCCCATAGCCTGCATCATACGGCTTCCTTTGTTATTGCTCTCCAGCCTTCCTCTATCTGTGGGCTTATAGTCACTGCAAACAAATGTAAGTACGCTGGCATGAATAAACTTTCAGGAGCATATCTGCTATAGAAATTACTGTATAAGCAATAGTGTGTTTTATAGATGCAAAGAAACTTTAGGAGCCGGGCTGTTAGCTGCCTAAAGAATGAGCATCTAGGCCAGGGTGCATTAATTTTAATACCATAGATCCATTCTGAATAGAACTTAGCTGGATACAACCTAAAGAGTTGGGAGGCACTTCAGTTCCCACCATCACCACCATCTGTCAATGCAGCAAAGCCATTGCTACGGCATCCCTGTAAGATAGTCATGGAGCCTCTAACAAAAAGAGATCACACTTTACAAAGCAGCCTTATCACTTATTATGGAATAAGCTGGCAAAAACAACTTTGAGATAAGAATGTCCCAATACCTTTCAGAATTCCTGAAATTCTTCGGTCGTTTTCTCTCTGGAGAGTTCCGTTCCTCAAATCTCTCTCTTCTGTCACCTCCCTTTTCTTTAAACCTTCCCTTTATATTAAAAGGCAGAGTTAGTAAAGATGGCATCACAGATTTTCCCTCCCAAAATGCATTCAATCACTAAAAATTATACATTTGTGCAACTAACCTAAGTAGTGGAGAAAAATTCCCCAGTAGTCCCCCAGTACTGCAACAGGGCACCTTGCTTTATTTTCCAGACATTTCCAAACAAGCATCTACATCAGCTCTACAAGAGCCTACCCACCTTATTAACTTTGTATTGTCAATGTAATATCAAAGTACAAGTATCAGTCACTTTGATCTTGCATCTCCATAAAACTGAAACAATTTGGTTATCTTTCAGGGTGTTTAATTTTCTTTGGAAGTGTGGAATGAAGTGCTAGCATTAAGGCAGAGAGGGGTCTGACATTCAGATCCAAGAACACTGCTGGACACTGAAAGCAAGACTTTTCTGTGGGCATAAATTTAGCAGTCAAGAGTCTACATCTTCTGACAGATCCATTTTGTGTCTCTCCCTATCAAGGCAAGACGAGAGCCAGTGCAGTCTCTGTGCACAGCTCAGAGAAGAGTCCCCAGGGCTGGGTGTTTATAACAAACCATGTTCCTACACGATCAGGTTGCTTAATTCTTTCCCACTTGGAGCCTTTATAGGCGCTTGACTTTATTTCTAAATAGCAGGTAGACTAATGGCACCCAGAAAAACAAGGTAAACAACAGCACTCTCCAGATGGCAAGGGAAATCTCAGGGAGGCACAGAGGTCACACAAAGGAAAGTTCTCAATATCAACTGATGGTGCTGCTTAAGGCTGTCACGGCATGAAAAAAAATTGGGTGGATGATGGATGATTGTTTAATTCACTTTCAGGAGTCACTTCAGCCTAGAATCTAGATACCTGCTGCACTGTGTGTGTGTACGTACGCGCGCACGCGCGCACACACACACACACACACTTGCAAGTAAGCATTGGTGGGGCACACAGGGAATTAGTGTTTTGTTTATGCAGAGCCACAGCTGCACAGGACCATACAAAGCAGATGTAATTACCTCACGTTCTCGCCTCTCCAAATACGCAAGCTCTTGCTCCGATTGTTTTATTTTACGATGAATTTCTAGGTTTTGCTGTAAGACGCAAAATGAATGAATAGCTTCTGAATTGTCTCACTTCATGCAATGAAAAATATTTCTTCTAGCCATTTAATATATTTAGCCAATTCTTAAGTTTTGTGAGCCATGAGATAGTAGGATGTATGGGCAAACATTTGGAAATAAAACGAAGTGTTATACTGAATTCCAACAGCTGGGTACATATTACTACAAAATAAATATACCTAAGAGTGCAAAATGAAAGCAAAGAAATTAAATTTATTCATATCCATTCCATGTATTGCTGTTCCTAAAAAGACAGCTTTTCATTCTCGTAAAAATGGCCACCTGAGGCCTTCTTTCAGGTGTCATTCCAAAATGAAGCTTGGGAACCAACTTGGTGGAATGCCTTCCCCAGAGAAACTCAGCAGGCAATGACTGTTCCCTTTCAGGTATAACCTGGGTTTTTTAGGGAGCCTTTGGCTAATCTAACACTGTTGTTGATTTCTGACTGTTCTGATTTTTATTTCTGCTGAGGATTGGAAAGGTCTGCCTTGAGCTAATTTTTGGGAAAGAGAAAACAGGATCATAATGTCATCTAACACTTTCTGATATCTCCCACAAGCTCACATGTAGCATCCTCTTTCCTCTGTCCCTTTTCAGTATGAACCGTGGTTTAATGCTACACCTGCCTTGTGGTTAACACAATCTGAAACCAGGATTTGAAGCTGCTTTCAAAAGCAGGCATAAAACTAGCAGATCACAGCACTGAAAAGAGAAAGGAGTGTGAATTCAAGCAGGACACAATACAGGAAGGAAAGAGAAATCAGGAAAAATTACATCTGTGAGAGGCGCTTGTGAAATATGGAGATAAAGCATGAATATGCAATAGCCGATTCTCCTGAACGGGTTGCCTTTTTCCTTACTTTGTGAAGATTGGAAAGTTGTTGATGCTTGATCAGGACTTCTTTATTTGGAAACTGTCTCCGGCAAAGTAAGCATGCTAACTTATTCCAGTCAGTCAGCTTTTCTTCATCATTTTCAAGCTTCTGTGGCCGATCCTCCTGTTGCACTGGTGGCCGTGGTGGCTGTGGCTGTGGCTCCTCTTCCTCCTCCTCCTCTTCCTCATTGTCACTGTCTCCACCATATTCTCCTAGGAGTCCTATCAGAGGATTCACCACCTTTGGCTGAAGCAGGAGGGGGGGCAGAATGAGAACCACATGCAAACCAAAGCCACTTCAGTGGATCTGAGGTCTTAGATGCCTTAACTGATGTATTACTGGTCTAGTACAGTTGCTAAGTGACTAAGCTACAATCAGGAAAATCCCTGGTTTGAATCTCGCCTCTACCATGAACTCACTGGGGGGGGGGGGGGACTGATAGCCAAAATGTAAGAAGACAAACGGAAAGAGTGCCTGCATGCAAAATAAAGATTATTGGGAACTGGTACCATTGTTGCATAGATTTGACTTTGATTCAATCCCTGATTGAAACAAGAGACTGAAATGGTACAGGCCATTCAACTAGCTCACAAGCTGAACGCAACATTCTGCTGCATGTGCAGACCAAATCTAAGTCAGCACTGCTGCCTCTTCTGTCTTGCACATGGTGCTCCTGTTGACATGTTGCTTTTTTTGATGCACATTACACAGACAATTTGAAATATGTTACAATTTCTCATCAATTTCAAAAAACTGATATTAAGAGAAATGAAATCTAAACAACTTAGTCCATCAAGAGAAACACTGACAACAAAATCCCACGCATGCAAGTTTATTCAGAAGTAAGTCCCACTAAGTTCAATGGCTCCCCCTTGAAGGTAGGTTTAGGGATACAGTCCAAGAGGCCACCTAACCACACAGCAGTCCATTCAGTGTTGCTGCAAGAAAGAGGGGGACAGAATTTCCCTGCTACAATGCTAAGAATTGTTACTGACTAGCTTACTACAGCATGTACCAGACAAATTTCAGCAGGACAGTAAGCCTCACACTTGATAAGATCAATAAATAATAATCATATGTTCCAGATGACAAATGCCAAGTAAAGTCCTTACTGGGGGTGTGCTCTCTTCTTTTTTCAGTGTTGGAGGTAGAGGTTTTTTAAAGACATCTTCTGCAGGAAGCTTTTCCTCTAGATTCTCATTCTGAAACATTAAGACTGGGAGTTAAAACTTATTGCCAGCTGGGCTTCCCCACTGCCTGCCTCCAACCATTTTTCTTACTAGTACCTTTACTTCCTTTACAGCAACAATCATAAAGGAGATACATGGTTTCTTGTCTCTGTCACTTTTGCTATCCTCAGTTATACTCTTTTGCATCTAAGAATGACAAACTGTGGCTGAGAGTCACAGAGGGGTGTTCAAATGGGATTGTGTAGCTGGTGGTAGATACTTAGCAAACAGCGCATCAAAGCTGTAAGGAGGAACACGTATGCCAAGTGCTGAAATCTGCTACTGGCTGTATGGGATGTTGAAAATATGCTTTCAGCTCCTGTTCTTGAATTCAATTAATGTTGCTCTTCCCTCCCTGTTCAGATCAAGTCAAACTAGCTTTTAAACAAGGGAAAGTGCAATGCACTCATTTACTGGGTAACTCTTAGCATGTAAGATTCCCCGGAGATTACATCACAAGAATCAGACCAGATTTATTGTGCATGGAATCTTGGTATTTTAGATACCCAGTTTACTACTGGAAAATTCTCCTATTTGTTCAGGATGAGTCACAGGAAAACTGGAAACTTGAGCAATTTGAGGAAACAGCCTGTAAATCAAATTACAGTCCTTTGTCACTCTCAGAACTTTTATCTCAAAAGAAGAAAATAATTATTGACAGTTATACTGAACTATTTCTGCCCACTTATGGGCTTACTAACACCTCTCTTAGAATTCTCAGTTCGTGTACTTGGCTTTGCTCTCTTGGCAACTTCAGGGACAAAGTAGGATGGTGTGTTTTCAAGAGTGGTCATTTTTAAAATGTTGTGTACACTCAAGTGGTCTGATCAGCAGTGTACCATCTCAACAGTCCAGTGAATCATAGTATTTTCTACAAATAATGATTTTTATATTTTAGTTACTTTGCTTGCATCTTTTAAAATACGCACTTAGGTTTAATGGCACGGTTTCTGGATCCACAAACCCGTGCCCTCCTTTGAAAGAGTGTTTGATCTGCTTGTTTTTATGATCAAATGAGCTTTTGTGCTCATGAAGAAGCTGGGTGCCTTAAAAGGATTATGAGTTTAAAAAGAAATTTGATTATCTGCAGGTTAAGCTAAACCCTATCTATTACATATTTTCCCAGTTCCTAGACTTGCCTAGCTGCAAATGCAAGCTTTGACTATGGCAGCATTAATCTTTGGACTATGCCAATTTGTACAGTTCAAAAGAATGATGATGGCGTAGACATTTTACCTTGGCTGACTTGTTTCTGTGTCTCTCTCTTCTCTCTCGGTTATCTCTACTGGATGGCTCATCTCGTTCACTTGCCCTATCCTGGCTCTTGCGCCTCCTCCCAGCATGTGGTGGTGGGGATGAAGATGCTTCTCGACCCATTGGAACATCTCTCTGGAAGGAGATATTTGGCATGTGTTTAGAGAATATTTTTTTCCTGGCACTGAAATGGCAAAGTGAGCACACACATGCACATGCCCTCACCTGAGTATTGGGATCATAGTATACCCCTGTGATGGGGTCAAAATAGTTTCCAGTGTCTGGATCATAAATGAATGTGGACACATCGGAGGAAGCTGAGGGGAAGAAATAACGACAAATATCATATACTTCTGAAGATGTCAAACATTATTTAAATAAAAAGAGAGATGGCCCAAGACATTCTGGTGTTCGAGGGGGAAGATTCCAAAAGGGTTGCCAGGATAATAAATATATATTAACACTAAATAACTGCTGTTGCTTAAGGATACCCTGAAACTCTGCCTTATGGTTAGGCCAACCCTGAAAGAAAGGGGTAATGCATGAGTAGAAATTATCCTGCTGAAAGACTAGATGATGAAATTCCAACCTAAAATTTTAATAAGGACGAGGTGACTAGCACTGCACATCTCTACACATTGTGCTTCAATGTACTTCTCTCCAAGGAGTGAGAAGGTGTCACTTTTTTTGCTTGATAATTTCCTGAGGCCTCCAATAAGTGTCAATCCAACAGAAGAGAACCAGTCAAATTATAACCAAGTCAGGCCTTGGGGTGCATGTAAGAAATTAGTGATTGCATTTGGTATCACTCCAAATACCCTTTCTAAGCTGGTAATTATGTAGGGCAGGGAGAGCTAACTTTTCAGCCAAAGACATCCAGTCATCCCTCCAAGGGCCACTCAGCAGTTTCACAGAGCTCAGTCACACACATACATACACACACACACACACTCACACACAAACACAAATGCAGTTAAACACTGAAACATGTACCCTCTCATATACAAACCCATGCAGACCCACATACACCAAACCAGTACTCGCAGTACTCCCCACTCCAGCGCTAAAGGAGAGGGGAAATGCTGGTTTTTCATCTTAAAGACTAGGCTTAATCTTCAATATCAGTGCTATGGTGCATACTGCTGAGATCAGAGATAAAAGATTCCTTTGGCTACCTTTTGGAGTAGATCTCTAAAGAACAAGCAGAGGTATTCTATCTCCCAATCGCTCTCTAAAGGATAGATAGCTTGATCTCCTGATCCCATCAGAAGATAAAAGTTGTGGGGATCAATGTCTACTTCCTATGACTTGGTAAGCCAGATATGGCTCACAGGCAAGCCACATTTAGCGCAGGGAAGCCTTACGGTTCTACACTCGATTTGGCTGAATTTTTCAAGTCAGAAAAAGTTCTTGCAAGATTTTGCAGTCAGAATAAAAGTCAAACATAGGATCAACACATATTTCCACTGAAAAATCTCCGATGTCCAATACAAAATCCAAAAACAGAAAATTTAAGGCTGGTGTACACGTTTCATTTTGTTTCAAAGCATACTCAGCTTTGAAAAGTGCATTTGCAAAACTTCTAATTGTTATTGAAAATGTCAACAATCCTATAGGCAGAATTCAACCAAAACATCTTGTCAGCGCAAGGATTTCCATTTGCACAACTAGACTGCCGCCTGCCCCCAATGGTTGCGGAAACCCCTAGAATAGATTTAGGGGGTGCACAGGGGGAAGAGGAGGGAAGAATGTTCTGTTGCACAGGTAGAAGTCTGTATACTGATGGAACATTCACATCAGTGCTTTGTTGGATAGAACCCTATATAAGGAACATTTTTTAAAAATGGAATAAGGACACTGAGCTTTCACAAGTAGAAAGTGACCAGAAGAACACAGGAACAAGAAAATGAAGTTGAATCTTACACTCTGATCTTCGCTTCTGTGAGTCAGCGCCTCTCCTGTCACCCGTGCCCCGTTTGCCCTAATACAGAAAAGGCATTTAAAAACACAAACCAAGAAAGCAGAACATCTGGTGGACATTTCCCCACAATTCAAAGTACTCCAGACTAATCTGCATGTACTGGGTTGTCATAAAATAAAAGGCATGATGTATGCTTCTCTGACCTAAATGTGCAACTCAGGAAAGCCAGTATGTGGTCCTCTATTGACATCAAAAGGCGCTAAGTCAGATAAGATGTGCATTACCGAAATGCCTACAGAAGAGATGACATTCTCCTGCTCATCATGGAGGAAGATTGGAAGGGCAGTAATCTGAACCAATACTGGAAAATACAGGTAACTTCCCTAGTGGCAACTTCTATAGAACAGTTAAGAATGCCAGCAAACACTCATAAATCAAACAATTCAATCCCTCAGTGTCCGCATAGCTGAGAGGCAGGAGTCAATTCCCTCAGAGTGCCATCACAGATTGTACTACAAGCATACCTGGCTATAGCGTGGAACATCACCATGGTCTCCATATTCATTTCTAGCAACAGAAAGAGAACATCTGAATTAATACCAGTTTAAGTTTTCTGAAGATGCTACATGCATGGCAAATGTTACTTTTGCTTCACTCTAACGTTACTAGTTTTAGTGGTCAACAAGAAACTTGGCTTCACTATGTTCACTATGACTACCTTCCAAATGGCTTAGATGTGATATCACCACATTGTTGCAAAGGAACTATGAGCTGAGTTCACGGCCATCTTAACAAGCAGATTCAACTGCATCCTATATAATAAAGAGCCTGTGTCCGTACGTACTACTTTCCGTGTGTCAGAGGAAATCGCAAGTGCGCGTGCGTTCCAGTGACACAGGGATTGGAGGACGCAGACCAATAGGAGCGGGGGCAGCGGCGCAAAGCGCCGCTTCCCGCAGCCTCCTGCTGTCGGCCATCTTCAGCGGACCTTTCCGCTGCCTCCGCCGCTGGCTCCGGCTTCCTCTTTGCTTGCCGCACTGCCGCCCATCTGCAGCGGGCTTCCCCCAGCCTCCTCCTGCCGCCCTTCCGTTGTTGGAGCGCAGCTCGCAACGACGTTTCCACGGCGGGGTTTGCAAAGAGCGGGGGCAGCGGCGCAAATCCCGCCGGCCGGGGCAGCGCAGCGCCAGGCGCGACCGTGGACAAGAAGCGAAGCCGCCGGAACGGAGAGCGAGGGCGAGAAACAGATCCAAAGGCGATCGGAGCCGCCGCCCTCCTGCTGCCGCCTTGCTTCTAGAGCCCGTAATCTTTACGGGCTTAATTTACTAGTATAGTCATAACACTACTGTTTTGTTTCGTTTTGGTTTTTTGTAAAAAAAGTCCTCTGCAAAACTTCCCTCAAATGTTTAATCAAGCATCAATCTGCATGTTTTGGTGCCTGGTGTAAAGCATATGTTGATAACATAGAGTCATAATTGTATATTTTTAGTGAGGTTTCTGTTACCTCCTCTTTCCGGTGGCTAGGTTTACATCCACAGCATGGCCATCTATGCTGATTGGGGGATCCAGATCTTGCAAAACTTTCACTAAGCGGACTGCTTCCTGTGGAGACAAGAATCCAAGGGGGGGGGGTGAGGTTTGAGCCACTAAGCCAGAAATAAGTTGTCACAATAATAATTTTATTATTTATACCCCCACCCATCAAGTTCCTCTAGTGGCCCTAAGTCCAAGTGAGTCCCGCTGGTTCCCAAAGGAGCTCTCACTTTCCTCCTCTTGGTCACCAGTTCCCTCTGACACCAGTTGATCCAAGGCATACTCTTTCTCTTGGCCCGGCCTTTATGCCCGGAAGAAAAAGCTGAAACCCAGACTATGACACATAGCCACAAGGAGTTCAGAAGCTTCACTAACTATAGCTCAGCATTACAGGTGAAATCAAACAAAATAGGTACTCTATACCATGGTTTTCTAGGGACCCAGGTGGCGCTGTGTGTTAAACCACAGAGCCTAGGGCTTGGTGATCAAAAGGTCGGCAGTTCGAATCCCTGCGACGGGGTGAGCTCCCGTTGCTCGGTCCCAGCTCCTGCCAACCCAGCAGTTCAAAAGCACGTCAAAGTGCAAGTAGATAAATAGGTACCGCTCCGGCGGGAAGGTAAACGGCGTTTCCGTGCGCTGCTCTGGTTCGCCAGAAGCGGCTTTGTCATGCTGGCCACATGACCCGGAAGCTGTACGCCGGCTCCCTCGGCCAGTAATGTGAGATGAGCGCCGCAACCCCAGAGTCGGACACGACTGGACCTAACGGTCAGGGGTCCCTTTACCTTTACCATGGTTTTCTAAAGCAAGTCAATTTCAAACTATGGTTTATGAAGCTGGCTTGTTTTTGTAAACCATAGTTAAGGTTAACCACAGTTTTGCGTTTGGAGGCAACACTGAGCTGTGCTTAATAAACTATAAAGTGGAAGCTTTATGGCCACATCAGGAGGAAGAGCATCCTCTTAATGCATTAACTATGCAACCACTGCTGGCTAGCCTTGGACAGAGAAGGCAGAAGAAGTTCCAATATTGTAACTAAACATTATACACAAAAACACAAGCCAGAAGGGGGCTCCGTCACATAAGAAGATAAAGGCACAGGAAAACATCCAGTGTTGCTCCAGATTTGACAGAATTGTTCTTCTTCTCCTTCCCCCTGAAGCAAATGGGGTGCGGGCAGGCTACAGGACGGGTAACACTGTTTGCACAAGTGTATGTCTACCATAGAATTGTCAATACTATACTGTGCGGTGGTGGGTGGTGAATGACAACATACAGCATGAGAGTCCAGTTCAATGAAGCCATAGGTGTAGCCCATCCGACCGGCTTTGTTCTTCATGACACGCACACTTGAAGTAGACAAGCGGATGTAGGGTGCCAGAAGTCCTACAATCACTTCCGGCGGAGTGAAGCGAGGGATGCGTCTTAGCATAATTGCTGTTAAAAGGAGAAAGTGAAATATTACTTCAGGAGGAGAAATGTACTTCGTCTTTTCTGTCATCCTGTGTCAAAATCTCCTGGTATTAGGCTCAGTTGACTTGAAGACTACTCAATAATGCTGCAGAACACAAAGAGAATTGTAAACTGCAAGCTTCAATTCAAGCCTCTTTTTGCAAGTTACTCAAGTCCAAGTGTCCATTATGAACTCAGTAAGTAAGACCAAATGGTTGCAAGTATAATCTACTAGGGCGTGTCATTTAAGGACGGGAAATTTTCTTTTGCGAATTTGCTCAATGAGGGGTTCTAAAAATATGTTATTGCACATGAGGAATCCAAATCTGCAATTATTTTTATGATTGGTTGATGATTAGCTTGGTAAATTGAGATTTGTTTGAAATACACTTTAAAAAAGCCAAAAACTCCCATTTTGAAGCGAAGTTAAAGTTTTTAATCATTTTATACAAGTGAAAATATAAAGAAATTTTGTTTCCAGCTGTAACAGCATATCATCACTTTATCTTATAACGTCCTATTATAGTAAAAAGAAAGAAAGAATAACATTAATTAGAATTAATAACAAGTTTCATCAAGTCCTGTTTTGATTCATTTCTTGACAAAAGCCGACGACCTGCTTCTTGGCCTCTGATGTAGCCCTCCCTTTTTTCCTGTGTATACACTTTTCCTGCAGCCTCCGTGACTTGTTCCACACATCTTTCAATTCCTTGACCATGACAAGGCCACTGAGGAACTTGCATAGGGTTGTCAATAAATTCCTTTATTTCTGTCAAGGTCATTTTGCATGTTAATGGAGGTTCATAAACTCCATCAAACCAGTCTATCAACTCCAATAAGTTTGAAGCAGAGGTGTTTATAGAAGGTGTCTTCCTTGGACGTACTGAAAGGTCTCCAAATGTATCATCATTGCCACCTCTCAAATCGCTGATCTTTTGAATTCCAGCTCGCCTTTCTTCCTTATTATTTGAGCACAGCGGTGTCTGAATTAACATTTCACTAAATGCATACCACGCTGAACGCTTAACAGTCGGCAAAACAGCATTTACTACAGCCTTGTTTTGCAGTCTAAGCTGTTGCAATTGAAACAACAAATGACGTGGGCCTTCTATCCACAAATGTTTTACTTTGATATTGAACCAACACGGATAGTACACACCAACGATGTATTCCACAATCAGCCTTAAATTCTTGAGGTTTTTGCCTTTTAGGCCATGTTTGGAAACCCACAAGCGACAAAGTCTGTTTGCTGTTGTAAGCCACCTTGAATGGCTCACTGGTCCAATTTCAAGAAGTGCCAGATTATTGGGAAGTTTACCTGCTCTTATGGCCTGTGTAATTCTATATCCATACGCTTGATCGGTTGACAGATCCTTCACAATACTGTCACTGAGTTCAATAACAGGTACTCCATTTGTAATTTTTGGAAATTTAGGATTAATATCAAGCTCTGTAGCTGCATCTAACATCTTACCAATGTCACCTGTCCACTTGTTGTTTGACAAAGTCTTCCCATCAAGGGCTGTGATTAAATGGCGAAGAGGTAACTCGTTGGTGTAAAGAGCACAAACTAGCCAGTTAAGTTTGCGGCCTAGTTTGACTTCTACCCAGTGCATGGTGCCACCTTCCCAGCCGGTATTAATATTTATTGAATCACCTCCAATTGCTTGTATTGTTTTATCAATACCTTTCTCTTTCATGAAATTCAGTAAATTGTCAGTAATTATTTCAGCTGGTTTTTCATTCTTTGAGCTTTTCTCTGGTGTAAAGTGATAAAGGTATCTCCCACCTGGCTCACTACAAACTGAATAATGTTGTTCTTTCATAGTACTGGGAACCTGCTGCTCTGAGTTTTCAGCCTTCAGCATAACTTTAGTTGAATCTTCACGACCATCGCAAAATATGCAATCAATTTGACCCTTCTTACAAATTTCTTCAAATTCATTGTCTAATGATGACATCAATTTCTCCTGCGCTCTCTTTACTTTATTGTGGTCAACAACAAGTTTCGTATTTTCTTCAGTGATCAAGCCGATATCAATAAATGCAGCGGTGGTAATTGCAGCTGTGGCACGAAGACCAACACCGTATCTGATGCTCTGCATAGCAACATTAGGTATATCTAATGTATTGTACTGTTTCTCTCCATTAGAAGTTGAAGGAGCTGCTAAATCATAATTTGATTCACTTCCATCTTCTGTATCAGATTCTTCTTCCTCATTTCCAACCCCGGAGAAACTTTCTTCATGTGATGGAAGTGAAGAAGTCTGCAAGCATTCCTTTTTATATTCAGCATCAGCAAGTCTTGTTCTCTCAACTTCTCCTTGCTTTTGCTTCTTTATCAGTCTGTTATGTTCTGGGAAATCTGGCAAACCAATTTGGTGTGGTCCAATAGAACCAATCTTGTTTCTCTGACCTTTAATGAAAGCAAGTTCTTTCACTGGGATCTTCTTGTCTTTAGAGCATGTACAATTAATGTGAGCTTCTTTTGTGCAATCTGTAGCACAGCCAAATTCAGAGCACATAATGATTTCACATTTGCAATTGAGAATGTCAAAGAGCTTATCAAGTTTTGAAGCAAAGGCTTCTTTTATATCTAACTTGCCCCTTCCAAGAGATATGTTTTTTGCTTGCTCCCAACTTTCTTGAATCTTTGCTAATACTGTAACTCTTGAATTCACAACAGGGAAAACAAAAGAACAGTTTGCTTGTTCCCATTTTCAAGTACTTTAGGATATATGTCTTTTGCAACACTGGCAGCTGGATAGTTTCTCATATCCTCACTACTTTGTTCTCTCAGCAACAGTCCATATCTTAACACGTCTCGCAAAGTTGGTAATTCAGAAGGCAACAGGTCTCTTCCACTTCCAATAAGGTTGCTCATATGTGTGAATGTTCCCTGTCTTGTTCTCTTCTTTGTATAGTGAAGAGAGCAAAAAAAACCCCACATATCGTTGTATAATATTAATATTAATAATACAGATAACTACAATACAAATATAAGAGAACTACAATATCTTGTAATCAATTTTAGGCACTTATCAACATCTGTTTTCATGAAAATTTGGGAATAACCTATACGTTTAAATGACAGAAAAATGTAAAAAATGTTTAAAAATAGGAACTTTTCACATATTTACCAAGCAAGACCTAAATATTTACAAGTAACCAAAATATATTTCAAATTACCTAATTATACCACAACTTTTTAACACCCCTCAAATCAGGATTTTAAAAGATGAAAAATTCAACACGCCCATTAATCTACTTACTTTTACTCTCATCCTCCTGATGTTTGGTTTCCATGGATTCTCTTCTTGAACCATGTTCTTGGTTCTCCCTTCGTGGTGGGTACATTTCAGAGTCCCTTTTCTTTTCTTGTGAATGCCATTGTTCCCTACTTTCATCCTTCTTGGGTTCAGGTTCCTGAGGTTGACTTTCCTGCTCAGAAGCAAGTTTCTGAGGAGAAGGTTCCTGTGGAGGAGCAGGGTCCTTAGGAGGTTCTTCCTCTGGTGTTGGTTCCTCAGATAACTCTTCCTCCCCCTTTTCAACCTTTTCTTCTATTTCTAGCAAAAATAAAACAAGTGAAGCCCTGTCTGCAGTAACCACTATATTAAAAGTGTTCTTTTAGTCCCTTATATGTACTAGTGAAAACTGTTTTCAGCTTAGCCATCTTGTTAGTAATTTACACCAATGATAGGCAGGATCACACTAACAAACCGGATACAAGGATCAGCATAAACATGAGTAACACCACTTGTTCCTCTAAGTTTCCATCATTAGCCTTTAACAGCTTGGGAGGTAATTTCTTCCCTTCCTCTCTCTTTGGTAGTGCCAGCTTGCCAACACAGCATTACTGAAGAGAGAGTCTTTGGAAGAAACACTGCACTTTCAAGGAAAAAAAAAAGTACTGCAACTCATGCAAACTTAAAATACTGTTCCAAGTCCAAACCAATCTCTCTGTCTCTCCTTATTTCCCAAGTGCTTGACTAGTTTTAAGTTAACCATCTGCAGAAAGGAACACAATAACTCTACTAATGCTGGCAATATTTGCTAGGACATCATAGTTGAGGAACATACAGCCCTCCAGGGCCACATGCATCTCAGTTTTTTATTCATTTAGAGTTCACACTACTATTTGTCTGTTTAAATCCCAATTAAACAAAAGTTAAGACTCACCAGCTCTTGGGAGTCTGCAGTAATAACAGGATGAACGATACCCTACTGTAGGCACTTTACACTGCAATGAAAGAGGCACAGCATGAGGGAAAGACACTTAAAATGTTTTTCTCCATCCAATATACTTTGTAGCTCTTATACAAATGTCATTGCTTTATTAAAGCATAAGCTGAATGTTGCATCAAAGTGTGTGTATGTGCTACCACCTACATCTCCAGGGTTCTTGGCATCTGTCTGTTTTGAGAGGAGTGCGTCTCTAGGGATGAAGTGAAACTACTGCATTAGGCAATATATATGGTGGTCCTGGGCTGCCCAGATGACAAGACCTTGCTGATGTGGTCCAAAGGGAAGCAGAGCAATATGTTTGGCACCAGCTTGGCTGTAGGAGTTCCCGGAAGGAGGCATGCAAGGCACCATCCAACCGTCTTAGGGCTCCACTCCAGATTTGTGTAGTGTTTATCCAACCCTTGAAAGTGGCAGCTAAATGAATTGGGGCGGGTGATGGAGGGAGGGAGAGGAAGGGTACTTATAGAATGACACATTATGCTTCCCCTGCCCCCCAAAATACACATTATTGCAGAGACGCAAGCTGGCAACACCCATGCATCTGCTCATAGTGTAGTTTAGGCCTTAGGCAAGCAGTACCGGAACCTGTGTCATTAAGAGGTCTTGAGTTCAATGGAACAAAATCTCAACGCTGTTGATTATCATCACTCCTCATTGGCAATATCCAAGTCTTATGTACTTCATTGCAATTTACTTGTAATAAAACCTGCTCTTGATCAAGCTACATGTGTAGCTTATTATCTTCATTGTTTACAGCAGCCCTATATATTACAAAACATTTTGCAGTATCCAGGTTCCTTACTTTTAATGTCTATTTTTAAAGTACTGCAGGTGCCAAATAATGCTCATTCTGCATTTGTAAGAACTTGATCATTTAGTATGGCAACTCCTACACTTTGGAACTCCCTGCCTATTGAGATCAAGCAGGCGTCTTCACTGTATTCTCTCTCTCTCTCTCTCTCTCTCTCTCTCTTTGCACATACTGAAAACACTGCTGTTAAGATTGTTGTTTAGTCGTTTAGTCGTGTCCGATTCTTCGTGACCCCATGGACCAGAGCACGCCAGACACTCCTGTCTTCCACTGCCTCCCACAGTTTGGTCAGACTCATGTTGGTAGCTTCGAGAACACTGTCCAACCATCTTGTCCTCTGTCGTTGGCTGTTTAGATAAGCCTACCCAGATGCTTAGGTAATTTTAATGTTTTAGAACTTCAACTTTTGTATGTTTTAAAGTAGGGTTATAATTCCCCCCCCCTTTATTTTACTGTTTTATCTTTTGTAAACCACTTTGAGGGTTTGTTTTTTTCTTTTTACAGCCAAGCGGTGTATAAATTTTATGAAATAAACGAATAAATAAAACAAATAAAGGGGGGAAATACCTCTGGGATTTTTATACTAGACGCCGATTCACAAACGCCTCATTTAATTCGAGGAAGAATTCTCAACTCAGAAAGCGTCTAGGTTTGTGCACATTCCCTCCCCTGCCAATGGGAAAACCCTGGCAGCACCATCCCTGGCATCACCATGTGAGCTTAGGAAGATTCCATTTATTTTCTCAGCAGGGGGGTGGTGCACATATACCCACAACATTCTTAGCAGCTGGAGATCTCTCCCCCAGAAAGTAGCACACCAACAGGATAGCATTCAACACACTGTATCTGTGGTCTAATTCCCAATACTCTTTCTGAGGTACTGTAACTTGCAGTTCTCTTTCCATATACTCACACGCCTGCATTGCCAAAATTCAGGCGACTGGCTGTATTCCAGAGTCACTTCTTTACCACCAATCACAAGGTGTCCCTATTAAAATCAAAAAGAGAAAGGGGAATTTACATGCCAAACGTAACAAACAAACAAACAAAAACCTGAAGAGGGACTTTATTGGGGAAAGTCATGTGGCTGATTTAAACGCCTGAAATGTTGGAAATGAATGAAAACAAGGAAAATGTGACTTGCATTTCAGATACATTGATTCTATGCTGCTATAAGCTGACAGAGCAAAAATCTCACACATTAACTCTACAAAGAAGAGGCCAAATGGTATTGCCTTTAATAAAGGTTATACATGTGTGTGTTAAGAGAAAATGGAGATGACCAAACTAAGTTTTAGCCATATGCTACAAATACAACTTGGACTTAATAAAGCAAATTTAATGGTAATGACATTTACACTCTGATCCTAAAGAAGCCACTGCTTGTCTAGTTTGCCTGCCATGTCACTGTGGCACAGACATGTAACAGCATGTTTTAGTAGAGATTTTTTGAAGTTGGAAGGGACCATGAGGGTCATCTAGTCCAACCCCTGCAGGAATCTTTCACCTTGAACCCACAACCCTGACTGAGCTATGTTGTGCTGATATGACTGCTACCCAGTCATATGATATGAGGTCCAGCGCCAAGGGCCTTCTGGTGGTTCCCTCCCTGCGAGAAGTGAGGTTACAGGGAACCAGGCAGAGGGCCTTCTCGGTAGTGGCACCCGCTCTGTGGAACACCCTTCCAGCAGATGTCAAGGAAATAAACAACTATCTGACTTTTAGAAGACATCTGAAGGCAGCCCTGTTTAGGGGAGTTTTTAATATTTGATGTTTTATTCTGTTTTTAGTCCTCTGTTGGGAGCCGCTCAGAGTGTCTGGGGAAACCCAGTCAGATGGGCGGGGTATTAATATTAATATTAAAATAAATAAATAAATAAATAAATAATACCCCTTAGGTAAAGGTAATGGGACCCCTGACCGTTAGGTCCAGTCACGGATGACTCTGGGGTTGTGGCGCTCATCTCGCTCTATAGGCCAAGGGAGCCAGTGTACAGCTTCTGGGTCATGTGGCCAGCATGACTAAGCCGCTTCTGGCGAACCAGAGCAGCGCACGGAAACACCGTTCACCTCCCCGCTAGAGCGGTACCTATTTACCTACTTGCACTTTGACGTGCTTTCGAACTGCTAGGTTGGCAGGAATTATTACCCCTTACCTGATCCTAAATGATGTGTGGTAGTGCAGAAAATCTTAGGGCTTAAAAAATAATAATTACTTTTTCCATACATGCATCTAAAACTCAGATGCATCATATTTATTTCACTGGCAAGCTAGATGCTTGACTTGCAGACTGAACACAAGGCTTAAGTAATACCTTAAAACACGTCTCCCTTTTAAAGCTGTCAGAAAAGGTAGGTTACATCTCAAGAGATTCTCGGCAGTGCTAGTCTTATGATGAAAGCAAACAGGTGACACTTTGCCAGTTAGAATCAACTTATGAAATATTAAGCACTGAAAACTTGTGATGGCCTACATAAGAGGATTTAATGTTCAGCTGATATGTGGTACTCAAGTTTATTAAAATGAAAGAAATATCCTGTAATCAGAACAGTCGGTTCCTTCAAAGGATGGCTAGAAGAAAGTAAAATACCCGCCTCTCTACACTTTTAACCTGTCATCGATACAATTATGATGAAAAGGTGATGGACACACATCTAGCACCATTTTACAATACAGGAAATGCTTCTGGCACTTATGCATTGCTCTTTACCGAAAAACAGAAAGAAACAAAACCGGCACCTTCTTTTGACAAAACACAAAGGATGGATCACTCTAGAGTTTTGTTATAAACTCCAGTGGGTGGGCAGACCTGCCAGAGCAGATGAGGTGTGTGCATGAGGGGCTACAGGAAGAGATGGAGGGGGAAAGTCCTGTCACATCTGATGGTACGAAACTGGATCTTACCATATATGACAGCCCTTCAAATATTAGTTCCATGGAATAAGGGCAAGTAAAGAGACTCGTTTTAAGAAAAACTCCCAAGTTGGGTGTGTTTAACATCTATTTACGGGAGATCAGCATATGTCCCGTGGCAGCAAAGATAAAACGGTGCATGTTCTATGCAGCCTAGCAGATATAATTTGTTTTTCTTGATTCAATTTCCGACTCGCTCCCTAGATAGATTTGTAATTTCCATCCCAAGTGGTATTCACGAGTGACTCCAATAATATTCTATTTAAATTAGCAACAAAACCAGTATTCCCCCCATGGATATCCAACTCCAAACCTGTTCTCTATAATTTGGTTCAGACACCATCTCCTTTCCAGTTCCATTAGTCAGTTTTATCATCTGTGAGGATTCTGTGGTGAAATAGTTTAAAGTGTAGCCCCAGCAGAGATCTTACCACCATGTTTGAAGACATGCAAGAGTAAACCCAAACTAAAGCAAGCTATGACAGATCAAGCAAGTTAAACTAATTGTAAAGTTTTATTAAGCTAAGACTAAGCAACATACACAGATATATTGCTTCTATTTCCTCCAAGTCCAGGTCAACCCCGAGTTTAGTTTTTCTTCCTTCCTTCCTGTCCTTGCTAGCCCATTCAGACAACAGCCTTTTATCCGCTCTGACCTTTTCCCTTCAAAATTTGAGGGTCTTTTCTGATTGGCTCCCTAAATTGTGTCTTCTTCAGGGGATAACCTCTGGCCCGGCTGTTAGCTCATTTCACAGACAGGAACACGGTACAGCATGCCTCCCCCTTAACCTAGACTTTGTCAGACTCTGATGCTAAAACTCTGATGCCCTCCTGTGCTCATTAATTTGTTAAAGGGTTGGCCTATGCAAATTTGCTACTAAATGTCTGTATTGCATTCATCAAATCTTTTAGAGGTCTTACGCAAACATGTACACTTCTAAATAGGTACCAAGCATTACTTCAGCTAATTTTGTTATTTCCAAATGCTTTTAGCTATGGTTTTGTTTTAACCTTCTTTCTATCTATCATGCTTACTCAAAGCATGATTTATCAGTCATATATGAAATGAAAATGCATGTATTCTTCTAGTCCTACACAAATGAAAGAAAAAACCAGGAGCCTTTGTTTTTACAACAATTTTTTTACTTAAGTCAGATTATGACAAGCAAAGTATTTCCTGTCTATCAAGGCTAATTTGTTAACAGCAGTAATATCCACATTTCTTCGGTTTGTTGTGTTTTTATACTCTGATGTTCCAATTCAGATTCTCAAACTGAATATCATAGTTTCGTTGCGCTCCACATATTCCTAAATGTGAGGTGGATTCCAACCTGGAAACAGCTGATCTCCTGAAACACAAAAAGCATTCATAAACAATAACATAGCTATATTACTTATTAGCATATTTTTATATTACTTTATTAACAATTATAGTTACTACTTACCAGATGCAGTCATCAACAACAAGCTTTTCTTTCTTTATAAGAACCGCTTAATAGTGGCTGTGTTAGCAATGCTGCATTGACCTTGGATCCCTCAAAATTTCAAGAAGTCAGAAACTACCGGTATATTAGCCTGCTCACCAACTTCTTCTGCTCACCAACTTCTTGTGTTGGGTGGGTTTGGTTTTTTTGAACCCTTTTCTATTTCTATGTCAGAGACTATAGCTTTAAAACTCTGTACTTTAGCACATTTTTAAAGGAAGGAGAATGAAGCACCTAAGTGACGTTTAACATTTCATTTCTTATTTTAAGAATATTTTTTCTTATTACATTTTTATCCTAGCCTTCCCCCTGCTCACATGCATCCTTCTACCGCGCTCTGCCCAAGACGTGTCTTTATGTTGCTTCTATTTCCCATTCCCAAAACAGATTATACGCAGAGATTTTCAAACAGTCTCTGATAATATACATTGAGTTTTATTCCCAGACAGATCATCACCATAAATGGCACATTCTGGTAATAGTCAAAGGGTGAGAGCCAATGTAGCATGAGAAGGCATCTGCTCACGCAAAGGAGCTTCTCTTTTCTCCCCTCTCCCACCTGCAGCCCCCAACTGCCCTGGAGGGTTGGGGGACCCTCTGTCACAGATTTTGGGGGTACACAGGACTCTAGGGGAAAAGAAACAGGAAGTCCCATTGCACAAGTGGATTGTCACTGCGCAAGTGGGAAGATATCACCGGATATCAGCCATACTCACATACTCTTTCTTTTTCAAAATAAGAAATAAGAAGAGGAGATGGGTGGGTGTGCAATGTACACCATTACATTTCTGAATTATAAAGCATTAATAATAAGGGCCAAATGACATGTTAAACACAGAGGTGCAGTATATAAAACAGCTTCTGGCGCATTCCACTTTCAGCAGAGAAACAGCTTCTGGCGCATTCCACTTTCAGCAGAGAAGCACCCTTTTCACCACTGTAACCACCCCTCTCCTTGCACTGCTGATATGTTTCTAAAACCCCATGAATGAGGTGAGGAAAAAGCAACTGGGGAAAGAAGCACATGCAGGTAAGTTTAAGCGCAGTCCAGAATTGTCCTTCCAAACCTGCTTTGCTCTACAAAAAGCAACAACTAGGAATTAAATACCTGGAATGTTGCGAACTTAATTTCAAAAATCCGATATACACACCCATATCTCAAACTGCTTTGAAGATCGTCTCATGGCATGTAGTATCAGAGCACCGATCGAGGATTAGAAATAATGTAATAGATGCTCCTCTAGTACAACATTTCATTCAAGCATCTCATTCGGATGAGGATATGACATTTTTTGTTATTTGGGTATATCGAGGTCCTGTAGAACAGGCTAAAAAAATCCTTATGCAGAAAGAAACTAGATTTCTTTTCCTACTTAATTCCTTACATCCTTCAGGTCTGAACACTGAAATTGATTATAGTTTTTTATGAGTTATGATTAATGCCTATATGTTTAACACCTGTGTGAGTAGAAAGTTTGTTTTACATTAGTTGTGCTGTATAGATCACTTTAAGAAGGCAACTCTGGATCTGTAGATTGCCATCACCTGTATAAAAACCAATACAGTGGGACCTCGACTTACGAGCGATTCGACTTACGTGTTTTTCGACTTACGAATGACTTCCGGGAGAAACAAAATGGCCGCCGCAACCGAATTTTTCGACTTACGAATGGAAGTCGCGGCCGCTTTTAATAGGATTTTTTCGACTTACGAATTTCGACTTACGATTTTTTTTCGCTCAATGCATTCCTATGGGGATTCGACTTACGAATGTTTTCGACTTACGGAAATTGCGTCGGAACGCATTATCGTCGTAAGTCGAGGTCCCACTGTATTGTATCCATCTATATAACCTGAGACTACAATTGTTACTTTATACAAGAAGCCACTATGTCATGAGATCCATATATCTTGATACACATTTTATGGTATGTACATTATTGTCACAATTGTTTATATTGTTTGCATTATTTATTTTTTGTAAAAAAGATGTTGAAATATCATATTGTATTTATATTATTTAGAAGTATGCACCTCTGATGAAGCCCAAGAAGGCGAAACAGGGTTATTATTCCGGAAAGCCTTGTCGGTGGAACTGTGCAAGCTCTTGTTTAGATTACTTGGACCGTACGAATACACAGAGACATATGTGGATAAGTTCATATTTGGGACTTTGTGAATGATATAGTTTATTGGGACTTCTATTTACTTTGCTATTTTGCTACTATGTTGCTTTGCTGAACTTTGTTGATCTCTACATGTAGATTATGTCTGAGAGGAACTTTTGATACAGAGAAAAATATATTGAAGGGTATTATTTTGATACAGCCAGTTACGTGTTTTGTGTGTGTTTATGAATGTTTCTACGTAACCTAGGTGTTGATTCACTTCCATATACAAGCAGCTGTGTGATACTTGGTGCCCTTGCCATTATTTCCTTAATTGAAATCTAGATATGTGGTCTTAATACATCTTCAGGAATTAATCATTTAAGTTTAAGTGTAAATCGGTTTACAACACAGTTACTATAGGCATGCCATTTTGAAATAAAAATTAGTGTCAAGAAATAGTATTATTCTCACAGAACAATCCATCCTTCTGAATTGCAATGTTAACAGAAAATAACTTTGCACAACTCTTCACACTATACCTTACAATACTTTCACAATCAATGTACAGTGGTACCTCGACTAGCGAAGATAATGCGTTCCGTCGCGATCTCCGCTAGGCGAAAACGACGTTCGGCGAATCCCCCATAGGGCTGCATCGGGGAAAAACTCGCTAGGCGAAGAAATCCTATTCCCAACTTCGTTCGTCGAAAAAACGCCATTCAAAGCAGCCGCGACGCCTGTTCTTTAGGCGAAGAAATTCGCTAGCGGCAGCCATTTTTCCCCCCCGGAAGTCATTCGTTCGGCGAAAATGACGTTGGGCGGGTCATTCGCTGGGCGAGGTACCACTGTAGTCTAATGCTCAAGGCTAAGGTTGATTAATGTTGAATCATTCCACAACTTTTTAAAAAAAGGATGGCACACAATTTGGGCCCTATTAATAGAAACCCGCACAATGGGGCTTTCCACTCTCCCACCCATCCACAAACTGGCTTGGGGAAGATCAGACAAACCCCCAGAACAGCATGTGGGGGGAGGAGATGAGGGATTGATCGATGTAGTGAGCTGAAATGTTTCTGATGATGGAAAAACTGAAAGTGTGACAGTCCTCCCTTTGTTCTCTCTATCTGATGGGTAGCAGCTAAATTCATCAGCTTCCCTTTACATCAGGGTGTCAAACTCCGGCCCTCCAGATGTTTTGGAACTACAATTCCCATCAGCCCTAGCTAACAGGACCAGTGGTCAGGGATGATGGGAATTGTAGTCTCAAAACATCTGGAGGGCCGGAGTTTGACACCCCTGCTTTACATCAATCCAGACATTTGAGACAGGTGAGAACTACACAGGAATGGATGAGAAGAGGAAACTGCCCCGTTTAGCAAAGTGGGTAACATGTTTATAAAACTGTACACAATAGGACATGCTAGCACCCAGTTTCTTCTGCTGCTTGCTTCAGGTGTTCTGCCCACCACCACTCTTTTAAATTATGACAAGTGTGCATTTTAACATGCAACACAATTGAGTGAGTGCTCATTTGTTGGTAGATGCATTATTTTTATTTATTTAAAATATTTATAGTCTGCCCTTTGTGTATGCAGATAAAAGGATGGGGTACAGAACACAAAATAAAAAACCAGCTAACCAAATTTATAAAATAAGCAAGATATAGTAAAATACACAATCAAAGAAATGAAGCAACAAATATTTCTGCAACTGTAGAAAACCTAAGCTAATCTTGTGACACCCCCCCTCCATTAAAAAGATTTCTTAAAATTCTGTTACTGCTCCGCCTGGGAGTGTTTTGCAAGTTATCTCTCTGGATTCTCCAGTATAGTACTTGGAGCTCACGGTCACATCTCCTTAAGTCTCCTCTATTCCAAAAATTGTTCAAGAACTAATTCCCCATAGTGGGCTCTTTGGCCCCCACTGAGTATCTGAATTTGGAACTTTATCATCTTATGTTCAGATTACAATACTTGTTTCTAAGCATCCTATGACAAAAGTGAACCCCTTGAATTAGAAGTTTGAAAGTTTGTTTTTAAAATGAACCTATGCACAATTTGGGAACAAACTCTGTATTTTTGTGTTTTTGTTTAAATTTGACCTTTTAGGATGAACATATTTCCAAGGTGGCTTACAAACAGCATTTCTCTTTAAAGACCACCACCACACACAAGGGGGTATTCAGGTTTTATTCAGAGCAGACCAATTGAAAATCGTTGTCCTTAACTTAGTCATGTTAATTAATTTCATTGGTTCTGCCCTGAGTAAAACTTAGATGAATACCACCCGCTCACCAAACAATATTAGAAGTCATCAGGATCATTTCCACAAAACATTTGGGGTTGGAGAAGGTCTTCCCACAGGAAAACGGATTAGCCTTGGGGGTGGCCCAACTAGAGTAGGTCATGACCTTTTCCTGCTATGACCTCTCTCCTGTAATACCACAGGGCAGTGTAAGAGCAAGGTAGACACAAAGCAAAATTCACACTGCTAAAGATCTGCACGCCTTGGCATGGTTATCTTGGCTAAATGAGGAACTGAAAATAGTATACAGTATACTGAAAATGCAATGGTTCTTCATTGACAAACTGTTTGGGAGTAGCACTGTATAAATTGAAATTAGCGGACATTCAATCTTTGGGGGTTGGGTCTGAAGTCCAGGAATCTCTCCCTGCCCCCATTTTCAAATATTTGAAATGCTTTGTTAGGCTTTGTCCTTTGACAGCCATCTAATTCCTATCTGTATGATCACAGTAAGTGCTCTAAAATGGTGTGCCCACATAGTATGGGGTGACTGAAAATAGAATCTAAATTAGAAGATGTGGATCTATAAATTCTATTTTTTATACATTTTGCTGTGATTAATGCCCTCTCTCCCAGGAGCCCAAAACTGTGGCTTCATTTGTAACTTCCATATGTCTGCTGCTTCTCTGTATGTGTCTATGACTAGATTTTATTATAGCATGTGTGTTAAGATTCCATACCAGAACAGCATGGAGAACCTTCCTCTGCTATTATGACTTTGGTGATTTGCCTCTTCCCAAGCATGACTTTGGCCAGCGTTTCAACCACTTCCTTGCACTTCCCACAGTGCAAGCAAGAGAAAGTAGTGTTGGAAGTATTCTTCATTGGAGAGCATTCTAGAATTTGTATATTTCAGCCCTATGTTTTTCAAGTGGTGTTCTGATGAAACCTGGACTTCCTCATTGAGAAGAAGATAATAATGGCATACAAGCTTGCCCCCTAGAACTAATCTTCCCCTGTAATGTGCAGCTATCGGAGTGTGTGCATTGGTGTCTTTTAAAATGCACTGTTATTTCACACAGGACCATGATGAGTATTGGTAAACCTGGCAAGTGCTTCTTCTGAGCAAGATGTGCAGGCTAAAACACAATCCAGATTTTTTCTGCAGCTGACAGAGAGTTTAAGGCATATGTTTGAGGGTTGCTCAGCAGGTGTTGAAGTGTAAAATATTTCCTGAATTTACATTCTTACACATGTATTTGGGAATAAGTCCCATTGAATTCAATAGGAATGTTTCCAAATTTTACCTTTTAAAAAAATGGAGAAGACCCCAGAATGGCTGAAAACATATTTGTAATAGGGAGTGGCCATACGCAAAATGGGAAAATGTCCGAAAGCAAGTGCTAAAATGCTATTTTGGTTATAAGGTGTTTAAATATTAAGGGTGGAATCCAGTTGGTGCTCTTGTGCTCTCAGAAGGGCTTTTGATCCAGTGGACCCATCTGCTAACAGAGGAAGAGGGGAGGCAGTTTTTGCCAGTGCCTCTGCAGCCCCCCAAATTGGGTCTTTTATTAGCAGAGGCTTTTGCTGGATCAGAAGCCTTTCTGAGAGCACCTAAGCAATAATTGGCTGCCTGTTTGCGGGATGCTCTCCGCAGGGAAGCTCGCCTGGCACCATCATTATATAGCTTTAGGTGCCAGGCAAAAAATGTCTCTATAACCAGGTCTTTAACTATCTGTGAGCTTTTAGAAATGGGTGGGATGTTTTAATAATGTAAAGTGCTCCGCACTTGGTTTTAATGTATCTACAGTGGACCCTCGACTTACGAATGTAATCCGTTCTGACGGGACCGTCGGAAGTCGAAAAAATCGTAAGCTGAGTCCCCATATGAATGCGTTGGAGAACGCATTCGTAGGTCAAAAAAACGTTTGCAAGTCGAGGAAACCGCATTTAAGCTTCAGATCAGAAGTCGAAAAAATTCGGAAGCGGCAGCTGCTTTGATCCCTCGTAACTCAAAAAACTTGTAAGTTGGGTCATTCGTAAGTCGAGGGATCACTGTATGTGCGGGGCTTGGTTGTAAATCTTTGTGGGTTGCCTTGGGCAAGATAAAGTGAGTAACAAATTTTAACAACAACAGCAACAACGATGACTGGATTGCACCCTGAGCTATTAGTAAATATTAGTAAATATACTAAAACAAAAAAGTGTGATACTGCTGTAACACTATAATGCTTTAAAAAAAGTTTCCGAACACTGCCTTTTAAAATTGTGGTGAATGGGAAAAGGGTTTTAGTAATAGTTAGAAGAACTTTTGAGAGCCACATTTGTGGTAATAAAGGCATTTTCTTATTTGCTTTAAGCAGACTAATTATCCATCTTTGTGGAAGAGTGTCTCTCACACTGAATAGCAGCTGCACTCATGTAAAAACACACTGATTCCTGGACCGTCAGTGGGCCAGATTGAGAAGGCGATTGGGCCGCATCTGGCCCATGGGCCTTAGGTTGCCTACCCCTGCTCTACGCATCTTTGCGTAGGGTTTGGCCTGTCTGTCCAATATAGAGAGCTGAAGGGCACTGTTGGCATTTGATGGCATACACAATGTTAGATGATGAGCAATTAAATAGTCCTGAGATGGTATGTTTGATGTTGTTGGGGCCAGTAATGGTGTTGTCCGGGTGTATGTGGCAGCAAAGTTGGCATCTGGGTTTATTGCAGGCTCTGGTGCCAGTGTCTGTGTTTAGTCTGGTTGTAGTATTGTTGTGGGTGAGGAGTTGTTTAAGATTGGGTGGCTGTCTGTAGGCGATGAAAGGTCTTCTAACATTGTGTATGCCATCAAATGCCAACAGTGCCCTTCAGCTCTCTATATTGGACAAACAGGCCAAACCCTACGCCAAAGGATAAATGGACATAAATCTGACATCAGGAACCACAAGACAGAGAAACCAGTAGGAGAGCACTTCAATCTCCCAGGACACTCTATACAAGATCTCAAAGTAGCTGTCTTATTGCAAAGGAATTTCAGAAATAGACTGGAAAGAGAAGTTGCTGAATTGCAACTCATTACCAAGCTTAAAACCATGGAGAGACCTGGTCTGAACAAAGACATTGGATTCTTATCTCATTATACATGACAAAGCTTTTTTAACCTTCTCACCCCTTGCTTTTTCCTGTAAGACTAATTGCAGCCGTTAACAGTCGTCAACAGGTTTACCACAGCTATCAACCTTTCACCCATTTCCACCACCCCTCTGAGTAATACCCCTCCCCACCCTCTCACTATATACAAGGGTCTGGTGACTTCTGTTTCAGTGTATCTGAAGAAGTGTGCATGCACACGAAAGCTCATACCAAGAACAAACTTAGTTGGTCTCTAAGGTGCTACTGGAAGGATTTTTTAAATTTTATTTTGTTTTTCCTGTGCAGTTTTTCAAGATCCAAATCACTGCCAATGCCGAATTTCAGGGACCATAATCTCTGGTAGTCCAGAATGTCTAACAGTCTTTGTTGTGTTGTGTAGACTAGTTCAAGTATTAGGGATACCCTGCTGGACTAGTTGTTACTAGTATGACTTTTCCTTTTATTGCCACTGCCCAGATCTTATGGCAACTATGGAAAATGTAGGACAAAGTACATAGCAGCTCCAACAGTCCCTTGTGCTCTTGTGAAAAAAGCATTTCTCTGAGATGCAAGATTCACCTTACTATAGTCTGGAAGAATGTTATATACAGGAATCCTTGTTGCTACATTTGGTACAACGTTTGTGAGCATTTTTGTGAGTGGTATTTTTAGAATTTCACTTACATCTTCTGTAACATTTAGAGGGCACCACAGTGGTTACCCTTGCACTATGGATTGTGTGAACATGGGTTCAAACACCCATGCAAACACCCATGTTCACACAATCCATAGTGCAAGGGTAACTACTGTGGTGCCCTCTAAATGTTACAGGACTACAACTCACCAGCCACAGCCAGCATGACCAATGGTGAGAGATGTTGGGAACTGAAGACCAAAAATATATGGAGGGCATCATCTTGACTATTCCTGCCATAGAGGGTCTTCTCAAAGACTAACAAATTTATTGTAGCATATTATTTTCCGGACCAGAGTCCACTATATAACCCAGGAGAAGAAAAGTAGAAAAAATTGTGTGACCGTGGTTTTAAAAAAACCCTGAAGAGATAGTGATGGATGTGTCACTCCTATGCAGGGCACAGGTTGCATGGAACCCAATAAAATAAATTCAAGATCCAAGTTTCCCACTAGTGATGAACAGATGCAAGATCAGTTGTGAGTAAATATGTACCGAGGGACAATATTTGCTGCAGTGATCTAGCCATTTGATGGACTCTACAAATCCTAGGAACGGCTTACTCATTACAGAAAGTAGTTCCCCTTCTGTAGGTGTCCACTTACACTGGTGACCATCCTACATCTTTTCATCACCAGTGGCTGTTAGTCATGAGTGGGTGTCACCGTACTGGTTGATTCTTCCATTTCTGCTCTCCTGGGTACTGTTACATACCAACTTCTACTGACTCTTTGACCTTTCATTTTAATGTACACATTTCCCCCTTCTCCTCTCTGAACTTGGCATAACTTGCTATATACCAGGCCCCTTAAATTACCACTTATGGATCTAAGAGTGGGCTTTGTCCTATGGCAAGATAGGCCACAAATACATGTTAGTGTTTAAGGTTCCGCCAGATTTCGTTTTTGTTGTGACAGTTCAACATAGTTACCCTTTTGGAATTTTGTCTCCATTTGCAACAGTTGCACTTGTCTTTCAAACTATTAAGGTTTCCCATTACAGTATCTCCAAATAGTTTGCCCTTAAAAAATACAGTAATGTCTATAGGGACTTGGATTTTATGCCCTTGCTTCATTGTTGTAGCCAAGGAAAAGGCCTAGCCATTACTTCTTTTCAGAACCCCAATGAACAACTAGATCTAACCCACACAGGTACCCACCATTCCACCATGAGCTTTCAAACTGGTCTTTTAAAAACAGTCCTTAATATTCTTGTGATTAAGGAGATCCCAGATGTCAGTTACTTGGATCCATGAGATAAAAATCCAGGAAGAGGCAAAGATGACAGCAATAACTCTTATGAAATGCAGGTGTGAGCCGGCTCCAATGAAATGAACAGATAGGTGTTGGCAGAATTCCATCCATGAGACTCCTCTGTTAAGAGGTGGGGAGGCACTCATTCCCCCTGTCCCTTGAAAAGTTACTCAGGAGAGTTGCAAGACCACCTTCTAACAGTGTGGAACTGCAAAAGAATATGCAAAAAATAATAATAATCACTTTCTCTGCTCCCTTTCCCTTCAGCAGTACCCTCTGCTGGAGCTTGGTCCTTCCACAAACAGAAGTCCAGATCCAACCACAGTGAGTGTTGATAATTCTCAAACCCCAAACTGGATTTCACCAGATAGCACTGTGTATCATTATCTTGAGATCTGAATGCAAAATTGTTTATGGTGCTTACTTTCCACAGTTTATTCAGCTTGTGACAAAATCGAAAGGAATTGTGGAGAGCACTGAAGTATAAGTACCTGGAACTTCTAAACATTTCGCATACACTGGGCACACATTTTCAAGGTGGCTGAAAAGACCTCTAATTTCAGCGTGCTTCTACTGTTTGATTTATTCTTCAAGTTTGCTATCTCTGGTTCTTAATCTGGCTAACTGGTTTTAAACTACAGTATATGATTTTATTTTTAAGATTTTGCATACAGTGTATATTTCACTGCATATTTAAAAACTTTTGTAAGCCGCTTTGTTTACTTGCCAAATGAAAAGGGGAGGATAGAAGCAGCACTAGTAATCCCCACAAGCACGAAGGCTGTGGAGCATGCTATTTCTTTCCAAAGATAACTAGGCAAACAGTAGCTGTGTGTCTGTGGATGGGGTGAGAAAAGGCAGTGGGCACGGCCACAGATACCCCATCACAATTATGCTTATTCACACATACACAGCCACCCCATCACAATTACACACATCCATTTACACCCACACTACCCTCAGTCCACCTAACAGCTGAGGAAAGCACAATTTACATGGAAGGACAGTTCCCACCCAGTTCTCCTCGCCAACAAACACACTCCTATTTGTTGAGCTGGGAGAGGACAGCATGATTTGCATTAGGAATTTTGCAGTGGGAGTGACTTGGGCACCAACATAGGGCACTTCAAAAGGTTCCAACTTGCAGTTGGCAAGTTGCCTACATGTGAGTTATAGCAACTAAATATTTTGGCTAGCATCCAATGACATCAGCAGAAAGGTTGGCTTTTACACTTCCATGGAAATCTGCTTGAGAAGGTATTCTGACATTCAGGGTAGCTTTTGAGGGACACAAAGGTAATAGAATCACAGAACTGTAGAGTTGGAAAGGTCCCTGAGGATCATCTATTCCAACTCCCTGCAATGGAGGAATACAGTATGCAGCTGTCCCATACAGGAATCAAACCTGCAACCTTGGCGTTATCAGCACCATGCTTTAACCAACTGAGCTATCCAGAATCCTAAGTGCTAAAGGCAGGAGGCTAGAAAGCCTTGCCCAGGAGGTTACACATGGCCCTTTAGATTCCTGCTATTACCCTTGCATCATTCCCATGTAAGATTTACTCAGTTAGTTAGGGTAATTCAAACTTACCTCTACAGCAAAGAGGACTCGCTCGCTTCTTGCTACAGAAAAGTTGATATTATCAGGAATCCCATGGGTAATCTGGATATGACCCTGCAAGCTCTTTTCTGTAATATGCTGCATGATTACAGCCAGTGAGTAGTTTTTGTAGATGCACAGTTTCTGTCATGGATTGCTACCATGTAGCTCGCTGCTACCTGGAGCCATGTATGATTTTAATTTCTTTAACCATGCCAGTAAATTAAACAAAAAAGCCGGGATCCACTGGACTCTTAACAGCCGAAACAATCACTTGACTACAAAATACACAATAAGAACGAGCTGCGGCAGGAGCAAACTTTTTCTTCAGTTGCTTCACTAGGCATGTTTACACCACACATTTCATCACCAGACAGATTCTTGTGAAAAGCTCAATCAGGCAATCAGAATGCACACTAATTTGCAGTCCAACCATGGAAGGAGAGTCACAACAGGATAGCTGTATATGAACTATTGCAGCTACTCAAATATTCATTTCTCTGCCAGCACAGAAAGCACAGAAAAGGAACAGCCTGGATGAAATGTCTCAAGAAAGCAACTTGACTTGAAAGAAAGACATCCTGTGCTGTGTCTTCTAAATTGTGAAAGAAAACAATGCTATGGGAAATCTGCCAAGGTTCTTCTAATACGTTACAGCATGTCATAAAAATGATATCAAGGGACTCTTCAGCATGAATGCCAAACACAAAATAAAAGTGATCTATAAAAAACTGAAATGTCTCCACACTTGAAGTCCTTGCTTTCACTAAGATTTTCTAAGAAGCACATTTTATTCTGTGGCACAGGATGCAGAGTTTAAGGAGTCAATGAGTAAGCTACAAAATGAGATGATTTTGTTTAAGAATGTTCCAACCTATATGTGAAATACAACATTAGTCTTAAACATATATAAGAACTTAATCATCTTCATGGCGACAACCTCCACCTCAACAGTAGATCTATTATCATCACCTCCAAGCCTTCAAGAGCTACTAGTTCCTTTAGGAGGACAAGAAGTGTCCCCTGCACACTGCTTATGTACTATCAATCTGCACACGAGGGACTGTGCACAGGGCTATTTTTCTGCTTTGCTGCAATGCATTGTTTTGGCCTAAGGGAAGCAACTGTATATTCAGTTCTCACAACTGTGTCCTTTATTTATTAATAGGCTAGCATTATGAAAGTTCCATGCATAGTTGTGACATCCTACTTTAAGGCAGGGAAAGTTATCAATGACAGCACTCAAGATGAATGGGCCAGGGGAGGCCAACACCCTTCTTTATAAGACATGGCCCACTGACTTATTTCTCAAGTGAAGAAAGCTTTATGAGAAGCTATGCCGATATTTCACAGTAACAAACTCTTAGTCTATATAGGTTAGCATTATCAAGTGAAGCTAACACACCCATATAAGATGGTGAATAATGACCGGTCTGCACCCTGACATTCACTGCTGGTGATTTGCATATTGCTTGGTTTTTGCACTTATTGAATAACAAATTTAAAGGGAGGGGGACATCAAATTCACAAAACAACTACCAATATGATGGGACTTCCCTTGGACACTGCCATACTGTGTCTTAGTATGGTCTTAGTTGATGTTCTGTCAAGACAGGAAAGGGTTTTCATACTCTCTCTTTTTGGCAATAACTAAAATATATTCCTGTATCACCAGAAGCAGGGCTTCATTCTTTTATACAAGGTATGACAAAAAGGATGATTTCAACCAGAAATGTTTTTTATAAGTTGCAGCATAGTAGGCTGACCCGCACAGCTGTTACCCGGAGTAAATCTGGTCATTACTCCAGTACCCCAAAGAGGAGGTACAAGAATCCTTCAGAGCATCTCTCCTAAGAGATTAACTCCTTACTACTTGACTTAGTGTGTGCCAAGTGCAAACAGCATGTCCAGTCATGCTGTAGTACAAATAAGGCTTAGAAGCATGCACTTTAATGCCACGTATATTACATGGGAAGAAAATCGTTCATGTTTCTTTGTGCCAGGGGGTGGCGCCCAATGCCTTGAAGGGGGCAGTAAGTGTGACTGTTCCTACAAACCCTTACTTGGACTCTGAGAAAGTTGAGAATTGTCCGTTATTGTCACCAGAAAATACCACTTCTGGTGGTAAAGCACTGTACAACTTTATAGATTTTGGGGGGATATTGGCAGCCCTACTGAAGACCCTCTTGGAGGACCCATTTTAATCCAGGACTGGTTTGGGGACAGAATTGGCCTTGGATTACCTTCTATGGGAGAGATATCGGGGAAGCACAACCCTGTTGTTCTTGCTTGATCTCTCACTGGCTTTTGATAGCACTGACCATTGCATCTGACTAGAGCAGCCTTTCTCAACCTTGGGTCCCCAGATGTTGTTGGACTACAACTCCCACCATCCTTGGCTGCTGGTCCTCTTGGCTTGGAATGAATGGAGTTGTAGTCCAACAACATCTGGGGATCCAAGGTTGAGAAAGCCTGGACTAGAGTGTCTCCAGAGTTGGGAGTTGGTGATACCATTTTACCATGGTTCCACTCCTGCTTAGGGTGGCAAGTTCAGAGAACAGCATTAGATTACCGGATTGCACGGTGATGCCTATAAGTCAGGGCATGTGAATCTTCTTCAGCCCAGTGGCCACACTGACACAGGCCACCCCTCTAAGGGTCACATACCAGTGACTGGCATGGTCAATGTATACAGAGAACAGGCTACACATACAAAACACACAAACAGCACACACTCACCAGCATGCAACTACCCAATACACAACTCATTCCCCCCCCTCTCCAAAATGCTGAGTGTGTTTCAAAGAGATTATTGCAATGTGTTATACAAGGAGCTGCCTCTGAAGACTGTTCAGAAAGTCCAGCTGGTGCGGAATTCAGTGGCTGGGGTGCTCACCAGGGCAAGTCCATTTGAGCATATTGCACCAATCCTGGCCCGACTGCACTGGCTGCCAATTAGTTTATGGGCCTGATTCAAAGTGCTGGTTTTGACCTATAAAGCCTTAAATGGCTGAGGACTGCAATACCTCAAGGACAGCCTCTCCTCATATAAACTGACCCAGACCCTGTGATCATCATCTGATGCCCTTCTTCATGTGCCTCCCCCACGAGAGTGGAGAGGTCCAGAGAGTGGCAACACAAGAATAGACCTTTTCTGCAGTGGCTTCCAGTTTGTGGAATTTTCTCCCCAAGGAGGCTCGCCTGACACCTTCATTATATATTTTTAGACACCAGGCAAAAACATTTCTCTTTAAACAGGCCTTTGGCTGGTTAACATTCTATGTCCTTTTAAATGTGTTTGTGGGAGGGGGCAACTGTATTAGTTTTTGTTTTTGTTTTAGCATTACACATGAATATGGTCACTATTTAGTGGTCATATTACCAATCTTCTACTAGGAAATCACAACAGAAATGTGACACATCTCCCTAAAACTCAATGGGGCCTCACTGTAGACTGGGAATGGAACGGGAACAGATAGTTGTCCAGGGCAGGGGGAGCAGTAAGACTAAATAAGCAAGAATTGAGGGTAAAGGGGGAAATAATAGGAAAAGTGAAAGAAACTCCAGACAGTGTAGATTCATATTTCGCACTGCAATAGCAAACTAGCTTGAAATAGTATTATTCCATTGTTTCCTATGAGGGTAGCATCACACTTTTACAGTACAGTGTGGACACCTATTCCAAATCTCACAGCAATAAGAGGTTCCCCTAACCAGAGGAAGAGGACAGAAAGCCTTTTTAGTGCAATCTCAGCAGGATCCTATATTGAAATGAGACTTTGCTTTACAAAAACGACTGCAGAAAGAATAACAAGAGTGACTAGAGAAGACAGAAGTGTAAAAGCTACATGGAAAGGACTGTTGTAATCTCTTGGTTAACCAAATGTCTCCCCCTTTGTACGGAGGCAAAATATGCAACACAATATTGCCAGCACACACAATCCAATTATGCAAAGATATGATCGCCAAAGTATTTACACATAGATGAAAGCAAAAGGCAAATATTTTTCTCATGCAATTCTCCTAACATTGTCCAACTTGTATTATGCCTACTTCTCAGGTATTTGACCCTAGTGACATTTTTTTAAAATCCCATTATATTTATGTCCTGTTTTTTCATGCTATATTCAACACTGTCAAAAGGTAGCTTTAAAACAATGAAACCACCGCAAAACATAAAAGAGTATAAGTAGCCACATTAATAGGACATAATAGTCAAAGATTAAAAGGTTAGTGGAACAAAAAGGCCTTAGCTGTGGACCTGCATGAAAGTAGGGAAGGAGTCCAGAGCTTTCACCAGGGACAGCATTTGACCATCTAGGCCAGTGATGGCTTACCTTGACACCCCAGATGTTTTGGAACTACAACTCCCATCATCCCTAGCTAACAGGATCAGTGGTCAGGGATGATGGGAGTTGTAGTCCCAAAACATCTGGAGTGTCAAGGTTAGTCATCACTGATCTAGGCACTACCAGAAAGAAGGCCCTATCTCTTCTGCTCACCTACCATACCTCTGATAGCAATGGGATACAGACAAGGGCTTTTCACTGTGTCTTTAACACTCAGGCAGTGTTATCATGGTCTTAGTTCCGCCCCCCCCCCCATTACAAACTTGTTTCTCAGCTCAATTCAGGTTGATTGTACCGGTATTAACTAAAGCCCTCTAGGGCCTATCTTTTCCTTGTTGAGGGTGCACTCCCTCAGGAGTAAATCTGCTATTTAAGAGGGAAGGCACATGCTATAGTGACCGAGCAGGAGCAAGTAACTGACAGAGCCAGAGAAAAAACTGTTTTGGATTAACTAGCCCAGAATAACCACTGCCCTGCTTAAATTTTCACCATGGCTATCTCAGATTAGAATTCCCATTCCTAAATGCCACTGGGAAAGGAACAAAAAGCTAAAAAGGAACTGTTGGGGGTGGAAGAATGGGCCATCTTCAGATGATGTCAGGGGCTGTGCTTACATGGTAGCTAATGGAGATGTTATAAGAGGGGACAAGCTGGATTCTGAGATCCCATCCTGAAGACCATTTTTACCAGTGGGTGAGGCTGCCCACCTGTCAATCATACCTCATCACCATGGCATCAGGTGAACCACTTAGCCCTGCTATGGCTGGGGATTGTCTGCACAATGGAGTTCCCATTGAGATAAACCATATACGATAATGTACTTCAATGAAGTGTCTTAATAGTATTTGAAAACAGAAGAGTGTTTAGAAATCCTGACCACTTGGTGCAAACAAAATTAGCTGCAGGAACAACTTGTCGTCTCACACTGTTTTCCACAGTAGTTCCATAGATGTCACAAGGATACCCAAATAAATGCTCAGTCTGAGACCTCAGATGCACACAAAAGAAGTTCTTTACTGGAAAAAGATATTGGGCTGTAACCTATGATGCCTTGTACTAGTGGAAAGCGCTTCTGCTCATGCGTTGAGCCATCCAGTTTTTAGTATTTTCTCCTCCCCACGACAGCCTTCCATGCCATATCCCACGTTTTCAAGAGAGTTCCCCAACCTTTAGGGGCAGGATAGAAGGCATGGAGTGGAGCTGGCAGGATTACTGGTAATCCAAAAAAGATAATGTACCCCACTATGCACAAGCATGTGCTTTCTGCTAGTGCAAAACCATCGCTGGATACTGCAGCTAACAAGTAATGTGCCACAGACTGCACATAACAAGTAAAAGAACTGCAAGAATTGCAGCCACGCACTTCACCAGCCTTTCTTCCCAATAAAGTTCTCTTCCTTTTATGACACAACTGGTCAAACATATTATAGATGAGCTGCTGGCCTCAATGTTTCCTCCTTAAGTCAATGCTCTAAATTGACTTAAATTGCCTACAGACCATCAGTGGTTCATGGACCACAGTTAAGAACCACTGCTGGCAAAGGGCTTCAAACTTAACATGAAGCAGGCCTTATAGGAAAGATAAGAGATCATCTTTTGTGGTTCTTCTACAGTTCCTTATTCAACTCATCCTAATGATTTATCAATGATCCAGAAAATGGTAAGAGAAAGACCTGCCGGTGCTTACAGCTACTTAACAACTGTGACAAATTGAACACGCTTATCAATTTGGTTTATGGAATTTATATCCTTTGTATTACAAGGGCTGTAACTAACTTGAAATGGATCACCCAACTCAGGCATAGCAAATAAACCTTGTAACACACCCTTGTGTCAGCTCAGTTGTTTCAATGACTGGCAACGGTATCACGACAACTATACTAATGACATCATCTAATACAAATATTCTTCAGTTTTCAAACACAGGTAATTTATGCTTAAAATAAATGACAGACATTAGCTATTTTAGAATAGGAACCAAGACAAGGCAGGACTGGCAGCATTTTAATCTTCCTTGGCTCCAGGTGACTATCTATATATATAAAAATGTTCCCATTGCGTGCGCGGCGGACACCACCGTGCTCCGTAACCGCTGGACCAAATCTCATCAAATTAAGGACACAGCGTACCATGACCATCAAGGAAGGATCTGGCATAAAAAAAATTCAAAAAAAGCACACCTTTCATACCTAAAATAATGATTAAACGCAAAAAAAGTGGCGCGCACATATGACATCACCACCAGAAGCTCTGAAGACAGCAGCACCATCTAATAGAAAGGCAGATTGCGCACTGTCTCCAGCAAAAGCTCTGAAGGGTGGCGCCAAATAATGACATCAACTGAGCAACTGAAACCACCAAGGCGGCCATTACCAGACAAAGGCAAACGGCCAAACCCAGAGCCACAGCCACAGGCCGCAACCCAAAAACACCCCCCTCCCAGGCCTCGCCTCTACTTTACAGCCTGCAGAGTAGGCCTCACTAGGCCTCGGCTCTACTTTACAGACTATCCTGAATGGAGACGAGTGGGATAGTCACAGGGATGACTCGGGGGGAGGGGGACTGGATACCTCATGGGTCACTGCAGGATGGGAGGAATCACAGGGATGAGACAACAACGGGGGGGGAGGACAAAACCCATAGCCTGGGGGGGGGGGTTATTGTGGCTGCGGCTGCTACTGATGGTAATAAGCATAAAATCAGCCAGGCGAAAACGGAGGGGGGGAAGACTGAGATGAGACGGGCGGAAGTTCATCGGGATAAGCTGTGGGAAGCTAGGCGAAAACGGATGGGGGAGACTGAGAGGAGGCAGGCGGAAGTTCATCGGGATAAGCTGTGGGAAGCCAGGCAAAAATGGAGGGGGAGAGACTGAGAGGAGGCAGGCAGAAGTTCATCGGGATAAGCTGTGGGAAGCCAGGCGAAAACGGGGGAGACTGAGAGGAGGCAGGCGGAAGTTCATCGGGATAAGCTGTGGGAAGCCAGGCGAAAACAGAGGGGGGAGAGACTGAGAGGAGGCAGGCGGAAGTTCATCGGGATAAGCTGTGCTAAGCCAGGTGAAAAGGGGGGGAAGACTGAGAGCAGGCAGGCGAAGGTTCATCGGGATAAGCTGTGGGAAGCCAGGCGAAAACGGAGGGGGAAAGACTGAGAGGAGCCAGGCGGAAGTTCATCGGGATAAGCTGAACTTGAATGAAAAAACTACCTCATTCAAACTGCAACCGCCAAACAAATCTACCTACAACAACACTATCACCCTCCTACTAATCCATGTACAACAACAAAGAAACGCAACAACATACAAACCATGCAACATGAACTTACTCCACCTGTGAGTATCCATGCACTTACTCTAACTTATCCAATTTCACATAATAACCCACAGCAACGCGTGGCCGGGCCAGCTAGTAAAGAATAAAAGCGCAAGAATACCCTGGATAGTTGAGATTTTGAAAATTAATACAAGTTGCTCCCTCCATCCCACACAGGGAGCTAAACATGTCCTCAAAATGGAATAACCTTTTGAAATAATTGAATTCTTCAATTAAAAAAAGGCATACTCAGTAATTTTCTATTAAGAAGAAATGCTATATTCTTTCCTTTTCAAGGCTGTTGTCTGAAGAAGGAAGGAGCCAGTTCATTAACTCTGAAGTCATTTTGGTAGTGAGATAACAATTCAGCTCTGTGCATGCAGGCGATGCAAACTAGATAAGACACGTTATTTTCTGCACCTCTTCCCTACCTAAAAAGGCATCTCACCCCAAATGGACAGCAGCAACATACTAACAGAGAAAGTGATGTCAAAACTAAATGACAAGACAACTGACAACAGACCACCATGAAAGTCATGGTATTAAAATTTTACAAATATCACACAGTGGGTGTTCTATCAGTGAGAACAGGAGACACAGTCAATTATCGTTTGCTTTACTCATTTCTCTACCCTGAATTAAATGGCAATGCACTTGCAGCAACAAGAGTGCCTGGAATGCCAAATAAATCTCTCTGGTGACAAGGAGAACAGTAACCCTGTGGATTTCATCATCATCAACAGATCCTGCTCAGCAGCCCCCTGCTCCTGTCGCCTGGGTGCCTAGGCCAGACACTGAATAATTTCAGGACTTTTCTCTGTATCTGAATAGGAGAGGTTCTAAAACTCTCCTGGTACATTAAAAAAACCAACACATTTTAACTGGTTTAGCTACAACAGTCTAAACTGGCATACTTCCTACAAAAAGTAAAGTAGCTTTTTGAGGGTGAGGGGGTCTTCATGTACAATACGTCAAAGAGAAATTCTGCCCTGATGTAGAGCACACCCACACACAAACAAACTCTACAGTTAGTGAACAGGCCGAAGCTGAACCTGGTCAATCCTGAGTCAGAAAGCATCCAAACATTATAAATCAAATGTTGATCCAAATGAAGGGAAGGGGCTCTGCAGTATGCCCTCTCCTTATGTTTGACGGTTAACCTTGTGCCAGTGCTTTGTTGAGCCATGTGTATACAAGAGCCACTGCTCAGATTAATTCGGGACTCTTTGCCGAATAAGAAGCTTTAATGGTGGGAAACTTGTTTGTGGCTGCACGGCTACTGGAAACAACATCTGAGGTTGCTGCAGCTTAAGTGAGATGAAGAAGAAACAGGTAAACTGTTTCCAGGCCACTGGTGAAAGAGACATGTGGGTTTTGAAAATAAAACCTTGTTGGTGGGCAACACTGTGGTAAATGCTAATCATATTTAACACAAATCTAAACTATGCTACCAAAACAGCTAATCAGATGTCTGTGGGAAGCCTGCAAGTTGAACCTGAGCCAAACAGCACTTTCCCCACTTGTCACTTTCACTAACTGGCATTCAGAGGCATATTGCCTCAGGTAGTTGGGTTAGCACAGCCATTGTATCTAGTAACTATTGATAGCCTTATCCTCCTTGAATTTGTCTAATCCTCTTCTAATGTCATCCAAATTTGTTGCCATCACTGCCTCTTTTGGGGTAGTTATCTTCTGTTATCTGTCCAGAATAGGACGAACTATATAATGGTATAAATGGAAATAATAAGAATAGAAAAAGACCTAGCTACAGCTCAGAATAAAGCTGCAGACAGACTACTGGAACAGCAGCTATGAAATGCTGCTAAAGGTGTAAGGAATTCTTATTCCAAAGTAATATTTCAAATTCAGTCATGATTGAGAATTCATGGAACATCTGAAAGAGTTAAAAAACAACCTCCCCAAGAACTACAAAGCTTATGTATGTTATGTTTATCAAGTATGTATTTTACATTGCCAAGTCACTTTGAGACTTTTTATTGTACAAAGTGACTGATAAATGGTTAATAATAATGAAGTATCATCTTCCTTATTGGTTAAGCCAATTTTTAAGAAGGAAGAAAATTCATATTCTGAGTTATAATCAGGCTTATATATAGTGCTGCCCTGAGTTTTTGAGCTATGGGGGGGACAGTAAACAAAAAATGATGAGCAATGACAATATCTAGAAGGACAATCTGTAGATTCTACAAAAATAGGATGCTGTCAGAAAATAACTACAAAATTCAAATTGCTGCTTTACCTTTATATGTAGAAACAGGTACCTGACGGCTGTTGGACAGGGAAGCACTCTGGTCATTATATCTGATAGTCATGTTATGAGAACAGATTCATGGTGAGGATTCCTAAATTTCATTTCTCAAATTACTGGGTATAAATCATCACATTTAGCATCAATCTGTTCACTGAGATCACCAAGGACACAGTGTTTCTAGATTACATTATTTTTGTGAGAAATATTAATCACTTTTAGAATCGTAGCAGCCAGAAACTGGAAGGCATTTCTCAAGCTGGATATGAAGAACTGAGTAACAACAAGTAAGAATTTACTATGTAAAAATAGTTGAGAATTTGATCAATTTCTTAAATGTGGGGGGGAAACATAGGGCTTATTTTCTAAAATTTCCAAGCCATGGGTATTTTTGTAAGATCCATTTTCTGCTATAATTGACTACTTTTTTATTTATAGCACTCAATATATCTATATATATTTTAAAGCTGAAGATATAATTTGGAGCTATGCTAGCGACTTTCTGTTTCTAAGAAAATGTTAAGACATTCAGATTAACCAGGTGCAGCTGGAACAGGCCAGACTTCTCTTATGCAGCTCCAACTTGCATAATAATATAAATATGAATACTCAAGGAAACAGACAAAGACCGCCCCACCAACCAGATGAAAGCACATAGACAAATGAGGCATGCAAATTGGATTTTTAACTCAGAGCTGCATATTAGTGGTCTAGCCCATGAATACACATAGAGGGGTGTGTGTGAGTGTGCACTCCCAAGAGCATATTCAAACATAGCTATTTTGCTTAGAGGAAGTACAGATTTTCGTTTTACTGTACAATCAAGCAAGTAAAACATCTGACATTAGCATTTTAGCTACTGTCACTTGAAATCTACCACATATACAAGCTCATAAGAACAACCACCAGAACTGGAAACCTTTCCTTAACTACCACACTTAGAAACTATCAAGCCTGCGAAGCGTGCACAACTTGAGAGGCAGACTATTTAGGGAAAAAACGAACTTAAGTTCTTTCTGTGGAACATTAAGCCTCTCCAGATTTCTGTAATACATCAGCATATTGGCTGTTACGCTGTACAGTTTTTTTTGGGGGGGAAGACTTTCTCTGAATCTTTGTTTATTTTTTCAAAAAAAATCACTAGGTGTCAACCCTCCCCACAAAAATATTCTTCTAGCAGCATTTTCGACCGAAGTGTAAAGCAACCTGGTTGGCTTCCATGCAGGCGATGGCCTCTTCCAAGAGGGAAAACTCCACGCAGATATAGCCATTGTCGTAACCTGGGGACAGCATTTAAATACAGACGGGATTTGCGTTAGTGCCAGAAAGCCACAATTTCAGTACCCAGTTTCCCCTTCCCTTCAGCACACACCCATTTACCGCCACCCTACGCTCCCCATAAAACAAAACAAAGGCAATAGTTGGTGCTCTTTAAAACTGGTCTTAAACACTATAAAATTCAGTAGGCAATGTGGGGTTCCATTAAAAAGCCAACAAAAGTGTAAAGGGCTCATTCTCCTAGAAATTAAGGAGATACTGAACACTCCAGAGATTTAAAAAAAAAGCGTAACACCCATTTCAAAAGTCCAGACAGCAGAGTCTGGTTTCAATGGCATCATTTCAACCCTTGTGAAACCAAGAAGTCAAAGTGCTTAAGTTTTTGTTAATTTTTGACTACAATAATAGTATTAGTCTCGGAATCTTTTTCACCCCAAGTGAAGATCAATTTTTTTAACCCTTTTAATTTTGATTTTTAAACTGATCTAATGCAGTTCTAAAACACTACAAGAAAATTAACAAGAGTATCCTAAAATGTTATTGTTCCTTTCTTCACAAGTAGTCCAAGTTAAAGGACAAGCAATTATTATTATTTTGGGGGGGGGTCATTTGTAATCTCTTTAACTATATTGTAAAATGGTTAGTTAACCATATTCCACTAAGAGAGAATAATATTTTCTAGTGATGAAATTTATTTCAAGAAGCGATGCACCCATCTGCCTGAAACTGAGGCCAGAAGGGTACATAAAGATGTCCTTACCTCAAAATTATCAAGGATTCATAACCATCTAAATTAATACCAAGGCTTACTCAAGGGAAGATGTGTCACTTTAAGCAGCGAACAGTGTGCAAAGTTTCCAAGGCTGAAACTGCAAGAACTGGTTTGCAATGGTATAATTCACAACGAAACAAAAATAAAACATTTTGTTTTGACTGCTTCATCTACTCAGATGCTTCAGTTCTTTTCACAAATAACACAAAACACAAACATTATGTACTAACTCTGTCCGATCTGGTAGTGCAGATAGAACAAATTAATGCAACAGAAGGCCTTGTGTAGAACAGATAAGTAATTGGCACAGGTGTATGAATAGGTTTTGTTTTTGTTTTTTTCTTTAAAGAAAACAAGCAAACAAATACCAGAAACTCTATGTGACACACACACACACACATCATCTTTGTCTATCAGGAGATATCCACCTTCCTCTGACATGAAATCACTGGAGAGATGCTGTGTCCCAAAACTAGTTTTCAATGCTTCAGTCTCCTTATCACTCAGCGCTGAACTTTTACAGGTAGCATAGGAATGTGTGATGTAAGAACCTATGGAATTTGACTAAGGGGGGGGGGAGAGGAAGCACACATTAACTACAAGTTTCCTGGGGGTTGGAGGATCCAGAACATTTCTATGCCATCTGGTGGAATTTTCTTTCTTATGCTTTGGACCTTGATGATCAAGATTCACCATTTACATCAGCTTAGGAAATATGGATGTCTTGAGTTATATTAGTTTCTTACCATTTCCTTTTCTTACTATTTATTGCTTCTTTGCTTTCTATATACCATGATGTAATACCCTGCTACTGTATTTTTGGGTTGTTAATAATGTCAATGATTATTATTTTTTAAGCAGCATTTCATAATGTACAACAACATTTATCCATATTGTGATGTCATCACACTATATGTTGTGTGTCCATACCTAACCAATATTATTGGTGGCGGCTGTTAAGCAAATTTACAGCAAGAGGATGTCATGACAGGACTTGCTACACAACTGAAGGGCAAAGAGGGCAGAATAATTAAAGGAGATGTCATAGTCAGCAGCATCTCCATGTCACTAATAACTTAAATTTTGGCTAACAGTGTTAAATTTTATCTATTTCCTCAGGGGGGAAAACCCAGCAGATTGAGTAACGCCCATGCCCATGTATCTGGAAGCTGAGCTGCTGAATTTCTTGCAATCAATTCAGCAGCTTTATAAAGGTTTCTTGGTGGCAAAACTACATTTTATTTTATTTTTATTTAACAGAATTTATATGCTGCTTGATTGTAAACAAAACCTCTAAAAACAGTCTCATGCTATCTGTCTACCTACTTATAGTGTGAAAATTCACATTCTAGTGAAATATGTTTGCAAGAAGCAGATTTTCCTCTGCCTCCACACACCCCAGCAATACAGCTGCCACCAGGTAAAGATACTAGGGAAAGGATTGTACAGATCTATAAATTCCCAATCGGAAATAAAATTTGTGACACATTTTTACCACACTGTTGTGACTTTCTATTAAGAACAAACACTAATGCTGGAATTAATCATATTCTACACAAACGATAGATAATGCCTTCTGTCATTAAATCTATTTTTACTTTCATGTTCTGAGACAATCTCCTACTTTAAGATCTTAATAAAAATCAAATGTTTATTTATTATACCTCTCACAAGGCCACCAAGAGTTGTGTGCAATTTTAACGAGTTTATATTTTAATTTACACTGAAATATGGAAATAGCTTTCTTTTATCCCAATAACCCTGAAGTATATGTTAGGTTGGCTTCTCACAGCCTGTCCAACGCCACTTGGTAAGCTTTGTGACCAAGCAGCGATTTTCAAGTTCATTCTCTGCCATACAAATTCATTCAGCACTATCCACACAGCACCCCCAACAGATTTCTCAGCAATTCAAAGCAGGATGAAGATGGCAATTGCCTCAAACTTTCTCTGCACTGCCTATTTGGATTTTGGCTTAAGCATTTTTTAAAATTTATTTGCTTATTAACAGGATTTTTAGACTAAGTTTCACTTTTCAAAAATACCAAAGCGGTTCAAATCATAACACACAAAACCTTAAAAAAAACAACCAGTAAGTCACAGTAAAAACATCACAGTAAATAAAAACAGCAAGTTTTCGTAACAACCTCACAGTAGCCAACAGCAACAGGAAACAACACTAGCAATCAGGGAAAGTTCAGGGCAGGCAACATGCCACCTTTAGTGCCCACCAAATCTGAACAGAAAAAGCATTCTACAAGGTAGGTGCCACAACAGAAAAGGCCCTTCTCCAGGTGCCCACCAAATAGATATTTGTAGGTTGAGGCACAGTAAGGAGGGCCCCATCAGCAGACAGTAATGACTGGGTCAGTCTATAGGGGATATCCATGTCTTGAGCTACTCAGGGCTTTAAAGGCCAACACTAACAGCTTAAGTTTGGTTCAGTAACTGATCAGCAGCCAGTACAGTTCCTTCCACACAGGTGCTGTGGGTGAAACAGGAGACTCCACTCAGCAGTGTAGAAACCATTCTTCGCTAGCTGCAGATTTTGAACCAAACCTAACAGCAACCCCACAGAGATTGTATAATAGCAATCCAACCTAGAGGTTATGAACACATGGATCACAGCAAGTAGTTTATCCCCACCCAGAACCCATTGTAACTGGTGGTGCATCAACCTAAGATGGTGAAGGGTGCTCCTTACCACAGAGGTTAGTTGAGCCACCAGTAACCAAGAGCACACCCAGACTATGTATCTGCCTCTTTTTAGGGTAAGCGCAACATCAGCCTCAATTCCCAGACCCAGGAAACACCTACGCACAGTGCCTCCATCTTGTCAAAATTCAGCTTCAGATTACGGGCCCTCACCTGGCCCACCACTGCATTCAGACCAGTCTATGTCAAATACTAGACTAAAACACAACAGAGAACTAATTCATTGCTCCAAATCTCCTAATGACCACTCCCAACAACATCATACAAATGTTTTGGATCATGGTAGGGGCCTAGTGTTAAACTCCACAATATCCATATGTTCCCTATTTGGTTCTCTTCCTCACTCCATACTAGCTATTTTTAAAAACAGCATAATCAACAACAACAACTTGCTTAGTTTGGGCTCAGAAGTTCATGGAGGGGAAAACCTCAAAAAAAGTGTTATGTTAACTATACAGCGGTATGAATTTCTCTAATGGTGACTATCACTATCACTATCTGGTGGTTCCCTCACTGCGAGAAGCAAAGCTACAGGGAACCAGGCAGAGGGCCTTCTCGGTAGTGGCGCCCACCCTGTGGAACGTCCTCCCTTCAGAGGTCAAAGCGATCAACAACTACATGACCTTTAGAAAACACCTGAAGGCAGCCCTGTTTAGGGAAGTTTTTAATCTGTAATATTTCAATGTATTTTAGTGTTTTTTGGAGGCCGCCCAGAGTGGCTGGGGGGACCCGGTCAGATGGGCGGGGTACAAATAATAAATTATTATTATTATTATATCATCTTACATATCTTTCTAAGCACATACAGGTATTTATCAGTCATCAGTGGTATTTGAGCATAAGGATATTTTACATAAAATGTAAAATACATGAAGGTTCAGATTGGTCTATGCATTATAGGCATAGCAGACTGCTGGAAATGGCCTCCATACAATAGCTTACACTTGACCATATCTAACTCACCATATCATTTTTAATAAATTGAGAGATAAGGATTCCGTTCAGACATAGTGGTTATTGGCCAGAGAATTGATCACATGACTGCACACTCCCTCCTAGCCCCTTGGCTTGTATGCATAGAACCTGGATTATTTAAGCCACAACTATCCATATCATCAAAAAAAGAAACTGTGGTTTAATCTCGGATTTAAAAAAATAGGACATGAAATTTTGTATGCAGAAATTACATCACATGTAATTTCTATGAAATTGAAACCAGGGAACTGTGGTTTGATTAAACAAACGGAATATGGCTCTGTCTTAATTATATTTCAGACAAGTGGCAACGTTGGGAGAGGGTTTTTTTTTTAAAAAAAACTTTTATTCAATAATTAATTAAAACTAGTTTTAGACTTGATGATCATATCATTCTTGGGAGTTAACAAGCAATCACAATGCTGGCTAGAAAACGAAGTGACTTGCTTACAAGCTCATTCACTGGATGTGGTGGCACTGGTCAGCATGATTAGAGACAACCTACTCCTTAAAATATTTGACTCATATGAAACAAAAGGCCATATGTCCAATATCAAGCTGCCTGCCATAAAAATGGCATTAAGTTTTCTCTTCCTGTGATGTACATACCCTAAATAGGGAAAATGAGATGCTTCAATGCACCAAGGCACAAACTGAAAAACCATCCCACCTCTCCCCCAAATTACTCATATACAGATCTCTTCTTCTCTTTGAGCTTCAAATAATCAAGAGTCTACCATCATGCTCAAATCCTCTAGCTTGCTTAAACATCCTGTCAGATCTAGGCTGCCGAAATATATGGAAGAACACAGACTGAATTATAACTAGTCAAGTCCCAGAAACAAGAGCATGAAATTGATCGTGTATGATGTGGCTAGGTGAAGCGTGCATCCTTAAGAGAAGTAAGAACAAAAGTCTTATGTCACATTATCAGAGAGGATAGATTCAGGCAATACTTGCTCACTTTTCACATGGAGACTTACAGTTGCTATCTGGTCACATCAACATAGCATACCTGCCTAAAGAGGTTACGTGAATTATGAACTAAATGTGCTATGTTTTCAACAAGCTGCAAACTCCCTGCCTACCAGAGCTTTAGCATGCATTACACAGAGGAAACTCAGTTCCACATACAACTATTTTCTAATTGAGTTAGAGAAACATCAGGGCAGCCAAAGATGAGGGGCAGAATTCAGTTATGGCAAAAACGGGTAAGAGAAGGACTGAACGAAGATGTTTTATCGAACACATATAACCTGTAATACTCATTATAACCTACAGTATTCACCAAACCTTATTTGTTACATTTATATCCCACATTTTCATCATTTTTTTAACAAGGCAGCTAACATGAGAAGTTCTCAACCTACACAGATTGTGGTAGATAGAGAACTTTTTAAAAACTCTTGCACAAACTCTACCCTCATGCCACTCCTTCAGGGCTTACCTCCTGAGAAACCGCCCCAAGCATCAGTACAAACATCAAATCAGTTGCAAAATATGTATCTCAAAGTGCTTTCAGTTGCTTGTAATTCAAGAACACATTTGACTATCAAAATATGAAGATAATTCAAATATTTTCATCCCTTTCTACATCCTATCATTTTCAAAATATTTAGATTTATTGCTCTGACAAATATATAAGGCGGCTTAAAACAGAATTTTCTTCCCAGAAAACCTAGATGCCTGTAGAGTACAGAACTTTCATAGAATCATAGAGTTGGAAGAGACCACAAGGGCCATCCAGTCCAACCCCCTGCCAAGCAGGAACACTTTCTCTGCACCCAGAATCCCCTCTTTATATTATTTTTTTCTGCTGTATTGCAGCAGCACACAGAACATGGCATTCAATTTAGTTTTGGCTGAAAGCTCTGTAAATGGTTGACAGGATTTCTCAGCTTCCTAGTTTGGGTACAGTTTCTCAAGCAGTGCCGAGGACTGTTTGAAATCAAACCCCACCAGGCACATTTGTAATTTCTCTCTCTCTCTCTCTCTCTCTCTCTCTCTCTCACACACACACACACACACACACACACCAGGATCCAAAGAGAAGTTAGACCTTAATACAAATCAAACACATATTTTATGCCTGCTTATACATACCAGAGTGCTAAAATAAATTTCTCTCCTTTAAATTCTATTTTACTAATGATTTAGTGAACTTTTCATTCAGTGTAGTTACTAATGAAGCAGAACTCAACCCTACTTTATCCCAATTCTCTATTTTCAAACATACCGGTACTTCTCAGAAACATAAACACTGGGATTCAATTCCAAGGATTTGTTTTTCAGCTCAAAGGGTTTGCTTCAAACATTTCAAAAAGAAATCAGTTGACACCGAAAGTAAAACAAAACTGCACGCACCTATGTTTTAATTCTAGTTTTTCAATATGATGCTGTATTGCTTTTAACTATTTACTACTAGTAGTCAACCTCTGGGAGTAGAAATACAGAAGGGTGTGAAATTATCATTTTCAAATAAATATTTTATAGTAAGTATTTATTTATTATATATATATATATATATATATATATATATATATATATAAATCACAAATTTGACCAAAATCATGTTGTAAACAGCAATACATAAAGGAAGCAGAGAAGCACTGATCATATGATTTCCCTCCCAGTTAGGGGTTATTACGCTAGATGGCCTCTTTGTCACTGCGATTAAGAACACTGTAGGAAGAATCTCTACATATTGACAAATGTTTGTATCCAGCAGAACAGAATTACTTAAGTTACTCAGACCTAACAGCAGAACATGGGGTGGTTTTCAACTACCGGTAAATAATTGTGCGAACAGAACAACTTCTGCTTGCACAACGGATCTTTCTCCCTACACTCACCCCATACCAGCATCAAATCTGCTTCAGAGGCCTGGGGAAACCCATAGAACAGATTTAGGGGACACAGGGAGAAGAGGTGGAGGACAGAATGTTTGCCTAAGTGATATATTGAATTTCACCCATGGTTTGGCATCACAAAAACAAGCCTTAGGCTTTCACTCTGCTTCCTATCCCCACATGAGAAAATAAGGAACTTCCAGCCATGATCTGCATCAAACCACTATTTGCAGTTTTGCCCAAACATTAAACTATGGCTTTACTGCAAGCGATGTTCAACTCATAGTTTGCAAACCTGGCTTACAGGCATTTTGCACAAAATTAAGTTTGCTGGATTTAGACAAACTGCAAATTATGCTTTGCCTAAAACTGTGATCAGAAGCTTCTGATCTCCATGTGCAAGCGAAGGAGGAACTGCATGATGCTAAGGTACATGTTCAGAGTGCCAATGATGGCCTAGTGTTAAATCTCCTCACAGCCCCCCAGTTTCCTTCACAGAAGCAGCCCTAATAGCACAAAGACACTGCTCTTTATACACCAAGTTCAAAAAGCAGTTTGAATTTTGCTTCCCTTTAAACTGATGCAAAGTCTCCAAACAGATTCTGTACTCAGGATATTGAAAGCAGTTTGGAGGTACTCCAAGAACAACTTCTGAAAAGAAAATTTTGCAAATTTGTGGATATTTTCAGTGACCTTATCCAGACTGAGGGTATATAAGCTATTTGATTCCCACATCACAGGGACCCAGAAAATACGTGTACTAAGGATGCAGCACGCACTAGTAGTTACAGGACTGTTTGCTTTAAAGAAGCTCCAGATTTTAAATCCTTATAGAGATTTGTTACAATCAGGCTAGAGCAGGAAAAGGAAATGAAAAGTTCCAGAACATCTCCCAATTTTTCCTCCTGCCTCTCTCACCCCTTCTGGAACTATAATATTAATGTCTCACATTCCCTACCTTCATGTTTAACCTTCTCCATCTTTGTTTGCCTCCCCAACCCCCACCAAGAAAACTGCTAATTATTCCCTAACCAAACTTCATTTGGACAAGTCAGGAACTTAAGGATTGAGGCTAGGAAATTTTAATGAAGCCATCCTCTGAAATGAGAAGTCCAACCCAACGTATAGAAACTTGGGAAGCATATAAGTATAGAAACGTTTCCACTGAGCTATTTAGAGCTATCAGTATTTGAAGATACTGGAATTAGGTGCCACAAAATCTCACGAGAAGACTATTTGTACATAGGATGTTACAGGGCAAGTATTTCAGGGATGAGAAAAAATCTTGCCCAATGAGAAGATTTAATAAAGAACATCCACTAGAAACAATCCACAGTCATCTCCAGAAGGCTTCCTTAGGAGTGCTTTTGGGGTTTTTTCCATGGCTAACGTAGAATTAGCAAGTCAGCTGTAAATCACCTCTGCTAAGCCTGGGCTCAATCCTGAAGAAAGCAAAGGAAGACTAGATGATCCAAAGGCCATTTAATCAATAGTAGTAAGGATGTCAGAAAAGGAAGCCATAATTGCAAGGTGAAATGTAAATCCACCCAACAGACACTGAATAAATTCTCACCTGTACTATAATCTTTCAGGCGCATATTCTTCACAGGTGTCCCAACACAAGCTTGGAAAGCATTAAGAATCTACAAAAGCAAACAAAGTTTCAGGTTAAGGTTTTTTATTTTTAAAAAAAACTACACGATAACATTTTTTAAAAAGGAACATTCTGTTCTACCACAGGGCTGCCTCTGAAGACAGTTTGGAAACTTCAGCTGGTGCAGAATTCAATGACCAGGTTGCTCACTGGTGCAAGACAGTTTGAGTGTATAACACCAATCCTGGCCCAACTGCACTGGCTGCCATTTAGTTTCCAGATCCAATTCAAAGTGCTAGTTTTGATCTATATAGACCTAAATGCCTCAGGTCCTCAATGGCCGCCTCTCCCCCTATGAACTGACCCAGACCCTGCAATCACCATCTGAGGCCCTTATGTGTGTCTCCTCCATGAGAGGTCCAGAGGGCAGCAACACGAGAATGAGCCTTTTACACAGAGGCTCGCCTGTCACCCACGTTACATACATTTAGGTGCCAGGCAAACACAATCCTCTTCAAATAGGCCTTTGGCTGTTAAACTATATATGGCCTTTAAATGTGTGTGTTGGGGGTGTTATTGTTTTCACTATTATGTTGTGCACTTTGTGCTTTTATGTTGTAAACCGCCTAATGATCTTTGGATGAAGGACAGTGTATAAATTTAATCAACAACAACAACAGCAGCAACAATAATACAACATATGGAGAAAACTGTTACTGTGGAACACTGGCTGTTCTAATTAAGTTTCAAGAAGCAAAATAAATACTTACATCATCTTTTGTTGCAGTTTGAGGCACTTTTCCTAGTCGAATCAGCTTGCTTGGTTTTACATCTTTGAGGCCGGTTCTATAATCCTGGTCCTTAAAGAAAAGGTTCAAGGAAACTTTAAAGACAATAATGAAGACCTATCATTTTACTAAACATTTTGTAATGATTTAAAATAAATAACACAGTATTGTTTTTATATAAAACGTTCACAATGTTGAAGCACAACCAGCTTCACATGTAAGCTGTTTGAAGTCCCCTGTCAGTCAGGAATGTGGAATTTGAATTACTAGTAAGCAAAGGAAGACTACTAGATTTGAGAAAGTTTCAACATTATAAAATATCATTGCAATATTACCTTACAGTAGCTTAACTAGGTTTTAAATATACAAAGGCAGGGAGGCTGTAATCAACATATCCTTCCAAAGCTTTCATAATTATGTTTACACATGATTATAGATACAAGCTTTCCAACGAATCACATACCTGAAGGTCTGGTTGAGAATCTTTAGAAGACTTGCCCTCTGCAAAAGACTTGCCATGTTCATAGTCAAACACCTGACTTCCTGGCATTCGATGATCTACATCTCGATACTCAATGCCCCTATAGTCTGTATCCTGCCTTCCAAGGAAATCCAGGTCACTTTTTTCCTTAAGTCCAAGAGCAGATGGTTCAGATACTTGCTGTTCACCCGCAGGGAACTCCTGATTGCTAACAAAGGCCTGAGAAGGCTTATCTTGGTCCTGAAGAGTGGGAAGAGGACCACAGCTACTTTGGAAGTCTAGTGAAGAGTCAGTCTCGGGCTTCTGTCTTTGAGATTCTTCTTCTCTGGCTCTTGGTTCTGAATGTGGAAACTCCTTGCTTTGAACACTAAAGGAAGACCTCTCTCTAGCAGCAAGTCCAGCCTCATCTACCTCACATTCTCTATCTGTTGGCGGCACTGTAGAAAGGCTATGCTGGTAGTCCCCAAGGTTTGGATCCACCGAGGGCACATCTCTGTCTGCAAAATCCACAGGAGGTGGCACATCCCTACCCCTAAAATCCTGATCAGCCTGAGATTTGGGCCTATTTCTGAAATTTGAATGGGGTACATCTCTGTCTCTGAAGTCTAGGTCAGCTGCACCCACGCTCCTCAAGTCCATATCAGGCATTTCTCTTTTCCTAAACTCTGAATATGGCTGCTCCCTGCCCCTATAATCCTGTTCAGACATGTCCCTTGCCCTAAAGTGTGGGTGAGATCCATCTCGGTTTCTGAAGTCTAAATCAAATGTTCCCCTTGCACGAAAATCAGATGGAGCATCATCTCTGCCTCTATAGCTCATATTATGAGCTTCCCTATCCCTGTAGTTCATACGGAAAGAATCCCTATTCCTGTAATCCATTGGAGGAATGTCTCCTCCACTATAATCCATAGATTGTCCCTCCCTATCCTGGAAATCTCCTTGATACATCTCCCTGCCTCTAAAATCTGGAAGAAGTGGCACCCTGCCCCTGAAGTCCAAGTGTGACTCATCTCTATTCTGAAAATCAGAAGGTGGGTAATCTCTGCCTCCAAAACCATGCAAATGACCCTCCCCACCTCTGAAGTCACTATGTGGTCCATCTCTACCTCCAAAGCTGAAAGTAGGTTCCTCTCTGTTGGCAAACTGAGGATTGAGGATGCCTGGGTGTCCCTGGATATCAAAAGGAAGTGATTCTCTGCCAGAGAAGTTGCCAGAGTGTCTTTCTTGAGCAAGACTATCAAGGGGAGGAGAGTAATCCCTGTTCCACCCGGGAGCAAACCTTTCTTCTTGGCTCCCACTGTAGAAATAAAGACAGTGTTATTCATAATGTCCTTCGAGTTTGTAATCTACACATCAGCATGTTCTTCTCTAAACCTTTTACAGAGCTGTTCAACAGTAAGATCCGCAGAAGATATTGATGTTTGGTAGTTTAAGAGGAGGTAGTATACGACAGGCGTGACAAGTAAACTTGCGTACTCCCATTTCACCATAATTCCCAGTTGAACTCAACATGGAATACCTGAAATATTAATGAGTCATTGAAGGTAACAATCTACATAGTCTCACAGTACATACAGCTGGGGCATTTGGAATTCTCCATTAAGGAAGCCACCGCATTTGTCCTTGATGCTCCTCCAAACAAAGAATTTCCATTAAATCTGGTTTTATCACTATCTTAAGCAGTTGAGCAACTATGCTCATGCTGCTATATTCATAAAACAAGGCCTTTGTGGACAAGCTCAATATTTGAATGACACTGCCCAGTCCATGTGTTAGTTGTACTAATGTACAGTACTATCAAGGAGGGGAGACAATTATGAGATTTTATATACTTTCTCGGCTCGCACCATTGTCTTACTTTGATCTCAATTTGCAGTAATGCATATTGCACCTTCCTCATGTGCTCCTTCATCTGCACCATAACAACTGTGTACCCATCTAACATGTCTCATGCATATTTAGTAGGCAGACCCATGCATAAAAGCAAAGCATCTCTGTCGTCTGCTGATGGCTACTATCCATTACTCTTTGAAGACATTTCCCTAAACCTATCAATGTGGTTCTGTCAGTATAGCTGTTTCTCTCAAGATTTTTCACTGTGTCAGAGCATATGCATGCATGCCATAAAGCTTCCAGGAACTTTTGATCCTAGAAACTCCAAGGCCCTACAATAACACAAGGCATAATGTACAGTTCTAGTAGCTTAGCAAAGTAGCTTTGGCCACGAGGGTCAAGTTCATGTCCTGCACATATAAACACAAGCATAAACACTCTTCCATGACCATATAGTGTCCCAACATTGAGTGGAATCTATTTTCTGGAATCTACTTTCTGCCAAAGCATCATTCAATAATTCCTGTAGGCATCTGTTCATACCTTCCAAGTGTACACTGAGTTATATGCACCAGCTACATCTGCTTCCAGGATACTCCAGTCTACCCTCTTCCTCTCATCAGCATTCTATGACCATTGAGCATGGTTCCCTCAGAACTAATGGTACCTCCCTCGTGTGTGTTATTTTGACTACATAAAAAGCAGCACTAGGAAACCTTGGGGAGGAGCTGGTGGAGGGGAAGGCAAGCCCTGTAAGGATGCTGTGCAAGTGGGTTGTCACAAGTGGTTACCAATTATGAAGCAGAGATTTTGTGTCATCTTATTATATGGCATCTAGCCTAATGCAGGACAAATATAAATCCAAAACCATATTTCATGTTAAACACTTACCGAAAAGGACCCATTCTGTTGGCTGGTCGAGGGTTTCCCCACATTTTGTCTGTGGTAAGACAAACAGGAGAAAGAGTTCTTGTTTTTGTCAAACTGCAGCTTTGTTTTCTACAAGATACAAATATGATAAAAAGCCAACTAAATTAGTATTCTTCTGGCTAATGAATTTTATCTTTTAAAAGGTGAAAGATTTATACGATCTGAAGAGAAACCAGTGTATGAATGAATTTTATCTTTTAAACTAGCGAATATTACCCAGTTCAACTTCTTGAATGATTTGAACCTACAAGGTAAGAGTCAAAAGCTAAGCAACCACTGTGCAACTGAAAAACAGTGCACATTTCCATTGTGAACTGTGAGACTTAACTATTCTAAATCAAAACATTTCCCCATCACCTCTACTGATAAGAGGTTTGCAAGGTCCGATGTTTCACAAGAGTGGTTGAATCAATGACAGCCTAGAACCTTCAACAGGTCTTACGGGACTGCCTCTCCTGGTATGTCCCGCAGAGGACCCTAAGGTCCATGAATAATAATAGTTTAAGGGTCCCGGGCCCAAAAGAAGCCAGATTATCCTCCACCAGGGCCAGGGCTTTTTCAGTGATGGCTCCGACCTGGTGGAATGCTCTGTCCCACGAAACTAGGGCCCTGCAGGACTTGATCTCCTTCCGCAGGGCCTGTAAGACAGAGCTATTCCGCCTGGAATTTAGCCTGATCCGTCATTCCTTTTCTCCCTTCCCTTTTTCTATGAAGAAACCTTTTCTGAGACACCACATTTAAACTCTTCCCTGGTCTCCTTACTGGCCCTAGCAGGAATAACTTGGTCAGTTAGCCCTGGTGATGTTTATTTATGTTGTATTTGATGCTGTTTTTAACCTTTTTTTTTTAAAATCGTTTTTAATCAATAATCGTCGTTTTTAATCAATAATAATCAAATCAATAATTTGTTGATTTGTTTAATCAACAAATTATATTTGTTGTTAGCCGCCCTGAGCCCGGTTTTTAAATCAGGAAGGGCGGGGTATAAATAAAAATTTATTATTATTATTTCAACATCTCAGTAAATCCTGCACATCTACAGACAATATTTAACTCAATCAGAATAATAAAATCAGCCCATTCTGATTAGAGCAATTTAAAACATAGCATCAATACCACAACATGGGTCATATCCAAAGGAAAGCAACAAGTGCTAATTTATTGTGTGAAGTTGCTCCATAATTTATTCAGAAGTGTCAAAGGGATGAGATATGGAGAGTGGAAAGAGCACAGGAAGAGGAAGTATGAGTAAGGAAGGAGGCCCAGCAAAACACATTGCACATCAGAGAAATGAGTTCTTATCTAATCTTCCCTGAACTTTACACACATCTAGCATACCTGAAATTCAGAGCCATCCTAACTGCCCACAAATAAATCACCTGTGTTTTGCCAAAAACACTAGCAAGATGCTCTTTATTCTGGATATTGGCAAATGTACAGCACTTCCTGAACTCCACCACAATTTGCCTTAAACTCCCACTCTATAAAGAACAAAAGTCTGTATGTATCCCAATTGAAATTGATATACAATATGTTGGAAGACAGGAGTGCCTGGCACGGGGTCACGAAGAGTCGGACATGACTAAACAACAACATGTTGAAGGTGAAGTAAGAAGAAAGATCAGATCCACCACTATTAATCATACAGGAACAACCATGATACTAGTTGCATTATGTCTTGCTCAGAAGAACTCTGCAAATGAATAATATGACTCAAAAATGGGCAAATATGTGGCTAGCACTATGCCACATTGTCCAATTGGGCTGTTTCCAATGTTTATATCAAAAATTCTTTTGTTTCCAGGATACATTCTAGGGCTTGGCTTTAAAAATAAATCTATAAATCTGCATTTCCACAACCAATGGGCAGGTTTTCACTTAATACAATACACATTCCAGTCCAGGGAATAAATATTATTAATCTGATACTGATAAGTAAATAAACCCTGTGCTAGCATAAATTCTGCATGGAAACTTGTCTTTTTATGAATGGGGAAGTAAAGAGGATAATCTAGTAAACTAAAGCAAAAATGAGAAGACTCCCTAGAAAAGACCCTGATGTTGGGAAAGATTGAGGGCACAAGGAGAAGGGGACGACAGAAGATGAGATGGTTGGACAGTGTTCTCGAAGCTACTAACATGAGTTTGGCCAAACTGCGAGAGGCAGTGAAGGATAGGCGTGCCTGGCGTGCTCTGGTCCATGGGGTCACGAAGAATCGGACACGACTGAACGACTGAACAACAACAAAGCAAAAATGTGCTGAGTTCTAGATACCTTGCACACAAGTGCACTGGAAAAAAACATATTTAGGTATACATTTTCTGCCTGAATTATAGCTGTAGTACATTTCAAATATAAATTGCAAAACAGCACAGCTGAGTGTTATGGTGGAGCAGTCTGGAAAGAAAAGACTGAGCAGCAGGATATAGAAAGCCAGTCTTTATGTGTCACTTCCTATACATGTTCTGTGCCTCAACTAGTCTGTGAACAGTTTGTATTGAAAGAAAGTCACAAATAACCTTATGACTTGCATTGATTTGAGCATTATAAGAATAACTACTGAACAGATAACTAACTGCATGTTATCCTAGCAACAAACAATTACTACATTTTCTGACGATGGCAAACAACTTTCTATCACTTGCAACAATGAACTGCTATAGTTTACACAGGACAAACAAGATATTTTCTGCACAACAATGAAAGGACAGAAAGCAGTGATTAGAAACGGCAGCACAAGAGAAACTAGGTGAATATTTCAATCCAAGGATATTCCATTTTTGCCCTGAAGGTTACTGTACACAACTTTCTTTAAAAAAAACAAAAACAATTTTTAACGGCAGACGAACTATTTGTAGAGGTATGTCCTTTGTTTTCCAAGAATTCAATGTGATGCAATTTAAAATATAACTTTTATTTTAAAATAATTATACTTTAAAAAGTGTTCAATATATTGATTTCCTGATTTTGAGTGTTTTTGATGCTGATGATTTGTAATAATTAATGCTTGTTTTAAAACTGGTTCTTTTGTTTATCTGCATTTTCAGTTATTTATTATATTATATTTAATTGCTTAAAGCCAGTTTGGAATTGGTGTCTTCTAGCAGCATATAAGTGCAGCTGTAACAAAATTAAAATTTGGCTACAGAATTAGGTGTTCCCAAGCCAATGCTCAAATAGAGTGTGTTCTGAATAAAAATTCTACCATATTAAAACTAATAAAAACAAGAATATGCTCTATATCCATCAACAAATCTTTGCAGATATTCAGTAAATATATTGGGGGGAAATGCCAAATAGTTTTTATTTATTTTATTTCTGTATCCCACTCATACTCTAAGGAGCTTAGGGAGAGGTAAAGGGTTATTGAGGGTTTGCATAATTAGAATCTGTCATTCATTTATGGATTGCCTGCAGCAACATGTCACTGGAACAAAGTGTGACCGCATTTGCTTTGAATCTAAGACTACAGTTATTACTCATAGCCAATTAATTAAGGTCACACTCCTAATTCTACCATCTTGGGGGTAAATACAATAGAGTTGCTTCTATTGTATAGAAAAAATGCAGACATTTTTATTTAATTCATTAAATTTCTATCCCACTCTTCCTCCCAAAAGGCCAGTTAGGAATGAGCTGTAAAAATGATATGATTACATCTGCACAGCTTCACATAACATTAAAATATTTTTTAAGGAAAAAGCACTAGCTTTCCAAAATTTCATAGAATTATAGAACTGTAGAGTTGGAAAGGACCACAGGGGTCATCCAGTCCAACACCCTGCAATGCATGTGTGTGTGTTACTGCTAGCATTCTGTCGTGTGAGAATGCCCCTTCTAATATAGCCGGTGATATCTGCTGTTTTCCCCCATTAACTATATAAAACAATGAACATATTTTTAAAAATAAAAACGCCTTCCTAAGATCATTTAAATTTACTAACTTTTCATTTCCTCTCCAGATGCTTGCACAATTATTCCTAGAGCCAGGGGTTTTATTTTTGTTTCTGTACCTTCAGTTCCAATTATACTTCTGGATCACAAATCTGCCCCACATCTCCGTGCATCTTACTACACAAGCCAGTCCAAGGGTACATCCTCCAGCTTAGCCTACACTGGCAGCAGCTCGCCAAAGTGTCAAGGAAGAGAGGCCTCTGAACAACCCTGTCAACTGAAGATCCCAGTAACTGAATGGGAACCTTCCAAAGCCGTTCTCACAGGAAGCTTGAAACCCATCGCACCCCCACCCCGAATTATTTATTAATTAAATGTGTATACCGCCCTTCACCCGAAGATCACGGGGCGGTTCACAACACAAAACTACAGAAAAAGGACACAAAATACTGTACATAATAAACCAACAGTCCGCGCCGTCGCCGGGTGCAGAACTTGGGTCTACCTCCTTCACTGTTAACAAGCGGGTACCCCTCCAGGCCCACCTCTTCCGGGAGAGCATTTATACTGCCCAAATGCCCCCCTCTTATTGCCCCCCCCCTGTAAATGCCACGAGCTGAGGATGCGTCAGAGTCACCGGTATCCCTGGCAAGAGGCTCCCCTCCCCGCTGCCCTTGTCCCGTGCGGCCCTGTCAGCTCCAAGCGCGTTTCCCGCGTGCGGTCTCGCTGCTCCAACCAAGAGGGACAAAAGGCTTTCCCTACCCGCCTCCCTCACGACCCAAGGCGGACGGGAGTCGGCCGCCCATGCCCAGCGAGGCAGGCGGGGCCTTCCATGCCAGAGAAAAGAGCGGGAGCGCGAAGGGGGATATACCCACCACAAGCAAGGCGGGCAGCTCGGCCACTCTGGGCCTCCACAGCGAAGCCGCAACGCCGATCCAGAGGAAACCGGAAATTCCGGTGCGCTCAACCATGTGACCTTGGCAAAGCGCACCCAGCCATCCCGGGGCACGCGCAAAGCGGCCAATACGGCTAACCATAGACTTAAGGCGGATAGAACGGCCAGCCTCCCAGATAGCTTCGGGAGCCATCTTTTTGGGTCTCCCCAAGAGGCGGAAGTGGGAGCTGCCCAAAGAAAACAATGGAGAAACCCAGGATTTTAGCGTCGGTGGGGTTGGGCTGCGTGTCGCAGTCCAAATTAAAAAAGCAAGCTTTCTTGCGGAATTTTCTTTTTCTTTTCATTTTTTTAGTTGAGTGCTTTCAGACTTTAAAGCCCAACGGGTCTGCAGTCAAGTCATTAAAGCATACGTTTTCTTATATGCAGTAGGATGCTGGGTGGGGCTTATTCAAGTAGGTAGCCCTTTGTTGCAAGAAAGCTAGACCAACCTCACCCCGCCTTTCACTGAAAATATTAGCAGGGAGCTGCACTAAAACTGGTGTAAGTTGAACGCTCTTCAATTTGGAAACAATGCACTGGCATGGGAACCGCTTTAAAGGTTTTTCTTACCGTCAGTGGTATATAAATTTCATCAACAAAAAGAAATGAATTTTTAAATGTCTTAAAACTTAATAATAACAACAACAACAATAGCTCTGAGTTAGAAATGCGTGATTTGCTGTCGGGTGCTGGATGTGGAGAAAGTGCTGCTGCTGCTACCAAATCACAGTTACGCCAAAATCCTGGATTTCTTCATTCTGTATTCCAATTTTGTTATCTGCGTGCTGCTACCAGACAACAGTCACGTACAAGAGGGAACGCGGAGTAATCCCAAGGTTTGAAAAAGTACACACATAAAAAAGGATAAAGAAAACCCTGGGGGAAATGAGAAGCTCAGTGAGGACTGAGCATCAGTAGCTGCAGGACGCTGATCGATTGTTGCAGGGGTGGGGAAACGCAATGGAGTTTCGTGGACGAGGGCTGGGTTGAACCGCGAACAAGGTCACTCTGAACTGGAATATGGTGAAGAGCAGACTGTAAATCCATAAATTAATAAACATTTTGTTGCAGGTCAAGTCCCACTTGTTTTGTGTAGACAGCTCTCACTTATGCCTCATGGAATAAGAAAAAGATAGGTACAGGCTGACTCGGGAAATCAATCATCAGACAACTGAATTGTAATTCTAATATTTGTATTTTTATAATGCTTCTTTACGCCCTAAATGCCCTGCTTGGAAAGAGGAAATAAAGAAAAAGAGAACTCACTTGCTCAATGCGGAGGGGTGTGTGTCTTATAAACTACATTTCCCAGGATGCTCCGCAACCCACTTCCTCCTTTTCTCTTCTCTAGCGTCGATGTGTATACTGGGACTTGTAGCTTTATATTCATGGGTTGAGCCTGTAAGAACGGTGGCGGCGACGACAAGATTTGTGCTGTTGATTTTTTGCTATTGATGAAGTTGGTCAGTATAAACATTCCAGTCGTATAGAAGAAGGGCTGAAGCAGATTTATTTTGAAGAATAGCAGAATTTTATGTGAAGCTCTCTGATAAAGTTATCATACTATATCGAAGTTTGGGAGGGCATTCTGCACATGATCTGAAACACTTGTTTGTTTTTCCACGTGTTGTTTGGACAAGGCTTCTCATTTAATACATTTGGAGGCTGACCTCAAGACTCTTCTTTCACCCTCTTTTCTCTTACTTGATAAAGTAAGGCATGCTTAATAAAGTTGCAGTCAGTATTTGGTTCTTTAATTGTTACAGTGCTACCTTACATTTTATATAATTTATTTGTTTAAGTATTTAAACATTGTAAACGTCTCAGGTACCTTGGAAGAAGGGGGTGGAGAGTAACAAAATAAAATAACACTTGATAACACTCGAGGAGGGTTTGTGTATTAGTCACACACTATCATGACTTGGGGGACCCAGGTGGCGCTGTGGGTTAAACCACAGAGCCTAGGGCTTGCTGAGCAGAAGGTTGCGACGGGGTGAGCTCCCGTTGCTTGGTCCCAGCTCCTGCCAACCTAGCAGTTCGAAAGCACGTCAAAGTGCAAGTAGATAAATAGGTACCGCTCCGGCGGGAAGGTAAATGCCGTTTCCGTGCACTGCTCTGGTTTGCCAGAAGCGGCTTAGTCATGCTGGCCACATGACGCGGAAGCTGTACACTGGCTCCCTCGGCCAGTAACGTGAGATGAGCCCCACAACCCCAGAGTCAGACACGACTGGACCTAATGGTCCGGGGTCCCTTTACCTTTACTTTTATCATGACTTGGAGACTTGAATGGATGCTTGAAGGAGGCTTGAATGTTTAAAGTTGTGGGGTGGAATGCACACACATCTCCCCCAGAAACCAGTAGGCCAAGCCCTGCCCTTTCATCACAGAGGTGATGGAAATGGCTATAATGGTGGAACTATGTTTCCTATTTCCTCCACTTTAAGCTCCTCAATAAGCATTTCACACCTTACCTGTCTCTCTTGAAAGGCATACATCTAGTCTTCCTTAAATGTGGGTTTGGCAAGACATTCATATTCTCAATATAATTAACTATTCTGAACTCTTTTGTCAAGCAGAGGTAAGGGAGCATTGTCACCGGTTTCCAAGTTGGAGAATAAGATACTAGTGGAATGTTCATAAAATATTACGTTCATTCTTTTAAACCACTTAATGGCAGTTTCTGGGAGAGAAACAGTGAGAGAGGCCTATTGCCTGCTTTTGTGCTTCCCAGGGGCATCTAGTTGGCCACTGTGGGGAAAGGGATTCTAAACTAAATGGGCCTTTGGTCTGATCCTTAAGTTCTTAAGCATTTTCACACCAGATGTTGCAATTCTGCATCTTCAATTGATAGAATCTTGCCTACCATCACCAGTTTTCTTTCTGCAACAACCCTAAATTATTATTGTGCCTAATTATTGTGATTTCCAAGGACAATAATAAGGACAAACACAATAGGTGGGGGTCCTTCAAGAGCAACATGCTGCTCCTTCAAAAGCTTTGCACCTGTGGAGGTTATTTCACAGATCGTAATTTGGAACTGGTGCAAGGAAGTAGCTATGACTGCCATTCTACACATACTTACTTGGGAGTAAATCCCATTGTATTGGATGGAGTTTACCTCTGTATAAACCTGCATCAGATTGAACTGAAAAGTTGTGTGAACTATGATTACAGAAGCTGTAAAGACTGCCAAGGTTGAGTTAACTGAGCTAAATTAATTTATTGCCTTTATATCACACCTTTTTCCCCCCCATGGAGCTTAAGGTGCTATACATGGTCCTTCTCATTTAATCACAATAGCCCTGTGAGGTAGGTTAGGCTGAGAGTCAGTGATTAGCCCAAGGTCGCCCGGTGAGCTTCATGACTGAGTAGAGATTTGAACCATGGTCTTCCAGGCCCTTGTACAGAACTCTAACCACTACAGTACACTGGCTGAATGTGAACATTCTGATTTGCAGATCTTAATGCATACAGCTCAAAGCCCTTCAACTTATTTTTGTAACAGACTCGATCATAAAGTACATGCTTCTCTAGGAGTAAGTCTGAATGAACACAGGAGAATTCATTTCTAAGTAATGTGGCAGCATGGCTGTAATCACAAACATATTTATTTGGGAATAAAACCCAGCAAGACTTCTGAAAAAACATGCCACATGTTTGTTTAGGCTTTTTTCCCCTCCTTAACATTTAAGAATGTGATGTGACTTAATAAAAACATTACAAGAGAACATTTTACAGGATTTAATAGTTTGAAACAGGACTTCCTCTCCATTCCCCCATCTTCATCATGAGGATAATAGTGTCAGCTGACTTTACGAGGCTGTCATAAGGATTCAAGATAGAATGCACGTAGAGTGCTTTGAACTAAATGAGACGTAAATCACTCCTATTGTTATCATCAAACACAGACACCAAGCTTTTCTATGTTGTGAGAGAAAGCTTAAATCTGCTCCATGGATTTTCACATCTAGGCAGATGTGCATCAACCAGAAGTCTCTTCCATTTTCTGTGAACATCATATTTTGTCTACTGAAACACCGTAACTGCAGAGTTTGGAACTACATTCCCCAAGATGCACTGGGACTTGTGGCCCTGAAAGTGACCTTTGAAAGGAAAAGTAGGTAGTGCACTGTACCTTCCTGGCTATAGCTGGCGAGGGCAGACTCAGCTGGCTAGATTGGGAAGCATGTCCGTGACTGTGCAGCACCAGAGTCCCCAGAGGAGATAGCAGCATACAGAACCCCCTCTCCTCTTCCCCTGGAGGCTCACGCTCTTCCCTTTCTGCTTAGACATCACCGGCAAAGCAACTGCAGAAGCAGACACTCACTGGCTCTTTCCACTCCTCCGCAGGCTGTTCCTGTCAAAGCTGTAAGTATCCTTTGTGTGCTGCTAGACCAAACAGGAAGGCACATACAGGGGCCGGGCCTGTGGATTTCTTTCTTCAGCCTTGCATATTTTCCATGTTATTTGAGCAACATAAATGGCCCGCTGTGGAATCGGGGCAACTGAAATTCTTCCAAACTGGATTTCGTACAAATCCGTCTGCTGTACTACCAAAGCCAACAACAGTAAGGTTCCTCAGGAAACCAGAAGCAAAGAAACCAGAGTGGTTGGGGATCACACTGTGCTCCCTAGGAGATTCTTCTCCCAATAGAGAGAGCGAGCCCAGGAGGAAATGTGGCAAAGGTGAAAGTCAGGGACATTTCTTGAGAAGGGCTGGCTATGTCCCTGCTACTTAAATTGTCTGCTGGTGCTCTCAGTGTGGCTTAGAAGTTGTACAAAAGCATAAATAATTATTTGATTTAGAGCAATGTGCTGGGCTGAATGTCTGCCCACAGAGCAATTAACTCTACCAAGTACCGGTAGCGGCAGGTCAAACCTGTGGCCCTGTGTGCCTCCTCATCCTAGAGCAAAAGGCTGTAATACTGATATCAAGATGCCTATGTCACACTTTACAGCTGCCAAAGCACTTTATAACCATTATCATGCTGATACCTTTTATTGTTATAAATGACCATTATTGTCATTGCATAGAAAGAATAGTAGCTGAGCCTGAAAGAATAGTAGCTTGTCCAAGACCACACACTCAGTCTTTACTCTGTAGCAGTGTGAGAAACTCCGATTTCTATGCTCAGCGCCAAATGGCTCCTTAAACCAGGGTTACAGTTGCCAAAACGGAATGCCTAGTTGCCATTTTGGGGCCAAGCGGCTCAAAAGTCGTATTTTTCAATACGACTTTTTGGTTCCTGTAATTCATTTTGATTGTGCAGATAAAATATCATGGATCGAATTCTACAGGATGTGTTGCTAGTGTGTGAAAACAGACAAGGTCCAAGGATCCCCAGGCATGCACCTCCAGATGGTGGAGACATCAGGCGCCATCCTGGCGCCTGGGCATCTTCACTTCATCGCAAGTGACTGATAGTCAGGTGCAAAATGCGCCCGGCACATTCTGAACGCTGCTCTGTAGCAATGGTAAGAACTGAACTCGGGTCTCCCAGGTCTTTGTGGGTATATGGCAGCTCACCCAGGAGAAAGTAAAGCCAGTGTGGTGTAGTTGGAGTGTCAAACTAGAACCAGGGAGGTCCGGTTTAAACCACAAATTCACTGGGTGACCTTGGGCCAGTCACTATTTCTCAGCTTAACCAACCTCCCAGGGTTGTGATGAGGATTAAAGAGGAGAGAATATCATGTGTGCTGCACTGAGAACCTTGGGAGGCAAAATGGAATAAAATTGGGTGTGTGTCTTAGCTTGCCCATGTTGATAACAAAATCTGGATGGACGGGCAGGTTCTCAAACCCCCCCCCCCCAAGTCTGGCCAGTTGGGGACTATTTACTTTGTGCTACATAAGACAGTGAGTTTCTTTACGTAAAGAAAAAAAGTTTGATGCAACTGGGGATACCATTTGGGATGACCCAAGTGTCTTGGAACAGAGGCAGGGGTTGTTTCCTCTGTTCTCTGTCCTGTTGAAATAAACATTTTGGTAATTTCTAAATAAGGAGTTAGTTGGCCTGATAAAATGTTAGGTAAAGGTAAAGGGACCCCTGACCATTAGGTCCAGTCATGTACGACTCTGGGGTTACGGCGCTCGTCTCGCATTACTGGCCGAGGGAGCCGGCGTACAGCTTCCGGGTCATGTGGCCAGCATGACTAAGCCGCTTCTGGCGAACCATAGCAGCGCATGGAAACGCCGTTTACCTTCCCGCCGGAGCGGTACCTATTTATCTACTTGCACTTTGACATGCTTTCGAACTGGTAGGTTGACAGGAGCTGGGACCGAGCAACAGGAGCTCACCCCGTCACAGGGATTCGAACCGCCAACCTTGTGATCAGCAAGCCCTAGGCTCTGTGGTTTAACCCACAGCGCCTGGGCTTGATTAATTACAGTTTATAGAATCTCAAACTTGCAAGCTCTTCAAGGTGGTTAAGGAATAATAATAATAATAAGCTACAATTATCTTAATTAGTGGTCTGCTGAAGACGCTTCAGCTCATCAGTAAATTTTATTGTTTGGTTGTATGCTCTTATATTGTTGTAAATTGCTGTGGTCTTTATGTGTATCTTTATGATACAGTGGTATATAAATATTTTTATAAATAAATAAATTAAGCTGCAGGCCGTCCAAAACTACCCTCTGAAGGGTGTGTCGTGGGACCTAATTGCAGAACATATATAAAACACACCTAGGAACATTGGAGGAATTTCCTAGCTCCTGGTATCTCTTCACTATGCTTAGAATCATAGAATCATAGAGTTGGAAGAGCTGACAAGGGCCATCCAGTCCAACCCCCTGCCAAGCAGGAAACACCATCAAAGCATTCCTGACAGGTGGCTGTCAAGCCTCTGCTTAAAGACCTCCAAAGAAGGAGACTCCACCACACTCCTTGGCAGCAAATTCCACTGTCGAACAGCTCTTACTGTCAGGAAGTTCTTTCTAATGTTTAGGTGGAATCTTCTTTCTTGCTTCTTGCACATCACCCAGTTATTGTATGGAATAACCCCAATACTTCCATCTCTAAAAAGGGACAAACATCTGTCATATGATTTATCTGATAGACCAGGGATGGGGAACCTCTGACCTCTGGATGATGTTGAACTCCAGCTCCCAACAGCCATCGCTAGCATGGTTAATAGCCAGGGTTGGTGGGAGTCACTGTTTCTGCTTTTTCTTTTCTTTTCTTTTTTATAAGAATGTAGTTCTCTTGTCTAATACAGGAATAGGGAACCAGATGTTGCTAACCTATGTCCTGTTCCCTATTCCTGTGTTAAACCACAAAAGCCCAATTTCTAACAAAAAATGCAGAACCAGTGACTTTTCCACCATACCAATGCATGCAGATTAAGTACAGGTATGTCTTCTGAACCAAACACCTATTAAATAGTTGCTCTTTTCATTTGCTGAATTTTGTGTTGCCAAGAATTTTTTTTTATGTAGCTATTTATGTGTATATTGTGTATATTATTTTATTTTTCTCTGTATGTCATTTAATATATTAAACCTGGACAGATTTTAGTAAAATTCATGCTTAAATTTTCATTGTATTTTACTCAAAGTCTTTAATATGTGATCTTTCATTAAAGCCTATTAGTATTTAAGCTATTTGTATTTTGGTTTTTGTTGTTTAGCAGGGTTTCCTTGGGCCAAGCATCGCTTTAAAGTGTACAGCTGGCTGTGCGCCATTGGTTTGCAGACCTAGAATTCTGAAACAGCATGCAGTCCAAAATTTTGCATGTTTATTCAGAAGTAAATTCTACTGAATTCACTGGGTCTTACTTCCAAATATATGCATAGGATTCCACAAATTTGTGCTGAAACTTTACACTGCTGCACAAGGGAGGGAAAGCAAACCAGCCACAAAAGCAGGTGGGGTAATGGCTCAAGTCAGTTAACCATTGTACCAGGAAGATGGATGAGAGAGCAGGAGAAAGGCACAAGGTTGTAAGGAAACAGACCATCTTAACTCATACCAGCAGTCAAGTACAAAGTTAGTTCTGGATTTCCATTTCTACCTATTTTTTAATCTTGTTTAGTGGGAATTTCCCCCCTCTTTTAAAAGCAATGCAGTTGAAATTAAATTCAGTTCAGCACTGATCTATAATAACTTTATTTTGTTAACCACTTGTAGATCCTGTGCACCTTGACTCAGAAATAATTTCCACTGGGTTCATTGGGATTAACACCCAGAAAAAGTGTATCAGATGGTAGCATGAGTTCATTCAAGCTGTAATCCTATAATAATAATAATTTATTATTTATACCCCGCCCCATAGCTGTCAACTTTCAGATTTGAAAATAAGGGATTTTTTCAAACTTTCGAATTTGAAAATAAGGGATGCCGCGAGGGCGGTGCAATGGCACCAAGTAGTCTCGCCACCCTGCGCTCCAGAGGCTGCACGTGAACAGGAGAGCGAAAGAGCGAGCACGTAGACGGCAGGCAGGCTGACTGTCTGGTTGGGCGTGAGGGTCTGGCTGCACAAGGCATGCAAGCTCCGTCCCCAGTCGGTCTCAGACTCCTTATTGGCAGCCAAGCAACGCAGCTGAGGAGCCTCCCTGGCCGGCAGGGAGGGAGAGGAGCTGCTTCCTTTGAAATCTGGGGAATTTAAGGGATATCAACAATCCGGGATAGCAGCGGGAAAAGGCATTGGAATAAGGGAGTTTGCTGCAAAAAAAGGGAGGGTTGACAGCTATGCCTTGCCCATCTGGCTGGGTTTCCCCAGCCAATCCTATACTTGCTTACCTAGGAGTAAGAACCATTGAACTCTGTATTGCTTACCTCAGAGTACATAGGTTTAGGTTGCACTGTAACATGTAACAAGTTAGCTCAGCACATTCCAAAGTCTTGTGGTAGATGACAGAGATTAAAAATAAGTAACTGCAAAGGACATATATTAAAATAAAATAAACACCCTGCTGCCAACCAACTTAACATAAACACCCATTTTCATACATGACACTTAATTTTTTACATCACCAGGAGGTGAAAATTCCCCAGTGTGTAGAATTCTTCAACATGCTATGGATAGCAAGGTATCTGGGATGGAACAGAAAAGGGTGTTCAGTGCCACCAGCTCTTATCATTTAATTAATTTCTTTATGTACCTGGATGTTTGAAGACTAAAAGCATGCAGCTTGTAACCAATTCTGCTTTAACTGAAATAATCAGAATGTCTTTCCCATCCTATGTGTGCCGTCAAAAGTTTGCAGATATGGCAGTCGTGTGCTTTAATAGCTGTGAAACCTAAAGGCAAATGAAAGAACCCAGTTTCAATGGCTTTTGAGTCTTTTTGTGATTTGTCCACCTAATCTCATAATAAGGATTTGACTCCTCCATTATCATTTGATTTTAGCAACCACAGGCAAACACCGATGGGACATGGTTGACATTTAATAAATCAAGATGAAAAAGACACATTTTTATTGACCCGGTGTTAACATGAGGAGTCTCTTGCAGAAGCAGACTCTTCATCAGTGAGGAGAGATATATCGCTGAGTACATTACCAAACACTCCTGCGCTTCACGGTTTCAAATGTAGAAACATTATTCTGTACGTATAATACTTTTAATTGTCCTGTGAATAAGGACCACTGCCCCTGCTTCCTGTTCGATTGTTACACATTGCAGGAAAAGACTGACCATTTTACTGCGGGATCAACAGATCTAGCCATCCCTACCAAACACTTGAATCATTTGGTGTTAGTGCCGTTGCTGTTGAAACATCTTCCCGCATTGCTTGCTGGCCAGAGCCATACTTCCAGGTCTTGAGAGCATTGTTGAGTTCAAATACAGTGGTACGGTACCTCTGGTTACGTACTTAATTCGTTCCGGAGGTCCGTTCTTAACCTGAAAATGTTCTTAACCTGAAGCACCACTTTAGCTAATGGGGCCTCCCGCTGTGCTGCCGCTGCCCAATTTCTGTTCTCATCCTGAAGCAAAGTTCTTAACTCGAGGTAATATTTATGGGTTAGCAGAGTCTGTAACCTGAAGCGTATGTAACCGGAAGTGTATGTAACCCGAGGTACCACTGTACCTGCTTAGCCATGGATTCAGAGGGTGATTTTTGGTCAAGCCACTGTATCTTAGCCTCCTTTCCCCATTTGTAAAGTGAAAATGATAGTAACTTTTCTCATAGGGAGGTGCTGAGAAGAAACGAACGCTGCACTATGCAGTTAGAAAATGCTCACTCTATGTGGGATAACTATGGCGTAATTAAAACTGAAGCATTTCCAGGCTGCTTCATATAAATCCGATGCTATGGAGGTGCTCCAATGCACTTGTTATGTCACCCAAGTTAGGTAACTGCATAAGATCTGCACTGCTTTGGGGAATAAAAGCTAGCAGGTCTTCTTTTTCTTTGCTTGTTTGCAGGTCCCCACAAGCTTCCAAGGGATGGCTGCTGATGTTCACAAGAAGGATGGAGATGTGCCCAATGGCTCATTGGTCCCATGCGACAGAAAGCATGCTAAGAGGTCAGAGAGTCCTACCCCAGGTCTCACTCAGGGAACAGAACCAGGTAGGTGTGGGCAGAGCAATTCAGAGGGGGCTGGGGAGGGCAAAGCAAAGGAAGAGGGACCGCCCAATCCAAAGCTTTGCCAGGCAGGTGGGGCTGTTCTCTGTCCCACTCCCCTTTCTTTGGGGGCCAGTGTTTTAGCGCTTTCCCCTCCCGCCAACACCTGTTTTTGCCAGTTCCACAGTTGGCACACTTACAGTGGAGTGGCAATGCAAGGGGCTGCTGTGTTTAATTTACAACTTTCTTTGTGCACCGCTTAGACTGTGTTCCCCATGCTATTTCCTATGCACCCACTGCTTTTTCAGTACTGGGTTTTTAATCTGTGTTCACACGAAATTATCCAAATGCATGTTATCCTGTACTTGGTTATAAAATACTACTCTTTGATGCATCGTTTCTCAAGCTTCACACCTCTTGCAAATACCGTTGCATAGGGTAAAGATATCTGCACTCCCTGATGTGAACAGAAACAAATTGACACTAAGGAAGCTGTCCTGATGTGAACAGCTAGGGAGGCAAAAGGTGTGAAATGCACCAGGGGGGAAACAACATCACTATGCTCTAAGGCATGGGTAGACAAACTAAAGCCTGGGGGCCGGATCCGGCCCAATCGCCTTCTCAATCTGGCCTGCGGACAGTCCGGGAATCAGCGTGTTTTTACATGTGTAGAATGTGTCCTTTTATTTAAAATGCATCTCTCGGTTATTTGTGGGGCATAGGAATTCGTTCATTTCCCCCCGCCCCTTCAAAATATAGTCTGGGCCCCCACAAGGTCTGAGGGACAGTGGACCGGCCCCCTGCTGAAAAAGTTTGCTGACCCCTGGGTAATGGGAACACACCCTTAGAGACCTCTTTGGTTAAGTGGTTTATAAGTCTCCTACTTTTTAAGCTGAGCCAGAATTTTGTTTAACATAGGAAATTCGTATTCAAATCTATTTTCAATCAAGTATACCTCATACATATACACCAAAACATTTTTTCTGTGATTTGGGCTCTTCACTGCCTGCTGATCTCTCCACACACACCCCAATTGTTGCGAACTTATAGTCAGGCATCATTATCTGATCAACTCTGTGGACTGACAAAAAAACAACAACAGCACTCATCTGAGGCTGGCATAAACACAGACAGTGTCATAATGACAAAACCAGAAGCTTTTGACCTATTCCTTAGGCAGCATTTCCAGACCGCATACACCCATACCTTATGCCAGCAATAATAAATGTCATATTCCCTTGATCAAAACAACGAGAGGACACAAAACAGAGCTAACTAAATTCTGCACTGCTGGAAAGCAAGAGGTAATCCAGAACAGTTGTTGGCATCAGTCTGTCTCAAGAGAGAATGGAAGGGTGCACCATTGGGGGTAAAGTGAAACCGTTGGAGAGTTACAGTGCCTACTGTGACTGTGGAGACCGATATGGGCGAGACATGTTTTGTTGCAGCTGGGGCAGATGAAAGCATCTGGTTTTGCTGTTACAGATGCACCAAGGTGTCTCTTCTGTCTGCACAGAACAGGGTATAGACCAATAGACCTGATTGCAGGTTCAACATGGTTGTATGGTGAGAATAAACCTGTCTGAGGTCACCTTTGTAAATCAACAAGTAGCCAGTCCCAAACATGCTTACTTCATAATATAAATTCCACTCTTATTGATGGGACTTACTCCAAGAAAGTGCTCCAGGATTACATCTTTAACCTGAGTGTGCTTTTCAGCTGCTTGTGGAAAATTGTTTTCTCATTTATTTCTTTGTAAAACTGCTACAAAAGGCTCAGTGAAGCAGTTCCTTTGTGATAGATGAATGTACCTAAAGAATGCACATGCTCTGCTTTAGTGTGGAAGATAATGAATATCAGATACTTAGATGGGAGTCAAAGTGTTTCGGGTGCAAGGGCCTCAATTTCCCGCTATCCCGCAGTGCAGTTACCACATCAAAATGTTAAAATGAAAGGCCCTGTCCGAAAGAAAGCTATAGAATTGGAGTGCTTTCTAAGGAGGAGCATTCATTATGGCTTAGGAAGCATGCATGCTATTCAACTAAAGGATATTTCCTTACAGCATGGCACAACCATTGAAATCTGCTGTTTGCAGCTTGTAACCCACTAAATGAGGAGCACAGAAACAGAAACTCTTGCATAAGGTTAAGGGAAATGTTGAGAGATTTTTGCCATCATATGTGTCTTGTGGGCATTTATGAGTTTTCCTAGTCATTCTTGGATGATGCCTTTGTCGTAGCTTTTCATCTGCTCCTTCCGGGGAGTAACTCAGTATCTGTTCTGGCATGTTGTTTACAAGGGGCAGGCCAGGAGGGAGCCATGTTTGTTCATGCCAAGTCCTATGAAGACCTGACCAGCACCGAGAATCAGGATGCGACTCCCCAGAGCCCGGAGGAAAGCGAAGAGCGCCAAGGTGAGCAGGCAAAGATGGAGGAGATCAGCAAGGACTTCAGCGAACTGAGCACCCAGCTTACTGGCATAGCCCTGGATTTGGAAGAAGAGATAAGGCACAGCAAAGAAGACAAGTTGGAGCTCTCGCCGCAGGCCTCACGCCGAGACTCTGTGCTGTCCGGGAAGGAGGAAGAAGACGTGACCATGGATGCCTGGCGCATGCACCAGAAGCATGTCTTTGTTCTGAGTGAGGCAGGCAAGCCGGTGTATTCCCGCTATGGGTCTGAAGAGGCCCTGTCCAGCACCATGGGGGTGATGATGGCTCTGGTGTCCTTCCTTGAAGCACAGAAGAATTCCATTAGGTCTATTCATGCAGGTACTTAAGAGTCACACTGACAGGGTTTCTTCCCAAGAGACCGCTAGCTTACTGTTTTTCATTTGGCCTCCCAGTTGGAAAAGAACCTGAGAAACAGGAGCAAGGAGTGCAAATGATCTTTCTCCAGGAAAGCCCCCTGCCAGAGTGGCATGGGGACATGTTTTTATTATGCTCCTTTCTAACCCAGCAGATTTAGGAAATATTAGATGTCATCGAATATCCCATTGCTAGTCCCAACTTGTACACAGAATAATCAGAAGAGAACAATATGCTATTTTCATTTTCTGTTTAGAAAATGCTTTGAAACTAAGCCAGAGAAGGAAACTATAGATTTCTTTGAAAGGCAAGTCCCAAGCCAAAGTGTAGTAAAAATGATTATCTAAATCCATGTTTGGTCAAGAGAGCCTTTCCAGACTGCTAGATATGGATGTCGATAACCATGTTGACAGTGCTGCAGTCTCTGGGATGGGGAATCTACATGTAGATACCAGTCAAAGGCAATATGCTATAAGTCTGCTTCCTTAAATCCTGACAATCACTGCCCTAACCATTAGCAATTAACTTAGATGCTCTCCCTGCCTCCTTTCATTGTTTTCTTACCCCTAATTCTCATTGAGCAGGGAAACCCAAGCTTGGACCATATCATTTTAAATTGCTGATGGGGATCACAAAAAATCCATGCATGTTAAATACACACACACACACACACACACAGAGAGAGAGAGAGAGAGAGAGAGAGAGAGAGAGAGAGAGAGAGAGAGAAAAGGCTAGGTTAGAACCTTTCTCCATGACGTCTAGGGCTTTTCTTTTATGTAGAAGAACTCTTTTTAGTAGAGTAGCTGTCAGTCACATGAACCCTCACCTGCAATCTGAAGTAGTAGAGCTCAGATGCAAATTGACCAATGGTGAGAAGTAGATATTTAAGAATGGGAAGTCACTCTATGAAGTTAAAATATGAGCCCCTGGTAAAGATGGTTTCCTTATGCCATAGCAAGGCAACCTTGCTAACTGCATATGCGGTAGAGTTCTGATTTTCCTATTCTTTGTTAGGTTTTAAACACTGGGTTTCCAGGAAAGTGTAGGCTCCCTATCACACTGTTGCAAGGAAATTTGCTTTGTAAGGAAATTGAATTTCTTCCCACCATCTATAACAGTGATGGCTAACCTTGACACTCCAGATGTTTTGGGACTACAACTCCCATCATCCCTGACCACTGGTCCTGTTAGCTAGGAATGATGGGAGTTGTAGTTCCAAAACATCTGGAGTGTCAAGGTTAGCCATCACTGATCTATAACAAGGTTAGGGAACTGGGTCTGGCCAATGGGCTGGAGTCTTCCTTGCCCCATTCAACATGGGCCAACTTTGAGAGGTGGATGGGACTGCTCACCTGTCAATCATCTGACATCATTACGACATCAGGTGACAACTTGAAAGGGGCTTGCTGCAGACTGTGGGATAGGTGGGAGTGGCTTGTGGAAAACAGACTCCAAGGCCAAATTAGGACCTCTGCCAAGCCTAGTTAGGCCTGCAGGCCAGAGATTCCCCCACAAGTGATCTATGGATTCAGAGGAGTTGCCTCAAAAGAACCATAGCTGCTTTGTGTTCAGGACTTGCCACTGTGTTCTAAAGAAACTGATGTGCTTCTTCTTGCTTTCTCCCTCCCCATCCTTGCCTTCTTGGCAGATGGGTACAAGGTGGTGTTTGTGCGCAGGAGCCCTCTGGTGCTGGTTGCTGTGGCTCAGACACGGCAGTCAGAACAAGAAATTGCTCAGGAGCTCCTTTATATCTACTACCAGATCCTTAGTCTCTTGACGTGGACCCAGCTCAGCCATATCTTCCAGCAGAAGCAGAACTATGACCTGAGGAGGCTGCTGGCAGGCTCCGAGCGCATCACGGACAACTTGCTAGACCTGATGGCGAGGGACCCGAGCTTTCTGATGGGGGCTGCACGTTGCCTCCCCATGGCTGCTGGAGTCCGGGATGCCGTGAGCTCCTGCCTCCAGCAAGCCAAAGCTAAAAGCCTGGTCTTCTCCATCCTCTTATCCAAGAACCAGCTGGTATCTCTGGTGAGAAAAAAGGACCAGTTCCTGCATCCGATTGACCTCCACCTACTCTTCAACCTCATCAGTTCATCCTCCTCATTTAGAGAAGGAGAAGCCTGGACTCCCATCTGCCTGCCCAAGTTCAACTCCAGCGGTTTCTTCCACGCTCACATTTCCTACTTGGCGCAGGACATGGACTTGTGTCTCGTTCTGATCTCCACTGACCGTGAGGATTTCTTCACAGTGTCTGACTGCAAGCGCAGGTTCCAGGAACGGCTGAAGAAGCGCGGTGTTTATCATGGCCTTGTGGAGGCGCTGTGCACTCCTTTCTACACTGTCTCCCAGGTGGGAATCCCAGACCTCCGACACTTCATCTACAAATCTAAGAGCTCAGGACTCTTCACCAGGTGAGAATGTGTTTTGGGGTAGCATCTTTCTTTCAGCTCAGAAATATTATCTGATGCTTTGTTAAGTGGCAAGGATGGGTGGGATTTATCTATTTATTTAAAAGCATTTCTAAACTACTTAAGTGTTTAAAAATATCTAAGTGATATATGAAATACAACATAGAAACAATAGAACAGTATTGTAAAAACAGAGTTGTAGCCAATGTTAATCATACACAGAATGTTGTTGTTTAGTCGTTTAGTCGTGTCCGACTCTTCGTGACCCCATGGACCAGAGCACGCCAGGCACTCCTGTCTTCCACTGCCTCCCGCAGTTTGGTCAGACTCATGTTGGTGGCTTCGAGAACACTGTCCAACCATCTCATCCTCTGTTGTCCCCTTCTCCTTGTGCCCTCAATCTTTCCCAGCATCAGGGTCTTTTGCAGGGAGTCTTCTCTTCTAATGAGGTGGCCAAAGTATTGGAGCCTCAGCTTCAGGATCTGTCCTTCTAGTGAGCACTCAGGGCTGATTTACTTAAGAATGGATAGGTTTGATCTTCTTGCAGTCCATGGGACTCTCAAGAGTCTCCTCCAGCACCATACACAGAGTAAACCCACGGAAATGAATGGACATGACTAACTTAGATGAGTCTACTCTGAGCAAAAGTTATTTGGATACAGCCCAGAGAGACAGAATAAAAAAAACAACAGTATTATAAAAACAGGAATTCAGTACAGGGCACAATTTTATAGGTCAGGGAAAGTGTCTATTTTGTATTGTTTTAATTTTGCTTTAAACATACCTGCTGTTTGGGAGGGTTTGCTGGTTTTGTGCCTTAAAGAGGATTGTGTAGAAGGCGATCAGAAAAATTAATGATGATAATAATAATATTCAAGGGCAGGTGGTCTTTCATGGAGCCTTGTTCTGGTTGGTCTACCCTTTTCTGTGACAGAATGGTCAATACCAGTCAGGATGGCCTCCATGTTTAGCTTTGGGGCACCAAGCCACTACAGAGCTCATGGGATGCATAACATATCTCTGTGACGCTGCATAGCCCACTGGTTTTACCTCTAGAATCAAAAGTGAGTCCAGACTTTGAACTGCAGGAATTCTGTTTCAGTGACAGCTCATCTGATAACCAGGAATGCATTTAGCTAGTTCCTTAGCTCTCTGGCTTCTGCCCCAGATCTTTTTTCTTTCTCAACTTGTTTCTGAATTTCTGAATAGTTTTCCTTTTGTCCTATGAAAAGAAGCTATTCTGCTGTAGTCCATTTTCATTTCCATTCACGAAGAGAGGTTTAACCAAGGAGAAATTTCTTTTTCCAGCCCAGAGATTGATGCTCCCTACATCACTCAGGAAGAAAAAGAGAGACTTCTGGGATTGTATCAGTACTTACACAGCCGGGCCCATAATTCTTCCCGTCCTCTGAGCTACATCTATTACACTGGATCTAATGAAAATCTCCTGGCTTGGGTAAGTTACACCTCAGTGGCAGTTGCTAGAAAAATCACAGTAAAAGCAAAACCTGCGGCTGTAACTGGATGTACGAGCTTATTATCTGGGTTCACCATTTTAGGATTACAAGATCAGAAATGGATGCTAGCTGGTATTGTAACAAATGCTTTGTTTTTTGTACATTTGCACTTTGCGGGTGTGTCCTCTGGATACATTTTCCAATGTCCATTAGCTTAATCTTTTAAAATTGCATGGTAAGTGTGATGGTTAAAAGAGCATGCAAGGTTTAAAGCAGGGGTTGGCAAACTTACCAGGCCCCGGGCCAGTTCCTCCAGCGCCGATCGTGCGGCGGGCCGGAAGGCGGGGGAGCGCACGCCTGTACGTGTGCGCACACGCTATTTTCAGCGCACTTCCGGGTCAGCGGAGCATCGAAAATAGCTTGTGCACGTGCGCACGGGCCTCCTCAGACACGGAAGTGCACCGGAAATGACACTTGCACATGCGCACAAACTATTTCCGCCGATCCAGAAGTAGGCAGCCGCGCCGTGCCAATAAGAGCGGGGGGCGGAAGCGGGGGGCGCTGGGGGCCGGATAAATGAGCCCCTCGGGCCGTATCCGGCCCCCGGGCTGTAGTTTGAGTACATCTGGTTTAAAGCAGCAAATAATTCTTCATCAGATTTCTTCTCATTTCTTCTTTTTAACATCCTCTCTCACCAACAACACCTGAACCAGTGAAAAATACCAAAATCTCAATCTTGGCAACTACCACGGCAACAATTCTTCTTCTAGAGGAGTGGGCTTGCATTGATGACATGTTGTAACGGAGTTTTAACATTTCCTTTCTCCAGGTAACTAGTGCCTTTGAGCTCTACGTATGCTTCAGCCCCCTGGGAACCAAAGCAGCAGCTGTCAGCGCTGTCAACAAACTTATGAGGTGGATCCGCAAGGAAGAAGACCGGCTCTTTATATTAACACCTCAGACTTACTGACTGCTGCGGCCTGTGTCGTCTGCCTGGGGTTCCTCAGTGCCAGTGAATGCCCGAAGGGACGTCCTCTCGCCTCTGGGGAGACTAGACCCTCTCTCGGAGATTCCTCCCCAGCCAGAAATGTGAGGAGAAGAAAAGGTGGGTCTGAGGAGAACAGAGTTTTGTGCCTACAGGTCTCTGGGAAGGAGACCGGCATTTCAGTTTGTACTACATTTTAAACATTAACCCTGCTGCGTCTGGAACTGAAACATGGATCCTCCTGGCCTTCATCCATGTGATTGCTACCCAAGATGTTCTTCATCCCCAACATAGAATGTAATTTCTGCCACTTTTTATATTTTTTTAAGATTGTCTTAAACCAAATCTTGTCCACATCTCCAGAGTGTGTTCTCCCCTCCTCTCCTAACAAGCTTCTCTTGGGAGAAGCTCAGGCAATTGTTTTCCTGTATTGTTGCCCAAGCCAATGCATCAAGGAGTCCAGTGTACTTCATTGCCCGTGGCTTCCCTAATCTTTAATGACTTCCCAAATGTCCTCCGTGTCCAACCTGTGCCACGCTACCTTGCACCTCAAGCAGCGGGTCATCAAAGGAGCATGTAATGTGGAGCAGAGAGAGCATTTTATGAACAGTCTAGCTCCCTGCTGCACACTTCCCTTTGGAATTGGCTTAGGTCACTGATTCCTTCTAGTTTTTATGCAAGTTCCTAGTTTGCAAAGCTCTAATGCATCCACATCTCTGCTATTATACTCCTCATGCTGCCCACACAGACAGGGGTGTAGGAAGGGGGGTGCAGTGGAGGCGGTCCGACCCGGGTGTCATCCCAGAGGGGGGGTGACAAAATCCTCCCTGGACGGATCGCCGCTGCGCCGATCACCCCCTCTGGTGGATCGCCGCTGCGCAGCGATCAGCCCCTCAGGCAGATTGCGCCACCCCCGGGTGCACGGCATGTGCGCTGCTCTGGGTAGATTTTTCTTTGTTAGATTACTCATGATTTCAACCCCAAAAGAAAGCTGCAGGTTCAAGGATAGGTGTGGATAATGCAAGACACTTTTAATTGTTTAACAATTGTTTAGACCGATCACTTTCAGACTGAGGACATACCAGAAGAAATCAAAAGCTCAGATTTTATCCATCCCGAGAACAGAATGGTTTACACCAGGCATCCCCAAACTTCGGCCCTCCAGATGTTTTGGACTACAATTCCCATCATCCCCGACCACTGGTCCTGTTAGCTAGGGATCATGGGAGTTGTAGGCCAAAACATCTGGAGGGCCGAAGTTTGGGGATGCCTGATTTACACTGTTAGAAGACAAAAAGGCAAAGGTGTTTTCCACATCAAGCTTCAACCCCCTTTTTCTTACATCTGTCTGCAATTATATTTTGCATTCTATCCGTTCGTTAATAACATTCCTACAAGGTGCAAATAGGAAGAGAAAAGACAGAGATGCATTTTTGGCCTTGTGTTATAGGAATACTCGGAGGCTATGCAGTCTGCTGAGGAGGCAGACTTACAAATTTCACGGGCAACAAAGGAGCTAAGTTCTACTCCCCATGCCCAACACATCTGTGATGTAACAGGAGATTATTCCCATCCATGGTGAAGCAATCACATTCCACGTGCTGTATACACATAATTAAATAATGTCATGTGCTCCAGGAATAACAAATAGTATAGTGAAAAGCATACATATGGAAGTGGCGGTTGTGCCTGCAGTCCACTCTGTAATTGCTTCATTATAGGAAATGTAGAGACAGATCTGGAGGGAGGCACAAGTATAGCTGATATTCTGCCCAGCGAAAAACATAGCAAACAACAAAATCAGCTGAGGTGGAAAGGAGGTGTGGACAGCATGTAGCATACATTCCTGACTGCATTTGAGAGGTTTGGGAGAATACAAAGGATTGTGCTTAGGTCCTCCAAGTCCCAAAGTAGATCAGCAAAGAGAATTCTCTCTCTCAGATTGACCTCTGTAATATACACAGAGAGAAGACCATACAGTTATTCTAAAGTCTCATTTACCTCAACCAAATACTGGGCATTATTTATCCTTGGTCATGGTCTCAGACGGGTATTAAACCTTTGCCTGGGTTGTACCACCTCAGATTGCAGGCGGCGGGGGGGGGGCATATGGAGAAATAGCATGTCAGGGAGAAGGCTAGGCTGGACCCCTTCTCCATGACATCCAGTTTTCCATGTGAATGATGTTTTTTGGAATGATAGGCATTCAGTTTTCACATCCGTGCTGCAGTTGTACAGCCCTGGGCCCAAGTTCGCTGTCTCAGTGTGATCCCAGCCTTAGATGTGAGACTTTGTAGGAACTCAGTACTCTAAGCTTGTTTAATTTGTGTGAGAGAGGGGGGAAGATGGGGGGGAGAGAAGGGTAATGTGACATACCAATGGCAATGTAATTCATTAAAGCAATGAGCAAAAGCATTGTGTTAATTCCTCTCTCTAAAAGGCTGGGAACACGACAACCACAGGGTGGCAGCAAAGGGTCAGAAGTGTGAAAGCTTTCTTACCGATCAGGGTAGTCACAACATAAACAAGAAATCGTTCCAAATGGAATTTTTAAAATGAACAAATTTCCTGTGCTTACAGTGTCACATATTCTGCGTCCAAGGTCACATCTTCTGCTACACATGTGAATTAGAAAGTCATATAGTTGCTTTAGATTTCTACAGTTACAATCTTCTTGATCAATTCCTTAATACTTTTAACTTTCATTTTCAATATATTGGAACCTCCGTTGAGAAAACCTCAATTACCCAACTAAAAATCCTACTTAATCCACACTCATTTTTGTCCTTCACATATCATGTCAAATCTCTCTAAATAGTACTTTGATTAATCCAAAGTATATCATCTGAGTTTTCTCGATAACATCTCCCCTAACCTTACTCTAACCTTTTGCTAATTAAACCATTTGGTTTCAGGAAATTTGCAGTTCTGTATTTGCCAAAGTTTGTGTTCCTTTATGTTCTTCTCATTTGGACAAGACTTCCAGTTTTTGAAGGAAGACTTCTGCCTCTAATAGCTTCTTTGACTACTTGTTAACCCCACTGGCATCCTCTTGCTCCTTTCCTGACCTGTAGCATACATTCCAGTTGAGCTTCTAATATTGTATTTTTCAACAACTCCCTGCCATTTTGGAGTGGCAGAACCCTATTGACTTTGACTTTCAGCTTCCTTTTTACTAATCCCCTCATTTTTGGGAAGTTTTCTCTTTTGACAAATGTGACCATGTTGAATTTTCTTGGCAATTTGCCGTTTACAGGTATGTTTACTTTAATAGTGCTATGGTCACTGCTCCCAATTGGTTCAGCAATACTTATAGCCTGCAGCAGGTTCTGGGCGCCACCAAATATTAAGCCCAGGGTGCTGCCCTCTGGTTGGCTCCATGACCATATGTACTGTAAAAAGGTAACGGGACCACTGACTGTTAAGTCCAGTCACGGACGACTCTGGGGTTGTGGCTCTTATCTTGCTGTACTGGCCGAGGGAGCCGGCGTTTTTCCGCAGACAGCTTCCGGGTCATGTGGCCAGCATGACTAAGCCGCTTCTAGTGAACCAGAGCAGCGCCCGGAAACCCCGTTTACCTTCCTGCCGGAGTGGTACCTATTTATCTACTTGCACTTGACATGCTTTCGAACAGCTAGGTTGGCAGGAGCTGGGACTGAACAACAGGAGCTCACCCCGTTGTGGGGATTCGAACCGCTGACCTTCTGATCGGCAAGCCCTAGGCTGTACTGACTAGAGCAATTATTAGGGCTTCAATAAATTTTGCCCATTTGTCATGACTGGAACACATATGTAGCTAGTCTATGTGATGGTAGTTGAAGTCACCCTTTTCTGGATGCTTCCTTGATTTTATTCTTCATCTCAAGATCTCCCTGATCGTTTTGAACGTGGGTGATCGCACATCCCCAGTATTAAATTACTCTTGGGGTCCTGTATTACTATCCACAACCATCCTGTGGGAGAATCTGCCCCTTTGGGGATTTCTAGCTTGCTGAACTAAATCTCCTGTTTGCATTGTTTGCTCTGTCCTTTGAGGGAGGGCACAGCAACTACTATGCTACCCCACTAAAGAGAGATTCCCAGAAAATTTTTCACAAGGGCATTTAAAATGCCTGGAGAAAAGCCGGAAGGAGCCCTACAAAGAAACTGGAAATAATAGCATGAATGCCAGAGATGGATGATATAATCATGGTTTTGATTTTACTACTTTAATTCAGCGCAAGCAATTCCTGTGTAGAAAGGAGCTCTTGATGCCTTTTGTAAAATAGTTGTCAGCTTTAACAACCCTTACATTGCCTTATTTAAATCTTCTCAACACAAATCACATTTTAATAAGCTTTGTTAAGAAAAGTGTAGGGCAAGATTGTGAAACTCTGCAGATCAGTTGATAACTAAAACGTTTATCTTTTGGGATACAGTTACTGTTATGGTAAGATGATGGGAATTAGTGTCTGCCGCGTGTGGGAGAAAGCAATCCCAGATCTGTACGGTTTATTTATTTATTTAGAGCATGTCTACCTTGCTGCCTCTCAGTCCTCACCCCAAAAACCTTTCAGTGCAGCTTATGTGGAATAAAGGAAGACAGGGCTTACAAAAACACACAACACGAAAGGAAGAGGGAAAGCAAACTCGGGCACCAATTCTTAAATAGCGGTTCTTATAAGTACTAGCTCAGGAATGGAAACATTTCAGAAATGGGTTGGGGGCAGCGGAACCTAGTGGAGCTGGCCTTACAGCAAAGCTAATGGAATCGGGCCTGCTCCCATCTCACCCACAGAGGCAGCCAGCCGCCTGTTGGAATGGCTGCTGTTACATGACATTTTTGGGAGACAAAGCCCAAGAAGATTTAGCTTCTCCCTCCCCTCCTATGTATGTATGCATGTATTTTAGGCATACATTTATAAAACAAATAAATGCAGAAAACAAAACTCTCTATGCGATGTAAATAATTTATTTGCAAACGCACAATAGAGATAATAAAAATATATATGTGGAAAGGCAATGGAGGTAAAGACGCCAAGAAGGAAATGGATCAGAAATAATCAGGAAAAAAATGTGTTAGATTTTTAGGTAAAGGTAAAGGGACCCCTGACCATTAGGTCCAGTCGCAGATGACTCTGGGGTTGCGCACTCATCTCACTTTACTGGCCGAGGGAGCCAGCGTACAGCTTCCAGGTCATGTGGCCAGCATGACTAAGCCGCTTCTGGCGAACTAGAGCAGCACACAGAAACGCCGTTTACCTTCCCACTGCAGCGGTACCTATTTATCTACTTGCACTTTGATGTGCTTTCGAACTGCTAGGTGGGCAGGAGCAGGGACAGAGCAATGGGAGCTCACCCCGTTGCAGGGATTCGAACCGTCGACCTTGTGATCAGCAAGCCCTAGGCTCTGTGATTTAACCCACAGCACCACCCAGTAAATACAAAGTGTTCCCGCAAGCCATCTTAAAGTTAGAACTGTTTCCTTCTGTTGGCTGAAAGCAACTCTGCTCCCTCCGCACAAAGACGGTAGGTTGTAGAGGGACCCCTCTCATGATTTCAGAACACAGAATAATCCTCCTCTCGTACTTGTACCCTCTCCCTCCATGGTGCTGTTGTTGCTGAATCTAGGCCATTGAGGGCATGTTGCTGAATCTAGGCCATTGAGGGCATGTGTGCTTGAGAGCATAACGACAGATGCATGCCAACTTGCCAGGAAGGAATGATTGCCTCGGCATGTCAAGTCTCCTTTTCAGATGTGTTTCTCTTGTGAACATTACGGTAATACGGTATTCACCTGGAGATATAGTGCGCACAGCAGATTACTATCTGCACAAAATGCAACTCTCCGGTTCTGCCTTGTCTGTGGCAGACTGCCTGGGTGGCAGGAAGTGTGCAAGGGAGTTCCCTTTACTGGGGCAGGCCTACTGTTGGGCAGCATGAGACGGCTGCCCGAGGCAGCTGATTTGGGGTGTAGTAAAAGGGCATAAATACTTTATTTATAGTATTGCCTTTTCCTCCTCTCAGCGAGAGGCTGCTTGTAAAGTTTTCAGGAGCCAAATAGCTAAGTTGGCCTTGAATAACTACTATGCTTCTTGACCGGGGATGGGGGGAAGAGACATTTGCTATTTCTCCTCAGGCAGCAAAATGTTTTAGGAGTGTCCCCTTTCTCCCACACCTGTGAGAAAACCGATGGGAGAAGGCGATTTTGAGCTGCAAGGAAGCAGGAGTGGAAAGTATTAATCAGGATGTATACACATCATATATTTAAAGCAACAAAGAATCCTAGTTTACCCCTCAGAGCTATAATTCCCGGCACCCTTAACTAATCGTCAGAGGGCGTGTGCTGCGTACTCAGCCAGTATCTCCCGGGCAGCTTCCAGTTACAACATACTGTAGCCTTCCCCAGGATCCTTTGAGTTTATTTTTTTTTTAAAGCAATAAATTTCATGCAACTCCTCGTAACATCCACCCACATACTCCGCATGCCAGACAAGTGCCTATGCCTCTGTATTTCGTAATGTCTGAAATCAAAACGAGTCTACAAACACAGAAGAAAGGCTACTGTGGAAAACATTAAAAGCAACAACTTTATTACGGCATAATAAAATGTTTTAAGTCTATAAGTGTCAACTCCCTCCTTTTCTTTTTGCTTCTCCAAACCAACACGACGAAACTAAACCCAAGGGATACACGCAGGGGAACGGAGCCAATCACGGCTTCCTGTCAGGCACCGCGGTGATTACAGACACGCGTCTTTCCCTTGCAGACGTTAGAAAGCTACTCCGCGCGAGCCGCAGGCGGTCAAAGTCCTCTGGCCGCAGCGGAAAGTGCGGGGTGAGAGCCGGGAAAGAGTTGCGTCCTGTTCCGCCGAAAAGTGGCCCCGATAAGTAGCCGCAGTCGCCAGCGCCGGCTATCAGGACGCAGCCCGAGGGGACAACCGCTTTCCCTGTCTCTCTTTTGCCAGACTTCTGAGCGCGCCTGAACGCGCCAACCCGGGCTGCGCCTCCCTCCATGGGAAGTCATTTGTCCTACAAGGGCGTCCGTCTCGCTCCGCTCCTCGACGACGACAAAGGCGGGAACGGGCTGCTGCGGAAGCAGCCCGGCAGGAGGAGGCGGAGGCGGGCTGAGTGCCGCCCTCGGCGTGCTGTCCCCGCCCTGTCCCGTCCCGTCCTCCGCCTGGGAGCCTCCCCGGCCAGGTGTGTAGTCGGCGCAGAGTTCAGAGAGTCCGAGACGGCGGCTGCGGCGGGGTGAGTCCTTGGCCACGGGGAAGTCGCGCTGTATGGGGTCGGAAAGGAGCTCAGAGGGGCCTCAGCCTTGAGGTGGGCAGTGCTGCTGGCCTTACCTTCCTAGGCTTGCCCCTATTCGGTTTCTTTTCCAGTCTACCGTACGAGCGCGATCAGAATCAGGATCTGAGCGCATGGAAGGAGCGAAACTTCTCGCTCTCTTGCCCCGACTGGGATTTGCGCGGGGCGCTCGCCCGCCCTCCGGGGGGAAGAGGGCTTTTCCCGCCTGGGTCACCTGTTGTCCAGGGCGCTTGGGAGAAGGAGAATTCGAGCGAGGGCAATGCCGCCAGCCTGGCTTTCGCTTCTGCTCCGGAGTTGGCCTCAGCTCGAAGCAGGGCACAATAGACACACATTGCCCACAACTATCACACGGCTTTATTATTACAGTATTATTATTTAAATGCACCCTTTTATATGCGCGCACACGAAAAATGCAATGTGCGAAAACGACAAGGAGAGGTTCGTTTGGCATCCTCACTGCTGCGCTTTATTAGCCAGCAAGCAAGAAGAGTCGATTACCTCCTTCCTGGTATTCTCTTGATAGATGGGTGTGTCAAGGGCAGTTGCTTTTATCTGCTATAATCCTGATAGTGTTTTGCTGTGCTTTTGATCTGTGATTTTTTTTAAGGGTGTGTGTGTGTGTGTAAAATTGTGTGTGTATATATATATATAATTGATATTTATGCAAACTGCCTTGATCCCTTAAGATTGAAAGGTGAGGCAAAAATGTTTCATCCCGAAACAGTGCTTGTTGGTGTGTGTTATGCAGGTAGCCTTGCCAAGGACTTTGGCCTTGCTGGGGCTTCCCAGTGAGTGTATGCTCCTGGTGCCAAATGTGGTTTTGCTGTTGTGTAATGTTTGAAGTCATAACCCCCTTAAACCCCTCCATCTTTTCAGTTGTCCACTGGGGAAATAAACTTACTGGGTGATTCATGTTATTGCACTTGTTTGGGAGTAAACTCAGTTGAACTTCATGGCATTTCTGAATAAGCATGCATATGATCAGAGTTAATGGATGGAGATATTTCTACAGGAGAGTAGGCACTTAAAATAAAGTATCTGGGTGTTCCATTATTATGTGTTAGCCACACCCAAGAATGCACGTTTGCACTGTGTGCGCATTTCCTCCCATATATGTAGGATTGTGTGTGTGCTGCACCCAGTGATAATGAGATTTGATTATCCAGATCACTTAATGTTTGCTTCATTTGTTTGCTCAAAGAGAGAGCGCCATTTTTTAATTCTTTGAGGATTTCAGGAATATCGAAAGCTGCATTATAGAAAATCAGACCATTGGTCTATCTAGCTCAGTACTGTCTACACTGACTGGCAGCAGTTCTTAAGAGTTTCAGCCAGGGATTATTCCCAGGCCCACCTGGTGATACTGGAGATTGAACCAGGGACGTGAATGAAAGCAGGTGCCCTACCACTGAGAAATGAAAAGATGTCACATAAATTCAGAGGCGTGGCTGGGGGCACTGGGCACCACACTGCAGGGGGGGCACTTAGCATGGGGCCTGCAGCACGTCCGAACCATGCGTCTCTCCTGGAAGTGACGCGGTGGCTCGGGCGCCTGCAGGCTCTGCGCTGCCCAATACGGCAGCGTGGGGCTTGTGCCCACTCTACTCTACAACTGAGGGGGAGGCAGCGGTGATGCTCCAGGCAGTGCGCCCTGCCCCAGCATGCCCCGCCCAATGGGTGTCTTGCCCCACCCAATGTAAAACTGACTGTAAATATTAAATATTATGCTGCTGCATAAATTAAAACATACTCACTCAAAACATACATATATAAATTATATGCAATTTGGTATGATTTTATTTCCTGAGGCCTTTGGCAGGGGGGTTGTCCCAGCATCCATTATAGAATGGTGGGGGGTAACCTTGTTTATTGACTCCAGAAACAGAAAGGTTTTTATGGCAGACATTATTAGAAATGAAATAAGGCTCACGAAGAAGTCAGTCCCAAATTGCCAAAACCATCTGGCGGTTTTATCATCCAGATTATGTAAAAACCAGAAATAAAAGGAAAGGGGATTATTACATTTGTTCAATTACTGAAGAATGTAGTAAAAATAACTGTCTTGTCAAACTTTAATTAATAATAGATATACCAGTCATCTGTTGTTATGTTTTACTTTTTTGTATTCTATTGTTTGTATTGTCATATTCAATTCAATTAATGTGATTAATATGAATAATTTTAAATCATTTTTAACATTATTAAAAACTATTAAAAACTGCCTGCAAATATTAACTGATGTAGGCCAATTACATATACAGGAAATAATGCTTATGAAGTTATTATTATTACATACTCCACCTGCTTTTTAGTATAATTTTTACTAAGAAAAGAAAGGAATTGGTTTTTTTAATCCATGAGAATGTCACACCCTAGATCCTTTACTGTCTGGTGAGAACATCAGATCAAAAGCAACAAGACTTAGGACACAGATGATGGGCACCAGCTAAAAGTTGTTGAGCTTTCTTGGCAAAATCTTAATTTATTTGCCAAAAACGGCACTGCCGACATGGGTTGCCATACATCTGGATTTTCATGGACATTGTATGGCTGGATTTTCACGGACAGTATAGCCTCTGTAGGGACCCAGGTGGCGCTGTGGGTTAAACCACAGAGCCTAGGGCTTGCTGATCAGAAGGTCGGCGGTTCAAATCCTCATTGTTGCAGAACAATGGGGGTGGAGATGCTCCTTCAGGTATACCGGGCCGAGGCCGAGGCCCAAAAACTTATGCTGTAAGAAGGGAACTTCTGTTTCAACTTTTAAACACCTGCTGAAAATGTTTCTATTCCACCAGGCCTATCTAGGCAGTTAAGAAAAGATCTTCCCACAATTGTTAATTGATGTCTGCTTTTAACTGGTTTTTACAATATGCTTTTATGCAGGGCTTTTTTTTCAGCCAGAAATTGCCAGAACCCAGTTCTGGCACCTCTTAAGTGGGCACCATTGCCATTATAAGAGAGCAAGGGAGGTGTTCATGGTGAGTTCCGGCACCTCTTTCTCTAGTGAAATAGCACTGGTTTTTTGTATTTTATTTAAACCTGTAGAATGCCCTTCCATCATATGTCAAACAGATAAACAACTATACAACTCTCTGAAGGCAGCTCTGTATCGGGAAGTTTTTAATTGTGTGATGTTTTGCTGTGTTTTTATTATGTTGGAAGCTTCCCAGAATATGAATATTTTTATAAATAAAATATAAAAATATAAGGAATCTGTTCATCTTTAAGGTGCCACAGAACTGCTGTTTTTGCTGCAGCAGACTTAACACAGCTTCCCAATATCTTCCTCTTCTATCGGATGCTCCGTAATACTTAAATGCAAGCTTGTTTTCTTTTTTCTTCAATGTCAGTCATTCATATTTTCTCTCCTTTTCAGCTGCAATGCGATGGTAGACTATTCTGGATGGATTTCAGCTCCACACAGAACTGAAAAGCTGAGGTAGCCTCTGAGGTCTGGGACTCTGCATTACTGTTACCTCCCTAGTATGGGTGTATCATTTTTATTTTGCCTCACATTGGGGTTATTGCCCACAATAATCATTGGGAAGGCATGGCAATGCCCACCTCGATGGTCTAACTCAACCAGAGATTTCACAGTGAAGTACAGCTTCCCTACATTCGATGCTGGGAGTTCCATTCAGAACATTGTCACTTCTGAGTACGATGATGCGATCTTTGTTGCAGTTCGGAACAAGATCTTCATGTTGAACTCAAAGATGGAAATTCTATCTACGATAGTGACTGGTCCCTGGGGTAACGCCGCGTGTGAGATCTGTGCCAAGTGCCCTGTGAAAGGGCCAATGAATCCCGAAGATACAGATAACAGAGTTCTGGTGATGGATCCTCAAGAATTTTGGCTTTATAGTTGTGGGACTTCCCATCATGGAGTCTGCTTCCAGCATGAGATTGAAAAAAATGGCAATGTTGTGTCAGTCAACACCAAATGCCTGTTCTCTGCTAAATTTAACAGGCTTTCTGAGTGTCCAGACTGTGTGGCCAGTCCTTTAGGCACTAGAGTTGTAGTTTCTGAAATGGCACACACGGTATACTTTTACGTTGCATCTACCATTAACAGAAACATTGCGGAGACATATAGCCCCAAATCCGTGTCTATACGGAGACTCAAGAGTAATGCGGAAGGGTTCGACCATCCTTTCCACTCCTTAACGGTGCTACCTGTGTTTCAAGACACATACCCAATTAACTATGTGTATTCCTTTGAATACCAGAACTTTGTATATTTCCTGACAGTCCAAAAAGAAAACACTGAGTCCAGCGTGTACCACACTAGGATCGTACGGCTCAGTACTGATGAAACGGAAGTACGCACGTACCGTGAACTGAACTTGGACTGCCGCTTTAACACCAAGCGGAAGAGGAGTCTTGGGGCAACCCCCAGGGATGTTGTTTTTAATGTTTTGCAAGCAGCTCATGCTACCCAGCCTGGCTCGAAACTGGCTCCTGAGATCACTGTCAGTGAGGCTGACAGAGAACTGGTTCTCTTTGGGGTGTTTGCTGAAAGCCTGGCAGGCAGCAAAGTGCCCCGGAATTACTCGGCAGTTTGCGCTTTCCCTGTGAACAAGATAAATGAGGCTATCGATGAAGGGATGAAGGAGTGCTGCAATGTGGACGTCCACAACCGTGTGCCTCGAGGACTGAAGTTTTATCAGGGTTTGGAGTACTGTCCACATAATGTGAGTTCCCAGCAATCATTTCCCGTCTTCTTACATGAAATTATTATATGTGATATCAGAGGTGATTCTTAGGGCTGGTTGGAGGAAATTATCATTAGTCACTTATATACAGTATTTTTTATAGCTTTGAAAAAAAATATTCAAAACAGTTCTTTGAGATAAGTTGTACTAAGGCCCGTTTTAAAGACAGGAAATTAAGAAACTGTGAAGCAAGGTTACATGAGCATTGTATGTTTATGTCAGAACAGACTTGCACAGACAGAAACAAATGGTAGAGAGGTTGCCTGCATGTTAGTAGGGGAACCCAGGACTTTGGGACTCCACCTTCTGGGGCGGTTTTGGACTCTGCAGGCTGCCAGCAAGGTACACCCCCTGCCCATCAAGTATAGGGAACCAAAAAACAACCACCACCCACCTGTGGGAGGGCAAGGCCAGAGGAGAGTTTCTGCACTGACTTTTAGAGAAAAGAGAGACCTAGCTTCCTTCAGGCAACAGAAGGGTTTTAACAGGAGAGAATCTGAAGCAGATTGGTGAGACTTTATACGGCTGCTGTTTCTGCCAGAGAGTGGGGAAGCACTGCTCCAGATGGAGGTGGAGCCAGAAGAGTCGAAAAGGCACATCACTCTTCTACTATCATCCCTGGTAGGGTGGCTGCTGTATTCCTGAGTTGGTGTCTGAGTGTCTTTTCTGTACCTCTCCACCTAGCTGAAAGAACTGTTTGGAGGTTTTTTTTCTATTACTCTTTCCATTAGTTCCCACTTGTTTCCATTGTCTGCCTTTTCTGCAGGATTGTTCCTTGTATTTACAACCTGAGTGTTTGGTTTTTCTACCTTTATCAGAAATGCCCTGGCTGTCCATCTGGTGGGGGTGGAATGGAGCTGGCCAGCTGTAAACATGGCAGATGTGGGCTTTTAACCTCAGTACAAATGCCAGCACTGTAGCCACCAGACCATACTTGTTAACTGAGGTGAACTGACATTACACAAAACCCAGAGACCTCTGCTGCGTCCTCTTTCTCTCTTGAAAAAACATTTCTTCAGACCTTGATACTTGTACTGTGTTTCATGAAACATGAGGGTCCTGTCAAACTTTTGCAAACTTTATTTATTTATTTATTACATTTCCAGGCAGTTAGTAAAGTGGTTAAAAATACAAAACAAATACAGTCAAACATCGGTTGTTGAACGTAATCTGTTCTGGAAGCCCGTTCGGCTTCCGAAATGTTCGAAAACCGAGGCGTGGCTTCTGATTGGTTGCAGCAGGTTCCTGAAGCCGTGTCGGATGTTCAGCTTCCAACAAACATTTGAAAACCGGAGCATTTACTTCCAGGTTTTCGGGGTTCGGGAGCCGAAACGTTCCAAAACGGAGGCGTTCGGGAGCCAAGGTTTGACTGTAAAACAAAACCATAATTTAAAAACATTACAAACAAACTGCAGACATTAATATAATCTTACATATCCTCACAGTTAATAATTTGAGGGTTGCTGGGAACAGTATCTTTCAGCCATCAAATATTTATTCTTCATTTAACATGTTGAAACACTTCCCCAGTTCCATGATATCATTCTTTTGTACATTCCCCACCCAGGCTAATGACCTCCAACAATATGTTGGGTTTAGGAGAAAACACACAGTTTGATGATATTATGATACTGAAAGGGTTTCTACACATTACAGGATGGCTGGCTAACCTTTGGTCCTCCAGATGTTGCTGGACCACAGCTCCCATAATCCCTGACCACTGGTCATGGCAGCCAGGGCCGATGGAAGGTGGAGTCCAGCAACATCATCTGGAGGTCCACAGATTGGCCTACCCCTATGTTACAGGGAAGATGGAGAGAACCAGACTCTGGGTTGCCATTTTAGCAGCAGCTCCATGCTGTGAGCAAAGCATAGTTCCTTTCTCATTCATCTTGGTGTGGAAGAACTAATCAAAATCCTGTATGCTTGGTTTGTGAATGACAGTGCAAATCCCCTACAGATCCAGGATAAGTTTTTTTTACCTTTAATAATAACCTTTTGCTGATTTTTCATTAAACTCAAAGCAAGATACAGTAATTCTTCTTATTACTATTATTACTATTATTATTATTATTATTATTATTATTATTACTATTGCTATTACTATTATTATTATTTATACCCTGCCCATCTGGCTGGGTTTCTCCAGCCACTCTGGAGAACAGAATATTAAACAGAATATTAAAAATAACAGAATATTAAACAGAATATTAACAGAATATTAAAAATAAAATCAAACATTAAAAACTTCCCTAAACTTCCATTAATAATAATAATAATAATAATAATTGGATACTAATTCATGAAAGCGTGTGCTACAATAAATCTGTTATTCTGTAAGATTCCACAAGGCTCTTTGTTGTTTTAGCTTCAATAGACTAGCATGGTTACGCATCTGGAAGTTGTTAGATATATTGATAACTCCTGTGGGAATTCTTCATAGGATGGTTTCCAGACCAGCATTTTCATCTTTATAGTCCAAGATTCTCTAGAACTTATCCATTGATTAAAAGTATTGCTGATCTTCATTTATTTCTCAGAATGGCCACAATACGTTCAAATACTAGGAAAAGAAGATACTTTGAATAATGGAGGGTGGGGTGCCACTAGAATAACAAGCATCATGTTTCGAGGCAACGTGGTTACTGGAATTGCATGTTTTAAGGCTTCTGGCATGCTGGGAATTTCTTTCTTTTTTAAGTTTTAAAACAGAATCAGTCAAAGCATACTTATCTTCCATCTATGAGTCCCCTCCCCAAATCCTCTCCCGAATCCTTTTCACATTCTGTGCCTCTGGCTTTCTTTGTTTTTTTTAATCTACCCATTTCATTAATATTGAAGCTGTGAAGCAGTCTCCATCTCATTCTGTGTTCATCAGTTTCACTACCATCATTTAGCACATGCAGCTGTTTCATGGCTACTTGCTGCAACATGTACTTCCGCTTCTTTAAAAGGGAGTGGGGAGGCTTTTGTGTTGGTGGGTGTTTACGGAGTCTCCCATGGCGATGATGTTATTGCATCACTTTCGTTAAAGCTGGAATATAATAAGATAAAACGATTAGCCCAACGAGTATACGCCGGATGGGGGCAAAACCAGAATTCAGCCGTGGTGGCTGGAATCCAAGTGCACACCCTGAAGCGTAGGCAGTTGGAAAATCAAGTATTTCTCCTTTGAAATCTTTTTCATAATCTCCCTGCTGTGATGGGTTGGGAATGTGCATTTGGTTTGGGCTCTTCTGATTGCACAGAGGTGGGAAAGGGTAATTTAAAAAGCACCATTGCCCTTAGGCCGACGCTGGCGTTTCTCAGTGCTGCGGCATCCATGCTACAGGTTGCTTTGGTACCTGATATCCCAGGCATGCTTACAAACACAGAAGAAATACATAGCAGCTCTAATCTGTGCGAAATTTGGTTCATGTGTTACTTATGGCCCCATTTCTTTACTCATGGGAGCGATCTGCTTGTGCAAGCAGCCTAGGGTATAAGAATGTAAGAAGAGACATGCTGGATCAGGCCAAAGTCCCACATAATATCGCCTTCGGATCTCACAGTGGCCAACCAGATGCCTATGGAAAGCATGCCAGCAGAAGTGCAACAGCGCTCCCCACAGGTGCAATTCCCAGCAAGTGGTACTGCCTCCTCTAGCACTGAAAACAGAGCACAGCCATGGTAGCTAGTAGCCATTGAGGATCAGCATTTGTCTAATCCTCTTTTAAAGCCATCGCAGTTGGTGGCCATCACTGCTTCCTGGGGAACCAAATTCCATTACAGTGATCCCTCGACTTACGAATGCCCCGACTTCTGTATTTTTCGAGTTACGAGGGATCAAAGGGGCCGCGCGCTTCCGAATTTTTTTGACTTCCGAAAGGAAGTCACGGCCGTTTTAGATAGGGTTTTCTCGAGTTACAAAGTTTAGATAGGGTTTTTTTCGACCTACGAATTTTTTCTCCCCAATGCACTCCTATGGGGACTCGACTTACGATTTTTTCGACATCCGACGGTCCCGTCGGAACGGATTACCTTCGTAAGTCGAGGGTTCACTATATTTAATTATGTTGCACACGAAGAAGTGATTTCTTTTGTCTGCCCTGAGCCCTCCAACTTTCAGTGTAACTGGATGTCCCCCAAGTTATAGTATTGTGCGAGAGGAAGAAAAACTCCTTCCTGTCCACTTTCTCCTTTCTATTTACGGTATTTATTATTACATTTATATCCTGCCTTTTCTCCAAGGAGTTCAAGCTGGCATAAACAGTTCTCCCCTTTCCCATTACACCGTGGGAGGTAGGTTAGGCTGTATTTCTTTTATGTATTAAATTTGTATCTTGCCCTTCATCCGTAAATCTCAAGGTGGTTTCTGTGTGATACAACAGGAGGGAAAATAAACTGTTCATTGCAACCAGGACTGAGGTGTAAAATTCCAAATATTTAAACCAGTTACTTTTTTTAAGACAATAGGCCAGAGGGACATGGCTGTTAATTTTATTTATAGAAGGCAATTGGAAGGTATGCAAAAAGTCTCAGCCAGCCGTTTGCAGCTGCTTGGTTTTCTCGACTTGTTTTCTGGTGAATGCACTTCAAATGTTCAGCACTTCTCCCCCTTTCCGGAGCCAAATCATATTCCTCTCATGTTCCCTATCTTTGTTCGGATGTAGCTGCTAATAGTCCCATTATTACATCGTGTACTCCCAGGTGGCACTGAAATAGAGCTGATTCAAACACTGAGAAAAGGCACGCCGCACAGTCCTCCTGGGACAATGCTTCTTAAAAGTGCATTATCGCTTGGTGTATTCGAGGACTGAAAATTTCATTTCCCTGCCATTGAGAAAGGATTTTGAAGCCGAATCTTGTACCCTTTAATCTGTGGGTGCAAGATGTTTAGTTACAGTGTACACCAATATTGACACAAGACAGAGGTAAAAGTAAGAATTGGAAAGAGGTGTGTGAGCAGATGAAAGAGTAAAGACATTTTGGATATGAGGGCAGTGGAGAGGCAAGACAGAGCAAAACTAAGATTAAAGCAAAAATAGGGTCATTGTAGAAAGAGGGATGGGAAAGGGAATGCAAGCAAGCTTACATATTAGCATAGGGTATAATCTAATATACAGGTTTGCCTGGGAGCAAGCCCCATCTGCTCCCTATTCATCAAAAAGTGTCATAATTATTTTGCATCTTTCCCCTCCTGCTTGATGTATGGTTTACGGTGTGGCTAGCCCCATTCTCAGACTGACATGCCTCGGTTCTTCCAGTAGCCACATGGCCAGAAGTGGTAGCTTGGTCTGTTTATCAAATATTTCCTAACACTTTAATAAATGGACGTATGTTACATTTCTAAGTGGGGTCTGGGCTAGCTGAGACCTGATGGCTGCACACCCCCTCCTATATATTTGCCCACGCAAACAAAAACATTGGCAGGATGAATAGATGGATGTCACTGGCTCTGCAATTCTGTGATTAAAGTCTATGGATTATTATGCAATAAAGCTTAGTCATCCCCTTTGCTTGATCCTCCTGCATCCTTACATAGATGTCTGACTGAAGCACAGATTTCTTCAAAAAGAGGAACAGGGAGCAGGCAATAGTGAAATCCCCATGCAACCAGAAAACAAGGCCAACAACTATTGAGGCCTGCTTCTCATGACATAGTAAGCAAAACTATGGCTTATTGGGACTGTTGTGAATGTGTGGGCTCCCAGAGAGGAGCTTGAAGCCACTTTGCTTTTCCCTGGTCCTTTTTGCTCCTGTGCCATGCTGAGCTAAACTAAGATTTACTGTACATAAGATGAGGTGTATTAGACGAGGCAATTTGGTGGGTGATTGGTGGCTGCGGCAAGGCCTGCTGGCGATTGGCTGCTGCTGTGGCAGTTGGGCAGGTGATTGGTGGCTGCTAGCGGCGAGCAGGCAGTCGATTGGTGGCTTCGGCGTGCGTGCGATTGGCAGCGCCGGCGAGGCGGGTGAGTGATTGTCGGCAACCCCCCCCAAAAAAGCTTAACAACTCTGGGCAATCTCCCCCCATTTCCTTAATTTGGGGTCCAAGAAAATAGGGGTCATCTTATACACAGGGGCGTGTTATACACGGAAAAATACGGTAGATTAGTGTTTTGTCCAAAGATGGGCTCAGCTTTCTTCTCACCAACCATGAGCTGCAGCCAGTAACAAATATTCATGGGGACTCCAGGTAATCCATAAATTGGCTTACCAAGTCATGCAGACTAGGCAGCCAACGTGTCACAAAGGTGCATTTAAACAAGTTGGGTCCCCCAGCCCTCAACACACAGCAAAATGTTTCTCATATGTGACACAAGAGTCCACACACCTTCTCTTTAGGCTACACTATTGTTGTGGAGATACTGCATTTGTCCAGCATACAAACTGTTGCTGGGGAAAATGCAGTTAATAATAATACCTGTATTGTTTTCCTCTATTTCTTTGCATTGCTCGTTTAAGAAGGCCCTCTTGTCTCTCCTTGCTATTCTTTGGAAATCTGCATTCAATTTCCTGTATCTTTCACTATCTCCCATGCATTTTGCTTGCCTTCTCTCCCCCGTTATGTAAAAGGCCTCGTTGGACAGCCACTTTGCTTTCTTGCATTTCCTTTTCATTGGGATGGTTTTTGTTGCTGCCTCCTGTATAATGTTACGAGCCTCCATCCATAGTTCTACAGGCACTCTGTCCACCAAATCTAAATCCTTAAAACTGTTCCTTACTTCCACTGTGTATTCATAAGGGATTTGGTTTAGATTATATCTTACTGGCCCAGTGGTTTTCCCTACTTTCTTCAGTTTAAGCTTGAATTTTGCTATAAGAAGCTGATGATCTGAGCCACAGTCAACTCCAGGTCTTGTTTTTGCTGACTGTATAGAGCTTCTCCATCTTTGGCTGCAGAGAATATAATCATTATGGAATTGGATGTCTCTATTTTCATTGTATAAATGTTGGAGGGTATGTTAGCCCTCCAAGGCCCAGGGCAAGTGTAACCAGCTGCCCACCTCCTCGGCATGGACCTGCATATTTGGGTCCCAGAGTTTGTGGGTGCAAAAGCATCCATAACTCCTTGAGTTAGTAAGTGTCAGGGATTACTAAATAATTGGAATTACTAAATGCTGGGAGCCTTCCCTGGGTGCCAGACAATTTAACAGTGTAAGAATACAAGTTGAGCTTGTTTTTCCGGACTAGGGCATCGCCTGGCAGATAGGCTATTAAGACAGAGTTGGGCAGAGGGACGTTTTCAGGGTTACAGTGGGTGATGATGCAGGAAAAATTGTGGGTTTTTGCAAGAGGCTTGACACGTGGGGGAGAAGCGGAGCCGGGAGAACTCTTGGCAGGCTGGTTGACACAAGCTGGGGCAGAGATATGAGGATGCCATTTTGACTGCCCTGGAATCCAGCGTTGCATTCCTGCAGAAAGCAAGCCACTCTCGAGATGTGAATGCTCTGAACTCCAAAGTAGACTCAGGTATATATGTGTGTAACTAAAATCGTATGTCTTAAAGACACGACAATCTCCACTGTGCGTCATTTTTCTAAAGGAAACACAGATCCTGGTAAAGTTGCCCTTTACAGAATTTTCAGGACACTAACTCCCTAATATGAATTTTCAGGACACTAACTCCCTAATATGGAGTAGAAAGATTTTAGTTGCATCTTGAAACCAGGTCCCATACTAGGGAGAACAAGGAAGTTACAGGAAACGAATACAGTACATCTCTTTTAAAGTCAGTCAAGAAGACCACTTTTCAACAACTTTAAAAACCACAAGAAAATCATAGACAGTTCAAACACATTGTGTGCAGACACTATGCCACTATTTTCTCACTATGGGCTCATCCACACTTCCGCTTGTCCCGTGCCTAGAAAGCATGGATCCGAGTAGTTTTTCATTTGCCCTTCTCCTTTCCCAGAGAAAACCTACTCTTCAATGGTAAATTGGATAAGAAAGCAATCCAGAGAAAACCCGAAGTGCTCTTTGCTCTGATGGAGTGCTAAAGAGTAGTTTTCCCCCAGGGGAAATGTCTGCTGTAGACTTCAAAGAGGGCCACCCACAATATTTTGATGTTGTTTTTAATTTGAGTTCGTATTGATACATTTTAGTGTTATATATTAGCGCCGTGTTTTGTTCCTGCTTCCCTGGTGTTTGTCCTAGCAGGAGGTTAGATTTGCAATTGTGGGAGCTGTACTATTCACATGTTTTGCATTGCCTATTGTGCCACAGACAAATAAAATCGCTCACAGCCTTTAAAAAAAACCCACCAGTTCCATCAGTTAAGCTGCAGAACCCTAAAAAATGATAGGGATTTTTTTCAAGCTTAGTAACACACCATGTGGTGCTATATTTTTCTTTTTAAGAATGTGACACTTTTGTTGACAAAGGTGGCTTCAAGCAGTAATATCATTCTAGGTTTTTGGACTTCTTGAAACTGAAACAATTCTGGCATCACAAGAGTACTGTGAGCTGTGACCTTTAGGCTAGAAAGTGAGTGAAGTTTACCTGAAAGCTTAGTGGTTAGAAAAGTAATTTCAACCCCATGCAGAATACAAAGGGCACGTGATTATCAAAGTCCTTTCCAGCTTAGCTGCTGTTTTCCTTGAGCTTATTACCTGGAAGTTATAGATACACAAAGGAACTCAAACAAATAAATTCACCTATGCTTCCTTTGTGTCTGGCACATTCGGCACCTGTTTTTGCAAGCTGCTCAAATTAGCTATCGTATTCTCTGCGTCTGTGTTATAACATCTGTGTTATGATACCCTGCAGTTTTGCAGTGTTGTGTTTCCTCTGCTGTTGTAGTCCAACCTTTACCAACTGAGTGCCCCTCCAAAGGCTTTGGATTACAACTCCCATTGGCCCAGCCAGCACAGGAGACCCCTCATCTAATGATACCAGGTGTTTACAAGGCTAATTCCTGGCATTGGGTCTCAGTCCTACTGAGCTCTGATTCACTCCCACCATAGGTGTAACTGAGAGGAAGAATGCCTTGTGCTCTTGTGCTGGGCAGATGTGGTATTAGAGATGCCACAAGGAAATCAAGAATAAGACGGTAGCTTTCCTGACTTTGAAAAGTGTTACTCACTTCATGATTGGGGTGAGGGTCCTTGAAGCATCTGCTGGTGCTCAAATGGCAACATAGAATGCTTTATTTGTGTAGAATCCTTTGAAGTGGCAATTTCAGTTGACAACATGATTTAGGAACATAAATCAAACCCCAAGCTCTGTTTGAGCCATGCTGAGAGATGCTCCAATCAGGCCCTACAGCTGTGTGTAAAGGGATCAGTGAAGTTCATTCACACAAAATGACCATGGAGATTCATATAATGCGTGGCTATCTCTGGGGCAAAAATGTTTCTGAATTATGAAGTCTCTTCCTGTAGGGATCAACACTGTGAAAATTCCTTTGGCATATCAGCTTTATCTTCACTCTGTTCACTTTCAGAGGACAGAGAGCCCATCCCATAATAACAACAACAACAACACCTTTATTGTCATTGTACACCTGTGTACAGTGGTACCTCTGGTTACGTACTTAATTCGTTCCGGAGGTCCGTTCTTAACCTGAAAACGTTCTTAACCTGAGGCACCACTTTAGCTAATGGGGCCTCCCACTGCCGCCGCGCCGCCTCTGCCCAATTTCTGTTCTTATCCTGAAGCAAAGTTCTTAACCCGAGGTAATATTTCTGGGTTAGCAGAGTCTGTAACCTGAAGCGTATGTAACCCGAGGTTCCACTGTACAATGAAATTAAATGAGCCTCCCCCCCAAACACTCAATCTCTTATCGAACAACACACCACCTCGCAAGTCAATTTTGCTATGTTATGTTCCATTCAACAGCCTGACAACATAACAACATTAACAACAACAGCAGCAGCATATTTTAGGGGAGGACATCTGTTTGTACCAGCTGTACAGGTGTGAATGCTCCACAAGTTCTACATGCTTCATATATATGCCTCTTAAAAATCGTCAGTAAAGAGTTGCACAGAGTTGAATCAGGCAGTGCACAGTAAAGTAAATGTGGAATTTATGGAATCCTGGTTATCATACCTGTGGAGATAACCAAAGGTGGATCTAGGGGAACGCGACCAGTTTGGTCATACTGGGCACAGAGGTTCTGGGGCGCCGCAGCAGGAGCCACACCTATGAAGTTCAACAGAATGCAAGAGGTGGAGGGGGCACCAGATTTTGGCACCGCACAGGGCGCCGCTGAAATTTGAAAACGCCAAGATCCGCCACTGAGATAACAAGCTGTACAAAAGTTTTGTGGAAGACATTTTAGGCTGCAGCATTTTCCAGCTCTTGTTAGGTGGTTTGAACCTGTTCCTAATGCTCCGGAAATAATATGACAATGGCAAAAGAAGTCTAGATTGCTCCAAACCTATTAAGAGCATGACTCAGCCCATAATTGCTCTTCCTGCTGCTTTTCTTGTACGGAAGAACCACACAATGGCACTTTTAGGTCAAAATAACTGTCCCACAGGACCTCAGAGTGCTCAGCTCACTTCTCTGCGGATTCATCCTGTGTTAGAGAGAGAGAGAGAGAGAGAGAGAGAGAGAGAGATTCATTGTCCATTTCCTGGCACTCGTGTGAGCTTTGCACAACTTTCTATTTCATACATTACTGTGCGTACGCTCTCTTTCGTGGCTTTGAGGTTTGTTGCTCAAGTAAAAGCAGACCAAAACTAAGACTTGTCCCAACGATCTTAGTTCGCTGCCATGAACTACACGTGTTGCCTCTGTGACAGCCCAAATCTGCCTGAATATCTCCCACAACGTAAATCCATGCTATAAGAAAAACATTAGCAAATGTCTTTAATAGTTCTGGTTTTTTCCCCCTGTTCTCTTAATACGTGGCTGGAAGTGCATGTTGGCATCTGTCCTCCAAGCCAATGAAAACGGTGGCTTTCTCAGGACCCTGCTATATGAGTCCCGGACCTGTGCTTGGGACATACGCCTGAGGTTTCTTCACCTACCCCGCCCCTTCCCCAGCCACAGTCTTGCCAAACCAACTTTCCACAAACCATCACTGTTAGAACGGACAGACTGACTCAGGTTGTGATGAAACGGTGATGAAGATTTCCTCTTCACTGCCTTCCTCTCAGAAGGTAGGAAGGAAGCACGTGGAGAAGAGTGCAAGCTCATTTTTATTACTTCATTCATCTTCCTCTTGCAGTGCTAACTTGTTAAAGAACAGCGGTGATGGAAATTTTTGTCTTCACGGCACGTGGGAGCATAGTGGCTGGTCGTTTGATTTGGCAGCTGGGTGGCATCTTGAGCCCTAGCAGTCTTCAAGGATGGGTGTGTCAGAGCACCATAGAACAACAGAAGCTTGACTCTGTATCAGTAGCAGCCTTGTGGTTGCTGTGCAGCACAGATAACTTATATCTATGTAAAGTCAATATATGGAAGGGAAATTGGCTTCACAGTCTGCTGCCATGAACCCTTCCATACATTCACTGCAGAGAGTAGAAGTTTGAGCAGGGATTTCCATCACATCCCCATGACTGCTTGGCGCATGCTCTTTAATGTCTTTTTACCCTGTTTCCCCTTTTTTTAATACGTAGTCATAAAGTAAGCCATGGCAGGGTTTTTTTACCTTTGTGAGAAGTAAGACATACCCCAAAAGTAAGCCGTGGTGCCGCCATTGTTCCCGTCGCCTCCTCAGCCCCTCCTGCGTGCGCAGGGTGCCAGCGAACCAGTGAGAGGCACGGGGGGGGGGACGCACCTCTTGCGGAGTTCTGCCCCGCCTGCTTAGTGCGCAGGGAGAGGCGCGGGGGGGGGGGAGACGCCTCTTCCTGCCCCACCTGTTCCCCGTGCGCAGGGAGCCAGCGAACCAGCGAGAGGCGCGGGGGGGGGGGGAAACGCGCCTCTTGCGGAGTTCTGCCCCGCCTGCTCAGCGCACAGGGGGAGGCTGTACCGTACCATACTGACGTAATAAAAATAAGACATTCCCCTGAAAATAAGCCACCCTGTGTTTTTTTGAGGGGAAAAAATTATAAGACGGTGTCTTAAGAAGGGGGAAAGACGGTATTAGAGAATGTTTTACTCCAAATCAATGCACAACACATATAATTCCTGAGGAATTCAGGTGCATGTAGAAGAGGTTCTAGTGGGGAAACAGTAGGAAGTAGCCTAGAGTAAGGTATGGAAGACCTTACTGGGATTGAGGAGTGGCAAGTCTGGTTAAAGGGAGATTTGGGGCAATGCTAATCTTGCTTTGTGTGGGGCTGGTGAGGCCAGTGGTCTTACACTGATGGCAGCTTCTAGCCATGGGTCTTTTGGCCACCGGAGTGCTTCTCGGAGACTCAGGTCCTCTCGGAGTGGCCTCTGCAGTGGTTGCAAGTGTATCTGCCTTTTTCTAATGTGCAAGGTGTGCGAGAATGGCACACATAACAGTTCCTGGGTATTTAAAGTACAAATAAAACAGTACATTTTAGCTAAGTAGGGGGTAATAAGCAACAGGAAGATACAGTAAATAAATATTTTCTGGGCTTTGCATTGGTGGTTCCCAGAGAGATAATTTCCTACTCAAAAAGAGAGAGGAGGGGTTTTTTGTGGGTTTTTTTTTTAAAAAAGCATTATCACTTAGAATATTTTGGCTCAGCACTAGCTTACTTGCACATCAGCTGCAAACTGTCATCAAAACTAACACCCGTGGCTAAGACCAGCTTTTAAAGAAAGCTTTCTTGGACTAATTTTTATTTTTTTTGTAGCCACAAATTTTCTTTTGGCTGTTTAAAATGTTATCTTATAGCTGCTTTTTGTTGTTAGCGTTTTAATATTGATTATTTTAATATTTTATGTCGTAAATCACCTTGAGAAATTTTGACAGAAAGGCAAGATGTAAGTGACTTAAAGAAACAAATAAATAGGAAGTTTTCACAGTGAAGGAAAGTAAACCATGGGATTCTCCCCACCCTAAGATCTATATTGGGATTGGTGCTGTTTAGATCGTTTATAAAGAATCAGGTGTTGAGAATGAAAAACAAGACAGCCAAGTATTCGACTGTAAAAGACCTGCAACCTGAGGACTGAGGGGACTTTCTCCTGACTCATGTTTGCTGCTTTTTCCGCTCAGGAGAAGCAAGCACAAGCCTGCATGAATACTTCTTTAATATTTTTGAACTGATTAGAGGGAGAGAGATTTCTGGGTTGTACTTTGATTTATAGGTCTCGCCCAGTCAATTCTTACTCAGTGACTGAATGCAGGAGAAAATGGAAAAGTTTGCAAGGTGGGTGTGCAATGCATCAAGGAAATTCCCGCAGAAAGACAGGTGAGGCCCTGAGTCAGCAGAGCATTGAGAAACTAATTAAAAGGCTACATGACCAACTGTAACTGGTTTAAGTGCTATAGCTTCCCCACAAGGGACCCTGGGAGCTGTAGTGGAGTGTGTGTTGATGTGGAATTACCCCTAGCCAAGAATGCTGATTACCTCTGAGAAACTCGTCCATCCATCCATCCATCCATTAATTCATATAGCGGTTTTCACAAAGCACTTCATCCTATAATTATACCCCAAGGCTGCCTTGTTTCAAATTTAGGATTATTCACACAGTGTGGTGTGATTTTCAAATAGTTGCCTCAGGGTGACTTAACCCTCATACCATGAGGTCAATTGCTGGAGTAAGGAATATTTTAAGAATTTCCTCCTGAAATTACCATTTCCATCACATGAATGTCTGTTGTGTAATTGTTTTTATGTGAACAATCCGCTGGGAGACATTTTGCCTTTTCTTTGGTTTCCCCCAAACCCAGCTGCGTTTCAAGTGTGAAAATAAACAAATCCTGATGTGCAGGAAGAAAGCACCCTTTCTCTCTCTCTCTCTGAACATTTATTACATATTGATATTTCCTGAAGACGAAGGATCTTTCTGTAAAATCAAGGGATGCCAACAGGATTTTATGGGCCTGGTACACTAAATGGGATGGGTGGGTGGCGGGTTGCAATTTCACATTTTTTTTTGTGAAACCTTCATTTCAAGGGAATTACCTTTGAGTAAAACATACAAAAGCCAGCCAGTTATGCTTTGTTCTGTGAAGGTAGCATACTTGGGGCATGAATGAAATAATGTAGACATGAGGAAATTGCTTAAACAAACATACCAGAGTATCCTATATCCCTGTTTAGGGAAGTTTTTAATGTTTTAGGTTTTATTGCTTCTTCTTCTTCTTCTTCTTCTTCTTCTTCTTCTTCTTCTTCTTCTTCTTCTTCTTATTATTATTATTATTATTATTATTATTATTATCCAGCTTCCCCTCCTGCTCTGGGATGGCTCCCTGTCCTGAGTCCCAAATGGGGGTAGTCAACATCCCTTCCTCTGGTTGCTTGGCAACAGTGATTAAGCATCCTTCACAATGGTGTTCCCTTCAAGTGCCAAAGCATTAGAGTAGCCTTCGTGTTTTGTAACTTTCTTTAGACATGTCATAAAATCGTGTCCAGTTGACTTACTTTTTTTTTTTAAAGAGAAAGCTAAGAGGGGACCTAGTACATTTGCACCTCCTGTAGCCCCCTGTTGGTGGCCTTGTGCCCACCTGCATATTGGGTCTTTAGCCCGCTTCAGACATTACATTACCTATTTATCTACTTGCACTGGTGTGCTTTCGAACTGCTAGGTTGGCAGGATCTGAGACAGAGCAACGGGAGCTCACTCTGTCACGGGGATTCTAACCTTCCAGTCGGCAAGCCCAAGAGGCTCAGTGGTTTAGACCACAGCGCCACCCGCGTCCCTACAATGGTGGCCTTGTGCCCATCTGCATATTGGGTCTTTAGCCCACTTCAGATATTACAGGAAACTATGTTCCCTGCAGTTTAACTGAGCTGTGGTGAGCCCTGGGCTCACATTATCTCTCTGCCCAAGAAGGAGATTGGAACCTTCTGCTTCTGATTTTAAACAAACTATGGTTCCTCAAACTCAGGAGCTTATAATAATAATAATAATAATAATAATTCTTTTATTTGTACCCCGCCCATCTGGCCGGGTCTCCCCAGCCACTCTGGGCGGCCTCCAACAGGTATAAAATACATTAAAAATATCACAAGTTAAAAGCTTCCCTAAATAGGGCTGCCTTGAGGTATCTTCTAAATGTCAGATGGTTGTTCATCTCCTTAACCTCTGCTGGGAGGGCGTTCCACAGGGCGGGCGCCACTACCGAGAAGGCCCTCTGCCTGGTTCCCTGTAGCTTTGCTTCTCGCAGTGAGGGAACCGCCAGAAGGCCCTCGGCGCTGGATCTCAGTGTCCGGGCCTAGTTATTAAAACTAGGGTGACTGAGAACAAGCCAGGATCTTGATTTGATTTCTGATTTTAGCTTGTTCTGAAACTTTAGTTTAAAAACAGAAATGATTAAATTTTTGCAGACAGAAGTCCACACCCACCCTTGACAAACACTGCAGGGGCTGTATCCCAGAAATGGGTGTGGTCAAAACTATGTGTGGCCACCCAGCACGCAGGCACTCACATGCACACTACACACATCACAAGCTTAACACGAGTCAACAGTGTGATGCAGCAGCAAAAAAAACCCTCATGCTATTTTGGCTGCTTCAACAGAAGTGGTGTCCCAATCAAGGGAAGTAGTAGTGTCACTCTATTCTGCCTTGGTCAGACCACACCTGGAGTGCTGTGTCCACTTCTGCGTGACAAGCAGGAATGTGTGCAGGGGAGAGCAACCAAGATGATCAAGGGTCTGGAATTGAAACCAAGCCTTATGAATAACCGTCGAGGGAATTGGGTATGTTTTGCCTGGAAAAGAGGAGACTGAGAGGAGATATGATAGCCATCTTCAAACGTCTAAAGGCTTGTCACATGGAGGATGGAGCAAGCTTGTATTCTCCTGCCCTGGAGGCCAGGACCCAAACCAATGGATTTAAGTTACAAGAAAGGAGATTCCAACTAAACATCAGGAAAAACTTTATGACAGTAAGAGCTGCTTGATGGTGGAACAAACTCCCACAAGAGGTGATGGACTCTCCTACCTTGGTGGTTTTTAAGCAGATGTTGGACGATAGTCGGTCATGCATGAGCTAGTTGAAATCCCTGCATTGCTGGAGGTTGGACTAGCCAGGGGTCAGCAAACCTTTTCAGCAGGGGGCCGGTCCACTGTCCCTCAGACCTTGTGGGGGGCCAGACTATATTTTTTTTGGGGGGGAATGAACGAATTCCTATGCCCCACAAATAACCCAGAGATGCATTTTAAATAAAAGGACACATTCTACTCATGTAAAAACATGCTGATTCCCGGACCGTCCGCGGGCTGGATTTAGAAGGCGATTGGGCCGGCTCTGGCCCCTGGGCCTACCCATGGACTAGACCCTTGAGATCCCTTCCAACTCTACAATTCTATGGGTCTATGACCCAGGAGAAACATTTTCAGTTGAACTATGCAGATCAGCTGATGGGGGGGGTTGAGTCTCCTCCCTTATCAGATAATTGAGTTAATGAGTGAGGAGAAGCAATTTGCACCCCCATAATGGCATTGGGTTGCCAGGGAGTTGAAACTATGAAGCCATGATGGGAATAAACGTTGCCCTATTCCCCCCAAGACCATCACACTGATTTTCTGAAGTGCCCAGGAGGCACTTCATCTCTGCCCTGTCCATTGCCATGATGGGAATGAAAATCATTCTGTCACCACTGGTGCTCTGCAGACTATTTTCCCCCAGCAGTAGCATCCCTGCCAACAAATTCAGTAAATGAGCTGACAGGCCACCAGGGAAGACTTGATGCTTGCAGGACTGTGATTTAAATAGGGCTGCCATACGTCTGGATTTTCCCGGACGTTACCGGGATTTCAAAGGCGGAATTGATGTCTGGGGGGAATTTCTGAAAGGCGGCATTTTGTCCTGGATCTTAGGCAAGTCAATCAAAAAATCACTTTTTGGGGGCGTTTTTGTAAAAAAAAAAAAAAAAAGCTCAATAACCCTATGGCAATCCTAGGTTTTAAAGAAGCCATAGTTCTCTGAGATTGTTATCAGGATCTGTGATTTGCTCAAAACCAGAAGCAGATGGCTTATTCCTGTAGCAGGAAACTATGGCTTCCTCTTAAATCTGAACTGGGCTTTGATGAGGTGTTATTGCAAGTTTTATTTTTCCTCTTTTCTTTTAAAAAAAATGCCTATGTGTGTGCTCGATTATTGTAAATTCAGTTAAGCCTAATCTCTTGTCTTTTTCTCTGAAGAATGACTGACACTTTCCTCTTTTCTGTAGCTGTCGTTTGGCTGCTTATATTGCCCTTTGCTTTGTGTCTCATTAATCTGATCTTGAACAAACTCCAGATGTCTCTTCCATTTCATAAGAGTGCCTTGCATAATTTTTTGTGTCCTTAAGGCTTGCTTTGTTTACAGTAATTGGTCAATCTCTTCTGCAGCATCTGCTCTTGCTCCTTATAGCTCAAGTGTACTGTCTACTCTGAAAACATTTGGTTGGTTGTGTGCTAGGAATGGCTGGTGTTAATCCAGGGCCAAGTGAGAAGACTCTCATTTCCTTGTGAGCTCAGCTTCATATATTGGAGGAGAATGTCTCTAGGGCACAATAAGTAGCAGGATAGCATGTGCCACTGCAATCAAGCAGGGAGAAGCAATGCACCAGGAATGTATTGTGTACGGCTGAACGTTGTGTCCTTAACTTCGGACTATTTGGTTAAAAATGCAGACTCTGATTGGTTCAGTTATATAGTCACATCTAACAGACACATGGCTTACGTTGCAGGACTATGGGTGAAATATAGTCATACCTCGGGTTGCGTTCACTGCGGGTTGCGTTCCGCACGGGTTACGAACGTGCCGAACCTGGAAGTACCAGAACGGGTTACTTCCGGGTTCGGTGCTTTGCGTATGCACAGATGCGCGAAATGACGTCATGCGCAGAAGAGCCGAATTGCGTCGCGCACATGCGCAGACACGCGCTTCAGGTTGCGGACCTTTCAGGTTGCGAACGGGGCTCCGGAATGGATCCCGTTCGCAACCAGAGGTACCACTGTATGGTATGGTAAGAGTATGGGCCATTGGAACATTGGAGGACTGAGGAGAAGCTTCTAACACCTTTTCTCCCTTAGCGTTTCCTGCCTCTGCCACCAGAGCCAGAAGCTGTGAGAGGCCCAGTGAGAAAGACCTGGCTAGCAGGGACCTCACATCCAGCTCCTTTGACTGCCATTTATGGGCTGGGATTGGGGGGGGGGGAACATACAAATACTGTACATTTTGTGATTATGCACATAACAACTCAATTTTTAATATATTCGAAGCTGCCTCAAAAAACTCAGTTAGTAGGTGTGTTATCAATACTATATTATTATTAATAATAATATCAACAATAATTTATTATTTATATGCTGCCCATCTGACTGAGTTGCCCCAGCCACTCTGGGCGGCTCCCAACAAAAAATAGTAAATAATAATAATAATAATATATTATTTGTACCCCGCCCATCTGGCCGGGTCTCCCCAGCCACTCTGGGCGGCTTGCAACAAATATCAAAATACTTTAAAAACACAATACAACATCACACACCAAAAAACTTCCCTGAACAGGGCTGCCTTCATGTGTCTTTTAAAAATCACATAGCTGTTTATCTGTTTGACATTCCTAAATAAACAAACAAAACAGAAGTGGGTACAATAGAGGAAGAATGCAGAATACTGTATATTTATTGCCGGGGTATCAAATAAAGAGGCAGCTGGACTTTCTAGCATGTAAACAAACCAGGCTTTCTAGTCTCATAAGGCTCCAACAGAGGGCAAGGGTGAACCTGGAGAAGCTGTTGTCTTACAATTCTTCACTTTGGCAGGCTGATAGAGAGGGAATAGACTAGATAATTGGTATTTAACCTTCCTGTTCAGTGTCAGGGCCCAGCAAAGTCAGAAGCAAACAGCGTGATCCAGACCTTCCATTGGCCAGGTTACAGAGCAGGCAGGCAATGATCCAAAGGCCCAGAGACAGATGATGTGGTCTAAGGTGGGCTATATGCCTGGTGTGTTTGTTTGAGGGTTTATGCCCTGCCCATCAATAAAATTCCCAAATTTCAGAGCAGGATGATGAGGCAAGTAGAGGCAAGGCAGGGGTCTACTTAGTACCTTCTGTCATCAAAAAGTTGTTCAGCCTCGAACAATTGTATAGGTTCGGCCAAGCTTTTATTGAAACTTCAAGTCACTTGTTATGGTTGGCATGACAAAGCATTAGCGCCCCCTCTGGCCATTTTGGGGGTTGCGCTGCTGTACAAGAGGCCAGACTAGGAAGCTCCCTCTGGTGACCTGGTGGTGTGGGGATGCCAAAGTCCCAAGTTTGAGACTCCTGGCATGTTTCACTTGGCATCTGAAACAGCACCTGTTCTCTGTCATGCCAGGTAAATTTCTCAGCCCCAGTTGTGGACACCAGCTGCTGGAAGAAGCCCACCTTCATCTCTACAAATTACTACAGGGTGGACCTCTTCAATGGACGTATGGCTGGAGTGCTGCTGACCTCCATCTTTGTAACTGTAATAGATGAGGTGACTGTGGCTCATCTAGGCACATCAGAAGGACGTGTTTTGCAGGTCAGTTAAGAGCTGCAGCTCTGCTTTTTATATCTATTAATATGCGTTTATAATATGGTGAACCTCTGTGCTATCATCTGCCGCGAGTGTTTAAATATCTCTTTAAATACCACCATGTATTTAAATGGCTTCTTGTGGTACTTTTAAAGCTGTAAAGCTGAAAGCCAATCCATTAACTTTTAGGAAATGTTACCATGTTTCCACTGTCAACTTAACCTAATTTTATTTTATTCTCTTCTTATTTTTTCTCCAAGAAATCCTTTCCCTAGTTCTAGCTCTTTGAGGGAACTAGGGATAACAAACAAGGGGTTTCTCAGCATGCTCACAAAATTAAAATTCCCAATGTTTCTTGTAGGAAGTGTTAACAGCTAAACTTAATTGAAATTGCTATTAGGAATTACTCTTGGGGTTGTTGGAGACTCGACCTGCAGAGTGTCGGGAATTATGAGCATGGATCCTGGGTGCCAAAATCTATTTATACATCTATTTCAGCATCTCATAGCACTTAGCAGTGTGCAGAGATGTTCATAAAAATGCAGAGTTACTCTCCTGCTTGTAATTCCCAGCCCCAGCAGACAGATGTGTTTGCCAAATTAATGAAGAAGTTCCCTACAACTGTCCCTGCTCCACTAAAAACAGCTGCTGAGGGTGTGTAAGCTTTTGTGTGTGTATGTTCCTAGGTGGTGCTTCCATCCAATGTCTACACAAATGTTTTGGCCAACTTCTCCTTGGGGAAGACATTGCCAGTGCTGCGAGAAGTCAGCAAGCTGAATGACTCTTTGCTGTTTGTCACAGGAAATAAGGTAAGAGTTGTGAGGCTCTGAAGCTCGACTGTGCATGGAGGTTGAGATTTCAAAGGAAGCATTACTTATTTGCTTGTTTCTGGGTGGGAGGAGGGTTATTCTACAGGTGCTTGGATTTTACATCTGGAGTGAATGTTGAGGTTGCTCTGATCTCTTCATCCATCATCTCAGACCCAAAGTACATGTTCAGGAAAACTGAGTGGCAGTTTAGAGTGCACATAGAGTGCACATGTTTTGATAGCACCCCACATAAAAACCTGCCTGCCTGCAGAAAATGCATACATCAGGGATAGGAGTTCTAGCCTAGTCATAGAATAATAGAATTGTAGAGTTGGAAGGGACCCCAAGGGTCATCTCCTCCCTGTCATGGCAGCTTTCCACAGGCAGAAAATTTGTGATCTACTTCTGGCATTCTGAGGAGATACAGTCCTCCAGGACTGATTGACCCTTAGTATGATCCTTTTTGGAAAGAACTATCTTCTTAAGCTATGTCAGAGTAGCAGATGTCTCCCCCTTCAAGATCGCAAAGGCTTATTTGAGCTACTTTTTCACCTTATTCTTTTATTAGCATTTCCTTGACTCTTCCAGCCCTTTAAATTTTCATTTCTTTCTACAGAAATCCTTTGAACTTGCTGTCTCTAGCCAGTCATTTATCTCTCCTAGGATGTTGGAACTTTAATTGAAAAATTGGTGCTTCTAAGTCACCATTTCAGTGGGCCTCACTTTCTTCTTCTGATAGCTCTAGGGCTGCCTACCTAACCTTTTTTGGTCTCAGACTTAGTGGCTTCATCAAATGGCAAAGAGTCAGTCTCACTGGATTTCAGCAAGGTTTTTGGCATTTTCTGCTACCAACTCATTCTAGCTTTACTGGGGGAGAAAAAAATATTCTGGTCAGGCAGCTCTAAAACAGAGCTCAGAACTTGATGACAGCTCCTTGCTGAGACCAGGAGTATTATGAGCCCACCTGTTTTGCCTCTCTGATGCCTTCAAGTCTTGATACAAGCTACAAGCACCGAGTGTGGCAGATGCACAAAGGGGGCTGTTCTGAGGGTAGATTGCATTCACATTTTAATTGGGTTTTTTCCTGTTGTGGACCACCCTGGGAATATGGTTAAAGGACGGTATAAAAATACTTATAAGTAAATTGATTTTTTTTTTGGGGTGAGCAAAGTACATTCTGTTTGAAAGATGTGCTATTGGAAAGACCATCAGTCCCCTTGACAAATGAACATAGAAAGCTACCTTACAGTAAGTCAGATCATTGGTTCATCCTGCTCAGGCTTGTCAACACTAAGCACAGGGGAGTTAAGTGCCACCCCCCTGTCAATCACCTGACATCAACATGATGCCAAAGGACCCATTTTTTACTTTGCAGTGTAGCTTGAGTTCAAGCTGTGCTGCACAGGAAGATCCCAGTGGATCCAAGCCAGCCTTGAAGTCACTGCCATTTAGCTGTTTGGTAGTGACGTCAATCCCTGCTTGGATTGGCTGCACCCAGGAGTTTCCAATACTTTATAGCGAAGCTGATCCAAGTGGGGTTTGGATTCTTTGATACAAACCCATTTTCCAGTGAACACTTGGGTGTGCATTTTAAGGCTCCTTTGGAGACATATCTTTTCCTGCCCCACACCTGACTGTCATATACATGATATCAGGTGTGGGGTGGTGGGTGGTCAGCCTGCTGGGGGAAATGATCTCACAGTGGGTTGGAGGTTCAAGGCTGCTGACCTGCACTGCCTGGCAGTGGTTATCCAGGGATTCAGGCAGGGGTCTCTCCTACCTAGTCTCACCTGGAGATGTTGGGGACTGAAACAGGGACCTTCTGCATGCAAAGTTGAGCTCCACCCATCCTCTTTGGCAACTGTCCATCTTGCAGGTGTCCCAGGTGAAAATGACTGGTCCAGGCTGTCGCCATTTCCTGACATGCTTCCGCTGCCTGAAGGCAGAGCGTTTTATGCAGTGTGGCTGGTGTGGAAATACATGCACCCGTCGGGAAGACTGCAAGGGAGAGTGGAACCAAGACAGCTGCTCTCCCGTCCTCACTGATGTACGCAAGTATCTTCTTATGTATGAGGTTGCCTAGGTACATTGACATGGTGGCTTATGCACACTGCAGCTATGCTCACTGAGCTATTTGGTGCTTTGGGGCTACTTTAGTTCTCTCCCCCCACACCCTTTGTTAAATGTCTGGCTTTTTTATATTTCTGTTTGTCAAATGTGTTTGTCATAAAGCCTAAAGTACTCTGTGCATCTTGGGACCCATAATGCCTGCATTTCCCGAGACATGCATCACCTGCATTTTGCATTAGTTATTATGTTTTCCACGGGGTGTATTTTTTTTCTTTCTGTCTTAACCTCTTGCTTTGTATGTTCTTCCAAATAGAGCACTTAAGACATCTCCCTCACCACTGGCTCAACTTCTTGAGTGGAGCCATGTGGGGGGGGGGACAAAAAAAACCCCTACACCCTTCCTCTCTCTTTTACTCTGTGAGACCCTTTTCTTCTTTCCTGAAAGGGTGACTTTTAGCATGGCACCATTGAACACTGTGTTCTCCTGCATTTTGCCTATAGTGAGGGCAGTGTTGTTGTTGTTTCCCAAACAGAAAATTAGAAAACCCACAGGCCTAGCACGAAAGCCTATATCGATATTACACATTCACATCCTTCGTATCTTTTGGAACGACTCACTGCATTTGATGTACACAAGGGACAGTCATGTGGGCACAAAGATGGGCTGATGAGTTTTCAGCTATAGTGCGAAGCCCTTCCTGGTGTTCTGGTATTGACCTTCCCCCTTTGTCTCAAGCAGGTTGGGGCTGGTGCGCATGAAACAGCCAGTATATGGAGACCACATACATTTGCTCCTCTTACAGCAGGGGTGGGGGAAAGCTTTTTCAGGCCAAAGGCCACAGTCCCACCTGGGCAACCTTCTGTGGGTGTCATGCCCATAGTACCGGTAGGTGACGCCTGAGACAAAAGTGGGCAAAGCAAGAAATGTAAACACAGCCTCTGTATGGCTGTTATCAGAGCTCAAGGGCACATTCCAGACAAGCACAAATGCTCCAGGAGGATATGACTAGGACTAGTGAGAGGTGTGGATGGGAGAAGGAGGTGTGGCTGAGGACTAGATAAAGAGAGTTGCCCATGGCCCCTGGGCCTGAGGTTCCCTAGCTCTGTCAGAGAGGCTGCCTAGACACACACTCCTCTGGGAAAGGGGTCATCTTCACACCACTGCAGGCATCTAAAAAGTCTCATTGATACTAATAAAGAGTCTATGCATAATCATGGTTTGCTGCTGGGGCTGATTAAGACTGTCTCTTTGTGGCTTTTGATGTGTCTGCACTGCGATTCCTATATTCCGTTAAGGTGAGTTAATATTTAGCAGAGCAAACCGTTCTGAGGTAAACTCTTAACCATTAACATTAGTCACTTGTCGTCACAGGGAGTCATTAGGTCAAATTACTTTGGCTTCAAAAAGAGGTAGAGTAACAGCTTGATAAAGGAATAAATTTAAACTTCTACTTCACTCTTTCTTTATTCATTTTTAAACTAGATAAATAACATATAAAATATTATTAAAGAAGCACACTTAGAGTTGTTTAAATGTTTCGCCATTTGCATATTTTGCTCCCTGTATTAAATTTTAGGCAAATGCTGTGATACCATGTTTATACTGATTTTGAATATGGGCGACACATTCAGATCTAAGCTCACCCTTGAGGCAAACTGGGTGGCCTTCATCGAGTCACTTTCTCTTGGCCTCAACAGTTAGGAAAAATAAGTTTGTTGTGAGCATAAAGCAAGAAAGTATTAAATGTTCATGCTCAAATGTTTTCAGTACCAAAGTAGCACTTTCAAGAAGTGGGAATATCCCAGCTTGCTGCTATTCACCCATGTTCAAGGTCTGGTTGGTGACTTCATCACACCATTAGTTTAGCCTGACCATGCCAGCCTTGATCCTAGACAGTTTTTGAAACCACATGTTAACTAATTGCAGATAATTGGGATATCTGCCAATTTGTGTTCCCCATATGGATTGTGTACACCTTTTACTGCATGAAGTTGAACTTTCCTGCACTTGGTCCGAGCAACAGCTTATCCTAATAATTCATTCAACATCTTTCCTCCAAATGGAAGTGAATCGTAACCTAAGGTTTTTTGCAGCAGTTAGGGAAGGGCCTGAAGAAAAAATTGCCATTCCCATGCAAGTTCTCTTTGTGTCAGAGTATGTCTGCAGCATTGCCTGGTGCCAATAACTGGGTCTTACTGGTGTTTGGATCTTGAGTAGCAGACAGGTGTATCTAAGGGCTATTTGAATCTTGCTGGCAACTGAGTAAGTAAAGCTTTGTGTATCATCTGCTTTCACAGTTCCACCCCAGAAGTGCACCACTACAAGGCAGCACTAAGGTGACACTCTGTGGCTCAGGCTTTCGTTCAGGTTCATATTTCACTGGCATGGATGCCTCACCGTCAACCCTTGGTGACTACAAGGTTACAGTGGGACGGAAGAATTGCACCATACTGTTTGAAGAGAGCCTAGAAAACAGGTAACATTTGAAAGTTAAAAAGCACGAAGCCTGCAGACAGTATTCACCCTTCCTTCTTTCCTGTTCACTTTCTCAGCCCTCCATCTACACAGACTAGCATTCTGTAAATGTGCCTTATGCATGTAAGAAAGGTATGCAGAGAGGAATTCTTGGTGGCTGTTTTTCTTTGGAGATTCACCACAATCTAAGCCTGAGCATCTTCTGGAAGACTTGTTAGGCCTGTGTGTCTGGGCTCCCTTTGCAGGGTGAAGGCAGGTTGGATAGGTCAGTAGAAGCATGGAGACTTCCCATGGTGTTATAATTATATATAAATTCTGTTTTAAATTTGGAGAAGTTATGGGCCATATTATACCCTATATTTTGGGGTTGAAAGCTGCCCTGAGTCTTCAAAATAAGATGGACTATAAGCAGGCAGCCTATAATGTACAAAGTGAAGCAATATTGCTTCTCGTCCAGGAGTTTTACATTCCAGGTTGGAGTTCAGGATTGAAGGGAATTCCTTTGTGCATGCTTGGCCCATGGTCCCTCTGAAGAACTATCTCCCTTTGGTGTTGTTCCTCAGTGCTTCACACCAGGACCATACTGAATGATGTGTAGATTAAGGGCTGGTCCACATTTCTGCTTGTCCTGTGCCTAGAAAGCACAGGTCTGAGGGGTTTCACCCATGTCCTGTGTTTTCTAGGCACAGGTCTGAGCAGTTTTCCATTTACCCCACTGCTTTCCCTGGGAAAACCCAGCTCTGAATGGGAGCAAACACCAATCTGCAGAAAACCCGATTGACGTTTGTTCCGATTCAGCGCTAAAGAGCAGGTTTTCCTAGCAGAAAGTGGAAGGACAAGTGAAAGTCTGGATGAGCCCTTAATCTCAGAAGTCTTGGCTGACAATGGCACAGTGCTCTGTTCAGTCTCCACATGGTATATGTGAGGCCAGATGGGAAGAGTGAGGCCACAGTTGATAAGCTGTCTGGGGAAAACTGGTGGGAAAGTGCTCCCTTCTCTTGATTTGGACTCTGTGTTTTCAGTCTGCTGGTGTTTTGCTAAGGGACATTAAGCCAGCAGTGGTCTAATGTTTTCTTCAGCTTTTGGTATCTTCCTGAAGGAAAATGGGGCCAGCCAAGAGACAAGTTTAGGAAGACATAGGGCTCTGTCGGGGTATGGTGTAGGTTGTGTGGGAGCCTTAGTGAACAGACTCTCTTTCTCCTTTCACCTCAGAGTGTTTGTACCACTCAGCTTAAATGAATTTTTGTGTGGTTTGTTGTTCTTTCCTCACAACTCCCTGAGCACCATTAGAGGGGAATTATAATATGAATAAAACATTGGTGCTGGTTTAGAATGTTCTTTTCCAGAGCTCTCAAGATCCACGTGAAAGTAACTGTGGAGTGTAGAATATATGTGGCATCCAACAATCTCAGTAGAATCCTGAGATTCTAAGCACTTTTTTTGGGGGGGGATTTTCTAGTCTTCATGGTTGCAGAGGTCCTGCCAGTTCTGGGAGGGTAGCAGTTCAGTTATTGGGTACGTGGCCTCTTTTACTTAGCACAGTGCTAGCCATGTGGCTAAATCCATCTCTCTCCTTCTCATTTAATCAATATATTCATAGACTAGATGCAAAATGCTTATGGTTAGAATATGAATTTTTCTAGATTTCCTTCTGGTACTCCTTTCTGCCTGTGTGAGGCCCTCAGATGATGTCATAGCAGCCTTACACTTACATGTTGAAATCAGGAGAGGAGACATTTCTGTGTGTCACAGTTTAGACATTGGCAGCTTTCCCGGAGCGGAAATGAAACAGCAGTTTCTACTGTTCCCTATTAGTACAAATAGAATTTCACCTCCATGGCCCATGCGGGACTCAGTCATTCCAGTGAGCTTTGATCTGCATTAAGCAAAAAAAAACTAAAACTAAAACCAACAGCTGAGCATTGTCTGGCAGCATTTTCTTTGAAAAGGACTGAATGCAGGTTGAGAGGGCAGGTCATATTTGGGTAAGGAAACGCCTCTTAAAAACTGTTTAGAGGGAAAAACAGGAAGTATATAGGAAGACATAACAGGAGTCACAGTTGTTACGTCTTGCTGTCGCCCGATCCATTTTTCACATCTAACTCAGGACTTGCAAATGAAATAGGTGAATTGAATTCTTCCATACCAGAAATGATCAAGTATTTCCAAGCTGGAGCCCTTGCTTGACCCTACTGAGGATGGTGATAAGCCCTCTGTGAAGGAGGCAGTTGATGGAGTTGTAACAGCATGCTGGAGCCTAGGCATTGTGTATTTACAGAAGCTGACTCCCCGAGTTCACCCTGCAATATGCAGGTGTGCATTCAAAGAATATTGCCACAATAATATATAATATATGTATGGACAGTATTCAACTAACTTTTACTCAGAGTGAACCTCTTGGAGTGGATGGGCCAAAGTCAGCACACCATTTTTTGCCTAATTACATCACGAAAATTAGGGTGTGCATTAAATTTGATGACTCATTTATATTCGCCAGCGAATACTTTTTTTGGTTTCAAGGTTTTGAAAATTGAGGCACACATTAGATTCGATTGCACATTAGATTCGTGTAAATACGGTAGATTCCAAAAACCATGGAATAAGCAAACATAAAACCTAAATTTCTATATTTTTCTGAAGGTGCTCATCTATTAACAAGAATAAAAAGGACTTCTCCTATCCTACCCCAATAAAAGAGAAGCATTAAAAGAGACCATAGAACATATCACATTTCAGTTTAAATTGAGATCCCAAAGTCTGGGTTCCTCAAAACTGGCAATATTGGCAGAGATAAGCTTTCCTGGGGACAGCATTCCATAGATGGGCAACTACAATGGAAAAGACCCATCCTCTTGTTGCCACTTTCTGCAACACACCCTTCAGAGATGAATTGCTATAAGGGAGAGATGTGGTACATTATCTGACCTGCAGGCTAGTTCCTTATCTCCCTACCCCTGCAGGCCAAATTTGACAGAAGGATGTGACCTTACCCACCTGTCAGTCACCTGCCATCACTATGACATCAGGTGATGCTGCACTTTGAAGCCCCGATTGCTGAGACTTCAAAGCACAGTGTGGGCTGTTTGAAAGCCATTTTGCAGATAGCCCTCTCTGCTCATTAAACCTCTAAAAACCAAAGCTACTCTTTGAACCTCCAGCTTTCAGAGGTTCAAGGAAGAATGGAATTGGTTTCCATTCAGTGGAACTGCTTCCTTCTGCTGGAGCAAGGGAAGCAGGCATTGTTCATAAGCTGATGGGAGTGCACCTTGCTACAACAAAGCAATAACCCTGATCTCATGTTAAATTCATTAATGTTCCTTTGAAGCCACACCCTCACGTATGACATCAGGTGTAGGGCAGGTAGGTGTGGCTTGCCTGAAATAGCCCTGCAAGTCAAATGTGGAGGTCCAGCTGGCCAGGTCTGGTTCACAGGCAGGAGGTTCCCCATATCTGCCCTAAGGTTAGTAGTATACAAGTGAACTATTTTGAATAATTTTCCATTTCCTGGTACTAAAGAGCCACTAGGCAGATAATCACATTAGTTTCTTGTGCATCCTTTCAGCACCCTTTTTGCTTTTCAGGTACAGTGAAGTGCCGCGCTGGAAAGATTATGTTGAAGTTATTGTCTGCACTTTGACACCAAAAGAGGAAGTGAACATGTTGGGGCCACAGAAGGTTGAGGTCACTGTTGTAGAGAAGGAGCACACCCCATTTTACATCAGTGGCTCCTCAGTCCTCAGTGGCTTTGAGTTTAAGGTGCGCCTTGGTTTCTTTCCACTACCTTTGCTCCTGCATGCTTCTTCATGGCTGTTGTTCATTGATGTAATGAGAATTTAATAGACCTGCTAAGAGCCAGTGATAGGCGTTCTGGTGCTCTGCAGCTGGTGTTCCATGGGGGCTAGTGGTGCAGAGGCATAATGCAAGATTGCCGATCTCAGCTACTGAGTTTGGGTGCTTTGGTGGGAAACCTGCTTTGTATTTTTAAATTCCAAGGTCCAGCCCTGGCTTTTCTGCTTAAGAAATCTCTAGTAACAAGTTTTATCACTTGAGAACTAGTAATCAGCCACTCTAGGCAAACACTTCTCCAGAAGAAGGTCTTGCAGCCTCTACTTTTATTCTGTTTTCTGGCTATTGGTCCTGATGGTCAGGATTTCTTTTAATATTTTACACCAAACTACCTTCCCACAGCTTGTTTTCATTACTTCTTGTCCTTACCTCAATGTCTGTGAAAAACAGTGGTCTTCCCTTTTCTTTCTCGAAGTTGGTTACGGGGCTCAGAGAGTTTGATACAGTGAGTTAAGCATTTCTTCTCTTCACTATCAACAGCTGCCTAAAATAACTTCTATCCATCCACCGTACGGCCCACAGGCTGGAGGAACAGAGATCTTTATCCAAGGACAAAACCTCCTGGTGGGAGGCACAAGGAAGGTGATGGTTAATGGCCGGGATTGTCCCTTGGTCACAAGGGAAAGGTATGGCAAATAGTGACACTTAATTGTAACATTGGGCACGCGGGTGGTGCTGTGGTCTAAACCACAAAGCCTAGGGCTTGCCGATCAGAAGGTCGGCGGTTCGAATCCCCGCAACGGGGTGAGCTCCCGTTGCTCGGTCCCAGCTCCTGCCCACCTAGCAGTTCGAAAGCACGTCAAGTGCAAGTAGATAAATAGGTACCTCTCTGGCGGGAAGGTAAACAGCGTTTCCGTGCACTGCTCTGGTTCGCCAGAAGCAGCTTAGTCCTGCTGGCCACATGACCCGGAAGCTGTCTGCAGACAAACGCCGGCTCCCTCGGCCTATAGAGCAAGATGAGCGCGCAATCCCAGAGTCGTCCGCAACTGGACCTAACGGTCAGGGGTACCTTTACCTTTAATTGTAACATTGGCTTGTCAGACTGGGAATTGCGTTCATGGCCTTTGATAAAGGATGGAGCTATGGTTTTCAAAATAATTAACACATTTTTGACCACCTTCTAGATATGTTGGATTTTTCTCATTTTCTAGCACTGTAGCATTAATGTGAAGCTAATGGACTGACCACAGACATTAGCTAGGCTAGTTTGAGGCAACCTTATTAGATGTTACCAGCTTCCTTACCTCTCCAGTTCTTTTGGTATTATCTCCAGGAAAATGATACAGAATACCTAAATATAAATGGTCAGTGTTTGAGGTGTCAAAAATATCCTTCCAACATCTTGATGATGCAACAGACAACTCTTTTCCTGTGTTCTTTTGTGTGTAAATCTGTGGTTGCCTGCCCCTACACCAGTCATACTTTCCTAATGAGTCACAGTCTCTATTGCTTGTGTGAAAGCAAATGAACCAAGTAGAGCTTTGCAGGGCATGTGAGTTCATAGCCATCTGCCATCTCCCTTTGTTATGAATGGTTATGAATATTCCCATAATCATGCTTACTCTAGGCAGAGGTATGTGAGGGAGGGGACAGCCACCACTCCTCTTATCAACCATCTTCTGCCTATACCGTATGGAAGGAAAGTTTTAGCTTGAACCCACTATTTTTTAAGGTTCCTCAAAATGAACGAGGATGACTTAGGATCTAGTTACAACTTCAGTGGAAGATAGAAACATGGTTTTGCATCTCTTCTCTATCCCAAAGTGCTTGGTAGTTTTGGTCAGGGCTGGTGCCAGGCCATGGCACAGTGCTAGCAATCCACTCCTCAGCACCCAACCCAACCAGGACAGGACCTTGCCTTACTTGCCATGGCTGTGGAGGCTGCCGCATGCTTTCTCAGCCTTCACCTATCCCCCATATGCTTCAGATGGACGAGGAACAGCACTTCAGAATAGGAACTAAGCTTGGTTCCCATCTACAGTGACTAGCCGCCATCTTAAGTTACCCACAATGCAAAGCTCAGACCCATATAGCCCTAGCCAGACTATGAACCTATGAAAGCAACACATTTGCTAGATCTGTGTAGTGGGGCACTGCATTCTGGATCCCTTAGAATCGTGGGTGTCCACCGCAGATGGGGAGCCAAGCTGTTTAGCAGCAGCAGCACCCCCACTCACCAAATGAAAAGCATCCAAGGTGAATGGCAGCACAGCCAGGGCAGAGCAGTGACGGGACCCCCCCACCAAGTCCTTGAACCCCTCAGCCAGTGCCTGACCTAGCTGGACCATGGCAGCATCTCCTTTACTGAATTAGTCATGCTCTCATCAGGCTGTGCCACATGAGTCTTGTCAGGACCTGCAGCCCTGGTGATGCATTCTCACATCTCCCAAAGTGAGCAGGCGCAGAAAATTGTGTGTGAGACCACCTCTTTACATGGTGGCAGTTTGCAGGCATGGCCCAGCATCGCGACATAACGTACAATGATGCAATTATGCAAAGGACTGCCTCCACCCTGACCTAGTGGAGGATGAGACTAAATGTTAGGTAGCTGAGCAGGGCCTTACCATGCTGTTTGTCTTCTTTTCCCCAGCCAGAAAGAGGAAGCCATAATTTGTACCACCCCTGCTGTCAACAACCTGGGCAACGCTTCTGTGACTGTAGTAATAGATGAACAGCCGTTTCTTTCTCCGAAGCCCTTCTGGTATCGGGAAGATCCCCAGATACACCATATCTCTCCCAACTGCAGCTATGAGTGAGTGGACACCCTTATTCGGCCTTCATGAACCTGGTGCCCTCCAGATGTTTTTGGAATATAACACATACATACATACATACATACAAACACACACACATACAGCTAGCGCTGCCTGGGGCTGCTGGAAGTTGTATTCCAAAACATCTGGAGGGCCCTTGGTTGTCAAAGGCTGCCCTGATTCTTGGAAGAATGTCTTCTTTCCATCATGTCTCATTGCATTCCCTGTTCTAGGCTTTCTGTGATGCATAGCATGTTATTTGTGAAGCAAAGTTCCTGGTCCTGAGCCATAAAATATCTCATTTAACCAAATTAAATGGAAGCTCCATAGCAACAGTGCTATTCAGTGCAGATACCTGGAGGTAAATTGCATTGAGGTCAGTGGGACAATCCCAGCTAAGTGTATGTAGCATTGCAGCCTAAATCTCATCCTAAATAGGCCTTAGACTGGCCTACACAGTCCTGGATGTTTATACCACCAGGAACTTAGAACTGGATGTACCATTACCGATTTCCTATGTTTACTGCCCAGGTCTGCCTACACAACCAGGATATACCTGTAGGATCTCTTGATAAGGAAACTTTTTCACAGCCTTCTGATTTTTCTTCTTCTTCAGCGGTTCAAATATCTCCATCAGTGGCACCAATTTGGATTCAGTGTATTATGCAAAGGTGCAGTTTGAGTCTGCCGGAGTGCTTACTGAAGCTAAGGTGAGTATTCCAGGTGGAGGGAGAGAAATGAAGGCTGCAATCCTAAGCACACTTTCCAGAGAGCAAGTCCCATTGGCCTAAGTAAACATGCTGCATATATAAGATATAATACAACAAAACCAAAACACCAAACCGGCTTGCAAATATAAAGGACAATTTTACTTAGTTAAACACACTAAACGTGCTTGTCAAAGCCTGGAGATACTTATAGGCAAACAGTCAACTAGTGGCACAACTCTGCCAATAATGTATATAATAATAGTGTCATAGCACAGTGCAAACAAGCAAATCAGCAAATAAGCAAATTGTTCTGCAGATAGTTCTCTACTGGAAGCGCAAAGTGTGGGACACCCAGTAAGAATACCTCCCTGTATGTCCTTGTAGGGACTTGTCTCAGAGATGGACTAATGGAGAGGATGTTCTCTGTCAACCCAATAAATCATTACAATTTGAAGGGGGGAAGACAGTCTGTAGTGACGTTTTAGCTCACCAACAGGTAATGCAAAAGCAAACTTTGTGCGGGGAGGTGCCTCCCTGCTGCTAAATGAGTAAGAATACCCTTGAATAGTTCTTCCAGGACTACCTAAATGCATTTTCTTTCATTTGTTTGAAAAGATAAACCGAGGGGCACCTAGCTATGCATAGATTGTGCTTGTTTTATCCTCAAACATTAGCATTTCCTTTATGGAATGTACACTTTTACAACCTTTTTAGTCATTCCCACCCCCTTATATTTAAAGTACTCGGTTGCTGTTGTTTTTGACTTTATTTTCATTCTTCTTAACAATTTCTCATTATGTTTTGCCTTAAATAAACCTGGTTTTGATTCTGCTCATTGTAAAAGCTTTCCCCATCAAATCACATGAAAACTGCTGGAATTGTGAATAGTTTGTTCAGCAATTAACATCCTTCAGAATTTTTACCCTGGATGATCGTATCATGTCTTGCTGTGGCAGATTAAAAAATCCTTTTTGTTAGGGATTGGAGAAAGAGACAAATAACTGTAGGAATGGGATAGAATACTGTGCAGTATATTAGCCCTAACTGCTAAACTGAATCAATGTCTTCTATTGAGTTAAAGGAATATTTTCTACGAAAATGAAGAACTAGTTCGATTATTTCTCAAATATGAATTCTTAAACTCGACCTCTAAAATTTGCAGATTTTAGATGTTTACCATTGTTTAGGAAATATATGAAGAAGTATCAAAGAGAAACTTGATTTAAATGTGCCCTTTCCCTCTCACTGATTTAATCATGATTTAAATCCCATCGATTCAGCATGGTAAAATAACAGCGCCAAGGAAGCAACAAAATTGATCATTAATAGGTAGAGAGCATGCAAATTAAACACAGCTGCACAGAATGCATAATTAAGCTGTGGAATTTATGTAGTTTGTCTTTCATGGTAAGGCATATTCTTCAACCCCTGAATTTCACAATGCCCTTCCTATTTAGTTTACACTTGTATCAGTAAGGTGTGCCCTTGAACTGAATCCAGTGTTCCAGCAGTGATCAGATAGATATAACCAAGTCAGATGAAGTTAAACTGTTCTCTTGGTGTCTTCAGGATTGTAAGGGGGAAAGGTCTGCTACGAGCCTCGTGTGCCAGAGTCCTCACTACCTATTGGAAAACAAGGCAGCGAGCATTCATGGGAACCTGAAGATCTTGATGGATGGAGCTCTGAGGCACCAGACGTTTCGCATCCGCTACTACCCCAAGCCAGTGATTTACCCCTTTGAGCGGCAAGACCAATTGTACACAATCAATCCAGGAGAGGATGAGATTGAGATCCATGTATGTAATTGTCAGTTGGGCAACGATATGTGTGAACAATATTGCTGTGCTCACCAGAGCAGTGTGGCATCAGAAAAACCTAGGCTGCAACCCTAGGCAACACCCTCCCAACACCTGGGAATAGGCCCCATTGAACACAGTGGGTTGTACTTCTGAGTAAACATGAGTAGGATCACAGCCATGGAGGACATAGCAGCAGTGTCTGCAAGTGGGGTTTTCTGAGAATGTGTAATTCTCTGCACAAAGAAGCTGCTCCATTGTTGGCTATTTTGAAGTTTCTCTGAAGTTGCAGTGCTCATATGTGTACACTACTTCCATAGGTTGGAATTAACTCACAGAGCCATTTAGCAGCGTATGAATTGGCACCAAGAAATCAAGTTGTATATAGTGAAGGGGGTCCCATTAAATAAAATGGCAAGGGTGGTGCTGGTGTTTATAGTTCTCCGTGTACTAGATGTGAGCGGGAGGGGATCGGGATGAGGGTAGGGATGCTAAAGCGCCATCAGAACAGTTTCTTCTGCATAGACAAAAGTGCTTGTGGATTACATGGGTGTCTGGGAAACATGGGGAAACAAAGCCAAGAGGCCGAATGAGGAAGATCTTTTCCCGAAATGGGTTAACGTATATGTCTTTATTTGTTTGTACAGCATAGCGGACTGGATGCTCTGGCAGGCTGCATGGCGATCTCTATGACAGTGGCTGGCAAAGAATGCCACCCCACCGTGCTGAAAAACGAGGTGACCTGCCGAATCCCCGGGGACCTGAACTCCCCTCTGCATCGTTTGCCAGCACAGGTGAATGTTGCAACAGTTCTGCGCAACCAGCACTGATGCCATGACATGCTTCTCTCTCTGCCTCCTCTGGTCCATTCTCCTTTTTTGCAGCTTGGCCTCCTCCCATCTTGCCCGTTCTGGCTGCTTTTTCCTCTGATACCGTTCAGTCACTCGTTTGGTTTTTTCCACTACTGGCTGCAGACGAAATGGAACTGAACAAACGTGGGCAGTAGCTCCATGCATTCTCATTCTGACAAGCTTTTGCCCCCGTAAAGGGTAAAGGGACCCCTGACCATTAGGTCCAGTTGCGGACGACTCTGGGGTTGCGACGCTCATCTCGCTTTACTGGCTGAGGGAACCGGCGTACAGCTTCCGGGTCATGGGGCCAGCATGACTAAGCCGCTTCTGGCGAACCAGAGCAGCGCACGGAAACGCCGTTTACCTTCCCACCAGAGCGGTACCTATTTATCTACTTGCACTTTGACATGCTTTCGAACTGCTAGGTAGGCAGGAGCTGGAACCGAGCAATGGGAGCTCACCCCGTCGCGGGGATTCGAACCGCCGACCTTCCAATCAGCAAGCCCTGGGCTCAGTGGTTTAACCCACAGCGCCACCCGCGTCCCCTTACTTCTGCTTATCTCTCCTTTTGAAACATATAGGCTATTTAATAACGCATGTTTGAGAAGTAGTGAAGGGAGCAGCTAAGCATGACGTGGCACCCAGGAAAACTGATCTGGGTCGCATCATGTGGATGTGTCATCCCACGTCATCTATAACATCTGGCCTTTTTAGCAACTTGTGAGCTCAGAGCAGACTTAATTCTGACCTTTAAAGAAAGTCTTTAAAGAAATACCTGGCATATCCAAACCAAACAAGCCACAGATACATTTTAACAGCAGAACATTGGGAAATTTCTGGCTCCTCTTGGCACTACTCCTTAGACTCATTTTTCATTAGGAAAGGGTTTTTCCATGTCTGGAATTCACCAGGGACTCTTAATAGCTCTCTTTAAAAAAAAATCCATCTGTGTACCCGCAAGACTCTCAGGAGTGGGGGTGAGAAAGAGGTGGATAATCAGTTCTACTGCCCTGGAGTTCCTGCACTGAACAGCACATGGTGAAAAAAAATTGGTTCTGGTGCCCATGCTTGCATCACTACCCACATTCTAGATGGCACTGATTTTCAAGGGCACACCCAGTATGACTCTAAATACTTTCCCTGGGTCATTCTCTGCTGGTGTGTGTGTGTCTGGGCACTCTCTGTTCTCAGAGAGAGAACAGAGGCCAACTGTGGAATGCATGTGCATTCTCCCTCTCTCTTTTTGTCTGGCCATTCCAGAGTTCAGAATTTCTTGTGTGTGTGTGTTTCAAAGTTTATTAGTTTGTTTGTGTACAGAGCATGCCAAATCCTGCCTAAAGGAGGAGTCAGGTACTTGTGGTCTTAACTACTGAAGAGGGGGCAGGATGGGGGGGGGTGTCTGTCACTTCTATAGATTCTATGAGAGAAATTACACTGTATATGTGACTCTCTGATTGCTTCCTGCCCCTCTTGGGTTCCTTCAGGTTGACAGAAAGAGGAGGAGATGTTTATCCTTTTCCTTACTAGCTGTTTTTCACCCTCAGTGTATCACTCCCTGACACACACCCTTGCTGCTTTTCTCCTCAAGGGAATAAAAGACACAGCTCTGTACCATTTGCGTGGCAATGTCCCGCCCTCCCCGCGGAAAATAAATGACACATGACACGTTATATAAGGTTAATGGGCAGAAAAGACCACAACTTTATTGGTTATAGATGTTGAGCAGTATTGGCTTAGGCATTGGATCCTAACCGACTATATCAGACCCCAGCCCGTGTGCTGGAAGTCCAGGAAGGGTTAACCACCAGCCAAGGAGCCCCTGTGATGCACATCGACCAGGAACTCCCCCTGGGGTCACCGATAGGGGCGTGCCTTAGGCCCTAATCTCCTTAGGCTTCGGACAGGGCCACGCCCCTGGATACCTTTAACAGAATACCCTTCAAATTGCGGGGCAGGTGATGGCGCAACCTCCCCTCCTCAGGGTAAAGAGGAAGGATTCCTGCCCGCTTCCAGCTTAAATAAGGCTGGGCACACCCCAAGGCCAACCGGATTGGTCGACCTGGTGAGTGATGCGGGCGGGAATCCCCCTATCGCACAGGGGCTGAGCTCCCAGCCTCAGTGCATGTGGCAGGGGCATGACGCCCGCAATTCCACCTCCTCTTGAAGAGCAGAAGTGCTTGTGTCCTGCTGCCATCCTGCTACCCTCCCTCCAGGGCATTTCATGGTTCTCCTCCTCCTCCTACAAGAGCATCACAACCTTAGCAGAGATGCCTTCTTTGCACTTGAGTCTAGACTTAAGGAATCCTGTGCAAAGATGAAGCCCTGCACTGCCCTGTGATTCCTCCTACCGCTATCATCATCCCCCTTCTGGGCAGGAAACAGACCAAACAGACGGACTCCAACAGCCCCCTTCCAAAATGTCACCACAGCACACATGGAGTGTCGCCAACTGTGTCCTTCCATGGAATCCAAACCTTGACTGACCACAAGCTTTGGGACTAATAGTGCAATGTACACAACGGCCCTCCAGGCTTCTAAACAACCTTGGATATTTGAGTTGCTCTCTTTCTGTCCAGCTGGCAATTTGTTATACAAGTTTACTAATGTGTGATAGTTCAGTACGCTAAAGCCTTGCTACCTCCTGGCTTGCCCATTGGATGCCATTGCTCTGGCATGGCTGATAACCTGCTTCCATCATGTCCTTTCCTCCTTTTAGATTTGTGTGAATGGAAACTGCACAGACCTAGGCTTTGTGGTTGTGAAATCCTCCTTATCTCCTGTTGCTGTTACATTGGGAACCGTTGTAGCCATCCTATTCCTCTGCTTCTTGGCATTTTTCGTGATGAAATGCATGCAGCGGAAGAAGAAGAAGAAGAAGTCAGGTAAACTGCAAGCTCCTCACAAAGTTTTCTGATCAGAGCAGAGCTTTCAATAAAGGTATTCATTCAACTGCATTTCTCCAATGTTTTAATGATTGTGCTGGTTTGTGTCTAACTGTGAGGTCTCCAGTCAGAGCATTGGCATATATCAAATCTGGTCTGGCAAGATGGGCAGGGTTAGGCATGGAAGGGAGAGGCTGGGCATACAAAGTGGGAAAGAGAACTGAGTGTTCCTTTTTGTTTCTGCAGGAACTGAAAACTTGGAAAGACTCTCGAGCCTCAACAGGGGCATGACGAGCATCCCTCTCCTTCCCTCCAACACTAATTACACAGATACTGCTGGTAAGGATGCATAAAGAGACTCTTAACAGCTCCTAGTGCTTTGGAGCAGCTGGGATAGGGTCATATAAGTGGTCTGGCCTAGTGATTTCCTATCGTGGGATTGCCTTGGCTTGGGCAGCAGGCTTAGTCGTGTGGTATATTTGGCTTTGCACTAGCAATCATGTCCCAAGTTGATACCAGGATTCCCATCACCATCTCCACAGTTCACTCTAAATGTTCCTATAAACAAAAAGCACTGTGCTCAAATACCTATCCCTTTCCATGCCCCAGTTCCTTTGGTCATTTTGTTTGGGAGGAACATGTGGCATTCCATTGACATGTGGGGATACCGTCTTGCCAGGAATCCAGAAGAGACCCCATGGCAGGAGGTGCGAAATGAACAATTATTACCATTTCGCTAGCACCTATCTAACACCAGTCTCCTCTCCTCCGTTCTCTTGATGGCACTGCTCTAGCAGAGCCCCGTACTTCTAGAGTCAGTCTTGGAAGTGCCTCTTACACAGGAAGCAGCGACGGTTCTGCCATGCCCTTCATGCGGGTACCTTCTTACTCCATTAAAAATTTTCGGCCGCAACTGTTAGAAGAGGTGAAGGACGTTCTAATCCCAGAAGAGCAGCTGGTTATGCAACAGGACCAGATCATTGGCAAAGGTAAGTGCTCTTGAGGTTGACCGTATCAATCACCCATAGTGTGCAAAGCTTTGTTACAATTTCTACAATATGTGTTTGAAGAGTACCCCTACCCACCCACCATGCTGGATGCGTTTTTAGGTGCTTTTCTCCGCTAGGCATTTCTAATTACCATCTTGAAAGCACAGACTTTAGGGTTACATAGGGTAGCACCCAATGAAGTTGTCCTACTAGCAGAATGATTTCTGCCTTTGCAATGGGACTTCCTCTCCCTCTTCTTTCTCCACAACCCCTATCTGTTCTCCTAACCCTCTGGAGCATATATGGGGGGGGGTGTACTGGAAGAGGAAGCCCCATTGTGCAGGCAGAAGTCCTTGCACTAATTGGACAACTTTGTTGGATGCAACCCATTGGATTCTTGTTCAGGCTTAAGTGTTTCAAACACAAAGCCATAACACGCACACGCACACCCATGTTTGCCTGGTAAATGTGGCAAGTCTTCACAATGTTTTCAGTTCTATTCTGTGCCTCCAGCACAGAAAACAGCCTATGCAGCACTCTTGTGTTATGCTGCACTCAGATGTGCAGCCTTCTAACTGCAAGAGGCTGATGCAAAAGCCCAAAGGAATGGATTGGGCTTGAGAGTGCCTGGTTTGCATGCTGGGCTGTGTGTCTAGTAGGTCTTTTTGTCCTTTTTCCTGTCCAGGTCACTTTGGGAGTGTTTATCATGGAACGTACATAGATTCGGACCATAGACATATACACTGTGCTGTTAAATCTCTGAACCGTGAGTAATCCCTCCTTCCTCTCACAGCAATGGCAACTGCACTTAACTGTCCTGCAAAAGGAAGCCAAGGGACGAAGGGCCTGTTCCCTCTCCCTCCTCACCAGCTGCTCACCAGGTCATGCCCCATTGTTGTTGTTATTTAAACTTGAAGGACATGCTCTGTGTCCCTCTTCCAGCATTGGAGTGGACAGTTTCTAAGAGTGTTCTGCTTGCTTAACAATTAAAAGTGAATGGGCTCTTCCACCCCCTCCCCTCCCCTGAGAAAAGGGGCATCATGCGACTTCAACTGGACTATAACTAGCATAGATTCAGTTCTGTAGGGGAAGACCTGGCAATTTAATCATCGAAGGAAGGCCCTCGGATAATTCCTTCCTTAAATGGCACCGTAATCTGGATTCTAGGGAGACTTGCCCTACTTTGCACTCTCCTTCAGCTTGCTCAGTGACATGGTACAAGGAGACACCATTAGCTTAAGTGCCATTTTCCGCGGCAAAGTCTTGATGTCCCTTTGCAATGTCATTCCACTCAAGAGTAGGTGGATATAGCTGTGAAGAGAGGTTGGGGATGGGAGGACATGCTGTTAAAGCTTCCCCAAGGAAGCTCTTTGACACACTTCAGGAAACAGTCCTGGACTGGGTTGTGGGGAGAGGGAGGAACGCTTTTGTAACCAACTTCTGCTGTTTGTTCATCATCTCCAATGAGACATACCAAAGGCTTCCAGTTCAGCCAAGCGCCTTCAAGGCCTTGTCGGCCTTCTGAGTGGAGTCTGAGAAGAACCCTCCTTATCAACAGCATCCCTTGGGGCCTTGGGAAGCAGAGGGACCCACGTGCCACATTGACCTAGCCCTGAGCAGTTCTTACTCCGGCTAGGCATCCCTCCCTTATTACCTGTAGTGTTGACATTCAAGCGTAGGTTTAACCTGCTGGCATGTCCTGTCCCAAGTCCAAACGAGCTACTTGTGCCACCCATAACGGATCTTGTGTTGCTTTGCACTCCAGTGACCCATTTTCCCAAGAGTTTTGCGCTTCCTTGTGTGGATATGCCTTTTCCACAGCCTGCTTCCTTTTCTCCCCCAGGAATCACGGACTTGGAGGAGGTGGAAGAGTTCTTGAAAGAGGGGATTCTGATGAAGAGCTTTCACCACCCCCACGTCCTCTCTCTCATTGGGATTGCCCTCCCTAGGGAGGGGCTTCCCCGGGTGGTACTGCCATACATGAAGCATGGAGACCTGCGACACTTTATCCGTTCGGAGGAGAGGGTGTGTACTGCTTCCCACTTTGGGTTTACACCAGCAAGTCAGCCCTTGGAGGGCTTGCTCTGGGAGATGAGCATCTCAATGCCAATATGCTGACTTCCTGATCCTGAAGCTACCGTTGGGTTGAGGGTGGTTCGCACCCACCTAGTGAAGTGGAACATTTAAGGAAGGGGGGGTACTGTATCAGACCCTTCCTTCCTCTCCCTTTCAACTCTGGTCAGCTTTTGCTTTGGCCTTGTGAACCCCCTACATCCCTGTTGCAGGATGTCTTCCTGTTTAATCACTGCAGTCTTTGCACATTCCCCCAGTTAGGTGTTCACCACCATGGAATGAACAATGAGTCAACTGAGGGTTTGCCTCCCCACCCCCACCAGGTGCGGCAGGGAGAGAAATCCATCCTGCAGCACAGCAGAATTTGTTAGCTCAAGCAATCTCGTCAGGTTCCTGCTGGAGCCTTCTATATGTACGAAGCACCTTATTTTTGCAGTAGCTTCTGCTCTTGCAGCTGGGACCTCCGCATCCAAGGAGCAGAGGTTGTGTGCTTCTTTGCTTTTTGCTGACTCGGAGCCTTCTTGAGCAGTAGGAACGTGAGCTGGTGGCTGATGTACCTGCTGCTGCTGCTGCTGCTACTGCCAGAGACGCAGAGCACAATCATGTCTCCCTCCCACCCTGGCCAGTGCAGAACTAGCTACTCTCTGCTGAGAGCTGCAGCAACACCATCTTCCCTTTCACTTTGGGGAGAAAAACAGAGCCAGGGGTAGTAAGCAGGCTTCAGTCCCCCCCCCCCGTCACCTCTAGCCACTGCCACCTTCATCATTACTGCTTGCAATGATCAAATAAGTGTTGCTGTTAGGTCCGCGTAGCGGTTGCTCACAAGTAACGACAAAGTCCATCTTGTCTATATACAAGTTTATTGTACAAACTATTTACAGTGCTGAGCTGGTGAAAACATGACTGCCTCAGCCACTAGCAGAATCCGGGAGTGCCGGTTTCCGGCTGCGACCCCAACATAAGAACTTGGGGAAGCCTAAGCGCCTCCTCCCCTGTCTCCTTTTGACCCCTCTGCGCAATTGGGGCGACAGAAGTGGCATTCCCCCCTCTGAGCGGGTTTCACGGGGCGCGCTGGGGCTCTCAGCAGCATCCTCCAGCCTCTGCCTCACTGGGCTGCCTGTTGCCTGCCCCTCCCCACTGGAGGAAGAGCTGCTGTGGCCGCTGGAAGAGGTCTGGCTACTCAGGAGGTGTTTGGGCTCTCTATATGTCTCAGAGCCCTCCCTCCGGGCTGACGGCAGTTCCCTGACAGTTACAGTTACCATTATTGTGTGTGGCCACCCAAGGGTGTAGCATTTCTACGTAGGAAATAGCATTAAAACTTCGTGTACACTGTCAGGTGTGTGACAGCTCAACACGTGTATTTTCACTATGTGTGTACATGGGATTATTTCCCCGCAGGTTTCGTATTATTTCTACATAGAAACATTTTATCTATGTGCACAATATGTGCCATGTAGCCTCATTTACAAAGCAGGATTTGACATGCACCGCACATTCCCATGACAGATTTAAGACAGGGAAGCAGAAGCCCTTCAGACCGTTGTCATCTTGCCCAAGTCTGGAGTTTGAGCAGTGACCTCTGGCAGCGCCTGCTGTGTCTGTCTTAAAGAGTTTGAAAACAGGCCCTACAGCAATGTCATCTTGTATCCAGTGATTACATACAGAGACTTGAATCTTTATGGGGATCTAAGCCAAGCCTTCGCTTCCTTCCAGCTACTTGTCAGTAGCAAGGCCTTGGGGGATGGGGGCGAGTAAAGCTTTTCTCGCAAAACCGCTTTTCAAACGATTGCAGAGCATCGTCCACAGACCTCGAACAGACTGCCGTTTCAGATGCGGCGCGCTTTTAGAGCAGTCGTACACGTTTGGACAAGGGACGCTCGCTGAGGCTGCTCATTGGCTGCCATTGTAAACATAGCACGGAATGTTGTTGCATGTGTGCCTTGTGTGCTTATTGGACGCGCGGGGAATTGTCATTAGCAATGAGCAACTTGGGAAGGGCAGTGACTCGGTGGTGCAGCGCATACTTTACATGCAAAAGGTCCCAGGTCCACTCCAACTTGGCACCTCCCAGTAGGGGTAGGAATGTCTCCTTCCTGAAATCCTACAGAGGTGCAGCAAGTCAGTGTTGACAATACTGAGCAAAATGAACCAATAGTCGGACTCAGCTTCCTATGTTCCTTTCCCTTTCTCAGCCCTATTTCATTAGCTGAAATAAATAGCTATACCAAGAACTTATATTATACATAATATCATGCTACACATTATTGTGAGTTTGAGTCTGTATCTTTGTTTGAAATTATAATTTTTATTATAATCGGCAACTGCATTTAAGACTGTAATTCTTTACAGAATATATACCCTATTTGATTTTGACTCACGAGTAGATATTATTTCTTTTGTTGAAACTTCTGGCCAGAGTTCTTGGTATAGCTATTTATTTCAGTGTATCTTGTAACAAGAACTCCAACTTATTTACAATTTCATTAGCTAGCTGACCAAATACAATCATGGCCACTTATAAACCTTTTACAGCGGTAAGATTTTTTTGCAAGATTTACTTTCTTATCCTCCAACCCTAAAATAACATGTGGCTTAAAAAGAGAGAGAGGAGGAGGAGGAGTAGTGCCATTACCTTTACTTTACTTCTTATGTTCAGATACTCTATCCTACTATTTTTGCTGAAATGTTGCTCATGGGACAAGGGCAATTAAAAAAGAAAAAGTGGTTGGGACACACTTTGAATGAGATAGGAAAGGCAATGAGAGCCTCTGCCCACTAGGGGGCCACAAAGGCATACTCATCCGTAATGCATTATTATAAAGTCTTAAGGGAAGCTGCACATAAGACTGTATTCGTGCGCCGATATCAATTGCACGTATGGCTTGCACCCTGCAAGGCCTTGTTGAAGTAATGTGCAAGTGTCTGTGCCACGTGCGCTCCCAAAAGAGAATAACTTTCTACCGGCAGAAAATTCCTACCTACTGAGTGTCTGTCGGCTCATGCGCTCATCCCATAGGACAGTGCGCATCCAGGGCGCACTCCATTTCCCACCCAGAAGTGATATCCAAGTAGCAAATTTTCCCCATGTGTAGTAGCCCTGAAATTAGTTTCAGCTGTGCTGGCTTGAGGGAGTTACAAGCAAGCAGTTCAGACCTCAAGAGGGGCATAAACTCTGGAGCCAGATGGAAAACTCATTTTAAGTTTCCTCTCCCTCCCCAGAACCCGACTGTGAAGGATTTAATAGGCTTTGGGCTGCAAGTGGCTCAAGGGATGGAATATTTGGCCCAGAAGAAGTTTGTGCACAGAGACCTCGCTGCTAGGAACTGTATGTAAGTATTGAAATGAGTGGGTAGAACATAGTGGTTGGAGTGCTGGACTGGGGCCTGGGAGGCCAGGGTTCAAATCCTCACTTGGCCATGAAACTGACTGGTGATCCTGGGCCAGTCACTCTCTCTCCCTCATCCCTAAGCTACCTCGCAGGGTTGTTGGGAGGATAAAATGGGACGGAGGAGAATTCCGTATGCCGCCTTGAGCTCCTTGAAGGAATATAAATGTAATAAATAACAAATTCCTGGCTGGCCTTCAGGCTTCCTGGGTGAGTCTGTCAGGCATCTTCCCCTGTTAGCTGATTTATTCCCTGAGTTTTGACAGAAATGGGCCCTCCTTGGTGTCAGTATAGCTATTCCCTACCTACAGCTGCTTTGCCTTTGCACCTACTATTTTTGTGAAAGCCTGTGTCTTAGCAGGTAGAACAAACCCCACAAGCTTCTCTCACTGTGCGACAGCTTCGCCTTGGTTGGGAGGAGCACCCATTCAGTATGGTGGTTGCTGAAATATACTCGGAGTCAATTATTTACACAATGGGCCCCATGTGATTGGCTAATTCCAGGCTACTCCTGTAGGCCAATCAGGTCGCTGATTCACTTCCACCTGGAGCTGGATTGGGTGGCTCCTGCGGACCAATCAGACTGCTGCATTCTGGATCCTATTGTTCTAGGACCAATCAGACTGCTGCATTTTGGATCCTATTGTTCTAGGATTCAGCTCAGTACATAACAGTTGCTCATTACATGCAGGGCTAAGCTGTTCTCTCTTGCCCTTCTAAAAGCTGTTTGGGAAACCGCTAAGTGCTCGTAGGTCTTGAAAAGGACTGCAAACGCTGATTTCTCAGGCCTGGGCTGAAATGTCAAAAAGTCCAGAAGTGGGACTTGAGTCGCTTAATGGTGCCTCCGTGACCGAGGGACTGTAATTCATTTGGCTGTGGTGTGTGCTCTTAAACCCTCCCCTCTCTGTGCTTTGCAGGCTAGATGAGACTTTCACAGTAAAAGTGGCAGACTTTGGGCTGGCCAGAGACGTCTTCGACAAGGAATATTACAGCATCCGGCGACACCGCAGAGCAAAGCTGCCGGTTAAGTGGATGGCCCTTGAGAGCCTGCAGACCCAAAAATTCACCACCAAGTCTGATGTAGTAAGTGCAAGCAAAGGCAGTGGGTGCTATTTAGACATGGGAACCAGGGTCGTCTTCTTTGGTGATCACTCATAGCCTAGTAAGATTGTCTTCCATGAACAGGGTCTTAACAGTGAGTCCGTAAGTGACTGTGGAGGCCAATTCTGGATCCACACATCCTTTCACAGTGGGGACGTAGGTTTCCGGGTGGAAGTTGATCATGGTGAGGGTTTGCCAAGCATGCCTTCCTCTTAGCACGTTTCTCCCTTCTGTCCTGAGTTCGAGCGTCTTCCAAGTCCATGACACCTTTGGTAAAGGCTGTTCTCCAATTGGAGCGATCGCAGGCCAGTGTTTCCCAATTGTCAGTGTTTATACTACATTTTTAAAGATTTGCCTTGAGAGAGTCTTTAAACCTATTTTGTTGACCACCAGCATTACACTTTCCATCTTTAAGTTTGGAATAGAGTAGTTACTTCGAAGACGATAATCAGCATCCGAATAACATGACCAGTCCAATGAAGTTGATGTTGAAGAATCATGTTCACAGCGTTTCCTGTCCTGGCTGCAGAATTGCTGCAGCAGGAGTGGGGAACAGATTTTTCATCCCAAGGGCCACCATCCCTCATGGTAAATTTACCGAGGGCTGCATGGCAGCAGTGGGTGGGGCCAATACAAAAAGTAGGTTGGGCATCCACATAAACGGCCACTCATAGAATCAAAATTACAGTGTTGGATCTAGTCCAACCCCCTCCGATGCACTCATATACATCCACACATGCACATTCATACCTATCCATATGCAAGCACAAACATTCATTCGCACTTACTGTCTCTCTGACACAGAGATACTTCCAGACTCGCTAATCACTGAGTGACATAACCCATAAGACTCTCTGGGTTACGTGTACATATTGTTAGCTCATGTCAGAAAACAGGCCTCTTGGCTGTCCAAGCTAGCCAGGGCAGGCCTCTCTTCAATGTCTTTGTGCCCCTGTGCATGAAAGGCTGCATCTCGACACGGTGGAAACACGCGGTGCTTGGTAGATGGGGGATGCTGAGGAACCAGGCGAACCTCTCCTAGGCTGTTTGCGCCCCGTCTGGGGGTCACAGATCTGCATTGTCACCTGCTATATGCGTTCTCCATCTCTGCATTCTGCTCTTCTGCCCAGTGGTCCTTTGGGGTCCTCATGTGGGAGCTGATGACGCGAGGGGCTTCTCCGTACCCTGAAGTGGACCCATATGACATGACCCGCTATTTGTTGCGAGGAAGAAGGTTGCCACAGCCAGAATACTGCCCAGATTCTCTGTGAGTATATATGAACTTGGGGCAGGGCTGTTCAAAACCTCTGCCTTAGGGAAGGAAGGTTTAACAAGACCCTTGAAGCATGTGCAGGGATAGGAAGGCTGAGATGGCATCTAGCTGGTCTCCTCTAGGCTATGTGGAAATATGTGAGGAGAGGCACAGGCAGTCATACTTGGGGGAAGTGTTCTAGAATCCTATGCAAAACAATGCAGATTTAAAAAATGTGTACCCCAATAAACTGGGGTGTGTGCTACACCTAGAGTATATTCCCCTGGCAGAGGGGAAGGTAAAAAGAAACTATGAATGAGATGGTGTGGAGGGGAAAGGTTGGGCTCACTGGAAGAGAGATGACTCCTTTCTTTTAATTGGCACCAGCCTTTTAAAATTCATTTTTTCTGTACAACCCTTACTGCTAGCCTTGCACGGGCTTCTCAGTGAACAATGAAGTTCAGAGACCTGATACTGTTCAGATGACGCAGATTCCGAATGTGATGAGATTTGCCAGAGACAAACATCCGGCGAACTTTTTGGAAGTTCCTCTTAAAACAGGCCATGTGGTAACTGCAACACAATATAGCACTGCGATGAAACTTACCAAGTCCATCAGACTTTGGGATGCTTGTGAAGCCCAGAAAGCCTGTTCTATCAAGTCAGATTCAATACTGCCTAGAGCTGCCATGAATATCCAGATTGATAGACCCTCTGAGGGCCTCCATCCCTTCCTTGCAGTCCCATCCCAGCCATGCATATCATAAGTACACCGCCTATTTGCCAAATGTTCCAGAGTCCCTATTTTCCATACAACTCCCAGTGAACATGAGCCATCAAGCAGGATCATTGCCTGTGGGCCAGGGATTGCTGAAGAACGAGGAATGGGAATGCATGGCAGTTTGTTATCTTGGAACGTGCCCAGGAGATGGTGTACGGCTATGCAGTACCACAAGACTACACTGTCCTTAGGATTTGAAGCTAGAGGTCTTGACCTAGCATTCACCTCTGCTGTAATGTGTGTGTGACTGTGTTTAATCTGACAGGTACACCGTAATGCTGAACTGCTGGGCCCCAAGTCCTGAGGAGCGACCAACTTTCTCTGCGGTAATCCAGGAAGTGCAGCATATTTTAGCCTGTCTAAAGGGGGAGCATTATATCAACCTGAATGTCACTTATGTCAACCTTGATCAAGACCAGCCTTTCCCCCCTTTGACCAGCTGCGAGGATGATCTGGACTCCAGTGGGCTGAGTGAGGAAGAGGCTGCTACTGTGCACTGAGTGATGTGAGACAATTCTCAGGTAGCACACCTGAGTTGAGCCTAACACTATGCAAGCACTGCCGGCATTTTGAGCAGCTTGGATTCTCCTGCAGCTTCCCTTCAAGCATCTCCCACCTGGTGGGTTCAAGGAAACCATGGCCGGAGACCTTCTGCGACATGCCCCCCCTGCTAAAGGGCTCAGGAAAAGGCAGAAATAAGCTCATCCCTTCCATAAGAGGTAGGGGCAGGTCCCCTAACCCCTCTTAGAATAGTGAAACATCCAGAATATGTGGGACCTTGGATGCTGGCCTGTTTCAGAAAGGGCTATAAAGTAAATTAAGTCTCAGCCTGTGGCTGAATCTGTATATAAAGGAATAAATTGACTGTTGTTTACTGTTTGTTTCAATGGCTGTTTTTCAAAGCGGGCCTTTCCGTCTCATGTGATGCATATACACATGTGCTGTCAGAGGGTCTGTATTTCTAGGATGGCATCTATTATGCAGTGGAGCTGCAGGCAGAATTGGGAAGCAGGCCGAGTGACCCAAAATGCCCTCTTTTCAACATTGATCAAGGCTGGCCCCCTGCCCTTCCCAGCATGCTTAGCATCACATTGTATTGCTCCTTTGTCTCTGACAGCTCTAAGTGGCTACGCTTCCCATGAGTTCTTCATCCCAAGGTCCTTTACTGAGTCAGCCCACAGAGCTACCTGTTGTCTGACTTGGGAAGCTAGGAGTGGGGGAGTAATCTGATTCCGATTCCAAAGCGGACTCCCCTGATTCAATCTGGGCAGACCATGACTGATCCACTGAACGCCTGGTCACAGTCCTCTTACCCGTCCTCTCTGGGTAATCCAACTTATTTTCCATTCAGAGGTGCTCAAGTGAAAGATACACAAAGAATCACACTCATCAGATAATTGTGTGTGATCTGTGTCTTGTGAATGTGCATATTTCTTGTGGTGTGGCAGGGGGTGTCACCACACCCAGTTCTGGTCATGCAGGCCCCAGAGTGTTAGTCAAGGGATGGAGTCTGCAACTTTACTCTAAAGTAAGATCCGCTGTGTTCAAGGAGCCTGGGCTTATGCACATTTAGCTCAGGACATCTTCAGCTTTCCCTCTGAACTGGGTTCTCTAAGAGAACTGGGTTCAAGTCCCATCTCTGCCACAGACCCATTAGGTTGGCCTTGAGCTTGTTTCTTGGCCTCAGGTCCTCTATAAAAATGGGAATAACAGCAGCTATCCTATTTTTAAGAGACAGCTGAAGGCAGCCCTGTTTAGGGAAGTTTTTAATATCTAATGCTGTATTGTTTTAACATTCGACTGGGAGCCGCCCAGAGTGGCTGGGGAAACTCAGCCTGATGAGTGGGGTACAAATAATAAATTATTATTATTATTATTATTATTATTATTATTATTATTATTACTTCCCAGGATTGTTGTGATGGCACACACAATAAAGGTTGCTTATGAAATCAGTTATTGTGGTGCTAGCAAATGGATATCATTTAAAAAGGAAATACAGGTATAAAGCAAATTTTATGGTTAAGCTAGGGCTGTGGAAAGAGATATGGGTTCAAATTCCCATTCAGCCACAAAATTTCACTGGGTAATCCTTGCTCTCAGCCTAACCTACCTCACAGGGTTGTTGTGAGGGTAGGCTACAGAGCAGGAACCATGGAAAACGCCTTAAACTCGGAAGAAAAACTGGATATAAATGTGGTAAATTGTAGAGATGGCTATTGCTAGGGATGGAGGAGGAGTCCATTTAAAATGAATTCATTCAGGGAATTTGGCAGGTGTGACCCAGTCGAGCTTTTTCCACTTTGCAACACCTCTTGCACCGAGTGTCTGCTTTTTAAAAATCTAATCATATGCAAAATTATCCACAAAATACACCTCACGTAGTCCTATATATCTGCAGCATTATTTTTATATGTAAGTATTTTTATACAGCTATGTGCATTATTATATGTGTCAGTTTATGCGCTGGCTACGTTAGGAGACCTGGCATATATATGCATATAATGTGCATTTGATATTAATGTGAGAATAGTTTGTATTTTTAGCTGAGCAGGTTAAAAAATAGTAACTCTAATTAGAAAAAAAAACCCCTCCATGTGGATAAGTTTGACATTTTCAGAAAATTCAATCCCTAGCTCTCATGGTTCTGACTGTTCTGGATTTTTTTCAACAACTCGGGAGTAGAGAACTGTTTTCAGCTTGAGGGCCACATTCCAGAGACCACAAGCCAGAAGTGGGCGGGGCCAGCAACAAATGTACATTTTACCTTTGCACAGTGGGCTAGTTTCTTGCACGCACACACACACACCCTTCTCTATCCTCCATCCAGCCAAGGAAAAGGCATTGTGGGTTCAAGGACACCTTCTAGCTAGGCAAAACCAACTCAAAAATGGGTGCAAAACAGGGCTGGTGAGCGCCATGGCCTAGGGCAGAGCTCCCCAAACTTTTCATGTTGGTGACATGCTTTTTAGACACACATCATTTCGTGACACAGCCATTCCGTTTTATTAGCAAACCGGCGGTTAAACTAACCCCTTATAAGAGCGTTCGCATGACACACCTACACACTGCAGCCGGCACACTTAATGTGTCGTGGCACACAGTTTGGAAAGCTCTGGCCTAGGGAGAAGGTGTGGTCTGGGGTCAAGCCCAAGGGCTGGATAGGCTTGGAGAGCTACATTTGCCCCCCACCCCCAGGCCTGAAGTCCCTCCTGTTATAACTTATCAGTGGGCTACCGCCAACACAGTGAGATGGAACCGCCATGTACAAGAGCAGAATGTTGCCAAATGTCCAGAGTAGATGAGAGCAGATGAGCAGCAGGGGAAGAGCGTTGCCTCTATGTATGCTCTGCTTGTGGGTCTCCCACTTACGCATCTGGCTGACCGCTGATGGAACAGATGGAAGCTTGCTCTGCTTCCGCAAAGTAATTCTTATGTTCTTTACTGCAGCTTCTTCTTCGACACTGTGAAACCGTCTCGTCTGTCACTGTTTTTAACATTTTATTAAATGTTTTAATAAACGAGTCTAAAAATATAGCAAACACTTCTCATTTCCTGTTACATCCCATGTCAACCAAGCATCTTTCTTTCTGACAAGCAGGACGGGCATCCATCCAAGTGCTGCTGATGTGGAGGATGCCAGCCCACCACTTAGACCTTTTCCAGGACACTCCATTCCGTTTCATTCTGCACCCCTGGTTTCACCCCAACAGATACTCTGCATTCTGCAGCCAGTGAGCATGCTCAGTATTAATTGGACTGTTTTGCCCACTCTCTGCTCCCCCCACTCTCTTTTAAGGATTCCCCCCCCCCCTAAAAAATCTGCTTGGAAACAGATTTAGTCCTGTCCCTTCTGAGAACTGGTATGGACCAAACTTCAATGGGTCCATCAATCCCTTTGTGAGATGAAGGCTCAGCTGTGAGAACATGCATTTAAGGCCTCCCTCCGACCACCTAACGGAGATGTATTGGGATTATTAAGAGAATTAAGCAGAGGTGTCTGAAAGGGCAAAACCACTTGAAGGTACATCAAGGACTGCCTGGACCAAAAATAGCTTCATTCATTCTCAAGGCCTTGATCGGACCAGGTTAGCCTTGGATTCCCGCAGCCGCACAGGAGCATACAGGCTCATTGTTCTTTGTCATTCACCAGAGCACAAAGCCTTTTTACCTCGTTTCTGAAAGAGAAGTGAGACCCTTGGCTCAGGCACAAAAGTAAGTGGTGCATTTTTCAGAAGAGGCAACAGAGGGATTCAAAGCAGTGCCCCAGAGAGAACAGATGAACGAGACCCCACAGCAAGAGAAACGGTGCCCACTCTACAGCATAGTCTTAACTCATTTGAAGGATATTTTTTTGTAGGAGCTTCAAGTTGGTCTTTGACCGTAATAAATATGTTGATGATTGTAGGAGCTGCCAGAGATCACCTTTACTCTGCCCCAGAACTTTGTGCATGGGGGGGGGGGGGGGTAATGCTAGGAAAAATGACTTAGCCCGGGAATAATTCTTCTTTTTTTCACTTCAGAAGAGTGCCTCTCCTATTTATCTGCAAAGTACCTTCTCTTCTCATTCCCCTTCCCTTTTAAGGGAAAGGATTTACAGGCTGTGAACTCAGTAAGAGTGGCTTCTGGGGAGGGGAAAAGGAAAACAGAGGAGCAAGGGAGAGAAGAAAATATCCAAACGGAATAGGGAGAATCAAGAGATGGCCACCTACTTACTCTACTGCCACCCAGACAGCAAGCCAATGTTTGAGGGACAGAATGGTCTCCACACTGATAACTCCTCCAGTCCCTCCAGAGGAAACTTCAAGTTACTGTAAGAGAAAAAGTGTCCTACAGTATAAAGAAAGGTGGCAGCTTCCTGCTAATCAGGAAGAAAAGTGGAATTGGCTAAAGTAATTATAATCTGCACATAGGAGCTGAATCCTCCATCTCTTTCCTAAGCTAGCAACAGGTTCCTTCCTGCCATCTCTCTTCCCTCGAGGGTCTGTTCTGTCATTCTCCAGGCTTCCAGACTTTTCTATTTTGATGTCATGAGGTATAATCCTATGCATTTAAGTCTCAGTGTTCTCAATAGGGGCTTCCTATTTATTTTATTTTATTTTTATTGAATTTATATACCATGTTATGTATTGGTTTAATACGTATGCATGAGTTTCACTGTTAGTTCTGTAACTGCCTTTCCCGCTCCAGGGTGATTCAAACGGGTACAGGGACAGTTGCTATTGGTTAACTTGTTGGCACAATTTGGATCCTTACTCTGATTGGGTCCTGCCAAAATCTAAATGTATCCTTTCCCCGACTCCTGTTCCTGAGAGTATAAAAGGAGCTTGCCCTGTTCCTCCAGCAGCCAAGTTGCTACTGCAATAAATGAGATTGTTCTTGTTAGACTTGACTCCTAGCATATCCTTGCTAGCATGCTGAATCACTACTCAGAGCTGATTATACGAAGAGCTGAAATCATATAGACACTGCACCCATGACAGAACATACCAAGACATCGATTGAATTTATATACCGCCCTATACCTGGAGGCATCAGGGTGGTTCACAGAATAAAATCAAAATATAAAACAACAAAATACATCAATATAAAAACAACCACCCAATAAGTGTCTATAATTAGGACTGCGACCTAAATAAAGTTGTGAAGAAATCATGTTTATTTGAATTAAGTTTTCAAGGGTATTGTGTAATGTGTTCTGACATTGGTATTGTAATGCATTTGATGTGGGAAGTTTTTTTGTCTGGTCCAGCAAAAGTTAGTTTAGCTGTCACATGGTGCTAGCCAATCCTCAAGAAGAGAACTTGTCTTTGGATCCTTCCTGAACAATCTGGAGCCTTATTTATTTATATTCATTTATTGCATTTCTACTCCACATTTTTCTCCAAGGTGTAACATAATGGGAGGGGTGTTTCCGGCTACCCCCACCCACCCACCCTGCCGCCCCTGGAAGCCTTATAAGAAGCGCCTCAGGAGAGGGAACTGTGAGCAACATCATGGCAGAGGACCAAGGTGAAACTGTCAAGCTCCCATGTTATTCTTGCTATTGCCAGGAGGTGTAATGTTGTTAATGTAATCTTGTTGTATTTATAGCGCTGAAATGCTGATTCTTTGGTATGCAGTTATATTTGCTATTGTGTTGTTGTCTTCTGTTATTATGAAACAACTGCCGCTTCACAGGTAAGCAACACCTTCTGTTGTGTGGGCAGGGCGGTCCCTCCCCTTACCTGGCCAATCCCCTGGCAACGCCTCCCCAGGCGGGATTGGGCGGTTGACTGAGGTAGGCGGAGACCCCAGGTATCCAGCCTGGGGAGGATGAAGCCAGCCCGAACTACCAGGAGCTGCACTGGGATGCAGGGGACTGCGCGCGACCACGCAAAAGTCACCCCCCATTTGATGTGGGGAGCGATCATTTGCAATGTTCGATTTTGCAATGCTTTCCTGATTTCTTTGTTGTAAGCTGCTTTGAACATGATTCCCGCCCCCCCCCGCCCCCTGTGGAAAAGCGGCGTACAAATAAAATGACCATTGAAAGAAAGAAAGCGCTCAAGGTGGCCTATATGGTTCTCCCTCTCCTCATTCCCCACAGAAGCCCTATGAAGTAGATACCCTCCAACATGTTGAGTCCCAAAACCGGGATTCTCCATTCCTTTAATTGGGGAGGGTCTTTTGTCTCTCAGTACTTTAGATACAGTGTCCTTGTTGCCACAATAATTTTGTTGTTGTTTAGTCGTTTAGTCGTGTCCGACTCTTCGTGACCCCATGGACCAGAGCACGCCAGGCACGCCTATCCTTCACTGCCTCTCACAGTTTGGCCAAACTCATGTTAGTAGCTTCGAGAACACTGTCCAACCATCTCATCTTCTGTCGTCCCCTTCTCCTTGTGCCCTCAATCTTTCCCAACATCAGGGTCTTTTCCAGGGAGTCTTCTCTTCTCATGAGGTGGCCAAAGTATTGGAGCCTCAGCTTCAGGATCTGTCCTTCCAGTGAGCACTCAGGGCTGATTTACTTCAGAATGGATAGGCTTGATTTTCTTGCAGTCCATGGGACTCTCAATAATACAAACCACAATAATACAAGCCACAATAATACAAACCAGTAATTTCTCTTTGGTCTTATCAAGATGAATGCCTTAAAAAAAAGACTGTCTGAAAAACAAAGGAAATTTTTATCTTGTCCCAAATTACACTACATAAGGATGAAGACAGGTCACATTCGCAAATGGGAAGTAATGATCAGTGAAGCAATCCCAGATGGTGAACTATTAAGAGAAATATACAGCATCACCAACTTGAACTAATAACTCATTAAAACTGTGGACAAGGTGCTATTTATTTAACTCCTCTAGAATATCCAGAATTGAAAATAATAATAATGTTAGCTGCTAGAAATGTAGAAGGACACCCCCATCCTTGGCTGACCTGACCTGAGGCAAAGCAGTACTGACAAGAAATTGCACAGAATATTCAACTGATCTTGGAACAGCTTGTGCATTTTACATCCTAAAATATTCTTACTAACCTATTTGAAAGATGTTATCCCAAATGAAAGGGGGGGCGCGAGTCCCTCACAGTAATCTGTTTCGCAATCCTGATAATTTCTGGGAAATGGGGGTGGGTAGGCAGCTAGGAGTTTGGAAAGCTCTCTGTCCCGTTGTTTTTTATAGTAGCAATGTTCCAGTCTAGTGCTCTCTCCTGTAATAGCCCATAGGAAGCTGAGGGGCCAGTTTCATGATTACATGTGCAGGAACATCTCACCACTGATCCATGCCCACACTAGAACCGTTCAAGTCAGCAGTAAGTCAGAGAAATTTAGTGTTACTGCTTTCGGGGATTTTCCAGTTTCAGTTAGTACTTTCCTTCTTTGAAAGCGTTGTTGCAAGCTATGTCTTTTGAAAAAGCAGAGAGCTTTTATATTGGACTGAATAGCTCTCTGGGCCCAGGGTCTGATGAGTCTCACAGTAAAGTTCAGATTGGAAAGGCTGACATTGCAAAGATGACAGCACTTAGGCCAACAACAAGAATATATCTATCTCTATCTACCTATATAATAAAAATGTTAGGCTGTCATTGCACAGTTCCCATTAGAGATTTGTAGTGCCTCATTGCAATCCCAGGGGAGTGTTGATTAGACTGTCCCCTTTACTCAATTAGTATGTGGGGCAGAGAGGACCTGCAAGCCATTACAACAATGGCTTTCAGTCTCCAAGCTCACCAGGAGTTCAGATGAGTCACATGGCCTTTTGGTTTCTGTTGCCTCAACACAGGGGTCTGTACCTACAATGGAGGAATTCAAACTGCTGCTCACTGCAGAGTTGATAAAGTTGTGTCCCTTGCTTAAATCCAACCTCTGTGTCTTGCCTTGTTCTTCCTTGGCATGACGTAACCATCTCCTCCTTGCTTCCTCATCCTGTTTACTGACTCCACCTTGTAGGAATGTTCTTTCCAGATCTGTATTGTTGCTTACTTAGTGTGACGCACCAAGATTGCTGAAAATCTGGAGGGGATGCTCCCAGCGAGTTGCAGAACGAGAGCTCTGCAGTACCCTGCCTGCAGAAATCAAAGCTGTGGTGAAGCAGCCCTTGGGGCCAAGGCCTGTATTTGCTGGAGCTTATGGCAAAGGACAGGGACGCGGGTGGTGCTGTGGGTTAAACCACAGAGCCTAAAGCTTGCCGATCAGAAGGTTGGCGGTTCAAATCCCCGCGACGGGGTGAGCTCCCGTTGCTTGGTCCCTGCTCCTGCCAACCTAGCAGTTCGAAAGCATGTCAAAATGCAAGTAGATAAATAGGTACCGCTCCAGTGGGGGAAGGTAAACGGTGTTTCCGTGCACTGCTCTGGTTGGCCAGAAGTGGCTTTGTCATGCTGGCCACATGACCTGGAAGCTGTACACCGGCTCCCTCGGCCAATAATGCGAGATGAGCACCACAACCCCAGAGTCGGTCATGACTGGACCTAATGGTCAGGGGTCCCTTTAACTTTATGGCAAAGGACAGGTCTTTCTGCCAGGGGCAGAGCAATTTAGAGGGTGAGCAATTTGGGTTGGCAGCCAGGAAGCAGAAAAGCACCATTTTCCAACTTCATAAATGCTTACCAGGATCTGAGTTTCAAAGAACAAGCAATGTTAGCGCAAACACATGACAACAAGCCTACAGCGCTCAAATCCCAAGTGAAGATGGCCCTTAGCTACCAGTGCTTCAGTGCTGGGAAGAAATCGTGGTTACAGGGTCTTAGTCACCAAGGTAACGATGGGTAGGTACCAACAGAGCTGAAAAGACTAGGCAAAATTTAAAAAATGCACTGAATTATCTGCAGTCAAATGTTTGGATTAAAAACACATTTGTAGTTTGTCAAGGTTTCAAAAATATGAATCTTTGGGGTTGAATGGTCATGTCATTATTCATACATTCAGGGGGCTGTTTCTGCATCTTTTGAGATTCACCAGCCTTGAGGAGAAGTTGCCAGGTTACCTGTGAGTCATCACTTGGTTAATCCGAGCAGATGGTATGAAAGGACGTTATTTAAATGGACCTTTCAAAGCAACAGGGGAGCAAAGTACCGTAAATGAAAGGAGACATGTCAGACAAGCATTTTGATGAACTTCACAGCATTATAATGCAAACTTTGCATATGTACTGAAGCATCCAAATACCCACACTGTTTGAGAATGCAATATTTTAATCTTCTCTAGTGGTGGTGGCTAGAAACACAGTGAGCTCTCGGAATTGAAAACTGGAGGTGCTTAGGAACAGAATAGGAAGCATCTGAAAAATAGTCAAGGAGAGAAATGAGCATGAATGGATTTCTCCTCTTAAAGTCTGTAGCCTACATCCATGTGAGAAGCCACATTTTAAATTTTTCAGCAAAGGAACTTAAATTCTCTTACAGTTCCCACCATATGCTCTAGCAGATTTCAAATATCCCTGCTCATAGTAAAAGACAAAGGTTGTGATGAATGCAAAGGAGATTTAGGGTGCAATCCTACATTGGTGATCCCTAAAGGGGAAAGACACACACACACACACACACACACACACCGTGCTTGTGTGAGGTTGCCAACTGATCACCACAGCATGGCTCCTGTGCCTTGGACAGTAACTGGACAAGACTGCAGGATAGCTTTATGGCACCATGTTAGGAAAACCTTCACCTGCTGCATAACTGTCTGTAAAAGAGCATACAAAGGCCCATGGGATGGCCTGTGTGTGCTCTCTCAGACTGCAGAGCACCCAGCATGGTGGCCAGGGCAAATTGCTTGGAATGCGGAAGATGTTGGCCAGGCGCTACCCTTTGCCACTTTGTCATAACTAGCATACAAAATCATTGGCTCACTCTCCAGGGCATGTAATTGGCTTTCTATAGGATACACTTCCATGTGACTTTGCTGGGAGGCAGACATTGAACAGCCCTTGGTATTTAGTACTATTGCATACCGGTATGTATGATATTCCCAAAAAAAAGTTCAGGGAAGCGATTGGCTGCCAAACATTACTTCCAGTCCTGTACATTGGCAATTACACAGCTCAGCTCTACTATCAAGGAAATGGGTGCAGGGTTATTTGGAGCCTTAGGCACTCAGAGCTCTGGGCCACAGGATTGAAACAGACAACACCCAAAGTGCAGTTTCCATGAGGGAAAACACACACACACACACACACACACACGTTTATGGGAGCAAATGTAAATGCCATATTCACATATGCAGCAGCCCCTCTTCTCCTCCCTATGGGGTCAGAGAAAGGGAAGGAGGTAGGCGGGGATCTCACTGGCACAGTACTGTAAAGGTAAAGGTAAAGGGACCCCTGACCATTAGGTCCAGTCGTGTCCGACTCTGGGGTTGCGGCGCTCATCTCGCTTTATTGGCCGAGGGAGCCTGCGTACAGCTTCCGGGTCATGTGGCCAGCATGACAAAGCCACTTCTGGCGAACCAGAGCAGCGCGCGGAAACGCCATTTACCTTCCCGCCTGAGCGGTTCCTATTTATCTACTTGCACTTTGACGTGCTTTCAAACTGCTAGCTGGGCAGGAGCTGGGACCGAGCAACAGGAGCTCACCCGTCACAGGGATTCGAACCGCCGACCTTCTGATCAGCAAGCCCTAGGCTCAGTGGTTTAACCCACAGCGCCACCTGGGTACAGTACTGTACCTGGGACATATTTGCATGTCTGGCTGGTGGGATGGGTGGCTTGATTATATCAAAAATATACAATAGGTATTAAATATTGTGAATATGCATCTTGAGTGGCTCTGTTTGACATGTCAAAGCCTCTTAAATCTACCAAATGGAGCAGACAATAATAAAGAGGTGCACAGCTCAGATGGAAACAGTTTGTCTAATTCAGTGTAAGCATATTTCCACCAGAAAGTGCTCTCTCTCTCTCTCTCTCTCTCTCTCTCTCTCTCTCTCTCTCTCCAACCCCATGTATGTGCACAGCCTCAGGCTCAGGCTCATAGAATCATAGAATTCCTCCTGGAAGGGGCCATGAGGGTCATCAATAGATGAGTTGAGAGAGGGGCTTTTTAAACCCACTCTTTCTTAGCCACCTGACTCTACAGCATTGAGCACTCTCCCCCAGATGCTTTTCTGCCCAGAGGGTCAAAGATATGGGGACATAACGCTAAGGAAACTCTTTGTTCCTTTAGGAGAAAATCACCCTGTGGTCTCAAGTCCTACGCAACCAGCCCTCTCATTCTGGGTCATTATATTCCCTGTTCTTCGTTGAGAGTGCACCGAGAGCAACGGACATACATGGAACAATCTTTCCGGATGATCTTTCCGAGGCTGAAGAAAGACAATGTCGGTGTGATAGATAGGGTTGGAGCAACAAATTCATCCAGGCTGCATTTTAAAGCTAATTTGCCCAATCCTGGACTTATTTGCAGAACACAGCTATCAGTTGGATTGCAAACCTCTCCAGATTTTATCATGCAGCTTTGGTTTAAAAGTATGTGCACAAAAATGTGTATCTTATGGGGGGAGGGGAATGTGCAAGAATGTGTATAAAATAAGTACATTTTAAATACGTATTTTTTTAAGACTGCAAAAAGCGGGACAGAATGAGCTCATGATTGAGTGGAGGCAGAACTGGCGTTTGAAAGAGACTGAACTCCCTGTGTCAAGTGATAAGAGACATTGTTGCTCTGGGTGTATACATGCTTCTTTTGCCTCCCTGGTCAAGCATTTTTTTTAAAAAGACTTTGAAACACAGGGCAGACAAATTGCCCCTCTATCTCCATACCGGCAGCAGCTGTCCTGAGCCCCTGACCCAGGGCTTTCCCCATCCCCTGATCATGAAAACTGACTGGGGCCATCTGCATTCCAAACTGGGGCTCTACCACTGAGCTACCATCCCTCCCCTGCAGTTCAAAGACATGGACAATGTTTTCACTGCAGGTGACCATGGAATGGGTGCTGCACACACAAACACTGCAAGGCATGGCCTAATTGAGGAACCACAGGCTGAAGCTCTGGAAAGAGAGGAAAATACAGTCGTTTGGCATTTAGAAGAAGAGACTGTAAGCCCATGCTCAGAGAAACATGTGACTGTAAATATTATGTTTTAATTCATCCATAACTATAAGTTTCTGCAAGTAAAGTTTTTGAATGTTAAATTCTGGACATTGGTTTAATTTCCAAAGAAGGGTGTCAGCCATATATAGGATCTGAGCTGCTTAGCTGTGGTTTTGCTACTCTGACTTCAGCAGTGGTAAGGAACTTGGCTGTTGTTACTGGGCACATGTTAAATCATTTAAGTGTGTGTACAGTGAAATGTACTCAATGCCAAAGGACCCAGACTCAAGCAAAAAATAATGTCATCACCCACCCAAAAACACAGGGGGTAATAGAAAATGGTTAGCCAGGGAGCTTATCATCTCTAATGGTTCTGTAAAGCCCTTGAACACCACCCAAGATGGTAAATTCCTGGAGAAGATTCTTCTTCTTCTATGAGCAAGGAATAGAAGAGGGAAGGTTGGCAAGACTTCTTGGAAAAGGAGCTGGGTTTTGGACTGGAACTTTATGATAAAAAGCTTTTTCAATTGCACTGACGGCTGTGAATGCTTGTTTGTGCTAAAGGGAAACCAGTGCCATTCCTGGCAACGAGCTGCTCTTGCTTTAATAATCTCGTTAAGAAAAGAGAGAGAGAAGTTGCTGATTATGCGTTTGGAGGATGGTTGCGAAGAAGCTCGTAGCAAGGGAGCGCCGAGCAAAAGCAAGAAAAGCCTCCAGACAACGCTAACTGTGTTATATTGTGCTAACTGGATTCCTCTACAAAGCTGCTATCGCTACCGAGGAAATTGGAACCAACAACACAACACAACCTCGGAACTGTTCATCCCGAAGCTAATGCAAAAGAAAAGCTAGCAATGCAGGCGTGCGAGAGGGAAGTGGAGCTGCAATTATCCGCTGCTCTTTCCTGCTGCTAAGTAGAGGTTATTACAGCAAACAGTCATCGGAGATGGCTGCAAAGAAGCCTTTGCTGCAGGGAGGGAGCTCAAAGGTTTCATCTGGCCTGCACTGCAATAGCTTTCTAGCTTCTGGGGTGCCAGGGATTGAGGCCTATTGGGTGGGGGATTGAGGCCTATTGGGTGGGGTTTCAGGGCTGACAACTGTCCCAAGCATTTGATGTGCCATGCATATTTCGGAAGTGTTGTCAAACATAAAATGGATTGCAAGGGGAGTTTGTCCACATCATCTCATCCAGGGCTTCTTCTAAGGGTACACGGCACCTCTTTTTTTATTGTTAAAAATGTGACACTTACTGTAACAACATCATGGTGAGTACTGGCACCTATTTTTTATTTAGAAAAAAAGCACTGATCTCATTGGAAAACAACCCCACTCCTCCCATGGACAATAAGGAATTTCACATGAAGGGCCAATTAGATGTTGGGTGCAATTGCCGCTTGAGGCAGAATTGCAGCAGACCTATCCATTCTTAAGGGAGTCAGCCCCGAGTGCTCACGGGAAGGACAGATCCTGAAGCTGAGGCTCCAATACTTTGGCCACCTCATGAGAAGAGAAGACTCCCTGGAAAAGACCCTGATGTTGGGAAAGATTGAGGACACAAGGAGAAGGGGACGACAGAGGACGAGATGGTTGGACAGTGTTCTCGAAGCTACCAACATGAGTCTGACCAAACTGCGGGAGGCAGCGGAAGACAGGAGTGCCTGGCGTGCTCTGGTCCATGGGGTCACAAAGAGTTGGACATGACTAAACGACTAAACAACAACAAGCCTCCCCCAGTGCAGGGAATGGTGAGCTAGGGTGGGGACTGGGGGAGCAAGAGCAATTTCTCGGGGAAAGGGTGCTTAACTTTCTCCCCAGACTCTCCTATTTCCCAGGGACAGTCCTGGATTTACAGAAGCCATCCCGGTTTCCAATTTTATCCGGGAATGTCCTGCTTTTCCTTAGGACGTCCCTATTTTCATCAGAGAAATGTTGGAGGGCATTTATTTACTTTTTTAATTGACATACCCTTCCTCATAAGTTCAGAGAATAAAATACAAGGTAAAAGGACAAGTAAAGAGTTAAAACAAAAACAACAAAGCAATAACCTTCCCTTCCCACAAACACATAGAAGAGAAGAAGAAGAAGAGTTTGGATTTGATATCCTGCTTTATCACTACCCGAAGGAGTCTCAAAGCGGCTCACATTCTCCTTTCCCTTCCTCCCCCACAACAAACACTGTGTGAGGTGAGTGGGGCTGAGAGACTTCAAAGAAGTGTGACTAGCCCAAGGTCACCCAGCAGCTGCATGTGGAGGAGCGGAGACGCGAACCCGGTTCCCCAGATTACGAGTCTACCACTCTTAAACACTACACCACACTGGCTGTAGAACAGGCTTCCTCAAACTTGGCCCTCCAGCTGTTTTGAGACTACAATTCCCATCATCCCTGACCACTGGTCCTGCTAGTTAGGGATCATGGGAGTTGTAGGCGAAAAACATCTGGAGGGCCGAGTTTGAGGAAGCCTGCTGTAGAATATCAGTCAGCCAAAGGGCGTGCTCCTATTTTCATCAGAGAGATGTTGGAATATATGCAGGTGTGTGTGTGCAGTAGGGGCGTAACTGGAACACCATTGGAAATACTTAAAAAGGCCAGCAAATGCACAGAAGCATTGGGGGACACACTGCAAGAGCAAAGACTGTAGGAACTTGGCATTTTAACCTAAGGGCGGCGAGTGGCGGAGGAGGAGACAATGATGATAGCAAACGTCCAAAGCCTCTCCTTCTTAGAAGCAGTGGGCTTGAATAGATGCCTGGCATGAAGGCTAGGCTGCTGAAATGTAGAAAACAGCTGATGCAGGAGATCTAAAGAATGGTAGGAATTGTTTACAGCTGCCACTGTGGAATTAGTCAGCCTCCAGGTCATCCATCTATGACAGGAAATTGTGTCTCCAGCTGTTTGTGTCCCTTAAAACTTTCTCTTCCTTGGGAGGAGTGTGGCTCAGGTGCGTGGCTTGCCATTGGCCCACGTCATCGTGGTTGTTCATTGCACCAATAATATACCAGCTCTGTGTGCACCATAAATCTTCTTCTTCTTCTTGGTGCTCTGTAGTATTTACACATAAACAGGTTGAGCATAATTGGAGGCACACCCAATAGGCAGCCAAATCCCCCTGCCCCAACATCACATTGTGTGGGGACAGCCAGCAATCTGAGGTACTCCGAAACACCCACCCCTGCTTCAATTTCTTCTTAGAATCCTAGAATTGTAGTGTTGGAAGGGACCCGGAGGGTCATCTAGTCCAACCCCCTGCAATGCAGGAATCTCAGCTAAAACATCCATGACAGATGGCCATCCAACTTCTGCTTAAAAGCCTCCAAGGAAGGAGAGTCCACAACTTCCCTCCCACTTACTGCACACCCAATCCATAGCTTCTCTTTCATCAATCCCTACCCCTGCCAATTGTTGTTGTTCAGTCGTTCAGTCGTGTCCGACTCTTCGTGACCCCATGGACCAGAGCACGCCAGGCACGCCTATCCTTCACTGCCTCTCGCAGTTTGGCCAAACTCATGTTAGTAGCTTCGAGAACACTGTCCAACCATCTCATCCTCTGCCGTCCCCTTCTCCTTGTGCCCTCAACCTTTCCCAACATCAGGGTCTTTTCTAGGGAGTCCTCTCTTCTCATGAGGTGGCCAAAGTACTGGAGCCTTAACCTCAGGATCTGTCCTTCTAGTGAGCACTCAGGGCTGATTTCTTTAAGAATGGATAGGTTTGATCTTCTTGCAGTCCATGGGACTCTCAAGAGTCTCCTCCAGCACCATAATTCAAAAGCATCAATTCTTCGGCGATCAGCCCCTGCCAATAACCACCTTCTAAATGCATTTGAGCTGCAACTACTCTATAATAAGGAAAAGCAGATCCCACTGGGATTAAACACTCCTCAGCGATTTAAAACTAAACTGCTATGGTCAGCTTACTAAGCCACCCTCCTTCAGAAAGCCACTGCAGGTCGGGTTATTGCAGACAGAAATCACATCACACACCCAGAGCAAGCTGGGAACAGCCAATTGCAGTAATTGCAGCTTTTGACACTTTCGTATATTTTTAGGACCCACCTTATTTTTGTGATCGTAAGTTGCTTTGAACTGTATTTAATATTACGTTTTAATGTTGCAACCCACCCTGGGACTCCTCTTATCACATACAGAAACTTTGCCCCTGGCTGGGGCTGAGGGTGGTAGACTCTGGATGAGCCGTCTTTTCTGATGATCACCTGACCCTCTCAGCTTCCATGGACAAAACAAATCCAATGCAGAGAGTTCCTCCTTTATTAGCTTCTTCCAATGCAGAGAGTTCCTCCTTTATTAGCTTCCATGGAGACACTTCTCTGGAACATCATCCCATATCACATCCCTTTGTCTGGTGCAAGACACTGGCCAGGTATTGCCTCAGGGCGACCCACACCAATAGCCCACCTCACAAAAATCTGGTAGGAAACTGTAACAGTATTTCCACAAGTCGTTCCATAAGTGACATTTACGTCTAGCAGAAATTTCCCACTGAATGAAAACGTCATATTGATCAAAACAAGGATCAGCTTGAAAAATCACCAGCCTTCTATGTCAGGAGAACACATGCCATTAAGAAGTGATTCATTGCAGACAACGTGGGTTTGTGTGTGTGTGTGTGTGTGTGTGTGTGTGTGTGTGTGCGTGAGAGAGGGAGAGAGAGAGAGATACACAAAGTCATTATTAAGTTCATATGCAAGATCCACATGATGTCCTCACACAGTACTCTGCTTCCATTGCAGGTGACTCGGATTCCCAGCACTCAGAGTGGTAACTCGGGTTGCCAGGGGAATTTAAGTTTCTTCCTTTCCCAGCAAACATGCCTATTGCAATCCAAATAGTAAGGTGGGAACAGGTATGGGATTGTGCAATAATTGCCATAGCCACCTTTTTCAGTGCTTGTGACAATATGAAAAATGTCAACACAACTCCACATCTGCAATGTAAATTGTGTGTGTGTGTGTGTGTGTGTGTATCCTAACGTCCATAGGATGTTGCACTGCCCTTTCATATCACCCTTTCCTTTCTGAGTTTAATTTTGTGCTGGGCAAGGTTATTATCAGGGTCATGGCTAGCAGAGGGTAGGGAATGTAACCATTGTAACCCTTTCCTCCCCTGCTGTGGCCCTGAGGGAAAGCCCTCTTCTGAACCTGGTATTAGCTTTGCAGGGTGGGTTGGGGGAAATCCCCCACTGGTGCCACATGCCTGCAGGCAGTGATCCCAATAATCATCAACTGCCACCCCCAACTTGATGCCATTTCCCTGTTTGTTTTTTAAAGTGCATATTAATGCTAAGACACATCGAATGCATCACGTTTAATTTAGCCCTTAGGCAGCAAGTGTGCTCAGGTGTCCTCCGAGCTCTCTATCAGTGTTCGGTGTGCGCGCGTTTGTATGCACACATGAGTCCTGTCCTCAACATCTCCACTTGGTTTGGGAATGATGGAGACAAACAAGTTACCAGAGATACATCCCAGGCTCCTATCTTTTCACTCCCATTTCCCCCTCTTCACTCCATATGGAACAAGGGCCTTTGATGACCCAACCACCTCCCGGCTATGGGGGAGATGTAAAAGTTGGGAGAAGATGGAGACTATCTACAGATCTGCCCACTTTCATTCCTGACAAGGTCCTCTTTCCAACTAATCTTCTCCTGGTGGAAAAAAGGAACCGTCCTTTGCAGTGCCAGCATTTCTGGTTTAAGTGGCTGACTCAGATTTTTTACAGAGAGACCCACAGCTGGCAATACTGCAGAAGAAGGGAAAGATCAGTGCTTTTTTTCCTTAAAAAAATGTTTAGGGGTACTCTCATTTTCCTACTCATATTGAAATACTGCCCCTCAATGAGGCCCAACTTAGATTCACAAAATGTTTAGGGGTATGCGTACCCCTGTGTCCCCCCCCCCGAAAAAAAGCACTGGGAAAGATGAAAATGGTGCACCTCAGCTTTCCGTTTCTGGTAGAGTGGCTGTTAGACCAATGTTTCCTACTATGGCGTTTATTCCTGTGAGTACCTTCTGCAGTGGACCAGTGCAAGGCTCTAACTGAATAAATATGCCTCCACAGACAGAGGCAGTGATGCTTTGAACCCCAGTTTCTGGAAACTGCAGGAAGGGTCCTGCTGGTGGGTTTCTCCCAGGCATCTGGCTGGCCAGTGATGCTGTACTAGCTGGGCCATTGGGCCTGATCCAGCAGGCACTTTTTATGCTCTTAAATCAGAGAGTTGGACCAGATATCACAGGTGTTGGGCAACTAGAACCTGCACAGCCATACTTGCTGAGAAGACATAGGGGCAATTTTTTGCAACCATTTCAGGTATGATTCAGTGCTGGGCAAAGAGGATAGGGGACCCCTGCACCTTTTATAGTGTGTTGGAAGTTCAAATTTAAGTACTTATAGCATGCATGGCAAGCTACACCTGTTGAAATCTGCTCTGTTGCACAACTGTTAAAGTTGCGTGAACCCTCCATCTCCTTTTGCACCTACTCCACCCTTGTTGGGAGCCACAGTGGTATGGTTCCAGTGTTTGACGTAAAGCAGAGAGACCCGGGTTCGAATTCCTGCTCAACAGTTAAGCTGAGTGGGTGACAGTGGACCAGCCAGCCCCTCTCTTTCAGCCTAACCTTCCTCATAGGGTTGTTGTGAAGATCAAATGAGATTACCTCATGTATGTCTCCCTGAACTGAGATGGTGAAACAGAGTATGGATATGAGAGAGCTCCTCAGCCCCCCCCCCACTATAGGGCAGGGGTAGGCAACCTAAGGTCCGTGGGCCGGATGTGGCCCAATCGCCTTCTCAATCCGGCCCATGGACGGTCCGGGAATCAGCGTGTTTTTACATGAGTAGAATGTGTCCTTTTATTTAAAATGCATCTCTGGGTTATTTATGGGGCCTGCCTGGTGTTTTTACATGAGTAGAACGTGTGCTTTTATTTTAAATGCATCTCTGGGTTATTTGTGGGGCATAGGAATTCGTTCATTCCACCCCCCAAATATAGTCCGGCCCACCACATGGTCTGAGGGACGGTGGACCGGCCCATGGCTGAAAAAAGGTTGCTGACCCCTGCTATAGGGGGCAGATTGCAAAGTGGAAAGGAGAGGGTTAATGGATACAAGGATAACTGCTGGAGACTGCCAGTGGTCACATCAGCAGCATACATTTAAAGCACATTTAAAGTGAATGGCTTCCCCCCAAAGACTCCTGGGAACTGAAGTTGGTTAATGATACTGGGAACTGTAACTCTGAGAGGTAAGCAACATCTCCTTGAATTTCCTTCTTCTTTGAGAAGCATGGAATCATATGAAACACCATACTTTTATAAATCCAGAATAATCCACGCACAGGGACATGACACATAAAAGCAATCTGTTGGGATTTCAGAGTACTAAATGGTTTGTTCTTTCAAGAAGGGTTGAGCAAACCTGCCCGTGCTGTACTTCCTTGCATCTAGGAGAAATCAATACACCTCCATTAGTCTTATACATTATTTTCTGATGCCCATCATTTCTCCATCCCTTTCTGACCTGATTGTAGGTGGAGTCTCTCTTTCATGGAATTTGGAATGGCTTGAAGATCGTGCTGCAGAACCAGTTATTGATGTCTTCTTCTTCTTTTGTTAGATCCCTTGAGGTTGCTCAAAACCAACTCCACCAGCTTTGTTAAGTTAATTGGCTGGTCCAGATATCATCTCTCCCTCCCCCCCCCCCATTTCTGCTGCCCAGGGAAACAAACCTCCCACTATGAATGATCAACTGCACATTTAAAAATAGCACCTCCTTGTGATTATGCCCAAGCTGGGCTACGTGATGTGCTCTAGCGGGGCTCTGAAATGCAAGCAGCTGCTTTCAGATCAGATCCAAGGGTGATGGCCATCTCCCAGCACAATGGAGCAGCTGGAGCACCCGCCACTCCAAATAGCAACACGTCGTCCCAACAAGGCCTTTAAGCAACGGGCGAGGCAGAGATGTTATACTGAAGATGCAGCTGATGGTGCATGTCAGCTTCAAATGAGAGATGGGTTTTAATTTTGAGTCCTTAGAGAAATCATCTCCGAGCTGTAATTACAGAGCGCAGCCGCCACGCCATCTTCCAACTTCCCCCGCCCGCCATGCACGCCCCCCAAATTGAAAGCAGAAGCCTCCTAGCTTTTAATTACAGAAATCAGTCTTTGAAGTCAATGTTCAAAATTGGTTATCCCACTGTCTGATCCAGCGATCTGATGCTTTAGCAGATGTTGCCCTTCTAGGTTGCCCTTCCATACATGCAACAGTTGCTTCTTCCCATCGCAGATACATCTTGAGAAAAGCAGTTACTTTGTTGGACCAGCTTCCGTTGATGGTGGCAAAACTCGTGGGCTCACAGCTTCTGCCCTTGACTATTTTGGAATGCCAACAAACTGAGGGTGCGCCCTTCATCTTCTGCATGGTTTAACGTTTTCCCCTCCAATGTCCTGAGACATAGATTTTCAAAGGGCCAAGCCTCTGCTAAATGTGAATGTGACAAGGAGTCAGTGGAATCTCTCCAGCATATTATGTTTGCTTGCCCCTTGTTCAGTGTGCCACGGGCAAATCTGCTGGGATCAATAATACAGAAACTAGAGGGTACTCCAACAGAATTCCACCTTGCCCAAATCTTGCAAGATAAGGATACTCATATGACCCTCCAAGTGGCAAGGTACCTGGTCACTGTTCTTTCCCAAAAGCGACGCCAAGGATCACTACAAACTAGTTAAAGTTTAGTATGTTATCCTATTTTATTGTAAATACACATCTACTCTCATCTAGTTTTATTCTTTTAATACCATTTTGGAGGACTGTGGTGTGCGTTATGTTATAGCGGCTGAGGTACCTACCTTGTATAAGTTGTTATTTATGTGTTTTATTTGTATGGGCCTATGGCTGTAAATAAACATCTATCTTCTGCATGGTTTCCCCCTGAGAGCAAGGAAGAAGACTACTTTGGTTAGACAGGATTCAGCTGTCTGAGGCAGAATGGTCCCACAACATGACCCAAACAGGATGATAAGAAATATGGCACCGTTGTGGTCAGCATCCAATCACACTGACACATGGGAGGACACACACACACACACACACACACACACACACACACACACACACTTCTCTTCCCTGTTGTTAAAGAAGAGGCAAAAGTACTCCCACCTTTGCAAGGTAGGACAGTCAAGAGGTGCCCTTTGTGTTATTTAGACATGGCTAGACCTACCTGATGTGGTGATGGACATTTTTCAAAGCTAACCACTGGCTCCTTTCCCCATCAAAACTGGTGGGGGAGTTGGTGAACAAGCCTGGGATTCACTTTAATTAGCTATGCATCCTGTTCTTCTAACACTTCTTCAACAGTTCCATGGTACCCCGAAGGCATATTGGCAAAGGCCACGGTGCAGTTAAGATATGCTGAAATAAGAGAAGGATGCTGTAGTTGAAGGAAGGAGTCAAGGGAGCAGAGAGAAGCTTTGCCTCCAAGATATAGATTAGTGCTCTTCCTCTATACATGAAGTGTCACCTCTCATTTGTGAAACAAGACACACCATTCCTCTCCTATCCCCATAGCTGTCAACCCTCCCTTTTTTGGCAGGAAACTCCCTTATTCCAATGCCGTTTCCCGCTGCTATCCCGGATTGTTGATATCCCTTAAATTTCCCGGATTTCAAAGGAAGCAGCTCCTCTCCCTCCCTGCTGGCCAGGGAGGCTCCTCAGCTGCGTTGCTCGGCTGCCAATAAGGAGTCTGAGACCGACTGGGGGCGGAGCTTGCATGCCTTGTGCAGCCAGACCCTCACACCCAACCAGACAGACAGCCTGCCTGCCGTCTACGCGCTTGCTCTTTCGCTCACCCGTTCGCGCGCAGCCTCTGGAGCGCAGGGTGGCGAGGCTACTTGGTGCCATTGCACCGCCCTCGCGGTATCCCTTATTTTCAAATCCGAAAATTGACAGCTATGCCTATCCCTCCGAAGTAAATGTTACTTGAATCCATCAACGTGCATTCTTTTCTGCATGTGCTTCTCTAAACCCTGGTAGTCAGAATGGCCATGAACATTTTGATCAGCTAACTAGGGATAAGAAGACCTTGCAGGAAACTAAGGCAGGCAGGCATTTCAAGGGCTCAAAGGACACGTGACTTGGGGAGGGACCAGGAAGACTGACATTTGACCCAGAGAAATCCTTGTGCCAAAGGCCTTTGAGCTTGGATTCTTTGGCCACCTGCTCCTAAGCATTTGGCTTCTGGCCTAGAGACCCTGCACTAGTAACTCTCATCATCTGCCTGCCTGCCTGCCACTACTCTGGGTACTGCCAAAACCTTGTAATCTCTTTTCCTGAGCCCACAACAGGAATCATACTGAAGACTGATGTGCTGATACAAGGCTAACTTTTCCTGCACTGACCCTGTGTGAATGCCAGGGCAAAAGATGCCTCTTCAGTCATTTCCCCCAATAATGTGGTTTTGTACAGTATGTCCTCTTTACTAATATATACATTTATGTGCATACTTCGCCCTAGTATATGCATTGTTCTGCTCATTGCTTGGCTGGAGAACTGCATTGCAAAATTGAGACATTGAGAATTTTGAAGGATAGCTATGTTTCAGTTCATGGATTGTTTTGAAAGGTATTGATTTTGTAAATTTGCCTTTGAATGTGAACTGAATTGAATTTCTCCCCCATTGGTAACTGTTTCTATTATTATTATTATTATTATTATTATCATTGAACTTCCCTGATTGGGCAGGACTTGAATGGCCCTCCAACGGATCGCTTTATATTCAGTCCAGAAATATGAGAGTTTAAAAGGTCTCTGCTGGAGGAGGGCAATTTGAGGCCGATCCAATTAAAGTCTTACTGAATTCCAGCACTAACCACAAAGGTGAAGGTACTATGTGGAGAGCATTCAGATGTGGCTGGTAGGGGAGGATCAGAGGAGCAGGGATGAAACCAGCACATAGCAGCCGAAAGCTGTGAGAAGAGAACAGCCCTGCTGACTTTTAGTTGGATGCCGTGATGATCAAAGCATCACTCCTCGGGAGAAAAGGTGGCAAGCAGTGAATGCGAGTGGCGCCTATGAGACTGGAAGTGTGGCACAGGCCTGAGTACAGAGAAGGAAACCAGGATGGGGATCTAGGTGAAGACTAGAGTGATCCTATAAGCAGTGCGTAGCAGTGCATAGCAAGTGGACAGCAATCGAAACAAATGTGGTTTTGAGTAATTGGAAGGAAAAGCAACTACCGTATTTTTCGCTCCATAAGAGGCACTTTTTTCCTCCTAAAAAGTAAGGGGAAATGTCTGTGCGTCTTATGGAGCGAATGTGTGGTCCCTGGAGCTGAACTGCCCAGGGGCAAAAGCAGATCGTGCTTTTCTTTAAAAAAGAGAGCGAGAGAAGGGGGTGTTGAAAGGAAGCCCGCTGAGCAGCTGCTCAGCTAACGATCGGGGTGAGAGATAAGGGAGAGAGATTCCAGCCTTTGCAGAGGGAGGCTGTTTCCCCAGCGACATGTGACTGGCTGATTAGATTATCTGTCTGGAAACTGTAGAAATGGCTTCCTGAAGCTGCAGAACTGTGAGTTAAACCCCATAAAACAGGGTTTTTTCCCTTTGCAAAGTAAGCTCAACAACTTTGAGCTGATCCTCAAAAAATGGGGCTTTTCTCCTTTGCAAAAGAAGCTACAGAAATTTGAGCTGATCCTTAAAAAATTGGGGCTTTCCCCCTCTAAAAACTAGGTGCGTCCTATGGTCAGGTGCGCCTTATAGAGCGAAAAATACGGTATATCATATATATTTTTTATTTATTAAATTTCTATACCGCCCTTCACCTGAGGATCACTGGGCTGTTTACAATATAAACCCCCACCCACAAAAATGCATACTACAGCGACGAGCAAAAACAATAACTTCCACACACACACAGTAGCTTGTTTAATTAGCCAAAGGCCTGGGAGAAGTTTTTGACAGGTACCGAAAGGTATGTAATGAAGGTGCCGGGGGAGAGCATTCCACAAGCAGCGAGTCACTGCAGAAAATGCCCATTCTTGTGTCACCACCCTCCAGACTTCTCATAGAGGAAACGCACCAAGAAAGACCTCAGATGATGATCGCAGGTCTGGGTTGGTTCATATGGGTAGAGGCAGTCCTGGAGGTATTGTGGTCCTGAGCAATTGTAATGGATGAGGCATTGTAATGTAAGCAGCACACTGGGGAAGCTGCAAGGATGAACCACAGAAGAACGCCACTAGCACTCCTATCAGGTTAGGCAAAAGGCAGCACTGGTATGTAATGGTTGGCTTTGGTGCAGGCAGGAAGAAGCGGGAAGGGATTAGTGTTATTTCCACTACAGTCAGGTTGTTAAAATCTTCTGGGTATTAGCCAGATACTTCACTGTTGCTGCTGCCACCATTTTTATTTTATTACCTACCCTTCATCATAAGGTCCCAGGGCAGGTTACAACATTAAAACAACGTTTAAAACATTTTAAAACAGCTTGCAATCATAAAAACAAAGTAGGTCTTGAAAAATATAGTTCCTCACACCTGACCCAGCTACGTCCTCAAATTTTGTGCAGGCCCACTGAAATTCTTTGTGTCAGGGGGTCTCATGAAGGTGACTCAGTCCCAGCATTCTTCAAAATGGGCAGTATCCTTGGAGCATCATCTCACCTGAAGCAGGGGCAGGATTATCATGAATTTAGAAGAATCAGAAATTTGGGGGGAGGGATGAAGAGTTCATATTGCATGCTCAAAGATCATACTTACTAACTTTTTTCTTTTTTAACTGTCAGCCTCCAAGTGGGCCGGTGTTTAAATGTTTAATGTTTCTTAATTAGGCCATGCAGAATGGTTATAAATGAGAAGCTTGTGCTCATTGTTTTCCTGATTGTTCATCCATGATACCTAAAAATATTTCCAGCAGCACATTGGCAAGGGAAATGAACAAGGACTTTTTCCAGTTCATAAACTAAAGACTCCACTTTAAAGGCTTTTTGAGAACTTTACCATTTCCCTTCCAGAGCCAAACACAGTCCGCTCTCCAGACTGTCCCAATTATTTTTACTTGACTATTCCTGAAAGTTATTAATCAACCTACTCTGTGGATAGGAAACAAGGACTTGAGCTGGACTACAAGCTTTCCCCAGCATAGAGCAACATTTATAATTGAGATTTACAGGTCCAAATGCCATAGACCCTGGGCTGATTCACGCATTCTTAAGGTGTCCAGATACACAGGAACTCCTGTGTCTATTAATAATTGTGCGAAAGAAGCAATTTGAGCCTACACTGTTTTTCTCATCACTGTAGGGCAATCTGCATCTGCTGAAATCTCCTTTCCCCCATCCACATGAAAGGACCCTGGCAGAATTCATGCAGGAGATCCTTGGCTCAGTCTCTGGCATCTCCAATGAAAAGGCCCAGAGGGCAGGTGACTAGAAAGAGCTCTGCTGGGAAGCTGCCACTAATTAGACCAGGGGGAGCAAACATGTGCCTTCCAGATGTTGTTGGATGCCAGTTCCCATCAGCCCCAGGCAGCAGAGCCCAATAGTCAGGGATGATGGGAGCTGTAGTCCAGCAACATCTGGAAGGCACTACATTGCCTACCCCTGAGTTAAACAATACAGACTAGACCAGGCATCCCCAAACTTTGGCCCTCCAGATGTTTTGGACTACAATTCCCATCATTCCTAGCCACTGGTCCTGTTACTTAGGGGTCATGGCCACTGCAGTCCAGCCACGAGATGGACATATGATCCATGGTCTCTTTTGCATTGGATCTCCCGAAAAAAATATATGTACATGTCTTATCAGTCAGTGGCTGACAATTGAACATGCCTGTTAAAAAAGAGTTGTGTCTAAGGTCTAAGCTGATATGAAAGCTCTCTATTATGCGCTTGATACGTAATAGCTCTTTTTACATGTCCAAGTCATCCCATGATTTTGCATCTGGGCAAAGGGGGAGAAACTTCCCTCTTTGAGCTTCTAGAACTTCAGAAGAACAACATGCATTCCCCCTTCGCCTTTGTTCTATGCTGTTGCATCACTTTATACACCCCTAGGCAAGTTCCCAGGCAAATTTTCCATCCAGAATACATTCAAGGTTGCATCAAGGTATTTTGTTTTATTTTTAAGTCTAGAAGCAGCAGCAAAAGCTGTACTCTGAATTCCCGAAACTGCACTTTCTGCCAAAAGGGCAGAGTGGGGCTTTGATTTCTCACTGCTCTTTGCCATAGACCTCCAGGAGTTATTATGCAATCAGTAAATACCAGCATATGGTGTTTATGGCAAGTATTTTGATTTTGATTTCTTGGGTTCTAATTTTTCTGTCTTTGGCATATGGCAAACCATAATCCCAACATATTGGCGAAATAACCCTGCATGTTTTGATCTGGGTTTGTCTGCTTTAAAAAAAAACAACAGGCTTACCTGATCCCCATATTGATGTCTAGGGGCCAGATTCAACTAGCCAGTCCAATCCAGCAGTTGCACCATAGAGGGGCTCATATTTTTCCACGTTTGTCTTCAAATATTATACCTTGTGATGGTATGGGTAACTCATACACGAGGGAGCTAGATGAAGTCTTCCTCATTAGACTTTGCTGTTTTACAGGTGATGGCATCACCCAGGAATTCCTAACAGCAGGAGTGCAGGTGCCAATATATAGGATATTTATTAACCAGCCTCTAAAAATTCCCTCCTCAAGAATTACAGGTTGTACATGTTGAGTGTAGTATGCAAATGAAGAGGGAGGAGGAAGCTATTGTGAACATCTTCGCTCACCTGAGTCGAGAGATTCAGGGCAAAAGTTGTCAGGGATTGCAATGTGGGAAGCCTTGGCAATGTTGGGGTGCTGAGCAGGTGGGCGGGACTGATCACTGGGAAAGCAGAGGAAGTGACTCATAAGATGCTGGTCCCAGCCCACTCTCAGCTACGAGAGGCAGCCTGAACTGCTAGTGTCTGTCAAATCCTCATTCTGTTATCTTTTATTTTATTTTATTTGGGGGGAGAATGTCAGCAATAAATGCCAAGGAAGAGCAGCGGAAGTAGATGATGATGGTCCCAGTGCAGGTTTTTTTAGTGTGGGTCTCACTCTTAAAAAATTTAATTAATGCAACACATATGCAGATTCAGCAGATCAATTTAGCTGTTCGACACTTTGTGTAACATTTATCAAAAATGTTACCATCTGTGAGCCGTGATACACTATCATAACAAAGCTTTTTAACATATAGATAGATGGGTGGGAAGATAGATAGACAGACAGTCACCTACTCAGTATGATTTTGCTTGTTTTCAGTGGAGCAGACTTTATTAATCTCTCTCTCTCTCTCTCTCTCTCTCTCTGTGCACACTTGTGTATGTTTTGGAGATCTTTTCTATTCTTGATTCTTCTTCTTTCCCATAACTTACCCCAGGCAGTTCTTTCAAAGTTTGTCTTTTGAAAATGAAAACTCAGAACTTGCTAGTGTTCATGGCAAGCTATATGAATATGTACTAGGTGTTATTGGATTAGAACATGTTGAGATTTAAAATGATAAGGGTATCCTTACTAAAAGGCCTCATTGCATTACTTAACACCACAGTCAAGCACACTAACATCCCAGTCCCAAAACATCCTTGGTAATCGACCCACCTGTATAACTGGCTTCCTCCTCCGATACGAGGTGATTATTGTGCATGGGGGGTGCAGAGAGGGAGATATCACATAACTGACTCTAGTCACAAACTTCCAATACCCACATGCATGCCGCACTAGTGTGTGATCTTCCATCCCACTTGATACATGTCAGAATGGGGCCCACAACACTGGCAGAAGAGCGTGGTTCGGTTGTCATGCTTGTGACATTCTTCATGCTCATCCTACGGGATGTGATGGGCTAGGGTTAGGAGAAAAAAATAAAAAGTCTAACTGCAATGCATGGGATGCGGCTGGTGCTATAGGTTAAACCACAGAGCCTAGGGCTTGCTGATCAGAAGGTCGGCGGTTCAAATCCCCGCGATGGGGTGAGCTCCCGTTGCTCGGTCCCTGCTCCTGCCAACCTAGCAGTTCAAAAGCACGTCAAAGTACAAGTAGATAAATAGGTACCGCTGCAGCGGGAAGGTAAACGGCGTTTCCGTGCACTGCTCTGGTTCGCCAGAAGCGGCTTTGTCATGCTGGCCACATGACCTGGAAGCTGTACGCCGGCTCCCTCGGCCAATAATGTGAGATGAGCGCCACAACCCCAGAGTCGGTCACGACTGGACCAAATGGTCAGGAGTCCCTTTACCTTTAACTTTATGGCAAAGGACAGGTCTTTCTGCCAGGGGCAGAGCAATTTAGAGGGTGAACAATTTGGGTTGGCAGCCAGGAAGCAGAAAAACACCACTTTCCAACTTCATAAATGCTTACCAGGATCTGAGTTTCAAAGAACAAGCAATGTTAGCGCAAACACATGACAACATGCTGGCCACATGACTGTACGCCAGCTCTCGGCCAATAAAGTGAGAAGAGCGCCACAACCCCAGAGTCGGTCACGACTGGACCTAATGGTCAGGGGTCCCTTTACCTTTACCTTTAACTGCAACACAGTAAGTTTACTCAGATCAAAAGTAAGTTTCTTTGTGTTCTGTGGGTCTTGAATGACATTTAGGACTGCAGCTATAAATATGGTGGGTTTGGGGGCATTAAACTGGGCATTGTCATTCTACACACACACCAAATATGGACATTGTTGAAACCCTCTGTCTCCTTGTGCACCAGTGGAACTTTCTGCCTACTCTTGTCTTGCTGGGTGCAACCTACTTTTTCATTCACCATTCTCCATCCATCTTGCCTGCTTCGCTTGAGCGCAGGTTTGCAAGGGCATCTAGCAGCAGCATCTTTTCATCCCCATTCCCAAATAGCCACACTCTTAGATCCTTGAGTTTCTTCTGCTCTGTAGGCGCAGAGGCACCATCTATTCCAAGAGAGAGAGCGCAGGGTGAGGGAATCAAACTGGGATAGCTACACGCTGTGGGATCTGTGTCATTGGGGTCCAAGTGTTGTGAGCTGGCCCTGGCGCAGCGTAGAACACCTGCTGTATATAGTTTGGGCTTTTTGCTTACTCATCACAGAGAAGTGCTGATGAATGCTTTCTTGCAGTGCTTCCCTGCTGACAGGTGTGATGGAAGAATGTAGCAGCCATCCCAGGAGTCATAAATAGGAGCATTTTGTGAAACATGTCCTTAGCACAGATTGTGTAATAGGGTTGGAATATTGATGGAGATGACCACTCCTGTCCATTTCTAAGCTTTTAAATACTTATGGATTTTTAATTGTAATGTTCTGAGCATGCATTTTGCATAAGGGGCTTGGTGCATTATTCATTGCAGCAATGACAAGAGAAAGTTAATGAGTTTAGTAGGATAATTATTTTACAGGCTCCTGCACTTCTTAAAGTCAGGCAGCCAGAGCTTAATAAGACTAGCAGTGGTGAGATGCAAGCCTGTCTAGGAGAATGTACACACCATCCATTTAAGATACCTCATGCCTCAAAGAATCCTGGGAACTGTAGTTTGTAAAGGGTGTTGGGAATTGTAGCTCTGCAAGGATTTTCCTGTAATGTCCTGTACACACACACACACACACACACACACACACACACACACACTACTTTTTTTCTTTAAAAATGTTTAGGGGTACTCTCATTTTGACCCAAGAAAACCACCATTTTATAGTTCAAATCGGGAAAAATAAATAGTAAATGGACAAAAGTATGAAGATTCACAAAATGTTTAGGGTTATGCGTCCCCCCTGCGTTCCCCCAGGAAAAAAAGCTCTCTCTCTCTCTCTGTGTGTGTGTGTGTGTGTGTGTGTGTGTGTGCGTGTGTGTAGCTTTTGATCATTTCACAATGTCTACCATATGTATACATAATGTGCAATATTTGCCTCTCCCCCATTTCCAGCACATTTTGCTAAATTTTGGATATACAGTGGTACCTTGGTTCTCGAATGTAATCTGTTCCGGAAGACCTTTCGATTTCCAAAATGTTCAAAAACCGAGACACAAAGGGCTGGCTGCAAGTTCAATTAGAAAAATTGAAAAACACACAGCAGAAGCCATTCGACTTCTGAGGCGCATTCGAAAACGGAAGCAATTACTTCCCGGTTTTTGGCATTCAGGTTCCGAAATGTTTGGCTTCCGAGACACTCGAAAACCGAGGTACCACTGTATTTTTGTCAACAGATATGGGATTAGATTCCAACTACCATATATAATGTTTTCCTTTCCTTTCCTTTCCTTTTTTCCCCTCTTTCCTCTTTCCTCTTTCCTCTTTCCCCTTTCCTTTCTCCTTTCTCCTTTCCTTTCCTTTCCTTTCCTTTCCTTTCCTTTCCTTTCCTTCTTTGCCAATTCTGTTTAAATAAATTTCTTTTATCAACTAAATCAAGTATTGATTACACACACACACTTCTTCCTTTGTGATTAACTTTTCATTTGAGCTCTAATTCTGCTTTTTCATTAGTATTTTTAATCAGAAAGCTTCTTAGCTGGAATATTGACTCTTTTTTTGTTATACCACATATTGTTGTAATATTATACTCAGGCCTCAATTCTATGTTGCCAGGGAGCTGAAAATTAACATTATTTAGAAATAATTGACGATGCTACACACCACGTGAGAAGGTTTTCTTATATTTGTTCCATTGTCTCATATTTGTCATGCCGATAAACTGGGTTTTATTAAATGATTTATCTCTTAATGTGTTTCATTGTATGCCCAAGGTAGATTTTAAAGTGGCATTTTGTCATGATTTTGAATAAATATTTGAACATGTGTCATTTCTCCTTTATTTAGCCATTGTACAATATTTGTTAAACATGTAGCAACATAATATAATCCTATATAATACCCCAGCTTGAGTGTGTGGTTGATGTTTCTGTCTGCTACCAGTTCTGGTTGTTCCGTCATCATGTGTTGAGGTTGTGCAATACTATGCATGTTATGATTCTGTAGCTGAGAGTGGATGGAAATAGATCTAAACCTTCTGGCATGAGCGCCTGCTCTGTTATAGATCTGGGCCCCTCTCAGGTAAGGGGTGGGAGTGGAGTATTAGATAGGGTGTCCTGAACCATAGGCCAAACAGAAGGCTCATTGGGGTGGTTGGATGCAGGGATGCCAAATAAGGATGCCCAAAACATCAGAATGGCCACTTCTAGTGCTTTATTTCAAAACATGCAGACTTACAGTTACAGGTAGGTAGCCGTGTTGGTCTGCCATAGTCAAAACAAAATAAAAAATAAACAAATTCCTTCCAGTAGCACCTTAGAGACCAACTAAGTTTGTTCTTGGTATGAGCTTTCGTGTGCATGCACACATGCCTCAGCCCCATCGTTCTGCCCGGACACTGAGGTCCAGTGCCGAGGGCCTTCTGGCGGTTCCCTTACTGCGAGAAGTAAAGCTACAGGGAACCAGGCAGAGGGCCTTCTCGGTAGTGGCGCCCTTCAGATGTCAAAGAGATAAACAACTACCTGACATTTAGAAGACATCTGAAGGCAGCCCTGTTTAGGGAAGTTTTTAATGTGTGACATTTTAATGTATTTTAATCTTTGTTGGAAGCCACCCAAAGTGGGGGGGGGGTACAAATAATAAATTATTATTAATTATTATTATTATTATTATTATTATTATTATTATTATTATTATCCTGGCCTGCATCCCAGTTTCGGTGAATGGGGATGCAGGCCTGGACACGGACTGGACTGGGGGATCCCAACCTGAGCAAGATTCTATCCCTTCATCTTCCACAGGTCCTTTTGATAACCTTGACTGATCATTGGGAAGGTTGTCAAAACCTTGTAGAGCGCAGGCTTTGCATGCAAGAGATCCCAGCATCTCCAGGTAGGGCTTGGAGAGATCCCTGTCTGAAACCCTGGTGAGCTGCTGCCACTCACAATAGAGAGCTAAGTGGACAAATGGTACAAGGGCTTGGCATAAGGCAACTTCCTGTGTTTCTGCATTGACTTCCACTGCTTCCTTTCCATGTGCACTGTTGGCTTAAACCAATTAACCATCGGCCCGGAACCAGCCCCCTTTTTTGACCAGGTCCCAGCATACCAGGAATTAGTGAGGGCTCTTTAGATGGAGAAGCACTCTGGCATATCAAGGAAAGCTTAGTGTGGTGCGATTGGCTCTGCAGCCAGGGGCAGCCTGCTGGGCACATGTGCTCTTCTTAAATGTGCCTTTCAGAATGTTTCACATTTGCAAAGTACTGCAAATGCTGGAAGGAGATACAAGATGAACAAACCAAGATTCAGAACATTAAGCAGCATCAACGCTTGAGTGAGTCTCGGTGGCCAGCCACAAATGCAGCCCTGGGCAAAATCCAGGCTCCAAGGCAGAATGGTGACCCAGCATCTCTGAGGAAACTCCAAGGGATTTCTGAGTTCTGCAGTTGCCATCTCCCAGTCCCATGTAGAAAGGCTTTGGAAGAGAAATTATTAAAGTGGTTTCCTACTTTCACCTTGTGGGAGATTGCTGGAGAATGTTACTTTAACATTAAGTAATGTTAGGGGTCTAGTACACATTTCCAAAATATGCATTTTGTGTCTCCTCACACAAAGTGCTTCAAAGGTCATGCTGGAGACACATGAGCATGCCTACTTCAGGGCTGAACTCCTCACAGCAAGGCTGCCAAAAGATCAAACCAAGGTGCCTTTTTAAAACCAACAACAACAATAAGCAAACCTAGAGAAGGCACTGCATTTTGCAAAGCTATGTTTTTCAAATGCTTTCCCACCTCTTTGAAAAACCTTGAAAGAGCAGTTCTGCCTATCGGCTGGTCATATTAGATAACTCAGGTGGAGGAAGGGGGAAGCTGGAGCTTTCACTGAATTAGTAAAGGGGTTAGGGTAGCACTATTATCTTTGTTTCTTGGAAGGGCTGTTGGGTTCAAGTCTGCTTTAAAGAACCTGGAGATGGGAGAGCAGGAGGGGCATCAAGGTTGCCCATCAAGTTAGCACCTGGGCAGTGGGCAGAATGGGCTCATGGAGTCACCTGGTCACAGTCTTCCTTGCTATGTTGAGATGCATTTTATAGTAATCATCGAGTATGCAAATATTATACAAATTGGTATCTGCCCTTGTCCACCTGTTTAGTGACGTTTCCTCTTGTTTTAAGGTGATGGATAAGAAACCCAACATAAACTAGCAGCAGAGTATAAATCTAATACGATGAAGCACATAGCAGTAACAAATTTTTCACAGATCTTACCAGGAGCCTTGGGCACAAGGGAGAAGCTTTGGTCTAGGGAGACAATATTGCTTCCTGACCTTCAGTGAAGTGGATGGGGCTGTGGCAGTATAGGCAAACTCCACTGGATGAGAGCCCTCCAACCAAAAGCTCTGTAGGGTGGGGTTGGTAGCTCTAAGTGAGTAATATGATGCAAGCCTTGCTCCTTCCAGCTGAAAGCTTCTATTTACTGATGGCACTGCAGCTTTTCTTGGGAAGTTCTGCATGTTTCAAGAACTATATTTTTTTTTAAGGTAAAGCAGATGCAGAGGCTCTCAGAGAGGAGATCAGAACTGATTTGCTCCTCCCAAGTTGTTTTGGTGATACCCTGTGCTAAGTCATGGTTTGGCTTAGCAAGTTGTCAAAAGTCAGGCTCATGGTTTAGCTGTTCCACACAAACCATGAGCTGTAAACCATAGGACAAACCATGGTAGCAGCTTGTGGTTTGTCTGGAGAGAGGTAAAATGTTAGTGGCAAGGAAAAAACAAGTATAAAAGGAGAATTTCTGGATGCCAAGATGCAAGTTTGGGGCAAGTACTCTTTGTTGAGAGATCCCCAGCAGAGATTTAAAATCACTAAATCTGAAGCAAAGTAAAGCATAGAAATACCAGTCTGTTCCTTCCAAAGTTTCCCTCTTTCCCTAGCATAGACAAAGTCCATACATTTGGTAAGTTAAAAATAGTTTACTTACAAACTCTCTAAAGGTCAGTTTCATGTGCTTTTCCAAACAGCGTTCAGAAAAAGTTGCACAGGCAGTAAAACTTGACTTAGTTACAGTAGTGAAAGTTTCTAAATTGGTATAGGAACTCAAGAGTAGCTTGTGAAAACCATGTGGTCTAGAGCAACCAGCTCAGACTTCCTCATACATTGAGCTTCTTAGGTATATTGGTGACTTGTCACTTGGTAGTTCACCAAACCTCAACCTGTGTGATGTATCAGCAAAGTATGTGGAGCCCCAAAAGAGTCTTCAGAGATTTCCTGCTCCTAGACCCTGACATCAAACAGGATAGCATCAGCATTTGCAATAGGACATAGAACGGACATAATGAAAGTAATGCCCTAGAGACTATTATATCCATCTCTACACATAGCCATATTTTCTGAACCAATGGGAAACTGAATGACTCAGCAAGTCATACACTTAACCTCACTGGTGTTGCTATGGTAACTCAGTGCACCTGACACTCTTATCTCAGAACATTCAGACATGGGGGGGGGGTGTACGCCAAACCATTATTAGGCATTACAAATATATGCTATCATAAAACATCCATATATAAAATTTTTAAATATATACAAATAAACAGCCATGTAAAAATATGTAATAACGAGGATTTTCACTGGAGTTTTCCCCCACTAAATAGTGAATGTGCTCCTCAAGACCAAGCACTGTGTAATTTAATACATTGTTCACATTACACTAACAAGGTAGACTTGAGGGGAACAAAGGCTTGATTACCTAGTCCCTCCTAATGTGAGCTAAGCCTGGCAGGACAGCTTACTCTATGGTCTTAACCCCTTCCTGCATTAATCAGACTTAAGCATGTTGGTTATATGAGGCTAGATATCCTACATAAACCACAAGGCTGGGTTCCGGTGGCACACAGCAAAATCCAAACAGCAAAAAAGCTGGGAAGGAGTCAAGAGGACAAATCTCTTCTCTGGCAGCCTACACATTTGCCTGCTCATGCTAAGCCATGAGTTAGCTCAGCATTACCTGTGAACTGGGCCACTGTGTTTACCATTTAAAGTGCCAGAGAAGAGTCCCATTCAGCTCCATGCCCACAGCCAGAGCAGCTAACTCCAGAGTGGTTATATATAATCTTAAAGCAACTTCTCTGGGAGAAACAGCAGACAATACTTGAGACAAAAGGAAACCTACTTGTAGGAGGCACATATGGAGAAGCTCTTCTTTGGAAAGGTTTCTATCCACTCAGCGGCAATAAGGCTTCTATGATTTCTATTTTAGCGAAGCGAAAGCAAGGTTAGGCATGTAGGCACACAAAATGTGGGCTCAGAGGTCATTTTGAAAAAGGAACTGAACATGAGTTCCCAGCATGCTGTAGCAGAGACAAAGATTATCAGGGCCCTTAACCAGACAATGACAACTTACGTTCATATTAGAGAGGATTGCAAAATACGGTATCTAGTTCTGCTGGCCTCATTGTGTAGAAGGCCCTGAAAGAATACAAAGGACACAAAGAAAAATGGTAAGAATGATTCGAAGGCTAACAAGCAAATGTTAAGCTTCAGTTTAGTTTATTCATTTTGCCTCAAAGAAGGCTAAAGGTGCATTTCACAGAGGCATGTTTCCTTCCCAGTATTGGGTCCCATAGAAATGTTTGCTCTTAGTTTTGAAGATTCAGCACTTACCTGTTGTCAGGGTTGCACCAGATGAGCAGGAGTGGTGGCAAGCCCCCCTAGGCGAGGCGGCAACCACGGAAGAGTCCAGAGGAATGGAGGGATTCTTACCTGAAGAAGACTGGTGGCAACACTCCTCAGCAGAGGAAGAAGCAGATGAGGAAGAGGGAAGGCCAGAACAGGAGGAGGAAGAAGTTGAGCCAGAATCAGGCCCTGGTGAGGAGAGGAGCCGGAGGGCCCCCTCCCCTCCTCCCATCTCAGCTGTAGAGCGTAGAGCTGAGAAACGGAGGGAGCAATTGGAGGCAGTTGCAGCTCGTAAAAGGTGTGGTGATGAGCTGGCTACTTAAGGAAGGCCGGCTGCTTCCCTCAGTAGCACCTGCAACTGCTGTGCTGAAGCACGTGGTTGTGCCTGCTCATCCTGATCCTGATCCTGAGTACCTGACTCCGGCTGGTTCCTGACTTGGACTGCTCTTGACTTCGGCTTCTCTTGACCCCCGGTACTGATTCCTGACCTCAGCTGGCTCTTGACCCGGACTGCTCCTGACTTCGGCTTCTCTTGATCCCGGTACGGATACCTGGCTTCGGCACGCCATCCTGTTGGCACCATAACACCTGTGATGTGCAGGTAACATGAGTTGGAGAAATACGTATACATGTAGCCATGGCTGCCCATAAGTTACATCTGCACATGCCAAGCCCCTCTGTGCTTCTCATAGCTGCATGTCTGCAAGAAACTCAACAGGTGCAGCTTTCTAGTCATAGAACCACAATGGAAGGGAAAGCAGCAGTTGGATTTTTCACCATCAGGCAGGGCTTAAAGGCACAGGAGACCTTTTTAGGGAAGATGGTGACAGTTCTGTGGGAGACGCATTTATAAACAAGGACAAGTATTTAACAGGCTGCATGAAGCACTTTCCAGCATCTTCACATGGAACAAAAACTCAAGACACTGTTTTTTAGATGTGCTGCAATGGCAGAAAATAGACTGGAGTGTGCTGTAGCTACAGTAATTTGCAGTCCAGTTGCACTTCATATGCCAGGGAGCTCAGGAAGGTAAAGGTGCCTGACACAAATGCCTCAGATGCTAGCAGAGGAGACTGCATTATTTCTATCTCTCTGGGAAGCCAGCAAGGAAGGGATTGCTGGTTTGAAACCAGCAGTTACAGGAAGGAGCAAGTTGCAGCAAAATGAGGGCTACATCAAGCTGCGTCAAATTGTCTGCATTCTGCAGACAAGAGTTGAGCACTAAGTTGAAAGGAACAAGACAAGGGCTATCTGTCCAAAACTGGGGGAACTAGGTGGTGCAGAAAGGTCTAGAAAACAGGATGGAGAAACTCAAGTAAGGTAGATACATAGCTGTCAACTTTCGGATTTGAAAATAAGGGATTTTTTCAAACTTTCTGATTTGAAAATAAGGGATGCCGTGAGGGCGGTGCAATGGTACCAAGTAGCCTCGCCACCCTGCGCTCCAGAGGCTGTGCGCGGACGGGTGAGCGAAAGAGTGAGAGCATACACGGCAGGCAGGCTGTCTGGCTGTCTGGTTGGGCGTGAGGGTCTGGCTGCACAAGGCATGCAAGCTCCGCCCCCAGTCGGTCTCAGACTCCTTATTGGCAGCCGACCAACGCAGCTGAGGAGCCTCCCTGGCCGGCAGGGAGGGAGAGGAGCTGCTTCCTTTGAAATCCGGGAAATTTAAGGGATATCAACAATCTGGGATAGCAGCGGGAAACGGCATTGGAATAAGGGAGTTTCCCGCCAAAAAAGGGAGGGTTGACAGCTATGGGTAGATAGGACAACTAATGTGACTGAGACAAAAGGAAATAGGACTTAACTTGGCAAACTAGGAGGCTCTTTTGGAACACAGCCATGGCTCTCCATTTTTAGCTAGTTTGTTTGTTAGGTTCAGTCAAAGAACATAACACAGGGCAATGAGGTAGTCATTAGAAGGACTTGTTTCATCATACTGGCATTCTTCTTCAGATCAGTAATGTTTATCTGACAGACAACAACCCTCCAATGAATCAGAAAGACACAAGAACTCCATCTGGGAATACTTACAAATTATGGGTTGTTCCCAACTAGGTTCTGCTCAGAGGACTTGGTCCCAAGTCAGTCAGGGCCATTATTTTCAACGGGTCTGCTCTGAGTAGGACCAGCATCATATACAGCCCTATGTGTGCTGTTATCAAACGGAAGAAACAGCATTATACTGAGTCGGACCATGGATTCGTCTGGCCCAGTGCAGCCTGCTCTGACTGGCAGCAGCTTTCTAGGGTGACAATAGAAATAGTTTGCAGCCCTCATATCTGAGATTCTTTTTACTGGGGATTGAACAAGAGCTCTTCTGCATACCAAGGATGCGCTTGACCACTGAGCTCCGACACCTTTTCCAGGCCGCAGTTCAAACATGTCAGTCAACCCTTTCTTGCTCATTTTGCTTGCTGCAGACAGACCTGGTGTATGAACTAGCGCAGCAAGACTGTTCCAATTCTGAACCAAACTTTGATTTCAAGCAAAGCTTTCCCCATCAAACACAGCAGTTCTCCCAAATTAGCCCCAGTGCAATAGAGAAATACGGCAGGGAGATGAAACCTGGGGAAGCCAAGGCTGATGATAACAATGTTTGATGTCTTGTTTAAGCAGCACAGCAGCAGGGTGCTGCTTGTTAGAACACAACGTCCACCTGTGCCATTGGAGTGTGCGCATCAGGCGTGCACTGGAGCTTGGAAGGGGTCCCTCTGACACAGGAGCTGCGCAGAATTAATAAAAACACTGGAGACAGAACGGAGAAGCAGAAAGACCGCTAGCATCTTAGCTTAAAAACTCCCTGTCTCAATCAGATGGCCAGGAGGCAGCTCTTGCATTTACTGCATCCGTAGAGGAGGCACTTTTCTGTTACAGGGTCATCACACACACCACTGGCAGCAATGGGAGAAAGTTGTAGCTCAGTGGTAGAACAGCTGCTTTGCATGCAGAAGGTCTCGAGTTCAATCCCTGGCACCTGCCAGTAGGGCTGGGAGGAAACCTTGTATGGAATCCTGCTAGTCAGAGTAGACCAGGGTTTCCCAAACTTGGGTCTCTGGCTGTTTTTGAAATACAACTCCCATCATCCCTAGCTAGCAGGATCAGTAGTCAGGGATTATGGAATTTGTAGTCAATGCTTTTATTCTGGGGAGATGCAGGGGTACGTATACCCCTAAACATTTTGTAATTTTGTCCATTTAATGTCTTTATTTCCCCCGATTTGAACTACAAAATGCTGATTTTCTTGAGTCAAAATGAGAGTACCCCTAAACATTGTTAAGTGTGTGTGGGGGGGAAGCAGTAGTCCAAAAACAGCTGGAGACCCACATTTGGTGTAGAGAATACTGAACTAGCTGGACCAATGGTCTGAGTCAGTAGAAGGCAGCCAGCTTCCTGGATAATGTTTGGAAGCTGGAAACATGTGGAAAGGGCATGTTTTGTGTGTGGGTCTCCTGGTCAGGTTGCCCTGGCTTTAGAGCATAAGGACAGCTTGCTGAATCAGACCAATGGCTCACCTTATCCAGCATCCTGTTCTCACAGCGGCCAACCAAATGTCTGTGGGAAACCTAGAAGCAGGACCCGAGCACAAGAGCCCTCCCCCCTCCTGTGGTTTCCAGCAACTGGTATTCAGAGCATCACTGCCTCCAACCATGGAGACAGAACATAGCCATCCAAGTTAGTCATCATTGATAGCCTCATCCTCCATGAATTTGTCCAGTCTTCTTTTAAAGCCCTCCAAGTTGGTGGCCACTGCTACTTCCTGTGGGAGTTTGTTCCATACTTTAACTGTGCACTGTGGGATGAAGCACTTTATCCTATCTGTCTTGGCATTCAAGCATTACTGCAGAATCATGGGCCATCACCATGGGAAGGTATGAAGGGACCCTATAATGTAACAAACCATAGTTTCTGGGACAAATCCCTGCAATTAAATTGCTGTTTGTTTGTTGTTGGTTTTAAAAAAATACTGCTAGTATAGTCACTGCTTTCATTTATATATATAAATTTATTTATTTGGTTTTTCAGATTAAAAATTTACAGTCACATATCCAACATACAACATAGAAACAAGATTCCAAGGAGTCTCCTGGACTTCCCTCCTCCGTTTTGTGGGTCCTATTGTTAATCATTTCCCCCTGCATCTTTTATAATAATAAAATCTTTTACCTCTCCATTGTGTCCAAAATTCACCATTAAACCAGAAGTGTTATTCCCATCCTACTAATGATTTTAACTGTTTACAATGGTTTTTAAGATTATATATTTTCCAATATATTCACTGCTTTCAAGAGCTACTGTGGTTAATTCATCTTATTAGAATAATACATTTTGACCTAAAATCAGCAAGCTTTCCAGTGCTGCTTGGGCCAGTACTGTTCTACAGTACATGAAATGATAAAGGATATATCATTAGCTGTCTCATCCACAGTCAGGCAAATGGCCCATGTAGACCAGTACTGTGCCTTGTGACTGGCAGTGGTTCTCTTTGCTAGAACTACTGTCTTAAGATCCCCTAGCAGGCAGTACCGAGGCTTGAATTAGGCCTGCCCAAGTCCTCCTAATGCTTTATCCCTGCGCTGTAGCACTGCAGAGATCATGACAGTGAACATCACACACATTGACTTTCAGAATCAGGGCAACCTGTCTGAGTCACGGCGTAGGCAATTCTGTTCTAAATGGGTTAATGAAACAACTTTCCTCTGAAAAATGGCAGCAGTCTTAGAATCAAGAATCTGACTACAAAGCCAGTTTCTTCTGGTAAGTAACCGTATGGGCTCATGGGCTATTTTAACCAATGCTTCATTCATCCTGACTCTATGCTGCTAGTGCTAGACAAGATTAAAGCACTACGGTTGAAAGGCATACCAGTAAAAGATTCTCCCCATATTAACCACCCCACAATTGCTGATTCCACCTGATATCCACTACTTCACAGCATATTTTCCTAATGTTCTATACCTGCCTGTGGCATTTTTTTCTGGATTAAAATTGAAGGCATAATTTACATTCCAAAAGATACATACCTATTTTTTTAATTAGCTGTCAGAATAATCAACAAACATTCTGGAGAACTGGTTGCATTCAGTTGTTCTAATAGGATCAAACTTTAGTCCAAAGTGCAGAGATAGCATTTATCTGAATAGTAGGTGCTTAAGTACCATGGTCCCACCTTGGAGCAGTGATCAGAGCATTGTTTCAGAAGAAGAGGTACCTCAAAGCCCCAGAGAACCCTGGAGTCTGGTGTCACAAGCCAGAGAGGTGTGAAACGCAGAAGCTGACACCACACCTGATCCCAGTCCCTGGGATGGAGCTCACTGAGCTTGAAAGCTTCAGGCTGGGACCCCTCAAGTAAGCAGTACCCTTGACCTCATGGATCTCCACCCCACTCCACACTAGGTGAATATGACAATGCTAACTAAAGACAACTGAACATTAATGTGGTACAAAACACCAGGCAATAGGAAGACCTCTTTATGCACCCCAGAGTCTGTGGGACCAAGGATTGGTAGTCAGCCTAGGAGAGAATATATGGGCTCAGGGTCAAACTAGATGTAACACCATTTGCACAATTAGGAACTAAAATAAGGGTGGATAAGGATTCTGAGGCTGATGCTGATTTTAGAGTAAGTAGAATTGATGCTTTTGAATTATGGTGCTGGAGGAGACTCTTGAGAGTCCCATGGACTGCAAGAAGATCAAACCTATCAATTCTGAAGGAAATCAGCCCTGAGTGCTCACTGGAAGGACAGATCCTGAAGCTGAGGCTCCAATACATTGGCCACCTCATGAGAAGAGAAGACTCCCTGGAAAAGATCCTGATGTTGGGAAAGATTGAGGGCACAAGGAGAAGGGGACGACAGAGGACGAGATGGTTGGACAGTGTTCTCGAAGCTACCAACATGAGTCTGACCAAACTGCGGGAGGCAGTGGAAGACAGGAGTGCCTGGCGTGCTCTGGTCCATTGGGTCACGAAGAGTCGGACACGACTAAACGACTAAACAACAAAGACCCAGATTTGGACCCTTTGCCCCCTGATGTGGTTCTGGTTCAGTTTAGGGTACCCACAAGAGCTTTCTTCCCAATGGAAAGGTCAATGTAGGATCAGGATCAGTAGGAGCCATATTCCTAATGCACAAAGCAGGTGTGGGGCCTGCAGACCAGATCAAGACCTCAGTAAGGGGCAAAGCCCCTATTCCCCCTTCTCAACAGGATCCGTATCTAGATCCCCCCCCCCTTGTCACTATTTATTCATACAGTTGCCAGTTGCCCAATGGTATAGTTTCTAGTGTGGATCTCAGCTGGACTCGAGATCTTTATGGAGCAAGTTTCCATTTCAGTGCTGTACAAGGTCCTGCTGCTCCACTCTGACAATCCCTTCTCTCGCAACTGACTGATTTATGTTTGGCATCCTTTGAACATTTCTTCCCTCTTCTCCGTCAGAGGCCACTTCTTAACCTCTGGGCTTTTGTTTGCTGTCAGAACATGATAGAGACAAACAACAAAGAAAGGCTTCTGTCTTCATGGGCGGCACACAAGCTTCCTGGAGGCATCTGACTGGTCAACATTAGAAATGAGTTGCCAGTCTAGATGGACTTTAGATCTGGATTGCTTGCTTACTACTGCCTCTCAGCTTTCCCCCTTTCCCCTTACATGGCTCAAGGATGGGGCTCTGCTTGCTGGACAATAGCAATTCTGCTGGAATTCCACTGCACCTGCCAGCTGTTGTCCAGCTGCCCCAGGAAATATCCTGGCATGGTCTTACCTCTTCTTTGGCTTGCTATCAGTGTCCATTTATTGACAAATGGATCCACATTGCTACCAGGGCTGTCTTAAGCATATGCGGCGCCGGGGTGCAAAGATCCACCTGCCCTCCCCGCCCGGTTTCCCAGTCCCAGGCACGCAGGAGGGTGGAGCCAGCCGGCTGCCTCAGCGTCTTGCTGGCTCGGCTGCCCCCGAACTCATGGCGCAGAGCCTCCCACAGCAGAAGAGCCTGCCGTGCCGCAGCACTCCGACCGGTGGGCAGGCTCTTCCCCAGACTCAACTCTTGGGCCCCGGACTCTCAGCCTGGCGCCCCCGAGAGCCTGGTGCCCGGGTGCCCCGCACCCCTAGCACCTATGGGTAAGACGGCCCTGAGAACCACCCTACTCAAATGATCATATCATGGTAGAAGCAGCCAATATAGTGACTTTATATTTCCAAGGCACTTCTCAGCCCTTCCCAGAGCATGCTAGCATGCTCCAGTACTCTAACAACACACTATGGGAGACTCTCTACCACAATGGGATGTATCTATGGATACTTGGCATTGAGGAGCCCATCAACTCAGTGCTGGGTGAGCTCTCTCTCACACAGGGCTCCAGATATGGGGCCCTCACAGGTTGTCTACTTTCCATCCCTCTGTCTCAAGTGGTTTTCTTTATGGGGAATATCTGCACTTGCTCTTGGTGTGTTGAAAATAAAACAAGACTATGACTTCAGTCCTATGCACACTTATTCGAGAGTAAGCTCCATTTAACACAATGGAACTTTTTTCTGAGTAAGCATGCATGGGATCGTGCAACAAATGCTGTGAAAGCAGACTTTTACAAAGCTGATGAGGGAGCCAGATTAGGAGGGTGTGGTGAAAAATGTGATGAAATCTGAAGATGGGGGGGAAACAAAACCTGAAGAGGCGGATAACTTGAATACTGGGCTGCTGCAATCTATCCTTGCTGTTCCTCTAACACTTCAGCTAAGTAGGTGGGCTGAGTCTCGAGAAGCTGAAGCACCTTCTGTCTGCCTCCCAGGTATCGTTTCCTGACTGGCTCTTGGCTGCAAGTTACGGATTTCTGTGTACTATGACTAGCCCTCTCCATCTGCTCCACTCAGAAAGACCAACTTCATCCAGACTCCTCCCTCAAGCACCATCTATCAGCAGCCGCTCCATCAGGCTCTAGGAGAGGAAGAGATAGAACTTCAGACCACCCCCACCAACTCTGCTGAAAGTCCAGCAACCTTGGATGCTCCCTTTGCAAAATCTCTCCATTCTGACGAGAGCTCGTGCCTGAGCTTGCTTCTCTACTTTTATCCTGCTCCCACTCTTTGCAAGTAGCCATGGATAAGCAAGTCCCCCAGAACTAGTGTGCTGCTGCAGCTATGGCTGTGGCAGGCACCCAGGAGCCCGCAGAAGGTAGGAGCTGCAGCGCATCAATTATTGAGGCAGTGAGCTGGGCTCTCTGACAGCCAAGCCATCTATAATACATGAAGGCAGGGAAACAGGAGAGGGAGAGATGGGGTCCTGACTCACACAGGCTTCACGTTCAATGGGCACTCAGCAGATAAGTTAGGCCACTTTTCTCTCAAGGCCTGGCTGTTTAGGAATGGAGCAGAGAGGAGAGAGAGCTTGAGGACTGGGGGGGGGGGAGATGATGAAAAGTACTTCTGTGACACAAAGTACAAAGCAAACTAATTTACCAAACTATTTATTTTAATGCCACAGACCAAGAGAAGGGAGACTAGAGCTGCAAGGGAAGATCAAAGGCAAAGCACAGCTGATTTCCTTAGCTCAGCACAACAAGGTTCTGTTGACAGCCGCTCAAGCCTGTGATTTATTTAGAGGATAAAACTCCAGCCAAACCTTTGTTCAATATTTAGTAACTTTCCTGCTCAGAAAAGAGTAAGGGCGGGTCTACTATGAGCAGGCGGGAATTTGCCAGTGCTGCTGGAGCTGAGCTGAGGCTCCCTCATCTCAGGGGTAATCTGGGCTGTGTGGTGAGAAACAGACATTACTCAGTGACTTCCCTTCCTCTCTTTCCATGGTTCATTTTACATATATTATATCCCTGCATATTTTACAAAAACTATACCAATCAGTTTTCCATTATTACATCCATCAAAACTTATTTACACTGTTGAATTTATCTTAATGCTGCCAGCATTTTCAGCTGTACACAATTATTCTCCATATATTCAATAAACGTTTTCCAATCTTCTTTAAATGAATGTTCTTCTTGTTCTCTTATTCTATATGTTAAGTCTGCAAGTTTTGCATCTTCTTTGGTTGGGTCCTCACTCATTTTCCATTTTTGGGCTAACAATACATGGGCCACAGTTGTTGTTGTTGCATACATAAATAACCTTTTCTGACACCTGGGAATTTCAGTCTGAATTATCCCCAACAGAAAGGTCTCTGGTTTTGGAGGGAAGGTAATTTTAAACATTTTTTTTCAATTCATTATAAATCATTTCCCAATACTCCTTTACCCTTTTACATGTCCATCCTTCTTCTTGTTTTCTCACTTGTTTTCTCACACACCATACATTTAAAGCACCCCTCCCAAGATTCCTGGGAAATGTAGTTTCTTAAGAGTGTTGGGAACTGTGAGTGGTCAACTTCAGTTCCCAGGATTCTTTGGGAGAGGGTAAATGTGGTTTAGATGTATAGGATCTATACACCTCTTGTCATCCACATGAATTTATGCTCAGGGCCACATGAAATTAGGCTGATAGCTGCATACATTCCCTGGGCTTAGGACATCACACTCAGTTTCTTTCGTTTTGCACCATTTTATCCATGACACAATGCCTAAAAGCCTCTCAGTTATAAACATTTTCAAGACTATTTCATGAGGAACAACAGAAAATGTTTCTCTCTCCAGTTATTTCCTCAACATCATGGGGTATAAAAAATGGTGAGTATTTTCAGCACTTCCTGAGGCCTTCAATGTATTAGATCAAATGATGTGAAGTAAGGTATTGTAATCCGGATTTGGACAGATGGTGTCATATTTAAATTTATTGGAAAACAGCTGCGTTTATGTTTGGAGAGCAATTAATTAGGGATCTATTCTATGCCAGTGATGATGCTCTGATAATTCACCCCCGATGATATTTAGAGCTCTACTGCTCAGAAACTGCAGAACATATTGGCTTTTAAGTACGAGTTGACAGAAGACAAGGGTACTTACAAAGCGGGCTCCAAGATCTAGTTACATTCCTTCACATGACTTATCATTCATTTGTTCATGTTGAAAAGTTCATAATTTGCCTTGGCAGAATTCTCTTCAAGCATGCTACTAACATGGATGAAATTAGATGCAGGGTTTTGAAAGCACCTGCTCTTCCTGGAACCTGAACTAAAGGACTCTGAAGTAGGTACAAAGCCTCAATGAAAAGTTATTTGTTTGCATTAAAGGTTACCTTTTACTGTTGTTGTTGTCCTGATAAATATTCAGGATGCACAGATTTGAGGTCCCATGCACCATATCCACGGGTTGTTCAACCACATGCGCCTCTTTCATGGGAAATGTCAGATTTGCTGTCAACATCTCAAGAACTTTGACCTCTGCAGGAGGGTTGTCTCATAATACTAATCTAATGTATTCACAATACTGTCTGCATTTATTTGTGATGACTTGGTATCAAATGTCCCAGCTACCAACCAAGGGCACAAAACAGGTCACATTCCTTTTTCTTGCTGTATCTTAACTGCACACTCTGCAGTGTGGGAATGTTCAGGGATGCAGGAGAGGATATATTGTTTTATTATATCCTATTCCAACTTCTGTTAACAAGTCCCACAATTTAGCAGAGTAACATTCCCCTTTTAAACTTACACAGCAGATGTGTTGCTCAGGCTCGCTAAAGCCTCTGTAATAACTGTCCTGGTATTTCCCCTTTTATTCCCTCCTAAAAGATAAGACACTGCACAGTCTTCTATAAAAGTATAAAAAGAGTTTACTTACACATCTGTTCACAATAGGATCCCAGAAGCTTAGAAAAGTTACATACACTTGGAGACTATTCCATAAGGATAGCTCCTTTGTCCTCTCTTGGCTGGAACCCAAGAGAGCATCTTTGGCTAAGCATATGATGCTTCCTCTTCAAAGTGTAGTCAAAAGAAGAGAGAGATGGTGGCCAGTCCTATGCCTTTTGTTACCTGCACAGGTGAGGCCACACCCACCTCTAGTCACATGTAGAGGAAGTCTGTCCCAGCCCAGGAGAAACCGGAAGTTCCGACCGGCTGGTCCAGGCATCCCCTTCTATGTCCACTCTAGGGATGTTGTACTTGACTGCTCCCGTGTTTCACATCCCACATGCAGGTGGTAGCTTTTGAAAAGGATCTCTTCCCCTGCTATGAAACTCCAGCCTAGAGGAGAATATATATATTTTTAATCCCCTTAAGGAGAAAGGCTGGCTTACAATACCCACTTTGGATGTTAAAGTTGCATAGTATTGCACCTTTAACTGCAAAACTCCAGCTGATGTGTCAAGCAGCCGTGCGTTGCTTTAGTTGCCAGCCAACCATTGTAAGAAGCAAGCAGGGCTATTTATACCAAGCGGAGCCATGAAAGCTTTTAAGCTCACACATGCCTGAGAGGGAGTTTTTATTTTATTTTGTTTGTTTGTACTGCGAACATTCAGGTTTGTGTTTACGGTCTGACAGGAGCAAGGAGAAAAACAGGGAACTGTTCTCCACTGAGGGTTACTGCTGCAAGAGTGTCCCCACTCTGAACCCAAGTTTGAGCCATTAACTCTCTGAATCTGAAATTGGCTCTCTCGTCCGGCTTCCCCCAAATCAGAATTGTGCACCATTCGTCCACATATCAGTTTATTTACAGCAGGGATCGGGAACCCATGGCACACTCGATCAGTCTTTGCCAACCTGCTGTGCTCCAGATGTTCTTGGATCACAACACCATCAGCCTGGCCAGCACAGAGTTCAACAACATCTGGAGGGTACCAGGTTGGCAAAAGCTGCTCTGGATTTTGCTGGTACAACTCCCATCATCCCTGGCAGGGGCTGATGGGAGTTAGAGTCCCACAACATCTGGAAGACCAAAAGTTCGCCATCTCTACTTTGCATAAACAAGCATCTTAAATGGATGTGCTGTTTGGGAGTGATGGGTCTGGAATGGCTTGGGCATTCTCCTTTTGCAAAAACACTTCTACTCGCCTGTACACTTTTAGTTGGAGTGACATATCCTGGGGAGAAAAATCAGTCTCATTGAATTCATTAGCCTTCAGCAACATCTCCAATTAAAGAAGAGATCAGGGACTCTTTGTCAGAAACAGTTAAGACAAAAGGGAAATTTTAATGCCTCTGTCATTTTAAAATAAACTGGATGAACATCTTTAGAGTTGCTTTTGATACGATGGAGAACATTTTTTTGCACATGACTGTAAGGGCACTTTTGAGTCTCTTTTGCACTATTTGTGCAAATGTTCTTAATGTGGGATGGAGAGCAGAAAAGAGACACTTTAAAAATTAAAAGAATCTGAAGAAGTGTGCATGCACACAGAAGCTCATACCAAGAACAAACTTAGTTGGTCTCTAAGGTGCTACTGGAAGGATTTTTTTTATTTTGTTTCGACTACAGCAGACCAACACGGCTACCTACCTGTAACTTTAAAAATTAAATGTACATTCTAGCCAACATCTACATTCAAATTCCACATGCCAAAAAGAGCAAACTTTTTTTCCCCCAGTGAAAAAGCCATCACTCTGTTAAGGAGTAAAAGTAGATAATAGCCCATTTTTACGTAGGGGACTATTAGTTTGACATTTCTATTTTTCTAAATTGGTTTTCTCCCATTTTCAGTGGTGAGGTATTTTCCTTAACCAGACCCACAATTGAACTAGCAGTGGCAGGTAGATGAATTCCTCTTGTCTAGTCTAGTAGGTAGGCACCAGCTATTGTATTTCAGAAATTGTTAGAGTCAAGTTGCAATTCGGACATAGCTTTGCTGACTCTTGGCAACCCGCTATGGCTTCCCTTCAGCTCTAGTCGTGGGCACTGTTGTGAATTACTGCATTTTTCAGCAGCAGTGGTGCCACCATAAAGAACTTCATGGAAGCACTATGACCCTCGGGCTGCTTTACAGCAGTTTGGAAGAGCTGCTGTAATTTAGTCATGTACATGCTGCTAGCGCATGAGTCAGTGCTGTTTCACTGTCTCATGGACTCAGCCAACAAGACAAGCTGAGCCAAGTGTCTTCTTGCTTGTAATGTACCAGTCTAAGCTCTCTCTGGATTTTCAGAATAGCTGTAAAATGAATAGTTCCTGATTTAGCACTGAGTGTCTCTAATTGTCCAGTCTTACAGCTAGTCATGTCCAGCAGTTGATTGTTTGGACAGGGATGTGCATTCTCTTCTCCTTCAAAAAGAGCAAGCACCCAGTTGGAGTCCCAATAAGTATCCCCAGGTGGGTACACCTGTCCATCCCATGGCACATCTGCATCCTCACTGGCTGTGCATGGGTAAGCCTGCTTTTGCCCCGGGATGTCTCTTGCTGGACAGGGAGAATGATGCCATCTGTTAAACTGAAATATAATACAGTGGTACCTTGGTTCTCAAACTTAATCCGTCCCGGAAGTCCGTTCCAAAACCAAAGCGTTCCAAAACCAAGGAGTGCTTTCCCATAGAAAGTAATGCAAAATGGATTAATCCGTTCAGGACTTTTAAAAATAACCTCTAAAACAGCAATTTAACATGCGTTTTACTATCTAACAAGACCATTGATCCATAAAATGAAAGCAATAAACGATCTACTTCAGTCACACAATCAGTAGCTGAACTGGGTTCCACACAGTCACAAAAACAAAACAAAAAGAGCCACAAAAATGCAAAATAAATAGCAAAAACAGACAGACCTCAGCGTAACACTCAAAACAGAAGTGTGGTACTCAAATCAGAAGCATAACACTCAAAATGAGGCACGTTCGGCTTCCGAAAAAAGTTTGCAAACCAGAACACTTACTTCCAGGTTTGCAGTGTTTGGGTTCCAATCTGTTTGAGAACCAAGGTACCACTGTAGGGAGAAAGAGAAGGTCCCTCTGAGGAGGAATTTGTGGGTGATTGCAAACCACTTGCATGCTAGGCAGTACTTTGTAACAGAACAGAAATGGTGATAACCATCTTGGGAGCAATGCTAGGAATGATACCACATATCAAGTATGGTTGCAGCCTATTTCCGGGAATGGAGGGACTGTAAAATATTGTTTAAGTGAGGCAAACTGTGGCATGGACAGGATTTATGAAGCTTCCAAAAATTGGGACATACTTTATGAGTATTTCCTTGGGTAAGGTGACCCCCTTCAAACCTAACATGTTTCTCCTATCTTGCATTTGGAAGTAAAACTATTGTTGTAAGACTTACTACTATTCAAGAAGTAATGGACAAGCAACTAGATCAACCCCTGCAGTGTAAGCAACAGGTTGTGTTACAACAGCCAAAGAGGCACCATCATACATTGTGCTCTACCTCATTTGCTCCTATATATTCCCTTTCGCTCTCTTCTTGTGCTAATTTGCTGCAATGTAAGGGCCCTGGGGCCACACTCAAACTTAAATCCTTAGGATAAAGTGCTTATGGGCCTTGGGTAACCCACTTATGGGCATCTCCAGAACTGCACCCAGAAGCCGTCTGCATATTCATTTTGCACTGTATCAGAACATTGAAAGCACCAGATTTCCTCCCCCAAAAATAGAATAGAATAGAATAAATCTTTATTGTCATTGTCCCCTAGCGGGAACAACGAAACCCTTGGGAACTGTAGTTTCTCCCTCACAGAGCTATAGTTTCCTGCACCCGTAACAAACTACAGTTTCCAGGCTTCTTCTTTTGTGGGGGGGGGGAGTTGCTTGCTTCAAATGTGTGTGGAATATATGTTGTGTATGTGACCTTAGTATCCAGCTCTCTTGTTGGTATTTTCCCATCTTTTAAGTATTCTCTTGTGTCTGGTCAACCTGGCTATATTCTACTGCTATAGTTCTCCTAAACCATGTTAAGAGATTTATCTGTCGATGCAAAGCTGTAAGGCCGAGCATTAGCCCTGACCCAGGCCTCCTGTTGAGTCAGCCTCGGCCTTCCTTTTGCTGCCTTGCAAACCTGAATTCAAGCAGCATAAAGGCTTTGCCCTCTCTGTTTCCTCTGAGTTACGGAGCTAATTACCAGCCAGGCAGCTCTCGGGATGCACACAGGTAATGTTTATATATCAAAGTAATTGTCAGGGAGAGCCAACGAAGTGCTCATTTACTAATATTAAAGCAGGATAAAGGACAAGGGAGTGGAGGACGGGGACAGAATAACTTACAAACCACAATAATCTCATAAGTATGCATAGGGGGAGTCCGAGGCTCACAGCTGGGAAGAGGTCTTAGAGGGTTACAGCAGCAGGAAACACTTGGCAGCCCTGTCCATCCTCAAAGTGAAGAAGGCTTAACATAAATAAGAACTTAAGAAGAGTCCTGCGGGATCAGATCCAAAACCTATCCAGTTTGTCATCCAGTTTTCAGAGTGGCCAACCAGATGGGAAGCCTGCAAGCAGGACATGAGTCAAATAAGACTTCCCCCGTGTTGCTCTCCAGTAACTGGTATTTGGAGGGACCCAGGTAGCGCTGTGGGTTAAACCACAGATCCTAGGGCTTGCTCATCAGAAGGTCGGCGGTTCGAATCCCTGTGACGAGGTGAGCTCCCGTTGCTCGGTCCCAGCTCCTGCCCACCTAGCAGTTCGAAAGCACGTCAAAGTGCAAGTAGATAAATAGGAACCGCTCTGGCGGGAAGGTAAACGGCGTTTCCGTGTGCTGCTCTGGTTTGCCAGAAGTGGCTTTGTCATGCTGGCCACATGACCCAGAAGCTGTACGCGGGCTCTCGGCCCATAGAGCGAGATGAACGCCGCAACCCCAGAGTCGGACACGACTGGACCTAATGGTCAGGGGTCCTTTTACCTTTACCTAACTGGTATTTGGAGACATACTGTCTCTGACTCTGGAGGTAATATATAGCCATCATTACTAGTAATCATTGATGGACTTACCCCCCATGAATTTGTCTAATCCTCTTCTAAAGCCATTCAAGTTAGTGGCCTTCACTACAAGCTCCATACCATAAACAAACTTAGTTGGTCTCTAAGGTGCTACTGGAAGGATTTTTTTTATTTTTTATTTTGTTTTGACTATGGCAGACCAACACGGCTACCTACCTGTAACTACAAGCTCCATAGTTTATCTATGCACCATGTGAATAAGGACTTTCTTTTTGCCTGCCCCGAATCTTCCAACATTCAACTTCATTCAGTGTCCATGAGGTCTAGTGTTGTGAGAGAGGGATAATAACTTTTCTGTGGTCACTTTCTCCATGCCATGCATAATTTTATAAACTCCTTTCATGCCTCCTGTCAGGTCCCTGACACCTCCTCTAACTTGCCTTTTCTCTAAACTAAAAAATCCCATCCCCTTGTTCAGTCTGATGCTGTTTGGGGAACCCTTTTCATTTCTTGAGGTGAGCTGACTGCATGTAGTATTCCAGATGCAGTCACACCATTCATGGCATAGGGAAACCAGCAGTTTTAGTTTCATTTCATTTCCAGATGATGTCTAGTATGGAATTTGCCTTTTTCACAGCTGCCTCACACTGAGTCGACTTCTTCATCAATCTATCCACTTTGACCCTAACGTCTCATTCGAGGGCAGTCGCTGCCAGTTCAGACCCCATGACCTTACCTTTGAAATCAAGGTATTTTGCTGTGACATGGATCATGTGACACTTGTTTGCATGAAACTGTATCTGCTATTTTATCATCCATTCACTCGGTTTGAAGTGGTCCCTTTGAAATGCTTCGCAATCCTTTTTTGTTTTAGCTGCCTTGAACAATTTAGTAACATCAGTAAACTTCACCACCTCACTGCTCACCCCAACTCAAGATGGTTTATAAATGAGTTTAAAAACACGGGTTCCAATATTAATCCTTGGGAGACTCTGCTTTCTGCATTCCTATGTTGGGGATTTCCATTTATTCCTACTCTCTGCTTCCTGTTACTTAACTAATTGCTGATCCACAAGAGCTCTCAGGTGGATGCCATCTGGACTCGGTGATTTGTGAGTTTTTTTATTTTGTCTATTAGGTCTAGAACTTTGTCTCTTGTCACCACTATTTGTATCAGTTCCACAGAATCCCTTCTTACATAAATTAGTTCAGACACTGGGATCTGTGCTATCTCTTCTGTTGTGGAGACAGATGCAAATAATTCATTCAAATTCTCTACAATCTCTTTATCCTCTTATTGATTTTAATAGCACAGTGTGTGTGTGTGTGTGTGTGTGTGTGTGTGTGTGCAGATGCACATACATTTTCCATAGGAATACAATATCTAATGTTCTAAACCAGGAAGTGGGGATCTGTGGCCCTCCAGATGTTGTTCTGCTATTTCTGACTATTGTCCCTGCTGCTGGGGCTGCTGGGAGTCCAACACATCTGGAAGGCCAAAAGTTCCCTACCTAAGCAGTCAACACAGATTAAATAAGGTTCAGAAATCTCCCTATCTCAGTTAATATTGGCTACACAGTTCACTGTGCATCTCAGTTTTCACAACGTGGTGGCTCTAAAAGTCAAAGCACACGGGTTAAAAGTGGGGAGGCGGAGGGAGAACTGGTTGTTTTCAGTGTCCCATGCTATAATATTATTCAACAAGCATTCTAATCAACAGCTGGGAGACCTACAGCCCAACCCCTGCTGAGTCAGTTGTGCCCGAGCCCATTAAAATGAATGTATTTAGGTGCTCTTAAACCTGCATAGAATCAGGCTGTTAAGTAGATTGCTGGTGAAGCTGCCCTATTGCTTCTGCTGGATGCCCAGGAAAAGTAGGTGCCTCTCTACTCCAGGCCTGCTCAGAGGGAACAGGGCACTGCACTTAGGAGCAAGTCTGTCCCCCCTTAAGATAACAAGTTAATGATGCTGAAGAAACCCATTACATCCTCCTGAGGGAGCCAGTGAAAGCTTTGGTGTTTGTCCTGTCTTAGCTGAAAAAAGCCAGCCAGCCACTTACCATACCTGCTACCAGAGAGATGCAAAATCACAGCCATTGGGGAGAAAGGGAGGGTGGAAAATACAACAAGGCAAATAAGCGAGTAGTGAGAAGAAGGCTGAAGACTCTGCTCCTGTATAGGCCAAATTCCAAGATACCTGGGTTTCCACTGGGGCAAATTCAGTTGGTGCTAATCTCTACATTTGCCACAGCAGTTTTGTGCTCATCTGGGACTCAGCTAAAGTGCATTATACAAATGTGACACTAGATGGCAATGGTGAGCTATGGCAAATTCAATATATTTTTCAAAATGTTTGGGGGGGGGGACATTTTCACAACTTCTTTTTATATGTGTGTAGATTCCACCCTGATCATTGTTACATGGCAGATTCTAGGATTGTTGTAACTGAGTGATTGTGGAACTTCAACACAAAGTGTACTTGAAAGTTTCCCATCAAGACTTTCTACTGAGACAGACAAAGGAGGGCCTTCACCCTTTATACCATCCTGGTTCCCTCCAGATGTTCTGGAACACAATTCCCATCTTCTCAGACCGTTGGCTGGGGCTGATGAGAGTTGTCTAAAAGCATCTGAAGGGCACCAGGTTGGGGAAGACTGCATTGTACCCTGGCATGGGACCTACTCAAATCAAGAATGCTCAGTCCTCCTTCAGTTCCCAAGCTAATCAAAGCAACACCTCATCACTTATCCAAGGGCTATAGAGAGCCCTGAGATGTCAGGAAATACTTTAAACCCCACCCAGACCTACTCTTTTGTCAAGAAGAATGAGATAGTTGTATTTCTTTTTGTCAGGGCTGGAACATTTACAGTGCTCTGATTTGGGTCAGGAGCAGGACTGGAAATTGGGACTGCAGAGCAATCCAACCAGAGGGTAAATACCTATCCCCGCTCTTTCACTGAGATCTTCCACAGGAGTGTCATTGGTAGTTTCCTGAGTTGGTGAGGCTCATTTGACAACAGCAAGAAAGCAAGCCTAAAGCGTCATCAGCCCAGTCCTGTGGAACTCCCTGCCACTAGAGACTGAGCAGGTGCCTTCTGTGCCAAATTTTAAACGCCTGTTGAAAGGTTTTCTATTCCACCAGGCCTGTGCAGGCAATTAAGAATATATCCTTCCACGATGGTTAATTGATGTCTATTTTAAACTTTTTTAAATATGGTTTTTATTGTAAAGTTTTGTGCTTTATCGCTATGTACTGTGTCTTGTGCTGGTTTCTAGGTCAGCTCTACCAGACAGACAGCAGCCTGTCTGCTGACAATATAGAGCCAGGGTCTCAGTGGGAAACAGTTCCTCCAGCACATTTCAGCTAAATACCCTCCAGATATTCATGCTCCTAAAGGACTTATTCCCTGTGCACACAGAAGTAGATTGTGTGGGTCTTCAAACTACTCCCAGGCATGTGCAGTGACACACATTCTGCGTCCTCACCAGTAATGCAGAAGAATGGTCCTCACTCTCTCTTCAAAGCCTAATTCTGTTGCCATGGTAATGGTCGTGATGTGGTGAGCAGATGCATCTGGTTTCAAATAGAGAGCTGTCGCAGCCAAAGTCTTAGGAACAAAAGCCAATCTCCATGCAAATATATTACAGACCAAAGCAACAAAGTGAAAGGAAGGAGCCCTGTATGTGGAAAAGCTCCCTAGGAACTTACATTGACCCTTAGGTAGCTCAGGCCTAGCCAATTTTAAATTCAAGAGCACCAAAGAAAGTTCAGCCAATCATGTTGATTGAATACTTAAGTATTTTGCAACAGCCATACCTTGTTGCTATGATAGGCTGTGGGAGTGATCACACAAGTCAATATCCCATAACTCATCAAGTAACCTGCAAATAAACAAGGAGTGCCATAAATCCCTCCTTTAAAAAAGGGGGGGGGGACTAAGAGAGACTTGTAGAACTTCCTACTTAACTGAAGGTTACTTGGTGACATTTCATTTATTCATAGTTTCTTAACATTTATATTCTGCCCTTCTTCCAGCCTAGAACCCAAGGAGGCATATGTGGAGTTCCCATCCAGGCACTGGCCAGGCCCAGTCCTCCTTATCTTCAAACTATACCCTCTCACTCGACCTGCTTAAGTTAAACTGTCCAACATCAATCCTTTGCTACTGCTTGAGCCTGACCCCTATATCCAATCTCACTTCCTTGCAGGCTGGCACAATGATGCCATAGCAAAACGTAGCTTGACAAGTCTCCATAAAGCGCTAAGCTCATCATGCTTAGATTGCATAACTTGAATGTGTTATGTAACGATAACAGCAAACATCCAAGAAGTGGATACAAATGCAATATAATGAGAACCACTCTGAATTCCTGGAAGCTGTCAATAATCGGAAAATGTGGCCTCAACCTCTTACCTTGTTCTGAAAAGGAAAGGTAGCAAAGTCCTGACCTCTTTACCTGTAAATAAACTGGCAGGGAGTGGAATTTAAACAGTGTCCTCATCTGCAGTCTGAAATGTTAAAGTCTCAAGAGATCTGCACCACACAGTGAGAGAGAGAGAGAGCAAGGGGCATCAGTGTGTGTGTGTGTGTCTGTGTGTGCCTGTGTGTGCATGGGGGACTGACAGTTGTCTTCTTACACTGTGATGCAGCATGGTTTCAATGCAGGCCCCAGGGGGCAAAGGAAATTAACAGCCAAATCCAGAGCTCCTGCACAGTGTTGGAGCAATATTATTCTCTTGCTGTGACAGACCAGCGAAGGGAACACTTGACTTGTTCACATCTGCTAGTACATTAGCAGCAACAGCTCACAGCCCGCCCCTGCTGGCACCCAGCAGCTGCTTTTAAAACTTAATTTTGTACTCTGGCCTTAGAAATGTCACCTGCTGTGACAGATCCCTGCACTATAAATGTTTCACAAGCCACCTCTTGAGAGTGACAAGAAGGTGTGAACAGTCAAGACAATTGTGCACAAAGGAAACCGAAAAAGATAGATAGACCTCCTGAGCTTTTAATCTTCCTGATGCTTCTCCTACAGGTTGGAAACAAATATGCTTGCTTTCTGAAGGCATCCAGTCCTGATCTCAAAGTATGTGCTCTCCTAGCTGTGGAGAGCCAGGTTAAGGATTGCGTTGGTGTTCCATCAGGAGAACACAAAGCGAGCCTGCTGGATCAGGCCAGTGGCCCATCTAGTTAGTATCCTGTTCTCACAGTGGCCAACCAGATGCTGATGGGAAGCCTGCAAGCAGGCCATAGGCCCAACAGCATACCTGTGGTTCCCAGCAACTGATATTCAGAGGCACAATGTTTCTGACAAGGGAGGTCGAACACATCCCTCATGGCCACTGACGGCTATCTCTCCTCCGTGAATTTGTCTAATCTTCTTTTAAGGCCATCCAAGTTGGTGGCAATCGCTGCCTCCTGTGGGAGTTCAGTGTCCCTGCTTGAGATGTGTCTCTCCCCCTGCCGCCCGCAATTACGCAACCAAACACAACAGAGTCAAATGTAAACACTGGGGAGATTAGTTAACAATGATTATTAGTTAACTTGAAGGATGTTATCATAAGGAAATAATATATTTATCATTTCGTGCCGTGGCCACAACGAAGCACACACAGGATCCCATAAAAAGCAGGAGGGCAGGACAGCGCGATATAATCCATCACATTTCCCCCTCTTTAAAGTTTCTCTTGGTTATAAAGTCTGCAAAATAAAGTCATGTGGGTTAAGGAGACCCTTGTTTTTGGGGGGCAAAGGCGTTTTGGTAACACAGGAAAAGTTTGATATTGTAAGTATGCCTGTTGTAAGTTACGCTGAAAAGCAAGGGTTTCACACACTTTTAAAGGGAAAGGAGGCTTTAGTTTACGTTTTACTCAAGGGAGCTGCCAAGGTGGCACACAAGGCAATGTGTACCTTTTGGGGGGGGAGTCAGGAGAATTTGGTGTATAAATATGAAGAACATGCTTTGTGTGAGTTCACCAAGTCCTGCAGATGTCGCTCTCCAAGGTCCTGAATTTCAAATCGTGCCAGCCAGTGGTTACATTTAATACAGAAATGGCTTCACATTGACATCAAAGACCAAATAAGATTGTTTATAACATTAACTGCATCTCTCTCTCTCTCTCTTTTTTAATGCTGTAAGAGCCAGTTATATATCTGAGGAAGCAAATGCCTTGTAATAGGGAGGGAGGCGTCAGACAACCAAACAACTGAGTTTCGTTTCTTCTTCTTCTTCTTTTCTTCCATTCGATAATTAAAAACCAGCAGCACAATTTCTTTTTGTAAATACAAGCCACCAGTATTTCTAGCCATCTGTTCGTAAATCATATCTGTAAAGCTGAGACAAAAGGAATGCCCTTCTTCACGCAGCACATAGTTAAGCTGTGGGATTTGCTGCTGCGAGGCCACCAACCTGGCGGGCTTTAAAACAGGCTTAGACAAATTTGTGGAAGATAAATCTAGCAGTGGCGGATAGTCATGAGGCTATATGGTGCCTCTTGGATCAGAAGCAACAGACCTTTGAATGCCAGTGGCTGGGGGACAAGAAGAAGAAGAGTTTGGATTTGATATCCCGCTTTAGCACTACCCAAAGGAGTCTCAAAGCGGCTAACACTCTCCTTTCCCTTCTTCCCCCACAACAAACACTCTGTGAGGTGAGTGGGGCTGAGAGACTTCAAAGAAGTGTGACTAGCCCAAGGTCACCCAGCAGCTGCATGTGGAGGAGCGGAGACGCGAACCCGGTTCACCAGATTACGAGTCTACCGCTCTTAACCACTACACCGGCTCTCAAGAATGAGAATTGCATGAATTGCATTCATGTCCTGCTCGTGGCCTCCTATCAGTTTCTGGAAGCTACTGTGAGGAGCAGGATACTGGACCAGATAGCCCTTTGGTCTGATCCAGCAAGGCTCTTCTTCCATTTTTATGTTCTGAAACATGCTACACCTGAAGCCCTATTCATATCAAGGAGCTTTGGCAGCCCTTTGAAGATAAGAACTATGCTCCCCCCCCCGCCCCTTGCCTGCGCCTGCTGCAAAACCCTTAACACAGCAAACTAGTTCTTACCTAGAGGGCCACAGCAACTTTTGTCTTCCAGCTACAGGCTAAATATTTACTAATTTATCCATTTTATATGTAAAGGTATTTTGAGGCTGCCCCCCCCCATATAACACACCAAGGCAATGCACAACAAAATATGCCGGTGCAATAGAGCATCAAATACCATAAAAACAATGCAAAATAATCATTAGAAAACAACTAGCTCATCTTGAGAAAGTTTAAAGAATTGAAGAGGCCGGTTAGCATAAAAAGGTCTTCAAAAGATATCTGAAAATCAGTGGCGAGTTTGCCTGCTGAATCTCTGCTGGAAGAGTGTGCCAGAGCATAGGACTGGCAATAATAAACACCTGACATCCAGTTGAAGCCAGCTGGGCTTCTTAGGTCAATTAATGTGGATGATCTCAGAGATCAAGTTAGAATATAAAGGCCCAGGCAGTCCTTATAGGAAATATTCTGTAGTTTTGTGATAACTGCCAGAGGATCCTCTGAGTATCTTTTTCTGCAGCTCTCTTAAGACATGGATCTTGAGAAATCACTCAAGGAAGCTGAGTTGGGAGAGCTGTCCACTGGGGACAAAAGGCCCTGCATATATAGACCTCCTGTTCACGAGTGGTAGTAAGCCATTTCAACACTGGGGTTCAAATCAGGAAGCACAATTTTCCTGTGTGCCATGCCTGCTAAACCAGTCGTTGTCCAAAAGTCACCGCTTGCTCAGAGCAGTTTTTATGATCCAACTAGGTTGAATATAAATGTAGACAGGAGTGCTCTAGGCCAAACCAAGCACACACAGTCCTTTTTTTGAGCACCACAAAGATATTGTCATTTCTGAGCCACAAGAGACCAAGAAAGTAATCTTTTTGTTCCCAGTGCCTTTAATGATTCTATAAATCTCTCTACATTTATGCCTGCCCTTTTCTCTCTGCTTTCTTCCTGCTTTTCTTCCCACCCTTCTTTTTGGCTTATTAGGTAAAGGTTTTTTTGTTTTTGTTTTTAAACAAGCTCAATGCTCCGTCTCTTTTTCTCCCTCCAGGGAAATACCGGAGCAATTAGTTTCAAGAAACAAACAGGGTGTTAAACAGCATCGCTGGGTTCAGAAGATTTCTGTTATGATTTATAGAATGCAGAATAACATATTGCAGCCTCCCCCAGTGTGGTGTCCTCTTAATGCTGTGGACCACAACTCCCACTGCTTCTGACCATTGGTCTCAATTGGCTGATGGGAGCTGGAGTTCAACAACATCTGGAGGCAGCGCCGGCCCAACCATGGGGCAAGGTGAGTCAGCCACCTCAGGCAGCAAGACCCACAGGGGCAGTGGATCCAGCCTCCAAGGAATGCTCTGCTTGATGCTGCTGTTGCTGTTGCAGTAGCAATGATGGCTGCAGTGCACTCCTTTGGAGGCCAGATCTGCCACCTCCTTGACAGGTCCCCCCCCCGTGCTTCCTCTGCAATGGCCTCTAGGAGGTGCTGCCAGTGTGATGTAGTGGTTAAGAGCGGTAGACTCGTAATCTGGTGAACCGGGTTCGCATCTCCGCTCCTCCACATGCAGCTGCTGGGTGACCTTGGGCTAGTCACACTTCTTTGAAGTCTCTCAGCCCCACTCACCTCACAGAGTGTTTGTTGTGGGGGAGGAAGGGAAAGGAGAATGTTAGCCGCTTTGAGACTCCTTCGGGTAGTGATAAAGCGGGATATCAAATCCAAACTCTTCTTCTTCTTCTTCTTCTTCTTCTTCTTCTTCTTCTTCTTCTTCTTCTTCTTCCCACCCCTAGGGATGAAATGGGGGGGGGCTGCCCTCTGGAGTCTACTGGGCTCTGCACCTGCAACAGCCTTTGATTCCCACTTCAACTGTTGGGTAAGGTTTATATGATTTCACCCCTTGTTTCCGATGTAGATCTTCTTCCCTGGTGGGGGGCACAGGACACCATTTTGTGGTTCGCCTCGGGTGCCAAAAGCTCTTAGCCCAGCCCTCTCTGGAGGGTCCCAGACTGGGGAAGGCTAAACAAGGGAAGAATAGACAAGAAAGAACTACATGATATAGAACTGCAAACCTATGAACAGGATGTGGATAATGAATAGAGATTCCCCAACGCAAGGACCCAGGGCCATCCAGTAAGATTGAATGACAGGAAGTTTAAAACAGAGGAAAGAAAGTACTTATTTGCAGTGCCCATAATTAATCTGTGGAATGTGTGCTGCTCTAATGTGTGCTGTTGGCTATTGGCTTAGACAGTGTAAAATGAGGATTAGAAAAGGTTCACAGAGAATGCCCGTGATTGGGATTATGACTAATAGCCATGGTGCCTAAGTGGAACTTTCCAGTTCAGAGCAGTATACCTCTGAAAACCAGATGCCAGGGACAGGTAGCAGGGGAGGTCTACCTTAGGGCCTGTTTGTGGACTTCCTGTAAGCATCTTGCTGGGCACTACTGGAAACAGGATGCTGAGCTAAATCCAGCAGGGCTCTTTTTACGTGTGCATAAATATATGCCAGCTCAATTTTACCTCATGCAATGCCTTCACTTGATTGCTGTTGCCACTTTCCTGTGACTTTTTAAAATGCCTCTGCAATGGATCAGGTAACTGTAGTGCCATATTTTGGTGGTTGCCTGGCCCCAAAATGTACATTTTCTCCCCCATTTCCTACCCCCTTTCCTGTGTTTACTTCCCTGCCCTCTCCCTTTTCTTCTTCATCTTCTTCTTCTTTGCAGATGATTAGGTGCTTAACTAGAGAGAGCTGCAAATATCGTTACAATGTAGAGAGATCGCAGCACGGAAGAATCCCACAAGCCGCGGGAGTGAATTAGAATGATAAATGAATCGAAGAGAAGAAAACTGATATCTGCTAACGACTGCATGGCTCAGTTCCTATGCTTTCCCATCTGGTGCTCTGATTGCTGTATGTCAGCCTGCCATACCTGAGCCCTTAATGCAAATGGCTGAGTTAAACCAATGTCCATCACAAGATAGCCCTGCCGGCCAGCCTTCCTACCTGTTTGCATGTGGTGCACAGAGCCTCGAATCCCATTATCCTCAATTAGGCAAAGGAGGATGCAGAGGAGCTGCAGCTTGTCACCCGCTCCCTGGGGCACCCTGCTGCAGATCTGCTTCTGCTGAGGAGTCTGACTCACGGTCCCATCCCTCAGGGGGTTCTCGGCAGGGGTGACTCAGTCGGATGGCAACACTCTTGCTGCATGTCACCGAGGAGCAGAATCTCAGACAGTTGGGAAGCACTCTGGGAGGGAGGCTCTCGCTCAAACAAGGCCACAGCTCCAGGACATCAGAGTTACATGTGCTATGGGGAACAAGGGGACATGCCCAGAGTCCTATATGCCCAAGTATGAGAGTTCCTGCAGTGTCCCAATGAGATCGAACATGAAAGACCCTTTTCAACAAGCAGATTTCCTGTATCTGAAGAAGTGTGCATGCACACGAAAGCTCATGCCAAGAACAAACTTAGTTGGTCTCTAAGGTGCTACTGGAAGGAATTTATTTATTTTTTATTTTGTTTTGACTACGGCAGACCAACACGGCTACCTACGGTACCTGTAACCAGATTTCCTGAGTTTCTGCTGGCCGCCTAGTGTAAGGTTTTCTGCCACAAAGCAAAGGCCACTTCACTGGTGAATTCAGCATATTGACACCATTCAGAGGCATAAGATACCAAAGGGAGTGCCAGTTATTGCATATCCTTTCACACCCATAAAGAAACCTGTTAAATCTCCAGGATTAGGCTCTATATCCTTGCATTGAGTGCTGTATCGCTCACATATCACTCTGTATATCAAATTGCTGTAGGGTTCTGTTATCACAGTATTTCCATCCAATCAATTCTAGATTGACTCATCTCTACCATATGCTGAGAGAGGAACAAAGAAGCTTTTCATGCCCAGATTAGTCCCCCTCTCCCAGGAGAAGGTGTGAAATCTACAGCTTCTCTATCATGAGAGCACTTGCTATCATTTGCCGCCATTGCTCAGCAGCTCACCTCATGCACAGCTGCCAAACCTGGCTCACCTATCTCTACTCTTGGACCATGAGACGACTGCCCTTCTTGGGTGGAGTGAAGTAGAGAGCCATTGTTAGGCATCAGACCATCCGGTTTCCAGTGCCTGGAGGAGTGTGATGGCATGTAAATGGCACGGAACAGCTACAATGATCTACGGAGAATTGGCTTGGCGAGTGGGTGGATTTGCCATTCCAGATCAATGCCAGGTGTCCCAGGGTATAGAAACAGCCCCAATGTAAATCTATTTTATTTATGTTTAATATAAATCAAATCAATATATGGATTATTTCCACATTGAAACTGGTGCTTTCAGATTCCAGGTGCTGTCCTGATTAATTGCACCCTAGAATTGTACCAAAGAAACTTGCAGATGTCGACTCAGATCCTCTGTTTATATTTTTTGACAATTCCTGGAGAACAGGTGAAGTGCCGCAAGACTAGAGGTGGACAATAATTGCTCCCATCTTCCAAGTGGGGGAGTGAAGCAACTACTGACTGGTCAGCTTGATGTCAATACCAGAGAAGGTTGTAGAGCAGATCATTAGGCAGAATGTCAGCACTGAGAAAAAACGCTGTGATCACAAAGAGGTTTCTCAAGAACAAGTTGTGCCCCATCTCATTTTTTGATAGATTTACTAGCTTGGTAGATCAGGCGAATACTGTGGACATAATATATCTTGATTTCAGCAATGCTTTTGACAAGATCTCCCATTATATCTTTGTTGACCATCTGTTAAAATGCAGGCAAGATGATGCTACTGTTAGGTGAATCTACATCTGGTTGATGAACTAGCTCCTCTTCAACCTGGAGAAGTTGGGTGCCAGGAAGTTCTGCCCTGGGCCCAATGTTGTTTAAGACATTTACAAATGACTTCAATGAAGAAGCAGAGGAAGTGCTCATCAGATGGGCAGATGGCAACAAATGGAGTGGGGCAGAAGACAAAAACAGAACTTTTCACATAGGTCTTAGTCTCTTAATCTCTTTCACCCTCCTCTGGATATGTTTCAGCTTCTCAAAATCTGTCTTGAATTGCGGTGCCCAGACCTGAACATAGTACTCTAGGTGAAGTCTGGGCACAGAAAAATAGAGTTGTGCTATTACTTCTTATATCCTATCCTTCTGTTGATGCAATCTAGAATTACATTAGCCTTTTTTGCCATCATGACTCATGTTCCACTTGTTGTCTACTAAAACTCATAAACTCTTTTCACATGTATTGCTGTTAAGCCAGGTGTCTCCAATCCTGTACTTGTGAATCTGATTCTTCCTTCATAAATGCAGAACATCACATTTACCTCTGCTGAAATTCATTTTATTTGCTTCATCGCACCCACCGCTACCCAGACTAGGCTTGGATTGTCCTGCCTGTTACCTCCCAGGAAGCTGTTGCAGCTGGCAAAGCTCTATAGACATCAAGAGATGCCACTGCTGCTGCCTACATGACAGCATTACTTGTCCCAACCATTCCACCATTCAACTCTAAATAGGATTTCAAACCCAGGCTAAAATGCATACAATTCGATAAGAAAAATACTGGGAATGAGAGAAACTGGAAACCAATTGGAGTCTTGCCTGTGTAGCAAGACCTAGCTGCTATGCTGAGCTATTGATCTCTTGCTCACCAATAAACATTACGGTTGAAGCTGACTCCTGCTGCTTCCTGGCATTAGGACAGTCCTGTTGCAAGTTTTCTTCAAGCAGTAATTACCCTTCCTAAACCCATGAGATGCTACAGAGTGTTTCCTTATTGGTCCCAATATTTAGCAGCGCCTGACTTGGTGGTATTATCTTCTTTCCCTTTCTGGTAGCATCTGACACTGTCCTCCTCACTCTCAGCTTCTCCTGGTCACAGTTCAGTTTCGCTGGTTAAATTTCCATTACTGTGATTGTGCAGTGTGTGTGTGTGTGTGATGTTTGTTTCTAAGTCCCTCCTTATTTCTGAATTCTGCATAATGGGGTAAACAAATGCAGGAGCATAACCTTATGCTGGGTGTAGGGGCAGACTCTCTGGTTCTGAAATGGTGTGGCTTGCCTTTACCACTAGGGGTCGTCCTAAGGCCTAGTATAGCCCGAGAATCCATGTTTGATTTACTCTGGAATTATTGGCCCAATGTTCTGCTGTAAGCCGCTTCCTAGATATCCAACATTTCCCATTCTTACTTCTCAGTGAGGTGACAATTCTATTCCTGGGCTGTATAATTTCAGATTGAAGGTAGCAGCTGACATGACTGTGTGTTCCATATCCTAGAAAAATAGATATCAGGGAGAAGAGTTCCAGTTTAGCCTTCTCCATCATATGCTAGTTTTCTATGTGCAGGGAAGGTTGTTGGGTTTTTTCTTAATGGAATTTCATGAGCCTTCGCCTGTTACCTGTTACACAGTTAACAAACTCAGTGAGAACCGGGTCATCACCTGACATTAAACTTCCCCATATGCCTAAACCCAGCCTGGTTCTGATGGTATATGTACAGAAGCTGTAAGCAGTGTTGATCCCATCACAAAGCTTCTTGCTATTTTAGTCCTGGCATCTTTAGTCCTTTGCATCTACAGAGGTCACAGGGTATTCTATAGCACTTCTCTCACCTCGCAAGAGCCTGCCATTCTGCGGTGACTGTACCCCGGGGGGTGAAGGCACCAGGGCAAAAGCTCTCTGAGCTTCTCCAGCTGAAATTTGTCTTTGCTCCATAGACACTTGGAGAGGAGGTGTTGCGCATGGAGACATCACCACCCCAACTTTAAGCGTGCTAATTGCCGAGCAGATTGGCTGCCCTTGACAATTTGAGGCGGCCTCTTCTCAACCCCAAATAATCAATCTGGCTGAGAAGGAAGGAGCCCCAAGAGGCTGGCTTCTTCAGAAGCAGGGATGTGTTTTGGAACATGTTTTCCTTTCCCCTGCAAGCATGAACGTCCTTTGCCAACAACGAACAGAACAATGTGATTTCAGAGTGGGTTAAGCTGTCAAGGACTATTAGGGTTGCCGTAGCAACCTGTACCCAACCCTCGCACCACACATTCATTAAGTTCTGAATCAGAAATAGGAGGCGACTGCCTGTATGGCTTCCTAGCGATGATTTCAAAATAATTGGAGGAAGGGGGCTGCATATATATATATATATATATATATATATATATATATATATATGGTATGTATATATATATATATATATAACATGGGCACAGAGCTTGTGCTGTGGAGAGGAAATTAAATGTAAGGGATTGGGAAATCCATTTGCTAATCTGCACTCTAATGTGCAAAAGATCTAGAACTGGGATGGAAAACCTTCCTCAGCCTGAAGGCCATATTTGCTCGTGGACAGCCTTCTGGTACACTATGCCAGGCATAGGCAACCTTGGCTCTCCAGAGGTTTTGGAACTACAACTCCCATGATCCCTAGCTAACAGGGCCAGTGGTCAGGGATGATGGAAATTGTAGTACCAAAACATCTGGAGAGCCAAGGTTGCCTATGCCTGCACTATGCCAATGGTGGGCAGGTCCGGGGGGGGGGGATGGGTGGAGCAATAGATATCACTCTGTATGTAATGGGCTACATTCCAGGCACACAAAAGCCAGAGCTTTCCATAGCCACATTCTCTCCATCCCCCATCCAGGCAAGCAAGAGGCACCACATTTCAAGGGCGCATTCTCTCCAGGCACTGGCACTCAAGGGACTCAGCTTACACAACTGCAAATAAAACATTTTAAATGTGTTGTAAAGTGCAACATACAGATGTGACACTAGATGGCAACAGTGAGCTATGCAAAATTCAATGTGTTTTTCAAAACGCTTTTTGAAAAAGCATTTTCACAGCTTTTTTAAATATGTGTGTAGATTCCACCAAGGGACTCAGGTGGCGCTGTGGTCTAAACCACAGAACCTAGGGCTTGCCGATCGGAAGGTCGGCGGTTCGAATCCCTGCGACAGGGTGAGCTCCCGTTGTTCGGTCCCAGCTCCTGCCAACCTAGCAGTTCGAAAGCACGTCAAAGTGTAAGTAAATAAATAGGTACCACTCTGGCGGGAAGGTAAACGGCGTTTCTGTGCGCTGCTCTGGTTCGCCAGAAGAGGCTTAGTCATGCTGGCCACATGACCTGGAAGCTGTCTGCGGACAAACGCCGGCTCCCTCAACCTATAGAGCAAGATGAGCACGCAACCCCAGAGTCATCTGTGACTGGACCTAGCAGTTAGCGGTACCTTTACCTTTAGATTCCACCAAGGATGGATCACAGCATGAGTAGGAAACGATGTTGCTTAGGAAGAGGCCTGAGGGCTAAATAGAGAGCCCTGGAGGACTGCATTTGGCCCTCTGGCCTGAGGTTCTCCCCACCCCTGATGTAGAAGAAAGGGTTTAAGTAGGTATCAGGGACGTGCCCTCCCCTGCCAGTCCGGCACTGAGTGGGTACCGGCAGCCTCAGCCTTTGCTGTCGACGGACACGTCTCCCAGTGAGTCTGCCAGCTCCTCCCCGGGGGAGGAGGAGTCACCAGGGAGGAGCCAGGTGGGAAGGGGTCTCCAGGATGATGCAGAGAGACCTAGCACCGCTCAGCAGTCCCACTCCAAGGGGGAGTCTCCGCTTCCGGCGCCTGCTTTATGCAGAAGGGTCAGGGGAGAAAGGAGGCGGCACTTTAGGGTGCCGAGACTCTGGTGTTGGCGCCGCAGCAGGAGGGGGGCACTTCCGGATTCTGCTAGCGACTAGATGGTCATGTTCTAGGATAGCTCCGCACTGTACATACTTTGCACAATAAAATAGTTGAAAGACAAGACGGACTTGGTCTTTACTCATGAGCAACCGTTAGCGAACCTGACAGTAGGCAAAGCTATCAGTGCAACAGTTCTGGGGCCCACTCAAAACAGACCAGTCCAGTTCAGCCTTCTATTTCCTTGAGGCTCAGTTGACCAGTTTCTCCCATAAAGAGTGCTGCCACCCAAATTGAAAGTAAAAATCAGATGTGGCTCAATCAGAACATGGAGAGAATTATAGAGATGAAACAGTGCGAGCTTATAAAGTCAGATTTCTCTGCGTGCGTTCTCTGGATGCATTTGTTCTTTTCTCTGTTCCCCAGTCCCTTTTGATGTTGTTTTACCTTACAATGCAAACCAGATTAAACATTCATTGGGGAGCAATATCAGTTCTCTGTCCAACACCTTAAAATGGGTGAGGCATAGCAATTTGGAGGAGGGAAGTGGTGGAAGAGGGAGAGGTGCTTTAAGCTTCCTCCTCCTTCTCTCTGATTCTCCCAGTGGCTTTTCTCCCAGCATAGGAAGCAAAGCACTAGGATTAATCCCTGTTTGAAATATGCAGCAGCGTACATTAAACAACAGAAAGCAAATATCAATACTGTACAGTCAGCAAAATTTAAAGACATGAGTACATCACTAGATTATAAGCTTGATGAAACTGAATGGTTTTCAACAGGTGTCTGAAACAGTACAACAAAGGTGCCTGTCTTTGGGAAGCAAGCAGGTCCCTCAAAATAAGCAGCAAAACTGCTTGTCCTGCATCAGATTCCCAGAGAACAATACTGTGAACCCCTACAGTCCCCAAGGCTGATTTCCATCGAGAGATCTCTCACTACAAACCCATCTGTGTCTAAATCTGAACTGGCAAGAGGTTTCTTTTCTTTTACACACACCTAAGCAGACCTCATCCCTGCAGATAAATTGCCCATCAAGGAAAAAACACCTCCTAACCATTAAAGACATATTGGCTGATCATTCCTTGCTATTAGCAAACAGTAAGCTTAACAAAGGATGGTCACCTTGCTGCCTTAATGGCTTTCTCTCTTCCTAGAGAGAAGGTCTGGTTTACAAAGAAGTTCTAAATAACCTAATGATCTTCCTGGGGAAATAAAATAAAAGGACAAGTTAACAATATTAGGACCGTGCAAAGGTGATAGATGGCCATTTACATATTTGCAATGTTGCTTCTCTTCTTGAACCGTTTCCCCATCAACATTAAATGAGTTTCCTTCTCTAGACAAAAGGGCACCACCATTAATAAAGCAAAAAGTCAATGTTTACTCCTCCACACAAAGCTATGCTATTTCCCAGTCAGGTACAGAGCTGTTTGTATGAAGAGAGGCATTTATTCAGCATCCTGCTGTTCCTTCACACTGCTCTTGCAGAAGCTAGAATTTCTTAGCTATTCACATTTCTAGCCTCTGCTCAGCCCCCAGCCTCTCACCTCGGTATCTTAGCTAATTTTCCAAGATGAATGGAGTCTCAATGTAGGTTGTGGGGTGGGCTGGAACTATGATAAGAGGAATGCATGTGCCTTAGAACTGCACTCCAGAAAGTAAAACCCCAGGAGTTTATCTAAGATATCTTCATTTACATCTGCTTTGGTACCATCTCAAGCAAGTCTGCATTTTTTCCCCAATAGCCCATTTCCCATTTCTGAACACATCTACCGTCTTTCCCCCCTTTTAAGACACCGTCTTATAATTTTTTTTCCTCAAAAAAACACAGGGTGTCTTATTTTCGGGGGGGTGTCTTATTTTTATTACATCAGTATGGTACGGTACAGCCTCCCCCTGTGTGCTGAGCAGGCGGGGCAGAACTTCGCAAGAGGCGCGTTTCCCCCCCCCCCCGCGCGCCTCTCGCTGGTTTGCTGGCTTCCAGCGCACGCAGGAGCGGCTGAGGAGGCGATGGGAACAATGGCGGCACCATGGCTTACTTTTGGGGTATGTCTTACTTCTCACAAAGGTAAAAAAAACCCTGCCATGGCTTACTTTATGACTACGTATTAAAAAGGGGGAAACAGGGTAGCAAACAAGCTGTCTTTGTTTTTTTCTGCCTGAAATAAACAAAAATGTTAACAGAGAAGATATTATTTATTCCCTGACATCCCAAATCTCAACCCTTTGTTGTCATTGAGAAACAACTCTAAGAGTTGCACCTGACTACAGCTGCAGTCCTAACCATACTTAAAAGGTAAAGGGACCCGACTTGTGACCGACTCTGGGGTTGCGGCGTTCGTCTCGCATTATTGGCCAAGGAAGACAGTGTACAGCTTCCGGGTCATGTGGCCAGCATGACAAAGCCGCTTCTGGCGAACTAGAGCAGCGCACGGAAATGCTGTTTACCTTCCTGCTGCAGCAGTACCTATTTATCTAGTTGCACTTTGACGTGCTTTCGAACTGCTAGGTTGGCAGGAGCAGGGGCCAAGCAACGAGAGCTCGCCCCATTGCAGGGATTCGAACCGCCGACCTTCTGATCGGCAAGCCCTAGGCTCTGTGGTTTAACCCACAGAGCCACCAGCATCCCATACTTACCTGGGAGTAAACCCCACCGGGGTTACTTCTGAACAGGCATGGTTAAGATTGCATTGTTAGTCATACTCAACATAGATTAACTGAAATCAGTGGATTTAAGTTAAGTGGACTATATCAATGGATTTAAGTTAAGTTTAAGGAAAGTGGGGTATAAATGTAATAATAACATATGGATGCACCCTGTCCAATGGCTGACTTGCTGCTCTTAGGTACAGTGGAGGAAGCTGTCCTGTCGCTGGTGTTGAAGGAAGATTCAATGTCCAGTCCAGCTTGCATCTGTACATGGATGCTTTGCCTCAGAAGGCAAAATCTCTTGGGCTGGTTGTGGCCACTGAGTCAATACCAAGTAGCTGTTATCAACCTGCATCCATAACACTATGGAAGCCATCATTCATTGGAACCCCTCTATCAAGGCTGAGTGCTATCAACTCTCCTTTCTCCTCTGATTCCACAGAAGGACAATTAGAAGAACTGGAGTGCTTTGGAGCTGAAGATGCTCTGTATTGGGAAATCTGCTTACACTATAAGAATGCCCCTCACCAGGAAGCTTGCCTATCATTGAAGATGCCAAGCAGGGAAGTTCCTTCCCTAGCTGATGTGTCCAGGTTTCTTGCTGATACAAAGGACTTCAACTCCCCTTGAGCCACTGGGACTATATGTCAGATTTGCAAGAAGTGGGATACTTGAGGTGACCAAATGTATAGTCTGCAATCACTGATACAGAAAGCTCATAATGAGACTGCTGGTTCGTAATGAAATAATAATAGTAGTAAAAAAACAACAACCATGTAAATGACACAAAGATGGTTCCCTTTTGCTGCTGGCATAACTGCACATTTTGTTAATTGAGCTTTTGCCTGGCCTACTTTAGAGTGATGATGAAATACCAAATAATAATTGTAGCTCATTCGCCACAAGCCTCTGGGGGAGTTCATAGCTAGATTATTGTCAACCATTCATGAGCCTGCTTATTCGTAATTTGACATTAATGTAGTGCTTACAAATGAGAAAAGGTTTGATGTAAGTAAAACAATCTGCAGATTTGTGATTTTTTTGGTGTGTATATTTGGAGGATACAGAATTTAGCTGTTCAGGATCAGATTGCGCAAACTAGTGGAAGATAATTTTCTGCCTCCTGAAGATGGGACTGTATTTTGTTCGTCCAACCACTGGGTAAGGCTGCCAATTTGGCTTTCCTTTTCTTTTTTAACCCAATATGCTACCTAAAAACAAAAGTGTTTATCTTGCCTTCTGTTCTCTGCCTAACAAGGGACATGTTTCACCTGAGCCTGGAGGGGCAAATCTCAGTAACTGCTGGATTTTATATTTGCAAAAATGAGGGAACCACTACTGTATGTTTCTTTGTCCACTGGGTGCAAATAGAGACCTGCGTGCCACTTAGTAGAACCTCTTCCATCTTAAGACTGTGCCCAGATGAAGATTTGCAGCTACAAAATAAAGCCAGCTGTTCCTCTCCTTTGCCTCTGCTTTGCTTAAATCAAGCCTGGTGGACAGTTCTGAAGAACTTAAAAGGCATTTTGGAACTCTGGTTCGTCTTAAAAAGGTATGGGCCAACTGTGGACTTTGGTGTCCCTGCCACACACACTTATGGTTCAACACAGCTTCATTTGCTTCTTCTTCTTCTTTTTTTTTGCAAAGTTTTTTGCAAGTTTGTTTAAGAAGAAGAAGAAGAGGAGGAGGAGGAGTTTGGATTTGATATCCCGCTTCATCACTACCCGAAGGAGTCTCAAAGCGGCTCACATTCTCCTTTCCCTTCCTCCCCCACAACAAACACTCTGTGAGGTGAGTGGGGCTGAGAGACTTCAAAGAAGTGTGACTAGCCCAAGGTCACCCAGCAGCTGCAAGTGGAGGAGCGGAGACGCGAACCCGGTTCACCAGATTACGAGTCTACCGCTCTTAACCACTACACCACACTGGCTTGTCCTTGGTGATCCCTAGCAAGATACGTTTCTGCAACTTTTAGAATCCGATGGCAGTAGATCAAAAATTCTAGGACGAACCCAGAAAGAGAAGCTGAATTTCCTCCCTTAACTTTTGAAGCCATGGCCCATTTTTTCTTCCCTTTACACCAAAAGCAAGCTATCCTTTTGCATTTCCCACAATGCCCCCGACATAGTGCTCCTCTAGGATATTGTTGGAAGGCATGTTGCCAAGGGCTTCGTCAAACGTGGGCCCTGGATGCAGGGGGTTTGGGACACTGCGAAATAACAGCAGGAACCAATGCACAATTCACTTGTATAATGTCTAGAAAAGGTAGTTCTGTATTTTGCTTGAGATAAAATGTAGGAGCTGAACTAGCCTCAGACACCAATGCACTCCAGTATGACAGGGAAGAGGAAGTTGTGGCCTTCCAGATGTTGGGGGACTCCTCCTTCCATCAGCCACAGCGAGCATGGCCAATGGTCAGGAGTGATGGGAGCTGTAGTCCAACAACGTCTGAGGGGCTATGCAAGATCTTCATCCTTGCATAATAGGGGAGGTGCACACCGTAAGATGTTAGGCTGGAAGTTTGAAAGAAGCTCCACGAGTCTCTCAGGCCCTCTCTTCAGAACATGTGAAATCACCCTGGGTTTTGAAAAGATTTGCAAGGCATTTACATCATACTATATATACCTATTAAACTCCACAGAAAGCAGCCTTATTTACTGCGCTTAACATTTATTAGCAGTAGAATATCAAAGTTAATGGCCTGGTTTCCTTTAAGAGCATTTTTAGCCCAGAGGTTCAATTAATTCTATTATTATTTTATTCACTTATTGTATAGCCCACCTGTTAGTCTGCATCAGGCCTTCAAGGCAGCTTTCGACTTAGAAACAAGCATAGCATGTAATGGAACTCCTTATCTGAACTCTCATAAAAGAGAAACCAGTTCTCAACAGTACCGACTATTAAAGGACTCCTCCAGGTGACCTGTTTATTGTGCATTCATCTTCATTTGCTTACACGGTGCTTAGATGATATTCCATCTTTACTGAACTTTCATTCTGATTTGTTGAAGGGAGACTATACAGCAAAGGGCATTCATTCTGAATTGCTTGTGGGGTGTTCATAAAGCTTCCCATTAGTACCTCAGTTTAAGAACAGTCCTTTTTACGAATGATTCGACTTGTGAACTCTGCAAAACCGGAAGTTGTGTCCCTGGTTTGCGAACTTTACCTCAGTCTAAGAACAGAATCCGAACAGTGGAAGGGCACCGGTGGCAGGAGGCCTCATTAGGGAAAGCGCACCTCAGTTTAAGAACGGTTTTGGTTTAAGAACAGACTTCCGGAACGGATTAAGTTCATAAACCGGGGTACCACTGTACATCATTTGTTCACCCCCACACTCTCCAGTGCATTACCCTGTCACTTTCCTAACTGCAAATGTCTGTTGGTTTTTTGTTTTGTTTTTAAAGTGGATTTGTTGTAGTAGGGCAATAGAGCACTTCAGTTGTGCAAACCTAAATTTCTGGCATATGCTTTAATCCCTTCCACAAAATGGTGGCCATCTAGACGCACTGGAACTTTATTGTAACACAGTGAGTTTTGGAACTGAAATTCCTTCTTTCGGAGGGGCCAGTCTGGAGCAGTCTAGTGTGGTTTATAGAGAGAGCTTACTCCCTGCTTAAGCTGAAGGTGAAACCTCAGCCACAGCTTAGTTGGATGGAGAGACAAGGACTTCCAATACATTAGAAATTCCTGCTAAAACTTCCTTATTAGATGGGATGCAGCTGCTTAAAAGAAAACAAAAAACCCAGCAAGGGCAGCTTTGGGCTGCATTAGCTGAAACAGAGGGCCCAGGTCACGAGGAGCATTAAAACATAAAACTTCCCTAAACATGGCTGCCTTCAGGTGTCCTCTAAAAGTCAGATAGTTGTTTATTTCATCGACATCTGATGTGAGGGCATTCCACAGGGTGGGTGCCACTACCGAGAAGGCCCTCTGCCTGTTTCCCTGTAACCTCACTTCTTGCAGGGAGGGAACTGCCAGAAGGCCCTCGGAGCTGGACCTTGCCTGTGGAATGTGTCCAAAGATTGGGGATGGGGGTGAAATTTGGTTTCACATTTAAAGGTGTAGCTTCCCTATTTCAAACTTCTCAAAACAATATGTGAACCAAATGTGAAATTCACACGTCTGAATTTTGCAATGCGCAAAAATGCACACACCTGAGTGTGTATAAAAACGAATATATTGGTGAAAACAATGGATGAAAATGCATTATAAGAGGCAAAGTGCATGCCCAAATGTGCACCGAGGACTGTTTGAAGGGCTGTCGTCTATTTCAAGGCGTCTTCTGTATGAAGGGCTGTTTGGTTCAAGTCCACTTTAAAGAGAAAGAACCCAAAAAGGGAGGTCATAGGCCTTAAAACTGACCATCAACAGAGCTCACCCAGACATCGGGCTGAGCAGCCACACACGCCAAATTCGGTTTGAGAAGTGATATAACACAATTCATTTCATATTATGAAAGGTTGGTTATTCATGGGACTGGCTTGCATACGTGGAAGTACAAAAGAGTTACTGCATAAGGAAGGATGTCCTTTGAAAGGAGGTTTGTGGGGGCGGATAGTGAATAGCAGCCATTCGGCAGCCGAAACACTTGTGGTAGTCAGAGCAGCGCCAAGGCCAAACCATGTACAACATGGAAGATTCGTGAGCGGCATATCTCCCAGTGTTTTTCCTGAAGTTTATAACCGGCTGGAGGGTGTGGGCTTGGTCTAGCAGCACAGAGGGGGGTGGGTTCGTTTAACCCTTCCCCCTTCAAACTGTTTCTGTAATCCCTCCAAAACTAGCATTAAGTGGTTGGAGAATGAAGATTTAAGGAGCATGTGGCTCCTTAAAGACTAGCCGTTTTTCTTTTGGCATAAGCTTCAGTGGACTAGATTCCAGTTCATCTGTGGGCTGTTGCCTACAAAGCTTATGTCATAATAACAATGGTCAGTCTTTAAAACATCACAAGATTCTACCTCGCTTCACTGTATTGAACTAATATGACTCGAATGGAGGGATGGGGAAGCTCTGACTCTCTGTGTATTGTGCTTGTCTCCTCTCTCTGTGCCGCCCCCCCCCCCAAAAGACTATTAGCAACTTGTGGGTGGGATAATTTCTGTTCAATAAATTATACAGAGAGAAGGGGTTTTTTTTAAAGACAAACAAACAAACAAACATCCTGCCGTACACCAATGCCCCCACTCCTGAGCTATTTATAAAGCTAAACTAAAACAAAAGAGAGACAATATCTGGAGATGTGATCATGGATCTCCCACAGGAATCTTGTCCATTTTGAACCCTCCCTGCCTTGCAATCCCTGGTGGGTGAGGACCCTTCTCATGCTGCAACTGACAGGGCCTGCCTGTGCTTTGCATGTTCTTAGCCTTGATACATCCTGCTCCTAGTCACTGCGTGAAAAGCGAGGGAACAACTTAATTAGGCAATAAAACCAACGTCCTTCTTAGTACAATCAAAGGCGAGTCATTAGCTTCATGTGCAAATCACTCGGCAGCACCCAGCGACAGCCAAGCTCATTAGGTGATCCCGGAGAGGCAAAGGATATAATTTATTTGGCAGGAAACGAGGGTGGCCAAAGCCAGGGAGATTAGGCCCACAAAAGACAAAGAAGCACAGGCCTAAACACACTTGTAAGTGCCTGTGAGCCCATTTTGCCTGTGGGGCATTCAAGCCTGTGCTCTCTGTGTCTATGTTTTGGATGTGCATGTGCAAAGACACCTACAGGCACATCTCTTTTGGTAATACAGGCATACCATGGTTTTCAAACAGCTTAGTTCTCGAACGGTTTGGCTCCCGAACGCCGCAAACCCGGAAGTGACTGTTCTGGTTTGCGAACTATTTTTGGAAGCCGAACATCCAACAGGGCTTCTGCAGCTTCTGATTGGCTGCAGGAACTTCCTGCAGCCAATCAGAAGCTGCACTTTGGTTTCCGAAGGTTTTGGAAGTCAAACGTCTGGACTTCCGGAACGGGTTCCATTTGATTTCCAAGGTACAACTATATAGACACATATAACCTAAGTTGATGCCAAGGAGCTGAACAATTTCCCCACTGTATTTTGTTCAGGAAAGCTTATACAAAGCCATGTAGAAACTTGTATTAACTCATCCTGTACAATGAGCTGCTACATAGCAAAAATGTTTAAGATTAAATTTGAACACAATGCACACCTTTAGAGCAGGGGCGAGGAGCCTGTGACCTTCCAGATGCTGAGAACACAAAAAGAGCCCTATTGCATCTGATCAAAGGACCATGACTAGCTCACAGTTGTCACAGTAGCCAGCCAGATGCCTAATGGGATGCCCACTGCACCTCAACTGGATTCAGTTTCAGCTTATTGGCCTTCCTCCAGCTCATGACTGTCCCCAGATACTGGTCTGGAACATGCCGACTTACTAAAGGATAACTTTGAGCTGGAATCACCACAGCGCTTGGGCAGTCCTTTCTTCTGTCATAAGAGGGGAGTGACCTAACAGGAATTACTAGACCTTTAGAAGTCATTCCGTTTCCCCCTGTAGATATTTGGTCATTCCTAACTGCCACTAACCTTCCTAAAATACAAGTAAGTAGGCAGAAACATCAGTCTGTTATTGCTCCGGTTAATTGCCTCCAGGGGAATCATCTGTCTCTTCGATGGCCTCCATGACTGTTGAAGGCAAGATTTATTCTACTGTGTCACAGACATAGGATGGTGAGTATTTTGTGGGTTGACAGGGGCTGAGGTAAGAGATTATCAGAGATGAAAATGCTGTAGATGAAAAAAGGGAAACAAAAGAGGGCATGAAGTCAGAGAAAGCGAGAGAAGCTAGGGGGCAGGGAAGGAGACTAAGGGATTCTATTCTAGTGTAATAATTTGAAAACCCTAATGAACCATGTCTAAAGAAAGAGACTATGTGCTTATACTAAAACTCAACTAATTAGGCAGAAATACTGTACCCACTTACCTGGGAGTAAGGCCCATTGATCTCTTTGTGCCTTACATCTGAGTATCCATGTACAGTCATACCTCAGGTTGCGAATGTGATCCGTGCGGGAGGCACATTCGCAACCAGCAACATTCGCAACCCACAGCGCCGCATCTACACACGCGAATGACGCGATTCGGTGCTTCTGCACATGCACATGGCATCATTTTGTGCTTCTGCGCATGCGCAATCGCCGAAACCGGAAGTAACCTGTTCCAGTACTTCTGAGGTTTGGCGCGGAGCACAACCCGAAAGCACGCAATCTGCAGCGTTCGCATCTCGAGGTATGACTGTATAAGAATACACGCTATGCTAAATTGTTCTTTAGTTATCCAGGGCTTCAACGGGGAACCATTTACTTTAAAATATATTTATACCCTATTTTTCCTCATATTTCAAGGCAGTTTATAGTAAAATAAAAAGCAATAAGAACGGTAATATAGATATAGTAAAAAGACAATTATTAACATGATTTGTAAGCAACTGCAGTTTTTTAAATAAAAAAACCCCCATAATAATACATAATGGGTAGGATTCTGCAAAGTGCAAGGGGGGGGAGACACCCAGAACAAGTTTAGATGGCAAGCACGGGGGAAGGAGAAGGTGGGAAAGCCTGATTGCCTGAGCAGACTTTGTTCCCTGTGTGCTATGTTGTGCTTTGTTGAATTCCACCCAGAAAAAGACAGAGTGAAAAAACAGAAGGATTACATATAATTATGATATCCAACAATTTAAGAAGATCAGCCTCTAAAGACCAAAGTCCTTCTTCAGTAGGAAGACCTTAATTCTGTAGTGGAAGACAAACAGGGAGAGAGCAAGAAGAACCCAACAGAGGCCCCGAGGCAGAGGTGGAGACCCTAGTTGCCGCCGTGGTGCCGGACAGCCAGCAGAGGCAGGGCAGCGGGCAGTGGTGGCAAGTGAAGGCCAAGCAGCACAAACACACAATGTGACAGCCAGGCACCCACAGTAGAAATTTTGTGTTTGCTGAGGCCCCCAGGGCCCCAGAGAGATGGAGCCTCTGCTCCCTGGGCAGGGGATTTCAACAGAGAGGAGTCCCTTTTTCTTGCCCCAAATGAGCAAGAAATGGCCTGGAATGGCCTGCACAAATGATCTACAAGTGCGTAGGCTCAATTGGGGGATGGATGGTGAACAATTAGGTACCCTGATCCTAAGCTGTTCATGGCTTGAAAGATCATCACCAGAACACACTTTGAACTGGTTTGTTAATAGAGCCTTATCTTCTGCCTGTTACACCTCAGGCTCACTACATGTAGCAGGGATTCTGGGCTGATGGGGAAGTCTGGTTTGGGGTATGACCATTCAAGGCTGATGATTGGGAGTGGCCGCTGAGGCCATATAACACCGGTCCTGAAAGACCTACATTGGCTCCCAGTACGTTTCCGAGCACAATTCAAAGTGTTGGTGCTGACCTTTAAAGCCCTAAACGGCCTCGGTCCTGTATACCTGAAGGAGCGTCTCCACCCCCATCGTTCAGCCTGGACACCAAGGTCTAGCATCGAGGGCCTTCTGGCAGCTCCCTTACTGCGAGAAGTGAGGTTACAGGGAACCAGGCTGAGGGCTTTCTCGGTAGTGACACCCTCCCATCAGATGTCAAGGAAATAAACAACTATCTTACTTTTAAAAGACATCTGAAGGCAGCCCTGTTTAGGGAAGTTTTTAATAATTGATGTTTTATCGTGTTTTTAATATTCTGTTGGGGAAACCCAGCCAGATGGGTGGGGTATAAATTTAGTAGTAGTAGTAGTAGGCCCTAGCCCAGTTCCCTCAGACAGTAAGGTTAGGTAAAGGAGGGATTGCCACTATGCTAGTGGCAAGGCAGGGTGGGAAACTGTTGGACATTGAATTGACTAATTGGCTAATTATTTAAGTGTTCAGGTTTTAAGGAAGGGTAGTGTCAGGGACCTGCCCTCCCCTGCCAGTCCGGCACTGAGTGGGTACAGGCAGCCTCAGCCTTTGCTATCGACGGGCACATTTCCCAGTGAGTCTTCCAGCTCCTCCCCGGGGGAGGAGGAGTTACCTGGGAGCAGGCAAGTGGGAAGGGGTCTGCAGGATGCTGCAGAGAGACCTAGCACTGCTCTGCAGACTCACTCTGAGGGGGAGACACCGTTTCCGGCGCCCGCTTTGCGCAGAGGGGTCAGAGGACCAAGGAGGCGGCACTTTAGGGTGCCGAAGCTCTGGTGTTGGCACCGCAACCGGAAAGGGGCACTTCCGGATTCTGCTAGCAACTAGGTGGTCATGTTTTAGCGTAGCTCCGCACTGTACATAGTTTGCACAACTATGTTCAACTAGTTCAAAAACAAGACGGACTTGGTCTTTACTCATGAGCAACTGTTATGGAATCTGACAGGTAGGTAAGCTTGGTACACCTGGGAGTCCGCAAGCAAAGGCATAGCCCTTCAGTTATACACACACCTGATTGCTCAAGGCAAGCAAGACCCATTCAGAGTAGCGACTGCTGACTGCAAACAAATTATCTGGAATGAAGAGTCCATTAGAACTGGGACACTTAGCTTGTCACTGTGGTGTGCATGATCTACTACCATCCTAGCAGTGGGGACATCTATTATGTATGCATGTGGTATTATTGATCATCTTGTAAGAGCAGTGTCAAGCCACAAAGGCAATTCGGGGAAAGAGCACTCTGCAATGACTTAGTATACGGTAAAAAGCACTTCCTTTTCGCCCATACCCAATAGAAAGCATTACCTGAAACCTTATGCAGGAAAGCCACAATACTATATCCATTCTGAGTATTATGCAGGCTGCGTGCTAAACCCTTTTTTATGTTACACTCTGATCTATGGGGCTTTCATTACACTTCACTCCCGTCCATAGAAGTAGAGGATAACCCACGTGACTTTGGCATCCGTCTCATTCTGTGGCTGCTAGCTGTGTGAGCCATCTTCTGGGGCTAATTAGTTCTTGGGCCTTTGATCCCTTCTGAGCTGGACAGAGGTGCTAGCAGGGGCATGTGTGATCTCTTTTAATGTTCATTTGCAGAGCATTAATCTACTGAGTTTCTAATTATTTCAAGATGGATCAAGCAATTACGACGAAGTGCATTATCAGCTCCTCTGCTTTTGACTTCCTTTTCTCTCCTTCCTGTAAATTTTGCTTGCAGAAGATGACGGGTTTCATTCTAATTCACATTTATCCTGCCCTAATTACACTGGCAAAGACATGAAGCAGGCAACCTAGATTTAAAAAGTACTAGGCCAGTTATAATGCAAAGTTCAGTTTGTTGGTTATCACATACACTGTCCGCCACACACACACACACACACACACACACACACACACACACACACAGTGTTGCCTTACTTGGCATGGTACACTGATAGGCTGCCACTTCTAGGGTTATCTCACAGTAGTTCAATATTCAATAGCAAACAGCAACAGTGTGCCATAAGAGAGGACAACTGAAAGAGACTACAGGTGGGAACTTAAAGTACATCCACTGATTGTCTGTCACCCTCATAGGAGCCAACTCCTAGGAGCCGAGGGGTCTATGGGCCCCCAATAAAATATTTCAGCGGGCCAGGCCCCACAATTGATGAGCATTGCCATTCAAATGGTGTGTGAGTGCCCTGTCATGTGATCAATTATGTGGGGTGGGGCTTACCTGGCCCCTCAATATTTTATTCAGGTTGGCACCCCTGGTCCCCCTCAGTTTCAGGTGCAGTCATTCAGGTCTGTATGCATACATCTATGGCCCACACTCACACCTGTCTGCACAAATGTGCACATGCAATACAGTCAACATATGGGATGTTCCTGATCCAGACCTCAGACCTCTGGCACTGCTTCCTGCACTTCTAGCATCCATGTGTCAAACTAGGAATGTGGGGAGTGTATGTACGGGCATCTCTGTCTGAGGCATGTGGCACTCTGCTTGTTGCTGAACAACAGCTCTCATCATCCCTGATCGTTATGGCTGGGACTTGTAGTCCAAGACATTCTGGAGAGCCCATCGCTTCTCTAAGGTCATGTCTCTGCAGGAGACAGAAAAAGAGCACTGCTGGCTTAAACCAAAGGTCTATTTAGTCCAGGATTCTCTTTCCAGCAGTTGCCAGCCAGGTGCAATGAGAAGCTCACAAGCTAGCCATGAAGGAAAAGACACTTTCTAAGGCAGGAGTATGGTGTATTGTTTTAACATTCGATTGGGAGCCACCCAGAGTGGCTGGGGAAACTCAGCCAGATGGGCGGGGTACAAATAATAAATTATTATATTATTATATAGCCAAGGCAACATTGTTTGGTCAAGTTTCTCCACTTTGCTCAGTTCATAGATGACATCCTCCCCCCCCCCCAAAAAAAACATCTTCCATCCAAGTGAAAAATGTGTAGGAAAGATATACATTGTCACGAACAAAGGCTCTATACATATTTCAGGTACCATCATTCATTACTGACTTTCCTTCAGTAAGACTTGTACATGCACATGCATGTGTTCTTCATAACTAGGCTTGAAATGCTTCTTCCTAGTAGAAAGTGTTATCATAAGAGAAATGCCTTTTGTAGAGATGTCCTGAGGGTCAGTCAGGTTTCTAATCATTGCAGTGAATCATATTTGTATGAAAGGTCATGCAAATGGAGTTTGCTGGAGGAGGAGGAAGAAGAGAAGGAGGAGGAGGAGGAGGAAACCCTTGCCCAGTCTTTTGCACATTATTTATATATACTTTTTAAATGTCTCTACTGCATCGTCACTAGAAAACTTCCATATCAGTTTACAAAATACATATATTATATTGCACATACTATATCTGTTTTTAGGCTTTTACTTTGTTTTTTATATGATTGCATTAAAAAAAAAACCTTGTAAGCTACTGCGAGTGATGCAAACATTATTTTATCACAGGGCCATTTACAACATAAAAATACATAATAAATGAGAACACAAAATACATAATAAAACAAAAACCTTCAATCAACAAAATACATAATAAAACAAAAACCTTCAACCAATACCCCCCTCCCAAATGGCCATAGAATGTTAATCAGCCAAAGTCCTGGTTACAGAGATACATTTTTGCCTGGCTCCTAAAAATATATAATGAAGGCACCAGGCGAGCCTTCCTGGGGAGAGCATTCTACAAACAGGGAGCCACCGCAGAAAAGGCCCGTTCTTGTTTTGCTGCCACTCTGGACCTCTCATGGAGGAGGCATGTGAAGCAGGGCATCAGATGATGACCACAGGGTCCTGGTCAGTTTATATGGGTAGAAGTGGTCCTTGAGATATTGTGATCCTGGCCATTTAAGCCTTTGTAGTTCAAATCCAGCACTTTGAATTGGGCCCAGAAACTAATTGACAGCCAATGCAGTTGGGCCCTTAGGATTGGTGTTATATGCTCAAACTGTCCTGCCATGGTGAGCAATCTGGCCACCGAATTCTGCACCCGCTGAAGTTTCTGAACTTTCTTCAGAGTCAGCCCCACATAACACATTGCAGTAATGTAGCCTGGAGGTTACCAGAGCATAGACAAAAGAAATTAGACTATAGGGGCACAGCTGGGCCACCAGCCAAAGCTGATGGAAGGCACTCCGTGCCACTGAGGCCACCTGAGCCTCAAGCAACAGCAATGGATCCAGAAGTATCCCTAAGCTGCGTACCCACTCCTTCAGAGGGAGTGTAGCCCCATCAAGAGCAAGCAGCCTTCCATCCATCTAGTCTAGGGAACCACCCACTAACAGTGCCTCAGTGGTACACTGTTTTCTAAAATACGCCACTCAGCTCTGCTTCTGAAATTCATATTCAGGTCAGAAAAGGTCACCTATGAAGCACCTATAACCTTCAGATTGGAAATCATGGCGTTCTAGTCACGCTGCTGGAAGAATTCCAGTTAGACTCTATGAAAGCTTATGTGCCCTTGCTGTATTCACTTAAAACAAATTGCAGGGAATAGATCCACTTAGCACAAAGAGATAGGTGTTTGTTTGTTTTTAGGTAGGAGCACCTGTTAAAAGAATGATATTTGAATGCTTTGGAAATATTTGAGAGAGAGAAAGTCAATTGATTCTTTTTGTCAAATATATCTAAAAGTATTTTTTAAGTTGTGTCCGGAGGGAAATAAGCTTTCTAAACACAGTTTTCTGCATTGTAAGCTGCCCCCAAAGCACTCTAGGAATTTTGCAGACTCAGTACGCAGCTAGATAGGTGTTTGTTTGATCCTGGGCTGACTGTTGTAGGGCTTTTTCAATCTGCTGTGCATAGTACAGTGTTTGCATTGAAAGATGAATCAGATCTACACAAATTCCAGCTTTTATCTGAATTCACACACAGTGGTGACTTGCGGACCTAGGACCTTGCTATAAAAAGAACCCACCGCTATACATTTTTTGAACAATTAATATTCAGGGGGAGGGGAATTGAATATCCCACCCCTACCCTCTTCAATCTTGCCCCTCCCCCCCAAAAAATTGCATAAGGTCCCTCACTAGTCAAATCAATAATAACAAAGGAAAAGAAAAGAGCCGCTTTGCTCACCTGCTAGCTGGGCTCTCCGCAAAATGAATGCAAATGAATATGTATATAGTTTTAAGTGTATGAATGTACACTTGTATTTCATTGATTGGTTTTTCTATGTTTTTAGTAGTTCTTGTTTTTATTTGTAAAGTGCCTTGAGTCCTGTCAGGGGAAAAGGCGGGGTATTAAGAAATATATAATCATAATCATAATAATCATAATTTTAGAACATCAACAAAAGTGCCTGGGGGGGTGCCCTAGCCATTGCTATGTGAATGTGCTCCCCCCCCCTGGAGATAGGTAGGAGGGACCTCCAGGGCTCCCCAATAGTTTTGACCTGGGATGGGCTCAGCAGTGGAAAGAGCTGATTGGCCAGAGAATGATGGATTGATAGAAATGGCTGCTGGAATCTTAGGAAGTATGTGAGGAATAGAAAAGAGTGTGGTTTTCATGGGAAAGGGGGAAGACTTTGGGAAAAACTTTTTATTTCCCTCCTTCCTTTTAACTCCATGTTGAGGGGCAGTGCCTTATTTGCCCTGAGTGACTAACCAACACTGTTTTCACATTCTCTCTCAAGATAACTATCACCAGTGCTTATCTTCGGGGGGGGGGGGAGACCCTGGTATTCACCGTGAAGTTCAAACAAAAAAATAAATAAATAAAAATTCCTTCCAGTAGCACCTTAGAGACCAACTAAGTTTGTTCTTGGTATGAGCTTTCGTGTGCATGCACACTTCTTCAGATACACTGAAACAGAAGTCACCAGTCCCTTATATATAGTGAGAGGGTGGGAGGGGTATTACTCAGAAGGGTGGTGGGAATGGGTGATAGGCTGATAGCTGTGGTAAACCTATTGACGACTGCACACGAAAGCTCATACCAAGAACAAACTTAGTTGGTCTCTAAGGTGCTACTGGAAGGAATTTTTTAAATTTTTATTTTGTTTTGACTATGACAGACCAACACGGCTACCTACCTGTCACCGTGAAGTTGTTACAGTAATTGCCACACTTTTAACCAGTGCTTTCCTTCTAGAAAAAAAGGTGCCAGCACTGCTTACCCTTGAGTATCCCCCAGAAAAAAAACACTGTGTATCACAAGCACAAAATGGGAAGGAGCAAAACTCAGGAAACTGCAGACATCTACAATTGTATGGTTTCTTAGTGAAAATGTGTAGGAGATAGCAGTATAGCTCCAAAAGTGTACTGCAAGGTGGAAGATGAGGTATCATATACATCCTAGAAATACAAAAGGGAAATTCAAGTGATTGTGTTGTTGGTTTTTAAGGCAGTGTGCTCTGAACCATTTTGATGATCCTCATAAATCTGATTGCAAAATAAAGCTTTAAAGAAGGGTTTAGCTAACATGAGTAACCCTCCAGATGTTATAACTATAAATTTACATTGTGGGATGCTGGAGCCAATGGGATGGGCAATGTTCTTGTTATGTGATGCTAGGCAGGAGCAAAGACTTGTGGGAAGTAGGCTCAATTCCCTCGGGTTTCCGGATTCAACGAGTCTTTGAAATAAAAAACCTGCCTGCTTCCTCCCTTCTTGGCGCAGACAAATCTTAAGGAGCAAATTCACTAGATATCTGACAAGGCAAGGAAATTATAATCAACAGACAGTATCTCCCTATCAGAGTCAGTATGGTGTAGTGGTTAAGAGCGGTGGACTCGTAATCTGGTGAACCGGGTTCGCGTCTCTGCTCCTCCCCATGCAGCTGCTGGGTGACCTTGGGCTAGTCACACTTCTTTGAAGTCTCTCAGCCCCACTCACCTCACAGAGTGTTTGTTGTGGGGGAGGAAGGGAAAGGAGACTGTTAGCCGCTTTGAGACTCCTTCAGGTAGTGATAAAGCGGGATATCAAATCCAAACTCTTCTTCTTCTTCTTCTTCTTCTTCTTCTTCTTCTTCTTCTTCTTCTTCCCACCCCTAGGGATGAAATGGGGGGGCTGCACTCTGGAGTCTACTGGGCTCTGCACCTGCAACAGCCTTTGATTCCCACTTCAATTGTTGGGTAAGGTTGATATGATTTCACCCCTTGTTTCCGATGTAGATCTTCTTCCCTGGTGGGGGGCACAGGACACCATTTTGTGGTTCGCCTTGGGTGCCAAAAGCTCTTAGCCCAGCCCTGTCTGGAGGGTCCCAGACTGGGGAAGGCTGATGTATTATAAACAAGGGAAGGATAGACAAGAAAGAACTACATGATATAGAACTGCAAACCTATGAACAGGATGTGGATAATGAATAGAGATTCATTATGGCGGGGCCCATGGACTCCAGCATCCCTACTCCCAAATCTACACTTCAGGTAAGACCAATTGTTCTTTCTCATCATTCCCAGCCAGCATAGCTAATGGTCAGAAATGATGGGAGTTATTTCCAACCACATTGGCTGCCCCTGGTTTACGGGAAGATAATTAAATGACATCTTATGCAGCAACAGGGAACTTCATCCATGCATGAGGACTGGCATTGGAGGGCACAAAAAGGTGCTTTCTGGAAAATGTAACTAATAGGCAATGAAGATTGGTGTGGTTGATGTCTTCATGGCATATGAGAAGTGACAGGTAGCATGAAGACAGGCTGTGACAGCCCTTCAAAATGACAGCCAGCTCTTTGTGTATGATGTGCCCATGGGGTTGATGTGGTAAAAGCTACAAGCCCAAGTGATGGGTTTTGCTGCAGTCTGGGAGGGGGGGGGATTTAAGGCTGTTTTTGCAGCTTTTACTTGGTTCTGGAAAAATCACAGCCACCTCAGATATGTCAATATTAATGCGGTTAGATTTCAGAAACACAAAACTAGGAAAGGGACAAATTGTTGGCATGTGAACTCCAACTGGCCTCCCTGAACTTGCATGCCTCTCTGTCCTCCATTCTGCCCAGATAACCCACCCAGTTCACAAGACCACTTTTTATATGACCCATCTGTCCTCACGGTGTATATTTTGTATGTGTGTGTGAGAGAGTCTTTTTCCCCAATCAGGAAAATCATGACCATCATCATTTATTTGCATGCTGCCTTTCCATAGTTAAAACTATGCTCAAGGTGGATCAAAACATGGAAAGATTTATGTAATTACAAAATATAAAAAATTAGTCATAAACAATAAATAAAAACATATTAAATGTGCAACAAAATTAAACAATCATCACGTAAGACATAATAAGGTCTAAAAAGAAAAATACCAGAAAGAAGAAAGAGATTAAAATGAAACTGACAAGGATTTTTTTTTTAAATAAAAACATTAAAGAAAGATTATGGTGCTGTAGAAGGAAAACAAGCACAGCCTTATGTATCTATATATCTATATCTATTAGCTGGAAAGTTCCTAGTGTGGCAATGGGCACCATTCTAGAGCAAGGGAGCAATTTGCTGGTGTTCATCATCTGACTCCCCAGCACTACTGGCCAGGCTTGATGAGCTGTCTTGCCCTTCTAACATCACAAGCTGTTTCCCAGCAATTTTGGCTTGCTTGTGGTTAACCTGAACCACCTTGCATTAAGCCTTGTCTCAGTGATGATGACATACAAATATTGTCATAAAATATTGCTATTGTCTAGTGCTACCCTTGTAGGCAAAAAGGACAGATCCTAAAGAAGCTTACATCTAGAATTCCAAATTTAAATACTATATGAACACCTACCCTCCCCCTCCAGTAAGTTGCCTCAGCACTGTGGGGGCCAGCAAAATTTGTTGGACCAGAGATTATGGAGGCAGAGGGACTGGATGCCAGACCTCAGCATCATGACCAAGCCTGAGCCAGAACCAGAGGCTATCAGATTGGGAATCCTTGAACTTAGCAACTCCTAAATAAGAATCTCTGGAGTCCATATACTTGGTGTTTGTACATGCATGTGCACACATGCATGCACACTCACATATGGGGAACTGACCCCCTCCATGCCAGAGACCCACATCCCCATCCATGCAGGTGAGCCTGGAGGGAATTGTATGAAAGGAGGGAGACTAATGAGCTCCTAGTGAGAGAGCTGCCACTTTAAGGCCTTCCACTTCTCAAGGAAGAGGCAGGACTTGGGGGGCACAAAAGGGCCCACTCATTTCCTAGACTTTGTTGGATGGAGCGGCTTACTAGGAGCTTTCCATGGTGCTGCAGCTTCTGACCTGCGATCTCTGAGCTGCTTCAGGACAAGGTATAATGCCATCCCGAATTGCCTGGGATCTACTCTCTGAAGTCTAAATTCCAGATGTGATCTGTGTTTTATTGCACTTGATGTAATGTGTAAGCCACTTCTGGACTGAGATCTCCAGTCCTGGATGAAATATAATTGTTTGCTTTACTCTTGGCTTATTAATTCCACCTTTTGCATTTTGACCCTTTTTATCATTCCTTGAACTCCCTATTTAAACTTTATACATAGATTTGACATCCTGACCATAACTGATCTCCTAGCTCATATCCAATCACATTGTTTAAAATTATTTAAATTACATTATTAAAGCTGGGGTTTGGAAGACTGGTCGCTAGGCTGAATGGTCATTACAGCTCCTTATTTTCCTTCATTGAAATTTCCTTTTCCCAGATTTGGCAAACAAAAGAGACATGATGCATATTATGAAATATTTCTGCAAAGCAGCATACTGTCATTTATTATTTTAAGTGTGTGTGTGTGTGTGTGTGTGCGCGCGCGCGCGCGCTGTTGCTCTTTGCCTCCAGATGTCCCTTTTCACAAAACAGATTTTTGAAACCAAAGGAAGGACTGATTGAAGTTTGTGTGGACACAATCATTCTGCCTGGATCCCCACTCTCTAAAGGATGAAGCAATACCATCCATATGTTTCATGCTTGTTTTCTACTTATTATGAACAGAGCTCCTTGGAGATGACCAATCTATAAATATTATGAATTGGTGGGCATGCATAAAATTTATGAATGGTTGCCAGCTATGTAATCTGTGTTTTGTTGACCTTCAAAAATATCTCTTTCCTTTGGCTCCTATTTCTGTATTTACTGTAGCCAGCAGCCCCCTGCTATATAGCCCTTAGGTTTCCTCCTTCACAGTCCTAAGAAGAACCCTGACTGCTGAGTCCTCTTGCACTATATCAGCTCACTCCCCTTAGTCCTCAAACTTTGTCCTGTGCCTGCTAGACTGTTCCTTTACTCCACCCCTTTGGGAACATTTGCCCTCTGATTGGCATTCCACTATAAGCATCAAATCCTATGTAATTATTTTAATATCTCTTTTCTGTCGTTGGCCACTCCTCAGCCTCCATTCTCATCTTCTTGACATTAAGCACAAACATTTTAAAAAATGCGTAGTCATTGGCCCATTTAAGAGCTCGGTATTGTCTACAAGAGCGTAACCAACATGGTGCCTTCCAGATGTGGCACTCCCATCAGCCCTGGTGGCTAGGAATGATGGGAGTTGTAGTCTACACTGACTAGTATCAGCTCTCCAATGCTTCAGACAGAGGTGCTTTCCAGCTCAGTGTAAAAACAACAGCAACCGCGAGTCTTCTTCCTCAATGTACCCAATACAGGGAAGTTATCTGGGCTAAATACATAGTTTCCAAGGGACCCAGGTGGCGCTGTGGGTTAAACCACAGAGCCCAGGGCTTGCTGATCAGAAGGTCGGCGGTTCAAATCCCTGCGACAGGGTGAGCTCCCGTTGCTCGGTCCCAGCTCCTGCCCACCTAGCAGTTCGAAAGCACGTCAAAGTGCAAGTAGATAAATAGGAACCACTCTGGCGGGAAGGTAAACGGCGTTTCCGTGCGCTGCTCTGGTTTGCCAGAAGCGGCTTTGTCATGCTGGCCACATGACCTGGAAGCTGTATGCCGGCTCTCGGCCAATAAAGCGAGATGAGCGCCGCAACCCCAGAGTCGGACATGACTGGACCTAATGGTCAGGGGTCCCTTTACCTTTACCTTTACATAGTTTCCAAGCGGCCATTCTTAACTAGCTCCTTAGAGAAATGCCCATTTTGTGGGGACAAGATAGGGCAGAGCAGGGCAGGTCCTTTGTCATTCCAATATGTGAACTGCTTGGCTGAAGAGCAGGATACAAATATAACATTTCTTCATCCAGACCACCTTCCACTGATGAGGAGCATCTCTTTTATGCATCAGGTTTTAAATGTTTTACTTGGAGAAAGTTCTGTGGTTAGAGAGGCTAAATATTTAAACAACTAAACCCTGATGGACCTAATTGCTCCTGATACACACATTTGTATGTCATTTCGCCTAATATTTTTTCAGGGCAGATTTCCCTAATATAACATTTTTGTATGTTATTTACACATGTTTAAGCATTTCTATGCACGCTTTACCCCAGTATATTATTTCTCATTTTGTTTTGGAAAGTGCAAATTTATTAGGTCCGACTTCGGATGAAAATGCATCCAGTTCCTCCTCCATCCCTGGAGGCATGTTCCACAAATCAGTTCAACCACCCAGACTAACTCTGCATCTGAAAGGGGTAATAAATGCAGGTCTGCACACATTACATGATTGCTGAAAGACAGGCCTCTCAGAAACTTGTTATGCCACCACTATAGCAGATCTACAGAGAAATTGCTTTCACTTGAATGGGTCAAGTGTTATGCCGCAAACATTAGGCATCATCAGGAAACATCGTCTTATCCCTCCCAGAAGCTATCAGGGCAGGAAGGAGCCATGCTGATTCGGTGACATTTTTCCTTCTTCTATGGATGAGCTCTGTAATGTGCATGGAAAATGCAACATCAGAATAAAAAATCAATGTGGATTTGGTACATAAGATACGTAAGATCAGCAATATCATGTGTCATGTGACCAATCGCCAGCCCTCAAGCAATGCCCAGCAAGGGAGGGCTGTTAAATCAATTCCTGTGCAAATGGTCTGTGTCCATGTTCTGACTAAGGGAGTTACTTCTTGCATCAATCATGGCTCAGTTCACAAAGGCAGAGTCTTCAGCAGGACGATTATTGATAAAAAGCATCTTCCACAGCAGCTCTTGATATATTTGCATTTGTACGCTTTTTGAACTCTTTCAAAAAGAGTTCAAAAAGCAGCTGCTGGGTGACCTTGGGCTAGTCACACTTCTTTGAAGTCTCTCAGCCCCACTCACCTCACAGAGTGTTTGTTGTGGGAAAGGAAGGGAAAGGAGAATGTTAGCCGCTTTGAGACTCCTTTGGGTAGTGATAAAGCGGGATATCAAATCCAAACTCTTCTTCTTCATGACCCCCTCCCCACAGTTTCTGTCAGTCAGGGATTCAGTCAGAAACTCCACTGTTTAAACTGGAGGCATTTTGACATGAGGAGGAGATCCAGCTTATCTGAGGTGCTGAGGTGCTTCCAACATTGGAGGGGAGGTTGTCGTGCAAGTGTGGCCTATTGTTCTCAGCAACTGCTGCTGCCAACATGCTTCTCACCCAAGGATTGCTTTCATTTAAGTCATGCCAGTCACCCCGAGTGGCTCTGCCAAGAGACCTGAGCTTCTGGCTCTGACTCCAGAAGTTCCCTCACTACGAGAAGCCAAGTTACAGGGAACTAGGCAGAGGGCCTTCTCGGTAGTGGCACCCGCCCTGTGGAACGCCCTCCCACCAAATGTCAAAGAGAAAAACAACTACCAGACCTTTAGAAGACATCTGAAGGCAGCCCTGTTTAGGGAGGCTTTTAATGTTTAATAGATTATTGCATTTTAGTTTTCTGTTGGAAGCCACCCAGAGTGGCTGGGGAAACCCCAGCCAGATGGGCGGGGTATAAATAATAAATTATTATTATTATTATTATTATTATTATTATTATTATTATTATTACCACATAGCAAACAACCCTTCCAAGTTGGTTCACAATTTCCCCATCCTCTTGCCATGTAAACAAACTTCTCTCTCTTTTTCAATACCACAAGTGAGGCCTGAATTGCCTCAGAGAAGGGTGTGCCCCTTGCAGAGGTGTGTGAATGCCTCTCCATGTTTCCCACAAATAGCTGTCCCCTTTTTTTCTATGAATTCATTTTGTTCTCCCTTGTACCTTCGACAAACTGTGACTGAACTGAGACTTCCTGGCTTGAAGCAAGTGGTGGGTGGGTGAGGGTGAGGTGACAGAGCAAATTTCAGAGTCACATGCATGAGCAGAAATGACATTTTAAGATCACACATCCCAATAGTGCTAGGACACTTGCCCAACCAGAGAACAAGAGGCGAAACGCCTAGGAATCTCAAACCAGTCACAGCAGTGAAGACATTTCAAACACAAGCAGTCAAGGTCCCCAAGATTCAAAGTGTTATTCCCTGAATAAATGAAAAGGGGGACAGATGCCAGGAAAATGTCACTGGCCATCAAAGACACCAGGAGCAGAGACACACTAAGGAAAGGACATGCAGATCCTACTTTTCTATCTCAGATCATCATGTGGGCAAAGCACAACAAAACCCACCAGAAACCAGCTAATGCTTGGGGATTGGGGGGGCAATTGATTAATTAATATATTGCATATTTCTCGCTACTTGTTTTAAAAGAGGTCCCTAATTTCAGATTCTGGTGGACCCAACATCTGGCCAACATTAGTTACTTGGGTTCCCCAATGAAGAGAGATACCAAAGTGTAAAGTGTGCATGACAATCTATATATTAGTGAAAATAACTTAGAAAAATGCATTATATAAAGAAAAACCGCTTTGCAAAAATGTATATAAAGGTAAAAATCCCTGCGACAGGGTGAGCTCCCGTTGCTCGGTCCCAGCTCCTGCCCACCTAGCAGTTCGAAAGCACGTCAAAGTGCAAGTAGATAAATAGGAACCACTCTGGCGGGAAGGTAAACGGCGTTTCCGTGCGCTGCTCTGGTTTGCCAGGAGCGGCTTTGTCATGCTGGCCACATGACCTGGAAGCTGTATGCCGGCTCTCGGCCAATAAAGCGAGATGAGCGCCGCAACCCCAGAGTCGGACATGACTGGACCTAATGGTCAGGGGTCCCTTTACCTTTACCTTTACATAGTTTCCAAGCGGCCATTCTTAACTAGCTCCTTAGAGAAATGCCCATTTTGTGGGGACAAGATAGGGCAGAGCAGGGCAGGTCCTTTGTCATTCCAATATGTGAACTGCTTGGCTGAAGAGCAGGATACAAATATAACATTTCTTCATCCAGACCACCTTCCACTGATGAGGAGCATCTCTTTTATGCATCAGGTTTTAAATGTTTTACTTGGAGAAAGTTCTGTGGTTAGAGAGGCTAAATATTTAAACAACTAAACCCTGATGGACCTAATTGCTCCTGATACACACATTTGTATGTCATTTCGCCTAATATTTTTTCAGGGCAGATTTCCCTAATATAACATTTTTGTATGTTATTTACACATGTTTAAGCATTTCTATGCACGCTTTACCCCAGTATATTATTTCTCATTTTGTTTTGGAAAGTGCAAATTTATTAGGTCCGACTTCGGATGAAAATGCATCCAGTTCCTCCTCCATCCCTGGAGGCATGTTCCACAAATCAGTTCAACCACCCAGACTAACTCTGCATCTGAAAGGGGTAATAAATGCAGGTCTGCACACATTACATGATTGCTGAAAGACAGGCCTCTCAGAAACTTGTTATGCCACCACTATAGCAGATCTACAGAGAAATTGCTTTCACTTGAATGGGTCAAGTGTTATGCCGCAAACATTAGGCATCATCAGGAAACATCGTCTTATCCCTCCCAGAAGCTATCAGGGCAGGAAGGAGCCATGCTGATTCGGTGACATTTTTCCTTCTTCTATGGATGAGCTCTGTAATGTGCATGGAAAATGCAACATCAGAATAAAAAATCAATGTGGATTTGGTACATAAGATACGTAAGATCAGCAATATCATGTGTCATGTGACCAATCGCCAGCCCTCAAGCAATGCCCAGCAAGGGAGGGCTGTTAAATCAATTCCTGTGCAAATGGTCTGTGTCCATGTTCTGACTAAGGGAGTTACTTCTTGCATCAATCATGGCTCAGTTCACAAAGGCAGAGTCTTCAGCAGGACGATTATTGATAAAAAGCATCTTCCACAGCAGCTCTTGATATATTTGCATTTGTACGCTTTTTGAACTCTTTCCCCCCCCCTTTTCTCCCCTCACCTTATCAGAAAGCAGCTGCCTGGCTGCATGTGGAATCTAAGAACACATTCATAGAGCAAATCCTTTGGGATGGAGCTCTTAAGCGGGGCAGGCACATGAAATGCAATTGTGACTCGGATACTTGAACTGACCCAGTTTCACCTAAAGAAAAATCCCCCACAGAGCAAGGAGAGGAAAGCTGAATCAGACTCTTGTCAAATAGTTCCTATTAAAAGGTGCTAATTCAGCAGCAAAGCCATGCCGCCTGTCCCCTGGAGACAAGCATTCTCAAAACACACACACACACACACACACACACACACACACCTATAGGAGGGAGTGGAGAGGGAGGGCATCCAAGAAAAATAAAGCCACTTTTAGGCTCCATTCAAGTTCTTGGAGCAGGTGGGAGCAGAGACGGCCACCCGAGTTCAGGAGGTAGGTGCAGCAAAGCTGGAACATTTTTAGACCAGGATTTCAGAAACCAAAAGCACTTGCAAATGAAACTGTAAAGAACACCTGAGGCTTCTGTGTTCCTTTGCTTCTGAGGGTGTCTCTGATCACAGTCTGAACTGAAGAACTACTTACCCACTGCACTCAGTAGCATTTCATCTTCCCCTGTGTTCCTGAAAGTGGCCAGCCCCACGGACATGCGGGGCACCCAGGAGCCCACCCACTATCATGAGAGCCAGTGTGGTGTAGTGGTTAAGAGCGGTACTCGTAATCTGGTGAACCGGGTTCGCGTCTCCGCTCCTCCCCATGCAGCTGCTGGGTGACCTTGGGCTAGTCACACTTCTTTGAAGTCTCTCAGCCCCACTCACCTCACAGAGTGTTTGTTGTGGGAAAGGAAGGGAAAGGAGAATGTTAGCCGCTTTGAGACTCCTTTGGGTAGTGATAAAGCGGGATATCAAATCCAAACTCTTCTTCTTCATGACCCCCTCCCCACAGTTTCTGTCAGTCAGGGATTCAGTCAGAAACTCCACTGTTTAAACTGGAGGCATTTTGACATGAGGAGGAGATCCAGCTTATCTGAGGTGCTGAGGTGCTTCCAACATTGGAGGGGAGGTTGTCGTGCAAGTGTGGCCTATTGTTCTCAGCAACTGCTGCTGCCAACATGCTTCTCACCCAAGGATTGCTTTCATTTAAGTCATGCCAGTCACCCCGAGTGGCTCTGCCAAGAGACCTGAGCTTCTGGCTCTGACTCCAGACAGGAATGGATGTGGACTGCTGCTAGCAGGCTACTGTTCTGAACATTTCAGAGTACTGAAATATATGCAGAAGAAGAAGATCTCAGTGTGGGCTGTCAGTGTCATAGTCTCTAGCCTCATCTGAACACGGAACAAACTATGCTCAAGGCGTTACACCTGGTTCCCTGACTCCAGACGACACAAGTCAAAACTGCAGTACTCATCTGGCCCAGTTTCATCAAGATTTCCAAAAGTTCACCCTATTTGTTCCCTGTTCCCTAGACTGAATCAGTGCCTCAAAAAAAAATCAGAGCTTAGCTCCCAGTAAGGAAGAACTATCAATGGTGGATCTGCACAGGACTTCTATAGCCTCTTGGGAAGAAAGCATCATGTAGATGCACCCTCATTCGTTCATATCTCAGCAGCAGCAAGAATTGTCCCAGAAAAAAGGAAATGCCCAGGAAGCATCACTACATCAGTTGCACTAGCTGAAGCTTGTTGCACAACCAGAAATATTAGGGCTACAGCAATCTGTTGAGCCGTCAGGTCATCATGCTTTCTTCCTGCACCTTCTCCTGTGCAAGCCATTCTGCTAGCACAACTAGTACACCACTCAGGGACTTTAAATTAGTGCTACACTGAATTCCTTCCCAAGTCTCTTAGCCAGCAAACTTCTCTGTCAAGCTGGACACACACTGAATTACACTGAGGTCCAGTGCCGAGGGCCTTCTGGCGGTTCCCTCACTACGAGAAGCCAAGTTACAGGGAACTAGGCAGAGGGCCTTCTCGGTAGTGGCACCCGCCCTGTGGAACGCCCTCCCACCAAATGTCAAAGAGAAAAACAACTACCAGACCTTTAGAAGACATCTGAAGGCAGCCCTGTTTAGGGAGGCTTTTAATGTTTAATAGATTATTGCATTTTAGTTTTCTGTTGGAAGCCACCCAGAGTGGCTGGGGAAACCCCAGCCAGATGGGCGGGGTATAAATAATAAATTATTATTATTATTATTATTATTATTATTATTATTATTATTATTATTATTACCACATAGCAAACAACCCTTCCAAGTTGGTTCACAATTTCCCCATCCTCTTGCCATGTAAACAAACTTCTCTCTCTTTTTCAATACCACAAGTGAGGCCTGAATTGCCTCAGAGAAGGGTGTGCCCCTTGCAGAGGTGTGTGAATGCCTCTCCATGTTTCCCACAAATAGCTGTCCCCTTTTTTTCTATGAATTCATTTTGTTCTCCCTTGTACCTTCGACAAACTGTGACTGAACTGAGACTTCCTGGCTTGAAGCAAGTGGTGGGTGGGTGAGGGTGAGGTGACAGAGCAAATTTCAGAGTCACATGCATGAGCAGAAATGACATTTTAAGATCACACATCCCAATAGTGCTAGGACACTTGCCCAACCAGAGAACAAGAGGCGAAACGCCTAGGAATCTCAAACCAGTCACAGCAGTGAAGACATTTCAAACACAAGCAGTCAAGGTCCCCAAGATTCAAAGTGTTATTCCCTGAATAAATGAAAAGGGGGACAGATGCCAGGAAAATGTCACTGGCCATCAAAGACACCAGGAGCAGAGACACACTAAGGAAAGGACATGCAGATCCTACTTTTCTATCTCAGATCATCATGTGGGCAAAGCACAACAAAACCCACCAGAAACCAGCTAATGCTTGGGGATTGGGGGGGCAATTGATTAATTAATATATTGCATATTTCTCGCTACTTGTTTTAAAAGAGGTCCCTAATTTCAGATTCTGGTGGACCCAACATCTGGCCAACATTAGTTACTTGGGTTCCCCAATGAAGAGAGATACCAAAGTGTAAAGTGTGCATGACAATCTATATATTAGTGAAAATAACTTAGAAAAATGCATTATATAAAGAAAAACCGCTTTGCAAAAATGTATATAAAGGTAAAGATAAAGGACGCCTGACAGTTAAGTCCAGTTGCAGACGACTCTGCGGTTGCGGCGCTCATCTCACTTTACTGGCTGAGGGAGCCGGTATTTGTCCGCAGACAGTTTTTCCGGGTCATGTGGCCAGCATGACTAAGCCGCTTCTGGCAAAACCAGAGCAGTGCACGGAAACGCCGTTTACCTTCCCGCCGGAGCAGTATCTATTTATCTACTTGCACTTTGACATGCTTTCGAACTGCTAGGTTGACAGGAGCTGGGACAGAGCAATGGGAGCTCACCCTGTCGCAGGGATTTGAACCGCCGACCTTCTGATCGGCAAGCCCTAGGCTCTGTGGTTTAACCCACAGCGCCACCCATGTCCCGTAAAAATGTGTGTGTATATATATGTGTGTGTGTGTGTGACAAAACTGCACACCAGAAAATGTGTGTATTAGGGAGGGCTTCCACTAAAATGCAGGTGAGAACTTTGGAAAACAAATTGCAGACTAATGTGGAAATGTGGAGCATGGAACTTGAGGTTGGGAAAATGAGAAACCCAATGGGACAGATTCAACCATCTCTAGCCGAGCTTCTTCCGCCCTTCACCCTCAGGCAATTCAAGCACTGTGCATGGCCTGGAGGCTTCCCATACTAGCCTCAGCAGCTCCCGACATGCCGCTGCAACTCCTATTCTTTACTGGGAAAATCACAGTCTTTTGTGCTCTCCCTTTTTTATGCTTGCACTAAGATGAAGCAGCAGTAACTCTGCTCCCTCTGATCCTTACAAAAATCAGAGGATAACAGACTAAAGTAACATAAAGGAAAAGGTAATAGGCAGAGGAGACTACAAAATACAAACATTTTTCTTCATGCAGAAATACCCATATAGTGCTGTGTTCAAATGGAAAGTCTTGCGGAGGCATTGCAGGGAAGATCCTGCAGGAATCTAGATGCCTGCCCATGGAACTCTTTCTCGGTTTTGAATATATGAATATGAATACATTTTGCCTAGTGAATACATTTTTCCAAGCATTACACCATACTTTTGGGTGTTTTCAAAAATATTCATATTTTTATTTCATAAAAATTTCACGCTGTTTGATCGTAAGGGAGGGGAACCCTCAAAGCAGTTTACAAAAGATAAAAGAGTGAAATCAAGAAGAAGAAGAAACCACAACCATACTTTAAAACATACAAATTTAAAGTACTAAAACATTAAACTTACCTCAACTTTCTAAGCATCTATGTAGGCTTATTATTTTATTTCATAACATTTATTTTCATATGCCTACATTTCTGTTATATATGCATTTCAGGGTTGGTAAGCTGCAGTGTAAAATTCAAAGCAGATCCCCAGATATGTAATGAGTGAGAAAACCATAGAATTCTGATGCTGGGAAATTTATCTGGCACATCTCCTTGATCAAAGATAGAAGGACCATCCATTGACCCTCCATCTTGCAGGTACACATTAACCGACACACAATTCTTGACAGTAAAGTGGAACAAGAAGTGAGTTGTTGAAAATTGCCTTGGAACACACCTACAGTAAACGGTCCAGTATTAGTCACAGGCCATCCACTTCATTGCAACTCTTTAACATTGGAGCCACAAATGTTTTTAGAAGTAGACAGCAGCATGTCACAGCTGCAGGATGCCACTGAGGATGGACTTACACAATATGGTTTTTAATGTCAATTAGTATCACGTTGCATCTTGGACATGTAACAATCACTCTGATGAAGCAGAGTGGGTGGGTGGGGAGAAGGGATGCTGCTAGGTCATCCACAATTCAGTTTCATGTCACCCCACTGATGGTGAGATGCTCTGAATCTTACCCTGAACAGGTCTTGATGTTTGATGCCCGTCGGATATGCATCAGGATTCGCCCTGACTTAGAAAATAGTATATATAGTAAATCTAGCATGGTGAGTTCAATCGCTACTCCTGCCCCCCGGCTCTGCCAGCAGTGCGAATGGCCTGCCTGCTTTGCTATGGATCTCCCAGGCTCACCCTCTGGCTCTGGAATTAGCTGCATTAATGACAAAGCTGGCTGAATGCAGGGAGAACAGAGTTGCTTCTCTGCCAGTCAGAAGGAATTAAGCAGACACGGGCAGATTAGCCGCACAGGATTTTTTTTTTAAAGAGTGAGACAGTTCCCTGTGGCCAGAGGAGAAAGAGCTACTTTAGCAAGGAAAAGTCAATTGTTCCTGCCATTTATCAGAAGTTCTGCTCATTCTGAACCTTTGCCTCTCTCTCAAGCAGCTGAGGAAGGAGACTGCGCCCTTAGGACAATCATACTCCTCTATTCCCAATCAGGTAATAGGTGGGGACAGGGGCTAGCCAAGGCGAAAGATCTAAGGCCATTCCTTCCATAAATGCATACACTGGGAACGAGAGATTAATGCTACACATGTCTATTGAGAAATGAAACACATTGAGTTCAGTGAGGCTTACTCCCAGGTGAGTGAGTATAATAGGATCAGATGAAACCCCAGCACAAGAACATAAGAAGAGCCTGCTGGATCAGGCCAAAGACTCATCTAGTCCATCATCCTGTCCTCACAATGGCCAGCAAGATGCCAAGGGGACCTCTCACACTAAAATGCAGGTCAGGGAGTCTGGAAGGAGAGGAATAGGAAAGGCTATTGCTCCACTACGACAAGAATCTACCGGTCATGATTACTCATGCCATTGGAATAGAGCCTTACTGCGAAGTTGGTCAGTGTGCACTGATCTACACACATAAAACAAATTCACGCACAGGCATCTTCCAAAAACCCACCCCAAACCCCAAAACGTCCCATGGCAATCAGCAAATGGTGACGGGGGCAGGGCCGTGAAATCCTGATGCCTCTAGTCATGAACCAGCACATGGGCGGTGGATATAGATTCAGTAGCTCTGACTCAAGGAATGAGGCAGTTGAGAAGCTCGGCAGCTGTATCCATGACTGAGCAGCCCTATTTAGGACCCACTCTGCTCACCCTGAAAAGGGGGAGGGGCTAGAAAAGGTGCCCTAAACATAATCTGCCTCCCTTTTTCCCTGACTGGATTACCGCGCCCAGTGGGGTCACCACCCAGCGGTCGTAAAAGACCATTGAACTTTGGAACATGGAGTATACGGACTTTGTCGGATAACACAGACAGTCACTTATGGACTCACTCTTGAAAACCGTGTTTATGGAAGACAATCCTACTCGGCTACGAGTGATTGCCAAAGAAGAAGAAGATGACAAGAAGGGCCTGAGCGAAATAGCACTCTCCCTCCCTCGTGATTCCTTGCAACTGGTACACAGAGCCTTAATATCTCTGAGGCAGGCCAGATAGCCATCATAGAAATATATGAGCATAGAGTGGAAGTGTGTGCCCTGTTCTGGCTTCTAAAGGTTTCCTGCAGTTTCTACAGTGTCATGGACCCCAAAGGAAACATCTGACTGGGAGTAAGAACCAGGATGCCGAGTAGAGGAGCTTCCTGACATTCCACCAGAGATCTCCACTCTCAAGTCTTTCTGTGGAGAACTGGTGCTCTAACTGAACAATGTGCCTATTCTTTCAGGAGCATCAACAGAAAATGAAACCCTTCATGTTTGCCATGGAGTTGGGGACATTCAGTCCCCTGCGCACGTGGCCTGGGATCACCAGTGAGAATTGCATGTGCCCATCAGCACTCACTTAAATTAATCCAGTCTGTGCTGCATCCTTTTGCATCGCCTTTGCAGCTCCCTCCTCTGCCAAGCTCATTCGGGGAACGCTTTTCCAGTGCTGACCAGGCAGCTAAATCCAAAGGGGGGAATCATTTGTTCTGTCTTTTATTTGGGAGGGGTGTTAATCTGCCAGGGGGCCACAGGTCAGCTGTGGGTGAGGCCAGAGGCAAAAGAGGGCAGAGTTCACAGCAATTCAAGGTGGCATAGCTCTCCTTCTGCCTCTGTGTGACTCCATCTCCTTCCCTTTCTCTCTGCAACCCTGTCTCTCTGCCACATCTCCATTAACCCCCCTCCCAACCTCCTCTTCTCTCTGTGTGTCCCCCCCTGCAGAATTCAGTGCAAGGCTTCTTTCCCCTGGGCATACTAGGTAGCATTACCTCCATTCTCCAACCCCTTTCTCTTTCCAACAGTCACATGCTTACTGCAGCCATATCACTGACATAAAGGTCAGTACCAACACTTTGAATTGTGCACAGAAACGTACTGGGAGCCAGTGAAGGTCCTTTAGGACCAGTGTTATATGGTCTCGGCGGCCACTTCCAGTCACCAGTCTAGCTGCTGCATTCTGGATTAGCTGTAGTTTCCAGATCACCTTCAAAGGTAACCCCACGTAGAGTGCATTGCAGTACTCTAAGCGGGAGATAACTAGAGCATGCACCAGTATGGCAAGACAGTCTGCGAGCAGGTAGGGTCTCAGCTTGCGTACCAGATGGAGCTGGTAGACAGCCTGCCCTGGACACAGAATTGACCTGCACCTCCATGGATGTTAAAAAGCATGGGGGAGAGGACAGAACCCTGAGGCACCACACAAGTGAGAGCCCAGGGGTCTGAACATTCATCCCCCAACACCACTTTCTGGACACAGCCCAGGAGGAAGGAGTGGAACCACTTTATAGCAGTGCCTCCAGCTCCCAGCTCCTCTAGACAGTCCAGAAGGATGTCATGGTCAATGGTATCAAAGGCCACTGAGAGATCCAGCAGAACTAGGAAACAGCTCTCACTTTTGTCCCTAGCCCGATGGAGATAATCGACCAGCGCAACCAAGGCAGTTTCAGTCCCATGATGAGGCCTGAATCCCGATTGGAAGGGATCCAAATCATCCGCATCCTCCAGGCATGCCTGGAGTTGTTCAGCGACTACCCACTCAATCACCTTGCCCAAGAATGGAAGATTTGAGACTGGGCAATAGTTGGCCATATTGGCCGGGTCCAAAGATGTTTTTTTAAAGAAGTGGCTTAATAACCGCCTCTTTCAGCGGGTCTGGGAAGGCTCCCTCACAGAGGGAAGTATTCACCACCCCACGGAGCCCATTGCCCAGCCCTTCCCAGCCCACTTTTATGAGCCAGGATGGGCAAGGACCAAGGAGACAGGTGGTCGGTTTCACTCGTCCAAGCAGCCTGTCCACATCCTCAGAGGTAACAGGTTAGAATTGGTCCCATGCAATTTTACTAGACAGGACCATAGCACTCTCCCACCCTGGCCCTGTTCCCACAGTGGAGTCTACCTCTTTCTGAAACTGAGCGACTTCTGCAAAGAACATTGCAAAATCATTGCAGGAGGTCTTGGGGTCCTCACCAGGCCCCGATGGACTAATAGGGCACTATTAGTCCCATACCTAAAATTCAGACCCAAAAAGGGGGGGGAAGGCACAGCTGACATGAACTTCAGATTGAGAAGGCACAGAAGATTATTGCACACACCACAACTGAATCATACGTCAGTTTAGGCAACAAGTTCCTTAGCCAACATGTGTTTGCTTTCGTCATTCTGTGAAGTTAGCTGTGTCAGTAGAGCAGGAGATTCTTAATCTCAGGGTTGTGGGTTTGAGCCCCACATTGGGCAAAATATTTCTGCATTGCAGGGGGTTAAACTAGATGATCCTCATGGTCCCTTCCAACTCTACAATTCTATGATTCTATGAAATAATTGATGTGGATAGACCCATTAAATATCACACGGTGTCTAGAGTGGATGTCAATCATGGAAACCATAGAAGCATGTCAAGTATTGTGGTAAGATCTCAATGGGTGTCAGTTCAGTTTCATTTCAATATCTTTATTAGAATGAAAACGCCTTCATCTCATCCCTCACTCTTATGATGTCATTCTGCTGTGCCGCATCACAGGTGATTGTTATGGCAACATGGTGCCTGCCTTCTGTACTGTTGGGAAGATTCTTCCTTTCCCTCTGAGGCTGTTGGGCCAGTGTCCGGTCTTGTGATAGCATCAGGACAAAGGGACATAGCCTCTGAAAGATCCCATCACAATGCACTACCCTAAGAAGTCCAAGAGTTCTGGCCCTGTAGGGCAGAGACCGAGCTCAAAGGGCCTCCCGTCAGACTCTTCATCATGCCCATCAGACAAGTACAAGGACTATGCTGCCGTTGTTATAGACACAGGCACTGGATACACCAAGAGCGGCCTGGCTGGGGATGAGAAGCCGAGATCCATTGTGCCAAGTGTTGTGGGGGTGCCAAGGTACAGAACCAAGGAAAGCCCATTGTACTACATTGGGAAGAGCATCCCACAGCGGCGTGCGGAGGTGAGCACACACCAAGTAATGACCCATGGTGTCGTGACAGATTGGGATGCCCTCGAGATGCTGTGGCACCATGTCTTCTACACAGAGCTCAGCGTGTGCCCTGAAGAGCTCGCTGTGCTGGTCACCGATTCCCCCATGTCCCCAACGACTAACCGCGAGAAAATGGCGGAGCTGCTCTTTGAGAACTTTGAGGTGCCAGCCATGTTTGTGGCTCATCAGTCCCTTTTGTCGGTGTATTCCTATGGCCGGACGGGCGGGCTGGTGATTGGCTCTGGCTATGGGACATCCTACACCGCTCCTGTCCATGATGGCTACATTTTACCTCATGCCACCTACCGACTGGACATAGCAGGAAATGCCCTGACAGAACACCTGGCCAAGCTGATGGGAGAATCTGGGAACCCTTTCCATAAGGAGGAAATGGAGGTGGTATGTCAGATCAAGGAGAAGTGCTGCTATATCCCGGAGGAATATGAGGGTGAACTGAATGCTGATGAGAAGAAATATCTCATGGATTACACCCTTCCTGACAGGCAGGTTATCTCCATCGGCAGTGAGCGCTTCCGCTGCTCAGAGATCCTCTTCAATCCCACCATGCTGGGCTTCCCAGAGGTGGGGCTTCATGTCCAAGCCATAAACAGCATCAGGAAATGCAAGCCAGAGCGACAAGCGGACCTGCTTGCCAATGTGCTGCTGGCTGGTGGAACTACCATGCTTCGTGGCTTTTCTGAAAGGATTAAGAAGGAACTGCAGAAGATGGAGCCATCCAAAAAAGTGGGCATCCTGGCTTCCCCCAACCGCACCTTCTCTGCCTGGTTGGGTGGCTCCATTGTGGCGTCACTCAACTCTTTCCAGAACGTTTGGATCGACCGGCAGGCCTACAATGAGAAGGGGTCCTTCATCGTTCACCGGCACTGCTTTTGATCAAGGCGGTGGGATGCCAGGCTTGGCAAGGGCATGTGTCAAAAGGAAAATCTCCTCTACAACATGCTGTTTTTTTAGCATAGCACTTCTGAGTCAGTTCTGTCACCGCTATTGGAGATGGGGAAGAGCAAAGGGAGTTTGTAGGGATTTACAAAAAAATCTAAGAAGAGGTGGGGAGGGAGAGGAAATGTTGAACCAAGTAATGGATCCTTTAAAAAAATGTGATTTGTTACAGGTAAAGCCTATCAAAAGAAGCAATGCAAGATATGTGTGCCATATTTCTCACATACACACAAGTATGAACTGTCTCATGTGCAGACCACACACCTGCACATCTTTCTTTAGATCAATTTGTGGCTACTAGCCATGAGGGCTATGTTCTACCTGGTCAATCGCTGTGAGATGTTGGTCTAGGTGAGCCTTTTTCTCTGATCCAGCAGGGCTCTTCTCACCACCATTTGCAGTTCTCACTGTAGCTTTCTCCCAAATCTGCGAACGGTTGCCCATATTTAGAGATTGTTCCTCACACTCACACATTTCCGCCCACTGTCCAAGGAGAGCACAACCTGTAAAACTGCTCATACGTTGAGGCCGATCAAGACTGTGAGGTGAGGAGCTTGGGCCCAGGGAAATAAATGAAAACATAGCCATTGCTGGCTGTATGTGGCTCCTCCTGATAAATATCGAGACTGACAAATACTGCTCCTGCTAAAGAATGCCACTGGAACAGAAGAGTTTATCAGAACAGGGCTTTCAGTCCTTTAGCAAGGCTAGTTAGTCAGAATCTCTGATAAGGCCAAAGGACAGAAATGCAGAATCCTGTGCTGTTTTCTGTGACAAAAGGTGACGTTATCTGCAAATCAGGGGGGAGAGGCTTCAAGGTTGGTGTAGTGAAGGATGGGGTGAGTGGCGGTGGATAGAGGAGGCACTGTCCAAATCCTCTGGGTCACAAATAGAGCCCTGCAGGATCAGACCCATGGCCTATCTCACCCAGCATCCTGCTTTCCAGAGTTGCCACTTGCTGCCTATGGAAAGCCCACATGCAGGGCAAGATGACAATAGCCCTCACTTGCAGTTGTTCTCCAGAAACTGGTACCCAGGGACCTGCTGCCTCTTATCTCAGGGGTAAACCTATACATCTTCCACTTTGTCTGCATGTATTTCTTTCATTTAATATTTGCACCCCTAATCAATGGGAAAGTGAAGAGACATTTACAGCTATCTCATAAACCAGAGATTGTGTTGCCATAGACAGAGAGCATCTTTTTTTTAGGGCTGGAGATAGCGCAGCCTCCTTTCTCTTACATCCTCCCTGGGGATCCTATGCCAGGAACTTCAGAGATGGTCTTTCTCCTGAAAGAACTGGGAACTAATTCTGTTTCTTTTGCCCTGTCTCCATGACAATCTATGTAATTACTGCTGGTGGACTATTTGTTGCCATGGCAAATTTAAATGCACACTGATCCTTGTGTGTGTTATGCTATGAGTCATTGGCTGAGCTGCCACCCAGCAGGGTCTGTGAACATACATAGCTCTTCACTTTGCTCCAAGAGGAAAGAGGCTGATCAGCTGAGGCGGATCACATGGGGTTGCCTGGCTGCACTAAAGCTAACACGGAGTGAGGCATCCCAGCAGCCTCAGCCTCTCCTATAGGCTCCTTGCAGAATGAGATTACCCATCCGCAAGACCAGTGAGTTGGCTTGCCACCCTCTCTTCCAAATATTCCCACCGTGATCTGGGTTACCTGGCAGCTCAATAGGACCTGCAGATGCATCCGGTACTGAGAGGTTGGCCCCCTTTGTTTCCCTTGCAGTGAGAAGTGATTGACAGTACAAAAATGGATAGTTCACAAGCAGGCAGCAAAGTTGTTGAGAAAGGAAGCTGCCCAGGAACAACCTGCCACGATGAAAAGTGCAGATGGTTCTGGTGTCAAAAACTGTTCCATTAAAAATAAGTAGTGATTTTCAAACCGGAGCAATTAAGTACTCTTGGTGTGTCGGAGGGCGGGATCCTGTAATGATTGCTGCCATCCGTTGCATCACTTTTACGCCCACTCTCCCATTTTCCATTATGGCAGCCCTGCTTCCTTTCCCAGCCAGAAAAGTTGGTGAGAGGAAGAAACAGATGAAAAAAAGAGGCATGGGCAGGTAGTAACTAAACCCAAAGGAGCCCTGCTTACCCCTCAGAACAGGCTTCCTCAACCTTGGCCCTCCAGTTGTTTTGGGCCTACAACTCCCATGACCCCTAGCTAGCAGGACCAGTGGTCAGAGATGATGGGACTTGTAGTCTCAAAACATCTGGAGGGCCGAGGTTGAGGAAGCCTGCCTCAGAATGACCAGGATCTGAGTTCAGATGAGTGTTGTTAATTGAGTTCTCTCTCATGTTGATGCCACATTTGGGGAATCAGCAAGTATGCCCTTCTCTCCTTATGCCACATAAAAGCAATCCAAATGGATTACTCTGGACAAGCCAATGGAGCCTTACAATCACTGTATGTGCTATAGCAGGGTGGTCCAACATTCAGCCTGAATGCAGCCTCAAGGTCTTTTTTGATGGCCCTCAACAATATTTGATGCCCCCTTCCCACAGCCCTCATGCTGCCTTCCCAAAGCCAGGGAAGTGAGGCGCTGGGCTTTGGGAAGGAGGCATGGGGCTCTGACAGGATCCTAGAAGTCCTCCTTCTCATGGCCTAGGTGGTGCTTTCACAGTTTGGCAGGGTCCGTGTTGAAGTAGTCTTGCGGCCCACTTGGTATGAAAAGTTGGAGCGTCGTGTGCTATAGTATAATTCCTGGAGATCAATGTGCTTGATGGAGTCCCTCTTCCTTCACACACACCCAGAAGGGGGTGCTGTTCATGATGGAACAGGAGTCCTCTTCAAAGTGGCCAGGAATCAAAGCAGAATTCACATGAGTTTCTTGGACTGGAGGGGCAGTGACTTCACTTTCTGCTCTACCACAGATAGCTTGCATGCCTGCTGTGTCCAGCATGGCTGTGACTATTTGTATAAAATCCAATCAAAATGATATGCCAAACTGGAGGTAATGAACAGAAGGAGAAAAGTGGCTGGGAGCTTCTCTGTCAGTATGACTTCAAGCCTTGCCAGCTCTATTCGCACATCAAGAGGGAGCCTTCGTTCTTCTGAAGAAGGAAAACTGGGCTGGCCTTCCATGTGGTAAGAGTAGTATGCAGCCTGGCTACTTATTTAGTCTATTCTCTGGGAGAGTTCTGAGTTGGGCATTCTGGGAAGCAGCACAAACTGGACAAAATGGGATTGTTATTGGGGGTCTGATTATATTGTGCTAAGCACCTCACTAGCAACATAGTCACAAGAGTGGTCTGAAGAACAGGGTCCAAGTCTTAACTAGGCTGACCCACGTCACTGCATAAGCAATATCCCCCTTTAATCACATTAATGCTATAAATTAGCATTTAATGCTACAAATGCTTGTAAATATTGAGCCGTGTCTGCCTCCCGCTGATTAATTGGGAATTATACTTGAGGTTACCACACAGTTCGAAGATTAATAACTGTGTATCTTGCTGTTTGCAGGCTGCATGATTAAACTCTTGATTGGAAGCCGAGTCTACAGTGCACTGCTAATTCCCCCTTGCTTACCCAGCAGTTAATTACAGGCATAGGTGGTCGGCAGTTAGCGTGATCATAGTTCTTGCCTGTGCAAAGTGCAGCCCCCCTCAGCAGTGGCTGAAATACACCCAGACATTTAGCCAGGAAATTCCGGCATAGGGCTTTGCTGCGTAGTGTCACACTGCCAGGGATGCTTGAGCCAGAGGTAGGGCTGGGATCCAGTCTAGTGAGCCAGAACAGAATGTGTGTGTGCTTTGACCTCTCGTTAGGTGTAGAAGGGATGTGCTGTAGCGGGAAAGCTTGATATTCTGCCTTTGCCTGGCAAACAGAAGAAACTGCCTTATACTTAGGGTTTAGCCACACTTACCTTTTGCCCGGGATGCGGGTGGCACTGTGGTGTAAACCACTGAGCCTTGGGCTTGCCAATCAGAAGGTCGGTGGTTCAAATCCCCGCGACAGGGTGAGCTCTCATTGCTCTGTCCCTGCTCCTGCCAACCTAGCAGTTCAAAAGCACGCCAGTGCAAGTAGATAAATAGGTACCTCTCCGGCAAGAAGGTAAAAGGCGTTTCCGTGCACTGGTCTGGTTTTGCCAGAAGCGGCTTAGTCATGCTGGCCACATGACCCGGAAAAACTGTCTGTGGACAAATGTCGGCTCCCTCGGCCAGTAAAGCGAGATGAGCGCCACAACCCCAGAGTCGTTCGCAACTGGACTTAACTGTCAGGGGTCCTTTACCTTTACCTTTTGCCCTTTGCTTTCTAGGCACAGATCTGCCACTTCCCTCCCCCCAATGCCACTTTCCCCAGGAAAACTCAATCTTTACTGCTAAATTGGAGCACATGTCAATTTGGGTTTTGCATGGATTGCTGTTTGCTCTGCTTCGGCGGTAAAGAGTAGGTTTTTGCAGGGAAAGTGGAAGGGCAAAAGGAAAAGGAAGAGTGCTCTCTCTGACGCAAACTTGGGAAGCCTGGACCTGCGCCTATAAGTGCAGAGCAAAGGTAAGTGTGGGTGAGCCCTCTGAGTCAAGCCACTAGTCCATCTAGCTCAGTATTGTGCACTCCAGGATATCAGGGAATATTCCCAGTCCTACCTGGAGATGCCAGTGATTGAACCTGGGACCTTCTCATGCAAAACAGATGCTGACCTATGACCCTTCCTGTAGTACCAGGTGCCTGCAGCACTTTATGTTTGAGATTCTCCAGCATCCCACACAATTCTTCATCTCCAGCTCCAAGTACAACAACCGACCTGAGAGTGCCAGAGTTGCAGAACACGTCTTCCAGGTCTAGATATAGGTATGATCACTCTTGGCCTGACGCCTCCTCCCATGCCAAGAGAGAAGGGCATCAGACCAAGGCAGTGCAACAAAAGTCATTTGATTTCCCCATCCACAACAGCTGTGAAAGGGTGGTGGTGGCATTCTCTTATTTTTAGGCAGCTAGGAGTTGGAACTTTAGCTTGGTGGTAGAACATATGCTTTGCATGCCAAAGTTTCCCAGATTCAATCCTCAGCCTCTCCAGGTAGAGCTGGGAAGTCCTCCTGCCTGAAACCCTAGAGGGTCACAACTGCTCAGTGTCAGCCATACTGAGTTAGATGGACCAAAGCACTGGCTTGCGGCATCTCCATGAAGAACTTGTTCAGTGAGGGGAGAAGTTTGCCCCAAGTTCCAACATTTTCAGCCCACTCAGGAATAGAGAGGACATGTTGGAATATATTCCCAAGGCTCATCTAGCCTTTAAAGGCACTTCAGACAGTCAGCTTTTCCTACACAAATATATCTTTAAGAAAATGCAAGAGTGGGGCTGCAAGAGTGTTAGTAGGGTAAAGAAAAAAACAGCACACATTATGGTAGGCAACTCCTTTCCCGTATGGACATCTCTCAGTGTGAAAAATATAACGCATATAACAGACCACAGACATCTTTTAAAAATTATTAAATTTATATCCCTCCTTTCTTCCAACATGGGGTCATACATGTGGTTTCCAATAGGTCTCCCATTGAGCCCCTGAGGAGACCCAGACCTGCTTAGCTTGAAATTATTTGCCTTCAGACCACACCCTGGGCAAACTGGATTGCTGAAATTCAGCAAACATACAAATCCCCAGGCTGTTGCTATGAGAGCTAAGGGCAGCATGTTGGAGCAGTTATTATTATGCCCTTGGGCAGTGAGTATCAGCTGTAGTTTTTTGCAGCTTTCAAAGGTTCAGATCTGCATTGCTCCCTAGAGCTCCTATATTTCTTCCTTCTTTCTAGCCTGTCTCCCCTGCCATAAAGAAGATTCCCTTCCCGATAAAAGACACCTTCTATTGCTGGCCTCGGTTCAAGTTCTTAAGACAGCTCTGCATTTTAAATATGTATCAAAATATATCACAGCCTTATCCCATAAATTGATGTTGATTTATTTATTATGCTTCTTTTTCTATATATAAAAGGAAATATAATCTGATGTAATCCAAGTCACCCAGATAAATGCTCCACTTATGTCATCTCTTACAAAGATAGATGGCTTCCAATAACCATATACCTATCACATCTGTCAAGACCCCAATGACCGGCTGGTAGAAGAGGACAGTGTTGTATTCTTGAAGCTGAGAAGTGATCCCAACAATGACCCTGGAAGACACAACTTCAGAAAGGTTGCATGTTGAACCCAGGGCATCTGAAGCTCCACCTGGAGATGACCAAATGATAGGAGGAGCCACCTGTCTGATGGGAAATCAGACAGACATCAGCAGCCCATATTGACCGAAGGGAAATGCTGTGCACTTCCTAATGCCACATGCACCCCTCTCAAATTGTCCAAAGCCTTACATTCACCTATTGCGCCATACTTGAGATGCCAACAGGCCCCCCAAGGAAAAGTCAGAAGACCAAAGGGATGTTAGAGCCTGGACCAAAACATGGGTCCTTTAAAAGCTCCACTCACCGTCCAGTATGATAGTTCATCCTCAGTTGCCTTCCCTATAAAGAGTGGTGTGAAACAGGGGTGTGTTCTTGCTCCAACTCTCTTTGGCATATCTCCCTCTTGTTCTCCTATGTATTCAGCTTGACTGAAGACAGTGTGCACTTCCATTCCAGAGGTGATGGGGATCTGTTCAACCTGGCATGTCTCCGTGACAGGACCATAGTGCAGTGGGTTCTTATCCAAGGTATGTTGCTTGTAGATGATGCAGCCTTGACAGTGCACTTCAAGGAAGCTCTACAGAGACTCATCAACCATTTTGCCCAAGCTTGCCTGGAGTTCAGCCTCACCATCAGCCTGACAAAGACCAGAATCCTGGGTCAGAACTTTGCCAGCACTCCACACATCAGCACTGGTGACCACATGCTTGAGGTGGTAGATGATTTTGTCTATCTGGGCTCCACCATAATCAGCAACCTTTCCATCGATGGTGAGCTGGACAAACATATTGGCAAGGCAGCTATGGCAATGGTTGCTGAACTACCATCAGCCAAGATGGTCAGTCAGTCAATGGCTAGAGATGATGGGAATTGTATTTCAGCAACATCTGGAGGATAAAAGGTCCCCACACCAAGTAAAATGTTTGGGAAAATTAAAAGAGTATTTCACAGCTGAGGCACCACCACTGAAAGGTCCCTCTCCCACATTGTCACCCACGTTACCTCAAATGGCAGGGGCACGCAGAAGAGAGCTTCTGAAGATCTTAACAGTGGGACAAGCTGATAGTCTTCAAGGGCAACTCGATGCATAAACATCACTCTAACATGGAAGTTGCCTGTGTATAGTTAAGTGTCATCAGGCTTTTTATGCCCCCAAAGGGATACATCTGGTGGAAAGCTGAAGAGCACACACAAGCAACAAATGTCTTCCTTCATGGGAGTGCAATCACATCTAGAACATGTTGAACATCATACTTCCATACAGATAAGCCACCCAGCCGCTAAGAGCACCTCTCTCTTGTCAGGATTGAGGTTCAGTTTATTCTTAACAGAAAGTGGAGAAGATGGATGTTATCAGGGACTGAATGTCTTAAATATATATTGTTGTTGTTCAGTCGTTCAGTCGTGTCCGACTCTTCGTGACCCCATGGACCAGAGCACGCCAGGCACGCCTATCCTTCACTGCCTCTTGCAGTTTGGCCAAACTCATGTTAGTAGCTTCGAGAGCACTGTCCAACCATCTCATCCTCTGTCGTCCCCTTCTCCTTGTGCCCTCCATCTTTCCCAACATCAGGGTCTTTTCTAGGGAGTCTTCTCTTCTCATGAGGTGGCCAAAGTACTGGAGCCTCAACTTCAGGATCTGTCCTTCTAGTGAGCACTCACCAATATATATATTGGTAACTGGCAGTTGGAAAATCGGGAGTCCTTTTTACCTTTCTTTATTGTTTCTTTTTCTTTTTCCCTTCCCCCCTTTTCTTTCTTTCTCTCTCCTTTCTTCTTCCTGCTTCTTTCATTTTTGTTTTCTTGTTTTCTTTCTTTCTTTCTTTCTTTCTTTCTTTCTTTCTTTCTTTCTTTCTTTCGTTGTTGCTGTTGTTGTCATCGTCTCTCTTCTTTGTTTCTTCTTTTTTCTTTGGAGTCCTATGCTCAGGGCCTTTACCAAGGTCCAGCGATGGTATACTCACAGGGCGGTGACTGTAGATGGTTGATGAAGGACCCTGGGTGGGAGGCAGAGAAACGTTGGTCTCCCAGAGTGAGAAGCTGGGAGGAGAAAGGAAAGTTATACCAGGTGAGAGCTGGGAGGGGCTACTCCCTTCTGTGAGTTAAGAACTATCTTTAAGAGAGGACTCTGTATTGTACTTATTCCATTTGTACTTTTTGCAGCTGTTTTCTGTTTTTTATTTACATTATTTCTCTATATCTTACTGTTTTATGAAAAAAAGTAATAAAAATCCTAACAAATAAAAGAGATTCCATTGATTGGCCTCCCAGTGCTGCATTATATACTACATGTCTTTTATTAAAATCTTTTATCCAAATTTGTATTTAAAGTTTTAAGAAGTGTGTGTGTGTGTGTGTGTGTGTGTGTGTCACAACCAGGAAACTCTGTATTCTAAATATCCCTCAAATATAGACAAATTTAATTCAACTTTTCCCAATTGAAGAGGTGTGGGATGATGCTGTGCCATGTATGAAGCAGATTCCTCTGACAGCAAATCAGGACTACTAAAATGTGAGGAAAAGCAAAATTGTCTTGGTGCATCCAATGAACCTCCCACACTTGTCTGGGTACATTTATTATTCCCCTCCATTCTTGATCCAAAAGCAGTTTGATCTGCACAAAGCAGTGACATTTCTGCTGCCACTGTCCTGTCAGGGTGAGACAGAACTTTTTCCTCCCTGATTTTCATGAGATACCTTTTATGATTCTGGATAGCCTAAAGAAAGTTGGACTTTCCTCTGCCCCCTGCCCTTCTGAAATATTTGAAACAACAGAGTAGAAAGAGTCTCACTTGTGTCTCTATAGCGATGGGTACATAGCTGTTGCTTCTGGGCTTGGAGAAATCTTTGTTCCTCCTGCTTCCTATCTTTTGTCCTGCATCACTGAGTGTAATTAATTAGTGAGAAGCCGCATTTTGCTTTTGCACATACAGCTATGGAGAAGACTCTGCTTATATCATAAGACCTTGACGACAATGTCCATTTTAAAAATATTTCTACTCCACAACACCAGTAATTATTTTTTCCAAGGAATATGACTGAAACAGCTCAAATATGTCACGTGTGTGTGTGTTTAATTTTAGTTTTCATTTCGTTCTTTTGTCTTTGTTTCTTCTTATTCTTGTGTGTTATTGAAGTGAGTGTTCTTGTTTAAATAAATAAACAAAAGAATCTACTATGGAGATATTTGCATGCAGGGGGTGGAGGTGTAGCAGCCCATTACATTGCTGAACCTAATAAATCCATGATCATAAATGGATGTTCCAAATAAGATGCTTCAAATCATTCTGATATCCAGAAAGACCACGGAAGGGTTAGCCCCCCCCTCCCCCATCATCACATTTCTCCAAACTGGAGAGAGTGCAAGGATCTGAATCACACTTCCTATGGTCAAAAATACAAGGCAAGAACCTTCTGCAGGTAAAAGAATCCTTGGGTGCTCTATCCTATTGGAAAGCAAATTCTACAGCCCTGTGGTCTCCCCATAAATCTGCTTAGTATTTGCCTGCCTGCTTCCAGCATCCTAGGAAAACCTGACAGCTAGATCAGCTCCTAGATTCCTTTGCCACCTGCAGTGGCTGCTGTCAGTCCAGATAAGCCAAGCTGTCAACAACCCTACAGGACAGATGCTGGAGAATTCAAGGTGGGATGAATCTCATCAGTCCTGCAAAATGAGCTGAGTTAAGAGGGGCAAGCGTGGTCAGTTCTGATGGGAAAATAATTACTGTGTGAAAAGGCTTCGCCTGGCACAGAAGCTCACTTACAATTATTGAGAAACAAGCTGGTTTTGGAAGGGGTGTCTGGAAATGACCGAGATACAATGCTAGAGGGGAGATGCAAGTGGTAAACTTTTTAAATTTTATTTTAAGTAGCCTCAGGAGGCTGTGAGGAAAGGGTATGGAAGAGCTGTTTTATATTTTCCCCTCCAAGTCTAGGAATGCATCTATTTTCCCATACAGGTTGGAAAGAGCATCTGGGGCAGTTTGAGCAGAAAAACTGCCCAGAAGAGAAAGAATTCCAGTTCTCCCCAAGTCTTTGGAAGTGATGGCAGTTAACTCAATGCTGATTTAAGGAGTCACAGTCAAATCAAAGATCCACTGGGATGTAAGAGTTTGAATTTGGCCGATCTTGGACTGTCCCAGCTACACTGGCATAAGGCTCCATCTGCACAATGGAGTATTATACTACTTTAAGCAGCTGTTGCTTCCCCCAGAGAATCCTGGGAACTGTAGTTGGTTAAGAGTGCTGAGAGCTGTTAGGAGATCTCTTTTCCTCTCACAGAGCTACAATTGACAGAGCTCCCTGGGAAGAGGGATTGATTATTAAACCACTCTGGTGACTGTAGCTCTGTGGGAAGAATAGGGGTCTCCTAACAACTCCCAGCATGCTCAGTCACTGCAGTTCCCAGGAGTCTTTGGAGAAGCCATGACTGTTCAAAGTTGTATGATACTGCTTTAAATGTATAGTGAAGATGGGGTTAAGTCCAAGACCCCAACTGAGCTGGAGATACACCAGAATAAGTTCCTCATCCGGGTTCAGTCAGGGCTCAGAACTTAAGCATGCGGAACTTAAAGTGGCATAAGTCCCCCTAAAGGGGGATGTGACAGGAGTATGGTGGGGGCAGGGAAAGGAGACACACCCATTCCAAACCATGTTCAGCTCAGTCATGTGACCTAGAACCCAATCCTCAAAACATGGGCCCATACTCACCTGCTGACTCAGTCAGCAGTAGCCCTTCCTGGAGGCTCCTAAACAGAGTTTGGAATAGAGTTGACTTACACCAGTGTAAGTTAGGCTGGCTTCCTACAGTTAGGATTGCTCTGTTAAGCCTTGGGGAGAAGTTTTCATGCCTTGCTCTGGGAAATCCAAGGGTTTCTTGAAAGCTTGCCAGGGTATCTCAATAAAAGGATGGGGAGGAACCATGACTCAGACATTCCCAGCTCCAGTTCCTGCTGCTGCTAATTAAAAGGCCCCAAGTAGTGGGTAACAGAAAAGACCCTTCTCTATCTAACAGCCTGGAGAACCACGATCAGTCAGTGCATACCAGCTGTGGGGAACTTTTGGCCCTCCAGATGTTGCTGAACTACAACTCTCATTGTCCTTTGCAACTGATCATGCCTGCTGGGGCTGATGGGAATTGTAGTTCAGAAACATTGGGAGGGCAAAAGTTTCCTTTCATCTGATATAGACAACCCTGAGCTAGATGGACAAGTCATGACAGGGGAGCTTCTCTATTTTCAAACCTATTTTATTTTAAAGATAAACCTATGTTATTTTCCTTACTATGTTTCTATCCCACCTGTCATCCAAGAAGCTCAAGATGGCAAAATGATTACTTCCCTCTCCATTTTATCCTCCCAACAACCCAGTGAGGTAGAGGAGGCTGAGAAACAGCTCCCCATCCTTCTCAAACCACAGACCAAAGGCATAAAGTGATAGGGGGTGCTGATAGAGCTCCTTGCCAGGGGAACAAGGGACCCTCAGTACACCTCTGCCTGCAGTTCACACACAGCACAGGCCAGGCAAGTTGGGCCTAGCCGTAGCCTCACATGAACTACCAGTGTACTAATCGTGAAAGGCATGATTGCAAAATTGCTGCCGTGGTGCTCCTCTGCAGTCTGATTCCCCTTTGTCTTAAGGGGAATCAACCTGACTCCTTTCACCCTAACACCTAACACTCCTTTCACCAAAGAACAATAGCAAGTGGGTGGAAGGAAAATTGCCGGCACCTTGAGTAACCATAGACATGACCTCAAGGCCAAAGTTCTGCCTGGGGCAGATATAAGTGGATCTATCATTCACTTGTATTTGCCACCCGACCTACCTATTTAAAATGTGTTAAATACATTATGAAAGACACAGGCATTAGCTGTGGATCCAGACAAAGAGCCTGGAAATCTCTGTTTGTCTTGCTTAACAACTCCATTTCCCTCCCTTGCTGGCACCTAAGTTTTCAAAAAGTAGAAGTGGTAAAAAGGGTGCTGTCGCCCTTGCTTGCTAGAGAGCTCTAGAATAGACTGCATTTTCACATTATTATGCAGCCAAACCAGCTCAATAGCCGAATTTTTGTCATGCTGCTTTGCTTAGCTATTCCAGATCTTCCTCCCTCCACACTGGAACAAGATGCTTGCATCTTGACACTGTCTTCAGCCTCCAGCAGGCTCATAACTTGCTGGGACAGATTATTTTAATGAACTGGAATTTCTGCTTGTCTCCCTAGCCCAGCCAGTCCCGAGCAGAGGCGATTTCTTCGGCTATCAACCAGCAGCATATGGGCCAAGAATGTCAACAGAGAACAAGCAGGGCATGATCTGGGAGGCTTTCAAGAAATTGCTGGTTTATTTCCCCCCCCCTTTAACAAGCTGGTGATGCATGAAGGGCTATGGGTGGAGGCTGAGGAGAGGGAGATAGCGCAGAGGCTGCATTTTGCTCCCTCTCTAAGCACAGCCATTGCTTTCCCAGAATACAGAATGCATTTAGCAAGACAAATTGAAAATGATCGAGCCAACAAGTTGTGTCACATGCTGCAGGGGGACACAGAGAAAAAGTATAAGTCACCTGATAATCCAACGGGGGGGGGGGGGGAGAATTGCTTCCCAAAACCCATTTTCCATTGAATTGCTTCTGAAATAAATTTTTGTAAAATAAAATCTTATAAAGACCTGAGAAAGTCCTAGTAGCTGAAGAAAATCAATGCTGACTTTATTCTATTGCACAAATCAAATTCCACATAGGAGGCCCGTGGAAGTGATAGCCATTGAACTTGTCCCAGACCCACTTCAGGCCTTCTCCCACCACTGCCTCCAACTTGTCACCCAGTAAACTAAGGGTGCTCAAGGAACCCAGATGATCCAAGGGTACCCTGTTATCATTATCATCTTTGCTTTCTTGTGTGGCCTTGGAGCAGATGTATGAAATCTCCTGAGAAATAGCTTTGGCCCTATCCAAACTATTTAGCTTCCTCCAACACTTTTCAGATGTCTTACTTGCAAACTTCCAAATTTTGCTTCAATTTTCATGCTGCATTTTTTACTGTAGCATGAGTTTTCATATGCAATATCCCACCTCACCAGATGTTGTAAGTCCCTGTGAAGCGTGTATGTATAAATGGCTAGGCCACCTCTTAAAAGATACTTTTTACTTTCTTGCTGTCACAGACTCAGTGAGCCCAGAAGAATCATCTGGTATGTCCCTTCTTGGTCTGTGGTACTTCAGGATGCAGAACAGGGGTTAGATGACCTCAAGGGTAGCCAACATGGGGCCCTGACGCTGTTGTTGGACCACAACTCCCATCATCCTATACCATGTTGTTATGGACTGGTGGGAATTTTGGTCCAGCAGTAGGTGGAAGGCATCACATTGGCTACCTTGCACTACATATTCAATATTGTTCCATGTCTTCTACCTTATACATTGTCAACATGCTGGAGAAAAGGGTTCTGGCTTAACTCTCTCCCCACCCCCATATATTGGTTTTCTCTTTGGAAGGAATCTTTGAAATGGAGTACACTCAACAATGCAACCCTGCACCTGAATTCAGTCCCAGGGGGCAGGCGTTGAGATGCCTGTACCATGTGACTGCTCTGATTGTGTAGATCTGGTCTGATGCAGGAACCCTTCTGTAATCTTGGTTGGCACAAAACGCTTTGATTGCTGTAAGATGTTTTACTCCATCCCGCACAATATCCCGTTTTTCCAATTAGCACCATATCATACCCTTATTAAACAGATTAAAAACTGGTTAATTAATAGATCTCAGGATGTACTTGTTAATTAGGAAATGGGTATGTGTTTCTAGCAGAGTCCACCAGGGATCAGTTCTCAACCCAGAGCTAATTGATATGTTAAACAGTGATCTGAAAGAAAATGGAAAGTCAGCACACATAAAGTTTCTAGGGGACAAAAACTGTAGAAAGCTACAAGCGTAAGTCATTAATACAAAACCTTCTTAGTGTACTGGTACAACCGATGTACTTCAGAAGCATTCATTTTTATACAGCTCAATATGATGGCATATATTTAGGAGCAAAAAGAACAAATCAGGCTACCAAGAGACAAGATTGTACCCTGAATACCAGTGGCATAGAAGTTTGCCTTTGAATGTAATGAGGTGGGTTACACATCACCATGACATGGTTATATACTGTTTGTATCACACACCCTTTGAGACCAGGAATTGCCACGTTTTGGGGTGCAGAATGGGTAGGCTCCTCAGTGATAGGAGGTGGTGTCAGAGGCTGCTCTGCAGCAGGAGGTGTCAGGTTAAGGGTGCTGTAGGAGTGAGACTCACCTTTGACAACCTGCTCAGTCTCTCTCTGGAATCTTCATACACACACACACACACACACACACACACACACACACGGCTGCCGGACCCCTCCCAGGGTTAGACACTTCTTGGGGTCCCAATTCCATCTCCCTCATCCTGCTAGGGCCTTCCCCAGGGTCCTCCAGCTCCAACTCTCTGAGTTCCTTCCATTCCACCTTGATATCTGACTTCCCCTTTATGACACCTCCACAAGGCTCGTGACAATAACATGAGAGTGGGCAACCGCTAATTATACAACTTACAAGCTGAAACCTGCTGAAAATCATGGAGTGTGTCCATTGAAAGGAAGGTGATGGGAGGGAGGGAGGGAGGGAGGGAGGGAGGGAGGGAGGGAGGGAGGGGGCACTGCCAATCCATTCACTTTTGTAGCCTCCCATTGAAGTTGCTGCACTCTGTCTAGACCCCATCCCCTGAAAGCTTTGGAGAAGGGTTCTGATTATTATCCATAAAGCTAAATGGCAAATATCACCAACAAATTTTCTGGATTCCTAACAAAACCTTTCCCCAGCATTCCTTCACAGCTGTCCAAGAGGAGTGGTGGTCAATGGAGACCCGTGAGTCCAACAATCAGATGGTGAACAAGTTATTCCATTGTAAGGAGCTGAAACTTGGAGCACTCCATTTCCTTTGGAATTCTTTGTTCCTCAACACCAGCCATTATCCTTTTCCATGAGCACTTGAGCCTGTCAGGGGAAGTAGGTAGCGTTTGGGTAAGTCAAGTTTAAAGCTGGTCTACATAGACAGCATCGTCACAATAGGCAAGGACTACCGGTATATATAAAGCAGATTAAGTTCAGTCAGAAGCTCTTTTGCAAAGAAGGAAGAAAAAACAGCACCTTGGACAGCTCCAAGTGAGCCCTGCTGGCTAAAGTTCTGGCAATTCAGACAGGAGGCATACCTGGAGATTCCAAGGATTGAATCTGGGATATTCTGCATGCAAAGCAAAAAGCTCTGTCGGTGAGCTCTGGCCCTTGCATATTGCTGCAAGGCAACAACAATGCACCCTGTATGTTCTTCCAAGCAAAAAGCCTGCCCATAACTGCACAGCCCTGCCCCTTCATCTACATAGTCCCACCCTGAGTTCCATTTCTTGGTCACATTACCGTGTGACAAAAAAGTTCACTTCTGTGTTATAACTCCTAAAATATTTCAACCTCTCCTGGATCTGCTATACTGCAGGAAGGTGGAAGCTGCTTAAGTGAACCAAGAGATCAAGATGGCTAGAAGCATCCCAAGCTCCTCCCTTCCCTGATTCCCTGGGGCTCCTGCCTTTCCCCCTGCACACTCACGCAGACACCGACCAGCTGTAGGCTGACTCCTGTTTTCCTGCCTTTCACACCCCGGCTACAGTCGCTTCCCGGCTCTTACAGAGAGTGTGATTTTCACAGCAGGGAGTCATCACCCAGTTATTTACAGAGTGCAAGACGTTACTGGCAGTTCCTCCTTTCCACTCAGCACTGCGCTGCTGCAAGTTGCAGCAAGCACATGCTATTTATAACGTGGGGGTTGGGGTGGACCGGCAAAGCAGGACTAAGGGAAGAGGAACCCTGAACCGTGTATAGGAGCCATGGGAGGGGCTTCACATCCTCCGCTCAGAGAACAGCTGCACGCAGAGACACAAAAAGAAGGTGACCAATAGGTGTTCAGAAGCATGCCAAAGATTCAGGCAGGCACCAGCCTCTCCTCTTCTGGAAAAGAGTTCCTACCACATTGCTGCAGAGTAAAAATACAAAGCAATATAAAGTTCTCTCTCTCTCTCTCTCTCTCTCTCTCTCGACTCTAGCATTCCTCTTCTACCTGGGCTTCTCTCGATGGTGGGCTGGTACAGAGCCCTTCTTCCTGCCACATTTTACTACCTTCCTTCTGTTTTGTAAATTTGTAAAACTAAAACGCACCATTGCAGTAGCACCTGCTTCCCTCGCTGCTTCCCTTGGATTCCAGAAGCAGCTCAAGTTTTCTGTTTCTTTTACTGCCTCTCTGCCATGTAACCTTCATTCCTTTCTCAAACTGCAGTGTGGGAAAGGGACAGTTAATTAACTTTTGATAGGTGCATTATCTACACTCAGGTGAGCGTGGGTGGGAGCAACACAATCAATTAGCTCTGGATAAGTGGATGATCTACTGTGTAGATTCTACACCAACTGCATTGGGAGGTGAGCTGACATTCCCTGATGTTATCTCATTCATGCTACTGCTGCAGCTAGAGGTACTGAATTGCCTTGCTCTGGCTGGACCAATGCAGAGGTGTGCACCAGGCACAATATGTGGGAGATGAGTGGGAATATGGATGAGGGAATATTGTTTAATATTTCCTATCCCAGCTTGTGTTAACAAGCTCCAAACTTGCAGAGATTCTCATCCCCAATTAAATGCAGCAAAACGTGGCGATCAAGTTCTTTTGAACTTCTAAAACAAGGCAGCTTCCTGGTACTTTCCCCTGGTTCCCCCTTAAAAGTAAATACACGACACAATGCTCTTTAAAAGTAGAAAGGTTTACTCACAGACATTTCCAAGGTTCTACAAGTCTCAGAAAGGCAGGCTAACTTAGATTAAATGTGTATACGTGGAGACTCTCCTTAAGGGAGAAGGCTCCATCTGGGCCCTCTTGGCTGGAAGCCAAGAGTGCATCTTCTCTTGAGGTGTTGCTTGCTCGAAGTTCCGATGAAGAAAAGAGAATGAAATGGCTGCTGACCTGTGACTTTGAGTAACTGCACAGGTAAGGCCACTCCCACCTCTGGTCACACAGAGAAAGTGGTCTCAGTCCAGGTACAGGAAACTCTAACTGGAGGACTGAGACCCTTCGTGTACATTCTAGGAATGTTGTGATTGACTGCACCAGTGTTATGCATCCCACACAATATAGTGCATTTGGGTCCCACAGGCTTTGTCAATCAACCTGGCCATCCTCTTGGGCCAGGACTAAGCTGCACAAGGGAGAAAACCTAAGCCTGCACTGGATATGAAGCGATGGCATAACCAGCAGTGGGAGCCCAGTACTGCAGGTTATGGAGCAGAAGCTTGAGCAAAAGCATTAGCTAAGCATTAGGCACAAACATCACCATTTGGAGTGGTGGTGAGGAATATTTTCCAGCCCGAGGACCACATTCCCTTCTGGATGGGCCACATGCCAGTGGTAGACAGAGCTAGAGGCAAACAAGGGGAGGAGCAATAAATGTAAATTTTACCTTTGTACCATGGTCTATGTTCTGCACACACTCACACACTCCTTTCTGTCCTCCATACAGGCAAGCAAAAGGCATTGTTGTGGTTCAAGGACACATTCCAGCCAGGCAAAAACACTCAAGGATGACACGGAGCAGAGACAGTGAGGAATGTGGTTGGGGGAGAGGGATTGTGGCTGTGGAGGGGGGGTGGCCAGGGATGAGATGTCCTTTGATTCCGAATGGACAATAGTAGGTTACTTCTAATGCATTGAGCTTCTAAGACTCCAATTCTAAAAGCCCTGTGTTGGGAAGGTCTATTTTTTAAATAAATTTTATTTTCCATTTTTCAAAAGTTTACAGACATACAAATTACAAACACACAAATAGCATACATTTCCAATATGCATATATGTTTGACTTCCCTCCCCTCCTTTTGTGGTTTCTTTTGAATTTTAATTTTTTTATACTGCATTTTCCACATTAATCCATTTTTAAGTTATTCTTTAGTTTCTCTTGATAATATGTTTTTACTGCTTGTTTTACGTAAACCCTGCTAATGAACATATTTGCATACAAGAATTCTTCAACTATGCCACAAATTTTCTCTGATCTTTAATAATTTTCTTTACTTCTTGGCTTCTTATTACACCTGTTAGTCTTGCCATTTCGGCATAAAATATCAGGAAGTTTTTAATGTTTGACTTATTATTATTATTATTATTATTATTATTATTATTATTATATTTTTTGCTGAAAGCTGCCCAGAGTGCCTGGGGAAACCCAGCCAGATGGGTGGGGTATAAATGTTGTTGTTGTTGTCATTTTAAGAGGAGTTAAAAACTAAATTAACTGCTTCCGCTTGAGAGAAAGACCTTGACAACAGTCTGAAAAACAAGCCATACTAGAGACAATCAGGAATGTGATGGAACATAACAACAAAAATATCCTGTCTCTGTGGAAAGCCATATGGAGATTTGTGGTTGGGCTCATCACATATTCAGAACTATGAACTCCTCTCATCACCCCGATCTCTAAAGACTCACCTGGCACCTTCATTACATATCTTTAGGCACCAGGGGAAAACATTTCTCTTCAACCAGGCGTCCAGCTGATTAACATTCTGTGGGTTTTTTTAATATGCTTGTGGGAGGAGGGATTATTGGCTCATGTTGTTGTTGTTTTATTATGCATTTTGTATTCTCATTTTGTATTTTTCTGGGATCTTTGGGTGAAGGATGGTATATAAATTTAATAAATAGTAGTAGTAGTAGTAAGAATAATGATAATAGTAATAAAGGATACAATACAAATGTTTAAAAAGAACAGCAACAAAGTTATTAGGGGTTTTTGAATGGCATCTATAAAAGGATCAAACTATGCATGTTGGGGTAAGATCTATTTGCTAAAATCTGAGTCTGCCCCAACTAAAGCCAAAGTCTTGTTTTTAAGAACAAATGCAGCACGTTGGGTGAGGAAATCTGAATCTTCCCTTTCCCAGTGGTCTGTGTCCCTACAGTCTGTCACCGAAATACCTCTCTTCTCCCCTAGCTAGGCTGTAAGTGATCTGAACCCACTGTGTTCATGCAGCACCACTGTCAGGCAGGCAGCTGGTTTTTGCACTATAAACAAGGGAGGAAAACTGAGCCTGCACTAGACAGGAAGTGTTGCCATAACCAGCAATGGGAGCCCAGTGCTACTGCTTACTGAGCAGATGCTTGAGCAAAAGCGTTAGCTGAGCATTAGGCACAAGCATTACCATTAGGAGCGGTGGTGAGGAATATTTTTCAGCTCAAGACCATATTCCCGCAGCCACCCATTTATCAGGTGATCGCTGAGACAGGGAACAATAAAAGTTATTGCCGAGATGAAACTCCACCGGGGACACCATTCCTAGGTCTGAGGAGTCCAGCCTGGTATGCCATGACTGAAGAGACCAGAGACCCAACTGGAAGGCGGGTGCAGAAGGCAAGAAGGCAAAAAATTGGAACCATATGGGGCTGAACTGGAGGCTCCTCTGAGCAATGAGTTGCCCAAATAGAGAAAATAGAGAGGGCCTTAGGGGGTGCATAACAAGCTGATTGACTGTCCCATAATTCACTATCAGGAAGGTACAGTTCATGGTAAAAGGTAAAGGTAAAGGGACCCCTGACCATTAGGTCCAGTCGCGGACAACTCTGGGGTTATGGCGCTCATCTCGGTTTACTGGCCGAGGGAGCCGGCATACAGCTTCCGGGTCATGTGGCCAGCATGACTAAGCCGCTTCTGGCGAACCAGAGCAGCGCACGGAAACGCCATTTACCTTCCCGCCCGAGCGGTACCTATTTATCTACTTGCACTTTGACGTGCTTTCGAACTGCTAGGTTGGCAGGAGCAAAGACCGAGCAACGGGAGCTCGCCCCGTTGCGGGGATTCGAACCACCGACCTTCTGATCGGCAAGCCCTAGGCTCTGTGGTTTAACCCACAGCGCCACCCGTGTCATGGTATCTACCTACAATTCACTATTCCAAACAGTAGCCCTGGTACTGCAAGGAGAAAAGAATCAGTAACTGGTCCACATGGCTTTTTCTGGTTTAAGACTCACAGTGCCCAACACCATTCTGTTTTGATACCCATTGTTATAAGCAAAATTCACTAGGAAAGGCATAAAGTTGGGTCCGGTTTTCCCAAGGGGGAGTCCGGATTTTTCTCCCTGGGAAGAGCTGGAATTTTAGAGCTTTTCCCCTTGTGCCACAGACAGAGACCACACCAGAGTTATCAAAAGCAAAGCACAGCTTCCCATTTATTGAATCTGTTGCAACAGAGGTTTCCCCCAACGTAACAGGTACGATGCGAAGAAGAACCCAGAACAATGGCGTGCCAGCTCCTATATAGACTTTGAAATTCCCCCCACTTGGCTCAAGACCAACCCCCTATACATCATACATACATCACGGCTACATCATAACTTGGGAGGGTCAGAGGAGGTTACTTGAGAATTTTCCACACCTGGTCATCCCTCCTCGACCCCTCCCAAACACACATTTCTGGATAACAAAAGGTTTCCTGACAAGGGAGTCATCCTGCGGCTTATGTAGATCGTCTGTCTTCTGGGCTTATGCAGATCTGATAGTTTGCTTACAGGGAAGTGATAAGTGTCGGAGATATGCATGCAGAGGGGAGTGGAGAGGGAAATTGATCTTAATCTGGGGTCTCCTGTAGGTCACACATAGGTAAGGAAAAGGTTCTATTTCCTTGAAATGGCTTCCCTGATGTCAAGAGTTGTGGTGGTTGAAGTCCAGGAAGCCAGGGTCCCCTCTCTGTTCGTGGGGTACAGTGTAGGAGGGTAGGGTGACCTCTTATGACAATTCCCCTCTCTGCGGCTTAATTTTGGTACAAAATTATTGCCGCACATCCACAGTTGTATATACACCCTGCCCTAAGTGGTACATTGGGGCAACTTCGGGAAAGGTGGGCGCTGTTTGGAGGTTTGTCATCATGGCGGGAAAAATGAAATGGATACCTTTGTGTAAATCTGAAGTCTTGCAAGTCAAGCCCCTAAGGGATACTTGCAAGTACATATAGCTGGACATAGGACATACGGTAAAAATGACACATGTTGCATTTTGTAACTAAATTACTTGTGGTAGTCCAGGACTTTGGGATAAACATTTTCTCAATAGTGGTCTATGCTTTACACTCAGCAGGAAAGTGACTGAAAAGTGCAGTGTTTTTGTTTGGCAATTTATATGTTCCCAGGTGACAAATCTAGCTTCCTCTGGTCTCACCTCCATACCACAGCCGCAACAATCCCTGGGGAATCCCCTAAGGGCTTTCCTCTTGACCTTGGCGCCTGGCACTTGCCATAGATTTGGATAGACTTTGAACACGTCATGAGAGAAATGTCCTTGCCTAACCTTCCTATGGAATTTTATTTTATAGGCTGGTCTTGCACTCATGGGAAAATTGCTCAGTTGTTCTAAGGGGACCAAAGAAAGTTCATTGCACCTGGGATACACGCCCAATCAGAACTGAGCCAAATTAGAATTTATTTAGCCCATGGTTGTTACTTTCCAAAGAAACCTTATAAAAAGGGCACGTTGTCCAAATTGGTAAATTTTAATTCTATAAGGGATCCTTCCTGCTAAATCAAAGCATATACAATTTTTCTGTTATCTGGGCTTTCATGGATCCTGAAGCTTCTCCTTGGTAGAATTAAAATGTATAGAGAAGGTTGGAGTACCAGGTGCGATAAGGAGATGCGGTCATAAAATAATATAAATATGGGACTATAAAATGGCCTGATCTACTAGAAAGCATAAAATGCATGAGAATTCCTGCACTAGTGTAAGCAATAAGAATTAAAGCAGTACATTAGACATAAAACAAACACAAAATTGGTTCCCCCCCCCCTTTTGTGGAAATCACATATACAGTCAGACATGGTTCAATGTTTCTGCATAATATCATAAAACATAATATATCTTTTCAATCCTAGGGTAGAGTCTTGAGGTCAAAAGAGAGAAAACGTCCTTACAATTCAATTGTTTCCCCATTTGTGGAAATCACATATTATCAAGCACATTTCAGAATTCTTACATAATAACACATAACACACACAACATACAGTTATTAATTCCAGACTATTTGGATATCCTTTAGGAAGTCATGAGATTTTTGAGACAATTCTTGGTTTTACACGTATCCTTAACCATTAGGTACAAGGGCTTGAGGTCAAAAAAAAAGAGAAAATGTCCTTAAAGAGCAACTTTCCCCCCTTTGTCAGGTTCACCCCCCCCCAGTCTGTCCTTTTGAATGAGATTTCCGTGGCCACTTTTAAAACTCTGGTGTCTGTTGCTGTTGCAGGTGATAGTCTTGTGGTCATAAGGAATTTTGGCTGAGGGTTTCCATCATTGGATCTGTATTAACATCTGATATCCTGTAAGGGGGCAGGGTTTGGGCTTAAAGACACAGTTATCAAGGAAAGAAGTAGGAGCCAAAAGGGGAGAATCTCCTTGAGTTTTTCTGGGAAGCTGCAAACAAAAAATCTGAGCAAGTTAAGTACTTTATTCATTTCAATATTATTATCACATTTCCATATAACTACTACTGTGATATTCTGCTGTTTAAAGATAAAAATATTAAAAGGAAGCAAAAACAAAAATTAGATCACCAGTTAAATGAACGTTTCCAGATGAAAATGGACTTGACAGAAAGACGCCAGCTTTTTAATGAGAATTACTATTAAATAATACAAAGATATTATCAAAACCATACAGATTACTGGACTGGAACCTTAAGGATAAAATAATGAGAAAAAAAACCTTAAAATTCATTATGTGGTATTTGATAAAAGAGAACTTTATGAAAAGAAACACTTACATATGGTACCTGGCCCATTAAAATCAAGTCAGAATCAGCAATAAGTTTTGGAGATACAATAAAATGAAGGACCTTATTCCATGTGTAGCACATGTCCTCAAAATATAAAAAACATGACCTGAGGAACCAAAAATAAATAAATGCTAAAACACACAAAATTTTAATTTTAAATATCCCAAATAAAAGAAAAGGAAAAGGAAAAAATGTTTCTTTATGAGGGAAGTAGTTTGAGGCTTCTCAAATATCCAAGCTGTGAAAGAATCCTGCATGTTAGATTGAGGGAAGGGAAGGATTAACAGAGGTGAGGTAAATGCTTTGGGTTGAAATGCAAATGTGAGATAAGTATCAGAAAAATACACCCTGAGTAAGAACAATAGAAGCTTGGTTTTGCATAGTCTGTCACCTGGATGGAGAAGACTGTCTGTCACCTGGATGGAGAACACAATTCCCCCATTTCTCTTCCCCCCCTTCGGAGATAGAATTTGCAACTGCAAATTCTTTCTACGCACTTTTTGGGTCTCCATATCCTGTTGAAAGAGAAATTTGTTTCATGTGGAAATCTCCGTCAGGAGATGTTCCTAAAATGCATTAAAGAAAAGCTTTTCTAAAATTCATTTAAATCACTACCGTCTCATTTTACCTGTGGAAAGATTTTGGCATGTTATTTTCATGGCCCAATACTTAACTCTTTTGTTATTCCTCAAGTAGCCCCTGGAGCAAAGGACACAAGGGTGTTTTCCTTCAATTCCTTAATGGCTCCAAGTTTTTACATAAAGTTGAATTTAATTAAAAAATTTCCCTGTAGGACACAGCTTTTGCCAGCTCCAGGTACAACCCTCCTCTTGCAAGTCCCTCTTTCCCCTTCCCTCTCTCACACCTTTTGTTTTCTCCTACACCAAGAGCTGACATAGCCTCTGTGCATGTACAGAGTTCATGACCCAGAAATCTATTGTACCATTTGAAAGAATTGCATCTGTTGGTTAAATTACCATTTGAATAAAGGGAGAGAACCGTGAGGAGTAGAATTTTAAGAATAAGGTTAGATTTTAAACAGAAATCCAGTAGCTAATGCTATTTCCAAAACCAGCAATAAATTAGTCAAATTAAATTTCGGTTTGGTCAGTTTAAAGCCATTTCTGACACATTTTATTTCCTGTTTCTTGCTGCTTAGGAAATAGGCTTATAAATCTTAAAACTATATAGGACTTCAACATCCACCAAAACCAGAGATATAAGTTTGGTCAACTTGAAGTCTCAGCACTTAATGACTCATGCTTACTGCATCAAACACAAATACCTGCACCCCAGGCAAAGAAATTGGGACCAATGCCTCGCCTCCTTTATCTACAGGATTTGGGGTACAGATTTCTATTAAAATGTGGGCTATCTTTTTCTTTTCTTTTCTCTGGCCATTTAGTGGAAATCCCCACCCTCTTATTTATGAGTAAGAATGGCCCAGAGTCAAATATTCTTAACAAATTCAGCCATGGGCAGAAATTCCTTGCCCTCCCTTATATGGGAAAATGGCTACAGGGTCAGAATTCATATTTAACATTTTAATTCATTTTAGCCTTACCATTTTGCAGACAAAGATTTTCTGCCCTTTATGTACAGGAATGGTCAAGGCTCATTCTACTTGATAATGAATTTTTATGTGCTTAAACTTTAAATATAGACAAAATGGTAAAACTTAGATAATTACTCCTTTTAAAAACAACAACAACCCACTCTATTCTAAACGCTGAAAACCATTCTTTCCATCATGATTTAAAAATTACCCTCCAATGCTTGTAAGACACATTCTCTCTCTCTCTCTCTCTCTCTCTCTCTCTCTCTACTTAGCGCCTTTACACCACATACAACATACAATCTACCATTTAATTCCTTTCTAAGGAAGAGATTTGTAGGGTTGGAAGGGACCCTGAGTAATGTAGTCCAACCCTTCTGAAATTCAGGGATCAGCACTATCACCCCCCTTTCAAAGCAAGATTTGTACTACTGGAGAGATGCACATACTTATGTACACAGACACATCTGAGGAAGGACACACTATCATTCCCCTATCATGTAAGCGAACACATGTTCTAAGGAATCAAAACAAGGAAGAGAAAATAAGAGTACCCAACTTTATACAGAACCTTTGCAGATCTTAACATAGCTTTGTGAGAGTATACTAAACAGTGCAAGTTCCTAGAGAAATTATTAGATAGGAAGAGAATCTTTTATAAGGAAGACTAAGAGTTGATATAACCACCCACAATAATATAAAGCCATAGATTTGATAGAAGTACATTTTAGAAAAGCTAAAAAGAGAATAATTGAACAATTTTTCCTAAAGCCTGGTGAGCCAATGAATTAAAATGACCACACATAGGAAAGTGGGATGGGGGTACCTTTAGAAAACAACATTTCCCCCCTTTCGGAGTTTCCTTGTTAAAGGAAGCTTACTGAGTAGATTTACCTGTTTAAGCATAGAAGAAGATGGGAAAGAAAAAAGTAAGATGGGAAAGGAAAAAAAAAAAAATTCAGATAGAACAAAGAGGGGTGGGAAAGCATTTTAAAAGCAGTTTTAGGATTCCTCAAAGGACCTTTTACTTTAAGCCAGATACTGCATTTTATTGAAAAGCATCTCGTGCTTAACTTTTAAAACTTTGCAGCAGGAAAAATTAAGTACAGAGCACAGCCTTCCTTTTACGCAGACCTTGAACATTGTGAGTTCACAAATTCAAAGTTTAAATGAACCATTTTCAAAGTTCCCAATCTCCCATTTCCTTTCTTGTCCTGCTTCTCCTTACTGCAGGAAAAAAAATAAGTATACACACACACTTTTTACTCTCTGGAGAAAAATTGGCCTTCTATAGCCTCTTTAAAAATAGGAAAACATGTACACATCGCTTCCACCCTTTTCAATATTTGTCATGTTTAAGACTGATCAGGTCCAACATGGTTTTCTTTAAACTAAAAAATTGAAGCAAGCTTGCAATTTAAACTATGCACACTCAAGAAAGCAGTCTCTGGGTGTTTTAGCAAATTTAAACACAAACTCCTTAAACATTTCTAAACCTTGAGTACATCCTGAAATTACATAAGGACACAAAATGACATAAACACAAGAAATAGACTCATGTTTGATAGAAAGTTCTACCTTACAAACAATTTTAAGATTCCTCAAACGACCTTTTGCCTTAAGAAGAGTATTTTTTTGTTTTTAACTTAGATTTTGCAACAGGAAAAATTAAGTACACAACACATGGCCCAAAGAGACTGGATTTAGATTCTCCTTTTAAAAGGCCATTGAGGTTCTTATAGATGGAGTTTATGAAGCAAAACATTTTCAAGTTTCAGAACAATTTTAGAGTCTTGAACAAACATTTTCGAAGTTGCAACTATTTATTTTCCTTCATCCTGTACCAGTTACGATTTTATAAGTATGTCATGCCAATTTAAAAGTACAAATTGGAGTTGGACTCAGAGTCCTGGCCAGGACCAAGCCACAGGTGGGCTTTGTTCTGACCTGGAGTCTGGGAAAGGAATTCCTTAGAATGGGGTGCACCCATGTCTTTTAACGGATTTGCCTTTTATACTGCAGTCGGGGTCAAAGTAGAACCTCCCAATTCTGGACACTCACTAACACCCTGGACCTTGGGCCCGCACAGTCCCCGCTGTGCCCTGCCTACCGTTCGCTGCGCTACTACTAGGTGGCTCGGTGCGATCAAGTCCCTATCGGAACCCCCCTTACTAGTGTCAATCAGATTGCTGAGGGCCCGACAGCAACGTTCCTGCCTCTTACAAACTAAAGAAAAGGACCACCAGCCTTAGGACGCTTGCGTGTGCAATGCCAAGCGGTAAGTCCAGATAGAGTTGTGAAAGGGAAAGGCGCCCTTGCGTTCCCATTCTCATGGGTCATGTCCAATTAAGGTCTCCATGAGGCGGTTTGCGGCTACGCCTTAAAGGGTTAAAGAGAAATGCAGCAGGGGTGACAAGAGCTGTCAGGGTGTCGAAGGGCCAGTTGCCTCCCGGCGGGCACGTTGTAACGTGAAGCACTGTACCCAGGACCTTGGTTCTACTTTATAATTTTGCCTTACAGCTATGCTGCTAACCAAGGTCCAAGAGATAGAAAAGGGATAGAACAGACAAGAATTTTTCGTTGCTGCGGTAACTTATCCACCCTTCACTGTGTCCCCAAAATTCCTTATACTCACTTCACGCCCTCTGGGATTGCTATCCGGGATTTCTTTAACCTGTAAAAAAACCCAAAACAAACAAACAAACAAACAAAACCACAAAACAAAACAAAAAAGAAAAAGAAAACTTCCTTCCCGGGGTTTGCTTTGCTCTGGTGTGTCCCGCTGGGACTCCCAATTACTGCCAGAGATCCTGGTTCCTGAGGCAGAGGGATGCCCTCCCTTGCAAATGGCTGGGTGTGCACCAGGCCCCCTATGCCCAGACCCCAAAGATCGCTGGAAAACTTGGGTCCCTTCGTGGTCGCCAAATGTTATAAGCAAAATTCACTAGGAAAGGCATAAAGTTGGGTCCGGTTTTCCCAAGGGGGAGTCCGGATTTTTCTCCCTGGGAAGAGCTGGAATTTTAGAGCTTTTCCCCTTGTGCCACAGACAGAGACCACACCAGAGTTATCAAAAGCAAAGCACAGCTTCCCATTTATTGAATCTGTTGCAACAGAGGTTTCCCCCAACGTAACAGGTACGATGCGAAGAAGAACCCAGAACAATGGCGTGCCAGCTCCTATATAGACTTTGAAATTCCCCCCACTTGGCTCAAGACCAACCCCCTATACATCATACATACATCACGGCTACATCATAACTTGGGAGGGTCAGAGGAGGTTACTTGAGAATTTTCCACACCTGGTCATCCCTCCTCGACCCCTCCCAAACACACATTTCTGGATAACAAAAGGTTTCCTGACAAGGGAGTCATCCTGCGGCTTATGTAGATCGTCTATCTTCTGGGCTTATGCAGATCTGATAGTTTGCTTACAGGGAAGTGATAAGTGTCGGAGATATGCATGCAGAGGGGAGTGGAGAGGGAAATTGATCTTAATCTGGGGTCTCCTGTAGGTCACACATAGGTAAGGAAAAGGTTCTATTTCCTTGAAATGGCTTCCCTGATGTCAAGAGTTGTGGTGGTTGAAGTCCAGGAAGCCAGGGTCCCCTCTCTGTTCGTGGGGTACAGTGTAGGAGGGTAGGGTGACCTCTTATGACACCATCGTTATGGTTGTCCTGGACCTTCCCCACCTTTCAATGTGGGGTTTTTCAATCCTTGGCAAGTCCAAAACAGCCAAAACAACAACAACAAAACCCTCATTTAAAGGGGGGAAAGGTGAAATCATTGCACTGCATGCAGGACCGGTGCCAGGGTTTTTGGCGCCCTAGGCGAGGGGGCAGGCCACGTGATGTCATTACGCATGACGTACGGCCAGCGCCCCCTCCATTTTGGCGCTCTAGGCAACCGCCTAGTTGGCCTAAATGGACGCGCCGGGCCTAACTGCATGTTTCCCAGATCCTGCTAGTTCCCCCCACCTGCCGCCCACAACCGGGAAAGGGTCTGGGCTTAAAATGTAATGTTGTTATCCTGCACGTTTCTTGTTTTACTTGATGTTTGCAGAGCTTTCTGCGCTATTCTTCATATTGTCTAGTTCTGCCCTTGGACAGTTGCCAGGCAAAGAAGACTGGGCTAGCATATTCATGCGTGGGCCTGATCCAGTCTGGCATCTTCTGTTCCTAGGCCCACTTATCACAATGGATGGGGCATGGATGCTTTAAAAAAAAAATCATGGAAGAACAAGAGGGGGGTTAAAGTAAACCTGAGTCGGAATGAGCTTGTTTTATTCTTTGCCATTGGAAGCCTACCCAGAGAACTTTCGCAGCAGAAAGGGGAAAATAAAATATAAAAACCCAGAATGAATTGCCAGACCTTTCCTCGGAGACTCCAGTAGGGAAGTGAAGAGATAGATATGGCTGGTTGCCAAGGTGATGTTTTCCTTTTAAAATGTGGGCGGCGGGGGGGGGGAGCTCACAGACTATTTAAAACAAAAACTCACACATTGCCCCTGAGATGCCTTGCAGATGTAAAGAAAATAAACCTATCTACACGCAATGAAGATCCAAGCGTAGACATGACATGGGGAGGCTCTGCATAAGGCCCTCCGGGTGCCTATTCTGCCCCTAGTGCCGTACTTCTGAGGGGTGTGTGATGTGTGTGTTATCCTAACATATTCCAAGCCCAGAGCAATCTGAATTCCTCTGCTTATTTCAGTTTAAAAAAAACCTGTGTTGCACCTATAGCGAAGCTGACCACATTGCCATCTTTGTAGCTGCATTTCATCGTAATGCACCAAGACTTCTTACATGTCCTGTCCTGAGGCACGGACACATCTGCCCATGAAGCAGAGACGTCCTCAGCGCGCACATTTTTATTTTCTTCTTTTGACTGCTAACGTAAAACACAATAAAAAATACGTTTCTCTACACATCAGCGGGATTCAAGGGTGCTTCAAATGTGATCCCTTTCTTATAGGTGATGAATAATTGTAACAGACATAATGTCTCCATGGGAAATGCCATAAGAAAACACCGGTGGTGTTAGTCCATGCCGGTGCTGCAATGTTGAAAGATGTTTTATCCATGCATGAGACCAAATGCAAGCTGTATTTCTACACACTGCTGCTTCTGCGACATGTGTACTAGCCAATATATGGGCTAAGCTCCTCTTAGGGTGCAATCCTGTGCACATTTTCCTGGGAGCTAGCCCCACTGCACACATCGTCTCTGAATCGGCACATATAGGGATGTGCTATTAAACATTTGACCAGATGCATGGAATTATCCTACATGCCAGGGCTTTTCAGCAATAAGGGATATAGGATGCATCATCTGTACAGCAGTGGTGTACTGTAGTGGTGTGGTGGTTAAGAGCAGTGGACTCGTAATCTGGTGAACCGGGTTCGCGTCCCCGCTCCTCCACATGCAACTGCTGGGTGACCTTGGGCTAGTCACACTTCTCTGAAGTCTCTCAGCCCCACTCACCTCACAGAGTGTTTGTTGTGGGGGAGGAAGGGAAAGGAGGGTGTTAGCCGCTTTGAGACTCCTTAAGGGGGGTGAAAGACGGGATATCACATCCAAACTCCTCCTCCTCCTCCCCTTCTTCTTCTTCTTCTACAGTCAAAGAGCCTTTGACTGGGATTACTCAGGCTCAGATTCCCATTTCTCAACACACAGCCTTCTTGGTTGTGGTGCTTTGGGAAATGTCTTTTGTACAGTTTCCTTCCTACTCTCTTTTCCAAGGTGATTGGAGACGTCTTTTTTTTTTTTTTTTTTTTTTTTTTTTTTGCAGAAGGTGACTGGCACAGCCTTCTGCTTGGTTTGTTCTTGCATGCTGGTTTGGGTCTTGCTGCTGTTTAAGTTGCAATCATTTTGTTGTCCCTGCTTTATGTTCTTGCTTATATTGTTCTTAGTCTTGCACGCTGCTATGTTGTTGTTTTTATGAACGTCGCTGCAGAAATCATTAAATGAATAAATAAGCAAATGGAACACACAAATCAGAGGCTGAGTTATATTTAGGGATCATTTTAACAAGATAAATGATTGTGTAAAGAGGTCCTTAGGAGTAAATTGACTGTAAAATCTTTTAATAACCCAGTCATCGGCACACCATCAGCTGAAAAGCTTTACAGTTCTGCAACTTGGAAGAAACAGAACCTCTTTTGGTGATTCAACTGTGGAGCTCCCTGAAAGGGCAATGCTGTATTCATGAACATCTAACCTCATTCTCTGGCAGGCAGTCAATATCTGCTTACTTGCTCAGTGCCTTGGGACACTGATTTGCAACATGTCAAGGTATGTTAGCAAGCTAGGACTGTGGATCAACTCACCATCAAACCCTGAACCAGAACCACTTCTACAGGAAGAGTTTTGAAATTCTCAGAGGAAATGCCATTGAATATTTCTTTACTTTCACATAATGCAAGGATATTGAAGGGGGATGAAGGTGAGGAGATAGAATTGATTTGGTCTATGGCACGCATAGGCAAACTCAGCCCTCCAGAAGTTTTGGGACTACAACTTCCATCATCCCTGACCACTGGTCCTGTTAGCTAGGGATGATGGGAGTTGTAGTCCCAAAACATCTGGAGGGCTGAGTTTGGGGATATCTGGTCTATGGTGAGGGTTTGTACCCATTCCCCAGAAACATCAATATCTGAAACCAGGATAATGGTCAGAAACCAGGCATTTTAAGTAAGTGTTTCTTATTTTATGGTTCACTTTAACTTAGTTTGTTCTTTACATCTCTTTTGTAACTTCATTGTATGCCACTTAGAAATGGCAGTGTTAGGTGGGATAGACATTGTTGAAATAAATAGGATCAGCCTTCCACAACATTGGGTCCCCAGATGCTGTAGGACTGCAACCACCAGCATCCCCAACCAGCATAGCCAATGGATGATGGAGGTTGTAGTTCAACAACATCTGGAGATCCAAGGTTGGACTGTGGCACTGGGTCCCTCTGTGCCCATCTTCCTAATTATGAATGAACTAATTAAAAATGTCAGAATTTCAGTTATGATACTAAGTGCTGGTGTGCAATGTCCACTTGGTTTGTAGGTTACTGTGCATAACTTTCCAACATCTATCATTCATATATATATATATATATATATATATATATATATATGGATGAGCTCATATTAATATCTAAAACTAAGCCAAAATCCACTGACATTTTGTACTGCTCATTAATTATAAGTGAATGAATGACAAGATTAGCAGATGTGCTTGTTATTTAAAGCTATTTTCAAACATCTAAATTAGATCATTCTTTTGACATCCGAGCTGTGTTGATTTGTGATGCCATCGCTCCCTGCTCACTCACCGCTAAACTCATTTGGGTTTTTCAAGTGTTCAGTAGGCATGCAACTAGGTTGGGAGGGACCACAAGGGTCATCCAGTCCAACCCCCTGCAATGCAGGAATATTTTGCTCAACGTGGGGCTTGAACCCACCACCCTAAGGTTGAATCTCATGCTCTACTGGCTGAACTATCCCGGGAAAGGTGACAATTTTCTTATGTAACACCACGCCCATGTTGCCCTGGCCACCTCCCCCTCAGTTACCTGTAGGGTCTTTTGTCTTGTGGATGGCTTAATGGCAGGGCCAGCACCCAAGACTCTAGAGGGGGAAATGTGGCACCCAGGGATCTGGGGGATCCCTGTCCCCCCACTAACCCATAATAGTATGTATTTTGGTGTTTTTATACTGTAAACTGCCCTGTGATCATCAGATGAAGGAAAGTATAGAAATGAAATAGAAATAATAGAAATAATAATAATAATAATAATAAGATTCTTATGTATTATTGCCAGGTTTTTCTTTTTTGATAAAATGAAAACTAATACATTGGTTGCATTTTTCTTTCTTTCTTTTCTCTCCCCCCCTCCCTATTTTTTACTGGAAAACTGATGAATTGAACATAAAAAAGAACAAGCTGTGACAGTTATTCTTTATTTAATAAGCTCTCCTGAGTAGCAAACATCAACTATAGCAAGACTACAGAGTGCAGAAAGCGTATAGAAAGCTATAATGTAATCTCAAGGAAATGTAAGGCATTGCTCTTTTAGGGTCTGGGGTTTTTTTGCATTAGGATATGTGTAATTTTTTTCCCTTCCTTCCTAGCAATTCCAGCTAAAAAATTTATGCAGTGTGTCCATTTATTTTTCTGCTGTAGGCTTTCACAGCCTGTACCTTCCCTGCCGCGCACTGTTGACACTTTATCTGTTTGCATTTCATTAATGTATTTGCATTGCTCTGCAGAAAGGAAGAGTCACATTTTTACAAAAACTGATTCTTGAAAAAGCTCAGTGTGGTGTTTTTTTTCTGGACCCAAACTTCCACACACACACACATTCATTTTTTAAAAATATCAAACCTGAGGAGTGGCCCAATATTTTTTGGGTGCTCTGGACAAATAGAATCCATCCTTCTCCTTACCTGTTATGTTCTGTTGTATGCTGAGCAATAGCAATAGCATATTAAGGAAACAAGAGCTGATCAAGATGCTCTTTTCTCATTTTCATTTTTTTATGTCTGTCACTTTACTTCCCCCCTCCTTTAAAACTGCATTTCTATCAGTGGCTGGCCATAGCATAGTCTGTGTGCTCATTACTAGCTTAAAGTGCAGATAGGTTGCTCTTTCTCTTCATTTGGATTGAAGCTGGTTTGCAGGAAAATGAATCTAAACACAGTATTTCATTAAAAAAACAACAACAATAGGATAGATTGTGGCTAACTTCATTTGTGCAACCTCTTTATAAGTATAAACTAATATCTAATGGTGTAAATATGTAAAATATAAATATGTTTTATTGTGTTTTTCATATTCTGTTGGGAGCTGCCAGATGGGCTGGGTATATGTTGTTGTTGTTGCTGCCGGTGGTGCTGCTGTCCCTCATCCCACTCAGGCCATCCCCCAGGTCATCTAGCACCAAATCCAAGATCTGTTCCCCCACCTCCTGGGATCCACCCATCCCCTCCATGATATCTCTACAGGGCTCATGAAATCCAGGTAGTTGCATACATTGTCTCTTTGAGTGGTCTGGCCTTGAGTCTCTGGTCTCCCTCTGTACAGTGGTACCTCGGGTTACAGACGCTTCAGGTTCAAATCAAATCAAATCAAATCAAATTTTATTACGGTCATAGACCAGCATTTAAAATCTGGAAAGTGCTTTACAGAGCTAAAAGAAATTAAAACTCACCTCAGGTTACAGACTCCGCTAATCCAGAAATAGTACCTTGGGTTAAGAACTTTGCTTCAGGATGAGAACAAAAATCGCGCAGCGGTGGCGCGGTGGCAGGGGGAAGCCCCATTAGCTAAAGTGGTACCTCAGGTTAAGAACAGTTTCAGGTTAAGAACGGACCTCCAGAACGAATTAAGTTCTTACCCCGAGGTACCACTGTATTTCTAAACTAAAACTGTATATCTGCTTTCTGTCTCCCTTCCCAGCTGTGTACAGTATAAAAAGTTCATGTGGTAATCACTGCAGTGCCTCAAAGCTCACTTAAACATTTTATCTTTATCGAAACAAACAAACAAACAAACAAAAATTCCTTCCAGTAGCACCTTGGTCTCTAAGGTGCTACTGGAAGGAATTTTTTTATTTTGTTTCGACTATGGCAAACCAACATGGCTACCTACCTGTAACTAGATTTTATCTTTATGTTTTTGATATAGATTTCTAAGATCTTCCGAAAACAATTTGTCTGGCATTATCATATTTAATATGAACTCTGTGGTCATCCTTTTGGGTGAGCCCTTTAGCATAACAAAGGGAAAAGATTGAGAATTTTTAGGGGCCTTGATGATCAGCAGCAAATAAGTTACTGAAGCCTCTTCACCACAAATGGTAAAGGTCCTGCTTTAAATCATGGTGAATCCCTCTTTCACTAATTTTATATAGCTTCCAAGCTGAAAGTCCAAAATTTAAACATCGTTTTTACTTCAGTTCTCTCCTCATAAAACATAGACAGTTACATTCTTACAACGAGGAATGTGCATAAATCAAACAGTGTATAACTGAGGAAAAATCCTCCTATTTGTCAAACCTGCATTTGATTATCTATATAGCTTTTTAAATATCATAACTGAGGAAATCTGTATGCTTGCAACATATGGAGCTAAGTTTTAGCAGGTACCAATGCACTGTTAAGTGACGCAGAATGCAGAAGTATATATTTCCCCCCAATCTGGTCGTCTCCCTCCTGCCATGATTAAGGAATAACACTAAGCCATTTTGAGGTAAGTCTAAATCTGTGCCTCTGTTTGACAATTGTCTTGCATATTATTAGTTGCAGGAACATGGCAGTAGTGTGCTACATCTGATTTGTGTGAATTATCAGAAGCTTTCACTGCAGCAAGTTGTGTGACCTTTCTTAACTATAAATGGAGTTAATTTTAGCTGGGTAGATATATTCCAATGTGCATTTAATGATGGGATAGAGGAGAGGCTGCTGGAACTGTTTTCTCAGGGCATAATTGCTTGTGGGGAAAGACCTATATCTCTGATTATTACAAGGATTTTTTTTTTAAAGGAACCACAAATGCACTGCTTTTGCAATTAAATCTGGATAAAAACGCGTTTGACCCCAACTGTGAAGATTTCCCCTGTTGAAATTTGAAATAGCTGTCCCTGCTTTAGAGTTGCTCTTTTGTTGCAATAGGTGGCAAAACAGGAAATGTTTCTGATGCCACTTACTGACAGGAAATGGCCATAAATAACGGACTGAAATAAACTAAATTAGTGTCAGGTACAATCTGCTAGTCAAAAGGATTGATTGACAGTTGGTGGTACCATTCCTTTACTGTCTTTTAAACCATTTTTATGGTTCAGACACTTTTCATATGCCACCTGATGCTTAAGCCCCTTTGAAAATGACAGTGTCTGACAGAAAGAGGCAATAAGAACCCTACTTCTTTCCAACGGATAGAACAAACAGAAATAAACCTTTTCCTTGACAGCTTTTCTCCAACAGCTCGTCTATTAGAAGCACCAACATGGCGACAGGCACAGCAGTTAAGGAGAAGGCCTCTCTTCTATTCTGAGGGAGAAAAAACCTCCATCATGGCATCAAACAGCTCCATTTTTACCTCAGACACCTCTCAGGTAAGAAACAACTATGCAAACAAGGGGGGGTAGTAGTTTTGCTCCTGACTGCAATCGGGACACCTATAGGAGCCTTATGCTTGTTCCCAACCCTACTTGCTGTCTGCAAACAATGAAAGTCCCTCACTATTATCTATTCTGCACCATCCAAATCCAATTTTAAAGCTTGCCTCTGCAGTTGAAGTGGCTCAGCAGGGTATGTTGGACGTCAGTGGAGCAACCTTTCACTCAGGCAGCCCTGCCTGTGCCAGTTTGGTATGACAGCTGAGGAGAAGGCGAAGTAGTGTAGCAATATAGTGGAGCTGGGAATAGGTGGTGGAACAGATGTGTGTTGCCTTGGGTCTTGTTCTATAGAGTGGGTGCTCCAAAGGGGGTCAACTAATGATGACCCTCTTGCCATTTTTGCGTGAAATAAAGACGATATCCCACATTTTGGGATCCGCTGGAAATAGAAGGTTGTTTCCAATTAAGTCATACTCAGAGTAGACCCATGGAAATCAGTATACCTAAGCTGGTCTTTTCTATTCATTTCAATTTATCTACGTACTTGGAACATAACTAACACTGTTTTCAAACCTACACACGTCTGCTGTGAATGTTTAATAATTTAACAATTAATTATTATTTTAAAAATCTAACAGGATGAATGAAAAGAGCATATATATATATATATATATATATATATATATATATATATATATATATATATATCAATTACAGTGATACCTTGATTTTCAAACGGCTTGGCTCCCGAACAAATCGGCTCCCGAATGCTGCAACCCCGGAAGGGAGTGCTCCAGTTTGCGAACGTTTTTCGGAAGCCGAACGTCCAACGCGGCTACCACAGCTTCCGATTGAATGCAGGAAGCTCCTGCAGCCAATCGAAAGCTGCACCTTGGTTTCCGAACGGTTCCAAGAGTCGAACGGACTCCCGGAACGGATTAAGTTTGACAACTAAGGTACCACTGTACAATGAATGAGCTATTGCCCTAGTTTCACCTAACAAACTGGATGTGCGATTAAGAGAGAGAAGAGTTTTTAGTGGAAGTGAGGCTTTGCATTGGGGCAGGGGGTCCCTGCTGTTGCTTTGGGGGATCTGATATAGGTTCCCTTGCATATTATTTAAGTGTCTGCTGTATTTCAGCAGACTCTGTCTAATATTTGGAAATAATAGTATGAACTCACCAGTCTGTTCTTTCAACTCAGGAAACTGAACACTTTAGTGCTGCTCCTAATCATCTCACCCCTCATGGCAGTGAGAGGATACTTGGGGAAGGGCTGTAGCTGAACAGTGGAGCAACCCTGGCATCTCCAGGCACAGGAGAGGATGTATTTATTAGATATTATCCTTCCTTCTTCACATTTGTGACTTCAGCAGAGTGCCACCCATTTGCAGCTTAAAGGGCAGCTTAGATAGGCTAGTTTTAGCCTTTTAGTTTAAGTAATCCAGGGTGCTTTAAGGCAGACTGGGTTTTCCTGGTATCCCCCACCCTTAAAACAATAATCACACAAACATTCTTGTAAAAGGTAAACATAACAGTTACTCATTCAAAATACTTGTTGAAGAGTAACAGGTCGAGCAACTTTTTCCAGGCAGGCTTAAAATGGTAATTCAGTTACAAGGACATAATATAATAATAATAATAATAATAATAATAATAATAATAATAATAATAATAATAATTTATTATTTATACCCAGCCCATCTGTCTGGGTTTCCCCAGCCACTCTGGGCGGCTTGCAACAGAACATTAAAATACAATAATCTATTAAACATTAAAAGTCTCCCTAAACAGGGCTGCCTTCAGATGTCTTCTAAAGGTCTGGTAGTTGTTGTTCTCTTTGACATCTGAAGGGAGGGCGTTCTACAGGGCGGGTGCCACTACCGAGAAGGCCCTCTGTCTGGTTCCCTGTAACTTGGCTTCTCGTAGTGAGGGAACAGCCAGAAGGCCCTCGGCACTGGACCTCAGTGTCCGGGCTGAACGATGGGGATGGAGACGCTCCTTCAGGTATACTGAAGTCTGGTTTAAGATGGAGTCTGAGCATGTTGCTCTGACTTAGCAGATGTCCTCACATTGCTGGCAGAGCAGAAAGAAATGGAAAGAGTGGGAGAGGGCGAGCCCAGGCAGGCAGGATATATAGCTATGCCCTCCCGCTATCAGGGCACAGTGGGAGTGTTTCTCACAGAATTCTCTCTAACAAACTGACAGGAAAACTTTGTGAGCTTCAGCTCCTATCATGTTCCCAACTAGCAAAACATGAATTGTTGGTTTGACTGCACTTCAAATAATCCACAAGCTGGGTGAGACCCCTCCCTGAAACCTTGGAGAGCTGCTGCCAATCACTGTAGATAGTGGCCTGGCTATGCGTAAGGCAGCTTCCTGTGTGTGCGCGCATGCGCGAACACATGTTCATTTAGATTCCCTTGGGCAAGCATTTTTTCTCTCCTATTAAGTAATATTTAATACAGAACAGGTGCACAGAAATTCTCATTTATCTCTTAATAAATCACACGGCTCTTTCAGACAGATTTTACTTACCCATTTGCTTGTATGGCAATTGTTTTCTAAGAAACAGGGAGAAAGGCAATAACGGTAGAATGGATGGTCGAATTACTGGAGTTAAATATTCTGCGCAAAAATAACTGCAAATGTATTTCCTTTGGAAATGGTGCTTTTCGTAGCCAGAATGATTAATGAAATTGTTGTTTAGTGCGGAAAGCGTCAGGATCCGTACATTTCAAATACAGTACATTGCTGAGTGTATTTAAACTAAGTATAAAAGCAAGAAACTGTATGCAAATTGGGAGGGGAATAGTTTGGTAATATATGTATATGCATATGTTCATGGAGGCCACAAATATCTGAAAGACCACCTCCTCTATAGGCTCTCTCAGGTGTTAAGATTGAGAGGGGGCCCTCTTGGAAGTCCTGTTGTCCTCAGAAGTTGTGAGGTGACAGCCTGTAGCAACCCCTAACCCTTGGAATTCCCTCCCCACAGAGGTGTATCTGGAACCTTCATTATACTGTATATAGTTTTTGTTTTATGCTGAAGCCACATCTCCTTACCCTGGCCTTCGACACTTGAAATATATATTTTAGCAGCTACCCTCTTCTTCTTACTGTAAATTGTTTTAACAGGTTTTAATATTTTTATATATATATTATTGCAACTCATCCTTGGACCTTATGGTGAAAAGTGTTAAGAAATACAACAACGACAACCAATAGATGCATACATACATATATGTGTGTGCTTTAAAAGTATAGGTGTTCACTGTCCAAAATTACATACTGCAGGCTATAGAAAAATACATAATAAATTTGATGCATTTTTGGTATCCTGCAATATGTAAGTTAAGATTATGAATATTTAAAAAATTGAAGATACATATTTCTACATATACATGTAATCTGGAAGCTAATGTTTCCTGTTAAAACAGTTTCCACTCAAATGCCAAGAAGCAGATTTTTAATGTATGGAAGAATCTTGGGGAAGTGATTAATCTCTCAGCCTCAGGTTCCCCATCTGTAAAATGAATAACTTATACAAGCTACTTTGTATACATTGGATACAATATTTTCCAAACAACATTTAAGGGGGATAGGATACAAAAATTATTGCATGCTGACTGGGGATGATGGGAGCTGTGGCCCAAAACATCAGGAAGTTGGCAGAGACTGTTCTAAAAGGAATATCCCTTCCTGCCTCTAAGCCAGGAATAGGCAAACTCGGCCCTCTAGATGTTTTTGGCCTACAACTCCCATGATCCCTAGCTAGCTGGACCAGTGGTCAGGGATGATGGGAATTGTAGTCCCAAAACATCTGGAGGGCCGAGTTTGCCTATGCCTGTTCTAAGTATAATGATCAGGGCTGTTATACTATGGTCTACAAGCAAGAACATATTTATCAGAGAGAAAACATTTGAGGATTACTTTGACTAGCGGGTCGTCTCCAGTGGTCACCAATTTTGATGCCTTCTAAGGAATAAAAAATAAAGCACAGCATCTTAGACGAGTGCTGAGACATCAGTTTAAAACACCTCAGGTCAATATCCCTCACATTTATCTGGCTGTATTAAATATACATATATAGTGGGCAAGGAGTTAATACTGTATTGTAAATATCTTTTGATACAAGCTGCTCCCAGAGCAAAGGTTCTTTCACACCTTCATCAGTTTGAAACTGGTAGACCCCATGAGGCAGACAAGCCTAGCATGCCAAGCCTAGATAGACAGTGGCTGATCATTATCTACAAAGAGATGGACTTCTTTAAATATAAAAAGTAATTGTACAGCTCTTTTAAGCTGTGCAGCCCAAGGAGCTGTGCATTCATCTTTGTGGTGATTCTAAAAATAACTAGTTTGCCCTCTTTAAAAAAGAGAGAGAGGGGAAAGATTAAAAAATAAGGTGTCTTATTGCTTTGAAATCAGGATCATCCAATGCATATTTGCCTTGCCCTCAAGACAGAAGTCACTGGAGCAACTGTTCTGGCATAAAATCAGTAAGGCTATAGCCTCAATATTACTAATGGCAAGGTTTAAATGTATATTAATATCACAGAATTGTAGAGTTGGAAAGGAACTCAAGGGTCACCTAGTCCAATCCCCGGCAATGCAGTAATCTCAACTCAGACATCCATAACAGATGTCCATCCAATCTCTGCTTAAAAACCTCCAAGAAAGGAGAGTCTACCATAGGGGTCAGCAGCCTTTTTCAGCTGTGGGCTGGTCCACCGTCCCTCAGGCCATGTGGTGGGTTGGACTATATTTTTTGGGGGGGATGAACGAATTCCTATACCCCACAAATAAATAAATAAATTTTAAATAAAAGGACACATTCTACTCATGTAAAAACACGCTGATTCCTAGACCGTCCACGGGCTGGATTGAGAAGGTGAGTGGGCCGCATCCAGCCCCCGGGCCTTAGGTTGCCTACCCCTGGTCTACCACATTCAAAGGGAGCCTGTTCCACTGTTGAACAGCTCTTACTGTCAAAAAGTTCTTCCTGATGTTTAGTCGGAATCTCCTTTCTCATAACTTGAAGCCATTGGCTCGAGTCCTCCCTTCCTGAGCAGCAGAAAACACACTTGGTCCATCTGGGTGGATGGAGCAGCCAAGTAATTTCGTTGTTCCCGAAGGAGACAACGACAATAAAATATATTCTATTCTATTCTATTCTATTCTATTCTATTCTTCCATGTGACAATCTTTTGCATATTTGAAGATGGCTTTCATATCTTCTCTCAGACTCCTTTTATCCAGGCTAAACATACCCACCTCCTAAACCATTCCTCATAAGGCTTAGTTTCCAGACCCTTGATCATCTTGGATGCCCTCCTCTGCACACGTTCCAGCTTGTCAACATCCTTCTTAAATTGTGGCGCCCAGTACTGGACACAGTATTCCAGGTATGGTGTCCAAATGAAGGTATATTTACCTTCATTTGGACACTATACTTCTGTTGATGCAACCTAGAATAGCATTAGCTTTCTATGCATTATGTCCTTCTCCCTCACTGCAAATCAAAAAATTATATTGAATCCTCTCTTTTCCCTTTTTCCATCGGGTGCTTCACACTTTAGAGGTCACATTTCCAAAAGTGTGGGGTTTTTTGTTTTTTGTCTGCAATTCTCCAGGGCAGAAAACTTTTGATTTCAAAATGAGAACTGAAACTCCTGTGCAAACCCATTCCAGCAGAAAGGAATCAGAGGAAAATGCTGTAAGACAGTGTTTCCCAACCAGTGTGCCGCGGCACACTAGTGTGCCGCGAGACACCGGCTGATGTGCCGCGGGAAAAGGGACCTGCAGCCCAGGGCTGCACAGGACCGTGGCGGCGGCGCTGCTGGAGCCCGGCGGCGAAGCGGAAGCCAGGGCGGCGCTGCTCCCTTGGCTGCTGCAGCAGCAGCAACAGCAGCCTCGCGCGAGAATCCCGACCGGAAGCCTCGCACGAGAATCAGAGCCCAGGGTGCCCTGCAGCCCCGCGCTGCACAGGACCGTGGCGGCGGCAATGCTGGAGCCCGGCGGCGAAGCGGAAGCCAGGGCGGCGCTGCTCCCTTGGCTGCTGCAGCAGCAGCAACAGAAGCCTCACGGGAGAATCCCGACCTGGTGCCCCAGCTGATGGGCGGGAGAAAGGACGCCGCGCTACAGCTGATACCAGAGGTAACTCTGGGTCAGGAGACCCGGCGCAGCCGGGTCGGGGAGGAGCGGTGTGCCGCGAGATTTTTTTAATGAAACAAGTGTGCCGTTGCCTAGATTAGGTTGGGAAACACTGCTGTAAGAATCATACTGTACATTAACTACATTTAGTGGAATGCTCCACCCATTGCACCCATCACTGCACCATAATGCAAGAGAATGGGACTCACTGGAAGTGGAACCCCTCTAGACCATTCAGCTCCATTCTGTCTTGTGCAACCAGTGAAATACCTTCTTGCACACAGTGTAGTGAGTGCATGGTGTGAGAAGCAGATATTGAGGTTGCGTCTTCCAACTCCCAAACAGCGGCCATCATCCCTGACAGCTGATGAGACCCATTTTCGAGAGAGGTGTGCTGCTGTTACCTTCACTGTGTCGTTTTGCCAGAGCTCAGCATGCAGGTCCATAGCCCACAGCACAAATAAGAACTGGTCTGCTGCCCAGAAAGTCCCTTGTAGAGATGGATTGGGCTATGACTAGTAACACAGAATTGGTACCACTGTGTATATTTTAATTTGCTGCAGAGTCAAAAATCTATTATTCAGACAAGTGTGTTCCTCTGATAGGCATCCATTTTCAGTATACGCAAGCAGGCCACAACCACCCTGTAAATCCCAGGGTGCTACTGAAGTAGAATGATTAACAGAATGCCCTTTCTAGAGAGTTGCAAAATGTGATTATGTGCAGTCCCTGATTTAAGAGCAAAGTAATGGTGTAATTTAGTAATTGGCTCACAAACACTTGCAGGTACAATTCCATCTCTGGCCATAAATCGTAAAACTGAATGTGTGGCCCCAGGTAATCCACACCACCTCTGTGCCTCGATGCCCTACTTTGTAATATATAGCTAACGCTGGTGTGCCTCATGGATTTTCCTTAATTGTCAACTAAGGCCCTATTTCCAATGTTTCTCTTCCTTGTGATGCTAACTTTCCATCAGGAAGCTGCTGCTAGGTCCCAGTCTCATCAACACATAGTATAGCAAGCCTAGGTATGAGCTGATGTCATTGTAATGAGTCATCAAGTCTATGCACACAAATAACATGAAATATGATGTGTGTCTATATTAACCCTGAAGAATATGTAACCCTGAAGAATATGTAACCTGCGCAGAAAATCACGAACAATTCTGTAATGTCATATCTGGAGAAGTCTGCAAGCGTCATGTTTGTGAGCTGGCTGGGAGGTACCGGTAACTGGAGTTCTAATCAAATCTTTTCATTCATTCTTGGAAATGAACTGCCTCACCTCTGGTTACTTTATACATTAAGCCACCTCGTACCAAGATGAACAGTCCATTACCATCAGTAGGCATTGTCTACACCCAGGATGGGAACCTGTGGCCCTATGGAAGATGTTGGACTCCAACTCTCATCAGCCCTGGCCACATTGGCCCATGGTCAGGGATGAAGGGAGCTGTAATCTAGCAATATCTGAAAGTCCACAGGTTCCCTGTTCCCAGAATGCACTGCCTAGCAGTAGCTTTCTAGGGTTTCAGATAGGGTTCTTTCCCAGCCCAATGTGGAAAAGCCAGGAACTGAAACCTGGGGTGTGTTTTTTTCCTGCAACACTCACGCTGTGTTTCACCGCTCAACTGCAGCCCTACTGCACATGAAGTGAATCCCATGATCTTCTAGCCAAGCATAATGTATCAGGTCACTGCAGCGTTGTGAGCTGCATGCACTGAGCATCCACATGTCCAGGATATCAACCACAATACTGTTGGCATGGGCAAGGAAGACATGATATGGGAGGAAAGCTCTTGTCCATCAAGGAATCTCTTTTCCTTGCATTGGCCCCTCTTTTGCGCCTTCTCTGTCTACATAAATCGGTTAGAAAGGAAGCAATTTACTGTTATTCTGGGATAACCCCTGTAGAGCGTGATTTCAAGTGCATATGGTAATCATACTTGTCATGCCCATGGGACCTCTTCCTCTTGGAGCCCGCGATGTGTATTGCAGAGGACTCAGGGAAGGTATGACTTTAGACAGCTAGCCTGCCACCTGTGTGTCTCTAAAGGGGAGACTGTCCATCAAATGCTTATTCTCCAGCCTCCCTTAGGTATACAATTACCCCTTTTGCAACAAGAATGCCGTTTCGCAAACATACCCAAAAATAATTCTTTCACCATTAAGCCTAATGTACCACCGATGATTCTTTTCCTGTTATATGTGTCTCTGTTTTGCTATTCGGTCGATGACGGGGTTCAATCCCGACGTAACGAAAATGCAACGAATCCCAGCGCTGTGTGACAAAAGTGTACGATATACTAGCATATTCTATCGCTCTAGGGTGCTACAAATGTCGTATATTATATGGGTTAAACTACGGGGAAAACATGAAATACGTCACTGTAATGAACAGAGTTTCATGGAAAGGCTTTTCTCTTGGGACAGATCAGATTGGTCAGGAATATGATGTGCGTCTCTCTAAACCAGCCTGGGAGATTATTTTGTCCCGGACCTGGAGAAGGTAACCCGGCCAGGGCCCAGGATCATTTGTTAAAAGTAGTGGGAGGGGCGTAAAGTTTCCGGGTGACGTAAGTCGCCCGTGGCCCCACCCTTCCTGGGCGGGCCCTTGTCAGTTTCATCCTTTGTAACTTTCCCACTTGGAACTCAACTGAGATGCTCAACTTGCGAGGAGCCGCGGAGCACCGAGCGCTCTCGGCTCCATCTTCAGTCGACGGGATCCTACGGCGGATTCGGACGCCACACCTCGCCTTGCAACCCTGCAGCCACCCTCGCCCCGGGAAGAGCCGGGCGAGCTATTGAGGAGGGCCGATCACTACGGGGAGGGCGAGAAGTCCCCGTTGCGAGAAACAGGGCAGCTCCCACCGCCGCCACCGGAACGCTTCCCACCCCTCTGATCCCTTCCAGCGGCAGAGCAGATTTGCAGGTGGGTCTTGGCGCGGCGCGGGGCACCCATGGCTTGCTGCAGTGAGGCGAGGGGAGGAGGGCCCCTGCTGGAGCCTTGGCGCCGGAGACGGCTCTGCATTAAGAAGCTGGGTCGGCAGCTTTGCCTCGCGGGGTTCTGAGGCTGCGGCTGTAAGGGGGAAAGGTTGCGCGTTGGGAAGTGGCCGCCTGTCCCGCCGCGGAGCTTGGGGAGAAAGTGGCTTCCCTGCGGCGATCCAACCTGTGGGGTCGACCGGGCTGCGTGCGAACGCTCCCCTTCGTTGCCGTGAATTGCTAGGAGGAGTGTTTCTGTGTTTCTGCACCTTCACTTCGGGAAAGTGACTCCGAGCTGAGTAATTGCTTGCGGATCTTCATTCCCGCACCCACCCACTCGCGCTGTCTTGATTTCCCCAGCCCGTGCAACGAGCGCGCTCACACATTCAAACATTAATTGGGGGGGGGGGTCCGCGCGCGAAAAGGGGGTTCAGAGTGGGACGGGGGCGGTGATCGCCCTAGAGTCAGGAGGCTGGCGGAGGGGGTTAAGAAAAGGAGCAAGGTCAGACCCACGTGGAAGTCGATCTGCAGCTGCTGCAAAAGGAACTGGCGTCTGGTCCCTTTGCTGCTCCGTGCGCGTACCCACCCTCTCACGCGGCGATCGGGGATTCTGGCTTGGGCCCGGGGCAGAAAGAGGCACGTCGCCCCCTGTGGGGCGGGAGGTGCTTTCGTCGTCTGCGCGCTTCTCTTGGGAGAGACTTGGCGAGGCTGGCTTCCCAGCCTTGCGCAGAGAGCGATGGAGGCGCGGCGCGGGGTAGGGGCAGCTCGGATTCGGGCTGGCCACGCGGCAGATGCGCGCGGGGGGGGGTCTGCTTCCGAGTCAGGCGTCCCCTCCTCCCACTGAGATTCTTTCGGGGTCCTTCTCGCTTTCCTTTACTCCCGTGGCACAGGAGAGAGACAGAGGAGGCGAAGCTTCCTCGGCTTCACTTTCCCCAGGCAATCCATGCGCGCGCACGGGGCTGGTGGAAGCAACGTACAGGTTGCAGCTATGCGCTTGCAAGTTTCGTGCCTTGAGGAAGGGTTGGTGCTGCTGGCTACTCCGGATGGGACAATCTGCAGAAGCCCAACTGGAGCTGGTGGCATTAGCCGGCATTAGCAACTGTAATTCCACACGCACACATCAACTCTTTCTCGCTGCCGCCCGCTCCCCCCTCCCCGGGCAGCTTCTGCTATTTTGATTTCCTTTTCCCCGCCCCTCAACTCGCTCTCTCGCGCTTATTTCCATGACAACAGCGAATGTCACAACTAAAAGATTCTGTCTTAATTGCAGGTTGGAGAGTGAGCGCGCGGGGGGGGGGGGTTGTTTTGAGAACAGGAGTTTTTTATGCTTCGATTCAGATCCAGGCTAAAGATGCCTCTAAAAAGGGAACGATCTCCATAGAGGATCTGCGCTTGGACGGTGCTTGGGGGGAGTGAGGGGGGAGGCATCTTGTAAGTTTAGCGGTTCTGTTTTGGCGCCCGGGTGGAGATGCTGCCTGCCTCCCCTGGCCTTGTGGGTGGGAAGCTCGACCTGCGTTTTCTCGCATGTGTGTTCCTGGGGCTACGGCGTGTCCCTCGCTTTCTTGTCCTTCGTTACAGAAACTCCCGGGGTTGGAGTGCGCAGCGCCACCAGCGTTCGCTGTGGTTCGGAGAAGAGCGCCCGCGGGGCTGCGTTAGCAAACGGAACTCATCCGCAAGGAAGGAGGCGCGCTCAACTCCCTTGCCCTGGCTGTGGGTTTCTCTGTGTTTTGTTTTTTAATCACCCGATAAGCTGAGGCTTTTAAATACCCCCAATATGCTCTCATCCAGTTAACATTATTAAGATCTGTACAGGACTTACAGAGTTCATTTTTAATGGCAGAGTAGCCTTTTTGACTAGGGCTCCAGAGCATGGATAAAACAACTCACCAAGAAAACATCTCTATAGATCAATATTTTTTGCAGTGGGAGTGGGGGCCCGCTAAATATCATCTGGCATTGTTTTGGACCAGCTCTGTAAATCTCTGCCTTCCACAACCATAAACATTGTGACTAGCCAAAATAAAAGATCCCCATTTTGTTTGTTTGTTTGTTTGTTTTAAACCCGCAAACTGATGCCTGTATTGGGATATATTAAATTCATTCGCAGTCAGTTAAAACCCATATAATCCCAGTGCAGGGTGGGAAGTATTTCAGAGCCCTGTTGCCATATCCTAAAATCACATCCGCCTTAAATATACTGGATTACTTGATGTGGAACACCATATCAAACTAGGGATACAAGAAGGGCTAATTAATACATGCCGAAGAGGGTGGATCTCAATTCATATGCCTGTTGGCGCCCTGAAAGAGGAAACTATGCCATCTGAAACGGAAGATTCCTTTCCTGCCAATTCATATTAGATTCCTTTCCTACCTTTGCCATATTAGCATCCTTTGACTGAGCTAGGGATAATGGAGTTGCAGAAGAAGAAGAAGACTCCTTCCACCTCTGTGCCTCCCCAAATGCTCAGGGACTCTGAGCAAACCTTGTAAACAGAAGTAAGAGAACTCCGTTTGGGCTCACCCCTGGGCTTTGGGTCCCAGCAGCTGCAAATGACATGCACTGTTTTCATTATCAGTAGCAGTGTGAACCAATTAAAGGATTTTTAGTTGATTGGTCATCTGGCTCTTTAATTAGCAGATTAACTATAGCTAGTTATAATGTGATTGAGTTTTCATATTACAAAACACCTTTAATAGGTGCCAAATAGCTACCACTTGTTCTTAAAAAGACTGTCTTTAATATTTTTCACTTGTGGCTCTTAAAGGTATTAACAGGATGAGGTGAGTTACAGTTACATACTAGAACCAAAATATTCTCAAAAGTGGACAAGTGTGCCATTAATCTGAAATCCCCTGATTAAAAATTACACTCTCTGGTTACAATTGGCTCCTGGAAGCTTTAGATAATTGGTCTACTTATTAAAGCGTGTGGCCCTTGCTGTCATGTTTCACTTTCCACAGAGCTGCCAATGAGCCCCTTCTGATTCCTCCCTGTGGAGCCCTGTGGCCTAGTCCCATTGTTGGTCATTCCCAGAAGTACCGGTATGTTGGATTTTCTGCCTTCACAGCAGCAATTGTGTGCCCCAAAAGACACTTCAGCTCAGAATTCCTTAAACCAAAAGGATATATAGGTGTTTTTTTTAAGTAAACACTTTAATGGATCATCTATTAAGGACTGAGCTTAGAAAACAAAACAAAAAATGGCTGCACAGATGCACTTTTAAAATGTAATATGTGGAGTCCAATCCTATGCATGTTTACTCAGAAGTTAGCCCCACTGTCTTTTGTGTGGCTCACTCTCTGATAAGTGTGCATATGAGTGCAGATTTAAGAATTAGTTGTGCAACAGTAGCACCTTCCTGCGACAATGAATGAGGATCTTACTGCAAAATCTGCCATATGGGTGCAGACTCATAACATACATAACCGGTACATCCTCCCCACAGAATGTCCTTTGAGGTATATTTTATAAATGCTGGAAAGTTTCCAGAAGCCAAACCTTTCTTTGGGTCTCTGCTTCAGGACATCTGCTCCTTCTCCCTTACATTCTGGAAAGGAAAGAGGGCTCACCTAGTCTTACTCAAGTTAATTAAAAGTTGGGTGCAAATGAACACGAGCGCATCTGGGCTCAAGATGAGAGAGAATCCTATGTTGGATGGAAATCAGCTATAAATAAAGTACAATGTTAGGCATGGCACCTTGTAAACAGAGAGAGATGGGGAAACCTTGGGCCAGCAAGTGCCGTTGAAGCAGATACACACACAATTCCTAGAATAGTCTGCATCATCTATGATTTAGCAGAGCTAGAATTTCCCAAACCCACCTCCCAGCCTATCAACTCAAATCCAAACAGGCATCTGGAAAAACATGTCATCTTTCAAAATTCACATGTGTTTTATAAAGATTTGTGGACAGGAATGGGCAAGTCACCTGATGGTGTGTGCCTTTTCTGCAAAAAATTTCCTGGATCCTTCAAGTTGTGTTTTCACATGCATTTCTTCATTAAGGGGTTAAGCCAGGCACCCCCAAACTTGGCCCTCCAGATGTTTTGGTACTACAACTCCCATCATCCCTAGCTAACAGGACCAGTGGTCAGGGATGATGGGAATTGTAGTCCCAAAACATCTGGAGGGCCGAGTTTGGGGGTGCCTGGGTTAAGCATTGCTACGAGCCACAATGACTGCGTACTACTATCCAGTATCGGAGGTAGAATGCTTTTGAATTCCAGTTGCTGAAGAGCACAAGTGGGAAGAGTGGTGTTGAACTCCTGTCCTGGTTTGCAGGCTTTTTGTGGGCAATTGGTTGGCCACTCTGGAAAGCAGGTTGCTGAACAAGATAGGCCTTGGGGTCTGATCCCACAGAGATCTTTTTGCGTTCTTATGATTCCATAGGATTGGTCCCAAACTTGTTTGGCTGCACATTTATTTTTTTTATCCATGAGCTTTCTGATATATCTCCTTCCTCCATCATCCTGCATTGTGAATGACAGTGGAGTTGTATTCATGCAGGTAGATTGTGCAGTTGGCACATAAAATGGCTTCAATCACATGTGCAGATCCAGTGATCTCCTACTGCAATGGAGGGTGAGGGGAGGACCTGTTCTGCCCCTCATTTATTTTAAAGACCAAACCTGTAGCTCAGCTTCACAAACCTTGGTGTATTTTGCTTTCATGGCCCTGGGGTGCCTTCTTTCCCCCAAGGCGCTTAAGATAAATACTGCATACGGAGCTCTTGACGCATTTCACAGACAGAGTTCACTGTGGAGATGAAAAGCCTTCAGCTCAGGAATAGATTCAGGATGGAGACGGTCTTTCTTTCCGCAGTTGAAAGAGGTTTGAAATAAAGGTGGCTGCTTTCGGTGGGTATATTTCATCCCACTTCTGCAGCCGCTAAAGAGATTTTGCAAGTTCCTGTATTGTTTCAAAAAAAACCCGACCAGAATTAAGAGTGAGTCAAAAGAAAGGTGTGGGCAGCGCTCGCAATGGGAAGTGATGCTTCTCTAAAACCCATGCAAAACACTCTTTTAAAATGATTCCCTTTCTCCAACCTCAGTTGGTAGAAGCGGCTGTTTGCATCCCTTTTGGGGTAGAGAAATGCACAGGTAGGGAGAGACATTTGCTCCACGTAGCTGCCAGCAGATTGACTTATGTGGGGAAACAATCCTTGCCTTTACTTGGTTCTTTTCCTGAGTGTCTGGGAACGCAAGAGCATAGGAAGCATCACAGCAAGCCAAACCAATGGTCTCTTGAGATCTGTATTGTCTATACTGGCAAGAGGCTCTCGTATTGCGAAGGCACAGTTTCCAGAAGATGTGTGAAAGAAGGCAGGGATGGTTCCTGGCAAAACTCTCCAGGTAGAGAGTTCCAACTGATCCTCAAGGGCTTGAGAAGTGCTCCATCAGAGGATCTCATGGCAGCGGTGGAGCATAAGGAATCAGACGGTGCTTAAGGTATGTTGGGTCCAAGCTGTTTAGGGCTTTGTAAATTAACACAAGGACCTTAAACCTGGCATGATAGCAAATCAGCAGGCGGTGCATATCTCTTAGCAGAATAGCATGCTGCCAGTAATCTGCTCTTGTGAGCAGTCTGGCTGCTGCATCCTGCACCAGCTGCAGCTTCCAGACCCCATACAAGGGCAGCCCCATATAAAGCGCATTACAGGAGTCCAGTCTTGAGGTCACCAATGTATGGACCACTGTGGTCGGATTATTGCCCACCTCATAATTTTCCCATTTAATGGAGAATCAAAGCCTTCCAAGGAGAAGCAGAGGAAAGCCATCTTGGTGCCCATCTGTGAACAGTTAATGTTGTGGGTCTGTTTAGATACTGCCAAGTCTGTGTGTTATCTCGGCGCCTGGTGTGAAAACTCTGCTTGAGTTCCTGACAGAGATAGGTCTTTGCCTAGGCAGGGGGAGAGCAGGACAGAAGGCTTTGAAAAGACGTGACTTGCGGAAGATACAGATACACATGTATGTCAGTACTCTGAATATCTGTCTGCTTGCCTGATCTGTTATTAAGATGTTGGGAAAGGGTTAGTTAATTAATTAATTAATTAATTATGCTTCGACTTTGATCCATCCGGGTTTATTAATATGCAAGGAAACATATAGTAAAGGGCTAAACTAAGGAGAACAGCCCATTTTTAATTGTCTAGGCAATTGCTCTTTATTTATACAGTCAGCTCACTTGAGAGGATCCCTATGAAGCCCTGAGAATTTGGAAGTTAGTAATGCTGTTGGCTTCCCTCCTTCTAGGGCAGTGGTTCTCAAGCTTTTTTCTCTGGGCCTCATTTTCAGAATAAAAATGTCCTTGCGCCTCTCACTTAATTTTTTATTGATAAGAAATACACTGGAAAGCAAAAAGTGACAACTCCTCGCAGTGCTTGAGTTATAACATAGAATACAACTACTTTATAATGCGATCATGGGACATGCAGAAAGTATAAAAAACAATGCAGCTACATTAGATCATGAATCATTCCCAGTGAGACATGTGAGCTTGCTTTTGCCGGGTAATCTCATTTATATTAAGTCTGATTTGAGACAAACAAACTCTTGTCTCCTCATCAACACAAAGAAGCTCTTTTCTCTTTTCTGATCTTTCATATTTGTCAGAATTGAAAATCCCAGTTCACAACAATATGTCATGGAGAACTGTAGAAGAATAGCCAATGTGCTTGAAGAAAGGTGTGGACATATATAAAATTATTTTTATACTATACTATACTATACTATACTATACTATACTATACTGAAATGTTGAAATGTTTCTTTGATTGTCCTTGAATCTTACTGCCACACTTGCCATCTTCTCCTGCCACACCAATGTGGCATGCCACATCCTTTGTGAACCACTGTTCTGGGGGAAAGCCATCACTCAGGGAGGGCGTCTGGGCCTCTGACACTTCACAATGAAACCTTTAGCTCCTATCTCTGAAACTGCCGTTTAACATTGGAACTGAACCTTAGATAAACAAAGTTCCCACTTAGGATCAGCTCTACTAGGACATCAGGTGACAGGTTTTTGGGGTACTGGTACAGAAAAGCAAAATGTCAATCAATAACTTAGTTTGGTATATTTCCCAAAATGGGATCACTGCTTGGGTTTTCTGCCAGGCAGCAAAATGTCTCTAGTTATGATGACCAACAGCAAGCTTGCTCAGTAGCATATTACATATTTGATGCCTGCAGAGCCTCTGTCTTCATAAAGTCTATAGATGTGGATTGTGCCTTTTCTTCTCGCCCAATCCTGGCAACAAACAATGTAAGACTTAATCCACAGGATGACTCCTGCATGGAATGTGATGGGTGCATAAAGGTGACCATGTTTTGTTTGGGAAAAGTCCAGTGGGGGTAGCGATATGACTTTTGTTACAGCAAAAACAAATGCCTTATTTGATAAGGTGTCACAAGACACTTTGAGGAGATGATTATTTTAGCTGAAAGGATAATTCACAAATCACAAGCGTAATTCACAAGTGGACTTTATGCCCGTGGATTTCAGGATGCAGGCTGGAGTGCTTATGGTAGCTCAAGATCAAAAAGGTCTATTTGATTGCTCACCTCCCTGTAAAAAATTATTTCCTGTGATACAGGATTCACACTTGTTCAAGGCAGGTGCTCTGGGTCTGGGAATTCTGGCTGCAGTGACTCATTACAACTTGTTAAAAGAGGTCCAAAGGGAAGCCGAATTTGCAAATCTAAGGGCATGCTGCTATTTGAAATGAAACAGTCAAACTTAAAGTGGCTTCTCTCTTGGGTACAGATAATTTATAAACATGGCTGAAGATCAAATGTGCCAGCCGGCATCTGATCTGATCTTAAGGAAAATATCCCCCTAAGAACTCCTTCATGAAGCACTCAGCCATTTAAATTCAATCAAAGTCAATATATTGGCTTAATGAGTGGTACAAATGTTGGCGAAATGTGACAGAATTCTACATTCGTCAAAAAAAAACAAAAAAAACCCACCTGCGATGGGGAAACACGAAGTAGATAGGAACAACCTATGCGCAACAGATCTAAAGCCTTTTGCTGTGACTGGAATCTGTTGTGTGTGATTTAGGGAAGGTGGGCTCATTTATTCCACTTTGTAGCTTGTTTCGCTGATATACTCAACTGATTCTTGGAAAACTGATTCCATTTTAGGACTTTTATGTTCAGTCTATAAATGTCAATTGCTTTGTTCAAGCTCATTTGTTCTCCTGAGGTACGTGATTCAGTTATGACTCGCATTACAAAGTATACTAGGTTGTCTGCCTGCTACCAATGTTTTGTTTTTGTACACTGCTCTGTTAAAAAAAAAAAAAGTTTTCATGTTCTTCCGTGAAGATAGACTGATTTATTTTCAAGTTAATTGAGAGCCAATGTGATAACTCAATTAAAGAGGTTTAAATCCCTGCTCAACCATGAAGTTCACTGGGCAACCTGGGGCTAGTCACTATGGTTACTCTACATACTTAAACATACTTATATGTCAGGGCTTTTTTCAAATAAACCTGAAAACCAGTTTGATTGGGCTGGGGGTGTTTCAGAGTCTCTGTGCAACCTTAGCTCCTCGGAAAAGGAGTGGGAGATGGATGTTCATTCTGAATAATTACTAGTGTTTTCTCAAACTGGGATGGCGGGACATTTTCCCAGGACTCAGGTTCAAGTGGAAGAGCGGGCAAAGGCCAGGCCTAAATGGTACCGTCACTCCATGACATTTGGAGTTTTCACACCATGCCTTTACTTGTCTGTAATGTGCATATCATGTGCGGGTGGTGTGTTGAGTCTCCCGCTTTCCAGCTCAGCATGGCATGATGTTCTGATTGTGTGGGAAGTGAAACATCACATGGGACATGGCATGGAAGGGATTTTTTATTTGTCTGCCAGAGCAGTTTGTGCAGTGGCCAGAAGGCCAAGCTGATGAATACAGTCTAGCCTTCTTGCTACCTATCATGGTTTGTAAAAGCGCTTGCACAAAGGGAGGAAGTCCAAGGTCTGCCTACCTGTGCAAGGTAGCTATATTAATTAAGGGAAGAGCCTATGGAAACAAAAGGCAACCTTTCAATGCTACCTGTCTCTCTTGGTATATGATGCTTCCACCACACACACACACACACACACACACACACACACACACACCACAGTAGACTACTATGCAGCAGAGATGGAGAGCCTGTGGCCTCCAGATGTTGTAATCCAACACCTGCATCCCTAACACCAGGCCATGCTGAAGTTGGGAGCCCAGCAATACCTGAACGGTCATGAGTTCCCCATTCCTGATGCAGAACAAACACCACACTTGTCAACATTACACTCCAGTTTCTAAACTGGCACCTAGCAATGTGGTCAGTGTAACATTTAGACCTAGCTGAAGACCAAGTAGTATCTAGAGGATTGAGGGAACACAGTCAGGGTGTACTGTTCTTGCTTCCTCTCTGGCACAGCTGTTAGGCGCCGGGATCACTTGCTAAGCAGCTACTGCCAATTCCATCCTTTCCCCCAATCCTTGTATGTGGCAGGCAGTCATGCAGAAGGCGGTGGAAAAGCAAAAGCCCAGAGAGAATTCTCTCAGCAACCACGAGAGCTAGGCGGGGGTAGGTGTGCCTCTTGCAGTTATTAATATTGCACATTTGGAAGCAATAGGATGAATAAAAACCTGGCTCTTCTTGGAATAAAAATTGTCCAGACCAAAAATATGGTTCCAAAGCTTTAATAACAGAACTTTCTTCAAAACAGACATACAACAATAGCGATACGTTCAAATAGTTGCATAAAATCATGTGCTTGTCTAAGCAAATGTACATCTTCTTAGAAATGTAAAATTAGTCCAAACAGAACTGAAATCAAAGTTATTTCTCTCCATGCAGCCTGCATTCCAGCCTGAGGCTGTTCTCTCCAGGAGAGAATCATCAGCACAAGGTGGCTTGAGAACAAAGACAAGTCCCACAAAATGGAGATTTGCAACTGAATACCCCTCCCATGTAATCTAAGTTAAACACCACATGAGAGAGTAGCAGAGATACATTCTCAGTTAATTATCAGCCTGTTTGGTGCTCAGAGAGTTTCACTTAGCTTCAATGGAAATTTCCATGCTCCTTTTAGCAATACACATACAGAGGTATTTTCCATTTACAGTCATACCTCATGTTACGTTTGCTTCATGTTACGTTTTTTCAGATTGCGTCCCGCGGCAACCCGGAAGTACCGGAAAGGGTTACTTCCAGGTTTCGCCGCTCACGCATGCGCAGTAGCGCCAAATCACGCTTCGCGCATGGGCACAAGCGCCAAATCGCGCCACGCACCTGCGCAGATATGGCGCTTCAGGTTGCAGGCTTTTCAGGTTGCGAACGGGCCTCCAGAATGGATCCTGTTTGCAACCAGAGGTACCACTGTACAATTAAACAATTACACTTAACAGTGCCCCCCACAATTTGAGTTTCGAAACAGCAACCACAAATCTCCAGTGTGTGTGGTTACCAATTACACTGTACTTGTTAAAAGCCTGTCCTCTGCTTGTCCTCTGATGAGGTTCTCTGCTAATTCAATAACTCTGTTAATGACTCATTTTTGTCTCCCCTCCAGGTGTTTTGGACTACAACTTCCATCAGCCTCAGTTGACTAGATCTGATGGGAGTTGTAGTCAAAATTTAAACACCTGGAGGGCACCTGGTTGAGGCAGACTGGCCTACAGTGTGGTGCCAAAATAGCTTAAACCAGCCCATGCTAGAACAGTGGTAATTCTTCTTCTTTCTGTATGTAATCATCTCTCCGCACATTGCCCTGATGACTCTCAGTGTTCCTGCTGCCTTTTCTCAGCATGTTCTCTTGCTGCTAAGCCCAGGAGAACAGTAACGGAAGGCAGTGTTTGAAGTAAGAACAAGCTGCTGATTTATAAAACAGCATCTTTCTGCTACCCCTCTCCTTAGTACTGCCTAGCATCCAACTTGGTGGTGTGCGTTTTTTCCCTGTTAGTGCACCTATGATTGATGTTAGCAATGCCATTAGATTCGGTACAGGCTATTTTGGAGGGGTTCGTGTGTGTTCTGCCTCTGCCTCTTGCTATTTTCCTCTGAACTCGGAACAAAGTTGAGACAGCAGCATGTGGATGGAATACCAGCAAGGAGCATCTGTTCAAAGAAACACAGTGAGGAAATTCCAGCATGGGGTTAGTGCAGATCTGGATGTTGGGGCCCCAAGCTTCTCTCACCTAATCCTCCGCCTCCACTGATATGCCAAATTCATTGTCTGCACTCACCTGCATACACAGAGTAGTAGTGTACGCAATGTGTGCCTTCCCACGTGAGATTTTAGGGCAATAAATGCACATTTGTTTCTCACTTCTTACACATCTGTCCAAGCAGTTAGTCACTCTTAAGGATTAATGGTAATAATAATAATAATAATAATAATAATAATAATAATAATAATAATAAAATATATATATATATATATTCTTTTCATAGCACTATAATGGCAATATTTTGCATCAAGGGAGATGTGATCCTGTAGAAAAAGCCACTTTTGTATACTTATTGGAGGTTTTATGAGATAAAGGTTTTGCTTTTATCTGAATTCACATTGTGGAATGTACAGAGGTTAAACCACAGAGCCTAGTGCTTGCCGATCAGAAGGTCGGCGGTTCAAATCCCCGTGATGGGGTGAGCTCTTCTTGCTCAGTCCCTGCTCCTGCCAACCTAGCTGTTCGAAAGCACATCACATTGCAAGTAGATAAATAGGTACCGCTCCAGCGGGAAGGTAAACGGCATTTCCGTGCGCTGCTCTGGTTCGCCAGAAGCAGCTTGTCATGCTGGCCACATGACCTGGAAGCTGTACACCGGCTCCCTCGGCCATTAAAGCAAGATGAGCGCCGCAACCCCAGAGTCGTCTGCAACTGGACCTAATGGTCAGGGGTCCCTTTACCTTTACCTATGCTACCTTGACTTGCTCCTAGGAGATGTAAGAGGTAAAAAGTTTCCACAACAGGGCTGCAGTTGGCTGGACTGTGAGTTACATTCTGTCAAAGCAAGCACTGAGTTAAGAGTGGCCAGGGTCATTAGCTATTGGTTTAGACAAGAGGAAGAATTTAATATCTCAGAATTACTGTATCTTTTTAACGTTAAAGCAACCTGGTAGAGTGAACAGTCTGATTTACAGTAAGAGCAGCCACGTTAAGTTTATTGTATATTAAATTTAAAGCTAAGCATGACCACCCATTTTTAATTATTTGTTGATCAAAGACAAAAGACATCTTACGTACATGGAAGTGGTGCCTGTACTATTTCGTACCTCTCTTTGCCACAGCTATTAGCGGGCGAATAGAGGTTTATCATTAACTTGCCATTTAAATATATGGTGGCAGTGAGGAAACAGGGTCAAACAAATAAGTAAAGGGGTGTAAGAGCTGAAGTGGAGTGGGATAACAGGAGTTAATCCTTGACAGTTTGGTGGCAGCAAACTGGGATTATAGTAAGAGTAGCTATAATAATCTTTTAACAAGTGGTGGCATCGCTGTGGGATAATAGAGGAATCCTTTACAGATTCTTCCTGGAGCTATTGCATTCATTGCTGCTGCGTTGGCTGTGCTGGACCACATATGTTTGAGGTTTTTTTGGGGTGGGGTAAGATAGTAGGGCCTAACTGTAGCATAGACCCAGGCAGGTGATGGTGGGGCAAGGGAGGTATTTCAAGGTAAAGATGAGGAGCTCGGACTGGGTCCAGGAGGAGACAGGTAGCCTGAAGAGGGATGTCACAATCTTCAGTAGATAGTCCTATGATCTCATCTGGGCTACAGCAAGACTTCTCCTCTATAAATATTTAGATTAGACTTCCACTGCCACTGATCATTTTTACAGCTCTGTCCCTCGATTTATCAGTGTCTTTCAGGAGAGGAGAGGCTGCATCGCAGCCCAGGTTCCCTGGTGAAATAGCTGTAGAGCTGTGTACAGCAGGGCTGATGCTTCACACATTCATGATGGAATGCTTCCGCGTTAGCAAAATGACACAGGCTGTTATTTTTCTTTTTTCAGCTATATTTCATCCCTGGAAATGCAAGCAGTGGGTTTTTTTTTTCTTTTAAAGGATTTTAAAGCGATGCTGGGAAATTTTTAGCGCAGCAGCAGGGGATGGAGCAGGGAGTGGGTGGACCCTGACTGAAGCGGCAGAATCCAGACTTCCAAAGAAAACCAGACAAAGATGGGGTTTATTAACTCTTCCTCTGGTCCCGCTGCTCCCCCCCCCCCGGGGGGGGAACGCTCTTTAGAGCTCAATCGGAGCAAACAGCAATTCGAGTTTTCTCTGGATTGACTTTTGCTCCCATTTAGTGCTAAAGAAAAGTTTTTTCCTGGGAAAGGAGCAGGGAATTGGGAAAACTGCTCGGATCCATGCTTTCTAGGCACGGGATAAGCGGAAGTGTTGGCGAGCCCATAGATGGATGAAGTACCTAACTGTGAATTAAAAGCAAATCATGCTTTAGGGCAATGGAAGACTGATTTCAGTCTTGCAATCTATCGTTTTACTGTCCCGGTGGTTTAACAATTATTTTGGGCCAGATTCAATGAAATAGTTGAGCTAGCAGGAGCCAGTACAATGCATCCTGTTAGAGCAGTGGGTCTTTCCCCCTCTCCCCAATGTGTCCTCTCCCCAAATTGGTTCTGGGCTATTGGGATAACCCCTGGAGCAGCATGGAGGGGGGGAGAGGGGAGATAATTCCATCAGCAGAAGCAGAAATGCCGGTGCTAACAGAGAGGTTGGCCTAGTGCAAGAGTGAATTCTACCCCTTTAAATTTACAAAGCTAGAGTGTATTCTCCAGATCAGGACCAACCCAAGACAGTTTGTTGCCTGAGGGGAAATACAAGATGGCAGTCCCAACCGCTGCCATGTACACACAGTCTAAATGGACCTGCTCTGCCTAATGCTGGGCTGCCCCTGCTCCAGATCTCCTAAAAGTAAACTGTCTTAACAATTCTGTGTTTATTGATCCTGATGATGCACTCTTGCTTAACAATCTTACTGAACTGGACAAATGTTCACCATATCCAACGTCCTTTGGAATCCACAGGATATGAACCTTCTTAGCCCTATGTCATTTTTGCCGTTATTAATCAATCCTCCCATTTTGTACCATTGTGTGCCACACCCACTTGCTAAGTCTTGTTTCAAACAGAATGGTGAAATACTGAGGATAGGTGGTGTGTGTGTGTGTGTGTGTGTGTGTGAGAGAGAGAGAGAGAGAGAGAGAGAGAGAGAGAGAGAGACATTGCTTATATAGGCAAAGTAGCTCCTCAAACATATCCCTGGGCTTTTATACTGGCCATTACAGAAGTGCACAAATTATCCCTACATTTTTACAGTCTTTTTCAATACAGTCGTACTTCGGAAGTCAAACGCCTTGCGAGTCGAACGTTTTGACTGTTCCGGTTTGCAAACGTTCTTTGGAACCCGAACATCTGACGCGGCCTCCGATTGGCGGCAGGAGCTTCCTGTAGCCAATCGGAAGCCGCGCCTTGGTTTCCGAACATTTTGGAAGTCAAACGGACTTCCGGAATGGATTCCATTCGACTTCCAACGTACAACTGTACACCTCGGAGTAGCCTTGCCCCTCTCCCCCAAAATAAGGGCCATAAGCAGATGTCTAGTCCAGATAAGATGGAAGTACTGTGCATAGTGGTTTGTCTGCCCAGGGGAGTGATCCTATACCAGATAAAATTGCACTCCCCCTGAAGGAGCAGGTATGCAGCTTGGGAGCTCTCCTTCATCCAACTTTCTTTTTAGAGCTACAAGTTGCTTCGGTGGCATGGAGTGCCTCTTACCAGCTTAGCTATGCCAGATTTGACCCTACCTGGACAGAGAAAGCCATGTGCCATTATTCATGCTTTAATAACTCCGGGTTACACTACTATAATGCACTATACTTGCCTCTGAACTGTGCTTACTGCAGAATGCAGCTACTAGATTGCTGACTGGATATTATAATCATAATATTATGCCTGTGCTATGCCAGCTGCACTGGCTCACACTCATTCCCAGACCCAGTTCAAAATGCTCTCTTTTTTTATCTTTTGAAGCTCCTTGTGGCTTCAGACCATCAGTCTCTATGTATGCCTTTCTATGGTGGCCCTTCTGTGAATGCCCTCACCATCTAAAGTGAGTTGGGTGGATACCAGAGAGCCTTCTAAGTGGTGGTGCCCCAGTTCTGGAATACTCTTTCCAGAAGGTTTGCCTGGCACTTTTTTGTCATTTTCACTTTCTTGGGGTTTTTAGATGTGGGTTTTTGTTTTTGTTTTTCTTTTAGAATACAGCTCATTATTTTATGCTGCTTTTATAAGGTTGTAGCTTTCAGCTGATTTTGTTGTGGTGGCTGTGTTTTAATTGTTCTTTTTCGTAAAACCACCCTGGGAATATGATTGAAGGATGGTCTAAATATAAGAAAGGAATAAGTAATAAATACAATCCCACCCCCCGGAGTAATTCTTTTGGCAGCCCTTCTAGATCGCTTCTCATCTCTTTTGGCCTTTTGAATACACTTGTATTTCTGCTAGTCCCTGTGCCTTCACATTTGGTCTTTGGCACAAATTGAATTAGTATGCCTCTCATGCCCACTTCCACATCCTTAATGAAGATGTTAATGGGGCTGGAGCTGAACCCTGATCTCTGCTAAAGTTCTTTTTCTTTAGTCTTATGCATCAATGCTAAGCATTATCCTGTAACCTTGGGGCTGTCCCTGGAGTCATGTCTGAGTTCAATGGAAGCAGAAAGCATTAACCTCTCATCAGAAGCGAGTGTAGATAACATGCTGCATCTGGAGGAAACCCTATTCAAGCCAACACAATCAAATTCTGCAAGTGAGGCTCCCTTCGGATGCACTCAGAATGCTGTAATAAAATTCCGGTCTATTAAACCATCTTGCTTCTACTTGGCCACTAATTCTGTAATTACAGAAAAATAAAAGCTGTCAAATTCCCTGGCAAGATTTATTCCTGGTAATCTCCTTGTGCAAGTTTTGGCTTACGGTTCCATTATTCTCTAATAGCTCAGAGTCATATCCCCCCCCCCCTCCACTGTGTGCTTTTGGTAGGGTTACTACATTAGATTTGCAGGGCATCAAATGGTCAAGGGTCGGTGTGCTTGAAAATCAATACCATATTTACTTAGATCTGATCCCTGATTAGGTCTGACTGAAAAAGTGTGCTCCTGGGAGGTGGGGGTGGGGGGGTGGGACACAACCTTTCTTGAATAACACAATGTCGCGGTGGAGAACCTCCAGGCTGCAGTCCAAATCCAGACAGCCAGACCTCAGAATTCGAACAATTAAAATCTCTCTAGATCATTCCCTCCCCTGATGAAGTGGACCGTAAGATGGTACCCTAAGTCTGTAGAAAGCCTAAACAGGTCCCTTTTGCCCTCTGTGTCCACCTCTACCTACCGGAAATGCTTTGGTCACATTCATAACAGCCTCTCAAATGGAATTTACACATTTCGTGTGATGTCAAAACAACCCACCTTATATTTCTTCAGATGTTCCCATTTACGCACCCACAATTATTTACGTATTCGCATTTATGAGAGATTTTGTTCCTCTCCCCCCCCCCCCCAATGCTGGCTGCTTTCCTCTTATGCCTTACCTTCTAGTTGTTCTGCTACAAAATCTATTTTGCTCTGGACTCCATGGGATCTCATCGGGATATATCAAAAAGTGTGAATGAGAATTTTGGGGTCATAGAATATATGCCAGGTATAGACGAACAAAGGTGACAGCTCCTCATCCAATTAACTTTTTTTCTTTATGGTAAATATTGCTAAAACAGAAAAGGGTGTTGGGGTTTACTTGTGGATGTGTCTCTTGGCCCAAATCTAGAGAACAGTTAATTGTACTCGAGTTCTGCTAAAATTGTTGAGTGAGAAATCAATCCATTCATTTCAACCATCATTACATGCAGTTGACTCTCTCTGGGTTGAGCTTATGCGCCTTCTTCTGCTAGGCTCAGAAAGTGAGATAATTATAGTTAGAAAGTCTCCCTTTTTTGTGTACTCTAATATTATCTAGATCCCCCTCTGTTTTGACTAAATGCAACTATTGTTTATGCCCACTTCAGAATCAAAGCTGTCGTTGGAACAAAGATCACTGAGCAACCAGGAAGTGTGCAGTTCAAGGGTTTATCTGTTGAGCCTATCATAATTTGTGTAGCCCCACTTTGTGTTCCATTTCTTGGTTACACTAGAGCAGGCATGGCGAAACTTGGCCCTCCAGCTTTTTTGGGGACTACAACTCCCATCATCCCTAGCTAACAGGACCAGTGGTCAGGGATGATGGGAATTGTAGTCCCAAACAGCTGGAGGGCCAAGTCTGGCCATGCCTGCACTAGAGCATAACCAAGAGATGTAGCCTAAGGATTGGCTCTTGTGGTAATCCAAGTCTCTGCACAAAAAGGCACAGGAGAGGAGAGTTATCTAGTCCGATGATCACAGGCATCTCGGTTAGTCCAGCTGCAGTTCCCACTTGGGTTGTAGTGGTCACCACTTGAGATCATAATGCTGCTGCAGGTGTGACCAAGCCCATAAGCTGTCTGTTTTGATGCTCCTTCCCTAAAAGCTCCAACGAAGCCTGTAATATTTTTAGTTTCTTTCCAAGACCAACATCCTGCCAATTACTTTCAGGGATTCTTCATATCTGGAGGGCTATCTAGACCATTACTATAGCACACAATTATTACTAGGAGTCATAAGTCATTATTGTACTTGTTCTTCCTTTCTTTTTCTTTAGTCAATGCCTGGCTCTCTCCATTAAAAAACAAAAACAACCCTTTCTCCCTGACCTTCATGTAATAACATTAATGCATTCCGCTAACATTAGCTTCTCTCTGCTGGAGATGCCACAGGCTTTACTTGCTTCTGACTTCCCATCTCACATACTGGTGTCACTTTCTAACCCTGGCTGTGTTCTCAGCCCCCATGTAACCATACAATCTGTCTCTCCTGGTTTCCCACCCTTTGGAAGAATCTGAGCTTAGCTGCGCTGTAATGAGGCTGCTCTCTAGAATGAACAGACTGCAGTTTAGCACTTCCTCCCACTGTTCTTTTTATTCACACGGTTTATTCTCAAAGCTTTCCAAAATCCCGGCTCCCTTACAGATTTGCTTTGTGCAACAGCTCTGCGGGGCCTCTAGCAAAGCTGAGCTTCGTGTCCTTGCTCAAGAGGAGACACCATTTCTTCCTCTCGGACATTATGCCGTCCGTGCCTGTGCTCTCATCTTAGTCCTGCCCAACAAGCAAAAATAAAGGAGGCAGTTAAGCATGTTGCTGCAGAATAGGCTGGCCGAAGGGGAAGATGAACAGGGCTTCTGTACTATTAATAGTGGCATGGAAAGGGGAATTTCAGCAGGTGCAGCTTATCATGCAAGAGGGAGAAAAGCAATTGGAATGTTCTCTTCTGCTCAGCTATTTATGGTATGTGTGTCTTATCCACATCTGGTCAACCTACTACTTAGCAGGAAAAGAGAACAAAAGTGCCAAATTGTTCACTTCCAGATGTTGGCCAAGGGTGGCTAAGTATACAGTGCTAACACCCATGACAACAAATCTATCCATCTTATGAATTTTGTTTGTTCCAGAAAGACACATCCATTCCATGTTTTTTTTGGCGGGGAAAGGAAGCATAGGTAGACAAATTGACAGAAACATTGAAGTCCACACTTGGACAATGTCTAGGACCACCCAAAAATTTACAAAACAGGGGCAAGCTTTGAGTTCTACAGAACTCTTCGTCATAAGGCCAGCTTTTGGGCTTGGTTCCTACATGCAGATTTCAAACTACCATAAGTATCTGCTAAGTTCTAAGAGGATTCTGGAAGCAAGAAGCAATGGCTGTTCCCCACAGTGAAAGATCAGCTGCTACCCAGATCCATCCCACGCTGTTCGCATAGTTCTCCTGATGCCTTTTTGCCCTTCCTACATCTCCCTGTTTTCTCTTGAGGCTTAGTGTCTAAAGCCTTGCCCCTGCTTGTTCCCCAGCTACGTTGCTGTTCCATGATGGCACTTGCAGGCTTTCCTGACTCGGCTATCACAGTCCTGCAGTCCTGCTTTATAGCCGGCTGTCTTCTTTGCAACGTGAGGTGGTGCGCTAGCACTTTTTGCCTGTGCGGCATTGTCAACTAGACACATGACGCGAATGAATCAGCAAGACGGTTTACCCGTTGTGACCTCTGGCATTCTTGGCACACAGCCCAAGATACTTCACACCTCCTTTTGGACTTCAGAGCTCCCCACAGTACTAGGTTCTAGGTCAGATCCTAGTAGTGGGCATTACAGCCACAGTATAGAAGAGAGGTGGTTATTTTTTGTTGGCAATAGAAACCAGCAGGCAGCAAGTCCCCAGCCTCACTTCTCTGAGAGAAAGAGATAGCTAGAGAACCCGATGTGCTTTCTTTTGAATTCTGATCTAAAACGCACCCGGCACGAACTTCTGTGAACTTCTCAGGCAGGAGAGGTGTGTGTTTTTATTGCTTCATAGAGAATTTCTGAAACTGATCATTTCAGCATAAGTATCTGCTGTGGCCATTGTGCAGCCTCTTCCAGAAACTTAGGCATATGAACTGGACTTCATCTATTCTGTGTGTTGGGAGCACCCCACAAAATGAAAACTACCTTCACGGTTTTTCTAGCAGTTGTGGTTATAGGGAAAGCTACTGAAAATGCACCTTCAAGCTATTGTAGACAGTGTGTGATGGAAGCAAAGGCCCACAGACCAGATGAAGGGGTCTGGATGGGACAATGGGGCTTGGTTTTGGGTTAGAGTGTCCCCTGCCAACATTCACCACACATAATGTACAGCAAATGATAAGAGTTATTCACTAAGTAATGATAAGTGAGTATTTTCGAGACCGACGACATGACTCTATGCCATCATCCAATCCAATGAAAGTATTGTTAAGATGCAGGTTCTGCAGGGATTTCTATGCAATGGGATGTGACCCAGTGGGCTTGTTCTTTGCCTGTGTGTGGCTTAGAGGGCACCCCATTTTTCACCAAATCCTAGCTGCACCTGAGACTGGAATTTAAGAAACGAGTGTCAGTTGCAATTTAAGAAACGAGTGTCAGTTCCAATATGCTGCAAAAGAATCACAATCTACCCCAGCTAGGAGACCACATTTAATGCTTTTGTTTGTGTCAAGGGATAGAGCCAGAATTTATCAGCCCTAGGCAGTATGGCTTACAATTGTGGAAGGGCCCTTTCTGAGCTTTCAATCCAGGCTCTTCCCTGGCCTGTGTTTTTTCAGTACTGTATCACCACCACCAAACTATCTGTCTGTAGCTGAGTCGCTGGTCAATAAAATAGCAAAATTCCACCTTTATTAAGAGAGCGTGTGAGCATTTACCTTAACTAACTGAGCCTTGGTAAGCAGAGTAGAAAAGCAACCCTAAGTATACTTAGAAGTCTTCTGTATCTGTAGCAGCACTGCATCGTAAGATTTTAAAAGGGGATTGTAGCATGTCAGGCTGTAGGAGAGGGGCTGCATTTAGAATGTTGTCCTTCTCCCCTCCCCAGAAACCCCCCACACCACCTTGCATGCAGAAAACTAGTGTGTCAGGGAATGAAGCTCACACCTTCCACTCTCTCACACACTTGTGGGCTGAAGTGGCAAGGAGCATGGAGCAAGGGGCAAGGCAAGTGCTGTCAGGAGATTCTCCAGCTTTATTGACTGCTGGAACAAGGCTAATATCTGAAGTGTCCCACGGCTGTGACACGGACTAGGGGAGCACTCAGTCGGCTGACAATGCATGGTGTGTTTGGGAGGCAAAAGAGAGAAACCACTCAGCAAGAAGCAGCAACAAGGTCTCAGAGCGAGATCCGTTTACTACAGTCACCAGGTCAGCATGGGAGGCTGAGCAGCTAATTCTAACTTCCTTGCCTCTTTATTAGCCCCATAAACTAGCCGAGCATTTCATTAAGGGGAAGCAAACGGTAGGCTATGCATGCCAAGATGGTTGTGCAACAACACCTGAGGGATGCATAACAACGGGCTGCTGTTCAGGAAGGCTTGTGCGTCTGTCAGGAACTTGGGGCCGGACTAGCTGAACCAGCACATTTCTTGCCCTCAGATGGAGTGGGGTGGCTTAGAACGCAAGAAACAGCCTTTTACTGTGTCAGGCCACCAGACCATGCACCTCAGCATTATATAAACTAGGGGTAGGGAAGCTCCTTCAGCCTGGAGGCCATATTCCCTCATAGACTAGCTTCCAAAAACTACATGCTAGACAGTGCTAGAGACAAAGGAGGGGTAGAGGAGGTGTGGCATGTGATGTTGGCACTGGGGTGTGGCCTGGGGAGAGTCCCAGGGGCCATGTGGGGGGCTGGAGGGGCTGCATTTGCCTTTGGGGCCTGGGGTTCTCCATCCTGGTCTGTAGTGACTGCCAGCATCTCTCTAGGATTTCAGACCAGAGTCTCTCTCATCCCCAACTGCAGTTGTCAAAGACTGAACCAGGGACCTTCTGCAACCAACGCAGATGCTCTTCCGCTGAGCTACAGCCCTTCCCTGTTTGTAACATGAAAGAGGAAAGGTGGAGGCAGGAATTGATATGAATAGAGCTGAAAGAGGCATGAGAGGAATCACTTCCTCTGGTGTACTGTATTCACATTTTGTTTTACTGTCGATTCTGTGCAGGCAGGTTTTTTGGGGAAATATATTTTAAAAACATATAAATCCTGTTTACTAGAGGTGGTAGGATGTACCCACCACCATGAACTTCTTTGAAACTGCCTTCTGCTTAAAAAAAAAAAAAAGCCAGCTATCTGCATGCTAAGTCCACTAAATTTTACATTGGTGGATAATCTGCAGTAGCTGTCACTACTCTGACTCCTATTTAGCCTTTAAGAAAGAAGCACCTGGTTACCATATTGCATTGTATCTGGAGAATTTGTGTGAAGTCTAGGCAAGCTCTCTCAGTGTTTGCATTGAAAGAGAAGATGCATATAGATCATTTTGCCGTTCATTAACCCAACAGTTACCCATTCTCGGCACTGTTGCTTGCCTTCACGGGTTTCCCCGGCAAGGCAAAAATGGTGCGGGGGGCTTCCGCGAGGCGGCAGAAAGCCGCGCGGAGCACCCCCGACGCGGCAAAAAGCCGCCCTGGGCCAAAACGGCCCGAAGAAAAAAAGCCTTGCCGGATTCACCCGGCAAGGAAAAAATGGTGCGGGGGGCTTCCCCGACGCGGCAGAAAGCCGCGCGGGGCACCCCCGAGGCGGCAAAAAGCCGCGCTGGGCCAAAACGGCCCGGGGAAAAAAAACCTCTGCTCCCTTCCTCTCGCGCGCGCTGACCTTCGCCGCCCACCGCCAATCAGCGCACGCTCACGGGCCACATGACGAGGTCTCGCGGGCCGCATTTGGCCCGCGGGCCTTGTCCTTGACACCTGTGGTATAGTTAATATGTTTTGACATCACCACCATGAGACCTTGTTTGTCTTCTCTATGAGATACTCATCTTCTCTGTTAGGATAAAATATGTATTTCTGCAGCAGCCAGAGCAGCTTTTAGAGAAAATAAATTCCAACAGTGTTTTCCACAATCCCCTTTAGATAATAGCACAAGAGAGCTAATACAGTGTAGTGGCTGAGACATTGCACTACAAATCTCTAGTTCACAACTTGCCTCTGCCATGAGTTCATGGCAGTCTCAGGTAGACACTGCAATATGGGGTTTTTACTTGCCATATAAGATTCAAACTATATATTTAAAGCAGGGATAGGCAACCTATAGCCCTGCAGATGTTGTTGTACTACAATACCCATCACTCATGGCTATTGGCCATGCTGGCCTGGGCTGATGGGTGTTGGAGTCCAGAAGGGCCACAGATTCCTTATGCATGCTCTAAACTGCTGCTATTACTGTCAGGAATATCATAATCAGATCAATCCTTCATTGCTCATGTTTTCCTTTTCCAATGCTTCTTGACATATATACACATCTTCCCTTAGTTCTTTTCCATTATCAATGCCCCCATCATAAGGAATATTATAGTGCAAGACAAGCACAAAACAGATAAAGCTTAATGAAAGGCGAATCCAGGGCAAAATGGGTTGCCTTAAAAATTGTATTTATTTAAGAAATAAGAATACAAAATCAGCATATATGAAAATACGTACAATAACTTTAAATTGGTGGCAGAAAATGCTATGGTTGGACATGATGCACAGTTTTGATTAGGAGTGTAACTTGATTAAATCAAATTAAATTATTTGTTAATCAAATAATTAATTGTGTGTGTACTTAACATATGAACATTGGGTGGGTGGGTTTTAAAAAATGCATTCTTTCCTTGTTTTTAGATTGTGTATGCCATAGGGTTGGAAGAGACCTTGGGAGTCATGTGGTCCAAACCCCAACACAGTGCAGGATGTAAATACAGCATCCCTGCCAGTGGGCTGTGCAGCCTCCACTTCAGTATCTCCAGAAAAACAGAACCTCCCAAGGCAGCATGTCCCTCTGCCCACCATCAGGAGGTTCCTCCTAATCATGTTTATCTGAAATCTGCTTGCCTGATATTTCTAGCCATTGACCTGCCCTCTGGAACCAAAGAGCAAGTCTCCAACGTCTATGCGACAGACCTCCAGATATTTTAAGATTTTTAGTTAATCTTCTTAAATATAGCATTCCATCCTTTGTGAGAGTCAAGGGGGAATACCTCCTTTAAGACAGTGTCTGCCATCTGCTGTTTTATAAAGTACTAAATTATTATAACATTTCTTTAAAAAAAAAAAAAAAAAGTTGCCCGGCTAATGAAGGATGCCCTTTAATCAATTGAGAACCTCTCTAATAAACTACATCCAACTCATTAATTAATGAAAGGTTGAAAACCTGTTTGTAATTGTTCTTTGGAAAATTACAGTACTACTGCAAATATTGCCAAATGTCAGCACAAGCTTTGCTGCCACACTTGACAAGCTGGAATCCAAACAAGCTACCACATTACTGCTCTCCCCATAAAAAAAAAACCTAGCCCTCACCCACGCATATACCAGAATGATTATCTGAGTCTTGCAACGTTAAACTTTTAACGTTTTAAATCTTTGTGCTTTAGTTGAGAAAAATACCAGAACAATTGTACAGTCCATCATCATATATCCTATCTCCACTACCATTATGGCTTTTACTCTGAGCCCATAAATCAGGGCTGTCCAATGGGGTGCCTTCTAGATGTTGCTGAACTGCAACTTTTATGACAGTCGTCAACAGGTTTAACGACAGTCGTCAACAGGTTTAATGACAGTCGTCAACAGGTTTACTACAGCTATCAGCCTATCACCCATTCCCACCACCCTTCTGAGTAATATCCCTCCCACCCTCTCACTATATATAAGGGTCTGGTGACTTCTGTTTCAGTGTATCTGAAGAAGTGTGCATGCACACGAAAGCTCATACCAAGAACAAACTTAGTTGGTCTCTAAGGTGCTACTGGAAGGAATTTTTTTTATTTTTTATTTTGTTGCAACTTTTATCATTCCTTACCATTGGCCATGCTAGCTGCTGGAAATTGGAGTCCCAGCAAAATCTGGAGGGCACCACATTGGCTACCCCTGCCATTAACAATACCTTTATTGGTTTCTTATGATATATGCCTAATTAGTTTGCTGAGACTTGCCTTCTCGCCAAATCAGCACAAGATTGTGATTTATAGAAGAAAAATCTGTTTGTTTCACACACACACACACACACACACACACACAAACAAACAAAACCATCAGTGTACGTAGCAGACTTGCTTGTCTGCAAAGGAGAGGAAACAAAGGGATTCGTGTGTGTGTGTGTGTGTGTGTGTGTGTGTGTGTGTGTAATGGAAAACACACACACACTTTGTATTACATGCCTAGGAGGAAAATCTGTACTGGCTACTGTTCCTGGCTGCCTAGCTCTTGATATTTGCTGGATGAGTCACTTTTGATGACAAATACATTAAACAGTATCTTTAACCCTGCTTTCCAATCATTCTTCTTTTGTGCAAAATACAGCACAGTATAGTCACAGCTGCTGTGGCATCATTTGCAATATACAAATCAATTGTACATTAAGCTCTTGTCTGAAACATGATGGGTCCAAGCCAGAACACTCCCCAGGACAATTTCACTGTATACAAGCTTAAATCCTTTCGACACACTTTTCTTCCAACTGAACATGAAGATTTGTGGCTATGATGAATGATATTCTGAGAGGTGTTTTCTCCCACTGGCCCGTCAAACCAGATCAACAAAAGCTGTTCTGTTTGTCCTGTTTTCTTAATTTTTAAAAAATGACAAAAAGACTTTTTCCAAGTTAGGTAACAGACAAGACACTGACACACAGGACCAGTGAAATTGGCCAGAACATTACTTAAGCCCAGAAGTCTCATATTACATAACCTCTAGGATAGGTATATGAGGGAGCACAGAAAAATATAGGCAAATCTTCTGTAAACATGAAGGTGTCATTCTACTTCAAGCTAATAGGATCAGGTTTCTTATTCCAAAAGGGAAGATATTTGGTCATAGCAGCAGTAGCTGCAAAAAAGAAAATGGCGGGTGGTGTATGTACCATGTCCCTTGTCCAATTGTGAGTCTCATGCCATTCAAAGTAAGCAGAATGGTTGCAGAGTCCTTTCAGTGCAGCCTGCCCTCCCATTTTCCTTTGTGAAACAACTGTGAAGTGGAAATCTATCCCATATGATAGAAGCCCATCAAATATTATTCAGTACCAGCTCTCCTGACCCCTATCCTTTAGGACCAAAGCAGCCTGGTTCTTGGTTTTGTTTAAGGTTCTTGTTTCTCTTTCTTTCCTGCGACTTGTAATCAAAAATATCTCTTTTTTTCTACATAATGACTAGCAATAAGAAGACTCCTTGATCCATTCTACAAATGACATTCACTGATCACAATGGAAATTGATCAAAATACCAGAGGAAGGCAGCATGCGGCTCCTGAAACCTTTTTGTGCAGAAATAGTCTCCTTTCCTGTGGTTTGTCCTCACCATCTGGAATTCAGAAAGAGAGGGGTCTGTTTATGTTATTATCGCTAAGGCTTTTTTTTAAAAAAAAAATCTTCTTTACCTCTTTTTCTCTTTGAAGCTCATGTGTAATGTTCCCATTTCCAAAATGGGCTGATTTTTCTGGACGGTCTTCTACGTGCTTAATTCCTTGATGATACAAAGCATGTTCTGTGGGGCTCGACTAACTTTCTTGTCAACTTTGCACATAAGACATTTTCCATTTGTGGTTCTGAGAGGCAGACCCAAACGGGAGATTCCTATCATGCTAGTTTAGCATCAAAATGGAAAAGTCAGTAATCCAAAAGATGGCATCATGTTGCACAAGAGCTGAAAAAAAATATATCCCCTGGACTGTGCACCCCCAAATCTCCTTCTCTTCTACCCCAGACATATTAATAGTTAATAATACACTAAATTTATTTTATCTTCAGAGTGCTCTGCAAACATTAGTTAATTAATTCTCGGAGCTTGCCTGTGAGTCACTATTATTCCTACATGTGTTTCCAGCATCTGCGTGATTTGCTGTCCACTCTGAGCTTTCTCTGCAGTTTAGCTTCCCAGGGACTCTCTGTGGATTACTTTCCTCACAGATATCTACTTGCTGCCATTGGCAGTTGTCATCTTCTGCCAGCATTCCTCCATCCATATCCCTTGCTCCCTGTTTCTCTGCTGTGGCTGAAGCTTACAGCTCTTTCCATTAAAGAAATCTCCAGAGTGGAGGAGTCATTAGTCTTGGCAAAATGAAAGTGTGTGGGGATGGGGGTGGGGGTGAACCACAGAAAGAGACCAAAGATGAGGAAAATAAATATTTCCCAAAGAGTTAATGAGCTCTCTGTGGGATTTGAACTCAAGACCCTCAGTACTGCTGCTCAGATCTGTACCATATTCACTTAAACAGTAACTCTGTTAGGAGACTTGAATAGTTTCAGTTTCTGAGTAACAAAATTGTTTGATTCCCTGGTATATTTGCCTCACCCTGTTTAAAATCCCTGGGGCTCCCAGCTCCTACTGCAGTCAGTGAATTAGGCAAACTGACTCAGTTGACGTAAGGATTACATCTGAGAGACTTACAATTCTCTTCTTGGAGAGATCTAAATTGATTTAAGGCAGGACCAGCTTAGTCCTCAAAGGAAACTCAGATCTTAATGTAGCTCGATGCTTTTTTTGCTTAGTACCAAACTTTTTAAAACTCTGGTGTTTTAAGAATTTAAACTCAGAGATCATCGTGTACATTTTGAACACATTTAGCGCCATGTTTGACATTTCCTCGCCTACAGTAGTGATTTCATGAACTGAGTCGCTACAGCTATACATTATGCTCAATTAATATCAAGGGCTTTTGAAGTGGAACATGCTACATACAAGCATGTTGAATTAAGATCAAGACTGCATTGCATCAGAGCATAGCAGGTGGATGCATTCAGAGATTCCTGGTCCCAGCAACTTTATTATTTATTTTCTTATTTTCTCCTCAGAAATCTCCTTCACAAATCTGGATTTCATACATCTAGATCAAACACCAACCACTGCAAATTACTGGATTTCACATGATGATCTCCCTGGGCTGCCACCCCAGAAACATACCCAAAACTTCCAGATTCACTGTCCCCAAAGATATGTTATTTCATCCCTTCTGTGTATAACTAGAAGTGTGAACTGAATGTGGGTATTTCATACACCCCAGAGCATGAGATGCTGGTGGAGCTTGAAATGGACTCCCACACTTTGGGGGACTTCTAATAATAAAAATGATGGTGGTGGTGGTGGTGGTGGTGATGAAACACGGACTGGGAGATCAAGGGTGTGAAAGGCTGCTGCCTGGGGATGGCTGCCTTTGGGTAGATGCTGGTGGGAGGGAGAACTGTATTTTGGGGAAATTTGGGTTGCGGTCCCAGAGACTCTGCTTTGCTGAGGACAGCAAGAATAATGGTAGATGGACTATATTATTGTTTAAAAGCATACCAGCACAAGTAGATAAATAGGTACCACTGTGGCGGGAAGGTAAACAACGTTTCTGTGCGCTGTGGCACTCGTCCTGGTGTCCTGTTGCGCCAGAAGCGGTTTAGTCATGCTGGCCACATGACCCAGGAAGTTGTCTGCAGACAAACGATGGCTCCCTCGGCCGTCAACTTGACTTAATCGTCCGGCCACCCTTTACCTTTGCCTTTACCTTTCTTGATATTATTATATTTTGTAACTTTAGCATCTTGCATTGTATTTTCTGTTGTACTTAAGGTAAAAGGTAAAGGACCCCAGTCGCGAACGACTCTGGGGTTGCGGCGCTCATCTCGCTTTACTGGCTGAGGGAGCTGATGTTTGTCCACAGACAGTTTTTCCGGGTCATGTGGCCAGCATGACTAAGCAGCTTCTGGCGAAACCAGAGCAGTGCACAGAAACACCGTTTACCTTCCCACTGGAGTGGTACCTATTTATCTACTTGCACTTTGACGTGCTTTCGAACTGCTAGGTTGGCAGGAGCTGGGACCGAGCAATGGGAGCTCACCCTGTTGCGGGGATTTGAGCCGCCAACGTTCCGATCGGCAAGCCCTAGGCTCTGTGGTTTAGACCACAGCGCCACCCGCATTCCTAGGGTATGAATATTCAGCCTAATCTAATCTGCATCTGACTTGCTCATGGTACACACACTTCCCACGACCAGCAGCCCCAGCATGACCTCTGATCAGACAAAGTTTCTTCCGTGGTTCAAACCTAAGCTATCTCCCAGGAGAACAGCTATCTCTGATGCAACTGAAGTGCATAGATATCAGTGTGACTGTTGTAGGAACTCATCCGGTAGTGCCATTATGTGAAAATAGGCACTCTGTCATATGCCTGCAAAAATTTTAGAACTATTTTTGAATAAATAAAAACTTTCTGAAATGCACTTGAAAGGGTCTAGATGAAAGCACACAGATCTACATAAGTACATGAAAGGACAAGTGCAATCGCTTCCTCTCAGCAATGTTCTACCATCCAAGTCCGTTCCTTTTTTCCTTGACTAAAGAAATTGACCAAACTAGAAGCTGCTTCTGATCTGATCCGGTTAATTTTAACATCTTATTAACTGCCATGGGACATGGGGAAGCAACTGTAAAGAGGAATTAGGTTAGGAATCAACATACTTTCCCCTCATATGTCCTTTCATCTATAATGCTTGTAACCATGCTGTATCAGGGCTGGTACCGCTTAACAATACCATTATGGGGATTGTAATTCACTTTACTCTTCAGAAGCAATCACATGTACCCATTTCACAGGATGCAGAAAGACTGCATGGTAGAGCTCCAGACAGGAAGAAATTTGCATTAAGTACATGCATACTATCACAGGAAGGAGCATTTGTGCTTTTGGACATTTAACCAAACCAACCACAGCCTCTCCTTTTTAGTAGTTTGTAATGGAATAGTTAAAAGTTGCAGTCAAAAACATGACTTGCCACATGGAGTTGCCCCCCCCCCACATTTCTTTCAAGTGTTTACCCATGTGACTTCAATATACAAATCATGGATAAATTATTTAGAAATTATTTACTGACTGGGAATAAGCAAGAGTTTAGCTTACTGGTATGGTTCTTTTTTAAAAGAAATGTATGTTATCTGAAATATTTAAATCTCCTATGTCTTTGCTAGAAAATGACTTTAATGTTGTAAAATTATTTTATATTATTGTTATGTCTGCTTTGTATCTCAGTATTGTGTGTTTGATAATGGTTGTTATCCACCCCGAGGCTGTGAATAATGTAAGTCATCTGAGTAAGTAAGTCATCATCCACTGCTAAGGTGCATTCTGAACTCTCAGCTGTGTAATTTCTCTCCATTTTGCTGTGTGTATGGTGTGATCTGCAGAGGGGGGGAAATCAAGTGAGTATAAATCCAGGGAGATGTTTCTGTGAAATTTCTCCAGCAAATTCCATCTGACACTTTAGGAGGGAGTCAAACATTGGAAAGTTACCACTTTCAAAGTGTCCCCCAGATGGGATAAAAAGTGTAATGTAGTATATTGCTGTATAATTTTGTGAAATATGTTTAATAAAGTTTGTTTAAAATAAAACAAAAACAAAGTGTCCCCAGATACCCAGTTTTTGGGTGCCTCCAGACATGGATAACTTAGTATAGACTACTAGTTGAAGTTAGCCCGTTGACTAACGGGCTCTAGAGGAAGAGGAGGCAGGAGGCGGCAGAGCGGCTCGCGGGGCCCCGGCGCGCCCTGCTCCCGGCCCCCGCTTCGAGCGCGCTCCGCGGTGCCCGCCAGCGCCCACCTCGCCGCCCCTCCGCAGGAGCAGCAGCGCCAGGGCGAGCTGGTTGCCCGAGGCCCCGGCGCTGCCGCCACGGCCTGGCCCGGGCTCCTCGTTCTCCTCACTGCCGCTGCCTCCAGGCCGGGCCGGCCGTCCTCCGGCAGAGCTGTGAGGGAGGCGGGCGGGCGGCCGTCACTTCCTGTCCGCTGGCCAATCCCTGCGTCCGCGTGTGTCATGCGCAGAGCGCACTTCCGTAACACACGGAAAAGCAGGGACACTTCAAGATTATTATATAGGATACTGTATAGAAATTTGAAGGGCTAGAAAAAAGTAAAAAATAAATAAATTGATGGACCCACCATTCCACCTTTTATTTTTTCTATTTCTCCCCTTCAACTTTCCTGTTTTGGGGGGGGGGCTTCGTATTTGTAGTTCTGTGTTAAACTGCAGGTGGAATAGCAATGGCACTTCCAGCTTTTCATAAGTCCGCTCACCTCTATATTGGTGGGTGGTGTTGCGCACGGGCAGCCATGTCTCAAGGTCTTCCAGCATGGGGGGAGGTACGCTACCTCACCCCTACGTCATAGCCGGCCACATCATCGACATTGTGTGGCAGCACCAGCCAATCAGCTAGCAGAGTGGGTGTGGCCAGGGGCCGTTTAAACTTGGCGCGGCCGGCTGGCTCCCTCTTCCTGCCTTTTCGTTGGATCACTTTACCCAGCCACCCTCTTCTCATGCTTTGCTCTGATATGACCTTGCTATGGCAGTTGTCGGTCGCCTGGTTATTGGGCCGGGTAGGAATTTTTTCCACTTGACAAATTGGCACCGGCCATTTAGTTTTCGCCTGCCTAGTACTGGTAGCAATCATCACAACTTTTGTGAGGTTAGGCATTGGGTAAGCCTTTGTTTGGTTGGAGGGGAGGTTGTTGCCTCGCCTGCCCCTCCTCAGTAAGGGTATCCTGTTAAAGGGATCCGGGGTGTGGATACTGTCTGAAGCCTGGACATGGGCTAGGGCAGGCTTCCTCAACCTCGGCCCTCCAGATGTTTTGAGACTACAATTCCCATCATTCCTGACCACTGGTCCTGCTAGCTAGGGAACATGGGAGTTGTAGGTCAAAAACATCTGGAGGGCTGAGGTTGAAGAAGCCTGGGTTAGGGCCATGTCACAGCCCCTACAGGGCTGCCACTATCTGATGTAAGTTATAGGGCACCCCCTTTCGGTGGTTTACCCTTCCATGGACTCCCTGCAGATGGGCAGGACTCAAGATTTAGCCTGGCTTCACCCCAATGCCTAAGCCAAACCGTTCACATCTGTAACCAATAAAGTTGTGGCCTATTTGAACCCATAAACCAAATATTCCTTATCAGTGTGATTTATTGTTCTCCTGGAACTTTGTGGCTCAGGTGCCTTTGGGACGCAATTCAAACAATGTCATGCAGCCATTAGCAACCCCAGATGTTGTGGAGAGGGGCACAGTTGTGGGGAGGGGCACATCATTGGAACCATGATGTGGAACGGACAGGGTTAAATCCCACACACACCTGCACTACACTTCTGGACAAGATTCTTTCCCAACTGCAAAGGGGGGGGGAGCGATAAAGACGATGAGGTTCAGAAAGGAAAGAGTTAAACTGATAATAGCCCTGATTCCCAGAGATGGGAGATGGACCATAAAAAAGGAAATTGTTAAAGCAGTGTATAATGACCGTAAGAAGTACTTCCTTTTGCATGTTCTGAATCTCCCAATGTTCAGCTTCATTGGATGGTCATAAATTCAAGTATTATGAGAGAGAGAGAGAGGGAGAGAGGGAGAGAAATGGGAACTTATCCCTATGCGCTTTCCCCATGCGCAGTCTTGTACCCTTCTACCATGCCCCCTGCACTGTTGCTCACCTTTGTTCTAAACTAAAGTATGTTCCAGGAACAACAACAGGAGATCGATATTATGGCCTTCCTTCCCTATTTGTAGCCTTCCCACAGGCATCTTCTTGTAGCATGTGAGATCTGGTTGTGGACAAGACAATGCTGTGCCGTGCTGGGTGGGCCTCTGGTCTGATTCATCAGGACTCTTAGGTTCTTTTCCAAATCTTGGTTCAGCAGACTCTGGGCTATGCACACCACTGCCATTTGGATCGCTGAAATTGTGGTGGTTCATCTGGATACGTTTTATATAATATTTTTATGGGCTCATTGACCAGAAAAAAAATGTTTTGCCATTTTGTTCTGTGACTAGACCAAAATTAGCATAATTTCAGCTTCTGCCAAGTCAATGAATAATGATGAACTGCTGAAAAATTGTTTGGGGATTATAAGAACTGGTCTTTGCAGATACAAACGGTCAAAATAAAAAATAATTTTTAAACCTTACATTCCGTCCTTCATTGCAACACACCGAAACTGGGGCAAGAGGCTACCACAAAAGGAGCATGGCTAAAGTTTCTGTTGGGTTTGTCTGTCCATGAGTTTACTACTTATGGAATTAAGCAACGCTAATTTAGGCTAGAATCCCATATGCAGTTACTTCTGTGTAGACATTAAGCGGTCAGTACGACTCTCACAGACGTATATAAAGTTCAAGGACACATGCAGACCACTAGGCCTGCATGCCTCCAGAGCACTCCCTTAGATCTGTAAGAAGCACAGAGGGGTTGTTGCCCAGTTGTTTTTAGGGGGTCAGCCACAAAGTTGTTGAGCTTTTTTGGAAAACATTGCCAAAACTTCCTACAGCACCCCCCCCCCCAAGATCTCTCGTGGTACCCAGTTCACCCTGTCCCAGCCTTCCTTTTCTACTGGGCGCAGGTTCGGGCTGGGGTGCAAAAATCACCCCAGAAATCTGCCTCCAATTATCTGTGTAAGGTTGTGAATTTAGACAAGTTCTGGGAGCTGAGCAGTAGGAGAAATGGCAAGGGTGGTATGAAGGTAGACTGCTGGAGACTATGGAGTGTATGAGGTATGTGCGTGTAGCAACATGCATGTAGTGAGATCAAACGCAGGATATGCTTCCCATTCTTCTCACACCGCATGGCACAAAGGCATACATTTTTTTCCACCCTTCCTCCTCTCCTCACCCTCATTCTGGACGCTTTGAGTACTTGGGTCCCATAAAATGTAGTACCGTATTGGCCTGAATATAAGCCTCACTTTTCCCCCAAATTCCAACCATTAAAAGTTCAAGTGCGGCTTATATTCATGACCTTACGGTAATACGGTATGCAGCCAGGAGCAAGGGGCAAACAGTGCCAGGAGCGCAGCAAAGAGGTGTCTGCCCTGTGTGTAGTTCCCCATCCTCTCCCCCAGGGCCGGGAAGGGAGAGAGTGAGGAAAGGGAAAGGCCGCCGGAAACACAGCGCAGCTCCCCCACCCCCCAGTATGCAGCCAGGAGCAGTGAGGAGGAATGGAGCGGCTTATATTTGTTCCCCCCCCCTCCAATTTTAAAGGTGTGGTTTATATTCAGGCCAATACGTTAATTTATAATGTGGCAATTGAGGTAAAGTGATTTGGGGGGGGGGGTGCCAGTACAGCTCCTTGCCAAGGCTGCAACGGACCCTAGGTATTTCTCTGAAGAAGAGGCACTGTTCCATGCCCCAGTTTACACAGTAGAAAGATTTGCAAAGGCAGAGCCACAAGGTCTCCTCTGTGGAGACCCCAACATCTGGAATGTGCTTTCCCTAAGTGTAGGCAGGAGGACCCTTAGGCTGGGGGGCCAGGCCTCTATGACTCCCCTCATTGGCCCCAAATGAGGCCCTCATTTTGTCTGAAACTTTAGCACCCTCACCAAACTGCACTTCTCAGAAAGCTATGAGAGTATAAAGTTGAAATAGGCTCATGATGTAGAAATACCCCCATAGACAATAAGTAGTTCATCTAGCCCAGCAGAATATCTCTGGCAATAGTCAATGCCCTATTTTCCGGGAGACAAGGCACCAACAAAGAATCCCATTCCTTGTTGGATTCCACAAACTTTGCTAGGTCTCTTTGAAACCTACATACTGTTAGCCATTACGTAGCTTTCCTGAATGCTAATAAATTACAAGAATGAGTTGTAGTCTGTTTGTGGTTCATTTGTAAATTAGTAAATACACTTTCTATATTGTCTTTCCTCAAACCATACATTATTTTACTATGCCTGTATTATAACATCTTAGCTGCTGCCTTCCAAAGTTTTATCCTTTCTGAGACCGGATGCTTCATTATTTTCTAATATGAAGATACGAATCCCCTTTAGCAGTTTGCCTTTTTGATAGTCCCGTCTCTAGCTGTCTCGAGATCTCCTCCTCGAATGCTGGTTGCCAATTCTGGACGCAGTAAAGTGGAAGTACCATTGGGCTTTAATTCTTCTTAGCATGCGTCACTTTACATTTACCAACGTTTAATTTCATCTGCCATTTCCTTGCCCTTTCTCTCAACACTGTGAGATCCTTCTGTAAATCCTCACAGCCTGCTTAGACTTAACTGTGTTGAATAATTTAGCATCATTTGGAAATTTAGTCACTTCGCTTGTTCGTTCCTTTTTCCAGGTCATTAATGACTGTTCTGTAAAGAGCAAGTATCACACAGATTTTGGGGCACTGTCTTAATCTCTATTTATTTTATTGCATTTATATCCCACCTTTTCTCCAAGGAGCTCAAGGCGGTGTACAAAGTTCTCCCCCTCATTTAATCCCTACAACAACCCTGTGAGGTAGGTTAGACTGAGAGGCAGTGACTGGCCCACGGTCACCCAGTGAGCTTCACGGCTGAGTAGGGATTTGAGCCCTTGTCTCTCAGGCCTTAGTCTTATAACTACCACACTTACCCTGACATCTCAAATCTTTGCAGTGAGAACTGGCCATTTGTGCCCCAGCTAGTTTATCTCTTTCAGCCAGTGTCTAATACAGAAAAGGATGCCACAACATCTACATTTTCATGACATGATTTTGTTATCAATACATTCTCTTTAAACCTGGAGGGATGATGGTGGGCTCTCTCTTGCTGAGGGGTTTTAAGCAGATGCTGAAGAACTATCTGTTGGAGATGCTCTGCTCTGGATCTCCTGCAGCCAGCAGAGAGTTGGACTAGGTGGCCTAGGAGGTCCTACTACCTGACACAATGATTCTGTTTGTAAAGTTAAAACCAGTTTTATAATATATTTTAGGTCACTTATGGCCAATTACAGTGGTACCTCGTGTTACAAACACCTCAGGTTACAAACACTTCAGGTTACAGACTCTGCTAACCCGGAAGTAGTACCTCGGGTTAAGAACTTTACCTCAGGATGAGAACAGAAATCGCGCGGCAGCAGCGGGAGGCCCCATTAGCTAAAGTGGTACCTCAGGTGAAGAACGGTTTCAGGTTAAGAACGGACCTCTGGAACGAATGAAGTTCGTAACCAGAGGTACCACTGTAGGCAGAGTTTCGTGACTGCAGTTCTAGCTGTCTTATCCAAAAAGGAGTCACTTGGTGGGGGCCAGTTTAGATCTGGATCACAGCACAGTGGATGGATGTCAACAACTTCAGTGATGGGGATCCCACATTTTCAGAGGGGAGGGGAGGGAAGAGAAGCTCCATTGTGGAAGCAGAAGTCTGTCATGAGCAGAGCAACATTGTTAGATGCAGCCCAGTGTCAAGAAGTATTCTCCAGTAGAGAAAGAGGCTTAGCAACCATAGGGTCAGGCTTGCCAGTGGCACAGCTATGTAAAGGGCAGAGGGAAATGACACACCACACCACACATAGACACAAAAAAAAATTATTGTGGACTGAAGCTGGAGTTTACAGAAACCACTAGCTATGGCTGTGGTGACCCCATGCTAGTTAGAACAGAAGATTGAGATGGATTGGTGGGTGCAGCTACCTGGGAAAAACTGCTCAAGATTACTAGAAGTTTAAAATTCCGTATTACTGAAGAGCAGAAAATATTCATTATTATTTTTTGTCTCTACAGAACACTTTACTGAAACTTCGCTCCTATTCTGCCTCTGGCTGGTGTGAGTGTGTGTGTGTGTGTGTGTGTGTGTGTGTGTGTGTGAAGGCAAGGTAGCTTATAAATAAATATTTGAGGAGCTGAAGCTTCAATTGTTTTTCAGAAAGCTGGCTTTTTACCGTATTTCATTGGGATATTTCTTGCAGATGGATGCTGTGTGTGAATTGCCAGCACTGAATATGCATTCTTTGACTGTTGCTTCGAGGGTTGTAAATGTTTTATTATTTTGGTTCTAATTTCCCCGCATACAACTTTATATGCTTGCGGTGGCCTGCATAATGTTTCTATGTCCAATGTTTTTGAAAAGCTTCTCAGACTTCACGAATACTGGTCTATGTATATTAATGTATTTTTTACAACTGGTATAATACTTATCATCACCCCCTTTAAGTAGAGATGTGGCCTCTTATTATGTCGTAGACAGTTTCTCACTGTTCCTCCACACTCCAATCAAAAGTGGCCACGTGCCTCTCTGGGTGTTGCACGTAAAAGTGATTGTTTCGATCCTTTTTGTCACAGTTCTCCAGTTCCCCAAAGGTGGACCCAGATGGCAACAAATCTCCTTTATTCCCTAGCCAGGCAAGCACACATGAAACACATACATACAATGTGGCCAATAATTTGCATTGCAGCGACCTCTGGTGGCCATGAGTCCTTTCCACTCCTGGGCTCTGCCTGAAGTCACTCTTCTAGGTGTATTATATTGTGTACATTTGTGTGTAATTTTCCCTAGTTCTTGCTGTGTGTTTTTTTTAAATGGAAAATGCGAAATGCCATGGGAAGCTGTCACTTTCAGTACAAAGTGGTTAGGACGTTTAACCCGTTCTCCTATGGACAACCTTCTGCTCAAAATCTGTCCTCTTTATGGCTGTTTTTCCTGTATTTTCTAAAGTGGGTAGAAAAGCAGTTGGGTGGAACAGTTTTTTACAGGAAAAGTAGCAGGCAAGAAAAGGGCTAAGTATCTCCTCCCCAGTGTCAACATAGGGAAAGGCCATAGCTCAGTGCTAGAGCACCTGCTTTTCATGCAGAAAGTAAAAGGTAAAAAGTAAGCCCTCTGTGTTCAATCCCCAGCATCTCCAGGTAGAGATGGAAGAGAACCCTGCATAGAATTCTGGAGATCTGCTGCCCATCAGTCCAGACAGTACTGAATGAGATGAACCAGTGGTCTGTCTCTGCAGCTCCTTATATTCCTAATTGCAGGCTCCAGTAATTGATTTGTGTGTTGTTCTTAAAAATAAAATTTTAAAGTCCAGGGAGAGTAACGCATGAGTGCATGTAGCAAGTACCTTGGACTTATGTCGCAGCAAATAATTGCCTGGTTAGCAACCACCATGGATTTCACAATGTGACTTGCGTGAGTCACTGTGAGCTATGCCGATCTCCTTTGCTGGCATTTGTTGCTGCTTTTGTTTCTTTGCTACTTGGGCAATAAAGTAAAGTGGGGTAAATTTGACCGCATGCCATCTTTGGACCAAAAGGCCCCCAAAGTAGCATACAAAATGTATGCCTACAGTATAAATAATGAAATATACCTACAGCATAAGGAAATAAGGAAATGCAGGAAACCCCAGGTTCAATCAACCCCAGGTAGTGCTGGGAGAGACCTGCCTGAAACCCTGGAGAGCTGCTGCCAGTCAGTGTAGGCAGTACTGAGCTAGATGGATCCACGGGTCTGACTCAGTGTAAGCAGCTTTCTGTGCCCCTATGTTCCAATTCCTGGGCCCCACAACACAGAAGGCCGTGGCTCACATGCTCACTGGCCCCACAGCAGACAATGATGGGATGCATAACAGGCATGTGCAGAAAGGTTCACAATCCTTGCGACAACCCTGTGAGTCAAGTCCCTATAAATCCTCTAGGGACCCGGGTGGCGCTGTGGTCTAAAGCACTGAGCCTCTTGGGCTTGCCGATCAGAAGGTTGACAGTTCAAATCCCCGCGACAGAGTGAGCTCCCGTTGCTCTGTCCCAGCTCCTGCCAACCTAACAGTTCAAAAGCAGGCCAGCGCAAGTAGATAAATAGGTACCACTGCGGCGGGAAGGTAAACGGTGTTTCCGTGTGCTCTGGCTTCCGTCACTGTGTTCCGTTGTGCCAGAAGCGGTTTAGTCATGCTGGCGACATGACCCGGAAAGCTGTCTGTGGACAAACGCCAGCTTCCTTGGCCTGAAAGCGAGATGAACGCCGCAACCCCATAGTCGCCTTTGACTGGACTTAACCGTCCAGGGGTCCTTTACCTTACCTTTAAATCCTCTAAGGCTGGGATGAGAGGATGGGGTGGGGTGGGGGGCCTCTAGTGCAACACAAACGCTGCAAGTTCTTAAGCAAGGAGGAGATTCAAGTACACATCCTTTCCTTTCCTATGCCCAACAATATTAACTTTTAGTGTGTGGTTCATCCATTCTCTTATCCATTCCTTTCCCCTGAAAAGTGTGCTTTTGCAAGCCAGTAGGACCTAGCAACCCTGGCTGACTGGTCACACATGCATCTTTCTCTCTTGGTGGTAAGAAACACACAGCAAAAGAGTGCAAGGGCCATCTGAGCTCAGACACCTGGTGCAAAAGTTTAATCTATTTTGCAATATTTTTCACTGGGGGCAGTTAGCTCATTCAGCTTAGTAGCCTTCGTGCTGAATATTGAGAAATCAGCTGAAGAGAGCTATCCACACAGTACTTAATTCTAGATGAGGATGTCAGCACTTCTGTCTATTCCCATTTCATATATTCCAGGCTCTGTAAACAGAAGCCAAAGCTGGAGCTATGGCACAAATCATACCTATATAGATTTTGTGTAATGGTTCATGTCCCAGTTCAGTGTCCGGGAGTCTATCATGCTTAGCATTATTTATTTCATGTTGTTTGCGTTATTTAAAATGCTTCTGTCCCACATATTCACTCATGAGTCCCCAAGGCAGCTAAGGATATAAAACAAACACAGCAAGATTAGGCAACAGACAAGCAATCAAATAAACAGAAAGCAATCAAAGATGTGCTCTGAAAGCACAAATACTAAAACAGTCTTCCGCAACTTTGTGTCACCAGATGTTTTTGATCTTCAGCTTTCATCATCCCCAATCACAGGTCATGCTGCAGTCCATGTTTAGCTGTAATCCAACAATGTCTAGGGACCCAAGTTTGGGGGAGGCTGTACAAATGCCACAATAACTACAAGCAGAAACAATGAGCAGCAGTTAATCGCTAACTTAGCCCACAACGTATTTTTCAGAGCAAGATGCTAGGCTCGCTCTCAGTGTGGCGTAGTGGACGTACACCAGGGAGACCCAGATTCAAATCCTCCCTGAGCCATGAAACTCACTTGCTGACCTTGGCCAGCTGCTGACTTTCAGCCCAACTCTCAGCCTAACCAACCTTACAGGGTTGTTCTGAGGATAAAATTAATAAGGGAGAACCATGCACTCTGCACTTTTAACACCTTGGAGGAAGGCAGGATGTAAGTTTGGTAAATATATAAGTAAACTTTTCTTCCAGCTGTCGCCATCCTTCTTCTAATTCAGCTTCCTTTCGAGCTGTTGGGTGAGATGGGTCATAAAAATCATAAAGTTATCCCCACTGAGCGGATGCTGGCCAGTATTGAGATTGCAGCCTAATTATGCCTCACAGAAGATTACAAATTAAAGAACCTATTTTTTAACCTCTTTGCTCACGTGGAACAGACACTGCAAGACACAATCCCAATACACAGCCCAAACTCAGTGGTGGTAGCAATCAGTGGGAGCCTACTCAGCCTCCACATTAGAAGAGGTGGTCATAGGTCCCATGTAACTGTGTACCTTGCATATATAGAGTCTCACTACGGTTGCCGTCTTCTTGAGTAGAAAACTGGGCCAGTATTGCATAATATAGCATTGAAGTGGAGTTAATGAAAGTGTTCACATGCATTTATTCAGTAATTCTCACGTCAACCTTGCATAAGGTAGGTTAGTATCATGGTCCCCACATTGCAGGGGAGGGGCTGATGAGGCTGCTAGTGGCTTTCCAGCGTAAGGAGTGCTGAAGATGACAAGGCTGCAGAAAGTGGGCTTCCAGGGGCGGTGAGGGTGACAGAATTCCTTAGAACAGGGGTGGGGTGTTGTCTTCCAGATGTTGCCAGGCTACAGCTTCCATCATCCCTGGATATTGCTCATGCTGGCTGGGACTGGTGAAAATCAAAATCAACAATGTTTGGCCAAGACTTCCCCACCCTACCTTAGAGTGAGAAACACTGCATTGCAGGGAGAAATGAGCTCTTGGGATAGTCAAGTTTGAAGATTCCTGCTACAGACTTTTCCCCCTTTCGTTTTTCAGTTGTGCAAATGCCACCAAAACAGAGAGGCATCAAGTTACTGGATTTTGATGGAAGGTTTCCAGTAACAGCAGAGTGCTGTTTCGTCATACTGTTGCATCTGCTTTGGATGTAGGGGTCTCCCGATCAAAAATAAAAAGCAAGTGCTTTGGTATCCGCCGTCTGAGTTGTCATTTGTGGGGAGGAGTGTAAGCCATAAAGTATCATGCTAAGGGTTGGGGAAAAGAAAGCGTGCACAAAAGCAAAGCAAAACGCACCTTCATTTTTTTCACGCATTTTAGTGCTTGCTCAGTGGTTGTGTAAGCCCCACCAATCCTGGATCACGCAGTTAAGATGAGGATATCACAGCACCACATAGCCAATCACATTTGGCTGTGTGACAATGTGGAGAGTAAACAAAGTCCTCTCGTTGCCCTATGACTGCCTGGTGGGGAGGAAATTGGTCAGTGTTCTTGCCCAGCCACCACTCCCTGGCTGCATTCAGAAGTCATGTCAAAGTAATGATTTGTCATTAAGAACCATGGATACCTTCAGTCATATGTGCTCCCTCCTCTTTCATGCATGTGGCGAGTTTATACACTTCTGCTTCTTATTGACAGAAAACCATAGTTTGCCATTTCATCCAAATGTGGGAAATCGTGGTTTGCACAAACCATACCTTGCAATCAAATCAGGAGTCCACACCACAGTTTGATCCTGGTTTGGGGTATTTCCCCAATACTTACATGTTTGCTTGTGGGTAGGCTCAAAACCCACCTGGAAACTGTATTCTCTCCCTCCTGAAAGCACCACCCCAGTTCATAGCTCACGAGGTGCAGAAAGCAACACATTCTGAAAGGTAACTTGAGCTTTGAGCAGCATCACTTTGTGGGGTGTCAGTCACTACTGCAGTTATTTGAGATGGAGAACCTGGGAATTGTGATAAACCTCTGGATTACAGGCACCTCCATCAATCCCTTCCCCCCTCTTTTTCTACCAGTTCTGCCAAAAGTTACAAGTATGAATGTGATATCGAGATTGTCAGCACGGTGGGGAGCCTGATTGATTTCGCTTGGCTGAGCATGTTAAGAATTGGATTTTTCGGCATTTCTATGCCATTGGGAGGGCGAGAAAAGGTTTGTTTTTGTTTTGTGAGGATCGTGTGATTTCGGTACACTTTCAGAACTGAGAGCTTTTTAAAAAAGAAGGAAACTGAATATGGCAGTTCTTGATTTGTGATGGATAGGAGCGTGATTACTGGGGTTTCTGCTCTGAGCTCATTGCACTGTAGTTCAATGCACTGCTGGCTAATTACACTTGCTGGAGATGCGTTAATGATACACCTGTCACTATCACTGTGTGACAACCCAAAGGCAAGGAGCTGCCTGATGAGTAATCCCAGCATTGACCTGGGTATATTATCTTGTGCTTCATTTTTTTGTCAAGCTGTATTTCCAGAATCTCTAGATTCACACACAAGAGGTGGCCTATGACACCGCAGATGGGAGGGGCAGCAGCTGTTCCCCCACCCACCCAGCATTCATATATTTTTGTGCAGGATGCTTGCAAAACATTTTTATTTGGGGCTGTTCCACACATGGATGGATATTACTTCCATGTAGGAAAGTTGTATGCACATTACCACTTGTGACAAACAGACACATGCTGGAAAACTGCGAGTGGCAGCAGGGTTCCATCATGTGTGTGATGGATTCAGCCCATTAGGTTTGACCTAAAGGACTACGGGCAAACAGAAAGTAGTCACTCGTCCTCTACTGCAGTCTTTCATCTGAGCTTCCACGAGTCTTTTTGAGCAGTATTATGAAGATAGGGTCCATGGCAATGCAATACTCAATTTAAGGTGAGCCTTTCTGTGAGTAGGTAGCATCTGCATGCTGGAGTATTCCTAAATCCTTCTCTGTAGTGTTTTTTTTTTGGGGGGGGGGAAATGAGACTAGTTTTCTACCTCTAATAGAGAAGGTGAATCTACTGTATGTGTCCATTAACATTTGTTTAATGGAGCAGAGCCAATTTAGCTAGGCTGATCGACTATCATAGATGCAGAGGATCATCAGACATATGAATCTGTCATATGGTTTCTCTTCGTGGAATATTTTTGTGGCTCTTGGCCAATTACAGAAAGACGTGTTTTGTTTTGTTTTTAAAGGTAGGAGGTGTTTCTAATCAGGGGGGGGGGGGATAACACGACTCCCTTGGCAACTACCAACATTCATCTTTGGTACGGTATATGGATTCCACACTGTATAACCAGAAGATATTACTGTAGTTTTGTAATAATTGTTCAGGTTCTGTACCATTTTAAACTACAGAATTTATTTTTATGAACTGGCATTTTTGCCAGTACTGGGCTACAGGGTGGTCACTGACACATATTCCACTATCAGCATATGGAATATGAAGCATGGATTGCAAAAGTCTAAAATGCATTCCTGTCGAAGATCTTTTGAAATGGGTTGTGCGTGTTATTATGAGCTATTGTGTTTTATGAGGCTCATATACAGAATAATTGCAAACTTTACAACCTTTAGAAGACATCTGAAGACAGCCATGTATTAGGAAGTCAGATGGGTGGTGTACAATTTATTATTATTATTATTATTATTATTATTATTATTCCTGTGACAAAAAGTCATATATTTTCCTTATCTATATATGCATATCTAGCTCAATTGCATATCATTACATAAACTTTGGCATATATGGAGCCAGTAATAATTAAAATAATAATAGTAATTCTTTTATTTTTTTATTTTGATTTATTAGATTTGTATAGTGCCCTATACCCGTAGATCTCAGGGCAGTTTACAACATACAATTACAATATAAAAAGACAAAATGCATAATAAAAATAAGAACAGAAACAGAAAAATAATCTGCCCTTCCACAATACACTTAAAGGGGCATCATTTTAGTGTGTCACTAATCAGTTGGGGATGGGGCAGCCACACACAAAATAAGTGGAGGATAATATGGCAGAATTTTAATTGGCAGAAAAGATGATGCAGGTGAAAAGGTTAAAATCCTTCTGCATTGTGGCCCTGTTTTAAAGAGGGACCTCCCACCACTGCTTTCAACTTTAAAAAAACAAACAGGATATCCCATTCACAGAACTCCAGTGCCATATCAGGTCTGGCTCTAACATAGCCAGAAAATGTGTTTGAAATAACTGGCTAAAATGGATGAGCAAATAGCAGCTCATAGTGGATATTGCAACTGCACCCAAGTGACTGAAGTCCCTTATTCTGACCTAAGTAGTTGATGGTTCCTTGATTGTGGCTTCCCCATCGACTTGGTTATAATGAGAGTGAAATCATTGTTTTACCGGATACGCACCCAGGCAAGTTGTCAATGCACTGCTGCTCTGTGGTGCAGTGGCTGGTGGACCTTCAAATATCCCTGATCACTATGCCTGAAACTACCTGAATCCAAGGGTGATGACCTAAAGCTTTTTATTCTCTTATATTTCAGCACCAAACTTGGCAATGCCGTTTGGATGCGTTACCCTGGGCGATAAGAAGGATTATAACCAGCCATCTGAGGTGACTGACAGATATGACCTAGGGCAGGTCATCAAAACGTAAGTCTTTGCTTCTCCTTGCTTTCAAAGCTCCTTCCAACTCTATGCATCCTATACAAATGCCATTGGTTGCCTGTTGGGTACTTGTCATGTGAAATGGTACTTTCTGTTGCAACAACTCCATGTGTCAATTGCAGTCAACAGACAAAGCTGAGACTTAGGTCTGCCCCTCTGTCACTAAGAGCCATCCAGGTCCACGGGAGTGGTAAAGCTGGAATGAACCACAATGTAAGATATACCATACCATATCCATATTGCCTAAATAATTTGTCTGTTAAGGCCATGGCCCTGAACAGCAGCAATTCACTGGCATTTTGGAGCTTAAGTGAACATGGAAACAAAGGGTTCTTTTTTGTTAATAGTCAACAAACAGGTATCTAAACTGCTGCTTATTGCAGACGTAGGATTGCTGACCAAGGCAGCTCCCCACATCACGTTCTCCCCTCTCCTGCCCCACATCTTTGTTGCTGGCAGGGAATAGGAAAACTCACAAGAAGTTCAGCTTGCACTACGCATTAAGTGCAGCCAAACAATATGGGGAGGGCTATTTTCAGTGGCCACCCATGTCTCCTGTAATGGGTCACTTAGCGCACACAGTAATAGTAATTTTCCGTACTTAGACAGCACATAGTTCTGCTGGTTAGGCTTTGTGGATTAAGCCAATAACCACCCATTGCAGACCAGGAGGTGAGGACTCATGTTGAAAAGGCAGTGGCTTGCCTAGAATGGCATATGGGCTGCTCACACAATCCCACATGCATACAACAAATGTGTTTAGGAGGGAGTGGAATCACAGTGGCAAGCCCTAGTCGCATATTTTTGTACATTTTTGAGGTACCTATGGATGCAGACTCATACACAGAAGTTGAGACTGTGTTTATCCCCTGCCACTTGTACAAATCTCTACGTGTACAGTTTATAAATTCATACACACGTAGGCAAATGTACGTGCATATGGCAGGGGTAGAGCTTGTTGATGTGATCCTGCTCCTCTTTATGTGCACGCATTATAAACATGAGGCTACTAGCCAGGTGGTGCTGTGGGTTAAACCACAGAGCCTAGGGCTTGCTGATCAGAAGGTCGGCGGTTCGAATCCCTGCGACGGGGTGAGCTCCCGTTGCTCGGTCCCAGCTCCTGCCCACCTAGCAGTTCGAAAGCACATCAAAGTGCAAGTAGATAAATAGGTACCACTCCGGTGGGAAGGTAAACAGCGTTTCCGTGCGCTGCTCTGGTTCTCCAGAAGCGGCTTAGTCATGCTGGCCACATGACCTGGAAGCTGTACGCCGGCTCCCTCGGCCAGTAACGCGAGATGAGTGCCGCAACCCCAGAGTCGGACACGACTGGACCTAATGGTCAGGGGTCCCTTTACCTTTACCTTTACTAGCCTCATGGTGAGTTTAAGTTGAGATTTGAACTAGGGATTTCCTGGCTTGCAGCTCACATACTTTTTTCAGAAGATATTATCCAGGGCCAACATATTTGGGTACTAAAAGGCTTGCAATCTCTCTTCAAGGTTCTTTTCAACTTCCCCCCAGGTATTTGTTGACCTTAGGTCTAGTGCCAGTATTTAGCCTTAGATGGAGTTTACCACCCTCTTTGGGCTGCATTGCCAAACAACCCAATTCTGAGAAGACCTGATCCTGGTGCATCAAGAGACTCTAGCGGCCTCACACCAGCCATGGATGGGAAGGGCTGTAGCTCAGTGACAGAGCAACTGCTTTGCATGCAGAAGGTCCCGGGTTCAACCCCTGGTGTCTCCTGCTTGTACTGGGAGGGAACCCTGTATGAAACCCTGGAGAGCAGCTGCCAGTTAGCATAGACAATACAAAGCTCCATGGGCCAATGGGTCTGACTCAGTAAAAGGCAGCTTCCTATGTTCCTCCACTGAACATGAAAGGAAGTAGTGTGAACCATTTGGCCAAGCTCACAATTTCTTATGTTAGCACAGGCTTATAGGACGGTTGCTGCTCCTTAGCTTTCTTCCTACCCCTAACCCATGCCTGGACTTCTCCAAGAGCAATCACATTTTGGTGGGACCTGGGATAGAGTGCTTGAATTTGACATGCATCTGTTAGACAATATGGTAGATGGATGTATACATCGCTCTTGAGAGGGTGGGTGACTCATGAAGTCAAGGTATACGTGGTCCCTCTTGGGCTGCTCTGGCTGCTGGGCATGGACTGCTTAAATCTGAAGGTGGGTGTTCTTTCGCCAGAGAGGAGTTCTGTGAGATATTCCGTGCCAAGGAGAAATCAACAGGGAAGCTCTATACATGCAAGAAGTTTCTGAAAAGAGATGGGCGCAAAGTGCGGAAGGCAGCAAAGAATGAGATCATCATCCTGAAAATGTGAGTTGTGAATGTCCATACTGATTGATACCCTAACCTCTGCTTTTTTCAGCTGATGTATTGCTATCATTTTACTAGTTTTGGTAGATAACCACAGTGTGTCCACATCCGCTGCAGCAAGAAATTATCTGGACTTTCTCTAATTCTCTAGAATGGCTGCTACATTGACCTGGGCATTGCCAATATTTTCAGGAGGAACTGGATGTGCACAGCACTGATTGGCCAGCCCGTGGGTCAAATGCAAAGCCACATTCCTCACTCTCCCTTCCTCAAAGCAGGGTCCTCAAATGGAGCCACAAAGCCAATTCTTGAAATAGGTTCTTAAATGTAAAAACACCTTAGATAAGATAAGATAATTTATTGTCATTGCACAAGTACAAGCACAACACTATACAAGTGCAACGAAATTGCATGCCACCCCGTAAAAAGCAGAAAGAAAGAAAAAACAAAACAAAAAACAGCACCTTAAAGATTAAATACCAGTCAGATGTTTGGGCAGAGAAAACAAACAAGCTCTACTAGTGCCATGACAAGAGCAAAACTGGCAAGGAAGCACAACACAACTCACAGCAAAAACAACAAACAGCAGAACGCCTATTCCTATTTGAATGCTCATCTCTACACAGTGTTAATAGCTCTTAAAAAAAACCCCAGCTATTGGCATTGTACACTGGCACATCTGATCCCAGATCATGTGCCAGATAGCTTATCCTGCCTATAGGTGATATACAGTGTTAGAGTAAACTCACTGGGTGGAATTCAACATCATACTATTACAAAAGCTCCATCTGTGCAGGAATATCAGCTTGCCAGATAGAATGAACCCCCCCCCCCCGTCCTGAGGCTTCTTCACACACACACACCGAGCCAGGGATGGGGGCAAGTCCCATTGCATAAGCAACAGCCATTGTGCAGGGCTTCCGCTAACTTGTTTATTGCTTTCAATGACTCTGCTCTGCAAATGACAAACTTTGCATGTCACTCTGTATGAGTGATGGGGAACCTTTATTATCAGAATGAGGGATAGACTTCCTTCCAAGGAACCATGCCTTTAGTGGGCCCTGTTGTCATTGCAGTCAGAATTGGGGACGGGGGAGGGGGCTTTGCCTGCTATTCTCAGTGAGAAACTACCATGGGTGCCCATGGGCAGTATCTGGAGTACTGTGGCCACTGATGATCTGTGAAGGATGCTGACAAATAGAAAAAAAGATTTAGAGGAGAGCTGCAGGAATGATGAAGGCTTTTGAAGGCTAGCTAATCCAGTGCTGAAGGAACGTGGTGCATTCTGTCTCAAAAGGAGATTGTTAATCTATCCCAGACATAGGCAAACTCCGGCCCTCCAAATGTTTGGGACTACAATTCCCATCATCCCTAGCTAACAGGACCAGTGGCCAAGGATGATGGGAATTGTAGTCCCAAACATCTGGAGGGCTGGAGTTTCCCTGTGCATGATCTGTCCATTAAAGGGTCCTTATTTACCACATCCACTGAAGGAAGAATAGGGACTCAGATTTAAATGACAGGGAACAAGATTTAGGTTAGAATGTACTTCCAAATTATGGAAGCAGCAAACGACTGGAATACGTTACAAATAAAGGTGACAGCATTCCCCTTGGAAGTTTTCAAGTAAAAGTTGAGCAGGTACCTGCCAGAAATACTTTGGCGACAGGATCTAAGCCATACACCAGCAGGTCTCTTCCAACCCCTAGCTTTTCTCTTCCTTTCCTTTCCCTACAGGGTGAAACACCCCAATATTCTGCAGTTGGTGGATGTGTATGTCACCCGGAAAGAGTACTTCCTCTTCTTGGAGCTGTAAGTAGTTGTTACCCAGAACTCCCAAGATGTCGCATACATAATGGCCTCTCCCTTTTGCTTTGTTGGGGCCTTGGACTGCTCTGCTGTGCCTGCCCAGCTGCAAACCATCTTGTCGGCACTTCACAGGGTGCCTTCCCAAAGAGTGATCAGAAGCTTCTTCAGGAGACCATCTATAAAGAGAAGGATGGAGGGCATGAATATTTATTTACTCTTCACTTGCTCTCCACACCATTCATGAATTTCTCTTCATTTGAGGGAACAGTTGTAAAACATCTGCTTTGCATGTAAAAGGTCCCAGGTCTAATCCCCGGCATCTCTAGGTAAGGCTAGGAAAGGCCGCCCTCTGAAACCCTGAAGAGCTGCCGCCGCTCAGTGTAGACAATACTGCCCTAGATGGATCAGTGGCCTGACCCCAGTAAAGGCAGCTTCTTCAGCTCCATTTTATACTCCAGTCATGGTTTAGCTTCTTTCTTCTTTTTTTGGCGATCACTCGTAGCTGAGTAAGACTGTCTTCCATAAACACGGTTTTAACAGTGAGTCCGTAAGTGACTGTGGAGGCCAATTCTGGATCCACACGTCCTTCCACAGCGGGGACATAGGTTTCCGGGCAGGAGTTGATCATGGTGAGGGTTTGCCAAGTGTGCCTTCGTCTTAGCAGATTTCTCCTTTTCGTCCTGAGTTTGAGCATCTTCAAAGCCCATGACACCTTTGGTAAAGGCCGTTCTCCAATTGGAGCGATCGCAGGCCAGTGTTTCCCAGTTGTCAGTGTTTATACTACATTTTTTTAGATTTGCCTTGAGAGAGTCTTTGAACCTCTTCTGTTGACCACCAGCATTACACTTCCCATTTTTAAGTTCGGAATAGAGTAGTTGCTTTGGAAGACGATAATCAGGCATCTGAACAACATGACCAGTCTAACGAAGTTGATGTTGAGGAATCATTGCTTCAACACTGGTGATCTTTGCTTCTTCCAGTACACTGGCATTAGTTCGCCTGTCTTCCCAAGTGAAAAATTTCAGTCATGGTTTATATGACCTGTTTAGCAAAATTGTGGTGAACGTGCTTCTCTGCCCATGGTGTGGCAACCCTTGCACTGCAGGTTACACAATTCCCCATCTTCCCTTGCCACTATGTCTCTCTTCTCTCATCTGCAGGGCTACTGGCCGAGAGGTATTTGATTGGATCTTGGACCAGGGTTACTACTCTGAGCGTGACACCAGTAATGTCATCAGGCAGGTGCTGGAGGCTGTGGCATACCTGCATTCACTCAAGATTGTACATAGGAACCTCAAGGCAAGTCCGTCAATCCTGTTGCTAGCCTTTGCTGCACAAATGTCTGAGCCAATTATCCATCCCATCCTCATGGGCTCTCGCTTCCCCTAAGAAGCAGACATAAGCAAATATAATAAAGCTGCCCTTCTTATTCCTTTCTTTCTGTTTTCTGTGACTTGCTGGCAAGTCCCATTCATGTTTCTATATACAGAAATAGAAGCAGACCCATCAGAATAATTTACATATATATTCTGCCCTTAAAAGAGAATTCAAATAAAAGATGTCATAAACCAAAAATTCCAACAGCAGCAGTGATTCATAGAATCAAGCAATGAGCAAGGGAAAAACCTTAACATAGCACATGGGAGGCAAAATGAAGAAGCTAAAAGCTGATTGTTTAAGGCGGCTTTTAACTAAGCGCCTTAAAATATACAGGGTCAGTGCTTGATGGCTCTCATCTGGAAGGGCCCTCTGCGGTTGCACAGCAGTTTTGCCGGGGGAATTGCTTTTTCATTCATCTCTTCCCCCACCCCTTTCCTGCTGTGTCCCTGCAGCTAGAAAATCTAGTGTATTACAACCGTCTGAAGAACTCAAAGATTGTGATCAGCGACTTTCACCTGGCCAAGCTGGAGAATGGGCTCATCAAGGAACCCTGTGGAACCCCTGAGTATCTAGGTAAGAGATGGCACAGTCAGCACAACCAGATGGTGTTTTCATGGAAGGACCCAGTAGGGGGGAGAAAGAAATTATACCCATATAGTATAAAGTCCACCAGGGACTTGCCATCTCAGATGCCAATGCCTTGTGCAGGCAGATGAAATGCAGTAGGTGCTGATTTTCATGATGGAAAAGGCAGACCCAGCCACAGCTAATTTCATATTCCATTGAAAATAATATTCCTGCTCTCCACAATGCTCACACAAGAGACACTCATTCATTCAAAGCCATAACTGCTGTCTGATGAGACATCTAGTGCAATTCTCCGAGACTCCCAGCGAGAGGGGAGTGAGTGTGGCTCACTGGAAGATGTGAGGGGTGTTTCCAGGGTGGCTCGCTCATGGCATAGGTGTTAAATGCTCCTGAAATGTTGAGATCTTTGGGGACAGTTTCATCTCTTATTAAAACAACAACAGCCTAGTTCTATCTCTCAAAACCTGCAGCACATGGGACATTGTCTGTCAGGGCGCACTAGTTGTGCTTGCAGGGAAGTGTTATAGGTTCAAATACACAGTTCTTGCAGCTGCTTTCAGAAGTAGTATATGACTGCACCAGTTCGTATTTTATCAGTGTTGATTTCCACTCTGATCAAGGCAAAGTTTCTGAAATCCTATGTCCTGGAGTTGTGTTTCATTGCCCTATATGCTCATGGGAACAGCACTTGCCATCCGTTCTTGTCTTTGCAGCTCCTGAGGTGGTCGGGCGCCAGCGGTATGGACGGCCTGTGGACTGCTGGGCTATTGGTGTGATCATGTATATTCTGTAAGTAAGGAGCAATGAAGAATACTGGAGTCCTCAACCTATCATACTGGTGACCAGGGGGTGGGGGTGGGATGGAGGAGGGTCAGAAAACAGAATAGATATGAGGAGGCTGGTGGCTAATGAGAAGGAACTAAAAGCTATCTACAGGAGAAGAATCATTCTCAGCTCTTGCAACGGCAAAAGGGGGAAAGATTGTGTACGGTCAGAGGCTTCACTCAGTGGCAAAACCGTACACCTACCATTTCATATGACTGTCAATGCGATCAGTTAGATCTGCAGGCATGACAGGGACTTTTTGGTAGTAGCCCCATGAGTTTTAGGTTGAGGGGTGCATTTGCAGGCTTTAAGCAGACATCAAAAATTCATCTATTTCAGATGGCTTTTTCATAAAATATGTTGCGGTCTTCTGCAGAGTTTTTATAAGGTTTTTAAGGCAGCAGTTTGATTTCATCCCTGTAGGCACACTCCATTGTCTCTCGAGACTGACAGGATGCCAACGACAAAAAGGCTTAGCTTGTTTTACATGGTCTTTATTTATTTATTTTTTTCCTTTATTTTATTTTAAATTAATTCATGTTACATGTTAATTGTCATACACATTCAACATTGTACATAACATATATTTCTATAAATTCCCCACATCTAACCCTATAACCACCTCCCCTTTTACCCAAATACCCATGTGACGTCCTTCACCCACATGCGTGATATCCAACTTGTTACTTTTTTAAAAAAAACCCTCTAATATTGTGTTCATTTTTGTTCATTAGAATGATCATTCATCCATTAAAAACATAGCTTCTTAACTTAATGGGTTCAATCTATACTTATCCAGAGATTTCTAATAGAATGATTTTGTACAATATATTCTTCAACACATTTCCATTCCTTTCTTAATTTTTCTTTATTATGGCGATTTTATGGCTTTTATTTTTGGTAGCGTATAATGTTTTTGTTTTGCTTTTAGCAGTATGTCTGTTGTTATTCAGTTTTATATGGGAGACACCTTGTTGCCCTAAAAGGCAGCTTATAAACCTTTTCAATAAATAAAACTCTTGCAGCTTTATTTCCTTCCTATAGCTAATTTCCCCTCCTACCGCTGTGCTACAGGTTGTCAGGAAACCCACCATTCTATGAGGAAATGGATGAGGATGATTATGAAAACCATGATAAGAACCTGTTCCGTAAGATCCTGGCAGGCGACTATGAGTTTGATCCTCCCTACTGGGATGACATCTCTCAGGCAGGTAAGGTTCTATGAATACTGGAGAGAAGGAAAACGCATGCTGTTACTTGTAGGAGGTACACCCACAAACTATGAAGGGGAATACATTGTCAATGGTTCCTTTATCCAATCGACAGCATTCCCACCTAGCAGCTGCCCTGCAACAATAAACTCCTACCTAATTCTCCCAGTCATGTAAGTCTCAACAAAAGTCAGTGCCATTCTAGGGCAGGTAACTGTGATCTCTTCCTTGGCTGATATGTGCCCCTAGTACCTCCCTCGTAAAGGACCGAATTTGGTTTTAGGCAAAAAATAAATAAATCACAGGAGGCTTCCAGTTTCATCTGATGAATGGTGGCGAGAGGGGACACTACATCCTTTCCTCCTTTGTTTCTCCAGCCAAGGACTTGGTGGCCCGTCTAATGGAGGTAGACCAAGACCAGAGGATTACAGCAGAGGAGGCTATTTCTCATGAATGGTGAGTGCCAAATAGCAGTTCCTGGTAAAATAAGGGTTTCCTGTCAAAAGAAGGACTTAGGACCAAGGAGAATGGGAGGAAACGCAGAGAGGTAAGGTGTGTAAGGTCTTTATGCTGTGTCTTCATGCCCTAGAAAAGACACTGAAAATCCTAAGCAGGGGTAGCCAACCTCCAGGTGTTTGCAGCACAACTCCTACTGGTCCCAGCCACCACAGTCAATGGTCAGGGGTGGTGGGGATATTAGTCCAACCACATCATCTAGAGGGCACCACGTTGGCCACCCCTGTCCTATGCTATTGAATAAGCAGAAGCTGGTGAAGGGAGAACAAACAAGGTGTTTCAGATGTTATAAGCACTGAAAATCTAGATTGGTTTGAGCAGAGGACAGGGCGTTCATGGTAATTGCAGGAGTGGAAAGTTGCCTTCCCATTTAGGCCCCAACAGTATGAGGCCCGTGAGCAAAGCTAAGGAAGGAAGTTAGACTAAGGAAGGGTAATTGCCAAGAGACACAACTCATTGTCATATTTTTTCTGTTCTCAGGATTTCTGGCAATGCAGCTTCGGACAAGAACATAAAGGATGGAGTATGTGCTCAGATTGAGAAAAACTTTGCCAGGGCAAAATGGAAGGTAAGGTCCCACGTACTTGGTGCTGCCAGCAAGAATCCTCTTAAGGAAGTTTGAGATAGCCTCAAGAGAGGGGACATGTCCCGGGCCTTCTCTGTCACCAAATCTCCCCTGCTTTGTCAACCCTTATGGGCATTGGTTTTATTTGCATAAGGCCGCACAAATATGCAAAGAATTAAGGCTAACCTCACTGTAGCCGGGTAGGAAACAGAAATGCCATTGTCCATTCCTCACTACATTTATAGTAGTGGTAGAGCATCTAGAGTGTTGAGGATGGCTAGAATGATTTCAAAAGGGAAAACCCAGACTCAAATCCCCTTTCAGCCATGAAGCTTGCTGAGTGGCCTTGAACCAACTCGTCACACAATTAGCAACTGAATGGCTTTTCAACAATAAATTGCAGGCATGGGCCCCATCCACATCATAACTTTTCACCCCCTGTTGCAGTCCCAGTCAGGATGCATCTGCAATTTACATGGAAAGTGGGATGCACCCATTGGGGTGAATGCTAATTACATGAATGGACCTTGTCTAATTTTACCCTCAGTTAAACTGACACTTGGTTAGACTTAAGGAATGGCAGGAAGTAATTAATAATTCCTGCCAGAGTTGTAATCAATTTACTAACTATTGGAATAGGCCTTACTACCAAAATACTGATCAGGAGATGTCGACTTCATGAATATTGTATGGACTTTTGCAAGTGATATGTTTGTCTCCTGGTTGTGTTGAAGAATATATTGGTAGAACCTGAAGAATATATATTAGCTCAAATACTGATAAGATGTTAATATTTTGAATAACTTTAATACTTTATAAGTAAGGTAAAGGGTAAAGGGACACCTGAACATTAGGTCCAGTCGCTGACGACTCTGGGGTTGCGGTGCTCATCTCACTGTATTGGCCGAGGGAGCCGGCGTACAGCTTCCGGGTCATGTGGCCAGCATGACTAAGCTGCTTCTGGTGAACCAGAGCAGCACCTGGAAACGCCGTTTACCTTCCCGCTGCAGCGGTACCTATTTATCTACTTGCACTTTGACGTGCTTTCGAACTGCTAGGTTGGCAGGAGCTGGGACCGAGCAACGGGAGCTCACCCCGTCACGGGGATTCAAACCGCCAACCTTCTGATCAGCAAGCCCTAGGCTCTGTGGTTTAACCCACAGGTTGTATTAATTGCATTTTACATTATTACAGTTCATGTAATATTAATCTGTACCTTAATTATTTTTATAAACCTTTTTATTCTTTGTCATTTTAATCTTCCATGAAATTTTGCCTCTAACTCCTCTATTAATAATATTTATTAACTCTATGGCTTATGACTTTTATATATACGGTACAATGTTCTATCTATCTTTAAAAAGAAACTTTAGAGATTTGGATGAGGAAAGTTGTGTATCCCGCTCGGGTTCTTCTTACTTGGTGGTAATGGCACATGAAGAGTCAGTTTCCCACTGGATATTCTGGAATTTATACTTCTAGTCCTCTCACTGAGGATGCTCCACTGAGAACTAGACCACCCGCCACCTCTGCCTTCTCCTGCCCAAATGTACTTTTAAAAAAAAACTTTGGGCAGGGAAGCAAATATACAGGGGCTTTTGGGATGTATACAACTGGAATACTCAGAAAGACTTGACCTTTCTCAGGACATTCCCATAGAAAACATTGCCATAGCTTAAATGTAAATTGGATGTTATCCCCTGCCCCAACATTTTCTTCTTCTTTGAGGCAGGGGAGGAGTAACATTCAGGGACCACCTCTAGTTTTTCTATAATTCAGAAGATTTTGTGGACTAAAAAAAAAAAAGTAAACTGGTTAACTTCCGTTTCTGAATACTGCTAGCCTTCAGTAATATGATCAAGAAGTCATACAATTGGATCAGTCATCATGAAATGAAATAAAGCTCACAGTACATTTTGGGGCCTAGCTGCTTGCTTTCTCATGCTTTAGCCCTGAACTGCCGTTATAGACAGTGTCTCTTCTCAAGTTTTGTCTGCAGTCACAAGAACTGAAAGCACACTTATAAATAAAGCTGAGATTCTCCAGTGTGAACATGCTATAATTATATATTATTTTGTGTGTGTACACACACACACACACACACAAGCCAAGGGTTTCATAAGATTTTGAATTAGTGACATCAAATTATAGAGGGTGGGGTCCAAAGGAAGCAGGATGGAGGTGTTGCTCCGATTCCTTCCCCCCATAATAAAACTGTGAGAGGCCATGAAACGTTACCAACGAACCACCTTTCTCTCGCCAACCTGCAGAAAGCTGTTCGAGTGACCACAATGATGAAGAGACTCCGAGCGCCAGAGCACACGGATGCAGCGAAAGCAGCAACTCCTGCCGCTGCAACGACAGACAGTGCTTCCCCAACAGAGACCACCAGCGCCCCACAGGCAAAAGCGGAGGCAGACAGCACGGCTTCAAGCACAACAGCTGAAGCAGCACCAGCGACAACAGTGGCAGCGCCAGCAGCAGCAGCGAGCCCAGAAGAAATGACATCAACAGCTCCAGCAACTATGGCAGAAACTCCGGCGACAACACCGGCAGCCCCAACTACGTGTAACGGGGGAGAAACTGCCGCCCCCAGTGCCACCCCAGAGTCCTGGAATGAGGAGACTGGCTGAGTCAGAGGGGAGCAGGGCAAGGGCTAAGGGCAGGGCTGTACCTCTCTGTTGTATTTCTCTTTGTAAATAGTCACTGGCATGGTACCCCCACCCACCCCAACTGTCCTGGCTTCCCAACCAACCCCTCTGCGTGTGGCTGTCAGTTTGTCTGACTTTTATGTGTCTCCAGCTAGGTGCCAGCAGAGTTTCTATTTTTTATGTGACAGAGTCCAGAGAGACCCAGTTGGGCCCAGGTAAACAACAAGTGGTTGTAGAGGCCCAGCCCATTGCATGAAATTCTCTCTCTCTCTCTCTCTCTCTCCCCCACTCCTTTTCCTCTGTTGCTTTCCTTTTCTTTGTCCCACTTCTCAATTTGTTTTCTTACTACTCTCTCTCGGTCACTTGACTTGCTACTTGACTCCCTGAGGCTGGTTGGGAGAAGCTGGAGCAATCAGATCAGACACAGTAGCCATACTTTTCAGCCGACTGATTTGTTATATACCATGGAGGTATGGGGAATGGGACGCAGGTCCAGGTCAGGTTGGAGAATAAAGAGGGCCACACACTGCCATGGCAGAGCTCTCAAATTAGTCATACTCATTGAGGATGCATGTGGAATTCATCTGTTCAGCTGCTGCTGGCAAGATCTTCTGTAGCAATTTACCTCTATGTCCAACATATGGTTGTGTGTGAACAAAGCTAATGCAAAATCCATGTGAGAGTGTGTGTGCATTTGCTTGACTTTTCACTGAACTGTCAATATACTGACACAACTGGGGTGTAGCTGTCCATATATTTGTGCAGAAGCAATTTTCCCTGGGGACAGGAGACAACCCTAATCTGGAAAACAGGCCAACTGTGAACAAGCAGGGGCAAGGAAGATAAAAGACAGGTGGGAAGCTGTATTATTATTATTATTATTTATTTTACACTTGCTGCATTATCCCAAGACAACATGTTGAGATTCCTGCATTGCAAGGGATTGGAGTAGATGACCCTCAGGGTCCCTTCCAACTCCACGATTCTATGATTCTTAAGCACTCAGGGCAGAATTTTTTTATTATTATTATTGTAGGTTATGGGAACCTTGCAGAGAGACCACTAAATTATCAACAGTAGTTGTTGGAAAACAATGTGACAGAAGAAGCAAATGATTTCCAGAGCAACACTGTAGAGCAAACAGGTGAATCCTACACTGTGGCAAAATCCTGTAGATGGATTCTGCAGGTGATTTTATCTTAGCGGAAATCTGTGGAAGCCTTGTTTAGGTATTTACATTCCTGCAACCTTACTATTAGGTTAAGTGACCAGATGAAAAGACAATCTGCTTCTGTACCTTTAATGGGTAGAAGAGGGGATTTTTGCAGGTGTAACTCATTATGCAAAAGTGAAAAAGCTGTATACGTATCCAAATTCCTTCTCTGACACTACTTAAGGCATTCAGCTGGGAGGGAACCTAGCATTTAAGGTGGAATAGACTTCAAAAGCCAGTTAGGGTTGCAAGAGGGTAAAGTAAAGTAGTAAGCAACTTGTAGAATAGGATCGGCAGAAAGTGTCATGTGCTTCCTTCCTAATCTGCAGTAGGCAAGAAGCTCATCTTTCAGTAAAATGAAAGAATGTTCTCCCTCACCCTGAAATACACACTTTATTCCAAAAGCTAGCATTCCTGAGCCTATGTAAATAAACACTGCAGTCACCATTTTTGTCCTAATTCTATACTGCCATACCCCCTCCCATAAAACAGAGATGAAAATGTCTCTCTGCTTCCAGACATACTGTGAAGATAAACGTACTTTACACACTAGGAAATTTAGTAATTCTATATTTCTTACAAGATTTGGTTGGCATGCTATAAAAGAGGACCAGAGCCACACAAAAAAAATGTTTATGAACAGTTGTTTCAAAACTCTTTCAAGGAAAGGTTGTGAACAAAACTGAGAAATCAGGTAATCAAGGGCTGTGCTATAGCATATATAAAAGCAGACAAATAGCACAATCCTATGCATGTTTATTGTTAAGTTCCACTGAGTTCAATATGGCTTACAAGTAGGGAGGCATAAAATTCAACAACACAAGGATGGAGAACATGTGACCCTACAGATGTTGTTGGACTCAACTCCAAGGGGGATGGGGTAGAGGCTTAGTGGTAGAATACATGCATTGCATGCAGAAGGTTGCAAGTTCAATCCCCAGGTATGGCTAGGAAAGATTCCTGGCCTGAAACCCTAGATAACCACTGCCAGTCAGTGTAGACCAGTGTTTCCCAACCAGTGTGCCTCCAGATGTTTTGGGACTACAATTCCCATCATCCCTGACCACTGGTATTGCTAGCGAGGGATGATGGGAGTTGTAGTCCCAAAACATCTGGAGGCACACTGGTTGAGGAACACTGGTGTAGACAATATTGAGCTAGATGGATCAATATTTTGACGCATAAGGTACAACTCTATGTTCTTAACAGGTATAGGAACCTGGATTAATATTTCATATCTGAAGTGGTGTTCAGAGAGAATGTGGTTTTAAGGGGAGAAGTAGGGGAGGTATGTTACTTTATTCCCCAGCTGCTTCACCCAGATGGGGTTCCCAAATGTGTTTTCTGCAGCACATTGTTTGCAGAGATAAGAGAAAACCAGCTGAGAGAGGATGCTGCAGAAGAGAAGCAGCAGGTGGGGGAAGGGTTGAGCCCCACAGCCAACCTTTTCCTCCTCAAATCATGCTCTCTCTGTGTCGCTATTCAGCTGTTTGGCTGCAGACCAACATAACAGTTCCAGTTTAGGTTCGGTTTGCATGGCCTACAACTATGGGATTGTTTGGCACATTTAAATACATAGCATGGCTATTCCTCGATGAAGCTGCCAATGGGCTATTCCCTATTTTCATTCCTGTCTGACAGGACAACTTTCATTAGCTATAATGAAAAGATTTCAACTGCGCTGCATGGTGTGTGATACAATACACCTAACAGCCTCCTCTTTAATCCGGATATTTGGGCAGATTCTGTATCTGGGTTTGGACTTTTCAAGTACAGTTCAGTCTTCAGAATCGAGTCAGGGCACCAGCCGACTCCTGCTACCTACATGAGGACAGCCTGACCATAGGTAGCATACACACCTAAGACTTTAGGCATGTAGGCCTCAGCAGGACATCTTCCATGGAAAGTGAATGCTGGGCTGGGGTGCCAGTAGCATATATTAGGCCAGATTGGGTCCTTCATGTATAATCGATACTGACTCCTTGATGGAGAAAGCAAGACTGTAGCTCCTGTTGCATATATTACATTTTGGTGCTTGCATGTGAACTAGATATATGTACCCCCAAACAAAAGCCTGATTCCCCCCCCCCCAATTTTCTGGCATAGATAGCAGGTAATTTTTTTTGTCAAATGCTTTGTGATCTAGAAACACAGACTTCTTACAGCCATAGGCTACATTCCTTAAAAGGAAGAGAACTATTAGCACCTTGATTATATTCAAAAGCTTAACTCCAGAGTAATATTTTTCAACAACGGATCAGAAGGGGTTTATGTTACAGAAGGAGCAGCCCTCAAGCTTAGAAGTCTCACCGGTTTCTATCTATTAATCTGCCACTATACACCCCTAAGTAGTCAAGGACTAGAAATTTTTGTTCCTGCTTCAAGTTGGTTCCTGAGTCCCTCTCCACAGGTGTTTTGTCCAAAGGAGAGTGTGAGGCATGCATGCGTATGACTGCTGGTATGAGCAGTCAAAATGGTTCCTCACAGTAGTAGAAAAGCTTGGCTCTGGGAAAGGAAATGTGGAGGACTGGATGTATTTAGTATGCGTGCAACACATAAAATAAACAAGGTATGTGTGAGATTAATACAACACCCCTAGTATGGTTTGTGATGGTCACGTGCGCATGATAAACAGAAGGCAGTCTATGATTTGAAGTATGCACTTTCTGGACTGTTCTGTCTGCACATTCATGTCTCGCCTTGAAGCTACTACTGTATGTGCAACCTATGTACAGCACTATAAGGTAGACCTATAGATTATGTAGTCACCTCTTCAGAGCACTCTCAGGATGGAAAACACCAGACTCCTGAGGCGTCAAGTGTTCATTCTAAAATGGCATGTTGTGACTAGGTTGTTAGAAGAGCAGCTGTGCTGTTGTGGTGGTTCGTACCAGCTCCTTCGTCTTTAAACAAAGTAGCTCTGTTGTACTGGAGGGCCTGCTTCTCCTGGGCCACTGGTTCTCTAATCACAACTGAAAATGGCACCTAAGGCAGGCCTGCTCCTAATACGTCCTGTGTGTAACCGTTTTGAAGATTAAATTGTGTAGTCAGATGTTTATTTCTGCTGGTGAAATACAAAAATCCTTCTTTAAGGCTAAAGTTTTTCTTATTTTCCAACAAGGAATTTTTCCCCCTCTCCATGTGATGAGTGATTCCCCCCCCCCCCAATACGAATTGTGCCCTTTTCACTCAAGATTCTAGATTGGAGGTCAACAACTTTTGCCCATGAGCACATCTGGATCTTTGAGCAAACATTGTGAGCACCACTCTCTCTAATCACTTCTCTCCCCCTCCTCAAAGAGACAGAAAGAGAGAAAGCAGGCACTTAGCTTTTCCAAGGGATCTGGATAAAAATCAGATCAAGAAGAATCCTGAAAAGAACACAGAACTGAAAAGTGGGAAATAGTGTTACCCTTCCAACTCCTTCCTTCAACTTTATGTACCGTATTTACTGAAATCTATTGCTCACCTTCTTTGGCCAAATTACGTTGCGAAAATTAAGGTGTGCATCAGATTCGATGGCATATTTTCATTCACCGGCAAATACTTTCTTTGGTTTCAAGGTTCTGAAAATTGAGGTGCACATTAGATTCGATGGTGCATTAGACTCGCGTAAATACAGTACTTTTCAAGTGAGAAAAAGGTAATAGCTACCAGGTATTACCACCTCATTACAAAGGAAATAGTGGGGAGGGGGGCTCAGAGGCTTCATGGATGTCAGGGAAAGGCCACAGGGATGCCATTGAGTTCATGGCAACCCCCTTTTCTGAATTACTCTCAAGGCAAGCCCCTGCATAAAGTTCGAACTGAATGCATTTACCTGTTTTTGCTAACTCAAAAATGTGCAATATACTTCATCTATTCAGTATATATTTTTTAATAATATAGACTAGTATAAACAAGAATGCTCTAGATCAGGCAAGTACTAAAATTGCTGCAAGTGCATAGATCCCTAAATATTTTGTGCCCATTTAAGCATTAGACAGTACAGGCCTTCTCCAAGTTCAGTGGAACCTACTCCCAGGTCAGGTGTCAATCATATACTCATTTACCTGAAAGTAAATCCCATTGAACTATTTTAAACAGAAGTTATGGCTTTGGGACAGACTGAGGTTAGGAAGGAGCTGTTTCTTTTTATGTGAAAGGGCCTTGGCTTCTCGTAAGCTGCTCAGGTAACTTTATTTTATGGAGCGGCATAGAAATGTTGTGAATGATTAACTTGACACAAGTTAAGCACAACTCAAATAGGAGCACCTGGGTTATATTTCAATTAGCACAGAAGCTTCAGATTCATGCACAGCTATTAGTTATTGTAAAACCCCACATACACTACACACTTGGGGAGAGAAAGACCCACCTCAGCCATGTCCAACATGAAGTTTGAATCAAGTTGCCATTTACTTTCCCGAAGGAGGTCCATTACCTTTTACCAACAGCATAGCATGCTGAAATCAAACTGCTATGCTTTATCCATCACTGCATCTTGAAGCTGACAGAAGAGTTCCCTGTCTGTCGCACACCTGTTGAAGGCAGAGCCTCTGTCATACCCTCCACATGAACCACAAGCACCCTCATTTCCCATAACTGGGTCTTGCTAGCCCAGGTTCAGTCCCACATAAGGCACACAGAGAAGCCTGGCTCTTGTTGTGAACAGCCTACGTAGTAGACTTCAAGGCCTTCTCAGCTACCTGCCTGCCTCAGTTCCTGACTCCAGCATTTCTTAGCCTTTCTCCTCCCTCACAAGCAGCTGCATGTTTGTAAGTTTGAGTTTAGTCTATGAAATTGTTTTATTTAAACTACAACCACCCAGAAATTCCTGTGTAATTGCCGCACTGTACCACTGGAAAAAAATAAAATAAAGTCCCTTCTAAGGGTAAACTGAGAGAGCACCTGCTAGTGCATTGTCTGTCTCTGTGTCTTCACTGTACACACAATCCTGCTAGGGGCAGTCTTTTTCCAACTAATACCAGGGCTGTGAATAATGCTGATCCATCTTTATACAATATAGATCTAATTTGGAAAGCGGCCTGAGATAGGAAGGGGGACACAACTATGCCATGATTTTATACCTGCTTTAAAACCAATTTAAGCCCTTCGCTTTAGAACTGGGAGGAAACCCTGTCAATTAAGCCTAATATGAGGCCAGTATAATATGTTAGAGTAAACATGTCTCGTTTTCTTTTCCACCTTCCACTCCCCACCTTCAAGGCCCTACATAAAATTCCTGTTTCAGCCTGGGGAAAGAGGCCTTGTTGCACAATCTTGCATTCTTCAAGCAAGAAACCTAATTTACTGGTACTGATGTCCTCAAGATGCACAACATGGCCACCTACACCCGTGCAGAGACTGCACAAATGTCCATTGATTCCTTATCTCATTTATGGCATGTATGGGGAACCTATGGCCTTCCAGGAGTAGTTACTAGATCAGGAAGCCCAACCAGTCAACTAACAGCAACAACCAGAATCTTGTCATTTTGTGCTTTACAATTTACAACAGCTTTCTTGCCTCCGTATTTGTATACTAGCTCGTGGCACTGCAAGAGGAACAAGGAGAGGCAATTTCATGTCCCACCACATACCTTCCCCAGCAGTGTATCCTTAGCAGAACCTCTGCTAGGAAATTCTGTTACAATTTGCAGGAGAAAATGGTTTTCCAAATTAGAGATGACAGGAAAGCGGAACAAGCTATCATGGTAAAGCTGAGGTCAAAAACACACAAGCATTTTGAAGCACTTTAATGATCACTTGGGAATCATACCCAACTTCAGTTAATGCACATAAAAAGTTATGCTTTGTTTTAAATAGCACCACACCAGCAAATGCAGAAAACATTCCCCCAGTTACCGTAAGTTCCCCAAATGCTCGTCCATGCAGCCCTGTGACTAGACTCAACTGCAATGCCACCATGAGCTTAGAAAAAAATTATCACAAAAGGTAGGCATGACAGTCATAAAATTATACATTGCATGGGAAAAAATGAAGATTTTTCTTTCACTCATAATACTAGAACATGGAGTCATGCAATTAAAATTGGCAGTAGACTCAGAACACACGAAATAAAAAATATTTCACAAGCATGCAATTAATTTATGGAATTTGCTGGCACAATAATTGGATGGCCACTGACTTAGGCAGCTTTCAAAGGGGATTTAGCCAATTTATGAATGATAAATCTACCAACAACTATTACCCATTGTACCTTTTGGCACCACAGAAGCAACATGCCTCTGATGATCAGTAACAGAGGGACAAACACCGAAGAAAGGCTGCTATCTTTAGTTTCCGCCATGCCTGTGGAATTCTTTGAAGCATCTCTTGGGCCATTGGACGAAACAGAATACTGAACTAATGGGTCTGATCTGATTCAGCAGGGCTTTTTGATGTTCTCAATGGTGACAAAAGAGACACTTCAATGCAAGCAGGCAAGCTTAAAATATGAAAAGGTCATTCCTAAATATGTACAACTGTATGGGGGGAATGGAGGGCTGGAAGGTTATATATTTCAAGACAGAATACATCTGTTCTCAGGCGACGCAGGAAATAGAAGACGGTATAAATGCAACTGTAAATTCATCTTCATACCTGGTCCTTAACTGATTTTCAAAAGGTGGTACAGGTGCATTTAAAACTATTCTATATGCTGAGGCTCCAATACTTTGGCCACCTCATGAGAAGAGAAGACTCCCTGGAAAAGATCCTGATGTTGGGAAAGATTGAGGGCACAAGGAGAAGGGGACGACAGAGGACGAGATGGTTGGGCAGTGTTCTCGAAGCTACCAACATAAGTCTGACCAAACTGCAGGAGGCAGTGGAAGACAGGAGTGCCTGGCATGCTCTGGTCCATGGGGTCACAAAGAGTCGGACATGACTAAACGACAACAATATAACAGGAGGTTCAAAAGCCCTCTGAGCAATACATGTGACATCTATCCCAACCAATGTTAAAGACCAATTATGCAAGTGTTGCCAGACCCATCATGTCATCCAGGCTGCATACAGTTGTGTAAGCTGGTAAATATTTTATATCTCTACAAAGCTAAATTAATCTCTTTATTCTGCACTTAACAGAAGGCTGGAAATAATCCATTCGCAGTGTCAAACATCACCAGAAAAGTTTTCTTTTCCAGGTTTCACAACCAAAATGACAAGTTTACGACCTTTATGCAATGTGTGACAGCCTGTAGTTGCATTTAATGAAGCACATTAAAATGGTGTTGAATTTTTAAATCCTACAGAAATGTCTTCACCAGCTAAAACCCACCAAATTGTTTTGCCTTTCTTTGTTTCTAGATACCATATTATTTCTGTTTAGCAAACCCCAACAAGGGAGTCTTATTATAGAAATTGTACAATGAGTTCTTCTGTGACAAACCCTGCTATGTCAAACTGTAGATTTTCCTAAGATTTGTACATTGTTATTAGATATGACACAGATGGGGTGTGAACTGTTTCCACGCTTTGAAAATAAGCAACAGCGCCAGCAGTCCCTGGATTCATTTACAACTTGAGGTGCTGTTCCATTGGTGAAATTGCAGAGGAAAAGAAAGCATCAAAATACACTCAGTTAAAAGCCCCCAGAGCCATTACTAAATCTGCAGGGAAATGTGCCGAAAACTGGCTTAGACAAATCTGGGAGGTTGGGTGTGGAAATGTCTTCATGTGGGATTAAAGAAGACGATGAAAGGATTATAAATAACTGCATTATCTCAATAACATACATTTTAAATTGTTTTGTTGTTGTTGTTGTTCAACATGCAGCTTGCCTGACCCAAGGAATGCATAGTCAGAAGTTAGAAACACAGCATTCAAGGGGTCTAATCTAAGGTTAGCAGATGTCCCCGTTTCCCGGGGACAGTCCCCGGATTTACAAATCAGTCCCCTGACAAAATCCATCTATTTAGTAGGAAGTTGAAAAGTGTCCCCGGATTCATTGAAAAAAATCTGGTAACCTTAGTCTAATCTGAAACACAACCTAGGAAGTAAATCTCATTACACTGGATTCAACTAAATTGTCATATGCATTGAACAAGGTCACCTTGTACAACAGGCCTTTCCCGTCCTCCCCAACACCTCCAGGACAGATTTGGGGAAGTCAGAGAGGGGGCATCTCATTGCACAGAGAACTTGTTCCATACACAGATACCCCACTTAGCACTGAATTCCACTCATTGTATTTAGTGGTACTTCTAACCAAGCATGCTTAGAATTGCACTGCACAGATGCAATCCTAAGCATACTTATCCAAATGGAAACAAATACCACCATGGGGTTGTATCCAATTCTACTTTGAATAGAACCACTGGAATTAATGTACTTAAACTGTCAAATCTGTTAATTTCAAGGAGTCTGCTCTAACATTGGATGCAACCCATGAACTATTTCCAAATAACCATGGTTAGGATGCAAGGGTGCAATTCTGTGCACACTTAATTTGCAATACGTCCTATTTAATTAATTCTGAGAGTTGTAACTTCAAAAAATAAGTCCCCTCAAGCAACACTAGACACTGGATCCAAGACATTATCCCTACACCTTTTAATAGCTCTGTAGAAAGGGCAATCGTCACAGGTTTTCCAGTTCATCCCCTGCCCAGCCCATTTTCGATTACCACTTCCATATAAGAATTGCATCCCTTGGGCAAAACTGCATATAAGCTTCATCCCATATTGAATATAGCAGCCATAATGGTCTGTGACTGCACCCATCCAGGACTATGGATGTCCGGTCACTCTCTCTGAAGAAGTTTGGTGTGGCAGGAGGAGCATCTGAATTCCCTGGCAGGTAAGGAAATAGCCTGTAGCAAGAAGCAACCTCATGTATGAATTTTTGCTGTATAATGGGCATCATGCCATCAAATCTCACAACTTCTGTAACAATCCTTGTACAAAATCCTTGTACAAAAAGTTCATATTATATATATATAATATTGATCGTTTTATACCGACACCAACACAGACAACACTCACAAAACAAACTAACAAAAAGATACTACAACTACAAATGCAAAACAGATGTTACAGATATATCCCTAATTCAGTTCTTATTCATTTCTATTTGACTTCCTGCATCCTCAACGCGGGTCCGGTTAGTATACTCAGTCAACTGTTTCTTTCTCAATTCCTCCTCTATTTTGCTTTTTATCTTACATTCTTACACCATAATTTGTTTTGCGGAAATTAGTCAGGACAAGTCCAGGTATTAATTTGAGGGCACTGCTTTTTCAGATACTCACTATATTTCCCCCATTCTTCTTGAAATTTTTGTTTGGATTGATCTCTAATTGCCTGTCAATTTAGATTATTACGTATATTTTTAATACCCCGGCTTTCGCCCTGACGGGACTCAAGACCATGGGCGTAGCCAAGGGGGGGGGAATAATTCAATAAAAATACTTAACTGAGGTTCTGCCCTCCCCCCCCCATAAATCCTGGCTACGCCCATGTTCAAGGCATCTTCTTCTAGAACTAAATGTAATAAAAAGTCCGATTACACAAGCCCTATCCCTTTCTAATTCTATGAGCGCAGCCCCGATGCGGGAGGGCTTTGCCTTTTGCAGCACAACACCCATTCCCCCTTTAGCCGCGCGCGCTCCGGGAGGGGCGCGAGCACTTATTAGCCCCGCCCCTCAAAAAGGGCAGCCGCAGTGTCGGAAGCTTTAAAAAAAAAACAGGAGGGGGGGGCTTTTTCCTTTTTTTTGCTCCCGCGCCTTAATTAAGAACGTCATATCCGTTCCCTTCCGGAAATCACTGCGATAGGAACCAAATTTGAATCCGGCAACCAAGCGAGGCTTGTATTGGAAACCGACAGGTTCATTGTCGGGCCTGATAGCGGCGGCTGCAGGGAGAGCTCTCCTTCCAGGGAAGCTTGCCGGGTTCAGGGCGGGGGAAGGAAGTTGGAGGACAAGAGCTCGAGACGGGCGGGTAAGCTTCGTGGGTCACCTCGAGAGAAGGCTCTCCCTGGAGGTGGGCGAGAAGGGTGGCCCGTGGGCTCTCTCTTTCTCTTTTTAGTCAGGGCTGCCAACCTTTTATAGGCAGAGGCTCTGTGAGTTTGGGAAGCTGCCTAACTGTACATTTTTATTCTTCTTCTGTTCAGTCCCCGCAACCAAAGGTTCTTTCCCGACCCCTTAGGCTCGTGAGGCTGGTTATTCTTGGAGACACTGACTAGCCCAAGGTAGAGATTTAAAGGAGGGGTTCTTAACCTGTGGGCTCCATCAGGTTTGTGGAGTTTGGGAGGGATAGAAATAATAATAATAATAATATTTATTTATTTATTTATTTATTTACCCTCTTCATTTCCTTCCTGTTGTTTTGAAAACGGTCTTCAGGGAAAGGGGAATCTGAGGAAGAGTTCACAGCTTTCATCAAATTCTGAAAGCGGTCTGTGCTTGTTGAATCCTTCTTTTGATAAGGGGCAGTACTCTGTCCTAATGTTTTGCGAATACTTTGTTTATAATTAATATCTGAGCTATATCTTGCTAGCTAGTGGTAGTTGATATAATTAATATTGATATAGTTGGTATAATTAATATCTGACCTATATCCTGCTAGCTAGTGGTAGTTGACCTACTGAACATCCCATATTATAGTTGGTGTTGCCCAGTTGAGTAACTGGCTGTGACAGTGAAAGAGCTCCAGAGAGGAGTGTATGGTGTTTTCACTCGCTGTTTGGTACTATAGAGCAAAACCAGAAATGCAGGAAGGAATCCTTTCCCCTCTGGATTTTGCTGCTGTTATTTTTGTCTAAGTTTCCAGTAACCTGGAATGTAGTGCAGGGCACAGAGAGATCAGCAAATGCAAATTCAGTTCTTCAGTGTACAGGCGGGGAAAGGGAAGCAGCATTCAGGATATGCCCTCGTGACTATTTTCTTATTGGGTAGAACCTCTTTTAAATTTGGTGTTTTTTTTTTGCAGAGAAGCTGTTCCGCATCTGAGTCTTTGCATCTTTTCCTTGATCTTGCAGTTATAAAGGATGCCTATCCGTGCCCATTGTACCATCTGTTCAGATTTCTTTGATAATGAGAGGGATGTGGCAGCTATTCACTGTGGACATACTTTCCACCATTTATGGTGAGTACTGTATAAGCAAATGGCAAAATTGGTGGAGGAAAGTTATTTAAGAACCAGAGCAACTCTCCTGTTTTTTATATACATCAACTTTTCTTTACATCTTAATTGTGAAATAATACTGTACTTGGAAACATCTTATTCTTTACTATTTATTCATTAAGAGCATTTTTAACCTGCCCTTGTACAAATAATTCCAAGCCAGGTTACAAAGGGAGCAAAAATAAGAGTAAGTGTAAATAAAATATACAGAATTTTAAAAATCCAACATGAAAACACAATGAGTTATAACAGTGAGCGAACATTCTGGGCAAATAGAAGCTTCTAGCTGGCTCCAAATGTCAACAATATTGGTGCCTGCCATACTTTAGAGGAGTAGGCCATTGTACAATCAGGGCACCTCCACAAAGGGTGCCATATCTCATGCCACCACATGATGGTGAGACAATGAAAAGGGCCTGTTCCTCCATATCTAAGAGCCCAGGCAGGCTGATATTATAGTTGTAGGTACAAAAGAAAGAAGCATTAAGGCAAGTTTTGTTGTTGTTGGCTGGTGTATTTGTGGTTTGGGGGGGGTGGATATGTTGATCATCAAGAAACTGCAGTTATAGAAACAGTGTGCTGCTTAGGATAGGACAATAATTTTTCTCTGCGTGATAAAATAGGTCTGTAACTCATTTCCTCAGTTTGTTGTGTCCTCTGCTTTTCCTTCTGTGTCACGGATGCCTGTCAAAATATTTGAGGACTGAAGGACCAGGTTCACAGTGGTACTGAGCCATTTCTAGCCTAATGCACTGATTGGCATGTGTGCATATTTTGTGCTATTTCCCATATTGAAGATATGTCAAAAGGAGTGTTTCAAGACAAACTCTATATATTCCTAAGACATATCCATATCCTATTCATTTATCATGATTTGTATCACTTTCTTTATAATTATATCACAAGCGAGCCTGCATGCCTTGTACCACTCATTGTCTACCAAACTGAATACTATCCCAATGGCAACGGCAATAATACTTAAGATGTTCAGCACTGTGATGTTGCAAACTGAAATTTCAGCAAAACTGCTTCATTTTAAATGGGAGTTGAAATGTGTGAAACTTGCATGGAAGTAAATCTCAGGGTAGTAAGTGTGCACAGGATTGCAGTATTACAGGGTGTTGGTACTGTGGCAGAGTTAATTCTAAAACTCTGTCTCAAGACTAGATGAGTTTTGTTCGTAACTGATAATACCTGTGTGTAGTGAGGTGAGAATATTCTCCAGAGAATATTCTCTACAAACTGTAAATTCTAATGTAAGAACCAATTTTACAACCCACATTTAAAAAATCTAGTAAATAATAAGTCAAGTTGTGATATTGCCAGTGTAAATAATGAATAATGATTTTTTTGAACCAGTTACATTACTGGGCATTGTGTCATTCACCATTGGCAGTTCTGAAATGTGAACTACAGAAAACATTTTTTTTAAAAAAATGCTATTCATTTAATTTGCTGAACATTTGAATTCATATGTATTTCAACTATATGTAATAGCCCTTTTTTCTATTTTGGTGTGACCTTATTTTTAGCAATTCTATACCCTTGGCCATACAGTATGATTTATTTATTTTTTTTAAGAGAAAGTAGCTTTAATGCTTTTATATACTTAAAGTATCTAGGCCTATTCAATTATGTGTAACAGCATGTGAGGTGGCCTTGATTTAAACAGTTGGCATTTCTATATTTTTATTTAGTGCCAATAACTGGTTTTTGCAGTGCCATTCAATGGTACAAGGTGCCATTTACCAGAGATTCACATACTGAAATATTTTATCATATAATGATAATACATTTAATGTTAATGGCTTCTTTTTATATGTATGCATATACCGGTAGATTTGTTTATCAAGCTGTGTTTTAGTCACCAAAACAGTTATTAAGTGTTAGAGCTATTAGAAGCACAAGATAGCCTATTACTGAATTTACTTGTATCAAACCTTAACATGCCAATTTTCAATTTCAAGTTTGGTGCAAAAAATCAAAGAATGTGAATTCACTGCATTGCCCCATTGAATAAAAGTATCTGTACAGTTTCTGGTTGCCATCTGAACAAGTTTACCCATGAATAAACATGTATATTAACTAATTATATCATTTTCAATGCATTAAAATGAACATTCTCCTATTTAAAATGAAAATGCTCTAATATTCTCATTGAGAATATTCTTGAGAATATTCTCCAAAAGATTATTCTCGAGAATTTAACATCACTACCTGTGTGGTTCATGTTAAGAAGCACCATTTGTCAACAATCACTTTGTCATCTCTTCCCCTCTAGCCTCCTCCAGTGGTTTGACACAGCACCAAGTCGGACTTGTCCACAATGCAGAATCCAGGTGAGTCTTCAGCCTGTGCTCACTGAAATAATCTGTCATATTTCGTCGTCTTTACCATATGAGTACTTTGCCTTCCAAGGCTGAGGAGTTCTGTTGCAGTATCGACCTGTCCAGACTGGGTGGAGGGCTGTGGTCGGAAGAGAAAGAAAGACTACCCAGGTGAGAGAAGGTAACTTTGGAGAAGGAGCCCATCAGCCTTGCTTCTTTGAAGCATAAGCTCATGGGATTACTATAAAGGTTTTTAATTACTGACATCTCTCTCATTCATTCATTCATATATATGCCAAATCCCTGGGTGCCAGAGCATCCACAAAATCCCCCTTGAAGGGGCTGGGTACCCACAAATTTCAGTACCAGGGCCATGCACACTGCATGGCACCCACAGCCCCAGGAACCCAGTTGCAGGGCCAAGTATATGCTATTGTATTGAATCTTCCAATTGCTTTGCTTGTGCCAAAGCTTAGCATATACTGGGAAGTGTATACTAGATCATATCTCTTCAGTTAGAAGGTTCATTGCTTTCACTTTAAGTACTGCAAGTTCAGCATTCAACTGATTAAGAATTCAGCTTTTATCGGCAGAGGATTTTGATGGCCTCAGCACAGAGGTCCAAATCTGGAGAAAGTTGATTATGTTTGGGGCCCACTAAAATCAACAGGACAAGTTAGCTGTGATTGATGGATTTTCAGTTAATTTCAGTGAGATTTATTTATCTGTTTTGGAATATTTAAATCTGACTTTATAGCATTGAGAGACTCTCAAAGCAGCTTAGAAAATATTCTCGCAATAAAAATCACATTCAGGTCTGGTATCAGGATCAGAAATAACTTGGTGTCTCCATGGTGCCAGGGTTATTCAGGTGGCATTTCCTGCTCTGATCCTTGGTGTTTCCTGGTGTTGCTCTTTGGTTTTTGCCTACTAAGCAGCAGCTCCCATTTATGTCCTCTGGGAGTGTGGCTAAGCAGCTGGACCTCAATGAGCCCATGATAGAGGGAGGTCTTCCATTGCAGATAGTCTTGAGTATGACTAGCTTTCTTCAGATATTTCTTCAGAGCCCCTTCTCTCATTGAAATTACTAAATCTAAGCCACTAGCTAGCTAGCTGTGCAAGTAGCTGCAGTTCAGTTTTTGACTTCTGTTTCTTGAACATCCCTTTGTGGATAATGGAAATAGGAATGGGGATGCTGCAGATACAAGGAAAAATCAAAAGTCCTGCCGCGTACACATGAGCTGTTAGTTATATGTAAATGAGCTTTTGGGATGGTGGCCATAGTGTGATGTACCCTGTTAATATGGCAATAATTAGAGTCAAGACCTTTGGTATTTGGCTGTTACAATGTTATTTATTAGCTTCAAAGGAACACCAGTGCGCAGGTGCCAAGCTGCATGTTGCCTCCTTATTTGTCTTTTTCAGTCCTTGCCAGGTCTTAGCCCTTGTTGCTCTTCTGACTTGTTGATTCCCTCTGTTCTTCACCGCCTCTCGCATCTTTGGGTTACCATGGAGCTATCGTGAAATAACATCTTATGTAGCTGTAACTATGCAATTAGCTGGTGTCATGACTGTATATAATACTTAAAACACAAAGCGGTAGCTGCATGGGGGAGGTGGAGAGAGCTATGAAATTCAATTTCAGTAATATTTTTTTCCCCATAAAGCAAGCAGCACGTACTTGGATTTGGCACAGCATGAGCTTAGCCTCAGCTGCTGAGCTAAAGCTGCCAGAGAACAAATTGCACTTGGTTCCAAGGTGCTTGAATTGTTTTGTCAAAATTCCAAAATTTTGTGCTGGAATAATGGCTCCACACTTGGAAAGTCTGTTACTGGAATTCTGAGCCAAGGAATTTCATAGTGGCAGTAGCGATGTGAAGTGCATCATATGCTACATTGCAATATGCTAGACGGGTCACATTAATATCCCTTGCTGATGCCCAACAGAACTGTATTTCCTCCAAGCCCTGTACTATAGAATATGGTTTCTAGTAAACACAAGCAACCATCCTGATTCAAGGTCAGGGGTGTGGGTGTGGGTGTTAGATTAGATGTGTCTTCTGAAACCTCAATATTTACATTGTTTTGAAACATCATTTCCCATCTTACTGCAACAGGCACCTCCTTTTTCACAGTCATGCCCTTGTTCTTTCACATGTTATGTGTAGGTTGGCAAAAGACACATAATCAACAAACTGTTCTTTGATGTTGCCCTGGAGGAACAGACAGGACTGGATGCAGAAAGTCTACAGGTATGTACATGCAACAGCTTGCTCCCATCATCTAGGTTTAAAAAATTAAAAAAAATCTCCCCTGTAAATATTTGCTTTCATTGGCTCACATAGGATCAAAGGGGAATCTGCTTCTGCACTTGTTTCTGCTTCTGGAGGCCACCTCAGTTAGACTCTACATGACCTCAGATCTTCGGGTTTAAAAATACTTTCATTTTAAGGACAAGTTGAAATGAAAGGAATTCTATCAATTTCTACCAATTTTCTGCCATTCAGACTCCTTTCAAAGAGCATGGCCTTCTTAATTATGTTTGTTTTTGTTAGCCTCTTCCTATTATCCTCGGATATTGTGCAGATCAGGAGTAACATAGCTATGTTAAAGTCTGGAGGCTGAATGGAATGTTGTTCTAGTTGCCTGTAGGAACGAGCGAAGAGAGGATAGTTTGCAATCTTTGCAATGCTCATTGGGTGGAAGCTGTTAAAATAATAATGTCTGTTTATAGTCTTCATCTGACAACTCAGCACATAGTTACATTTTTACTGTTCCTCAGTGTTATCAGTTAGCTTGCTCTCTGAGATCTTTTGATCCACAACAAGAGAAAGAGACATTTAAAAAATAATACAAAAATTAGATTGTGCAGTGTGTATGGGTGTAGGATATATAATGATGTTACAAGACTTGGAAAAACAAAGGATATAATCTTAAGATACATCATATGTTACAAATAAATATTTAAGACAAGCTTCATCTTGTGCAATCCTATATCTGTTTACTTTGAAGTAAACCCCATTATAGTGGGACCCAGGTGGCGCTGTGGGTTAAACCACAGATCCTAGGGCTTGCTGATCAGAAGGTCGGCGGTTTGAATCCCTGTGACGGGGTGAGCTCCCGTTGCTCGGTCCCAGCTCCTGCCCACCTAGCAGTTCGAAAGCACGTCAAAGTGCAAGTAGATAAATAGGAACCGCCCTGGCGGGAAGGTAAACGGCGTTTCCGTGCGCTGCTCTGGTTTGCCAGAAGCGGCTTAGTCATGCTGGCCACATGACCCGGAAGCTGTACGCCGGCTCTCGGCCCATAGAGCGAGATGAGCGCCGCAACCCCAGAGTCGGACACAACTGGACCGAATGGTCAGGGGTCCCTTTACCTTTACCTTTAAACCCCATTAAGTTAGAACCAATGGAACCTACTCTAAGGTGAATGTTTGTGGGATTACAGCCTTAATGTGTTTGAGATCACTACCGTGCTGGCAATAAGAAATCCTGAATGCAAAATCATGGCACTATAGCGCTGTGTACTCTCAACAATAATTTATCCTTGGCAAAATGCTATTTCCTCTGTATCTTAGTCATTTAAAAAGTCTCCATTGACCTTGATATAATAGGGCTCTTCTACCCTCTTGTGTTTAAAGTTAGCATGTGCTATGGTTGTCATAATTAGAATTTCCATGACAACAAGTTTTGTGTCTGTGTGCCTAATTCCCTGATATAGGTAACAGTTCCATCAGAAATAAAGCTGTCATATTCACAGAAAAGAGACTAAAAGCAACCTGCTAAATGTGCTGAATAAACAAGGTAGTTGTATAGATTCAAAAATAATTTGAAGCACATAAAAGCTCTCTTTATATTTACAAGGATTTCTTTAAGCATATTATTCAGTAGGTGCACTGTTCAGCAAAGGAAAGTTATTGCCGATAAGGATGACTGAGAATTAAATGTGTGCCTGTCATAGCAACAACATGCTCTTGAGTACCTTAGGTAACAGTTCAGCCAATTGGCAAAGTGAATACTGAAACACTTCTAAAAGAGAATGGCTTATGCTAGCACACCTAGAGAGCCATAGAATGCATTAGTTCACTTGAATGAAGTGGCAATGGTTTGCCAGGTGTTACTCATGAGCTGCAAAATACTGAAAGCCACATTTTTTTCAGAGTAGGATGGCATGGCATTAAAGAGAAACACCATCTCTTGGTTTGCTTCCTGTTATAACAAGAACATTCTTGCCTATAAGTTGGCAGCTGCTAATAGTTATTAGCATATATAGCACTCGTTAGTTTTATATTGTGGATGCTACAAGTCAATGGAAATGGGGGGGTCAATTATCTTGCTCCAATATTTAGAGGGGTATATGTGTTGGTCTATTGCAGCAATTGGTCTGTTGTGACACCTTAAAGACTAACAAATTTAGTATGGTATAAGTTTTTTGTGGGCTAAAGTCCACTTATTTGTCGCCCTTTAAGGTGCCCCAAGTCTCTCATTGCCCCCCCCCACTTGTCACTGGCATAAACTTCTTAACCATTAGTGTACATACAAATAGCCCATTCATTGCCCAATTTCCCTGAAATAAAAATGATCCACATTCTAAATTAGTTATGGCTGGGGTACCACCATAAAAGGCTCTTTCTACCTTCACTGCATAACTGTTCTTCCTTTCTCTGCTTCCAGACTTTGCATTCACACCAGGTTTCTTCATAATTCCACATAACTGATTTCCTTTCCCTGATATGCTTCCCGAACGTGAACTGAACCCTGAGCTGCCTCTTTGATTGCACTTTCTGAATCCCGGTTGTCTTGGCAGAGACCTCATTCCCTTTCTTCTGTCACATCAAACTTGGCAACACTTTCTCCCACGTTTTATTCTAGGATCGGCCCTTCCTCTCCTCCCATTTTGATATAGGTACATACAAATGGAAGGCAAGCATAAGCCCTCTTCATCTCTGCCCTAAGCTTCCCTTATCAACCTTTGGGCAGTCTACTGAGCTGCATCATTGAGATTCCTATAAAGCACATCTCTTTACTTCAGTGGAAGAGAAAGGAAGCCTTAGTGTACATATTGTTGGTATTGCTATCAAATAAGGGAAGAGGGATACTTTGGCTTCTTCCCTGTCCATATAAGCTGTGTGTGTACAATCATATTTCACTCTGTATTATGTTGTCAGCTTGTGTTTTCTATTGAATCAATGCCTTCTGATTTATTTATTCAGTTTCCTAACAGTTTTGTTTCAACAACGTATTTCCCATGAGATTCTAAAAATCCATGCAATATACTGTGGTGCCCCATGAATGACATGCTGTTAGTTTGGTGACCTTATTTAATTAATTATTTTATTAAATTAATATAGACATGATGTCTTTGCATGAATAGTTTCAGTAACATGCTGTGTTTGGTGGGGGGGTGAGGGTGCTGTCATACTACATTTCACTCAATGTCCAGCTTATTGTCTGCTATGTCCTGCGGGCCTAATTCAGCCTTTATGCTTTCTAGGGTTTGCACAGACTCTCATCAGATTCCACCCCCACCTGATGTATCAGCTTTTCCTTTTTCTTTTTAAAGTAGAAATGTGAGCATGAAGTAGATCCTTGTTGGCATCATTAAGTACTGTAAATTCTGACTATATGCCATGTATTTTCTTTTTTCAGTATTAAATACTGCCAGCTGTTACAAAGATCCTTTGGGGGTTCATTTGGCACCTCCTCTTCCTACTTGGTGCCAGCCAATTCATTGCTGCCCTTTCATCCAGCTGCTGTTCTGTGTCGCTATCAATATCCAAGCTCATTTGAATGAGCGTTAAACAAGGCTTTGGTTTGACTCATCCAGATGCATTCATAAATTGCTTGTTGGACTCTATCCAAACACTAGTTTTGTAACACTATTGCACTCCAGTTAATTATCCATTGATTACAAATATTAGTTAAAAATATTTGGGACTCAAATTCTTTCTGGCAGGATCTGCGCTTGGCTGCCTTGTTAAGTTAAAATACTTCTACGTTGTTGTTTTTCCCCATTTGAGATTTCTAAAGCTGTTTGACAAAAGCAAAATGACAGTGTGAGAAATAGGGTGGCAAGTGGTAAGACAATCGCTCTTGATGTTTTTTCCAGTTCTGAGCTCCAGCCCTCCGCCCACTTCTAAAATAATCCTAGGATATAGGTTATTAATAAAGCTTTGACAGTTGTGACTACTTTCTGTATAACTTGGTCCATGTGAGTGTGAATAGTGTTTGAGTAGATATCCTAAGATCACTCTGACACACCTTTTAAAGCTCCGATGGGGGCTTGTATGTTGTGCTGCCACCTAATTTGGTTTTTTATGTGTTATATTTCAGAATGAACTGGATAGGATGAAAGCCCAGTTAGCCATGAAAGGTGAGTGAATTGAAAAATAGAAGAGGAAGAGGTTTTCCCTTCAGTAAAGTATTTACGCATGCTAGTAAAGTATTTTACTGAAGACTTTACTGGGACGCAGGTGGCGCTGTGGTCTAAACCACTGAGCCCTAGGGCTTGCCAATCGGAAGATCGGCGGTTCGAACCCCCGCGATGGGGTGAGCTTCCGTTGCTCTGTCCCTGCTCCTGCCAACCTAGCAGTTCGAAAGCACGTCAAAGTACAACTAGATAAATAGGTACTGCTCCGGCGGGAAGGTAAATGGCGTTTCTGTGCGCTGCTCTGGTTTCACCAGAAGCGACTTAGTCATGCTGGCCACATGACCCGGAAAAACTGTCTGCGGACAAACGTCGGCTCCCTCGGCCAGTAAAGCGAAATGAGCACCGTAACCCCAGAGTCGTCCGCAACTAGACTTAACTATCAGGGGTCCTTTACCTTTAAAAAAAAAAAAAAGTATTAACAAGGTTTGCATGATGACTTAAAGCTGTGTTTAAAACTGAAGAGTTAAGATACTTCCTACTCACCCCACTCCAAACACATATATACATGAAATGCTTTGGGTCACTTGTTGACCAGAGTTTAAAGACTCTGCTCAGCCACAGGGATTTTACATGACACAGCTGAGCTTGGTGAAAAACTTCAGTGAGACTATTTAGATAAACTTAAGGTAAATGCCTCCTTATTACGAAACGTGTACCTGCCTAATGTCAGTGGTTTTGTAGTGAAAAATTGCAGAGGTGTTGCATATAATTGAGAAACCAAATAGAAGCAGGAAACTGAGGAGGAGAGAGGATTTTGTCAGCTATATGAATGATGGTCCATGTGTCTGGTTGCTCATGTGATTCCATTTCCCCATTGCTTTAAAGAGCATTATACCTTTAATTTTAGAAATTCTTTATGGAGACAGTTAAGTGAAAGCCTTGGAGACTTTGTTGATGGCTTTTAAAGCATTGTCTGTAGGCAGCTGTGAGTCACAGGCAGTGAAGGGAAAATGTCACTCAATATGAATGACAGAAATTCCAAAACATGAGAATGCAGTAAAATGAAGAGATTTCAAATGAACAACCAGGGAGGGTTCTTCTGTTTCCAACGAGCTGTCTTTCCCCCATTGGACTGTTTGCCTTCCTCTACATTTACAAATTAAGGAGCCAAAAATAAGCTACATCTCTTCCTGAGATGAACAACGTCCCTCATAGCTTGCATACTAAGACAGGAGCAACTGCTGTATTGAACATGAGGGTGCCTTGTAACACTGTACCTTGCTTGGTTAAGAACCGCATTGAAGCTTTGACACACTTTAGGTGCTCATTGGGGGGGGGGGAATAAAAGGCCTAATCAGGCCTGCCATATCTCTAATATAAATGTGTCTTTTATGAAGTCTTGATGGTCCTGTAACTTTTGCAGATGCACAAACTGGGACAATATGTTTTGTTCCAGGAATTAAACGAAGTGCATTTAAATTCCTTGCTCAGGGCTCAAAGTGTGGTGAAAGTGAATGAGTTAGAATAGGAACGTAACAACACAGTAATATAATTGTTCTGTGTGTCATCGTTGTCTCACTATTCACAGAAACAGCTGAAATCTTACCTAAGCATGTACCCAGCACACAATGGGTCACACCAAAAACAGAATACAGAGTCTTTCAAAGTCAGACATCAAAATTTCATGATTTTGTAAATGTTACGTTTATGAATAATGCTGACTCACTGCACAGTACTTAATTGTACCAGAGCTTATTTTGATGCTTGGGAGGGTGGGAGTTGATGGCTACCATATTGGCATTGCCAACTGAACGGGTTCTGAAGAGAGCATGCTGTTACTCTTGTTCTAAAGTAACCTTGAAGCTTAGTAGAGCTTGTAACAAGGATTATTTGAAGTGGCACATGGTTCTTGCAAAACAGATTCAGTAATGGCCATCCAATAGGTCCAAGCAATTTCTAGACCCAGGGTGGCTAAATTGGATCCCTCCAGAAGTTGCTGGACTACAGCTCCTGTCATTCATGATCATTGGGCACACTGGCTGGAGCCCTAACAGCAACTGGAGGGCCACAGGTTAGCCCACCCCTGTTTTATGCCTTTGAAAGTACCACTTGCTTTGCTTGTTGTTCAAGTCACGTTCCTGCCCCAAGTCCAGAGACCTACAGAATTTGGGGAGGTTTGTTTGAAGCACTGTAATTGTGTTTGTTTGTTTGTTTCAGAGAAGGAGAAACGGGATATCCAAACTATTGTGAATTCACTAAGGGAGACCCTGGATTTGCGTAATGCCACCATTGAATCACTCCAGAAATCTGTGACTCAGATGACAATGTTGTGTGCTACTCTCAAGGTATGTTCAAAATGGTCTGGGTCTGTAATATGATAAGATTCTCTTCTGGCTACCATATATCTGAAGGTGAAGAAGAAGAAGAAGAAGAAGAAGAAGAAGAAGAAGAAGTGTGAGATTGTGTGTAAGATGCCATCGTACTGTAAAATCATTTAACCTGCATGATTTCAACCATACACAGTTGAAGGTGGGCTGATTGGAATTGTGGGACTTAAATCCAAGTAAGGTGGAGTGCTTACAACCTCCTTTTGTGCCAGGTTTTCCCAGTGCAGAAAGAGCTTTTAAGCTCTCTGCCTTGGTTGCGGGGGCCAAGGCGTGCTCAGTGCACTGGCTTGCATGGAGGCAGTTTGAGTATACGTGCTTCCATGTATACATTGAACCCTTGGAAATGAGCCGCCACATAGGATGTGATTGTACTGTATCTTAAATACATCTCATGGTATGACTTGAAAGTTTTAATGTACAGCATCCAGCATCCTAAGGTAAAAAGTCATTTTAGACTTAGCAGTGGAGACAAAAAAGGAAGCAAGTATAAACCAGGCAGGTGAGACTTCCATCGCGGAGAACTGGATGATTCTAAATCTAAGGTTTTGGCATTTGCTCCCCTTTGCCTTTATCTTAAAAAAGCCAAAATGCAGGATGTAACACTTTCCTGATTTTGCTGGTTTGGTGTTCGCTCAGGGGTGGGAAAACAGGCTGTTTGGCAGGTGAGGCTGGCTTGGCCCAATCACCTGATGTCATGTATGATGTTAGGTGTGATCAAGTAACTAGACAGCTGGGCCATAAAGGACTTCTGAAATGCTTTAGAAACTCTGGGCACAAGTCCCAACAATCAGGGGATTAATGGTGTTCCAGAAGCACTATAAATCAGAACCCCCACATGCAGTGCTTCTGAAGTGCCAACAGTCAACAGATTATTGGGACTTCAAAGCACAGCACTGTACTCCTTACAAGCCTCTTGCAAAGAGCCCATTGTCAGGCCATCAAAGTGTTTCATAGCCTGACGTCAAACTGGCCTAGAGGCGGTAGGGGATCAGAAACTGGCCTTCCGGCCAAATGCGTTTCCCTACCCTGTGCTAAACTGTCCCTATAAAAAAGTCACATTCGTGCTTATCAAGGGGTTGAAATGGGAAGAAAGTATGTACGTCACCAGTGTTCTGCGCTAGCATGTAAAAGTAGCTGTAGTGAGTCTGTTTTGAGAATGTATATCTCCTCCTGCATTGCTTAGGAATATGACCAAGTGGGATCTGGGAGGATCCACCTCTGTGTGTGTAGATAAATGATATTATATAGATGTGATAAAGAACCTTATAGTTATTCCCTCTCTTTTCTCTTTCTTTTTTATATCTTGGTTTTTTATTCTTGTTCTGTAGACTAGGCTGATTTTAATGGTATTTTATGTCAAAAACTTTCAATTTTTATTTTTTTAAGGAATACTACCTTGGCATTTGCTGAAGACAAATGTTTGTTGCTTTGGTTTTAGACTACTAGTCGCATCCTCTTCCATCCCATCCAAAAATAATGCCTAAGTAAATTGATTTTTACCATAATTCCTGATATGATGTCCTCATGAGTGATAGGTCCATGGGTCAAATATTATGCCTTGAGAAAAGAGACTATAATATTTTCTCAAATATTATGCCTTGAGAAAAGAGGCTAAGCTGAAAACACAGTTTGGCTGTGTGATAGTGGAAGACATTTAAGTGAGAACTTCCATGTCAAGATGGCTTTCTGGAAATGATGTGAGTTAGATGGGTTATAACAACTTGTTTCTGCCTTTTAGATCTCTGTTGACATGAATGCAGTTTTATGAGCTGGCAAGCAGAAAGGGGTTGTTTCTCTTGGTGCTCAACAGATGTCGCATTTTAGGCTGCACTTTTAACGTGACATGATCAGAGGGAAGCTGAGATACACAAATCATTCATGCTATCTTTTCATTGCTTTTCCATATTCTGACTTCTCCCAGGACATTTGATGTTTCAGTGAAGTGTACTTTATTCGGTGCTTTTTCTAATCATGCAGACTCTGCAGCTGCTCTAAGACACTGGGACTAAGCCTATTAATTATGTAATCTGAGGCAACCACACCTCACCTCAGATTTGGAGACAGCTTTCAAACTTTGTATGTATTTTCTATCTAGAGCTTAGAATTCCTTCCCAATTCTGAAAAACAGAATTGCAACTGAAGCTGTCTCCAAGCGTGCTATCAATGTGGGGCAAGTGCCAAACGGGTGAGCTTTGCTTTTGTTTCTTGGCTGTGCTGGAGAAAGCCTCTCTAGCAACAGCAGAAGCTAAATCCACTGTGCCCTTCCTGTTTTGGCCATTAAATGCATTAGCATTACAAGCTAGATGCTGCTGAGGAGTTAAAATGCTAAAATGGAAGCGTTGGAAAGAGTTGTAAAAACTGGGGATTAATGAAGACTAAGTGAGCTCTCATCAGCCAGCCAGCATTTTAGGCATTCATTTCTGCAAGTACCGGTACATGAGGTAGTGAAGTAGTATGTTGGCAAATACATCTAGAATATTTCACCTTCTGTATGGAGTAATATCATCTTGTAGATATTCTAGTCTTTGACCAGTCTTTTCTCTGAAGTATGATCAAACAGCATTGCTTCTTCCCTAGCTTTCAGTTCAGAGGGAAAGTAGGCAGGATCCTTTGAAGTTTGTGCCAAGCTGACCAACCCAATCAAAGCCTAGAAATCACAAGTGTATTGAAGGAGGTTTATTTTCTTTAAATCTGCTGAGGAAGCTCCCTAAACACACACTGCATTGATCCTGTGCAGGTCACTCTATATTCAAGGAAGCTGTGCGTTTTAATATAAGTATAGAAGCTGTTACAATATGATGGTTAAAGTGGGGTAAACTTTCAGTGGTGGTCTCATGAGAGCACAGTAAAATGAAAGGAAGGAATTTGTGAGATATTTTCCTGCTCACGAAAGAGAAATCATGATATTGCACAAGTTTGTCCTACCATGTTGCACTTAAATTAGACCACATGCATGATATAGTTATCTACAGATCATGAGCAAGTTGCCATGAAGCATTCATTTGGCACTTTAAAAAAATGCATTGCAAGAGTGGAAACAAGAAGTATTTAAGGGGAGAATGTTTTTTCTTTTCTTTTCTGGAATTAAGTACTTCTCTCATTTGTAAGCAATGACCTGAATCTGTAAATATTATTATTTGATAAGTTATGATCCGTGGATATGCCAGACACCTGAAATGTAGACTGTGGGCAATTGAAGTAGCAAAAGGCATTGGAAATGGCTTGATGTTAAGTCCAAATTTTGCTTCCATGTGGATTCCTCTTGCACAAAGATAGTGCTTCTTTTCTCAGAAACAAATGAAGTATCTGGAGCAACAGCAAGATGATGCGAAGAGTGCAAAAGAGGAGGCCCGAAGGCTGAGAAACAGACTGAAAACATTGGAGGGGTGAGAAAACAAGCTTTGGCTCTATACATACATCTTCTGGTTCTGTTAGCAGACTGCTCAGCAACCTCACATTTCTAGAAAACATCATTGGACCAGATGACCTTTGAGGCCTCTTCCAACTCTGAGTCTGTAACTTTGCAGTAGAAACACTTATTGTATTTACTCCTGTAATGCACACCTGTTTTGCCAAATATGTTGCGAAAATTAGGGTGTGCATTAGATTTGAGGGTGCATTACATTCGAGAAAATACTGTACTTAGGATTTGCAGGGCACACTAGCATGCAGTGTCTTAGGTCTTCCATGACCCAGCCTTCCTCTTGAATTTAATCTTTCTGGGGAGGGCAAAAGATTTACAGTGATTTGTCAAGGAATACTCTCCCTTCCTTTTTGGCTTAAGGTGGCGGGGGGTGGGAGTGAAGTAAGCAGCAACAGTAAGGAGGAGCTGGCAGCCAGCGTGTGTGTAGAGCCTTGGGCACCCTGTTTCCTGGTCTTCTGCTCCCTGAACCCAGTGGCAGTCCTTACTCACTGCACTACTCTGCTCTGTTCCTCCTTCTCAGCTCCTTCAGCTCTCCCTCTTACTCTTTCTCGCTCTCCATCCCAAATCGCGGCTGCTCTCCTTCCTTGTTCCCTTCCTTCCCTCCGCCCGCCCGCCTGTATCCGCCTCTCCTTTCCCCTCCGGACACCCTTGAGGGTCAATGGTTCTGCTCTGCCTTGCACCAGCTAACCAGAGAGAAGGGAAGAGGGATCAGATGGAAGAAGGAATGTAATGTGCACCTTTCTTTGCCAAATTGCATCGCGAAAATTAGATTCAATGGCCCATTACATTCGAGTAAATATGGTAAGTGTTTTCAACATGAGCCTTGGCCCCTTTATCATGTGCGTGTCTGATAATAATAATTGATGCTCAACTTTCTTACAAATGGCCAGGTTTCTGAGTTTGTTTGCTAGAGGAAATTTAACACTGGTAACTCCTGATTTTGTTATTTACAGTAATTACATACCATCTAATATGTGAAATCACCAAGTGGTTTACATAAAATACACCAAGATCATTTGTGGGGGGGGGGGGAATGCAGCAGTATAATTCCCATTCAACTGAAGCACACTAGTGTGCAACTGCATATGAATACAGCTATGTTGGGGAGAAATCATTACTAGTGTCAAATACAGGACGTGTCTCTTCCAGGATTAACTGTTTCTGTGTTTTGTATAACATGGACAAGCTGCCACTGAACAAAAAAAAAACAACCCACCTGTAATCTACCTTCCTTTGTACCAGGTTTGAGACACTGCTGCAAAGTCAACGTCCCGAGGTGGAAAAGATGATCCATGAAATGGGAACAGGTCAGGCCGCAGTGGAACAGCTTGCTGTCTATTGTATCTCACTGAAAAAGTAGGTGTATTAAATGCAGTAGCTTATTGACTTGGATTGGGTTTGTGTGGTACCCCCTAAAGGAATCGGTGGAAAAGTTAATCACAATAGGTGCTCTGGCAGAACGCTAGTTGCAATGCTAAGCCTTGGTGAATATAATTGAGGTGGCATAGATGGAAGATTTCAACACTGCAAGTATGCTATTGTTGCATTAGTGACACATCCATTGCTATGGAAACCACCTTCAGAGCTTTGCCAGAGTGCTTAGGAGGTGATTGTTTGATGAGAACGGAGGGGATGAATTATTGTCATGATTCTGAGTAAGGCAGCATGGCCCCTGAATATCTCCCTGGTGCTGAGCAGAGTGCTTTACACGACTGTGACATTAAGTATGCTGTAGTCGCCAGTCCCTACTGTGTGCACTAGAGGCCTTTCTATTTATACCATTTATAAGTCACAGCTTGTGCAGGCAATGTCAGATAGCAAATGGGTAATCACAACTTTTAATAATGAGCTACCAGCATGAAGTGTACCTGCATTGTAATCAGTAACTTCAGCACTGTTTTATAATAGTATTAAATTGCTTTTAGAACCTTGAACTTAAAAATAAAAATCGAATTGTTGCATCTCATTTCATTAATGAGAATGTAAAATACTGCACACGACAAGATTGTTTAAACATCCTATGCATTTTGACATGGAATATACTCTTCTGCCATTCTGCTGCTTGTTCCGGCCCAAACCAAGTAGTGCTGTTCCCCTGAAAGCATGTTTTCTCGCCTACGCTGTAGTGTATCAGTGTTTTAACACTGTTCAAGTCAGTGTTGGCTTGTTCAGTGCTGTCTTCTCCCTAGTTGGTCTCTAAGGTGCTACTGGAAGGAATTTTTTTATTTTTTATTTTGTTTCTCCCTGGAAGTTCTTGTATATATAACAGAAACTTCTGCAGGCACTTAAGCTGTGAAATGAAAATCTTCAGTCTAAATTTGGTTACTGGCTTTATCTAAGAGCTGTTTGCTTGAAAGCACGTTCAACAGATGGACTAATTTGGGCCCTCTCCAGGGAGTATGAAAATCTGAAGGAGTCTCAGAAAGCATCAAACGATACAAAAGAGAAGCTGAGAAGGGAGTTGTTTTCTGCTAATCACAAGGTAAAAGATGTGTTGATGCTCCTGCAGACACGTTGCAGAGGTATTTATGTGCAGCTCTTCATCAGTACCACTACCTAATTAAAGCAAAATAAGTTTTAATTAGGTATGTAATTGTTTAACACAATTCTTGTCCAAGCATTGACCATGTTGGCAGCTATCTTAAGCTGAGAAATTCAGCTGTAGGTTCCCTAAGATTCCTCAATATGTCTGCATAACATTTATTAGTCTGCCTCAGTATTCTTTCTGCTTCTGCTTCTCCATAACAAGAATTGGAAAAAAAACCCTTCTAATAAAGCTGCGTGTTATACATATATAACTGCACAAGGACAGTTTATAGTCTTAAAGTCAAAATGCACAACTGTCTCTTGAAAATCCCTCTGGGTTAATATCAGGAAAGGTCTTAATTTGTACTGTAAACACAGGTGTAGGGAGGAAGGGTGGGAGAGGGTTTCTCTCTTGAGAATATACTGGTAATGGCAAGAGTTTATTGTATCTTTATTATAAATGCCTAACTACTTACAGGGAACCAGGTGGCGCTGTGGGTTAAACCACAGAGCCTAGGGCAGTGATGGCTAACCTTGACACTCCAGATGTTTTGGAACTACAACTCCCATCATCCCTAGCTAACAGGACCAGTGGTCAGGGATGATGGGAGTTGTAGTCCCAAAACATCTGGAGTGTCAAAGTTAGCCATCACTGGCCTAGGGCTTGCTGATCAGAAGGTCGGCGGTTCGAATCCCTGCGACGGGGTGAGCTCCCGTTGCTCGGTCCCAGCTCCTGCCCACCTAGCAGTTCGAAAGCAAGTCAAAGTGCAAGTAGATAAATAGGAACCGCTCTGGCGGGAAGGTAAACGGCGTTTCCGTGCGCTGCTCTGGTTCGCCAGAAGCAGCTTTGTCATGGTGGCCACATGACCTGGAAGCTGTACGCCGGCTCTCGGCCAATAAAGCGAGATGAGCGCCGCAACCCCAGAGTCGGACACGACTGGACTAATAGTCAGGGGTCCCTTTAACTACTTACAAACACACTGAATTACTTGTACTTTGAGCAAACTAGTACTGCTGCCCTCAGCAGCTTCTCATTGACACCTGAAGAGATGAGCCACATTGGAGCTCCCTCTGCAGGAGCCTTGAAAGAATAAGCATCTGTTTCCATTTAGGACATCTTTATTTACAATACACTAAATTCTTTTATCCTGAAGTCTAAGAACGTGCATTTGTAAAACATAAACCACTGTAGTTTTTTGAGCACTTAGAAGCTTGGTGTACTGTTGTATCACATCATGTACTAGACTTCCAACATATAGTTTTAAATCTATAGTTACAGAAGACAGTTCTAGAGTTGGAGAAAACAACAGAAGAGGTGAAGAGCACCCAGACAGACCTGAGAAATGCAGATAATGAGATAATGGTGAGAACCTTCTTTTAACCTGCTGATAAATATTGTGGCCCTACAGCCTTTGTAGTGTATAGTCCAAATACTGTTCTAAATTCTACCCTGATTAAAAATGGCTGGGAGGCGTCCTCAACTTCAAGATGCCTGTATCTTTGCAAGAGGGGGTGTAGAAATCTTGGCTTTTGGTGGGATTTCTGACATGTATTAAGTGCTGCTCTTTCTTTCCACAGAGTTTGAAAAAGAAGATAAGAGTGATGCAAGATACCATTAAAATGTCATCATTAAGCAATGAAGCACTTGGCCGGCTTGTCTCTGAAAGGTTGGTTTAGAGAAATTCAGTGGATATTGATGTAGTAGAGTTACTGTATCAAAGATTTTGTCCAATATAAGCATTGCATACCTTCCTGAGCTGTCCAAAAGTACATCATAAGATGCCTTACATATAGTCAGGCTATTTGTCCAACTAGCCCAGTACTGCCTACTGTGACTGGGAGTGGTTCCCCAGGGTCTTTCCCACCACCTGCTACCTGACCCTTTTCATTTGAGTTCAGTATTTTGTCATTTGCTACATCACCATCCATACCAGCTCAATATAACACTAGTGCAAGTGTTTCTTCTGCCACTGTTATATCAAACAGTAACCTAACCTTCCTATATAAATGTAGGACTTCCTGTAACAGGCCAGTTTTACAGTAAAGTAAAGGTAAAGGGACCCCTGACCATTAGGTCCAGTCGTATCCGACTCTGGGGTTGCGGCGCTCATCTCGCTTTATTGGCCGAGAGCTTCCAGGTCATGTGGCCAGCATGACAAAGCCGCTTCTGGCGAATCAGAGCAGCGCACGGAAACGCCGTTTACCTTCCCGCCGGAGCGGTTCCTATTTATCTACTTGCACTTTGAGGTGCTTTCGAACTGCTAGGTGGGCAGGAGCTGGGACCGAGCAACGGGAGCTCACCCTGTCGCAGGGATTCGAACCGCCGACCTTCTGATCAGCAAGTCCTAGGCTCTGTGGTTTAACCCACAGCGCCACCTGGGTCCTCTAGTTTTACAGTACACTATCATAAATGGGATGTGAAGACCCCAGGCAACCTGGTAGTCATTTTGGTAATTTTGAACACTTTGCACATGTTGCTAGAAAGCAGAAGGAAGTTTTCTCTCTGAATTTAGTTCTACTGTGTCCGTATTATATACTGTCATCGCCTTCTGCCATCAGGTATGAGTGCCAATAGGAAGCTAGAATTTAGACTGTACAGCATGTGGTGTGGGCTGGAAACTGAGACAGTCACCTGTCTAACTGACAGTGTAATGTTGTGATACTTGTACAATTTTGCCTTGCAGCCCTGCTCCTCTAGAATTGTTAAGCCCAAAGCTCCATCGACCAGCTCACAGTGATGAGATTGACCTGAATGATACTTTTGATGTACAGACACCAAATAATGATACCTTTGATGTACAGACACCAAAGCATCCACCTCGCAAGGCCATCCCTGCTCCTGCCAAAAAACTTAAACTGGATAAAAAGTTGTGAGTCACAGTTGCTTCACTTTTTACTGGGTGTATGTGTGCTCTTGATCTGTCTGGTATTCTCACTTCTGCATGCACTGCAAGCAATTTTCCATCCATCTTAATACTTTTAATTTGTATACTGCCTTTCTATATTACTATACAGAAGGCAATTTACAAGCTGAAGAAACAACAAATTATACAACAAAGATCACATTTTGTTCTCATTGCTTTTGATGGAAAGCTTTTGTTCACTGCAGAAGACTGTCACAATGTATCTTACCTGTTGTGAGAGTGAGACTTCGCCCCCAAAGTTGCCTATCTTATTGTCCATTATCTTCCTCAAATATCTCATTAAAAAGTCTCAATAACTAGGTGCTACTCTATCAGGGTAATTCCTAACCTGCATGCTTGCAATCTAAAACAGACAGAACCGCTTCAGGAAGAGGAAGGGAGAGCACAAACCCAAGCTACATAATTTGCGTATTAAGGAAACTTTAGTTTGCAGATTTCTTAAATAAGCACCCCTCATTTGTGTTACTTCTAACAAGTGCTTTATCTCTGCTCCCGTTGAATCCCAGAGATAATGAAGAATGACTTTCCTACTTGTATAAAGACTTTGGGGTAGGGTAGGGGTGGGGAACCTCAGGTGCAGGGGCCAAATGTGGCTCTCCAAGCCTCTCTGTCTGGCCCTTGGGACTCTCCTCAGCCACACACCCTCACCAGACCTGCTTCACATCCTCCTTGTGTTATTCTGCCTGGCTGGAATGTGCCCTTGAACTCTGATAATGCCTCTTGCTTTTGTCTGGATGGAAGATAAGAGAAGGATATATACAAACTAGCATTGTGTACTAAGGTAACAATTACTTTTGTTACTTTGCCCACTTTTGCCTCTGGCCCCACCCACCACTGGCATAGTGGCCCCTAGAATGAATACAGCTGTCTGGCTGAAAAAGGTTCCCCATCCCTAGGTTAGGACTTCAGCGAAATGATAACAATGGCAGCGAGGCAAAAGTAATGAAAGATCTACCACATTTGCCTGTTGATCAGACCAGAGGCTTTTATCTTAGTAGTCAGAACAGAGAGAAGAGAGGAGAAGAGAACATTATAGTTGCATTTTATTATTATTTTAATTGAGACATAAGAAGCCTATACTTTTGTAGTATGTCCACTGCTAACAGCTGCTGGGAGTCATAGTCCATAGGGCACCCGGTTAGCAAAGCCTGTTTTAGGTGCTGGCTTATGATCTGGGCCACATTGTGAAAATTCATGTATGAATTCAAACTGGTGCCTCCATCTCCAAAGGGATATATTGAGCAATTTACTAATTTGTGGTGTGTAATCTAAATTGTGTGTGGGTTTGTTTGGTTTTTTTCCAGTGCACCTGTGACAAGTTTATCAAGAGTTCTGAAAGAAACAGTGGAGGTATAGTAACGGATAACCTGAGTAGTAACTACGTATAATCTCTTCAATCCACTATCTTTAGCGCTATTTTGAAAGCCATCTTTTCTCCAGACAGCCAAACTCTGCATTGATTTTAAAGTACCGTAATACATTTTTCTGTGTTATAGAAAATAGTAAATATTACAGTTAACCCTGAGAGGTGTGCGAGAGTCAGCTTTCCACTGCTATGTATTCTGAATTATCTGGGGCAGGGTGTCCGTATTGTTGTCATCTGTTGATCTATCAGCTGGCACCAGAGCCCAGTGACTTTCAAACATCCAGTCCTCTCTAAGAATGTTTCAAAAATCTGCTTTTGCAGAAACGGCCATTTCCTTTTGTGGTACCTCTAGTTACGAACTTAATTTGTTCTGGAGGTCTGTTCTTAACCTGAAACTGTTCTTAACTAGAGGCGTGCTTTCGCTAATGGGGCCGCTGTACCGCCGGCACACGATTTCCATTTGTAACCTGAGGCGTTTGTAACTCGAGGTACCACTGTAGATGGATTACATGGATTCTAGTAGTGTTCCTTGTGTTTGGTTGCAAATATGAGTATTTTAGTTTAACTCTCCTACTTCTTCAAATACGGTTCAGAGCTGCTCAGCTGACACAGATGATGAGCATCTGGAAGATCTTCTACCTGCTTTCATTAGAAACTCTGTTATGTCCAAGAGGCCGCCTGCAAGCAACAGCCTTGTAACACAGAGGAACACAGGAATAGTGAGTACAAGTGGGATGTGCATTAGAGTTTTGCAGTGTGGAGTGTTCCTGCTTAAACTGCCAACCAGCAGCCAGCAGAACCCTGTTCCTGGACATGCCTTCTCGTGTCCTCGTCTACAAATATTACAAATTCAATATGCTCTGTGCTTTTTATTGCTAGTGGACCTGCTTAGACATACTTAGACATACTCATGCAGCACATACTTAGCATATTCTGATCACCAAATCCTCTAGTGTGTTATGTGCCCTTTTACCCACTACAATCCTTTTTCTATTTCATAACGACTTTCTCCATGAGAGTCATATGCTTTTGCATTTTTAACTACTGGATTCTCTTCCTTGTAGGTGAGAATTGGGTATGATGGCTTAGGAGGCAGAACCAAATTCATTCAGCCTGTATCCTTTCCTAAGATCTGTCCTGCAGAAGCTACACTGATATCCAGCGGCACTGAATCTATGGTGATCAATGACACAAAAGACTAAGAAGAAACAGTGGCATTTACTAAGCCATCAAGCAATGTTCCAGTTGGAACAATGACATTCTGGCTTAAGTTCAAAGTGAGGAGAAGCTGAAATAATGAAATATTTGGGGAATATATCCCTCTAGAATCAATCAGAATATGAATTGTATGAGTTCTTGGCTACAGTGTTCTACATTTACAGTCGTGCCTTGGTTTTCAAACAGCCTAGTTCTCGAACGTTTTGGCTCCTGGACAATCCCGGAAGTGACTGTTCTGCTTTTCGAACATTCTTTTGTCCGACAGGGCTTCCGCGGCTTTCGATTGACTGCAGGAGCTTCCTGCAGCCAATCAGAAGCCGTGCTTTGGAAGTTGAATGCTTTGGCAATCAAACGGACTTCCGGAACAGATTCCATTCAACTTCCAAGGTACGATGGTACTGGGAAAAGAGGTGGCCTCAGGAAACCTGGATCAGGATCTTGTTCAAATCCCACTTGTGAATCTATCAGGCTGAGTTTACATCTGCTGTAGAGATCATAGAAATGCACTGTTTAAATTAGGTAAATATATATACTTTCGTTTCCTGAAAACTGGAAAACCTATATAAGTTGGTTCTGTTTTCCAGTTTTTGCAGCTGGTAAAGTATTTCAAGACACATTTTGCAGCAAATGCTACATTTTTCAGAGGATACCATGAGTGTTTCTAGATAACATTGGTGTTTCTAGCATATCTGTGTTCACATTCAGCTTAATGTTTCTTTCCCTCCCCTTGTGCAGAGTTAAGAGGTCAGTAATCCAATATTTGTCATCAAGAGCCTGTCTCTTTGTAATGAGCTGTTGATGGTTATTGTTTTGAAGCTTATGTAGCAGTAAAACACTACTAGGAGAGAGACCTGTCTGCTACCATCTCTTGGTCAGCCTTCGACTGGGCAATGGGAATAAAAAACGTTTGACTCCATGATCAGCTAAAACCTGACCTTGCTTCTCTCACTTGGGAGGTTGGGGGGGAAATGACCCTGAAGTAGGGACTCAGGGGGAGAGAAAATAATTTAGCCCCCAGATATGTATCAGTAAAGGGTAAAGGGACCCCTGACCATTAGGTCCAGTCGTGACCAACTCTGGGGTTGCGGCGCTCATCTCGCATTATTGGCCGAGGGAGCCAGCGTACAGCTTCCAGGTCATGTGGCCAGCATGACAAAGCCACTTCTGGCGAACCAGAGCAGCACATGGAAACGCCACACTGATATGTATGGGAATGTAAAACCTTTCTTTTAAATATGTGGCCACTATTTTCCTTGACATGTCTCATTTCAGAGTAGATCAACAGAGATTCGCCCCCTGGCTTTGAGGTGCAAGAAGAGAAGTGTTTGTAAGCAACCAACAGCAGCCGCTTCTGGCATCAGTCAGACTAAACTAGACATCTTCCTTAAGTAACTATGGATCTCTCTAGCTTACACATAGATAATCAGAGGCCAGGAATTATCTTCTACAGCAGACAGAACAACGTGGTGACCTCAGTGAGCCAGGACAACTCCACAGTTGCACAGCAGCTTCCCCCTCCCCCCCTGCAGATTGAACATGGAGGAATGGCTTTGCTGTGCTACCAAACTTTAGGGGAGAAAAGGACTGAGTAGTTTCTGTTCCAGAATGCCTTCTCTCTCTGCTGTCTTGTACTGCTGTATTTTAATCCTGGTAAGCCAAGGAAGCCTTGGCTCCTGTAACTTTGACAGTGGGGAATACTACATCTGAAGAGAATATGGCTTGAGAAGTGTCTCCTCAGTAAAATGCTGCTGTGTTAGCATCTGTGACATGGAAACCTTCATATAAGAAGAGAATTATTATTTGCAACTGTCAAGTTGCATTGGTGTCTTGAGTGATTGGATGGCATACACAAGAAAAGAATTTATGTAATTGATCTTCTAACATCAGGGAGCAAGGTCATGTCTTCGCCAGATATCTCTGCTAGATCTCTTAGCTCTTGATCCTCATCTTTGGTGGCAGCACTTAATGCTCAGTTAATGCTGAATTTCTCCATTATTCTCACTGATTTGAGGTATTTCCCCCCTTTTTAGGCTGATACTTTTGGGGAACTGTTTACATGTTTTTTGTCTCAAAGAGTGTCCTGCTTCTGAAGGTGAACAGATTCTGTTGTTCTTATGTAATCAAGCAAAATTGATAGCCTGTCCCTAAGCCTGGAGATATTCATGTTTCTTACATGCCTAAGGTGTTCAAACTAATTTCAAGCATTCTGCAGCTTCACAAAAGCAAATGTTGTCTCAAATATCTGGCATTTAGTTGTCACCTTTTTCTCCTTGAGTTAACAGTGTACTGTGTTTGAGAGATGAATATTTTTGGAGGGAACCTGCAATATTTAGATCTGTATTTTACTTTGATTTTCGTCCTAGACATTTCTGCCCACCACCCCAAACTGTTGGTTCCATTTGTCTCTGAATTTTTTCTTTCTTGCCTTCAAAAGCAGGGTTTTATAGAGCATATGGATATTGTTCTTCCAGAGTTAGACTTCTGATTTCCTGATGGAATAGCAAAATTCAACAATCTTTTGTAGTTACTGCTGAGTCTAGGCTTAAAGTGGGTTTGCCCCCAAAGTTTTAAGGATTCAATCCATAAAATGGGGATTAAAAAATATTGCTTATCTGAAGCAAATGTCCACTTGTTTTCTTAAAGAGATTCAGGCAGAAGGGACCTTCTGAGTTGGAGTTACCCTGGTGTTTTGAGTTGCAGGGAAATCTGGTAAAAAGCTTTTGCTGAGTAGCTCCACCTTAGCTCCAAAGTTAAGTTGCAAGCTTACCAGAGACATCAATCAATCAATCAATCAGTGAACTTGTACTTAAAATTCATAATTGTATTTATTTTGAATAAATGTTGTATGTGCCCCATCTGTTAAAATGATGTTACACAGTATTAATAATGGTCACTAAGAGGCTATAATGGCACAAATTGCTAATTGTACATCTGGGAGGGGGGAGGGTCACAGCCCCCTCTAGGTGAGAATTCTAGATATGATAAAACCAGAACGTTTGGGTATAACATAAGGACAGCCTTGCTGAATCAGACCAAAAGCCTATCTAGTCTAGTGTTCTGCTTGCAAGTAGCCAACCAGATAGATGCCCACGTAAATCCTTCAAGCAGGACATGAGGGCTAGCAACCTTTCCAGCTGTTTTCCTCAGTGACTTATACTGATGCTCCTTGTTGATCCTGGAGGTAGAATATAGCCATTATTAATGATACCCATACTGAAATTACCTGCATTCACTTTCTGCTGAATTCACTGCTTAGTTTCCCACCTCCAACTCAGGTTAGCCATGTATCTGATGAAGTGGGCTGTAGTCCGACTAAACCTTATGCTATGATAATGCTTTATTTTTAAAGTGTCATAATACTCCTTTTTCTTCTTCCTTCCTATGTCCCTTGGAAGCAATTCCTACTTATCACAGGCCCGCAAGTGAATTACTGTTTGTTATCATTGATTTTTCACATTAGTATCCTGCCCTCCCTTAAAGGAGTTCAGGGCAGCATACATGGAAATGGTGCTGCGTCACTCTCAACATCCTATCCTGATGTATGTTGGGTTGAGTTACAGTGATTGGCCCAAGGGCATCAAGTGATCTTCATGGCTGAACAGGGATTTTAAGCTACTTCTTCCCAGTTTTAAGTAAGCAGTGGAAATATCTATGCACCATGAAGCAGAAAGACAATTGATAAATAGCCCTCAAGGACAGTGTGAGTATCTTGAATGTCTTAAATCTTGGTCGATCCCATGTGTTTTCCCTAAAGGGGCAGGGAATCAGCAAAACAGAAATCTGTGGCTTCAGACATTGTTGGTCTCACCTTAAGAATTCTGAGTTTCCATACCTCACCCACAAATTCTAAGTTTCCCTCCAGGCTGTCAATATTTTGTTGGAGCGATTCAATTATATAACAGCAAACTTTTTAAAAAAAATCAGGGGTCTTCCTGTAAGGAAAGTGACAGGAAAATGCACCAGAAAGTGTGGGATGATGATTGATGCATGTGAATAATCTGATTACATTGTAGATTATAAAATAAGAGAGTCAATATTTATCATTTCCACACCTCCAAAAGCTTCCTGAAACATTCATGTTCTAGTTCTGTTTGCTTTGTACAATAACTGTTCAGAACTGTTTAAGGAAAGTTGTAGCCACTTCCTCTTACTAATACAGGTCATGGGTGCTATAAAAAGATTGCTTTTATGAGAGGCCTTATCTCTGCCTTGTTGATAATGTACATCTACCTCAATGAGGTCTCACTCAGGCTTAAAACAATAGTTTTTTGGACAAAATCCATGTGCACATTGCTTCTATTCTGGACACTTCATCTTTTTCTTCAGCTACTGGGCAGTGAGGAGGTATTGTAGCATAAAGGTGAACTGAAATAAAACAATCATGAGTGAAATGGGATATTCAGAGAGATGATGCTGTTTAAGTCAACTACCAGAGGCATTTTCTACTGCAATTAAATTACTAAGACAAGGGCAGGCCCAGTTTTCACTTCCAGTAAGTTCTTACTATCTTTTTTCCAGACTTGCATGCTTTTCTCAGTATTGACTCATCTCTCCTAAGGGGAAACTGTCAACTCCCATTTGGCCTCGAAGCTTAAATTTTGCAATAACCAATTTTTACAGAGCTGAGAGAAATCATAGTTTGGGAGGAGGGAGCATTAACATTGTTTACTCAAGCATTTGCCTGTGGTATTTATTTACTGAATCTTTAAGGCTTTAGAGGTCAAGGTGGTGAATCTGATCAATTCTGACTAAAACTAGATAAATTGCACAGCACGTACATCACCTTACTCTTAAGTAGTTAAAGTTAATATAGAGGATTGTAAAAGGGCAGGCTGAAGCATTGCTTTACATCACACTATCCTGAACTTGGTACTGCCAAGTATTCAACATGACAGGCTTCTGCAATAGAATTTATGTTTCTAGGTATTGTGCTTCATCCTATGAGGGAACGAGGACATCTGTCTCCTACCTCTTGGAACTATGTTTCTGGCCAGGCTGAAAGAGGTATTATCAGAAAGTCAGAGGGAGAAGTTCATAGTTTTCTGGTGACCTAATACGTCAGAGCAGTGTGAGGAACCTGACCGGTGCCCATGCTGATGGGTTGGAGTCTAGCAACAGCTGGAAGCCATATGCTAAGCTAACCCACATCTAGAGAAAGCTGCACCTTCGCCAGCCCATCTGCCCTGTGAAGAAGGAAGGCAGGCAGAGACAACATCAGGACCTGCTCCAGTTGTGCTGTCCCCCTCTTCTCCACCCTGGCCAAGAATGGATAAGACCTGATGGAACAGGCCAAGGGTCCATCAATTTCAGCATCCAGTTTCTAAGAAAAGTCAACCCAGACGTCTCCCAAGAAGCTCAAGAACAGGAAGACAAACCCTGATTCTTTACAAGAACCTCGCTCACTTTCCAATTTTGGGCTAACAGAACACAGGCCACTGTTGTTACAAACATAAACTTTCCTAAAACAACAAATTCTGTACCAAGTTACTTATAACACTACAATATTCTGTCTATAACTATATGATCAATTACATCATCTAGGTCGGGCATGTCCGGTAGATCACTGGACGTCTGTGGTAGATCACTGGTAGATCACTGGCTCACCCCAAAGAAGCTCAACAACTTTGGCTCCCCTAAAAAAGCTCAACAACTTTGACCTGAACCCAAAAAAGGGCCTTCCTCCCTTAAAAAAAGCTTAACAACTTACCCCCCAAAAGGGGGTAGATCACTGCCAGTTTTTAACTCTGTGAGTAGATCGCAGTCTCTTGGGATTTGGCCACCCCTGATCTAGGTAAATTCTATTTGTGTGACTGCACTTTACAAAATGTCATAGGGTGGTGATCTGAAAACAGGTTTCAGTCTGGGTTCACCCCCTGTAAGGCACCCATTATCTGTCCTCTTAATTGTAATTGCTCCAATGGGGGGGGTAACCATAAAAATGTTTTTGTATCTAGCAGATTTTTATATTTTTCCCAGACTCTACAAATTCTTCCCAAGAATTTGGTTCATAGAACTCTTATAAATTTTTGCTTGCCCATACCAATGACATGCATGCCAGCCGAATTTTAAGTCCTCAGTCACTTAAGCTTTTCAACTTGACCACCCTACCCCCTTCCTTTATTTCTGATGGCAGACTTTTATTGTTACCTTGATTTCTTCAAAACAGCTTGTTCCCATGCAGGGCAGCAACCATTTCTGGAGAAAACTCCCTTTTTGTTCACCAGTCAATACACCAAATAGATATGAGCGCACCTGTTGGGAGCTCGCTTTGGTGCCTCAATGTCCAGGTCGTCCCCAGGACTTTCTTCAGGGTGCTTGTTGCCTCTGAACTACCCCAAAACTCCAAAAAAGCAGCAGCCGGGTCCTTGCGATAGGGGTGCCAGCTTCCTTCTCCCCTTGCAGCGGCAAACCAGAAGTCCACATCAAAATTTCTTTTGACTCATTTGCATAGCCATCTTTCCCATAGGGCTTAGTGGTGCGTTGCGCCAGGGCGTCGGCCTCTCAGGGGGACCCCAGCAAGTGGAGCTGCGTGGCTTTACCGGTGGCCTCCTCTTTCTCTGCATGCCCACCAGCTGCGCCCCGCCAACCATATGGCTGGCAGGCATGCAGCTTCCCTCCCAAGCCTCTGCAGGGATCACTCTCCTCCTGAGGAGGCTTGGGAGGGGCACAACTTCACTCCCAAGCCTCTGCGAGGATCGCTCTCCTCCCAAGAAGGCTTGGGAAGGAAGCTGTGCTCTCCTCCCAAGGAGGCTTGGGAAGGGTGCAATGTCACTCCCAAGCCTCTGTAAGGATCACTCCCACAGCGGCATGGGGGGGGGGGAGTTGCGTCCCCTGCCCTCCGATGGCTGGCAGTGCGCAGCTACGGCCACCCCAACACAATCTGATAATTTGGAGGCGCTGGGCGGATATTTGCACCCCGGCGCCACATCTGATAGACGGCCCTGTTTGCATATAATTTTGTATCTCTGTTATAGAAATGCAGTAGCATTCGATGTTTGATATCCAGCTAAATTATATGTCCATGTTTTACACTTCAGCAGAGTCTTCACCATAAGGAGTTTACTATAAGGCTCTGGGGAACAGTCATGAGAATATGTTGAATTGTGAAGCAATTAGCTTTCTTTTAATTATCCACTGGGGAGAACCATGAAACATTAGTAAGCTCAAAAGGTGCATCATTGCAGCATGGGGGTGGGGGAGGTACTGCATGATCCATGGCCTTTTAAATGATGAGGTGCTGGTGCCATCCAGTGGTTTTTCTAGGAAGTAGTTTCTGTATATGGTATACAGCCAAATGAAAAGATAAGATATGTCTCCATAGGGCCAGTTCTGTACAACATTTAAGAAGAGCATCTATGGGAACTAAAGCCCCATTTGTACTACTGGTAGAAACTTAAAGCAGTAGCATACCACAAAAAAACCCTACAAACTGTAGTTTGTTAAGGGTGCCGAGTTAGGAGATGCCTGCTCCCCTCACAGGTCTAGTTTCCAGAGCAGTTTAACAGACCTCCCCCCCCCCAAAGGAACAGAGTTAGGCGGGGGCGAAGAAAGCCTCCTTGCTACCTGGGGTGGCGAACGAAGGCATCCCCCTGGGGGCGGGACGTTGTGACGACGTCACAACGGAGTACACATGCGCGAAACAAGAGTGCTCAGGGCCCACAGGTGGGGAGGGGCCGGCCCAAGTGTCACCCCCCTCCCCTGGAACCCGGGGCGGACCGCCCCCCGCCCCCCCTTGTGACGCCACTGGAGTTAGGTCAATTAATTTAAACTGATCAAACTACTGTGAGAGTCTTGCAATGAATTTCAAGCTCTTTGTCTGAAATAATCAGACCATCACCCCCACTGTAGTTTTCCATTTAATGTAGCAAGTCTAGCACTCAACCAGTGCTGCCAATTTCACTGGAGGTATATAGAATTGGAAGCAGGACATCTTTTAATATACTCCCTCCCCTATCAGTAGTTATTTTCATTATGAACCCCCTAATGAACCATTTTACACTTTCTGTCACTAAAGTGGTACCTCTGGATAAGAATGCTTCTGGTTGCGCACACTTCGGGTTACAAGCTACACTAACCCGGAAGTAGTTGCTCCCAGTTGCAAACTTTGTCCCGGGATGTGTGTAGGAGGTCCGCGCACAGCGGGAGGCGCCATTAGGGAAAGCATGCCTCAGGATAAGAACGGTTTCAACTTAAGAACAGACCTCCGGAACGAATTAAGTTCGTAACCAGAGGTACCACTGTATTTTTATTGCTATGAGAATTGTTGCTCTGTATCCAAGACAGGAATACCAAATTGTTCCCCTGAGCAAGTTGCAGCAATTTCACTTTTACTCTCTAAAGTAAAATATATCCTGGGAATCGTTTTCAGCAGAGTTCAGGAACCATTGTCACTCTTGAGGGCCACATTCCCTCCTGGGCAATGTGCCAGAAGGGGCAGAGGCAAAAGTGGGCACTTTCATATTATACACAAATTCTAACCAGCTTGATCTTCAGTGCTGTGTGTGCAGTAGAGCTGAAGAGCATAAATAAACATGCACAGAGAACATTTTATAATAAATGGAATATACATAGCTGCAGGCCAAAGTTGATATTAACATTTATTGTTTGGTGTACAAAACTTGATTCCTGCTGTGTTTCTTTTCAAAGATCATCAAAGGCTGTAAAAAGCCAGTGCTGCTTTTATTATAGACTCCCACCTGATAACTATAATTATTATTTCGAGAAAGCATTGCAGAGACACCTTGCTTGTGTAATAACATATAATATTTTCTCTCAAATTCTAGAAAAGGTGTTTCAATGGGGTGGCTGTTGAAAGAAATGTTAAAACTGTCTATATTTCAGTGGTGTAGAACCTGCTTTTCATGCAGAAGGTTCCGGATTCAGTCCCCACCATCTCCAGGTAGGGCTGGATAATCCCTGCCCCAAACCCTAAGGAGCTGCTAGCAGCAGGTGAAGGTAAGGATTGGGGAACTATTTTGAGGCCAATGACTGCATTCCTCTCATTCAACTTTCTGGGGGTAAACATGCAAAAGTGGACAGACACTTACCGGTAAGTGAATTTTACCTTTGTAAAGTAAGACACACATGCACACACCTCTCTCTTTCATCAAGGCAAGCTGGAGACATCAAAGTTCAGGGAAACATTCCAGTCAAGGAAAAGGCATTCAAGGAGAGTGCCAAGTGGGGTTCGAGAGAGATGTACCGTAGTACAGGGAAGAGCCCATTTGGCCCGGGGCCTAAAGTTGCTCATCCTGATCCCTGGTACAGACAATGGTCTGAATTTCTCTAAGACAGTTTCCTATGGCTCTGACAGTAAATAACTCTGGTGAACTCGCTTTATCTTCCGCGGGAGAGGGGAGAAAGGGGGTCCAGGACTAAGCTTTTTACAGGGGTTCGAAGATAGGCAAGGACAACAAAGCCAACATCCCTTGTGGGCATCCATTCCGCAGTTATCTTTTAGGGAAGTTTTTAATATTTGATGTTTTATCACTTTTTATTACTATTAATATTCTGTTGGAAGCCCCCCAGAGTGACTGGGGTATAAATAATATTAATATTATCATCATCGGCAGAAGGGGTTCCAGGTTTCTGTAGTGATTTAAGACCAAACAATAACAAAAGGCAAACTAAGAGGAACGCCCGACCTTTGAAGAACTCTCTTCCCTCTCGTCGTGGGGCAACTTGTTTCTTTCCCCCCACCCCACCCCCGTTGTGGGGCAACAGTAGACTCAGAAAAAGCAAAGCCCAGATTCTCGAAGGAAGGGGCTCATCCGGCGATTGCTCTCTTTCCGGTAGGCGCGCCACGGCAGGTGCCCGTCACACGCCCGACCCTGTTTTTCCTGAACTCCTTCCTGCTCGCCTAGCCCAGCCCAAACACCTCAGCCCGTCCGGCCGCAGGTGAAGGTAGGAGGGGGCGCGGCCTTTACTCCTGCTTTACCTCCGCTACACGTAAACATGCGCACACCCAGCCTCGGCACCCTCACCGCCCCCCCCCCCCTCTAGGCTTCCTCGTTCAACACTGTCGGGAAAGTTAAGAGCCTGTTCACAAATAGATTGCGTCCTTTTATAGCGCCTCCTCCCAGCAGCCCCCGCGCCGCGGCCGCCGATTGGCTGCCGAGACGCGAAGGGGCGGGAACGCGCACGTCGCGTTTTTTTGTATGAGTGCGTGAACGCGCTTTCCTCTCGGCTCGACCCGCCCCGCCGGTTTCCGTTCCTCAGCCGCTGCCGGAGTTTGGGCCCGTAGAAGGAGAAAGGAAGCAGCGCCGGGGAGAGACGCAGCGGAGGAGCCCTTTCAGGTAGAGTGTCGGAGAGGCCGCGGTGGTCAGGGAAGGGGGTGAGGGCGGCGAGGAGCGCGGGAGCGGAGAGGCTCCTGGCCCTGCGTGGCCGCTCCCTGTGCGGCCTGCCCCACCCGACAGCCAGTGGCCACTGAGGGAGCGGGAATTTCCTCCGCTCTTCCTGGTGGGGCGGTTAGAGTAGGAAGTGCACACGCACACACACACACACACACACACACACACGGGGCTATGCTACGTGGGCGGGCGAGGGGCTCGTGGGCACAAGCTAAGGCGGGGTGGGGGAGCAGCGGGAGTGGAGCCTCCTGCTGTCTGTGGGTGACGGGGCCGTCCGAGCCTTTTATTTTCCTGGTGCGAGAAGAGGTGGCTCAGCCGCCGCCTTCCCCCTTTGGGTGGAGTTCGGGAACTGCCTGTTCCAAGCGGGGCTGCGGGTGGCGGGTCTCCAGGTGAGCCTAGCGGGGATGCCAAGGCGGGGGCTTCCCACGGCGGCCCTCCGTTAGCTTTAAAACATAAGTTTCTGTCGATTGGGGGTGGAGGAAGGGTGGTGTTTCCTCTCTTGTTTGTCGAGCTGCTCTTTCGCTCTTTTTCCTCCTCGGCGGCCTTGGCGTTCTTTTTTTAAAGCAAAATAACTCTTGAAAATACCATGAAAAGTGCCCGAATGTGAAGTGCTAGATTTTAGATTGCGCAGAGCCTCTGGGCTGTGTAGTGGTGTAGCCCCGGCGCTGAATCTCTGTAAGGGTTTCTTCTCCAGAAGTGTGTGGGTGTTCTCTGATCATAATAGGAGGCCCAAATGGAGAAGACACGCTGTGTGACTGAATAACGTTGTGTTTTGCTGAATAATGTACAGTACTAGAAGCATGCAGTTAACTTCCAGATTTGCTGTTGATTTAGATTTCCTCTCGGTAGCATTCTGTCACATGAACAACTTCAGTTTTGTTCTTGGTTTTGTTTGTTTGTAGAGGCTTCTTTACATTCACTTAACTGATTACCTCATAAGACAAACAATGCGAGGGGTTGATGTGACCTGATGCGAATTGCAGCTGAAGCTAAACAGGTTTTTTCTCAAATGTACAGTCACCCTCAAGAGTCACTAATCAGACCCAAATTTCCTTTACAATTAATTTTGAAATAACTTTTTTAAATTATTTTGGGATCTATTCTTAATGTGTATTTTCAGCATGTGGGGTCTATCCATAATATTTACTTTGATGCTTCAAAGCACATACATTTCAGTAATCCTTGTTATTGCCCTGTAAGACAGAGCAGTATCAGTTTCTCATACTGCAGACGGAGTTGAAGCCAAGAGGACAGTGACTTGCCCAAGGCCATCTGAGTGTGTTGATGGCTTAATTGGCAGGTCTTCTCAAAAATTTTAGCAGAATGTTTTTATATAATCCGATGCTGAATTGGGTTCAAATGTCTATTCTTTCATGAAGCTCATTGCATGACTTTGGTCAGTCATTATCTCTCAACTTAAACCTACCTCACAGGGTGTATGTGAGACTGAAAGGAAAGGCCCTTCTCTTGGAAAAAGGGTGGTGTAAAAATGTAGTAATAAAATTATAATGTTGACCTTTTTTTGGCTAGAATTATAGGGAGCAATTTATCTTTGCAACAACAAAAAATAATGGGTGGAAATCAATGTCCCACTACAGTCATATGATCATTCTGTCAGTGCAAGCACTGCTTGGCAGGTAGAACATCTCTTCTCCCCTTTGTGCTGTTCTAGAGGTTCTAGCTATTCAGAGCAGATTGCGGGGGGGGGGGAGGTGATGGGCTCCATTACACTAGGAGGTCTTAGGCTACCAGGTTAATTCAATCCAGCTCAATGTAGTAAACCGCAACAACAACCCCCTAAATACTCAAATGTTATGCTGTTCTAGCTCTCTGGTGTCATTGACAATATGATTCAACACTTGTAGAATATACAGCAGGTTTTGAAATCTTTTCTGTATCTAACCTGTCTTACATTTTAGTCTGGAGGAATAGATCTGTTTGGTAATGCAGCCAAAGACCCAACCCACTAGGTGTGAATAAATAACCAAATTAGTAGCAGTGGCATGTAATGGTTCCTGTAGCAATATTTACTCTAGAAATAGCAGGCAATTAGTGATCAGCATTCATATTCTTATATAGCCCATTCCACATTCTGTAGGTTAATATCTTTTCCTGATAGCCACCTGTCAAATAATATTTAAGGACTCTAAAGTAACTGTTGTGATTGGTAGGGTTGCTATGGTAATGCTGTAGGTTTAACACTGCAGTGGGAGGGCTGTGTAAGCATAGCAAGGAAGAGGAAACGTTTATGCAATATTCTGTGTTTGAAATGTTTCAAAGGGTAGGAAAGATTGAGAAGTTGTACTCAAATTACCTACAAATTGCTATTGGGCTTGGTTGCCACTATATAATTAGGAATTTCTGCCTGGATTAAAGTGTTATGATAAACAATGAAAGTACAGTAACTGAAAATGTCCCCCCCCCCTTTCCAATAGCATACTATAGGTGTAGGGAACCTTTGGCTGTCCAGATGCTGCTGAACTCCAACTCTCATTCTTCCTGACCATTGGCCATGCTTGCTGGGGTTGTAGTTCAGCAAATTCTGGAGAACTAGAGGTTTCCCACACCTGGAATACTACATGAAAATTACCATTCAATTCTTTACATGCACAGTGTATTATGCTAGTTTTGAATTAATGAATCTGCTTAAACACTTGCAATTTTAACAGTGATCAATAAGGGATTTGTGCCCTTTTCCCAGCAGAAGTTCTTCTCAAGCACTGTCTTCTCTGCCCAATGAACCAGCCTACTTTATTGCTGTCACAAACTCTACTTTCATCCATACTTCCTTCAATTGAATATTGCAAGCTTGCTATTTGCGCTCTCCTTATTTTCCTGAAAAGTAGCCAGTAAACTAATCTATGGCTTTGAGTAAAACATTTCCACACATACTTCATGTATATTATTGCCTTGTTTAAATGTTTAATGGTCTGTCCATATGATCTACAAGCCTGTCTTTATTATCTTGAGCCTCTTGTGCTCCAGTACTTTTTTCCAGGGAGGGTGCATACATTTTATCCCTCACCCAGTTGCTTTTTAATTGTCAATTAGAAGGATGTAGAGTAGCTAAATTACATATATTTTGGAATGGGGAAAAACTTGCACATAGGTAAACTGGCCTTGAATATGATTTTTTTCTCAGCTGGTCACTGGTGCTGCCCTAGTACCCTTTAGAATTTCAGTAAATCAGTACAGATTGCACCTTCAGATGTGTTTGATGTTTGTAATGCTTTTCTGTTCTGTCACTGATTACTGTTGTAGAAAATTTGATTTGGTCATATTTAAAAGTCCATTCTCAATGCCTTCCAACAGAGCAATTATTTTATTTTGCGGAACTGAATGGAGAAAGTTGAATAACCACAATTAGAAATAATGTATCTACTGTTAATTGCACAGTTAAAGGTGTAAGGAGAAAACAGTTCATAGTTGGGACAAGTCTCTAAAGATCACTTGAGGTGAAAGTACTCTTTTTTGCAACTTATCACCTATTGGATCCACATATCACACTTCCTGCAGGTAATATTTTCTACACAACCAGAAAGAGGCATGTGGACATTGAAGGTTATGCTTGGGGACCATCATCCTCACAAGACTTCTCTTAACTTCTGCAGAGGAGGCAGGCTCTATCAGTTCAGTGAATGAGAGCTCCCTTTTGTTCTCTTAACTATCTCTTAGTTCTTTCTTTGCAATTTTGGACTCGAGATGTTTTGAGATAGTATCAAATGGAACAATCATAAGGGAAGTGTGTTCCCTTGGAATCACCAAATGAATTTTCTCAGAAGGTTAATTTCTGACTTATTCACACATGGTGCAATTAGTTATCTAATTATGCTGTTTTCAACTACTTTTGCCACCATTGTGTGTACCGCACAAGTACTGTATAGAAGAAAATATATATTTCAATGTATACCAATTAATGCACTAAACTTTTTAAATTTAGCTTCGAATCTAGCTTCTCAATACAAAATATTCTGCAGATATTAAAAAAGAACTATCCTCCTTAAACTAGCCAGACATAGGTTTTTAAATTACAGGTAGGTAGCCGTGTAGGTCTTCCGTAGTCGAAACAAAATAAAAAATAAATAAATTCCTTCCAGTAGCACCTTAGAGAGCAACTAAGTTTGCTATTGGTATGAGCTTTCGTGTGCATGCACACTTCTTCAGATACCAAGGTTTTTAAAGTACTCTGAAAAGTTTGTAGTGTTGGGAACAACTGTGTAGAAAGTTTCACAATTTGAGGGCCAGCATTGAAAAGTTCCTACTGACCATTGACCTTACAAGAGAGCCTCTGAGACGGATCATAATGCCCAGACAGGCTCAAGCAGATGTAGGTGGTCCCTGGAATAGTGTGGTCCCAAACTGTTTAGAGCAGGCATGTCCAAAGTCCATTTCGGAGCCTAACCCGGCCTGCCGGTCAATTTAATCCGGTATATGTCCTGGCGTAAAATCCTTAAAAAAGCTCAGCAACTTCAATCCTAAAAAAAGCTCAGCAATTCCAGGGTAAAATTGTTAAAAAAGCTCAACAATTTGAGAGTTGCTCCTCTGCCTTGATGACATTGATTACCTTGTTCTGTAATCTAAAAAAAGCTCAGCAATTCCAGGGTAAAATTGTTAAAAAAGCTCAACAATTTGAGAGTTGCTCCTCTGCCTTGATGACATTGATTACCTTGTTCTGTACTTTTCCCCACTCTACAGTATCCTTTTTGAAGTGCATTTACCAGAACTGTACATAATTTCTGTAGCCTTTATGATTAAACTCTTCATAATTGGTTGCTTTAAAAACCTAGTAGCAAACTTCATCTTTTCAACATTAAAAATTGCCAGTCTGGGATCTTGAGATTCTGTCTAATTCTGTAAAGCTTAGTATTTGGATAGGACACTGGCTGTACATTTCTAGCACTTGAAATCTGTAAGATGACTTCCTTTGTTTTTGTTTCAGTCTAATTGGTTTAATAATGAAGTGTGACTCGGTGTTTTCTTTTTTAAAAAATATTTGATTTTTTCAGATTTCATCACAATTATTCATATATTCAGTGATTTTCCAAGAATATATTATAGATTTCCCTCCATCCCTGCCCTGAATTCCAATTTCCTCCCCCATAATTTCTTGCATCTCATTTTATTTCTCCAAACTCTTTGTTTTCCCTCTTATTTATCTTAATTTCCAATTGCATAATTACATAAATGTTATATCAAACCTGCTAACATTTTACTATATTTACAGTGGTCTTTTAAATAGTCTATAACAGGCATGTCCAACTCCCAAGAGACTGTGATCTACTCCCAGTATAAAAAACCTGGCAGTGATCTACCCATTGTCATTGGAAGGAGGAGGAGTGTGTGTGGGGTGGGTGGAAGTGAAGTGCCCAGAGTTGTTGAGCTTTTTTGGGGGGCAGGATTGCACAGAGTTTTTTAGCCTCCCCCCAAAACTTTTTGTACACAATATGGATCCCACAATCTACCAGGATCAGCCGGGGATCTACTGGTAGGTCGTGATCTACTGGTTGGCCTTCCGTGGTCTATAAATATCTTGCATTCTTGTTCAAACTTTTTCTCATCTTGATCTCTGATCTTCATGGTCATCTTTGGCATTTCGGCATAGTCCATCATCTTAATTATCTATTCTTCTTTTGTTGGTACCTTCTCCTCTTTCCATTTCTGGGAAAGTAATATTCTTGTGGCCATTGTTGCATACATAAATAGTCTTTTTAAGTCCCTTGGTATTCCATCCCGTTAATCCAAGTAAAAAGGCTTCTGGTTTTTTGATGAAAGTTATTTTAAACATCTTTTTTCAGTTCATTATATATCATTTCCCAGAAGTCTTTTACTTTTCTACAGGACCACCACATATGGTAAAAAGTACATTCCTTTTCCTTACACTTCCAACATACATTTGATGTACTTTTATACATTTTTGCTAATTTTTTTGGACACAAATACATTCAGTACATCATCTTCATATAGTTTTCTTTCAGCGAACAGCAAGCCGTAAATTTGCAATCCTCTTTCCATAACTTCTTCCATTGATTTAATGGTATATTATACCCCACATCCTTTGCCCAATGGGCATTCCAACAGTAATTTATACATTTTTGATAACAGTTTTTTGTTATTGTCTAATAAATCTTTTTCAAACCTTGAGAGTTCTTTTCTAAAACCCACTCCTTTATCTATCCTGAATATACCGGTATCATTCAGTTGATGGTGTTGTAACCAGACTGATAACATATACAGTACCTTGCTTCATTGAACTCTTTTAGTTTTAATTGATTTTCCACCTCCATTAACAATTCTTTATAAGTCACCCAACCATCTTTCAAATTTACATTTTTAATAGATATCACTTCTAATGGGGAGAGCCACCATGGTGTTTTAGTTTCCAACAAGTTTTTATACTTTCCCCATACTTCATAAATTTATTTCCTTACAATGTGGTTCAGGAATCCCTTATGTACCTTTGTTTTTCCATACCATAAATAAGCATGCCACCCAAATCTGTTGTCATGTCCTTCCAAATCTAATAGGTCTGTATTCCATTCCCATAACCAGCAAAGGCAGGACACCTCATAGTACAGTTTCAGATCTGGCAGGGAGAATCCGCCCCTTTCTTTAGCATCTGTTAGCAATTTATATTTAATTCTGGGTTTTCCCCCTGCCAGACAAATTTGGAAATATATTTTTGCCATTGTTTAAAGTGTCCTGCCCCTCTGACTGCAGGTATCAATTGAAATAGGAAAGACATCCTTGGTAATACATTCATTTTTATCACAGATATCCTTCCCCTTGACTCTGTGTTTTCATTAATATTTCTACCTTTCATAATTCTATAGGTGTGATGAAATAAATTTGCACTGAACCCTATAAAAGCTGAAAGGGAACAGAGAAAAATGACTAGAACTGCCTTTTCAAAATACAGACATGCAAGTTTTCACGAATCTGCTTGCCAAGGACTAGAGACTCTTTTCAGCATGAACTTCTCAGCTTGACCTGCCTCTTTCTCTTCTGAGTTGGGATATGGATTTTTTTTGTACTGAGCTGTGGAAAAAGCAAAGAGTGGCAAGAGACTTGCATTGCTTCTATCTTTTCCAGAAGCCCAGAATGGTATAATGCTCCCAGTCTCTTTCCTAAATCTTCAAACATAAACAGAAGACTTGGGAGGAATTGACTGTGATAAAAAAACTAAGGTTGGCTAATAAATTGATTTAAGTACCAGAGCACCAACAGAAGGGTGGCCATTAAGCTCGCTTAAATAGCAGATAATTGAAAGACTACCATTAGTATTTTTTCTGCAACTTTATTATCCTTAAAAACAACTATAAAAACTTTAAGTTCCTTTACTTGTATATATGACTACTTAAATCACTTCAGCATAATATAAATTACCAGAATATGTTGCGTCCAACAAAGATTGAAACGTCTTCAGTGGTTAATAATAGTATTGCATATCTCTCAAGCGTTGGAAGTTCTTTCAAAACATCTCCAAAATGCTAGTTCTTTCATATACAGGGAATCTTGCAAACAAGTTGAAGTGCTTTAATTTTTCATATCTCTGTTTAACTGATTGATAATTTATGTTTATTAAACAGTTTCTAAGATATACAATTCCACCAGTACTCTTAATGTAGCAGAAAATCCATACTTCAATACATTTTCTGGAAGCTTGATTGGGATTTGATTTTACATAATAAATGAAAACTGGTACCCTTGGAGCAAGAAGCTTGTGTTGCTTACTAGCTGGACCATGAATCCAGTTGGCATGAAAGAACCCCCCCTTGGCTGGAGTGCTTGCAGGATTTTATTCACATTGCTGACCCATCCAGTTAGGAAACAGCTGGTGATTAAAATTCAATTTGTGTATACAGAGTAATTTTAATAGTAGGAACATTTAGATGCTGCTTTAAGCTCAATCATACCCATCATGCATTGTAAATCAGATTGGAGCTTCAAATTCCTAAACTTGGAATTAGAATAGCTTCAGACAAAGACATCCCAGAACTTTTCATTTCAAATATATGTACAGCTTCTAAGCTTGAGATGGAGGAGGAGGAGAGACTCGCTTGCATAATATTTGAAATATATATAAAAAAATAAAAAAATTGTCCAGTAGCACCTTAGAGACCAACTAAGTTTGTTCTTGGTATACGGTAAGCTTTTATGTGCATGCACACTTCTTCAGATACACTGAAACAGAAGTCACCAGACCCTTATATATAGTGGGAGAGTGGGGTGGGGTGGGTTTTTTCTCAGGAGGGTAGTAGGAGATGGGTGATTGACTCAATGGGTATGGTAAACCTGTTGAGGACTGTTAACGACTGCAATTAGTCTTACAGGAAAAAGCAAGGGATAGTATGCAGATGATTAGCATATGTAATGAGACAGGAATCCAATATCTATTCAGACCAGGTCTCTCCATAGTTTTCAGTTTAGTGATAAGTTGTAATTCAGCAACTCTCTTTCAAGTCTGTTTCTGAAATTCTTTTGTAATAAGACAGCTGCTTTGAGATCCTGTATTGAATGTTGTGGGAGATTGAAGTGTTCTCCTACTGGCTTCACTTTTGCATATTGCATAATATTAAAATCCATAGTCACTCAGTAGCTGCATTTGAATGTAACCTTAAACCTTTGGCTTGTGCACTCCCCTCTCCTCCTTCAGTGTATCTGCAAGAAGCTTCTGCTTAGATTTTAAGTTAACTTCAGCTTGTTCTATTGTCTGCTTGTTCTGTCATCCAGACCCAGACAAATCTTAACTACGGTTTGTTTAAACAAGCTAACTTCAAACCTCAGTTTATAAAGCGGTCTTGTTTCAGCAAACCATAGTTAAGATTAGCCACAGTTCAGGTTTGGATGATGTAACAAGCTGAAGCAAAAGCGTCTGAGTTCCTTATGGCTGTCCCAGGGAGTTGGGGAAGCCAGAGTTTAAGATTTGTTCCAATTTGTTTTCATAATGCTAAGCCATGATTTAGCATTATACGTGAAGGCCAATGACTACCATTAGGTTCAGGTTCAGAATTCTATGATTCCATTTGCAGCATTGCTTGAGATCAGCCTGTCTCCCTACCCCTGATTTTAATCCTTTTGGTTGGTTGGTTTTATGTTAGTTGCCTAATTTTATTTGAGTTCATCTTTAAGAGAAATATAGGTTACAATCCAGAGTTAAGTGTGTGTAATGGAACTAGCAGAAGCTGACTTGTCCAGACTCCTGAAAATGCTCCACTGAGTATCAGTGGAAGGGGTGGGCTGTGGCACTGAGGGGGACCCCCAAAAATAATAAATAATAATAATTTATTATTTATACCCTGCCCATCTGGCTGGGTTTCCCCAGCCACTCTGGGCGGCTTCCAACAGAACATTAAAATTCAGTAATCTATTAAACATTAAAAGCCTCCCTAAACAGGGAGAAGCAGAAGCAACTTCCATAAGCTGGAATTACACTCAAGGAAGGTTCTTTGGTCAATTTGGGGGGGATTTCCCCACAGCCTTGATGCTTATAACTCTCCTACCACTGCAGCATTTTTACTTGCCAGAATAATTAAATATCTAATATTTGGTTTAGAGTAAAATGTGCAAAATTAGCAAATATACTTAAAATGTATTTGGTTAGCTTGAATCACACTAGTATGGGTTTTCTTGGCAAACAACTTGCATTTTGTGACAACACAAACTGCTCTTTGTCTGCCAGTAACATTCTGGAAGCAGGAGTTCATTACTTCTATATAGCCATTTTTGCCGAGACAGACTCAGTTCTATGTATATTTGGAGGTGAGCCCAAGTCAGTGTGTTTGGAATGGATTTTTCTTTGTTCTGAGATTTCAGAAGTTGTAACCAATTCCTTACTAAGATGCATAAGGGTAAACAGTCTAAATTTGCAAACGGGTCAGACTTTTAGTAGTTGTGGCTGAAGTTGTTCCTTCTGGTTCTGATTCAATCCAAAAATGTATTTGGGACTCAAAATTACTTTTAAGTGCAGAGTGTACACCATCTAATTAAAACATCCTAAAGTAAAGAGAACTTCAGCCTACCATTAAAGCTACAGGTGGCTTGCCTGTGGCCCTCCAGATATTGCTCAACCATCAGTCCCAGCAAGCATAGTGATGGGTATTGTAGTCAAGTAGCATCTTCTAGATTAAGGTGCAGGTGGGCCACAGGTCAGCCCCTGCTATCTTAAAGGGTTTCCCCCCTAAATGTTCTGACTACATACTGTTCATAGAGTGGCTGGGGAAGCCCAGCCAGATGGGTGGGGTACAAATAAAATTATTATTATTATTATTATTATTATTATTATTATTATTACTACTACTACTACTATTATTATTATCATCTGTAGCTGGTACTTTCCTTTTCCAAAACAAGTTTAAATATACCTTCTGGTCATTCTTTTTCCTATTAGCCTTCTACGTTTTATGTAGTGTTATGGAACTACACTATGAGGTAGAACATAATTTTATACCGGTAATCTCGGTACAGGAACTGTCCAGAAATATGATGCCCTTCAGTGGGGATTGTATTTGTGTCTGTGCCTTCATTTCCTGGATCTTGATTCTTCCCCCTTCCCTGCCCCCAAATATACAGAATCTATTATCTAGGAACTTTTGATTCAGGCTAAACTGAAGACCTGCAGGAGGCTAGAAGGGAGAGACATGTACTTCCTTCCTTAAATGTCAACACCAAGGAATGACTCATAGTCACAACCACTTTTCTAAGGTTTGTCAACTTTGGGGGGTTTTTTTGTTCCTCTACATGAATTAGAAACCTTATGTGTTTATCTTTCACACTTAATTGGGAGTAAACTACAGCTTCTTGGTAGCTGCAACCCACTTCAGGATGTTTCTGCTGCTGTCCTGCAATTTTGCTCATGGTTCAAGAGTAATTCTTACTGAATTGTCCTTTGCCTTACTGTCAGAAAACATTTGGTTTTCTGGTACTGCCGCAGAGGTGTTCCCAAGACTTGCTTCACAGAAGACTCTCTTTTGGGGAGGGGCATACTAAACCATTGTCTACAATATTTGTGTGTGTGTGTTTGTGTTTAATTTCTATGCTGCCTTCAGTATAAATGTTTAGGTTGGTAATTAATCTACACAGCTATATTATGACTTTCACTTTTATGTCTGCACTTTGAGTTTTGTTGAATAAAGATAATTTGAATTAATTTCTGATTAGTTATCAAATATAAGAAGTGAATTAGTCTGGATGGAGGAGGGAGAAAAATTATTCCAGTGATGGGTTCTAGAGTGCTCAGTTAATACATAATAGCTGCTGAGAAATTGCAGTGTTTCAGGAACCAGCTACAGCTGAATACAAAATGAGGCTGTCAGTTGCTTGAAGTCACCTGAAAATTTGTTGTATCCTGTAGCAATCCCAGATCCCAGTTCACTTGATTAGATGTCTTCAGTTTGTTGTTACTACTTCAGCATACAGTAATTCTGTTTAGTGAACTTAGTAAAGTACCAATTGAAGGCAATTTGATCATCTTATTTGTTTATTTTTATTTTCAATATTTGTCCTGAGTCAAAATGTATTAGGAAAATGTTTACTAAAACATTTGTCCTCCAGGTAAAGAAGGCATTCAGTGCAGACTCTTATTCCTGCTTATTTTCTCTTCTGTAGGTGACAGTGAATTTGTCTATAGCATTGTTGCATGCTCTGACCTCTCAAATCCAATTTACCGGTAGCTTTCTTACGAAGTATCCTTGGCTCTTGTTTTATCAAAATTGAAGCTGTTTATACTGAGGCTGAAATTGCCTCAATACAGAGGGTATGAAATGCAATTTATGGCACTGAAGTTCCAGTTCCATTAAAACAGCTTTTAGGCACATACGGTACAGATCCAAAGAACCACTCTACTGGTAGGTCTGTGTGTCCAGCTGGTTTCAAAGGTGGAGGTTGCCAAACAACAGTCCCCTTTACAGAAAAGGCACTACTTCTGAAACCCATAGTAGATTTAAAAGCCATTTGTGATGTGGCAAGCAAGAGTGATGCTTCAGTTGACCTTACATATTCTCTCTGGTCATATACAGACATGTAAATGTTACACCCTGCATATTGCTCTAGCCCAGTGTTTCCCAACCAGTGTGCCTCCAGATGTTTTGGGACTACAATTCCCATCATCCCTGACCACTGGTATTGCTAGCGAGGGATGATGGGAGTTGTAGTCCCAAAACATCTGGAGGCACACTGGTTGAGAAACACTGCTCTAGCCTACCAGATTAAGATGCTTAACTCAAGTGGAATCATTAACTTTAATAACTGTGCAGTTGTAAACATGAATTATTTTTCATTTTCAGTAAAAATAATACATATTTTTTTCAAGGTTGAAATACTGATATTATGAACTACCATTAAATGATCAATATGTCAAGTTTTTGAAGATAGTCCTAATTTTATAGGGTTGGATCCAGGCATGTCCTTCTACAACTGAGGGGCACCTTTGGTTTGTGGAGGGGACTCCAATCCAGCAGAAATTCCTGTTGGAGCAAACTGGCAAATTGGATCGGAGCAGTAGGCAGGATCCTGTTCTGGCCACTTTTGAGAGGTGGGCAGGGCTGCCCACCTGTTAACAACCTGACACTTCAAAGTGAAGGAATCAAGGTTGCACTTAAGCACCCCAATTCCTCCCTTTTTCGTTGCTGCCCAAATTCGAATTTGAGCTGCAGCTGCAAAGATTCCTGCTGTCTGTAAGCTCTGCTTTCAGCAGCGATCAGCTGCACCCAAGAACTCGTGAGTAAAACCAATCCCAGTAGGGCTTTCATTTGGAGCCATATTTAAAAAGCACCTACACAGGCTCTATTTGCTGAGGAGCAATTGGGAGCACTACCACTCTATCAGAGAGTTCCCCATCCCTCTAGAGCGGATTTTTATGGGGCTGCAGAGAGGAAGAGGAGGAATCTCCTTTAATCCATTAGTGCATGAGTGGAATTTCACTCATGGGAAATAAGGATCTAGGCCATAAAGTTATTAATACATATTTGCTTAACTTCTGTAAGTGAGGGAAACAGTGGTTCAGTTAGAACTGCAGAAACCATTTAAAAACTATTCTGATACTTAATGCCAGTATAGGCACAATGTTAACTTGCATTAGGTAAATGTCATTAATGTCAGGTCTCTATATTTTGGTGTGGTGTGGAACTTGAAAAGAAGGAATGATTTATAAAACCTAAGTCACTGTGTTCATTGTAATTGAAAAGCTGACATAAGTCACCAAAATAACACACTGAAAGCAAGTTTTGTTCTGTCTTAAGTCTTTAATTTAGAAAGCTAATGTAGCATTTGGCAGCTGGCAACAGCTTACCTCATGCACTTAATTTAACAACAGGAAGCAGCTTTTTAACTCTCGCATAACTTTTTTTCCTAGTTCTTCCTATCACCCAATGGATACCAGAAAAAGTATTCTGCAAAGCTAGCAGAGTATAAATATATTGCTTTTAGACTTTTAAAACTTAATTGTCCCCTTGTTTGCAACAGGCTGCAAAACATCTTAAAGCCTACTCTTTTAGTGGTTAAAAAGCAGATAGATCTGAAGGAAGGAGCAGAAGAGCTCATTGTATGAAATTAATGACTGTGTTAGGTAGTTTCCTTGTGTTGCCTGTGTATAGGACAGATTGTATATTTCTAGCACAAGTATCACAGATTCTCAGAGAAACATCTTCCACTGCATATTTCATAATCTAGTCTTCTAATTTATTTATGCTTTTTTCTTAAGCCTAACACACACTTCTGTTTTTAAGCTGTCTGCAAGTTATGCCTCTGCTGCTTCAGTTTTGCATGTAAATATTTGTGTAAAATAGTTCGCACCTAAAAAATTCAAAAAGCTCAAAGAAGCTTAATTCATGACATTTCATTATTGACGTATGTGGAATTATGGCAGGCAGCAAAAAAAATTATACATCTTGGATACTGTCAACTAAGAACCTGAAAATTACCTTGGTTTGTGATGTTTTAATACAACACAGCCTTGAAAATCTACAAGTTACTAGGTCACCCTGCCTTCATATACTTGTGTTAGTCACTTGTGGTTTAAAACAAATTTACAAAAACTACATGGCCATCTGGAGACAATCCACAGCAACCAAGCAAGTGGCTGTTTATATGTCTAATGTGACACTTGTTAATGAGATGGATAAGAATCTCAGAATGGAGACAATTAGGCTTCATTCCTGCACATACTGTACTTAAGTTATAAACTCCCCCCCCCAAGCCATTATGTATTCATTTTTATGCAAATTTAAGACTTTGACCCAAAGAAATCTCTGTGTTAAAAAAGAATCCTTTTAAAAATTCCTCAGTTGCTTAAACACAATTGTGTGAAATTGTACTTCAACTTTCTGATAAAATGTTCTGGCAAGCTGAAAATGGTGATGTGGGACAAGCTGACTGTTCTTTTGCAGACTACTATGGCTTAAAAGCATTGAGCTTTGGGCATTGAGCTTCAAACTTATAGCTTCCCTTTTAGTCTGTACTGCCCAAGTCTTTCTTCTCTGCTATCAAATGTTACATGAAATTATGCGTATTTTGTCTTTCATTTTTCAATTTTGCTGTATTCAGTGCTACATTCATAATGCTTGCATTGGTTTGTATCATTGCATAGAAATAGACAATTTGCAGGCAAGGAAGTGGCACTCTAAATGATTCAGTGATGTCTCCTAGGCCTAGTTGGAATATTCTCTAAACAAGAACAAGAATATAACAGTTGTGTGTTCTCATGCTGAACTCCCTAAGCAACTTAGGGTGCTGATTTTTCATTGTCTGAAAATAGTTTTGGCAAGGGATTATTGATAGGTCACGAAGCTTAATTTGGAGTCAGGCATTTCCCCCCTCTTAAAATCCTCTTAAAATCATGCAAACCCCCCAGTTTTTGTGATAGTGACACAGCCCTTATAGTTTCACTGAAATTTGCTGAGTAATCATCTTCTTAGAGTTAAATAAAACCCATTACCCTTCCACACAGAAATTCAGAAGTCTTTTCTCTAGAATGCTATATTGTGTTATATGTAGCTTAGAAGTAGCAGATCTTGGAGCACTTAAGGAGAAATAGCAGTAAAGAACAGTGGTGACCTCATGGCTATTTTTGTATTCCAAGTGTGCTTGTTCCAGAAAAGACAAGCCATGGGAAATGTATGTATCCCTGACCTTCGTTTGTTCCTAAATAGAAACAGGCCTCTAATATTGGAATGAAGCAACATACTTAAAAGCAACATTTTAAAAACTTGAAAAATTCTTGAATCCAAGGTTCAAAGGTACGAATGTAATTGATTATAGCATTGCTTTTGTCTCTGACCAGGTTGCTGAACAAGCAACATTCTTGGACTTAATATTGCCAAAGTACTTTCAAATGCCGCATAACACACAATGTCTTCAGGTATTTGTTCCAGGAATGCAGTCTGAGAGTCTGCCAAGTGTGTTGCATGCTCCTGCAGCATGGTGACATGTAGAAATGAAATCATGCGTTTTCAAACATTTATCAATCAAGGAACAACCATGTGAAAGTTCAAGTGTGTTTCAATTCATACAAATTTTTCATTTTCTGAAGTTAATGAAACAAAAATGAAAATTTTGGAAACTACAGATCTTCCAGACACTAGAGGTTGTTATTTTTCATTATTGGTGTATTTTGCTTGCAGGATATAAATAGAATAAAGGATAAAATACAAAGAGCCAGTGGTGTCATGGTCAGGCCAGAATATAAAACCAGGACATGGAGGACCCAGGGTTCAAATTCTGCCTTAGCCATGAAGCTCACTATGTGACATTGGGCCAATCACTCTCTCAGCCTAACCATCTCACAGGATTGTTGGGAGCATAAAATGGAGAAGAGGGAGAAACATGTACACCACCTTGAGGTGCTTGGAGGAAAGGTGGGGTGTAAGTAGAATAATAAATTTAAAATAAATGAAAGAAAGAGAAAATCATAGAATTGTAGAGTTGAAAGGGACCCCAAGGGCCATCCAGTCTAACTTCCTGCAGTGCAGGAATCTCAATTAAAGCATAATAGAATCAAAGAATTGTAGAGTTGGAAAGGACAGTTCAATGTGTTTTTAATCCATAGGTGTTGAACTCCATAGCGTTCTAATCACAAGTTCTTGGGGGAAATGCATTGTCTAGATATGGCCCAATTTGATAAAATAATACCATTGCAAAAAGTGTTCTAATTTTTCTTTTCCGAAAAGATTCCTGTCTTGAGTTTCTTTGCAATCTCTGTATCAGCAGAATTCAGCAGCTCCTTGGATGGATCATAATTTACCTCCCACTGCTTAAGACTGGCTGCATATTTCTAGAAGGAGCATAAAAACTAAAAACAGTTTCAGGCAAAGAAATAGCTTTGGATGGTACCTTCCTAGAGCAAATTAACAAACATTCATAAAAGAGATATAATAGTCACTTTAAAACCTGTTATGTTTTATCATTGTTTTAATCAGTGTGTATGGTTTTAATCAGTGTGTATGGTTTTAATCAGTGTTTTTGTAGTTTTGTCTGCGTGGAGTGCCCTATCTGGGTGGATGGAGCAGCCAAGTAATTTCGTTGTTCCCAAAGGGGACAATGACAATAAATATATTCTATTCTATTCATTTTTCTAGAAGATGGGAAAAGCAACAAGTGGGTTGACTATCTTGGACTTCATTCTCACCAACAGGGAAGAACTGGTCAGTAAATGGAAGTAGTGGAACCTTGGGAGGAAGTGACCATTTCCTTTTGGGATTCATTATACAGAGGAAAGGGAGAGCTGAGTGTAGTTGGACATGCACTCTGGACTTTTAAAATTTTGATTTCTAAAAGCGTAATGAACTATACTGGCTGAGATCCCATGGTCAGAAATACTCAAAGAATGGGTCACGATGGATGGAGTTTCTTAAAGGTAAAGATGTTTGAAGGCACAACCACAAACAATTCCAACAAGCAAGAATAGTAGGCGGTATCGAATCCAGTGTGGCGGCATAAGGAACTTTCAGATGAGCTGAGATTTAAAGGGGACATGTTTAAGAAGTGGAAGAAGGGGCAGGTTGCAAAGGAAGAGTATAAATAAGTAGCCAGTGCTGGCAGGGAGAAGGTCAGGCAGGCTAAAGCTCAGAAACAAGCACAGAATTACAAGAGAGGTTAAAAATAATAAGAGGGGCTTTATGGCTATGTTTGAAGCAATAGAAAGAACAAGGAAGTAGTAGGTCCTCTGTGTGGAGAATACAGAGAAATGCTATTGGATGACAGAGAGAAAGCAGAACTGTTCAGTACCTACTTTGTCTTCAACCAAAAGGAAAGCAGTGCCCAACGTGGTGTTAACATCTTAGTCTTTCATCAAAAAAAATCTGAAAGACTTCATGGCTTCAAAATGTCCTTAATTTTACATTACTGGCACTGTACAGATGTATCAGTGGGTTCTTCCAATCGATTTTTACACTTGACCCTGCATTCTGGGTTTGGAGTATATCTAGTGTGCAACTGACTCCACATGTCAACAGGCTAAGCACTGCATTTGTATTTACTGTTACAAATCACCATAAAATCATAACCATGAGCTGTGAGAACCTGGCACTTGAAATTTATTTTTTCCTTCTCAGTATATCTTACTGGATATTTCTAAATTATCCTGTGTACTTCAACAATGTCTTATAGGTCTGATACCAGTATGACTACATCAGATTTTGCCTTTGCTTGCAATCCTAACCCCATGTATCTGAGAGTAAGCCCTGTTGAATTCAATAGGACTTAATTCTGAGTAGGCATGATTAGGATTACACTACTTGTGGATAGGGCAGTAGTAAATGTGCACAATGGTTCTTTGACTTCAGTGCCTATGAATCCATATGGCAGTTCATTGAACTAAGTACACTAGGTGACTCAGAAGGACCTGGCTCAGCATTGCCATGACTGAATGCTTCCCAAGCTGCTCCATCTCTGCATCTAGCTTTTTGCTTGAGTCTTGTTCTTGTAATTCTGCAGGGCAAAGATTTTTCAGAAAGCATACTTTGTGTGTAAATTCAGTATTAATCTCTAATTATGTGATCATAGGGGCGCGGGTGGCACTGTGGGTTAAACCACAGAGCCTAGGGCTTGTCGATCAGAAGGTCGGTGGTTCGAATCCCCGCTACAGGGTGAGCTCCTGTTGCTCGGTCCCAGCTCCTGCCAACCTAACAGTTCAAAAGCACGTCAAAGTGCAAGTAGATAAATAGGTACCGCTCCGGCGGAAAGGTAAATGGCATTTCCGTGCGCTGCTCTGGTTCGCCAGAAGCGGCTTAGTCATGCTGGCCACATGACCCGGAAGCTGTACGCTGGCTCCCTCGGCCAGTAAAGTGAGATGAGTGCCACAACCCCAGAGTCGTCCGCGACTGGACCTAATGGTCAGGGGTCCCTTTACCTTTTTATGTGATCATAAGTAAGGAAAGTTCAGTTTGCCCCTAAACTGTTTAGGATTTTCAGAGGCAGAAAGATCCAAGACGGATCACTTTCGTCTTGCTTTAAGCTTGGTGTCTGAATCTCTCATATTAGACAGTTTGGTAGCTATGTGTATATTATTTCCTGTTGGTCGACTGGACTGCAGAGAGAGCTGCGTCATGGCACTCTTGGGATGACTATTAGAAACTCCTAGGATTTCAGGAAATGTCTTCACTGTAACCCTTCCATGGAAATTAGTTTCTGATTCATGTTCTGCAGGGTTACCTTCTACTGTTCCATTCCACTCCTGAGGCTGCCAGGCTACTTGTTTTGTTCTTCTAAAAAGAATCTTATGAAACTGTGAAGACACAGGCAATGCAATACAATGAGATATAGAGACGAGTTTGCTTGTTAAGGATTACTGCAGTTTCTAAGAAAATAAGTATTTTTTTACTTACTTAATAATGGGTTTTATGTAATCAAAAATACAGTTAGATTAATTCTTCTTTATTATACAAAAGTATTGGACACTGACCCATAGAACAGTTGTATTAACATTTAAGGGGGGGGATTCTTAATAAAAATGTTAGATGTTGTGAAGCTGTAACTGAAACCATAGCAACTTAAAGGGGAGACCACTCTTAATCTTGGGTGGGGGAAATGCAGTATAGTTGGCTCTTGATAGATGTGGAGTAAGGGAATAAGTTACCAGTGTTAGTTGGGTGTGGGGAGGTACACATTCATTTTATATATTTACAACTGGAGTCTCAAGCTTAAGGCCCGGGGTTTTTTAAGTTCTTTTGGGCTCCAAATACAGCCTGCAGCATCCCAAAAACTCCACACAAATTACTGAACTATCTTCACAGTTAAAAATTACAGTCTAGAAATTGTCACAGTATGACAAAAGGAGTGAATCGAGTGGTTGCTAATGCACGCCTCAGCATCAGAGTTGTCCATGACTACTTTAAAATTAGCATTGTTGGTGTGAAAAGCATAGGCCATGGGTAGGCAAACTAAGGCCCGGAGGCCGGATCTGACCCAATCGCCTTCTAATTCCGGCCCGCGGACGGTCCGGGAATCAGCGTGTTTTTACATGAGTAGAATGTGTCCTTTTATTTAACATAGCTGACCCTGCCACGCCTTGCTGTGGCTGTGGTGTTGATGGCTGCGTCTGCGGGTGGTGGTAGGAGAGGAGAGGAGAGGGCCGGCAGCGGCTGTGGGGATGGTGTCCGGCCTGCCTTTCATGGCAGCTGCGGTGGGGAAGTGGGCAGCGGGTGGCCCAGGCTGGCCCTGACGGCGGCGTCAGCGGCTGTGGAGAAGGGCCGGGGCCTGCCTTTCACAGTGGCGGGGTGGCTAAGGGGCCTGGGCGGCGGTTGGGCTGGGCCTGCATTTGATGGCGTTAACGGCAACGACCCGGGCCGTGCCCTGCTGCAGCTGAATTTGTGAAACTGAAGAAGTTCCCCTGTTCAACTTCCGTCTGCCCCTTCTCTGTCCCCCCCTGTTTTCAATTACCCTCTCCTCCCCCCCTTTTCTATTACCCTCTTCTCGCCCGCCCCCCTTTTCAATTACCGGTTTGCGAGCTTGCAAATGGCCGACGGAGCTCTGAGGTTTTGCAGGTGATGTGTAATATCTGCGCCAATTTTTTGCTTTTGTAGCTGTAGTACCAGTATAGCTGTCGCTAGAGGGCGCTGTTTTGCTGATGACATCTAATGTGCGCGCCAATTTTTTGCGTTTTTTCTTTATTTTAGGTATGTCAGGTGTGGTTTTTTTGAATTTTTATTATGCCAGATCCTTCCTTGATGGTCATGGTACGCTGTGTCCTAATATGATGAGATTTGGTCCAGCGGTTACGGAGCAAGGTGGTTCCGCCGCGCTCGCAATGGGAACTTTTTTATATATATAGATGCATCTCTGGGTTATTTGTGGGGCATAGGAGTTTTTGTTGTTGTTGTTTATTTTTCAAAATATAGCCGGCCCCCACAAGGTCTGAGGGACAGTGGACCGGCTCCCTGCTGAAAAAGTTTGCTGACCCCTGGTATAGGAGGGTGGGATGCAGTGCAGTTGAGCAGAAATCTCTGGAATCGGCAGTCTGTCAGCTTTTCCAGCCATGAGGGAATAATAGCCTGCAGCATCCCTACCACACTGCCATAGAAAAACCATAATTTCTGTTAGGTTTTTAATTATCAATGTGTTTCTCTTTGCAGCAATGGCAGCCATTCGGAAAAAGCTGGTTATAGTGGGTGATGGTGCCTGCGGCAAGACCTGTCTGCTCATTGTATTTAGTAAAGACCAGTTCCCCGAAGTATATGTTCCCACGGTATTTGAAAACTATGTAGCAGATATTGAAGTTGATGGAAAACAGGTGAGTCTGCACTTCTGCCACTAGCACTTCACCTACATCTGTTCTACAGAGTATATAGTTAGCATAAATGAAACTATAGTTAGAGATCAATATCATAGATTGAATCCTGAGTGTCATGTCTGCAAATGAAAAAGCTTCTTCCATCTAGGAGAACTGAGGTTTCCGCTGAGGAAAGGGGTTGAGATTTTTGGTTAACTTTTCATGCACCCCACACTACCTTCTACAGAGAGATCCCAAACATCCAGAGCAGCTGTTGGAGAAAGGAGAAATCTGCAAAAAAATCACTCCCTTTTCCACCATGGAGACTATCCCATTAGCAAAATTCTGCTCACATGAAATCTGAATGCACCCCAAGGAAACTTTATGAATCTATGGGCATGTGTGTACATTTGGGGAGTGGCCTCCTGGTTCTCTAAAGAGTTCGTATATGATTGCTACTCTGTGTAAATAGCACTCGCACTAAATAGAAGGTTTGACTAGCTTAATGTTAGATTGCCCCCCCTCAAATCATTTGGATGAAATTGAAGGGTATTTGTTCTGTTCTCAGTTACATGCTGCTAAAGTTAATGAAAGGATATCTTAGAAACAGCTTAAAATGTTGTACATTCAGTGGGTTGGTATTGGAACAAACTGTTTTGCCAATTAAAATTTTGTAGGGATGCCTCTTTTGCGCAGAGTGCAGCACATAGCAGCATTTTTTTACAGAAGTGTGTAGAAGTAATGAAAAGCAGAAATGAATCTGTTTTATTCTTGATCGTCAGACTTTATTTGAAACCAAGCTAAATTTTGTAAGTTTCTTTATTTTTAAATTTTAATGTATTTATAAACCACTTAAGACACTCCCTAAGCTATTTACAGAATAACAAATACAATATATAGCAATGAAACTGAGAGGCTACAATATATAATGCAATTCAATATTAAACATACAGTAAATACAATATTGTGCAATAAACAATAAAATCCTAAAACGCTAAAGTATAGCAGGTCATTTTGAAGCACCTTTAGAGTCCGGGATCCCTTCTTCATCCTCCCACTTGCCAAGGCGCATCCTGACTCGCAAAGTGCTACAATCATACCCAAATTCTGCCTTACAGATACACAAATCATACAGTGCCTACTACTAATTCAATATCACCCTCCCCATTCTACTCTCACACCTTACATTGCTTCACCAAAACAGCTGGAAGGCTTTCAGAAACAACTATGTATGTGTGCCATTTATATGTGGGTTTTAAATACAGGATATTCCTTTTAAACTACAGAATAATTTATTATCCTACTGCACAGCAGTATTAGCAGTTTCTACATAAAGGGGGAAACTGGTTATATGAATACAATCTTGGTCTCTCTTTTCTTTACCCCAGAGAAATTCTGCCAAGTTTTCCTTTCCTTCTACTGTGCCCTGTATTTAAGTCTGTCACTCCAGTGGCAGTTTTGTGAGAATGACATTTGCACAGAATTGTTTTAAGTCTTGGTGCTCCTTCTCACTTGTTTGTACATGAGTGTAGGTGCCCGAGTACAAAAGGGGCATGCCTCGTGTCAGCTTGGAATGGCTTCTTAGTGAGTTAAATTGCAACTGCCCTACAGTGTAAACAAATTTTAGGGACCTTTATCCATTTTGGTCCCTGCTCTTTAAAGATTTTCACCAAAAAAAACCATTGATTTAAAGAGGCGTTTATTATGAACTGAAGCAGGGAACATATGTACTGGGGGCATTAAAATGTAAAATGAGAAGTGGACTTCAATTTGGTTTTGGGTGTAATGCTTTGAATAATTTGCAAATTGATCCAAACCCTTGAATGTTCAATCATATGCGTCTGGAAAATGTAAACTGATATTTCTGTTAAGCTATTTCTTATCAATACACTACACTAGTGGCCTTAAGTAGAATAGAAGTTCCTAAGGAACTGTTTGAACTGAATTTTTGGACAGAGAATTAAAAGCACTGGAACTGTTTGTGGGGTGGTTGTTGTTGTTGTTGTTGTTGTTGTTTTAAACCCTTTATCTTGCTTTTAGGCAAGGCTCAAAGTGGTTTACAATTAAACATATTTCAGTTAAACATTAATAAAACTCAAAATACTCAATCATATCTAAAAACTATAAAACAGCATAAGACCCAATGATCAGCATCCTTAATTAACCTTCAGAAGCCAGAATGAATTTAGGCTGACTGAAAGTATCAGAGATTGACTTGCCTGTTATCACTCAGCACCAAGTTCCATAATTTAGGATGGGGGGGGGGGTCAGAAAAAAGGCCCAGTTCTGTGTGCCTACTTGCAATTCCTTTTTATGTTCATAAAAATACAATTGATACCAGGGTGGATAAAAATCAAAGATTTTTTTTAAAAAATCAAAAAAATCGGTTTTTTATTATTTAAATCAGATTTTTTTTATTTAAATTGGATTTTTAAAATAAAATGCTTTTGGAGGAAAAATCTTTCTAAATATAGTCTTCTATTTAAGTTACATTGTAGTCCAAAGGCTATTCATCAGGAAATAAGGATTTGTTTTAAGTTTATCAAGTGTGCTAAAACTCAGTCTAAGTTTTTTTTAAAAAAAATGTTTAACCACATCAGTTAACAAACATGGATACATATGCTATCATGTTATTGTTTTAGTTAAATAAATTGTTTAAATGGTTATTAAGGAAATGATTATTTTTCTCCTTCCAATAAAGTACAGCAGAAAAGTTGTCCAAATATAAAGAGTTAACTTATTAAACCTCACCATAATTTCATAATTATCTGTCTATGTATTTCTAGTATAACTAAATCAGTAATTTTTGATATAACTGTAAAAACTACTCTGAAAATTTATTATTCAAAAAATAAAACCTTCACATGGTTGTAAATATTAAGATTATACCAGCAAGAATGAGTCTTTCTGTAAAAAAAATATTTAAATCAAGTCTTACTGACTAGTGATTTAAATCGAGCATTACTGACTAGTGATTTAAATCGTGATTTAAATCGTGATTTAAATCAATTTGATTTAAATCAAATCCACCCTGATTGATACTGATTCTCCCCCATTTCCTTTAATGTAAGGTGCTTCAATCTATTATCACAGTCATATATGGTAGTAATCGAAACCTGCAATTGGCAATGCAGTTCTATAAAATCTAGCTAACAGTGAAACTCCTGAGCAATACAGCTAAACACTCTAATTCATTTTTTCTAACTAGTGGAGGCCAAACAAATAGGTGGATATTCTTTTTTCAAAGAGAAGCTCTGGAAATCTGTTCAGGGCCCATATAAAGAAGGCCTTTGCTCCTTGCACAGCTGTTCTCACCACTATTGAAAGTAGGATATGGAACAGCATATTATTTCTTTTTAAATGAGAGAGTGCTTAAATGGAGAGGGACATGCTCTGAAATCTCAGGACAAGAGCTTTTAACACCACCCTGACAAGCCTTATCTATTAAGGTATCTTCTATTATTGACTGAATGCCCTTATTCTTCCTGTAGGTGGAGCTGGCCTTATGGGATACAGCAGGACAAGAAGACTACGATCGACTTAGGCCTCTTTCATACCCTGACACCGACGTTATACTTATGTGTTTTTCAATTGATAGCCCTGATAGTTTAGGTAAGTGGTTAAAACTATGTCATGTCCTCTAAATTACTGTATTGCTAGCAGGATGTCTATACAGTGCTACCTCAGGTTAAGAACATAATTCGTTCCGGAGGTCCGTTCTTAACCTGAAACTGTTCTTAACCTGAGGTACCACTTTAGCTAATGGGGCCTCCCTCTGCTGCCGTGCCGCCGTTGTGCGATTTCTGTTCTCATTCTGAAGCAGAGTTCTTAACCCAAGGTACTATTTCTGGGTTAGCGGAGTCTGTAACCTGAAGCATCTGTAAACCGAGGTACCACTGCACTATATGTAAGCTAAAACTTGCGTTTTCAATGAAATATTAGTTCTTGTGGGGGGATCTCATTTTTTAATTATAGCTGTGAACAAAGTGTATAAAAAGATTCCTATTATGAAGGTAGGCAAGTTTTATGTAGGAAAGGAGGCTAATATCAAGGACAAAACAGTTAGAGAATTACATGTTTCTGTGTCTAAAACTGAGCTGAGAGAAGCATTAACTTCCCTGATGTGATGAAGTTTGATCTTTATCACATTTTATTCTACAAGAAGCAAGTTCATTTCTCTTTAAATGCTATTGAATTTCAGATATGTGTGGGAATAGTTTGTTAACCAAGGGTAGCTGTAACTTTAACAGGGAGGGGGAAATCTGTTTTACTTAGCTGAACATACTTTTGAGGGAATATGCAAAAATAATAAAATACATATTTTTGAGGGCAGTATTTCTTCCATAAATCCAGTTTTAACTACTCTAAACTAGCTCCAAAATGTACTGTTCAGTGATTAATGGGAAATCATCATTGGCTCAGTAAAAAGAAAAAATTAAGACTTTGTTCTTCTACAAATCTTGCGAAGTGACTTAAATCAGGGAATGGTAGCAGGCTGAGATTCGTAATGTTCCTTTCTGCCTCATTTACTAGCTGAAACAGACTAGTAGCAAATAAATGGTGGCAGAAGGTGGGGAAACTGCTATGGATTCGTTCTTAGCCAAATTAGAGAATGTTGGAGGGAAAAATATATTCCATTAGGATAAGCTACTTGAGAGCTGCCAAAATGGAAACTGGAATCCATTGGAACCGGTGCAAGGATCACACCTAGGAAGGGGGGAGGATCCTGACTGCTCTCACTAACTGCTAACAGCTGGGGAAATCCCAAATGGCCTGTTTGGGATCTTTAAACACCGGTGTCTAGCATTTTGAGAGCCCATCCAGTAAGGCTGGTGAGGGATATGGGAAAATGAGCTCCCATGGAAATTTGCTGTACATGTGTTACCTTAATCTTGAATGAAGATTGATTTTCTGATGTGATTTTTTTTTCCAGAAAACATTCCAGAGAAGTGGACTCCAGAGGTGAAACACTTCTGCCCCAACGTACCAATCATCCTGGTAGGAAATAAGAAGGATTTGAGGAATGATGAACACACAAGGCGGGAACTGGCCAAGATGAAGCAGGCAAGTTTTTTTTCTGTTTTCATGCAGTGTCTGTTCCTCTTGTATGTGCTACTGGGGGCTTGGGCTGAGGCTGAAAATCTTTATTTTATTAATACAGCAGCTGACTTAGAAAGTACTTGAATTTTCAAGTATGTATATCCTAAAAGATGTTTTGGAATCTGCCCGCTAAGTACCGGTAGCTTGAATTCTTAAGAGTCACACTTACAGGTACTGTAGGCTACTTCCTATACTGGTGCTTCTCAATTTTCTCCTCATAGAGCGGCTGCTCATTCCTCTCTGTGACTTGCTAGAAATTGATCCCATCATATGAAGGTGTTCTACAACTTTGGGGGATGGGTTTCCTAAAGTTGGTCACCGGGAGCAGATATCTACTACCAAGAGAGTATGGATGATAGGGTTGGCAATCTGAGTTTTAAATTATATTTTGACCGCTTCATGTAGTGAGTTAATTTAGATTTGATAGTATTTGTGTGTCCGGGCAGCTGGTGCTCACTAGACCTAGTGGGGCTGCTAGGAGGCCATGGGGCATGGCCAATGAGTGGTCACAGGGGGTACAGCCAAGTTGCTTTCTCCCTATCCTCCTCCCTTGCAAAGCTGTGGATACTCAATCACTGCAATTTTACAAAGAGCACCTGACTAAAGAGAAAACTGTCCTAATTTGGTTCAAAAGAGGTCCATGTTGCCACAATTTCTAGTGTGGGTTTAAGCCAAATAAATTGTACATTGCTCAGAAGTAAGTCCCACTGAATTCCATGGTAATTGCTGCCTGATAAGTATGTAAAGGATTGTAGCCTGAATTGGCTAATCTCAAAGTTGCCACACAGGACTGTCAATAAGGGACACTATAAAGTTCCAGATCTATGGGAAAAGATTATTCCCTTTCCCCAGCTTATTCATTTTTACACATTTTTTCCAGAGTGTGGAAGAAGGTGGAGGGATAGTAAGATGACTAGAACCTGGGAGACTAGGGTTAAAATCAGCCATGAAACTCACTGTGTGACCATGGGTCAATCCCTCAATCTAACCTACCTCACAGGGTTGCTGTGACGATGACATGGAGGGAAATAGACTCATGAATGCCACCTTGAGCTCCTTGGAGGAAAGGTGTAATGGCTATACTGATGTATGAGTAAATAAACAAAATTAAAAGTCTCTCTCTTGCCTGCCAACAATTTTGAATTGTTGGGAGGCGACCAGGTTTGGAATTTCAAAAAAAAAGAAGCCTAACCTAAAAATGAAAGTGAAAAGAACATGTGACGTGATCAGGATCTTCAGGCCTGCAAACATTAGACTTTACATGTAGGTCCCCAGCAAATCCAGTGTGCGGCTGTCTGCTAGGACAAGCTTTCCTTAGGTGGATGTGGAGACAAGGCACAATCCATGATCCTGTACAGTAGTTGGTATACTGAGCTCTTAACTGAACCATCTCCTACACCAGGCACGTCCAACTCCCAAGATCTGCTCACAGTATAAAAAAAAACTGGCAGTGATCTACCCATTGTCATTGGAGGATTGGACAGAGTTGTTGAGCTTTTTTTAGGGAGCAAGAGTTGTTGATTGACCAGTTGGACATACCTGTCTTACACCAATAGCATTTTAACTTTGCCAAAGTGTTTGAGTACTTTTATCTTCACATCAACCCTTTAAAGTAGATAGTAGTGTAATTTTAGCAAAGCAACCGAAAGAACAGTACTAGCAGCACTTTAAAGACTGACAATTTTATTACAGCATAAGCTTTTGGGGGCTAAAGCCCACTCCGTATCCGGAGTGCATGCAGCCCCCCCCCCCCGAGGACACACGATTAGAAATTTAGTTCTTTATTGTCAAAGCACTCCTAAGGTGCAAGAATCACCTGCACTTCTCCTGCTAAATATCTAGCTAGGCATCTCTTCCTTCACACCTGTGCTCCGATCCAGACAACAGTGCAGTCACGCCTCCATCAGCACATTTAAGCCCCCTTAAATGAATTTCATCCCTGCTAGCAAACCTTCAAAGATTCGTCTCTAGTAATTGCATCTTGCCAGGAGTACAGAAGTACAGGAGTACAGAAGAGTCTGCCTGGCTTTCCTGAGTTGGAACTAGCGACATTCTGTTACGTCTTTGGACAACTAAACAAAAGTATAATAAAACTATAATTGCAAATAGTTTGCAGTATTTCTGCAAACTATTTGCAATTATAAAACTATAATTGCAAATAGTTTGCAGTATTGTTTTTCATGGGGTGGGAACATCCCCTGGTCTGTCTCCCTACCCAGCTGGCCAAATCTAACTGTTCAGTGGCATATACTGGTCCATCGCCAGAATTCCATAGTGCAGTACTAGATTTCCTGAGCTGGGCAAGCAGTGTGCTGTGGTAAGAAAACTGCCACAGATACAAAGGAACATTTCATATGTTGCTGCAGTAATATGATTGCTTCTAAAGCAGGATCATTACATGGAAATTTCCATGTCGGCATCGTGCCTACCTGGGCTTGCCTTGTGGAGCAGCTTTAGGATCTAAAGTTTAGGTCATTGTCTCAGTATTTTGTTCAATACTTGGGAATATTCTAGATGTTGGACAAATGTTATTGACTACTTGATGCTAAAACATTATGCCCTTTTCTTTAGTAAAAATGCTTGCTCACTGTGAGGAAGCCTAGTGTTACGAGTGCAGAGGGATTCACTGTTAGACAGAGATATTTATCTGCCTCTTGATAACATCCTGCAATATGAATAAATTAGGTTTCTCGACTGCTATGTAATAGTCCTTTTAAACTGCATGTCTATACTTGACATTTCTCTGAAAGCCCAACAAATTCTTAAGTTCATTTAAATCACTAAGATGTGTGCTGCAACATGTCACTAACTTATAAAACAATTGTCACCTGAGCAATAGCTGGGGCAGTAACTAGTCCCCCTTTTCTGCTACACATACTGAGGAATAATGCAGCAAATAAATGATCTCACGATTTTTCTCTTTAAGGAAGAAGAGAACCACAGGGAATAGAACGTAGGTTTTAAGATTCAAGTTTTTGATGGCTTACTTGCACTGACTGCTGCACTATGAAACCTACTGGTACTGTACCAAACCATTTTTAAGTGTTCACTTCAATTTTAGAAGGCCTCACTTTGCTAGAAGAGCATTGCCAGAAGTTTATTCCCTTCATAATAGCAGCAGAGAATCAGGGGCTTGCATCTGAATTGGGAGGTTGAAAACCAAAATGGTCCATCTTCTTTCCTTTTGAACTATGTTAATTGTTTTTGTGTTTGTACAGGAGCCAGTGAAACCTGAAGAGGGCAGGGATATGGCAAACCGCATTGGTGCTTTTGGATACATGGAGTGCAGTGCAAAGACCAAAGACGGTGTGAGGGAAGTTTTTGAAATGGCCACTAGAGCTGCTTTACAAGCCCGACGTGGCAAGAAAAAATCCGGGTGCCTTCTCTTGTAAAGCACGGCCAGGGGAAGATGGCTGAAGCAGCGCCCTGCACTCGATAAATTTTTGAAGTGCTGTTTATTAATCTTAGTGTATGATTACCAGCCTTTTTCATTTATCTATAATTTACTTAAGAGATTTAAAATTGAGTCTTGCTACCAGTATTTAGAAGCCAACCATGATTTTTTTATAACGGTCTGCATCAAATACATCTGTGCACACAAGGGTTAACTTCAACATTCCTTTAACAAGATTTCTCTGCACTTGCAGGATATGCCAGGCGCTAATTCAAGACAATTCTCTAACTTCTTGCTTTTTTTTAGAAATGGGGAGGGGAAAGCTGGTAACACTGAGAATTGGGCTGTAACTACTTCATAACTAACATGTTCTAGCCTATTCAGGCACAACAGACATGGCTGTGGATGAGGTCCTGAGTAACTTCAGTATTTTCACATTTGATTTCTCTCCCCCCCCCTCCCCGATTCTGTACTCAAAGGCTCTGAAGTGTAAAATGGTGGTTGGAAAATGTGATTATCCTGAAATGAACGAAGTCCCATCCAGCTATGAAAAGTGACAGTTCTGTGGTTTCATGTTAGTTACCTTATAGTTACTGTGTAATTAGTGCCACTTAAATGTATGTTACCAAAAATAAATCTATATACCCCAGCCTAGATGTAGTATTTTTTGTATAATTGGATTTCCTAATACTGTTGCTTGTAACTTCTGTGTACGGTGTTCTGGGTTTTTTAATAGTGTACTTGCAAATAAAGTCAAATGGAGATTGATGCCCTTTCCCCATTTGTAATTGTCCAACCCATTTGTATGACTTAAACATGCCCAGAAAGCTCATCTTAATACCTCCTTCAGGAGCAAGGGAAAAGCAGCTGTTTTACAGTCAAGGTAACTGAATGTTTCAGAAGCTTTAAGTTAACCCCTGCTGAATCCAGCTCCAAGCTGAAAATGCAATTTCTTGTTAATCTGCTGGCCAAATTCCCATCCTGTGAACATCTTGCTGTTCTGCAGCAAACTAAACTCTCTTCTGTATTTCCTGTTTCCAACAACTAATAAAATAAAGGCAGTTTTCTAAGCTCCCTGTATTCTGGTGTTTGTGTTCTTCGCTGTGCAGAAGCTTGCATTCAGGGGTGGAACAATGTGAATTTATAAAGAAAGCCAACACTCACCTTTTTGTCTATAATTGCCAGCAGCACTATCTGTGGAATATAACAACCCTACTTTAAATATGGCTAGTGCTGGCAACTTGATTCCAGTACTCCTAGCAAGCTGCCTAAGCAGGTATGAAGGTGGGGTAGAGCAGAGCAGTGCCTTTTCCTCAAGAAGGATCCATGCTTGCATTGCCAGGTTAAAACATGTCTACACAAGAGAAGATAACTGCACAGCAAAGTTTCTGGCAAATGGTCATCTTAATAAGCACCATGCAGCAAATACTGTTCCTCAACATCGGAGAAAAAAAGTTGAGCGCCCTAAAGGTTCTTTAGCATTATTGCACAGGGTTGTATATTTAGCTATACAAGTGCATGAGGTACGGTAACTATAAAGAGCTGTAATGCATATCTACTGTCATATTATTTTCCGTATATGCTAGAAGCTTCAACATATGTAAATGCCAGTGCACTTTTGCAACTGCTGCTAATTTGTGTTGGTACATCTGTCTTCAGCTATGTCCTTTGGTACACGGTCACAAATGATCACCCCAAACGTTCCTTCTCCCCTTCCGAGAGAATGTTTGGGGTTGCCGAAAAGGGAGCATCCTAGTTCTGCCTTTCTCCCTGCTGCGCCATCTCACCAGTCCAGTGGCAAAAGCATGCAATGCTCTAATTTTGCTTGCCATAAAGTCTGCACGTTGCTTTTATTGGGTTGTCTGCTAAATACAGGATTAAAATACATTCTCAGTTATGGATGACCCATGGTGTTTTAGGTTTGCTTCTTGAACAGCAGCTCTGCCACACTTTGTCCCATGTGGCAGGACTTTTGAAACGGGGGGAAGCTTCAGAAGCAGTTTGATACTGCAAAGGAATCTGCTGTTAACAGAGGAAAGTGTTTAAAAAGGCACACAAACCCAAATAGTCATGTGGACAAGCCTAAAGAACCTCGCAGGTGCTTGCAGAATCTTGCCTTTGCAACATGTAAAGTTAGTATGTTCAATGTGTGTATGAAATACACTTTATAATTTGTCAATCTCTTCCAGACATTACCTCAGAATATTGCTGTGCCTCAACAATGATACCAGGGTGATGTAAGAATAATTTGATACTTTTTGGTTTCAGTGAATGACACATTAACGTTATCTCTAACCAAGATGGGGGTGCCTGCAAAAGAGAAAAGGACACAGGGATAGTCTTATCATTTGCATAGCACAGTAATTATTATTTCCATCTTCCATTTTGTGCATGGAAAATATTGTCAACTCTTAGTCATCCACTTTCATGTGAAACCATTTTTTAAAACTGTATTTCAACCTCCGCTAGTCCTCAGTTGTGTGATATTGGCACTCCCTTTCGGTGATAAATATTGTATACAGCATTCAGTTTATGAAATACTGAATAGGCATTGTGTTGTTTATGTTCCCAGATTCCTAATACTTTCCAACATACTTGTTTTTATTTCAATAATTTATATATTGTTTTTCTCCATTGGAAAAGAACCCAACGCAGCTTTCAAAAACAAGTTTGTTTTTAATGTCAGATTACAAAACAAATAAAAACTGTCATCATTCATCTTTATCACAGTGTGAGCTAGAAAAACGTTGCAGGGTGTGTGTTTTACATTTCACACAATGCATAACCTTTGCAGCTTTCTGCCACAGGTATGGCAAGGGCCACCAATCTGGCTGGTTTTCAAGTGGTGTTAAGGCAAACTTATGGTGGGCAGGTCTGTTATTAGGTGTTTGCCATGCTAGCTAAACAGGCTCAGGGGAGAGGGTACTTCATGCTCTGCTTTGGGCTTCCTTGACGCATGTGCTTGGGAACATGATGTTGTACCTTTAGTGTGATCCAGTGGAACTCCTGTAACCAGACTGAGGAAGAATGGTGTGGTGATTGAAAGTTCTGCTCAATTAATGATGTTGGAAAACAAATAGTAAATAAGACCCAAGACGGAATTCTCATTAAAAGCACAGGCAATTGCATGGTCAATGGCTATCATATATAACTCAGTAAATTATCTTTATTATAAACAGCACTGTTGTTTTGTTCAGATAGCAAATCTACAAGACACTGGTCATATTGAACTGTTTGTTAGGTACTGCAAGTATGGGCATCCTTCATAGAATTGTAGAATTGGGTGGACCACAAGGAACATCTAGTCCACTCCCATGCAATACAGGAATCTTTTGCACACCAGCACAGTCCCCAAGCACCTATTTAAACAACAAAAGAAAACAGGACTAGTGGGAGGAAATGCTGTTGAGAATCTGTGTGACTGAGACTACAGACTCCAAATTGCAACCATGCTCAGAGCACACCTGGGGATGGGGGAGTGAAAGGTCCTCAGCTCCTGCTGTGTCAGTGAAAGTCATGAGAACTGAAAAGCATGTCAGGTAACGTCCCTGGCTAAAGTGGCTGATTAGGACTCCAAGCTTAGGCATACTTATTTACATACATATAATAGACATGTATAAAATTATGTGTGGCATGGGGAGAGTGGATAGAGAAAAGTTATTCCCCCTCATAACTCTAGAACTCATGGACATCCAATGAATGACGCTGAATGTTGGAAGATTAAGGACAGATAAAGTATTTCTTCACGCAACGCGTAGTTAAAATGATGGGTCTTGCTCCCACCGGAGGCAGTGATGACCACCAACCGAGATGGGTTTAAAAGAGGATTAGATAAAGTCATGGAGGAAAGGGCTGTTGATGGCTACTAGGCCTGATGGCTATGCTCTGCCTCTACGGTTGGAGGCAGCAATGATTCCCAATACCAGTTGCTGGGAACCACAGGAGGGAAGAGGGCTCTTGTGCTCAAATCAAGTTTGCAGGTTTCTCATGGACATCTGGTTGACCATTGTGAGAACAGGATGCTGGCCTAGATGGGCCATTGGCCTGATCCAGCAGGCTCTTCTTATGTTCTTACTTGGAAGTGAGCACCACTAAACTCAGTTGGACTCCCCTCCCTCCACCCCATAGTCCTGGGGTGCACAAAACATCCTTGTTGCAGCTGCCACTCTTTGTTGCATAGCATCTATACAAGCCGTGTCTTAGTGCTCCAGCAGATCACTGAGCCCCCACAGTGTGGAAGCCCAGAGAAGAAAATAAAGTATTTAATCAGTCCAGCTGTCCTTTTACTTCCCGGTTTCATTATGACGGCTTGTAAGGGGAGAAACAAATATTTGCAATGCATATTTGCCCCCTTCTCTCCAAGCCTGCGCAGAAATGGCTTTGAATTGTTACACCAGGTGCGCTTTATTTGCTTTGCACTGACACTTGCACAATTATTTCAACAATGAATAGGCTAAAACGAGAGCGAGGGACACACATATGAGGAAATGACTTTCACAAACAACTTCCTCAAACAAATATTGTCACAGGCACCTTTGCAGCAATAAGTGCCAAGAAATATTCTTTGCGGGACAAACAGGATGTTTTGGGGTCGCACAAACCTATCTACAAGATGTGACATGCAGATTATTTGATAGGGCTTTGATTTGAAAAATGGTAAGGTTCCATGTAGATGCATGTTTTACACTTTTAGTACAGTCAATCAAACATTTATTTCTTTTATATATCCTATTCTACTAAAAGTACTCAGAGTGGCATACAGTCAAATCGTAAAACCATATATGATATAATAAATGTACAAGTTCAATTTGCAAGTACCGGTAATTTCTAAACGCAATAGCAACTTAAAGCAACTTAGAATGCAGTTATCACTTCAAAACAAAACAAAAAAGGAGCAGCGCTGAAAGTGGAAGTTGTGGCACATTCAAACTGACAGCCATAAAACTGGGAGTTCGATATTTAAATCCTATTAATAAAACAACTGAGTTCACAAATAATAATTATTATTATTATTTATTATTTGTACCCTGCCCATCTGGCTGGATCCCCCCCAGCCACTCTGGGTGGCCTCCAAAAAATATTAAAATACATTAAAATATCACAGGTTAAAAACTTCCCTAAACAAAGTATTCAGTGTGGTGCAATGGTTAAGAGTGTCGGACTAGGATCAGGAGACCAGGGTTCAAACCGCCACTCGGCCATGAATGAAGCTCCCTGGGCCAGGCACTGCCTCTCAGTCTACCTCACAGGATTGTTTTGGGAATTAAATAAGGAGGGGGGAAACTGTGAATGCCACCATGAGCTCCTTGAAGAAAATGGTGGGATATAAATGCAAAGCATTCATTCATTCATCCCTTAATGGGAGGAACCAAATATGCTCCTTTATAACTGAGTCTGGGGCTCACAGACAAAGAATTCAAAGGGTGCTTTTAGTTCTAAAAAGGCATGACAGATCGTAAAGGACATAGGATCGCCTGACTTCCAAGAAGCAATTTGTTGCCATTTTTAATATTGGGAACACGGCAAATTATGTCATTTTTTCCTTTTTAACTGTGGCATGACTTGTCTTGCATTCTTTGACACTCGGTTCCACGACTGACGGTTGATAGTCATAGAACAATTCTGGAACATGCAGTGAATCAGGAGGAAAGTATAACCTGTCGAGCGTTTGCCTCGTGGAGCAGTTCCAAACCACAGGAACGTTGCCGGAGAAAAGGGTGGCAACCTTGGCTTAAAAGCAGAAGCTGCCATAACAGGCAACTCCCCGAGCTCACAAAGGAAGTGGCGCAGGAGGAACTGTGTGTGCGCGCCTTGTCTTCCCCGCAAATCTCTCGCAAGAACAGTTACAGCAACAGCACACAGGCAGAGCGACATGTTGAAACCTCTTCCCTTTTCCATTTGGCTGCCTTCCCTGTCCTGCATCCGGGGGCAGACGCACAAGATTACACCCATACTGTACACTTCACTTGTGCACAAAGATGAGTCAAGTGGAATGACCAAAGTCTGAAGTCCCTACTTGACCATAAAGCTCAATGGGTGAGCGTGGGCAGCAGGGGTGCCAACTTGAATAAAATATTGGGGAGGCAGGTAAGCCCCACCCAGCACAATCAATTACATGATGCAGCACAGACACCCACACCCACACACCATATGAATGGCAGTGCTCATCAAGATTTGGGAGGTGGCCACCTCAAATATTTTATTGGGGAAGGTGAAGGGACCTTGGCCCCTAGGAGTTGGCTCTTATGTACCACATGTATATATTTATTATCCCTTTGTTCCCAGGGTAGATCTTTATTCCCCCTTGTTCCCAATGCAGATCTTCTACCCTAGTGGGGACACCATTTTGTGGTTTGTCTCAGGTGCCCTATCAGCACCCATAACAAACTACATTTCTCATAATTATTTGGGGGAAGCCATAGATGTTTAAATTGTTATTATATTTTGCTGATGGGAAGTTTTAATTGTCTAGTGCAATGCACGCCTGCAGTAGAGGAAGAGGAGGAGCTGGGTGCTCTGACTCCTTTTGCTCACTTCTTCGGAATGGGCTAACTGGGCCCAGTCCTTACCGTGGCACCACCCAGAGTGTGGAGGTGTCCAAGCTGGTGTAGAAGCTTCTAGAAGAGCAATGTGGGAGGGCGGGTGAGCTATTAAAGGCAAAGGAAACCAGCTCTTGCTCAACCTGAGACTGAGCCGTTGCTATTTATTGTTTAATGTTTGACTGCCACTCCTATTCTAAGCCTCAATGCTTTTTATTTGCAGTTATTGCTCACCTGGACTTTATAGCATGCTGCAATATCGAGGGAGCTTTGAAGTATTTCCATTGAAGTCCAATGCTGAGGAACTATTGAGATTGCTCAAGCATTTTCTTTTTCCAGAGGTTACTAAGTGGCAAATATGAACTTTTTTTCTGGGGCAATAAGGAAGATCTAGATTTATGCAATGATCCTGCATCCACTTATCTGGGAGTAAGCCCAATTGAGTTTAATGAGACTTACTCCTGAGTTGGTACTGTGAGGGAAACAAGTATTTGATCCCCTGCTAAATTTGCCCGTTTGCCCTCTGACGAAGAAATGACAAGTCCATAATTTTAATGGTAGGTTTATTGTAGCTCTTTGGTCTTGGTCATGGTGGCTACTTTGGAATCTGCTGGATTGATTGCTTCTGTCGACAGGTGTCTTTAACGAGCTGTAACGAGCTGGAATTACAGGCAAGACCTCTCCCTTACAGCAGGTGCTTCTAATCTCAGCTCTTTACATACAGTGAAGATACCAGGTAGCCTGACATCTGGCTGGTTGATAGGGGATCAAATACTTATTTCACTCATTATAATGCACATCAATCTCTGACTTTTGTCTTCTGGGTTTCTGGAGTTTTTCCTGTTGTTATTCTGTCTCTCACAGCTACAATAAACCTACCATTAAAACTATGGACTGGTTACTTCTTCATCAGAGGGCAAACAGGCAAATTTAGCAGGGGATCAAATACTTTCCCCCCTCACTGTACATTTAGATTTCAGCATTCCAAAGCTTGCCGGGATGGTGTAATAATCAGTCGCAACTTTAAGCCCAGTTTTTTTTTGTTTTTTTTTTGTTTTCTGGTCAATATTTTATTAACCCCAAAGATTGGAGTGGGGGTGGAGAAGTATGGTAGGCATTGCCTTTTGGCAAAAGCAGAGGAACAAGCCACAAAAAGAAAAAAAGAAGTACAACAGAATACAGTAACAAAAGCACAAAAATAGTAGAGATGATGATGGACCTCTGGAGGCAACTCTTGCTGACTGATTATGTGCTGGAGATTAAGCCCAGTTTTCTGAAACAAAGACTATTCCTTCCAGTTCTAACATCTGATTGTTCTGGTTATTCAGAACCTGATCTACATCTTTCCAGTCCCTAATTTGTTTCCATATTTATTTGTTTTTACAGTTTCTCTTGTACAATATAAAATATCTACTGTATATTCCTGCGTATAAGTCTACTTTTTAACCCAGGAAAATCTTCTCAAAAGTTGGGGGTTGTCTTATACGCCGGGTCGTATTTCTTATACGGTGAGTATATACCAAACTCTATATTTTAACTGGAAAAGTTGAGGGTCGTCTTATACGTCCAGTTGTCTTATACGCCGGAATATACAGTAATAACTGAGGCTGGAGCAGGTAATCCTTTCAGTGGAAATAGTACTTTATAATTCATTGTTTTAAATAAACATGAAGTAAGTGGTGTATAGAGAAAATGCATTGGGAGATTTTTGTTCTCCTCCCACAGTACGAGAACCCAGGCCATCCTGCATTTTGTTACAGTTGATTTCCTTTCCTTTCCTTTTTTTTTTTTAAATGAAAGAAGTGATAAAACATTTTTCGTTTTTATTCCAGCCCTCCTATATGATGCTCAGGCTAGCATAGACGTTCCCCACAGTAATCTGGTAAAGTATGACCAAATCTGCACAGAGAGGGTTAGCAAGCAAGAGACTGCTCCTGCCTTCCCCAAGAGCGGTAGGGGTAGCTACACATTTTGCATTCCCCACAGCTGCAGACAAAATGACTTGTCACTTGGAGAAGGAAGTTTGGGTTGTGGGAGTCAAATCAGAGGATGCTGAACCTGGTTGCCTACTTTTAATTTCCTTTTACAGGTAGGTAGCCGTGTTGGTCTGCCGTAGTAAAAATAAAAAATAAAAAAAATCCTTCCAGTAGCACCTTAGAGACCAACTAAGTTTGTTCTTGGTATGAGCTTCTTCAGAAGTGTGCATGCACACGAAAGCTCATACCAAGAACAAACTTAGTTGGTCTCTAAGGTGCTACTGGAAGGAATTTTTTAAATTTTGTTTTAATTTCCTTATTTTGCATGAGAATTCGAAACACAGGTGAATCCGAAAACTTTAAACGGAACTAGCGTTCTTAACCCCAAAATAAGCTTTGCTGTACCCCACATAATGTATCCCCATGGCCGGGAGCGTCTCTTTTGAGACCTAAAACAACCTTCTCCATTCAGAACCTTTGCATAACACCTATAAATGCGTGATGACTCGAGGACAATGATAGATAAGCAACTTGGGGCATGCAGCCCACCTTAAGCTTTGAGCCATCCCAAATCAGACCCCTTAGGAATCAGCTTCTGCTTCCTAAGAAACGGGGCATGTGGTTATTTGCTGCTTGATCTCCTCTCCACAGCAGCAACAGGGCTGCGTTCCCTTCATCAGAAGAGCGGCTGTGCTTTTGAGGTGGTATCTTTAAGAAGAGAATGATTAAATCAATCCAAAAGGAAGAGAAACGCCAGCAAACCACGCTGGCTTCGAGCCAAGCAATCACTGATTCGCAATCGACGTTTGAAAATGACCTTCGGATCGCAGGGTTCCTGCGCATGCCTGGAATGCTCGCGGCAGGAAGCGGTCAGAATCGGGGTGGAGTAAAAGAAAGCGGGTTTATCCGCGGCAGGCGAGGACAAAGACGATGGGCGGAGCTTTTTCCCGCTAGCCCCACCCACCCCAGGGCCAGACAGAGCCATGGCGAGGTGGGCGGAGTTGCTGGGCGCGCTGAAAAGGGCGAGGGGCGCCTCCGGGCCGCGCACTTGCTCTGCAGCAGCAGCATCCTCGATGGCTCGCAGCATGGCCGGAGCATCGCTGTCTAACCTGGCGGGAGTTGTTGCGCGGCCCCTGGGCGGCGGGGAGCCCGTCGACCTCGGCTCGCTGCTGGGCCGGGTGGTGCTCGTCTCCAACGTGGCTTCCCTCTGAGGCACCACGAGCCGGGACTTCACGCAGTTCCGAGAGCTCCAGCAGCGCTTTGGGCCTCAGGGGCTCACGGTGCTCGCCTTCCCGTGCAACCAATTCGGCCACCAGGTACCGTAGCCGCCGTCGAGGGGGCGCGGCGGGCGAGGAGGACGAGACCTTCCCCTTGGGAGCTTTTCCTGCTGCGCAGGGAACGAGGCGCCCTTGGGCGACACAAGCTCCCAAGTGGGCATGTAGGTCTTTTTATGGGGTGAGGGGGGCGCTACTGGGGCTGCCTTGTGTGGAGGCTTCTCAGTCCTAGGTTTGTAGGAAGGGGCGGGAGGGGGGGAGGAAAGAACGCACTCTGCACATGGCCAGAAGCTTTATTTTCTCTCTTCCTAACGCTCGCGATGGAGCGGGCGTGAACTTCGTTCCTGGGAGCTCTATCACGGCTCCCAGCCACCCCTGCCTTCTCTGTGATAAGAACCGCGCCTTCCCAGATGCTGAAAGTGATTGCCTTGCGTATCGCCACAACATTCCCCCCCTTGCTTTACAGGCTCATATCTAGGCATAAGAGTGCTTCGATGAAGAATATCCCCTCCAAAAAAAGCTGGCTTTATGCCTGCGGAGTACAAGGAAAGTTAGCAAGATCCCCTTGGGGCATTGATAGTGGTGGGAAATCATGCCCCGAGGAGACACTTAACCCAGTTGCTCTGCATCTCAAGTCAGCACCTTGTTGGATGATTGTGGAGGGGAGAGAGGAAGCAAGGCTGTGTTACATTTTCCAGCAGAGAGATCACCCTGCAAGTTGTGCTGTACACATGTGGCTGCTGCTTTTGCAACCACACCCGTTTCCCCTGTCTGCTCACAAGCTAAACTGCGTAAACGCTTCATTCCCACGCACTCGCTCAAATGCCGCCTTTTCCCCTTACAGAAGGGAGTCTAGGATTCTCCAACCTCTGTGCATCTCCACTTGTGTGAAGTGGAAAAGGGGGTGGTGGTTCTGACTGAACCAGCTGCAGCTACCTCTTTTGAGAACGGCAGCATTTGGAACTTACAAACTTCATTTAAAGTGCTACTGTACCACTTCAGCAGTCAAGGAGAACACTGGGAACTGTAGTTTAAGGGTGCTGCTCTTGCAAAGCTACATTTCCCAAACGACAGTTCTCAGGATTCTCCATGACTGTTAAAGTGGTATATTCGTACTATAAATGTATTCTCCAGATGTGAGTGGAAAATAGACTAAATTTATCCATGTTCAGGCTTGACTTTGTACACCAAGGAACAAAGTGGGGAAGGCTGCGTAGACCAGTTGCTCCTCTTGTTGTGGCAGCAGGTAGAGTGACAAGCAGTCAAATACAGGAATTGAAACGTGCATTTTACCATCTTAATTTGGAGCACGTGGATCAAGAGGTGATAGTTTGGTAAGGCTTGGAAGTCTGCAGTTTTCAACCAAGTAGCTGGCTCAAAGGATGGCTACTCTACCTCTGTGAGACTAATAAAGCAGCTGTGCTCTTACAATACTTACTGGCTCAGTAATTTTGACAGATCTTGCTCAGTAGAGGGTGTAAATAAGCTTCTTGTTTTTCAAACCCTACTTGGCATACAATAGGAGATCCTATTCCCTTGCCTCCAATCTGTTCTGGGGGTTCACCAACAGTCCAGAGCGGGTGGGGGGGGGCACACAAGGAGTGGAAGAGGAAAGGTGATTTTGTTGCATGCAACCCAAAAGGTCTAGGACTAGGTCAAATCCTGGCAGGAGACAGACTGAGGGTTGCTGATACTGGCATGTACAAATACCTGCTTCACCAGAATTGATAAGGATGTTGTAAAATTTCACTTCCCAGCCACACCTTGGAGGCAGTGTGCAGCAGGGACTTATTAGTGTTACATGAACTGAGGCTTGAAGCAGTACTGTATTTCTCTGAATGGGACAAAAAGCAGTGGGGTACTCAAGATGGGGCAGGGGATGAAGCAGTTTGTATAGTCAAAAGTGTACAAAGCTGAACTGTGCATTTTGATTGCACGCCTAAAGCCTTATGCACAAACTTCCAATTAGGGTACTTGCCTAAACTGTGTGGCAACATCACAATCTGCTTGTAAGGGCTTAAATTGGAAAGAATTTTAAAGTGTTTTTTATTGCTTCATTTCCCACCCCTCCTGCCCAGTTTTTTAAGAGCTTCTGCTATTTGACAAGAGACATCCACAGCACTACCCCAAAATGTGTATCACTGCTTGGGCAATATGCTAGGGAATATTTAACTCACATCAGTTGACTTATGTTTGAGGAAATTATTTGTTCTGTAAACATTACTTTCAATGAGGAACATGAAGTTTCAGATCCTACTAACTCCTTGCAACTGCAGCAGAGCAGTTTATAGAACTGGTAGGTAAAACTTGCTTTTCTCCAAAACTTTAATCTCCGTATGTTTGCTGAACTAAACTAAGATACTGTAACAAGTAGCAAGTTGCGATGGAAGGGAATGTTTTTGCCCAGTGTTTTTGCAAGAAGACAAATCTTTATCTCTGCAAAGCTGCTATTGGCATGGTAAAGGGGTTGGTGAAGCAGAAGAAAATGTCACATCAAGCAGAAGTCAGTAGTCTGGTTGGTGCTGCTGTGGCTTGTACTGACATTTGGAATTAAGCATATATCTTCTCTCTCCTTTTTACAGGAGAATACCACCAACGAAGAAATCCTGAATTCACTAAAGTATGTCCGCCCAGGCAATGGGTATGAGCCCAACTTCAGTGTCTTTGAGAAGTGTGAGGTGAATGGGGAAAAAGCTCACCCACTCTTCAAATTCCTGAAGGAAGAGTTGCCCTTTCCACATGATGATCCCGTGTCTCTGATGACCAACCCACAGCTCATCATCTGGTCCCCTGTCTGTCGCAGTGACATCGCATGGAATTTTGAGAAGTTCCTCATAAGCCGTGATGGAGTGCCTTTCAAGCGTTACAGCAGGCGTTTTGAAACCATCAAGATCCAGGATGATATTCAAAAGCTGCTTTAGCGAGTCACAGAGAACCAGCAAATTTGCCTTGCAGAAATGTCTCTCTGCTTCTTTTTTTCAGCTAGGCTATTGCTTAGATGATGTCCTAGGTTAAGCATGATACTTTCCATACTAGAGTGAATTGCATATCTATCCTAGATTAGACTGGGCTGATCTAACCGAATAAGCAGAAGTTGCTTATGCATCATAGCAATGAAACTTCATTGAAATGCAGGAATCTGTTTGCTGTGATGTAAGCTAAATTATAACCCTTCCTCCTCTAATGTGCAAGGCAACCATGTATTACGTGACTCAAGGCTGAATAATATGAGTGGCTGATTTAATGTGTGGGTTAAATCCTACTATGTGAAGCAGCCCTCCATGTGCCAAACTCCATGCTGTTTGTCTGCGTTGTCTGATCTTGTTTTTCAGCAATTCATCTGTTTACTCTGGCAGTAAGTTTCTATTCTCCATCAAAATTTTATTTATGATGGTGCTTCTTCTAAACACTTGAAGGACACTTGATGTATTTGTAAAATTTTGTATGTGAAGATGTAGTTAATTACACCAGGGAAAACAGCAGTTTATGAAATTCTATGCCAATAAAATGCTTCAAAGATGATTATGTCTGTGTCTTTGTAAGGCTGCATAATATTAGGTAGCAACTAGTTATTAGAAATCTCAACCTAAGCTCATTTAACACATTACCAAAAGAGCTGAAGTATTATTACTTAAATCATGACTGAGCAGGTCCCTAGAGAGAAGTTCATGGTTGCTGTACTTCTCCAATGCTGCTGCTACCACAGTTTCTGGCCTAAGCCATGGTTTTGCTTAGCATGTTGTCCAAACCAGAGCTTGTGCTTTGTCTTGCTCGGAGTCTAGGCAAACCATGAGCTGTAATTAAGGTATGTTCTTGGTTTACAGCAGGGGTAGGCAACTTAAGGCCCATGGGCCGGATGTGTCCCAATCTCCTTTTCAATCCGGCCCGCGGACAGTCCAGGAATCAGTGTTTTTACATGAGTAGAAAGTGTGCTTTTATTTAAAATGCATCTCTGGATTATTTTTGGGGCATTGGAATTGGTTCATTCCCCCCCCCCCAAAAAAAAAATAGCCCGGCCCACCACATGGTCTGAGGGATGGTAGACCAGCCCACGGCTGAAAAAGGTTGCTGACTCCTGGTTTACAGCTTAGTTTCTGGAGGAGACAAACCATGAGCCTGCATTTAGACAGCATCCTAAACCAAAATATGGCTTAGCCCTGGGTAGCATGCCAGCAGCAGAAGCAAAGAAGGAGTGCAGCAGTTATGGTGGCTCCAGGAATCTGTGTTCATGCTGAACCATGATTTGGTTTAGCATTATGTTCTGACTGAACTGAGACAAAAAAAATTCCCTGCAGCTGTAGATTGGCATAATAAATTATTTGATAAAGGTTGGGTACCTGGCTTCTACTGGGAAAAAATGCTACATAGAATTCTACCAAATCTTAGTTCTTATTAACAAACTGGATTCAATAAGCAACATTACAAACAAATGTGGAAGGTAATAATTTGCTAGAAATAAAAAGGCTTGTTATTAGTTGTGCAGGACAGGAGTGGAAACTGGAACTAGATGAAAAATATAATACAAATGAAACTCACATTTGTAGATATTTGTGCATGTATCTTAAAGGTAAAGGGACCCCTGACCATTAGGTCCAGTCGTGTCTGACTCGGGTTGCGGCGCTCATCTCGCGTTACTGGCCGAGGGAGCCGGCGTACAGCTTCCAGGTCATGTGGCCAGCATGACAAAGCTGCTTCTGACGAACCAGAGCAGCGCATGGAAACGCCGTTTACCTTCCCGCCAGAGCAGTACCTATTTATCTACTTGCACTTTGACGTGCTTTCGAACTGCTAGGTTGGCAGGAGCTGGGAGCAAGCAACGGGAGCTCACCCCATCGCAGGGGTTCAAACCGCCGACCTGATCGGCAAGCCGTAGGCTCTGTGGTTTAACCCACAGCGCCACCTGTATCTTACCTGTGTCCTATTCCTGTGTCATTCTCTCTCAAATATGCACACACAATTGACAAATATTGCGACAATATTGTTTGCTCATTCCACACACCCACACACCGCATTATTTATTTATTAGATGGGTGTTTGAAGAATGTAACACAAGAACAAAAAGGGATTAACAATACAATTACTATATAGTTAGAAAAGGCAGAAGTTGTTAAAATTTGCAATTATACAAATTATCCTCATATCCTGTTGTCCTAATAACACTACTGTAATATCTTTAGCATGGTCAAAGCACATCAAGATCTGTTTTCAGAGGGCAATCATGCATTGAATATTGCAGCCCAATCTTTCCTAGACTTTGTGTATGAAGGCCTTTGGAGGAACATTCAGAAATTCAACAGCTGAGCAAATGGCTATGGAGGACTTACTTCAATTAACAGAAACCAGAGATCTTGCAACCAATAGTATTTCAAAGACTACATGCTGCTTTTACCCCCTATTTTTCTCTTGAAGATTATCTGATGGGAGAGAGTAATGCTGTTGTTCTTCTGTAAGCATATTTGTTCATTGCTTTAATGTGATACCTCAGTCATATCTTTAGGACCATAGTTTGTGGTGGTGATGATTACAATTTACTTACATACTAGTTTTCTGCCTACTACAATCTGTTCTGGAGAGGGTGCTAACCTCCAAAGCAGGTTTGCCATGTGTTGGGGCGTTGCAGGGGAGAAATGGGAAAGGGGAAGTGCCATTTGCAGGAGCAGGAAGCCTGTTGCACAAGTAAGCAACTGCAATTCCGTATCACCCAATATTAATGGTTGCCGCAAAAAGAGCCCAACATCGTACCCTATATTTCCTAGACAAGAGCAGTCTCCAAAAAAGCATATGATAAAAAGGACGATTGCCATTGCCCTTATGCCAACCCAGCAGGACGACCCACAAGACCTTCAATATCAATTCACTCTGTTGGCTGCTGGTTTCAAGGAGTGGGATGTCCAGAGACAAGAAAGTGTCATGGCAGCATAACAGCTAAAGAAGCCAAAAGGCAGCTGCAACAGCAGAGATCCAGGGGTCGCCAACGTGGTGCCCTCTAGATGTTGGTAGTTCTGGTCCACCGAATGCAGAAGGTTCCCTTTGTAGCCAGGGTCGCTATCTAGTTTGAGTCAGCCCTTCAGAGGTGACTGGAGACCGAGGGATTCCCTGCCGCCCGCCCTTTCACTTCAGCGGAAAGCGGCCTCTTCCCCCTCAGCGTTAAAACACCCGGCTCGGGCGGAGGCGCTTGGCCCGGCGCTCCCTGCCCTCCGAACGCCCGGAGGCGTCGCCGCGCCTGCGCAGTGCCGTTCTGTGCGCGCGGCGACGGCGGCGGCGGCCGGGCGAGGAAGGATATCCGCAGTTGGGGACGGCCGGCCGGGCGAAAGCGCTTGCAGTACTGTCATGGCGGCAGCCGAAGTAGGGTTAGACGGCGGGGCAGGCGGCGGCGGCGCCGGCCTGAGGCCGGACGCCGGGACGCAGCGGGCGGAACTTAAGCCGCTGCTGGGGACGGCGCTGCGGCCGGGAGAGTCTTGGTGAGAAGGGCGCGGGGCGGTTGGGGGTGGGGGGCGGGAGCGGGAGAGAGCGGCGGCTGGTTTCGTTTCTCAGTGTCAGGTTCAGAGCCAGGCCGCGCGCGCGCCGCCTCCTCCGCGCAGGCCCTCCCTGCGCTCGGACTGTTGGCTTTCGAATGCGGGTGTTCGGAAGGGGGGGGGCAACAGGAGGCGCGAGCTGCTCCCCCAGGGAGGTCGGTGCCCGGCGGTGTTGGTGGTAGGAAGAGGGCATGTCGGTGCCGGCCGGGCCCTCCCGGTGCCGGTGCTGAGTCACTCTTCTTCTGCCCCGTCTGCTCCAGCAACTTCGTTCACTTTTTTTGCCTCCCGCTCCAACCCTGTCCCATTTGTTTGTTTTATTACTCTTTCTTCCCCCTTCCTCTTCGAATCTAAAGGCGTCTCTTTTTAAAAAACTTTTATTACAGGTTCCTAATTGACAGCCGGTGGTTTAAGCAGTGGAAGAAATACGTGGGCTTTGACAGTTGGGACTTGTACAACGTTGGAGAGCCTAATCTCTTCCCGGGACCTATTGATAACTCGGGGCTTTTTGCAGGTAAAGTTGTGTGAAGATGGGATTAGGATTTGGAATTTGGAAAGGACTCGGAAGTGGAGGAGGGAAAATGTCGCTGCACAGTACTGCTTTTTGGACTGTGTTCTGACAGTAAGGGAGTCCGTGCCCTTCCCCTCCAATCTTTTCCAGTACACTTTCCCAATTCTTAAGTAGGGATATTAGTTCTTATTAGTTCTTCTATATGATAAGGCAGCTTGCGTTGGAAAAACTATGATGGACTCTAGCATGATTGTCACATCAGCAGTTACTGCAATTATAACTAATATTGTAACAAGTCTTAGAGGTTCCACCCTTAAATAAGTGTCTCATTCTTGGCTTCCACACCCTTCCTGTGGGGTTCCCCCCCTCCCATTTCTCCACTCAGCCTAGGCCTGAAAGCAGACTTCTTTCCTTTTTTGTAAATGGAAACTGAAAGTTACCGTAACCATTACATCTGTTTCTGTGTCTAAATCAGTTGGTTGCAAATTAGCTTGGTATATTGTGTCATAGAACTTCAAATCATTACGTGTATCCACTGAATTCAAACTTGTGTTTGAATAAGTTTTTGATTCGCCCCCTGAGCTCCAGGTGCACATTGTTTCCTTGGCTTAGTTTGTTGTGGCACAAAGTTGACCTTGGTAAGGTGATAACTTAAAATCTGAAGCCCGCTTCATACATGATCTTTCATTATTTGGGAGACTAGATACCTTGAAATCACATTTTCCTGTATTGCAAGAGGTTCCCAGTGGCAGCAGAAGCAGTGGAACGAACACACCATTCTGACGTGCCACCTCTCTCCAGATACAGTCCTGAGAAATAACACTTGAGCAACTCTTTAAAAGGTTTAAAGTAATACATATTGTGGATAGGTAGAGCTATTTAAATTTAGCAGCAAAAGGCAATATAGATGCTGTGTTCCTCAAACCAGGGCTGGATCTAGACATATGAAAGAAGCGTTTCAGTTTAAAGCATTGTAAATTTAAACAGGGAAGACAGGTAGAGAAAAACGGGATTCCACACTGCCATCTGGTAGCAATGTTACATCTCACATACAATGCATAGAAATTGCTTTTTCTTTACCAGTCTAGCTGATTTCTAGCCCAGGAAATCACTAGAAAGTCTGTGTACAAACATAAAAAGTTTAAGTTTGCTTCTCAAAGTCTCTGGATCATATTGGTATAGGAAAGTCTTCCAGTTCTGCATTGTACTTTTTAAAGAAAACTTTAAATACTATACAGCTGGTTTTATTTGATTAATAGTTTGAAATTATGTGTGGAAGGGAAGTCTGAAATCAGATTGTGAAATAATACCACTTGAGTCTCTTCAAGACTCACTTTGATGTGGCTATTTAAATTACCTTAAGTTAGATTTTCAGAAGTGTTTGTAACTTTGAAAGTGTGTTTGTTTTATGCAGGATTTCCAGGAGAACTGCTTATCTTCCTGTTTATCATTATGTTTGTTTCCTTTCCTTTTTAGACACAGAAGCTCAGACTTTGAAAGAGCATCTCATTGATGAGTTAGATTATGTGTTGGTTCCTACTGAAGCCTGGAACAAATTAGTAAATTGGTATGGTTGTATAGAGGGACAGAAACCAATAGTGAGAAAGGTAAGTGATAATGATCTTTATGTAACTTACACTGTTTTGCCGCTTTGTGGAACCCTGTGAATTATCTCTTGAGCTACCCAGAGAAATGAACACTATAAAGAATATTTAGGTGTCATTTAACTGGTGCATAGGATAATAAAATATATTGTGTGACGTATAAGGATGAATAACTGGAAATACAGGGTAGGAAATGAACTCTTCCCAGTATTAGGATGGCTCCTACAGTTTCAGAATGGCTTTATAGTATGTTTCTTGCTTAGCTAATGTAGAGTAGAGGAGAAAGTTTCACTTCAGTTGACTCTGTTGATTAGTCATTTAGCCAGAACACAGGATGAAGTTAAAGGGTGGTATCCAATTGTGTCCATCAGCCAGTGGGACTTGCTGTTCTCCTCGCCCTGCTGCCCCTGTGGGTCTCAAAAAACATTTTGGAGGGTTGTGTGGAGTGAGGAGACTGGAGCAGGTTAGAGAGTGGGTTGCTGTGGGGAGGAGAGGAAAGAGAAGAACTGTTCATTCTTTGGATAGGGAAATACAGTAAAGAACACTCCGCATGACCCTTCTACCAGGAATGCTTCTTTTCAGTGGAAGAGATAATTTATACTGACTTCAGAAACACATCAGGACTCCAAGTAACTACACAATGCAGCAAATTGCTTTGTAGGCTGAATCTTAAATCAAATAGTTAACTGCAATAAATAATATATACCGGTAGTACTTGCTAATGCAATCTGGTATAATCTTAATGAACAATGTGGAAAAGAGCATGTGATATGTCATAAGAATAATTCCATTTTCAAAATAAGAAGATAAGCTAAACATGTCCATATTGCTGCTAAAATACAGTATATGCTTTTTAAATGTAGGCTGGGAACGTGCAAATGTAAAATAGGAAGGGTAATTGCCCTTTTTCTCCCTCCTCCCCCACAAAACCGCCTTTCCCCTTTAGTTTTGTTTAGATTGCATTTACTTTAACTGTTTGATAAAAAGGTAAAGGTAAAGGACCCCTGACAGTTAAGTCCAGTCACAGACAACTCTGGGGTTGCGGCGCTCATCTCACTTTACAGGCCGAGGGAGCCGGTGTTTGTCCGCAGACAGTTTTTCCAGGTCATGTGGCCAGCATGACTAAGCGGCTTCTGGCGCAATGGAACACCGAAACCAGAGCAGCGCATGGAAACGCCGTTTACCTTCCCGCCGGAGCAGTACCTATTTATCTACTTGCACTTTTTGGCATGCTTTTGAACTGCTAGGTTGACAGGAGCTGGGACCGAGCAACGGGAGCTCACCCCATCGCAGGGATTCAAACCACCAACCTTCTGATCAGCAACCCCAAGAGGCTTAGTGGTTTAGTGAATTGCTGTGATCCATTACTGATCTTTATTTTTTCTTTTATTGCTTTTATTATTGATTGAAATTGAAATGAAAAACAAAAACCATCTCCCAAGTGTCTACCAAATGATTACTGTACATAACATTCATTCCTTTCCCTGAGCCAGAAGATTGAACCTAGTGTTATGTTGAGGCCAGGCAAAAACATTCAGAGTATAAAGCACGGCCAGTGAAGCATGTGACCTATGGAGAGTTTACAGTAGGGGTCGGCAAACTACGGTCCGCGGGCTGGATCTGGCCCAATTGCCCTCAGGATCCAGCCCACAGATGGTCTGTGGATCGTGTGGATTCTGTCCGTTAATTTTTTTTTCTGCGTCGCCATTTATTGGGGGGGCGCCATTTCCACCCCTCTCCCTCTCACACACCGCAGCACCTCCTCCCACCCTCCTCCTGGCTTCTCCCCGCTCTGCGTAGAGGAGGAAGGGGGCAGGGCTGAGTGGGCTGAGCGCCATTTTGGGCAGCGCCTCTCCAGAGCCAGCCAGCCCTTTTGGGCTGCTCATCCTTCCGCTGCCACCAGCCTCTGCCGCTCGCAAGGGCAGGCACAGGTGCCGCAGTTGGCACAGCTCAGCGCCTCTCCGGAGCCAGCCCGCCATTGTGCTGGCAGCACCATAGGTAGGCAGGGGGAGGGGAGGGGCTGGGGGAGAGAGGGGGAAGAGAGAGAAGCCTCCGCTGTGTGCGCGCATGCAGTCCGGCCTGCCACAAGGTCTGGGGGATGGTGAACTGGCCCCTTGCAAAAAAAGTTTCCTGACCCCTGGTTTACAGGGCCGGATAGAGAGACCTGGATGGTCATATTCAGCCCTCCTGTTTTGTTGTGGTAGAATTTTGCAATAATGTTAATGGACTCCCCAATAAAAATGGAACTTCAACTTGTCAAGGCATTGGATGTTCCAGTTTTGTGCCAGTGTTTCCCAACTCTCCAGAGCAACTTTGGGGAGGCAGTTTGAGGAAAAGAGATCTTGGTAAACCTGATTTTGCCCTTTGCTGTTTGGGACTTACCAGGGTGGATTTGATTTAAATCACTAGCCAGTAAGACTTGGTTTAAATCATTTTTAAATAGAAAGACTAATTCTTGCTGGTATAATTTTAATATTTACAACCAGATGAAGGTTTCATTTTTGGAATAATAAATTTTCAGAGTAGTTTTTACAGTTATAGCAAAAATTACTGATTTGGTTATACTGTACTATTAGAAATACATAGACAGATGATTATGAAATTATTGTGAGGTTTAATAAGTTAACTTTATATTTGGACAACTTTTCTGCTGTACTTTATTGGAAGGAGAAAAATGATCATTTGCTTAGTAACAATTTAAACAATTTATTTAACTAAAACAATAACATTATAGCATATGTATCCATGTTTGTTAACTGATGTTGTTAAACATGTTTTAAAAAAAACTTAGACTGAGTTTTAGCACACATGAAAAACTTAAAACAAATCATTATTTCCTGATGAATAGCCTTAGGACTATATGTAATTTAAATAGAAAACTATCTTTAGAAAGATTTTTCCTCCAACAGCATTTTATTTTAAAAATCCAATTTAAGTTAAAATTTTGTCGATTTTATTTATTTATTTATTTTAAAAAAATCATTGATTTTTATCCACCCTGGGTCTTACCTCTTGGTTTGAATAGCTAAGAAGAATAACCTGCAGACCATAACCTGCAGAGCCATCATACATATTTCTGTCCAATTTAGAAAAAAGAAATACTGTAGGTTGGGGTTGACTTCAGTGGAGCTAATTTCCAAATAAACACACTTGGGATTGGGCTGTAGAAACCTCTGCAGGATTATCTGAAGCCACATTGCCAGTTGTAGAACTAGAGTTAAAACCAAGGACTTCTGATTTATGTGAAACTCTAGATCAGGCATCCCCAACCTGTGGCCCTCCAGATGTTTTGGCCTACAACTCCCATGATCCCTAGCTAACAGGACCAGTGGTCAGGGATGATGGGAATTGTAGTCCAAAACATCTGGAGGGCCGAAGTTTGGGGATGCCTGCTCTAGATGATGGCACTGTTATCTATCAGGTCAAGATATGGATACTTTGAGGGTGGAGCCCTTCAGTTTAGACTACATATTTGCTTTCAGAATAGTTGTACCTATTTTACAGGAAGCCTTTTCTTCTTAGGTTGTGGAGTATGGACTGTTTGTGAAGCACTGTAAAGTAGAAGTTTATCTTTTGGAGCTGAAGCTGTGTCAGAACAGTGATCCTGCTAATCTTATGAGCTCTTATTTCAGCAAAGCAGACACTGTTGGTAAGTAGCTGTTTGCTAACCCCACAACACACCTTTAAACACATCCACACCTAGTGTCTAGTAATTTTGTTAGATCATTAAATGGGTAAGTATATTTTACCATTTTCTTTTTGCAACCTCTTTCTAATTTTGTTTTCACAATAATCTGAAATTACTTCCTTTTCCCTTGTGAAATGGTGAATGCTTCTACTTATCTGACCCTCCTATAGCATTGCTAAACCACAATTTCACTCCAGCTTTTATTATTTGTCCTTAGAACTGACAGTTACTCTTCAGCTTTAGATGCTTCTGCCATTGTTCAAACAATCCTACCTGCAGACTGGTTATTTCAGTAGTAGCAGAATGCCAGCTTCAAATAACCCTAGCTGCATTTTAAATAAACGATTCCTGATAATATTTAGCTATTTCAGGCAATTCAGCTGTAGTCAGAAATTAAATTTTATAGAAAACTGGTATGTATAGATACAGTTAACAATTCACCAATGTAAAATAATCCAGAATTAGTATACACTACCTTGTTTATTTAGCACTAGTAAATAAGCACTTTTTTACACTTTGAACGAGCCACACTCCCCCAGCCTAGTCAAAATACAGCTTGTAATAACTTTGTCTCTTTCTTACCAGCTACTATTGAAAATGAAATGCGAAAGCAGTTTAGTATTCCTGACGGAAAAGAAATTAGGCTGTGGAGCAGATACATGAGTAATACTTATGAGCAGCTAAGCAAACTTGACAGCACTATACAAGATGCGGGGCTCTATCAGGGACAGGTAAGAAGTCCAAATGTTGTATGTTGTATTGCTCATCCTGTGGGCTGTCGACAAGGCTGCAGTTTGTAAAAAAGTGGGAGGAATTCAAGGTAATATTATGGCTGTCATTCTGTCAGGGCCAGCTTTTCAGCTTGCCAGACAGAATTATTTCTCCTCCCAATTGCGCTAGTGAGAGCTCTTGCTTCCTCTAGTAGGACTTGAAAGTTGGATCCTATCCCATATGATTATGTAGTCATACAAAGTTCTGAAATTTGAGCTTGTTTCTCAACTATTTGGCCAGGTTCAGTCAAATGCCAGCCGTTGTGGAAGAGCTACTGCATTTACAGCCTAGCAGCAATCATAGAGGCAGCTGCATGTGGTGACTGTTGCTGCCATTGTGTGATTTGTGGGCCTGAAAAAGACAAGTTGTGATCAAATTGCCACAGTAGTGTGAACAACTCTTCTGTGTAGATGCTGATTCCTTAAATGGTAACTTGTAAATGCTGCTGAGTCAAAAGCCTGCCAGAGCCTCCTTTACATCCTAAGGTGTTAGCATGGGGGTTATTTAATTGGGAATCTCCTGTTTTGTAAGCACTGATTTGCTTGTATTTTTCTGCACGGAACCAAAGAAAGCCCAGATCTATAAGATAGCACTCCCTTTACCTAGTTTTACTATTATTTTTATTTAACTTTAAAGGTAATGTTAATAGAAGTGAAGAATGAAGATGGTACGTGGCCCAGGCAATCTCAGACAAAGTAAGTTTTTCTCTATTTATACTTTCCGCTTCTCTATCTCAGTTTAGACATTGCAAAACCTGAACACCAAACCATGGTTTTGTGATGTCTGAATTGTGCCTCTGTCTAGCTTGGGTCTGAGAGGTGTCTCTACCACTGTTTAACTTGGCATGACACTGACTATTTTTCTTCTTTCTCTATTCTGTTATTACATTGTGTTTATTGTCTTGTTGCATTTTAACTTGTTAGCCACTTTTGAGAGCCTTCAGGCTAAACAATGAGATAGGAAATGCCCTAAGTCCTGTTATACTCATTTTTCTAAATTGAAGTAGCATTGACTTAAAAAATAAGTATCAAAAAGTACCATACTTTAAAGTTAAATTTCTACCTCGCATAATCTTGACGGAATTAATCTTATTTTTACAATATTGAAATAATACTTTCCTTAAGAGGTAGTGCAGCTCAGTTTTTTAAAAAAACAAACAGTGAAGAACTATCCTATGCACTGCTTCATTCTGAATTGAGCCTGTTGCAAAGCTATCTACAATTTAAGCCACATGTAAGGATTCACCTAACCAGCCCCTACAAAAGATTCCCATGGGGCTTTTGTCCCTTCTGCCCCCCAAATGCTCCCCAAATTGGCTTGGGAAAGATCAGAAGAACTTCCAGCACAGTACATGGCTTGCATAGGTGGAATTATTGGAAGATGAAACATTGAATTCCACCCAATGTATCAGGCATTACTGTACAATTCTTATTGGCCCCTGACTACAGATGGAGGTAGTTAAAATAGTACAGTATTTACAAATCACTGGTAGATTATGCCAAGGAATATCTATTCTACTTAAGCCTTCTTTTTCAAAAGATAATAATTTCATTTAGTTGATTAATTTTAGTCCTAAAAGTCCTGTTGGTTGCCTTCTGTTCTGCTGGGAGGGGACAGATTTACGCTATAAGCATGCAAATATGAATCTGAGGCCTTGTACCAGTTAAGATTAGTGGTCTTGCTAGCCTAGTACTCATTGCAATGATTGATTGTGGATCAAACACTGATTCAGAAGTATGGCTCTTTCCTATCAATTATTTAGAGATCTCTTAATCAGCTGGAATGCAAACATTGGCGCATCGTATCATGCGCTCTGCAATGTAATAAATTGCCTTGTGTAGCTTAGTACCACTTGTATAAGTTCTCCTTGGTATTTTACAATAGGAAAATTTCATACAGAATGAGGGTGAGTACTAAATTTCTAATTCCATTGACTCATAAACAATCCACCTCTTCAGCCTGATACTGTAGTCATTCCTACAGTAATTGGAAATCCAGAAATAAACAGTTTAAAATAGTAAACTATACTAAAAAGTCAGTTAAAGAATCTCAGGAATTAAAACAACAACAAAAAACCAAAAACCCTGATGGGATATTTACTACTTTTTTTCCCTCCCAGATCAAGCACTGCAACAAGCAGAAATCTAGCTACCTCTTCAAAATCATCAGCAAGCTCTTGCTCCTCTTCAACCATTACAAATGGTGATAGCAATAACTCCTATAGTTTGAACTGCTCCAGCCTTGGCAAAGGGTAATAGCAAGAATGTGTCTGCTGTTCTTTATGTAACTTCCTTTCTCTGAATACTTTTATGCATTCTCTTCTTTATTAAATAAGGTTTTGCCCTGAAGCATTCATGGCTCCACAGTTCGGAAGCTAGCTATGTATAACTTCAAACTTAACTTCAGTTTCATGGCCCTCTGGCATTTCTTTGCCAGTTACTATTCCATTAAGATGTATGAGTTCTGCCAATTTTTCCTACAATAGCACTTTAGCATACAATAGCTGATAGGAAAAGAATGCCACTCTAAAATAGTTCATTAAACCAGATTGCGTTCTCCCATATAAACCTACTAGGACATTTGAGATCTCCCTTGGAGGCTGTGCTCTCAAGGCCCATGCCCCCAGAGGTGTAGTGGGTGGTTACTTGAGGCAAGGCTTCCCAATCACCAAAATTATGGAAATTCCTGTCAAGCAGATTCACATTGCCTTTTCCTTGATAGTTTTGAGGTGCCTGGCAAACACAGTATTACATTGGAGGATTTTAGGGCCCTCTGACTTCAGTTGTTCTTTTTATCCTGCATGCTTGGGGTTTTTTGTGGTGGTGGTGGTTTTTCCTAACTTTAGTTCTAGTCTTGGCTTTGTTTTTCATTAGCATAATGTTCTGGAAACTGAAAAACAGGATATGAGTATTTTAAGCAAAATATAATATCAGTAATGTGAGTCTCCACCTACAGTATGAAATGGTACACTCAGACAGCAGACTGACTACCTCATAATACTTGTTTGTGGGAACTAGGTCTGAGGGAGGAATTTTATAGTGTAGGCATGTGTATACTATAGATCAGTTGGAAAGTTTGCTTTGTCTTAAGCTTCAGTTACTTGTTTAATTGTATTGTGTTTTTATATTCTGTAAACTCCCCATAAAATTTTGATGCAGGGCGGGTAAGAAATACAATATGCATTATTTTTGTATAGCTGTTAATAGTTTCTTAGCCAAAATATTCTGCAACCTGTTATCATATTCCAGTATGTTTTCCTCCTCCAGAGGTTCTAGCTTTTCCTGCAACTCCTACAACAACAGGGAGAGCCCTCCTCAGTCACAGCCTGGTCTCTGTGGGCTCAGTAACCTAGGAAATACATGCTTCATGAATTCAGCTTTACAGGTAAAGAACTGGTACAATCTGCTTAAGAACCTAGAGTGGTAGACACTGTACTGCTTGGGTTTTATACTACCCCATCTTAAATTGTACAACTGTTGGGTTCCCATACATCTTGGAAAACCTACATAATGCTGTGGGTTACAATGGAAGATAGAAAGCTGCATTTTTCTAGCGTCAGAACACTGGTCTCTGTATTGCCCAGATGTTAAAAGTCAAACCCTGGCTCCTCTATGAGTAACACAGGAGCAGCAGGGCCAAGGGAGGCGCAAAGTGGCTATACTTTTTGTTGCGAGAATCCACTCACTCAATCATACTTAGCCATTGTTTGGATTAGCATTGTGTGCAAACCAGGCCGCTGACTGGCAGCAGCTCTCTAGGGTTCAAGGCATGATGATGTCAGGGTTTGAACATGGAGCCTTCTGTATACACAACAAGTGGTCTACCCTGAGCTATGACCCCATCCTCCCAAAATAGAAATAACCCAGCTAGTACGTGTTCCTCAGTTTTCTTCTTTCAGCAGTTTCCATATGTAATATTTAATGTAGCTTGCAATACAGTTCTGTATAGGGTGATTTTGCTGAATTCAGTACAATTTTAGTTTTCATTGGGCTGAAAATGGGTTGTTGGCATGGCTTTCTTTTTTATGTAGTTCTTGTGTCTGAATGTTTTTCTAGTGTTTGAGTAACACCCCTCCACTGACTGACTATTTCTTGGAAGATGAGTATGAAGCTGAAATAAATCAGGAGAATCCTCTGGGAATGAGAGGAGAAATTGCAGAAGCATATGCAGAACTCATCAAACAGATGTGGTCTGGGAGAAATTCTCACGTGGCCCCCCGCATGTTCAAAGTAAGTAGACTTTCTGTCATCGCAACACAGTTAGAGGAAGTGACATTTCTGGTTTCATGCCTTCTGCATGGAGTTTTAATGTTAGCCCTTGGGGGAAATACTTTCCCCGTCTTAAAATCTCTAGCAGGGTAGCTTAGGTTGAACTTAAAAGAATGCTAAGTATGGTATGGACTCCTGAGTGCTACAGTGCCTTAATAATTCACTGAATGTTGCATATTGCAGGGAAATGCCATGCATTCTGTTTAGAATAGTTGTGGCTTCTAAAGCTTTTACCAATACAATTTGATTTTTAACAAGATTTTAGGAGTTATCTGACTTCTTTTTTGAGAACTGTTTTATCTGTTTACTTTTTATTGTTTTATACCACTTTACAATGTTGTAAAGTGCAATATTCCAAATAAAATTGAGATGAAAGTTAGCAACTTTATATCTCTCTGAAATTAGTTGTACACTGAGTTGCTTTTGAAATGGTTGTTAAAATTGTACACATGGTCTTCAAATCACTTGTTGATAATCTGTACTCATATAAGTAACAAATGTACTTTATTAGCATGTTTGTCAGTTTCACAGAATTTTAACCATATGGCAACTGTGTCTAATAACTGTTATCCAAAGAAACTGATATAATAGGAGGGGAGAATTTACACATCTTGGTATCTTTTTCCTAGTTTATTGCTAGGAATTAGCTAATCTTCATTGACTTCTGCAAATGAGGCCAGAGTTACTGCTTTTCCCTTCACTGCTCACATGCATCTTCCTAATGTTATTTTTCCCTTTCTTTTTTTAATTTTAGACCCAGGTCGGCCGCTTTGCTCCTCAGTTTTCAGGGTACCAGCAACAAGATTCCCAAGAGCTCCTGGCCTTTCTTTTAGATGGTTTACATGAGGATCTAAACAGAGTAAAAAAGAAACCTTACTTGGAGTTGAAGGATGCTAATGGCAGGCCTGATTCGGTATGCTGCATAGACATTCCACTGCTTGGAGTTAAATTGTGGTATAAAAGAGTAACACTCAACATATGTTACAAATTATTTTTGCCCATCCAGTTCCTTTGTTTGTCTTACTGAGGATGTCTTTTTCTTAGCAAATGAATCCACGAATAAGTCCACTTGGGACCATTGACTCTTAGCCAAGCTTCAACAAATATGCTTCCCATTGTGAATGTGGCCCTGTGCTCTGATAAGCAGGTAGCCTTCCTCCTAATTTTGAAGATGCATACATGGACGAGATTGTTCAAGCAGTTGCATGGCAAACTCCACTAGCTCCAAAGTTCGGAGGAAGATGGGGGGGGGGGTTTAGCAATGGCAGGGTGATGCTATCCTGTCCTAGCTGGATCAAATTAGAGCATTTACTAGAAAGGCTGAATCCAGATAGGCAATGCAGGGTCACAACAGGCATGGCAAAGCACAGTTTGTCAGGACACTGGACAGATCACTGTGACTGGTGCTGGCTGGAACTTAACTGTCGAGATCACATTAGCTGTTTTCAGTTGTGGCCAGCCAGATATAACTATCCTTCCTCTCATTAAGAACATAAGACCTGCACAGCTAAATCACCATTATCGGGAAATTTTAATGTTTGATGCTTTATTATGTTTTATATATTTTGTAAGCCACCCAGATTGGCTGGGGAAACCTGAGAGCCAGGTGACCCTTTCCAATTGCAGTCAGTTGCTGTAATCTTCCTTTCTTGGCCTTGTTTAAGCAGAAGTAGAACAAGGGCTTAAAAGGGAATGACATAAACAATTACTTGGGGACAGTGCCCAATTTAAAGTTTCACTTAATTGGGCTGCTTTTCCATTACAGACCTAGTTTTTATTAATTTTGAGAATTGATGCCACACATACACACGCACACACACCCCAGTGTAGTGTTTATTAAATAACTGCCTTTGCATGAATGTCACAACAATCATACAGTAGTTGGAGCAAACATTGCAGAAAGCTACATATTTCTTAGGTTTGACTGTACATTATTAATTACGCTGCAGTACTGCTTAAGCAGTTTCTTGCTCACTTGCTAGAAGCTACCTCTAATCTGCCTTTCCCTAGGTTGGGATTCACTGAAAAAGACCCTGTCAGCAGCCCTGCGCAGAACCCTTTCCCTCCCTTGTTTGCCCCAAATTCCCTCTGAAATTGGTTTGGGTGGCTGGGAGAACCCCCAGAACAGCAGGGGAAGAGGAGGGGCATTGTTCCATCTCGCAAACTGAAATGCTTAGGCAGACAGAATGTTTGTAATAGTGTGACATTGGAATTCCATCCCTAGAATTTGATTCTCTCATACTATGCAAATTTCACCTACACACTAAGGTGCAATCATCCTGTACAGTCTGTTCTGTTGTAGGTCACTTGCATGTTGAATTACAGGTATACCAGTAAGTGAATGATTTCACTGCATACAAACATAGTTGTTCAGCATCAGTTTGTCATATAATGTCCTTCTATTGTATTTCAGTATCCTACCCTACAGATAAAAGCTGTTTCATCAGAACTTGCGTCTCAATCTTTATACTGTGTTTCTGCTTCTCTGCAATGTGTTTTCTTTTTTGCAGGTGGTAGCAAAAGAAGCTTGGGAGAATCATCGATTGCGTAATAACTCTATAATTGTAGATATTTTTCATGGTCTCTTCAAATCCACATTGGTCTGCCCCAAATGTTCTAAAGTTTCCGTGACTTTTGACCCTTTTTGCTACTTAACCCTTCCATTGCCCTTGAAGAAAGATCGAACCATGGAGGTTTTCTTTGTTTTTGCAGATCCACAGCGCAAACCTACTCAGGTAAGTAGAGGTGTTCATGTTGGTCTTTGTGATGAAAGACAGAAAAATCAAATTGTAGTGTTTTGTGCCCTCTGCAACTTATAAGAGGTTGCCTGCTTTTAGCATTACAATTCCAATACTAAAGGTCATTGTGTGAGTTCTGCATTGTACGCCTCCTGCCTGCTCAATGTACATAGAAACACACTCAGATATCAGGTTCAAATCCCATCTTCCCCATAAAGCTCACATGATCACCTTGAGTCAGTTACAACCTCTTTTACCTATCTTTTCTAATTACCTACCTACCTTCCAGGAAGGAAAAAATGTGCAGAGGAAGGGATCATGTACAACACCTTTACCTCCAACAGATAAATGGAATGAAATCAAATTTAAAATAGATACAGTTGGAACAAACATTGCTGTCTTAAAATACACAGTTCACAACAAGCCTTCCTACCCCAGCATGTAAAATGACCAGCTTTGCATTATAGGTGCCTTGCAGTGTGCACATATCAGCATACACACACAGAGATAAGATGCACCCAATACCCAATCTTGAGATCAGTTTTGCAGAGACTCTGGGATGGCAGCTAAGTCTCTACTCCAAGCATGCTTGCCTGTGAGTAAGCCCAACTGAGCATAGTGAGATTGACCTCAGCTGTATGTTTTGTGATCTACATGGTTGGAGAGGGAATCTGTCCAATCCATTTTTCAGCAGGCGAGATCCCAATTGCCAGTCATATTACACGCAGGGAGGAGGAAATCCCAAGGATGTTCACGCAGAAGTGAAGCCCTGGCCAGAATTGCAGCCCAAGAATCAGAGATGACCTCTCTGCTTTCAGTCACCACCTAGCAACAACATTCCCACAAAGAGATGACCTGACTCAGGAAGGCGGGTGGGTGGAGCCACTGGAGCTGAATGGAAACCAGTGAAATATACAAAGAATCTCCCAAAATGAGCTTACTTCAGAAGGGCAACTGGTAGCAAGGACAAACTGTTAGATCATTTAATAAATAATGATCTGAGGATGAAGCAGATATTAACAGGATGGCGGTGGGTGGGGAGAGAAATGGGAGGTGAAGATAACTATTTGGGAAAGTTGGAGAGCAGAGGTCAACATGAGGAAGAAGCTGCGCGTGTGAGAAAAGAGATTCAGAAACTTAATTGGCCTATAATTATGGGCTGATGATTTTGGATGTAGTTTCCACTAAACAATCTCTCACAACCTAGTCTTCTGCATATTTCTGAGTCATATAAAAGCTGAGTTTTGTTGCTAAGTGTCATAACTTATACCTCACAAGCTACATAGGGTGGTATCTGACTGAATTGTACTCAGAGTAGATTCACTGAAATCAATTAAGTCATCGGGTGTATATTTCATATGACTAATATTAGATATCAGCAGTAGTGACCCCCTTAGCAATAGTATCCGTTTAATTGCTTCTTGGTAGATTGTAAGCCAAATCCCCAATACAGTGTATCTTTCTAGCTTTAGTTAAGAGTAAAAAATACCAGTTTTTTCCCTGTCATACCATTAGCTTTTTACAATCCCAGCAGTGTTTATAACAGGACAACATTTTTACATTTAAATTTATCCTAATAAAATGTAGTTTCTTCACAATTTTGCTTGATTGCACAAACAATGGTGGCTGGTTTGGACATAACAGTAAGCCAAGGGTAGTGGTTTGTTGCTCCTAGTTACTAGCAGGTAGGAGAAAAGCAGAAGCTACGTTCACAGTAAACTGTTAATCATGTCTGACCATAACACGCAAACACACCCTGTATCAAACCTGGTTACTGATGCTGATCCTTAAGTCTAGAATTGTGTTCCTTACCAAGGTTTATTTTGCCTAGTGTAAGTTTAACGTTCTGCTTTTTTCCCCAGTACAAGGTAATTGTGCCAATGATGGGGGCTGTATCTGACCTGTGTGATGCACTCTCAAAATTCTCCGGGGTTCCTGCAGAAAATGTAAGGCTAAGTAATATTAGCTGATAAATAAAAGGGTTCAGTTTTCTACAAAATGTTATTAGGTAGACTGATTCCTGGATTAGTTAAAAATAACTTTAACAAACATTATAAGAAGGTGACTTGATATTGTATATTGGGCACATCTTTTAAAAGGTTGTAAATTTTTCTTTTTAGGGCAAGAAGTGAGGAGTCAGGTTCCACTTTCCACATGTTATAATGTTTGTCTATACAGAAACTTAGATGAAAACAAACTGTCCTATTTCAGATAAAAACTCTGATAAGAACAGCTTGTCAGCATGAGCCCATTCTCTGACCTTGTCCTTGTTCTGTTTGCCGTAATACCAACTATGTATAGCACTCATTTTGAAAGATGTCCCCAAGTGCTTGAAGTGAGCATTGGGTCGAAGTGAGACCTTGGATCCTTAGCATTGATAACTCCTTGATAATATGTACATTCTACAAATATTTAATAGGAATGGCATTCTTAGTAGAATTTGGTATCGTGTTGCAAATGTTCTGTATGTAGTTGAGAATTGATCTTGCGTAATAATGAACAGTTCTTTAAACTGGAAAGCTTATCTATTTCTATATCTTATATAGCTCAGTCTGTCGATCATGAGGCTGTTAATCTCAGGGTCGTGGGTTCAAGTCCCATGTTGGGCAAAAGATTCGTGCATTGTAGGGGTTGGATTAAATGATCCTCGTGGTCTCTTCCAACTCTACGAAATTGTCTGGTCAAAGACATCATCTTAATGTTTTATAATCAAATAATATTTAAGAGGAAAGAAAAAAAAATTCCTATTCTAATAGGCTCTGAGAGTGTATTTGATGATGGTGATCTCATGCAAAACTTAAGAAATATTCTAGAAACCAGACCAAATAAATGGGGGTTTGAGGGAATAGAAGGAAATTCTGGTTAGTGTATTCAGGTCAGTTTCCACCTACTTCTTTTGTCAGCTCCCTAATGTATCTGATAGCCAACCTTAATTATCTTGAATTCAACTCTGTAAGCTGAAAATGGTGGAAAAGGTGATTGAGCTGTGAAAAGAACACATTTGGGATTAAGGAAGTAAGAAGAAGCAGTGGCTAGGCCAGTACGCTTGGGAGAAGAAGAACCCTGTTTCATTCCTGTTTCACTACACTACCTAACTGCTTATTATCAGATCAAAGTTTTTGTTGCCAGTGGCTGTTAGGCATTCTCTTTGCCATCCTTGCTTTCAAGCAGCTGTTTTTCAAATTATATTGCCCATTTTGAAATCTTAAAGATATTTTTCTCTGGGCAAGCTATTAAAGCAACCAGTTATATTCCTTCAGTTTTGGCATCTGTTTTCTTGGAGTCTTAACTATTCCTCATCGCTGAGATCCAGTATATTGTACTAGTTCTTTCATTTGACCACTGGTGGTTTTTTGCTTAGTTGTCTTATTTAAGCATATCTCATGAGTCATTTGACACCAAACTTCCTATTGGGGTTGGACTAGATGATCTTTGGGGTTCCTTCCAACTCTACAATTCTATTATTCTGTGATTCATTGGAGAATATTGAAAATGCCTAGGAGAAATGTTCAATATTTTTCTTGAACTTCAAGTAACTTTGGCTTATATTTTGATTATCATTGTGCTATTCTGACTTCCATTCTCAACTATTGCTGTTTTTAGATGGTGGTGACAGATGTTTATAATCACCGATTCCACAAAATTTTCCAGATGGATGAAGGCTTAAGTCAGATTATGCCAAAGGACAACATATTTGTGTGAGTAACCAGTTCTTTGGGAAGAGTAGAGATAAGAAACTTGTTATATTACATTTGAGTGTTTAACCTGAAAATATTATTTGGTACCCACAATTTCTGTGGGTGATCAGTAGTTCTTACATTGTGTTGTGTATTATGATGAGATATGTTGTATGGGACACATATTGTTTAATTAGTGACCTTTGGGGTGCTTGTATGCTGCTATTTTCCTCTTGGGTTTTGTTGTTGTTGTTTAGCTGTACAGATACCAATAGATTCTATACAAAATAAAAAATAAAAAAAATCCTTCCAGTAGCACCTTAGAGACCAACTAAGTTTGTTCTTGATATGAGCTTTCGTGTGCATGCACACTTCTTCAGATACCAAATAGATTCTAGAAAACATTGGGGCTATGTTACATGGAATGCTAAATCTCCACTGAAATTTACTAACTTTTTTGGAACTTAAAAGAGCATGAAAATGTTTACATTTACATTGGGAAATCAGGCATGGGGAACTTGTGACAATTCGAAACTAAACCTTAAACTTTGCATTCTAGTTTTAAAGTTAGCTGTAAGCCTGCCTCACATACCCCTTCCCCACCTTCCTCCAACTTCCAGTGTGTCTGCAGGTATTGTTTTCTGAGTATCTGTCATGTACACATTCCTATAAAGTTGTGTATACATGAAATGTTGGTGGATAAACATCATGAGCACTACCTTGTACTTCTCTTGTCAATCTTTTGGGAATGCACCAGTAAAATTGATCCTGGAGTTGGTCAGTTTGGGCAGGTTTGGTGCAACATTTATTTATAGTAAGTGGATGGGGCTTGTTCATCACTGTCGAGTAAGAAATGGCTAGAACAGACATTTTATATTTTGACATCTTACAATGCACCTCTTTTTAATAAGGTTTTTTTTTATGTGTATATGGTATACATGCATGCGAACACACATACACATACTGTATTAGAATTGCATTTTGGATTGTGTTCCCTTTGCATTGGAGCTATGAGTACAAATATGAACTATAAAAGATGAGCCTTTAAACTAAATTCCTAGCAATTGGATATGATGGTAGAACATCACAAATCCAACTAAATTTATCTATTTTAAAATTCCTAAAAACTCTCTGTATTTAGTTGGGACTTTGTTAGATATTTATTAACGGCAGATTCTTTTGCAATTCTTTAATAGGAAACTTCAAAATAGTTAAAGTCAAGCAGATTGTGAAATTAGATTAGGAGAAGTGGTGGTAGTGGCAGTACAGTGATTGACTATTGATATCAAGTGACAGTTAAAACTTGTTGGTGACAATAGGAGGGCCTGGCTTTGTTTTGTGTAGTATTTATAGAGCTGCATCATTAAGCCTCTCTAAAATGATAACATTGTTTTGTTAAATACTAGGTTGCTTTAGAATAATAACTTTATTTAGTCGTTTAGTTGTGTCTGACTCTTCCTGGGGAGACCCAGCCAGTTGGGCGGGGTACAAATAAAAAAAATATTATTATTATTATTCCTGACCCCATGGACCAGAGCATGCCAGGCACTCCTGTCTTCCACTGCCTCCCGCAGTTTGGTCAAACTCATGTTAGTAGCTTCGAGAACATTGTCCAACCATCTCGTCCTCTTTCGTCCCCTTCTCCTTGTGCCCTCAATCTTTCCCAACATCAGGGTCTTTTCCAAGGAGTCTTCTCTTCTCATGAGGTGGCCAAAGTATTGGAGTATTGGAGCCTAAGCTTCAGGATCTGTCCTTCCAGTGAGAACTTACTCATCCCCAACTTAATTGTGGAGGATAAGGAGGCCAACCTAGCATAACTAAAACTTGGGTGGGCCTGATCTCACCCATCTCTTTGACCACTCGGTGCAATAGCAGGTCAGACTTGAGGGCTGGGGATAGAGGTACAGTGGTACCTTGGTTCTCAAACTTAATCCATTCCGGAAGTCGGTTCCAAAACCAAAGCGTTCCAAAACCAAGGCAGCTTTCCCATAGAAAGTAATGCAAAATGGATTAATCCGTTCCAGACTTTTAAAAACAACCACTAAAACAGCAATTTAACATGAATTTTACTATCTAACGAAACCATTGATCCATAAAATGAAAGCAATAATCAATGTACTGTACTATAAAATAAATAAGACAGTATTGTAGATGATAAAAATTAAAATTATTTTTTCCCCTTACCTGCACTGATAATAGTCATTATTTGGATGGGGGGGGGGGGTTATCCATTTCTGCAGTCACACAATCAATCAGTAGCTGAACTGGGTTCCACACAATTACAAAAACAAATTACCGGTAATCGAAAAAGTCTCAAAAACAAAAACACAAAATAAATAAGGGGGGAAAAGAGCGCCAAACTTAATCCGTTCTGGAAGTCTGTTTTACTTCCAAAATGTTCAAAAACCAAGGTGCAGCTTCTGACTGGTGCAGGTGCCCCAGAAACAATAACCGACAAATTCATTGGATGTTCGGCTTCCAAAAAGCGTACAAAAACTGGAACACTTCTGGGTTTTTGGCGTTTGAGAACCAAGCTATTGGAGTACCAAGGCGTTTGAGAACCAAGGTACAACTGTATTGACATAGTTCTTAGAATTTCAGTGCAGCTCACTAGTACACCTCTTGCCTTCAAGGCAGAATAAGAATGTCTTTACCTGATGTTGCGCCATAGAGATAGATTAGGGATGCTGCTGGTATACCGTCCACCCTGTTTCCCAACAGCCTTGATGGCTGTGGTGGTTGTGAAAATAGTATTGAAGGAACCCAGGATGATTGTCCTGGGTAACCTTCAGTTTGTGTGCTGAGGCTGTCTCAGGGCCAGTTTTTGAGTTCATGGTCTCTGTGGTAACCATGCATCTGTCTCATCATCTATCTAAGACATGTGGTAGGACATAGCTTGGATCTTGTCTTTGCTTCAAGTGGTAGTGTCTGTCTCTTTCTGTGGAGTGGGGGCTGGGTGGGTTCTACAACACAGTCTTCATGGTCAGACCACTTCCTGGTGAAGTTTGGAATTGTGGCACCTACATCCCCCTGTAGGGGTGGAGGTCCATAGAGATTAATAGAATACAGTGGATTCCTGAATGTCATGCAGGAGTTTTTGGTGGATAGGGTAAGTGAACCTGTCAAGGCCTTGGTCTCACTATAGAATGTCAAGATGAGATGCGCCACTGACACAAATCTTCCCAAGTGCTCTCTTAAGTGCTGTGGAGTCCATTCAGTAGCCTGGTGCTTTGGGAGCTGCAAATGATGAAACAGGTTGCATTACACTAGAGCACAGGTGGTGGAAGTCTTGTTGAAAAGCAAACAAAACACTTTTGTAGAGGTAAAACTCTTTTAACCAGAATTTAGCATCTCAGTTCTAGTCTACCTAAAATGTTTGCTTGATTCTCCCCCCCCCTTTCTTTACATGCTTCATTAATTATGGCAGCTCAAAGGCAGTGCATGTTTGTGTAAAATGAATTCCAGATATAGTCCCTGATAGCAGTGAAGCTGGCAAAGACTCCTGACTGAGCCCCTGGCAAGACGGACAGTTAGCATATTGAGTTAGATGGATCAATGGAGGCTTCCTGACTAATGATGCTTAGACTTGAAAGAATGGATTTGAACAACATTTTGAACTGAAGCATTTGAAGTTTTTCAAATGGAAAGTGAACTTTTAAGTTTTATTAACAAATGTGATTAATATATTACGCTCTCCTTTGTTTTGTATCTGCATTGCTCTTATACATTTGGAAGTTGATAATGGCTTGTCGATGCAGCTCAGTTCCAGGATTATGCAAATTATACTTTGTACTAATCCCATTTTAGAACCCAAATCATGATTTTGAGCTTTCAAGCATATATGCAGATGATGGTTTAGAGCTTTCATACTTGGTCTACTCAGCATCCCTATCTCTTGGTACTGTGATCTTCTGGGTTGGAGTCATGGCCATAACCATGGTTTGTCAACTTGAGTCATCATACCCAACTCTGGGCCTTTTTCATGGCAGCACCCAGATTACTAAAGCTTAGTTTAGTGTTACATGTCCAAATCTTGGGTCATGTGGTTCCCTCCCTTTCCCTCCAGTGTTAGCTTTCAGCTAATCATAGTTACTCATTATGTCCAAACCCAGACAAGCTGTTTACCGTTAATCAGGGTTTAGAGACTCGAATTTCAAATTGTGGTTAATGATCCTGGCTATTTCCTGAAAACATAGTTAATAGTAAGCACAGCTTGGATACAATAAGTAATCTTGGTTAGCTGAAAAACAAAGCAAAGGTTTCCTTACAGCCATGCCCGAGGAGGAAAAGGGATTGGGATGTAGGAGACAAAGACTTCTGCATGTAACACTAAATTATGATGATGTTGCCCCTGTTCTGTGGAATAGCATTCCTGTTGAGATATGGCAGGCAGCCACTATTTGCACTATCCTGCAAAAATTGAATATGCTTTTGTTCCTGTGATAAACTCGCACCAATGCATTCTAAACCCATATATATGTAGCCATTAAAATGTAGGTGCCTGTAATATTTCTACTTGGAGGGCTTGAAGCTTCAGAATGTGCATGATGTAGACCTGGAAAATGGCACAGAGCAAAGATTTTGTTTTAAGGCATCAAAAATGGTGATCAAAAATGAATCCCTCCACCCCACAGTTTTTAAGTGAGAGGGAAAAGTTAGGTGAGTTGATCACCAATCTCCAGCATCTCATCTGTTTTGGAACTTGAATTGTTCTATCATGTTTGCCTTTTTTTCTTTTTCAGTTGTGCATATTGCAAATACCAGAAATCACGTTTTTTCAGTAGCTAGGAGCTAACAAAGAATTTCCAGTATTAATCTAGTAGCTGAATTGCTCTCCAGGTGTATTGCATACATACTTTAACCAGTTGTTAGAGAATTGGTTAATGTGGTACTGGTAGATGCGTTGGAGGCATTCATGAGTGGCAGGAGGATGTAGAGTTTGAATCCAAGCATTTACCTGTATAAAAACATGGTGGTCTAGCAGTGTTGCTGCCTGGAATCAGCAATTCTCGGGAAAGTTACTTCTCCTACTGAATGTTCAGTTGACAGATTGTAATAAAGGTGATCTGCAAATCAATCTGGCAAAGCTACATCAACATGCGTCACTTGTGCTGAATTCCCCCAGGCTAAACTAAAAGGGGCATTCAGCACTCAGTGCAGACACTTACTATTTTTTCCCCTTAGGTCCCATGATGCTCCGCCCCAACTAGGCTCCTGCTCCGATGTAAAGCCCCAGCATGTGCCATGATGGTGATATCACATCACCCAGGATCCTGCTGGAGCATGGAGCCAGCCTACAAGGGGTCAGGTAAGTGTCTATCATTGCACAAATATGCAAAGTTTTTGTCGGGTTTTTCCTTCCCAGGGGAAGCATCTTGGGATATGAGGCTGGAGAGATTTTATATGTTTGAGTGCCTTTGTTATCTTAGCCTGGATAATGGAGGCATTCAGCATATATGTTTAAAATTGATGAAACTTTGCCAAAATGATTTGCAGGTCACACTTAACTTACTGACATCAACTGTCATAATATTCTCATGCCAGTCACTTTACCCTGGTTTCCTGCCCACCTTACCTTGCATAGTTTCTCTACCCTTGTTTGCTTGGAACTGGTAAAAGACTGAATGACTATGGAGATTTTGAACGTAGTATCTGAAATACAAGATTTATCCTATTTCTCTTTGGTTTTCTCTCTGATAATGGGTTTGGATGGGTGGTGGAATACAACTATAAACTAAGATAAAAGCTGACCCTAGAAATGTTCTTTCCTTAGAGATTATACAGCCTGAAGCAAAATACCCTAGTTTTGAGTGCTTCTGCTCTTTGCTTTAGAGCAGGGTTGGGTAACATTTTGAGACCTAAGGGACACATTCACTCCTAGCCTACCCTCTGAGAGTCACATAGCGGCAGTAGGCGTGGCCACTCCCACACACTCACATATACACACTCACCCAGGGTATACATAGGCAGGCAGCTCCCCTCTTTAATTGATCCATGCAGATTAGATGAGGAGGAAGGGTTATCACCCATTCTCCACTCTTCAAATGACTGATCTGATGACTGAGGAAGGGATCATTTGTAGCCACATTTAGATGCTGGGCTCTAATGTCTACTTTGGCTATACAGTGGAACCTCGACTTACGAATTTAATGCGTTCCGAATGCACATTCGGAAGTCGAAAAATACGTAAGTCGAAACGCGATTTCCCATAGGAATGCATTAAAAACTGATTAATGCGCTCCTATGGGAAGAGAAATCGGGGGTCACTTACCTTGTCGATGTGGACGGCCAGGCTCCCGCAGCTCTCCTTTCCTTGCAGGTGGCTCTGAGAGGTGCTCCCACCGCCGCAGCCACCATGGCGCGCAAAAAAACCCGCCCGAAAAGCGGCAAAAAGGGGGGGGAAACCGTTAAAAAGCTGCTGCGGAGCTGCCCGCCTCCAGCCATGATGGGCGGGAGGTAAACCGCCGCCACGGCGAGGGGAAAAAAGCCCCGAAAACCCGCCGGAAAAGCGGAAAAAACGGGGGGGGGAACCCCGAAAAAAGCGGCTGCGGAGCCGCCCACCTCCAGCCATGGCGGGCGGGAGGTAAACCGCCGCCACGGCGAGGGGAAAAAGCCCCGAAAACCCGCAGGAAAAGCGGAAAAAACGGGAAAAAAACCCCGAAAAAAGCGGCTGCGGAGCCGCCCGCCTCCAGCCATGGCAGGTGGGAGGTAAACCGCTGCCACGGCGAGGGGAAAAAGCAAAAAAACCCGCCGGAAAAGCGGCAAAAACGGGGGGGGGCCAAAAAAAAAGCGGAGGAGAAGCGGCTGCTTCCAGCCGCTCGGGGCTCCGCTGGCCGCCACGGCCAAAAATCAAACCCCGCGCCAAAAAACAAACCGCCGCCATGACGAGGAAGGAGGAGAAGAAGCGACCTCCAGCTGCTCCGGGCTCCGCTCCAACCAAAATGGCTGCTGGAGCGAAGTCCCGCCTTCTCTCCCCTTCCATGTGACCTGTACCAAAAAAAACAAAAAACAAACAAACCTCGGCTTCCGATTCGGAAGTCGAAGAAATTCGTAATCCCGCGGCCGCTTTGATCATTTGTAACTCGAAAAATACGTAAGTCGAGTTACTCGTAAGTCGAGGTACCACTGTATTTTTTTTCCTTTTTGCAACTGTGGCCAAAATTGGTTGGTCTTGGGGTCTAGAAAAAAATTTAAGGCCAGTGTCTGAATCTAATTTAATTGAAGCATAATTCAGATTAATCTAAATTAACATTGTTAAAGAAGTCAGAAAAATAAGTCAGGGCTAAATCTAGAATGAACACTTTGTAATTTGGGTCTTGAGTAAAAAAAGAAAGAAAAACAATATGTAAAGAACAAAGTAGCAACATTGCACATTAAGCTAACCAATAATACCCATTTAAGCTATATTTTCATATCAATATTCTATTTAGGGTTGTTGTGGAGGTTGTTAATAATAGTGGGCAGTTGCAATGTTTATGTACTTAGGTGTACAGTTGGTTTGTTTGTTTTACTTACGCAGTATCAATAGGATTTGAAAAATCTGGATGAATGCACAGACACCAAATGTGGAGGTATAGCAAGAGGAATACCTCCCTATATTCATGCATACAGATTGTGTGTTTACTTTCAGTGTGAGAGGCAAAAGGCTTTTTGTTTTGTAACCTTCGTAGGTACAATGCCTTTGTTTTGCCACTCAGAGAACTGGTGAGGAATCACTACAAGGCACCATTCCGAGTAGGGCTACTACTACATGCATGGTGGAAGTGCTAGTAGATGGGAGGACTTTCATATTCATGGGAGGTGTTGGGAGAAGATACAAGTTGCAAGTGTTGCAATAATGAGGAGGCTTGGTCTGGTGCTGTTTTTTGGAGCTGTGCCTGAGGGAACAGCACTCCACTTCTTCACTTTCTTTGTCCCAGATGAGTTTCACAGGTCTTTTCCTTTTTCCCTATGGGTCCTGTACTCTTTTTTCTCATTCTTTTTACCTCCTCCTCTCGATCTTTATGCACCCTTTAATCAACTGGTTCTCCTTGACTCCTAAAAAAAAAATCCTGGTTCCTAGCAAACTGATTTATTGTTCCAGTACTATGTCATACAGCATTTAATTCTTCATGGCTCTAGTTGTTGTCTAAGGTTTCTTTAACGGCTGTTTGTGAATGCCTGTGAGTACAAGTTACTGTCTTGGGTTAACATCATAGGACTGATCGCTAGATCTTTTTACATTGCATGTCTCCAGGCTGGGCCCTCATTACCTGGTAACTTTTGACACTTTCTAAATAAAACTGTATCTAATTGTTCAAGTAAAGGGAGAAGGAAATGGTTTATTCAGTCATGAGCTTAGAATCAGCTCCTATTTTAAGAACTGTGGTGTAGAATATGACTTCTTTCAAGTGTGAATGCTTAAGACTGGTATGACACTCTTACCAGTTCTGAAAGGACTGAACTTTGCTGACTATTCTTCTCTCTTTTGCGCAGATACGAAGTTTGTAAGTCAACGGAAGATGGTGCTGAATGCATCACTCTTTCAGTTTACTTCAGAGAAAAGAAATCAAGACAATCCAGTGCTGCTCCGGGGACTGTTCTCTATGGGCAACCACTACTCATAGCTATACCCAAACACAAGCTCACCCTAGATCACTTGTACAATGTTATATTGGAGCGGATTAGGTGAGTACAGGACCTCTGTGGCATATAAGTTTACTCATTTCTAAGTGCAATCATATTCGTTTCTCCAATTACTCTACAATAGGATTGTTATTAGATGTTACTAGTTTGTGTGTGCCTAATTGTTACTGTTCTGCATTGACTGGTAGCTTATCAGTATATGAGTTTGAAACTGCAAGTACTTCCATAGTTGTAGAATTTTCTGACAAATGTCTTGTATTAACTTGGTTGGTTGAAACTCTTCCTTTATATGAACCCAGAAAGAATCTTAAGATCAAAGACCAACTTTTTGTTACTAGCAGCTATCAACCAGATACAAACTCAGAAGCAGCACAAGAAAGTCCTGGCCCTTATCAGTGTATTGCTTCTGTGTATACAGGTTGCATTAAGCTTCCACAAATTTATCTTTGCTAAAAAAAACACACCCCAAATCTAAACTAGTAGTCATCACACAATGCATGATTAACTTAAGGAACTGAAATACATTAGTTTGTTTATCGTGATGTTACCACATTTGTGAAAATGTTGATTATATTACAACATTCTATATCCTAAGAGGAGACTCCTATGGTAATAACATAAACAGTGAATCAATGAAAAATTGTAAGGGTGTGTGGTTATCGTTTATGTTTTCATATCTCAGTTTGCTTATTTCATATTGTTTTCTTTTACATATCTTACCAATTTTCAAGGGAATTCAAGGGATTTAAGGATCCTTTTATTTTATATGTGTATGATAATCATAGTGGGTAAGGAAATATTTCTGTACTTTCAATCTGGCTGCTTTCCAGATGAGATAGATACCCAACTCCCATCAACTCCAGTCGACATTACTAACAGTTAGGAATGGTAGGAATTGTAATCATCAACATCTAGAGGAGATTTTGCACTAATTGTTCTCCTAATGTACCTGCCTTTCCAATAATGAGTCACTTGTGTCAGCGTTTAATGACAAAAATAATTTATGTGTTTCAGTCGCTATGTAAAAGTTTCCTTAAAAGAAGAATGTTCTGAAGGATGTCCAGATAGTGAGAATTGCAATGGCTCCAGTAGTGTGCCTGAAGGTAAATTACCCTAAGATGGTTATTATTCAACTAAATCTGTGTTGTCTAAAATAGTAGACATGACTCCTCAGTAGTATTATACATCCTGTAGTAGTATACAACCTTCTGTGCTTTAGAAATGTTCTTCAAATAACACTATTAAGCATATTGCATGTTGTGATAACGTGCAAAGTTGGGTACAGACTCCTCCCTAGTCCTCTCTGATTTAGCTGAATTCCTTTCAAAGCTGCTGTTGTAATCATTTGCTCATTAGTTTTTCAGACAAAGGATATTACAAATGCTATGGAGGAACAACAAAAGTGAAAAACAATATTTAAAATATGTTTCAGGTGATGTTGAAGAAATGGAACATCAGAATGGAGAGGAAGACAGTAAGGAGAAAATATCAGAAACAGATGCCTGCAAATCAGAGGACTGCATCCAGGATGACCTGGAAAAGGAAGGCCTGCATCACAGAAAGCATCTCTTCAGCTTCAGTCTTGTGAACTCTTATGGAACGTCAGAAATAAACTCCCTTAATACAGAGGGGAAAATCCTCAAGTTGAGTTGTAGGTGTCTCCTCTAATTGTCATCCTAGACACACCTCATCTTTGGCAGATTTACATGATGTTATTGCTTTTCTTCTTTTCCAGCTCATGCAACTCTTGCTATTGATTGGGATTCTGACACCCGAAAGTTGCTTTTTGATGAACATGAGGCACAGGTGATTAGCGTTCTCCCACCTTTTAAAGGGCACTGCTGTAGTCTGGCCCCTTATAACTGTTGGCAGGGGGTTAGGCAAGATTATGTGGTTTATTCTGCCTTTGTACTTTGATAAAGGTACTGAGTAAATAGAGCATTGTCATAGAATATTGACAACAGGTCATTATCAGCACCAGCAGAGTGCCATGCACAAGGCTTCTCAAGACTTGGTGATCAGCTGATGGTTCAGGTTTGTGCACACCGCTGACCACTGAGCTTTGCAAACCCCATTTCGGCTGACCCAGGTCACCTGACATCATATATGTGATTACAAAAAAGGTATTGTACCATCTTTGTATGAGTAAAGTGTACGGAGGCATTACCAGAGAAGAGGAGGAGGGCAAAGAATCGAGCTGAAATAAAAGTTGTAGACAATTAGTACAGAAGGGTTTAAAGTATTCTCCTGTGTGGTGTGTTAATTTTTAGAACATGCATCTTACAATTGAGGAAAAAACATAATGTATATTTCTTTTTGGTAGGCATTTGAAAAACACAACAGTATGTTTCAGCCACAGAAGAAGAAAACTACTGTAGCTCTGAAAGATTGCATAGAACTGTTCACTACTATGGAAACACTTGGTGAACATGATCCATGGTAGGTTTGCTGTGTTTTCTCATAGCAATAACATCTCTGGACTGTGTTTAGCAACTGACTAAAGCATGGATATTATCTATGCATTTTGCCCTGTAGGTCATGTAGAAAATGTAGCTCAGACTGATTTCATTTAGTCAGTGGCTTGATTTCACATGGTTAAATCATGTGGTAAGAACAGCGCTTGACCCATTCTGGAAAATATTAACTTCCTTGTACTACATGCATATAAGAATTATAACATGCTGTCAACAGAAAGGCTTATATGATTATGTACAGTTGCATTAATATCAATAATAGGGCCCAAACCTATGAACTAAGGAAAGCCTGGGCAAAAATACCTGTTTCAGGTAATCACCCTGTGATTATCTGTAGGCTACAGTGTCATAAGTAAAAATTTCCCAGATGATGTAAGTGATCTTACAGGTTTATACAGGCAGCTGCTATTTCCACAGAACTAATGTACTGCTGGGAAACTCATGTAGGCCAGCCACCTAGGCTCCCCCTTCTATCTTTGGACACTATAACATTGATAACTTTGCCTCAGCACACATACTTCTGTAGACTGGAGGGTCCTTGAGCACAAATCTCTTCTGTTCCTCCCCATCTCTGGATGTGGGCTTTGCTTTTAAGCAAAACTTTCCAGCTTGCTATCCTGGCCTGTGACTGAACTGAAATGCTGGACTTAACATGAAGCTACATTCTGGTGGATCAGACTGACCTACCCACGGGAAGACAAATTGGAGGCAAAAAGTGGCACAGCATTTTCACAGTGCAGTCTAGTTGGGGGCTCCTTGAGAATCCATCTGTCAGTATTTCCTCTTCTCTGATTATTGTTCCTTAGCTCTCTTTGCCACCTCATCAGGATGGACATCCAATTTGCTGGCCTTGACAGGAAGGTAGCTTAAGCTTTTCCTAACTGCTGTCTTGCTGATGCCAGAACAGAACTTGATCTTACACCCAATTTTCCAGCCTGGTCCTTATTCAGGGCATGGTTTCTGTGTCTCCCCAGTATTATAACATTCATTTCTTGTCCCTAAGGTTTTTTATTAAATACATACAAATGTAAATGTTTTCAAAGATTAGAAAGGAAGAATAATAATTATTTTTGTTTACCTTTCCCTTTGGTGTTCTTTCAGGTACTGTCCCAATTGCAAGAAACATCAACAAGCCACTAAGAAATTTGATCTGTGGTCACTTCCACGTATTTTAGTAGTACATTTAAAACGCTTCTCATATAACAGATACTGGAGGGATAAGCTTGACACTGTGGTTGAATTCCCTATCAGGTAGGATTTTTGGTTGCATTGGTGGTCAGAGCAAAAAAGAAATACAAATAATTTGGGTTCACTGACTGGAGAACCCAGCTGGGAACTAGAACCTTGGTACACAGGTTGGATTTTAGCCTTCAAAATGTGAGGAGCCAGAAGCATGTCTGTCACCGTTTTCTACCATCCACTTCAGTGGTTGATTAATATTTTACAACAACATAGTGCACTAGAGGTTAAGAACTGGATTCAGCTAAATAGTTGCACTAGCAGGAGACAACAGAATGGGGCTTTTCCCACCCCACCCCACCCCACATGCCTTCCACCAGCTCTGAGTGGTTCCCTAGGACAGTGTGGGAGGAGAGGGAAGATGGTTCCATCTGGCATGTAGAAATGCTTGCATTAATGGAACTATCATAATAGTGTGATGTTGAATTTCTCCCTTAAGTTTGCTGCACAGTCAGAGCCTTGACATATACAATGGTACCCCGGTTTTCGAACGTAGTCGAACATTTCGGAACTCGAACACCGAAAACCCGGAAGTAAATGCCACGGTTTTCAAACGCGCCTCAGAAGTCGAACAGGAAACGCGGCGTCCATTTTGAGTTTTCCATATTGAGGCTTCCGCTTTCAGTTTTCGAACGTTTCGGAACTCGAACGGACTTATGGGACAGATTACGTTCGAGAACCAAGGTACCACTGTATATGCATCCAGGACTTGATTTGGATGTGGGGTATAGTAGAGGCAGAATAAAGTCATAAGTTCCTGGCCATGATCTTCCACCTGCTATTTCTGTTCACCGGAGGATATTGAGGTCTAATATTTTCTCTGTAATTCTGTAGCACTGGAATATATGATAAGTCCTACTCTGAACAACAACTGCTAAGCTACCATATTTGAGCACCTCTCCCAAAAGTTACTTCAGGTTAGGTCACACAGTCAGTTTTGTCTCAATCAGGGTGGATTTGATTTAAATCAAATTGATTTAAATCACGATTTAAATCACGATTTAAATCACTAGTCAGTAAGGCTTGATTTAAATCACTAGTCAGTAAGACTTGATTTAAATATTTTTTTTACAGAAAGACTCATTCTTGCTGGTATAATCTTAATATTTACAACCATATGAAGGTTTCATTTTTGGAATAATAAATTTTCAGAGTAGTTTTTACAGTTATATCCAAAATTACTGATTTGGTTATACTACTAGAAATACATAGACAGATAATTATGAAATTATGGTGAGTTTTAATAAGTTAACTGTTTATATTTGGACAACTTTTCTGCTGTACTTTATTGGAAGGAGAAAAATAATCATTTCCTTAATAACCATTTAAACAATTTATTTAACTAAAACAATAACATGATAGCATATGTATCCATGTTTGTTAACTGATGTGGTTAAACATTTTTAAAAAAACTTAGACTGAGTTTTAGCACACTTGATAAACTTAAAACAAATCCTTATTTCCTGATGAATAGCCTTTGGACTACAATGTAACTTAAATAGAAGACTATATTTAGAAAGATTTTTCCTCCAAAAGCATTTTATTTTAAAAATCCAATTTAAATCAAAAAAATCCGATTTTTTTGATTTTTTTTTTTTTTAAATCATTGATTTTTATCCACCCTGGTCTCAATGCACTTTGAGAATGCATTTGTACAGTGCCTCATGCAAACCAGGCTTTCCACTGTCCACAGATGTTGCAATCATGGAAATCACCCAGCATTGATCGCAACTGAAAAAATTGCCACTACATTTGTGGTGTATTGTGGAAATGCCTGTTCCTGCATCTGCAGGGACATTGGGGGAGCACTGTATGGTTATTGAGGTTGATATTGTGAACTGGCTTTCCTGCTAGGAGTTAGCAGTGGCAGTGAAGTCAGTTACTGACGCTAAATATTGGGATAACTGGTATTTAAAAAAGAAGTGTTGGGTGTTTACAGCACTGTCTGGGGGCTCATGGAAGTCTTTTTATTTGTCTTGAGGTTTCAGTATCATCTTGCACTGTTGTTGCTGGCTGACCTTTCCCTTGTGACTCTTTCTTGTAGGGATTTGAACATGTCTGAGTTCGTTTGTGACCCAGCAGCAAGCCCATATGTGTATGACCTCATTGCAGTTTCCAATCACTATGGAGGCATGGGTGTTGGCCACTGTGAGTAATTATTTTCTTTCTGGATGTGTAAATGCAGAATTTCAAAATGTGCCCATTAGATAATATGCAAGATAAAAGGAGCTTAGTGGAAGACCCGACATATTTCAGTGCAGGCTCCCGCCCCACCCCCGGCTGTTAGTCAGGCTTGCTGGGTGTGGCCTACAGAAGAAGAATTTTAAGAGAAAAGGTGAATTGAGTACTCTGTGGGCAGAAAAATGCTCCTTCAGATAAGATGCTCTAGTGGATGCAACTGCTACTTGTTGAAATACTGTACAAATTTAAACTCTGGTTTCACAAAACAGGAGCAGGGGTGGAAGTATGGATGCACACGAAAACTTATACCAATAACAAACTTAGTTGGTCTCTAAGGTGCTACTGGAAGGAATTTTTTAATTTTGTTTCGAAGGGGAAACAGTTACCCTATGTGAGATGGTGCCCCCCGGGTTTCTCCGTCCTCCACCAGTCGTGGACTGTGGGCCGGGGGGGAGGGGTGGCATTGTTAATGTGGGAAGATTGCTCTTTCAGGGCTTTGCCAGCGCCATTGATCCCCGCCATTGAATGTGTTGGCCTGGTGTGGGGCACCAAGGAGAGCTTGGCTGGCTGGCTGGTGTACCGGCCACCTAGCGCACTGGCAGCCACCCTGTCAGGCCTGCTGGAGGTGGTGGCCGGCTGGGCCTTGGAGTTCCCTAACCTATTGGTATTGGGGGACTTCAACGTCCATGGTGATGCCACCCCCTCCTCACAGGCTCTGGACCTGGTGTCTTTCATGGCAACACTAGGGCTCTCCCAGTTTGTTTTGGGCCCCATACATCAAGCAGGCCACACGCTGGATTTGATCTTTGGGCTAGGCGTAGAAGTGATCATGTCCCCCTTCGTGGAGGTGCCATATTCTGATCACTACGCTCTGAAAGCCAGGATTGATTCCCCCACCCCACCCCCCTTAGGTGGCAAGCCTATTTGGGATCGTCCATGGAGGCCGATGGACCCTGATAGATTCCGTCAGGCCTTGCGGGACCCTGCTCCCCCTGGCAGCTCATTGGGTGAGCTTGTTGAGGGTTGGAATACCCAGCTCTTGGCGGCCATCAATGAGATTGCACCTAGATGCCCTCTGTGACCCCACAGAAACCGGGCCCTGAGCCCGACTTTGGCTGGGGAGGGCGCGATATAAATAAAAGTTTATTATTATTTTTTATTATCATATTTGTACCACTGGAGGATTTGGGCTGGCATCTTTGTAGTTGCTCCTGTTGCAACAAAAATACTTCCTGTGCAAAACATAAAACCATTCAATTAAGTTGTAGAAGAGAATCTACAAGTTACATCTGATTAAACTGTTCAAGGTTTGCCACATATTTGACACGGATAGCAAATCAGAATGTTTTTCTAATCTCAAACTATTAATGGCTCTTCGTGATTTATTCATGCTCCTTTTGGCCATTGTCAGCTAGGCACAAAGTGGCCTTTGATTACTGAGTTTAACAAAAAAAAAAAAAAAAGCTAGTTAAATGGAACTGTTGGCTATCAGCACTTATAAATCTCACTCTGTACCTCTAAACAAGTTCATTATGTCTCTTCTGCTTCCCTGGTAGATACTGCATATGCTAAGAATAAAGTGAATGGCAAATGGTACTACTTTGATGATAGCAGTGTGTCTCCAGCATCCGAAGAGCAAATAGTGGTATGTATTTGAAGTCAACTGAGTATACCTTGATGTACTCTGTAACTTTTAGAATTACAGAGGCATTGCTGAGTACTTAAATTGAGGCTCAGACCAACAATACACATTTTCATTGCTGCATACCGGTAGTTCTACACATTAAGATGCTGGTTGACTGGGATTTCATTGGCACTTCACTTTTCACTGTGCCTGGCTGCTGTGTAAGCAAAGTGTTCACAAACCTTATCTTTAAAAAGGGCATGAGATCTGAGATTCAGGAACCCCCCCCCCAATACTCCCTAACAATGTTTATGCAGCTGCTAAATCGGCACAGTTGCAAGGTAGGAATGGACGTGCAGAGTGTTTTCTAAAAATTATTGAGGCCATACACCTGGAAACTCATAAGGAAGATGGAGCTGAGTGCAGCTCTGTTTGATTTGAACAGACTTTCTTGACACTGTTTGCCTAAATCACTTTCAGGAATGAGTGCTGGATTATCTATTTCTGTTGAACACAGGTAGCGAACATAGGTCCCTCCAGATGTGGCACTACAGTTTCCATTGGCCCCAGCCAGTATGGTGAATGGTCAGGGATGACGAGAGTTGTAGTCCTAAACATGCAGAGTGCACCAAGTTGTGGGAGGCTGCTCTAGGTCTACACAGCCACTAGAGAACAGGGTATTGGTACTGGGACTTCTCTTGCATGCAGGCTTGAAGACAATTTAATCCCATTATCTCTCTCCCCTTGCCTTGCAGACAAAAGCGGCATATGTCCTCTTCTACCAACGTAGAGATGGCATGCTCAAGGGAAACCCCGCTCCTTGCATAAGCACTGAGCTGAAATCTGAGGAATGTGATGGCATGGATACCAACTGAACCTATGTGGTGGGGTTTAAACAAGTCATATTGCTAATTTGAAAATGCATCCAAGAACTGATTTTTGTAAGAATCAAACAGGAGTTTCAGTACAGAAGGACTCAGTGAGCAGTAACTATGGATAGCATAGGGAAGCAATAAGATGTCAAGGACTTGGGTATATCATAGCCAAAGAGCTTTTAAACAAATAGCTATTCAATAAAGTGTTATCTAAATCTGACTGTGTAGTCTGACAGAAACTGTGTGGAAGCAGGAACTATGCTGTATGACTGGAGCAATGCATGAAAGGGGGGCTGTGTTGCAAGAGGAAACAACATTTGACTGTAAGTAGAACTCTGGTTTGAGCCCTATGCATTGCAGAAGATTCCGGAGTGCTTATGCTTCCAGAGTAAAAGAGAAGTGAACATTTGGCACAAGTTCCAATCTTGCACAGCACATTTTGGCACTATGTTGCTGTCAGTCCCTTGCTGACATGGCATGGTGAGCTTGTGTGTGCTTTTAAGAAAAAGAGAAAATTGCATATTTGTTCTGGCTCATTGTGTCCCATACAAGAGTCACAATCCCCACATTTTCTTGTTGCGTGCTAATAAAACAATTATTTAGGATCCATCCCAAAGATTAACTCTCCCCCACCCCCAGCCGTTCCAGCAGCAGTATTCATGGGGCCTATTCTTCACACCAACTCACTTGGAGACGTATATGCTCTGAGTTTCTTCCTGATCTAGTTCACATGGTAACCTACATATTGTGCAATCACAAGGCTTCTTTATTCAAGTTTTTCATTGTGGAGCTAAAATAACTTTCCCTGGTAGTTTTTTAAATTCTGCTGTCAACTGTTTTCTATTTCGGTGCACTTTCAGCCACACCATGAAAAGGTCAGAGTCCATCTCCTGAAGGCTGCATAGGAATCAATGTCCAGTGGCATATGTTCTTTTGGGTGGTCTCAGACACACTATTTTTCTTTCTAGCCATTTCATTTCTCTTTTTGTAATCTACTACTATCCTCATACCTTAGTATTTTTTTCTCATTGGCTGAGAGATGGCAAGAGTAAATGTTGTTTGACTTCTTCCTACCCACAGCCTCTTCTCTATGGTGCGACCTATGATTATACTCCTTCAGGGAGGATGATAGACAAGAACCTTCTAGGAAAGGAGCTTTCAGGTAACACCGTGGAATTCCCATGCACACTGCTATGACACCTTAAGATATTTACCATTTAGTGTTATGGCTTTGAAACTATCTTGGCACCTGTGTAAATGTGTTTTAGTTTTGTGCTCTGAACACATTCCCACAGATTCCCTTCAGCAAACTAAGAAATATTCCTCTCCCAGACTGCTTCTTTGCTGATCTTTATCAGCATGACACCAGGCAAGTGGTAGCCAGTGGCATCGTCAGGCCACATCATTTTAGCAGAACTGATTAAAAGTGATCGTGTTCTCTTTAACTTATAGAGCAGAGGAGTCCTCATTGCTGTCAGCTGCATTTTGCTCACTATCTTCCAGGATAGTCCTTTTTAAACACTGAAATTTGAGTTGTTTGGTTCAGTTGCTAATGCTTCCAGGTTCTTTAATTGATTTGAGGTCTTGTCTCAACTGGATATTATTTTCCTGCACACTTGGGTTGGTGGGTGGGGTTAGGGCTGGAATTATTTAAAGGCTAAGTTCAAACTGTAGCACTGCACTGTTTTGTTTTTTCCTGTTTTTCTGGATTATATTTTCTTGGGAATGTAACATTTGGACAGATAAGGAAACAGATATTTAAAAGCAAAGAGCAATTTAATGTAACCATATGTATTTCTGTTCCATACTGTTGCAGCAATCCTTTCACTGCTCTGTATGGTCAGATAGTGTGCACATTTGTGTTTGGGTGATTTTTGGGCTCCTGAACTAAAGTTCTTCTCAATGCTGTAAAGATGGTATTAGGAACCTGGATTTGCCTCTGACCAGGCTGGATCCTAGCTGGTGTGTACATTCTGTATAGTGTCAAAATCTGTTTTTAGACTAGCACTTTGTAAGTGACTGGCTTTACTGTATAAAAGGGAAAAAAATTAAAAAGGAGTGGATTGCACCTGAGTGTGGACTTTGTTTTTTCTGTATGGTGAATGGGGATTTGAAATAGATACTCAAACCTGTATCTCTAGTTTTTAATTGGTAGCCTGTATGAAACACTGCAAATGTTATAGTAACTTTATTTTCTGGAAAAGAGTGTGTTTGGGAATACAGTGGTGCTCTGCAATTTTATTATTGTTTGTTTATTATTTAGACTTGTTACTCATTTGTTACCCAAAGGATTCCAAGTGACTTGTGTTTTAAAAATCATGGTACATGTAGATAAATGTGCCCAGGATATGCATGTAAATAAATGCATAATTCCAAAAAATATAATCTCTGTCTGTAAATAAAGATATATATCTCTCTCCCCTCTCCCACCCCCTCCAAAGGAAATAGTCATTGCAAACCAGCGCTATATACAAGGTTGCGAGAGCACAGTAGTATCTAGTACAAATAAGTTTGATCAAAATTAGCTTTATTTGGAAATTTCTTCTGAAAGCTCTGTGCCAGCTTTTATCTGTAAGGTATTCAACTAGCACATTCCATCAGAGCAAGGATTTCCACTTGCTGATACATTTATTTGCTATTTGGCTTGGGGAGGGAAATAGCTTTGTCTCTGATTCCCATTGTAAAAAGTAGATCTGAATGACTATAGTGTAAGCAACGTATTTGATGACACTAACTTTAGAAGCTTTTATTATAATAAAGCATAAAAACAAAAAAAAAGGAAAAAAGTGGGTTAAGTAGTGGAAAAAGACACCAGAATATATTTACAGTAATACAAATTCTAATTTACACCTGATACCATTGTGCTAGGACATGGGTGGCGTTGTGGGTTAAACCACAGAGCCTAGGGCTTGCCGATCAGAAGGTTGACAGTTTGAATCCCCGTGACGGGGTGAGCTCCCGTTGCTTGGTCCCTGCTCCTGCCAACCTAGCAGTTCGAAAGCACGTCAAAGTGCAAGTAGATAAATAGGTACCGCTCCAGCGGGAAGGTAAACGGCATTTCTGTGCGCTGCTCTGGTTTGCCAGAAGCGACTTAGTCATGCTGGCCACATGACCTGGAAGCTGTACGCCAGCTCCCTCGGCCAATAAAGCGAGATGAGCGCCGCAACCCCAGAGTCGTCTGCGACTGGACCTAATGGTCAGGGGTCCCTTTACCTTTACCATTGTGCTGACTACCCCTAAAATACTTTTGACTGTAGGCAAGATTATAAAATGGATAGAGGTGCGTCTCATGTAAAAACATTATTTTTGTCATTTTGATTTCTAAAATAGAACTAGTTTTCTTTGCTAACTTCTCCAGCTATGTGATCAGAGTATGGAAAGAATTAAAATTAACTGTTAAAGCACAAAAGGACAGTTGGAAGAAAGTTGAATAGCTGATTTCCCTCCTTGCCAATCCATGTTAAAATGTGGGGATTCTTGAGTGAATCCTAGTATAGTATTAAGTCCTACATTGGATCAGCTTTGGAGCACTGCCAAGGAAAAGGCAGAGGTGGCAGAAAGGATTGTAGATGCCAAAGAGATAAAGAACTACATAACTTTTAGACACAGAAGTTTTTAATGTTTGATATTTTACTATGTTTTATATATGCTGTTAGATGGCCAGAGTGGCTAGGGAAACCCAGTAAGATGGGTATATATAATAAAATTCATTATTATTATAATTTATTGCCTACTTTGGGGTGAGGAACCTGTGGTCATCCAGAGGTTGCTGGATTACAATTCCCATAATCCCTGATCATTGGCTGGCTGGGGCTGATGCGAGATGGAGCCCAGTAACCTCTAGAGGACCACAGCCCTGGTTTATGTGACAATCACTAGGTAAAAAATGCTAGGTGGGAAACATCAGTTGACACCAAGAAGGTTATGTGGCAGAGAGATGGTTTTACTCAAAGTTGATTTTGAAATGGTCTGTCTTATGCTGTTGGGCAAAAGGCACCGAGTACCATCTTGAAAGAAAGTTCTAGCAGAGGGGAAAGGTTCCGTGACAGTTGAAAACCTTCAGCAGAGGGGGGGGGGGAGAGGCAACAGACTGTTTACTAGAAGTCTCCAGATCCAGTCGTTGATCATCCCCATGTTACTCAAAAGTGCTTAGGCAATCGATCTTCTATCCTACACTTGTCTTGCTATTGGGACGACTTGGTAAACCATCGCAACAGGTGAACAATTCAGAGTTGATTTGTCTGTAGGATGGATTGCTCCATGTTCAATTTACAAGGGGCATTTATTCAAACGATCAAAGTGTGTTAAATTGCTCGTTAGCACTTATTAACCACTCAGTAGTCACAAAGGTAGTCACACGGGTGGCGCTGTGGTCTAAACCACAGAGCCTAGGGATTGCCGATCAGAAGGTCAGCAGTTCAAATCCCTGAGACAGGGTGAGCTCCCATTGCTCGGTCCCTGCTCCTGCCAACCTAGCAGTTCAAAAGCATGTCAAAGTGCAAGTAAATAGGTACCGCTCTGGCGGGAAGGTAAACGGCGTTTCCATGCGCTGCTCTGGTTCGCCAGAAGCGGCTTAGTCATGCTGGCCACATGACCTGGAAGCTGTCTGCGGACAAACACCGGCTCCCTCGGCCTATAGAGCGAGATGAGCACCGCAACCCAAGAGTCGTCCGCGACTGGACCTAACGGTTTTGGGTACCTTTACCTTTAGTCACAAGAGTAGAAAAAATGATCCATTTTTATACCTTGTTAATAGGTGAAGTGAAAGGTTGTTGACTGCAAGTATAGAACCAGGTAGGCTGTAGTGGCTTTCTGGATATATTGGGAGAATATAACGGGATTTATATGGCTGGGTTTTACTAGAGCAAAAGTAAAACTGAAAGTAAAACTGAAAGTAACAACATAAAAAAACTATTATTGAATAAGAAACTGTAGATTGACTTAAAGTTCTGCCTCTTCAAAATCTACACTTTATATTACTAAGGCTCACCAATGTTTATATTGCAGAGAACACACTTACTTGTTTCTGAGATTGTGTTGTAAATAGCTTAATTTTTCCATTTCTATCCAACTGTTCCGCCTAAGGAGCTTGGGGTGCCACACAATTTTATTTTATATTAAAATATTTGTATATTGCAATTTCATTAAAAATATTGAACTGATTTACAATAATTATAATACAAAAAACCCCACAAACATTAAAATAGATCACCAGCTAGTACAGAATTTCACACACACACCTTAATTGACACAAGCCTGATGGTAAAGAAGTTTTCGAGCAGGAGTTTGAAGGTTAATATTGAAGGTGCCTGCTAAATCTCTATTGGAAGTTCATTCCACAGGAGGTCAGTAACACTGAAGGATCAGTTTTGTGCTGATGTCAAATGTGCCTCACCAACTTGGGGGACAGCCACTGATTCTCCCACAGGTAGGCTGGTCTCAAATTCACCTGACAAGTTTAACAGCTGAATAAGGTTTTGAAGACATGTCTTCCTGAATAAAGTCTAGCAGGAAGTATTGTATGCTATGCAAATGTCAAACTACAATGGATTATAAGTAGCCCTGAATAAAACAATCTAAAGTTCACTTCAGCACTCATGTAAAAATCATGGCCTGTGTGTGAAGTATTTGAAAAATCGCATCTGATTTTTTATTCTTTTTGTTTTTAATGTTGCATTAACATTCAGTAATCCATCTGCGTCAAGGACACAGTATATTGAGAAACAGAAATCCTAGGATTAGCTGACCTCACTATAACTGAATGGATTGGCAACTTAGTATTGCTTTCAATCTGTGCGCACCCTCCCAACTTTATATTTTCTTATATAACCAAACTCCTGGACAACATGATACTTCTTCCTTTCAGGTGAGATGTCAGAAAAGCTGAACAGATGCCGTAAGGAGCTAACTGCAGCTATTGACAGAGCAGTGGAAGACCTCTTGGTTCCTTTTCCCCCTTCCCCAGATTCCACCACTGATCAGAACTTTGACTTGCAGACAGCACAGCCCTCTTCACCCCTTAATGCAGATCTCTTTAGTCACAAGGGAGAACTTACTCTTTCAACTGTGTATTGCCCCCAGTCATCTTTACCAGTCTCTTCCATGCCTGAAAAGGAGAATCCCCTCTTCAGGCCAAACCTCATTCCAGTGACTACCGCTTCCAACATTCCATGTACAAAACGGGAACCCCTGACAAGCAAGGAAAACACATGGCTACATCCTCCCATCTTCATGGCTGACCGGCAGTTTTTTATCAGCCCAGAAGACAGTGAGAGATGGAAGAAAGGACATCTAAGGTATGCTCTGCTTGTCACAGGCTTAATTTTTTTCTTAGGATGAATAGCACTGAGCTTCCATTCTGATGGCTGCTGATATGGCTTCAGACTGGTCTGAAGGGCTGGCTCAAAATATGTTGTCACATGAGAAATATATTAATTAATTAACAATTTGCCACCTTTTAGAGATGCTCAAATCCCACTGCCTCACTCTGTGGAATGGTAAAGCACAGTGTTAGGGTGCTCCTCATGGTTTAGTTTTAGACCACCTCTACTAATTTTGTAATTGCTAGTGCAAGCACATTTATTTCGTAACACACAGGAAAGTTCTAAACCATGATTCAGAAAGTTAAGATATACTAGTGTAAAATTTTGGTAGAGATCATACACTTTAGAGGATGTTTAACTGAACAATGTAAGACCTGTTTCCATAACGTGTTTCTGTGATGTTTAGCAAACCTGATGAAAGACCTGTGAAGTCAGAAGCAAGTATAAGTGCCACTGATGTCCCTCCACAGAGCCTGAAAGATCTTGCCAATATGAGTGGTAAGTGTTGTCTGCCTTGCTTACTGGACATGGCTTTTTAAAACTGGCGCTGTAAAGAGAAATTGAGTTGCATGCCTGCAGAGATAGATGCCTGGTGAGGTATCTTTAGTTATTTCTCCATTACATGAACAAGCAGTCAGTACTATTTTAATGAGGTTTTTAACCAATAGCTGCTAGATTGAATGCATTACTACAGGGTGTACTATGGCAAATAGTTTAAGCAGAAAGCCCAAGGGCTTGAACAGCAGACAAAATTAAGCATGCATATCCTTGAAATAAGACTTTCTGACTTTAAAATAGTTGCATATGGCTAGGGAGGAATACTTTAGACCAGGATGGCTAACCTTTTGGACCCAATGATGGATCTGGTGAATAGGGAGAGGGAGGCTCTGTACTCTGATCCTGATTTATCAGGTGAGTGGGAGACCATTTGCATCCTGAACTTGCACAGGTTTTCTGAGTAGTACTCTACATGCAGGAAGAATTGGATTGGTAAAAGAATTAACCACCATCCCTGCCAAATTCCTGGGGTGGGGAGAGACAGAGGGAAGAGAGGGGCATAGAAAAGTCTTGGCAGACAGGATGCAGCTCATAGGTGAATCATCCCTCCTTTAGACCACTGTGGCCCAATTAGCATTCATAATTTAGAATCCTTCACATCCATTGCTACACACTTGCTTTCAAGCCATCACCTATTGACAAACATGAAGATACTTTATCCCAAAGCTGGAAGGGAGATATGTGAGTAATTGTTATTCGAATGCTAAAAGCAGTGGGTTCCTTTTTAGGAAAAAAAAGCCTAGTACTTGCACTTACTTTACATGTTGGCCAATGAAAGCTTAGCAGGAGTGTTTATGCTGAAAATCCCTCTATGTATCAGCTATTCATCAACTTGTGCAGATATTTAGGGGCAGGAATGTTAAGTTGCATTCTTGTTTTTACACTGAAGATAACCCAGCTATTTGGCCATCAGAGAGGATGCAAAGGAAAACTGACTTTGAGAATGAGCTCCAGCAGATGTCTAGGCTCTCAAGTGAACTGTTTCCTCTAGATGAGGCCTCAGCCCTGGATCCGAGTGCACAGATCGATTTCAGAAAGGTCCTGGAGCATACCTTAGAGGATGAAGCGATTATTGAAACACTGCTGGATATGGAAGAGGATTACAAACCAAACAGCTCCACCTTGCAGCAGCTGCAGTAGAAAGGCTGGTGTGAGGTGTGAGCTATTTAAGATTTGATAATTAATGCTTCTGAACCATGGAAACTTAGGCAAATAATCCTTTCTGTTGCAAAATGCACTATTAAAGTGATTTACAATAGTGTGGCGTTAGTGTTTTCACCCACAGGCAAATGAACACTGAACATTGTCTAGGCCTGGATCAGAAGATACTACCCTTAAGATATTGTCTTTCTGTCTTTCGAGGGACAATTTATCTGCAATCTGCATAACAAGGGGTAACTGATTATATAGTCATGGTTTCCCACTACATTTGTCAAGCAATGGAATGGTACAAATCCAACTATCTACATTATGGCAAAACTGCCTTAAAGTTCTTCAAGCTTTTAGCTGCCTTATATTGTAAAGCTATTCATAAGAGAAAATGGCTTGCAAGGACAGGATAAGATATTGTGAACGTCATTTTAGAAGTAAGTAACTACAAAGTGAACATTTAAAGTTACTTCATACACATTAAAACATTCAGCATCTGCTATAGTACAGAAACCTCTTTACATTCCCCTCAAGAGCAGTTTTACAATCCACCACAAAGGGGGGGGGGGAATATGTACACCATCAAGGTTGAAGAGCAATCTAAGAGTTTATTTGCTATAAACATGGAGATAACAAGCAGCCGTACCCATCTCCCAGTACCCCAAACATACACTTGTGATAAATCTTCTTTTGCTTTTCAAGTTATTGTGTATAGGTAGCTTTAACCATTTCAGTTGCGGGGGCAATGCTTATTAGTAAAGCAATCTTAATGCTGGAGTCAAATTAGGTCGCTGCTTAGGATGGATTTTATCATATTAAAAGCAGCTTTCACATAAGCCTACAACTGGATGGAGAGATGTGTCTTAGAAGCAGAGAACAAAATGAAAGCTTTCTGAATTTCACTAATGAACACTTTATAACTTACTCTAAACATAAATATACTGCTGCAGCAAAGGAGAGCTGTACATAGGCAGAAATGGGCAACAGGCTGTATTTCAGAGCCTCACTGACATGGGCAGATGCAGCTGCTCCAGGAGGGATGTAATACTTTCCCTTACAGTACTAGCTACTGTATGCGGCCAGAGTTGAACCAGAATTCAGTTTCACTGACACATTATATTGTTTCTTAAAGACACAAATACAGTGAACAGCTCCCTTCATTTTTCTCAGGCATAAAAACATAAGCCAAGGCAACGTGTTATTCCAAAAGGATAATCAAATGCTTACATTCCAACTTCAGACTTGAGTATAGCATCAGTAGCCTTTTCTCTACTGTCACACTGTGCCAACTGACCCACAGTCATTAAAGAACATTTTATCCAATCAACCTAGTTCTGGGATTATGAATCTGAGGAATGTGCATTGTCTTCTGATTATACAGTACAAACAAGCCCCCAAGAAGCACTGAACTATAATTCACCAAGTACCTTAGGTCAAACGTATTGGGAGACTTCAGATGCTTGTTCCCTAATGGACGGTAAGAGCAAAAGCTCAAAGCTTGTCTTCCAAAGACAAACCAGTATCTTAATAAAAATGGGATTTTCCTTGGTTCTAGATCATGTCTTAAAAACATTTAAATGAAATTCTTAAAATGAAAGAAGTCTAATCACAAATAGATTCAGTGCTGGTGCCAGCTAAAGTCAAAGTGTACCAATGGTCCTTTTTTAATACCAAAATCAGTGTTTAGTTACTGCTCAAGCAGACCCTAAACCTCTGACCATGCACTTAGGGGGCAGGAGAAAGAGTGACTCTAGAGACAACAGGTTGCTTCTAGCCCAGTCCCTAACCAAGCCTTTCTCCTAAAAAGAACCAGCCTCCCAGTAGACAGAGGAGTATCTCAGTCTGTGGACCACTGAATGGCAACAGTAAGGAGAATCATCTTTGGATGCTTCTCTCATCTAAATTCAAGTCTTTCTGAGTATTGGCAGTTATGCTGCATATGCAGCAAGGCTGAGCCCTGGCAATGAGAGATGCTTCAAGGGTTAAATCCTATACCAATATTTTAATCATTAACGGATTCTGACTTAGGCTCACTATGTCTCTAGAGTAGCAGGTACATTTAAAATTTGCAGGGACCCACACTCAATTTCAAGTTTTCCTGTATTATAAATGTTTATTCCAATAAGTTTGGTCAATCACTGCAAGGTCGGTAGTTTGCCTTCTGATATCACTATTAGCAGCTGCCAAATCAGAGCTCCAAGTGACTCAAAAGGCATCAGAGGAGACCTCAGAAGCAAGACTCTGTCCTGCAGGTATATAGCTCACATAAGTTCTGACCACCTTTATTCTGGCCACCAGTAAGAGTACATTATAGATAAATAAACACAAACTGACTTAATGCCAACCATATGAAGCAACTCAGAACATGGATGTCTGCAGCTCTTCCTTAAACATGCCTTCAAAGCGGAGGTCTTTAGCCATGAGCTCCTCTTCAACATCCTCTAGGGCCCACTGATGGTCAGTCAGTTCTAGAGCCTCCCATTCTGTCTGCAGTGATAAAGAAAGAACATTGATGCAGCCAACAGAAGTGTATACCAACCACCTACTTTCCCTCTTGGAAACAGCCTTTGCTCAACAATTCTGCCTGAATTTATTCATGCTGCTTTAGACTCTGAATCTTGAACAAGGGCACTGAAGTTTGTGACTGAACTCTATGTGTGCAGAATGATTAAATAGGAACTTGCAACAAAGAGTTTTAATGTGCACAAGGAAGCAGCAAGGCTATTGAACATACAAGCAGGTATGTTTGGGGGAGGGGGCAGGTCCTCACAGCTAACAACTGCCTGCAATACTAAATGGAGATCACTGGGCATTTCTGGTTCATGTGTCCATGGTTTCCATGGCTGCTAGTGCCTAGCATTTGATAAGTGGACTGTTTTCTGGAGATTAACCTTTTATTTTACTGCACAACTTGCACACAGAAGAACAGCTCAAAATGCATGAAGCTGCTTATGGGGTTTGAAACATCTCTCTTATTTATTGCAACTAGTACTGCAAAACAAGTTTTTGTTCAGCATATTTCCACTTTGTATACACTGTTAAGTATCTTCTCCATACAGGTCATCAACTAGAATACAGTATATTTTAATGCTTAGGTTTTCAATTTTCTACCCCCTGGACACTCTTACTTTACCATTTTGTCTTCCAAGGACCCCACCCACACACCCTGTCTATGCACTGGTAATAATGGGCACTCCTTTTGGCTAAGCTTCTCCATTATTACTGATCTTCTCATCTAGTGCTTCCTGATGAATGGAAGTTTTATCTACCCTAAAGCGGCATGAAAAGATTACAATAGAATAGGGTTCCTTCTAGTAGCACCTTAGAGACCAACTAAGTTTGTTATTGGAATGAGCTTTTGTGTGCATGCACACTTCTTCAGATACACACTTCTTCAGATAGAATAGGGGTTTCCAATCACACTCCTATAAGCTAGAAAATTATTTAGCATACATTCCATAAACAGATATTTAAGACCATCATTTTTGCAGGTTTTAATCCTTTGAAGTATTTTTTCTGTACATTGAAGGAATAGAAGCAAGGCTACATGAAACTTGAGCAGCTTATTTCAGCAATGGGAACAGAAGCCTCATACCTTGAATGCTTTATTAGTATCTGCAGGCATGGCCATTGCTGCCCCTGTCATCTGCTCCTGCATTACTCTGGACTGATCGGCAGCTGTAAATATGAAAGAGTGACTTGTGTGACTCTATATAACAGTAGCAAGACCATCAAAGCTGGGGGAAATTAAGAATGTGAGCATTATAGTGCTGCGCTGAAGTAGACAGCAAAATATCTCCCTCGTATTGTACAAGTTAGGCTGAAAAAGGAATGAGGTCTCAGTCAGGTATGCTTAACTTTCTTCATCCTTAATAAGCTGAAGACAAGATTTTTGTCTATTTATTATTGCTGAAATTTCTTACAATTTACTAATATTAATAACTAGGTCAAAATCCCTAAGAAACATTTAAGCATAGTTTGACACATTTAATAAATCAAGAATTACATAAATAGCAGTTTCTTACCATTATCTTGACCAAGAATGAGGGTATAAATGCTTCGAAGTCCAAACACATTCAGAAAATACCAAGAAGCAGAGCTAACCCTAACAAACCAAAGAAATTGAGTGTCATTTAAACAAATGTACAAATGCCCAATTCCCAACACTGCTGTAACTTTCACAGTTTTAGACAAACATTGTTTAAAGCAAGTGAAGGATTCTTACCAGGATGCATCCAAAGTAAGCAACTCAATACCCTGCTGTAGCATTGGTTTAAAACGAAGCGTCAAAGGAAAGGGGACTTTGGCTGTAAAAAATAAAAATATGGTCAGAAACAATTATGATTATTACAAAGCACCATAAAACACAGTGTTTTGCAGGGGAATATAACTGAAGGGAAATTTCTCTCACAAGGAGCTTAAAACTTGTGACAGGGAACACGAACACTCAGCTAATGAAAACGCTGATTAAATTTGGGATTTTAGAAGCATCAGGGGATTTTAGAAGGCCTCCAGACCACACAGGTTTAGATTCCTAAACTGACACTTACTTGTGACAAAACCAGAAAAGGTCATGTTGATCCAGCCTCCAATAAGAATCATAGGAAGTACATTTGTTACATTCCCTTTCATCATATCTGTCAGCATAGTAGGATCTGCAAAGCAAATGCAGTTAAAGTGACCACACAATACAGTCTACACACCCATGGATTTCTGAAGTTTGGGTATACTACTTTAAAAACAAAGGAAACCTCCTTAGCATGATTGAAGAGATCACCCTGGTTTAGTCTTTAGTCTTTAATTTGCTATTTAATTTGACTTTAAGTATATCTGGGCTATTTTATGAGGAAACCAGGTAAACTTTAGAAATAGTGGCTGCTGCTAAGCACAAAAGCAAATCAGATGTTCCTATTACTACCAGTGTTAGAAACTGTGATATGAAAGCTAGGAGTCATTTGACACCTTAAACCTATGTTATGTCTAGGCGTGCTTTTTTATAACAATAATACAAAGCTGAAAATGAATGAACTGCAGTTAAAATATTATGTTCATTTGTCACATGGTCTAGTCCTTCCCCTTCCCAACCCCCTAATACTCTTAAGAGGGTCTCTTCAAAGAGTAGCTGGAAGTGGGGACGCAGAAAAAGGCCCTCCTTTTCTTCCATTCTGCAGTTTTAATCTGAAAATCTTAGGTGCAGTACTGCGCCGAGCTCAGAAACTGATCACGCTAATGAAATTCCCTGTCGCAAAATGCGCCTAGAACAATGGGAGTTTTGAACAATGATTACTACTCTATTGCTCATGTTTTAGAATATAACAAACTCTTAGGAAGCCTTCTTACTTACCTGTCATTGGGGAAGGTGGCACTACCTTCCTTTTAGTTTTCTTAAAGAACCCATCATCTGGATTATTGAAGTAATACTTCCGTGTCAGAAAGGACTGAAAAATGAAAAACAAGTTCTAATGATGAAAGAAGTGGATGCAAGGCTTCAAAATTAAGCACAGGTTATTTCTCTGTAGAAGAGCTGGCAATAAAGATGACAGACATTTACCCTGCAAACAACCTACACTGCTTTTCCAAATATTAACAGGTTTCAATGGAAACTGTGGCAATACATAGCCTCCTTTAATTTTTTTTCAAGTATCTTTGCCTGTGACAGTTTAGCCACTTGTGATATAATGAGAGATGTAGCCAAACATTTTTACAGATAATCATGTTACACATTTTCCAAAAGATCAGTGGCAATACAAATAATTTCCTCTGTCTAGTATACCCATAATGTTGGTAAGATGCAAAGACAAAACTGTACTGAAAGCCATATGGTGCTCACATTATTTTTAGTGCCATGTATTAAAAAAACTTAAAACAGAAAGTATGTGAGGTAGAAACAAAGTAGGTCTCCAAAAGACTGAGGTTGGATTATCAGGCTACTATGCAAGCTTTGAAGTCTGCTAGCTTGTGTCTGTTATGAGCCACTTTAATTTGATAGGGATTTCCCCCCTTGGATTGACAGGATGTCCCAGATTCGTTCTAACCATTAACATTTTAACTGCTGCAATTAACATTAGTTTAATCTGGTCTAAGCATGCTGATCTTAGTATCTATATTTTAAAATAGTATTAGATCCAATTATGCAACATGACAGCAAATTAGAATGATGGAATAGCCCACTGTCTTGGATGTACATTGCTGCATATTAATAGAAATAGAAATGACTGGGTCTACTCCACAAATGTGCTTATAATGTGCATTTTAGATCCTTATGAAGACTACATTCCAAATCTTGGAACATTTAAGGTTTCCCCTTCCTGTAGTTTTTAAATTCTGACACAAATGGAAACATACCTGCTTTGGAATGTACTTTCCATTTTCTCTGAGAACTCTGCTTCGAATCAGAACTTGACTGAAAGAAAGAAAGCCATTATCACACGTATGAAATAGAAGAAGAGAATAAGGAGGAAGACAGAAAAATATTCCTGCATTAACGCTGCATGTGACACTGGTGCAAAATACAACCGAGAACCTCCCAACAAATTATCAATATTTACACAGTTCTTTCATATAAAAATCTATCATTTTTCATAGTTTAAAAACATTTGTTGAGCAAGATTTCAAGAACAGCAAGAACTGATTTGGGAACCAATACTAGATTTTAATCCAATAAGGGCAACTCTTTCATTCTTTGCCACAGATGGCTGCTTCATATACTTCTTTTTTGAAACACAAAAATGCTCCATAAAGAAAACACAGGGCTGCTCATAAATATCTGAAGTGCACAAGTAGTTATTGATCAGATGGCCATTGAGGGGAAACCTTTTTTTTTAAAACCAGAAATCAAGGTAGTAAAGTACAAATACTCAATCCATGCATTTGCTGTGGGGAAACATTATACTATACGTACATTTCACTATATTATCTCCATATTGTAAAACCATAAAGAAGTGAACAGTCATATAACATGACAAAATCTACCTGAAAAGCACAGATATTTTCTATCAGATTAGCCTTGCGATTTTTAATAACTGTTTTCTTATCCCCTTCCGCCATCACCATTGCTATCATCTATGTGACTAGAAACAATCTGAAGAAAGATACACATATTTATAGAAGAAAAGCTGGAAAAAGTCTATATAAAGACTAAACAGAGAAATCTAAATCTAAAAAGCAAAAACATTCAAAATGAAATTTAGGAATCTGAGTATTACAAATATTACAAATAACAGTTTGTTTTGAATTTTTACCATTTTTAAGTATGATAATCCTGGGGATTTTAATCAGCCCAGCTGACAGGATCCAGGAGCTAGGCTCCAATCTAGTCTATCTTGTGCATTCTTCTTTGCTAATATACAAAGACCAGGCCTCATTTTCTGAAAACACCCCAAACCTACCTGCTATCTGGACTTCCAGGCACAAAGTCGGGTTTAGAAGTATTCCCAAATACGTACACAGCAAGATATAACTCACCTTCTGCAGTTCAGTAAGCCTATGTGCTACCATAAAGTACTGTCATCAAGCTCTATAGTTGTCAATTATTAGTATAAGTGACGATGCCCAGTTTTCAGTTGCAAGCATCTTTTACCTGTCAGATACTTGCTCCTGGGTGAGTTTTTTGTCACTTTGGAGAAGGATGGATACATAGTGACGAATCATCCCCACAAAGAAGGTTATGAAGACGATTGGAAGCACCACCCATAATCGAATATTAGAGTCCAACAACAGCTCCGGTTCACTCATTGTTTAAATTCAGTTCTAGTCATGCACTTCAACCTTCAGTATCTAGGGGAACAAACCACAACAAGTCAATTAGAAATTGCCACTTACCTTCAACTTTCCCAAAACATTGAGCCAGCTAGTGTGTTGCTAGCAAAGTTTTATTTATTTTGAAGACTACCTAAGTTCCCCAGAGCACAATGGCTTTTCTAACTCTACCACTGGGCATTAATCCCCATTTGCCCTCAGGGAAACACAGAGAGGCTGGATAATTTGCCACTCGAGTACCTGGTACAGGCAGAGGCCTAAGAGACAAGGCAGGAAACAAACCGAAATGCCATTAAAAGTAGGCAACTATCTGTGTGAGGGAGAGCTCCGCTGCCGGTTTCTAACGACAGAGCGCAATCCAGGGACTGACGAATGAATAGAAACAAGCCCTCTAGAAAACTGCAAAGTCCTTAAAAAAATTTCTTCGCCTATTAGGACTAGGTCAACGGAAACTAGCAAATGTAAATACATGCGCACATACACGGCCTTCCCCTTTCGGAGAAGTGACCACAGCCGGATTCCACGCACCTGGAATTAAGTTACAGGGCTCCCAGGCCACTAGAATCCTCTTTTTAAAAAAATTCACCACAGGTGGGGAGATTTTACACGACCCCCTCAGCGGCCAGAGCCGCGGCCACCCCCACCCCGGGAAGAGGAAAGCAGACGCCGCGCGGCCCCCCCCCCTCAGGCGCACTTGCGCCACGACCCCCGCCGCGCGCCCACCGGCTCCTTACCTCTCCGGCAGCAGCAGCTCAGTCTCCCTCCCCCGCTTCACCCTTCCGGGAGCGACGCCTGACTCGCGCCCGGTAGGGAGGAGCGTCGCGCGTTCGCTGACGTCACTGCGACGCGTCCCGAGCCGGCGCTTGGCGGGAACCTTTGAAAAAGGGGAGCGAAGGGTGGCTGAGGGAGCGCGCGCGCCTCGGCAGGGAAGGGAGGCGGAGTTCCATTTGCCTCTCAGGGCCGCGTTAGGGGCGCCTTCTGCTTAAGCGCTGCCATTCCAGCGCCGCTTCACTGGGACTAAGACCCCGCCGTCCCGGGAATTCAGGAGGAGAGGCTTCTTCTGGTGGGCACGGTTAGGATTGTGTTGGTTGTCCGCGGGACTCGGGCAGGGCTCCCGCTGAACAGCCACGAAGCGGGCAAGGGGTTGTGCTTCTGAATGAGCCAGTGCGCAGGAGATTGTCCCCCACCAGCTTCTGAAAGGCAGCTTGGGTGGTTATCCCTTGGTCTCCGCTGGCTTTCAACAGCGCTTCCGCGGTTGCTCAGGTAGGTTAACAGACAGCGCAGGTATGAGTCCTGTCCTTGTTGGCCTTATTGGGTTGGGCTCTCAACCAGTTGTCAAAACTGGGTAGGGATGCAGAATGGTTGTTGTTGTCGTTTAGTCGTGTCCGACTCTTCGTGACCCCATGGACCAGAGCACGCCAGGCACTCCTGTCTTCCATTGCCTCCCGCAGTTTGGTCAGACTCATGTTGGTAGCTTCGAGAACACTGTCCAACCATCTCGTCCTCTGTCGTCCCCTTCTCCTTGTGCCCTCCATCTTTCCCAACATCAGGGTCTTTTCCAGGGAGTCTTCTCTTCTCATGAGGTGGCCAAAGTATTGGAGCCTCAGCTTCAGGATCTGTCCTGCCAGTGAGCACTCCAGGCTGATTTCCTTCAGAATGGATAGGTTTGATCTCCTTGCAGTCCATGGGACTCTCAAGAGTCTCCTCCAGCACCATAATTCAAAAGCATCAATTCTTCGGCGATCAGCCTTCTTTATGGTCCAGCTCTCACCTCCGTACATTACTACTGGGAAAACCATAGCTTTAACTATACGGACCTTTGTCGGCAAGGTGATGTCTCTGCTTTTTAAGATGCTGTCTAGGTTTGTCATTGCTTTTCTCCCAAGAAGCAGGCGTCTTCTAATTTCGTGACTGCTGTCACCATGCAGAATTATATAGGGCTAAAGGACCCACTGAAGCATCATAGGAGGTGGCACTGCCAAAAATCACTTCTCCCCTGCCTGTTAATGATAGCCTCCATTGCATTGGAGGCATTTCTGTGGCCTGAAGGAGGGGAGGGGAGGGGAAATCAGGATCCGAGCTGACAGTTGTAAACACAGCAGCAGGATTATGGATAGTGGAGCTTTCCCATCCTTCTTGTTGTGGGAAAGAGCAGGATTTAATGCATATAGCCTCATCCTTCTTTCCCAAATCACCTGTTGGGTATAGAAGAAAACTGGGGAGGGATGAGGATTTGTGACCAGGACTGCTTTTTGTCTCACAGAGATAGAGTTTAAAAATCCAGAATTAGAAATAAAGTGTAATAAATGCAACATATACACTAATTGTGATCTTGTGTCCAATGTGTTCAAGAAAATGTATCCAGTTGCACATACCGTATGTCTAAAATAAGTAAACTACTGATCTAATATTTGTTACCTATTGTCAATATGGATTGGTGCACTGTGGTAAGTTGCTTACTTCAGCAGATTATTGTAGTAGGCCCTTTTGCCATTCACAGATACTCGTTATTGTAAATAAGGTATATTTCAAACAGGTCCTACTGCCATTTCGAGAACAGAGTTGTATCTTCATAAATTCTCTTTTCTGCACCATTTTATAACAAAATGTATCTTGTTCAGTCAGCTTCTCATTGTTTCCCTTCCCCTCCCCACAGTTGAAATAGACTACCTCAGTGCCTGCTGTCATGGCTCCAAAAAGGAAATTGTCCAAATCTGATGGGGAAGGAGAAAATCTGATGGAAAAGTTACCAAGTATGTAAAGCAAGAATCTTTCCTGTCATCTGGCCCAGTATACCTGAAGCGTCTCAACCCCTATCCTTCAGCCTTCTGGCAGTTTCCTCACTGCAAGAAGTGATGTTACAGGGAGCTAGGCAGAGGGCCTTCTCGGTAGTGGCACCCACCCTGTGGAACACCCTCCTATCAAAGGTCAAGGAAATAAACTACAGTGGTACCTCGGGTTAAGAACTTAATTCGTTCTGGAGGTCCGTTCGTAACCTGAAACTGTTTTTAACCTGAGGTACCACTTTAGCTAATGGGGGCTGCCCGCTGCCGCTGCGCCGTCACCGCACGATTTCTGTTGTCATCGTGAAGCAAAGTTCTTAACCCAAGGTACTATTACTGGGTTAGCGGAGTCTGTAACCTGAAGTGTCTATAACCTGAGGTACCACTGTATGTATCTCCTACACTCTCTTAGAAGTTGTTCTAGGTTAGAATATATAGCCCTTGGGTTCATTTTCCAAGGGACCTCAAACTTTAAACAAACTTCACGATATAAAGGTTAATTTCTCATTTACAGTGGTACCTCGGGTTAAGTACTTAATTCGTTCCAGAGGTCCGTTCTTAACCTGAAACTGTTCTTAACCTGAAGCACCACTTTAGCTAATGGGGCCTCCCGTTGCCGCTGCGCTGCCAGAGCACAATTTCTGTTCTCATCCTGAAGCAAAGTTCTTAACCTGAAGCATTATTTCTGGGTTAGTGGAGTTCTTAACCTGACGGGTATGTAACCTGAAGCGTATGTAACCTGAGGTACCACTGTATTTGTATTGAGATGTGACTCAAATATGCCATTCATTTATCTTATGCTAGTAACTTTTCCATCTTAGAAACAAAGAAATCTTGCACGCTTGGTAAGAACAGATCCATTCCCAAAGATGGAGTTGTAGAGAACAACAATGTTTTTGGGCAGCTCCTCAAAATAGGAGGAATTATACTGAAAGCTGGAGAACGACAGAATGAAATAGGTACTGTATATACTTTCATGACATTCTTAGCAGTAATTCTAAAAGGAAATTAAAGTGTAAAACATTTACCTGCTGATTTTCTGCTACTTTGCACAACTGTTAAAAATAGAGGAGCTCTGCTAGAAATGTATTTATTTAATTTTACCTTTTTAGCATTCTAGCCTCACTACCTCTATGCCAGGGAAAGTTTTGCCAGGTGGATTTCTGTCTGTCACACACATTTAGTGGGAAGGGCAGAAGGTGGCAGATTCAGATTATAATGACATGAACATGACAGTGTTTGTCCTTCTTGACACTTTTTCCATAGCTGTGGATGGAGCAATTTTCCAGAAGAAGTTGCAACAAGCATTGAAGAAGCACCCTTCTCAACCACAGGTATGAACTGGCATTATTTCATGTCTTTGAAATTGAAGTGGGCCTGTATTGATTCTAACACCCAAAGCTCTCTGTCTCTGTCCATCTCTCTCTGTCTCTCTCCTGACAAACACACACTCCCAAATTAAAATCTCTTTTTCAATCCACTTCTCTTATTCTTTACCTTGCATTTTAAATATATGAATTAAATAAAAACAGAACACAAGAGAAAAATAGGAGACCTCCATAATCAATACAGAGTTCTCGCTTATGGTTTGCTGCTGACAGATCTGGAAGAAGTATGAAACTGGTCACTGGATTTTTTCATTAAAAAGTAACAATTTACAAATTACAGTTTTATGCATCCCACATAAAGATCAAGAACAGGCATTGTGTAAACAGTAGGCTTTCACTGCTTGATTTGCACATTCATGCATTTGAAACAGTAGGGATAATTGTTCAGCCTTCATTTTTTCTCTCTCCTTCCCTCCATCCTGTGTAGATTGGTGAAGAGTTCATCAGTGGCTTGGAATCCCACATAGAAAACAGAGATCACTTCAGGAATTGTCTTCTACCATGCATACCCACACAAAGTCAGGAAACAAGGTCAGTGAAAAACCTTATTTGTTTTCTCCCTGCAAGTTGCCATGTGAGTGGTTTAATACTTGCAGTATGTTACCATGACAGTGTAGTAAATGACTACCTGTATATACTCCAATCTGCCTCTGGACTGCAACTAGAGTTTTTTTTTTTTAAATGGGTTTTTTAAAAAAAGAAACAAACTTAATTCTGTTGTAAACAGATACACCTTTTAAAGGTCAAACTCTAAACAACAACAAAAGAGAAGGTACTTGGGGTTAAACTAATCTGATTTTATTTATTACATGTGTGTCCCTTTGTCTAAGGAGCTCAAAGTGGGACAGGGAGCGCCTATCACAAATATATTGTTTTAAACCCAGGTACTCACATGATGCCTTTTTATAATAATAATAATAATAGCAAAGTGTCTCTCCATTACAGTAATGCAATCCATTCATATTGTGAAAGCCTCATCAAACTGCTCCTTGGCATTGAGATATTACAGGTAAGATCAGTTTTCCATGCAGTTCTTCTAACCATCTTTTGCCAGCTTCCTATTATTTATTTATTTATTTATTTATTTATTGCATTTTATATCCCAACCTTTTCAGATTGGCATAGGGGGAAAAACACACCAAGACTGTTCTTGCTCTACAAGCTCACAAACTAAAAAGGCATTAGGGAAAAGGAATGGGAGGGAGGAGGGAAAAGCAACCTTAAGCACAAGTTCCCAAAGTTAAAACCAATATGAGTTGTAGTTCTGGCTTGCCCTGACAAAAAGCAATCCCACTGTTGAAGTACTCTCTCTCTCTCTCTCTCTCTCTATATATATATATACACACACACACACACACACACCACTGTCGCCAGATGAGATGAAAAGGGCACTGTGGTTCCCCTGGCCCTCTGGAGAAGCACAGAATGAGGAAGGTCCTATTGCGCAAGCGCTGAATACTGCTCAATGGTTTTATTTACCAATAATTAGTGCTCTGGGAAAGTTTTACTGCAGTGCTTCATAGCAGAGAACACTTCTTCAACAGTGGATGATGGTGTTTGGGTCTGCAGTGTTATATACACAGTGTGCTACCTCATTGTAAATGTAATTTCTCAAAATGCTTTTTTCTTTTTGGAAGCCTGCTGTTATAAGACTGCTATTTGAAAAACTCCCTGAATTTTTTCATGAAAGGCAAGTACTCCACTATTTTAACTTGAAATGTTGACTGCTGTGCATTTTCCATCTGCTTCTTCTCAACCGCTTGTTGAAATCCTCAAAACTTGATCTCATTAGCATGCATGAAAGATTTAAAAAATCTTTGCCAATCATGCCCTATACTCATTTAAGGTTCAGGAACTTGGACAAACTTGTGGTCCTCAAGATGTTGTTGAACCTTAACTCCCATCAACCCCCACCAGCATGGCTAATAGTCAGGAATGATGGGGGTTGGAATCCAACATCTGGAGAGCCAAAGGTTTGTAATCACCCCTGCTATAAGGACTGAAGTTCAAACTTTTACTGTGTGTTCTTTTCTGCTGTACAAAGCAAGTTTTATATGGCAGAATAAATGAATGGATTACAGTGAGCTGTCACTTCCTGGTGCACTAGACTTCTCTGCGACCCTTCCTCTCCACAGGGAAGTGGGACCAATTTGGATGGTCCTGCCCCACCACTTAATGGATCCAATGGTTTCCAGAGAGTGGTAGGGGATGTTTTATCCCATGTTGGTGGCCTCTCGGCTGATTCCTTGGTGGCCTGCTCTGGTCATCTCCTGTTTTGACTACTGCAATGCGCTCTACATGGGGCTACCTTGGAAGGTGACCTGGAAACTACAACTAATCCAGAATGCGGCAGCTGGTTCCCTCACTGTGACAAGCGAAGTTACAGGGAACCAGGCAGAGGGCCTTCTCAGTAGTGGCACCCTCCCTGTGGAATGATGTCAGGGAGATAAATAATTGCACAACTTTTAGAAGACATCTGAAGGCAACCCTGCATTGGGAGGTTTTTAACGCTTGATGTTTTTATTTTGTTTTTAGGTGTGCTGTAAGCCGCCCAGGGGGGCTGGGGAAACCCAGCCAGTTGGGCGGGGTAATAATAACAATAATAATAATAATAATAATTAATAATAATAATAATACCTACCTTGCTGTCGATCCTGAGGCTGGGTTTCTTGCTTGGTTGAAAACTAGTGTGTATTGCACCTCCTCAAGTGGCTCATATACAGGATGGCATGGCATATTTATTTTCAACATAATTTGTTAAAAGAAACTATAGTTCTAAATAAATTGGATTTCAAAAAGCATCTAGAGAGGATTGAGAGCAGTCCTCCATAGCTGCATCTGGAAGTGACTTCAGAAAGAAGGGTTTCTCAGTAATAAAAAGGAACTAGGGTTTATGTTTTATCTCTTCTGGTCTTTCAGTGTGGGCAATGATGGACTCAATTTGCCTCGGCTCATTGTCAATCAGTTAAAATGGCTTGACAGGATAGCTGACAGCAAGGCAAGTACCACCAATGCAATCAATTATGTTTCTCATGGGGTATTGTTTAACATTCAGTGAGCACTAGCAATGTGCTAGTTAGATGTTGATTTCTTTAACCCAAAGATGGGAAACCTTTTTGAATTCATGGACCAGATCTTTATCAGATCCTAACCTTGTAGGCCAAATTTGATAGGTGGGTAGGATTGCTCACCTGTCAATCATCTGACATCACAATGGCGTCGGGAGCTTGGGTGCTTTGAAGTCCCAAAGTTGGGATTTCAAAGAACTGTGCAGGACCTAAGAAGAGCCCTGCAAAATGCTTTAAAACTCTTACTACATCCTGTGTACCAAAGACTCTCCATCTGTGAGTTGGGAGATGTGGAGAACATTCAACACTTTGTTGTGATGCCCTTTATATACATCCTCTACACAAAAATTCCTCAATTACATCCTTTGCTCTCTCTCCAACCAACCTCCCCTTGAGCAAATCTCTATTTTGCTGGCTGGCAATAACATATTTATTAGTGCACAGATTGCAAAATTTGCCTTGGCTGCAAGTAAGTTGAGAGCTAGGCACCAAGACAAGTAACATAAAGGGGAGTGTGAGAAGTAGAGTGCTTAACTTATGCAGGTGTGATTTTTACATTTTTGTATGTTTGCTTTGATGCTGTTGCTGTTCAGTTTTAAATTAATTATATTTTACACACTGTGACCAATTGTGACGGCTTATAACTAGCAATAAAGATTTTATTCATTTAAAACTCTTCAGCTTTATCACATATCAGTTTCTGTGTTCATGATTAGTTTCTACAGCAGATTTGGGCACTTTCATATCTTGCTATGTACATAAGACAGGGCATTCTAATTGCACCCACTGATGAATCCACAAGCAGTGCCTCTGAGGCTAAGCATTAGGTTTGGGCAGGTATTTATGTGTGCAGGTGATCTTTCAAGTAGCTCCATCCCAGGGCTTTAGCAATCATAACCAGCATTTTTAATTGGGACTGGAAATGAACTGAGGTATTGTGGGGACAAAAGAGATAAGCATTTTAAAACATTTGCATGCTAAGAAACTATAAATAATATACGTCTGATAAATAAACCAATCACTTAGTTTCCATTCTGGATGCATATGTAGCATACATTTGTTGGCTGATCTGTGTTTAAGCTGTGTCAGCATTAAGGAAATGTCCTTTTTCTGAGTTCCTGGTGTTGTAAAGCTTTTGTTCATCTGCAGGATCTTGTTCAGAAACTCATGCAGATGATTTGTGTTTCTCCTCCACCAATCCAACACGACATAATCACAAGCCTGCCAGAAATCCTAGAGGATTCTCAGCATTGTGAAATTGCCAGAGAGCTTAGGTAAGTTTGATACTGCCATGTTCTCTTTTTACTCTCTATAATTTTCTATTAGCTGTTTCTGGTGCCTTAGCTGAAGATACCTTCTGACTAGGCATAAGGTGAAAAGAAGTGAATTTAGAGTGCATCCGGACAAGAATGACCAGGACTCGCATAAAGTTTGTGGTCCATTAAGACCCCTAATCATTTTCACATGTACTACTGGCAAGCCAGGTGTCCCCCCCCCCCATTTTATATTTGTACAGCTGGTTATTCCTGCCTAAATGCAGAACCTTACATTTGTCCCTATAGAAATTCATTTGGTTAGTTTTGGCCCAGTTGTCCAATCTGTTAAGGTCAAATTGAATCCCGATTCTGTCTTCTACAGCATAGCTACCCCTCCCAGTTTGATGTCATCTGCATGTTTGATTATCATCCCCTCAATTCCTGCATCCAAACCCTGGCATTCAAGAGACTGCAACCACAATTGTAAGACACTGCTGTGTCTCAGTTCATGCTTTAAAGGTGTGTGTGTGTGTGTGTGTGTGTGTGTGTGTGTGTGTGTGTGTAATTCCAGTTTCAAAAGAGTTCTGAGAGGGAAGGACATTGAGTTGCCTAGAACTGATATAAGGAACCTTTAAAGCATAAACTCTGCACACAGTATTTTCTCCATGCCAATCTGATTATTCACAAGAACTGGTGGTGGCATCATAATCCTTAAGGCTGTATCTCTCAATTCACTGCTGCTGCTGCTGCTGCTGCAGCAGCAGCAGCAGCAGCAGCAGCATTCAGTGTGGTCTTCATCTAATGCACTGACAGTCTGAGCTTTTCAAGTGCTCCATAAAAAAGCAAGATTTCAGCAGAACCCCACCCCCTACTCTTCCTCTTCTCAATTCATTCTGGATAAAACCAGAAGGCCACAAAATTCAAACAAAGTGCATCACACTTCAACATTCTCATATATGGTCATATATATATTTATTTTTTTCACAGGCTGCTTCCTTCCATATTTGGGCATTTACTGTGGAAGAGCCATGCTTTGTTCACTTTTAATAGAGCATCTTCATAGCATCATAATCAAAACAGCCTCCTCCCATGTTTTCCCTTTTCAGCTTCTGTTCCTCTCTCCCAGAAAATCCACTGTGCTTTGTTTATTTAACACAATGGAACAGCTGCATAATTTCTCTTAAGTGTAGATGAACCATTGTCTAATATCTGTTTCTCCCCACGCTCCTTAATTGCAGAGTGGGGAAGATCATGATTGGGAGTGCAGCCGGGAGAGAGGGGTCATTATTTAGCCTAATCCCTACTACCATAATCTCAATTAAAATACCCCCTCCTCCTCGCCAACTACAGAACGTTATTTAGATTCCTGAAATCTCAAAGCAGAGTTGCTGTTCCATTTACAGCTTAAAGGAAACAAGAATGATTAAATCATCCACATCTGGAAGCACCCACAGTTTAAAATTGATATTTTGTGTTTTATATTTTATTTTCTTCTTTTGATTGTATATTTTAAAATCTTTTGTAAACCCTTTTGTGTGCCCTTGATTGAAGAAGAAAGACAGCAAACACGGACAAGTTGTACATTGTAGAGATAAGCACATAAATCATTCATAAACTTTTATTGTAGCAGCCTACAAAACCGTCTTTGTACAAATTAATACTGGATGGACTGTAATCCACTATTGCAGTTTGGGAATGTTGCTAGATCTTAAAAGGTCATTTTGTTGTCCTGCGTTTCAGTTCGTTATTAAAGGAGAAGACTGAGCTATCTGTTCCAATCCTTGATGCCCTTTCCAGTTTGAATCTAGATCTGGGACTTCTGTCTGAGGTAGGAAGCCCTGTGCTAAATAGATGGGCACACAAGCAAGGTATAAGTGTTGCTTAAAGTCATGATATAGGTGAGAATAGGTACTCTTTGTACATAAATACGTATAAGCATTCAGGGAAATCATAGGAGAGTTAGAAATTATAGGAATTAGGTTTGTCAAGGCTAGAAGTAATGCATTTTCAGATCTGAAAAATCCTCATTAACTATAGCACATGGACCCCACATTTGGATAGCAGACACATTAACATGCAGTCTTGGTGGCTGCTCCGTAATTATGAAATCCTTTCCCTCTGGAGGCTCCCCAAAGCTTGTTCCTGATCACTTTCTGGAAGTCCAGAGCAACTTTTAAAATATGGGGTAGTGCTTGGTGGACATTTTTGGTTTGAGCCATCAGGATTCTAGTATATTGTTCTCAGCCTGTGCAAATTTTCCACTAACAACTGCTGAAAGCCCTAATAAAGAGGCAAGCAAGAACTGTAAATAAATGCTGCACTTTCCCATGCTCCTACAGCTGAAAAATGTCCTGCTTTCAACCTAGGTGCGCCAATCTGTTATGATCACAGTCGGTGCCGTAAAAGTGGAAGATTTGCCTGTAGTAGTTAAATTTATTCTCCGTTCCATCAAGGCCACAGATGCAGCAGAGGTAAAGTGTCTACCATTAAAGCTGAATCATGAGTATACTCTTTTGGAATACAGAGATGACTTTTCTGGGATAAGCACTCAAACATTTGTTTTCTTTCTGCGTATGAACAAGATGAGCCAGCACACACCTCTGAAACTAATGTTATAAGTTCATGATTTCCAGTTGCTTTAAATCCTTTTGATCTTTTAACCTAGGCAGATAAGAGTATCATTTGGCTAAAAAAGATTTTCATCTTTTAAGCAGGTGCATGACTCTTAGACTCTTAAAGAAGTGTGTGACTCTTTCTCTGTGCTAAATCCTTGCTTGGCATATTGCAGTCAAAAACTGAATTATGGCTGGCAGAGCAGCAAAAGACAATTCTTTACTTGCTACATACAAAGGGTTAAGAAGACCAAGCATTTTTCTTAATGGGAAGAATTTCTTCCTTTTTTTATTGCTCATCCAGCATTCCTTTCCATAAAAGGAAGTAGAACTAGATTTTCCCTTTTAAAAACTATTTTAAGTATGATATTTACAGAAATATCCTCATCAGTCCAAAATCAATGTTAAGCTTGTGTTTAGTTGATGATTCTGTATAAATTATAAAAGGTATTTTTGCAGGCTCCTTCCTTGACATTTACCCCATTTACACTTTTTTTCTCCTACTCCACAATCACTGTCTTAGAATATATGACCATGAATGTTTGTGTGTATTTGTGAGTAATAGCTGCAGAAACCTATGCACTGTGTTATGTAGGTAATTTCTGACCTTCGTAAGAAGTTGGACCTGGACTCGTGTGTTTCGCTTCCACTGATTCATGTTTCTCAGACCAAGTTTAGGAGCCAGACTCGGACAAGGTTTGTGTGTTGACATTCAGCTTCATCCTAAGACTTGCAGTTTTCCATGCATGAGCAGTTAGGATGAGGCAAAATCATAGCCTCAGCGAAACATAACAAAGAAAATATTACATCAGGTTTCTGGTGCCTTTGTTTGCATGGATGAGTGCAATATTTCATCTCCTTTTGAATATGTTCACTGTGAAATCTCACTATTTACTGTAATTGTTCTCTCCCTTTCAGCCAAAACAGCATCACCATCACAGCTCTAATTTATCTATGCTCATCTCCCCTGGTGGGTTTTTGTTGTTGTTGTTTTTGGTAGTACATGTACACATACACACAAAATTAAGAATCCCCACCTGATCCTTGAAGAGGAACATACAGATTCCACAACTTATCTGCCACAGGGAGGTTTTCTTCTTAAAGATCATATGACTCTTTGGGCAGATCTAGGAGTCCCCTAAGGGGGTAGGAAATGTTCCATATGACAAGGGTAATGGGTAGAAAGGGGTTGTGTGGAGTGTCCCCATCACATGGAGAGCCTTTCCATCAACAGCAGCTGCCAACTATCTGATAGAGGTTTGACAGTTCTTCACACCATAAGGGGACCCAAGACCTCAGTGTGGACTTGGACAATCCTAAGCATTCCCTGACATGGCTGGTGTGTTAACTTGCATCTCCTCCATCTGTTACCCTCCTTTGCCATTTATTTGCCTTAGATGGTACTGCTGCCTTCATTTTAGTGGGTTCCCACTTTCTCACTCGCTTTTAATGCTGCTGTGCCTTATACCTGCCAATGCATTATTTTGTGGGTGGCAATTTAGCCACCAGACTTGAAACAACCTCTTTACCTGCTTAGCTGCTTTTGTGGTTAAGATGATGGGCTGCCTACCTATCTTGTGCTTCTTTTCAGTCTGTCTGCAAGCCAACTGTGTGTCAACCAGGACTGTGTCAAGCTCCTTTTCGAAGTTATAAAGTCTGCTGTTAAATTCCAGAAGACCATTTCAGAAGGCTGGATTAAGGTCAGGGTGTATTTTCTTTGTGGGTATGCACTTTTGCCAAGTTGTTCTTTCTTTCAGATGCAGTTCTATAAAACATATGTACTTCAGATTTTTATTTAAAGATCCTGTTAAAATCTATTTCCTTTTAAGTAAGGAAATTACATGTGAACGATAGAATCATCACAGAATGGCTCTGCTGTTGAATTCAGACTTTGAGTCCTATTTGAGAAAATAAAAACAGAATAGAATAGAATCACGGAGTTGGGAGGAATCTTTTGAGGTCATCCAGTCCAGATTCTGCAATGTAGGATGTAACATACAATCATAGTCGTTGAGGAAGAAATGGGAAAGGAAAACACTTGATGGAGCATAACCATATGTAGTAATGTACATGGGCAGTGGAGATGGACAGGCATGTGCGTTGGTAGTCTAATGCCCAGCATACACTACTGGGAAGGGACAGCCTTGCTAACCATGGAGCTATCCTCCCTATTCAACACCATTCTTTGATGATGTAATCCTCTCATTGTGCTCTGAAGCCTTTCTATCTCCCTGCTGCCAATGCACGCCATCTTAAGCAGCAATCCAATACCCATTCATTGGGAGCAAGTCCCACTGAAAATGGGACCTGCCTCTGAGTGGACATGTATAAGATTGTGCTGTTAAGGAGGCTTCCTTAACTCTACCTCATCTGATGCCTGAGTTCCAACCTGAGGTTTGTAACTTTGGCAGAATAACATCTGGCTGCTTGGAATTACTGCTAGGAATGCAGAACGACTGGGAGTAAATTCCTTTCCGACCTTATTAACTAATAGTCAAAAGAAGATAAAATAACACAATATGCAGGGAAGATGCAGATCATAGAATTGAGCTGAGTGGGGATTTGAACCGTGGTCTCCCAGGTCTTACCGTAGTCCAACACTCCAACCACTACACGACCAGAACAGAGGCTTATATTCCTGAAATGGGATGAATGTCTTTTTCCAATATTTGATGGTGAGCCCTAATAAGTTCCAGGAGCATTTTGACTCATGTGACAGAAGTGCCCAGGTGTGTTTCTCCTCCCCATTCCCATAGCACAACCTTTGTCCTAAGACTGTGGTAGAATATATGTATTAGGAAGGTTCCAGTAGGTTTACACTAATAATAAAAATAATAATTTATTATTATTATTATATATTTGTACCCCACCCATCTGACTCGGTTGCCAACCCAGCCACTCTGCCAACCCAGCATATATAAAAACACAGCAAATTATTAAATCTTTAAAAGGCTTCCCTATACAGGGCTGCCTTCAGATGTTTCCTAAATGTTATATAATTACTCATCCCCTTAACATCTGATGGGAGGACAGTCCACAGGATGGGTGCCACTACCAAGAAGGCCCTGTACCTGTGTCTGACTTGTGCATGATTTCATGTGATTCTGGCAATCAGCAGGTGCACTGTTGGAAATATGTGTTTTGTCTCTTGTGTAGGGTGGTTATTTGTTCAGCATTGGCAACTGTCTTTTCTACTCCTGTTCTAGGCCATTGAAAGTGTTGCTTCTGCCTCTGACCATAAGGTAATATCTTAGATTCTGCAGTAACTGTTCTCTAGAATAGAATATATTTTATTGTCATTGTCCCCTTCGGGGACAACGAAATTACTACATATGTAATTGAAGGGGGGGACTGGTTTCCTTCATGGCACCCTTTTTAAAAAATGCCCAGCAGCAATTACATTAAATTTGAATAGTGTGAAGTTGTCACTTGTGTAGTAAGAGGACATATTGAAACTGACCTTTATCTTCTTTCTCTGCATTTCTAACACACCTGTTACCTTTCTAGCTCAATATTTGTAGCAAATCTATCTCTTCACTCAAGGCCATTAGAAGTCAGGGCGAGGACCAAACTTCTTTTCATCCATCCTCTAAACTGAGAGATCTCAATCTCTGGACTGCCTGTCGATATAATGACAGAAAATTATTCCACTCTTTGGCCAAGATTCTAGAATTCTGTTTTAGAGGCTTGTCAGATTCTGATTTTAGACCCTTCTTTCAGTGTATGCACATCTATATTTGATTTACATAAGTACAAAAAGGAGTTGTTTTCAGAATTTGGATTCACTTTCTCCCCTCCATGTAACTGTGCTATGGAAGAAATTATTATCAGAAAGTACAGTAGATGAGGCCTAGGAATGAATTTCCACTCTAACCACTGAAACCTTAGTTTATTGTAAACACTGGCTGGGCCTTCCAATCTTTCTTCTGAATCATGAACACTACGAAGTTGTCATTTTAAAAGCAAAACTAAAAAGACGTTTTTCAGAATGCTATATAAAATTACCACAGGTTCTGCCAAGTGAGCTGTCTAGACCCCTTGTCTGGTCTGGTCCTTATTCTTCTACCTTGCTTGGTTGTTAACCTTTGCATAATCAGGTTAATTGTTTTACTTGCCAAAAGGTTCTGGATCTGATAATGCTGTTAGTAATCTATGCTACAAATGGCAAGAACAAGAAGCAGATTGAGAGAGTACTGAAGAACAAGATTCAATCAGGCTGTGTAAGAGAGCAGTTGCTGCGCAATGCCTTCCGTTACTACTTGATGGTGAGTTCTCCTGCTGCTGTGTGATTCAGCATGCCGACAGTCTTTCCCTCATTCCATCCTCTATCCTAAAATCTGCATGACTCTTTACCGGTTTGCGTACAGACCTTGCTTATTTTATCCACACGGCTGTGTACACAGGTACAGATCTGCATGGAGAGACATTAAAGTAAAGCAGGCAGAGATGCTCACAGCTCTTCTTGCAATCATGGTAGTTTCAACTGCAGAAATGGCTGCCGGCTGCCTCTGCATGCCGCCTGATTTATTCTGAAGAGAATAATAAGACTTGTATGTGTGAATAGGCTCTAGGATTCAGGGTGTTACTGGCTCCCACAAAGATATGCTCCCTGAACATGTTCTTCTTTATGTCTGGAAACTGTTAGTATGAGGCATCCTCATACGTACACTTCCTAAAGCCAGCTGGAGTAAAACTTCCTTCTGGCAGAACTAGACAGCGTTGGTGGGTTCTATCCCCTCAGAAGCCTCCTTATTGCTTGCCTCATTGTCTTATCTAATGGTGATTTACAAAGTAATTTTAGAAATGTCGGTCTGTCTGGCAAATCTGTATGAATTGCTCTAGTATTTTGTTAGCTCATCTTTGTGAGATGTTGAAGTGTTTCCTGTAATCATTGCTAATCTTTTCAGGACAGTAAAATATTTTTTTAAAAACCCTTAACTTGGAGTAAGATAGACAATTGGAAAGATAGGAGAGGTATGTATCAGATTCTCCCTTTTTTCTGTCTTTATCCAGGTTATGAGAGACCTCTTTCCAGCTGTCCTGTCACTGGCTGAGATCTTTGTGCACTCGGCAGATCCCTGCATTGTCTCTTTTGGCTGCTGCATGTACAAGCAAGCATTCACCGTCTTTGACTCTTATTGCCAGCAGGTATAGTGACACATTACTTCCATTCCATTCTCTGTTTGGTGAAGTGTGTGTGTGTGTGTGTTGTTGCATGCAGGCACATTTTCTTAGGCCTTGTAGCAATTGACAGCTTCTGGTTCTAACGTAGTGGGGGGCAAAATGCCAAGGATCATAGAAGACAACCAGTTTGCATCAAGTTTCCTGTTTTGTAGCCAGGCCTGTGCCAGTGATAGGCGAGATAGGGCACTGGCCAAAGGCCCTTTCAGGCCACAGCACTATTAGCCACGCTGCAGCTACTAGAAGCAGGGCTGGGCCATGTTCTGGTGGGTGGGAGATATGCTAATTACTTTTTTAATTTGGGAAACATTTATAAATCACCCATTTCAATCCACGCCAAGGCAGTGTACAAGTTTAAACAGTAAGTTCACAATGATCTAATTCTAAATGAAATGCTGCTGATAACCCAGGGGCACCTTTATTTAATTCCTCACATTAAACACCACTGAGAGGGAGGGAATAGGTCAGCATATTCTTATTTATTAAAATTATTGTCTGCTCTTCATTGGAGAGGTCCCAGGGAAGGTTAGAACAATTTAAAATTCAGAATAAAAACAGATAAAAATCACAATAATATGATGAGTTCTGAAAATGCACACCTCTGGTGTCAAAAGCCAAAATGTTTATCTGCACTTCTCCTTTTTATCTTCCTTTTGTTACATCAAGATGCTTGCTGTGATTAGTTTGATAAGCACATCTCTGTCCTGTGTTTTGCTCTGGTTTATGTAGAGTTTCTTGTCATTCTCTACAGTCCAGCTTATGTGGGTGCAAACTATGTTAACCAATAGGGGAAAGCTGAACAAGAATATAAAGGCAAAGAAGGCAGGGCTGGCCCACCTATGAGATGCGCTGAGACAGCCACCTCAGGAGGCAGAGTCCCAGGAGGCAGTGTCCCTATGACTGTTGGGAAAGTGGCAACTTCCAGCAAGATCTCACCAAAATCTTGAGACACCTTGTGCCCTTCACTTTGTGGGCACTGCTGTGTGACCCAGCTAAAGGAGGCCTTGGACTCAGGTGGCAAAACAGGATGGGATGCCTCCGGAAGTAGGCAGCATCTCTAGCCTCTCTTATACCAGGTCAGGGCCGTTCTGCCCAAAGCTGGACTGCATGCTTTTCATTTTTCCTTTCTTGTGTTTGTTCCTGCAGGAGATTGTAGGTGCCTTGGTAACTCATGCATGTGGTGGCAATAATATTGCAGTTGATGTCTCTCTGGATATGCTCATTGACCTGGTGTCTCTTCACACTTCATCAATAGTTCCTTATGCAGTCTTTCTGAAGGCAAGTATGATACAAAGCTGGGAGCTCTCACTTTGGTACTAATAGCTTAACGACTAACCATTCTTCTTTGGAACAGTCTGAGCAATCAGATGGTGCTTGATGGTCCACCACAGTTTGGTTAATGGTCCACCTTTTGTAGCCCTTTAGACAGAGGAAGCCAGTCCAGGCGTTAACGGTATACCTTTTGCTGTACTGCACATTCTGTTACCAGAATTTATCATGAAGATATGGAGGACTTGGCCTGACTCCGATCTCTCCTTTTCAGAGCATTTTAGATTATATGGATAATCTAAGTCCACAACAAATCCGGAAGCTATTCCAGATTCTTAGCAGGCTGGCATTCAGCCAGGGGCACAAAAGCAATCACATTCAGGTGAGTAGAAACATATTGAGTCCTGTAGATCATGATGGCTATGCACCGTATTGGCCCGACTATAGGCCGCACCCGCAAAGAAGCCGCACCTTTAAAATTCAAGGTTTATTTGCGAGTGTGGCCCGCCTCCCAGCACTACCGCCCTGAACGGGGTGGCCGACGCTTGGCGCCCCACTCCCCAAGCCGGCTCCCGGCTCTGAATATAAGCCACACTTTAACTTTTCACAGTCAGAATTGGAGGAAAAAGTGCAGCTTATATTTGGGCCAATACAGTACTACCTCCAACATGGAATTCCTTTGAGTACCAGTTGCTGAGGAGCACAAGTGGGGAGCGTTGCTATTGCACTCATGTCCTGATTCTGGGCTCCCATAGGCATCTGCTTGGCCACTGTGAGAACAGGATGATGAACTAAATGGGCTTTTGGTCTGATCCAGCAAGGATGTTCTTATGACCTAATTGCAGATATCTAGATGATAGTGTGTGTGTGTGTGTGTTAACAGTGAATGTTCAAAATTTGCTGAACGTTGCTGATACCTGCTACCTTAGAGAGAAAACATTTCTCCACATTCTGAGACTTATTCCACTGAATTCCAGCCCATGTGCTACTTCTACCCTTTCGGGTGTTAGAGGTTTCACACATAATTCAGTGACATGAGATTTTCTGTGTGTGCATCTGGATGATCGTTATTTCTGACACTCTGGTTCCTCTCTTTCCATGCAGGATGACATGCATATGGTGATCAGGAAGCAACTCTCCAGCACTATTCCAAAGTATAAGCGCATTGGTATTATCGGTGCGGTTACCATGGTGGGAAGCATGGCAGCAAAGAAGTGAGGAAATGGAGAAGAATTTGCACACTGTCATATGACACCAATTCCAGTTGCAATGATTTTTAACTCCAGGACAAGGCCCTGTTTCATTTATTCTTCATCAGCTCTAGTTTCTTAGTTTCATAGTCAAAGTGTACCGAGTGTGGAATTGGTGTCATACTTGAAATAACAAAAATAGAAGAAATTATTGTTTATTGCCGTCCTGGCCTGAGTCCTTGCAACCTTGCTATTTGATTTTCTGAATTCTCCAAGGACTCCTATTTCTTTATTAGAAAAAGTGAGCAGCAGGATTTCTCACTGTGTTCCCTGTGTGCATGCAACGTATACAAATAGTGCAAGAGAGATGAGGGGCGCACACCGCTTTTCAAACGTCTGCCAAAATGTTGTAGAACCTAATGATTTGCAATACATGTGCATATGATTTATTGATGCCTTGTTAAAGGTGAGGTAGAATTCTGTGTTCCTGGGCTTTTGAAATGAATGCTATCAAAATGCATTCTGCAAATTAGGAAGGGACCCCTCCATGGTATTGTTTTAATTCTGTGATATGATGTGCTGCATGATCAAAAACACAACAGAAGCTATAAAACAAAATAACAGTGTTATTGTGAAGGGACACAATTCTCACTTGATTTCAGTTCATTAGGCAATAGTATTTGGGTTTTGTTTGTTTTGGAGAGTAATGCAAAGCAGGAAGAAAGCCTTCAGAGGATATGTGAGCATTTATGGCATTTGAAGCCACCTCCCTACCCATATGGGACTGTGGCAGTTATATCATTGTGATGATTAATTGGACAGCGAATGATGATCAATGAGATGTAAAGAATGTAATGAATTTACGGTCTTCGAAGCAGCCTTAGTTCCATTTCTGTGGCTCAGAAATGTATATGCGAGCGCCCAGCTACATCAATTAAAAATAATTACTCTAAAATATAATTTCAGGAGTAAAGAAAATGGACAGCTATTGGAACGGGTACAGCTGAGCAAGGAGCAATGTAGACAGGCAAGTATTTGGATATTTGCAGGACCCCTCTGGGAATAGGTAGTATGTGGGGAAGAGATGTGTTCTTTGAAAAATTGCAGCAGAGCTGAATAGGAAGGATCAGTCAGTGTAAAGCTTGGGGAGATATTCAGATCAACATGGTGCTTGCTTATTTATTAACTTAGAATTTAAACTGGCCAGAACCCCCCCAATTTTAACATAGGGGGGGAGTTGTTAGAAAGTTTCTGCTTTTCATTTTAAACTATCTCCTTCTCTTATGCACAAAAGAGGAGATGGGAGGAGAGAATATGCAAGCCCAAGGCTTGTCAGAGCCTTTGCTCATAATGCTAGAAACCATGGTTTAGCATTATGTGGCCAGGTAAAGAGGTTAGAAATATAAACTTGGAATAATTAATCTGAGAATGGGTGAGTGGGAGTTATGAGAGGAGCAGGATGTCACTGTCAGTAAGACAAGGTGTCAGTGTAGATTTGTGCACACGGAATGCTTTTCAGAGATAGGTGTCAGATATTGCTTAACATTTGGCTGCTGGTGTTCCTTATAATGTTCACAGGGGAATGTGCACAGGCAGCCTGCACTTGTGTAACCATCACAAGTTGCCTGTACAATTATCCTATCACAGTTATGAGAAGAGCCGTCGACCAAATGCCAGAGTGACATTCATTTGGCTAATGACTTTTCTGGTAACCTCTAAAGCCACTTGGGGGTTTGTGGGCTATGTGCAAACATTGGAAAGCTGAAACCGTATCATCCTCCAGTAACTGCTCTGCTTCTTCTTTTTCTACAGATTATATCTTTACTAGAGCTGGTTTGCTCCTGCTGTGGACAGGTCCCCCAGGCCTTGGCTCTCTATTACGATGAGCTTGCCAACTTGATTCAAAAAGGGAATTTGGATTCTCAGATCCTGGTAGGTTATAGAGCTATTGGTCTGCATCCATTCAGCTACAGACATTGTATAACCGTAGCTGGGATAATATTAGCTGAAACGGTAGTCTGGTAAATCATGGTAAACCGTAATCTGAAGCAATTGTGCTCATGCACATTGCTCCAGTTGCTCCTCCTGCTCCCTTTACCAAGCTTGAGAGGAAACCAACCACAGCACTAGCTTAGCATCACATGCAAACCATGGTTCATGGTTTGTTTCTCTCTCTATAAGCCATGAGTTGAAGGTTTGTTTTTTCTTAATGCTCTTGGTTTATATGGAAGAAACAAACCATGAGCGTTGGTTCACATGTAACACTCCGCCAGCACTGTGGTGGGTTTTCACCTGGCTTTTGGCAACGGAAGAAGCAGGGTGGATGCAATTTGAATAACATGCACCAGTATGCTGCATGTTTGTGGTAAGCCATAGTTTGTTTCTGACTTCTTCTGACTTCTACAACCCAAAATCTTTTTTCCTGAAAGGAAGTTTAACTTACTGCTTTACTAAATCCTTAAAATAAAATAATATCTTGTTTTTGGAGGGAAAATGAGGTTTTGGCACCATACCTAAGTGCCATACAACTTGAGCCAGTATTGGGAGTAGATTAGGCTAATTAAAGTCTAGGAGGTTAAAATGGGTTCTCAGTGGAAGCAGTCAGAGGAAAAGTAAAACTATCCATTTGGTGGTAGTGGGGGATAAAGGAGGAGTTGCTTTAGCTAGTTTGCATGCTTCACTTTCTCCTTTAGCCTGCACCATCACCCTTCTTCAACATAATTCTTTAAAATGAGTTTTCCTTGTGGAACTGTCATTCTTTCAGGAGTGGATTGAGAACAGTGTGGAAAAGGACTTTGAGAGAGATTTTGTGGCAGATCTTCTCCCTGTAGAGGACAGGTATTTCAGAAAAAAACACTATTCACTGCCTTTAGTACAAAGAATTCAATTAGTTATTGTAGCATTGGCCTTCAATTGATATTTGATTCCTTTGCAGTGCTTTCTTGCTCCCAGTGAAGTCCCTGTATAGCTTGGAAGATGACAAAAGTGAGGGAATAATTGCTATTAACTTGTTGCCTCTGCTGTCCCAGAGCTATTTGAGCAAGAATGTAGATGAAGCTAAGAGCCATGACAAAAGGTCAGTGGTGCTTCTCTGTTCTTATTGAGATGAATAGATAATAGCCTTGGCCAAGGCAGAATGTCACTCCTAATGCATACTTTTTAAAATTTAAATGGAATAATGGAAATCTGTTGTTTTGTTCCTTGAGAAAGAACTAGTCAGGATGGTTATGAAGAAAACACGCAGGCATTTCTGATAAATGTAAAAACAAGGGGAAGGAGCAGCAGACTCACATTTTTCTTTTTTAAAACAGGTCTCATTGCCTTGCCACAGCTCACGGTCCCTATCTCTCCAGTTTGCTTAGTAGTGCATCTGCGTCTCCCAATTATCCCAACTTTTTCCCCCTAGTCCTTGCATATGAGAACAAAGATTCCAGTTTCATGAGGGGAGGCAATTTATGCAACAAGAAAGATGCAGGCAAATTTAAATATACCTTTAAAACGGTTGCTAAGTTTTACATTGTCAGAAGAACATAGTAAGAACACATAAAGCTGCCTTAAGCAAAGTCCAAACTATTTATCCACCTAGCATAGTATTGTCTAGGGTTGGGGTGGCTAACCTGTAACCCTCCATACATAAACACAATGAATATGCCTATTAAAGAGATCCCCCAAGGAAGCTACTGTAATTTGGTGGTCTGCTTATTGTTGGGTTTTTTAAGTATTAAGTGGTGTGAGATAACTTGGTGGTCATTTATTGGACCTACTGTATATAGGTTTAGACCAGGGCAGCTAACATAGTTGTTGGACTCCAGTTCCTATCATCCCAGACCGTTGGCCATGCTGGGTGGAGCTGATGAGAGTTGGAGTCCATCAATGTCTGGAAAGGCTGCAAGTTTGCTACTCCTGATCTAGGGCTTCAGACTGGTCTTTCCAAGCTATGTCTGGAGATACTAGAGACCAGACTAGGACACTTTTCATTTCTTCTTTCCTTTCTCTCCCCAGGGTAGTGTCTCTTCTGTGTTTGTCACCATTCTTCCGGCTGCTGAGACTCTGCATGGCAGAACTGAATAAAGGGAGCTTGGATGATGTTGATGCCCTATTAGGTACAGGTTGTGGACTGTTATCTCTGTGAATGAATGACATTTATTGCTTTAGTTTAGTCCATGGACTACGGCAGAAGATAGTTGGCTCTGCCTGACCTAATCTGTCCTGTAATCTCTTTGAGGGCTTGGGATGTTCAGGGCTGGGTTGTGAGCAAAACATTTTACCTTCCAATTTGTTGGCTCTTAAGTTATACTATTCATTCTCCCATAATAGACTGAATTACTAGGAATCACTGGCCGTGTGCCATTTACCTCTCAGGTCAGCTGAACTTAGTTACCGGTATGTGTTACTCTGGGAAGGATAAGGTGCTAACTACTATATACAAATGCAACAGCTAAGAGGGATGGATTGTGAAGGTGGCAGTGGGTGTGTGCTTTGATTATGTTGAACTTAACTTAAGCCCTGGGGTTTTGCCATGTTTGTTACAGGGTGTCCTTTGTATCTGACCAACTTGGAGGTGGTAGGAAAGCTAGATTCCTTATCGAAGCAAGAACGTGAATTCCTCTGTTCTCTCCTATTTCACGCCCTCAACTGGTTCCGTGAGGTGAGCAGTACTATGCAAGAAATAGTTAATTTCCCGCTCCTTCAAATCCTGGCTAATAGGCCAGATGTCTGTCTGATACGACAAGTACCATCTCCCCAAAAACATAAAGGGAAGCTTTCCTAAACTGGGTTCTGTGGGGGTCTAAATGGATTCACATTTTCATGACATATTATTTTATGCATTTGGGAGTGAAGAAGTGCATGGCTTCCTGATTTATACATGTAAAAAAATACATGCCTTCAGAAGTACACACTTTTTATAATACAGATATTAATATTTGTAACTGGAAAAATAAGTGTACAAAGGAGCCTCCAGGATTCTTTTTGTTTATTTTTTTAAATTGTTTTCTTTGTTTGTCACATTACTTTTGAAAAGAGTGTCTGCCCCAATACATCAGAGCACTGTCTCATCCAGTATAGTACAGCAGTTTCAAAAAAACATATCAGCAACATTAAAGCTGTGGGTTCCTAGTCAAGGGGATGAGATTTGCAGATGCACTTCACCATGTTGTTTGGCTGACATTTTATGGTCCAAGTCAGCAACTTACTTTTAACAGGTGATGTATTTGGAATTGGACAAAGGCTGAAGGACACAATCCTTATTGTGGAGTGCATTAAGATGTCTCTCCAGTGTGCTCTGGAAGTATCAGATTCGATAAAAGGTTTAGCAGCCATCCTAGAAGAGCAGAGGTAGCTAGGAAAGGAGATGTCCCTTTCTTGGTTTCACAATTTCGCTTTGCTTTTCAAGGTGGTGAATGCCTTCTGTCAACAAGATGACCCCGAGATAAAGGGGAAAGTTTTGACTCGGTTACAGAACATTACGGAGCTACAGTGTCTACTGGAAAAATGCTTGGCAGGTGAGCAAGAACAAAATGCAGGGTTAAAGGGCATGGGGGAAAGAGAATATCCAGTATCTGCGTATGTCTGCAAGTAGATGGGCTGGCAAACAGGTTGGCTGTGGTTTCTCTGCACGTGTAGGATTGCTGCACAGTTAGATCTACCTGTGTATTTCTCATTTCCATATGGAAATACAATTCATGTAGAAACTTTGTAATGTATGAAGGCTGCCTTAATGTAGTCAACAAAATTGCTTCCCCTTTTGTTTCTCAGCAAGCCCTGGATATGTTCCCCCTCTTGCAAATTTTGATTCTGAAACCCCAGAAGGAGTACCTGTCATCAACACCACTGGTGCCACCAAAAAGAAGAGCAAAGGTAACATATGCTAAACTTTATTTTTAAAATAAAGATTCATGGAAGGATATAATCGAGATTATAAACCTTATTTTTGCAAATAAGTCCAGAAATGCAGAAGAGGTTACGCAATAATCAGACTGTATAGTGCAGCACCTCAAGCTTAAAGTATAATTGTGTCATTGTTCAGTCAAGGATTCTGTATATCATGGCCTGGGATCAATCCATGGTGCTGCAGGAGTGTCAGAAGGGCTGGGTTGGCCGGGAGGAAGGGGTTTTGTGGCTGCTGCCAGGCCTCCACACTGAGAAGGGCTCCCCTCTTCCAGGCTTACCCAGTTCTCTGTCTGTATGGCTGCTCCTTCTTGTGAGTAGTAGTACGGCAGCAGTCACTGCTGCTCTAGTGGCATTCCTTTGGAGAGTGAAGATAGGGAAAGAGGTGCTAGCATGAAGGTATCGAATGCTCCCCATGTCTGAGGGGCATCCTTTGTTTGGAAGGTTCCCAGTGTTTGTGGAGTGTGTTCAAGTGCATAGCGCCTTTCTCCAAGTGCCCCCAGCCCCTCTCCTGAATGCAAAGTCCCTATGCAGGGAGCCTGTGAGGCAGCATACCACACACCACAGATGTCAAGAAGTGAAGTGAGCTGTGCTTGGGTTATGCACAGTTTGAATGCAGCGGGTGCTACCATGGGATTGAACGGGAGATCCACTGGGTCCAAAAGTCCCATTTGGAGTGGCCTCAGTGGGGCACCAGGTGCTGCTACGCCCAATTGCTGAGGATCAGGTCCTCTTCACTGACTTCTGTGGTGTTGTTTCCATTAGGCCGCCCTTTTTGCTAGCTTAACTCACGCAGGGTTTCTAGGGTCACATGGCTGATCTGAAGGGGCTTGGGATGCACATTGTGTCCCACTCCCTCCTGTCCTGGAACACCCCTTATTCTGGGCTTGCACCAGCTTTGGCTGCTGCAGGAGTTTGCATAGCTCCGTTTGAGCCAAGGGTGGGGACTTAGCTGTGTCAGGAACTTCCCAGCTTAGCTGGGGATCTGCTGCATCCGAAGATGCTCATCCCAACAGATCTTTCCCCTTTTCCCTCTGTTCGTGAAATGCTCCCTTGTTTTTCAGGGCAAAAAAACCCCAAATCTGATAATGGCAAAAACGGTTCTGCAGACAACTCACAGCTGGATGAGAACACAGAAGGAAATCAGCCTGAAGCTGAGATCAGCCAGCCAGAGAAGGTTCTATATAGCCCAAGTTCTTTTGAGGAGTATACAAAAGAAAACTAAAAAGAGCAGACTGGGGTGCTGTGGATTTTTTTCTAGAAATTTGAGCTATTTTCTCTCCCTGATTATGAACATCCTCTCATGAAAAATCTGATAAACCGCATGATAAAAAAGCAGCACTGGTGCAAGCATGCCAGGGTAATTGGTATCCACTCAGTGGCTTAAGGGGTTGGGCAGGGCCAGAAAAAATGCATTTCAGATTCTTAGGGTGCCTGGGATTTTTCAAGTCTTAAATCGGTGTACCCATCATGACTTTGTTGTTTTTCTTATATTCTTTCCTTCTGGATGTGCAGCACACTGGCAGCATATACAAATACATGTCCCCTTAGTGAAAATCTAAGACCCAGACATTAATGAAGAAGCACCATAATCTGAATGTGCAGTCATTTCCATATCTGTTTGGCAGTGCTTCTATCTTCCCATTCTGTGATGCTCTTCCAATTCTATTGTCCTATAGATGTTTTTAAGCACAGACTTGGATGGCTATCTACCTGTCAGGGATCCTATAGCAGCAGCATTTATTGCATCAGCAGAAGGTTGGGCAAATATACCTTTGAGATGCCTTACATTTCTATTATTCTATACTGTTCAAAGGGGAATTTGCACGGTCTGTATCTGTATATGCTACCTGTGCATTTCATCTTATCAAATGCCATTGAGAACCAATGCTGGCCAAATGCAGAGTTACTTTTGCACTTGACTGGCACTCAATCAGTTCCCAGAGATGTGTCCTGTGCAAAGAAATATGTTCTTGTTCTTTTGTTTTCAGGACTCCACAGAAAAAGAACCAGAGACTCCTTTGGTACCACTGCAGAGTTATAGTGCATATTTCCGTGAACTAGACTTAGAGGTTTTTAGCATTATTCACAGTGACCTGCTGACCAAATCTGCTCTGGATACGGAGATGCACACAAAGGCACGTAAATTTAAAGAACCATGACATAAACTTTAGTGTACTTACTCTCACCTGTTGTGATAATACACAGCAGCAACAAACACACTTGTCCCATCCTACTCTGCTATCTCCTGAACTAGGATTTTTATGTAGTGCTATATTTAAATGCCTGAAGTTCCTAGAATACTTCACTTATGAGGCTCGATATGAGCATTTGGCTTACTTGTGTCATATTCTTCCCTTAAATTTTTAGACCCATGAAGTGGTACAGATTGGGCCAACACAGCTTCTGTTCCTTTTGGACGATCTGAGTCGTAAGTTGGAACACATGCTGATTCCAGCTGCTGCAAAGAGAGCCCCCTTTTTTAAGGTACGTACAAAAGAGATAGCAAGAAGGCATTGTGTTTCTTATGTCGGGGACCAAATGAAGCCCCCCAGGCCACTCTAGCCTGCAGGACTCTCCCCAGGGCATACATCCTCCTGAACCACAGTTGTCATCAGCTCTGCTTTACAACCTACTTGAGGTTTTTTGGCCCAGTTGAAATGTGTCCTTGAATTCTGATAATGCTTCTTGCTTGCCTGGGTGGAGGGCAGAAAGGGATGTGTTGAGTGTGTAGAAACCAGCCTATTGTGCAAAAGTAATGCACTCTCTTTGTCCCTTGTACATTCTGAGTCACTCTTGTATACTTCCTGGTTTGATCAAATCATAGTTTGCTGTTAAACCTGATTTAGTAAACTATGGTTTGATCAAAGTAGGAAGCTGAAGAGGGAACAGAAGGAGGGAAGGAGGAAGCCCAAGCCACATTTTTCCAAGTTTGTGCTCTTCAAAAGGTGACCCAGTTATGTGCCCAGCTTTACACTGGTACCAGCCATGCACTTTATTCTATATTGGAGACAATTTCATGTTTGCTGAGCATTCATTGGTAAAATCCCTTTCACCTATGCTAAAGTCTGATTGCTGCATAACACTTTAAAAACCTTGGATTTTCTACAGGGAAAGGGAAGTAGAAATGTTGGATTCTCACATCTTTGTCAAAGATCATCTCAAGAAGTGATTGAGTATGCTGTTGAACTCTTGAAGCCACTGTGTAACCACATGGAAAATATGCACAACTACTTCCAGGTTAGAAAGTAAATTGTTTAGGCTACATCAACATACAATGTGTGTTTTATCAGGTTGGGGGTTTGTTTCAATCATGAGTGTTTTGTAAAGTAGGTGGATCACAATGTAAGCAAGCAAATGGCAGCTTTTTACTTAATAGTTTGTTCTTCAATTAAGGCACTGATTGCAGAGAACCATGGTGTGATCGATGGGCCAAGGGTCAACATTCAAGAACACCACCTCATGTCGTCCTGTTATCAGCGATTATTGCAAGTCTTTCGCCTTCTGCTTGCTTGGTGAGTGTGCGGAAGTGCAAATATGACAGTGAGGATGAAACATCACTCTTATTTTAGGGCTCTTGTTTTTCTTCTTGGCTAGGACTCCCATCAAACAAGCCATCCTTAGCTAAGGTCAGCAATAGGCTCCTGTGCAGCTCATTGTCATATAGCCCTGTCATAGTTACTTTGTCAGATTAAGACAAGAACGTAAGCAAAACTTTAGGGTGCCCAACTGTGCAATCAGAGCTGATAGTCCTCTGCTATATAAATGAGACCCAATATTTCTGATGAGATGTGGCTGGCAGTCTGTGCATGAAAAGCATACAGAGGTTGAAGAATGCTTACATTTCTCTTCCCCACACTAGGCATTATTGCAAAAGGTGACTGATGTCTTCTCTTTCCTCAGGAGTGGATTTTCTCAACACGAAAACCATAGCTTGCTGAAATCAGGTCTCCGAGTGCTAGCACATAGACTCAAGCCAGGGGAGAGAGATCTCCCTCTTGAGGAGTTGCTCAGGTAAAATAAAGAACATGTCTCTCATGGTGCACCCCTTAGTGTTCTTTTAGCCCTATTTTGAATGGACCACCTTTCCTCTTGTCAAAGTGCCTGGTCCTTCCAGGTAGTTTTTCAAATGGATCTAAAAGGTAAAGATTCAGAAACAGGATATAGGATCCATCACTGGGAGTGGGAAACTGAATATTATAATGTGTTTATTATGCTAATATAGCAGCAATGTTAATAATAATAATTAATAATTTCTTTTTTGTATCCTACAGTCAGAGTTTTCAATACTTACTGAACTTCCAGCACAGTATTCCCAACATTTACTGTGCACTGAGCCTCACTCAGCTTCTGCTTGTCATTACTGAAAAATCTGGGACTAGCCAGAAAAGCAATGAAATAGGTAATGTGTACAGAGTTTCCTTGTATTGCATAGCTTTAATTTGCATAAATTATGTGTAGTTTTGAGAGTTTCAGCAAGCACATTGAAGAAGGCATGCTATGCTTTCAAGAAATAAAATGTTGAAAGTTTTTAATTTATGGTTAGTGCTTCTCAACTAACCAAGATGGAAAGTAGGATTCCAAAGTGGATGATGCACACAATGTTTGTACGTCTTATTGGAAATTCCCTGAAAATAGGGGGAGCTTTGTAGGTCACAACCCAACAGAGATCATTGAAAAATAGTTACAGGATTATGAGACTATGACTCCAATGGGTGCAGAACCACAGGTGCTTGGGCCCACAGATGTCACAAATGGCAAGAAATAAAAGTTGATGCAAAATCACATGGTGTTCAACTCATGTTATCTGCCTAGCTCATGGATAGCCAGTATGGTGCCCCTAAAATGTTGCTGGACTACAACTCCCATCATGCCAGACCATTGGCTTTCTTGGCTGGCCTAATGGGAGTTGGAGTTCAGCAGCCTCAGGATAGCCCCATGCTGGCTACCCGATTGAGACACTGAAAGCAGATCAACGGACTGTTGCCTGCCCTGCACAATAAAATAAATCCATGCATTCTTCCTTTGTTCTTCTTCGACAGCTTCCATCACTAAACATTTTCTCTGCCAATCATGGCTGCAGCCCAGTGGAATTCGTCAGAAGGGCACCCAGTTTAATGATGCTCTCCACACATTGTTCTGGTAAGGATGGCTTTCTGTATAAGCATAATGCTTTCCACTTTCATTCCCACAAAAAGATCATGATGTAGCAGCCAGTTCATTTCATTTGACATTGAAAGGCCTCATTGGCAACTACCGAGATTGTTTAAAAATCACAATTTCTAATCAAATTGCATTTGTAACTACGCTACATGTTTATAATTATGAATGTTGAGGAAAACATATTTTATGCTTTTCTAGTACATAAAGCCAAATGTAATGTAATGTGCTATAAGCCTTATAAGGCTTTCTGATACCATAGGGAATTCTGGTAATTTTTGTGAAAAAAATTGTTCCACACAGTATCTATATGGAGCACACAGATAATATATTGAAGGCGATAGAAGACATTTGCAGTGTTGGGATTCCGCAGCTGATAAAGTCTTCTAAAGATGAATACTCTTCCACTTACCCTACATTGACCAGGTAATGGGGACCTTGAGATTTATTGTTTTCCATTGAACAGTTCTCCAAAAAGAAAGAAGTATTAGAGAAGCTTATATTATGTATACAGCATAAATAATATGTATATGCTTCAGAGAATAAGAATGCTCAGAAAGCTGTGTATTATTTCAAAATGGTGTGAATTCAGCACAACTTTCTATTTTCACCAGGCAAACTTTCCCAGTTTTCTTCCGAGTGATGATGGCTCAGCTAGAGAGCTCGACGAAAAGCATTTCTGCTGGAAAACCATCAGATTCCAGCGAGGTAGGGTGACATAGGGTATCTGAGATTTCTAGCAGGAAATCTGCATGCCATAGCTCTGATAGAATATGAGGAGTTCAGTCTCACCATGTACTTCATTCCTGATGCCCAGAGCTGATTTGATTCAGTTTTTATGCACAAGTACAATAACTAAGTAGTAAAATAGCACATGTGTAATCAGTTGTAAAGGCGCACACACACTCACACTCACACTCCATAGCATTTAAGCACAATTAGCTTGAAAGTACCTGCTGGAGGAGGATCAAACCCTCACTTGTATTGTTTATTGTAGGGAACCTCAGTCATATAAATGTGTTGTCTTTCACAACTGACAGTGGCCTAATTGAGATGTAACACTAATCTGTGATTTAGCATTGTGTGAACAAGCCTAGGTGAACCTCAGACTTGCTCATCACCACTGCCTCTCCCCCTCACCTCGAGGAACATGACTCCTGGCAGCAGTCAGATGATACCCAAATAAACATATTTCTACTCTTGTTATTCCACAGGTCCAGCTAGAGAAGTTGCTACGCTGGAACCTGGCTGTCCGGGATTTCCACATCCTTGTTAATTTAGTCAAGGTGAGCAGCCTTCACATTAACAAGGAACATGCATTGCTGGAATACAACCATGCAGGATTCCTGTATTCTTATCCATTTAGTCAAAATGAGTGCCTTTATGTTTAGCCTGGAGAAGAGTAAAAAAAATATGTAATAACCATCATCAAACATCTGAAGGGACTGCCATGCAGAAGCAGGAGGCTGTTCCAGAGTGCAGACTAGAATCAATGGGTGGAAATTGCAGGGAAGCTGGTTTTGGCTAAACATTAAGAGAAACTTCCTAACAGCAATTTCTTACAAGAGCTGTTCAGCTGCACTAAGCTGCCTCAGGACCCTGTACAGACTTTTAAGTTCCTTGGGAAGGTGGGAGGAATTGCTTTAACTAGCATTCTGGCTTCTCATCATTCTTTCTGCTGGATCCTTTACTCTTTCTAAACAGGTATTTGACAGTAGGCCTGTGCTCAATGCTTGCCTGAAGGTAAGTTGAGGATCTGATGACAATGGTGGCTCCCCCAGGGGTTTACAAATGTGTGAGAAGACAATCCCTGCCTTCAAGCTCACACAAAAGGGGGCTGGGAGGGAGCAGGGCGGGATGCGGGGGAAGCGAGCTCAGGTGCTAATTCTTAGTTACAGGGATCTTGCAGTGAACAGCAGGAATTGGGGGGGGGGGGGAATGGAGAGCATCCAAAAGGTTGCTGGTCTGTCAGTGCCAAAAATAACCCAGGCAATCTAGGATTTCCAAGAGCCTTACACTCTGATACTTCAATTTGACTCTGCACCTAGCTATAATTGCAAGGCAGGGAGCATAGCACTTCATTCAGTGGAAGGTGCTTATTATGTGAACTTGGATGTAGGTACGAAGGAGCACCATGCTGATACTTGGAATTACTGGCACATGTACCTTCTGCCCAAGTATTCCTGCTACAGTAGAGAAACTTGGAGCACAAATACCTTTTGATTACATAGCTACATTGCACTACAGACATCCTATGAAACATGTTCCTGAGATTGTTTGGGTGAAACTATAAAAATTAAAATGATGTAAATTGATGGCAGGGATATGCTTTAGTACTTCTTCCCTGATTAAGCTGGATTGCTCTGAATAAACTTGAGTGAAAGGGAAATAAACAAATATGCAAGGTTCCATGCTCTGTGTTGTAAACTCGTGGCTTGTTCAAATGGCATCTCCTAATTTTTGTAAGCAATTACCAAATTTTCTGCTTTTTGTCTTTGCTCTGCGTAGTATGGGCGTCTTTTTGTGGAAACATTCTTGAAGCTTGGCATGCCCCTATTGGACTGCAGCTTTAAAAAACACAGGGTAAGGTGTTGGAAACAGGGCTGTCTTTTGATTGACATGGGAATGGACTGGAACAATTTGTGGCTGCTCTTTCTAAGCATGGAGTATAGTGACTGTGCAAATGATACAATGAAAATGGGGGAGGAAATGTTTGGTATAACTGAGTTGATCTGAGAACTGAACAGTGCCAATGGTTAAACAAACTATCTTCCTTAGTGACACTTCCTTGCAAACCTGCCATGACCCAGAGCATGGGATAATAGTAAGACAGTAACTCAGATAAGGGCTGTTTTGTGTGTTACTTTTAAATGTCCATATCAGAGGTTTAGGAGGCATGTGGCAAATATGGGCATCATACAAGTACACTTGTCCAGGAACCAAGACTGACTGCAACTCCTTTTTTAATGTACACTTGGTAGCAAACCTGAGTTTGGTGTGATGCAATATGCAAAGCCGTCCTAACTGGTTCGGTATACCCCATTGTCAGGGATGTGCCCACCCCTGCCATTCCGGCACTGAGTGGCTACCGGCAGCCTCAGCCTCTGTTGTCGACGGACTCATCTCCCAGTGAGTCTACCAGCTCCTCCTCAGGGGAGGAGCAGTTACCGGAAGGGAGCCAGGTGGGGAGAGGTCTCCAGGAAGATGCAGACAAACCTAGCACCACTCAGCAGACCCACTCAGAGGGGGAGACGCCATTTCCGGCGCCCGCTTTACGCAGAAGGAGAAGGCGGCACTTTAGAGTGCCAAGACTCTGGTGTTGGCGCCGCAACAGGAGGGGGGCACTTCCGGATTCCGCTAGCGACTAGACGGTCATGTTTAGGGTTAGCTCCGCACTGTACATACTTTGCACAATAAAATAGTTGAAAGACAAGAAGGACTTGGTCTTTACTCATGAGTAACCGTTAAGCGAACCTGACACCCATTGAGTGAAAATAGAGCCTTGAGTTACAGTGATAATGCAGTATTCCAAGTAGCCCAATAGGTGGCAGTTTTGAACAGGTTTGTAAATGGTTTTCTTCCGCCTTCCAGGAGGATGTGCAGAGTTTGCTGAAAACCTTGCAGCTGAGCACTAGACAACTTCACCACATATGTGGCCATTCCAAGGTAAAGAAGGCTAAAAAAAGGTGTTGGCTTCTAATTTAGTACATTCTGGTCAATCTGCTTCTCTATCAAAGTATGCTCACTCTTCCCATTTCAGTGATTATTTGTAATGAATTGGAAATCCAGTAAGAGGCTGGGAATCTCCAAGTTGTCCTCCAGCTATTCTTGCTTTATCCGTTCCTGTCCATGCATAGTAAGAAGGGTCCGGCTAACATTTTTATAAACTAATTGCTATTAGCCTGTAAGTCTGACCTTTATTATTATGGACATATGACAACCACAAGTATATTCTTCTGGAAGGCTAAGTTGTCATCATCTGTTTTGCTATTCCTGTTATTGTTTTGTTTTTTGTTATTGTAAAATAGTAGTAGTAGTAGTAGTAGTAGTAGTAATATAATATTCAACCCTGATCAACTTAAGGTTATATTTATGGTGGCAGACCCTTTCCGGCTCCCCTATGCCCTACTGCTAGTCCTGTTGCCTACAACTTGTTCCTTGACCTTACACTTGTCCTTTTAGAGTTAGCATCTGGGAGAGAAGGGTGGGTAGAAGACAAACTTCAGAGGAAAGAGCAAGTTTGTCCAAAGGCAACAAGCTACAATATCAATAGCACTCTTAAGTTTATAATATACATTTTACAACCTTTATGCTATTTAGTTATAACAACCATATTGAAGGTAGTTATTTCCATCATAGCAGAGGCAGGGAGATAAAACCTTGCTGAATGCCATTCAGTGCATTCATAAAACAGGGTTTGAAGCCAGATTTCCTATATCCCAAACCAACTGAACAATCCTGATTAAATACAGAAAAAGATGCAGATAAGGATCGTTAATTTCCTTCTGTGCATTTCTTCCATGTGTAGATTCATCAAGACACGGGACTCACCAGCCATGTACCGCTCCTGAAGAAATCCCTCGAGCTGTTTGTTTACCGAGTGAAAGCAATGCTGGCTCTCAATCATTGTCAGGAAGCTTTCTGGGTGGGCGTCCTCAAAAACAGGGATCTACAGGTGAGAATATATATGTGTGTGTACAGCACCACTTGGTTTCTCATGAATGGCTCATTGACTGAGCTTGGTGCAATTTGAATGGACATCATTATTCAAGTAATAGAGTAAATAACATAAAAGTTATGATCTTCCATGTATTTAAATGTTATCAGATGCCTTTTTAGAAAGCTGAGTGAACACTGTAAGCAAGCTCTGTACAGTGAAGAAATGGTAAAGTTGAAATTGTTGGAACTAGATGAGCCACAAGCAACTGCAATGTTACATTGATCTGGGTTCATCTTCTCTCATCCATGGTGCAGATAGCGTCATAGTTTCCAGTTGTTGCTAACTTGAATAATGATTTATTTCCATGGATATCATCTGAAAGGGCCTCTGAACTCAAAGAAATTAATTTTCAGTACTGGCTTTTGGAAGCCAGTTTGCTGGTCGCGTGTTTAGCCTCTTCTGTGGAATGATATTTGGGTAACAGTGACACACACAGCCCTTTCTTAAATTAAAAGTATTTGTGCCCTGTCCTTCTAGTAGAATGTTTGAGGCAGCTCATAACACACCTTCAAAATACAGGTAGGTAGCCGTGTTAGTCTGACGCAGGCAAAATAAATTAATAAATTGTCCAAAACAAACAAATTTTTTAATTTTTTTATTCAAAATACAGTGACAAATGCAAGAACAGCCAAAAAGAGGTGGGGACAGCAACCAAGAGCTTTAAAACCAAATAGTCATATGCCAGGAGTCAAATGCTTATCTAAAACGAAAGGTCTTCACAGAGTAGCAGAAAGCCATTCGAGAGGAGAGTTACATTTTTGAGTGGCATCATAAGTTTATTGTGTCCATTTTAGGGAGAAGAGATTCTTTCACAGGCATCCCAAGCTAGCAAGACGGAGGAGGAGATTTCCAAGCTTCCCACAGAGGTAATTCTCTAAAGCACCTATTGTGGTTGTTTATTTTATTTTTATGATCATTATATTCTGCAGTAGGGGAAGGGTCAAAGATTATTATTCTGTTTCTGGTACAGGAAATGCACAATGATAAGATGTCTTCACTGTTGTTGTAATCTGAGCTGTGCCACTGTTGCTTCTTTCTCACTAACATCTTTTGCACGAAATGAGCTGCAGTCTGTAGGCTGGGGGGGGGGGTAGGCTGACAAATGGGCATAATCCGGTTAGCCTAATGAGATAAGATTAAGATGGAAATGGCACTCTGAACCATTCCTTTCTTGGACATGGAAAGGCAGCAATTTTGCACAATGGGGAAACCCACCCCTAACTTTACATATATGCTAATGAGGTCTAAATTGGTGGTGAGCGGCCAAGAAATATTTAGGGTTGTGGTGGCTAGCTCAATGAAAATGCTTATAGATAATGTGAATGCATCTGTATCCCCTAATCTTCACTGCTTAAGTGCCATGATATTTTTTTCCCCCAGGAGGAGGAGGAGGAGGAAGGGGAAGATTCAGAGAATGAAGATGGGATGGCTATCAAAGACAGTGATGAAGACAGCTCTGATTAGCATGGGCTATACTGGCTTAATTCTTCATGGCATAATTACTGGAACTAGCAAATTAAAGGAAGCAAATATTGAATGGATTGTGTGTCCAGAACACCTGTGCTTCAGTGAGCTTATAAGTGGATCTCTAGAAAGATTTGCACCTTAAAAATCAAAGCACTTTTCTCCTTGCATCCAAATCTGTCTCCCTTTTCCTCTCTCATATGCCTTGCTCTCTGTCCATCCCTAAATATTCTCCAATATCCCATGATATGTAAAAACAAAACATACAACTTTTCATTTGAGTCAAGAATTAAGATTTGAAATGTTTGATTAAACATTTGAAAAAATACTAAAATGTTCGTTTTGGTTACTTTATTCTCATGAAAATATTTCAGTGCTAGTTTGTATAGTGTTCTAGCCTGTTGTGTTGTTTGTAGTGCTACATGCAGAAATATGTATTAAGATCTTTGGAGTTTCATTCACAAATTTACTAAATAAAGTAGAAATCCTAACTGTTGCATGCTGTGGCAAGTGTTTATAGTTCTAAAGGGGCACTAATGACATTTCTGAAGGTTTAATTAACCTTCAGCATTTGTGTCCCTTGCCCACAAGTCATTTCAAGACTAATGTCTATAAGCATTTAAATAGGGCAATTGAATGCTATGGAATCATGTCCACGTCTACACATTGAAAAAATATAAATATTGCTGTCCTGAATTGCCCAACTAGCTTTAGTCTTTCAAGTATTGCTGTTATCTCTATTTAATATGAAATACATGTAGCTTTCCAGAGTGTAAGAAAATGATAAGTAAGCAGAGAATCAATCATGCCCCAAATTTCATGAATTAGTTTTTGTAACTTCATCTTACAGGGGTGTTAACTGGGGTTTGAATATGTCTAAGGTGTGGGATTTGCATTTTAAATTTGGGCAGTCCTGCTCTTTAAAGTCCCTTAGGTCTTTAACTATAATGCTTGATTTTGTACAATTTTAAATGCTTTATCGTAGGGCACAGCAGTTTCTTCCCTCATAATGGCTATGAAGGAAGGTGTTTTTGCGTCATAAGCTTTCAAGTCTAGAGAAGCATTAACTCCACAGTGTAAAAGTAGTACACAATGCTGTAATATTGGCTTCTGCAGATACACATCAAAGCTATGAAAAAGAAGAAAATCTGGTAAACCACAACATCAGGAAAAAATAAGTATTGTAGCCAAAACAGTGTGTTCTTAAGTGTGTTTTTAAAAGCCTAAGTTAAGAAGCACAAATATTTCTGAAATTGACTTCACATGATTTATAAGCATAAGAACCCCGCTCTTGCTATCTCCCTCTTGCAGGCTTTAGGTACGGTAGACCTGACTTTCCTTAATCTAAAAAAGCCACTCACTACTTGGGGCCTCAAAACATGAATCCAAGCAAAAGATTTAACCCACAACCAACCCAAATGCCAACTCTGTCTCTGCGTCTACTCAGGCAACACAGCAATCCCAGACTTGCAGTAGTGCGCAGACTCGCGGGTTTGGGGAGGGCGGGGCCCAGGGAAGGACGGCGCACGCGTACTGCTACCTTGGGCCTGCTCCTGCAAGACAGGGAAAAGCAAGCCTGGGGGAGACGGGCTGCGTCTTGTGCGCAAGCGCCGCAGCGTAAGTGGCCGAGGCGAGCGTGCGGGGAGGGGGGTGGTCTGCTCCCAGCTGTCGGTCATGTCGGTGCAGGAGGACCCGGTTCAGCGCGAGATCCACCAGGACTGGGCCAACCGCGAGTACATCGAGGTGATCACCAGCTCCATCAAGAAGATCGCGGACTTCCTCAATTCCTTCGGTACAGAAGCCGCCGCCCTGGCCTCCTTCTCCTTCCTTCCTTCCCTGTGGGGGTCGCGGTTCCTGGCAAGCGGGGCGGGGGGCGCTGCTTGCCCACCTCTCACTTTCCCTTTTCTCCGCCTGCAGACATGTCCTGCCGCTCGCGCCTGGCCACGCTCAACGAGAAGCTGACGGCGCTGGAGAGGCGGATCGAATACATCGAGGCCCGGGTAAGGCGGCGGCTGCTCCTTAGTATGGGGGGGGGCGGAGCCCGGAAGGCGATGACCCCTTTGCACCCGCGGCCAGCTTGGCTTCGGGGATTCTGCTGCCGACCCCCTGCTCCCTTTCCCCTCTTTTGCAGGCTTCCTCTAGGCACGGAAGCCAGGCTTGCTTATGCCCTCCCTGGACGTTGAAAGGAACCCAAGTGGTCAGGTTCAGGCAGCAGGTTGGGCGTAGGGATGTAGGAAGCCGCCAAATGCTGAGTCAGATCTGGACCATCCAGCTTAGTATGATCTGTGCTGATGGACAAGTGGCTCTGCAGGATTTCAGTCAAGGGATCTTGCCAGCGCTAACTGGATATGCCTGCAATGGAACCTCTGCCACTTAGCTATGGCCCTTGTGTGCTTGAATGATTCCTAGATAAGGCACCCTGTGGGTCATCTAGTTCAACCCCCTGCAATGCAAAAGCCCTCCAGTCAGCTTCTGCCTTTCCTCCCAAGCCTTCCTGTACATAGAAAACTAGCATATAAGGGAGAAGGCAGACACATTGTGATTTTTTGGCCTGGAGCCTTCTTCATCACACATATTTGGCCCACACATTCCACCCAGAAAAAGTCCACTACACTTAATGCTGTATTCGATTTTTAACTTCCAAAAATCGTATTGGGGGAATGTACATGTATTATTTATATATTTCATAACATGTATATACTGCTTGATTATTTTTTTAAGCAGTGTACAAAAGTGCTACCAGAGTGGCATGAAATAGGTTATGGATGCTATTTTCTGAAATTTTGGTTGGCATAGTGAAGGTATTGACCTAACATGGATTTGGGATTGTTTCATATGGGTCAACCCAGCTACTTTTGCTTTATTTTTAGATTTTAAGGTGTTATGTGATCAAGTGTGCACACAAAAAATAATAATACAGTATCTATACTCCTGCACCAATACTACATATAAGTTTCCTAAAGAAACTTAGGAACTTCCCCCTTCCCCTCCCAGGAAACCACATTCCAAGGCAAGCAAGCTCTCTTCTTTCTTTTGACAGGTAACAAAAGGTGAAACGCTGACATAGGGTGGCGGAGACTGGCAGGGAGCCAACCTGGAAAGGAATGTGCAGCTGTTTACGAAGCTGACGATCAGACATCAAGTTTCTTCATTACTTAATATGGATGGGAGTTATGCTCGTCTCTGCCCCTTGGGAAGCTGCATCCCCCGTTTGGAGCCTGTGACTTTGTGCGGGTTATTTCCACCTGAAATGGCTAAATTGTACAGGAGCATGTTTAATTATGTGGTTTTTATACAAGCCGATTTATGCGCTTGCAAAGCTCTCTTTAACAGAATCTTTATGAAACCAAATCTTCATTTCTGGGAACACAATGATGGTGATGTTGTTGTTTTTTAACAGTTGAAACAGACCAGGATGTTGGGACTGTGCATAGTGGGCAGTTTCAATATACACAGTAAGAGCATCCTGTGGCTTACTGCTGGAAGGTATCAATTCATTTCGCTGCGGTTGTCCAACAGAATAAATGTGCAGTGTGTTTTGGGGGGCAGGGGGAGACTATCATGTGCCAAGGGAGGGGGGCTTAGTTTTCTAAGTATTTTGTATTCTCTGATGTAACTTGGGGTGTCTTTTTTCCATTTGTGTTTCAACAATAAAACCTCCTGTGCTTAACAAGTCTGGTCAGTCTGCAGCTACTGTTTGGGATGGGTGTACATAAGGGATACTGCCGCTGTGTATTTAGCCCATCCAGTGCCAGAATAGTGTGAGTGTCCAAGAAAATATTGGTGGACACTTGCAGCTCCCCAGTGTATCCATAGTTAAAACATTTTAAATGTTTGTGTAAATTTATTTTTATTTTAATATTGTGGAATTCACTGTTGTGCTAGGAAATTGACCTGTCACTGCAAGGACTTCTGCTTGCTCAGTGGAACAATATCCCCCATGTGCTGTTCTGGGGGTTCTTCCGACCCAAGCAGATGTGGAGGAGGTGTTGCGGGGATGTAGAGGGAGAAGAGGGTAGCCCCACTGTGCTAGTTGCAGAATCTGCCCTGGCTACTACCAGTAGGACCAGGTAGTTCAATTCGGCTCAGTTGCTGTGAACTTGATGGTGAGCACTGGGTAATAAATCAAATGAACAAATAATAATAAAAAATAGATATAAATAGTATACTGCTTAGATGCCTATTTTGGCCTTAAGTGATATATTAATTAATTTTAAAATAACAATAAGCACTGAAAGCTGGGGCAAACCACCATTTATTCACCATGCCACAAACTCTGAGCCATGTCAAAGCTATCCATGCCTCTAGAGCAGGGATGAGGAACTGGTGGCCCTCCAGATATTCTTGGGCTCCCAATTCCTGTCAGCCCCAGCCAGCATGGCCAGTAGGCAAGGAGGAAGGGAGTTTTAAGTACAACATGAGGCAGCTCTTCAGTGCTCTAGAGGGAATTCCATAACGGGTGCGACTAGGAAAAAGGCCCTGCTCCAGGTCTCCCGAATTGAGGCTGAGTAAAGGTTTCAGCTTATCCTAGACATGTCGAAATAAAAAAAATTGAATTGTCCAGTAGCACCTTAGAGACCAGCTAAGTTTGTTCTCTCTAAGGTGCTACTGGACAGTTTTTAATTTTTTTTTATTTATTTTGACTGCGTCAGACCAACACGGCTACCTGCCTGAGCCTAGACATGTTGGCCATGGTGCAGCCACTGTTTTTCCTGAATGGAAACTGGAAGAGGAGCTTCCAGTCAGCCTTTCAGCTGCCCCTCATACAACCAGCTACATTTTATTTCAGTCTGCAAATTGGTGTTGATTCTAATTTCTACAAACGTGCATCACATAACACCCCGCCTTGGCCACCCTGTTTCCCAAAAAGAAAGTGGGAAACACATAAAGAGAGAAAAATAAAGGGGGGAAGGAAAAGGCGCTGGTCAATCCTGGATGAATGAATGAAGATTAAGAAAACTGCATTTTATTTCAGAATAGGAATCAGAACAATGGTTCTCAGAAACAAAGACACTGATTCAGTGATACTAAATTCCTCATGATGACAAGAAGTCATAGGATGGTAGAGCTTGTGTTTTTCTGAAATGCAAGCAATTCATTGATAATGACACAACCCATCATTTGAGTACAGTATTCTGTGCAAGTTGTGCCTTCCCCTTAGTGAAAGTGCAAGGCAGGGGTAGCCAACACTGTCCTCTGCCTGTTGGACTACAATTCCCATCATCCCCAGCCAGCAAGGTCAGGGGCAATGGGAGTTGTAGTCCAACAATATCTGACAGAAGGGTACCCTAGGTTAAGCAGAAGTAAAGTCCAAGGTGAATATGTTATTTATAGACAAATAGGTGTGTGGTTGTTTTAAATGTTGCCTTTAATGCTGTAACCCACCTGGGACTTTAGGGTGGAGGGTGGGAAATAAAGTAATTAAATAATTATTAAGTTGCATTAATGTTTTTACCAGTTTTATTGTTTTATTAACAATGCCTTTTCAACAATAGACGTTAAGTCCCCCTGAAAGAGTGGATAGTTTCTTTTTAGGCTGAGCCCCAAATGGTCTGTGCCACCAACCGAAAACGCTCGCTGGCCTTGAGGAGAAACGGGGGGCTACAACATACACACCTTTGCCAACCTGTTGCCCTCCGGGAGTTTAGGTCTACAACTCCCATTAACCCAAACCAGCGCACCAATGATAGCTGGGGGCTGATGGGAGTCGTAGTGCATGCCATCCGGAGGGCACCAGGTTGGCGAAGGCTTCTTATCTGTACTGCATATGCAATCGAAAGCCTTGACTTAGGGCACCTCTCCCCCCCTCCCCCGCCGCCTGAGCCGCGTCACTTTCACTTTCCCGCTCGGCTTCTTTATCCTGGACTGACTCCGGAGAGGTGAGTCTGCTGCCCATTGTGCCCCCGATGCCTCTGCAGGGCCAGCCAGCCAGCCTTGCCTACGTCGTGGGCGGCCAAAGGAGGCGCCATTAGGAGCCGGGGGCGGAAAGTCCCCCCTGGGTGGTGGCGGGAATGTTCTCGCCTTCCAGTCCCGCGGAATGTCTCCGCGGGTGGGGTCAAGCCTGGCCACGCTGTGGGCGGGGGAAATAGGGCAACATTTTTTCCTTGAAACTGAATAAACCACGAGGCAGCTGTTCAATGCGACCCCCGCCCCGCTCGTGTCCCAATGGACGGGGGGCGGGCGGGAGGGTCGCACCTGGGAGCCGCTTCCTGACAAGCCCACAAGGCCGCCTGGCGGGTGGGCGGGATGGGAGGTGTTTTCCTGTTGGGGCGGAGAAGAAGGGGAAGCTGAGAGGGACAGGCACTTGATGAAAAAGACTTATTCGAAGCCTTTTGTGAAGGAACAATTCAGGGCCTGGCGGATGATAATGCCCGTAGCCGAGCTGTAGAACGTGTCTGAAAAGCTGGGTGTGTTTTGCTCACAAAGGGGGTGTGTGGGGTGTGGGAAGAAACCAAACTTGTTTTTGAGTAGTAGGTGATCTCTTTCTAGTTCATTCTGATCCCATCTACACTAATAATAATAAATTTATTACTTATACCCTGCCCATCCCTGCAGCCAATCTGGGCAGCTCCCAACAGAATATTAAAAGCGCGAGAAAACATCAAACATTAAAAACTTCCCTAAACAGGGTTGCCTTTAGATGCCTTCTAAAAGTCAGATAGTTGTTTCTTTGACATTCTTTAAGGATTTAAAGCAGTACCACATCACTTTAAACCAGAGGTAGGCAGAGGTGTTTTTTTACATGAGTAGAATGTGTGCTTTTATTTAAAATGCATCTCTGGGTTATTTGTGGGGCATAGGAATTCGTTCATTCCCCCCCCCCCCCAATATAGTCGGGCCCACCACATGATCTGAGGGACGGTGGACCAGCCCACGGCTGAAAAAGGTTGCTGACCCCTGCTTTAAACAGTCGTGGATTCCCCTAAAGAAGCCTGGGAACTCCAGTTTGTTATGGGTGCTGTTAGGAGATGCCTGTTCCCCACACAGAGCTACAATTCCCAGGGTTCGTTGGGAAAAGGGATTGATTGTTAGAACTGCTCTGTGAACTGTAGCTCCATGAGGGGAACTCTCAGCGCCCTTAACAAGCGATGCTTCCTTCCCAGGTTGCTTTGAGGGAAGTAATGACTGACATAAGTGGGATAATGCTTATTTAAAGGTATGGCGCTGATGAGGCCTCACTAGTGCTTGCCTCTAGAGGTCTGGGTCAAAAGCAAAAGCTTCCTAGCCTGCTACACATCTTGTGGACCCTTTAAACCCAATTTCAGGCAAAAACGTCCTTGCTGCACGCTTCCACAGAACATGATTAATAGCACAATCCTAACCACATCTTATCAGAAGTAAGTCCTGCTTAATTAACTGGGACTTAGTCCCACATAAATGGATTTGGATTGCAGATTTACATCACTTGTTCAGGCAGTACAGTTCCAAAGTGGTTCTTGTTTTTGAAATATACAGTGGCAGATGTAAATACGGGCTAGATGGCTAGATGGTAAAGACCCACACATGAATCCTAAAGTCAGTATGTGATGCCAGTGTTAGTCCCTTCCCTTCTGTCCACCCAGAAACCTACAAATGTACAGTACAGTATTACAAAGGCCTTGCTTGTGTGAGTTACTGCATGATGGGCAGGCGACATCTTTTCTTCTGGCACTTAAAATGGTTCTTTGCTTGCAGCCTGGCTGTGAGCTGGTGATGGAGTCAGGAGGAGGAGCCATGATGCAGGACTTCCTACTAGACGCCTTAGAGGATCTTGGCCAAGAAGATTTTGAGAAGTTTAAGTTTAAGTTGCGTACTGCAGCAGCTCCCGGGGGTAAGAATATTCCCCTTGGACGGATGGAGAAGGCAACTCGGGAGAAGATGGTGGACCTTCTGGTTGAGTTTTATGAGGAGGAGGCTGCTGCCCTGATGATAACCGTTTTTGAAGACATTGGTCTCAAGTACAATGCTTCTAAACTCAGCAAGGGTATGGATCTGTAGATATAATGTACTTTATAATTGACTGCAGTTCAGTATAGCTAGTAATCGCTTAGAGGCTGTTCACCCGCCCCTAGCTCTGCTCACCTCACAATTTTACAAGTTCATTGTCTTTTTATTTTTATTTTTTAAAAGCGGCTCCTTTCATTGGATTTGCTCTGGCACAAAACAAAAATTGCCGTAACAAGAGGCTGGAAAAGAAAAGGGGAGGAAACAAAGCAGCAGCCCGGCTTCATGCAAATCATTTCCAGATTTGGAGTGACACATTCTTTTTACTGCTCTTTTGTGAAAATCTGGTATATATGAAAACTTCTTATTTCCAAAATAAAATAATTTGAAAGATGTGTGCACACAGGTGAACACATATCTGTGAGCAAGCCTACAAGTGGCCTAGATTTCCTGGCTTGGAGCCACACACACAAATTTTTAAAATTATTTCTGACTGTTCTTCTGTGTAAATCTGGTATATTTTAAAACTTGTATTTCAGTTTTTATTTTTAACAAAAAATTAAAAGGTGCATGCAGGGGTAGACAAATACCTGCTTGCATTCCCACAAGGGACCTTAGGTATCCAGAACTTCCGATGGGCAGGAAAGTACTAACTGAGGGGACAGGGACAGCAACACATCCCATCAAGCCCCACTGCTATTGAGGACTGGAGACATTGAGATAGAGGCATAAAATTGAAATTCCTCATATGTGGATGAAGGCACACATACACACAGAGAGAAAATAATTACTCGTGCTTGCATAAGTGCCCTGGTGTAGACACGGTCCAAGTGAAAGTAATTCCTTTCTGACAGAAACCTTCCAGTCTGTTCTCAGATAGCTGGGGGGAAACTTATTTTCCTCAAGTCATTCAACCAAGCAAAACGTTGTTAAACTCCGTCAATTTACTTTCATGTGCTAAAATACAGTTCCTTCCACTTGTCCTGAAACTGCATAGTAAAGGGAGGGTAAAGGTAAAGGGACCCCTGACCATTAGGTCCAGTCACAGACGACTCTGGGGTTGCAGCGCTCATCTTGCTTTATTGGCCAAGGGAGCCGGCGTACAGCTTCCGGGTCATGACTAATCCGCTTCTGGCGAACCAGAGCAGTGCATGGAAATGCCATTTACCTTCCCGCCGGAGCGGTACCTGTTTACCGGTATCTACTTGCACTTTGATGTGCTTTTGAACTGCTAGGTTGGCAGGAGCAGGGACCGAACAATGGGAGCTTACCCTGTCGCGGGGATTCGACCTTCTGATCGACAAGCCCTAGGCTCTGTGGTTTAACCCACAGCACCACCCACACCACCTCCCTCTGTGAGAGAGGGAGAGACTTTTAAAAGCCAAGAAAAATAAGGAGGAAATGAAAAGGAAGGAAAGAACTCTGATGGGATGGAGGGATGAGGCCTGGGGGGCGCTGCATAAAATAGGGTTGGGATGGGCACATGGGGCTCCCATGCTGCAGGTTGTGATGCAGATGATATAGAACTGAATTTGATTCCAAATGCTAGTTGACGTAAAGCCTCAAAGCCTGTTTCAAAGCTGGCCCGAACTCAGATTTGCAGGAAGGGGCTTGGTATGTACAGTGATCCTTTCAACTTTCCTATACATTATGACCACCAGAGTTAAAAACCTACTGTTCACAATACAAAAATGACTAGCCTGTTATTTTATTTCTTTTTCAGAGGTTGGGAAGCAAGTTCAAGGTATGTAAGCACCTCATCGTAAGCCATTGTAAGTTGTAGTCTAGAACTCAAGATAAGTGGATCCCTTGTCATAACTTTTCGAAAGCAGCCTAGAGAGCCAGGAAGACTCTTGAGGCTCAGTAATTTGTAGAATATGTTTGAAGGAGAAAAGCAAACAAAATTGGAAAGCCACAGGATTGTGAGGCATAACTGCAGGTATCAGGTAAGCATGGCCTCTGGGAGATGTAAGTATTTGCATCGCTCTCTAATTTGGGAATATTGCACTGTACCAGTCTTGAGAGGGGAGAGAGTGGTAATAGAGAGCTGATGCTAGACAGAACAGGACTAGAGTTACCGTATTCTTCTAGCATTGCTGATGAGCTCTATAATGGTCAGTGGTGGTCAGCATCTGGCTTCCCAAGAGATTGTTTGTGGCTCCCAAAGATTCCCCCCACATTTGTATTTTTTATTTTAAGTAAGCTTTCTTTAATTGCTCGCTCCTATGCCCCTCCTTTTCTTTTTTAATCTTTTAGTTTCTGCTCCCACAGGTGTACCTGTGATGCCAAAAGGTTTTCTGTGTCCCCAAGCCCCTCCCTTCAAAGTGGACATTTTTTAAATTTATTTTTTAAAATACTGACCACTCCCAGACGTCCCCTGCTGTAACCTTGTGGTGCCAAAAGGTTTTTGTGGAAACTTGTTCTTTCCAAAGCAAATAAACAAAGACACAAATTGACCACACCCACTTTCCCTTCTGTGACTACAGACACTTTTTTACCAGCCGTGTGCACTTTGACATGCCCATGAGTCAGTACATTTTCATATATATCTTGTTTATGATGGGGGAAAATACAGATCCCATAAAGTACAGCCAAAGTGAAAGAGTTGTATGCTAGTTTAGGTTTCCCCCCATAATAGGGACAATTCAGAAACAGTGCAGGCAAATGGTATGCCTGATTCAGGTATTTTAATGTATTTTTAATAGTTTGTTGGAAGCCGCCCAGAGTGGCTGGGGAAACCCAGCCAAATGGGTGGGCTACAAAATATTATTATTATTATTATTATTATTATTAATTCTGCAAACTTGCAAACACAGACATTAGTAGTCTTGAGCAAAAGAAAAGTTCTTTAACTTAGAGAGTCTACATCAGGCATCCCCAAATTCGGCCCTCCAGATGTTTTGGGACTACAACTCCCATCATCCCTGACCACTGGTCCTGTTAGCTAGGGATGATGGGAGTTGTACTGTAGTCCCAAAACATCTGGAGGGCCGAGTTTGGGGATGCCTGGTCTACATAGACAAGGGACCACTGGGAAATCAGGGGTGCCTTGCATCAGGCAAGCATGTTGCAATGCCATGGCAGGTGGTTAATCCTTCTCTCTGTCTATACTAGATTACAAAAAAAAGTATGCTGAGAATGTGAAGGAAGAATACTTGCTAACAGAGGACAGAAACAGTCTCTTTGGTGAGAGCACCCCATTAAATGCCCGCTATATAGAGTTACTTATCATCAAAAAACACCGGCCTCAGAAGCAAAGGGAACATGAATTGGTTGCTACTGGCAGGCTGCACATGGAGGTCTTGGAAACCAGCAGTTCAGATTATTCATCAACTGATATACAAAGCCTTTTTGAACCTGATGAATCGGGAATAGCCCCAAGAACCGTGGTGTTGCAAGGACCTGCTGGTATTGGTAAAACGATGACCGTGCAGAAGATTATGCTGGGCTGGGCTGCTGGGGAGCTATACCAGGATGTCTTTGACTACGTGTTCTGCATTCGCTGCAGAGAACTAAGCCTTGCTGAAGATGCCAGCAGCCTGGCTGACCTTATTGTAGATCAGTGTCAAGACATGTATGCCCCAGTGAAAGGGATTTTAGCCCACCCTGAAAAGCTGCTTTTCATCATTGATGGCTTTGATGAGCTTTGTTGCTCCTTAGAGCTCGTAGGAGACAGTTTCTGTGATGATCCTTATTCAAAGGTGTCCATACAGGGTGTTCTGAGCACCTTGTTGAGAAAGAAGCTTTTGCCCAAATCCTACCTGTTAATCACCACCAGGCCTGGTGCTGCAGAGAGGCTGCATGGGTGCTTGAAGTTTCCGAGATTTGCTGAGATCCTTGGATTCACTGAGAAAGGTCGCCGTGAATATTTTTTCAAGTTCTTTAAAGATGATCAGAAAGCCAACCTAGCACTGAGATTCATTGAAAATACCAATGCAGTGTCCACCATCTGCTTCATCCCCATGGTGTGTTGGATCATCTGCTCCGTCATCAGAGTTGAACTGGAAACTGAAGACGAGATTGCAGACACCTTGGACACCACAACAAAAGTCTTTGTACAGTTTTCTCACAATCTTCTTAAGCATGATTCTGCGAAATGGAAGAACTCCTCTCTGAATGAGCTCGGAAGACTCTGTTCCTTGGCACGGGCTGGCATCCTGGGACAGAAAATTCTCTTTGAGGAGCAGGATCTCAAGGAGCATAATTTGGAGGTTTCTGCTCTTAAAGACCTCTTTCTAGACAGAAGAACATTCCAGAGGGGGGTTGGCCGGCACAACCTGTACAGTTTTCTCCATCTTTGCTTCCAGGAGTTTTTTGCTGCCATGTGGTATATTCTGCTGAAGGACTCAATGGAAGTTTCAGATAACAGTATGGGGGACTTGAAGACACTTTTAGCTGAGTGTGAGAAGCCAGGCAATGAGCATTTGACATTAACGGTATGCTTCATATTTGGCCTGAGCAGTGAAAAGGTGCGCATCTTTCTTGAGCAAACTCTGCAGTGCAAGACATCTGACCTTGTGAAGCCTCTGTTGCTTCAGAGAGCAGCAGAAGTGGCGACTGAGGAGCCTCCTCGAAAAGGTCATTGCCTGCTGAAGTTTTTCCACTGCCTGTTTGAGACCCAGGAAGCGGAATTTGCAAAGCGTGTGATGCATCATTTCCAGAATATTAACCTTTCTTTCCAGACACTCTCGGTGCTGGACTGCAGGGTTTTGGCATTCTGCTTGCAGCACAGTGAAATCAAGGATCACTCCATTGATCTAACGTTTTGCAGGCTGAAGTCTTACCACATCAGAGCTTTGGCTCCAGGAATAAAAAACTGTACAACTTTAAAGTAAGTGATGCCATCATATTGTTTTTCTAGGAACAGCAAATGTCTAGCATTTCAGGATTTGAGTGGAGAGCCTGTGGGTTGGGCACTGATTTGTTTTTCCCTTTCTTACCAGGATTGCTTGTCAAAGGAGGATAGACACTCCCAGACTCAAGCACACTGTGTTGTAGTGATGGAATGTATTCACTTCTTCACCATTTCTGAAACCATATGAAATCAATGTGGCAATATATGCCTTGTATAAATGCCTTGCTGTCAGAAACCATGGCTCAAAATCCCATCCAGTCTCCATCTTTGGCTCAAAAGCTCATGCAGTCTCCTTGTCCCCCTGCCTGGAATAGTATTCACAGGAAGGCGAAAAGCCCCTGGTTTCCTTGGCTTGGAAATCCTAGACCAGCAAAGTCATGCATGTAGTTGGGAGATGAATACTGGGCTTGGAAAAATAAACATCGATAGTGGTGTAACTAATGTATTCTCGTTCATCATTCTATTTCTCAATAGAAAGTTTGAAATAAGGAAATGAAGGCTACATTCCCATACACACCTACCTGGGTGTAAATCTCCTTGAACTCAATAGGACCCTTCAGTAGCTACTGTATGCATAGGAGTGCATGGAAGGTGTGTTATTTTTCCGCTAAGTACACAGTTGCCAGCCTACCCCATAAAAGCTTTGTTCTGTTCTCTAACACCTAGAATTGGTTGGCACTGTGGTAAGAGTGCCCATCTGTTCGGCCGATCTAGATTTTCACAAAACTCATAAACCTGCAATTAGAAATCTCTGTGTGTTCAGTCAAAACAAATTGCACAATAGATTCCAATATGTATTACAGCTACATTTTAGTTTTGACAGAATTCTGGCTTGTGGTTGTTTTTGGACCAGAACCAGTACCATGGCTGGAGAACAGAAGGAACGCATGGGGGAGCAATAACTGTGGAGGGGCAATGAATGGAATAGAGCGTGGGATCCTTCTTCTTGCCCATTGCACCCTCAGAAAGCCACTTCCTCATACACAAACTTTTAGTAATCCCTAATTTTCAAGTATTTCTCTGTAAATGGCTAAAAGCCTGCTCTTTTCACAAGGAAGTGGAGATTTCACACTTCTGTGTGAGCCATTAAGTTTCTACATTGGATTGTCCAGTTCCAACTATGCAGACCCACCTTCTTATATTCTTCCTAGATTTTGAAGAATCAGTCCTGAATCTTTTTTCATCTTTCTCATTCTCTCTCTTTCTCTCTGTAGCTTTGGAAGTAACAAACTTGGAAACTCGGGAGTGCATGTTCTCTGTGCCACTCTGAAGGAACTAGACTGTAATGTAATTACTCTAGAGTAAGTAACAAGGGAGCAGAGACACATACAAAAAGTTGGGTGTGTGTATGACGTCTTTGTGGGCTTGGAGTTAAGATTATTTGCTATCTGTGCACTATTCCAATGGGGCGCAGGGTCTGTGGGAGCCTGGGTGCAACTAGCTGGCAGTGAGAGAGAAAATTCCCAGTGGGAAGGGTTTTGTAGACACAAGTAGTCAGACACTGGTGCTGAGAGCAGGATGCAGAGCCAGAGTAAGGTCTGGGAATAAGACCAACAGGACCAGGGACAGCTCCACATCAGCAGACAAGTTGTCTCCAGAAGATACAGAGCTCAGCTCCTTATAATTTCCTCTTAATGACTGGTCAGGTCCTACTTTCTAGTAAAGTGGGGGGAGGAAAGCACTCTGGCTCAGTAGCTTCCTAGTATGCCTTCTGGCACATAAGGCAACGAGGCATGGAGGAAAGAGGAATGTTAGGTATTCCTCATACTGACTATTCAAGCTGGCAACTTGGCTTCGAGTCGCAAGTTAAATTCTGGGAGTAGACTGAATTATAGTTTGCTTGTAACTATACATTCCTTTGATTCTGTTCTCACCAAAGCTTTGAGGAAAGGATAATAGTGCTTAGATGTAGTATGTGATATGCCTATGACCTTGCATCCTTTTTGTCCCTGCCAGTCTTGATGAGAATTACCTCACAGATGCTTGCGCCCAAGAACTTTGCACTATTCTGAGCACTAGCCACACACTCGGCAGCCTAAACCTTCAAGACAACTCCTTCTCAGAGGTTTCTGTGCCGTTCATCCGCCACCTCATGGAGACCTGCCCCAGCCTGTCTATTCTGTGGTAAGTGCTGATAAAAGGTGGGAGAGAGAACTAACCTTGCCTTCCAGGAAACTGATAGGATTGATTTGCTGTTGTCGCTCCTGAGGCCAAAGAAGTTGAGTGGCAGGATGGGAGGAGTATTTTGACTGAATGGAAAAGGGTTAAGAGCAGGTTTCTCAGAGCATATCTGACCTTACAACTTGTCACCATAAGAGTTTGCTCTTTATAAGCAGATTCCAACATAACAAATGCACACATTTATGCTGACATCACACATACTTTCATCCAGAAACAGAGAGAGGGTGGTTAAAAGAAAAGGGAAATTGCTGTTTCCAGTTCCTTTACATGGGAATAAAATGGTTTGAGCACATGGTGTAAGGCCAAAAGCTGAAGCCAGTAAAACTTTCCATTCTGCTAGCACGCTCTCCTCCTGCTCTCATTTAGGTCCAACCAAGAGGTTGATAGTTGTGTAAGCATCCGGTTCGTCCCACCAGATTTGCTCCTGGCCAGCTGAAGACATGCTACAGACTTGCCAGATTCAATTAAAGCTATGGTGTCTTGGACATAGGAGGAGAAGGAAAGAAAGAAGTTGTGATCATGCTTCTTGCTTGCCTCAAGGACACATTGCAGCCAAGCAAACACACTTGAGGGTGTGGAGCAGTGTCAGTGAGGAAGAGGGAGAGAGGAAACACAACCTAATTAAGGAGAGTCGTGAGGTTTGGAGGGCTGCATTTGGCCTCTGGGCCTGAGATTCCCCTCCTTTGCCTATGTCACACATGTCCTGCTCCTGCACACCCTTAAAAAACATCACTCACTTCATTACCTTAAGTTAAATCACTGGATCCTTCCTCTCTCTGCTGCTCACTTCCATTAAGGATACGAAGACAGAAGGTAGCATCGCAGCCCACTCATAAAAACTGCAGCTTCAGATCCTGGTATTCATTTGTACTCATTTCTGGTTATCTTTCTTTTTCTTCCAGGTTGGCAAGCAATGGATTTGGTGAAAAAGGAAGGAAACGCTTGAAACAGCAAGAGAAAAAGATAACTAAGTCAGGACGTCCTTTTTTGTTGTGGCTGTGACACATTCTAACAGCAGTCATGTTACCAAAGGGCAGTATTGTACTGAATCAGGTAAACGTGCTTTGTAGCTGCAGGATGGGAGTTCTAGAGCCGAACATTTTTTTTTAAAGAAAGAAAGGCAGCTTTAAGGCTCAGATGCAGACCTGCCAACTTTAGTTGTTGGAAGTGCTTCCCAAACAGAAAGGATGACATGAGCAGTCATTGGATAAAAAAAAGTAAGCACTTTGATCAGCTATCTGATTTTTTTTTTTTTAGTATTTCCTTACATAATGGGACGCGGGTGGCGCTGTGGGTTAAACCACAGAGCCTAGGGCTTGCCAATCAGAAGTTCGGCGGTTCGAATCCCCGCGACAGGGTGAGCTCCTGTTGCTTGGTCCCTGCTCTTGCCAACCTAGCAGTTCGAAAGCACGTCAAAGTGCAAGTAGATAAATAGGTACCTCTGCAGCGGGAAGGTAAACGGTGTTTCCGTGCGCTGCTCTGGTTCGCCAGAAGCGGCTTAGTCATGCTGACCACATGACCTGGAAGCTGTACGCCGGCTCCCTCGGCCAATAATGTGAGATGAGCGCCGCAACCCTAGAGTCGGTCACGACTGGACCTAATGGTCAGGGGTCCCTTTACCTTTACATAATCTAGCAGCCTTGTTTTAATTTAATTTCACTTTAATTTGTATTTGTTGTTGTTGTTTAGTCGTGTCCGACTCTTGACCCCATGGACCAGAGGGTTACTTTGTATACCACCTTTTTATAATGCTCTACAGAAGGCAGTTTACAAGCTGAAGAAACAACAAAATTAAACAACAAAGCTCACACATCTTATTAACGATCCAATCCAACACAAATAAGGCAAATAAAAAAATATGGCTTAAAATCAACAACTTATATTCAATAAAGTAATATTCAACAATCCATTAGAATATAACAGTACACTATAAAATTAAATTTCAAAATACCAACAAATAATAATTAAATAGAAATTCACGATCAACAATTACAATAAATCATTACTTAAATGATAAAGCTAACAGCAAAATTACAATACATAAGATACCACAATACATAAAAATCCTTGTAAAAACATCAAATTGAGCAACAGGGGCACATAGTTTATGAAATTATTAAAAGATTCCCCCCCCCCCGGGTCACGCAAAACTCCTCTCTTCCAGCTGCTTTTGCTGTTCTTAAAGCAAAGGCTGTTGGGAAAGGCTGTTGCTCAGCTGGACGTGATTAAGGGCGGGCAAAATGAGGTTATTTTGCTGTTCTTCACACTTCCCAGCCAAGGGAGCTGACAAGATGCTGAGGCAGTTGTAGTTGTTAAAATGAGATGAAGCAGCAAGGTGTTATGGCTACTCACATGTCCATGAGTGGCTAGAAACTAAATATTCTCATAACTTTATTACAAGTCCTGTGATTTTTGTCCACTAATATGAAAGTTGGCAACCATGTTATGGTATCTTATAGGGTTGCCATATTTTGAAGATCAAAAAAGAGGACACATTTGCCAACTTCTACTTTTTAACTATGGATTGCTATGACGACACTTATTTTACATACAAGTGATTAACAATAAAAGCATCCAACAATAAAATCATATTTTAAAATTTTTAAATCCCAGCACAGGTACAGATTGGGATAAGAATTAACCTTCCCCCCCCCTCCTTAAGTGACACATTTCAGTCAAAGTAAAGCATTTTTAGTGGGGGAGTTAAGAAAATGTTTAAATCGCTTTTGCTGAAATCAATGGACTGTGTGTTGTTGTGTGCCTAATCTTCTTTCTCCTTATTACTAACTCAAAGAGAAGCATGGGAAGTGAGGTGGAACTTAGGCGGTGCAGGAAGTGTTTTGCATTGCCATCAGAACACAGGACGATTTCAGCCTAAAGTGGCTTCAAGGAGATGAAGGTCCATAGCCTGGGTGCTACCCCTGATAATGCCTAGTCATCTGCACTTGAAGTTTTTCTACTCAGATGGTGCCTTTAGAAAAGCATTCCCAGCAAACATTTGCCTTTCTTCTGAACGTGGCAGCTACAGTGTGGCTTTTAATTAAAAGCAGATGTAACATTTTATTGTGTTTCCCGAGGGATTTTTGTTCTCAGAAAGTGTTGGGTCATGATTGTTGGGTCATAGTAAACATCCATCATAAAAGAGACAGCCCCAATGTGCTTATGGAATGTTGCAATTGTGCTCAGCAGATGGCAGCAAGACACTAAAACAGCTTTCAATTAGAATTACACAACTGAAACACAGGTGTCTTCATTTCCCCTTAGTTATGGCCTTAGGAAGTGATTCATGGCGTCCAGCTAAAGAGATAGCAGGAGTACCTGCTTGCAGGGGCGTAGGAATGTGGGTGCGGCGTGTGTGGCTCGCCCCAGGTGTCATCCTTGAGGGGGGTGACAAAATGGCACACCGCAGGGGTCGGCACTTACCACGGGGCCTGGCCTGCAGCGCGCCCAAGCCACGTGTCACTCCTGGGAGTGACACGGTGGCTCAGGGCCCTGTGCTGCCCGAAATGGCAGCGTGGGGCTTGTGTCCACCAGGCAAACTCTGTGGGCAGCTCGCTGCCCCGCCTCCGTGTGCGGGTCGCCCCCACCGCTCCGGGTGCCAGAGCAGCTAGCTACGCCCCTGCCTGCTTGATGGTGCTAGTATCTCTGGGAAATGAATGGGACATATTGAGTAGCCCATTTTGCATGGAAGGTACCCATTTGCTCAGTAGCAGAGGGGGCCCTCTTGGTAGTTCAACCTTTTCAGAATTTTCAGAGGGTGGCTTGAGAGAAGGCATTCTCTGTGGCAGCCCCTAAGTTGCAGGATTCCCTTCCCACAGAGATGTGTATGGCACCTTCATTATACAGTTTCCATTGTAGGCTGATGATGCAACTCTTTATCCTGGCCTGCAGTTAAATATTTTTAGGAAGCACCTTACTCTTGTGAACGCAATTTGTTTTGTTAACTTTTTAATATCATGGGAGCAGTTGTGCTATTCTGATTGTTCCATCAGTCCAAGAATTTTTGTTTGCATCTTTTGTTAAAGAAGAATACAGGGCACAGATTGCTAATAGAGTACTGTCCGTACTCTTCTGCGGTTCCCCAAATAAAGGAGAGACGTGTGGTGGCGGCAGGAAACTCCTTACGGAGGGGGACAGAGGCAGCAGCATGCGGGGGGATGACTCGTGGTTTCAGTTTTGTTTACACAAATGCACAGAGTATTGGAAACAAGCAAAAAGAACTTGAGCTCATAATACAGGATTGCAAATGTGACTTAAAAGGCATTATTGAAACCTGGTGGGATGAGACTCATGACTGGAATGTAGTAATTGAGAGGACAACCTGTTCAAAAGGAAAAGATCAAACAGGAAGGGGAGGAGGAGTAGCATTATTAGTAAAGGATGTGTACACTTGTGAAGAGGTCCATGGCTTGGAGCATGGAAGGCAGATTGAGAGCATCTGGGTAAAAATTGTAGGAGAGGGAAACAACAGTGACCTTACTGAGGATTTGGATGATGTCTTCCTAGAGCAGTGATGGCTAACCTTGACACTCCAGATGTTTTGGAACTACAACTCCCATCATCCCTAGCTAACAGGACCAGTGGTCAGGGATGATGGGAGTTGTAGTCCCAAAACATCTGGAGTGTCAAGGTTAGCCATCACTGTCCTAGAGCATATTGCCAAACATTCAAAAAGGTGAGATACAGTTGTCATGGGAGATTTCAACTACCCCAATATCTGTTGGAACTCAAACTCTGCCAATGATGTATGGTTGAACAAATTCCTCCATTGCCTCAATTTCATTTCCCAGAAGGCGAAAGAAGCAACAAGGGGGGGGGGTCATCTCTCTTGGACCTGGACCTCACCAACAGGGAGGAACTGATCAATAAAGTGAAAGTACAGGGAAACCTGGGAGGAAGTGATCATGTCCTCCTCTGTTTCATGGTACAGAGACAAAGGAAAGCTGAGTGTAGTCAGGCACGCACTCTGGACTTTAAGAAGACTGATTTCAAAAACCTGAAGGGACTTCTGTGTGACATCCAGTAGTAAAATATACTCAAAGAGTAGGAAGTTCAAGATGGATAGGAGTTTCTTAAAGGTAAAATATTGAAGGCACCATTCCAACAAAAAATTAAAGTGTGAGGAACCTAAAGAAACTGATGTGCATAAGGAGCTTTCAGATGAGCTTCAGGTATAAGAAATGGAAGAAAGGAGACATCACGAAGGATACATGAGTAGTCAACAGTTGCAGGAGAAAAGTCAGGTGAGCCAAAGCTCAGAATTAACTCAGGCTTGCAAGAGGGGTTAAAAAGGATTTTTTTAGAATGTTTCTTCGGCTGGATGAGTCCCTTTCAAGTCTACAATTCTATGACTCTGTTTTTACCAGTGTATCGGTTTGGTATAAATTAAAGAATAAATTTACCTTGCTTTTGTCTCCTCATACTTCCTTCTTTTACAATGAAATCATCTCACATGCAGGCGACATGCTCAGTGACCTTACATCTTTGTATAAAGCAGAACTAGAATGAATTAAAAAATAACTAGAATTTAGAAGACATCTGAAGGCAGCCCTGTTTAGGGAGGCTTTTAATGTTTTATAGATTATTGTATTTTAATGCTCTGTTGAAAGCCGCCCAGAGTGGCTGGGGAAACCCAGCCAGATGGGCGGGGTATAAATAATAAATTATTATTATTATTATTATTTATTATTATTGTTATTATTATTATAACTAGGCAGCAGGTTTAAATACTAGGTAAAAATTACTAATACGTTGACTGATTTTCTCTGCAATTGTATGAGTACTTTCAAATAAGAGAAGCATCATATTTATTAAGGAAATGTGGACCTTTGAGTGGAAACAGAATTTGAAATATTATTAGCATCAGAACAAGATAAGGGTTTAGTTGGTAAGGCCTATATAATTATAATTATTAAATTGGATAAGAAGACTGGTACATTTATAAAAAAGGGCTAAAATATGGATGTTGGTTAGAATACTAAAACAGATTATAACTACAGATTTCAAGGGAAATGCCTATGAAGTCCAATGTCAGTGTAGGTATATTCTCAAATAAATTCTGGAGGTGTGATGTGAACTAAGCAGATAGCTTACATGTTTTTTGGAGTTGCCCAGTAATTCAAATTTATTGGCATGCTATTAGAAATATTATACATGACTGGTTTTTTATTGTTAAATTACTCTAAAACATTATTATTTGAAAGGTACAGTGCATGACGTTAATTTGCAAAATGTTTTAAATTGACTAGCTGTGGCATTGCAAAAGGTAGCCTGGAAAAAGTACAATGCCATCAGTAACAAACTGGGTTGAAGCTATCTGGAATATAGTAAAAATTGTATCCTTATGTGAACAGCCTTAGGAAGTCCAATAGAAAAAGTTGCAAATCTGCAACCCCACTAGGTGGCACTTGTGATGTTTCTCCAAAATGGGTTTGATGCTGTGGGAAATTTCAGGTGACCCAGTGCACTCTAGACCCTGAATGAATGCCACAAACAGAATCTCAGGAATGGGAGTAGCAAGAGGTTTAGCTCAATTAAACCTCCCCCCCCCCCCCCGAATATGTATTGTGGTCTTCTCTTCAAGTAATCAAGCAGAAGGTTCGTGGGGAGGGGAGCCAGTGGTGTTTAGAGTGCTGGACTAGAGCTGGGAAGAGCCAGATTCAAATCCCCTCTCAGTCATGAACTAGACTAGGTGCCCTTGAGGTAGTCACTATCTCTCAGCCTAACCTATCTCACACAGTTGGTGTGAGGATAAAAAAGGGGGTGGTCAAGAACCATTTATGTTCATTGGAAGAATAATGGGACATGAATGCAGAAGTATAAATAAATAGCCTGTTGCTATGTGTGAGAGAGAAATGCCCACAATTTATAGAATCCACATGGGTTGGAAGTTAGAAGCACAATCGGTCCAGGAAAGGATTGTCCTCACGTGTTGACAAAACGTTTTTGGCTGGCAGAATTGTGCCGCCAGCTTCATTGCTTCTGGCACATTGTATACCAAGTATGCAACCAGCTACTGTCATTTTCCTCATTTTTCTTTTTCCTGCTTTTATTGTGGGCAGCAAATTGTTGCCCTCCATATGTTTTTCGACTCCAGCAAGTCCATGCTGGCTGGGGCTGCTGGGAGTTGCAGTCGAAAACATCTAGAGGACACCAGTTGGGCAAAGGCTGAGCTGCAGTGTACCTGGAAATTCCCACTGTTCGTCAGAGGGCAGTGGGAAGGAAGCAGTGGCAGAGTGGTGATTTAACCCTCAGCTGAACTCTGTCCATCAAAATAGCAGAGTATGGTAAGCACAATACTGTTCTTTTTCTTCCCTAATTATCCTCAACTGTAAGTGAAATTAGAAATCTGCCTTTGAGCAGCACTTAAAAATGTATCGGCCTCTGTCTGAAAGCAAACGGAGCTGCACACATGTTGGTTTTCATACCGATTGGCAAGAAAACTGAATTCATAAATCAGTCAAATTCTGGCCCAAGGATTTGTCTCTTGACAGCTTGTGGGTTGGGCTGTGCTGAAATTCTTCCATTACTTGAATTCTTCAAACTGGCTGCAATGTTTATAGGCAGAGGCAATCCTTACAACATCCTAATTGGTTCCATATTTATTACATGCCCGCCTTATATAAACCTAGCAGGAGGACTCCTGAGAGCTCCAGGCTGCTGAGAAAGGCTGGCTGGCTGTGCAGATCGCCTAACAAGGTGGGTACAAGTACCTCTTGCACAGGCTTGTAGCTAGCCGCCCAAAAAAAGGTGTGGGTTGGGGAGTTTATCTCTATGTGCACATTAATGTTTTAGTTTTATTAATTAAGGTTATACCAGTGATGTTAATGATGATGATAAAAAATTTACTGTTACCTGCACAAATCCTGAGGCAGCTGTAGGCCAAGTTGCATCTGGAGCTGCCAGAGCGCATCCTCCTCCTGCTGCCTTTCCCTCTATTATTCACCTCTTCGTTTTCATCTTTCTGTCCACCTATCCTCTGGTTGCCTTCTCTGTCCGCTTTCTTTTCTCTTCCTCAGCTTCCCTCAGCTCCATTCTCTTGTTCCCTTCATTTCCCTCCATTTTATCTTTCCAATGCCCTTTCCTCCCTCTCTATCCTCGTTCCCTCTTCCCACCCTTCTCCTCCACATCTCTCACTTTCCCCACTTCTTCCCGGGATATATGCTCTTACATGAATGCATGTCAAGCTCTAGGTTGTCTGAAATGCAGAAACATGAGACTTGGCTCATGTATTTCTCTTGGTTTGCAGAAATGCCAGAAGGTTCGGCTGCCTATAGCACAGAACAGAGCAGAGACCGATTGTAAAGGGCAAAAACATGACCCAGTGGCTGAAAGCTGAGGTAGAGAGATGTAATGTTGCAATTTCCCACCCATTGGGAGAAATAGCTTTCCTATTTCGTAAACCACTTTGAGGTTTGGGGTTTTTTTTTACAACCAAGCTGTTTTCATAAATTTTATGAAACGAATTATGAAATAAATGCATCCGTCTCAGCAACTCTTTAGGAAACCCCTTCGTATAGGTAGGAGCATAACAGGCTGATCATAAATGAGGACCTTCACAAGAATATTCAAACTAAGTGTATGTTGATTCCTATGGGGGAGAGAGAACTGGGCCCCACTGCAGCATACACAGAAGCTGATTTTCTCCATTGATTCTTTAAGCAGTCCTTTAACTTGGCAACAGGACACCTGAGTGGAGTGGGATGCTGTCTCTTTCCCTTCCAAGAATGCAGAAGAAAGCTTTTTCTTCTCTCTTCCCCATAACGGAGCAGGAGAGCAGGAAACTGTCTGTGTATGAGAGAGAATATGCTATGTTCCTGCATGTAAGTGTGTATGAATGAGTGCATGTTTTTGACTGCCTCCCTCTCTCTCTCTCCCTTTGTGTGTGTGTAAGAATGTCTACATGCTCTGTGCCTGCATATATCTATACATAAACTTTGTTTCACACTTTTTATTATAAACTAATCCCAAAGCTGGGTACAATACCAATAAAACATGATTAAATCATAATTAAATAAACTATAAAGCAGGCAAGAGCACATGCACAGGCCAAATAATTATTTGCATAGTACAGTAACACAGGGAATGTACCTATTAGTGGCTTAAATGTCATTGTCCCCACCCCTGCATTTCATGACATATTTTTTATGGTGGTGTACACACCTGAGAGGGGGCAGCGATGTCATCCAATGCACATTGTCTGATTTGTCCCCATGTCTGCAAAATTGAATGTCGTCTGCATTCAATTAAGGTGTCATCTGCGAATGTGCCGTCATCTGCACTTGTGCATCAGATGTCTCCATTGTGCATACCTCAGATTAACTGCAACTTACGTTTTTAAACCAAATAGAAGCTGCTTTGAGGGAAAACACACCAAACAGCAGTATTCCCAAGTAGCTACAGGATGCATACGGATTGTGGCTAATGTCATGTGTACTCTGCTTCAAACACCGGTGGCTGCACATTGGACCTGGAGTAAATGGTAATGTGTACACAGCCACAGATTCAATCTAGGGCAGTGAATAGGCCTTTAGTTGGTGCTGAAAGCTTCTAAGAGTGTAGTAACCACAGGAGCATAGGAAGTTGCCTTACATTGAGTCAAGACTCATTGGTCAATCTAGCTCAGTATTGTCTGCAGCAGGGGTGGAGAACCTTTTCTGGCCGGAGGGGGTTGGATCTTAATCTCCCCACACCTGGCAGGTCCAATTTGACAAGTAGTTGATGCTTGAAGTCTTGTACTTTAAAAGCCCTTTGCAAGCAGCTCCATGCTGTTCCTTAAACTTCTGAACATTGGAGGTTTTAAAAAGCAGCTGTTGTTTACGAAGGGCTTTCAAACAGCCCCCTGCTCTTTGAACATCTGGTTTTTGGAAACCTTTGCAAGCGGCCCCATGTTCCTGCATCTCTCTGTACTTACCTGCCCATCTGAATGTCTGTGAGGGAGGTGTGTGCAGGTGAGCTACACTCATTTGAGCACACCCACCACTGGCATGGGGTGGATAGCTGACAATGTGTGACTCAGGTTAGAAAAGGTTAGCCATCCCTTTTTTAGAGCCTTGTAGGCCAGGTGGCGCTGTGGGTTAAACCACAGAGCCTAGGGCTTGCCAGAAGGTCGGCGGTTCAAATCCCTGCGACGGGGTGGGCTCCCGTTGCTCGGTCCCAGCTCCTGACCACCTAGCAGTTTGAAAGCACGTCAAAGTGCAAGTAGATAAATAGGAACCGCTCTGGTGGGAAGGTAAACGGCGTTTCCGTGTGCTGCTCTGGTTCACCAGAAGCGGCTTTGTCATGCTGGCCACATGACCCAGAAGCTGTACGCCGGCTCCCTCGGCCAATAAAGCGAGATGAGCGCCGCAACCCCAGAGTCGGACTCGGCTGGACCTAATGGTCAGGGGTCCCTTTACCTTTACCTAGGCCATGTGAGGGTGCCCTGAAAAGTGTGCAAAAAATATTGTCAATAAATAAATAATAACACCCCCCCCATTCATCTGTCAAATGTGTACATGCTGCTACATGTGCTTCTAAGGGTGTGTTTCTCTGTTTTTCCTCTCATGCAGACTGAATTCCTGTTGAGGAAAACCTCTCCATCTTCGACCTGCTAAAGATCCAGAAAAGTTGCCCATTTCCCCCTCTCCAAACAGCTAAAGATGAATAAAATTATTGTTTATGAAGAGGAAGACTTTAAGGGGTTCAGGAAAGAATTCACTTGCAGTGTTCCTGACCTACGTACTGTAGACTTTGGGGATTGCATTTCCTCCCTTAAGGTGATTGGACAACCTTGGCTGGCCTTCCGTGATCCCAACTATAAAGGTGTGGGTTTTGCATATGAAGAAGGTGAACATAAGCACATCCAGTTAAGTAATAACATTTCTTCTATCCAACTAGTCACTGAGGACTTGGAAGATCCTCAGATCACACTTTATGAGCACCCTAACTATGAAGGGATAAGCAAAGTGATAAAAGAGGAAACCAACCTAAGTTACGGGTATTTCAATGACAAGGCATCTTCCCATATTGTCCAGAAAGGTGCCTGGCTCCTCTATGAACATCCAAGGAGAGGTGGTTGGTACTATATAGCTCGAGAAGGAACGAAGCTTGATAACTATGGCCCTGTGTATCATTTCCATGATAGGTGTTCCCACGTGTATCCCCTTAAAAGTGGCCGGCCTGTTATCACTAGCAGGATCTTATGGGATCGCATGATCTTGGAGAGTGAGAGGGATGTGATGATTGATGAGATAAATTGTATCAACACCACAGAAACAGAGCAGACATTCACCACCACCAGCAGTCGAACCTATGAAATATTCACAAGCCACAGCTTCAAATTAGCAGTCCCTAACCTTCAAATAAATGAGAGTTTCAATTTAAGCATAGATCCGAGCACCAACCTGACAGTAGAAAAAGGAAAGATTGATTCTGTTACTACTGTAAACAAAATCGATGTGACCATGCCAGCCAAGGTCCCCCCAAAATCGGAATTGAACATCCAGGTGATCATGAAGGTAGTCACAGCCTCTGTTCCTGTGGAGCTGATCATCACCAATAATGGTAAATCAAGGACGGAAAATGGGCAGTATTGTAGTGTGTCAGGACGCAACATCATCACCAAATACAGCATGAAATCAGTGAAAAATTAAGCAGAGGACCAGTAATCATCAAAAGCAAAATGACCATGCCAGCCAACAACCCACTTTCATTTTGAACTGAACAGCTGTAGCTGCATTTCTTCTTCCATGGAAAGATAAGTACTTGGCATCTGGAACAAGGAAAACTTCTTAAATAATACTTTGTTGCATGTTCCTTGATCTGCTATTACCGCAGACATTAAAGACACTATACCAGATGAAATTCCTGAAAGTAGCAAGACTCCGATGCTGGTTTCAAGGGACTGATGAAGTGCAAATTGTTAACAAGAGGACTGTGTAATTCGTATAAAAATATATAGCAAAGAAATATGGAATCCACAGTCTAGTACAATGAACTAGAAAATAGTCTCACTTCACTGACAAAAGACATCCGGCAGAGAGAATCCAACAGAAAGTAGCTGTTAGGACACAGGTTGGTAATAAATAGCTTGCAGGCTAAATTAAGCCTCCACAGCAACTCTGTATGGTCTGCAGTTCTACTTATGCTTCTTAAATCCTATCTGATTTTTAAAATGATTTCTAGGGTTAATGGTTGCAGATATGCACCTTCAATGCTACATTTAAGCACTCTGGAGAACATACTTCTGCCAATTTTGTATCATTATTTTTTTGCATCATGTATTAGGCTCCAGCTGCTGTTTGGATGCTTTTCTGCTTATAAAACCAGACTGGTGAATATCTCAATAGAACTATACGTATATGATTATACTCTTCGGAAATGGCTCACAGAATGCCAGCAAGAAGGGGGTGACAGGGCTGCATGATGAAGAACCGTGTGTGTGTGTGTGTGTGTGTGTGTGTGTGTGTGTGTGACACATGTGGTCCTCCTCCAGGTGTTATTGAATACCAACACCCATCAGCCCCAGCCAGGTTTGGCAGTGATCAGGAATGGTGAGAGTTGTAGTCCAGCAATGTTTAGATGACTACAGCTTCCACATCCCTCATCAAGAGGTTATGAGATAATTAGATGACTCACAGTGCAGTCCTATACTCAGAAGTAAATCCCACTGAGTTTAATGAGGCTTCCTGCCATTTAATTATGTATAGGATTACAGCCTCACACTTTTACATCTAATTCAAACTAGTCCACTTTGCTCATTCCAGTATTCAGACGGACAATAACTTTTATATTCTTCCCAAGTTTCTTAAAGGTAGATTTTGCTTGCCAATATATACCATGTATTATAATGATCTTTTAGAACCTCCCCTCAAAATACAATTTGTTTCTGTAACATCATTTAAATTAAATGAATCTTATTAGTAAATGAGACAGTATGCCTGATATTTGCATGAATGCCATGTTAGATGCAAGAGCAGAGTATAGTATCTAAGGTATTACAGCTTTGTTTTTTATGTAGCACAGAGCATAATAGAAAAAAAGAGAAAGCAGAGTTCCATCAATTCATTTCACCCTGTCCTTGCAATCTTCTTGCAGTGTATTATTTCAGCAAAATAAGAATTGGCAATGGATCTCCTGTGGCTGCTGAGGTTGTAAATTAGACATGGACAATTTTTAGGGTGTTTTTAAATATGTAGGTTAGTCTATACAAACATCGCATTCTCTAATAATTGTACTATATGATTAGGATTAGGACCTCATACGTCATTATTACACACACACACACACACACACACACACACACACACACACACACTGCTTATTTGTCAAAACATTCAGTTTACATAAAGCATAAAATATACAAAGTTACCCCCCCAAAAAAAACCATGTAGCAAACAATGTATGATATTCTACACAAACATAATCCACTCATACACATGTGTATAGGCCAGGGGCCATCAAAAATTGGGTGAGTGAGTGAGGGTGGTTGTGACAACAAATATAGAGGGCCAAAGCGTTGCTAAGAGAGTGCTGCAGGCTTTAGAAGGGCTCAAAATGGTGGAGAAAGACCAAGATGGAGGTCGCAAACTTACTCCTCAGTGGCAGAGAGATCTGGACAGGATTGCAGGACAGGTGGCATCTGCAAGCAAGAAACATTAAAGTGAATTGCAGTTCAGAAATAAAGTCCTTTATTTACTAATTATATATATATATGTGGCCGGTGAAATATAACAACTTGGTGTGGGTGTGTGGGTGTTTCTACACACAAATCAACTTCCAACTTCTCAGGAAAAATTAGACGAACTAATAGGGAGAGATTTGGAAAGGTGCCAAAAGACAGCTCATAGGCCATGATCCTTTTTTATTTTATTCCTGTTGAGATTATACTGTATCTCATTCCGCTATTAGATGTTTCTATACAGTACAGAGTACAACAGCAACCTGGTGGGGGAGTCTAATAAAATCAGAAGGAAAGCCAAAGGGGCATACATTTTTAAAGCTCCAGAGCCAAAAGCTGGAGTCACTCTGTTAAGAACTCGGAAGGCATCTTCTGCTGAAGCTCATTAGTCTATTTGATACCATTGTGCACAGTAATGCATGGATTTATCCTTCTGCAATTCCCTCCAGACATTGCTGGACAGCTCCCACCCTCCTTGATCATTGCTAACACAAGCTGAGACAAGGCTGTAGTAGTCCAACATCATCTGGAAGGCATTAGGTATCATAGAACTTGGGTGACTATCCCCTAAATTGAATGAGCCATGATTGGCTTTGCAGATGTATTTCTCAAGAAGCTGAATTCTAACCACATTTAACCAGAACTAATGCCACAGGTTTCAAGACTTCCTTTACATATACATAGTAGCTAGCTGGTGGCATCCTCAAGTGGTAATTCTGCGCAGGGGGCGGGGGACAGGATGGGACTGTGGGAGATGTCACTAGAGCTCTGGACCCTCCTCAAAGGGATCACCAATGCAGGGACTGACAGGCTAGTGAACATAGGAAGCTGCCTTATACAGTCAGACCACTGATCTATCTAACTTAGTATATAAACAGAAATCCATTACCAGCTGAAATTAGACAGATGCCTAGCATCTTGATATTTAGATGGCTACTGATGTCTTTTCCTGAAGCGTAACACAATCATTTTATGGGATATTAAATGTACAATTGTAGAAATTGTTTATTTTTGTTAGAGTCTTATTTTATCTTATTGTATGCTGCTTTGATAGCTTCTGTGATAAGGTTAATAAATCTGTAAAATAAATTTTAAATTAAAAAAATCCACACTGATGGACAGCAGCTCTCCAGGATTTGATCTCTCCTAGTTTACATAGAGATCCTGGGGGTGCTATACCACTGAGTTGAGCTCCTCCTCCTAATAAATTAATTGAAAACTGCCTTTTTAGTGAAGCAGGTTTGAGGGCACATGATGCAACCACCAAGAAGTTTGGGTCTGACTAATGCCTGGATGCTGGGAATCCATAGTGCTTTCTTTCACAATGACTGAAGAAAGCTGGGATATAAAATATACTTAAGGGTGCTTCCAGATCGATGTTTATTGTAGGATTGGTGCTTGCCTATCCCTATGCCCCCATCATTTCATCTGATTTCTGGAGGGAAACTGGTAAAAATGAATCTCAGGGTCGTGGGTCCGAGCCCCACGTCCGGTAAATTATTCCTGTATTGCAGGGGGTTGGAATAGATTATCCTTGTGCCCCCCCCCCACTCTACAATTCTAAGCGAGAACTGTCCTCCACATCGTTTGCGATTTGTGAACCAGCTGTTTACAGTATGGTGACCCTATGCGGAAGCACCCTATGGAAGAAAGGCGGAATATAAAACGTACTTTGTCATGTAAAACCCAAGGGCGGGAGGGGACCGGTCATTAAAAGGACACCCCAGTTGGAGTCTGGTGGAGCTGAAGCGGCGGGTATGTGCTCGGAATATCAGAAACCCTGCGAGGCTCTCGGCAGTGAGGGAGAGCGCGGGAGGCACAGACAACCAGGGGGACACAAGGAGAGGGTGCATGTCTGAATTTGAACAAGAGTCAGTCCCAGGGAGCGGGGAGAGCAGCCTGCTGCCGCCTGTGCCACCGCCGCCGCCGGCTCTCGGGGGCGGCGCCGGCACAGGCGGCGCGAGATCCGCCCCAATTCTCCTGCTGCGGTTGAACCCTCCGCTTTGTGTGTCCCTGCCGACGCTCCGTAGCAGGGCGGATGTTGTGAGGAGCCGCTGCCGGGGCTGGGCGAGCCAGGCGTGGGGTGGCGGCGGTGAGTCAAAGCGGCGGCGGAAAGAGAGGCAGACAGGAGCGGAGGGGTCTCGCCGGGGCTCCGGGGGTCGGGGAGCCCCTGGCCGGGGTTGGCGCGAGGGCCGAGGAGGGGCGCCTGCAAGAGGCCTGGCTCGGCGGCCGCGACTAGGCCCGGGTCAGCCGCTTGGGCAGAGTGCCGCGGCGCCGAACTGCCCCGCTGCTCTCCGTCCCGAGAAGAGCTCCAGGCTGCCTCGTCGGCTCCGTCCGGGGCTCAGGGAAGGCGCTCCTCGCAGCCTCCAGCCACGCGGGGAAGCTCTCGGCGGTCAGCCCCGCAGAGTGACCGCCGCGCCGGTCCTTGGCCGGGTCTCGCTGCCCTTGGCGTGGGTTCGTCGGCAGGCCTTTTCCCGGCAGGGAGCGGCTGCCGCCAGGTGCCTTGAGCCGCCGCGCGTGCATCTTCCGTGCCCCTTTTCTCCCGCCTTTGCGCGTCTCCCTGCCGTCCCCGGCACCGTCCCTCTGCGCAGCACTGACACCACCTCGGAGGAGCCCTGGTGGCTGTGGGGAAGCAGTTTGATTTCAAGTTTCCGCCAAAGGAATGCGGAGGGAGGGAGGGAGCCAGTCTTCCCTCGGATGTGTCGTGGGGAACCTCAGTTACGCGGAGGAGGTTGTCAGTGGGAGCTTAAGCGTACCGCCTCAAACGTAAACCCCACTGAGTTCTCGCCTGTAATCCTGACCTATACACACATTGCTTAACCTGGGAGTCTTTCTGAGCAGACAGCGCAGTCTGGTCACCGTAGCGCCGCCCTATATACACCTACCTACCCAGAAATAAATCACATTGATTTAAATGAGGTGTACTCACAGGTGAGTGTTATGGGACTGCAGCCTGATTGTGCTAGGCTCAGGGTTTGCATCTTTGCTGCCTTATCCTATGCTAGGTTTACTCTGAAGTAAGCACTCTTTAGTTCACAGGACTTTCCTCACAAGTAAGTGTGCATGGGATCCGATCGTTAGTCAAATAAATATTTTTCTCAATAAACCTTTGAGTATGTATGCAACAGTAGAAGCTGCTGCAGCGGTGCCAGACAGTGATCCAGATGTTGCAGTGCATGGTGGTTTAAAAATTGCCTCCACCAGTGGAAAACTAGAAGTAATATTACTATGCAGTGTAGAAATAGCTCCAAGGCTTTCACAACTCTTGAAGACCAGAGTTATTGCAGCATGGTATTCTGCAGAGAAGCTGTAGCACTGTTTCAGATCCTTGTGCTAAACTCTAAATGTAATATGAAGTGGATTGGCATATGGATTTTCAGCTACATTTGTTGCTTAGAACCAAAGCTGACATCTGCATAGTTTCCTTTGCCCCATTTATGGTATATTCCTTTTGCAAATAAATGGTTGTCATATTGTCACATGGTTAATCTGATAGTCAAAATATTCCAGCAATCAAGATAATTGTATGATTAAAATTAATATAAAATAATAACGTCTGTTTATTCAGATTGTACCCTTCAAATGACAGTTTTCTATAACTCATGAAGGGCTCAGGCTGCAGTCCTATGCATGCTTCTTTGGGAGTAAGACCACCTGAACTTAGTGAACATAAGAAAAGGTGTGCTTGATCAGACTAAAGGCCTATCTGGCCCTGCATCTTGTTTTCCACAGCAGCCAACCAGATGCTCAGAAAAGTCCACAAACAGAACATGAGAGTAACAACCCCTTTTTGCTGTTGTTCACCAAACAACTGGTATTCAGAAGCATGCTGCTTCTTGATCTTGGAGGTAACATGGCCACTCATGGCCTTATCCTCCATGGATTCGTGTGCTACCCTTTCAAAGCCATTTAAATTGGTGGTAGTCACCACATCTTGTGGCAGTAAATTTCATGTGCTGAGTGAATAAGTGTTTCCTTTTGTCTATCCTAAATCACCCACTATTCACCTTCATTAAATGACCCCAGGTTTTGGTGTTGTGAAAGATGGGGAAAACTTTACCTCCTTTCTCTACAGCTTGCATAATTTTGTATACCTCTGTCACGCTTCCTCTTGATTGCAATATTTCCTTGTAGGGGAGTTGCTCCAACTCACTGATTTCTTTGGTTGCCTTTTTCTGTACCTTTTCCAGCTCCACCATATACTTTTAAAGATACGGTGAGCAGAACTGAGATTTGCTTCTGAATAAGCCTGGGTAGGATTGTGCTGGGAAGGTCCTTGGCAACTAGGACCCTCTCTGCTTTCATAGATGTATTCTTCATAAAGATGTCTACTATTTTCTGTTATTTTTAGTGGAAGAAATATCTGTGTATACTTTCAGTGTCAGGTCTCTAAGATCAAAGATTATTGCAAAACCCTGTAATGTAGCCTTGAAAATAACCACTTATTTGTTTGCCTAAGGTTATCTTCAGGTGACCAGGCAGATGAGATACATGGAAGTTGGTTTGTTTTGACTTTGAGGCAACAAACAAATAAAGATGCATGGGAAGGTCGCCTAGTATTGTTTGCCATTTTATTTGTGAAGTTCTTGTATTGTTTAAAAACTCATTCATAATGCAGGTGTGCTTACAGCTTTTGGATTTTTAGAGATAATTCCTCACTAAATTAAACAAATTATAATAAAATTGGTCCACTGTAAAACTAAACTGCTTCATAGTGTAAATGAAAACAATTCTGCCAGTCTTACTATACTCTCCTTGCTTGCCATGTAGCCTGTCAGCTGTATTTGCTGCTGTTGCCAAGGTTACTTTTTGTGTTGAAGTGTGAAAGGTAATGCTAAATTGTAAGTTGATGTTTTCATATTATTCAGAAGGAAGAGCATGTTCCTGCTAATGTGGATGTAGAACAGATAGACATGATGGCCCAGCTAAGAAGTGTTTGGGGATTCGGGATATAGACTTGCTGCATATTATGGGACTGACAGTGACTGGATGTTGTATATTGTCCTTGTTTATGGATAAAACAGTGCCTAGTGATATATGAAATAAGTGAAGTTCCTTAATATTTGCTTCAGTTTGTAGTAGATGAAATGAACCTGAAAAAAAGATTGAAAATTGCAGACTGGAAAAAAGCTGACCACATATTATATACTAAGGAAGTTCTTCATGGGAATAGAAAATATACATGGAAAGGAAAGGATAGGTTATAAGCCGCTTAGAAGGCATTTCGGCATATAAGCAACATATCAATTAATACAGCAGCAGCATGGATGGAGGGCCTGTGGCCTTCCAAATGTTGTTAAGTGCCAACTCCTACCACTCCTACCCTGCATGGCCGATGGTCAGGGATAATGAGAATTGTAGTTAAAGCATCTAGAGAGCAACAGGTTATCTTTTGGATGCATGTTTGATTAACAGAAAACCTTTAGGAATTCTACTGTACTGCATGTTCTTACACAGTCTTTGTGTAACATCATTATACATTGTGTTTCTGTTTTAAAGCAAACAAATATGAGTCTTGTTCTGACTATCATACTCTGTTTATATAGATAAAAAGCCTACAGCTGCTGTTGCAACCATTACTTTGAACTCTAGAGAGTAATGAAACAATTATTGACAAACACAAGTCTCCCGTAAAACAAAACACTAGTCATATAACTCTCCTGAGAGTTGGTTGGATACAAAGGCATTAACTTTTTTTGTATTGCTATACATGTGGATTGTAATATAAAAAACAGGGATGTGTTTGCCAATAGATATTTATTACTGTTCAGATGGCTTCCCCCCTCCCTTTCTTTGTTTTGTAACTATATCAGAGGTGGGGAAACTTTTTTGTCCAGTAGACCAAGAACCGCCAGCAGACATACATCCATGCAAAGACTTCAACTTTGGCGACAACAGTTAACATCCTTGAAGTGTGCTTCAAAGCGCTTTGAGTAGAAACCGCATGGATACACACTTCAAAGTACTGATGAGTGCTAAGAGACATTGTTTTTGAAGTGCATTTCCAGATGGTTTATGTTGAAACCTCTTTGAAATGTGCTTCAGTGTAAAAGCCACACCTTTACCTGCCTCCCAACTTATGTGTGGTATGGAGGAATTGGTCCAGGAGGCTGTATTAGACCCCTGCTAGGCCTAATTAGACCCACCCAGAGAGTCCCTATCCCAGGATTATGCTTTGTGCATTCCCTTATTTTAAAACCATAACTTTAGATACATTAAACTATTCTTTCTCTTTATGTATGTCAGTCTTCAGTGAACATTTTTGGCTCTTGTTTTGCTAGTTTTCTGTTACGACTAGAAAAAATGCAGATCTTTTCTAGCTTTTCTTAAATGAAATCATTTTAAGTTTATGAGCCAAAATTTTCTATATATTAACCTAGATGCCCTCCAGTATTCATGCTGCAGACAGTGGAATGCCTTGGGGTTTTTGTACTTGTTTTCTTAACAAATTTATAGTATATTATTAGAGGCAGTGAGTTTATGCCAGAGTATGTACACATTTAGAAGCAGGGCAAATACAAAAAAAATGTATTGCCTTTGCTACTTTCTTCCAGTTTTGTGAAGAGTTGCATCCTTCTTTGTTGCAAGTGTTTTCATTTCTAAGTGGTCAATTTTCTCCCTGTTTCAGCTTTGAGATTAGTGGCCATTCAAGCTGACCTGAATTATGACATCAAGAGCTTCTGGAACAACATTTTCTCGGAAGAACTATAGATTAAGCACAGAACCTGAGAAGTCCAAGGTTGCAGGTAGGAATACTGTTGTGGATGACTGGGGGAAGAGGAGGCTGTTTTTACAAGTCTTATCAGCAACTAATTAGGAGAGAGATTCGCTGTTTTCAGCACCTTAGCTGTGCAAACAAAGTTGCCACCTATTCAAGTTTGCCACTTCATTGGCAGATACTTTTTTTTTTTTGGTCTTAGCTCAGTTGTGCAAGCTAAATCTGCTTAAAGGTATTAACATGTATTTGGTGTTTCACTTTTCATAGCGCTCCATACTTGTCCCTGGCACAATGCTATTAAATATCTGAAGCATCGTTTAATGCCAAGTGTTGGCCTAGTTGAAATGGGTTTGCTTGTCATCTGATGTAAAGCAGTGTTGCCCTATGAGAGGCAGGGGAAAGCATGGATGGAATTTCAAATTGGGATAAAGGGTGTTTTATCTGTCTTATTTTATGTGTTAGATTTTAATTCACACAGATGGAGAAGATGGTTTTGGTAAAGTCAGGGATGGGGAACCTGAAACCATGCTCTCCTACCCCCCCCCCCACTGTCATCATATGCAATGTCAGGTGTGGAATAAAGATGTGACTGCAAAGGAACCGCCCGGAGCCTGCCAGTTGTGCCTTGGCAAATGGGGGTTGCTGATTGATGCTGACAGCCTGTTGCCCATTTGCAAGCACAATTTGGATTCAAAGCTCACCTGTAAATGGACATTTCCTTTGCAGACAGAAATGAGGTCTGAAGTGCTGGGATGCAATAAATAAATCACAACACTTGGATGAATGTGGCCCTCTGACCCAAAGTAATTGCAGAATTCACCTGGTGGGAAAAGGTTTAATTTAATGCAAATCTACCCTCACTTGTATTTAACAGGTGTTTCGATTTGAAAATATTGTTATCATAGAGAAATGATCAGCATGATCATTTGTGAATGCATTTTACCATAGACCGAGGTTCCTACTGATATGGGCTTTTGAATAGAACAGCTACTTGGTATTGGTAATTTTAAAAGGGGGACAGTTATGAATCCCATGCTCATATGTGGAATACTAAGTTGTAGCTGTTAAAGAAAGTGCTAAGGAAACTTAGGGCATAACAGAATCCGTCTGTGCACCTCTTTTGGTTTATTGTTTATTTGGCACGTCCTTCATTGTCTGTTGGCTGGTCTCTGCACATTTGCATTATGCCTGTGCAAAGAGAAGCAGAGGGACAAGGAGAGATAACAAGGACAGGCCAAATTGATCTGTCATTTCAAGCAACATGCTGGAGCTCCTCCTGCCAAGTAACTCAAGAGAATGTGCAAACATTCAAATAGCAGCATGGCAACAATGAGGGACAAGAGACACATTAATACACTATTTGAATCCTTTAGGAGTAAATTTAGTAACTTTGCATGAAAAAACCTGGAAGTAGAGTCTCAGCTAGAAACAACACCCTTTATGAGAGGCATGCTGTATCCTCTATTTGCTGTATATGCTGAAACATACGGAAAAACATTTAGGTAGGTAGCCATGTTGGTCTGACACAGTTGAAATATATATAAAAATAAAAAAAATGTCCAATAGCACCTTAGAGACCAACTAAGTTTGTTCTTGGTATAAGCGTTCGTGTGCAAGAAGTGTGCATGCACACGAAAGCTTATACCAAGAACAAACTTAGTTGGTCTCTAAGGAAAAACATTTGATAGAGATATAACCTTAGAGGCATTGGCTGAAATTCTGTGTACACTTGGGAGTAAGTCCCATTGAATTCACTGTGGTCATCTTTCAAGTAAACATATTAAGTGATTTATGAGATGATGTTATCAAAACTGATTTATTAAACTCCATATTTCTGCTGTTTAAGTACTATGATATTGTTGTTGTTGTTCAGTCGTTCAGTCGTGTCCGACTCTTCGTGACCCCATGGACCAGAGCACGCCAGGCACGCCTATCCTTCACTGCCTCTCGCAGTTTGGCCAAACTCTATGATATAGTATTAGCTATATAGACAACAGCATAAGCTGAAGTCATATGATTTAGCCACCTATGGGAGCTAGCTCTGATCAGTGTCTGTATGGGAGGCCTCCTGGGAACCTCATGCAAACTGCTTTGAGTTTTATGGAAGAAAGACAGGCTGTAAATGAAATAAATAAAACAGGGCTGCCTCAGTTCATTCTGCCTCACTTGTAGAAGTAAAATTGGTATATTGGAGGTAATACCTGGTTGTTCCTTGCTGACTTGGCTTTTTACTCATTCTCATAGGGATAGTGAACAGCAAACTCCTGAATGATTATCTATATCACATCTTTCCCATTGCTGATGGAACTCAGCCTACTGCTGCATATAGGTACTGGACTTCTGATTCACTGAAGAGCAAGCAAAGTTGTATTGTATTGTGGTGTTACTTTAATGGTATTGCTTAGGAACACAGCTGAATACTGACCGTAGATGAGACAAAAGTTTCATTTTACTGCTGAAGTGTTTATGTGGTATAATGCTGCTGGAACTTTTCAGACAGTAGGACTTGCATGCCTTAGTTTTGAAGGTATGTATGAGAGGCCAAGGGTGTGGCATTTACTGATCTACCGGTAAATTATAATTTCTGTAAATCTGGCTAAATGGCACTTGCAAATGGCAAATAATGATGAAAGCTGAATGACTTTAAACATGTGTACACTATTTAGGAAATATTTAAGGCTGTAGTTGTAACTTCACTTACCTGGGAGTAAGTCCTATTGAATTCAATTTGACTTGCTTCTGAGTAGACATGGTTAGGATTACACTGTTAGATTATTAAACACTTAAAAATGACTGACACATGTCCACTATTAATTTAAATGAATGTGTCTCAATATGTTATGTTTATATTATGAAAACTAGTTTCAAGTACCGGTACTTCTCATGTGAAATGATGATGTTAGCTTTCTTTGATTATTTGTTCATTTCTTTTGTGTGATTGTGATTTTAAAAAATGCTTTGCTCTTGTTCCTTGCCAGATATGTATACCGGTAATCTTCCTGAATCGACTAGAAAATCACAAAACAAGGCCTTTAGCAAAGTCCTTTAATTGCATTTTCTTGTACACATTGGAGTCCTCGTATTGAGACCTCTCATGTGAATGTTGCTCTGGAAGAACGCCTGTTGTATGTTTGTATTTAAAGATCTGCTGGGGTCAAATTCCGCCCACTATATACTTAGCTTCTGAACTCACAACTGAGTTGTCAGTGCTACTAAAAATAACCTTCATCCCTTTTTCCTTCTGATGAGTAGCAGTTACCAGGAGGAGGAGGAATAGAGTTGTTTCTTGTTGCTTTGCCATAGCTTTCCCAGTGTACTGTTGGAATGCTCCAATTCATCATTCTGCCATTTTGGGGGGGTGCGTGTCAAAACTTTCAGCATTAAGTTTCTTTGGTTTATTCTTTAAGAGCTGAAAAAGGAGCTTAGCTTAATTCATAGCTCCTGTTGGATTTAGGGGTTCTGCTGCGTAGGCCTCAATGCGTTGTGATCCACCAACCTAATGCAGCCCACCAGCCATGTGTGGCAGCCAACAGCAGCTCTCTTTTTTCTGTCTGCCTAGAACTGTAAAAACATAGCAGTGTTAAGAAGCTGAAAGGACACAGGACCTGGCTGGTGGGTTTTATTCATCTTAGTCACAAATAGTGCATGTCTGCTTCACTACAGCAGTCCAATAGGAAGCCATAAAGAATCTTGGCAGTTGGGATTTGAATACTCTATAGCATTGTGTACAAAATTCACACTAGTAGGAAAGAGTTGCAAAATAATTAATTTGTTTATGTTGGTGAGCACCAGAGTGTGTCTCTTAGAATCCATGACGTCATTTTCTCTATAGAAGCTATTTTTATTTGTCTAATATTTTGGTTTCTGGTCCTTTCAAGTAGTTGTGTCCCTGGGCTATTTTATCTATTAAACATACCATGTAGATTTATTAAATCACTAGTTTATGGAGTTGAAGTAGTGTTGAAGTAGTGAAGAAACTCTGGTTTACAATTCATGTGAGTTTCTCCATGGAGAATTATATAAAAACTGTTGAAGGATACTTCACTTTATTCCTAGAAAGCACCTCTCCTTTCAAAACCTACAAGAACACGTAGAAAAATTGCTGACAGAAGATGCTGTCTCAGAAGATGGTCAAGGTAAATATAGACAACGTCTGCCATAAGTGCCAGCTCCAAGGGGCCGAGGGACTTTGGGCCCCTATTGTTTTTTGAGGAGCCCCAATGTTTAGCAGGAGGAGGGCGAACACAGAGCCAGGCACAGTGCAGCTTCAGTGGCCTGTGGCTCCTCCTCCTCCTGCTGCCGTATGGGGGGAGGGACGGAGGAAGCAGCCTATACTGGAGCCAAGTGTGGCGCAGCTCAGTGGTCATTGGTTGCTGCTGCTGCCACTAGCTGGGGGCAGCTTCCCCCATCTTTACCTTGCACAGCAGAGGGAAGGGGCGGACAGAGCCTGTGCTGCCACCATGTTTGGCTCCATTCCCTGGCTCCTTGTGACCTTGCGTGTGTGATGTCATGACATTGCACCGGGGCCCCTCCATCTTTTTCAGAAGCTGGTGCCTCTGGTGTCCGCTCATTTTGCAATTGCCTTAAGAAAGCAGAATAGCATATTATGGGGACTTTCCACCTAAACCTAGTACCCTTCTTGGTGGTCTTTCTTTCTTAAAAAATGTATTTTTATTAAGTTTTATCAGATAAACATAATATCTATTTTGGGAAAAGAAATGGCCAACTACACAGAAAGTTTGCAAGATATCAGCCTGTTTAATGTTCAGAGCAGTATTCATTGAAACAGTTTGATTCATCCAAGCACAGTTCTCCATAGAGTCCCATGTGTGGAGGGTAGGTGACATGGGTCTTTCAACGATAACACACATATTCAATAATTTTTCTGTTTAATGAGTGTCATTGTCGAAAGACACATGGGATTCTATGGAGAACTGTGCTTGGATGTATGAAATATCTCTATCTTTGGGAAACTTCCTCTGTGTTCAGGAGAAGAAAAATAACAATATAATATCCTAACTGATGCTTGTGCCTCTTTCTTTTGCCATGAAACTGAACACAAAGTTGCCTCATCTCAATTACTGTATGTCTTACGTTGTTGCTTTACACATATTTCTCATTGTCATTCCTTCAACTTTTATTTCAGATCAGGGGGTAGAGGGCAGGCTTGGCCCTTCTACTGTGGTGTTGGATCACACCAGTGGTTTTGAAGGGCTCCTGTTGGTGGATGATGACCTACTTGGGGTGAGTGTGAGGTAAACGCTGTGAATGGGCTCACTTGTCACTAGGGACTCTAGGTTGCTCTTTAGAGTCTGTGCTGGTGTTCTTTTTCACTTCATTTTTTGGTCTCTGTATGTCCTCACTCTCCTTTTGCTTTTGGGCTTAGGTAACACTGGTTCCCTGCTAATATTGGCTAATAAGCTGAGTGTGCATTTCCTATCTCCTGCCACTCCTCTTTCTGGAGCGAATCCCCTTCCTCACCATTAAGCAGCTTGTCAGCAGTTATGTCAACTGTGATGAAGGTTAACTAAGGTTACCATTTAACTATAATCTGAGACTGCAGTTTGAGATTCTAATTTAAGGCAAACATTAATCGCTAATGTTTCTGACAAACTCTTTAACTGAGGTTAATGGGAAAATTTTGTCTAGGGAGTGAAGGTGATATGTGGAGAGACTGCATGTTTAAGAAAATATTTCCTATTTATTAATTGTGGTCAACATAGAGCCACTATCATGCCTTCATTGGTTTGATGTTAATAGAAAATGCATTTTATGCTAGAGTTGCTGATAGGGTCTCTCCCTTTTGATAACACTTGTCAGGTCTTCATTATAACCTTCCCCTTTGGTTGCTGTTATAGCATGGTTTTTCTTAAGTTTTGAGTTCAGATGGTTCCTTGGTTCTTGGGAGAGCTGGTGGTGGTTCCCAGATTCAGGAATTAGGTGCACAACGTTTTTGGATGGAGTTGCATTCTCCCTTAAGGATCAAATATGTAGTCTAAGGGTACTTCTTGATATCCACATGGCCACAATGGTGTGGAGTGCCTTATTCCTGCTCCATCTGGTTCTCTAGCTGCTCTATGTAGGACACAGTTCTACGAACACGGTTGTGATGTAGAATGAGGCTGTGGACGTTTTGATGAGCTATACTGCCTGTGATCATATAGCACCAAATTTGAAGCATTTGCACTGGCTATCTATATGTTACTAAGCCCAATTCTAGATGTTGACTGATATATAAAGCCCTGAATAGCTAGGAACTCGGCTATCTGAAATGGCACCTGTCCCTGTACTGTTCTGCCTGTGAGTTGAGATGCGCTGGATACACACTGTTAGTTGTGTGCTACCACCAACTGAAATCTAGTTGCCCAGGACTCAGAATAGGATCCTCCCCCTGGTGGCATCCTGGTTGAGGAACTTTCTCCCCTCTGGAATCAGGTAGGCAGCAAATCAGGTTTTTGATGTTGGGTAAATATGTTTCTCTTTCGTCAATCCTATGAGGAACAGCACAAATCTATATGTTTTACACTGCTGTCAGAGAGTGACTTGTATACTGAATTTTAAATGAGGCATGATACAGCAATGTACATGTTTTTGTATAGTTTTATATAACTTGATCTGTTATTAGCAGCCCTTAGAGCAGGGGTAGGCAACCTAAGGCCCATGGGCTGGATGTGGCCCAATCGTCTTTTCAATCCGACCCACGGACGGTCTGGGAATCAGCGTGTTTTTACATGAGTAGAATGTGTCCTTTTATTTAAAATGCATCTCTAGGTTATTTGTATGGCATAGGAATTCGTTCATTCCCCCCCCCCCCCAAAATAGTCCAGCCCACCACATGGTCTGAGGGATGGTGGACTGGCCCACAGCTGAAAAAGGTTGCTGACCCCTGCCTTAGAGCATGCGGTGAAGGTTGGGATGTGCGTGTCATAAACAAATAAAATGTTCTGATAAGCCGACCTATACTTTTAAGTCTGAAATTTATTACTTCTCTGTAGTTTGTATTGCACAACTCACTCTTTTATTATGCCTCTGTGTATCTTGCTGCCCACCTGTTAACACTCTCAGCTTAAGTGTTCTGTTCTAAACACTGCCTACATATTCTTTATTGTCCTCTATTGGTCTTTAAAGGTTTGTTTCTGATAATTGCTGTCTTCCTTCTCCCCCTCTGCTTCAACCCCCACTAGAGAATTACTTTCTACTTGTCTATGTTCTACTGTTGATATGTTTGTGTACTGGGTTAGTAGAGGTTTACTTTGAATGTTTTTCTTGTCAACATGTCTCACTGGGTTCCAGTTCTCAGCTGAGACAGGAAGGACAGAACCAGCTTTGCCCTGAACTTACCAGTGGCTGTTGTTTTGCACTACCTAGTGTTACCAATCCTATGGCTGAGTGCCTATGGCTGCCTTAACAATAGAGAAAGTGCCTTTAGTGCTGTTGGCACTGCTGTCAGTTTTTATAGTCATTATGTACTGAAACAGTGTGTTGTCCCATCTGTGATCACTCCTTGATCATTCCTTTTGGCACTCTCTTTCTTGGCCTTGCTGCTTCTGACAAATCTTTGGACACACTCCCCTGCAGCCCATCTGGTTCCTGCAGTTGGCATGCTCCAGGCTTTTATTTCATGCTGATCCCCCCCACAACTTGACCAAGCAGCTCATTGGGCCAGTAATGGGGTCAGCACAGGTTGTGACTTCTCCAAAGCCAGTTTTCTGTTTTTGGCACTGGCTGTTTCGTCTAGGAGAAATGGAATCAGGAAGCCATTATGTGGGCATGCTTGTTGTTAAATCTGCGTTCGGTGTAATTGCAGACCTGATTTTTGCGCATGCCCAATCCTGGGGAAAAGTGAGAGCAACCTATTGTGGAAGTTCTAAAATTTGATCAATTGAAAGTGACCTAATACCTTCTTTAACTGATTTCCTTACCCCGCCGCCAACACACACACATTTGTGAGACATGTAATGAAACCCTTGATAATGGAAAACAATCATTCATGGTGTGTGACTGTCTTCCTCCTTTGTTTCCCAATTCAGGTAATTGGACATAGTAACTTTGGCTCTATCAGGGCTACTACCTGTGTGTATAAAGGTAAGGACTAGAAAAAATATGGACTAACCATGGTACTGGTCCAAGTGGCAAAATGTGTACTGCTAGTGAACAGCAACTTGAGATGAGAATTTATTAACAATGAGATTTAAACAAATTCCTGACTTTAATTTTGGGGCCGCAGTTGTTTCAGGTTTTTGCAGAAAATGTCGGACACTGGACATGCCACCCAGACAACTTTTTGTTGTAGGGTAAGGTAAAGGTAAAGGGACCCCTGATTATTAGGTCCAGTCGTGTCCGACTCTGGGGTTGCGGCGCTCATCTCGCATTACTGGCCAAGGGAGCCGGCGTACAGCTTCCGGGTCATGTGGCCAGCATGACTAAGACGCTTCTGGCGAACCAGAGCAGCGCACGGAAACGCCGTTTACCTTCCCGCCGGAGCGGTACCTATTTATCTACCTGCACTTTGACATGCTTTCGAACTGCTAGGTTGGCAGGAGCAGGGACCGAGCAACGGGAGCTCACCCCGTCGCAGGGATTCGAACTGCCGACCCGATCAGCAAGCCCTAGGCTCTGTGGTTTAACCCACAGTGCCACCCGCGTCCCTTTGTTGTAGGGTAGTGTGATACTAAACAAATCAATCGGGTTTTGGAAGAATGAATTCATTCTTTTGAACTCTTCTGGCTGCCAAACCTTCGGACTATTCTAGTTTTATATGTTAATAGCATTTAACAGAGAATTTTTCATTTGACACTTTTGCTGCTATATTTTCTTTTAGGAAAATGGATCTATGAGGTGCTGATTTCATCCCAAGGCCTTATGCAAATTGGCTGGTGCACTCTCAATTGCCGGTTCAATCAAGAGGTAATGCAATAGCATATTTATTTATTTTCTTACTTATCGTATTTATATTTAGACATCATTCTTCACCTGAAGTTCCAAGGCTGGAAATCCCAGAAATTACCTGTGGCCCCTTATTAGACTACTATTCCCATCATCCCATGTTAGCTAGGTCTGATGGGAACTGAAATCTTGACAATATCTATATAATCTGGTTCTGCATAGGGTTTTAACTGAAATTTGGAATGGGGAACCTGTAATTCCTTTTCATAACTCGTGTTCTTCTTAAGTTGGATATAGTACTGGACCTAATTACTAGTGTACTAACCAGAAATGGGCATGGATGCTTGGTATATTACAAGGTGTGACTGGAAAGTAGGGTGAATCACTCCTGTATGAGATAATGGGAACTGTCGGATTCACGTGGGAGAGGTTTGTCCGTATCTCAGCTAACATATGTGCACATGTCTCGGCATTTGTTGAGAGGCCTATGTTCATGCGGTAGCGTTTAGTAGCTGATAATAGTGCAGTGCATTGTGATTGAAAATGGAGCAGAGAGTCAATATGAAATTCTGTTTCAAATTGGGTAAATCAGTATCAGAAACCCATGAAATGCCCACAATTGTGTACAGAGATGAAGCTGTAACTTGAAAGACAGTGTATGAGTGGTTTAAGCGTTTCCGTGAAGGCAGCAAACCATCAAAGATGACCCTCGATCTGGCAGACAGTCAACGAGCAGAACGGCGGCAAATGTTGACAGTTCATGAGTTATTGATGTGGGATCGGTGCTTGTCCGTCCAAATGATGGTGGAAGAATTGCATATTCTACGTGAAATCATTACTGAGGTTACTGAGCTGTCCTACCCTCTATATTCTTCCAATCTGGCCCCACCGGATTTCAGTCTTTTTCCAAAACTGAAATCTGCACTGAAAGGGCACAGATTTTCCAACATTTCACACACCCAAGCTGCTGTGACGAGGGAACTGAAAGCAGTACAAAAAGAGGACTTCTCCAGAAGTTTCCAACAGTTCTACGAACGTTGTCAACGGTGCATTGTATCAGAGGGGGCCTACTTTGAAGGCCTGTATGTTTGAATATTATTAATTAATTAATTAATTAATTAATAACTATTATTTGTATCCTGCCCTCCCCGGCCGAGACCAGGCTCAGGGCAGCTAACATCAAATATAAACATTGATTTAAATCAGACAATATATTGTCGTCCGGTTTCTGTGACCATTCACCGAACTGTCCGGTCACACCTTGTATGTTACCCATATGACTGTTTCTCTCAGGTCTGTTTCTCCCAGCCTACAAGTTTCTCAGTCCTTTTTGGCATGTCAGTGACAGTGGTTGAAGAAGGCATATTATCGGAATGCAAAATCTTAATTGTGATCTGAGTATCTTTGGTAACGGTTTGCTTTTGGTTTTCATGCTGCATAGGAAGGAGTTGGAGATACTCCAGATTCATATGCTTACGATGGGAATCGAGTGCGCAAATGGAATGTGACCACAACCAACTATGGTAAAGTGAGTGTCTGCCTCTAATTGTTTTCTTACACTGAATCAGATTATTAGTCTATCTATTTTGGTAATCTCAACACTGACTGTCAATAGTAGAACTGGAGACTCTTATTGGGTGGTGTAGTCACCAGTGCTCAGAATTTATTTGTTATTAAGCTTCATGTTTTGTATTTAATTTTATTGTGAAAAACCAATTTCTCTTCCATTGTGCATATTGCCCCACCAGCAGATCCAGTGGGGCCTGTGAGACCATTTTCTCCAATCATGTCCACCTGTCAATCAGTGACATCAGTGCAGGTTACTGCATTGTTGTGGCTACCTGTTCCTAGCAGGGTTAAACCCCTCACACAGCAGCTGATGAGCAAATGGTTAAACCCTGCTCAGTTTGGCTGCGTGCATCTGTCTCTCCTAGGAACAGGTGCACACAGCCAAAGGAAGTATCAGGGGGAAATTGGGTTTGCTTGCCTTTGAGGTGGTATTCAATGTTTAGTTCTGTTATGCCTTTTAATGTCAGTGGGTCTGCTCTAACTTAGGTTCATTCATTTCATTGAAAGTACTTTGAGTAAGACTTAGTTGAATAGCACCCCCATTTTCTTATCCATATCTGGGAAGAAGACTGCTTTATGCAGACATTGGCTCTGATAGAGATTTCTCTCTTGTGCAGTGATGCCTGTATGATGCAGGCTTCTTTCTTCCCTGCCTCCAATGGGGAGGAGAGAGGAGAAAGCAGCACTTTGCTAGCCTTGTGCTTGGAGCTTTCCAAAGTGCCAAGCACAGTGCTGGCACCATGTCTTGTGCTGTGAGTCCCCAAGCCTGCAGACTGTTTTGAGACGTAGGTTGGACAACCTTCCTGTCAATCATGTGATGTCACATGATACCATATGATTTGGGAGGTGGGTTGTCTCACTCACCTACCTGTCAAAGTTGGCTCATGGGAATCTGGCCTGCGGTACCAAAAAGATCCCATCCCTGATACAGAAAATTGCCACCCCACTGAGTGGGTGCTTGCAAACGCATGGCACATCTCATATCCCTTGCCTGCTGTAATATAGAACTAGAATTCTTCATGCTGTAATATGCAACAGAAGGGGGTAGAAAGTAAAAACAGTGAATCAGTATGGCAGCAGAACTCTTGACCTGTACAGTTTTTCTTGACTGAATTGGAAGCAATCTCTATATGTTTTTACAGTATCCTAGCAACATTGGTTACATACCCCAAGTCCCATCTAATTACCTTTTCTTTTTTCTGCAGTCTTGGGCAGCAGGAGATATTGTCAGCTGCTTGATAGACCTGGATGAGGGAAGCATTTCTTTCTGCCTGTAAGCACCCTTATAGAACTATCCTAGATGTTGCTAGTTTGCTATATTCTGTCCTCTCAGCTTCTAAGTATATTCATTGAGAGCTTAAACCAAGCTCCACTTAAGGGTAAATAGTTACTTCATTCTCAATAATCCTCTACTAAAATTGCATCCAACAAGGTCCTTTGCCTCACTGCATCTAAATTGTTTCATAAAGTTGGAGTGCATCACTTCTGAGTTTAGATGCTGATAGCGAATGTTTCCTGGTACAATGTTGTTATGTGTGCAAGAAAGATGAATAGAGAAATAAAACTAGATCTACACAAGCAGAATCTACACAACATGAGTGGTTGTTTTTAACATGACTGTGTGGAGCTGTACAACACAGAAAGCTCTATAGAGCACTTTGAGTCACTGTGTGGAATTCTTAAGCTGAACAGGACCTTGAACAGAGCTCCAGCAATAACAATTCATATTTTTCTAAGTGTCTCTGCAAGAAGTTATTTCCTAAGATCCTCAGCCAAAGCAATGGGAGAATTCTGCACTTGGGATTCAGAATCTGCTTTTATTGGCTTGTCATAATACAGAAAACAAGCCGCTAAGCTGTTTCTTCCTTTGTGTAATGTCAGATACATAAGTCTTTTGTGTATAGAATTCTTTGACAAGGTGTGTCAAAACTTTAGGGATTTGTCTCCTTCCCCTCTTTCTTTTCTTTTTCAGGAATGGTGTGTCTCTGGGGACTGCTTTTGATAACATCTCACGAGGCTCTGGCATGGCCTATTTCCCTGCTATCAGCTTGTCATTCAAGGAATCTGTTGCTTTTAACTTTGGTAGCCGGCCTCTCCGATATCCTTTGACAATAGTTTTAGCCAAACCATAGAAATATTTTCCCCGAGCAATGTTGGTATCTAAAAAGTATCATTCTCTTCTCAGGCCACAACTATGCTAAACCTTTCCAGCGATCCACTGGTTCTCAGTAACATAATAATAGTTAGGAGAAGTGCTATATAAATACTACATGCTCGACATACTTTATCTCAGTAAGCCTAACAATGCCTTCTACTATTATTTTTTATCCTTATTACAGTCTGAATGTCTTTGTCTAAGGCCAGTTTGTAGTTATGCTAAGATTTGGACAGGGGGCCTCTGGCTCTGTAGCTGAAGCTCTTCTTGCCAGCCTGAATAGAAGTTTGAATCTCATTCTTGTTAATATGTCAGAAATGTCCCTCAGTTTGAACAGCAATCTCCAGCAGCAGATACTACCTTCTTGAATTATCATTAAGGTGATTATTGGTCAGTGTGAATAAGAAAGACGTCCTGAATGAGAAAGCGGCAATCACCCTTGAATTCCTTTACAATACATGCTGTGCTTGGTACAGATTGCTTTGCAAGGGTGGGACAAGACCTGGAGGCATATGAAATACCAATAAATGTGGCAAGCATTCTAGAAGCTTGGTGTGGTGGATGAAAGCAAGAATTGGCAGCAGAGGAAAGCCTAGGGACTTAGGATCATTCCTTGAAGGAGGGGTAGATTGCCTTCTGTGGTTTTTCCCCCCTTAATAATTTCATACATATCCAGTGGAGGGATATCAGCCCTTACAGGACAAACCAGCTGCAGATCTCGCGAAAGCGCAGAAGCTGTTGGGGTACCTGAAAAATGTTATTCATACTGGAATAGATGTTACGGTGAGATAATCTTTTCAATGTTATGTTTATTTAGACTTGCCTTGCCAAAAACTGTTTGCACTTTGGATTGATTAGGTTAGGGGCATTTCATTTCATTTTTCAAATTTTGTTGAGGGCTTTTATTACTTCCTGTTCAGCCAAAGCTCTTCAACTGACTTGCAAAGAATAAAACAATAAAAATGCACCAGAAACAAAGCAGTGATAAAATTTGAGCACAATGTAAATCTAATTAGTCTGTGCTGGGCAGATAATAAGGTTTCCCCTGGTACTAAAAGAAAAAGGAAGAAGATAGTGCCAGGTGAAAACCCACAGGGGTGCTGCAGGAAGAATGTAGTTGGTCAAGGGCGCCGTGGACTCAAAAAGGTTGAAAACCTCTGGCCTAACTGATGCCAAATCTGGCTTAGGGTGGTGTTAGTGCAATCTCTGCAAATCCAAGGTATATCTCAGAATCCCAGTGGCTTCCTCAAGCTTAAGAAACACTCTTGTAGAATTAGGATCTGTTAAAAATGTGTAACCTTGAGTTATGTATTTCAGGAAGGGAAGCTGGTGGAAAAAGACGCTTCCACATGGCAACTCCAGGGGGAACCAACTGTTTTAATCACCCTAGCACACATTTTTAACAGTTTTGCTCCCCTTATGGTGAGTTTCCTCCAATGTTACTTCATGTATTTCAGGATCCTCCACTACTGTTTACAAAGTTACAGATGAGAATGAACTCCTCATCAGTGAATTCAATTTTTAACAACAAATTATGTGACTTAATAGAGGGTGACACCACTGGCATGTTTAGATCAGTTACCGTATTTACATCAGGAGTGGGCAACCAGCGGCCCATGATGCCATCCCATTCCCTGAACCCCGTCCTTCTGCAAGTTTTAGGCTTGAAAAAAGTCTCCTGTTGATGGCAATAGGAGACTAAAGTCTAATTGTGGTGTTGGGGGGCATTTTCAGAAGAATCCCCATGCATTGCAACTCCCACCAAAATACACACCCCATCCTGAAATTAAGTTTGAAAGCAGTCTTCCATTGGCACAAATAGGCTCTTTTGAAGCCTAATTGCTGTGGGGGAGAGTGCAGCCAGGGAAGGAGGGGTTAACCATCCTCTCTCAAGTGGCCATCTCTGCAAAGATCACTAGCATCCCTATCTAGCAATTAGGTTTCAAAAAAGCTTTGGTCAGGCATGATTGCTGGGGGAGAAATAGTTTTCTGTTGGGAAGGTATAGACACATGTATTTATGTAGGGCAGCATATAATAGATAGAGTTGAGCAGCTGCATCCACTTGAACCACACCCATTCTTGCTTTGGCTCTGCTCGCTGCCGGTATGTGGCCCACAAAGCATTGGCCAAGATGGAATGTGACCCTCGGGATGAAAAAGGCTCCCCACTGACTGGCAGCATTGCTCAGCCGTTAAAGACAGAAATCTGTGCCATCCCTACCTAGACACACCAGGAATTGAACGTGGCATCTTTTGCACCGAGCACCAGCATTTCCAACTCCACTGCTCACATACAGTGAGTGCTGCAGTCTGTCATGTGCACATCACTCCTTTTGAGTAGATTAACCAGCAAGCAAAGGATCCCAGCCAGATGGGTGGAACATAAATAATAAAATTATTATTAATATCTTTTGCCAATTTGCTGCTGGGCAGAGTTCAAGGTTCTTCTGTCAATTCACAAAACACTAAATAATTTGAGCCCACTAAATGATTAAGGGCTGTCTGATCCCTTACGTTCCACCTTGGCCACTGAGATCTTCTGAAGGGGCACTTATTGTGGTTCCTCACAACCACGAGGTTCAGCCAGCCTTTACTATGAACTGAGCCTCTAGTGTGGAAGGCTGTGTCCTGTGGAACTCCCTGCCATTTGAGCTTCGGCAGGCATCGTTCCTAACTTCTTTTAGAAGTCTAAAAATGGTGTCATTCAGACAGAGCTTTGCGCTGTGAATTTCTTTTTACCAACCATTATTTATTGATGTTTTTATTGCTTTTACTGTAATTTTGTATGCTGTGTACTACCTTGCTGTATTATTTTTAAAAAAATGGAAGCATAGTTTATAAATAATAAAGAAATAGCAACATTATGGGTGGGGGGAGTGGCTCTTGGAAACCAATCAGAAGGTGGAGCCTGAGTAAAAGGACATTGCTGGGATGTAGGACAACGTGTCCTTGGAGTTCCCAATGTATAACTCTGGAGAAAAGGCTGCTGTGAGCCCCCTCAGAGCTGTGGCAGCACAGAGTATTCACTGTTCTTGACTCTGCTGCAGCATCATGATAAAGCTATTCTGTTAAGTCTTCTGCTTTAATAAATTCTTTTCTGCAGTGCAAAGTGTACTTGGTGGAAGATGTGCTCATGAACTTCCTCCTCAGCATCCTGGAAGGAGGAGGGGCTGTGGAAGCGCACCCTCTTATACAGCAGTTGTTGGATCTCATGTGGCTTCTCATGGAGGTGAGCTACTGAAGTGCTTTTACTCTCAAGGAAAGAGACCCTTCTTCCTTTCTCCAGAGGAACTCCCTGACCCAGCATCTTCTTTCCTATTGAGTAAGAAAGTGTTTCTTTCCTCCCTCAGGATTATGAAGTACATGAATGCCTCAAGCAGCTGCTGATGTCCCTGCTCAGGGCATACCGCTTCTCTCCCATTGTTCCTGATCTAGGCTTACAGGTGAGCATTATTCTGTTAAACACCGGTAGAAACCCTTAAGAACAAAGTTCATGCAGTGAGAGGGGAGCTGCTTTGGCTCACTGGTTACAGCTTTGCAAATGTTGTTAAGACATTTTAAATATGCTGTTTTAAGAGCTCTTTCTCACTGATCACTGCAGCTTATCTTGATTTCACTTTTTTCTTCTTCTCTATCCAGATTCACTACCTCCGTCTCACTATTGCTATCCTGAAGCATGAGAAATCCAGGAAGTACCTGCTTCACAATGTCCTGTATCCTTTTTTATTTAAAAAATGCAATATTTCCCACATACATTCAAATCTCCTGATGGTACAAACTTGCTTAGACAGACAAAAAGATTCATGTGTAGGACTACAGAATCATCACCCTGTAACAGGAGGTGGTTTCTTTTCCCCCCTGTGGCTGCACACACCTGCAGCTAAATTTAAGAGGCCCTAGTCACCTATATCTTGGTGTTGCTATTTCCTTACTACCAGATGCAGCTCAGATGTGCCTCTGCACAAATTGGAGAGGAAGGGTTTGACCAAGGCAAAATGGCTGCATCTTCACTGTGAGGTCCTTGAGATCACACGTTGCTGTATCACCCATTCTTTGCATACATTCAGATTCAGTTTCTTTCACTTTCAGGGAAACATATAACCTGTGATAACATGGGCTGTATTCTGTGCCATGAGACCAGAGAGAGGCAGCCAGACTAGCCAAAACAACCCCTGCTTCTTGTTAACTTCACCACTGCCACCATCTTTTTATTTGCCTACTCTGTATTGCCTGCTCTGACTATCAGTGGCTGTCAGGCAGAGAGGGTCTTTTTCATCACCTGCTGCCTGATATTTTAATTGGCAATGCCAGGGATTGAACCCGGGTCCTTCTGCAGGCAAGTGTATGTTGTGCCATGGAGCTGGGGTCTCTCCCCTTAATATTCAAATCTGATCCCAGCGTTCCCCGAAAGTAGACTGGCTGCATTCATGGAACGGCCAGTATTCATTCCCCCCAAATACCCTTTTTGCTGCACAATACAATCGTTATAGCTTCTAAGTACCCTGTGGAGTTGACTTGTTTTCAGGAAATCTAAATTTTTTCACATGGTCCTATGTGTGGAGTTATTCTTAACTTATTGCAGGGATGCTGCTTGTGACATAGATCCCACAGGTGCATCTATATGAACTACCACACAACTCCCTTAACTCTCTGCAGATTTGATGTGCTCCGCTCAGTTGTGTTTTTTTACATCAAGAGTCCTTTGCGTGTGGAGGAGGCTGGTTTACAGGAGCTCATTCCCACTACTTGGTGGCCAAACCGCTTCAACAAAGAGGTGAGGAATATGGTAGCCACTGCTGGTAGATTTAAGGGCTGTCCTAGCTTAACTACAGAGATGTTGGCTTTATCTAGGTGTTTTCTGCACATAACAGGTTACGCAAATAACCATTCGTTTAGCACCTTTATACAGCTGCATTCTCTTATTAGCTGTGTTTGCATTCATGAGCATTTGCAGCCCTTCCTGTCCATCCTTTTTGGCTTCTGCTAACAACTCTCTTAACTTCGTATCTTTTAAACACAGGGCAAAGAAAGTAAAGAGATAAAAGATGAGACTGCTGAGGAGAGACTGAGGAGGCGAGCATATGAAAGAGGATGCCAGCGGCTCAAGAAACGCATTGAAGGTCTGAGGATGGGATAGTGGCGTTCAAAATCTCATGGGGAATTTAGAATACGGCATGAAGCCATATTGATCAGTGCTAGAGCGCAGCCTTCACAGAGAATGGAGAGAGAATTGCATGCCACGATTAATTTATCGTATTTGTATACTGCCTTTTGTGCCAAGACACCCAAATTTAAAATATTTGAATAAACAAATGCTATAGAATATTAGCTGGGCAGTGCCATGTTACAGGTGCCATTGGCACCCCTGCTCACAAATTCAATACTAGCAACTTCATTTAGAAACAGCACTAAGTTTTCCACTGATAATGTTTGTACCTCTTGCCGTTCCAAAGACTGTCCAGAGCCACTTGGGGAGTGTAGCTCAACGAACTGATGTGTGTAATAATTTGGGACAGTCAGTTTCTTGGGAGTTTCTATGCAGGGCTTGAATACGGCCACTGTCAGTTTCTCTGTAGCAATGTGGTGGTGGCTGCTACCGGGCGCAGTGTATATAATTACTGTTCTATTTATTCTTAGTGGTGGAGGAACTCCAAGTGCAGATACTGAAGTTGCTGCTGAACAATAAAGACCATGGTGGGGTAAGGATGATTGCATATATTATCTGCAGAGTATTTCAGTCACACTGGAGAGCAGCTTGCTTTTTGAGGTTGTCTTGTATCCTCAAAGGGCCTTGTCTGGATCTCACCATAAAACAAGATTTAGTCATATGAAAACCGAGGCCCCGTATATCTGGAAGATTGTCTCCTTCCATACAAACCTCTTTTGGTTAAGATTGGCACTTGGAAGTTCAGGAGGTGGAAACCCGGGAGAGGGCATTCTCCGTGGCAGCCCCTGAGCCGTGGAATTTCCTCCCTGCAGAGATGTGTCTGCCACTCTTTCATCATACGTTGAAGACTCAACACTTTACCCTGGCATCTAGCACCTAAATTATATATTCTGTTGGACCCACTGTGTTCTTCTGATTGTAAATTGGCTTGCCTTTTACATTGTTGTAATGGAATATAAATCAGTCCTGGTACCTTCTGGTGATGGGTGGGAAAGACGTATAATAAATAATTATTGTAATAGTAACAAATGAATACCAAATTCATTTCTGATTGCCTGATATTAAATGTAGTGAGGAGGCTCAAACTATTGTACACTAGAAGCTGTTTGCTCAGAGTAGGCTATTAGCAGCTTATCTTCTCTGCTGGATACAATGCTAAACCTGACAACATTGCTTATTGGACACACAGGCCAATGATTCCTACCCAGTACCCTGGCATCTCATGAGTCTGTGTGAAATGATAATGCTGAGAATATGAGTGGAATTTCTAAGAGCTAATGCGGTTAGGTGGGACTCCTAATAAAAGCCTAGATAAATGATTTATGAACATCACCTTTGCATTGGCGACCAAATGATGGCAGTGTAGAACTGTACATATCCTGAATTGACTTCTTAATTAGGGAACTGGATTTCTGAACAACAGCCAAAAGAGCTAGTGATGGAGGCTAGCAGGGCATTCATACGAGGTGACTTCTCTGAGGATAGGTAGCCAAAGAACACTGCTGTGTAACTTGACTTTGGATAGGTTTCATGCATGCATGTGCAGTACATCACACTCTCCTCATCACTAAATGACTCACAACTGATCATGTGAGCTGCCTCCATTGAAGAGGAATTTTTTTTTTGAAGTAATGATGGTTGACTTATTTATTTAGGATATTTGTAAATCACCAGACTTCCAGAGGAGCTGGAGGTTGTATACAACAAGAAGCACAAAACAGCACACATCAACCATCCAAAAAAAAAATTACAAAGCATCTAGAATATAAAGAATTTAATAACAAAATCAGTTTGAAACCCATACTGTTACTGCTTAAGTATTCAGCCTCTCATTTTTAAACAGTAAATACTTGGGTAAATAAAAATGTCTTCCGTTGATATTTCAAGACCAATCATGTGAGGTGGATCTCTTTAACTCAAAAATACAAGTGCAGAAGTGCTCTAGCTGATGTCACTCCAAAGCAGGCTGCATTATGAAGTGTGCATCCTAATGAAAAGGTTTGTGATGGCCATCACCTGATGTTGCATCTCTTGAGAATTCTTTTTTTTTTAATTGATTTCTATCATGCCTATGTGGCCCAGTAGAACCCCCAGGGCAGCTCATAATGAAACAAGCAGTAATAAGTAATAACAAAACCAGATATGCAATTCAAGCTGAACTCCAATTTATTTTAAAACAGCCGTTTGAAACAAGACAGCAGCAGACAGCAATTCCCTCAGCTTGGTGCAAGTCTAGCAAGTTATGAGAATACATGTATACACTTGTCTTTAAGGATTTACCTGTAAGGGCAAATTTCACATCAAATGAGCAAGTGATCATAATTCAGGCAAACCCAAGAAATACTGTAATTTTAGGTTGTTCTTTCACCTTGATGGAACTCAACTGACTTTAAACATTTGTTGTTTCAGGGAGGAGCTTCCCGATACATCTTTCTAAATAAGTTCCGCAAGTTTCTTCAGGAAAATGCCAGCAACCGAGGGGTAAGCTAAGAACAGTATCTTCATTCCACTTCTGTCACACTTTCTGTTGGAGGGTCTGAAGAAATACACAATCTTATATCTGTCAGAAGCTGTAGCTGCATACATGTTTGCAGCTTGGACAGTATAGGTGCCTTGTTGAGTGTGTAATGACTTCTTAAATTTTGGGCTGATGGATTCCATGCTACTGTCTGTCCTGTGCAGAAATTGGGAAATTTCCACACATCAGTGGTTTACCAAGGTGTCGAGTTCATAGTGAATGATTTCTTTATCCAGGCCCCTCAACTCATGCAATATGAACACACGGTCACTCCTTACATTGTATTCAGTTTGGTTTTGTTATCTGACAATGTCAGTTCTCTGCACTCTGACAGACAATGCTCTTCAGATCTGCAAAGCTAGGCATCAGTTCTGACTCCCCACCCCCACCCCACCCCTTAAATCCCTATACCTCTGTTCCCCATTGACTGCCTTCCTAGGATATTGGTGGCAGAACAATTATGCCAGGAATCTCATCTTTTTTAACAGAATGTAAAGAATTAGCTTAAGATACCTGGAAGGGAAATGCAGTCAAGTTATAACTTAATAAAAGAAATGGTATCTGTGGGGAATTAATGCACACTTTGTATTGATGCAACATTCTTGAACAGAAGTCTTGGTTTTAAAAGTGGGTCTTGAAGCCTAAATGCAAATCATGGTGAAATCACAGAAGCTGAAGGAAAGTGGGATAATGCAGCTGTCAGAATTTTCAGTAGTCAGAGGTCAGGGCTTTGTCACCCTATATAACATTACTAGCATGTATTATTATTTCTATGCAATTAATTAAAACTTTGCATATCTTATTGAAGGTTCCTGAATTCAATTTTTCTTAGTATGTCATTTTGAGTCTTGCTTAGCAGAGCACACTCAGCCATGGCTTAAAGGTCTCTCAGTAAATCTTCTAAGTGAAGGTGTCACCTCTCTGATATGGACTTTTAGTTCTTTCCTGACTGGGAGTGTTCTATTGTTTCAATGCCAGTCTTTTCTGGCAGTGAGGGAAATGTGCTTACTGGCGCTTGCTAACATGCCTTGGGGCCATCAGGTTGGCTCATCATCTCTTTTCTTGATGTACTGTGCTACTATGCTTTGAAGGGAAGATACGTGCTTGCTCTTTCTTGTTGGGAAACAGGTGAGAATCAGTGATGGATATTGACTCTGTCAGTTACTGGAAATGTTCTGTGCTGCCTGGGGAATGCTATAAGCAAGGGTGTGCATCACACATCTGAGGGGATGGAGAAGCATGGCTCCTCAACTATTCTGTTAACAGTAGAGCATTGTCATTTTTTGCCCTTAGAATCTGACTGTGCTGTGTCCTCCAGAGTATATGGTGTGCTTCTTGCATCGACTCATCTCGGCCTTGAAACATTACTGGGATGAGTACAACATGAAGAACCCTTTAGCAATGAGCAGTGAAGGTAATTTCCAAATATGCACAAATGGGAATATTGGTCTTTGTATGTGATTGCATTTTGAAGAAGGCTGTATCATCCAGGAATTTCTGGAGTTGTGTGTCACCAAATTCTATCTCTTCACCCAAAAATGCAAAATTAGAGACATTCAAGACAACGTTTCTTACATTTTGCATCCCACAGTGAAACAGTGCCCATCCAAAAGTGGACCTAGTCCTCACTGTTGTGCAGACATGTAGCAGAGAAGAAAGTCATCTTCATCAGTATGCTTGCCTTGCCATAGCCCCTCAAAGGGGCTCTGTGTGAATGCATTTTAGCTTTCTTTGTTCAATACTCATTTTCAGTGCTCTGCTGTTTAGCAACACACACTGTTGACTTCTCTTCCCCCTTATACCAGAGGGAGAGTTGGCTAGGGCAGGTGGATGTCTTGTAACTGCTGCCCTGATTATTTGCACTCATTGAAGGTTAGCTTCCTTTAGCCTTCACCTTAAATACATATAAAACATCTTTTCCCACAGATGCATATGTCCCCCCTCAGCTCTTCTATAATGGGAAGGTGGATTACTTTGACCTCCAGCGACTTGGGGGACTCTTGTCTCATCTCAAGAAGACCCTCAAAGGCAAGTGCTTGTTTTGTTGTGTTCCATTAATTCATGTGGAAGCATATGATGTGGAAGATCTGCCGCAGGAGCAAATTGTTGAGGGAAGTAAAAGATGGGGAGGGAGTGTCACAGAATTAGCTCCATTGCTTTGTGGAGCTACGTATCTGTGTATGAAAGCTTTGGTTCTGCCTGCTACTTTGACTCAGAAGGCTGCTGATTTCTAGGTCCCCTAAGTGATCCCAGCAAGGTGAGAAAGGTCCTTTTCTATTTTCACTTCGTTAAATACTAGGGATACTAGGAAACTCAGAATGTCATTTATTTGCTGAAACAGGCAGGTGCTAACTTGGCATCTTCTTCAGAGGCTTAGTTGTCTTCACTTGTGACCTTCCTTTAAAACTATGTATTTTAACTTGATTACCAAATAGCAGCCATGACATAAGTGTGGTAATTTTTTTGACTTGTTAATTTACATGCAAATCTATTCTAGCTCATTTAAATAGCTCAGTCCTCTTCAAGGATATGTGTACGGCCTCTGAAGCTAAAAACAAGAAATGCTCTCCTGGGACTTGAAGATAAAGTGGCAGCTGATGCCTCTTGGCCTGTGAGATTCCAATTAGGACTTGCTTTTTCCTCTTTCAGGTGCTCTTCAGATCAGCAGAGCCAGGCTTTAGGGCACTGGGGCTGCTTGGCCATCTGCTTGGTAGAGATAAGAGAATATGAAATACAAGCTCCAAATTACATTTTGAAGATTGTGTGTGACCCTTTTGTGAATCTTGTTTTTGTTCACCCTGGGGGAGACCCAAGATTTCCCTACCCAATTTTTTAGCTCTTATTGGACTGACTTGTCCATTCCACCTAGGGTCTGGATGCTCCTCTCTCTGCCTTGGGAGCAGCCTCCAAGGCAAAATGTACACAAAAGGAAATAGCTATTAGAATCAGTAACACAATCTGGAAAAAGTACAGTTTGCATACGGGAGCATTTTATCTAATTTAGTTATTAAAAAAATATACCACCCTTCAGTTGTCTGTTTATAGGTAAAACAATAAAGCATAACAATACGGTGTGTGTATGTATGTGTATAGGTGTCAGAAAGCATGTTTGTTATTTGGTACTGCTCATATTGATTTAGAGCAGACTTCATCGTAAAGTTAGCAGAGTAAAAACTTAAACACATTGCAGGATTCCAAAAAAATAGACCAGAGGCAATTAATTCTTCATCCAGCAGAGCTTTACTACTGAAGGTAAATGAGCATAATAGTCAGAAATCTATATATCTTCAAGATTGGCACAATCCATAAGAAATTCAGTTGCAGCAGACTAAACTTAAACTTACATTAAGACTGAAACCTTAGCACTAAGCATGTTATATACAAACCACCACACCAGAAGAAAAGAGAAACTCAGGCTCCTTCTGGCCTCTTCTTATAGTCAGCATGACCTTGGCAGAAAAAGATAACAGAACCAGTTTGAAACAGCTGCTCAGGTTCTCTTAAGGAATAACCAAAACATCAGGAATCTTCTGCTTGTTTCTAGACAGAATAGTATCTTGCTTGTCAGCTACAAACTTCCAGCTTGCACCAGCTTGTATCACACAGAGAAGCTTCCAGAACCTTCTTGAATTGATTAGGATAGAAAAGGTCTCTACACATTAGATCAATACTTTCTGTATCCAAAAATGCATACCTAACCATATTTGATTTTTCACAGCATGTTCTAAGTCTATATAGAATGACTACTGGCAGTGGACCGTCCCACGCCACTTAATACGTTTTTTAAAAAGTGCATAACAGATGCTTTAGCATTTTCTTTCCCAGCTGTTTCTCCACTCAAAATTGGCCTCTCCGAGTGCTTTTCTTCCTAAGAAATAAAAAATACAAGTTCTAGTATATTTTATCTTTGGGGGAGTTTTTGAGTGGACAAATGGCTGGGAAGAGCGTTGATCCTCTTCTATGCCTTTGCCACCAGATCTGATCATTTACAGTGCGGTCCTATGTATGTATACTCAGAGGTACATCCCACTGAATTCAGCAAGTCCCGCTGTGCATAGGATTGCAGCCTTAGTGAAGACACAGTAGCAGTATTGACACTTCTGATGTGTTACACTTTGAGCTTCTGGTAGCTGTACTGCTACTTTGAGTCCCGCCAGGAAAATGGGGTATAATAATAATAATAATAATAATAATAATAATACTGCAAATAAGACATGTGGTAAATGGAATGTGCATAGGTAATTATACCTAGCAATGAATGTATTTGGTATTTTATTCATACAGATGAGCTTGCTTCAAAGGCAAATATTCTGATTGACCCTGCAGAACTTCAGGCGGTGACAATGGATGATCTTGATGAAGATGAAGAGTCAGCAGTGTCAACAGCACAAGTGAGCTTAACAATGACATGTGCAATGAGTTTTAACTTAGGCAGCTGTCAATGGAGTCTATAAGGAAGGAAGGAAGAGCACTGAACCTCCTGGAAGCAGAAATTTGTTTTGGATGGATGGGAGAAGCAAGTAAAGAGAGACTTTTATGCGCTGTACCTAAGAAATTAGCCTTTCTAAGTTTTGTGTTGAACGTATTGGTTGTACAGCAGTCTAATGGTACCATAGCAAAGTGTACATCGGAATCCATTCCAAAATCCTGACTCTTAGAGGCCATAATCAGACATACTTAGGTCAGGGGATGGTTCTGAAAACAAAGTTACCTGAGGTGGGAGGCTAGCAGGGAGAGGGACTTCTCAGTGTTTGGACCCCAGTAATGGAATGATCTCTCCAAAGCAGTTGGCCTGGCACCTGCTTTGTTGTCCTTCAGTGCCAAGCAAAGACCCTTTTATTTTATCAGGTCTTTTATATTAATTTTAACCCTGCTGGTTCTACTGCAGGCCCAGAATTTTGCAGGCTAACGGAGAGTTCAATGTTTAGCAAGATCTGATGTTCACTTAAAGCTCCAACAGCTCTGCATTTCTCATTAGTCAGCAGCATTACAGCCAGTGTGGTGTAGTGGTTAAGAGCAGTGGACTTGTAATCTGGTGAACCGGGTTCGCTTCCCCACTCCTCCACATGCAGCTGCTGGGTGACCTTGGGCTAGTCACACTTCTTTGAAGTCTCTCAGCCCCACTCACCTCACAGAGTGCTTGTTGTGGGGGAGGAAGGGAAAGGAGATTGTTAGCCACTTTGAGACTCCTTCAGGTAGTGATAAAGTGGGGTATCAAATCCAAACTCTTCTTCTTCTTCTTCTTCTTAACCAGAGAATGCCAAGAATGCTGGTTGAAGGCTAGTTGCTGTTGGTCCTAACACAGGCATCTGAGTCAGGATCTGGGCTTGCTAGTTTTTTGCCAAAGATTGTAGTGATGACTCTGCAGTTTGAGTCGGGAAGTTCTAATATCAGAAACTGCAACATGATTTTATATAGAAGGCCCCATGTGTTGATTTGACACAGTTGTCACCTGTTGTTTATGGTTTCCACCAATCTCCTCTTCCCTGCCCCCTGTCCTGAATCTCCTGGCCTACACAGAGAACTTGGGGAAATGGCAGGATTTGCAGAGGTAGTGAGTGCCTTCTACAAAAATTCTGCATGACGCATGTAAGACTTTGGAAATGAAAGAAGCAGGGTAGAGGCCCTCTTGTTGCTTTCTCCTTCGCCAGTGGCTGGTGTGGAGCAAGAGGGGATCACTTAACACAAACTCATATAGAAGGGGAAAGCAATGAAGGGGGATTCCGTCACTTCTTGCCTTCTCTAAAGCATGGTGTAAAATGACAGAAAAGGCCTGTCCCAAGACTTCACTTGCTAGCAGAGGGTGGATTTTGTCTCACTTCACATGAGAAGCAGTGTCAACCTCTACTTCCTTCTTCTGCTTAATGAAAAAGCCTGCTGCGAAGCGAAATATTCCCCCTTCCAAATTATCTGTAATTTGCAGAAAACTCAGGAAAACAGATACTTATGTTAGGGGGAAGGATGGTTCCCAAAGGTTGGCAGGGGCAGCCACCATAGTGACTTGGTGACTAAATCTGTAGAGCACAGTAAAGTGTGGGAAAAGGTCGGGCAGGGGGTGCTTTTTAAGGCTTCAAGTCTCTTCTATATATACCCCAGGAAAAGTTCAGTGGAAACTCAAGACCAACTACTACTCTGAGAACTTTGAGAACTGTTGACACAATGTGATGCAAGGCCTCATAAGATGAGGAATTCAAGGATTCAGATTGTTAAAGAAAGTACTCTGTGCAAAGAAAAAAAAGTTCTTTTGTTTTGCTTGGCTTCAACTGCATTTTTTGTTTTTGCGTCGGCATACGTTGCCTTGCAGCTTGTCTTGTGTTCCTCTTTAGAAACTGCAAGCTAAAGTTCTATCTCCTTAGGATTCTCAAGGGCGAGGTTATAGGTGGTCAGGATTTCCCACTCCTAAAAATATGAAAGGATACCCCATGCTCGGCCCAGGAAATTTGAACAGTTGATACTTGTCTGCTAGTTCACAGGGATGTCATTGTGAGCACAATTTCGCCATCTGTGACTGCACCCTCTGATAAGACCATGTTGTGAAGAATATTGTGTCCCTTGAATTTGGAACTATACAGCACAGGATAGCCCAGTATTGCCATTACGTCTGGCCCAGTGCTGTTTGGACCCTTAAAAGATTGATTCCAGTCATCAGCTGATGCATAATCAAGGTGATGCATTTTGCAGTGTGGATTGTGTAAACTGAGTTGTGTGTCAGTTCAAAACCACCCTATTGAAATAACTGATGAGGATACAAATTGTGCTTTCTAGTAAAAGTTTTCCTGTCCTGAATGTCTGTCTGTGCTATGCTTGCCTGTATGAGACCCTGGTTCTTCTTCTAGGTTACAATGAATGAGAAGGAAATATTTCGGCTACTTGTCCTACAAATGAGCCTGACTAGAACAAAGGAGATTTGTGCATGGTTCAAACCAGCTTGATTCTTCTCGTTAGAGAAAGAGCTGAACAAATACTACTTCAAATCTCTCAATCTCTCTTTTTCTCAGCGTCCAGCTGCGGCACTGGCAATCGGAGGTGCCTTGGCCAGACCAAGCTGGCTTAGTTCACCCACCCTGGGGCGGGCTAACCGTTTTCTCAGCACTGCAGCTGTTAGCCTTATGACTCCAAGGCGGTCACCAGGTGCCTTGGAGAAAGTTAAAGTTCGTACGTTGAACATGGAACAACGGACAGAGGAAGACAGTGAGTAGTGTGTATATATATAATCCTTTCTAATACACAAAAAGCAATAATAACAACAACAACAAAAGAGAGAAGAGATCAAAGCAAGAAAGGGGGGGGGGGAGAAGGATACAAGGTGAGAGGAGGGAGTGGTAGTATTCCAGAAATAGCATTATAATTCCAGACAATTGCTCTTCATAAACATATTATCCAATAATGTTTTTCCAAAGAAATCCATGAGAAGAGAGTGGCTGCCAATCATGTTCCTTAATTTTAATGTATTCAGTAAACAGATGTAACACTTTCCTAAATTGTCCTTCATTTTCAGGTTGTGTAGGGTTTGGGTAAATTTTGTTAACATTTTCTGTTTAAACAATGGTCCAGATCTGAAGGTAGCAATATTCTTGCAAGTCTCTTGTAGCTGACTTCCATTGTTCTCAGCCATCCTAAATTCATAATTGGTACCGTAGATAAGAGCTCTCTTGGATCATTACAGCAACTGAACTTCTCAACATGATCAGGTGTTTACAAAATGATAACAAACGTGGGGTCATAGTGGTTATTGTTTTCTTTGTTATTTGGCATTTTTTTTTGTTTTTATGCTGTAAATCGCTCTGTTACCCTCTAATAATTATTTATTTATTGGTTGATTGATTGATTGGTTGATTGATAAATAAATAAGTAAGTAAGTAAGTAAATAAATAAATAATAAATAAATAAATAAATAATTTCAGTCTGAAGTTCTGCCTTCTAACTGAGGGAAAGGATTTCTACCTGCATGCTAGCCCATGCCTGGATTTGTTGTAAAGGACTACGATTGTAATTCAAGCTATGTGCTTTCTGACTAAGCAACTGAGAACTGTGTAGCCAGAGCAAATGATCTGGAAGTAAACAGTGTTAAATAGGTTAGATTTAATTATTTTAGTAAACAAAAGCTGCAGGATGATGAGGCTCAGAAGGATAAATGTAGGTTCAAAGGCATAGTCCATATGCCTCAAAACAGAACCAGCTAAACTAAGATGTCTGGTGACTTGAGGTAGCTGTTTGTTCAAGATTTCCTTCAGAACAGAAAGGCTAACAAAACTTTATGGTTAAAAAAGAGAGATTACCAGAACAGCCCTAGGTCCATTTTCTTCACAGTGATGGATGTTTCATTGTTTTTATGACAGTTGAAGGCAGCCATGGAAATGAGGGCCTTTTATTGGGGAGACCTGCTGAAGAGCCAGAACAACCAATCACTGAGAATTCTCTTTTGGAAATCTTGGATGGAATAGTCATGATGTACAACCTCAGCGTGCACCAGCAGCTTGGTAAGGTGAGCAGGATTCATTTCAGGGGAGTTTTCAGTCCTGTCCCATCCTCACAACTGGGATTGGAACTCACACTAACAAAGACACCATGGCCCACTGGGAGAGGGTGGGGCGCTTTTGATTGCAGCCACCATACCAACTCACGGTGCTTGCTTGCGCTCTGCTTTTGGGTGGAGCTACACCCTTTGGTGGCGGACCTGCACTTTCTGAACATGGTTGGCCACCACGCAGCAGTAACACAATAAATGTGCATGTATTTCCTTCTGAGGAGTAGCAGGTGTGAGAAGGGATGCTGATCCCCATTCCCCGCACTGGTATCCCGCTTGCAGCCGCTTCTTTCCCCCGTCCCAAAGCAGGGACCTGTGATCGGCAGTGAGGCTAGCTGCAAGGGAATAGCCTTGAGGGAGAAGAGCTTCAGCAGGGATAGCGGCTGACAGAACAAGAGTTGTCAATTTTCTGTTGGAAATTGCCCTGCCCCCTGCTGCTTTACTGCCCGTTTGGCAATCTCCCACCTTCAGAGGTGTGGGTCTGTCTGCTGCCATCTTACGTAGTTCTGCTATAGGCTGTCAGCTGAAAATCTGTCTCCAGGAAAGTGACTGGTGGGAGGGGCTCATTGTGGGGTTGGGCCCTGCAATGTATTGATGCTGCCATAAGTTAAGTGTTTGGAAAATAATCCAGTATGTGCTATAACCTGTACAGAAAAGCTCTAGCTGGTACTACTGACCCTTATTTGTGTTTTAGATGGTAGGTGTTTCCGATGATGTGAATGAGTATGCTATGGCACTGAAAGACACTGAAGAAAAGATTAGCCGATGCCCAAAGAGGGTAAGAATAACACGGGGATAGTTACATTCACTCTCCCTTAAAATAGGCCTATATTGCCTGCAAGCTGTTCTCTTTCTTGAGAATCATTCAGGTGCTGAGCAGCACTCTATTGCTCTCACTGATTTTCTGAAGGCAGACTGAGAAGTAATGGTGGCTAATTCTCCATTTAGCTAAAATAGGATGGTTGTTTTATGTGGTTAATGATTAATGATTAAAACAACAACAACACCTTGAGTGTTAAAGTCAACATCAGAGCCACACACTCCTGCAAGATCATGGCTCCCTTTCCATCAAAACATGGTTTTTATCTTTGTGGAAGGGGAGTCATGAACTTGCACCAGTTCTTGTCTCCTGTGTTACACTGTTCATGTGTGAGCAGTTGTTAAATGAAGTTGCTTCATTTTCACTGGAATAGATTCTCAACTTCTGTGGTGGTGTGTCTAATGTGGAATTGGTGTCCAATATTCCTTGGATATTGTTAGGTGTAGAAAGTTGTGTGTACTGTAGCTAGCCAAAGTGTGCCTGGGGCTCCATGGTATACCCGGTCTCTGTGTAAGGATGACCCCCTTGGGAAGCTGACCATGGCAGCTCATGCTTTTCCTCAACATTAAAAGAACACCCTGTGATTGTGGTAAGTCTTTTGTGAAGTACTGGACTTGCTGTGTACATGCTTCTGAAAGCAGGAAAACATATGCACCATTGCTCTTCATCCCCTACCTCTGTGTCCAATTCAGAGAAGAGACATCCATGATGAACTGGTGAAGAGTCAGAAGGTTTTCTCAGAGAAACTTAATCACCTGAGTCGCCGACTTGCTTGGATCAACGTTACCATTTATTCAAAGGTGAGAAGGAAAGTAGTACACATAATATCAGTGAAGTGCCTCACCTAAGCTTGGGCCATAAATTCCAGTTCTGGCCTGGCCAATGCTGAAGGGAGCTGCACCATTTCTTCCCAAGTCTTGTATGCTGTGCTTCTGTTAATATATCCTGATAAAGTTCATTTTTATTACAGAAAAATCTTGCATTTTAGCAGTAAATTCACCTGCATTTTTCCTGCTTTTGCACAAAATTGTTGACCTCCTTTTCTTTTATTTCCTCAGTAGTATTTACTCTGATCTGGGCGTGGGGAACCTGTGGCCCCCCAAATGTTGCTGAACTACAACTTGCCTCATCCCTGATGGTTAGCCATGCTGCCTGAGGCTGATGGGCACTGGAGTCCAACAACATCTGCTGGACCACAGATTCCCTGCCCCTGCACTTAGGTATATTATTTCCTGCTACTTGAGATACAAACTGACTAGGAATTTCTCCTTTTCAGGAGAAGATGCAAGATATATACTGGCTGCTACGGGTATGCATCCGCACTATTGAGCATGGAGACAGGATTGGTTCGCTCTTTGCTTTTATGCCAGAATTTTATCTGAGTGTGGCTATGAATAGCTACAGTGCTCTCAAGAACTACTTCAGTCCTGTCAATAGCATGGAAGAGCTTCCAGGTGAGGAGGAGGAGAAGGAGGGAACCGGAGATGGCCTCTGAGCAGGACCATCTGTAATTTTGCATATAGAATTCAATGCGCAAGAGGAAAGGGATAAGAACTCTACACAGAATATTGTACGTTGCACAGAATTTGGGTTGCAAAGAACCTTAGCTTAACGTGCCCTAGTGGTTGTAAAGGTGTGTTTTGAAAATGTGCTGGCTGTGTTGGGGGGTAGTATTCAACCAAGCTTTACTCAGAGTAGACTCATTTAAATTATAGACCTAACTTAGTCATGTTCATTAATTCAGTAGGTCTACTGTTGAGTAAAAATGGGGATACTCTTGAGTGGTACTCAACTTTCTAATCACATTAGGTGCTGTTTAACTTGGCTCACACAAACAAAACTACAGTCTGGGTTCCCGGGCTTCTCATCTTGATAATGCCTAGTGCAAGCTAAAACCAGCATTGTTTGACCCTGCATCCTGAAGTTGATTAAATGCCAGTAAGCCTGACTGCCTACCCTTACACCTAATAACTTTATAGTATTTTTACATTATCTGAGTGACGTTACCCTGAAACACTGCAGCTCCTCGTAGTTATACTGATCCCCTTTTTGAAGAGTTGTGGTCATAAGGGACCTTTGTGTACAGTTTTTAGAATTTCATTAAAAGTCATTTAGCAATTTTGCAGGGCTAGAGTAGCAAAACAAGTAGAAAATCGCCATTCTTACTATGCAACTTCATGGCGTAATTATGTTAAATAACTGCATCATATTGACTATTAAGGACTGCTCAAGCAAACCATGCAAATCAAGCCTTCCTGCTTACATCTCTTTTTTTTTTTGCCTCCTCAAATTCCAGTGGTTATGCTTGTTTGCTGTCTCTGATTTTGGATTGTGTTGTGTTTTCTGCCCTCAGCCTGCAGTTACGTTGTTTTGGAAATATATGCAAAATACATTTCTTCCTTTTTGAAGTACTGTGAAGGGTGAGAAAATACTGTCATTGTGTCAGAGCAGGTGTTGTGCAATCTGGCCCTGGAGATGTAATTATGAAAACTGGTTTGGAAGATCTGTTTTCTTATTTCCTAGTTATTCCAAACTCCTCTGTCTGTAATTCCTCTGCCAAGAGCCCTTCTTTTTGGCTGCAAGCTTTTTGGAAGTGAAGCACTGTATTTCAGCATACTGCATTTCTCTGTAGATGGTACTCTACAAGAGCCACAATCTCTTTCATTTTGGGGATGAAACCAGATATGACATCAGGAAATCCTGTGATTGAATCGTCCACTCCCCCCCCCCTCCCCAAATGTCAAAAGCTGATGGTGGATTTTAGATCAGAGCTGCAGCACTGGGGAATAGGTTTTTAATCCCCACCCCATCTACAATTTTCCCAATCCGAATTCTTCTGTCTACCCCAAAGCTGCTCCATAACACAGTTCAGTATTCCTCCTTTAGCTGTGATATGCAGACATTAGTCCTAATACAAAGGGACCACTGTATATTATTGCTAAGAATTTGCTTAACTGTAGGCAAGTGTCCAGGCTAATTTTATCAGATTCAACAACTGCTACTCCTGTATTGATTATCTGCATGTCTCAGAAAGCATATATACTAGACAAGGGGATGAACCCAGTCCCCAGCCTGCATGGCTGCTTTCTGACTAGGTGTGTAAAATAACTTCTAAGGACATGCCCACCTACTTCCGATGCTTCTGGTTAAGTGGTAAGGTAAAGTTGGCAACACCAAATGCTGCTGTGCAGACTTCCTGCCGTCATTCTCTTAAACTTTAAGCTGGATTCCTGACTTGCCTGCTAGAAACTCAGACAAGTGGTATCCCATCCTCCATACTTGGACTGTGTTTTCTCTCTGTAAATCTGAAAGCTCATTCTAGAAATTCATTCTGCTGCAGCTGCTATATCCTATAGCTCTGGGTCCCCCCCCCCCCCGCATCCTGATGTTCTGAACTTTTTCTTTTCAGGCTACGAAGAGACTTTGACTCACCTCGCTGCCATTTTAGCCAAGCACTTTGCTGACTCAAGGATTGTGGGAACTGGTAAGGCAGCTCCTGTTTTCCAAAGGTCATTCTGGGCTGTAGGTGTTATGTGTGTGCATGCATGCGCACATGCATATGTGATTGGTGGAAAGAAAATTAAGCTCATGCTTGCTGATTTTTTATTTTATTTCTACTTGATACTTCTTGAATAGTGTCTGTTTCTCATGTTTTTAACACCTCAGATCATTGCAGAATTCAATTATTATTTTTGGGTTTGACATTTGTCTTTATATCCAGTCCTGCTTACTAGTCCTGTTGCTGTAGTAAGCTAGGCTTGCCATATTTCACACAGTGAAAATCCAGACAGAAAAGTTGTTGAGCTTTTCTTTTTCTTTTCTTTTCTTTTTTGCAAAATCACAAAAATGCTGTATTTGATCTATATTTATGGAAAATCAGCAACAATGGCACTATTGACATGGGTTGCCATGCGTCCGAATTTTACTGCACATTTTTCCGATTTCCGCCCAGACACTACTGCCCACTGCAGTATTCCGAATATGTCCAGGAAATCCCAGACATATGGCAACCCTAAGTATGCAATTGCACCACAATATCTGAAGTATTTTTTCTGGCAATCTTTGTCCCTATTATCCCTACTCCACTTACATTCTGTCTTGTTTCCATATTCAGACATCAGAGACTCCCTAATGCAGGCATTGGCCAGCTATGTTTGCTACCCACACTCACTCCGTGCTGTAGAGAGGATTCCAGAACTGCAGTAAGTTCTTGGTTCCACCATTCCTGAAAAATAATATATGTCCTGGAAGAGGATTATCTCTCTCTTCTTCTCTGAACCAGGCATGATTCCTATACGTATAATCCCTTTTGTGTGGAAGCTGCTGCTCCCCTTGTTTCCTCACATTGCATTTCTGATTCTTCCCTCTCAAGTAAATTAAACATCTTGCATTGAATCCTTCCCAAACGCCCACTTTTTAACCTTGGTGCTGTTTTCATGGTGGTTGGCTGACTTGTTTGTTTTACTCTGGCAGGCGAATATCCATGATGAAGAACCTGCTGGCCCCCTATGAGCAAAGACCCTGGGCCCAGACCAACTGGATCCTTGTACGACTGTGGCGAGTAAGAACAGATACCCTCTGCCTTCACATTTTGTTCAGAATTTCCAGCTTGTAGTTTTAAAACCAGTAGTTTCCCCTCTGTTTGAACTTTCCCTTAACTTCTTGTTTGAACTCTTGTTACCTGCTTCTGGCGAGAGGGTCTCCATGTTCCTTGTTGGGAGATAACGCGAGGTCTTCTAAGCAGACATTTCTCCCTTCCCCCCCTCTCCTGTAGGGCTGTGGATTTGGATACAGGTACACACGGCTTCCTCATCTCCTGAAAACCAAGCCAGAAGATGCCAATCTCCCCAGCTTGCAGAGTGAGTGGGGGATAGGGAGTGGAGATGTGTTGCTTTGCCATTACAGCTTGTGGGTAAATGCAGTCCTGTAATGGAGCTTATCCTAATCTGGTTAGCTGTTGACTCTGGTACCAGAAGGGCAGCATCCTGTTGTGTGGTGCCCCCACACTGCTGCTGGCTGTTGGCACAATAATCGGCACCAGTGGATCCTGTCTGTGTAACTGCTGGGACCCAGCATGTCAGGGAGCTAGAGGACTTCTGATGCCATGTAATATAAATAAGTTGTCTCTGTCCCTAACTTAACTGTGTGTGGCAAACTCAGGGTGAAAAGTTTCTTATTAACTTCCTTACCCAGCTCTCTTCTATTTTTGAGTGCAAAACCTTTTTTTAAAAAAACCCACCTCCATATAATGACCATTCTGGTTGTTTTCACTAGGTGATGACCAAGAAAGCTCTGGTGTATATTTATAGGAGACAAAACATTTTAGCAGCATATGGCCAGAGCAGGCATGAGTTGGCAAAGTGTGAAAGGATCCCCAAAGGCACACCGGGTTATAATTTTAAGGAGTAAAATTGATTTTTCTAAGGAAATCAAGTTGATCGGCATTGGCTGTACATTGGATCCAGCAGGCACTGCTTCTCTTGCAGCTCTGGCTTCTGGCATATGTAAATCTGCCATGCCTTCAGCAAAGGATTGCCAATATGGGCTGGTCCTCTTCTGTGAATGTTAGGGTCCTACTTTGTTCTGAGGCATTTGCCACTCACTTACGGCAGCCATGGTTTAGTAATTAGGCTGGTCTCCCAGTGTTACCACAGTACTCAGAATGGCTTTATGTCCAGCATGGCAAGGATCTCTGAGAGACTCCAGTTACAAGCTGTAGGGGGAGCTTTGGCTTCTCCTGTGTAGTTATTGATCTAGTGAAGAGAATGATGGCATCTGTGTTGCTGAGTGGATGGCAAGTTATGAGTTGGTCCTGCACTCTTTCTCTGAGAGTGCATATAATGCCGGGACAGAATGACTAACCTCACAGCCCAGCAGAAGGTGGCAGTAGTAACACCTGCTTGACCCTTCTAAGAAAATTTGCATCTATCTTTAATATTTCTCTCTTTGTTTTGTTTTGCTTTTTGCTTTTCTGCTTTTTGGGGGGCCCAGGAGATCTCTCTGTTGCTAGTTTCCAGAGTAAGTTTCCTGTTGTCTTCCCTTTGTATGGTGGTGACATAGTTTTATAGCCCTCTAGTAGAGCCTTTTCCCCTCCCACCCTTGGTGCACAAGCTGGTCCTTTGGAAACAATGGGGTAGAAAGATAAAGCGGGATGAGTCTGGCTGCACCAAGTGATGGTCCTAAGAGCCATCCAAATGTTTGTCATGGCAACCTGTCAAATGTGCTTAGTATGCATCTCCCTTTAGTTTGGAGGGAATATTACGAGTGCACAGCAAATATGTGTAGGTGCTGTTAATGTGCTCTCCATAGCAGTTTCCCCTTGTGGCTGTAGTGTCAACTGTCCTTTTCCTCTTTATTCTTCTCCATTCCACTTTTTCTTTTTTTTACACTTCTCCTTCTGAAAAGATGGACACAACAGGGAACAGAAAGGTTGGGCAGATACAGCTTCCCTGAAACTGCTAGCTCCAGTTCTGGCCCAGTTCTGCAGGCTAATAAGCTGGCTGTTTCTGCTGAGGCTGTCATGAAACTCCATCCCTGGGGGTGCGGTCATTGAATGACCTTGGGACACCTATGCAATTGGGTTCACTTTTCTAGGTGTCGGCAAGGTCATCGCTGTCTGCCAGTGATTTCCTCCATGTGGCTCCGAAAGGTCTAAGACAGGGCACAGGATCCTTTGGCTAGTGATCCTGCCTACTGCTATTTTGAGGTGTACTTGAATGAATAATTAATACCAAGTTAATTGAAAGGAGCCTATCTACCAGCTGTCCTTGGGACACTGCCCTAGAGAGGCTGAGTCCCCCCCCCCCCCAGGTTTTTGTGATGCTGCAGGGAGAGATTGGAGCACAGACAATGGAAGACATATCAGGTGTGCTCTGGCCATTACTTGGGGTGGAATTTCTGAATGTGAAAGTCAGCTCACCTCTCTGCCTGTCCTGTTACAATCCCTCGCCTTTTGTGCCTGAGTTACTGCTATGCTTGCCTAATGTTGATGGGCATTTTAGGGGCACACCAGTGATTAGTCAGCTTCTGCTCTCCAGCCTCAGTTTATTAAGGGACAAGTCATGCTCATTTCCTGTCTAGGGCCCCCTTTAGTAACTTTTGTTACTAAAGCGATGATGGGACTGGCTGGCTCCTAAGAGAGGAGAACATGCACATACATCCTTCTAGCTTAGTCCTCTACTGGCTAGTTTTTTGAGCCTTGAGTTATAGGTACTGCTGTTGAGGTTGGCTAGAAGAGCTCTTAAAGCTCATTCTCACAGTTGTGAGCCTTTCAGCTGCATTCTCTTGAAAGCAAACAGTGTTCTCACATGTGTGTCACTTTGGGACTCTCATTTGGCAGGGAGGCTGGTTGTGCCAAACTGAAGCTCTGCCCGACAACTTTCTCCTGGTTTAAATCTGATCACTAGCATGTTCCAAAGGTGCCATTCTCCTGAGCACTTTTGAACATGTTTTTAAGAATGCAAGGAGGGAATAGTGATGTAAGGTGTGCTTCTTGGGTGGTGTGCTTCAGTGTTACTCAGATTTCTTTTCTCACTGCTGCAGTCCTAGTGATGTCAGTAGCATCTGCTGCTGGGTTATCGTTCCATTGTGAAAAGTTTTACCTTAGCCCCTGTGTCTAAGGGAAGTGGGGAAACAAATGGCCCTCCTTTTAGACTCTGCTGAGGAGGACTTATTAATGAGAGCTAGCAGAGTTCCTGTAACTAACACACACACAAAATTAAAATGCACCCCTGTTTCAGGCTTGCTTTTGGGTTCCATGGGCAGGCTGGAAAAGAGTTGGGTTTAATTCCCCTTCCCCTTTAGATTTCTCGCCCTGATCGGAAGTGGGCAAACAAGTGTGAACATGTGCCATGCTGGCAGAGAGGAGTGGGACTGTCTGTCTTGGGTGCCGATTCCCTGCTGGGGAGCTGCTGTGATGCTGCTTTCAGGAGAGATTAGTGCTGAGCTGACCTAGGGCACTGTGAAGATGAGCAGGAGGGATGCTTGGCTTGAGCTCAGCTGCAGGGCACAGCTTCTTGCTTGCAGAGAGACAGAAAATGTGCATGACCACATCCCAGCTAATTCAGGCCGGCATTATGGCAAAGAGCTCCGGGCCTTGGAGATGGGACAGGCTCAGAATAGTCCATGTGTGAGAGCTGGCCTTGGAGGGCAGCTGCCGCCTCTACTTATTGTAAAGAGGGCCTCCGCTGGGAGGAGGCTCCAAGAATTCCTTGTGGTTTTTGAGAGACAAAACGACGCTGAATGCAGGGAAAGGGGCACATACTTGTGCGGAATGAAAAGTGCTTATAAACTGTTCCCCATTTCCACACGATGGCAGTGAAGCAGGATGGGCTTGGGCAGCACCTTCCGGTAGTATGGCCTCTTAAGAAGCCGCTGTTGTTTCATTCCAGAGCCTTGTCCCTCCACCCTGCTGCAGCGACACATGGCGGACCTGCTGCGGAGTGACCGTGAAATGGCACCCAGTTTCCTCAACAGTGTGCTTAACCAGCTGAACTGGGCCTTCTCAGAGTTCATTGGCATGATTCAGGAGGTGAGAGTTTTGGATCCTGAATAAATCTGATTGAAGGAGTAAGCCTCTGCCTGTCATCCTGGAGGATAAAAACAAAAGTCCTTTCCTTACTAGGTGTCAATAGCAGTTTGCAGCACAGTTCTTGTGGGATGCTGGGATTGAGCTAACTTGTGCATGAACTGGAAAAGGGGGGTGGGGTATGGGGCAGGTGCGAAGAGAACAGCTTCTCCCCCTTCCAGTTCTTACATTAAGCTGCATCTGTTTTGCTTGGGCAGATCCAGCAAGCTGCAGAGCGCCTGGAAAGAAACTTTGTAGACAGTCGCCAGTTGAAGGTGTGTGCAACGTGTTTTGACCTGTCGGTGAGCCTGCTCAGGGTCTTGGAAATGACGGTCACGCTGGCTCCTGAGATCTTCCTGGACTGGAGTCGCCCCTCATCAGAGCTATTACTCAGGAGACTTGCACAGGTACTCACTTCTCCGCAGGAAAACATTAGGTTGGGTACATGGCAAGGGGCAAAGGTTTTTAGCTGAGGGTGTGGGTGCTGTCATTTGGCACAGTCACAGTTTCCGGTGTGAACTATATTCTTCTAAAATAATGTGTCACCAGCAAGTTTAGGGGCTAACTTATACAAACTGCAGGCTGGCTCTCCTCTCCCCTCCCACACTCCTGTCTTACTCTGTTAGTGATTATTCAGAGTTTGTGTGTGTGTGTGTGTGCAGCAAGATAAAGGTCTCCAGTTCACTGCCCTTTTCCTTCCTTGGTAAGCCTTAATTTTTTCCTAGAAAAGAACTACAGAGTAAAGACGGCCATACATTTCAAGAAGTGGAAGGATAAGCCAATCTGTACCCCTTCCCAATGATATTCCTAAGAATCTCCTTCTCTGGGCTTCAGCCCTTGCTTCCTTTTTCAAATGCCTTAATGCCCCCTATTGTTTACTTAAAGTTTTTTTTTAAGTAAATCACCTTTTCTGTCAAGCATCAGTTCATACTCACATATTTTCATCATTCATGCATCAGACCCATCCAGTACAGACAAAATAATTCATTCATTCATTTATTTCAATGTTTTCATATCCCCCTCCAGCTTTGCTCCAGATTGGAGCACAAGGTGGCTGTCAGCACAGCTTACAATGTAATATAAATATAAAACAAAACAGAATTAAATCATAAGTTCATTATGGAAAAATAGCATAATAACAATAATAATAATAATAATAATAATAATAATAATAATAATAATAATAATAATAATAATATATTATTTATACCCCACCCATCTGGCTGGGTTTCCCCAGCCACTCTGGGCGGAAACACAAAGCCGAAACACCAACCAGCATCAACATTATCACATTCCAAAGGCCCAGACAGGTAGCCTTGCATGTTCCATTTCCATTGTCCATGGTCAACCTGGACACCATATGACCAGACAGTTGTTGAGCAGATGTCCTGGCAAGATTACATGGCCACTTGAGAAGCTGCTAAATCTTACAGCCATTAGGTAACAATGGAGAACATGAAACTTATAGATGTAGACACTGATGCTTAAAGATGGGGAGGGCAAAGTGTGCATGTCACTTGGGACTTGCTTGCATGGGTCACTATAGCAGATCCATCTGGACACCTAGTTTGAATTGTCATGCGATGACTGGCCATGCAAACAGGCTTGCGGCACACCAGAACCACCTATAAGCAGTTACATGCAGGTGAAGTGACCAAACCACTCATATTTGTTCTGGGCACATCTGTTCACACAGCCAGTGTTTGAAAATAGGTTGACCAAAAATGTCAGGTTTTAATTTTGAAATGAACTCTTTGAAAGGCTTTTATGAATTGTTTCTTAAAACAGTGCAGTACTTATCCCTGGAGGGGAAAACAATGTGCCAAATGTTCTTTGGGTGCCACTTTCAGAATTCTGCCACATTCTAGTTGAAGCATCAGCTTGCTCTCTGGAATGATGACTCACTCCTGGCTATTTCCTCATTTTGCCCAACTTCTTTAAATCAAATATCTCTGCACAACCTTGCATGTACCTTTGTGCGAAGGTTCCACTGTATGCATGTGGAAATTTGACTTATTAGAAAGAGACCCCATCCATCCATGGAATTAAGAGCTGTTTTGCCTTCTAAGAGTTTTTTCAGTGAAAGTGTCCACAGCCTGAGATGTGAGCTGATGCAACCCGACCCACATTTTCAGTCTGTTATTGCTGAAGGCTCAGGTCTGCTGTCACTCTCATGGATCACAGAGAGACCTGTCATATTTCTTTTCTGAGCAGCCCTGCTGATGGGTATCCTCCATGCCATGAAATCTAGGGCCACACAGAGTGTTATCATGCATCCATCTAGTATCTCACCATTTGTTGTAAAATATATGTTCTTTGAAGACCATCCTCTGCTATTGTAGGTCTGAAAGGCAGATAGTTCCAAGGCATAAAGGAAGGAACTACCCTCAAGCCCCTTTTCTGTAACCCAGTACACCTTATTACAGTGCAGTGCCCAATATTGTGCCTGCTGTTGTACAGAGCAGGCAAGTCCAACAGGTAGATCATGATCTACTGGTAGATCACTGGACGTCTGTGGTAGATCACTGGTAGATCATTGGCTCCCCCCAAAGAAGCTGAACAACTGTGGCTCCCCTAAAAAAAGCTCAACATCTCACCTCCTTCCTGAAAATACTCAACAACTTCGACCCGAACCTCCAAAAAGGGGGTAGATCACTGCCAGTTTTTAACTGTGAATGGACACAGTCTCTTGGGAGTTGGCCACCCCTGGTATAGAGATTTCTGAATCCAAGGGAATTGAGTTGTCTAAACCCTGATGATCAGTCTGGAAAGTATCAGGAGTAGCGTATGTGCATCTCTGCAAGTGTACAGAGAGAGAACTCCATCCTCTGCTTTAATCATTCTGCCATCTCTTCTTCCTTCCCCACAGCTGCTAAATCAGGTGCTGAATCGTGTGACAGCTGAGCGGAACTTGTTTGACAGAGTGGTCAATCTTCGTCTGCCAGGTGAGCTTCCTTCCCAGCCACCTTGCAGTCAGTCCTGCTTTGGGAGAGGGACCATAGCTCAGTAGTAGAGGATGTGCTTTGCATGCAGAAGGTTCTAGGTTCAGTCCCTGGCAGCTCTAATTCAAAGGAGCTCAAAGGTGATGGCAAAGTTGTCTGAGACCTTGCAGAGCCACTGCCACTAAAGAGCAGGCAAAGCTAGGTAAGAAAGACAAAAACTCTGACCTGGTGTGAGGCAGCTTCCTACATTCTTACCTGTTCTAAATTCTCCCGTCATTCCTGGGAAATATTCCTCTCTCCTCCTACAAACTCACATGAATGTTTCCAATGGTTGTGGGCATTCATTGTGTCTGCACAGGAGCTTCACCCACTCCCAGTCCTTTGAACATCAAGACAGGAAATATCTGTGGGGAGAATTCTGTGCTGACCTTTTATCTCTGATTATGGTGTCAGTGCAACTTCCACTGATGCCATTGCTCCCTCCCATCCGCTCTTCAGATAGGCAGGAGTCCAACAGAGCACGCATGAGAATGAAAGATGGCATCCAATCCCAAAAGGAAGCCCCATGTGGTCTTGGCCTTCGTTGCTTACAGAAATGCATAAAACCTGCAATGATGGGAAATGGGATCTTTTGGCTCTAAACAGTAAGCAGTCATTAAGTGATGGCTGTGTGCCCACCTACTCAGGATGAAGGAATCCATTCTTGTACAGAGCTTGTTAAATTGCAAAGTAATCTTTAGGGAGGCAAGATGTCCTGCTTCTGCACTAAAAGCTGTCAGAGAGTGATACCAGTGAATGAGCAGGAGCTGCCTTTAACTGCAAAATTGCTGACTAGATTCCACTTACGCTATAGCTCCATTATCTTTAGCCTTTCATTTTGGCTGGTTATTCTGGTGTCTTATGATGAGAAAAGGACAGCATGTGTTAGCGGTGTATGCACTCTCTGCCTGCCCCCCCTCCCCGCCCGCAAAGCATGGACCCTTTTCCTACACACAGCATTATTAAATAACTGCTGTGGCACACACTGCTGCAGATCTATGTCATACTGATCAGTAGTAGAAAGTAAACAATATTGCTGAGTCATTGTGCCTTTGTGTTCCTTCTTGGGGAACAAGGGCTCAGTCCTCATTGAAAACTGAGGTTGTGAATGGAGAGAGCTTAAAAAGATCCACACACTTCCACACATTTTTACACTTTCCTATTCTTTGACGGATTCATTCATTTGGCATCTGTGTGATGTAAGTAGTGTGATAGAAAGAACATTCTGGAATAGGTATAATCATAAGCATGTGGAGTAAAGTACCATATGAATAGCTGTCATCCTGTAGAAAGTTGTCTCTGAAGCGTGCCTAATTTTAAATTTGGACAAGCTTGTTTTACCACCCTCCGCTTTGAGCATTGCTTTAGTCATACCCCCATTATCCCAGCTCGAGCACCTCTGCCCTGTTGGAAACATGGGGCATATTGGCATCTGTGACCACCATCAAGTCTTCCACATTTCAAAGCATTGGCTACTTTCATGCTCACCTAGAAGCAGGAGAAAATTGGAATCATCACTCAGCACTTCTTCAGACCTGTCTTCAAGTGCCCTTTTCAAGGTTATGTGCTTGAGAAACACTCTGTGTTTGGATGACTTGGGGGATTGTATGCTGACTGGAAGGTGGAGGAATGCTGGACCACTACTGAAGGGCTTAGCACCATTCCAAGTTTTTTGCACAATCCTTTTAAGTGCCCTTCTAATAGAAAACCAGACAGTGGCATTAGCAGAGATGAGCAAATGCTTTCTCCAGTGTTTGTCACCTACCTCTAATATTTCCTGTTTGCCAAGGAGGTTCATTCTGTTTTGTCCAGGGTTGTCCATATTGGGAGTGGTGGTGGAGGAGGACTCATTTGAGCTTATGGTGCTCTAGCAAAGACCTGATGAAGCTGATGGGTGTAGTAGTACAAATCTTCAATTAATACAAACATTTATCTCCTCCTGGTCTCCTGAAAACTTAGGCTGGTGGTGTTCCTCAGTGCAGTGCTATGCTAATTTGTCCTCTGATATAGTTAAGAAGATAAAAAGGGGTGCTCAAGGGAAGTCAACAAGCTAACTTTTCATAGTACTGATTGTAATTTGAAGTACCTGCTTTCTTCCCTAGGACTGGAGAGCGTAGATCACTATCCAATCCTTGTGGCTGTGACAGGAATTCTGGTCCGGCTGCTTGTTGATACTGACTTCCAAGGGTAAGTGCTGCTTAATTCCACACTGTGGGGATGAAGATTTCATTGCTTGTGTTCTAGTTTACTATTCTGAAATGAGCAGCCTGGCAGCATTGTATATTAGGGTAATGATGCAGTCTTTGTCTTTGCCCCCTGTTTTCATATGCTCAGTCTGCCTGCAGGATAGTAAATCCCCAAATAATTTCTGTCCTGTACGTTGGTCTCTGGGTGTTTTTGTGCTGTGACTATAGTGTACTTGAGAGCTATTTAAAAGAAAAAAGGGGGAGACATCCTGTCAATTTAAACCTTCCATTGAATTATTTAAGAGGTAGCCAATGTGGTGCCCTCCAGATGTTGTTGGACTACAACTTACATCATCCCTGGCCCTTGTTGGCTGAAGCTGATGGGAGTTGGAGTCCAACAACATCTAGAGGATTGGCCACTCTCTGGTGTAAATATTCTGGTGTGGGATACTTTGTTTGCTTTTGTTCTCTGCTTGCTTCTGTTCTCTGCTTACACGGCTAGGTAGCTCATGCAAGCTACACTATATTCTGTTCCTTGGTTGCTGTGTGGTGTGGGTTCACGGCAGATTCTGCTTAGGGGGTTGACAGGATCTTTAGTTCTACTCGTATTCTTACAATAACTTTAAAGGGAGATCTGTCCTATCTCTGTATGTTTCTCTTCATCGTCTTGTTCTTCTGTTTCTAGAAAGAACAAGCTTTGGGATTTAGATCTGGGAATGGTCCTGCCCAAAGGAAAGCAGTCCATTTCTTTTTACCTTTATGCATAGGCTCCACTCACATCATGCTGTAGCAAAAGAATACTCTTTCTACCTGTACATATGCAAGTTACCTTCCTAATCTGAGCAATGCTGGCAGCAGATTGTTTAGACGGATAAAATTGTAAAGGCATGCTGTGTTTGGTTGTGTTAAACAGTGAATATGTCTAGCTGCAGTAGCGTATGACAGTGGAAAATAAGCCAAGTCCCAAGGGAAGGTGGCTGCTGACATGCCCCTCCAGATCCACTGCAGTGTGGCTGATGGCATTCTTGCTTTGCCTTCATTGCCCTTGTTACGGTACTCAGACAGACGTGATGGACAAGTCCCTTCCACAGCTCTCAGGACTTTTAGAGACAGTGGGTTGACACTTGCTTGTCATCTGATATTCTCTTTTCCCATCCTGTTGTGTTTGGGTTTTTTTGGAAAAAACAAAACTGTAGCCTTTCCATTATAAATTAGGTACCGGTAGTAGCTACTCTTCTGATTTCCATCCTCTCCAACCTAGAAAAAAATCATGTCTCCTAACAGGCAGGGTACGTTAGTTGAATCCTGCCCTGTGGTTACCAGGACAGGGGGGAAACCAGGCCAGGATATTAAACCATAGTTGGAAGGTGGTTTAAGAACCTGGCTGTTCTGATCCTGATTGTTATAGTTTCATGGTTCAGACGTAGCAAGAAATTATGGGGAATTGAAGACCTCTGGGGTTAATTGCAACATGCTAAGACAGGAAGAAGTGGTTTGGCTGGCACAAGGTTTGTTCATATCTTAGCTGATTAAGTTTTGATATAATCATCTGAATGAGGTAAACAACTTCTCAAATGCAGGCAGTAAATAAATACATTTTGCGTTTAATTCCACTCTTTTTGATGTCTACTGTGGATCTTTAAAGTAGCATTAAAAACAGCTTTCAGCACTTCCTCTCATCCCTCTGCCTCACTTGGGAAAGGACATATTTTACTTCCTGACCTTTCCAACTTGAGGAGGAAAACAGGAACATCAAGCTGCTGAAAAAGGTCCAGAGGGGTGTTTTAAAAAGAAGGATGCATTCACTCCCCTATGAAAAACATGCAAATACCCATGATAATCATGGAGAAATATGTGCATAGCCTCCTTCTAAAATGAGCTTTAATTGCATTCAGGTCTAGGGATAGGCATTTGACAGGTCAAAAGGTTTTGGCTCATTTGATCATTCAGACTGTATAAGGAAAAAAAGATATTCTCAAGTGGATTGATACTTACGTTAACTGAAAAAACAAGTTAGATAACTGTTAACTGTGAAAGAATGAAATTACCTTTTTAAAAGCATTGCTTTGAATTACAGCTTTTAACAATGTTACATAAGGTTTCTATAAAAGTGAATGATTTACTGAGCAGTTCTCCTCATTGGCTTTTATCCTGGAACAGCAGGGCCAGTCTGCAGTTGCATTTTTTGTTATAAAGGAAATTAAAGCAAAAATAAAGCAAAGCAACAACTATTTAATAACAAATGGCAGTTTTAAAGGCACATGCTAGATACCAAGCAGGTTAGTTCTTCAAGCAGCACCAGTATCACAGCTACTTGGAATATTTCACAATCTTTTAGATTCAAAAAATTAAATAGGTAGCCAGTCAGTCAGTGTGGCAACTCTATTCAGATTGCTTTTATCTTGCCTAATGTTCTAGTTTAATCCTTCTCACTGAAATGCAGTCCGTATGAAACTGTTGTGTCACGTTTCAATTTCTCATTTGGCATGTCTTATTTTTTCAATATGTTGTCCTTGTTTTGCAGACAGCTGAGCTCCATGTGGCTAGGCATTTTAGTTCTATAAGCAGGCTATTTCTGATCCTCTCCATCCCCCACCAAGGCCTTCCAGATAGACACAAATCAACCTAATTATATCCTCCCTCCTGTGGTCAAAGCCACATAGCCCTAAATATAAATGTGCCAAGCACACCATATTACAGTGAATTTTTATTTTTTTGAATCTGGTTGTGGGAAACCCTATAGAGGCCAATCCCATCCCACCCAAACTGGGGTAACAAGCTCCCTCTGTCCCTTACCTTTTTTATCAGCCACAGCGGCCTCAGCAGGGATTCTGGATCTACCACAGCATCTAGTTTGCCTTCTTGCCAGATTGAACTCCTTTCATCATTGATCCTGTACATTATCTAGCTTCTACACTAGTTCCTTTACAGCCCAGCTGATATGCTGACAGCCAGATGCAATCATAACCCTCCCTGTCCCTGTTTCCTCAGCCATTTGCTTCCTGTTCTGTGGGGCAGTCTAGATGTTTCTTTTCTTTTGCCCGTGTTGTCCTCATCTATAGTGCCCTCAATAACACATTGCTTTTGGGGGAAAGGTCACACTGCATCTTTCATTGATAGGAACAGACTAATGAAGACATATTACTATTAAGCATTTTTAACATGGCATATGAGATCTACAGCAAATTCCTGGACAAATTTCATGTTAACAGGAGTAAATCAACAGCCTGAGGACAGAATAGGCTGCATTTTCCGAGTGAAAACAGCAGATTGCTTAATAACCTCCAACAGATATTTGTTCGTTAATTGTAGTGAAATATGGTCCTTTTCTCAGCAGTGATTGCAGCTCATTATAGAGGCCTCCCTTGGACTGTTGTTGTATCATATAACTTCTAAATTGTTTCTGAGGCATGAACGGTGGATGGGAATGGGACTAATTACCATCTCTGTGATCTGTGGCTTCTTGATGCTGCTGGCTTTCATTGAAGAGGGATCGGGTTTTGTTCTGTTGGAAGGCTATGGAGGGAGCGTGAATCTAGGGTCTTTATCGCTTAACTCTATGGCTTGAGCAATAGTATTTTCATAGCTGTAATTGCTATGAAATCATAATGGAGATGCTTTTGCAGAAATGCATGGATGAATCAAGAGTTTTCAAGGGCCTAGGGCAATTAACAGAGTCTATAACAGGGATGGCTGACCCCCAGCTGCAAATTTTTCTGACCCCACAAAACCCCACAATTTTAGCAGTGGCAGGAAAAAGAAAAAGAAACATGATGCTGGGCTTTAAACCTCTTCTTCCAGTTTAGCAGCCTCCTGTTGATGCAAATTATCCCTTCCTCAGCTGGTTTGCAGAGATCATCTGAAGAGGGGAGACTGTGTGTCCTGTGCATCACTGTGCATGGCCAAGGGTGGATGTGGCTCTATGGCCAAAAAGGGGTTCTCTATTCCTGGCCCAGGGAGATATATATATAAATAAGATGGTAACAGTGGGGGAAGGACAGGATTTGAAATCCTTGGTAGACCTATGGAACAGCTTGTCAGGTATCTCCTGATCATGAACTTGCATCACACCAATTGATTACTTACATTACTTTCTCTTCAGTTTACTTTCTGTAGATACCCCAGGTAGAAATCCTCATGGCAGACCTGTACCTGCCGTGCACTAATGGTACATTTGGTTAGAAGTCCCATTGATGCTTACGTATAAAATGGCAGCCATTCTTCTGCAATGCCAGGAATAGTGGCAACTAGTTACTTTCCTATGGAAGGCTGAGCTACTTTGGTTTAGATGGAAAAGGTCTGGGTGCCTTTAAGAACTCCAGTTGCTGACTTACTGTCAGACCAGAAGGGAGCATTGTGAACATTTAGTTGCTAAATGGATATCATTTAAGCAGCCCCAGGGTATTAGGTTGAACTGCAGCATACCCAGGGCCGGCGCGTCCATTTAGGCGAACTAGGCAGTTGCCTAGAGCGCCAAAATGGAGGGGGCGCTGGCCAGCCTGCCCGCCGCCGCCCCAACCAGCGGCAGAGCGAGCAGGTTGGAGCGAAAACCGCGGCGGCGGGGGCGCCAAAATGGAGGGGGCGCTGACCAGCCTGCCCCCCGCCCGCCGCCGCAGGGAGGCAGCCCTTCCGCTTCTCTCCCTCTTTCTGTCCCGCAGCGCTGACGGGGCCAGGCGCCCCGCGCGATTAGCGGGAGCGCCTCGTCGGTTTTCCTCCTCTGGCTGCCAGCCGGAGCTCGGCTTCACCGAGGCCAATAAGTCCGGCATGGCGGCGGCGGCAGCTCCAGGTAAGTGCGCTTTCTGAGGAGCGCTTTCTGTGGTGCGCAAAGCCGGAGGCACCTCTCCGGGCGCCTCCTGACCTGCCCCTCGCCCCCCCGCCGCCGCCCGGTGCTGCCCCAACCAGCGGCGAAAATCACGGCGGCGTGGGGCGCCGGGCGGGCAGGGGGCGGGGCACCGTACGTCATGCGCAATGATGTCACGTGCCCCGCCCCCTCGCCTAGGGCGCCGAAAACCCTAGCACCGGCCCTGAGCATACCGGTACACTGTGCTCTTTAACAAACTTACACTAAAGATTGTTAAAGGTTCTTCTACACCAAGGTTTACCAAACTTTGGTCTCCAGCTGTTTTTGGACTACAACTCACATCATCCCTAGCTAGCAGAACCAGTGGTCGGGGATGATAGGAACTATAGTCCAAAAACAGTTGGAGACCCAAGTTTGGGAAACCCTGATCTACACTACAAAGTGATACTGCTTTATGCCAGTTTAACTTGTCATGGTACTGATTTCCTTCCACGGAAGTCTGATAATTGCTGTTTATTTGATAATTAATTATGTTGGAATATATTCTGGAGGTATGTGTGCCAGAATGAGATGTGGTATTCTAGTAAGGATGCCCTTGTTTCTATATACAAATGTGTTAATCACTTCTAGACATCACTTTTTCAAGATTGGTAGATGGAGAACAAGAAGGAACACTGGGAGAGACCTTAGGCCAGGGGTATGAGCAATCAGTGGCTCACCAAACTCTTCGTGGCTTGGGAGGCATTTAAACTTATCAGAACGCTTGTTTAACCGGGGCTGGCTGGAAAACTGGGCTGGTGACAATTACATGCCATCCTTTTCGATGAGCTCAGTTATATTACTATAAATTCCTATGATTTCCAGACCATGACAGCTATACTGAAAGGCCTTAATAATGTCTAAAGCAGGCATACAGAATTGAGAAGTGGGGATCTCCCATGTAGGGGTTTGCAAAGGGGATCCCCAAGTCTTGGTGTGGCTTATTACACAACCATAACTTGTGGTTGCCACTGATCATTCCCTTCAGGGTGGTTCTCCTTCAGAAGCCTAGCAAGAAGGGAGAGAAGCTGCTCCAACTTTCTTCCCTTGAGTTGTCCTTGGAAGAAGGAAGGGTGCTGATTCTCTCATGCCGGGCTTTTGCAGGAAGCACCAGTAGCACCTCACTACTGCTAAATCCTGCAAAAACCCAGCAGGAATAGGATCTTTGTTCTGGGCATGTAGCATAGGGCGAGGGGGCATGTCCTCTCATGAGTGGACTTATAGAACCCTATAGAAGCAGATTCAAAGAGCTGCTTTAGGCATGCCCCAAGGCCTGAGCCATGCATGCCTAATAGGAGTTCTGATTCCACCTCCACCCCCACTGGGCAATAGACCACAATACAGTACAAAGCATAGCCTTTGCTTGGAGAATCAGTTTCTTTTGATCTGCTTGTGCTAACATTGAAGAGAGTCCCATGGGTCCTCAGTTGAGCCTTGGATAATGGCTGTGGAAACTGGCACCCTCCACATGCCTCATTCTCTCCATCTTGAGCTGCACTTGACAGATGTTCTGTCCCACTGGCAGATTGTCTTCTTGGAAAAAACACACACAGCTAATATGTCAGCATGATAGTCTTAGGCAGGGATGCGAGTGTGCATCCTAGCGATTTGCTGGTTGCCATGGCTGTGATCAGTCACCAGCTATTGAATTCTTGTCTTAACTGGCCCGTGCTGTTGTCAGCACATACCCCAGTGTGATTAGAAAGCTGCAGGAACAATGTGATGCATCCTGAGATGGGCATCACATGGCTCCCATTTCAGTTCATATATCTAAAGTTGGGGGAAAGTGTTGCAGTTGGACAGATGGCAATAATCATTAGGCTTTCCCAATTTAATTAGGAATGTTCAGCAATGGGTGGGAATTGTAAATTATACGAGGAGAAGAGCTTCATTATGGGAAGGAGGTAGGGTGTGAGCTGCTTCCTGCAGTTAGAAGGGCAAGGACTTAGCCTGGAATCATAGAATTGTAGAGTTGGAAGGGACCTGAAAGGTCATCTAGGCCAACCCCCTGCAATGCAGAAATCTCAGATAAAGCATCCATGACAGATGGCCATCCAATCTCTGCCTAAAAGCCTCCAATGAAGGAGAGTCCACAACCTTTCGAGCAAAACCGTTCCAATGCTGAACAGCTCTTACTGTCAGAAAGTTCTTCCTGATGTTTAGTCGGAATCTCCTTTCATGTAACTTGAAGCCATTGGTTCAAGTCCTACCTTTCAGAGCAGGAGAAAATAAGCTTGCTCCATCTTCCCTGTGACAGCCCCTCAGATATTTGAGGTTATCATATCTGCTCTCAGTGTCCTTTTTTTCCAGACTAAACATTCCCAGCTAAACATAATCCTGCCAGATGAAGCACCTATGATGACCTCTCATATTTTGAAGAACAGAGGAAAGTAATCTTCATGTTTTGACTTTGTGTGCCATTCATAGTTATTACTCTGAAAACATCTGAAATGTTCTCTGAATAAATATGTATTTATAAGCTGTACCTTTCAGAGAACATTTTGGACACTTTAGCCTATGGCTAAAAACATGGAGGAAAATAGTTCAACTGCAAAGCTCACCTTTGTGCACAGTGTGATTAGTTCTAAACTGGTAATCTGTTTGGTTTTTTATTCCTAAGTTTGTGCATAGGAGACCATTTAGCCCTTATAATATCTGACTATATTATTTATAAAAATATTTGCTTTCTGCTATTCATAAAAAAAATCAATGTGGTGTTCTGAATCAATGCTTAGATGTTCTCTGCTCTGTCACTGGCTTGAGAAGAGGAGTCCAGAAATTCCATCCACTGCATATCTTCAGTGTATATTAACAGTTTTTGACAAAGAGTACGTTCTCCCGGGCCTTTGGCTAATTAAGCAATCTATGGCCTTTTAAACTGTGTGGGGTTATTGTTTTTATTTGTTATTATGGTATTGTGGTATGTATTTTTGTGTTTTTATATTGTAAACCTCCCTGTGATATTCGGGTGAAGGTGTAGACATAATAATAATAATAATAATAATAATAATAATAATAATAATATGGTGTTATCATTATTGTGTGGTAAAAGGTGTTCTGGGCCACATTTGCCCTTATTGGCAATGTTGGATCAAGGAAAATCCCTAAGCTATATACTTGCTCCTTTAGAGGGAGTTTAACCTCACCTGGAGCAGGTAATACACCAGATTTCCTGGACCCAGGGACTGTCAATCCATAGTTCTGTGATCTGGACAAGATTTGGCTTCAGTTTATTGGCCCCCATCCAAGCCAGACACCAGTTCTGCATCTCTACAGCCTCGAGATTAGATCTTGAACCGAGTGCTCAGGGTTAATTGGTTCTAAAAGGGACTGTGGTGCTCTAGAGTTACTGGATAGTGAGGTCTACTCAGGGAGCAGGATGGGGCAGGGTTTCATTTAGTACATAAATGTCAAATGAAGAGCTTGTTTTAACTTGCTCAAAATGCTGGGTTGATGAAGCTTATAGAACTTTGAGAAATGGGAAATTCCAGTTTCAGGGGAAATCAGGAAAAGCAGAATACATCAATGTAAATGTTGGTAGTCGGGGACCTTCAGCCTCTTTCTACTCTTATAATTAGGCTTTTAAAGCTAGTCTGCTTCCAGGATTGTGGCATATAGTCCCTGTGCATGGGCTGTTCCTCCTGATAAGGATGAGGGTGCCCTTTTTGTCCTGGAGTGATCCTGTGATCACAGAAGCTTTGTTTCTCTCCTGGTGCTGGAGATTAATAAAGTTTGCAAAAACCTTTGAAGATTAAGAACACTAATTAATTATAATCTCATTGCATTAATCTGGCATTTGGTAGTTCTCCTTTGCCTCCCACCTGGTGAAATTAGTAGCTCCCTCTGTAGACATGCCAGATGCACAATTCAGTCAAAGAGCAACTTGGTAGAGCAGGACTGATCCATTATATGGATTTGTCTGTCTTGGCTAACTAAGTGCTGTTAATGTGGGTCAGCCATCACTTAACTTTGGTGCTGCATGTGATGGCTAATCAATAGAGTATCACTGACAGGGGTCTATGCAATAGCGGACGACATGGTGGTGCTCACCTAACCTTGTTTGTGTCACTGTTCCTTACTAAGAGGTATAGGGGAAGGAGAAGGAGAAGGCAGTGGCAAGGTTGGCACGGCACTGTTCAAACTCAGAGTTACCGGTATCTAGTGTTCCTGCCTGGTGCATTTGCACCATGCCTACCTCACTGTCACTTCCACCTCCCAAATAAGCAGCAGTGACACAACCAAATGGAGGCCAGGTAAGTGCTGCCACCCCACTGTCTGCTACTGGATCTGTATGAGAAGCTGCAGTGTAAATTGCCCTGTACTGCTAAATTGACATACCAGCCACTGGTTATAAATGGGGTTTGGTACAGTCAGATGCCTTTTGCTTAATACTTTATAAGCAACAGAAGAGCTGGTTCAGAACCTGTACATCCTTTGCATGAGAGAGAAGGCTATCTGACTGCAGTGCAGATTGTGCTGCCATGCTGCCATTCAGCTGGCAGGTTTTATCTTTGCCCCATAAGTTTGACAGAAATGCAGGAATTCCAAGAGTGACTCTTGGCCAGAGGCATAGGGTGGTATTCAAAGTAGTGCTGAAGCGATTGCTCCATTAGTGCAAGCATTTCAGCTTCCCTGGTGTAACGGATCTCCCCCTCTTCTCCTTCTGTGCCCTGTTCTGGGGGTCTCCCAACCGCCCCTCCAAGCCAATTTATGGGGTGTGTGGGTGGAGGAGAGTGGGGGCAGTCCCCATTGCTCTAGCAGAACTCATTGTGCTAGCACCTGCTAGAGCAACTAGTTGTTTAATATTGTGTTTTAATTGTTGTAACTATTATTATTATTATTATTATTTATTTTATTATTTTATTTAGTTATATCTGGTCCATTATGTCACTGTCCAATTTCCATAGTCTGATTCATGTCCTTGCCTGAAGTAGAGTTGTTTCCTCTTCTGTTGTGGCTTACTAAATATGGAGCAATAGTAGAAAATGGAACCATCAGCTCTCATTCTGCTTTTGTGCTGAGTAGAGGTGGGGGCTGGGGCAGAATGACTCAACAACTTCTTGCTTTCTCTTGGTAAAACGTAAGTGTTTTATGCTGACCCATTAGCTTGATGTATAGGCAGTTTAGAAACACAAAACTTGGCAGCAGTGTGAGTTCTCGATTGCTGTTGTGTTTGCTAAGAGACGGCGTAGTCCATTCCCAAGGGACATTCATTAAACTTTCAAAGTCCTGTTTGTCAGAGAAGCTGGATTTTTACTAAGGCAACCCCAATTTTTTATGCTGGGTTTCTGTGTTTCTAAGCCTCTTGAACTCTGAAAAATTGTCTCTTAAGTGCAGCTGCTGTTAACGAGGCTACCTAGGTGGTTGTAGAAAAGCAGCTGATTTTATTGATGCAAAAGGATTCTTTCAGGCTGCCAAGTTTGGCTATTTCACTCCATGTTATGCGGTTTTCTTCAGATGCCCTTATATTACTTTATTCTGCTCCTTGCAGGCTTCCCCCTGGCTTAATTTTGGCCACTGTAAGAACAGCAGCCTAAAGGGAAAATTTAAATTGAACTGTGGAGAGCTTGGTGGAAGACATGTGTGTACTGTTTTATCCACAGGGCTCAGAGCAGGTGATGGTATATGCTTAATTTTGTATTGTCACAGGGTGAGTTCACACATTCAGCACTGTGCTTAATGATAAGACAAAGGTGCCCTCCTGTGGTGAAAGAAGGGTATAAACCAGGGGTTTCAGGGACAAAAAAATTGTGATTTTACCACATGGGGGCGCTTTTATACTCACCTTAAGAAGAATGGTGCGTAATGAATATGTAAGTTATTTTTGGACTATTAGGGATGGTAAACGGTAAAGGTAAAGGACCCCTGGACGGTTAAGTCCAGTCAAAGGTGACTATGGGGTTGCGGCACTCATCTTGCTTCAGGCCGAGGGAGCTGATGTTTGTCCACAGACAGCTTCCCGGGTCATGTGGCCAGCATGACTAAACCACTTCTGGCACAACTGGACATCATAACGAGTGCCACCTAGGTACTCATTGTTGTAAATGCCCACTACTGCTCTCTATGGAGCAAATGAGACAGCATTGGGGCTCTCCTCTTAAAATGTGAGGTTAGCTTAACATCTGTACCAGGAAAAAAGGAAAGCATTGTTAAAGACAGAGTAACCAAGCATATACCAGAAGTAAGTCTTGCTGAAGCAGAACCAGTGTGGTTTCTGCAAGTGCAAGTTTTCTCTCATTTGCCTATTAGAGTTTTTTGAGAGTATCAACAAGCACTTAGATAGAAGTGATCCATTTGACATTATGGATTTGGACTTTCAAAAAGCTTTTGACAAAGTATTTCACTAAAGACTTCTGAGTAAGCTTAGAAGTCATGGAAAAAGAGGAGAGGTTCTTTTGTGGGTGAGGTTAAGAAAAAGGAAGCAGAGAGTAGGAATAAATGTAAAGTTCTACCAATGGAAGGAAGTAGAAAGTAGAGTCCCCCAAGAAATGGTTTTGGGATGTGCTAGTTTAACTTGTTCATGGATGATCTAGAGCAGGGTTTCCCAAACTTGGGTCTCCAGCTGTTTTTTGACTACATTTTCCCATCATCCCTGACCACTGGTCCTGCTAGCTAGGGATGAAGGAAGTTGTAGTCCAGTAACAGCTGGAGACACAAGTTTGGGAAACCGTGATTTAGAGTTGGTATTGAATAGTGATGTAGTCAAGTTTGCTGATACCACATTTTTCAGGGTGGTTAAAACCAAAAGGGGTTGTGAGAAGCCCCAGAAAGATCCATCTAAGCTGGATGAATGGGCAGTAAAATGGCAGCGGTAGTGGTAGTCACTAGTGGACTGACCAGGAATAAGACCTGGGCTCATAGCGGTTAACTCTGATGAAGATAGCATGGTAGCAGTCATTAGGAAAGGGATTGAAAATAAAATTGCCAATATCATAATACCATTATCCAGATCTGCAATGCGATTATACTTAAAATACTGTGTATAGTTCTGGTTGCCTCACCTCAAAAGGATACTATAGAGCTGGAAAAGGTTCAGAAAAGGGCAAGCAAAATGACCAAGAGGGTGGAATAGTTCCTGTGTGAGGAAAGGTTACAACATTTGGGGCTTTTTAGTTTAGACAAAAGACAAGTAAGTGGTGACATGATAGAGGTGTTATACAATTATTCATTGTTTGGAGAAAGTGAAGAGAGAGAGGGTTTTATCCCTTATAATACTATCCCTCCAATTTGGGCCATCCAGTGAAGTTAAATGTTGGAAGACTCGGGATAGACAAAAGAAAGCGCTTATTCACTTCTCACAGTGCCGAGTTACACACAATAGGTAGTGATTGCTATCAAGTGCAAGGAGAGGATGCTGGACTAGATAGGCCTAGCCTGATCCAGCAGGGATGTCGTTATGTTTATGTTCTTAATACCGTATGTTTCCTAGCAGGCCAAAGCTTGGAAGGTTTAGCAACACCCTTTTCCAGTCAGAAGGCATCAAAGGCATTGAGATTGGGTGTCTTTAGGCATGCACTCAATAGATGCACTTATGCTTTCATTTGCCTTTTTAGATTGAAAACAAACCTCATTGCTGGGTGTCTTAAATTGAAGATTAATTCAGATGGGAATGAAGCATGTGCTTTCAGAAACTTTGGGTTGCTTTTAATGATGAGGGAAACTGCTCTGGAAAGTGAAAAAATAACCAGTCATTAACAAAAACAGAAATTTTTGCCTCCAAACCACTCTTTGCTGGGGCAGGGGGTTACATGCCCTTACTAAGGCACATTCACATGGTGCCAAACTGGGTTCTAGAGTGATCTCTGAACTTTGCCTCTGAGTAATTGGCCATCTCCTTAGCTATGAGATCGTTCTCCCATTGAAGAAATGTGTAGAAGCGAGCATGTGGATAGTATTTCATGCTTTCTCAATGCATTATAAGATTGACAGAAAGTCATCTCATGAAACTTTTTTAATGGGTGTAGTCACTTAGAATGGAACTGCTAGTAGGTACGTGGCTCGAAGGCCACTTTGTGGAGAAACAGGGGTTTTGACTTGTTTGCAGATGTCCAGTTCTTCCTAGTGGGCATAAGATAGTTTGTCCTACCTTCTTCATTCTGTAGGAATGCAAGAAGCTGCCTTAAGCCGCTTCAGAATATTCCTTGTAGCTCAGTATTGTGTGCACCAGGGCTATGCAACTCCCGATTCAGAGGCCAAATGTGACCCCCCCCAACCTCTCCAATGAGGCTTTGAGACTCTACCCAGCACATACCCCTTCCACAGGTCACACATCGCATCAGCCCTGCTCCACGCCCTCCTCATGTGCTTTTGCATGTTCCTGAACTGCCGTTGTGCCTTTTGCATGCCTGGATGGAGAGATGTGTTCATGGGTGTGTGTAAAGAAACTTCTAGCCATATGTAGCCTACTGTACAGGGCTCACGCCTGTTGCTCACCCTACTTTTGCCTTTGGCACACCCACCAATGGCATATGGCCCCCATAAGTTTATCCATGACGGAATGTAGTCCTTGGGCTGAGAAAGGTCATGACCCCTGGTCTACACGGACTGACATGGATCTCTCCATCCAGGCATGCAGGAGTCTTTCCCGGCCCTAACTGGAAATGCCAGGGGTTGAACTTGAGCCCTTTGGCATGCACAACATGTGTTCCACCTCTGAGCTGAGTGAGGCCCTTCACTTGTTGCTCTCTGTCTAAATTAGGGGGTTGGATAATACAGGAACACCATGGGATGTCTATATCTCTACCACGTCCTTTTACTCATCTTCTCTATGCTTAGTTGTGTGTTCAGTTATTGTATTGACCATATTGCATTGTGGTGAAGGTCTTTGGGGTCAGGCACAATCTGGGCCTGGAAGAAAGGTGTCTCTCTCTCTCTCTCTCTCTCTATATATATATATATATATATATTTAAACTTGTTTATATAGTGCCTTCCAATCCAATCCAAGGCAGCTTTGAACCATTCAAATCTCATCACAACCAGTATATATATATATATCTTTATTGTCATTGTACAAGTACAACGAAATTGGATTTAAAATAATAATAATAATAATAATAATAGTAATAAAATAATTTTTTAAAAAAAGTTCATTTAACAGCAGTAAAAGCCATACGAAACACTTAAAAATAAGGGAGAGCACTGAGCAGCCGCTGCGTCTATGCGCGCCGCCATCTTAGAACTCTTATTAGAAATAACAGAAATTTAAACAAAAATCAAAAACAAAACAAAACAGGCCTCTCTGCCAAGCGGTGGTAGCAGCCTCAGCAGTTCTTGTAGGCCTGTCAGGCCCCCCTAGGCCAGATGGTGAGTGGCAGGACTGGGGCCCTCAGGCGCTGGGCAGGGGAGTCCTCCCGGGTGGTAGCAGCCTCAGCAGTTCTTGTAGGCCTGTCAGGCCCCGCCCTAGGCCAGATGGTGAGTGGCAGGACTGGGGCCCTCAGGCGCTGGGCAGGGGAGTCCTCCCTGGTGGTAGCAGCCTCAGCAGTTCTTGTAGGCCTGTCAGGCCCCCCTAGGCCAGGTGGTGAGTGGCAGGACTGGGGCCCTCAGGCGCTGGGCAGGGGAGTCCTCCCTGGTGGTAGCAGCCTCAGCAGTAGACGTTCAAAAGCTAGAATCTGCAGCTGCTATGAATTAAAATGCACTAAAAGCCTGACAGAAGAGAATCTTAACGGTTCGTGTAAAAGACATCAAAGAAGGAGTCAGTCTAACTTCCTTAGGAATGAGTTCAACAATGGGGGTTCCATTACTGAAAAGACACAGTCATGTGCCTCTACCAATCATATCTCTTGCTGACGGAAAGTGAGCAGGGCCTGAGAACATTGGCCATAATTCACAGACAGATTATAATGCAGGATGATGTTGTGATTGAAGGAGAATTCTGTCTGTTGTTAGGAGAAGGGGCAGCCTCAGAGAGCAGACTGATTTTTTTGTAAAGTGCTGGTAATTGGAAATTCATGGCTGTACTCATTAAGAGGTTCTGAAATTTAACTGATCCCCTGGTCTACTGTAGAGCAGTGAGGAATACTGTAGAATAACATGGACATTATTGAAGATTTTTATGCACTTTATTGTAGTATCTGCACAGTTTATTTCCTTTGACTAGAAGTAATGATAGCTAGCTAGCTAGATATAGACAGACAGAATAACTAATTTCCATTTTATTGCATGTATCACAATGACTTCCCCATTTTTCCTTTCTTTCTTTGCTAAGGACCACTTCAGTGGACAAAAACTGTAGCCTTTTTTTTTTTTCAATTTGAGAATATCTATGAGAGCAGCCATGGGAGTAAGTACCGGTAATATGAGCACCACTCCTCCTCTGCCTTTTTTTGTGTGGGATTAGCTTCTCAGCAGCTAGGGCTGCAATCCTATGTAGACTTACCTGGGAATGAGTAGTACTGAACTCAAGGGGGCTTACTTGAATAGACACATACTAGGTTTCACTTTAAGATTTCTGCCCTGAAGCTCAGTATGTCTATTGTGATTTGTTACTCAGCAGCAGCAAATGCATTCCTACATCCTTTCCTGCTGGATAAAAGATAAATTGTAAAAATTGTTGTTTTTTTGGTAGTCTATCCCATTTCATCCCAAGGTTTGGGTTATGTAGCAGTAATTTTATGATTTATGAACAGATTAGAACAAATAAAAACTCGCAACCACACATTTCTTAGCCTCCAAAATTGGATAAAAATAGGATTTTTAAAAATGCTGCTGCTTTGATCTCTTGTTACTTATTTTTGTATCTTAACTACCTCAGTGCCTATCCATTTACAAATTGGTTTTTAAATCTGGATTTTTTAAGGAGCTAAATAGTGTTTGACATGTGCACATATGAAAAGAAGCAAATGTTGCTTAATTCAGTTATGATTTGTGTTAAGTGGCTTACTAGCTTTTTCTTGGCAAAGAACTGGGGAGTGGGGCTGTGATACAGAACGCTGCTGTCTCTGACAGCTGCTTAATGTGCTACTCTTCCCAGGCTCAGGTTGACTCTGTCCACAGACAGCATAGTAGGAGCATCTCAACAGCATAGAACATCTAAAGTTCTGGAAATCATGGTTTAACATCTCTTGCTGCTTTCCCCATATTCTGCTTTGACCCTGGTGTGCAGAACCACAGCATAAAAATATGGCCAAACTAAAGATCCACATCTCTCTATGTTTTGAATATCAGGAATCCTGATTCAGGATTCTCAGTGGCTCTGTATGCTTCGCAAGATGCAAGCAAGAAATGTTAATAGAATAAACATTCTTGGTTATTTTTCTTAGCTTCTGGTTTAGAAACACCCCAACCCAGATGATCTTGGAAGATATTAATATCTTCCCTGGATTTTTCTAGCCTCACGTCAACAACATTTGTGGCTGTCCAGAATACAAGTTTGTGAGAACCTCTGGCAGTGCATAGTTTGCTCTGTAATGTTCATGTTGGTGTGTGCCAACATCTCTAGCCCACTTTTCTGTTCAGTCTTCAAGCTATACTTTGGGCTGTAGTATAGCTAGCCTGTAATGAAAATAATATTGTCTAGTAACTGCTGCCATGGGGATAAGGGATTAAGGCCAAATGTAGTTTGATATTCTGGATCCTGGAAGAGTATCTTTGCAAGGTAAAACACTGTGTCTGAATGTGTGCAAAGTAAGCAAGCCAAAGTGTTAGAAGGGAGAAACTACTCTATTCTATCCTCTTTTGCTCCAAAGAGATGGCACATTTGTGGGGGGATCCTTGTTTCTTTTGTACCAAGCCTTGCAGAAATTAGTTTTAATGGAATTTCATATGTTTTCTTCCTTCCTCAGTTTTGATTCCCCCCCCCCATACAAATACATGTAAATATTTGTTTGTGTATAATGTATCAAGTTCTTGCCCACATACTTAGAACTGTTTTTGCTGTAGTCTTTGTGTTGCATTTCTTTCTTTGCACCTTCCAGCCTCATCTACTGTGCCAAAATTAAATTGTGTTGTAATTTGGTTTTAATATCAGAGACACCTGTAATATTTAGAGTGTCTGGGTTTAGACTGGTATTTGAGCTCCTTTTGTGTTAAAAGAACTAGAACTTTGTATATGGAGCTTTACCTGGACACAGACAAGGGAGAAGAAGCCTGCACCGTATAGCAGGGCAAAGACAATTTCAGATGCAGACAACAACATTTTAAAATAAAAGGGCATTTTTATTTAAATGTAACCCGAGAGGAAATCTACCCCCAGGTTACAATTAGTATCATTACATGGATTAAAGTACTACCAAAATAGATGCTTCATTCTCCCAAGCACATCTGCCCTTCTCAAGGAGAAAAAAAGGCAGAGAGATGGTTCATTTAAGCGCAGAGCGGAGTGGAGCTGGCTTGTTGTAATTACACTAGGTGCATGAATAATCTAATACATTCCTGAATTTGATTATTTACAGCTGCTTTTGGGCCAGGGGTGGGTGGGGAGAAACAAAGTTAACTTTTAATGGCTATATTAAGTTATATAAAAAGGTACACTAACCAGGGCAGTGTTCTTGTCTATCTAATCCAGTTATCTGAATTGGCCAGCCATAGATTAATTGTGCATTTAAAAATCAAAACACAACATCAGCACTGTGTCTAGAATAGCATCCTTTTTAACCCTGTCTGGGCTCAAACTCCTCTCTGCTGTGATGACAGCAAAATAAATAATTTGCCCTTCTCAAGTCTAACCCAAGGATAATTTTCTGGCACCGATTTTTGCTTTCTGTCACAGTGATCCAAAAGCACAGGATGCCCGAGCTATTAGAATTTTATTGTAGATACGAAGAATTCAACCTGGGAAAAAGGTTCCTCATTAAAAGCAAACCCAGAACAAGGTGCTTTTAAGGGGCAGGCAGTGTGTCTAGTAATACCAAGCAGTTTTGTTAAGCTGATTCAAGCAGAAGACTCTCTTACAGTTTCTGACACTTACGTGGCTGACTGCACATATCCAAAAGGGCGAGGTGGTCATCTGGAGCAGGGCTTGTGACCTCTGTAAAGGGAGCATTGCTTCAGTTTTTAGCCATGCTATGACTTGTTCCAAGAAGCCTAGAAGTAAGTTGAAAAGTGTGGGCTCGGGAACCTACTTTCCAAATTAATATTAGAAGCAGTAGCTGACTAAAGCAGTTAAAAAGTAAGAAATGGCCCCCTCTTTGGTCCAGCAAGGGCACTCTTTCTTCTCCAGAAATAAAAACAGGCTTGCTTATATAGCAAATGTTTATTCTCTGAAAGTCAAAGCCATTACACAATCTTGTATTCCACAGCAGTTTTCTAAAGGAAGATGGTACTCTCTGCTACAAGTTACTGTCTCTACTACTGAGCAGGCTGTAGTCATTTAGGATGTGTAAAGAGCATTCAATTCTTTTTTGTCAAAAGATGGTTGCTTCTGTTGTGCATAATAAATGGATTCTGGGATGGTCAGACTAGAATTGTTAGAAGAAAAGGCCTCCATCATCTTCTAGGGGAGATGAAGGAAATTAAGAATAAACCACAGTAGTCCATCCAAGGGAGATGAAGAGAATTCTTCTGTGCCTTTCAATGAGGAGATGCTTTGTAAATATATATTGTCTTTCCTCCTCCTCCCACAATGGATATGGGGTTTGACCCCACTCCTTCCCCACCCCCACCCCACCTTGGCTGCATCCTTCCTGTGGATTGCTTCCTACCCATCTGCCGGTGTCTGTTCTCGTTCCTCATAGGACATGATGAGAGGATCTGAAAAGACTGAGCTGATTGATTCACTGTCCAGCTTGAGCTGTAAGAGTCTGGGGCTTTTAGCTTCTGGAAAGTCCTCGCTGACGGCCAACCTGACCTTGCCATTCTGGGCTTCCTTGATGGGCTCTAGGAAAACAACGTGCTTGTTTGCGCTGATCTTGCGATTTGGCCCATCTGTGGCTGGCGGGGTGGTACTAAGGATGGACGATTGGGCGCTGCAGTCTGGAGGGGGGCTTGCAGGCTTCTTGAAGCACTTGGAGCAGCGACATGGTGTGAGGTACAAGTACATGAGGACAAGTACCAGGGTTACAACACACCCTAAGAGGGTTGTGAGGCCGGTATTGAAAGACTCGGGTGGTTTGGGGTATTGAAATGTGATGTTGACTTCAAACGTCTGGTTGATCTGTTGGAACTCGTTGATGGCTATGCACACATAAACGCCGGAAAGGGTAAGGTTACCCTTTCTGATCAATAGGCTTCCATTTCTGAAAGGTTGATGCGCCTGATTACTGTGCTCAGGGTACATGAATAATTCATGTTTAGGAGAGATCCATCTGTAGTTTGTGGCACTGTCATTATGGAGGCTCGTGTTGCAGTCTATTACCAAGGATTCTCCCACTTGGCAGAGGATTTGGGGAATGTCAAATTGGTTCCAGGAGCAATCTCCAATATACTTGTTGTAATTGAAGGTGTTGACTAAGGAACGTGGCACATTGGGGAAAGCTTTGCAGGTGTGCTCCTCTACAAAATCCTCCGCAGAACTGAAACCGCGGTGCTTCCATTCCTGGAGCATCAGATGAAGAGAGCAGTCACATATCACAGGGTTGTTGTGAAGGTACAAGCCATTTTTTATGTACCCGGGCAAAGTTGCTATTACTTGAACAGGAATGCTGCTTAGGTTGTTAGCAGACAGATCCAGGGTCCTCAGGTACGGGTGTTCAAGTCTTTGAATGGACTCAAATGGAAATTTTGTTAGCCTGTTCCAACTCAGGTAGACTTTTTGCAATCTGATTAACTTGACAAAAGCATTTTGATCGACTTGTACAATCTTGTTGTTGTATAGCAAGAGCTCCTCCAACTTCACAAGGCCATCAAAGTAGTACTTCTCCACAGTGCTCAGGTAGTTGGAAGACATGTCCAGGTGTAAAATGTAAGTGGCATTGTGGAACACTTGCCGGGTGATATTGTGGATCTTGTTGTGGCTGATCCTGAGGGTCTGGAGACGTGGTAAGGCAGCCAACCAGTGGTCATTAAGCTGAGTAATGTTATTGTAGCTGAGGTCCAAGGTAGTCGTTGTGGGAAGCAGGGTGCTGGGGACCTGTTCAAGTTCCTTCTTGGCACAACTCATGAGATCAGCAGTACAAATGCAAACTTCGGGACATCTTCTAAGAGTACAATTGTTTAAAGTGCTGACTTGAATGCACAGGACAAAGAAAACTAACAGCTTTCCAAGCAGTTTCCAAATAAATAAAGCCAAGGTCAGTACATTCATCATGTAACAGTGGAGCTCACCCTGGTTTGTCACTAGCATGGAACTAAGTTCTCAAAGTCAAATTCACACTGAGTATAATCCTGTCGCAAGACACTGATGTGTGAATGGGCAACAGTAGAATGAATCAGTAAAATCAGATGGTGCCTAGAGACTCTGAGTTATGCTCCTGAAAATATTGGGTTGTCTCACTCAGAATAAACAGGCATTTAAGCAATATGCTGTAATCAAAGGCCAGCATGTAACTGCTGCTCTGCATGCCTCTCTTGGTAGTTGTAGAAACTGGCAGGAGTTTGTGTGCAGGTATTGCCTCAAATAATTTCAAAAGCAAGGTATTTCTATATAGATCCTCTTGAGCTCTGATTCAAAAGTCTTGAGCATGTTTACAGGATTTGCCTCTAAAGTGTCCCTCTCCAAATAACCCAACCTTGCATCTATTTGAGGCTGCTCCTTCAGTAACATTGGTCCAGGGAGAAGCTGGATCCATTTTATTTTATTTTTTGCTTTGCCGAGTCAAGTGTCCTTAGATCTCAAAGTTTCCATTAGTGGATCCTTATCTTGAGGCTAAGCAACTCCAGTACAGATTCATCATAAAAGGGCCAATAGGAGCTCATTTCTTCACCTCTGTAATCTCATATAGAAATGCCAAAGAAAGCAGCTCTTACCCGGAGATCTTCCTTTCTGGGTTATATTGAGCAGCATCACTCTTTCCTGCCGGTTGTTTCATCTTTCAGCTGACAGCACTGTATGCAAACACTTTCACCCTCTTCTGCTCCTATTTACAAGCTGCCTGTGAACACTGAAGGGTAAGCTTTGTGGACCAAGAAGAAATCCTATTGGCTTGTGTAAGAGGGAGTGGTGATAAGAAGAGAGGGGAAGGGGAGGACCAGTAGTGAAGGTTTTTTTTCTTTTCTGAATGGCATGTAGTTTCTTTGTTATGCCATGTGGGGGCAGAAAAATCCTGCACAGCTATCCTTGGACTGGGAATCAGAGTGGCACATGAGAGCTGCAGCAATTTGCGCCAGCAGCACTATTACAAGGGGAGATAAAGAAGCAGGCTTATGGTAGTAAAAGGAGGGGGTGGGTCTCGCGAAGCAGCCCAAGCTCCTCTGCTGTTTACGGTTTCTCAGTGCATCGATGCAAATCTTTGCAATTTTGGTTGAATTTTTGTTTTAGGGGTAGGAGTGGAAGAACAGATCACACCATAGCACCAAAGGACCACAACCAAGATTGTGACCCTATTGTTCTGGATAGTTTGCCTCCCCCCCAAGAGTTAGTCATTTTTGTCTATCTAGAACTTCACACATTATATTTGTGATACATGTGATCGTACTGTCTTTGTGACCTTCACGACAACTTCTGTGATTAGGCCTCTTAACTAAAAATGTAGCTTTAAAAGAAACTTATGTCAGCATCACAAACTTTCAGTGTATGGACACCTGGAAGCTTGTATTTTAATACCCAAAGCACAGCATAATGTATATCTTAAATACACATTCATACTAGAATGTAGATTTTGGCTGAAACTTAGGAGAACCTTCTGAATGGTAATAGCCATTCAGCAATGGAACAGACTAACAAAGGTGGAGGTAACTAAGCAGAGACTGGATAGTTATCTGCCAGAGATGCAGATATTGTATTGACCAGTGGAGTGCCTTTTAAACCAGCAACAGCTGCTAGGGCTGTGAAAGCAGCTTCCTAGCAGCAGTACTGCTGCTGCTTCCCACAACAGGGCAGGGCAGGGCAGGGCAGGACAGGACAGGACAGTGGCAAGCTTGGGACTCTCTGTCCCAGTTAGCAGCAGTGCTGCCTCTGTCAGGAGGCTGTGTCCACCCTGCCAGCCACTTCAGCTTGCAACTCCTTGATTCTATGAAAGCAAATTGAGCTTGAGGCTTCTGTTTTCATTGCGACTGGTGTGTTTGAGTCTTACATCCTTTTGAAGTTAACAAGTGACTCCCCTGGCACAGTTCTGAAATTTTCCTCACTGTGGTCCTCCCCAGGATATGGTGTCCTCAGGGAAGGCTTATGGCTGGAGGCAGTGACATCCTTTCTGTTGCTATGCCAGATTATCACCTCGCTCTGTTCCTCCAACCTTCATCCTTTGTTGTTACCTTGGCTTTAGTGAATTCGTACAAGCAGTGTACAACCTCATTATCCTTGCAGTATGCTTCTGTAGTGGTATACAACCACACTTTCTGTCACTGCCAAATTCCTGATAGCAGTAGAGTGTTCGGCTTTGAATTCGATCAGTGCTATCTTTACACTTTGGGGTGAAGTCATGCATTATAATTTGCCTGGCTGTACTAGATCAAACAGACCTGTTCCATGCTATCACAGGACTTTTTGGTTATCCAGCTTTTCAGTTTATCTCATTTTTCAGTTTTTCTGCATAAGGAAACTGATCATAGAATCATAGAGTTGGAAGGGACCCCTGAGGAAGGATGATCTAGTCCAGTGATGGCTAACCTTGACACCCCAGATGTTTTGGAACTACAACTCCCATCATCCCTAGCTAACAGGATCAGTGGTCAGGGATGATGGGAGTTGTAGTCCCAAAACATCTGGAGTGTCAAGGTTAGCCATCACTGATCTAGTCCAACCCCTTACAATCCTACCTAGACTATGCAGCTGTACTGTAGGGGAATCAAACCTACAACCTTGGTGTTATCAACACTAGGCTCTAACCCAGTGTTTCTCAACCAGTGTGCCTCCAGATGTTTTGGGGCTACAACTCCCATCATCCCTCGCTAGCAATACCAGTGGTCAGGGATGATGGGAATTGTAGTCCCAAAACATCTGGGGGCACACTGGTTGAGAAACACTGCTCTAACCAACTGAGTTATACAGCAAATCATTGTCCTTGAGCAGATGTGCAGAACCTTTTGCCCTCCAAATGTTACTGAACTACAACTCGCATCATCCCTGGCCATGCTTGCTGAGGATGATGGGAGTTGTAGTTCAGCAATATCTGGGAGGCCAAAGATTCCTCACACCTAGGGTTGCCCTATTTCAAAAAGTGAAAATCCAGGCACAAAAGTTGAGCAACATTCAAAATGCCAGCATTAAAAAAAAGTTGACCCTCCATTCAGATTTTGCCCCTTCTCTTCAATTTCATTTTCTGTGTGTGCTGATGCAATTATTATTGGCTGCTTATTGTGTGGATGATCTTGCTAAGGTGTTAGCTGTAGTGTTGTTCCTGTGGAGGAAGCAAATGTGTGTGAGAGGGAGGGAGGGAGAGGGAGAGAGAGAATGAGAGAATTCTCAAGGACAGATGCATAAATTTCAGAAGCCAGATCAAACTCCCTACAACCATTATCTTTTTTCAGTCTGTGCTGTATGTCAGTATCTAATTGGTTAGGCACAAGTTATTGATTTTCCTCCCTTCATCCCCATTTACATATTTGACATTTGTTGAGGCTTTTATACTTTTGGTATTGATTTACTTGACCATCTTGGATTTTCATTGCTTCATGGTCACCTGTGGCTGGACCAATAGTGTGACCTCAACTTGCATCCTTTGAACTGGAGGCTGCATTGGTGCCATCAGCCATCAGGTGAGACTGTTGGGCTGGAGAGAGGTCCAGCCTCAACAAGCGATCTCTGATCAAAGCAGAGGCAGAGGTGACTGAGATTTGTCCAGTAATTCCAACTCTGTAGAAACACAGTTTGCTCTCCTCAATGGAGGAGGACAAGAGAGAGACTGCATGCCATTGACTTACCCTTTGCCCCTAAACAGATACTAAAAGTTGACCAGGCATGTCAGTAGAGTAATTGCTGGAGCAGAGAGAGCAGCAGCTGGAGGGCGATTTCCTGGGAAATCCAGGCTGCTTTATTTGAGGAAAGTGAAAATCAAAGCAGAATAATTGGTTTCCATTAGTACAGCAAATGACTACAGCAGCTGCAGGATGTAGTGGGTGTTTAACCCTCTATTTTACAAGTTGCAAGGGAGATGTTTTGGGGAAAATATTTGCCAGATGCTTCCCTATGTAAAGTTGCTTGCATGTTTTTGTGCAGCTGCTTTTAAATGTGCAATCAGAGATCCTTACTGCATATCTTAAGTGACCCCTTATGCTGACTGGCCTGGTCTCCCCTCCTCCTAGCTTATTCCTCTATCTCTTCCAGAGGTGAAATACCGGTACTTCTGAATCAGAGTGGCCATGTGTTCTGTTTACAGAGGGCAGCCTCTATTTGAAGTCATCCTCCATTTAAAGGGCTCTCAATTTAAAGTCCAATTTAAAGATAAAGAACCATGAAAGAGGAGAGCAGGAGAGGCCTTGATGTTGCCCACCAGCAGTTAGCACCTGGACAGCAGACTGAGCAGGCACACAAGTCACCTTCTCCTCTCCATTATGGTGAGATTAGGTGTACTATACAGGCACCCCCCAACTTACGTGTGTTCTACTTGTGTGTGACCGTGTATATGTGCAGCACAAGAAGGTAATTAAGTCATTCAATTCATACCCAGAAGTGGCAGGAGAGAGCTGGAGAGTTCTCTCGGCTCGTGAGGAAGCCCCAAAGAGACCAGAGGCACAGCAGGGCTCAGCTTCCCCGCTTAACAGCTGATGTGTGGAGTAGCGCAGCAGCAGCTTTCCCATGCATCCTCTAGCCTCCTGCCAGCCCCAGAGCTTCAATTCTTTGGAATACGTACAGTATTTTTGGTATGAGTTAAAGAGAGAGCATTTAAAGGGTGTTTAAAGGGTGCTTACCACTTTACACAATTTCACTTACGTGTGCAGGGGCCCGGGATATAACCCCTGCATATGTAGGGAGTTCTGTATGTCTGTTTAAATTTTAGTAACTATTTCTGATGTTGCAGCTATACATATAAATTAGCATATGTGATTTTTATGCAAGTCTTTTTCTTTGAAACATTAATCTTTTGAAACCTGCCTCTTACTTGTAATGCAAGATTGGCTTTCTTTTGGTGAAGCTGGGACCATGTTTTTTTTAAAAATACTTTAAATTCATTTTCAAATATAGGGATGCACTTATCATACGTATTCATTTTCTCTGTAGCAATAGTACAATTAAGATGTATCCCACATTTATAATGATGGAAAAATAGCATACCCTCCTCCCCCCAAAATAAAACTAACAAACATTTATGTGTGTGAGCCAAAAAATGAAACATGTAGCATCCAATTCATGTGAAGTAAGAACCCTGTGGAAACAGTGCATTCATTCACAAGCACTACATATGCTAAAGGGACCATGTTTCAAAGGTCTAAATAGTTCTAAATGCATGTGGTTTGGAACCAACACACTCTGCTTTTAAGTGATATGCATCAATTTTAAGTGATCTGCATAAAGCTGGTGTGGCAAGTGCATGGTAAATTGACTGCATCCAAGCAAGTGCCCTAAACTTATTCCGAATTGCCAAATGAGTTGAATGCTTCTAATGCAAAGATGTTGGGTTAATCAAAGACCTTTGAGTGCACTACTCTAGCTTGTATATGGGGTTGCCATTTAATGGCCAGTGTTTTTCCACTCTCAGCAAGATTCAGTAGCGAAGTTCATGGTGTGTGAGATAATTGCCTTTTCATTGTTAAAAAAGGAGATATTTTCTTGGTAACTTTCCATGGTGACATTTCCCTGTTAATGTACTATTGACTGTTAGACATGCCTTGAGCTGTGCTCCTGACAAATTACTGAACGACAGTGTTTTTCAGGGCTCTGATTTAGGCCTGATGTTGTTTGCATTTGAAATCTGTAAGAACTATGTTACTTTAGCTTTTGTTTTGCAACCCACAATGTAATGACCTTGAGCTGTCTTGCTCATCTTTGCTGTTGGAACAATAATAATAATAATAATAATAATAATAATAATAATAATAATAATAAATTTTTATTTATACCCCGCCCTCCCCAGCCAGGACCGGGCTCAGGGCGGCTAACATCAACAAAAATCACAATAAAATATAAAAACCAATTAGTTAAAATACAAGTTAAAAACCAGTTTAAAATGCCAATTCATTTAGTGCCCAGGACTAAATAGGACTGTACTGACACATCTCTTAAAGGTGACAAGTTTTCTTGAAGGTCAAGGTCTGAAAAGGGAAAGGAAGTGGACTTTGCAGCCAAGAGAGATTGCTTCTTAGGAGTTAATGGTGCAGGCTTCTTTGTCATTTCTGCAATCCCATCCAATAGAAATTAGGCTGGCACTCTGACACTTCTACAAGACTCCCTTTTACCTCTTAACTTCAGAGTTGTGCCTTATCCCACTGATCATATGACTCAAGCAGTATATTAAGGCAGTGTACTCTTATTCCAGAAGTGAGGAATCTTTTCCAGCCTGAGGGCCACATTCCTTTCTGGAAAACCTTCTGAAGGCCACATGCCAGCGATGGGTAGGGATGGGGCAAAAATGGACAGAGCAATGAATGTGTTTGTGCCCTTTTTACAGTAGGCTACTTTCTACACACACACACAACCCTCTCTGTCCTCCATCCAGACAAGTTAAGAGGCATTATCAGAGTACAATGACACATTCCAGCCAGGCAAAAACACTCTGTGTGAGTGGGTAGCCTAGGGAGAATTCTTGGGGACAGAGAGAGCAGCCTAGACTAGGGCTGTGCTTGACCCTTAGACCTGAGATTCCCTGCTTCTATCCCATTGGTCTTCAACTCATGAGCCACAACTGGGTCTGATAGAAGGTGGATCACGCCAATGGTAACTAAGAGACAGGCTGCAAATAGATTTTAAAAGGGGGTTCCCCATTCTTCAGGTTGAAATGAAAGGCCTCTCCTGGATCTGAAAAAGGAAAGGCTACTCTGGACAGATCACACTTTTCATGAAAATGTTGAATGAGTGATAAGGTAACTTAGGGCTGCTATACATCTGGATTTTCCCAGACATTACTGGGATTTCAAAGGTGGAATTGATGTCTGGGGGGAATTTATGAAAGGAGGTGCTTTGTCCTGGATCAATCGAAACAAAAAAACCCTCATCAACTTTCGGGGTATCCTGGTTTTTACTTTTTGAAATGTGGCAATCCTAACGTAACTTCCATAGACAGGGTTAACTCAAATTTCCTAATGTTTAATTTAAAAACAACAACAACAACAACAACAACAACACAGCCTTTCTGTAATTTAAATAGTCCTCTGGTGATATACGGTAGTGTTTTTCTTCCTGAAAACCTTGTAAATATATGTAAAATTAATCTCTGCCCCCACTTGCAATCTTTTTCCTCTAAGCAAATATTAAGTGTTCTGTTTCTCCTTTGTCCATGTCTTTATTGAATTGTGATTCCAGAGTGTGTGCATATGCCCTGAAGTGAGCTGTAAATGAATTGATTTCTCCTCTCTGATCTTGAAGTGGTGTATTTTCCAGGGAAGGGAAGGGAAAGTGTTGTTGAGGCCCAGTGTCAAACATACTTCTCCACAAAATGGATGATGTAAAGCAGCAAAACTTTTTCAAGAACTGAGCTGTCGGTAATCCTTTATCTATATATCCAACAGTATGTGAAGTCAGACCTGGTTAGGCCCATGAACTTTACATTCTCCATATAGTTGATGAAGTAGGCTTGAATGTTGAGGTCATTGGGCTAAAACCATCATCTGAGATGATGCAAATTTAAGCATTTATTTTATTAAAGAAATTGAACAAAAATGTCCAGTTCTCTCTGAGAGCAAGTGGGAATTCATGTGATTGAATGTTCCTTTGTTCATGGAAAAAAATATCCCTTCACCTAGAAAACTAGCATGTCAGGAAGAAGGCCTCTGGCCTGGTCTTCTCCCTGGCATGCTCATTTTCTATGTGTAGGGGAGCATCCCACTATGTGAGCCTCCAAACGCACAAGTGAGACACATGTTTACCACTTCAGTGAGAGCTAGGTCACTGCTATGTGGCAGGCTGAGCAGGAAGAGTAATTCAATTAATATCAAATTAGTTTCAGCCATCAGGAAGTGATCTGTGGGTTGTAATTCCATCAGGTCTAACATGCTTAAATTGGACTTTCCTCTTATAATTTTTTTCAAGCTATGCAAAGCTTTTCAGTCACAGCAGCTGGAGAAGACAACATAAAACTCATTAGCAAAACACAACGGGACCATTAAAGCATCAGATGTTTTCTGGAACGATATAAGATTCCTCAGTAGAAATAGTCAAAATTCAACACAAAACATTGGGTTAGCTCAACCATTCATTTCTTTGAGGTCTTTGCAATTGCCTGTGTCTGGATTTGCACTTTGGTATTGTATCATACATGTTGCTTCACCCAGCAGTAGACATGCCACATTTACAAGACCACTTTGTTTTTGCTGATTTCCCTATAACAAACACAAGTCCTGAACACTCTCCTAGAGAAGGTCACCTGAAGTCCTTTTCTCCATGGCATGTGCAGCCTCCTTTCCAGGTGAGCAGTCTCCCCATCTCACTGCAGAGTCCTTAGGACAGTTAAGGCACCATTGTGTGCCCCACAGGTTGAATGAAGCAGGAGGCCTGTCTCTTGAAACAGTTCAGTTCCAAGTGCTCTGGCTGCTCTCCCCGATAATGGTAAGAGACTTGCGCATGTCTTCAAATGAGTGGTGTTTTGGCAGCACCCTGACTGTGTGTTAATTCCTTTCTCGGCATGGGAAGGGCCTTCCTCACTTCATGAGTAGGAAAGCTAATAGTGCTCTGAAGCAATTCGGTCCCCTGCTTCTCTACACCCAAGTGCTGCATTGCTGAGCAGTCTGGATCATTCTGCCCTTGACTCACAAAAGCCCTTTCTGAATGTTGACTTAGTCTTCCTTGGAGGAAAGGGGTGCCAGACAGCAGTAGTCCCCACTGGCAGCTTTGCACAGCCATAAAGTTAAGTGTACAGTAGAAACAAATGCATGTTCCTTGGAAATGCACTGGCTGCATCCCAGGAAGCAGGCTCACTGCTTGTTACAAGGACGGAAAGTGCTGCTTTGTGTCTGTAACCAATCCCTGTATTCTGATGTGGTCCAACAGTGACTCACAGAGCAGGCTGGGCAACCAGCAGCCCCAGGTCCTCATAGGACAAGGAGGGAGGGAAATGGGGGAAGAGGGAGATGTGGATAAAAAGAGAGCAAAACAAGGGAGTAGCAGTGAGAGAAACAAGAGTGTTAACCACTCCAAAAGTACACCAGCACAGTGTCCCGTAAACCCCAGTTTCAAATCAGTGGTCTTCAGGAAATGATGTGACTTTAATTCCGCTATATGGTACATTGAGGGTAGGAAGGGCCCAGTGTGTTTCTCTGTACAGTGCTAGCGCAGTTCATGCTTTCAAATTATCACAATGGCTCCAAGAGTTTATACTGGATTGCCAGGAAATGCTGCTCATTCTGCTTCTGGGTGCCATGTGCTTAGCATTGAACCATATACATTCACTAAAAATGGAGGGCAGGAGAAAGGCAGGGCCAGGACTGTTGCTGCATATCTGAAATCTGGGCATTGAGTGGGGCACCAGAAAAGGGTATTGTATAATTGTATGCAAATAGACAATTGAGATGACAAGGACCCCTGCATGGCATGGTTGAGGTGTCCTCACATAAGTGCCTTTCCATGTACATGCATAGGTGTCCCTTTGCAGAATCCTACTCAATGTGCAAGTGTCAAGAGGTATAGCAACATCAGGGGCAGGGCTAGGAGAACACAGCACCGTCCCTGAGGAGGACAATTGTGCCTTCTGATTCTAATCTTTTGAGATTCCACTTTATGTTCTCACATTTCACTCTTATGAGGTTGGTAGCTGTTGTAATAGTTCTGTGCAGGGCTGCATAATACTTCCCATAAATTTCATCTCTTCAGTTCTTTGTACCATTGGCCTGCTTGTCTTGTTGTGACTGCTTCATTTGCTGATTGTGGGAGCATTGCTGATTGTGGGAGCATTCCATCATGAACATATCATTTCGTGTTCCATCATGAAATTTGAGGGTTTAAGTATTCTGTAAGACTTCTTAATCCAACTATTGTGTTCACCTGTTAAGACTGTTCTTACCATATTTAATCTTCTTTGAATGGAAAGAGTAGGAGGAAGTAATTAAAAGTTCTGAATGGTCATTTTGATAAAAGATTATCTTATTAAGCTGCAATTCTACACGTACTTGGTAAGTGGTAATCAAAATGGCTGCAAGAATGTAGCAGAAACCCCAACTAATTAGTGAGAAATAATACATCACAGCTGATCCAGTGTAAGTAAGGTGTCATAGTCATTACTTTAAATTCATAATTAATAGTGTACATAAGAGCTCTCTTGAATCATTACAGCAACAGGATTCTCAACATGATCACTTGTTTATGGCAACAAGATGATAACAAATGTGGTGAGGGGGGTTATTCTTTCATTTGTTCTTATGTACTTTTATGTTTTTATGCTGTTATCTTCTGATGAAGGGCGGTGTATGAATAAAATAAATAAATAAAAATCCTTTTTTGGACTGATGTAGGAGGAGAGGGTTTTTTTTTAATGGTGGAATTCATCAAGTATAACTTTAAATGCCTGAGAATTCATTTTTAATTATTTTGCTCCTTCAGGACAGCTGCTTTCTCTCCTCTCACCTGTGCTTGTTTATAAACAGACAACCTGGCATCAGCATGAAAATAAATATACATAATTTGGTATTTACTGGTTGTCCTAATCATCTCCCTCACAACAGAGATAGTGGGAGGAATTCAACATAGTGATAAGGAGATCATTCTATCAGTGCAAACAGTTTTGCTTTTTTGGTAGAACAATCTCCCCTCCTTCCCCCCCCCATGCAGTTATGGGGGTTCTTCTGACCCCTCCCCCAAGCCAATTTTGGGGTGCATGCTGGGAAGAGAACCAGCCTTTGCTCAGGCTTCCACTAGTTAGTAGGACCTGTTTATTGAACCCGACCCAACAAATGGCTGAAAGAGGTGCTTAAAATGTATGGAGGTTCTGCTTCCTAGTCAAGACAATTCATGGTGACATTTCCTCCCCCCACCTGCACCCATTCTTGTTCTTCCAGGCTGCGGCATATAGCAAATGCAGTATGTCAGTCAATCTAGTTGCTAAACAGCTGCCTCTTGCTCTTGAGTTGAATATCAATCAAATGAAGAATGCAATTTCTGCTGTTCAAGACCTATTTAATTTGCCAGGATGCTGTTGCTTTTGGGAGACATTTGCCCTCTGATTGTGTGCAACTTGTACACCAAGGTGGTCGGAAAACTTGGTGATCGTTAAGCTGTGCTGCGTGTCTTTACAAAAACCGTTGGCTTCGGAGGGACCAGCCTCTGGAATTAAGCAGTCCCCGTTTTATGAAGCCTCATCAACCTAGAAAATAACTCATACGATGTTAAGTCAGGTGGACCTGTCAAGATGTCCTACACTTTGACACTACCAACTCTGGCCAAGAGGCAGTTCCAGATGTATTTATAAAGCAGCCTGACCCTAAGACCCTGTTCCTTAGGAGGCACCATATAGGCCCATTCTCTGACTTCCTGCCTTTCGTTTCCCATTGCCATTGGGTCTGCACCATCCATTGCTATGCTAGGCCACAAGTGAGCAACGGGAGCAGCCTGTGATGGCCTCAGGGCAGGAGGTCTGACAACAATATTAATGAAGCAATATTGCTCTAGAGACCAGAGAGTGTGTCCTTTACTCCTAGAGGTGCCAGTTCTCATGAACACAAACATGGCCATGTCACACAGGGATTGCTGAGAGCAGCGAGGTGTGCTGCCACTCCAAGACAAGGCCTTCATAAAGCGTGTCTGTCTGTCTTTCCAGGGCTGAGCGGGCAACAGCTGTGCTGCTGGCAGATCCCTGTTTCCAGCTCCGTTCTATTCAGTACTTGTTGGGGAACACGGAGCCTCTAGTCCTGGGGATGGCATCAGCTTCTGCTGACAAGAAACATTTCTCCCTGCAGAGCTGTAAGTATCTCCCCTGATTTGCTGTGCTTAACATACGCCATGAGTCGCTTGCTCCTGCATGGCTACTTGTTGCCTGCCACTTTGCCATTTGGGTAACTCCTAGGTGCCTTTTGTAGAAAAGGTGGTCACTGGGATCTCTGCTACAGAGCCTGCAAACAGCTGTCTTGTCCTTCCTACCTTGTTGTGTGTCTCCTCCCTCCTTGCCTGTCCCTGCTCTTCACAGATGCCTTGTGTATTTGAGGCCACCCTGTGGCAACAACATGAGAATAACTCCCTGTTTTCTTCTTCCTGTGCCTCTGCTTTCCAACAGCAACAGCAACAACTTTTCCATCCTGTTTCCACAGGCATATGGTTGCCTACTCTGAGAATATGATGCTGAACTAGATGAGCCCATGGGCCTGATCCAGCAGGGCCCTTCTTACGTTTCCTAAGAAGTATCAGCTAAGAATTCAGACAAAACAATAGGTTTAAAAAGAAAAAAATAAGTGTATATAGATATATGTAAGCTCGTTAGCCTCTCTTCTAAGAAATATTCAAAGCTGCTTTTCCATAAAGCCACATGGAAAAATAAAGCCACACTTTAAAATGCATCTGCTGTAAAATAACAACACAATAAAACAAGATAAGACAAAGTCACAAATTGGGTGGTGTGAGCTGACTGTAGCTCCATGCATAGAGCAGGTGCAAGGTATCCTTGAGGGGGTTTAGCAGAGCAATGTGGACTTGTGGGATGCCCAGTGGTAGGGCACAGGATTTGCATGCAAGGAGGTCCCGGATTCAGCCTTCTTACATTTCCAGTTAAAAGGATCAGGTAAAAAGGGATGTGAAATAGTTTTGCCCAAGACCCCCTAGAGCTGCTGCCACTTAGAATAGTAAACTATACAAGACTAGATTGACTCAAGGGCCTGCCTCAATAGAAGACAGATTTCTGCATCAGCAATGCCAGCAACAGAGACAGCTTATTCTTTAGCTGCTCAGGCCTACTGTCCTGTGGCACAGCAGAGCAGCACATGGCACTGCTTACGGTTCCCCAGAGGGACCAGTCGTGGCTGTGTAGAGTACCCACACTGTGCATCCTCCCCACTGTGTGTGTGTGTTTTCAGAGAAGAAGTTTGCATCTTTTCTTATTTTATTTTCACTTAACTTTGCCCCACAGCCCATTTTAAGGATCCAATCCTATTCGCTGGATAGGATGGCAGCAAAGATCTTTTCTATAGCGAAAAAATACGTACTGTCATGTATGCATTTGCATACCAAACTGCCATGTGCCATCTCTTAAAACAAATGTGTGTCCAGCTCGAGAGAGAGAGAGAACCAAGCTCCTGTCCTTGGCTCTGCCCATGCCCTTGAAGTTTGCTGAGATAGAGGAAAGCAATTGGAGCGCTGAGATGGAGGAAACCGTGATCCCTAAGGAATAGTGCAGGCTTTATTTACACAACCTCTAGAAACTGTTAGTTCCATGGAGATCTTGAGCTGATGACGAAATAAGGCATTATCTGATTGGGGTAGTGGTGCAGAGCTGCTGAAGTGATTGAGAACTGTGGAAGATTACTGCAGCAGGCAGCAAAGCTTTCTCTTTCTTTTAACCTCTGCTGAATTGTGGCCATCGTGTTCATTTATCTCACTCTCTCTATGAAAGGCTGGCTGAAGGCCTCCTTGCCTCAGGCTTTGGGGGGGGGCATTTCCAGTTTTTGTTCTCCAGCTGCGAATGCATGCAAGCCAGGGCCAGCCCTACCATTAGGCAGAGTGAGACAGGGAGCAACAGCAAAGTGCTAAAGGGCAGAGCCGTTGTGTGCAGGGCCCGCTCAAGATAATTTGCTGCCTGCGGCAAATTACTAGATGATGGCCTCTCCCCTCCCTCACCATTCCATGCACAGAAGTTGACTGGACTGAAAGCTGCATCAGCACTTGTGATGGGATAGCATATTTCAGCACCTGAAGGCAGCAAGCTAACTTAGGAAGGTGCAAGACAGGCCACATGGCACACACAGCTCTGTCCTCCCAAGGTGGGGAGCTGCCAAAAGGACACTGGAGGACTGGCCAGGGGATGTTGCTTCTCCAGCATCTGCCGCCTAAGGCGGCTGTTGCGCCCTGCCTAATAATAGGACTGGCCCTGTGTGTTTGCTGTGCAATCTGCCCTACTCCCACTGTGCTAGGCTGCTGTCCTTAGGTGCAGTGGAGGACCCCATCCCCGTCCCAGTCCCATTGTTACTGTTGAACTAAGATTCAGTTGCCAGTCTGGTTGGTTTTTATACATGGCATGGGAAGGAGGGTGCCATCCTGTCCTTCAGGCAACAAAACATCTTAGTCCAGCCTTGATAAAAAGCAATACACTTCCAGGTTTTTACAGAACTGAGGCATCTTAGAGAGGCCATTTAGCCAATAAACCACATCTTAGCTCAAGTATGATCTCTGGTTTCTTCCCTTGTGAATCTCTGCTGGGCCCAGGAAAGCTACATCCAAGAGAAATGGAAGGGGGTAATGACAATTACTCTACCATGTCCAAATATGCTCACTGTTGAGTGCTTGGAAAAAAATTGAAGCAGTACTATGGAAGGTTGATGATGATCCTCTGCTGTCAAAAAAAAAAAAAAAAGGAAAGTAACATTAGAAAGTGCTCCGGGTTTACTGTTAACTGGGAATCCTAAAGCTCAGGGGATGCCTCACATGGAACAAGGCTGTGCCTTGGGGTGGTTGCTGCTGTATTAGAGTCTACAGGGATTATAACCACTGTCCTTTCCTTCTCGCTAATGTCATTATTAAGTGGGACTTCCCTGCGTGCCAACTGCAGGTTCCCTTTTCCTGCTGATAGTGTGAAAACGTGTGCTACCCGGTAGAGGGAAGGCAGTAGCCTGCAGAGGACACCACAGGCAGATTCTCTTTTGTTTTCCGCAATGCACTATGCATTATATCTTAAAGAGGCACTGTTAATTGTTTCCCAGAATGGAGCATGCTGAGTCCCCTGCCCCCCCCCCGGTCAGTCTAGCATTACCTACTGTTGCGCCCTCTTGCCTGACTCTGAATTCCCTTACCCTACAGCAAAGTGCTTGTGTTCCCATCCTATTTCTGGACTGTGGAGGGAATGTTCCTGCCCCACCCATCAGAGAGTGTCTGTCTAAAAGCCTGATTCCCAAAATGTGTGTACTTGTGTATCTGCCAGCAGCACCACCTATGCTGATGCTGAGCTGGCCCAGCGGCTGATATTCTCTGCCATAGGCAGTCTTTGCAAATATTAGATCTGCTTGTGAAGGTTGCTTCTTAGACTCTGGTGTATGGGCATGGCCAAAGTTGCCCTCTGCCAACCACTTTTTCCTGCTCGACCCAGTAAGGAAAACTATGCTAGTTCTCACAGGCGCTTTGCTGTGTCAAATCCCAGAGGCCTAAGCAATCCAAAGAAGCAGAGGCAGAGGTCAGAGGCAGTAATGCTTCTGAATACCAGTTGCTGGAAACTGCAGGAGGGGGAGGTGCTCTTGTGTTCAGATCCTGTTTGTGGGTTTCTCACATCTGGTTGTTCACCGTGAGCACAGGATGCTGGACTACATAGGCCATCGGCCTGATCCAGCAGAGCTCTTCTTATGTTCTTATGAAGGCTCCCCCAGAACAAATTTGTGCTTATCAGAAATGTGAGGGGTGGAGAGGGGGGTGTATGCTGGAGCATGCATGCTTCAGAAGATCTTTCTCACATATTACAGCTGGAGCCCTTAATGGCACTGACAATAATGTTGCTTAACCTTTGTAGGATCACTCCTGTGTTCCCCCTCATGAGTTGCTCAGATAGGAAGCTTTGATTGCCATGTGACAACTGAAGAGTTTTCACCCCTTTTGTGGATGCCTCGCCACTCCGGATGCAATATTTAACATCCATTTCCTTGTCATCGTCTGGAGGACTTGGTCATCTTTGACCCCATGGTCTATGGCAGCCTTTCTCAACCTTGGGTCCCCAGATGTTTTTGGCCTACAACTCCCATCATCCCTAGGTAGCAGGACCAGTGGTCAGGGATGATGGGAGTTGTAGGCCAGAAACATCTGGGGACCCAAGGTTGAGAAAGGCTGGTCTATGGGGTTCTCAAAGCTTGCATATTTTAAAACATAGACCAGTATTTCTCTTCAGCACTCTAAATCTCTGGGTTGTCTTAATTGTAGCAAGAGTTGTGGCCACAATATGCTCAGGGAAGCTATACCTGCATAATGCTTTCCATGCATGCTGTCATCTGTTGGCTTTTGAGAACTCTACCCTTGTCCCTGCCCCATAGATCACTACTGCGCAAAGCCGTTTTCATCTGTCCTGTGGTGACACTGAGACAAGGTGCCTCACCTCTTTGCGCCTCACTTGGTTAACAGATCAGCTCATGCTGGGCTCTGCCACCATGTGGCCAAACACCTCCACCGCAGCTTCATTTTAATCCATCCCAACCAGTCATTGGTGGGATGGGGCTGAAAAAAGAAATCCGGGGCAAGCTCCCCCACCCCACCCCGCTCTGCATAGTAATAGTAGAACCTGTGCTTCTCCCCCCCCCCCACTCTGATGCCAATTGTCCTTCCTTTATCATTAATCTCTCTTTTTCTCTTCAGACACTGATTATATCAGCCAGGAAGAGCTGGCCAAGGTGGAGCAAATGCTGGGCCACCTCAGCGAAGAGTCCAAGCAGGCTGCAGCCTCCACCTTGGTAAGCTTCTACCTAACGAACTGAATGTGTGTGGCCGCTTGCCCAAGGCACCCTCCAGAGCATCACCCCTCGCAGGACAAAAGATCAAGCACCGGCCCTTGCTGCATAGCCTGAGGGAAGTGAAGGTGCAGCATTCACAGGGTCCTGCAGATACAAGGGCCGTTACTGACCTTGCTTGGCAACACTGGATGTCTGTTTCTTGGGTACCTGGTTTGGCTTGGACATGTTAAGACCATATGGGGTAAATGTCCAAGTTCCATGGCAAAGGTTGATGCTGACCTCTAATGTTGTGGGGCAGCGATAGCCAATGTGGTGCCCTCCAGCTGCTGCTGGACTCCAGCTCCCATCATTGCTGAACATTGGGAGTCTAACAATATATTAGCACCACCCTCATAACCAACCCTGCTTTAGGGCTAGTTCTGAGCCATCTGTAAGGACAGTGTGTTTGCCTGTGGAAGCAGGATCTGAGAGTGGGCACAGGTAGATGCGTAGCATACATATGCACAGGTGCTAATACACACTTACTAAGCTAATAATATCCTCAACTTGATTAAGCAGGGGTGGCTATTCTTTTTTTGGGCTGAGGGTCACATTCATCCTTGGCCCCTGCTCTGAGGTTTATATGCCAGTTGTGCAGTGCGCATGAAAGCCCACCCTAACCGCTTTCATGCACACATACATGACACACTCAACCCAAATCTTTGCCCAAACAATTCCGATTTCTTTTGAAATTCTGAACCTTGGAAGCAGAATAAGCTGTTCAAGATGAATTTGCGAAATTGAAGGCACAGAACTGGGTTTCTTTGTTGAAAAAAAAATGGACTGGATGGGCACGGAGGGAGGAGGAGCTTAAGCAGCACAGAAGCTACCCAGATGGACTCTGGCTGCTGAAGCAGCCCCCGCATGTGTTGCTCTGTCTGGGTGACCTCCAGAGAGAAGCTGTGATCCAGGAAGCAACCTGATCTCTGCCAGGGGTAGGATCTGAATTATTAATGTGGCTGCTCATCTTCCAGCTGCAGTTTGGAGCTGCATGAAGGCTGCTGCAGGAGGACGGGGTGGGGATGGGGTGGGAGAGCTGATGGGATGGGAACAAACTGTCCCTGGGTTCAGTAGGAACTCATGCTCTTAGCCTAGGCCAACCCCAGGGCAGGAAGCAAACCTTCATTAAGAACCTCAAGCTAAGCTGAACTCAGTACTCTTTGCACAGGGAGACGAGTGCAGAGAAGTTGACTAGCCCTGTATATTCTTGGCTACTGCTTCCGCTGCTGAGATTATTAGCTCTCCCAAAATTGTATTGAAAGGTAGCAGGATGTGTATAGGTGCACTTAACAGTCTTCTTTACAGGCAGAGCTCATGGTCTGTGCTCCAAGGGGGAGATTCGTAAGAGATACATTTATATTGTTATCTTTTCAAAACTTTTTTTAAAATCTCACTTTCTCCCCCTAGTGGCAGCAGTCTGCTCACTGGGATTCCCTCTTCTCTTGGACAGACAAGGCCCTCCCTTCCATCATCCGGGAGAAGGAGTCCCCATAATACCCAAAGGAGTCATCAGCATTTTTATAGAACTCCCCAGTGAAAGACGTTACATTTGAAAGAAGAGGAAATAAAATTAATAGCTTACTTTTTAAAAACACCCTCCCCCTGATTACATAGTTGGCAAGGAAACATGGGCTTCTCACATCCCAGTGGCAGTGGGAGAGAGGTTCATCTGCTAATGTTCCTATAACATTTTGCACCAAGAGTGAGACAGACCTGTCACACTCCCCCTCTAGACACCCGGAGCCTAATCAGGCCAAGAGGAGCAATCAAAGTGAGGACACTGCCCTGCGAAGAACAAGACACAGGAGGCTAGAATTCCTGTTTTCTCCTTGGCCATGGAGGTAGAGGTAGCCCTCCAGTTCATTTAGCCCTCCTGAGAGAGTAGAGCCCTCTTAGCCGATAGTGGAATCTTCCTGGAACCATTTTCCCTCCTACCTCACTGGCAACAGAGTTGCCGCATGGAGCAAAGCAACACAAGTGGTTCTGATCTAAAATTCGCAGCATGAAGCATACGAAGCCAACCAGACATTTCAGTTTCAAGCATCTAGTGCAGAACCTTCATGTTATTAACTGTTAATGATCTGCTGTTCTTCTGCCGTGAGATGCCTTGCATTGCACCATGATGTGGGCTGGGTGTTGGCAACTGCCAATAAGCTGAGTGGTGTGTTGCTTCTTTTGCAGCCCACCAGTGAGGAGGACCTGTGCCCCATCTGCTACGCGCATCCCATATCTGCCGTATTCAAGCCATGCTCCCACAAGTCCTGCAAGTGAGTAATCCCTTGGGGGATGTGGGCTTTTCTCTACTTTTGCTTTCTGGTTGGATGGAAGGGATCCTAGAAGGTGCCTCAGACCATAACTGGAGATTTAATTAATGAATTTTGCTATTTGAACTCTCTGTAGCTTCCTAGCTAAAATCTCCTTTTCACTTGTTGCCCTAATGGAAAGACACACCAGCATGTTCCTTCTGGCTACTTAGGCCAGTTCTCCCATACGCAAGGCTGTGATTGCACTGCGCATGAAGATTCGAGCAATTTGTTTTTTTTTTTTTAAAGCTAGCATTTTAACCTTTTGGGCTGCGAAGTTTGGTGGTTAAAGTGTGCCATTTGTAATTAAATCTTAGAAGCCATGGGGAAGGCTGATCAGGATTCAAACTGGTTGGGGGCAGTGTCTCCCATTCCTCTAAGTCATTACCATGAGTTAGCACATGCCCCCAAAACAAATTTGTGTAATTTGTTTTATACAGAGAAGCTGTAGAAGTTGATTGTAAGTGGAAAGTGGGCATTATCTTGCATGCACAGGACACTTGCATTCATTTATACCCAGCAAGGGACTTTTAGGTACTAGATACGTATTGTTGGGCCAAAGCTCGGCCTGTAGCTGTGAACAAATGTCCAAGGCCTCCTGCTCTTGTCTTTCTAGAGCCTGCATCAACCAGCACCTGATGAACAACAAGGACTGCTTCTTCTGCAAAGCCACCATCACGGGTGTGGATGATTACATGAAGCCAGCCACCTCCTAGTGCCTGGACCCTGCAGGGCAGGGCCGCATGCCCAGGCAGCTTCTCCACATGATGGACTCTCCTTGCTTCGAGAGCACCTCTGTCAAAGGCGGCTGCTGTTCAGCACAGCTGAGCTCAGTTGTGTGTTTTTTAATTTATAACACTTCTTGCAGGCCAGGCACTGCCATATGCATCCCCTTGGCCACATCATATCCTTCAACCCCCCTGAATTTAGGTACACTTCCTGTTGCTGTCATTGACTCCAAGCCAGCAGGCACTGGGCTTTCCCCATGGGGCATGTACAAGGGGGCTGAACATGCTCAGGTTTTCTACCTCAGCCTGAATCTGTAGCTCCTTTTCTGCATTTGCCCCAGGAAGCCTGTCTCGTACTGTAGCCAGGACACATCCCCTTTGGTGTGGTGCTTTTCTCGATGGGGTAAAAGCTGATCTCACAGGCAACATCACTCCTGTGAGCCCAGCTGGCCACTAGCCAAGTGTGTTTTTTGCTGCAGCGCTTAGCAGCTGTTTTGACAAGTGTGTGTGTTGCTCAGAGTTGGTTCAGATATTTACGTGGGCATATCGTGCAGCAGCAGCCCGCCCAGCTGAGCCAACTGATTTGGCTTTGGTGATGGAGGGAGATATTGACAAGCTATTCTCCCACCTGCAATCAGATGCGCTGGTAAGTGAAAGATTGTACCATCTGTCCACTTAAACATTAGACTCTGCTCTTTGTGCATATAGCTCCTTTCCTTTGCAGGTAGGGACTGCTAGATACGCATAGCAAAGACACAAGGCCCAGTTTTTGGTCTGGGGAGCTTAGTGAATGCAACAGCAGGCACACTATGCTATTACTAACAGAAGTGCAGAGATGAAGCCCACAACAACCAGAGGAATGAGTCTGACTAGACTCCCAAGCTTCTCCAAGGAAAGAAAAACAGATACAGCAGGGGCCAGAGTTCGTCCCATGCATTGTATTCTGGTTGGGAGAAGTACGAGCTAGGTTGATCTTTATGGGCTACTGCAGGGGTGAACCTGATTGCACTGCTCTCTTCCACCAGCAGAAGGTGCCCATGGCACCAGCCCTTCACTGTGTGACCAGGCTGCCTGTACTATCCAGGAGCAGACAAGGATGGTTGCTGTTTTTTAATTTACTAACTGTGTGTGACTTGTAACCAGAAGTGTCGGGGAGGGCAGCAAGCATTGTGCTTGAAGCAAGGAATTTTAACTTATGTGCATCTATGATTGTCTCTCTCCCCCACCACCCTCCAAAGTGGAAGGGGTGTTAACTTCCATACAATGGAATATTATTAAATTATTATTCCTTAAGGTGGTGAGCTATGTGTATTCTTCTCCCCATTTTATGGCGCACTGTGCTAAAGGCTGGCACAGCAGCAGTACAAGATGGGAATAGCTGCAAGGCAGGCTGCGGTAAAAGTGAGCTGCCATACAGAACTGCCATTGTTGTTCCCCAAGAGGAGTTAAAGAAAACATATGACACACCACAGCTCCCATTCTTCATGACAATATAATTTCATTCCCCCTCCCCATTAATTGACAGAGTCCTGTCCAGAGTTCTTGAATAGTAATAGTTAGTGATTATTGGCCATATGGAGGGAAGAGAGAGGGATCAGTCTCTGTAAGGCAGTAGAGTTCCAAAGAAGAGGATTGTATTCTGTCTTCCCTTTGTGCAACATGAGCAGCGCATGTCATCCTGAAATAAAAGCACAGCATGGGACTGTTCTCTTGCAGCAGCTGAACTCCTACTGCAGAACCACAGCGTTCTGTACCACAAACAAGCATTTTCCTCTTTGCACATTAGGGTTACTTTCCAGTAGTAGGGCAATGGCCTGTGGCACAGGACAACCCCTGGAGCTGGCCCAGGTCATCGTGCCTTATGCTAAGCGGTGATTCTGAGGAGCACTCCAGCCAGCTTACAAACCTCCTTATCCCACTACACTCCTAGGATCCCAGCAGAAGGTTAGTATTTTCTCAGCATAAAAGTCAACAAGGAGCCCCCGCTCCCAAGGCACAGGGTGGGGATTCCCCCTGTAAGAGGGTAAGACAGGGAGGGCCCTCTCAGCAGGTCCAATACTCAAGGCCCAGGACCGCTACATGATGATGCGTGGCTCCGGTACAGACTCGGCAATGGATTTGTGAGGCAGCACGTTGGCACCATTGAGGTAGAGTTCATCGTTCACAATGACATCCTCTCCCAGCACTGACACATTCTCCATCCGTACCTGAGGAAGGGCATGACATACAGTTAGACAACTCTATGCTGAGCTGTGGGGGGAAGTAGTATGTTACAAGATAGACTTAGGCTAAGGCAGTTACTTGCCTCCATGGTACAGTCCTATGGCTACTCAGGAGTCAGTTTCTAACAGGTTCTGCCTTTGCTTTTCTGGCTCTGGGCTGCTAATTAAAAGCAGGAGCAGCCAGAATGAGGTGCCAGGATAATTATACCTGTAGAGCTTCCCTAAATCTTACTCAAGTTGCCACTAAATCTGGTACCAATTCAACTCGTAGGGAAAGGACAGCTTGATACCTGGCACATAGCAGCACTGAAAGGTATTAAATTGGGACTTTATAGGGCAAGTTTTCCTGTTATGAAAGCAGCTCTCAAAATAAGGGTATTGAGTATGAACACACAACCACCGCAAAGGTACAAGTTCACCATGAGTGAGAGAACAAACGTGCAGGCATGTGAAGAAACTACATCACAGTAGCATTTGTGTGGGCTGCGCCCTCCAGCTCACTCATCAGTAAAAGAACTAGTTAGTCTTGCTAAGATGCAGCTCTGACCAACAGTGCAATTCTTAAGTCCCAGACACACTGGCTGGGAGAGGTTAGGATATGGCCTGATCTCCCCACCCCTGTGGCTCAGGTGGCCTTAAGCTGGTGACTTCACCTGGGTGAAGTAAAGCTCTCCTGGCACAAGCTATCCCAGGGTGCAGGGCAAAAAGAGGCATGTTAAGGCCAGCAAACAGGCACAGTGGGGCCACCGAGAGGAATAAACAAAATTATCCTGCATTCCAGCTCCCTCCATTTACTGGTCCTGCCCAAAGAGGTAACATTTCCCCCATAGAAGAGCAGAAAATGTTTACATTCCCTCAACCTACAGCAGTTAGGCTGCAGCTTCACTTTCCCCAGTGTATCTCCTGCCAGATGAGGATTGCTCTGTCACATAACTCACCCACTGGCCTACAGATGAGCTCCAGCCAACAATGCAGGACTCCAGCCACGAATGAGAGCGGATCCGCGACCCCTTCAGCACAGTGCAACGTTTGATCCGAACCCCGTCCTCTATCACCACTCCTGCTCCAATGGTGACATTGGGACCAATACTGCAGTTCGATCCAATCTTGGCAGTTGGGTCCTGAAGTTGGAGGGGGGAAATTGTGCATGAAAGTAAACCAGGTTTTTCTTGAGCAGCTTCCACAGCTCCGGTCTGGGAAGTAGCTTCCTCCTCCTCAGAGGAAACAACATTCCCACACAGCTCTAGTCCACAAGATGGTAGATGTACAGGTAATATCAAGAGCTGCTGTTGCCTTGCCCAATATACTACCATTTTTAGATCAGCCTTTAATGAAGTGCTGCCCACCCTCGCTCCAAAGAAATACAAGAATAGAATTACCACTAATACATTCCCCATGAAACCCGGTCCTGAGTGCAGCCGCTCGGGATGTTTCAGCCGTAGATATTGCAGATACATGCACATGCCGGTCAGAAAGTCTTTGGGCTGCCCAATGTCCATCCAGAACCCTGTGGTGACAAAGCTGCATTAATAAGACACCTGTCTCCATTGATGGACCTTATACCAGCCTTCCTCCCCAATGTGGTACTCGCCAGATGTTTTAGACTTGCGCTGGGGCTGATAGGATTGCCGTCTAAAGCACAAGGAGGGCACCGCGTTGGGGAAGGCTGCCTTATACAAAGACTCACCAGCATTAGCTGTATAAGTGGGAGCTCTGCATCTGGTAGCAGGCAGGCAGCAGGGCTCTAGGCCTGGCAGACTTGTAAAACAAATGGCTCTAGTTCGCTCTTAGCCTCCTGTTCTACGAACTACCAGATAAGCCTATTTTCCCAAGTCCTTAACACTGTACTCTACCCTAGACAAAACTTAGCAGTAGATGCTTCAGGGAATGAAATAACCTGGGGATAAGCAAATGTGATTTATTCTTCAAGAAGATCTAATGTTGATATTAGAAGGGGGGGAAGGCCCAGTATCAAAAACAAATCTTGGGACCCTCCGTAATATTTAGCGAATTCTACAAAGTTAAATAACGTGTTGAGAATGCTTTTTTCTTCTCGCACACTGAAAGGTGCGAACAGCAGATTTCCTTTGTCTCCTGGCTCTGTGAACATAAGAAGAACCTGCTGAATCAAAAGTCCATGTAGCCCAGCATCCTGCTTCCCTCCCAGTGGCCAACCAGATGCCTTCTGGAAGCCCATAAGGAGGATTGGAGATCAATAGCCCTCTCTGCCTTTTGCTTTTCAGCAACTGGGGCTCAAAAGCATGCTGCCTCCACTCCCGAAGGCAGCATATAGCAAGACGTGCAGTGAAACCGCATTACATTATTTCATTCAAACATTGCCCTAGAGGGCCCTTGCATGTTATGTGGTACCTTCCACATCTTGATCTTATTTTTACTTCTCAACTCCAGTTCCAGGTTCTCACTGACTTAACATCTAACAGTCTAATATGCCCTCTCCTCAAATCACTGCCTACAGCTGTGAGAGCCCTTTACGATCAAAGTACCATTCCAAATCCTTCCATGTACCCTTACCCTGCAGTTCCATGGCATAGAGTTGTCCTTGTTCTGCCATCACTGGGAATATCTCCTTCTCAATCGAGGTAGGCCGCAGCTATGGGAAGGCAAGAGTACTACCAGTTGGCCATTTATGTTGTAAAGACTAGAGGTGTACTGTTCCCGCGGACATCATCATCCTTAATCTCACCGGCATGAAAGGATGAGATGCCTGACTAAAACCACAACCCCAAACACCCCAGCCAGTCTGCCCTGTGCAAGATCCCTGTTCCACCCTTCCTGCCTCATACCTCGATCCGCTCTAGCACACTTGGGTTTAAGATGTACATGCCAGCGTTGATCTTGTTGGAAACAAAAACCTGGGGTTTCTCCACAAAGCGGTGTATGCGCCCCGTATCTGACTCACACACCACAACGCCATATTTGGAGGGCTCCTCCACTTTGGTCACCTGCAAGGCAAAGTTGGCATCACACCCAGCCATGGTACCCGGAGGGCACAGAAAGAGCTCTATTGAAGTGCCATACCTAGTTTACTATCCCGATCTCTTATTTTAAAAAGAACCCCATGAGCAAATTAAAAGGGTAGGACAGAGGACCTTTATTCACACAGAAGACCTTTACTCCAACCACTTCTGTTTTTGCATTAGAGAAAGATATGGGTGTACAGGTCATCCTTAAAATAAGAACACACACCCCGATTCTTCTTTGTTTATGAACTAATAAGCATGCTCCTGTGCATGTAAACAAGGGGAGGCATTTATAGCACCCACAGGAGGAGCTTGCTTTTTAAAAAAATGGGTTGCAGGGGGTTGGACTAGATGTCCCTTGGGATCCTTTCCAACTCTACAATCCTATGATTCTCCTTTGTTCCTGCAACTACAGTTTTTGCCAAGTATTAAGGGTTTGTGGAAGTGATGGCGCTCTTTCCGCCTATGTCTCCAGCTGGCCTGCTAAACTTAGCTTTCTGGCAGCTCCACAACCAACAGAAACTAGGTTGCCCAAGGATCCATGGGCAATTCCAAGCAAAAGAGCAAGGGGTCTACCCTTTGGCTTTCCAAAGATGTTGGCAGACTACAGTTATCATCATCCCTGACTATTGGCTCATGCTGATGGGAGCTGGAATCCAGCAACCTCTGGAGGGCCACTCCTGCAATGGAGCATTGCAAGCATGGAGTGCGTGCCCCTCAGGTACTTACCACAATGGTGCCCTCTTTTCCATGATGCCTGTGGAAGTGCACCATGTCTTTGAAGGGGAAATCGCAGATCACATCACTGTTGAGCACAAAAAAAGGCTCTGCATTCTCGGTTAACAGCTCCCGCGCTAGTGCCAGGGGTCCAGCTGTGGAGGAAACCAGAGCCCTCAATATTCACCTATTCATGTGCCCTTCAGCAACAACAGCCAGCATGCACTGTTCAACCCGCTTTAGAAAGTTCCATCCTATATAGCTCCTGATCAGAATAAGTAGTACCCAATCCTCCACTTGCATATAGCCAGGACACTCCAGGTTGCCACAAGTTTTGATTCTGATCCCACATTTACTCCCCCTACAACCTCACCTCTCCACAAGAAAGTGGCTGCTTCAGTTACCTGTGCCCAGTGGTTCCTTCTCATGCGACAGGGAAATGTGAATGCCCAGCTAGGAAACAAAGTAAAATTTGGGAAACAGAATTAGAAGATGCGCACCACCAATGGAATATGTGTGCCAGTGACCTGGCTATATACCCTTCCCTTAGTCATCAGATTTTCATAAATCCTCTCTAACAGAACTAGACAACCATATCAATATTATTCAATGATGAATTTATGGTGACCTACAGATTGCAGGCTCCCTGGCTTTGTGGGGGTACTTGTTCTAATGAAGCGACAGATGAACAGCATAAATTAAGATGAAATAACTAAACTTTACTTTCCCCCCTTAGAAAGTCATATAACACACCATCCACATTTGAAAGCAAGTCCATCAAGTCCAACAGAATTTCAGCTAAGTTAGGTACACTAAGGGTCAGAGGGGTCGCTGCATTCACAATTACAAAGAGGAGGTTAGAATCAGTGGCTTAGATCCTAAGATAAGTTAACTTGAGGAAGTACACAGAATGAAAGTTTCCTGTTCCCTCCCCCCCTGAAAACCTCCCTAGAGCAATGGGGGGGCATGCTTGTAAAATGTGGGATGGGGCATGGAGGATGGCTGATAACTGCCCTAAATTTGGCTTGAATCCTAAGGTAACTTCAGAAAGTTAATGGAAGGAAGGCTTCCCAACTCCTCCTCCTCCCAAGTCCCCTGCACTTTGTCCCACAACTGGGGACCTCATTCCTTCAGAGAAGCTATTGGAGAAGCACAGGTGCCTGTGGGTGTAAATAGGAAATGGGAAATCTTCCTTCCATGAACTTTCTGAAGCTGTCTTGTCTTAGGATTCAAGCCAATAGGCACATGGCACCCTTGAAGCCCCAAAATATAAAGAATGCAGTCAGTGGGTAGAATTCAGTGTTACACCAATTTGATCATTTTGTCAGCACAAGCATATACGCTTTGCAAACAGCATGACCTCCCATCTCCTCCTCCCCCCGTGCTCTTCAGTGGGTTCTCCCAACCTGCTGAAAAAACTCTGCTTGTACTATCTGCTTGTACAATGCCCCCCCCCCCAACACACACTCTCTAAATATGTTCTGAAACCCTCTGGAACAGATTTGAGGACAGCACAGTGCATGGTGGTGGGGGGGTCCAAGTACTAATCCTTGAGCTAGTGCATCTATTTTGAATACCATCCTGTCTTCAAATAGTTATAGACAATAGGTTTCATCTATTTGAAAATAATAAGTTTCTGGCCAAATTAATCAGTCAGTGAATCATATCAAATCACAAAAAGAGAGTGCTGCTGTTAGAAGTGTACCACTAGCTAGATCTTTACTGCAGGAAAGTTTTCTTGCTTCTAACCAACACTTGTGTAGCTGGTATTGCCAATGAAACGAATCCATAAACCTTCGGTTACAGGAAGCTACGAAAAGTGGTATGACACGGTGCCAAGAAAAAGTCACACCCTGCTTTTTACAGTGTAGGAAGTGAGCAGCATTTATGGATATACTTGCACAACATGTGCTTAGTTGGCTTCAGTTAAAATTATAATATATTGTATAGTTATAATCTAATTAAAGCTCATGCACTGCACTATAGTTAATTTGAGTTTCACATAGAGGCCCTAGCACATACAGGCTACCTAACTCAGCAAAGTCCAAAGCAAACCCCTTTCCTTGCAGTTGCAAAACTCCCCAAGAATAAAGTGAACTATCAAATACCCACCTCATGAACACTGAAAGATAATCACTAGAGTTAGTGATTCACAAGGCTATGCTCTGTGAAACCAGCATGAGTCTAGGTAAGGCTACTGAGCCACTAGCTTTCATAGAACCTCAGCCACATTAAGACAAAATGCTATAGTAAATGAAGAGTTCCAATCAACTCCTGCACATCTACAGGACCCCAACCATCAGGTTCAGGAAAGCAGCCTAAGAACTATCAACTCAAAACTTACCCTTTGCTCTTGTTCTTTCATCTCCTTTTCCAGCAGTTCTGACATATAACTGACAGCAAGGATCACATGGTTCACACCTGCCTGTTAGAGAAGAGGAATAGTAACTCCAAGACACTGGAACTATGCACGCAACTGAGGTGCTCAGGTGTCCAGACCCAGGGAGGCAATATCCATCCAACTGGACCAGAGATCATAATTATTTAGGAGATGTAAGGGATGGTTATGCAAGACTGGAACAGAGAAAAACATTTCTAATCCTTTCCCCCATCAACTCACTTTGCTGAGCAAAAGGCAGCTAAATCAGCAAAAGGGCAGCACTTAGAATTCACACATTCCACTCCTAAATCTGGAAGACCACCCATCACTTAGGCATTAGTTTGTGATCCATTTGTATGAGCCACTTTCCCCGGCTATAGCACAAGTTATCCAAAATGTACATCCATCCCTATTTGTATGGTAAAGCAAAGTAATTTATCTTCCGTTAGCACAGAGATGGGGAGATGCCTAGAGATGCACAGGAAATGTGGCAGAGGGCACAGCACAAGAAGCCATCCCAGATGTGTGTAGGAGGACTTATAAAGTATCTCCTTAGCACCTTTAAGTCAGGCAGACATGAGACTTTCCCATGGAATAACTCAACAGCAAAAGCTTCACCTATTGAATTCCAGTCTGCCATGCAGCTCTTAAAAGGCAAGGCGCTCTTTTCAGGAAAAGGGGGCCACTGAATCTCTCTTCTTCCCATCCTACCCCCACCCTGCCCGCTCTTCTAAGCGGACGGCAGCCTCACCTTCACCCACCCACCCAAACACAGAAGGCTGGCGCTCAATCCTACCTTCACCAAAGCCTCCACCTGGTGCAGCAGGATAGGCTTGTTGCAAAATTCCACCAGGGGCTTAGGGATGCTGAGGGTCAGGGGCCGCAGCCGCGTGCCATAGCCCCCCACCAAGATCAGCGCCTTCATCCTTGCCTGAAAAAGGGCGGAGGAAAGGGCAAAGTGTCAGACCCCACGGTGCCCCCAAGGCCTCCACCGCCCCGCTGCCTGCCAGGTCCCCCTCGATGGTCTCCCAACCTCCCCGCGACGACCCCCAGCCAAGCAGGACTTGCCAGCGGCCCTGGGAGCCCTCGGTGCTCTTCAGGACCGGACCCCGAGGCCCGTAGTTGTAGCCAACGTCACCCCTCCGCACTCGGCTCCGCGTAACTCACCTGACCCGGCCCGGAGGTGCCACTCCGCCTACAGCCGACAGAACCAGCCACCACGACATCTCCGTCAAACTCCCTTCCGAACCGGTCGACCAATCAGTGCGCCGAACGTGTCCAAGCTTCCTAATCATCCAATGGCGGCCGAGAGCGGCGATGCTTGTCGACCAATCAGAACGCTAGCTACCGCGTTGCCGCAGCAACGCGGACAGGTTAGAAATGCGACCGCTTTGCGTCATTGCCCAGGCGCCGCAGCAGACACGTCTCTAGGAAGGCGGCTTCAAGTTAAAGCCCCGCCCCCTCTTTCCCGTTAGCACCGCCTCTAGGCGGGTGGTGGGCGGGGCGGGGTGTCGTCACGCGTGCGCGACGCCAAGCGACCCCTAGCAACAAAGGCGTCCGCCTCCTCGTTCTCCGTAGTAGTGGCAACGTTCGTGACGTGCGGCGCTGCCATGTTTGTAGTGGGTTTGCGCTTGCTAACCGGGTGAGGGGAAGCCGTAGCGGGGGGAACTGCTTCGCTCTTCTCTGTCTGCTCCTCTACCCGCTTTAAAGCGGGAGGTTGGCAGGAGGAAGAGGGAGGAGGCGCGAGAGCGAGCAGGGAGCGGCTGCAGGCGAGTCCCAGGGATAAGCTGGGTGGGCAAAGGGAGGGCCTGGACCTGGGCGCGTCCCCGCCGCCTTCCGCGGGTGACGACGGGTCCGTTACTCTCGGGGAGGGGGCTTAGCGTTGCTTGTCTTGGGCTTAACCGGGAGTGGGGTGAGCGTGTCCGTGTTTCTCTTCTTAGGGGACGCTCCGGCTTTGCTAAGTAAAAAACCGAGTTGCATTGTTGACAATAAGGAAGCCAGTATGGAGGGGCCATCATTATATTATTGCTACGTTTTTTATTGCTAAAATGTTTGGTTTACTAAAAAAATAACAGTATGTAAAACCTTGGAGGAGCTTGGTCCCATATGTCTTTAATCAGAAGTGTGCCCCTCACCCCCGAATGTAATGTGGCTTACTTCCAAGTAAGCATACATAGGATTGTACCTTCTTGGCTTTATTGGACCATGGACTTTCACAACAGGCAGCAACAGATACCTGAAACAAAGCTATCATGCTACTGGGTGATCTGCAGAACTTGTGTTGTTGATGGAATATGATTCCACAAATATATATTTTATAGCCATTAGTAGTCTGCATTTGTATTGGAATTCTGAATGGATGTTTTCTTGCTGGTGTGTGTGATGCCCTGGGCTTTACTATTAAATTTATTTACTACTACTACTACTACTACTACAAATAACAACAACAACAACAATCAGGGGTCAGGTTCCCGAGTTTCAGTGTAGGGAGGTGGAGGTTGTAAAATTTATGTGCTGCTTAATGGAGACCACTATTCTCTTCCAGCATGGGGACCATGGCTCATGAGCCTGTTCCCTGCATTTTAAAGAGCCCAGTCTCACTACAAGTGGGAGACATGAGGACTGAGCAAGGCCGTCCTGGTGTTCTGGTGATTGATGTTGTGATTCCACACGCTCAGACCATTGACGTAAGTATGGAAGGAAAGCAAGTGTGTAGGGGTTTGAATTGTCAGATCTTATGTTTGAAGTCTGTCATTTTAGCTGTAAAGGTGATATAAAAACTATGACGGTGAACCAGGGAGTACCTGCTTCAAAACTCACCTTTGTTAACTCACTTGGTTACCCTAGGCAAGCTTCTCTACTTTGCTCCGAGCTGTAATTTAGATATTAAAGCAGCGACCTGCTCTAAGGGTTGCAGTAACGTTTCTGAGCAAGAAAAGGAGGAATCCATGACAGTCCTCCCCTCATATTGCTATCCTCAGTTGCAGGAAATAGTATTCAAGAACTATTACACAGCCTTTCTGACCTTACGTGTGCAGCGCCGAAACCCTGCAGATGGTGGGAACGAAAGTCCTCCCAAGTGGGTTACTTGTCTGCATAATTACTGCTTGATGCCCAACCCTCACACAGAAGAAGGCTCTCAGGATTACTTCTCTCTCTCCAGACATCAGGTAAGTATTTCTGTTGGTATTGCACATAAATCATAGAATTGGAAGGGATGCAAGGGTCATCTAGTCCAACCCTCTGCAATGCAGGAATCTCAGTTATGAGATGATTCAATTATTCTGCTAATTCATTTTGTTTCCTGTCTGAAATGGCAACCTGTGCTCCACACAACATTCCTGGTTTATTTTGTTGCACCATCACACTTTAGCGACCACTGAGTAAATCCTGAATAGAGCTGGGATAGGGAACTTGTGGCTTCCATATGTTATTGGACTCCAACTCCCATCAACGCCAGCCAACGGCCAATGGTCAGAGATTGTGGGAGGAGGAGTCTTGCAATGTCTGGTGGACAACAAGTTCCCCACCCCTTCTTTAGTGTGCCAGATGATAATTGGGGGAACGGTATGGGCTGTGTGTTTGCTGTAATAGAATTTCTAAAAACTTATAAAAGTCTGCATGCTCTTACTGCCCCATATGGTACCTTTCAGCTCTGCCTATTACAGGCACCGTTTTAGCTAGTCTTATGTGATGCTCATTAAAATGCTTCAGCTACATTGAGTGTTTTGTATTAGAGAAATGCAGAACCAAGGTAATGCTTGGTAACTTTCAGGAAAACAAATTACTAATGATAGGGATCCCAGCCAAACTTCATTTTTAATAGTGCGAGTTACATTCTAGCCCACCAAAACTTCAAGAGTACTTAGTAAGGGTTTAGGTACACTGAGGAGAAAGGATTGACAATTGTTATGGTTTTGCAGTCCCAAAGTAATAGGCAAAATGAATGTCTTTTTTATTTTTCTATTTTTTTTTTTTAGTATGCAAAGGTCTTTATAGCTTCTAACTTTTTCCATTCTTGCAACAAGGTAGATCCTTAGTTTTGATTTTAACTAAGATTTTAACTAAGATTTTAACAATCTGAGACATAGAAATGCTGGTATGCCTGAATCCACCCAGAAAATCTGTAGCTGAGCCGAGATTTAACTAGATCTACAAGGTCCAATGCTTAGAACTGAACTACTACTATATGTACCAGACCATGATAATACCCCGACTTTGCTTTAATTCCTGGCCTTACTGATACTGTATTCTAGCTAGTTTGGAATGATTCCCTATTGGCGCAGTTTCAGTGATGCCTTGTCTCCCTTACTTTGCCAGATGCTCTGTGATGTGGACCGAGTGGCTGCCATGCGTCTCATCCTGCGTCAACCATCTCCAGTATGGCTGCATTTCACCATTGAGGAGCTGCAGCTTTTCCCTGGGGGTCAGAAGGTACATACTCAACTCATCCCCAAAGCACCTGTTCTTTCTATAACCATTGTTCTATGGTTGTAATGGCTTGCTCACCATTGAATGAAGCCTTCTTCAGAACACAGTCTAGGGTCTGATAACTGGCTGAACTCAGGCTCTCTGTGCTTTACTCCCCCCCAAAAGAATGCTAGGTCACACATCTGAACTGGAGAAGATGCTGCACCTAGGTCTCTTTGATTCTGAGTTACCAGCTTCTGTCCTCCTTTTCTAGCCTTCAGCTTCTGTGGAGCCAAGTCTCCTGTTCTCTTCCGCTGCTTGGCCAGAGTTTTATCAGTGTTTCCTGTGTAATTCAACTACTGTTCACTGAGCTTGCTCTTCTTCACTCTCTCAGGTTAAGATCTCTGCTACCCATGGAGCAAGTTTAATAATGGCTCCCCCCACCAATTCATTCTAATTTCCATGCTATGAATTTCACATCCTAAGTATGGCTCACCAATGAAACTGCCAGTGCCCCTCAGTGTACATAATCCATGTTATTAACTCTGCAGTTGCCAGGTTCAATTCTAAAGCTGATTTTAGAGTGAGCTTTCACCTGTGAAATCCGGATGGGGGGAAACATTATCCTGGACACTGTACCTCTGAATACAGTGAGAATAGCCCCCTCCTTGTCCCCTGGTAAATAATGCTCCTATGATAGTTTGAGGTAAATAGATTGTAATAGTTCATAAGAGTGAATTTTACACTTTCCTGTGGGCAGTAGAGACAAGTATTTATGTCTTTAGGCAGCCTGCTCTGAGACAGTAAATTGGTGGAGGTAAAAAGGATAACATAAGTGCAACTTTCCAGTTGGTAGAGAATCAGCAGTGATTTGCTCTGGGGCTGTTTTTATCTTCCAGAGTCCACAAAAAGGCTTCCCAGCTTGGCTTTCTCACCCATCTCAGGAGCGGCCAACAAACCTGCGTGATGTAAGTATTGTTGGTGACACTAGGGGCTTCTGATTTGCTGACAGGCTCCTGGCAGGGAATGGCTCTGGGGAAATGTGATGTTTTATCAACAAAAGCAGTGGAGAAACTGCTTATATGAATATATGACTATCCTTCACTTTCAGGGACTCCCTGATGCTGACAAAGTGTCTTCTGAACTGCAGCAAATGTGGGTTTTGACCGAGATGCTCCAAGCCAACCAGCCAGCAGCACGAATTGGCCGTTTTGATGTTAGTGTCATAATACTTTTGCTTCTTGTTTGGGGAGTGTGTCTTCACTGCAGTCCAGTTAGAACTCACACCCTTATCTTGAAGACTTACTTCAAGTTTATGCTCAGCCTTTGCAGCCCACAGAGCGTGTGCATTAACCTTAGAAGAGCCCTGCTGGATCAGGCCAAAGGCCCACTTTGGCTGCCCTGTTTCCAGCAGCGAATCAGGAAAGCTGCAATGAAAGAATTTGACAGTCGGTATGAAATTTCTATTTATCGTGTATCCTTCTTCCTCTAAGGAAATTAAGGATGGCTTGCATGAAGTGTTTGTATTTTAACCTGGGGCAATTTGGGCTACAGCATAGTGACTCCCCCAAGGTTACCCTGCTGGATGAATGGAAATTTGAATTCAGCTCCCCCTAAGCTCAAGTCCAGCATTCTGTCCACTGGAGGGAATAGAGGCTGTGTGGGAGAAACATACATCCCGTAACATTCCCAATGTGTTGACTCTTTGCTAAAAATAATTCCCTGTACCTCTTTTGTTTCAGGTGAATGGCTGCTATGACCTTAACCTCCTTTCCTACACTTGAGTTTTCCCAGGACACAAAGCTGACTAAGTTCCTAAGAGCTGGACTCACTGAGCTGCACCCCCACAGTGTTGGATTGGCTTGAGGCAGGAAGAAATGATGGACTAAGTCTGTTGCCTTCATGTTCCAGTCCTTCCCTTTTCCGCTGCATGGATGGGCCTTTCTGGGAACTCTCCAGCTCTACTCTGTTCTTCCTGCCAGGTCTTATGTGGAGATTGTTCTCCATTTTGCACTGGACCCTGGAAGGCTGCGTTCCCTTGAACTTGAAGGTGCCTTATTTGGGCTCTTCATCTCCTGGTCTGATTTTTGGAAGCCCTGCTGTTTGGTGCATGTTTCTTTTGGGGGTAAAATCAAGCAATCTTTCAAGAATCTGGTACTATGATGGGGGCGGAGCAGGGTGGAGAGAAGAATCCTTCATTTTGGCAAGAGAAATGACTTGAAATGTCTTGAAGCTGACAAGACTGAAGGTTTTACTTTCTCAAATTCATGTGTTGGCATTCCAGAGAGAATGAGAACTCCCTTGTTGCTTCCTCTGCTATGGCTACCTCATTTGCAACCTACGCTATGTTAATGTGTAGGGTTTTTAATCACTGGGTGGCAATAAGAAATGCTTCCTGAAGAGTTAACCCCCACCTCTTTTTTCCTGGAGGGATGTGAGCAGTTTAGTTGCGAATTACACAGAGCTAGCCCTTGACAACCTGGCACTAGCTTTGGTTACAATATTGTAAGGGCCACATTAGAGAAATAGTTTACCCTAGTGAAATGGCAGTGCTAGACTGTGCTGTGTTGGTTTTTAGCAGAGTCCTGAAGCACCTTGTCATTTTTTACAGCCACAGCTATAGACATTTCAAGTAGCGAAAATAGCATCATGTTAGAAAGCCTGAAAAGTCATGTCCTTGAGAGCTCCCTTATTTAAGCTGAGTTGCAACCTGGATTACCAGCTGTCACCTTTGTCTTCTTAAATATCACCATATTCATCTTTCCAACTCATTAGATAACCCTTGCATGGTTGTAGATGCTCATTTCCAGTCCATGAATGACTATGCTCAAGAATGAGTGTTGAAAGCTGAGGTGAATAAATGATTATGGTAAAAGTCTGGATTCAGATCCCTGCTCTGTCAAGGAGCTACTAGACTGCCTTTGAACAATCACTTTCACTCAACAGTACATCTTAAACTGCCTTTCAAAGGGCGCTATGATGGTTACAATGAGAATATTCAAACACTTCCCTTATTGACAGGCAGAGATATTTTTTAAATAGAGCAGCGCTGCGTATTGTGGACATTACTGCAGGGGCACTTCCTGCAGTAATGTCCACAATATGTAATAGTCTGATGGACCAAGCTGCAGAACAAAATGAATTAGCGCAGTAGGATGTGTAGCTGACTTTTTTTTTTTTTTTTTTTAATGCTGGACATTAGATCTCGAGAACAACCTCTTTTCCGTACCTGTGTAACTTCCTTTCTGTTATTTATTATGAATTATGTATGCTACTTTATTTATAGCTGGAAAGAGCCCCAGTGATCTTCTAACCCATTGCAAGTATAACAAACGTTTACTGAATACAGTGGAAGGCCTTTGCAAATTTTGAACAACGAGTCTGATATCAGGAAGCTGCCTTATTGGTACCTCTAGCTCAGTATTGTCTGAGCACCAATGTCTCTTCAGGGTTTCAGACAATGATCTTTCTTAGCCTAACTTGGAGATGCCCAACTTGGGAGCTTCTGCTTGTAAATAATGTGTTCTGCTACTGACCTGCACCCTTACCCATTGCAATCCATTGCATTAAATCAGGGTTAATGTATTTTAAGTATTTTTTAATGGATGATTATCCAGCTCAAATGCATGACAAATAAATGATCGTTGTATTGTATTGATTGTATGTGCTTGGTGCATTGTACTTGTCAAACCTCTGTTAAGTTTATTTATGAACCTGTAATAGCATCTAAAAAGCTGTGGGTAGCGCTGTGGGTTAAACTACAGAGCATAGGGCTTGCCGATCAGAAGGTCGGCGGTTCGAATCCCCGCGACGGGGTGAGCTCCCTTTGCTCGGTCCCAGCTCCTGCCAACCTAGCAGTTCGAAAGCACGTCAAAGTGCAAGTAGATAAATAGGTACCGCAGCAGTGGGAAGGTAAACGGCGTTTCCATGCGCTGCTGTGGTTCGCCAGAAGCAGCTTAGTCATGCTGGCCACATGACCCGGAAGCTGTCTGTGGACAAACACCAGCTCCCTCAGCCTATAGAGCGAGATGAGCGCCGCAACCCCAGAGTCGTCCGTGACTGGACCTAACGGTCAGGGGTACTTTTACCTTTAATAGCATCTAAAATTAGGAGTACATGGGCCAATGCTCTTTTTCCCATGCTGGATGCCAAGCAACCCAAAGGGGGAGTGGCAAGTGGGAAGGAGAATAGAAGCAAAGGCAGCTGTCTAATTCTGAATTGAATATGACAGCTGAATATTGATTAAAAAAATTAAAAAGAAAAGCCAATTGCTTCCAAAACATTCCCTGTTTTAGCAAACATCCCAGATAACCTGCAAAATAAAGGAGGGAAATACCAACACACCTTCTGCTGTTCCAGGCTACTTTGATCCTATGTAGTCTGTTTTTTATCCAGTCCAACTTGATTCATGCATGCCTGCTTAATTGGAAAGAAAAAAATGCCCTTCCTGATTTAGGAACCATTGCTCTGCTTCTACAGCCTTTCAGTGCTATCTTTGCTTTCTATATTCCCTTGTCTTTAAAGTAAAAGTAAGTATTCTGGATTTTTAAGCAGCCAATTACACTACATCTCATGCACTCATGTTTGTTACCACCACTGTTCCCTAAGTTAATATTGCTATCCTTTCTATATTGTAGTCTGCTATTTACATATTGATTCACTTGGTTAGAGTTACTATCTAGAATGAACCCTAAGCAGCACTAAAGGGTAATTCCCTGCTCCAGTTCTGGGCATCTTCTGTGCGTGTAAAGAATTAAGGGAGAGAGAGCTATCCCTACGTTTTCTGCTGAGAAGCCCTTACCTTGCACCCTTTCAAGACCCTTGTCCATTTTACATACTCCTCAATCTTCCAACTGAAAAGACTGGCTTCAGAAAGGAAGCGGCGTGCGCGTCTGGCCTGGAGCGCACTGGCTTCGGTGACGAACGCGGTTCATCTTGGGGTCAACAGCGAGTCCGGTCTGCCTGGATGCTTCCTCTCCTTTTCATCTTCGGCTGGGGAGGGCGAGTCCTCTGGTCACTTGCCGCCGGAACGGGACTACATTTCCCAGGCTCCTCCCCGGGACTTGAGCTCTGGGCCCAGGGGAGGGGAGGAGGGGCTGTCCTCTCCAGCCATGTCGTAGGGGCGCCCGGGAAAATGCTTCGGGCCGGCGTAGGAGCTGCTGTTCGGCTCTTGGCTCCGGGCTGGGGGTCCCCCGGAGCTGCCGCACGCGGGAAGCGGGGCTACGCCTCCGGGCAGGTGAGCTGGGGACACCTGCCTCTCCTCCCACTCGGCTGCAGGTGTGCGCTCGGAAGCCCGGCAACAGGCGAGCCTTGCGCGGAGTTGGAAGTGGCGGAGCGCGGCTGGCTCGCTCCAGGCATCCAGGGAAGCAGCCGTGCCTTGGTGCCGGAGGGAAGGGGGCCAGGCGGGGAACTTGGGGTTGGAAGAGTTGCGCTCTGTTTTTCAAACGTTCATGACTGAAACGGGTCAACCGCACAACCTGCTTATTGCCACTGTTTTAAAGTGCGGGGGATATCTGAATTAGGCAGTCCCAGAGCATGTGCAGAGTGCATTGCTTTCGCAGTAGCTCTCGCGCATCGGAGATTCCAGGACTAGCGAGGGGTCCGAGGAGGCTGCCTTTCCCAGGCAGGCTTCATTCCCAGCATCTCCCCGCTTTAGAAAGGGAGCGCTGATCTTGGCCTGGTTTGAGGGGAGACCGGGTGAAATCAAGGGATCTCCTTGGGGGCGGAAAAGGCTGAGGTGTCACGACAGAGCCCTCGCCCGCCCGCGCACCCCTCGCGTCCTTTTGGTTGAGTCGGAGGCAGGCGCAGTTCCCTGGGCATTCTAATGGCGAGGGGGCAATTTCACAGCGGATGTTTCTAAAGAAAGAGTTTATACAGTAAGATGCTATTCTCAGCATTAAGCACTTGGGCTGTAGTAGTAGTGGCTTCTCCAACAAAGTTATTCCCTGGTGGTGACCCAATAATTTCCTGTTATGAAGTGGGGGGATGCTGGGTGTGAATGGAGGAGGAAACCTTCCATATGTGGGGGTTGGAGTGGAAGATGGTAGAGTCTCCCCTACTGAACCCCTTGATCAATAACGGTGGTGAGCGGGGAAACAGCAACATTTTGCCCGGTGACAGATGCTCACCACAGCCACTGTCGTGAACAACAGCAGATGGTATCGGGGAGGGTGTTAAATAGCAAATGGGATTCCTTTGGAGAGCATGGTGACTGTCTCCCAACCATGCAGGCCAGAGCTTAGGCAGGTGGGAAAGTGAGACAGGAAAGGCTTTGCAGACCTGCAAGAGGGGGTTGGGTACAAAGGGCAAGCAGGCAGCTTTATTTTCCTCTTGACATTGGACTTCTGATAAAGCGCTAAGCAAACAAGCACTAATCACAAAGGTCAGAGGTAGCTTAGAGACCAGAGGCACCCCTTGTTCCAATAGGAAAAGTTTGGTCCCTGGGACTGGCTCTCAGCTAGGAGTTGATGGGTCCACTCTCTAAGACAACTGGAGGTCAGTGTCTAGCCTTTGAGGCCACCCAGGGCTGCACACATCAGTGCTTAATTTAAGCAGAACAGGTGTAAGTTTGGGAAGGGCAGGGTGTTATTCCTTCTGATGCGGCCAGGGTTGGGAATGGCAGTGGTGCGACTGATAATGAGTCCTGGTTGCCCATCTCAAGACTGCTGACCTTTAGATGATCTCAGATGGGTTACTGGCACCTGCTAGTCAGAACATGCCTTGCCTTCCTCTGCAGGAGAGCCTAAAGCAGACACCCCTCTATGACTTTCACCGGCACCATGGTGGGAAGATGGTGGCCTTTGCCGGCTGGAGCCTCCCAGTGCAGTATACGCACAGCCACCTGGAGTCCCACCTGCACACCCGCCAGCACTGTTCTCTCTTCGATGTGTCTCATATGCTGCAGGTAATGCTGGAGGAAGCCAAAGATCATTGAAGTCCCAGCCTTTCCGCTGTGGGGTCATATTCAACAGTAGGGCAGTGGTCAGTTTTGAAGTGCAGGAGCTCACCATGACAGCCCTCCTAGCCCCGCCCCCCATACACACCAAGAGAGTCTGCAGCTAGATCCCCAATGATAGTCCACAAATGTCCACAGATGTCCATCACTACATAGCATAAAACTCAGTTTTATAAGTATCAGCTGACAATCTGAGATTCGTGAACTGGCAAAGGGTGGTGTGGTAATAAACATGCTGGACTTTGGCTGGGGAGACCTACCGGTAGGTTCACACCCCTGATCAGCCATGAGATTCACTGGGTAGCCTTGGACCAATCAGTGAGTTAAGCCTACTTAACAAAGGAATTATGCCCCATGCTCAATCTGTCCTTTCATAAGGCAACTCCCGTTTTAGGCATGACCAATATGTGTGGGATCGTGCACATGCACACAGCGCCAAACCCAGAAGTGACCCACAAATGTCATAAATGTAAAAAAAAAAAAAAATCCTTCCAGTAGCACCTTAGAGACCAACTAAGTTTGTTCTTGGTATGAGCTTTCGTGTGCATGCGGTTCTGAGTAATACCCCTCCCCACCCTCTCACGATATATAAGGGTCTGGTGACTTCTGTCTCAGTGCATCCAAAGAAGTGTGCATGCACACGAAAGCTCATACCAAGAACAAACTTAGTTGGTCTCTAAGGTGCTACTGGAAGGAATTTTTTTATTTTGTTTTAACTACGGCAGACCAACATGTCTACCTACCTGTAACTGTCATAAAGATGTCACTGAAATGTCACTAAAAGGGCAGAATGGGGTGTTTATATCCTACTATACATCACCTTGGGTCCCCTGGGGAGGAAGGGCAATCTAGAAATGTGTCTAATAAATGGAATAATAATAAAGCCCAACTGCACCACACCAAAGCAGCAGTTTAGCTGCATGGTAGCACCAGACTCAGATGTTTTGTTCAAGTGTGCTGTCCTTGGTCCTGCATAGCACCCTGGTGATGTGAGGTGACTCTCTCTTTTACAGACTAAAGTGTTTGGCAGAGATCGGATTAAATTCATAGAGAGCCTAGTAGTTGGGGACATAGCAGAGCTGAAGCCTAATCAGGTATGTTGGAGCCCAATGGGTTACACCCTCGATGGGAAACCTTCGGCCCTCTGGATCTTGTTGAACTCTCATCAGCCCCAGTCAGCATAGCTAAGAGTCAGGGATGGCAGGAGTTTGTAGTCCAGTCCAGCACCACAGGATTCCCATTCATTAAGTTGCACACAAGTGTAACACAATGGATGGCATGCTGAATTTGGATGTGCGACATCCCACTTCAAATCCATCAGCTGGGTGATCTTGGACAAATCGCTGTTGCTCAGTGGGCCACCTTATAGAATGGATGGGAGGGGGAAATGATGTAAAGAAATATTGCCACTTTCCCTGCACCATTGAGCAATGACAGGACACAGATCTAAGTAAAAGTAATACTTTTACAGGGCGTTTCTATAAGATCGAAGTGTTTCTTAAATGCATCTAATTCATTGCATGATACCCCTGCAAACTGTAATCTAGCACCAGTAAAACACTATTTCCATTTAATTGATGAGGGGGTGAGATGGAGAGAACCTTGCTTATTGGGGATAGCTATATAACCATTTTACTTCCCTTTAAAATAGAAAAAAGGGGAAAGAGGATGAATAGCAGGAGTCGAACACTTGGCATTCAAAACCAAATTATTAAAGGTTCACAAAATGACAAGACATTTAAATTGTCTAGCTGCTCTTCACCTCTTGTTTGAAAATAATAGAGGTGGTGGCTTTGTGAAAGAGAAGAGTGATCACTGCATAAATCACTTTTTGTAGTGACGCACAATTACGTAGACATGAGGGAGAGAATCATATAATCACTAAGTTGGAAGGGACCACGAGTCATCTCATCCAACCCCCTGCAATGCAGGAATCTCAGCGAAATCATCCATGACAGATGACCATCAACCTCTGTTTAAAAACCTCCAAGGAAGGAGAGTCCACAAACTCCCCAGGGAGTCCGTTCCACTGTCTAACAGCTCTTACTGGCAGAAAGTTCTTCTTGATGTTTAGTTGTTTGTTCCTCGTGAGGTCACAGACACTGGCCAATATGGGTTTGCATGTCTTAATACAACTGTATTCCACATTGCTGTCACAAAACAAGGGATCTACCATACAGAGGGAAATCATTATGACTCTTTATTATTTTTACTGCATGTCTGCCAAAGCCTGCCTTCTGTTACATGGTAGCCACTCTTGGCAACCAGTAACTGAACTGCGTTTTACTTTCAGGGCACTCTGTCTCTGTTCACAAATGAAAGAGGAGGCATCATGGACGACTTGATTGTGACCAGCACCTCAGATCAGCACCTCTACGTGGTCTCCAATGCAGGTTGCAGGGACAAGGATTTTGCCCTCATGAAGGTATGTGTTTCTCACCATCCAATCCTATAGGGAATTGATGGCAGGCGGCAGCAGAAACACAGATAGGTAGTTCCAATCCTTCGGGAAACTTGATCTTTGTCCCTTGCTGCAGCTGATGCTGGACTCAATTAGAGAGAGAATGGGATGGAAGAGAGGAAGATGCCTTCCCCCACCTCCAAGTGGGTCATGACCTTGCTGCTCTCTGTTTCTGCTTGCAGAACAAGATGAAGGAAATGAAAGCAGCTGACTGTGATGTGGACTTGGAAGTGTCAGACAACGCTTTGCTTGCTCTGCAAGGTAAATATTGTGTACCTGTGATAACTGCCCCTACTGTGGGAAGCAGCAGACAAAATACCCAGGCATTTGCCTTAAAAGAATGCACAGAACTGCTGCTTAATTGCTTTGATACAGTAGCATCTCCCAGACCAATCAATAGCCTTACTGTTGATCTTCCTGGGACAGCTAATCCCATTGTCCAAAGCCTTCCCCACTTCCACCCCACTTTTTATTTTTATTTTTTTGCATCTTTAGGCTCATTGGGGCATTGCAAGGCCAGCTTGTTGCTAGCTGGTGTGGTACTGACTTGCCTAGGGCCTTTGAATATGACAATCGCACTTTCCCCTGTGCTGCTCTGAACTCATAAAGAACCCAAGGGCCCTGCTACATCTGATAGTCCATCTCATTCAACACCCTGTTCTTACCAGTGGCCCAGTCCAGCATTTCTAGGAAACTTAGGAACAAGTTAGGATGGCAATAGCCCTTTTCTTTGTCCCCAGCATCTGATACTCAGAGAGGACAGGACTGGCCCTATCATTAGGTAGAGTGAGGCAGCTTTCCCAGCAAGCAGATCCTGTGAGGGCAGGGAGCAACAGCAAGGGGTTAAATGGCAGAGATGTATAGGTACGTCAGAACAAGATAGAGCCCTTCTGCCAGTCCATGTGGGGATGGAATCAGGGACCACCTGATTCCTTATATCTCTGTCCAGTCACTAAGGTGACTGGAGTAGGAGTGGGGCAGCAAAATGCCTTGGTCTGGTCCTGGAAGGAATGTGGACTGTTACATTTACCTGTTGTGGCTGTTAATGGTAGATCACTCGCCCATGAGTTTGCCCTAGCCTTTTTAGAGGCTAAGCTTGTGCCACATCATGGGGCAGTGAATTCTATCCTACTGCCGCGATGGCAACGATGTGCTTTGGCTGAGATCAGCAAGAGCAACACCCTCTATGTGGCTGAGCCCACTTCATTCAGCTTGAAATGCCCAATTCCTTCCTCCATCATTAAACTGGGACTTATTGAACCTCCTGGGGGGGGGGGGAGCCTGATGAACTAACACCTCTTCAAGCTCATAGCCATTCCCCTTCTTCCTTCTACCAGGTCCTGCCATGGCCCGAGTGCTACAGGCTGGGGTGTCAGACAACCTGGCTAAGCTGCCCTTCATGACCAGTGCAGTGATGAGTGTCTTTGGAGTGCCAGGCTGCAGGGTCACCCGCTGTGGCTACACAGGCGAGGATGGCGTAGAGGTACACGGTCAGGGCTTGGCTCAGCTAACCAAAAAAAGAGGTGGGAGGAACTGGTGTTGTGCACAGAGAAGCGAGAAGCTATTTCAGGCTGGGAGGGCAGCGTATTGATGAAGAAAGGGATTACTGAATCAGGTTGGCTGGGGCGAGAAGGGTGTCAGTCAAGCCTGGACATAGCCTCAGATTGAGCTAGAGTGCAGGATTGGGCCAGGTGACCTGAAGTTGGGAGTGACCAAATCACTGTGCTCCTCTGTACCCAGATCTCTGTGCCTGCAAGCCGAGCTGTGGAGCTGGCTGAGCTGTTGCTTAAGGACTCCACTGTGTGGCTGGCAGGACTCGCAGCCCGGGACAGTTTGCGCTTGGAGGCAGGTCTGTGTCTGTATGGGAACGACATTGATGAGAGCACAACCCCTGTGGAAGCCAGTCTGATATGGACCCTTGGTAGGTGCCAGCTGCAATTCTGGATTTCTCTCCCTGCCCTGCCTGCCTACCCATTGACATTCCAGGCCGATATCAAGAAGGCAAAAAGTCACCCATTACTGCACCCCAGACCGGAGTAGACTGGGCATGGAACATGAGTGTTTTTTGGCAATGGGAGAGAAGCTGCACTAGGCCTTCAATGGTGATGGGACACTATGTGGTGAGGGTAATTTGGACCACAGACAGGGGAATTCTTGTTCTGTTGGCCTTAACAGGACACCTTATTTCCAATTGCTTCTCAGGGAAACGCCGCCGTGCTGCCATGGATTTCCCCGGTGCATCCATCATACTGGCCCAAATCAAAGAGAAGCCCAAAAGGAAACGTGTGGGGCTGACTTCTTCAGGGCCTCCCATCCGGCAGCACATGCCCATTCTCAGCCCAGAGGGCAAGGCCATTGGTAGGTTCTCCAAGCTTCTCTGAGTACTGTCTAGGAAGGTGACATATCAGCCCTCTGCTACAATAAGCACCCCAATAAGCATGTAATACTTGCTGTGCTTGGTCAAACTGCAGGCAATAGTGTTTGGTGCACAGCTTTGTTTAGAACTAGCAGCCTTGTACCCCGTGTTGCTCATGAATTCTTGGAAACAGCAGTTTTGAAAGGCTGCCCACCATTTTGCTTCAAAATTGTGTCCATTTATATATGAACATGGATGAAAACCTGCTCCTTGATCTCTCAAACCACCATGCAATATTTGGGTAAGGTGTATTGAGAAGTGTCCAAAGGCGTAGGGGACAAAGCTTTCAAAATACCCGGTATATAGTGAATTTGCTTCTATCAGGTAACTCCCTGCCCCTTTCAAGCGGCAGAGTAGTACATTCTAGTTACTAGTAAGTGAGCCTCATTGAAGATTATTGCAGAATGCAGCCTTTTAGAGGTGTTCTATTGGAACTGCACATAGAAAGCAGCAACAAACCCTCTGGCAGTATACGCTCTCCATAGCTTGTTTGCATTCTTCTTGTCCTTAGTGGATCATTAAAGGGCCATGCATGTTAATTGCTCTTAGGGCCATTGGTGTGTGTGGAAAACTAGGCTCTCCACCCTACCTATAGAAATTGGGAAGAAGTTGCATCTTTGGTAGTAATTTTTATTGGTCATTTAATGCAGAAATTGTATGTTTGCTATTGATAAATGATCTGCCCATTCCTCCATGCGCTAGGTGAGGTTACCAGTGGCTGCCCTTCCCCCTGTCTGCAGAAGAACATCGCCATGGGATACGTGGAGAGTGACTACAGCAAACTGAGCACAGCCCTCACTGTAGAAGTGAGGAAGAAGAGCTGCCCTGCTCTAGTGACCAAGATGCCCTTTGTAGCCACCAATTACTATACAGTGAAATAGGCTGCTGCTGGCATAGGCTTTCAGTTTTGTATTCTGGCCTGCCTATAAAGCGCCACTCAATTCCATTAGGGCTCTGCCACAAAGGTGGTTACTGAAAAGAAAACAGCCCTAAAAAGAGAAAAACTACTTCAGGGGATGCCGGGGACATTAACAACTAAAGAGGCAGGCAACTGAGCAAGACTTGACAACATGCTCCAGTCTCATCTGCCTCTTGGCCTATTGCTGATAGCAGAAAGATCCCAATGACTTGATGTCTAGAACTCCAACACCCCCCCCTTTGCATTTATCCCCAAATATTAAAAAGTCCTTGTTTTCTCCTGCCCTTTTCAAACTGCTCCTTTTCTTGAAATGGTCTTATGCATGCTCAGCTAGAAGCAGGAAGACCCTTATATTGCAACAAAAGTAAAGAACAAGCTTCTTGGTTTATTCCTTCTATTTTCCATACGTAGGCTCAGTGCATTCATTTTATGAGCTTGGTAAATATTCTCCCTGAAGTGTAGGGGAAGAAAGATGTAATTGCTACTTCTCAAAAAAGAGAAATCATGCCCTGATGTGGACTTCTCCTTCCAAATAATGCTTATACCAATGAAAAGTTAGCCAAAGGCCTGCTCTTCTGACTATTTTTCTGGAGGGGGCATATTTAAATAGTGTTTCAGCTTGAGCAAACCCCTTTGTTTTCTTACTGCCATCTAGCCTAGAAGATTCAGAACTACATTTGAAGGAACCATTTTTTACCATGGATGTTGAAGACACAAATATTGAGAACTGCTATGAACTGCTCCACATAAATAGAGATAAAATGCATTTTGTGCAGCATCTATCTTGGGGAAATAGTATGTATTTATATGCATCTCAAGGAAATTTTCAAACAGTACCAAAAAAACAACTTAGGAGAGGTGTTCCTTTTGCATTGTTTTAAAACCTTGAGTGAAGACATTTTCATCCAACTGAAAAAAGCATGTCAAAACAAAAAGATCTTCAGTTGTTTATGGAAAGTACAGATAGTGGGGACCTATCATATTTGAGCAGGAATGCTGTTCAACAGAGGCAGTCACACTGATAGCTTTGCTCTGAGTTACTTCAGAGCAAGCTCCTTTAACTCCTTTAAAGTATTTTGCTTTAAAGTAAATACAATAAAACCCTACCATAATCTATCTTCTGCATATGAGTACACAAGTACTCAACAGCTATTGCAATAAGAGTCAAGACTATATCCAATTTTTCCACCACTCTTTTATAACCCATACATTAAACCCATACATTACACACAACCAGGGAATAAGAGGGCAGTGGCTGGTAAAATAGAGGGATGCTCAATATCACATCAGCAGCTCCAGCATTACATAGCTACAGAACACACACAATCACCTGACTCCTCCAGGGAATGAGCACCAAGTAGTCTGATTTTGGAGCAGAACTATTTTAGAACTAGTGAGCTGTATGACAGTCATTGGCACAGATTGCAAAATCTGACTAGGGGCAGGGAACCAGCAAAGGTTTGAATCTGTCAGACTAAGCAAGTCTCTGTAGCTTTCCAACACAAGATTGGGGATACTTAGCAAAGAGCAATTTAAGCTCAGCCAGTCGGAGAAATGATTTCTTCATCAGCCCTTGTGTCTGCTTCTCTTACGAGTTGAGGCCAGTTCAAGGCAAGGGAAATCCAAGCACCACTGCAGAAAGAAACAAGTTCCAGGCCAGCAATGGGTTTGACGTCACATTGAAGAGAGGCAGGCTCGAGGTCAGTCTGCAAAATAACTTCTGGCAGAAGAAGAAGAAGAAATGCTTAATGAAGCTTAATGAAGGGGGGAAACTGCAGCTTCCCAACCTGAGTAGAGCAATCCTGAGACTCAGTGCTTGGTTAAATGGATGGACAGGAACAGTTTTCACAGCACCAGCGTTGACCAGCAGCTCAGGCCACAGGATGAGAGAAAGGGCGACTGTAGCTGCTGTCTCCTCAGCACTGAAAGAGCGAGGCCTCTGGGAAGGCAGGCAGGCGGGCGTCGGCATCCTCTATGCTCCTAGAGCAGCAGGAGCTTGGCTTAGTAACCTCTGCCATCACTCCCGATGCGTTTTCATACTCTCATTACTTGAACTCTCCCTGAATGAAAACAAAACAGACCGAAACTTTAAAGTAAATCATGAGTTAACAGGGATTACACATCCTGTATTCCTCCAGCATCAGATCCCCATGAGCACCGATTCCATCATCTGAAGGGGCTGGAAGGCAATGGATAAATCAACTCACCACATTGAGAAGTGCGAGGATCCATCTGGTGTCCCTCCATTCTGCCCTCCCGGACCTGGGAAGGAGAAGAGAATATTGTTAGTCAGGCAGACTTCTCACCTGGCAGTCCTTTGACTCCAAGTAGATCAGCTGGTGATCAGTGGCGGCTGCAAATCCCGCTTCCTTTGCCAACACAATTCGAAATCAAAGGAAATGCTGCTGATGTAAACAATACTGAGTCAGGTGAAGCAATGGGGTGGCCTGCTATAAGACCCCTTCCTATATTCTTAGACACAGGAGAGGATATATAGTTTAATCCCGACAATTAACTGATCGTTAGTTTGAAAAGTTTTGACCAAAAAGATTACCAAGAAAAGTATGTAACAGATGAAAATAAAAATTAATGCCAGTCAGTTATTCCAAAAGTCTTCCAAAATTAACATGATCTCAGTTTTTGACAAGAGAAAGGTTGGATAGTAAAGGTCATTTTTAGTATGATTTTATTTAGTCCAGTTCACACAAACCCTATTAAATTAAAGCAATTATATTTAAGGTGAATGTCCCATTGAAGGCAGTAGAACTAAATTGGCTTAAATCCAGGCACTGGTTAAACCAGTTAGTGGATTGCAGTCATAAGCTTCTGTGACATTTGTCTTCGACACATGACTCTAACTTGGGTGCGGGGAGCAAAACATGTTGAAAGAGGTAGAAAACATACTACACAATAATTGCAACCTATTGCAAATATTGCAAACATACGTTACAAATATGGTGTAGTAAGTTTTCCGCCTTTTGCTCAAGACATATGCCTCAAAATAAATTTAGGGTGCAGAATAGTCACTGTTACTTGTTTGGGAGCCACTTTATACTGCAGGTTCCAAAGACAAATCACAGAATACAAATCACACACCATTATTTCACGCAAGAAAAATAGTTAAGCAGCTCTTTGTGTCATGATAATGCATCCCAGCAGTTGAGAAGGACAGAAGAAATACTCTTATTCAAGCACCCAGCAGTCTCAGTGAAGTATTATTACAAAAGGAAGGAGAGTCTTTCTGAAGGTGTATTTAGGGGATCCACTTGTTGAGCTTTTTTTACGGGACAGGCTTCTTTTGTGCACTGGAGGAGCAGCTGCCCCCCCCCCTATGCCCATGGGGTCCCTGATGTCAGCAGAGAGAAACCCAGGTAAACAATTGCATCTGGGTGCCACGTTGTCTCTGCACATAGCAAAGTACCTTTCAAGACTAGCTCCCTATCTACTATCTCACCAGGGACAGTTTAGGACCTGGATGGTATCCAATTACTGTACAATTCTGGAGTCAGTGAGCAGCAGGATAGGTAGAACTGGTATTCAGTGTGGCATTAGGAACAGTGCCCAGCCAGCACAGCTGCTGTTGCGGCCCAACGTGACAGGACAAAAAGGGTCAGCTAACAGCCTTGGATGATAACAGAATTGGCCAGCAACTAGTTTTAGAAAAGACCACTTCAAAGAGAGGATGGGCCCTCAAACCAGATGGGGCCTCCACTGTGTAGAATAGTTGGCTGTTGCAACAGAGCTTGGCAGCCATCTCCAAAGCCCATCCTTTCTTCTTCTGAGTCTTAAAAGTGGTGTGCCTCCAAGTCCAGTTGCCACGGCTCAGCAAATATGCGCCTGCATCACAACCGGGGAAGCCACTGTTCATCCCTAAGGGGTTGCACTTGGTTTGGGGACTCGGGCACTGACCCTTAGCAACCTGCAAGGTCGAGGCTTCGAGGGACACAAGAGAGCCAGGAGAAGAAGCGCGAGGTGTAGCCACGGGGTAGGAAGCGAAAGCGGAGCAGCAGCACAGAGGCAGCTACCCCGGGGTGGGGATTACGCCGAAGCGAGAGGAAGCGTTGGGTAGGTCACGCGAGGTAAACAAAGAAGGCGGCGGCGACAGCTGCTGCTGCAGCGCCCGCCTCCGAAGAGTGCCCTACCTTGCCGGTAGTAGAGGCCCGTGACGGTGTTGCCGTAGACCCGCCAGGCCACCTGGATGCCGAGCAAGCTCACCAGCAGCCAGAGCAGGAGCAGCTGGAAGAGGGCGGCGCGCAAGTCCTGGGCCTCCCAGTCCGACATGAACTCCTGCCCAAGCCAAGTGAAAGCCCGCAGCGCCTTCGTCGGCACCTCCCACTCCGCGGGCCCAGAAGCAGCGGCGGCGGCTGCCGCAGCAGCCACCACCTCCTCCGCCGTGGCCGCCGCCATCCCACTCGGTCCCACCCGGCGGTCAAAGGCGGCGGGAGAGGGAGACGCGCTGCGCCACAAACCCCGGGGAAACTGTCAGCGGCGCCGCGCGTGCGCCCCAGGGAAGGACCCAGGCCCCGCCCCGCGCGGCTCTCTTCCCGCCTCCAGTTCTCTCTCCCTCCCACCCCGCCTGCACCACTTATTCCACAGGGCGCGTTTACTCGGGTGCAAGTCCCCGTTATGCGCAGTGGGACTTTCTTCCTGGTTAGGTTCTCACCCTTATAACCCGATCCTGTCCTATTTTGACCGCGAGTGGCTTCATCCCCTCCACCCCGCTTTCAAAGAGGTTCAGGTGAAATGGGCACAGGGCTGAGTTGTTGCACAACTTTCCCGATATGTTGCTAATTACTTTTGCTTGCTTGCGAGGCATTTGCAAGGGCATCACCTTCCAGGCCCGGCGTGAGCTAGCTCGCGAAGGAGAAGAAGGCGGGCCGCGACGAGGGAAGGCGTGACTCCGGCAGGTGTATTATAATCTTAGGAAATTTTGCTCGAAAGAAAGCACCACACTACCGTGAAGCAACGCCCCCGCCGTTCTGTGAGAACCTTTTGAAACTTTTATTGAAATGGCTTCACTATTTTTCGTAGCCAGGGGTGACAACTTGAATAAAATATTGTGGGGGCCCAAGATAAGCCCCGCCCCGCCCCGCATAATCGATCACATGACGCAGCATACACACACTATTTGAAATGGAATGTCCATCAATTTTGGTGGGGCGCGGCACCCTCAAATATTTTATTGTAGGGGCCGAAGCCCCCACGGACCCTAGGAGTTGGCTCCTATGTTTTTGGAGGTCTGCTGCCAGTCAGTGTAGAGAGCAGCACTGAACTATGTGCACCTTACCTACATATGGTGGGAGCGCACCCGGTTCATGAACGAGGAGGTCAGCCTCCCGCCGCCCCAGTAAACTGGAAATCAAACAGATCTGGACAACCAGTTTAATGAAAGTGCAAAGCCGCTACCGGGAAACCCTCCCGCAGCCGGACTACTTCAGCTGCGTCTGGTTTTGACTCTCTTTTCTCCCCGCCCGCCCCTTGATTCAAGGGCTGCATAAATCTACTCATACTGCTTCGGTTTCAGAGTGGGACTAGGAAGGAAATAAAACAATAATGAACGTGGGCAATGACCATTCTAAATACTGTACAGTACTGCCTTCAATTCCTGCTCAAATTTGCTGCAAAGAAACTGAGCCACCGCTGCGCCATCCCCTGGCTGCCGGGAAAAGACCTTGTTTCTCACTTTCGCTTTCGTTTGTCTCCGTTAGGGAGGGAGAAGCCATACTTTGATGGGTTAGAGAGGATCCTTAGCGGGGTTGTCGTAACCCTTGTGGCGCTTGAGTCTTTGCGTTAGAGTCCCAAGTTCAGGTGAGGCTTTAATTTCCCCTTGGAAAAGAACATTTATTTTCTTTCGGGGTGGTGCTGCAAGTCAACAATATCGCATTTTATCCATACAAGCAATAACAAAACATGGAATAAAAGGTAAGCTGTTGAGATTCCTGAAGTCACAGGGGGTTGGACTAGATGACCCTTGGGATCCCTTCCAACTCTACAGTTCTATGATTCAATGAAAAGAAAACAATGACACATGTCAATGTGGAAAGCCAGTACTGAGATGTCTATGTTATGCAGGTAAGTATAATTGCATTTCTGTATTTAATCAGGAAGACCATATTTCTCTCCATGGTATGGGAAAGGAGTAGATTGTTATCTGAAACATAAGAAATGACGATCCACCAGGTAGCATAGAAATGTTCCACAGGTTCTTCACCTTTCATAAGGCAAAGTTTATGAGTTATCTTCTTGGTGATTACAGTATGTTTTTATACCATGGTTGAAGGGAGAAGCCATGAGGATTCTCCCACATTTGAGATCTAGACAATCTAGCTGCTGCCATGGGCGTAGCTGGGATTTTGGCTACGCCCATGGCTGCTACTAAGATCTGAGTTAATGAGCATTTATTTTAAGGTGAAAAAGAAATATGAATTCTGTGGTGTTCTGCTGCAGTGCCTCTTGTGGGCACTGGGGGACTGCAGATCTGGAAGAACCCAGAAAAGGCAGCCTTTCTCATGCTTTGCTTTGCTTTGTTGGTGCTGCACTTACACACTAGGATGCCTCCCTTCTCTGTTTGGTTTCTCGGGGCCAACTTTGTGTTACCTGGTCAGGTTTGGGCTAAGCGGGTGGCGCTGTGGTCTAAACCACTGAGCCTAGAGCTCCCATTGTTTGGTCCCAGCTCCTGCCCACCTAGCAGTTTGAAAGCACCTCAAAGTGCAAGTAGATAAATAGAAACCGGCTTAGTCATGCTGGCCACATGACCCGGAAGCTGACTGTGGACAAACGCCGGCTCCCTCGGCCTATAGAGCGAGATGAGCGCTGCAACCCCAGAGTCGTCCAGGACTGGACCTAACGGTCAGGGGTACCTTTACCTTTACCTTTAAGATGTGGCAGCGGCAGACAGAAAGGTGGATTTCACACATCAATTTTGCAGCTACGTTCAGGCTGCTGTGGTTATTTATTTATTTTATTAATTAAATTTGTATACCTCCCTTCATCCAAAGATGTCAAGGCATAAAAGATTGGTCCCATTTACCTTGATATTATTCCTTCTGAGTAGACACGCATAACATTGCACTGTCCATTGCACACACATACTGTACACCACTCACACACATGAGGGCAATGTTTTATCTCCACTGTATGCCTCTGAGTGCCATTTGTTGGGAATTGCAGGTGGGAGAGTATTGTTGTGTTTGGGTCCTGCTTGCAGGCTACCCACGGAAATCTGTTTGGCTACTGTGAGAACAGGATGCTGGAATAGATGGGCCAATGGCTTGTCTTGCAATTCCCAACAACTGGTATTCAGAGGCACGATGTTTCTGGCTGTGGAAGCAGAAAGGAATTCACTCAATAGATGCCTCGGCTTTTTGTTTCTGATGGGCAGGAGCAGAATGAGTGCCTCAAAGAGCCTTCCTGAGATCGACGAGGACCTGTACTCTCGCCAATTGTAAGTCTTGCAACATATTACATAAAACCATTCTAGCTGAGCCGAAAAGGGATATCGACCAGGATCACCTCCACACCTCTACTGCTTTTTTGAGAAGGGATTCAACAGCATACTGGGAACTTAGGTTTGTCCAATTAAAGTGGGTTAAAACACCCAGGCCCAAGAAATCCACTGTAACAACTGTTTCAGTGTATCTGAAGAAGTGTGCATGCACACGAAAGGTCATACCAAGAACAAACTTAGTTGGTCTCTAAGGTGCTACTGGAAGGAATTTTTTTATTTTTTATCTTGTTTTGACTGTAACAACAATCAGACTTTTTGCAATTAGGAACGTGATGGGGAAATACACTAAAAAGTGTGGAATAATGATTGACTGATGGGAGGGTGCAAAATACACCACAGTCGCCACCACAACCAAATCAGGATGAATGCTCATTCACATATAACCTCCCTGAAAAGAATCAGAACTAATTATAAGCAAAGAGCAGACATTGTATAACCTGCATGCCATCCATGTACATGGAGATTGGGATGCATGCTCAATAAACAGATTGTCGGGAGGAGGCCTGGGTGGCTGAAAATGATCACAGTGCTATGACGGGGGCAAGATAATACAGAGTGAGCAGTGGTATTGTCAGGGACTGGCCCGAGCCAGGAGGGGTGGCGCAAGGGACAGAGGCATCCGGAGGTCACCCATGGACGCCAGAGGAGGTATTGCGAGCATGGGAGCAGGAAGAGGCAGCACCTAGGCTGTCGCCAGAGACAGGGAAGGAGGTGTGGAGAAGTGGGAGTGAAGAGGTGTCGCCACCTGTGCTGATGGAGGAAGAGCGGGTGGCGTGGGAGCCTATGGGAGGAGAGGAGAACATGGAGACGGAGGGAGAGCAAGGGGTCGAGGATGTAGCCGGAGCCTCTGCAACAACTTCCAGGGAGGATGAAAGTGAAAGGGATGAGGGCAACGCAGGGGCCGGCAGAGTCAAGAAGCGGAAAAGGAGGAGTGAGAGGAGGCGTTGGAGTTTTAAGAGGCTTTTATGCTGGGGGGAAAAGCGGAAACCCTTACTTGGAGAATCTGGTTCCTCGGAGGAGGATGATGAACTGTAAAGCTTGTCGGTGAAATAAACTTGTACATAAGTTAAACAGACTGTCGAGTCGCTTACTCTTGAGGAGGACACACACATCCCCCTCACAGCATTCTCCAAGTCATCGCAACCTCCTCAAGGAGTAAAAGGCTGCCGGGATGACTGAACGCAAGGAAGAAGCGGATGGCACAGGGCTGTACGTCGACTGGGAAGAGCGAGCTAGGGACCTAACGATAAGGTACGAAGTAGCTCAAGCTCAACTCGAGGAGGCGAGGCGGCATGCCGATGCAGGGAGAAGGGCAATGGGAGGAAGGAGGATGCCTTCCCACGGCAGCAGATTCGATGGGCAGCCGGAAAATTATTTGGGTTTCAAAACGGACATGCTTTACATTCTGGGGCTGCACAAAGAGGAGTTCCGAGACGAAGCGGAGCAAGTCGGTTTCGTGATTGCGCATTTTGATGGCGCTGCGAGAGATTGGGTGCGTCCTTTGATTTTAGCCGGGAACCCTGCGTTAAAGAGAATTAAGGATTTCTTTGAGGGCATGGATATTGTTTATTCTAGCCGGAGCGCGCAGGACGTGGAAGCAAGAGAGCTCTTGTCACTGAGGCAAGGCAGCATGACGGTCAGACAGTACCAATCCAAATTCTCTCTTCTGGCACACCGTCTAAATTGGGATTTGAAATCACCACCCATGCTGGCCATGTTTAAAATGGGGCTGTCAGAAGAGGTCCAGGATGCGTTAGCGAAATCAGGACCGTTGGAGGATCTCGACAGCCTCATGCAAGCCGCTTTAGCGATTGGAGTGCGTTTGGAGTGCCGAGACAAGGTGAGACGGGAGGGGAAGCCTGGGAGGTGGTTCAACATCCGGGCCCCTCCCCCGGGAGAGAAAACCTTCGGCGCGCAGCCCCAAACCCGGCAGGAAGTGCCCATGGAGTTGGGAGGAGCCCGCGCGCGCCCTTTTTCAAATCAAACCGTGGGCAAGGGCAGTGATGCGCAGGGCGGGAAAGTCCCTAAGAAATGTTACGTATGTTTAAGGAGTGGCCACCTAGCAAAGCACTGCGATCAAAGGAAAATGTGGCAGGGAATGGCAGGAATGGCTGTAAAGGAGGGGGTGGAAGAAACGGCGGTGGCGGGAAACGGAAATGCCTGGCGGCAAGACGAGGGGACCAGCAGCCAGGCGCAGTTACAGTAAAGAGTCCTCAAAGCAGCACACCCCCACAGCCCTCACCCGTTCAGCTTCAAAGCAGCACACCCCCACAGCCCTCCCCCGCTCAGCCTTCCCAAGCCCACCCACCCAACGCTCCGAAGCCAGGGATTGTGTTAGAGATAGCGTTGCAGCTACCCAATGGCTGCACACTGCAAATCCCGGCGCTGGTCGATTCAGGAGCGAGTACGGATTTTTTTGATAGAGACTTTGCCCTGCAGCATCAGATCCATCTACTGGAGGTGGATTTTCCGCTCCAAGTTACCACCATAGATGGAAGAGAGCTAAAAGGGGGGGCGGTCACGCACAGTACACCCCCCATGAAGATGCAAATAGGCAGGCATTCAGAGGTGCTGGCGTTTCATGTCACCTCTTTGGCAGGTCCCCCCATCATCTTGGGAATGGGATGGCTCACTCAGCACGACCCTGTCATCAGCTGGAGCCAGCGCTCTCTAACGTTTGGATCGGCACATTGCATGGAGAACTGTTTGCAGCAGTTATACCCCCAAAGCCAGATGGCAGCAGCAGTACTGCAGGCGGGGGAAGTGACGCTTCCAGAGGAGTATGCAGAGTTCCAGCAAGTGTTCAGCAAGAGAGAGGCGGACAAACTGCCACCCCACCGCCCCTATGACTGTCAGATTAACCTGTTGCCAGGAGCGCAGTTGCCACCAGGCAAGCTCTACACGATGTCAGAGCAGGAGTTGGCAAACTTGAAGGACTTTATTGCCAAGAACCTGGCCAGGGGTTTCATTCGGGAAAGCAAGGCAGTAGGGGGCAGCCCAGTGTTCTGGGTGGACAAAAGGAATACGACAGAGAAACGCTTGATTTGTGATTTCAGGGTCCTAAATTCCATCAGCCAACCAATCTCTTATCCCATGCCCAGAATTGACGACCTGCTGGCGGCAGTACGCAAGGGCAAGATGTTCACCAAGCTGGATTTAAGGGGAGCATACAATCTCATAAGAATCAGGGAGGGTGATGAATGGAAAACAACCATGTACACGCCTCTAGGAGCTTATGAATATTTGGTAATGCCTTTCGGGTTACAGGCAGGCAGCCAATGCTTCCAGGCGTTCATGCATCATGTCCTGGGTCCTCTGTTGTTCAAGCATGCAGTCGTGTATCTTGATGACATCTTAGTATACTCCCAAAACCCGGAAGAACACGTGACACACGTCAAGGAGGTGTTAAGACGACTCCAGGAAAATCATCTATGTGTCAAGCTGGAGAAATGTCAGTTTCACGCGACGGAAGTGGACTTTTTGGGCTATCGTCTTTCTGACAAGGGGATTGCCATGGACACTGATAAAGTAGAGGCAATCCTGCAATGGAAGAGCCCCAAAACCAAGAAAGATGTGCAGCGTTTCGTCGGTTTCGCAAATTTCTATCGCAAGTTCCTACCGGCATTTGCAGACATGACAGCGCCAATCACGGACTGTTTGAAAGGCAAGAAGAAATTCCGATGGACGGAGGAGGCGCAGAAGGCTTTTGAAGCCCTCAAAGGGGCCTTCGCTTCAGAGGCGCAATTGCTGCATGTCGACTCCACCAAGCCCATCAGGATAGAGACAGATGCCTCAAATAGAGCAATCGCAGCGGTTCTACTACAACAAGATCCGACGCAGGAATGGAGGCCATGTGCGTTTTATTCCAGACAGCTGAACAAGTCGGAGGCCAACTACGCAATTTGGGACAAGGAGTTGTTAGCAGTGGTAGCGGCTTTCAAGCATTGGCGCCATTTTTTGGTGGGGGCGCAGCATCAAATCCAGGTGTACACGGACCACAAGAACCTGGAGTACTGGCGCACGGCCAGAATTCTCAACCAGAGACAAATGAGATGGGCAGAGTTCTTTGCTAACTTTAATTTTCATATCCAGTATGTTCCAGGTGACCAGAACGTCAGAGCGGACGCCCTATCCAGAAAGCCTGAGTACCTGGAGGAGCAAGGGCCTCCAGTGGCAAGAGCGATCTTCCAACCTGAACAATGGAGGTGTGGCGCAACTCTAGGGGGGCGGGAAGAACTGGTGCGCCTCACCCTAGCCGATGACTTTGCACGGCGCAAACTGAAGGAACTGAGGGAGGGGGATCCCAAGGCGAAAGGGTTTGAGGAAAAGGAGGGGCTGCTGTTGTTCAAAGGGGCACTGTATGTTCCTGGGGAGGAGATGCGTGCTAGAGTTCTCAGACAGCTCCATGACAACCCCACAGCAGGGCATTTTGGGCAGTTCAAAACCACGGTGTTGGTCACGAGAGAGTTTTGGTGGCCCAGAGTCAGGCAGGAAGTCAAGGAATACGTCAGGGGGTGTGAGGTGTGCCAAAGAGCCAAAGGGGAGCGAGAAAGGCCGGCTGGGTTGCTAGAACCTCTCCCCATCCCCAGTAAACCGTGGGAAGCGGTTTCCTTAGATTTCATCACCGACCTACCCCCATCCAAAGGCAAAACTGCAGTGTTGGTGGTAGTTGACCTTTTGACCAAGATGGCACACTTCATTGCATGCCCTAAGGTAGTCTCAGCTGAGGAAACGGCCAAGCTGTTTGTACAGCATGTTTTCAAGCACCATGGCATGCCAGAAAGAGTAATTTCAGATCGTGGAGTTCAGTTCACCTCACGGTTCTGGCGTAAGCTCATGCAAATCTTGCAGGTGCAGGTGAACTTGTCCTCTGCTCGCCATCCTCAGTCCAACGGGCAATCGGAGCGGGTAAATTCGATTTTGCAGCAGTATTTGCGCTGCTACGCATCTCAGCAACACAGTGATTGGAGTGACAGGCTCTCGCTTGCGGAGTTTGCGTACAATAACGCTCAACAGGTGTCCGCAGGCATGTCTCCTTTCCAGGCAGTCTACGGCAATCACCCGAGAGCCTTTCCAACGGGGGGAGGTGAAGGGAAGGCGGGAGACGTGCCAGCAGCGGAGCAATTTGCTGAGGAGCTACAGGCTTTGCACCAATTGCTCAGAGAAAATCTAGAAAGGGCGAAAAGTGCTTACAAAAGAGCAGCAGACCAGCACCGAAGGGAAGGGGAGAGCATCAAAGTGGGAGACAAAGTTTGGTTGTCCACCCAGGGATTGCCCATGCCAGGCAGGGGCAAAAAGCTGAGGCAATGTAAAATTGGGCCTTTCGAAGTGGTGGAGCAGATCAACCCAGTGGCGTTCAGGTTGCAATTGCCGGAGACCATGAGAATTCACCCGGTCTTCCACAGGTCGCTCCTATCCAAGTTCAGAGAACCGCACAGGTATCAACAAGGGGACCAGAGGGGGTCGCAGGAATTGCCGTTGGTAGACATGGAGCACTTCAATGAAGCCACGGCCATCCTGGATTCCAGGTGGAGAGGGGATGAATTGCAGTACTTAGTAGCATGGGAGGGGGAGCCAGAGTCGGAGAACACGTGGATTCCGGCGGAAGATGTCACCAAGGAGTATTTAGTGTTGGAATTCCATGCACTGTATCCCGACAAACCGAAGCCGTACAGATGGCAAATGAGAGAGGTGTTTCAACCCACAGATTCAGAGGAGGGGGACTTCTGGGGGTTCCCATCCTCGGGTGCAGACAGTGGTGGGGGTGGCAACGAGTTGCAGAGTAGCCCTCATTCACCAACGGAAGGAATGGAGGTGGAAGGGGATATCGCGGCAGCAGAAGAATGGGGGTCGCGATGTCTCCCTCCTCCCTGGGGCAGGAAGGATTGGGAGGAGGTGTTCCAGTCCTCGTCGTCATCATCCAGTGCAGACACCACCATCTTCTTGGGATTCCCCTCTTCACCAGGAACGGCAGGAGAGAGTGAAGGAGGGGAATGGGATCCAGCCGGGGATCTTGGCTACCCTGGGGTAACACCCACCGAGCCGCCTCAGGAGGGGAAGGGGGGCTTGGGAGGGGGGATGGATGTCAGGGACTGGCCCGAGCCAGGAGGGGTGGCGCAAGGGACAGAGGCATCCGGAGGTCACCCATGGACGCCAGAGGAGGTATTGCGAGCATGGGAGCAGGAAGAGGCAGCACCTAGGCTGTCGCCAGAGACAGGGAAGGAGGTGTGGAGAAGTGGGAGTGAAGAGGTGTCGCCACCTGTGCTGATGGAGGAAGAGCGGGTGGCGTGGGAGCCTATGGGAGGAGAGGAGAACATGGAGACGGAGGGAGAGCAAGGGGTCGAGGATGTAGCCGGAGCCTCTGCAACAACTTCCAGGGAGGATGAAAGTGAAAGGGATGAGGGCAACGCAGGGGCCGGCAGAGTCAAGAAGCGGAAAAGGAGGAGTGAGAGGAGGCGTTGGAGTTTTAAGAGGCTTTTATGCTGGGGGGAAAAGCGGAAACCCTTACTTGGAGAATCTGGTTCCTCGGAGGAGGATGATGAACTGTAAAGCTTGTCGGTGAAATAAACTTGTACATAAGTTAAACAGACTGTCGAGTCGCTTACTCTTGAGGAGGACACACACATCCCCCTCACAGGTATGAATGTATTTTGTTGGGGAAATATGGCAGACTAAGCTGAACTAAGGTATGTGTGATGGGGGCCACATATCCTCCTTGGCAGAGAACAGTCCTCTAGTTGATTGTGTTACTGTTTGAAGAGCCGTCCAGGCTAATAGTAAAGACCTGAAGTTGCCTGTAATCAGTTAGTACCTGGCTAGCAGACCAAGCAAGCACACAAATCACCTTGGTCTAGTTAAATTAACTTGTTTCTAGTTAAATGACAATGATTATCTCTAATTCTGCTGCCAGTGCCCCAGGTTTTTTTATCAGAATAGGTGACAGCAAACAAAAGTCTGAAATAAAATCAATAAAACATCAGCATGCACGTGTGCAAGTTAGAATAATCCCTTCCAGTAGTGGATACAGTCAATGTCATCCCAGTCCACCACCAGACTAAAATGGAAGATTCTCAGTCTTCAAGATCAGGGTCCCCTGGGTCCAGGCATGAAGTCCCAGAGCAATAGTTTCACAAGAACAGTCAGCCCATGAGCCAAACACATCTTTGCATTTCTGAGGGAGGATAGCTTTGTTTCAGACTGTGAAAGGATTCAATCAAGCAGTGTCAAATGGCAAAAAAATATATTGTATGCTTCCATACCTCTTAATACCCACTGGTGGTGATGTGTTAGTCATTCAGCCACTGCTATATTCCATACATTCCAATACCATAAGTCCAGGTCCAAACCCTCCACGGTCTTCCAGCTTTGTACAATTGCTAACTGCACTGCAATACCCGGGAACAGTAGCAAATCTTTGGATGCATGTGTAAATTGTAATTTTCAAACATGTTCAAAAGGGACAATGAGAAATCCACCTGTTCATTCAAAATGGTTGACATTTTCTGCGTTGCTGCAGACCAAAAATATACCACTGTTGGACATTCTCACCACATATGCATGTATGTGCCCTTACTCCCGTAATGCCTCCAGCAGTTCTCAGATGTTCCCACAATCATATGGGAAGGCTGTACTGGGGCTCTGAACCATAGGTGTGTATAAAACTTTTAAGAGTGTTTTCCAGAATATGCCCCCTGCTAGTATTCCACTGTTTATTGGTTATTAGGGCAGCTGGAAAATGCCTTTTAAAGAATCTGGGGTTGCAGCAGCAAGATTCTGCTGCTATTCCCACCGTGCACCCCCCAATTATTTCTAAAATTGAATCTGCACATATAAATTAGCATGTGTACATTTTATGGGGGCAATGTGTTAGTGACTACCATAGCTGAGATGGGGGCAGGTACAAGTGGCTGGCAAGGGGAAAGTAGAGAAGGAGTTTAAGGGAAGCAGGTGAGGGAATGCTATTGTCCAGGGCTTCATAACTCACCCTATTTCAAACACAGAGCTGTGCTTTTCCCCCTAGCTATGTTCTGGGCTATGAGGCCATGCAGAAGATGGTGGGAGCAGCTGTGCTGGTCTCTGGAATGAAGGGCCTGGGGGTGGAGATTGCCAAGAACATCATCCTTGCAGGAGTGAAATCTGTCACTGTCCATGACCAGAGTGAGACTCAGTGGAGTGACCTTTCTTCACAGGTATGCTGCCTAGGGTGAAATCCTATACCTGCTCAATGGTGTTCTGAGTTTACATGTGTAGGATTGCACATGTTAGAGGCTTTGCCTAGCAAACAAGGAAGCATGAAAATGTGGCACAAAGTCCTCTTCCCTCGTTAATATACCCTTTGGCTTTTTTTCTATCATTTTTTCTATCATTGTTGCATTCCTCTGGGCCATCCCTCCCACTTCCTTAATATATATTTGCAGCAGTGCCTCTCTGAGGCAACATCCTATACATGCCAAGTCAGAAGCAAGCTCCCCATCTTCCTCTGTAAGTGTATAGGATTGCAACCCTAATTTCCAAATTAGGACCTAATAAAAGGAGCCCAGGATTCTATGCCAATGGACTCATTGTTAAAACCGTGTTTATGGAAGACAATCTTACTCGGCTATGAGTGATTGCCAAAGAAGAAGAAGATATATAAAGTAATAGTCAAGGTATGAAAATATAGACTGCATACATTTTCCATTATTTGAGAAGTTCTTGTGTATGACGTGTTTACTAACAAGCCTTTCCAGAGCTCACACTGGGTATCTGTGGTGACCTTGTTGACACTGGTGATTTTGTGCCAAGCTATTTGCATGTATTCTTCAATCCTATATTGTTTTCATATAATTTTCTTCTGAAACCCAGAACCCCGTGAGAACTCTAGGCAGAGCATACTATTAGTCCAAATAAATTAATCAATATCCTGTTGTGACAAAGGCTGAAATCTATAACTTACACAGCAAATTTTGCTTCATTTACCCTTATGTCCCAACACTTATTAAATCATAAGTCACCTGAACTCTTGACTGATCCCAGCCCACTGTAATAATAACTACAAAAAACCAATTATTGGTAGTTTCATGGCTTCCAGCACAATCTAGTTATGAGATTCAAACAAGGTTGCATAATTTGGGAAGTCTGGTGAGTCAGTTGCTGCTATTATTAAAAGCAATCAGAACTGGAAATGTTGCTACATTAGGCTATGAATTTCACAACAGGTTGTTTTGAAATTAATTTTAAAACTCCACCTTCTGGTACCCTGGTTCTCACAAGCAACACAAGAAGCTGCCTTATACTGACTCGGCCCATTGGTCCATCTAGCTTATTATTGTCCACACTGACTGGCAGCTGCTCTCCAGGGTTTCTCTACTGAGGTCTTTCCCAGTACTACCTGGAGACGCCGGGGATTGAACCTGGGACCTTCTGCATGCAAGGCAGATGCCCTACCACTAAGCTACAGCCCTTCTCCTTCAGTATATTTGGCTTCAAAGACTGGAGCAGTATGTTTGCAATGTTATTTTAACAACATGCCTATCCTAAGCTAAAAGTATTGAAATATTGAGCCAGAAAATACTGGAATTAATGATCTGAATAAATTGGCACATTTTTGCATAATTCATTGAAGATATGGGAAAAGCTAGTGGCAATGCAAGGTGCTGAAGTCCTGCCCTTTGGCCACTGGAATCCCTGACAGATTTTTCTCGGGACTCCTGAGATTTCACGAAGCATTGCTCTCACAGTTTTAAGCCTATGCTTGCAACCATTAGGACAAGATGCTTGTTTTTTTTTAATAAAAAAACCGTCAATAAAAGCTGATATTCTCACCATGCTCTTTTCTGCACCCTGTTTTCTGGTGCAATCACATAATGAATGGCAAACCCGCCCTATGCTGATGTAGAAATAGGCACACTCCCTTTTTAAAGCATATATCTGATGATGGATGGAGTCTGTGAATGGAGCTGTAAGCCAAATTCTGAGTCTGCTCTAAGCCAACGTAGTACTGAGGGCCTAACTGCGTGTGACATTGATAATGAGATTTGTGGTGGTGGAGGGGCATTTTTTTGTGTGGGGAGGGGCATTTTTTTTCATAGATCACAGAATATGGAGAGGGGAGGTTTAAGCCTTCTCTCCAGCCATAATCTCTCTGAAACCCCCCTCCCTGCTTGTGTCAATTACCATTGGGGGGAAAGCTCCCATTGATACTAAAGAGTGACTCTCCCCCCCACCCCCGTGTACTTAAACCTGCCTTCCCTGCATGCTGCAATTTTTGAAACAATCTCCCACCTGTGCTCAGGATCGAATCTTTTTAAAACATGCAACATGATTGCTAATGGCATTGCTAATATCCTATGTAGCTGGGTCCTGAATTTGGTGGGAGAGCAGGTAGTAAAAGGGTAAAATCCAGTGCTTTTTTTCTTAAATATTGACTCAAGAAAACCACCATTTTATAGTTCAAATCGGGGAAATAAATACAGTAAGTGAATAAAAGTGCAAAGATTCACAAAATGTTTAGGGGTATGCGCCCCCCCGAAAAAAGCACTGGTAAAATCCATTGTCATCCACTCATCTCCACAATGCGGTCCTCCCCCACCGTCCTCCCTCTTAGCATTGCTGTGTCTCTGCAGTTCTATCTGTCGGAGAATGACGTGGGGCAAAACCGAGCTGTGGTCTCCCAGTGCCGCCTTGCAGAACTGAACGCATATGTCCCTGTGCATGTCTATACCAATGAGCTGTCTGAGAGCTTCTTGTCTGCTTTTCAGGTAAGGACAGAGCTGTGTGTCCCATGTCATGGGAGTGACTCTAGTGATGATAAAAAAAAAATCAAACTCTGGTCACATCCACACCATCCATTTAAAGTGCATTTACCCCACCTCTAAAGCACATGATTTCCCCCAAAGACTCCTGGGAACTGTAGTTGGTGAAGGGTGCTGGGCACTGGAGATCCTTGAGGGGAAGCCACAGTTCCCAGGATTCTGGGGGTGGGGGGTGGGAGCCATGGGGCGCTGTGGATGTGACCACTGTTTTCCAGTGCTTCAGCAGGCTCTGACCTACATCAGTGGGAGAGCTTTTGCTCTTAACCCAATGAAAGCAACAAGCCTGTTGGCCCATGCCCAGACGTTTCTCATAATAATAATAATAATAAATAATAAATTTTATTTATACCCCGCCCTTCCCAGCCGAAACCGGACTCAGGGCGGCTAACATCAATAAAATTACAATAAAGTATAAAAGAAAGAAAAAACCGTTAATTAAAATACAGGTTAAAATACAATTTAAAATTTAAAATGCCGCTTCATTTATCGCCCATAATCAAAACCATAAGGGGAGGAAACATCAGACTGAGTCCAACCCGAAGGCCATGCGGAACAGCTCTGTCTTGCAGGCCCTGTGGAAAGATGTCGGATCCCGCAGGGCCCTGGTCTCTTGTGACAGAGCATTCCACCAAGTTGGGGCCAGTACTGAAAAGGCCCTGGCCCTAGTTGAGACCAGTCTAACAGCCTTGTGGCTCGGGACCTCCAAAAAGTTGTTATTTGTGGACCTTAAGGTCCTTTGCGGGGCATACCGGGAGAGGCGGTCCCGTAGGTACGAGGGTCCTAGGCCGCATAGGGCTTTAAAGGTCAAAACCAGCACCTTAAACCTGATCCTGTACTCCACCGGAAACCAGTGCAGCTGGTAAAGCACTGGATGAATGTGGTCATAGTGGTAATTTATGGCCTAGTTCTCATCAAGTACCACAAATTGTTTTGTTCTGAGGCTGCACCTGAAGCTCAAAGTGGGGACCAGCTCTCATGTCTGTGGTTGGTGGGATAGCTGCAGTGTGTTGGGTGGCGTACCGCTGCCTGTCATTCGATGGCGCAGTGGATCAGGAACAAGCACGGACAGAAGCACCACTGCTTGTTTCACAGCAGGGTCAAAGGTGTTATCTCATGGGGCCAATTATCTGCATAAGCTGTGCTCAGAAATAACCAACCAAAATGTCATGAACTGAGCAAGCTTTCGAGTCCACCAGAGATCTTCATCAGGTTGGTTGTTGAAGCAAAACAGATGGGAGAGATGGGGTGGGGGGGAAGCTGGCTCAGTATTGAAGCCATAATATCTGCACTGATGAAAAATCACTCGGAAGAGCCATAACTATGGAAGTTGTTGCGAAGGGTCCACACTCCAAGATTTACCACTACATGACCTGCTGTCATTGATGGGGCACAGAGAATCTGTTCGGAAAGTGCTCTCTGTCGTGTTGTTTCTTAGCCCCTTACGTTATGCAAATCACTATTCTAGGTACACAGGTGGTGCTGTGGTCTAAACCACTGAGCCTCTTGGGCTTGCTGATCAGAAGGTCGGCGGTTCGAATCCCCGTGACGGGGTGAGCTCCCGTTGCTCGGTCCCTGCTCCTGCCAACCTAGCAGTTCGAAAGCACGTCAAAGTGCAAGTAGATAAATAGGTACCGCTCTGGTGGGAAGGTAAACGGCGTTTCCGTGCGCTGCTTTGGTTTGCCAGAAGCAGCTTAGTCATGCTGGCCACATGACCTGGAAGCTGTCTGCAGACAAACGTCGGCTCCCTCGGCCTATAGAGTGAGATGAGCGACGCAACCCCAGAGTCGTCCGCGACTGGACCTAACGGTCAGGGGTACCTTTACCTTTTATTCTGATACTATTCTGCACCAAACTTTACAGGTTGTGGTCCTGAGTAACTCACCCTTGGAGGAGCAGCTGCGAATCAGTGACTTCTGCCACACCAAGAACATTTGCTTTGTCCTAGCTGACACCAAGGGCCTAGCTGGGTAGGTGTTGAGGGTTTCTGTCCTTGTCCCGAGATTGGGATGTTGGAGTGGTGCAGTGATTCTGGGTGGAATAAGAGCTGGACTAAGAATTCATATAAGCTGCCAGCATGCTGGTTTGGGATGGGGTAGGGGGAGGGTAGGGATGGGGGAGAGATTTGATTCAATTTGCATTTAAGGGTGAACTTAATTGAGTTCGTTTTTTTCTGACAAGATATAAACCCAAGCACAGCCATCCATCAAAATTTGCACGTCTTTGAATTTTGCCATGCAGTTTTCCAGCCAAGCACTGAGTACAAAAATGCATATACCGGTGGTGACCATTTTAGGCACGTCTAATTAACATGTGATCACCCACACGTGGGTCCTTTTGGACTCAGAAGAAGAAGGGGGGCGCTTATATGTACTCCCCCCGATGGGCAAAGGGGCCTGGAATGGAACCTGTGCATGAAATGATCATCACCTGTAAAGTGGTAAGGTGTGCATATGTTAGTTGAAACAACAAAAATGGCGCTATATTATAATAAATTGTTTTGTTAAAAAATGTGCATTGTTGCACACTACCCCAATCCCCAAGCGCTGTGTGATTCCAGGGGTTCCCGTGCTTACCCAGGGTTCAGTTTCCTTGGAATGAGGGACAGCAGAGACAGTGGCGTCTTTATGAGATATGGTTTGTTTACACATATATACATCCTGAGCCTATGATGGAGGGACTCACAGCATTAGCACCCCAATATGGTCTTGCTTCTCCCATAACTATAGCCTTGCATTCCAACAGAAATCAAGCCTGGCTCTCACCCCATTTCTAGTCCAGCTCACTCTCCCCTGGCTTTTGCCTGGCTAGTTCAACAATGGAATCCTCCACTAGATTTTAACCCTTTGCTGGATCTAGGACCTCAGGCATTAGACGGGACTCAGGCACCATGCAGACTAACCCCACTCCAAACTCTCAACTGTATATTAGAATTTTCAGGGGGGCAAGGGGGTGGGGGGTGGGCCGCCCCGGGTTCTGCCCTGGGGGGTGACACTCTCGGGGCTCCACCCCCACGATCGGCAATGCAAGCAGAGCCGGGAGCCTAAAGCGAGCGCTGGCTCGTGGGGCTGCCCCGTCCGTGCTGCTTTGAAGCAGCACGGACGGGCAACCCCACGAGCCGGTGCTTGCTTGGCGGGTCGCTGCAGGAGCTGCAGCGCCGGGTGGGATGCACTGCGCATGCCCGGAAATCCCGGGATTTCCGGGCATGCGCAGTCCGCCCTGACGCATGCGTCGTGACGTCACAACGCATGCGTCAGGATGCCCTGCCCCCAGGGGGTGCCTCTGCACGGCAACGCCGCCCCGGGTGCCCAAGAGGCTTCCTACGCCTCTGAGAATTTGCACTAATATTTCAATTAATTTTCATGTGGGCTTTCAAAAAAATATTTGCAAACGGAGGTGGAAATGTGGAGAGCTGAACTTAAAACTGGAAAATGGAGAGAAAGTGAAATTGACGCCTTCACCCTTCCGTAATGCAGGATGAAGGTTCTCTGAGCAGGTAGACTCCATGGGTGGAAGTGAAGCGGCTTTCTCGGGGTGGAGCAATGGCTGAGTGTAGGGAAGAAAATGAAGTAGAAGTCTGACCTCTTGAGCTTTTGTCTTTTGGCTCCAGGCAACTTTTCTGTGATTTTGGAGAACACTTCATTGTGCGCAATCCTTCAGAGGCTGAACCTGCCTCTGCTGCCATTCACCACATCACCCAGGTAATGTCTCTTCACCCAGATAACGTCTGTCTCCTGCACTTTATTGCCCTGCTTGTGTCACCTTTTCTGAGCTCTTGCCCTTCACACCCTGGATTGAACATGTCTCCTTCCAAAGCAGCCCCCAAGATGTCTTTCCGAGCTTGGATAATAATAATAATTATTATTATTTATTATTTATACCCCACCCATCTGGCTGGGTTTCCCCAGCCACTCTGGGCGGCTCCCAACAGAATATTAAAAACACGATAAAACATCAAACATTAAAAAGTTCCCTAAACAGATGGAGTAACCATCTAATCAGATGTAGGCAATCCTTTGATCTCTCAACCAGAGTCTCCTGTTTTCATTTATGTGTTGTTTTATTGTGATTGTTTTATTGCATATTTTAATTAAGGACAATTATCTTTTAATGTGTTAATGTGATTGATTTATTGCAAATTTTAATTATGAGTATTTATATTTTAATGTAACTGTTTTCCCCCCTACTTTGTAAACTGCCTAGCAACTTGCTTTGGTACTAAGTGATGTATTTAACAGTTGTAGTAGCAATAATAATAATAATAATAATACTCTTCCCCCAGGGTAACCCTGGCATAGTGACTGTGGCGTGTGACAATGAAGAGAGACAAGGCCACTGCTTTGAGGATGGTGACTGGGTGATATTCTCCAGGGTCGAGGGGATGACAGAACTCAATACCTCAGAGCCCTGCCTCATCCGTGTGAAAGGTAACAGGCCCTCTGTTTCCTCCTTCTCCTCATGTCTCTGGGTACGGTGCCTGCCCGCACACAGAAAGTGTCCAGAGGAGAATAGGAGGACAGATTTGGATCAGGAAGATGGAAAGGCAAAGATTATGAGAGTGGAGTTTGGCAGAAGGATGGGGTGGCACTGCGTTGTGGGGAAAAGAAGTATCATGTCACTCCTATCAGCAACCTTGTGGGACTTCACTAGTGAGTATTAAAGCACCTGATAGGACAAGAGACCTCCATAAGAAATGCAGGTTTCTTCAGAGAATGGGTTTATATCATTTTATTTGACTTCAGTCCTATTGAACAACTAAGAGAACAGACCTAATGTTTAAACAAAATAAAAAAATTCCTTCCAGTAGCACCTTAGAGACCAACTAAGTTTGTTCTTGGTATGAACTTTCGTGTGCATGCACACTTCTTCAGATAGCTGTCAAAACAAAATAAAAAAATTCCTTCCAGTAGCACCTTAGAGACCAACTAAGTTTGTTCTTGGTATGAACTTTTGTGTGCATGCAGGTATCTGAAGAAGTGTGCATGCACACGAAAGCTCATACCAAGAACAAACTTAGTTGGTCTCTAAGGTGCTACTGGAAGGAATTTTTTTATTTTGTTTTGACTATGACAGACCAACACGGCTATCTACCTGTAACTAGACCTAATGTTTGTGATCTGTGTCTGTTTAGGAACCTGCAGCTTGGAAGTTGGAGATACATCTTCTTTTTCTCCATACAAATGTGGTGGGATCATCACCCAAGTCAAGATACCGCAAAAACACTCCTATGTAGGTTCTTGTCTCTGGCGGTGGTGGAAAAAATGTGGTTATTCTTTTCCAGCTAGTTCACAGGGGGCCAAGATGTGCAGAGCCTTGGGTGAGCTTATTGCCAGGGCTGAGCATTTTAACTGGAGGACTCAAACAGGACTACTTCACCAGGGAAGAGACGTCAAAACTGCTGTTCTAGAGCCTGGGTGCAGAACGCCAGCCCAAGCAGCTAGGGAGAGGATGGAGCTCCGTGCTCTGCATGTCGAAGATCCCAGGTCCAGTCCACAACACCTGCAGATACAGCTGGGAAAGGCTCCTGTTTGAAACCCTGGAGAGCCACTGCCAGTCAGTACAGACAGTATTGAGCTAGATAGGCCAGTGGTCTGACATGGTTGGTATAGCTCCTATGTTCAGCTATGGTGAGGAGAGGCATTTATTGAAGTGTGTTGCCTTAAGGCAGGAGTGGGGAAATGCAACCCAAGGGTCACATGACCTCCTGGGCAGCTTTCTGAGACCCCCCCGTGTCAGTGGTGGGTGGGTTGAGACTCAAAAAGTGGGTAGGGAAATGGATTGTGTGGCTTTATCCTTGTACAGTAGGGCACACCCAGGCCACACAAAGGTCTCCACACTCAAGGAGGATGCAGAGCAAGGCACCTGAAGAGAGGACAGGGAGGTGACTTGGAGAGGAGGCCTAGCCTGAGAGAGTCCTGAGGGAAGGACAGTGATGTCTAAGGAGCTATATTCAGCTCCTGGGCCTGAGTTTCTCCACCTCCTACCTTAAAGAGAGGGATGTGCATTAGGTAGTTCCGCTCCTGTCCACTAACCTCTCTGTATTCCCAGGAATCCCTGCGTACCTCCAGGGTTAATCCTAAAATCAGGATCCCGGATAAGGGGAAACTGCCTCGCTGTCGCTCGCTCCATGCGGCCTTCTGGGCACTGCATGTCTTCCAGAGGGAGATGAAGCGGCTGCCTAGGCCCAGGAATCAGGCAAGTCTCCCCAGTTGCCTTCGTTCTTCTTAGCAACCCCAACCGGCCTCCCAGGCTTCCTCATGTTTCCAACCCTGAGCAGGATATTGTCTCCTTCTGCAGAGAACATCGTTACTTTTCCTGCAAGTAGCTCATTGTAAGCTTCCTCAGATAGACTCTTTTCCCAGCCTCATCCATCTTGACTCCTCAACAGGCAGATGCAGACAAGATGGTGAAACTGGCACAGACTGTCTCTGTGAGCAAGGAGGAGGAACTGCAAGAGGACCTGGTGCGGACATTTTCCTACGGATGTTCTGGTGACCTGAGCCCTATCAATGCCTTCATCGGAGGCCTGGCTGCCCAAGAGGTGCTGAAGGTGAGTGGCAGACTCCTGTGAGGAAGGAAGGCAGCTTTTTTAGCTGTTTGGAGGACATTTCTCATGAGGAATCTGTGTCTCAAGAAGCTGCTGCCAGCATGAGGAATGTGTGAAATACTAAAGTGGTTCGAGTGTGGAACAAGGGTTCGAATCCCTACTCAGCCATGAACCTTAGGCCAGCCACTGCCTCTCAGTGTAATCTACCTCACAGGGTTGTTGTGGGGATAAAATGGGGAGAAATGTGTATGCCACCTTGAGCTCCTTGGAGGAAAGGTGGGATATAAATGTAAATACTACTACTACCACTACTACTACTACTACTACTACTACTAATAGTGTAGTAGCTAAGAGAATGAGGGAGGCCCCAGTCTGAGGCTGTGTTCACACTTCCATTTAGTGTACACTCACTGTGTTTGCAGTGCCGGTTTTTAATCTGCTTAGACACCAACTTCACACTTGCTGGCGCCCTTTAGTCATTCCTAATCCATCTCTAGCCAGGGTGTGAACACCTTTGCATAGGGTAAAGACATCTCTGCCCCCTGGTGTGTACAAACAGAAACAAATCTTCACACAATGAAGCTGTGATGGTGTGAGCAGCTGCAGGACGGGGGGGGGGGGGAGGTATGAGGGAAAAAACAAAGAACTTCACTGCAGTCTAAGGCGTTTTGTGTCAACACACTTTGAGTCTCACCTGTGCCATGAACTCATTTGGTGGCCTTAGGTAAGTCACTACCACCCAGCCTCTGTTTTCCAATATACGCAAACTTCTGCAGTAATAATACTGATTGACCTCACAGGGTTGTTGTAAGAATTTCCATTAGATTACACTTGTGAAATTCTTTGAATGCATCACAGCACAAATGTTAATGATTGTTATTTTTCTGTTATTTATTTAATACATGCACACACACACACACACACACACCACTTCATAAAAGAATCCTTTTAAGAAGTTTACATAAAATATTCATAAGGAAATACCAATAAAACTATCAATAAAAACGGATTTTAAAAAATAGATATTATAAAATTATCAATATATAGCTATATCTATAGGTATTACGTTTAAGTAAGAAGCAAGGAGCATCTTGAAGCTACCCAAAGGACAGGCTTCCCATCAGTTATGAGTGACTCACCTGAACATTTCCTGATTGAGCCCAGAAGTGGCAGCTCTGAGTTTCATGCTCAGAAAGGCGCTTGCCCTGTCCCTGTGACCCATTTGCTTCTGTGTCACTGCTGAGTTCAGGTTGCTGCCTGCCCTCTTTTGTAAACCAATCTAGCTGGTTTTCTTCTGGATTTGCCAGTTTAGGATTATCAACTCACAGACTCAGCTAGGCAGTTTTAAATGAGTGCAGGTATGAGGCAGCTGACATGCAGTTTTGCAACGGCTACTACTTTGGATCATCTTATACAAAGGAAAGAATACTGTTTCGTTTCAGTGTTAACTTGGGAATCATCAGACGGGGCACACCTGTACCTTTATAGGTTATTGGAAGTGCCAAGTGGTGACTGTCCAAATGCCTTATGCTCAGGGCTGATTCCATGTTTCAGGGGATTCTCTGCAGACTGCAGGCAGCGCTCTAAGCCAGCAATGAGCATCTGTGCCTGGCCTACTTTTTGATTCCCCACAATGCTCCAGAGCAACGCCAGGTCAGATGAAATTGTGGGAAATTAGGGGAAATGGAGAGGTTGGCTAGATCCAATCTGCATAGGGTGCAAAGTCAAGGGGAAAGGTTTAAGGGGGGGCATCAGTAGTGGGGTTCCGACAGCTGTCCAAGGATACCACATAGTGACGCCACTCCCGTTTGGGTTTATGTTATTTAAACCTATAGTATAATGCCTGAAGAGCTACGTAGAGCTTCTGAATCATGCAAGTTTCTCTTTGTGTATTATACTGGAAGTGTGCAAAGCGCGAGGATTGAGTCCTTATGCATCTGCTTCAGAAAATAGCTGCTTGTACAAGTTATTGCTAACTGCTTCCCAGCATTTTCAACTATGGGTGGGGGATGCCGTTTCAATAGTGTCCTTCACTTGCTTTAAACCTTTTCTTACAAGCATTGATTGTTTAATAATTAAAACAAAAGCACGTTGATATTAGGCTGCAGTCCAGATCCCTGACTGGCAGCTGTCGGGCTTGATAGAGATGCATAACCATTGCTGCATCTTCAACTGCTGCTTGCTCTGGCCAGGGCAGACTGAAGGGGGAGGGAAAACATGGTCCTTCCAGGCATTGGCTCCCAGACTGGGGTAGCAAAGAGGCCTGAATTGGACCTGTTGCCATCATGTGATGACAGCAAGGCTGACTAGATCCAGCAGATAGATCCTGTGCCTGCCCAGCCGCCCCTGAAACCCCCTGTTTCATGGGTGTCTGTTGGCTCTTGCCAGTTAGAATACTACTGGTTGTAGCTCCTGCCCACCATTTGGGCAGGCACCTTGGAGGTTCACTTGTTGGTGGGGCTCCTCCACCAACGGTGGAGCTAGCTCAGTTGGTAGGGCATGAGACTGTTCATCTCAGGGTTGTGGGTTCGAGCCCCATGTTGGCCAAAAAGATCCCTGCATTGGAGGGGTTTGGACTAGAGGACCCTCGTGGTTCCTTCCAACTCTTTGATTCCCCCAGAGCCAAGCAGGGCTGGGTGAAGGAGGGACAGCTTGGAAGTTTGGACAGCCAATCACGTTGGGAGTGGGTGTGGCCCAGGCCTTCAGAAATGCATATAAGCAGTTGATTTGCCCCTGTTGTCCAGTTCTGCTTGTTTTTGTTGTTATCACTGTGTCTTGCCTTGTGGGAACCCACCTACGCCATTACCTACTTACCGTATTTTTTGCTCCATAAGACACACTTTTTTCCTCCTTAAAAGTAAGGGGGAATGTCTGTGTGTCTTATGGAGCGAATGTGTGGTCCCTGGAGCTGAACTGCCCAGGGGCAAAAGCAGATCGTGCTTTTTTAAAAAAAGAGAAGGGGGTGTTGAAAGGAAGCCCGCTGAGCAGCTGCTCAGCAAACGATCGGGGAGAGAGATAAGGGAGAGAGATTCCAGCCCCGCCCCCTTTCAGAGGGAGGCTGTTTCCCCAGCGATATGTGACTGGCTGATTAGATTATCTGTCTGGAAACTGTAGAAATGGCTTCCTGAAGCTGCAGAACTGTGAGTTAAACCCCATAAAACAGGGTATTTTCCCTTTGCAAAGTAAGCTCAACAACTTTGACCTGATCCTCAAAAGATGGGGCTTTTCTTCTTTGCAAAAGAAGCTGCAGAAATTTGAGCTGATCCTCAAAAAATGGGGCTTTCCCCCTCTAAAAACTAGGTGCGTCCTATGGTCAGGTGCGCCTTATAGAGCGAAAAATACGGTAGCTACTTGTCTTTCATCTCTCATGCATAGGTAGTTTTTGCTATAACTTTGGTTTAGGGGGTAAATCACAGAAAGGATATGCAGTGGATTAGAATTCATAAGCCTTATTTTTGTTCACTTGCTGCTGCTGTTTCATTTTCGTTTTCTTTTTTTACAGTGTCCACCAAATGGCATCCTAAGCTTTGAGGATTTTTGAAGGTTAGGTTTCTATCAGCTAGTTCCCTTATCTCTGTTCAGTCAGCTGTCGGTGACTGACCTGGAAGGAGATCTTGGGGTCTTGGTGAAATTGATTAAGATGTCGACCTCATGGGCGGCAGCTGCTGTGAAGAAAGTGAATTCCATCTTGGGTACAGTTAGGAGAGAGAAAGAGTTTGAAAAGAAAACTGCCCATACCCTTATGTCATCACTTGGAATACCATGTATAGTTTCTGGCCACCTCATATTGAAAATTATATTGGAGAGCTGGCAGAGGTGTAGAAAAAAAGGCAACCGAAATGATCATTGGACTATGAAGAATTGCTACGATGCTTGGGGCTTTTTAGTTTAGGAATAATAAGTAGGGGCATGATAGAAGTATATAAGATGATGTTTGGTGTGAGGAAAGTGGATAGAAACCTCGAGATTTAGGCTGCAATCCTTACACAATCCGGTGGGAGTCAGTCCCATTGACCATGATGGGGCTTACTCCTGAGTAGATGTGCACAGGGTTTGGGTTGTGCGGTGAGTGATTTTTGGCAGCCACAACTTCAATAACTACTTCATTACCGGCTCATTTCCATATCTGTGGCACCGAGCTTCCTCATCTTGGCACCTTCTTCCCTTCCCTTCTGCTTTCTCAGGAGCAGATCCAATTAAATGTGATTAAAGGGCGCGTTGACAGCTGGGAAATCCCTGGGTCGAATATTACACCTGTTGTCTCAGCTCACTGGTGGCTTTAGGCAAACCACGAGATTGCAGGCTCCATCTGCAGCTGTGAGGAGATGGTAGTACTTTGGAGCAAGGATTTGGGACCTGTAAAAGTCCAGATGTTGCTAAACCCCAGCTCCCATCGTTCCTGACCATTGACCATGCTGGCTGGGGACTGGAGCCCAACATCTGGAGGGCCACACAGGCCCTCCGTGTGTGCCTTACATGGTTTTTGTAGACATTAGCGAGCGAGGCCAAATTCAGTGTGATGTTTATCGCATAGTTTTCCCTTGAGTTTGCCTTTTCTTTCACAAATTTCCAGTGCAGAGCACCTAATCAGGATCGGGACTCTGGCATGCGGTGGGAGTGGGTGTTAATAATGTCCCGCTCCTCACATTGTGGTTTCATTCTGGATTGTGCACCTGCAACTTGCATTGGGAGAGAAATGCTTTCATTTGAGTGCTTTGAAACGTTCTTACCACACTTACAGAAAAGCAAAATTTATTGGTTGCCAAATATCTTGGGGTCTGGGCCAAATCTGTGACTGACTGCTGAAGATCTTGAAGCACAGGTTGGGCAAGATCTTAACTTGCTGTTTTCCACAGAGGAATATCTGATTCTCTCGAGGTGTTAAATGACAAGACAAGCTGAAGGGTATATGGATTGCCAGGAAGGGTGGCCATGTGACCTACTTTGCCGGGAACAGGCCTCTGTCTGAAGGTGTCCTCTGTTTGAAAAACTGTCCAGCCCACGTCTGGTTTCAAGATACAGAGAATTGTAAGAAAGAGAGAGCAGGACAGGCCTTGGAGTTGGCCATCAGCAGTGAGCAGCAGGCTGAGCGGGCACAAAGAGTCACCTGGTCACAGTCTTCCCTACCATGGTGAGATGTAATGCCTGCTATTCACAGCAACATACTGCCCCTGACACATAGCAGTTGTGGCTAGTAGCCACTGATAGCCTTACCCTCCATGAATTTATCTAATCCTCCTTTAAAGTCATCTAAGCTGGTGGCCAGCACAACTGCATCTTGTGGGAGCAAGTTCCATAGTTTCAACTATGTGCTGCGCATGTGTGCTTTGTACTGAATGGATCCAAAATATAATGGGGGGGGGGGAACGCCTCGGATATAAATTGGAGCAATACCTGTTGTTAGAATTTCCGTTGTAGTTTTCCTATGTGCTTTTCGGCTGCAGGCGAATTTGTTGTCTTTGCTGCAGAGATAGGTCATTCTGCCAGCTCCCAGCATGAGTGGGTGCCCAGCAGTGCTCTTCTGCTTTAAACAGTGGTGTAAAACATAGAAAACTGAAATGTGCAGCTTTTCCTGACACGTAGATGAGATCATGAGAAGCATTGCCTGTTGAATTTTGGCCTGACGTGCAGCTGTTAAAGCACAGGAGCCCCCTCCAGGGGAGGAAAGCAGGCAAATTTGAACAGTATGTTCCATGAGTTTTCTGTGTTCATTAAGAAGAGTTTGGATTTGATATCCCGCTTTATCACTAGCCGAAGGAGTCTCAAAGTGGCTAACATTCTCCTTTCCCTTCCTCCCCCACAACAAACACTCTGTGAGGTGAGTGGGGCTGAGAGACTTCAAAGAAGTGTGACTAGCCCAAGGTCACCCAGCAGCTGCATGTGGAGGAGCAGGGAATCGAACCCGGTTCACCAGATTACGAGTCCACCGCTCTTAACCATGACACCACGCTGGCTCTCAAGAGTGGCTGCTCCCTCTTCTCAAACCCAAATGTGCAGTTACGGTATAGGGAGGGCTGAGTAGTTTCCTCCTTTTTCTCTCTGTCTGCAGGCTGCCTCAGGGAAGTTCACTCCTTTGGACCAGTGGCTGTACTTCGATGCTTATGAATGTCTGCCTGAAGAGGAACATACCGTGCAGCTGACTGAGGAAGACTGTGCTCCAGTATGTGACAAATTCTGCAGTTTGTACTTTTCCGGTAGAGATAGGATAGGATCACAGTTCCTTTTTGTGCCTCTTCCAAGGCATTCCAGACTTTTCCACAATAAAACTGTGTGTTTATAGCTGTTTCTGTTCCCATTTAATTTGTGTAGTCCACATGATGTTACCCTCAAACAGCACCAATCTCAATGTTTCCCCCTACAAATTCAAGTTTCCTTGATTTGGAGATAATCTGATTAAACTGGGGAAAATTGTGCTCCAGACCTCTCCAATCAGGGTTGCAGATTGTTCGCTTTGGTGTTTGTGGATGAATGGATCAGTTTTCTTTGCTGCTCCTCTTTCAAAACCCACTAACTCAGGGGTCCCCAGACTTACCCGGCTTCGGGCCGGTTCCTCCGGCACCGATCGAGCGGAGGGCGGGGGAGCGCGTGCCCATACACAAGCGCACTCGCTTTTTCGGCGCACTTCTGGCGCGGTGCTGCGCCAGAAATAGCTTGTGCGCATGGGCCTCCGCAGACCCGGAAGTGCGCCGGAAATGACGCTTGCGCATGCACACAAGCTATTTCCGGCGCTGCGCCGACCCGGAGATTTGTCTCAACAAATGAAACTGATTTGTAAAAATGATACATGTAAAAAATATGAGAGAGAGACATTGCACATACTTTTGTAAATCAAGAAATCTTTAATAAAAATACTTTTTTAAAAAGTAATGCTCAAACGTGGACAAACCTTCTGGCAGTGCATCTACCTGCCCTTCCTCATGCTGATCTCTCTTTACTGGAGCTGGCTAGGGCTGATGGGAAGCTGCAGGCTCTACATTCCTGACGTATAGGCCGCCCTCTTGTCCTACTTGATTCAACACCCACGCAGTGCCCAAATTCTAAATCTGTTAGAATGGGTACAGGGTCATCTTACAGGGATTGTATTGCTCTCCATCTGTCACCTGTTGGGTCTCCAATGTCTGTCATCTCTCCCTTTTGACAGCGGGGCGGCCGCTATGATGGGCAGATTGCTGTCTTTGGGAATACCTTCCAGGAATGGCTTGGGAAGCAGAAATACTTTGTGGTGAGTAGGGGCAGGCTGGGTGAAGCCAGGTCCTTCCCACACAAGGCATCGTGAATGTATGTAACTCTCCGCCACAAGGTCTCTCAGCCTAACCTACATCCCAGGGATGTTGCAAGGATTAAATTGTTGAGGGAAAGACATGTGCCGCCTTGATAAAATTGGAGGAAAGGTGAGGTGTAAACATAATAAAGTTTTAAACATCTGTAGTTCTTCCAAATGACCCTGACATTTAAGATTACATGTTTTAGACTTGGGTTTAATATTGAAAACGAGTTGTTGAATATTGCAAATGGGTTGTTGGCAACAGAGTTTTTTTTAGTGTATCAGATTTTCTATAGAAAGGGTAAATCTGAATTAAATGGCTGCAGGAGGTGATAGGGAAATACAACTGGCCTTTTGATGTCAACAACATTGTGTGGATACTGCCAAATGCTTGCCCACATGAGGGGCACTGGTCTCACCTGAAAACCACCCACCTTAATCCAGCCACTGAGGAGAGTTGGTTGACTTTTTCACTTAACTGTAGTGCTTATTTTTCCAGTGTTTGCCAGTAGAGGGAGTGTTGACTCCTTTAGTTTGAGCGATGACACTAGATAGAAGAACGATTTTTGTATGAAGAGTAGCTGACCTAGATCTGTTCTGCAGCTGTTACTGAAGTTTCTTTGTAAACATAACATTTGCTACCATAACAGCCAATGCAGGGATTTCGTCCCAGTTAGCAGAGTCGATTGTTAAAGGTGGACTCTCAGTTGTTGGTTGTTGTTTATTATACCAGTGGATTATAGTGCGAACAATTATAGCAACGGTCACTAAGAGCTGTATTCCGAGGGGTCACTTTCTGTAGACCTGAATGCCTAGAAAAAGTGGGCAACTCTGCCATGTATCCCTGAGAATCTTGACCCAGGAGAGGAAAGAAAGATGGTGGACGTGGGTTCAAACTTCTGTGGCTTGAAGGGAATATTTGAAAAGAGGCAGGCAGGATCTGAAGAAGGCTCCTATGTTTTTAGGAGGTGGAACTTCTCCAGCCCACGTGCCTCTTTCTAGCTCAACTCAAACATCAGAATAAGAATAAAGAATGCACATTCTCTCTGTATATATAAAATACTCCACTTTGCATAACCATTCTTGATTTGCTTATTACGCTTTCACCATAGAATTGGAGTCTTCTGGGTGCAGAATCCAGAAATTATGGTGCAGAAAAAAGCACCCTTCATTATATGTAATTAGTGCATAAACTCTGACTAGATAAAAATTCTCAGTATTCTTTCTTACCCAAAATTCTTGGAAAACCATCCCTAAAGTTTCATAACATGTCTGCTATTAGGCCATGTATGATTTACACTTGTAGAATGCATTTCTGTATTCTGATTGATTTATTGCTACCTCTGGCAAAAGGTGGAATTTGGTCCCCCTGCCCTGCCAAACTCATCTGTGCATCCCATGTATATCTTTTTGTAAACTGCTTTGAGGTTTTTTACAATCAAGTGGGGTATAAATTTTGTGAGATAGATAGATAGAGATAGATAAATAGAACCATTGTAGCATGCAGTTAACTTTTATAAAGGTGAGAGCATAGTGAGGTCACCAGTAAATATCAGGCAGTGTGCCACTGAGTCATGTTCTGGTAATCCTGCACTTCACAACAGTTTCAAAAAGAGCTGGTAGATAGTTGATTTATAAGATAAAAGAGGGTTGGGTTGATGTTACATCCTTGTTTTACTCCTTTTTCTTGTTTGAAGGCCTTGTATTGTTCTCTCTGTGTTACAAACATTGGAAGAATTGGCACATGGATCTAATGAGATTGTGGGTTTTCTTTCTAGTTCTTGTTTTGTAGCAAAATTAAGACTTGGTACAGAATGCCAGATGGAGTCAAAATGTATTTCGAAGTCAAATATTTTCCCTTGCCTTGACATGTTTTGGCTAATGAACATCTGTTGTAGAAATTGTGGCCAGAGGTTCACTTAGAATCATAGAATCATAGACCTGTAGAGATGGAAAGGACCCCCAGGAAGATTGCTCAGTTTGTCATTTCTTATAAAGTAAGCATCCATGCTTTGGGAACTGGGTTAGTAAACTGTTTCAGATTCTGCAACAGTTCTCTGGTGCTGTTGCAAATGCCTATTCCAGCCTCTGTAATTATAATGCATTCTCTGTGAGAAGTGCAAATGTTCCATCTGTCTTCAGGCCTCGTTGAACATAAGGTTTCCTTCGATGTGACGAATACACAGTCATATAGAAAACTTTTTGTCAGAACTGAAAACCAGCAAGGAATTCCTTGGGGGGGGGGAGGGTATTGGAATTTCATGTCTAGCCTTTCCCTTAAAAATAAAAATAAAATAAAAATGTGTGTATTTTGAAGTTGTGCATAACTTAGGGGGCTTCCAGACTAATTTGGGGTGTGATTGAATCACATGCCAGCAAATTCAGGTTGATGCAATGAGAGTTGATTGGGAGGGCTTGCATAACAAACCCACTTCCCCAAAAGATCTGAATTGGGAAACCAATGGGGAAATGCCCTGGGAATAATGCTTGACACCTAACCTCCTATAAACAAATCAGAGTGAATGTTCGTTAAATTGCCAATGTCAACCAATCCCCTGGCCAACAATCCAAGATGAACGCTCAATAAACAGGTAAATAAATGGGTCATCAGGGAGTGCCCTGATTCCTATGTGTTCTTCCTGCATGGCAACCAGCCCAACAGCACCCATGTGGAGCAAAACGTTATATCTGAACCAGCCATATGTAACTTGGAGAGGTATCTCCTTGTGTCCCCTTGCCCCACTCACTTGAGTCACTGAGATCATCCTGGCTAAGAATGCCTTCAACCAATCTTATTACAATTTCCTCAGGTGGGAGCTGGTGCCATTGGCTGTGAGCTCCTGAAGAATTTTGCCATGATTGGCTTGGCTGCTAGCGAGGGAGGGAGCATCACTGTGACGGACATGGATACCATTGAATATTCCAACCTCAACAGGCAGTTCCTCTTTCGACCAGGGGATGTGTCTGTAAGTCTTGCAGCGAATATGGTGGAAAAGAGGTTTGGGTGAGGCCATGCTGGGGACAGTTTGCCCAAGGAATAAATCTCAACAGACACGAGAATATTCACAAACCTATTTGTAATGTTACAGGGGAGAGGGTGGGTTCTGGCTTGACTCCCTAACAAGTGCCCTGGCCAATGAACCCGGGCAATAACCAACTTCTTTCTACCCTGGATCTCCCTAGTAATATTCCCTTTGTTCCTGTAGAAGCAGAAGTCAGAAGTGGCAGCAGCTGCCGTAAAACTCATGAACCGCCACATCAATGTATCAGCACAGCAGAACCAGGTTGGACCAGACACAGAGCACTTCTATGGGGATGACTTCTTCCTTGGCTTGGATGGCATTGCCAGTGCCCTGGACAGTCTGCAAGCCAGTGAGTGTTTCATACAGAATGCCTGTGTTGTTGCCACCAACTCCCTGTAATAAGCATTCCCTGCTCAGAATGAATTACGTTATGCAGGCTTCTTTGGAAGTGCTTATTTTATATGATTAATCACCTACTTAGCATTTCCCTAACCACTTTCAAGTATTGAAAGCACCACACAGACATTTATGTTTGCTTACAACAGCCCTGCAAAGTAGGCCAGTTTTTGTAAATAATAATAATAATAATAATAATAATAATAATAATAATAATGTGTTAGTAATTTATTATTATCCCCATATTGGAAATGGAAGGCTGAGGCTGGGGCAGTCTTGCTTAAGGTCATGCAGTGAGCTCAGATGACATTTAAATCAGAAACCTTGATTCACAGTGCAATCATTTGTGTGCTTACTCGGAGGTAAGCCCCTTGAATTGCCTAGTAAGTGGGTATAGGATTGTAGCCATATCCTCTGTTCCACACCGTGATTTCCATGTGGGTAGGGGAACGGGGAAATAATGTATACAAATTCTAGTACTGTTGTTTTTCACAGGACGTTGACAGTTTTTGCAGGCTGGCTTAGAGTGTAGCACAGAAGGAATGGTGGGATGCTGCAGGCAAAGGCAGTATGTGTGCAGGACAGGCATACATAAGCTGGAGGTCATCATGATAAAGGCAAGGACAAGGAGTTGTATAGGTGGACACAGAAGACTCTCAACTTCTTGCCTCCTGGTCACTTTGCTCATGGACACGTCAGCTAATGAATCATTAACATAACCTGCTACACACATTTTTCAAGCTTTATCCTATGAATTGGCAGGCAGAAAACAAGTCTTTTTTTCTTTTTAAAAAAGGAACAGATGTTGAGAGTTTGACACTCGTGAGCATTGGGGGCTGCCCTCTAACAGGATCCAGACTAGATGGACCTGCTGCTGCTGTGGGCCAGCCACCTGGTGCTTCTTACACAGAAAGTTGATCCTGGGGGAAGAGATCCCATGTGCCTTTCTGATTGGCTGTATTGTGTATCCTGCTGATGGATATTAAAGGGGAGGTGAACCTCGGGAGCTAGAGTCAGGCTGTTGGCCCACCCAGGTCAGCATTGTCTCTCTACTGACTATGTAGCAGCAGCTCTCCATGGTTTCAGGAAGAAGCTCTTGTCCAGCAAGACTTGGGAGAGTCCAGGGATTGAACCTGAGTCCTTCTGCATGCGAAGTAGCTATGGCCGTTGCCCTATGTGAGGCAGGGCTGGCTAAGTCAAGGAGCCGGAAGGTCTGCATTAATAAACAGGGCTGCTTCTTGCCGAAACTGCCTGAGGCATCCCAGACCAAATCCAAAGTCCAGAGTCTTTGAAGTGCCTTGCAAATGCAGGCCCACAAAATACACACAGTGCTGATAAAGAGGACAGCTCTCTTGCTATGTGGAGCAGGGAAGTCCCCAGGTCAGATCTCAGATCGGCTGTGAACATCCCCGGCTGGCCTTAGGCAAACCACAGTCTCTCTTCTTCAGCACCTTCCTCTGTGCTGTGGTAATCCTGGCCTACCACACAGGATTGTTGTCAGGATGATTGAAATAGCTGTGTGTGCTTCTAATAGCATGCAAACACTGATAACAGACCCTCCAAGTGTCCCTATTCTCCAAGGACAGTCCCGGGTTGACAGAAGCCATCCCGTTTTCTGATTTGATCCCGCTTTTCCTTAGGATGTGTCCCGATTTTCATCGGCGAAATGTTGGAGGGTATGTGCTAAAGAACTTGCAAGTGTCACCGTCATTAATTAACGGTCATAATACCCTGTTGGGGTTCAAGCCACAGACCACCAAACTGAGCCATTATCTCCTGCTTTGCACATCTATAAAAAATTGAGGCTTTGTATGTGCTGAGGAGACTGGAATGGCTTGGCATCTACAAAAAAGGAGCCAGCAGACCAGACAGACAGAAGAGTGTATTTGACTGACACAGGCTCTTTGTAGAGGTGGACCAAAATCTCTTGGGATACATTTCTTTGAAGAAAATAATATATTGAGATTTCTCTTTTATTTTCCCTTCCTCCCTCCCTCTCTCCACCCAATCAGAAAAAGAAGTCCACTTTGCAGAAATGTGTCCAGCTCTTTTCCACCATTTTTGTGTGTGTATCAGCTGCCATTTCTCCCTGAGTAGGGATGTCAGAGAATTCTGACAGGAAATTGCTGGTGTTTGCTTCTCTCTCTCTCTCTCTCTCTCTCTCTCTCTCTCTCTCTCTCTCTCTCTGTGTGTGTGTGTGTGTGTGTGTGTGTGTGTGTGTGTGTCAGATGAAGAAGGTAGGGCACTGCAAAGGTTCTAGTGTTCCGTCTACCTCCTCTCTTTCCTTCCCTTTCTTCCTGCAGGAAAATACTTGTGCCAGAGGTGTGTGCAATACCTCAAGCCTCTGCTTGATTCCGGAACGGAAGGCACCCTGGGGCACATCCAGGTCTTTGTGCCCTTTCTGACAGAGTCCTTTGGCCAAGCTCAGGAGGAGGAAGAGACGCAGTACCCTCTCTGCACCCTGCGCCACTTCCCCAGCACCATCCAGCACACGCTACAGGTGTGGGGGGGGGGAGGCTGGTTTTTTTCTGGCCTCCTCAAATACTGTTACTTATTCTTTCAGCCTCAGATCCACTCTGCAGTGCCTGCTGCCGCCAAAGAGACCCCTCTCCTGCCTTTCTCTCCAGTTGGTCCATGCCTAAAGAGGGAAAACTCTCAGCTGCCAAGCTCCTCTTCACTCCTTGCCTGGCCCCTTGGCTTCATTTACTCTTTCCAGGCAGCTGCACGAGGGCCAGGGCTGTCAACAGCGTTGACGGCAGGATATGGGGTCCAGCTGTTTCGCCCAGAAGCCAGGCCAAAATCCTTCGCCCTTTGCAGAGCTTCAGCTGCTTCTCCTTTTTCTGTGGCAGGGCCAGACAGACCTCTCTCTTTTTTTTTACCTCACACTGCCCTGGTGCCTTTGCATGCCCCTGCTTCCTTCACTCCATGGGGCAGGAGATGCTGATGGGGAGGCTGTCTGGTTGGGCCTGTTATGTAGCATCAGGACCCTGAGGAGCAACAGGGGCAGGAGTTCAGTTTTAGGGGATGGCACCAGAGTTCCCAGACTGCGCCCCCAACTAGGGACTGTGTACACACTATGGGTAGGAGTCAGCTAATGAGCCCTGCAGCACAGGCCCTGCTCAAGGGCTTCCACTTGCACCACAGGGCCTTCCTCTCCTCGTCATGGTGCCCACCATAATTGGCTCTGGGGTGGGGGGTGGGGGGTCAGGAGAACCTCCAGAACTTCGCATAATGGGAAGAGAACTGCAGTACCTACACTGACAGGACGTTCATCACTGTGGTGTTGAATTCCAGCCTATATCTTTAAAGCACATTTGAAGCATATTCCTCAGAGAATTACGGGCGCTGTGGTTTTTTAAGGGTTGCTGAGAATTGTAACTGTGAGGGGTAAACTACAGTGCCCAGAATTCTTTGAGGGAAAGAATGTGCTTTCAATGTGCTTTAATGTTAAGTGTGTAAGGTAAAAAAGGTAAAAGGGAAAGGACCCCTGGACAGTTAAGTCCAGTCAAAGGAGACTATGGGGTTGTGGCGCTCATCTCGCTTTCAGGCCGAAGGAGAGTGGGTATACTGCCTTAGAACCAAGGAACAACTGGAAGGAAGAGGTGCTCTGAGGCTGCAGTCCAGTGCCCATTTGCCTGAGAGTAGGCCCTGCCTTTTGCCTGAAAAAATGTCCCTAACCCCTGTTCTAAGGGACCCCAAGTAACTGCTGACAAAAACTCCCCTGCCCCCATCTTTTTCTCTTGCAGTGGGCCCGAAATCAGTTTGAGGGTCTTTTCAAGACAAAAGCAGAAAACGTCAACAAATTCCTGAAGTGAGTATGGGGAGCGATCTTGACTGAGGTGAGGGAAAGCTTAGAGTGGGCTGTGTAGGGAATAGAGTGGATTTTGTTAAGGAGTCTTCTGGGTGAGGTAGAGGAAAGTTTACCACACATTCATATCCCACTTCTGAGCTGTAGTAGGAGCTGCTGCATCTGGGGTGGAAGGTAGAACTGCCTAGTGGCAGGACCCACTCAGAGCTCCATGTGCATAAAATTACTAGTTATACATTCATTGCAAAAAAGAGGGCTCTGCAGCCGCCTAGAAGACATATTGATCATGATCCTAGTCCCATGATGACCACAGGTGGAATTTGCCTTGTTCCTAGTGGTGCCATTTTGGTGTGCTATACCAGTGTGGTGTAATGGTTAAAGTATCAGACTTGAACAGGGGAAATCCTAGCTGCCCTATGAAATTCACTGGGTGACCGTAGTGGGCCAGTCCCTGCCTCTCAGCCTAATCTGTTGGTGTTAATGGAATAACCCCTATTTACGCTGCTCCTTGGGGGATGGTTGGGATAATACATGAGACAAACATGCGCAGAAACGTTTCCCTCCCTCTGCCCCCTGCTATTGCCTTTTAACTTACTTGATGTCAAAAGGCACTTGGCCACTTCATCCCCATTCCGATTGCTTGTGTTGGGAATCCACAAGGGTGAGGTTCCTGGGCTGGAATTCTGATGCCTCTCAAAGAAGGACCTTCATTGCCCCAAGACTCTAGAGCCAACCTCCAGTTGGCAAGTATGAGAAGAAGATGCTAGACTAGATGGGGCTTTGGTCTGATCCAGCAGGGCTCTTCTTATGCCTTAAACTATTCTGGATTGCTTTATTGGTGTCTGTTAGCTGCCCCGGGCATTTGGAGAGGCATCATAGATATTTCTAAGCATGGAATTGATAACAAACTACCTACTAAGAAGAATTAACAGCAGAGTTATCTCCAAATTCTGCCACAAACAAGGTCTGTTGTTATCCACAGGGATCCCAGCTTCCTAGAGTCCCAAGAAATGGAGGCTGTCAAAATGCTGGAGTTAGTGCGCATCAGCTTTCAGGAGAAGCCGTGCAACTGGAGAGACTGCGTGGTCTGGGCTCGGAGACTTTGGGAGCGCCTCTTCTCCCATGACATCCAGCAACTGCTGCATAACTTCCCACCTGAGCATGTATGGGCCCTGCCTCTTCCCCCTGCCATTTCCTGGCTCCCAGTGTGGTGCTTTTCTAAGCACTCCTTTGCCTTTCTCTGTTACAGTCACTCAGCACTGGCTCTGAGAGCTGGAATCCAGGTGTCTGGAACCAAATGCAGCAGACCTCTGTTGGCAGCTGCTTAATGTGAGATATATTAAGACCAAGTGGTGGTCTTTGCAAAGCCCATCTTTCAGTGAAGCAGGCGCTTGGTTGGTGTTGCCTTCCAGCCACTTGTAACATTAAGCCTCCTGTGGGAGATACCTACTCACCCTTAGCCTTAACACCAGTAGTTCTCACTCTGGGCTCTTTCTAGGTGGACCCACACCACCATTTATATGACCTGGTTCACATACAGCATCTCCAGTGGCTTTAATTGCATGAAGAACCAGTTGCTTATAGCTTTTGGCCCCACAGCAAGGCACAGGATGGTCACAGCAGGGCTGGCCCAAGATGTTTTGCTGCTTGAGGATCACACACACACACACACACACACACACACTCCATGACCGGAAGATGACTAGACTGCACTTGAATCTTAGTTCAATACAGCCAATGGGGTAGTGTCGTCCACTGCACCTGAGGAGAGCAGGATTGTTTCCTGGGTATGTGACAGGCCTGTGCTACTCATAGCTTTGATCTCCAGTCACGGCTCAGGAGGAACGTCTGGGGCCCAGACACAGTTACTCACTCTGCCTAATGGTAGGGCTGGCTGTGGCTCGGAGGCAAACTGCACGGTCAGTTCCTGAAACAGCAACCGAGAGGCCAAAGGCAGGCAATCTGGTCCAGGAAAGCCTGACGGTCAGGCTGGACAAAGCAGTCTGTGTAACATCTCAAGCAAAAAGTTGTTAAACCTAGGACAGCTCTTATATAAGGTCAGCAGGGCCCTTCTTAATGACGGTGCCATGGGTTCTAGAGTACATCCTCTGGGCACTGAGTCAGTTGCTCCCCTCCCTCCATTATGAATCAGGCTCCTTCCTTTGGCCCTGGCACACAACACAGGCTGGTGTTTGACCTCCTTGCAGTCCCAGTGACTGGACAGCACTAGTCACAAATGATTGGCTGAAATAATTTTGTGGTTGGTGGTTATGTTTTGTCCCAGGTGTTTTGGTGGAGCGAAATTATATGGTTTTGGCATATGCGTGAGCCAATGTTAGCTTTCACAAAGAACCTAGTACTGCTGTCTGAACTCTGGAAAATCAACAACATGCACGTTTACATATTTTTTCCTTGGCCCTTGACTTGTTCTCTCTCTCTCTCTCTCCAGTTCCCACCATTTCAGCCTGCAGAAACCTTTGGCCCTCTTCCAGCCCTTGCTTGGCCTGTAGAGTTTCCTTCCTTGAACTTCTTCTCCCCCCCCACCCCCTCTGATGCTGCTTCCGCACTGATCTCATCTGTCTTTGTCCCCAGGAGACAAGCTCTGGACTTCCTTTCTGGTCAGGGCCCAAGCGATGCCCACAACCGCTGAAATTTGACAGCAGTCATGTGAGTGGGGAGCTCAGATTGAGAAGTGGGGGGAACTTCAACCTCCAATGGAGGTTGTACCCTCAGCGAGGAACATCTAGGAGAGATCAGGACATTTACTCAGCTAGGTTCACCACTTCCTTGTCTCATTATCAAAGAAAGGGACGAATGTAACTTTTCAGAAAAAAGAAAAGAAAAAGCAATAAATGGAAATTAGTGCCTTTTTTATTCTTGCTGTCTAGAACAGGTGAAAACCCATTATCTGTTTTTCACCTTATTTATTGTGTAAAATAGCACCAACATGTTCCATGGCACCCTAATTGATGAGCAAGAGGTTGGCTTTGTTTTTCTCATTTGATTGATCTGCCTAGTTTAAAACGGTGAACTGACCATGAACCGAGCCCATCTTATACCTCTGTAGAAGTGTGGGTTGCAAATGACCCAGGATCCAGCACATTTGGCATGAAAGATTCCCGAAATCATTGTTCCCACCAATTTAGGCTTGTATCCAATGTTGCATGGATGCACTTCTACTGTGAGATTTCTGCTTCCTTTCTTCTGCCTGCACGCTCCCAAAATCTGCTCTGGAGGCTCCCTCAACCCTTTGGAACAGATTTTGGTGGTGGCTGTAGCAGGGAGGAGAGGAAGGGGACAGGGGCGGAGGAAGCCTCCTTGCCACCTGGGGCGGCGAATGGAGGCTTCCCGTGGGGGCGGGGCGTCGTGACGTCACGACGGAGTGCGCATGCGTGAAGTCGCGCATTCGCACTCCATCCAAACCGGAACCGCTGCTCCCGCGGCGCCCTTGGGAAGCGCCGCGCCAAAAGCAGCGGCGGCGGCACCCCCCCAAGCCGCCGATTGCGTGCGGTGGCTGGGGGGGTGCCCCGCCGCTGCGGTTTTTGGCGCAGCAGCTTGCAAGGGTGCCGCGGGAGCAGCAGCGGCGCCAGCGGGGCCAGCCCAACTGTCACCCCCTCCCCGTGTGGAACCTGGGCGTACCGCCCCCTCCGCCCCCCCTTGCGACGCCAGTGGAAGGGGAAGTACTGTTGTGGAAGCGGAAGTCTGTTTGAGTAGAGTGGAAGAGCAGGGTTGGATATAGCCCCCGGGTCTGAATCTGGCAGCAGGCTTCCATGAGTTGGGATGCTGTTTTGACTGTGCAGGAGGAAAGAGGATGCTTAGCTGAGGTTGGAAGGGGTCTACATTTCTGGAAGAGCAGCCAGTAGAGCCAGTTACTGGTTGTCGGGAAAAGGAAACAGTCCATAGTAGGGAAGGGTGCTGCTGTCTCTGATGCACCTTCTGTGTTTTTCTAGATCACCCACAAGACCTTCATTTTGGCTGCCGGTCACCTCTTTGCCAATACCCACAAGCTGCATGTGAGTGAGGATGATTCTGTCACTTCCCAAGTCCTCTTTGGCTTGCATCTGCCACCTTTCCAGCCACTTCAGGGAGTGCATATCCCCCTCACTGACCAAGAGATGAAGAATCCACGAGACTCTGTTGGTAAGAAGTTTGCTGAAGGGCAGGTATCCCAACCGCTCCAACCAGGCCCTAGCAAGGAACCTGTGACCTTCCAGATGTTGTTGGACTCCAACTCCCATCAGCCCCAGCCAGCCTGGCCAGTGTGGTCAAGGGTGATGGGAACTGTAGTACAGCAATATCTGGGGGGGCTGCAGGTTTCCCATCCTTCCTTAGAGCAGTCTGCGAACCGTGTCAGATCTGTGAATGGAGTGCCAGGAAATGCAATGGGATCTCTAAGGGTGAGATGAGACTGGGGCTTCCCACACAGTAGACCCAAGCCAGAAGTGGATAACGTGTTTCTCCCTGCATTGCTCACATCTCAGGCCACTGCTGGGCTGTGTCCCCGCCTACCACCCCTAACTGTGTCTTTCAGATGAGAAGGAGGTGGGAGAGCTGAGGCAGGAACTGGCAACACTAAGGCAAGAGCTGGAAGAGCAAAATTCCCTCATGTCTAATGCTATGGAGCCCATTCGCTTTGAGAAGGTAAAAAACGTTGCTGCCTGTTTCCATCTCACTTTGCATTTCCCTCTGAGCTCCAGGTTTCCAAAGGCGGAAGAGCATGACCCTTCTTGGAGGAGAGAGGGTGTGGTGTGTGACTCTGCTGTTCCAGCCATGACTTCCCCTCCTGCAGCTCTGCCTATGCCTCTTAATCCTCGACGGGTTAATTTCGGTTAAGATCAACAGTGTTTTCTTGAGATGACTCACAGACAAATTTTCCCAGTGCCCCAGTATCTGTAAAGGGCAGGCACAGGCAAGATATTTTACGCTCAGGGTTCAGGTGCCCAAATAAAATTACTATCTGATTTCATCATGTGCTAAAAGTTTGAGTATAGAGGCTTAGAGACTGAGCTATAAATCAGGATGCCTTGTTCTGAATCTCATCTCTGGCATGAACTCCCTGATACTCAACAAGCCACAGTCTCTGGGTCAGCCTTCTAACTGTAAAATAAGAGTCAGAATACTGGCCTACCTTGCAGGATACGTATATGGATTACTACAAGAAGCAATGATGAATAGACAGTAGGGTTGCCATACATCCAGAATTTCCATGACACAGCCAGAATACCACAGTGGGAAGCAGTGTCTGGGCGGAAATTGCTGAAATGTCTGGGGAAAACCAAACGAATGGCAACCGTTGTTGGAAGTTTGTTTTGTTTTGTTTAATTGATTTTTTAAAAGTTTTTTAAATTTTTGAAATACGGCAACCCTAATAGACAGGTACTTTTAAGAAGTATTCTGAAGGCATAAACTATGTTTAAAATGTGAATGCCCTATATAACCAATGTTATTGCAGTTTTGCCAAAAAGAGCTCAGCAACCTTTGTGTGCTGATTTCCACTTTTTGAAATATGGCAACCCTAAGTAATAATGACACAGGAAACCATGGTTTGTCATTATGTCTGAACCAGGCTAATTTGTTACAATCCAGATCACTTGTTCTGTAGAGTGGAAGCCCCAATGGACATTGAATGAGGAGCTTCTTTCTGTAGGCAAAGCATGTGTTCTGCCATCCCCTATCTTTTAGTTCTGCATTGTAGCAGAGAGACTGTTTTATTCAGCTAAAATGACACTAGTAGCTGAATTGTGGGTTGTTGTTTTTTGTTAATGTGTTCGGTAGAATTGGGAGCGGGCCCACTTCTACTCCACAGCTGCTGTTACAGAAGTTTCTTCATACAGTGAGCATTTGTCTGCACAACTGCGGATGTAATGTGGGGAGCTTGTGGGGATTATATCCCAATATATCATCAGCTGCCAGGATTGGGGCCCAGATTTCAGTTAAGGTAGAATATTTTCCATATATTGGAGGTTAAGTTGAAAGCTGCTGTCAAACAGCCCTAATAAAAAAAAAATCTGGTTTGTATGGAATGTTTTGTTGCTTTGACCTTTTAAGGTTTTTTTGGGGGGTGGGGAAGGTTTGTGCCTGAAGTTTAAAGTTGTATTTTGTGTAGATTGATATTTAGGATTTACATATGCACTGCCTGCCACAGGTTTCTTGAATGTATGAATTTCATTTCTGTCTTTACTGGTCCGGCTGAACTAAGTACCCAAGTCTCACTGATTCCAGTGGGAAGGGTTTGGGTGGATATTTAAAACTCCTAAACTTATGACTGTGCCTATTGTTTGTGTGTGTGTGTGTGTGTGTGTGTGTGTGTGTGTGTGGTTGTTGCCATCATGTTTACTACTGAAAAATAATCCTTCACCATTGTCTTGCCTGTGTTGAAACATTCCTTCTCAACACCCCATGTGACTTGCAACTGCCACATCTGTGTCGGTATAGATACTTAGGCCTAGACTGGTAGGAGTACATTCTGAGGTACACACAAAGCAGTCAAAGGTTGTGTACACTTTACCCGGTTTAAAAAGCAGCTGGGTTGTACTTTTTTCTCTGGATAGAAACTGGTCTGGACAAAAATGCATCAAAATGCAGTATTCCATAAGAAACGACAGGATAGATACAGGTTGTGGCTAACACTGTATGTACAGCACTTCCCAAACCAGTGGTGAGAGCACACTGGATGGAAACGGAGGTGGAGGGTGGGTGTTGGCACAGCCAAAGATGTCCCTGAATTTGACGTTGCTGTAAGCTGTAGTTCCTGTGTCCAGCTTTTGGAGGTGCCAGAGTGCCAGGAATGGGTTGGGATGAGCCTGGGGTCAGTATCCCGCCCACAATCTGTGTAGTACCTGGCCTACTACTCTCTTAGGCTGTGTGCGCACTCCTGTTCACTCCACATTCAGCACACTCCCACCACTCTTTTGGGAAGTGGTGTGCACACAACATAAGCATCTATCCTGCATCTATCTTGTAATTTCTTATGAAATGCTGTGTTTTGATGTGTTTCCTCCACAACCAGCTTCAATCCAAAGCGAGAATAAGGACAACCTAGCCATGTTTTAAAATGCTAATACGTACACAGCCTTATACCCAGCCCTGTTTGTGGTTTGCAGCACATGACCCGCCTTCCTACAGGCTGTGTCCTTTTCTGAGTGCAGAACAAACGAGCCAAGAAGGATCAGAAGGGTCTGTTCCTTGAGTACAAAATGGCAGTGGTTATCAAGCCAGGCAGTGGAGTCCTTCAGCCAGGAACTGTGTGTTTTTGTCACTTTCATATTATGTCTCTAAACAAGGCTTTCTCCAATCATCGCACGTAAGGACTAGGAAGCTGCCTCATCAGATTATTTGTTTTGCTGACCCAGTGCTGCTTGCTGAAACTGGTAGAAGCTCTCCAGCGTCTCACCTGCAATCTGATTTTAGCAGCAGATGCCAGGGGCCGCCTGTCTGCTAAGGATGGCCTCTGCCCTGTAGTGTGGTCTCCCTCATACACTGGGGGAAGCTTATGTTGTACGTACCATGGCTACTCAGATGGTTACTTAGTCAGACTCTGCGCCTGTGCATGTGGTGCAAATTTGTGTATAGTTGCTTGGGATTAGCACATTTTATTCTGCTCCTGCTATTCATGGGGAAATGCAAGGAGCTTTGCAGGGAACTGAAGCTCTGCCTCCTAGACTCTAGGCCTTTGGCTCTTCAGACATTGTTGGAATACAATTCCAGGTCACAATGAGAGCTGCGGTCTAGCAACATCGGAGAACCAGATTCCCCCACCCCATCTCTTCTGTGGTTAAATAAAATCACACCGTACACACAAACCCTGGCTGTAATCTCTGTTAAGTTTCCTTGCCACCCTTTGTAGACCTTGCACTCCCTTTGTTCTCATCCTCATCCCACTAAGATCCCTTCTCTTTTCCCCTCTGTCCTTGCCACCCTTCTCTGGCCTCGGTTGATTCTGCAATTTTTTGGGCCCTCAGGGGAACGACATTCACTTGAACTTCATCATGACAGCAGCCAATCTGCGAGCTGAGAACTATGGCATCCCTCCGGCTGATAAGCTCCAGGTGAGGAAAGGAGGCGGAGCTTTGGGAGTCATTTCCCCCAGTTGCCTGCCAGCTTCAGGAAATAAAGTGGGGCGGGACACATCCATGTGTCTGTCTCTGGCCTAGCAGCATCCCTCCCTCCAGTAACCCCTGGTACCCTTTCCCATTCACTGTCTTCATGCTGAAGGCCCGGTTTGATTTCCACAGGCGATGAGGATCGTGGGGAGGATCGTGCCTGCCATTGCCACAACCACAACAGCTGTGGCTGGTCTGGTGTGCTTGGAGCTCTACAAGCTGGTGTGGCGACACGGGCGCCTGAGCTCCTATTGCAACAGCTTCCTGCAGCTCTCGGAGCCCCTGCTCAATCGCTTCCAGCCTCTGTCATCTCGACCAATATACAAGGTGAGGCCTGGGCTCTGGGCTCATCATGCTTTGAAGGTAAAAAGAAGCTCAGTAGGACCTGCTTTTCCTAGCAGACTGGCAGGGAGGGCAGGAAGGAGAGAGACACTATGTGCATTTCGATGGGCTGCTGTTTTTTACACTCCGAGCTAACTCTGCTGAGGCTGTAGATCAGAGGCAGGGGACCTTTTTCAACTCAAGGGCCGCGTTCTGTTCTGGACAATCACCTGGGGGCCACATGCCAGAGGTGGGTGGAACCAGAGGCAAAAGGAGGAGGAGCAACAGATGTACATTTTCACTTTGTACAGTCTACACACACCTCTCTATCCTCCATCCAGGCATGTAAAAGGCATTATTGGAGTTCAAGGACACATCCTAGCTAAGCAAGATTGCTTGAGGAGAGTGTGAGGCAGGGTTGGTGAAGGACGTGCCGTGGGAAGAGGGCCGTGGCTGGCAAGGGACAGACTTGGAGATTCCCAAGTCTCTAGAAGAGAGAACATGGAGTGCTGCAGTGTGCAGTCATTCAGGAACAAGAATCTGCCTTCCCCAAGGCTAGTGCAGTATCCCATATAGCTGGATTAGAGGCTCTGTACCTAGGAGCATTTCTGTGTGGGCACAGGCATTGATCCAGACAGGTATCTCCTTAATTCCCCCCCCCCCTCAGCTCTTAAAAAATCTAAACGGAACAGCAATGGCTTGCTCTTGTCCTGTGATGCAGAGTGCACCTAAGAGCAACTTTGGACGTTTCAAGACAGATATACAGCACCTCATGCCTTTAGTTCTTACACTGCTGCTGCGATGCCCAAAGCCAAACAGGTATGGAAAGATTTGCATGTCCAGCCTGTGAACCTTTCCTGGCCAAGTTCCCCTTAAGACATTACAGCAGCAGTGGGACAACCACTGTAGCCCTTGAGCGCCATGGTGATGGTGGTGCTGTGATGCTTTCAGGCCTGACTGCCGTCCGTTCCCAGAGTGCCCAGCCATACCCTTATCCCTGGAAGTGGACCACGCAGTCAGAACTTACGCAGGCCTCGTCAGCTGGTGCTAGAATGGCTGCCCCGTAGGGATGTCAGCAACTCCCAGACTGTGTTGAGGGGGAGACTTCCTACTCCATCTCTCCTGTCTGGGTGCTGGGTACTGAGCAGCTTGCCAGGAGCCGATGTGTGGGGGGAGGGCGACTGTTCCCACTCAGCTGCTGACCCTGCCTTTCCTGAGCCCCTTCTGGCAGGCAGAAGGCGGAGGAGATCTAGTTTCAGAAGCCGGTGCCTGGCGTGTGTATCAGGCTAGCAGCAGTGTGGAAGGAGAGGCACAGACGAGGCTGCCTGTGAGCTGTCAGACACAGGAAATGGTCTTTAACCTGCAGCTGACACACACAGCTGGTGCCAAGCTGGATCTCTGGCTCCTCTTGCCCTGGCCTAGCTCAACACCCCTTTCCTTTAGCCTCAGCCCCAGATGCTGCTTCTTGACCTTTCCGCACAGGCATCTATGCATCCACTGGGTGTTCTGAACCGCTTTGACTGAGAGGAGTTTCTTGGAGGTATAGTCAGCAGGCCCAGTGAATCCAGAATGGGTCCTCATGCAAGGCAGTGAACATTCGTTCCCCTTGCGCCTTGCAGGCATGCAGTAGATACTTGGTGGACATATTGAGAGCAGCATAAGGTGATAGAATTTCCCCAGCCGTACTACCTTCAGCCGATAGACAAGTTGTTGTGTGTGAATAATTATGGTAGGTTTGGCCTTACTGTCAAAGATGTAGTGGTGAGCTGGACAAGGGAAAACAAACAGACCTTGAATCCTGGCAAGACCCTGGTTCACATGTCCAAGAAATTGGTGAGTTTCCCAGGATGGGATTGCACTTCCTCTGAAGGAGTAAGCGTGCAGTCTGGAGTGGCAGCTGCAGATGCTCCTAGACCTGGATAACGTGGCCACAGTAGTCTAGGCACTGGTAACTTCAAGACTGGCTTGCTTCAATGCACTCTTTGTGGGGCTTCCCCTGTACTTGGCCCATAAAGTGCAGTTGTCAATGCTGCAACATGATTGCTGACAGGAGTGCCAACGTATTATACCTCTTCCTAAAGATCTTCACTTGCCGCCAATTTGCTACTGAGCCAAGGTCATGGTTTTACTAGTAGTATATAAAGCTCTTAACAGCTTCAGACCGATTTAATTGAGACATCCTTGCCCCATATGTACCTACTTGGCAGCTTCTATCAACGGAACATGCACTTTTACAAGTGCCATTTAATACGTGTTCGGCTTCTGTGAAGTTTTGGAACTCCCTAGCATTTAACTTCAGTCAGGCGCCTTCATTGTACTTTTAGACTCTTGCTAAAAAAAATTATTTCAGCAAGCCTATTTTGACATATAATTAAGTTATGCCTAATCTTTTTTTAATTCTGATCTTATCTCCATATTATTGATAATTATTTTACTGTTTAAATATGCATCACTTAGATTTTTTATTAAGTGGTTTATAAAATTTCACATATATATATATATGCGCGCATCTTCTGACAGCAGGGTGATTAGCCAAGGAAACAGAGAGCAGACATACAAGCTAACAATTAGGAAGTGCAATTCATGTTCATCTGTTCACGTTTGTAACACCTTACATATCTTTGGATGCAATTCACTGGATTCAGTTTCCATGTAATGTTAAGCCAAACCGTGGCTTACTGTAAATGGGGAAGGCTCCTAGATATTGCAGCTGCTTTGTTACTCTTCTAGTCCTGCTGCTGCTATGCTGATGTGAGCAGCTTAGAGTTTAATCTAAACCTGGATTCATGGTTTATCTCCTCCAGACAAACCATGGCTTGTTAAGCCAAGGACAAATCTTAGTTACAGGTCATGCTTTATCTGGAGCTTGACGAAACATGAGCCTGGGTTTGGACAGTACGCTAAGTTGTGGTTTATCAGTAACAGTAGCAGGATCAGATGAGAAGTAGAGGTCACAATCTCATCTATAGGAGACCATACATTTGTGCTGAGCTATTTTGTGCTGACTGGATCGCTGTATCTTGTTTTACTACTGCCAATGGTGAGCCTTCTCCAGGAAAGGACGTAGCATAAGACATAAGTGGATGTTTGTTTATTACTTGTGTATCCTGCCCGTCCTCCAATGAGCTCAGGGTTGCATTTGTAAGATTCCTGGGCAGCCTCCCATCCACTCCCCAGACCTACTTAGCTCAGAGTTGGAATTACATTGGGTGATGCCGTAAGGCAGGGGTCAGCAAACTTTTTCACCAGGGGGCCGGTCCACTGTCCCTCAGACCTTGTGGGGGGCCAGACAATATTTTTTTTGGTGGGGGGAGGAACAAATTCCTATGCCCCACAAATAACCCAGAGATGCATTTTAATAAAAGGACACATTCTACTCATGTAAAAACAAGCTGATTCCCTGACCATCTGTGGGCCAGATTTAGAAGGCGAGTGGGCCGTGGGCCTTAGTTTGTCTACCCATGCCCTAGGCATCGCTTATTCTATAGGGTTGCCTTACCAGCAGTGCCATTAACTGTCCTACACCAAGATGGCTTCTAGCTAGCTGCCTCTTCATAAGGCATTCTGCCATTCATTGTATAGATGTGGATGCATATGTGTGTGCATGCATGAGCCTGCACACATGTATGCATAACACACACACGTACACAGACATAGACTTTGGGGGGCTTTCCCCCATTTTTGGTGGCAGCCCCAAGACTTCACATTCTTCCCAATTTGTTGGGGCTAGGGCCAGCTTTGGCTTCCTTGCAAAAAAAATAAAAATAAAATCCCTCCCTCTTCTGGAGAGAGAAACCAGAGCTTGGAATTGGGGGGGGGGGTTGGACTCGGTGAGGAGGGCGGGAGAGCAAGAAGCTAAATTAAGAGCGTCTGTTTGAATAGAAGCCTTTTTGTCTTGAGTTTATGGAGTGCGAGGCTGGGGCTTCCTGCTACACAGGAAGCGCAGATTGGAACCAGATTGGTGGGACCGGAGCGGGGTGGAGGGGCGGGCAGGAAAGACCGCGGGGGGGGGGGAGGCCGGCTCTTCTATCGCCACTGATTTCCACGGCTTCGGCTCTCGGCGCCTCTGTTCCTCTCCCCCCCCCCGCCCCCTCCATCGCTCCTAGTTCAGATCACGCTGCACGGCCCGAGGGCTTGCTGAGCACGCGCGCGCAGGCTCCAAACGTCCTGTGATTATTATTTTTTTTAAAGGACATCTCAGATTTCTTAACAGCCCAGCTCCGCAAAAAGGGTCGCTATATAAGCAGGAACTTCAAAGCTTCCCTTGTGACGCGGGGGTGGGAAATGATTTTTTTGTGTGTGAGAGAGTTTTTGAATCTTGGACCAGCTGTGCAATGTGTTGAGCGCTCTCCCTCTCCCTCCCCCTCCTAAAATCTTTTAAGAGGAAAAAGGCCTGGCTGCAGCGAAGTGGCACCGTGCCCAGTTTGCCCATGTCAGCCCTCTGGGAATGGAGGGCATTCTGGTGGCGCTATAGATAGAACCGCCGTCGGAAAAAGGGGGAAGGAAAAGAAAAAAAACAAGAGCAGCGGTGGTTGGGTTTCCAGTCGCAGGGCCACTTGGGGCAAAGGACGGTTTGCTTCCACTTTCAGGAGTGAGTGTCCCGTCCCCCCCTTGAAGTGAAACCATGAATCCATTCCTGAAAGCAGCGAATCTGAAATTGCTTCCCCTCGGAGTTGGGTGGGTGGGGGGAAGCAGGAGAGGAGGGGAGCCGATGGAGTGAGTAGAGCGCAGCATCAGGAGGAAGGGAGCAGCTCCAGATGAGGAACGGGGCTGATTTGCAAAAAGGAATCGAGAGCGGTGCCGGGTCCAGGAACGTGTGGAACTGATTAAGCAGCATATGGGAGTCATTACTTAGCAAGGGCTGGCAACTGGGGGAAGGGAGCTCTTACCCTGGCGCCAAAGGATTCACGCCTAACCCCCCCCCCCCAATAAGATTCATTGGACCTTTGCTCCTTAGTGCCTGAGCCGATTTTTTTTCTTTTCTTTTTTGGCGGGTGGGTGTGAGAATAATAAGTTTGCAGGGCACTGTAAGGCAGGCATGAGCAAAGGGGGGGGGGATCAGGCAAAGGGATGTGTTCTTTGCATCAGGACATCTAGCCAGCTGGGGGGACGCATTGCTTAGAACAGAACCGGACTCCTGTTGCCCCAGTCTCTGCAGGCTGGTCCTTTCCGGCATGAAGCTGACCGGAGGGGGGGGAGGAAACACCCAGAATATCTTCGGTTCTGCTTTGCTGTGGAAGCAGCATTAAGGTGCTGGAAGGTGAAGAGCTGAGCAAGAGGTGCTAATGAGTCCCCTGTCAGTGTGAAAGGCCAAGCCCAGCCATATGGTTCTTTTGGAAGGATGGGGATCTGCCCTCTGGGTTGGCAACAACATAGAAGAGCAAATGGGATGGACCATATGGTCCCAAATGGCCAAGATTTTTTTTTTGGGGGGGGAGGCAACATTCACTTCCAACTCTAGCCTTCCTCCTCCCATGCATGTTCTTCCAAAAAGAAAAAGAAAAAGGTATGGTCAGGAGCAAGACTTTGCATGTTTCAAACCAAAGCATATCCTCTCTCGTTTACAGGGATTTGGCTTTTGCATGCACGCTCTTATTAATGCTTTTAGAAAAAATGGCCACTCATTTGGAATAATCTCTCCAAGCAGGTGTGCATAATAAGATAACTATCAATAAAACACAGATTGCAACCAGCAAAACATTTTTAAAAGAAGTATTCATAACTGAATGATGTGTTTGAATAGTCTTGCTGAAAGATAATGTTTTCAGCTGGTGTCTAAAACAATAGAGGAAGGACAACTTGCAGGGCACCAATGCATAGCTGCTACCACACTACAGCTGAGCTTTTGTCCATCTTGCTGCACCAGCCAGCTGAAAACATGAGTTCCTCCTTCCTGCTTCTGTTCTGTTTCTTTTTGTAATTTGCTTTCCGTTCTTCAGAATACCAGCAGCACTTCCCAGGGCTTGCAGGAAGCATGGGTGAGTACTGTATGGTGCTCCTGTTTTCCATTGTTCTGCATCCACCCCTCCTTTCCATGAAATATACAAAACCTCTGTGTAAATTTGAAATAAGCTGGGAGAGAATGTTTGGCCCTCCAGCTGAGTTGACTAGAAACAGCATCTCAACAGAGCAAAGGACAAGACCCCAGATCCCAAGCAAAGGGTGGCTGTGATCAGACCTTCCCTCTGAAAGCATGGACTGGGTGTGGGATCGACCATGCTGGCCTTGCTAGTCCGCCCAGACCTACCAATCTGCTTGTATTCAGCAGAAGAACTGAAAGGGCTTATTGCAAACAGCTGTTTGGCTCTTCTATCTGATCAGGGTTCTTGGAAAGGACACCAAGGGTCTTCTAGCAACCCCTTGCAATGCAGGAATCTCAGCCTGCTGGGCCTGTGCAATCTCTTCCCCCATTCATTCCACAGTCTACATGTGGACAGAACATCTGAAAAGGGGTTAGTAGTATGCTTTGGGGTGGAGACTAGTGCAAGAGGACATGACCCTACAGCCTACTCAAGTACAAAGTCCCAGGTGAGGATCTCTCTGTGAGAAAAAAAAGTTCCCTCCTACAATCCATGGTTGCTGCGACTGGAGTTGATGAGACCTAGTGGTGTGGAGGCCTGTGCCCTGAAGCTAGCATGAAAGAACAGTAACCCTTCTCTGGCTGGCAGAGGAGCTCTGTCTCCATCCTGTTGAGAAGCAGGTGGAACAGAAGGCAGTGCTCTGGGGCATGGGCCCCATCTGCACTATTCATGTATAGCAGTATAATACCACTTTTAACCGTCATGCCCCTCCCGGAAGAATCCTGGGAGCTGAAGTTTGTTAAGTGTTCTGAGAGTTGTTAAGAGAGCCCTGTCCCCCTCATACAGCTACAATTCCCAGAGCGGATCAACAAACAATCCCTCTTTCTGGGGAACTTGGGGGAATGTAGGAAGAACACGGGTCTAATGACTCTCAGCACCTGTAACAAAACACAGTTCCCAGGATCCCCTGGGGGAAGCCATGGCTGTTTAAAGTGGTATGACACTGCTTTAAATGTATATGGCAGATGGGGGCACAGTGTCATGCGCAGGAACAGAGGGAAGTGTTGTTTCAGTTTTATAGGCTTGTGAGAGTGCTGGGCAGGGTTCTGGTGGTACCTCTGGCAGCTGCTTCTGTCCCCAGATTTAGAGTGGTATATATGTCCATGTGTCTCTATATATATTTCTGTCATTTTTGACAACAAGACAGATTTGCTTTGGAGGCGAATGCTACAGGCGAATGCTACAGTCCAGGCCAGCCTTTCTCCTCCCCTGCTGGCCAGTGAGTTAGTCCAGGACAGTATCCCTTTGTGCGACAGTCTGACCCCACTAAGTTCTCTCTGGTCAGGGCACTTCCTGCTATGAACCGCTAACTAGCCCCAAAGGGCTCCTTGTGAAGAGGACTGGCTGCTTCTTGTCCTCCTCTCTCTCTCTCCTCCTTGCCCAGGGCCAAAACAGGCAAGCAGGGTCAACAGTGCAGGGGGCTAAGAGGTTCCGCAACATCCTGGGGCTTGTTCTGAAGAAAAGGACAATTGTGCATAGGCAAGGCGTCATCTCAATGTGTCTTTGTGCAACAGAGAGCCACAGATCATGAATGGACAGAAGGCAGCCTTAAAGAGTCCCCTCGGTTAGGCCTGTTGACAGTTGGCACATTCAGAGCCGTCACGACTGGCAAGAACCATTTCATCCAGATCTGACTTCCCATACGCGGTGCAGGAGGAATGACTTCCTTTGGTACATAGGGAAGCTGCCTCATGCTGGCCGCTGGCAGCCTACACTGACAGGCAACAGCTCTCTGAGATCTTGAACATGGGAACTTCTGTGCGCAAAACATGCTGTGCTACTGAACCACATCCCTTCCCTTTTGTTTTATATGCCACATCTGTTGCGATGGACTCCACTTAAAACATATTGTGAGGAGAGGGCTGGTCTTTGTTTGGAGCCTGTGAGGGTTGTGCTGCTTTGCTTCTTAGAATTCTACTCTGTCCTTCCTCCAAGATGTTTAAGCCTCACAGCAGCCATATGAGGTGGGTTAAGTTGAAAGAAGAGTGAACTCTATGGCTGATTTGAATCTGGGTTTCCCGTATCCAAATCCAGTGCTCTCCATGCTTTGGAGAACCTACCCACCCACTTCCTTGGCATTGGGTGTTGCAATTGTTAGTTGCCTTTGCTGTTTGAAATGCCGCGTCAGATCAGAATTTGTCTGGTTTTATCTTTTATTTTTATTGGAGGTTCTTATGTTCCTCCTGGCTAGATTAAAGCGCCGCCCTTTTGGCACTTAAAAACTTCTCCTCTGTGAAGGTGCGCTACAATCAGTTCACCTCTTAACCTTCTTTCTGATAAGGTGAACAGACTGAGCTGCTGCAATCCTTTGCTGCAAAGGTTTCCTTTGCTACAAACAGCTCTGTTTTTTAATATTTGAATCGTAAATGAACTGTGGAGCCTGAATTAGACATGGTGCTTGTGATCTAGCAGTTGTGTCTTCCACGTTGAGGGCATTAAGGCTTTCGTTTAATAAAAAGATCCTGGCAAGTCTAGTCATTCAAATCACTTTGTACTAACAGTCTGTAGCCATTGGTAGTTACCAATATGGGCCTTTAGGCTATGATCTTATGCAAACCTGCCTGGATGTAAGCCCAACACACAAAGGTTTTAGCTGTATGACGTTTTAAAGTAGGTGATCTAAAAGGGTTGCCATATGTCCAGAATTTTCCGGACATACACGGAATGCTGCAGTTGGAAGCTCAACAACTTTTGTGGCCAGTTTTTTACTTTTTGAAATATGGCAACCCAGATCTAAGGCCTGACCTACTTGGCTCTACAGGAAATGGCTCCTTCGTAGGTTACCTGGTTCATGCCACAAGCATGTTGGGACATGGTACCTGCCTGGTTGGGTGATGCATTTAATTTAAGAACTGACCTTTGGGTATCTGCTCTATTCTCACACACCTGGTGAAGTGGACTGCAGTCCACCAAGGTTTGTGCACTAATAAGCATGTTCATCTTATTATTAGTCTTGCCACGACACTCTTCACTGATTTTGCTTTCATCTCAGTATCGCCAGAAAGCATGGAGCTGCTGGGACAGAATTGAGGTGCCAGGTGTCGATGCCGAGGGAAAGGAGATGACCTTGAGAGACCTCTGCAAACACCTCCAGGTGAAGAGGATGACCAAGTAAAACATTTCATAGGCAGGTTCCATCAGAAACCCAGGCAGCATATGCTGGGATGGCCCTTGGCACTTCTGCATGCTCCCTGCTACCATCATGACCCTCCTCATTACCATACATGCCAGGGTTGCAGCAGTGGGTCTTCTCCTCTGCAGCATCCTGAGATCCATGAGAGGCCAGTGGGCACAGCACTTTGAATGGGCATGTTGCACCTTCCAGCATTAACAAACATGAAGGGATCCCTTACCAGGTACCCTCATTCACTCCAATCTCAACGGGATGCCCCCGTTCTGTCCCAAAGACCCCATTGCCTTGATTGACCCATAATCCAATTCAGTTTGCTCCCTGCTCCTAGTTTGCTCTTTTTTCTGGTTGGCCTGATGGTCCCACCCCATCCTCGGCTGGTTCCCAAGACTGCGCTCCCGTTTCGTCCTTTTGAAATTAATGGACTTAACCATGTTCGTTAATTTCAGTGGGTCTATTTTGAGAATAGCTTAGTTGAACGCTGCCCTTTCACAGCTTGTACTTAACCTGGTGCTCCTGGAGCTCTTTCAGTTGAGAGTTCAGATTGTCTCTATTTGTGGTGCTGACTCCTGCCTGCTTTCACAGATGGAGCATTGCTTGGTGCTGCAGATGCTGCTATATGGAAAAGCTCTTCTCTACGCTGGCTTCTGGGAAGAAAAGGCTAAAGAGCAGCAGCTATCCAGCAGGTAGGAGAATCCAAAGGAACAGAGTTTGGGGGTCACAAAGGAACATAAGAAGAGCCTGACTGCTGGATTAAGCCAGTGACCCACCTCATCCAACACCCTGTTCTCACAGTGGCCAACCACATACCTGGGGGAAACCCACAAGGAGGACCTAAGCAAAAGATCACTTCCCCCTCCTGCACTTTCCAGCAACTGGCATATAGAGGCATGCTGCCTTTGGCAGTGGTGGTACAATATTGGGAACGTAGCTGCTGATAGCCTTGTCCTCCATTAATTTGTCTAATCCTCTTTTAAAGTCATCCAAGTCGGTGGCCATCTCTGCCAGCTGTGGAAGCGACTTCCATAATTTAACTTGTTCTGCATGAAGAAGTACTTTCTTTTGTCCGTCTTGAATCTTCCTTTTTTTAAAAACAGCAGCAACAACAAGCCTTAACATTCACCCAAGTATGATTTGGGAAGAGATATATCTGAGAAGCCCCACAGCTACAGTGACAGAGGGGACCTGGCCCATCAAAAAAACAAAATACACCAAAAACCATTGCTGTCATTCTCAAAATCTGTCCCCATCTTCACATTCCTTATCTCTCCTGACCCACCTCCTGTTTCCACCTTCTGCTCCTGATTCTGAGGAGGGCCAGTGCCCTGGGTATTCTCAAGGCATGGGTTAGACCAGTGATGGCGAACCTTGGCACTCCAGATGTTTTGGGACTACAACTCCCATCATCCCTGACCACTGGTCCTGTTAGCTAGGGATGATGGGAGTTGTAGTCCCAAAACATCTGGAGTGTCAAGGTTCGCCATCACTGGGTTAGACAGAACCTTCCAATAGCTGTTTCTGGTAGGGAGCTGCTCATGCATGCAGGGTTTGTTTTTGCCAAGTCCACACAACACCTTCAACATCAAAATGCCAGCCTGTATTCCTCCCCTCTGCCCCTAAATCCAGATGTACCCTTTTATCAGGAAAATCCAACACATGGGTTTATTAAAAAAACAAAACACAACTCTTATCAGTGACCCATTTGCAATATCTGAATATCATGTTTGCAACATCAACAGCACCCCGGAAGCAGTCAGACTCTCAGTGAGCCCTTCCACATTTCCTCCTGGCTGCAGTGGGGTTGGAAGTGGCATTTGCCCTGTTTTCCTCTCTGCTTGCCCATTTTCTAGGGGCTGGGAAGCCACCGACCTGGAAGAGGGCAGAGGGACCCTCAGGAGTGTGGGATAGCTAGGCCACAGCTGCCCCCACTACAGGCCCCCTGCAAGAACGGCCTGGGTTACTGTATCTGCAGCAGCTGCAAAGCCTCTGCGTCCTGTCCCTTCCACACTGGGTAAACATCCTGCTGTCAGTGCCTCCTCCGCTGCTTCCTGGGGCAGACCAAGCTCTTCCCACCCCCCAAACGCAGGCTCTCCTGGGCCTCTGCCATCCACATACATCCAGAGGCAACATGAGTCCCTTACTCTACAATCTTTCCAGACTCCTTGGCAGGCTGTCCTGCTCTCTGCCCACTCACTCTCCCTCCTTCTCCAACCCCCCCATTCCCACCCCAAAACAAACTGGGCTGCAGACTCACTCAGGACGGACAGTTTCACTTTGGCTGCGTTTGCCACTTCTCAAGCAGAGAGCAAAAGTGTGCTTGGTTTTCTGGTACAGGTGGGTGCAGTGCAGGAGGAGGCTGGGGAGATGGCAAAGAAGTGCTAGCATCCCTCCGAGAAGCGCTGGGTTGATTTTAGCTCCTGCTTCTGAACCACCATTCCGGCTGTATTCAGAGAGGGGAAAAGATCAAGGCCAATGTGGCAGGGAGGCAGGATTGAGCACTGGCAAGTTGGGTGTGCCAGTTTCTGGGTGCTACACAGCAGGCTCTTGTCTTCATGCCCTGCTTATGGGCTCCTCAGGTCTCAGCTCAACTACTGAGCAAAAACAGGATGCTGGAACAGATCAGGCTTCAGTCTGATCTGGTAGGGATCTCCTCTTACATCCTTAAGGCATTTTCTTCTTTGGTATATATATATATGCCCCCTCCCCACTTGCAAAAGGTCTTGTGAGTAGCAGTCACTGGGAAATGTTAGCTAGGCTGTTCCTGCTTATGGTTGCAGCTGCTGGATTTGAGAGATAGTTTGGGTGTGGCTGTGCAGTTGTTTCAGGACCTGAGCACACCTGGTGAAGGATGTGTGGCAAACATCACCAGTACTGTAAGTGACAGGTGATCACCTCTGATACCTGCCCTCTTGCATCTGCCCTCCTATTCACCCTTTGCTTTCACTTTCTCAGACTGACGGAACTGGTTCGCTGTGCCACCGGAGAGGCTCTATCCAAGGAGTGCCGGCTCTTGGTGTTGGAAATAGTCTGTGAAGATGAAGAGGACAATAGCTTCTTACCACCTGTCCATGTCTGGCTCCGACCGAGGGATCCAACCAATGAGGAGTAAAGGGAACTGTGCATATGTGTAATACAATGGAAACCTTTGGACTGGATAACTGCAATGTGCTGGATGTGGGGCTGCCCTTGAGGATTGTCTGGAAGCTGCAGCTGGTGCAAAATGCAGCCGCTTGGCTGCTCATTGGGGCAGGATATCACCAACACATTACCCTGCTGTTCAGAGAACTGCTCTGCCTGCCAGCTAGCTTCCAGACTAAGTTCAAGGTGCTGGCCTTGGTGTGTATAGCCCTATGCAACTTGGGACCAGGATACCTGCAAGATCTCTAGTCCATGGGTAGGCAAACTAAGGCCCAATCGCCTTCTAAATCTGGCCCGCGGACGGTCCTGGAATCAGCGTGTTTTTACATGAGTAGAATGTGTCCTTTTATTTAAAATGCATCTCTGGGTTATTTGTGGGGCCTGCCTGGTGTTTTTCCATGAGTAGAATGTGTCCTTTTATTTAAAATGCATCTCTGGGTTATTTGTGGGGCCTGCCTGGTGTTTTTCCATGAGTAGAATGTGTCCTTTTATTTAAAATGCATCTCTGGGTTATTTGTGGGGCATAGGAATTCGTTCTTTTTTTCTTCAAAATATAGTCTGCCCCCCCCCCAAGGTCTGAGGGACAGTGGACCAGCCTCCTGCTGAAAAAGTTTGCTGACCCCTTGCTAGTCTCATCCCTTATATACTCAGCTGATCACTACGCTGTGCAGGCAAAGACTTCCTATGACTGCCTTCTTATCTGGGGGTTCACAGTGTATGAATTGGGCATAGGAGCCAACTCCTAGGGGCCAAGGTCCCTCTGCCCTCCCCCCAATAAAATATTTGAGGGAGCCGAGCCCCTCCCCAAAGTTAATGGGCTTTGCCATTCAAATGATGTGTGTGTACCACATCCTTTAATTGATTATGCAGGATGTAGCCTACCTGACCCCCCCCCAATATTTTATTGAAGTTGGCACCCCTGGAATTGGGTCTTTAGTGTGGTGGCACCTGCCCTTTGGAATTCCCTCCTCTTGGATGTTAGGCAGAGGCTGCCTCTGTTGTCGTTTTGCTGCCTACTGAAGATCCTCCTCTTCCAGCAAGGTTTTTAAGCTGGAAGCTTTCCCAGCCTGTTTCTGTGTTGGAATTGTTTTTTCAAATGTTCTTGTTGTCTTACCATTTGTTGCCTGGCACCCCGGGCTCCTTTGGGAGGAAGGGCAGGCTGCAGATTAATTAATTTAATAAATGTGGGTAATTTATGGAATGAGTAATGTGTATACGCTGACTGTGATTAACCCAGATTCTGTTTAAAGCAGAGATGCGCTCCTTGCCTGACGAAGAAGGTGAAGAAGCATCCTCTCCAGGAACTAACCTGTGTCTGCCTGCAGGCCTTTTCTTGCTCTTGGGGTCTGAGCATAGCAGAGGACTAAATAGGAACGAGCTCATTCTCAATAAGTGCAGCCCACAGGCTTCTCCTTTTGAAAGACTCCCGGAGTCTAAGCATTTTCTTCCCAGTACAACTATTAAAGGTGTGGCAGCAATGAAGTTGTAACACAGGGTGGGGAACCTCAGGCCCAGGTAGTGGGGGTGTTGGTAGAAAGAACCCTCTGGTTTTTGTGTGGCTGGAATATAGCCACAAAAGTATGAGTCACATCTGTTGCTCCGCCCACTTTTTCCATCTGGCCCTACCCATTACTGGCATGTGGCCCTTGGAATGTTGCCTGTGATGGAAGATGGCCCCCAGGCTGAAAAAGGTTCCCCACCCCTGTTATGGGCATTAGCCTGCTTTGTTCCGACAGAGCAGCTGCAGAGTCCATAGAACTGCAGGGGAATGGGATAATTTCATTTTCTCTGCATGGAGCTAGGAACTATGTAGGGAGAGGGGCACAGCTCAGCAACAGAGCATATGCTGCTTCCCAGAGTTCCCTGGAAAGAGAGATCAACTATTAAACCACTCCAGGAGTCTTAATTCTGTAAGGGAAAGAAGGGTTTCCTGCTGATTCTCTTTAACAAACTGCATTTCCCAGAATTCTTTTTGGGGGAGCCACTTCTGTTTAAAGTGGTACGATTTTGCTTTAAACATATAGCGCAGATGGGAGTCTAAGTGCTACACAGAATTTGCATTTAGGTTTGCCACTGCTGGTGCTGAGAATCACTCTTTATAAATTCTTATAAGACTGTGCAGCTGTTCTTAACACGTTTGACTGTTCCACGCTTTGGGTTTGATTTTAAGGAGCAGAAAGGGGAGGGTCTCACACATATATTTCCTCCAGCAGCACTACTGATACCATCAGATAAGGGTAACTGAGCAACTGGTGGCGGCCTTGTTCTTTTCACATCAAATTTCAGTGAAATAGCTCCCTGGTGTTTACATGAAGTTGGGATCATTATGGCAGTGTGCCCTCAGACGGATTGCACCTCCTGTTTACAGTAAACCTTGAGCAACACATTAGAGTAATGAGTCAGGCTTGCTGGTGAAATGAAGCTCCTTTGATTTTAACAGTGACCCTACACCTACAGAAGCTGCTTTTGTAGCTGAGATGGGACAGTGGATCCTCCTTCTCTTCCACCTTCTTTTCTGAGCTCTCCTGCAGATTGGACATTGCAAGAAGGCACATTACAAAATGCTCTCCAGGAACTTCCCTTGAAAATCAGGATCTGCTCCCTTGCCCGCTCCCTCTACAAAATTTCCTGTTCTCTTGATCACAGTGAATGACTCAGATCCAAAAGGTGTCTACAGCTACCATGAGACATAGGAAGCTGCCTTGTACTGAGTCAGTCCATTGATTTCTATGTAGCTAAGCATTGCCTATACTGACTGGAAGTGGTTCTCCAGGATTTCAGACATGGAATGAGTTTGGAGATGCTGGGGATTGAGGCTGAGACCTTCTGATGCAAAGGAGACACTCTACCACTGAGCTACAACATTTCTGGGGGAGGAAGCAAACCCAGATTTGAACTCAGGACATTTGATTTGAATCCAGGCCTATCAGTACCATTGTGTTGCTACAGTTCTCAGGCATGTACATAAATTGTTCAAGGTGCCCAAATTGGCATTTTGAATGATGCAGAAGTAAGTGTCCCCCTGTTCTGCCACTGATAAGTCACTGTTTCCAATATTGGATGCAGTATAACATAACCATTATGACTAGTAGCCAATGATAATAGTCTTGGCTTCCATTAATTTAAATATATATATGTTTATGAATTTATAATACAAAATACAGAACTGAAGAAGAAAAAAGAAAAAATTGAAAGAAGAAAGAAAAGAAAAGAAATAGATACATTACATCAATCCATAATTCTATTCCATCGACTTTTCATCCATCCTTCCATGAGTTTCCAATTCCTGCTGCATAATCTATTTTTTCTAACTATTTAAACATTCAAATTCTTCTCATTATAAACTATAACTGCTGAGCTTACTCCAAACCGACTTCAAGTTCTAACATTTTTACAATGTTTTTTAGGTAGTCTACAAATACCTTCCATTCCTCTTTAAAACTTTTCTCTTTTTGCCCTCTAATTTTGCTGGTTAAGTTTGCTAATTCTGCGTATTCCATTAATTTCATCTGCCACTCCTCCTTTGTAGGGACTATGTCCTCTCTCCATCTTTGTGCATATAGGATTCTCGCTGCTGTAGTGGCATACATAAACACATTTATTTGTTTACTTGGTACCTCAGACCTCATTATTCCACCAGGAAGGCCTCTGGTCTTTTTGGGAAGGGCTTCCGAAATATTTTTTTCAATTCATTGTACCGTATTTACTCGAGTCTGATGTGTCATTGAATCTAATGTGCATCTCAATTTTCAGAACCTTGAAACCAAAAAAGTATTTGCTGGTGAATGTAAATATGCCATCAAATCTAATGCGCACCTTAATTTTCACAACGTAATTTGGCCGAAAAAAGGTGAGCATTAGATTCGAATAAATACGGTATATCATTTCCCAATATTCTAACTACTCTACAGGTCCACCACATGTGATAAAAGGTTCCATCCATAGCTTTACACTTCCAACATTTACCTGATTCTGACATACATTTTCTCTAATTTATTTGGTGTCAGGTACCATCTGAAAATCATTTTCCAATAATTTTCCTTAAGAGCATAGCAGGCCGTGTATTTTAATCCTGTTTTCCACAGCTTTCCCCACAAATTTAAATCTATATTGTGGCCCACATCTCTAGCCCAATTGATCATTGCCGTTTTCACTATTTCATCCTTTCTCTCCCATTCTAATAGTAACTTATACATTTTAGAAATTAACTTCTCATTATTATCTAGCAGCTCTTTCTCAAATTCTTGCTGTAAAACCAAATTCTATAAAAACCACATTGTTTATCAACTTTAAATATTTGATTCAATTGATTGTATTGCAACCAGTCTGTCACTCAGTTACCAACTTCTTCCATCTTCTTCAGGCTTACACTTGTGTCTGTAAAGTCCAGTAGTTCTCTATACATTACCCATCCTTTTTCCGTATTCAATTTTTTCAGTGCAATTGCTTCAATGGGTGAAGGCCATAAAAGTGTTTTCATTTCTAGCAGATTCTTATATTTTCCCCAGACTTGATAAATATTTTTCCTAATTACATGATTCATAAAATTCTTATGTATTCTAGCTTTACCATACCATAGACCAGTGTTTCCCAACCAGTGTGCCTCCAGATGTTTTGGGACTACAACTCCCATCATCCCTCGCTAGCAATACCAGTGGTCAGGGATGATGGGAATTGTAGTCCCAAAACATCTGGAGGCACACTGGTTGGGAAACACTGCCATAGACATGCATGCCAACCAAATTTAACACAGTACCCCTCCAAGTCTAGCAGCTGAGTATTCTCCAACTTTATCCAATCTTTTAACCAGCACAAACAAGCCGCTTCATAATATAAACGCAAATCTGGCAGTGAGAAGCGTCCTCTTTCCCTAGTGTCAATCAATATCTTATATTTAATTCTTGGTTTCTTCCCCTGCCATAAAAATCTAGAAATATCCTTCTGCCATTCTTTAAAGCAGCTTAAATTATTTATTAATAGAAAAGTTTGAAATAAAAACCACATATTTGGCAACAGGCTTCCATATTTTTTGGGCATCACTGCATCTCATAGTAATGAATTCCCTAGTTTAACTACATGCCCTGAGATCTACAGAAGAAGCGAGGTATACAAATTTAAAAATAAAATAAAATGTGCTGCTGTGTGAAGAAGTGTTCACCTCTGAGTAGCTCTTGCAATCTAAGCCTCACACACTGGAAAAGACTCCCCTCTGAGAAAGTCACTGCCGACCGGAGTGAGAAACATCAGGTCAGATGAAACAACATCCTGACCCAGCATAATGTATACATGCATACTGTATGTATAAACATGATTGAAGATCACATTTCCCTTTTACTTTCCATTATGAGCTCAGACCTCAGAAACAGCATTGTCTGCTATGTGTGTCTGTGTAAGCATGCAGAAGTACAAAAATATGCCACAGTAAATAGCTTTTGAATGCTAAGCTCATATTCACATGAAAAGGGAAAATGCAGTCCTCAGTAGTATTAACTGGACACCACACTGGAGAAACACTGTATTTTCTCACCCATACAGCTGGCTGTATGGTCCCACTGTTCACAATGTAAAGAAGACATTTGAGGAACTGCAGTAAGGCAGATTTCCCTAGGCTGGTACCCTTCAGATGTTCTAGACTGTAGTTCCCCTCCACCCTAGCCAGCACCATCATAGTCCCATCATAGTGGGCACCAGGCTGGGGAAGGCAGTAGTAAGGGGTGGCTCCTGGAAGTCTCCGTAAAAGTGAGAGACGTGAGGCATCTGCAATCTGTGGAAATATGCAGAAGATAAAGGCAGAAGAGAAGACCTGGGAAATAAATCTGATCAAGTATGCTATTTTGAAAAGGTGCTATTTTTAACAGGGTAGGTGATTAACAATTGAGGGAAAAGCCCAACAAAGGTGTGAGGTTGATTTTTCCATGGGTGCAGGGGTCAGATCCTGGCTATAAAGCCCAATAGCTTCGATGAAGAGGGAGGAAATAGTGATATATTGCACCCAATAGCCTGCATTTGGCTATTGTAAATAACAGAAGGAAAATCCCCTCGGCTTGTGTTGCACTGAAGGTCAGGCTAGACGGTGTTTTCTTGTAATCCTTTAGATCTACTGATTCAAGGGAGAGGCGTGTAATGACTAGAAAAAGGCTTGTTTTTGGAGCTCTCTCGCTGGCTTGTGATGCAACTTCCCGAGCAAAATGAGCAGGGTGACGGCTCATAAACGGATTGTTTTAGGGCTCATTCACATAAGTGTGCTAAGAGGGACAATGCTACTGACAAAGAAGGGGGTTTACCACTTATCCCTCAGTCGCATGTTGGTGAAAGAGAGGCGCTGTTCAAAGAGAAGAGGCTGCATTCAGCAACCAGATTACTAGGGTCTCCAGGCAAGTAGAGTCTCAAAATCATGAGGTTTTCTTATCACCAGGGATGTATCATACTAGGAGAACAATGCAGTGCTATTTCTGTACCCTGAGCGTACATGCTAAGGCTTGTTGGGTTTCTTTTGTGATGTGTCCTCCCACAGTTTCCGGCCCTGTTGCTGTGGCCTACACGTTCACATTCATTCTTATTTCACGACACCCATCCAAATGGCCCAAGAGAGCAAAGAAACAATTAAAAAAAAGAACACCTCTCTGGATAGGTACATGTGCACAAATATATTTGGATTTAGTCAATTAAGAGTCTGAAACACAAAATTGCTACCATCGTAAGGCTCTGTGAGGCAACCACACTTGGAACACTGGGTTCTGGCTGCCTCAACTCAAAAAGGATATTGTGAAGATAGAAGGTTCAGGAAGAGGCAACCCAAATGATTGAGGCGGTGGAGAAAAAGTTACCCACAACATTTAGGTGCTTTTTTTTATGTGAGCAAGGGGGGATGTGAAAGAGATGCATGGTGTGGAGAAAGGGGATAGTCCCCCTCTCAAATCATAATACTAGAAATCAGGGCCATCCAATGAAGGTGAACTTCAGAAGATTCAGGAAATGCAAAAGAACATGCTTCTTCACCCAATGCCCAGATGATATTCGCTCTGAACCAGCACGGCCAACTGACAGGGATGAAGAGAGCTGGGAGTCCAGCAGCATCCTGTGTTTGGCTACCCTCGCTAAATACACTTCCTTCTGAGTAGGCATGCACGGGCTTGCATTGTTAATCTGTTTTAAATGTTATCTTTCTAGTCCTCATGATTGCAGAGATGAGACTGAAAAGCCTGTGGGCAACTATCAACCATGTTTCATTACTGGGAGTTTCTTTGTCAAGGGACAGGACCACTTAACTTTAGTAGCTTTAGTTTTGACTACTCAAATTAAACAATTCCTAACTCCATCAAACTAATTGCATGCAGAGTCATGCAAATTAAGGACACTGATGAAATATGCATAACATCTAAATTCCCTTGACATATTTGCATAATTAAGCAATGAAAATCACTCTGGCGATGTCCTGTGGCTTACAGTGGGTTTTTTTTTGTTTTGTTTTTAAGGATTGGTGTGGATGGGGAAGCTGGTACCCTCCAGATGTTGCTGGCAACAGATCGGGCGGGGAAAGCTGTTGAAATGGACCCACGGCATCACAGCCAGCCTCCAAGAACCAGGCAGTGAAGATAATGGGCTGAATAGCCATCATAGTCATACTCGTTTGTAGGTTTCATGGGGCATCTGGTCATTTACTGTCGGTAACAAAATGCTTGATGAGGGAAGCATCTTGTCTGATCCAGCAAAGCAATTCTGATATGCAGGGGGGTTTTTTTGAAGGCAGATTCTCCTGTATGTTTATGCTATCCCAACTTCTCCATGGTTCTTAATTTTGACATATTTCATCCTTGTCGTTGATATTTTGTGCCAGGAATATACACACTTTCCCCAGATAGACATCCTGTAATTTGTGTTATAGTGTGCTTTCTGACTCATTCCTACTATTATTTTAAGGGATGGGTAGGAACGACTGGATCTGGCAGCTTTCATGTAACCTGGAAACGTAAGAAAGGCTCTGACATGCAATTAGTCTTCAGTAGTCCTTGTTATCCATTCTTCACAGGTATTTGATGTTGCTGATGGGATTAATCAACACTGTTAGGTGGTGACTGTGGTTCGGCAGTATTTTTCCATACTGTTATCTGTTCTTAGCTTCATCAATTATGTTTAATTTTAAAGCGAACACATTTGTCCATCAGTTCTAGGTATTTTTGAATATCATTTAAGTATGGACACATGGTAAATTTGAAAGCTTCAGCAAACATTGGTTTGGAATAACTGGTTGGATTTGTTGTAGTTTGTTATTTTGCTCTTTCATAACTGCACCTAATGAACATCTCTTACAGATGAAGTCCCTATTTTTATGTGAGCACTAATTGTCATGCTATGATTATTCCTTTCACCATTTTTATTTGGGCACCAGAACTAGCTAGCAGCCTGCTCTACAAATGGTACCCACTATAATTGCAGATGTATGCCAGAAAGCAAGTGATTCTTGACATCATTTACTGCTCCTGTCTTGGCCCTTTTGATGGAAGCACCCCTTGATGGAAGCATAGACTGGTTCTCCTCCTGGCTGCTTTTCGACAATTGTACGGAAATCTAGCACAAAATGTTCTGCACCATTTTATCAACCTAAATTAACTATCTTAGGAGTGTAGCTTCTACTCCTTCCAGTTTCAAGTTGGCACAATGAGAAACTAAAAGAAGAAGAAACTCTGTTTTAGCTGAGCCTGCAAAGGAAATAATCTTTACATTTGAGGACCACACACAGCAATAATTCTCTACATCCCTCAAGAGTTGCAATTGCATTGACAGAAACTTCACGTTCTCCAACAATCGAAAGGTACTCTACTGATATTTGCCAGACTGATTTGAGGTCTGTAGTTTAAGATAGGCCAACCCATGTCAAGGAATCAAAACATGACATATTCTCAATTTCCGGGGAAATACTTTAGGCTGAAAGTTCATTGTTCCTTGCCTTCTTATATTTACTCATGTTATTACATTGGCATTTTAAATGGTGCTTCAGCCACAAACAAGACTGGATGTGTTGACTTACTTGGGGTTGACTCAGAGAACAGCTAAAATGTAGTTTGGCTCAAGCAATGCCATTTGCATGCACACAAACACCAGACAGATTTAATGTAGAAAAAAGACATTTATTTACAGACAACTGTAAAAAATATAAATCTGTTCCATTAAGAAAACGAGCATTAAAAAAAGTGAGGCAAGGCTAGATGTAGCCAATCACATCATTGCAAATGATCGGCTGCCGGCTCCGGCAGTTCATGAGGGCAGCAAAGCTGCTACAGTCTGTGGAAAGCTCACTGATGTTGGCGTAGGACTGGTGGAAGTAGGGTAATGGAGGTCGCCCTCCCAGACCTGCGGGGCAAGAGAAACGCTTGGTGCCGTCAGGGTCCTGTTTGGCCCGCTCTGCGCGCGAGATGCCAGCCAGCCTGCGGCGTACATTGCCAGAGAGGTTGAGCAGGAAGCCATGGGGCTTAGCCAGCCAGCGCTGCAGTCGCCCCCGTTCCCCACTCTCCTCAGGCAAGTCCATCCAGTTCTCAACCAGGTCAGCAAAGCAATTGTCCCCCAGCACTAATGGCTGCCGGTTGCGGCTCTGTGACAAAAGGGACACGGTCCAGTCCCCGGCATCTGTGGGCTCGACATCCCGCCACCGCTCCAAGCAGGCATCTGAAGCAGATTTGGGCCTAGGCCTCCTGGTGGGTGCCCGGCGGCGCAGAAAGCCCCCCGAGGAAAGCTTGCTGGCTCGCAGGGGCGGGGGCCCCTCCTCATCCCGCCAGCTGCTCCCAGACACTTCAGAATAGCCCGAGTCAAACTCCAAGCTCCGCTCGCTGCTCGGAGGAGAGAAGGCAACCTCTTCCTCTACGGCCGTCTCCAGGCAACAGGCAGAGTCTGCTTCCGAAATGGCGGATACCCGTGGGCTGGTACACTGCTTTGGGGAAGGCATGGCGGAGAGCGGCCTCATCTCCTGGGGGTCCAGTCGGATGTCTCGGTCGTGCGCCCTCTTCAGGTCGTGGAGGGTCCGCATCATGCACTGCATCTGGCCCCGCAGCACCTCGCTCGACTCCTTCATGCACAGCTGTGAGGGGAGAAGACAAACACACGGTCATCTTCCTGCCACTGTCACCAGCGCAACATAATAGACGATCCAATGCCCATAACATTGTGGGGAAATGGCACAACACAAAATTACATCCAGATTGGAGCCTTCAAACATACTTCAAGCAGACTGCTCCTTGCCCACTGTTCACTGTGGCCTGCTTCAAGAGTATACTTGTACAGGGTTGTACTATTAGCCCAAGTAGATTTAATCCTACAGGCTACACACCCAGAGAGAAAGCCCTGTGTGGATGATGAGTCCAAATAATGCAAAAGGCAGAAAACTGGAGGATCACTGACTGCTGAGAAATGAGCTCCTGACCCCGCATGACCCAGGCCTCCTCAGGCAAAAATCAGATCATTTGCTTGAATTAATGCCAATGACTGTCCTCTGCCTCCACAAATCTATTCTCTGGCTCCCTGGTAACATTATTAGCACTGCGCACTTGTGTCCCACAAGCACCCCTCTGTTGCACTCGGCTTACCCAGCCCAGGAGCCCAAGCCTCTCTCTTTCTCTCTCTCGAGCCCAGCATGTGCCAGCGTTTCCAAGGCCTGCCGAGTGCCACGAGGCTCCTTGCAGTTTTTACCTTGATGTGTGTGAGGGGCACAGATCTGACTTAGCCTAGGTGTGGAATTGGGAGCTGGAGCCGCACGCGCAAGCCCTTGCCCCGTCTCGTCTCGGCAGGCCCCCAGCCCCGAGGCAGAGCTTTTCGGCAGCTTCTGCACGTTCCAAGCCCATCCCCGGCCGTGCAAGCAGCAGCTTGTTGCAGCGAGTGAGCCGCCCTACCCGGCAGAAGATGACACACAGAGGGTGTGTTGAAGTCTCCAGGTATTGCACAAGCAGTCGTCCCGTCCCCCCCAGCCACGCAAGAGGGAAAAGCCGGGAGAGAAGGCCACAAAAATGTGAGGAGTAATCAGCTGGGCCTGGAATGGGGGCAGGTATTAATTTGCAGCAGTTTAAACAAGGGTGTGAAGTTCAGTTGGGAACTATAACAAACTTTACAATCCTGCACCCCTTTCACCCAGAACCACCTGGAGGTCTCTCATTTTTTTGTTGCGCAGGAGGAGGGCAGGACATCCAAGCAAGCCAGAATGGTGCAAACCATCTTTTCAGGAAGGACCATAGCTCAGCAGTAGAGCATCTACTTTGCTAGCAGATCCCAGGTTCAATCCCTGGCATCTCCAGATAGGACTGGGGGAGATCCCCGGAGAGTCACTGCCAGTTAGTGTAGATAATACTGAGCTAGATGGACCAGTGATCTCATTCAGTATAAGGCAGTTTCCTATGTTTTCTTGTAAAAAAAAATCCATAGGAAAGCAAGGGGTGCACATGCTCAGTCTCCAACAGGCAAGCATATTGAATAGTGGCAGACCCCTCCCAGGGGCTAAGGAAAAGGGTCCCTGTGTGTGTTGGAGAGAAATCACTGCAGAAAGAGATGCGTATAAAGGCAGATTTCTCACAAGCCCACCAATGAACCCCTGGTTATCCCTAACAGCTGAAATGTGCAGAGGCAAATGTTCAAATGCTAAGGCCACCAGAGTCCTAGTATCTTATTTCTTCTTCCGCTCAGTTCCTCCAGGCCCACTTCCTGTCGTTTTCTAAAGTCTCCACAGTTCAGCAAACAGCAGTGCCGTAAGGAGTCCCATGGCCCCTCCAGGCAAAGTAGTGGACAACTGATTTAGTCGGTCTGGTGGTGACACAGCTTGCAATAGTCCCCCAGCGGCTGGGCTGAAAACCTGGAACCCATCAAGAAGTCTGTTTTGGGTTAGGCCCCAGTCACAATTGCAAGGCTAACCATGTGAGCCATAAAAAAAGAAGGGGGGGAAATGCCCATAGATCATCTCTTTCCTCCCCCAACTCCCATGCATAACGCTTCCTGTCAAGGAAAAACACAAACTCCTTTCTTAGGCACCGCATCAGATAAACTCTATTTACACAGCGACGGTTAGTCAGCCGTTGATGGGATTTTATGAGAGGACAACCCCCTATCTGAACACCACACAGGTTAGGAAACAACGGTTGTTTCAGCACTCAGGAGCAGCTGCAAAGAGATGGAATTCTTCTGAGTCAGTATCACACATGCGCATAGGCTATGACTCAGTATGCTCCCCCAAGATTTGAAACCCTGTCTTGGGATCTGGCTAAAAGATCACGCTGCTAACAAGCCGGATACTCCCAAGTCATTTATACCAAGTCAGGTCACTGGTCTACATAGCTCAGTATTGTCTACACCAGGGGTAGGCAACCTAAGGCCCGTGGGCCGGATGCGGCCCATTCGCCTTCTCAATCCGGCCCGTGGATGGTCTGGGAATCAGCGTGTTTTTACATGAATAGAATGTGTCTTTTTATTTAAAAGGCTTCTCTATGTTATTTGTGGGGCCTGCCTGGTGTTTTTAGATGAGTAGAATGTGTGCTTTTATTTAAAATGCATCTCTGGGTTATTTGTGGGGCATAGGAATTCGTTCATATTTTTTTTCAAAATATAGTTCAGCCCATCGCATGGTCTGAGGGACGGTGGACCGGCCCACAGCTGAAAAAGGTTGCTGACCCCTGGTCTACACTGACTGGCAGCATCACTCCAAGGTTTCAGACATGAGACATTTCCAGTCCTACCTTCCGCATGCAAAGCGGATGCTCTGCCAACAAGCTTTGTCCCTTCTCAAGCAGTATGTTTTCCTTCTAACCTGTGGATCAGGCCCATAAGTTGCAATTCTTGAGAGGCCCAACTCTGGACATTTGACCCACCCTGTGCTTGGTGTCTCCTCTCTCTTCCTGCCATGCCTCCTTCTTTTACCTGAGCCATTCCAGTTGCCTAGCAACCACTTAACTTCTACCTCTTCTGGACCAGTCAGGATGATTAATTGGGGGTGAAGGAAAAAACAGGACAGCACATGGGTGCTTGATGCCTTCCCAAGACCGACATCCATGGCGAGCTATGGGGAAGGGCCATAATTCAGTGGCAGAGGTTCAATCCCCGGCATTTCCTGGGCTGGGAAATATACTGCTGAAGCTGCTGGATGGACCAATTACGGTATGTGATTTGGTATAAGGCAGCTTCCTATGTAAATGTCACATTGCCTGGCTGGACAAGTTTGGGAAGGAGTAAGGCGAAGAGAGAAAGAGCCAGGTGGCCTCTTGAGCATTCATGACTGCGAAGCCCTGGAGCCTCTTATGTACTGCCAGTCAGCACAGACAATTTCCCAGGCAAGGCCTCCAGATGCCAGAGGAGAACTCAAGAAATTGATCCACAAGCTTAGCACATCCAAATGGGAGACTAATGGCTCCATACAGGTCGGCTCCACTAGGTCTGTTGCCGCTAGACCATCTCTGAGCAATCAGCTGTTTGCAAATGCCTTGAAGTCAAGTTTGAAAAACAAGATTCCTGCAAAACGTTGCTTCCCTCTGGCAGCCGAAAGGGGTCGGATTTCCAAGTTCAGCATTAGCCATTTCAGTCCTCACATTTATTTATCTATTTTCAATACGTATAAGGCACTCTTGGTCTGTTTTTCAGCAGACGCTTGAATGATTTAAGACCTGGTGCTTGGTTTTTGTTGATGTGATTTTATTATTATACAGTGGTACCTTGGTTCTCGAACGGCTTAGTTGCCGAACAAATTGTTCAGTTTTCGAATGGTTTCAGGAGTCGAACGGACTCCCGGAATGGATTAAGTTCGAGAACCAAGGTACCACTGTAGTTCTGTCAGTTTGCTATCAACTGCATTCATCTTAAAAGGCAGGCTTGACACCTTCCCCTGAATTTCCACAAAATACGTAGACTACATAACATATTTTGGCAGTGGGTTCCAAAGATTATGAGCAATCATCATGAAGGTCCTGCTCTTAGCTGTTGCAGTTATTAGCTACAAGCCCAGAGCTTGTTGTCCCACTCTTAACTTGCATACAGCAGTCCTGAAGGAAGGAAAGGGGTATAGGGAATCTGTGGCATTCCAGATGTTGTTAAGACTGCAACCTCCATCAGCCCCAGCCAGCATGGCCAATTCTCGGGGGTGACGGGAGTTGTAGTCCAGCAACATCTGGAGAGCCATAAATTCCCCAACCCTATGGGTCTCAGGATGTGTACATCTTGAAAGGTTAAACTTTAACCATTAAACTTCAAACCGTTATAGGCAGCGCCTTTAACCGTCAAAACCAGGGTTGGGCCCAGAAGCAAAACAGCCAATGCTGGGAAAAAAGCTTTTATTTATTTAGGAAATTCCTAAACCATACCTTCATCCAAACATGGATTCCAGGGCAGTGCACATAAGAATTCCAACTGCCAATACAATACAGCAAAACAAATTTCCATTACACATACAACCTCCCTTCAGGGGCATACCCAGGATCAAAACTAGGGGGGGGCAAGCCATGGTCGTTCAGGTTTGCTTTGAACTAGGGGGGGCAAGCCATGGTCGTTCAGGTTTGCTTTGAATGGACGCTGATCATTTTTGCTTCTAGGGCTGCCTTCTAGGGGGGGGCAGCTGCCCCCCTCTGCCCCCCCTGGGTACGCCCATGCCTCCCTTCATCACAAAATACAGAGAATGCCTTTCAGTGATGCATGCTGGGACAATGTCCATGGCCTACAAGCTTCAACCAAAAAGAAACGTTGGGGGGGGGCAGGCACTGCAGCAGCTATCACACATATCTATAGTGGTCTGATTTTCAAAAGAAAATAATGCTGCTGCATTGCTGCAAGCCTCACAGTATGGCTTTTGCAAGGGAGCTGCCATGGCGTTCATAGTGACTGTCAAAGTGCCCCTCCCTGATATAAATATGAAACAGAGACTGCATTATGCTTTCTAGAGACTTTCATCTTTCACAACAGCCTCATTCAGAGTTCAGTAAATACACTGGGGAGGGGACCCACACCAGCTTCACCCTCGCACATACTGTGGGTTCCCCACCCTGATCTTCCAGGGTTCTAAAATGTATGGGGGTGGTGACAGGAAGTTCCCCTTGTCAGATGATCACCCTCCAACTTGTGGAGAGCAATCAATTGACAGGATAATGGGGAGGGGGAAAGCCTGCCATGCCCCCCTCATGTGTTTACTGAACTCTATCAAAGAAAGCCTGAAGAGAGCTGACATCTGCTGGCCTTCTGGTTCCGACTCAGAGGAGAATTCAATAGCTGAGCAGCTCAAAACTCCTTCCATCATTACATCACTTCCTGTATGAGAACTTCCCCTCTCTCATATTGTTATGCAGAACAATTTGGATGGTCCACATGGATCCTCTGTGTTTTGGCATACTCAGGTGTGTGTCAACCATGATTCCTATTCAAATATGATACAGAACTCGTCTCGGCTGTGTTTCTTTCAGGGTTGTGAAGGAGATGCCACAGTCTAGGAACACCCTGATTTTGGGGAAGAAAACCCACCTAACATTGCCATTCAATGGTCAAGCTCAGCATTTCCTACTGGGATGAGAACAAAGAGGGTGTGGAACAATAGAGGTAGCCAGGGCAGAATCCTGGCCCTGTTGGGGCATGGTACCATTAGCCAGCTCCCAGGACTCATGCAGGGCCCGCCAGTGCTATTAGGCCATCATTTTAACTTCCTACAGTGCCCTGGAACCTCTACACTGGGAACACTGCGAGCAATTTAAATCGGCAGCCTGTAGATGCTTACTGCTCACCAATGCATGAAGGGATCCATCAGAGGAGATTTACTCAAAGGCCCCTTCAGTTCTGGAGCTGACTCTAGTAGACTAGCATCATCAGAATATCAGGGAAATCTCAGAAACTATTCTAATCTGGCATAAGCACGAGATTTCACATGTAGACTACATGCAGCCATTTCTTACACAGAAATAAGGGTGCATATAGAAAGCCGAAGCCCTCTCCTTCCAGACACGCAAGACACATCCATAAACCATCCAAGTTCGAGTGGCAGAATCTTCTCTAGGGACTGTTTACCGTCTGCAGTACCCAGACCGAGCACTAGAGGGTAAGCCCCATGGATGGACTTGTTTCTAGAAGACCTCAGGATGCCCAACAGGAAGAGTCCTATTCCCTCTGTCCGCCACAAGTAACAGTGTGAAAGTGAGCTGGGCTGTTCAAATGAGAAACTTGGTAAGCAAGCCTTTCCTTTGTCCATAAGCAGGCTCCTCCGTACATGGGGGATTTGCAAAATTCTATTTTCACAGCTGATTCCGTATCTTCCTCCTGTTTCATGTTTTCCCCCATAAAGAAAGGCCAGGGCAGGGATCCTCCTTGTCTGACGCTGCCTCCCGCCTCCCTCTTCAGCACGCAAGGCTCATCTTCACCCTGCGAGATCTGTTCCAAGCTGAACCAGGGATCACCCGGGTTCCTCAACCCCAGAATCTTTTCTGAATGGCAAGAACGTAAGAAGCACCGCACAAACGCGCGCAGAACCCATTTCATTAACTATTAAAATTACTAGACCCTCCCCTTCTGGGATAAGCGGGCACGGATTTCTAGGCGTCCGTTGTGCAACGTGATTTTCACTCTGAAATATACCCCACCGATTTCACCGGGGTTGGCACCCAAGTTAGCCTGCACGGGATGGACTTCCAACATACCGCGTTCCCTAGTAAGAAGAGCGCACGACGCGTTCCATGGGACTTACTCCCGTGTAAACGCGCCCGGGATGGTGCCGCCACCGGGATGCCGACTCCTCCGCAGCGAGATCAGGTCTCTGAGGCCAAGGAGGTCACCTCCAGGGACAGCCTTGCGGTGGCATCGGCGCCAGGATAGGGTGACCCGCCACCTCATTAGCCAGAGTGCAGGACGGAACAGCAACGTCTGGCCGAAGAAAGAGGCAACGCGGCGCTGACAGCTCCCTTAGCCAGCCAGGGCGGGACGCAACCCGCAACCCGCACACTGCACACAGGCGCCGAAGCCCCAAGCCCCGTCTTGCTGCGCCGGCGCTTTTCGTGCAGAAGGCTTTCTCCTCGGGGGAACAGCAGTCGCTAGGTAGGCGCGATCAAAGGCGCCGCTCCTCGTCCAGGCTGCTTTCTCTCGGCACCCGGAGCCCCCCGACGGCGCGTCCCCTGACTCCCCCCCCGCCCACCTCGATCCCCCTAACCCACGGGCCGCCGATTGCAGGCGCCTCCCCGCACTTACCACTTCTGCGCGGAGGTGGCTCACGAAGGCGTCGAGGCGGGCGCTGTGCATGCCAGAGCCGGGGCGCTCAGCTGCCTGCCAGCGGATGGGGGCTGCTGCTGCTGTCCGAAGGACTCCAGCGAGAGACCCGCGCGCGGGACTCGGTCGCGAGCGAGGAAAGTTTCTCGCTGTCTGGGCGAGACTCCGACTTTCTCCCCAGCTCAGTCCTGAGCGGGCAGAGCGCCCCGTTTGGTTCGGGCCGAGCCCCGCCCCCGTCTCGCGAGCGGACCAATGAGCGCCCGAGGTACCGTCTCTGCTCCGCCGAGAGCCAATGAGCGGGCGAGGTGGGTGCCTGTAACCCGAACTTCCCTGGGTCGTCCGTAATTTAATTAGAGCCCCATATTAGGAGCCAAAAGGTGCTGCGGGTGGAGAGACGGGGGGCCGGCGCAGCAAACGGGCCGTTCGGGGGTCGGGACCCTTTTGGGCACGGAGCAATTGCCGCTGTTATTTTGCTTGCTACGCTGCTGCAGCCCACCTCCGGCAAGGAAATTGCATGCTGCTTCCGTAGTGCTAGGATGGCCAAGCCAAGTCACAAAAGAAACGATTCCACTTCTGCACCGTTCTAAGTTCTTTGTTGTCATCGAGCGCGTACTCTCCATATAGGCTTGTCGTCTTTTTTTTTTCCTAGGCAGGGTCCCTGTGCTATTAAACAGTGGAGTAGCAGGCAGAGATCCAACAGGTGATGCTTTCCCACTCATTGCATGTCCCTACTGCCAAAAGATTTTCTTGTTGGACTTCTCATAGGCGTCTGGTTGGCACTAGGAGAAGAGAGTGCTAGATCGGATAGACGTTTGGGCTGATCCAGCAGACCTCTTAGGGTCTTAGCTTCTGCCTGCCTTGCTGCTTTTAAAGGCGTGGGAGCCTGCCAGAAAAAGAGATGCCCACCTTCACCATCTATTGGAAATGGGTACTATTGGAAGTACTCATAATATGTACTACTTGCTCTTAGATATTTAACAGTGGAGCATCTTGGGGTCTCAAATTTCAGCGGTGCCCTGTGCAGCACCCAAATTTGGTGCCTCCCCCCACCTCTCACCTCCCACTCTCCATCAGAGTTGCAGCACCCTCTGCAGCACCCCCTAAGCTCAGTGCTTAGAGCGACTGAACTAGTTGCGCTTCCCTAAATCAGCCTCTGTATTTAGTGTGCCTCATTCTGGGGCATGCTTTTGTATCTATCTGGCAGAGAATATCAGTTTTCTTCCTGTTGTACCACCCATAACAGTCTAGTTTGGCTGTTAATTTCTAAGCGGGGGGAATGCTCTAATTGCTCAAGAAGACAACCAGATAAGGGGAAGGTCTGGATGCAGTTATGTGACGGAATTGCATTCTGTACATGCTTGGAACACTAAAATTCTGCTATGCCTCCGCTTATTCCAAAGCTAAACTGGCATGGAACTCTAATGTTTTGAAATCCTCATCTTAGAAGTTTGGTGAGCCAGATTTATATGAAATGCAAAAAAGGGAGAGAGGTCTAAATATTCATTTTCACAGTGACCAAAATTGCAGATTTTGGAGTTCTAGATGCTTTCAGTTAAGCAGTCCTGTTCCAAATAGATATGCACACTATTTGGCCTGTGCCTTGCTGTCGGCAGCTCCTTCTCTGTCTTCACTGTGAAAGATGCATGGAAGGAATCTATGCCTGAACTGGAGGAAAGGAGTCTTTGGGTACTTCCGGCCTGTTGCTATTTTTGAGTGAGATTCAATCACATGCTGAAAAATTCAGGTTGCACAATTAAGACTGAGCTGAGGCTCTTGCGCAACAAACCAATTCTTCAAAAGAACAGATTTTTTTGTGATAAGTGATGGGAAAATGCCCTGGAAAGTCTGAGATAATGCTTGCATTGACTCAAGGTTGTCGACTTTCTTTGCAAACAAATAACTGCGGAATACTGTGAGCGGTTCCGGTTGCCACATCTCAGAAAGAATACTTTGGTGCTGGGAAGCAGGCAGAAGACAAACAGAATGATTTTGAGGCTGGGATTATTCCACTATGAGGAAAGGTTACAAAATTTGGGGCTATTTAAGGGGAAAGTGAGTAAGAGCGGATATGATAGAGGTATGTAATGATGCATAGTCTGGAGAAAGCAGATAGATAAAAGTTTTTCTCCTCCCCGCAAAAGACTAAATCATTCAAATGGACCGAATGCTAGGGTATTCAGGATAGACACAAGAAAATACTTCTTCATCCAGTACATAGTTAAACAGTGGGATTTGCTACCACAAGAGGTATAAAGGTAAAGGGACCCCTGACCATTAGGTGCAGTCGTGTCCGACTCTAGGGTTGCGGCGCTCATCTCGCTTTATTGGCCGAGAGCCGGCGTACAGCTTCTGGGTCATGTGGCCAGCATGACTAAGCCGCTTCTGGTGAACCAGAGCAGCGCACGGAAACGCCGTTTACCTTCCCGCCAGAGCGGTACCTATTGATCTACTTGCACTTTGACGTGCTTTCAAACTGCTAGGTGGGCAGGAGCTGGGACCGAGCAACGGGAGCTCACCCTGTTGCAGGGATTCGAACTGCCGACCTTCTGATCGGCAAGCCCTAGGCTCTGTGGTTTAACCCACAGTGCCACCTGGGTCCCTCCCAGGTATGGTAACTCCCAATTTAGGAGTTTAGACAAGTTCATGGAGGAATAAGGCTATCAGTCGCTACAGGCTATGATGGTTATATATTACCTCCAGTATCAGAGACAGAAGGTCACTGAATACCAGTTGCTGGGGATCACAAGCAGAAGAGGGCAAATGCACTCACATCCTGCTTGTGGGCTTCTCACAGGCACCTGGATGCCTACTGTGGGTAAGAGGATGTTGGGTTAGGTGGGTCTTTGGTCAGATCCAGAAGGACTCTTCTTGCTTTCTCGTTGTGTTCTTCAACAACATAAAACTATATGTATTTTTAGTGGATGGATTATGGGTGAAATATGGCCCTTAGTGCTGGGAGCTGGATCAAGTGCTGGAGCAAATTTCTGGTCCAAAGCAGGGAAAGTGATAGGAATGTGTTGGCTGCAGAGGTTCAGATGCCATTGCTCAGCTCTCTTTGCGTGGTACCCACAAGGGTGATAGGATAGAGAACATATACACAGCTCCTTTGCCAAGATAAGCTGAAGCCAGGCTAACTTGACCAGGCCAAGCAAAGCATATTCAAAATCCCACTGAAAAAGGAGCTCACTTCTCCTGTCATTCAGTTTGTGCAATGCTCCTAAAATCCTTCCACTTGGCTTTCTGTCCCCTTCCATTTCCAGAACAAAAGCCCTCCTTGCCTCCTTGGTTTTGTCCCACTCTTGATATTAGTCTTGTTTTCTATCTACTCCTGAGCTTTGCTTTTTCAACTCCACCATCTTCATCTGCCCAAATATCTCATGCTCTTTAACATGACGCTGCCCGTTTCCCCCTATGCATGATGGAACAATAATGACCTATAGATGAAGAAGAAGAGTTTGGATTTGATATCCCGCTTTATCACTACCCGAAGGAGTCTCAAAGCGGCTAACATTCTCCTTTCCCTTCCTCCCCCACAACAAACACTCTGTGAGTTGAGTGGGGCTGAGAGACTTCAAATAAGTGTAACTAGCAAGGTCACCCAGCAGCTGCATGTGGAGGACTGGAGACACGAACCCAGTTCCCCAGATTATGAGTCTACCGCTCTTAACCACACCACACTGGCACATAGAACTGCCTTTGCTCATATTCACCTTTTGTGACTCTTGTCTCCTTCTGCTATCCTCTTATCTTCCCCTTTGTCTGTTTCTGATTGTAAACTCCTTGGAGCAGAGAACTATGTTATTTATCAACTCTGTAAAGCATCATGAATACTGAGGGTACTCTATGTTTGCATGTATTAAATAACTAACCAGACTCCAGGAGCTGCTGTAGTCAGCTGCTGTATTGTTATCATCATATGCCAGAGTCATTAGACAAGCTCAGTAGATTCCTCTAGCTTTGATTTTGAGCTGAGCTCACCGGGAAAATCATTTCCTTCTTCTGCATCAGAATTCCTGTGATTAATTCCCTTGGATTCCAGTGTCTTCCCTTCCTCTGCACCTAGATTATCCTACCTATCCAGTTGGAGCCATCTATGATGCATACAAACTATACCATTAAAGCACATTTTCCACCAGAAACAAGTCCGGGCACTGTAGTTTGTTAAGGGTGCTGGGCATTGTAGCTCTGCAAGAGAAAAACTACACTTCCTAGATTCTTTTTTTTGGGGGGGGGGTGCGCTTTGAATGTGCTTTAAAGGGATAATGTGTGCAGTCTTACTCATCCATCCGTATGTCATTTCCTCTAATCTTGACCATTCAGGCTAGGAACTTCCCAGACCCTACCTGCCCAAGTAGTTATTTGAGCAGTGTTAAAGCTTTACCTCAATTCAGTTATCAGATGCTACCTCAAACAATGGATAAAGCACCAGAGTTTTGCATTGCCGGTATTATGCAAATATTTATAACAGCATTAAAACTATCTTTATGTACACATCATCATAAAGCTAGCTTTAAAATAATTAGGTAATCCTCATAACAGAAGAAGGCATTCACCTGAGAATTCTGGAAACCTATGTATTTGTTATCTGCAAATGTACTTTTTCTCGCACACTGCCTTTGGGGAAGAGGGGATTATTTCTAATGGAAATCATACTAATTTGCTCATTCACTGAGAAATATTGAACATATGCTCTTCCACTGACAGAAGCTGGTCCAACAGAAGACATTTCACTGTCATGAAAAGGTGAATTATTATACTAATAATTTGCCACAGTGTAGGACCTCAGTCAAAAATGGAGCCCTATTTTCCAGGGGCAGTCCCAGATTTACAGAAGCTGTTCCAGTTTCTGATTTGATCCTGGAATGTCCCGCTTTTCCTTAGGATGTCCCTATTTTAATCGGGAAAATGTTGGGGGGTATGGTAAAGGTAAAGGGACCCCTGACCATTAGGTTCAGTCGCGGACGACTCTGGGGTTATGGCGCTCATCTCGCTTTATTGGCCGAGGGAGCCGGCGTACAGCTTCCGGGTCATGTGGCCAGCATGACTAAGCCGCTTCTGGCGAACCAGAGCAGCACATGGAAACGCCATTTACCTTCCCGCTGCAGCGGTACCTATTTATCTACTTGCACTTTGACAATGTTTGACATGCTTTCGAACTGCTAGGTTGGCAGGAGCAGGGAGCAAGCAATGGGAGCTCACCCCGTTGCGGGGATTCGAACCGCTGACCTTCTGATCGGCAAGCCCTAGGCTCTGTGGTTTAACCCACAGCGCCACCCGTGTCCCTTGGAGGGTATGGTAGGACATCCCTATTTTCATTGGAGGGTATGGAGCTATGCAACCCGCCTGAGCCAAGGAGATAAGTAACTATACAACTGTTAGAAGACATCTCAAGGCAGCTCTGTATAAGGAAGTTTTTACATGTTTAATATTTTATTATGTCTTTATATATGTTGGAAGCCCCCTAGAGTGGCTGGGGCAACCCTGTCAGATGGGTGGGGTATAAATAATAAAATTGTTGTTGTTGTTGAATAGGGAGTCCCTATTTTCATTGGATAAATGTTTGGAGTGTATGTGAGCCTTGAGTAACATTTACTGGAGAGGTGAGATACAAATTCAACAAACAAATTTTTGTGTACTTAGTGTTTTGCTAAATTGGAGACACATTGGCCACTGGCTCTATGAAGCAAATCCTGAGGATTAAGACGGAGGCCATGAGTGAGGGTTGTTCACATGCAGTCCCTCTCTCAACTGACCTCATCTTCAGCAGTTTAACCAAGGGAATTTTCACCACACGTGTTTCTGCTTAAAGACTATCTGATGTCAGTGAGCTTCATCATACCTGAGGTCCCAGAGGAACTTGTCTGCTGGTAGTGGGGCTGTAGCAACAGCAACATCTGATCTGAGCAAAGAAGATCACATAGGTACTACTTCAACGGCCTGCTCATGGGTAAAGCCAGGATTTTTGCTGGGGGGGGAGGCCTTTGGTTGTGGGAGGGGGGGAAGAACCTCAGCTATGTATTTTTATTTATTTTTATTGTTTGGGGGGCAGCTGCACCTCCCTGCCCCCCCCCGGTTATGCCCCTGCCCCTGCTGGTGATAGTAATATAATCAGCTCCCACCTCCAATGACAATCCCTATTCCAGGCTTGAATTCAGATCCCCCGCCTGTGCCATTCAAGATGGGTGGTGGCTAAATGTTGGGTCGCCCTATCACAGGGAAAGGGCACTTTTCCAAATCCAGCTGGCAGGCTGCTTGAAGCACTGTGGGTTCCCCACCCAGACTGGAGGCTCTTCTTCCTCCTTTCATCCTACTCATTCCTCAGGGCTCAGGCTGTCAGGTGCAAGCTGCAGCAGCTCCCTGTTACACACCCACTGAGAAACTGAGGGCAGCTGGGCTCAGGCCATTTCTATAGCAGGAAGTTGGGCTTTTTCCTCACAAGATTGTGAGCAGGGCGGAGTGCGTGGGAGAGAAGGGCATGAGCTGCATTGTGGGTAAGTCTTGCTGGCATTTGACAGTAGCATGGATTGTTTTGCTTTCCCTTATGGGACTATTTTGGGACAGGCTTGCCCTTACGTTCGCCACTGTGACAATTTGACAAGATGCTTCCGGCCCTTGAATTCATTCTCTCAGATCCTGATTCCAGAAACCGCACTGGTGCCTACATTGCCATTTAAAACTCAACGTGTTTCACATAAACCTCTCATGGATATAATTGCACCTGGGAACTTTATGACAGAATGGGAATCTTTTGAGTTTTGACAAAGAGCTAGCTTGGCCAGCGTCTTCAGACCAGATAGTTTCCAAGCAGAGACTTGGGTTCTGTTATCACCAAGCTGGGCACTGCTTTCCTTTTGGGTGAAGACAGAGGCAAAGTAGATGTTGAGCAGTTCCTCCTTCTCTCTGTCTCCCAATAGAAATTATCTGTCTTCTCTCTTTTTTATAATAATTTTTATTAAGTTTTCAATTTTACATTAAAAAACCACCATTTTACAAACTTTAAAATATTCAATGACTTCCTTTCTTCTCCTTCCATGGTTCATTTTACATATCATACATTCCTGCATATCTTACTGTAACCATTCAGATCAGTTTTCCACTTTTACATCAATCAAATATTATTTACATTGCTGAATTTATCTTAATGCTGCCAATGTTTCAGCTGTCTGCAGTTATTTTCCATATATTCAATAAATGTTTTCCACTCTTCTTTAAATATATGTTCTTCTTGCCAGCCAGTGTGGTGTAGTGGTTAAGAGCGGTACACTTGTAATCTGGTGAACCAGGTTCGCGTCTCTGCTCCTCGACATGCAGCTGCTGGGTGACCTTGGGCTAGTCACACTTCTCTGAAGTCTCTCAGCCCCACTCACCTCACAGAGTGTTTGTTGTGGGGGAGGAAGGGAAAGGAAAATGTTAGCCGCTTTGAGACTCCTTTGGGTAGTGATAAAGCGGGATATCAAATCCAAACTCCTCTTCTTCTATTCTATATGTTAAATCTGCAAATTCTGCATATTCTTTCAACTTAAGTTACCAATCCTCTTTAGTTGGGACCTCACTCACTTTCCATTTCTGGGCTAACAAAACACGGGCCACAGTTGTTGCATGCATATATAACCTTTTCTGACACCTTGGAATTTCTGTCTAGGTTATTACCAATAAAAAGGACTCTGGTTTATTTGCGAAAGTAATTTTAAACATTTTTTCCAATTCATTATAAATCATTTTCCAACATACTTTTACCATTTTACATGTCCACCACATGTGAAAAAAGGTTCTCGCTGCTTCTTTACACTTCCAACACGTATCTGATTCTGTTTTATAGATCTTAGCCAACCTACTCAGAGTTAAATACCATCTATGGATAATTTTTAAATAATTCTCTTTCAGTGAGTAACATGCAGTAAATTTCAGGTCACTTTTCCAAAGTTTCTCTTGGAGGTTGAAATCTATATTGTGTCCTATATATATTGCCCAGTGTGTCATTAAAGCTTTAACAAGCTCATCTTTTGTTTCCCATTCTAGTAAAAAAAATTACGTTTTAGACAGAAGTTTTTTCTTATTTTGTAAAAGTTCTTTTTCAAATTGTGAGCTTTGGTCCAAAAATCCATTCTTTTTATCTAATTTAAACATATTGTGTATCTGTTGATATTGTAACCAATCCGTAACTTGGCTCCTTAAGTTTTCCATTGGTTTCAGTTTGGGTCCCCCCCCCCCGAAACATCCAGCAGTTCCCTGTAAGTCACCCATTGGCTATACATTTAACTCTCTTAATTGTAATTGCTTCAATGGGAGATAGCCATAAAGGTGTTTTTCTTTCCAGCAGATTTTAATATTTCTTCCAGAATGTGGTTCATGAAACTCTTATAAATTTTAGCCTTCCCATACCAAAGACATGCATGCCTGCCAAATTTCAAGTCATGGCTTTCTAAATCTAAAATGTCTGCATTGTCCAGTTACAATCAATTTTTAACCAACACAAACAATACAATAGCAGATCTGGCAGGGCAAAGCCTTCTCTTTCTTTTGCATCTATCAGAATTTTATGTTTAATTCTTGGCTTTCCCCCATGCTGGATAAATTTAGAGATATATATTTTTTCCATTCTTTGAAGCAGCTTGAATTATTTACAATTGGAAATGATTGGAATAAAAACAGCATTCTATGGAGTATGTTCATTTTAATGGCTGAAATTCTACCTAACAAGGAGAGTTTCATTCTCCCCCATATCTCCAACTTTCTTAACCTCTTTCCACAATTTAATATAATTATTATCAAATAGGTTGAGATTCCTTACTGTCAGCCAAATTCCCAAATATTTAACTTTTTTTGCCTATTTTTAAACCAGACATCCTTTCTTTTAAAAAAAAATCTGCTCATCCATGTTTTTAAACAACGTTTTGGTTTTATCTGAGTTTATTTTGGAAACCTGCCACTTCTCCAAACCTTTTAATTTCTTCTAATGCTTTGGGAACACTCTCCAAAGGCTGTTCTAGTGTCAATACCACATCATATGCAAATGCCCTTAATTTATAGACTATACGTCCCACCTCAATACCTTTAATTTCCCTATTTTTCCTTATATTCTGAAGCAATATTTCTAACGTCATAATAAACAACAGTATTGTTCCTTTTTCTATTTGGCATTTGTCTGAAAGAATATTATTTACTAATATATTTGCAGATTGATCAGTATAGAGTGCTTTAATTCCTGCTAGGAAAGAATTACCTATTTCCATTTTCTCTAAAACTTTAATCATAAATGACCATGAAATATTGTCAAAAGCTTTCTCCGCATCTAGAAAGATTAATGTAGCCTGTTTTTCATTTCTTACTTTCAGGTACTCTATTAAATTGATTATCCGTCTTCTTTATACAAAGGATGTACTACTTGCTTGTTATTCTTCTAGCTTCAAACATAGCCAAAGAAACCTTTATTATTATTTTTAACCTCTCTTGCTAGCCTGAGTTCATTCTGAGCTTTGGCCCACTTGACCTTCTCCCTGCAACAGTTGGCTACTCATTTATACTCTTCCTTCATGGTTTCCAATTTCTTCCATTTCTTATACCGGTACATGCCCCTCTTACATCTGAGCTCATCTGTAAGCTCCATTTGCAGCCACACCAGTTTCTTTAGATGCCTCCCGCTTTTATTTCTCATTGGAATTGTCTGCCTTTGTGCCTTCAATATTTCACCTTTAAGAAACTCCCATCCACCTTGGACTCCTTTCTCTGAGTATTTATGACCATTGCCTCTCACCCTATAGTTCCTTAAGGTTTTTTAAATCAGTCTTCTTAAAGTCCAGAGTGTGTGTCCAACTACACTCAGCTTTCCCTTGCCTCTGTATCATGAAACCCAGGACATGATCACTTCCTCCCAAGGTTCCCAGTACTTCCATTTCATTTATCATTTCCTCCCTGTTGGTGAGGACCAGGTCCAAGAGAGATGACCCCCTTGTTGCTTCTTCCACTTTCTAGGAAATAAAAATTGTTAGTGAGCTAATGGAGAAATATGTTGGAATATGTAATATGTAATGTAATTTGTAATTATAATTATAATAATAATCCAATATGTAAGCATTTTCAGTGGAGTTTTACTTCCAACAGATATCGGGATTGTTGAAGTCTTCCATGACTACCAAATCTCTCCTTGCTGTTAAAAGCATTTAAAACAAATGTTTGCTAATGTACTTTGCAACAAAGCTTGCCTGTGTTTATGGGTCTTCCTCTGGCCCTGCCACAGCTGTTTGTAACACATTCAGGCAGAATAAATGCAGGGTCAGCAACTTTTCAACTGGCCTCTTTAGTGGTGCCTTTAACAGTAGTGTTTTGTGTGTGCAGGCATTACTAAGTGATAGTACTTATCTGCATGGTGTGAATCTGCTGTTTTCTGTGCATCCAGGTGATGTTAAAAGGCATAACAGCAGGACTGGCCAGTCCTCCACCCCCGCCTGGTTAAATGGCAATTCTAAAAATAACATGCAGGTAATGTAGGACTAGGCTCTAGGAATACACAGATTCTCTCAACAGAGGTAACATACAGATGAGATTTTATTCTAGAGTCAATGGAGACTGAGTACTTGTTTTTCCAATGTTGTCTGCACACAATGTAGAATATTGCAACTTTTTTGCCCCTGAAAAACACTGCTTGAAAAACTGGTTTCAATCTGAAAATAAAAGCTCATTGCAGATTGATTCTTCATTACCCTGCAGTGTGTCCGTCTGAAAACTAATGAAAACAGGTGTAGGCAATCCTGGCAATGGGAGGGAGATATCCACACCTGGCCAATGACATTATGGGTAGGTGCATGCCCGGATCGCAATCACCATTTCCTTCTTCATTCAGCTAGGGCAGTGATGGCTAACCTTGACACTCCAGATGTTTTGGGACTACAACTCCCATCATCCCTGACCACTGGTCCTGTTAGCTAGGGACGATGGGAGTTGTAGTTCCAAAACATCTGGAGTGTCAAGGTTAGCCATCACTGAGCTAGGGCATGTTAAGAAAGGAAATAACCTAATAACCTAGAGAACCTAATCAAGGCAAAGGTTTTCAAATGCATATCAAGTAACCACACCCACCTTTGTGAGTGGCAGGATCTAGAATCCATCTAGAATGGAAGCAAGCAGCATTTTGAGGTTGAACACAAACTATTCCAGATTGCAGAAAACTACATTTCCGTGCTACAATCAAGTTGCTGTGTACATGTGTATACACAGACTCAGTATTCATTCAGTGGTATACTGCCATATGTTTTTAAACACCAACTCTGATCAGCCAACTCCCACCTAGCATGGCCAATGCTCAGAAAGGACATCTGGAGGGCCATAGGTTCCTCACCCGTTCCTTAGAAGATCAAGTTACAGGTAGATAGCCGTGTTGGTCTGTCATAGTCAAAACAAAATAAAAAAATTCCTTCCAGTAGCACCTTAGAGACCAACTAAGTTTGTTCTGAAAAGGAAGCTTCTCTCACTATTTAACACACTATTTAACACAGAAAGTGCAACTAGCAAATTAGTCACACTTTACACGTTTGCTGGGGAAATACTGGTGTGCATGTAGAACTTGTGTTTGCTGTGTGAAGTGAGGAGGTGCCCCAAGCGTACCTGGGGCACACACGGCAAGAACCCCTTCCCAAACCATCCAAGCCTCTCAGTTCCAGCCAGCCAGCCATCCTCTTTTTATCAAGTTCTCTAGCTTCTCGCTGGATGTATTTTTCCTCTCCAGAGTCTGCTGACTTCCTAAGGCTTAGCAGCTAAGCCAAGTCTTCCTTCCAGACTTTGCACGGTATGTATGTATCTTATGAGCTGGGCACTTCCTTCACTGCAGAAACGGATACGCAGCTCTCCCACCCCCCACTCCTTGGCAGTTCTCTTCCTGTACAAAATCCTCTCCCAGTGCAGACTCCCCCCCATCCCCCCATAGGGCCTCCAGCCAAGGCCAGGAGAACTTCCTCTTTCAGCCACGACTTCACATGTGTGCAGGACACATAAATCCTTAAAACACATACACACAGAGAAGCAGGGGACGGGAACAATCCAAGTCACAGACCCTTCAAATTGATCCTCAGTGTAGCCCCCAGCAACTTGCCAGCAGTTCCCATCAGCTGTCAATTTCAATTCTCCCACTTCCTCACTCTTTGAAGCCTGGATTAACCATTCTTTTCTCATGCTCTACTTGCAGGTACTTCTGGACAATCTGTTTGTTGAGCATTCATCCAGATTAGTTTTCAGTGAGCTTAGATGATGTTGCATCAAACCAGGTGTTACGCCACACTTTCGGGTGCAAAAAGTCTTATCTTTGGCTAAATCCCTCAATCTCTTTCTACAAGCAGTGATATAAGAGGGTTGGAACATGCTTTTATTGAACTTCAATAATATCTAAACTCAGTAATGAATGTGGATGAAATGTTTTATCCAGGGCTCCATCATATTTTCTAGAACCCTGTTTCTGTCCACTTCAGCCACTGCCTACAGGGTTTCTTTTCCTGCTCCCCACACCCGCATGGTCCTGGCCCTGGGTTTCCTACACATCAAGCTTCAATGGTGCCCATCAACTCAGGTCACAGCTACGTGTGCATAGATGTACTGTACAGCTATATTTATCCAGTCCGCTGAAGCTTTAAAATACATCACAGGCTTGCAAACATCTCCAATTACATTTACTATATATACATATAAGCCAAAAAAGAGCAAAACCTGGGAGGGACTGGGGCAGCTGGGGAGGGGAATAACCTCAGTGTACAAATAAGAAAGTTTTGTTAAGTCACAAGACGCTCCCCATGGCAATGTGGTGGTTCTTAAAAATAAGATCAGATCGTGTTCAGGACTGTCATTTGGTTCACAGAATAATCCCCTCTCGACCCTCAGTGTGTGCAACAATAAGTAGCTGGAAACTTGGCCATAAATGGAAGCAGAATTTATGCACAAATATGCAGGCCCCAAAGCTCTTCTGCCTTCCGCTCTCCTGGCAGCTTCCATCCTGCAGACCCTCACTGCACCTCCCTCCAGTCTTAGGCTGTTTGCATGCCATGTGTTTACCAAACTGCTTCCTCAAAGAATCCTGGGGACTATAGCTTACCCCTTAACAGTTCCAGGATTGCTTGGGGGAAGTCATGAGCTTTAAATGTATGGTGTGTATTCATCCCTATATACTCTCTAATCTCCCTCTCAATTTCTCCCTGAGGGAAGATAGTATACTCTGGGTATCTTGCTTTCTGAGCTCTCAAAGTAGTAGAAGCTGCCACTAGGGGTGGATGTCTACGCTCCCTCCCTCTTCAGACATACATACATGCATGCATGCATCTTTTTCTTTGTATGTCACCTTTCCATGGTTAAAAAACCATGCTTACAACATGAAAAAAAATCACGATTACAAAAATAACAAGCATTCATAAACAATAAATAAAACATCAAAAAGTACACAACCATATTAAACAATTTCCACATAAATTATAAGATCTCAAATGAATAAACAAAGAATTAATGAAACAGCAGTAACCTCCCCCCACCCACCCACAAAACCCCCTAAACGTTGCCCTGTCCTGGGACAGTTGTTGCTCAATATCTTTATAAATGACTTGGATGAAGGAACGGAGGGGATGCTGATAAAATTTGCAGATGACACCAAATTGGGAAGGGTAGCTAATGCCACAGAAGACAGAATCAGGATTCAATATGACCTTAACAGATTAGAGAACTGGGCTAAAATTAAAATGAATTTCAATAGGGACAAATGTAAGGCTCTACACTTAGGCAGGAATAACCAGCTGTACACATATAAGATGGGGGACACCTGGCTCGCCAGTAGTACATGTGAAAAGGATCTAGGGGTCTTGGTAGACTACAAGCTTAACATGAGACAGCAGTGTGATGCAGCAACAAAAAACAGCTAATGCTATTCTAGGCTGCATCAAGTATGGTGTCCCAAATAAGGGAAGTAATAGTAGTACCACATTATTCTGCCTTGGTGAGACCACACCTGGAATATTGTATCCAGTTCTGGGCACCACAATTTAAGAAGGATATTGACAAGCTGGAACGTGTGCAGAAGAGGGCAAATAAGATGACCAGGGGTCTGGAAACCAAGCCTGATAAGGAACAGTTGAGGGAGCTGGGTATGTTTAGCCTGGAAAAGAGGAGACTGAGGGGAGATGTGCTAATCGTTTCAAATATCTCAAGGGCTGTCGCACGAAGGATGGAGCAAGCTTGTTTTCTCCTGTTCCAAAGGCCAAGACTTGAACCAATGGATTCAAGTTACAATAACGGAGATCCCGACTAAACAGGAAAAGCTTTATGACAGTAAGAGCTGTTTGACAGTGGAAAGGACTCCTATGGGAGGAGGTCTTTTTCCTTGGAGGTTTTCAAGCAGAGGTTGCAGCAATGGAACTTTGTGCTTCAAATTTCAGTGGCGCCTGTTATGTGATGCCAAAATCTGGCACCCCCTGCTTCTCACGTTCCATTGGATGTCATAGTTGCGGTACCCGCTGCGACGCTCCCAAAGCTCAGCGACCGGTGTGGCCACACCCATCACACTCCCCTAGATCAGCCTTTGGAGGTTGGATGGCCATTTGTCAGGGATGCTTTAGTTGAGATGATTCTATTCCTGCATTGCAGGGGGTAGGACTAGATGACCCTCGGGGTCCCTTCCAATTCTATGCTTCTAAGAATCTTCAGGATGCCCCTGTACTCAAAGGAGAGGCGGGCAGCTACAATTCTAGTCTCACTGGCAGAACAGTGCCATCTAGCAGCCAATTACAGGTAGGTAGCCGTGTTGGTCTGTCATAGTCAAAGCAAAATAAAAAATTAAAAAATTCCTTCCAGTAGCACCTTAGAGACCAATTAAGTTTGTTCTTGGTATGAGCTTTCGTGTGCATGCAGCCAATTAGAGAAGCAGCACCTACCTATAGCATCCTCCTGAACCTGCCCAACTGACCAGTGCCGGATTTACGTATAAGGTAACCAAGCTATAGTCTAGGGTCCCACTCTCTTGGCCCCCCCCAAAAAAAAACAAGGAAAAAAACCCTTGGTGTACATTTCCAAAATATAAGATAAAAAACAAGTAAAATAAATACAGCAACAGTGTTTTGTCTTGTGTTTGTACCTATTAGGTCCATAAATTACCATATAGCATATATTCAACACAAAAAACAGCGACAATTTGTTGTTGACAAAGGACAACCGGACATATAAAGGGCCCCATTACCTTCAGTAGCTTAGGGCCTCATCACACCTAAATCCGGCCCTGAACCTAGGTGATAAATGAAGCTGGGAGCAGAAACTCTATTCATTGCCCTGGCTTTAACCCTTTCTGTCTATTCCACCCTGTGCAAAGTGGGATGGGACGGGACGTGGAGGAAGCAGCGGGCCGCCCCGCCCCCTATTTATTCCTAGTTATATATCTCTTAGGCGCTTCCTCGGCCCTGCCTCGCCGTTCTGGTGGGCACAGGGTGGATGAGGCGCGGGCACGAGCGAGTGGCAAGGAAGGCTTCGCGGGGGACGACACCCAGCAAGCGACGGGCTTGCCTCCCTGGCCGCGAGCCGCCGCTGTTTTGTTTCGAAAATGCACGCCCGAACTAGGGCAGCATGAGGCAAGGCTGCGCCCTTGTGGCCGCAGTAGGTGGAGGCCAGCAGAAGTCGAAGCAGGACAGGCCCCGACCTCCACCGTGTCCTTTCCTAGGGACCTGTTGTTCACAACTCATTTTTCCCTCAGAAAACTCTTGCAGGAGAAATGGGCTTCGTGTCTCCCTTTTAGGCTTCAGGGGCTGCCTCTTGTGACACCCGGAATGCTGCATTTATCCTCATTCTTGCCCCCCTTTTTTGCAGCATCCACAAGACGTCTTATATCCCCCACCCCCAAGGGAAAAGAAATAATAATCCAGATCTATCATTTCCTGGATTATCATTTCCCATGCTTTAATCTGTTGCCAATGAACCGTTTGCAGATTATGCCGCTGTCTGAAAGCACCCCCTGTTCTGCTTCCGTGCCACAGAATCCATTTTGCCGGAAAGGCATTTTTGTCTCTTTGGGGTGGTTGGGATTCGGTCACTTACTGGCAAATTAAGGCTGCACAATCAAAGTGGATTTGGCACTCATGCACCAAAACAAGAATTGCCCCCCAAAACCAGACTTTTGGGGATAAAGTGACAGGAAAATGCACTGAGAGGTATGGAATAACACTTGGTGCAATGTTCTAGGGCCTCCCCACAAACAAATAGTCAATGTTGAATTCTCAATAAAGAGGTCAACTGAAAGCCAACGAGAAAAAAAAGCCTGTTTGGACACTGTGCCTAGAAAATGCAGAGCAAGGGTAAGTATGGATGAGCCCTCAGTCTCTTTCTCTTTGTGCTTTCCATCGTAGCCTCAAGGTTTCTTTTCTTCTTTTTAAAAAAATGTTTTCCTCACTCTTTGTTGAGAAGGGCTGGGCAATTCCCATAACTGAGCTGAGCCTTGCTGTGCCCTGCTCTGCCCCGCCCAATGTCCTTAGCAACCCAACCTGGCAACTTAAGGAGACAAAGGCACAGAACACAGGCTGGACTGGAGCGTCCTTGCAAAATGGAACCAGGGTGGCCCTTGCCTCTCACATTGCTCCTCAGCATCTGTACTATAGGTAAGAGTTATGGGGATCCCAGCTCCATCCATCATGCATGAAGCTCCTGCTCCATATCTGTTCAGTGGAGGATCCCCGTTCCCAAATTAGATTTCGCTGTTAGGACATGGGAACCAAGAGACTGGAGAACCCCTATGGGTTATTGTTGTTATTGTTAGTATTAGCCAGCGTTTCAAATGAGGCCCCTGGGCAGGTTACAACCATTTACAATGTATTATTAAAAGTCACAGCTCAACCACAAAATGTTATAGTTGACTTTCGGCTAGTCAAGGTCAACCTAGACGTAGCATGAGTTATCCATGGCCAGAAATTATTGTGTTTTTAGAAGAATAGCAGCTAGTGGGTGGGTGGTTTGTGTTGAGTACATGGCGCTGGGGAAGAGTCGACAGCCGTAGACGCCATAAGAGCATTACCACAGCCCAGCTCCTCAAAGGTTTCCCTATCCTTCCCTCTGAGGAGATTGGTCCATGCGTTTGCCTGAGTACTCTCTGAAACAGAAATATGCATGATTACTTCCAGGAGCAAAGGAGAACAGGTAGAAGGTGGCATTTCCACAGGCAGAGCTTTTTCTTCCATATGACAACCTGACTCTTCCTCAGTTCTCTCTTTCAACATCTGGGAACCCCAGGCTCCTTTGCTTTTGGTTGGGGAGTATGTTTGCTGAGGGAATGTTTGCTCACTAATTGAACTGAATGTCTGGTAGATAATAACAGTATTTTCTCTTGTGTTTCCCCACCCCCCACCCCACTGCTCTAGATCCAGCCATCGGAGACGTAGGTAAGGAGAGGAAACCTTCGCACTTCCCTACTTAACAGACCTATGACCAGTGGCAGGGGAAGGAAGATCACCCTATGCAGTGCAAAAGCAGGCTTTGATGCACAACAGCTGTTAAAACAAAGTTGACTGTTCTTAATGCAGGCAAACATGGGTTATAGCCAAGCGTGTATGTTTGAGCACATGCACCTCCAGATGGGCATACAGACACCTGGGTGCCTAAAGTGCCTAAAGTGCTGTGACGATACACTGTGGGGGAAGCTGCCTATGGTCAGAGCAAGGCAGCCTCTCTCCTGCAAACATAATATTGTAGTACCCTAGGAGGCCTTTGAACAGGGGCTGCTCTTAGGCAGCCAGATCTTCACTATAGATGAGAAGAGACAGACTGTAATTGCTCTGGAGTTGAATGAATACAAAAAAATAATAGTATTCCTTTATACAGTTAGTTAAAAGAGTTGGCATAACCGATTAACAATGAATACACAGCAATAACAATGCATTAACAGCCCAATTCCAAACTGCTATTGAGAACATAACAGGGCATCAGTTTACCGATGTTTGCTGAATGATCACTATCAGTGCTGTCAGGATCTGTTCCTGTTGCTCATTCATCCTCCATTTTTGGGTGTCTTGCAAATCTGCTTTCTTCTCTCTTTCTTTTATCCTCAGCCTTGTTTATGACATTTTACCTGAGTTGTTCTTGGAGCCATATCGCAATTCTTGCATTGCAGAAGGTTGGACCTAATGACCCTCAGGGTCCCTTCCAACTCTTATAGTTCTATGATTTTACTATTCATTTATGAAAGCAAGCTGCCTATATTTCAGAAACATGGAAATTACCCATGTTGTATGCATGCTTATCAAAAAGCGCTTTACTCAATGGTCCCATGGGACCAATACTCTCATTGCTGTCGCTGTCTCTGTTACAGTGATTGAGGGCATCCCAGACACTGTGGTGCTGGAAGACAGCTTGACACCAGGCACAACCGTGGCCAACTTCACCGGCAACTGTACAGACTCCAGCGATCCACCCACAGTAAATCTGAAGACCACAAGCCCCACCACATCTTTTTTCAATCGGCCAAATTTTGTATCCCCTGACACTTATGAGGTACAAAAGACCTGTAAATTTGTAGTCAATTCCGTGTGTGTGTGTGTACGCTAGGGGAAAGCTTTTCCTGCCATCATGGCCTATGAGAGTACAGGGACTCTGTGGCATTTTAAAACACATTTTAGTGGGCATTTTTGAACTGGGACTAGTGAGTCAACAGTGCTGTTGTCCTGCTGCACTGCATGCCAGATATTTCAATCCAATCAAGATGAACAAGCCTCTTGTGGGACTAGAGTATTTAATAAATTCTATTAATTAAAGATACCTAGAAGAATTGAACAGGTTAAGTGTAATTTTTGTAAACCAGTATTATGCCACGGAATGCAGTTTTTGTTTAGCAAATATAGTCTTATTTTTAATGTATGTAAACATGTAACTAGTATGCGGAAGTGTAGAGCATGTCTTCACTACAAATGTAAAACTGTTTGGCACCAAGATGATATGAAGCAGCAGCAATTAGCTGTTTTCCTTTCCACAAGTATGCAAAACTACTCCCCAAATATTACTGACGGATGCTAAGGGGGAGACTTTTAGTTGCTGCTGCTACTTTAATTAGGCCATTCCAACATGCCACGTACTCCCACCTGGCACCTGGGCACCTATCTGGCATATGGACATCTATTGATTGGTGCCCATGGCATCATCAACACTGGGCTGTTCAACAGGAGTGAACATGTGGAAGAGAGGTGTAGCACATGCTGAGTTTTTTTCTTTTGGCTTCCAGGTGAGCCTTAGTCCCAGTGCTGCCCTGGATGCTAGACGGGTGAATCAGTATGTTTTGACATTCAGTGCAAGTTGCCCAAGTGGCACGCCAGTTGAAGTTAAGCTCTTCATTCGAGTCATTGCAGCAGACAGATTGGAGTGTGGCAGCGGACCTGAATACATAGGTAAGGCTTTCACGATAGCCCTGGTATTTCATCCTAAGGCCCTAAGACAAGAGTGCCATGGTGAGAAAAGTTTTAATATGGTACAGTACTGTGGTGTGGTGAGGGTAGGGGTGGTGGTGTCGCCACCTGGCACTGATAGGCAGTGAGTTCTCCAGCAACAGGGGGCAGATCCTGCATGGCAAAGGAGGATGCTGTTTTTTTCGACCACGGGGAGGCAGATTTGAAAAGTAGACTTGCCAGTGAGCTGCCCATGCCAATGGGAAGCTCAGCCTGCAGAGGGCTCCAGTGTTATCAAAGGGGCAAATTCTAACTAGGGCAAGAGTCTGACTACTTCCATCTCTTTTATTGCTGCAGGAGAGAACCCAGTAGGTGTTTCAGAGGATGTTGGCCCTGGAGAGTTCATCTACCAAATTGTACTGAAGAGGGAAGGCAGAGGCAACTTGACTGTAAGCACCTTTGTTGCGGGGAAAGCAGGAATGTTGGAAGACTTAAAAAAATAAAAATAAAACCATTATAAACTATTATTAAATAAATGCTTTTAAATAAATAAGGACTATAGTCGGGGAGGGGGTGTCTTGCAAAGGAAATTTTCGGGTAGTGTGTCTGGCCATGGAGAGAAGGCTTGAGAATTTGGGAGGTGGTATATTCTAACATTGCGGGAGGCAGTGGAAAACAGGAGTGCCTGGCGTGCTCTGGTCCATGGTGTCATGAAGGACATGACTAAATGACTAAACAACAACAACAACAACAACAACAACAACAACAACATATTCTAACAGTGCCCCAGGCAGAGGAGGAGATAGTAATTTTGGATGTAAGTCTTAGGGGATGAGATTTTCTTCAAAACAAATAAAGAAACAATTTCCCCAGCCAACTTTATTTTCTTTTTATACAGTTCGCTATAGAGAATGCCTCTCTGCCTTTCACCATAACTGAATATGGAAGAGTACTGGCACCTGCCATGGGTTTCAGTCGTGAGCAAGCTGGCAAGGTGTGTTCCATTGCTTACTGTACATATGCATATGTTCTGCCAATGTCACTGTCCTTATAGCATGTCACACACACCCCAGCTCTGTCCCCTCTCAAAAGTGTTCTGTAGTTTGTTAGGGGGGCTGGGAACTGTAGCACAGTGAAGGAGAAACTACAGTCCTCAAGATTCTTCAGAGTACAACCTGCACTTTAAATCTGCATTGGATGTGTTTTAAATGTATGGTGTGGATCTTTGTCTCACCGGACGTTTCCTCCTAGCCCTGTGACTCCCACCTCCCTGTCCCCAGGTCCTCTTTTCATTAAAAGGCATCATTTGGATGGGGCCCACACAGATGATGCTAAAAAAAAACCCCACACAACAGTTTATGGAGGGAAAAACCATGCAGCAGGCTTCTGCTTCTCATGCAGAACTGTAACTAAAAGCATAGTGCTTGAGAAAGCTGACTCAACCAGTTCCTGGTATGATAAGGCAGTAGGGACAAAACACGACATTCTCTATTTCAAGGTACTGTGCCTTCCTGTTCCTGGGGCTTCTGTGGCACTTCAGTCTTCCCTCCCTAGGTCTCTTGGACCCAGCATCATACTAAGAGCTTGCTTTTGACTAGACCTATCCCCCCTGCTTGTAAATTCACGCCATGCCGTTCTCCTTGCAGACGTTCTCAATGGTCATTGTCGTAACGGACAGTGGTGGGAGAAGCTGCCGCAGGCCTCTGGCAGTGAAAGTGCTGCCTGTTTACCACAAGCAAGTCAATTTCACGTGAGTTGAGTTGTCACTATGTTGTTTTTAATGGTGTTATATGGTTATATGCTGCCCCAATATTTTATGATATGCTGGTATAGGGCATTTTTATGAATAAACAGCGGAGACAGGGATACAAAGGCTCTTGGGCTCCAAGTTCCCCACAGCATAGACTTAAGGCATGGGCCCCTTCCCCAATATGTTCTGCCACCCCTGGTAGTTATGCAATATCATAAGAAAGGTGTGCTTAAGAAACTTTTACCACAGAGTAGAGAGTGCTGGGGCATCGCTCCCAGATCATGTCTGGTCACACTTGACCTGAGAGCTGCACTTCTGTGACACTGCAAAGGATTAAAATAGTGCTTTGCTGGCACCACTATAATATCGCCTCCTCACAAAGCAGTCACTTTTGATGTAATGAATGTACCTTCAGGCCATCAGAGATTTGAGCCAGGGCAAGAGGCTACTGATCTGGGCTTCCCCAGTCCAGGGCACATGTGGGACCCATCCACTTCCCCTCTCATTAACTTGTACCAGAGAAGGAAAGCCCTAGCTCTGACAGCCTTTCGAGTAGACAAACAGTGTCACTTTTCCCACCCACATCCCTTCAAGTTCCATGCCAGAGAGGCTATTGCTGACTAGAGGCTGCCAGTCCCTGGTGGTAGAGGGAATGCAACAGATGATCTGGATTTGAGAGCAGAAACTGAATTAGGAGAGATTATTCACTTGCTATAAGGGAGCTGTGCAGAATCCCCTCTAGTGTCAGGACAGGTTTACTGTCTCCTCTGTCCCATGGGCCTGGGCAGCACAACATGAGCAGTGAGGAGTGTGAACTTCTCTGAAACAACACCAGCCACCATTATACTGGGGACTGGGCCATCACACTACATCAAATTATTTGAAGGAAGCATAGAGCAGGGAGGATATTCAGGTGTGTTTTTCTCTTTCTTCCCTTTGATGCCACACATATTGTTGGAGTTGCATGGAACAGCCGTAACTCACTTTCCTATTTTTCAACCTGACTCTAGAAGTCCTTGTTGTCCTGTTAATGCTCTGCTTCCTATATTATCCCAAAACAGGAATATTCAAATATGAATAGATGGGGTGGCTTATAGCACCTGGGGCTTACACTCTTTTCTTCATGATTTAGGGAGTCATCATTAGCAATATCGGTATCAGAAAACACAGCTCCCCTCCAGCCTATTCTAAAAGTCAATGCCAGTGGGGAAAATGTGCTTTACCGGATCATCTCCTCTCTGCCCACAAGTCATTTCACCATTGAACCAGGTAAGGAGAATCCAGGGGAGTGGCATGGAACCCACACAACCTCAGGGAGGGCTGGGCCTTCTGTGGTGGTCATTAACAATGGTCTTCAAACTAGGTCAGCCATCTTGCTCTCAAGGAGCTGAGTGATCACAGCCTGTCTCTTGCTTGCATGCAGACACAGGCTTAATCAAGAACACGTATGACCTAAATCTGAGACGCTATCCAGACTTAACTGAAACCCTGCTCATGGTGGAAGCCTACAACATGCTGCATCCCACAGATAAAGCCACCATCACTGTCAACATTACAGTAAAGCGGCAGAACCTGCAAGGACCTCTGTGCACTCCTGCTGTATTTGTGTAAGTCTCCATAGAGCAAAAGGATCTTACTCAAGCTTGAGCAAGTAAAAGAAATAGAGTTTGAGGGTCTCTCCCTACCTGCTATGCACAGCAGGGTATAGCAGTATTTAGTGTTTAAGAGGATCAATGGGTATTAACCACGCCTCTGAGAGGAGAATTGGGTCTAGAGCGGTGGTGGGAACATGTGGCCCTCCAGATGTGATTTGGCCCCAGCTGCTATCAACCCCAGACAGGGATGAGGAGTGTTGAAGATCAGCAACATCTGGAAGGGCCACAGGTCTCCCACCCCTGATCCAGAAGTAAGAACCATCTTAAGGGCTAATGAGTCAGAGCAATCAGAGCACAAGCATTGTCTTTCCACTGACAGAACAGTAGCCCTATGGAGAAGCCTTGACATGCTTGAGCTTCTGTTTTTCTTGCCAACAGTGATCTGCTCTAAGAGAGGTTATTGAGAAACATAGGCAAAGGGGGGACGAGGAGGATATCTTTCTCTCCTTTCAAATTGCCATTTCTATCCTTCTGTATCTTTTACTCTTTGTGGCTATTGCTGCATAATCCTAGGGCTGAGATACCAGAGACGACTCCCATTGGGGAAACACTGCTGACTCTGTCTTGTAATGATGTAGAGAGTGGCAGCGATAGGCTTCACTACGAAATAATGGAGGGCAGCCAGAGCCCTCCCTATATCTTCCAAATGAGGCACTCGGTACTACAGGTAAGCCCTTGGAATGGACTTATTTCTTTCATCAGATATGTTAAGGAGAGGGAGTGGGGAGAGTGGGAAAGACTTAAGGGTTGAGTAGCTTCCAACATACCTAGCCATCCTCTCAGTTTTACCAGAATTTAGGGCAAAATGTGACTCAGGGTACTGCTTAATTCCAGTTCAGTCACTTCTGGGTACCTGAGAGATCGTGAGTGTTGTAACTCTAATTAACAATGAGTTTATCATTTTCCCAGACTAAGCATCTCCCCTTGGCAGAGGATGATGTTAGTTTAATATGTGCCCATATGGTCCTGACCTTTCTGTCCTTGGGTCCTGGCAGGTGAACACCACTTTGGAATATGACTCTGAAGCTATGGCCAGCCTTAACTTCCAGTACCAAGCCACCATTCTAGTGACTGATGATGGAAGTCCTCCACAAAACAGTGCGTACCGCTCTGTCAATCAAATGCTATTTGGGTTTGGTCTTCTCTTGATACTGAACACAGAGGGTCATGGGAAATTGGGACTTCAGCAAGATCTCTCCTGGATTGGCTTGCTCTGAGGTATGGTAGGAATCAGAGGGCAGAGGTGACTTCCCTGCCTTTGGTAAAATCCTCGCTGCAGAAACAGTTATTGGAGCTCTCTGTTGGCAAAGGTAAATCTAGCATGTCTATGGCTGTTGCCTGGATTAGTACTAGGACCTAGGAACCCAGTGAAATGCAGGCACAAAGCAAGCACTTGCTGAGGATCAGAACTAAATTATAGGCCAGATGGTGTGTGTTCAGTAGGCAGTGACAGTGTTTTAATGAGCCTGTTTGCATATGTTTCATAAGAAGTTGGAGTTTGGATTTATAGCAGAAGACAGCATTCCTCCCCAACCCCGCATTATACAATTATTTTGTACCTCTTGGCTTTGGCTTCTGCTAGCACGCACGCACGCACGCACGCACGCACACACACACGCACACACACACACACACACACACACACACCACTTTGGTGTTTCCCCTTTGGCTTTTATGAATCCAAAATCTGTACCAAGAAACTTGAATTCTCTTACCTTTGTATATTTTGTCAAAAGCTATGCAAAGTCCCATCTCAGCTCAGACCTCATTGCACTTTAGCTCCGAGGGCCTTCTGGCAATTTCCTTATTGCGAGAAGTTACAGGGAACCAGGTAGAGGGCCTTCTCGGTGGGGGCACCTGCCCTGTCGAACGCCCTCCCAGAAGATGTCAAAGATATAATTATACAACCTTCTGTAGACATCTGAAGGCAGCCCTGTAGCGGGAAGCTTTTAATGTATGATGTTCTGTTGTGTTTTTGTATATTCTGTTGGAAGCCTCCCAGAGTGGCTGGGGCAACCCAGTCGGATGGGCAGGATACAAAAAACAAGTTGTTGTTGTTGTTGTTGTTGTTGTTGTTGTTGTTGTTGTTGTTGTTGTCATCTGCTGATCACTGCAAATTCTACTCAGCCTCTGCTCTGGCTTCAGAGATTTTTACCAGACACTTTGAGGATGATTCAGAGGCAATATGATAGCCATCTTCAACTATGTGAATGGCTGTCACATAGATGATGAAGCAGATTTGTTTTCTGATGCTCCAGAGGCTTAGGACCTGAACAATGGGTTCAAATTTCAATAAAAGAGAATTTAGATTAAACTTTAGGAATAACGTATTCACCCTATGAGCCACCTGATAGTGGAACAGGTTGCCTTGGAAGGTGATGGACTCTCCTTCATTATAGACTTTTAAAGAAAGATTGGCTACCCATCTGTCCAGGATGCTGTAGCAGACAGTTTCCTGCATCAGCTGAGGGGTTGGGCTAATGACATTTGAAGCACCAATTCTGTCACACTATGATTCTGTACTTTGCAGTCTGATGAACTAGAAATCTCCCTTAATTAAAAAAGGGGGGGGGAATCTAAGACAGCAATCCTAACCCCATTTACCCAGGAGTAAGCCCTACTGAATTCAATAGGACTTACCTCTGTGTATAGTTAGGGTGGTGCTGTAAGAGCCTTAGGATGCTAAATTCTGAGCCCAGTACCACATTCTGTGCTTCTTTAGTGCAAAAGTGGAATCACAGAACATACACAGCCTTGATTGTACCATTTAGCTCTGTTCTTAAGAGCAGCCTCTCCACACCACCTCACCTGACTTTGCCACCCATATCGTGGGCCCATCTTGATACAGCCATCTACTAGGAATAAAGAAACAGGTTTGCAAACAATCTCTTCCTTTGGGGATGTTTGAACAGGGAAAGGATGTGTTTGTGCTAAGATGCAATCCACATTCCACTTCTGCACAAGCCTGGAGAGGCAACAAAGTGTAGTGAACATTGATTTGCCACAACCCTACAGAGAACAGCAAATAATGAGACAGTGACCAATCCTTCTGTTACATTTTCCATGTACCTTCAAAAGCATTCCAATGAGGAAAACATGTTGGAAGAGGCCTCCAGGTTGAACTTTTTAGTTACCTGACCACATTGGTTAATGAACAATTTGTAAAAACCTGACTGAAAACAAACCAGGTAGTAGCTCAACAATGAACTTTGTTAACGGGTTACCACTGAAAACCAAAGGTGCCATCCAACCAAAGTATTTTCAAGTTTGATTGAATTCAATGAACATGACATAAGACTATGCCTGCCACCCTGCATTGAAATCAGTGTGCTTATTGTTAATTGGATTGTGTCCTGGGTGTACAGGGAGATTAAAAAAAAAAGGTAAATGACCCCTGACAGTTAAGTCCAGTCGCAGACAACTAAGAACCACCAATTATTGTATACCATAAAAGTCTTGATTAAACAATAAAGGAAACTTTCAAAGCAACTGTAGAAATTCTGCAAATCATCTGCCCTTAGAGTTGTGGCTAATCATAAATAAAAAATAAATAAATCTAATCATAAATAATCATACTTTTATCAATAGCAACAAGATGATAATAATGACTTGTGTTGATATATCTTGATAGAGAAAATGTAAGTCATATACTACAGGGCTGTTGACTACAGTCATGTACTACAGTTGTTGGCTGATTTGACCTTAGAAGAAACCCCACAAACGTCTTCTGTGGTACATGAAGGCAGACTGTTACTAAACAAATTTGTCATGGACAAGCAACAACTGCATGTGGTCTGTGTCAAAAAATAAACAGAGAATCAAACAGAAAGCCCAGCACGGACCACCCTCAAAGGGACACATACTTCACACTACAAATAGCAAACTGACAAACATCCAATAAAAAGGAAATAATTAAAGAACACAAACATGAGAATTCTACGGAAAATTTTCTGGATTTCTAAAAACAGTTAAAATGAATGTGCAGAGAAATGTGGCATCCACAATGGGTTCATAGACAGTTAATATGTCTAATAATTGCAAACATTGAATATATAAGTGTATAAACTGGCTAGATGAGGGTCACGGTGGCAGGTTGTAAGAACAAAACAGTGAGCTCTTTGACTGGGTGGTTGTGAGAGCCATACCACACCAGATTCTGGCCCATCACCAAATAATTAAAACTACACACGAGGGTGGCAACCTATTGGCTTAAACCTGGATCTGCCCCAATCACATTTCAAGCAGTGTTTAGAGGGACACAGTTTTTAAAGTGAATGGGGTAGGTATATGTGTGTGGGGTTTTTGTCTTGAGCACCTCTACACAAGGGCTACCTCCCAGATGTGGCAAAAGACCCTGACAAGAGAGGCTACAGGGAGGTAAGTGAGAGGTATGGAGTGCTCTGTTCACACATCCCTCTTGCTTGAAAAATCAGACCCCACTTCCTCTGGTTACATGTACAGTGGTACCTCTGGTTACGAACTTAATTCGTTCCGGAGGTCCGTTCTTAACCTGAAACCGTTCTTAACCTGAGGTACCACTTTAGCTAATGGGGCCTCCCGCTGCCGGCGTGCCACCGGCGAATGATTTCTTTCTTTCTTCTTCTTTTAATTTTTTTTAATTGATTTTCTTTTCTCATAACAAATATTCAATATCATCGGGTTGCGCTGGCGCGCGATTTCTGTTCTCATCCTGAGGTAAAGTTCTTAACCTGAAGTACTACTTCTGGGTTAGTGGAGTCTGTAACCCGAAGTGTTTGTAACCTGAGGTGTTTGTAACCCGAGGTACCACTGTAACTGGGTTTAAATTAAAGTTGGAACCTGCAAGCCTGCAGCTATCATGTACAATTTGAGCAGGGCATTTTGCTAATGGTTATTGTCAGGGGCTGGCCGGGTTCCGAAGCGGTGCCAGAGGAGACAGCTGACCTAGACACAGTGGCGTAGCGTGGGTTGTCAGCACCCGGGGCAAGGCAAGTAATTTGCGCCCCCTAACCCGTGGATTTTAGCACTCGAGTCTCTTCCACTAGATTAGTTAAAGAAGGTCCCAGTTCCAATCCTACCCCTCACCCACCGCTGCAACATAGACTCATAGGATTGTAGGGTTGGAAGGTCCTCTAGTCCAAAGGTCCTCTAGTCCAACCCCCTGCAATGCAGAGGAATCACAGCTAAGGAACTCCTGCCATATAGGCATCCAAACTGTGTTTAATAACCTTCAGTGAAGGAGAGTCCACTACCTTCCAAGGCAAAATAATGTAATTGTGGAGTTGAAAGGGCCCTCAAGGGCCATCTAGTCCAACCCCCTGCAATGCAGAAATCACAGTTACAAGAATTCCTGACAGATGGCCACCCACTTTCTGTTTGAAAACCTCCAGGGAAGGAGAGTCCACACCCTAGCTTATTTGCAATATGTTTTGTATTTTATCTGTCTTGTTTAACTTTTTGTAAGCCACCCTGAGTCCCGTTTTTTTTTTTGGGGGGGGGGGAGGTGGAATAAAATAAATAAATAAATAAAAATACTCCAATTCAGAAAGATCGCCTCCCTAAGGTTGGTTTGAATCCATTGGCCCTCTCCAATGGATTCAATTCTCCAAATTAAAAAGGCCTGGGCACTAGCTGGGGATGCCTCCTCGCGCGAGACATCGGAGAGCCGCCAGGCAGAAACTGCGGGGCGCAGAGGTCTGGCCTGTGGGAAGCGGCTTCCTGCAGCCGCGCTTCCTTAGCCGGGCTATGCGAGCACTTTGGATGAGCGTGTGCGTAATGACATTTGCTGGCACGGCTCCCATCCCTCCTCTCTTGGGCCGAATGCAGGCGGCAGGCTCCTCGGGGCAGGGACTCGCTCGCCCGGGTGCACAGCGCCATATTTACTGTGGTAGCTGGGCAAACCAATAACAAAACGCCGACGGGCAGAGTTGCACGCAGGGGCGTACCCAGGATCAAAACTGGGGGGGGGGCAACAGGGCCAGTGCTAGGTTTTTTTGCGCCCTAGACGAGATCACCTTCTGCCCCCCCCCATTTCCCAGAGTTGTCGACCTTTTTTCAAGGGAGCTGACACCATGCTTATACATTATCTCTAACAAGCCCTTAGAACAAAATAAAATGAAAAGGCAGAAGAAAATCTAATGAAGTCCTCAATTCCAAAGCAAGACTCATTCAAGACTCAAGGCTTGAGAGCAGTACAAGTGAAAAGGATCTAGGAGTCTTGGTAGACCACAAACTTGACATGAGTCAACAGTGTGATGCAGCAGCTAAAAAAGCCAATGCAATTCTGGGCTGCATCAATAGGAGTATAGCATCTAGATCAAGGGAAGTAATAGTACCACTGTATTCCGCTCTGGTCAGACCCCACCTGGAATACTGTGTCCAGTTCTGGGCACCACAGTTCAAGAAGGATACTGACAAGCTGGAACATGTCCAGAGGAGGGCAACCAAAATGGTCAAAGGCCTGGAAATGATGCCTTATGAGGAACGGCTTAGGGAGCTGGGTATGTTTAGCCTGGAGAAGAGAAGGTTAAGGGGTGATATGATAGCCATGTTCAAATATATAAAAGGATGTCATATAGAGGAGGGAGAAAGGTTGTTTTCTGCTGCTCCAGAGATTCCACCTAAACATTAGGAAGAATTTCCTGACAGTAAGAGCTGTTTGACAGTGGAATTTGCTGCCAAGGAGTGTGGTGGAGTCTCCTTCTTTGGAGGTCTTTAAGCAGAGGCTTGACAGCCATCTGTCAGGAATGCTTTGATGGTGTTTCCTGCTTGGCAGGGGGTTGGACTGGATGGCCCTTGTGGTCTCTTCCAACTCTATGATTCTATGAAGACTCGACAGTTCTTCTAATTCATCCTCATGATTCAAATCACCACATATCAAAAAGTTAAAGCAATCACCAGTTTGTTGTTCTTTAAATAAATTAATAAAGACACAGACAATGAAGTTCCCTGCCACCGAAAAACAAAGCCCAAAGTCTCCACACCACACGCAGCCCCACCCCCACCCCACCCCAGGCACACATTAGCTCTCTCTCTCTACCGGTAGCTTTTTCAATCAATTTTGTCCTCCTTCCACTCAGCTCTGCTGGCAAACAAAGCCGAAAAGTCCAACACGCAGCCCCCATCCCCACCCCAGGCACACACCTCTCTCTAGCTTTTTCTATCAAGGCTCAACCCAAACTGGGAGCCACTCCTGCAGTGGGAAGGAACGGTAGGCAGGCCGGGTCTGGAGGCTGTGTTTTAATCAGGAGTGAAGCTCCAGCGTGGCTGCCTGCTCAACGTGTTTGAAAAGTTCTCCAGGGCTGGGCGGAGCTGCAGAGGAGGCCAGCAAGGAGGGACATGACGGGCATGCCAGCCAGCCACTAGCGTGGCGCCTCCTCACTAGCCCGCCCCCTCGCCTCCTCCCAAGGCCCCAGCCCGGCAAAAGAAAGCTGCTTTTGGGCTCGATTTTTGAGGTGCCGATCGCGGGGGGGGGGCAGCCCCGAGTGTCACCCCCCCCTCCAGCAGGCACCCATGCCCAAAATTGCGCCTGCAGCTTTCTTTTTAATTTTTTCCCCCGACGCTGGGAGTGGGCGGAGCCGCAGAGGAGGAGCATGACGGGCATGCCAGCCAGCCACTAGTGTGGGCTTTTCCCCGGCGCGGCCAGGGAGCTTCGCTCTCTCTCCCCCCTCCCCTTTCCCTCCCCCCCTCCTCCTTGGCTTCCAGCTGTTCCCGCCAGAGACGGGGGGGGACTTGCGGGGGGGGGAGGAAAAGTGCCGGGAGGGGGGCGCTGGCCGCTTGGCAAAGCCGCCTCTCTCCTGCTCCTTCTCCTGTCCTGCTGCTGCTGCTTTGCTGCCGGGACCCCGGAGCGTCGGCGGAGAAGGAGCCGAGCACAGGCAGGGAAGCACGCCCGGCGTTGCAGCTGAGTGCCGAGGCCAGCGCCCCCCCCCCAGATGTTGCGCCCGGTGCGGCCGGCACCCCTTGCACCCCCCACGCTACGCCACTGCCTAGACAGGGCTCCGCTGACGCCCGAAGAGTTATTGAGAGTCTGGGATCAGGAACAGGCACAGCCCCTGCTGACGCCAGAGCAGATAGTGCAGCAATGGGAGGAAGCCTCCACCAGAGCGCTAGCACAGCCAATGGGAAGGGATCAGAATATGGAGACCAAGGAGGAGTTGAGGCTTAGAGAGCCTGCCGGAGCATCAGACACCACCAGCGTGGATGGTGAAAGCGAAAGGGAAGGGGGAGCCGTAGGGCTGCCCAGGTCAAGGGCACGGAAGTGGAAAAAGGAGAGGCGGAGATTAGGCTTCCCGAAGCTCCTATGCTGGGGGCGGAGCCGCAAATCCGTACTAGAAGGATCTGACTCCGAGGGGTCGGATGCATAGTCGTAAAGTCTGGACTGTTCAATGTTATAAAATAAAGTGATTAGTTTAGCAGACGGCGTTTGTGGATGCTTACTTCCGAGGAGACACACATCCGTCTCACAGCATCCTTCTAGTCTTCGTCACCTCCTCAGAAGTAAAGCACAACCAGCATGAGCAGCGCGGAAGAAGCCGCAGCGTTAGCTGCCCAAGGAGCCGGCGGTGGAGGTGCCCCTACCTGGGAAGATAGAGCTCGTGAGCTAGAGGTACTGTACCGAATTAGTCAAGCCAGGTTGGAGGAGGCAAGAATTCACGCTGAGCAGGGCAGGAGTGCGCAGGCGGGAAGGCGAATCACCATGCTAGCAAGCAGGTTTCAGGGCAAACCAGAACAGTACATAGGTTTTAGAACGGACATGTTATATGCCCTGGAACTGCAAAAAGACTCATTTAAAAATGAAGAGGAGCAGGTCGGATTTGTAATTTCGCATTTTGAATCAAATGCTCGTGATTGGGTGAGGCCACTGATTATGGCCAAGGACCCAGCGCTTCAGAGAGTAAAAGAGTTCTTTAAAGCGATGGACGGGGTTTATACGAGCCGCTCTGAACAGGAGTTAGAATCGCAGGAACTCCTGCTTTTGAGGCAAGGGAGTATGACGGTGCGAGAGTACCAGGCAAGGTTTTCGTTGTTATGTCATCGTCTGGGATGGGACACTAATACGCCTCAAATGATAGCGCTCTTTAAGTTAGGTCTGGCCGATGAAGTAAAAGACTCTTTGGCGAGAGGGGGTCCCTACAATGACATGAAAAGCCTCACAGAAGCAGCGATGGCAATCGGCATTAGACTGGAGCTCAGAGACAAAAGCAGGAAGGAGGGGAAGGCGGGAAGGTGGTTCAACTTCCGCATTCCCACACAAACAGAGAGACCGGCTGGCGCGCAGACGCACCTCTCGGAAGAAACGCCCATGGAATTGGGAGGAGCGCGCGCGCGCCCTATTTCAAACGCAACGGTTGCCAAGGGGAGTGACACGCAAGGCGGGAAGGCGCCCAGGAAATGCTTTGTGTGTCACCAAATCGGACACCTAGCCAAGGCGTGTAACAAGAAAAAGGTGTGGCAAGGCATGACGGGGGCTGTAACAGGAGAAGGGGAGGAGCAGACGGCGAGGCAGGGAAACGGGAATGCCGGCTGGCAAGTCGCGGAGACGGCCAGCCCGGCTCAGGAGCAGTAAAATGTCCCCCCAGCAACGCCCCCGAGACGCCCCCCCAGCCCGCCCGAGCACACCCTCCCCAACCCTCCCAAGCCAGGCATCATGATGGAAGTCACACTGGAGCTACCCAATGGCTTCACCATGCAAGTCCCCGCCCTCGTCGATTCGGGAGCTTCGGCAGACTTTATGGATATAGACTTTGCACGGCAACACCAGCTTCACCTCCTGCCTTTGCATTTCCCCTTGCAAGTCACCACCATTGATGGGAGGGAATTAAAAGGAGGGGCGGTCACGCAAAGCACTCCACCTATGCGGATGGGGATTGGAAGGCACTCTGAAGTTATTGCCTTCCACGTCACCACGTTAGCAGGTCCCCCCATCATACTGGGGATGGGGTGGCTGGACAGACATGACCCAGTAGTGAGCTGGCATCAGCGCTCTCTAACGTTTGGTTCTGCGTATTGCATGGAGAATTGCTTGCAGCAGCTGCATCCCAAGGAGCAGGCAGAGGCTGCCATGATGCAAGCAGGGGAAGTCACGCTCCCTGCGCAATATGCGGAGTTTCAACAGGTGTTTAATTAAAGGGAAGCGGACAAGCTACCCCCCCACCGCCCCTACAACTGCCGAATCGACCTGGTGCCAGGAGCTCAGCTGCCACCAGGCAAGCTTTATTCAATGTCGGAGCAGGAGATGGCAGATCTGAAGGACTTCATTGACAAGAACCTGGCCAGAGGGTTCATCAGGGAAAGCAAGGCTGTAGGGGGCAGCCCAGTGTTCTGGGTGGACAAAAAAGACACCCCCCAACGTCGCTTGGTTTGTGATTACAGAATCCTCAACTCCCTGACCCTCCCTGTCTCCTACCCCATGCCGAGAATCGACGACCTGCTGGCGGCGGTACGCAAGGGCAGGATCTTCACCAAGCTGGACCTGAGAGGTGCGTACAACCTAATCAGGATCAGAGAAGGGGATGAGTGGAAAACAACCATGTTCACACCCCTGGGACCTTATGAGTTCCTAGTCATGCCCTTCGGCCTCCAGGCAGGCAGCCAATGCTTCCAGGCGTTCATGCATCACGTGTTGGGACCCCTGCTGTACAAACAGGCAGTGGTCTATCTAGATGACATTCTGGTGTACTCTCAGAACCCGGAGGAGCACGTGCAACACGTCAAGGAAGTACTGCAGAGGCTCCAGGAGCACCAATTATGTGTCAAGCTGGAGAAGTGCCAGTTCCACACCACAAAGGTGGACTTCCTGGGCTACCGCCTCTCAGATGAGGGAATAGCCATGGACACCAACAAGGTAGAGGCGATCTTACAATGGAAAAGCCCCAAAACCAAGAAGGACGTGCAGCGCTTCGTCGGTTTCGCAAATTTCTATAGAAAGTTCGTACCGGCGTTCGCAAACATGACGGCACCAATTACGGACTGCTTGAGAGGCAAGAAGAAGTTCCAGTGGACGGAGAAGGCGCAGCAAGCCTTTGAAACACTCAAGAAGGTCTTCGCCTCAGAGGAGCAGTTGCTACACATGAACCCCAGCAAACCCATCAGGATAGAGACAGACGCATCAGACCGCGCCATTGGAGCTATACTACTGCAGCAGGATCCAGCAAGGGAATGGCGGCCCTGTGCGTTCTATTCCAGGAAGTTGAGCCGGTCGGAGGCGAACTACGCTATCTGGGACAAGGAGCTATTGGCAGTGGTTGCAGCATTCAAACACTGGCGTCACTTCTTGGTGGGGGCGCAGCACCAAATCCAGGTTCACACGGATCACAAGAACCTGGAGTACTGGCGCACGGCGAGGGTGCTCAACCAGCGCCAAATGCGATGGGCAGAGTTTTTTGCGGACTTCAACTTCCACATCCAGTATGTTCCGGGCGAGCAGAACAGCAGGGCGGACGCCCTATCCAGGAAGCCAGAATACATGGAAGACGAAGGACCTCCAGTGGCCAGGGCCATCTTCAAACCTGAACAGTGGCGGTGTGGGGCGGCATTGGGTGGTAGGGAAGAACTGGTGCGCCTCACACAGGCTGATGCCTTTGCCCAGAACAAACTGAGGGAACTCAAGGAGGGGGATCCCAAGGCAGGAGGGTTTGAGGAAAAGGAGGGGCTACTGGTGTACAAAGGGGCACTGTATGTGCCAGGGGAGGACATGAGGGCCAAATTTCTCAGACAGCTTCATGACAACCCCACAGCAGGGCACTTTGGGCAATTCAAAACCATGATACTGGTCACTAGAGAATTCTGGTGGCCAAAGGTCAGGCAGGACGTTAAGGACTACGTCAGGGGGTGCGAGGTCTGCCAAAGGGCCAAGGGGGAGAGAAGGGTACCAGCAGGTCTACTGGAACCGCTTCCCACCCCAAGCAAGCCCTGGGAAGCGGTTTCGCTGGACTTTGTCACGGATCTCCCCAAGTCCAAAGGCAACACGGCTGTACTAGTCGTAGTGGATCTCCTGACCAAGATGGCTCACTTCATTGCCTGCCCCAAAGTGGTGTCGGCGGAGGAGACGGCCCGGTTGTTTGTGCAGCACCAACAGGGCTACCAGCAGGGGTCGCAGGGGTTACCGCTGGTGGAACTGTTCAACGAGGCCACCGAGATTTTGGACTCCAGGTGGCAAGGGGATGAACTGCAGTATTTGGTAGCGTGGGAGGGGGAGCCAGCGTCGGAAAATGCATGGATCCCGGCAGAGGAAGTCACCAAGGAGCATCTGGTGTGGGAATTTCACGAACTATTCCCGCACAAGCCCAAACCATACCGTTGGCAACTAAGAGACGTGTTTCAGCCCACAGACTCGGAGGAAGGGGACTTCTGGGGTTTCCCGCCATCAGGGGGGAGTGAAGGGTACCCAATGGTAGGAGAAGGGACCGAGAGTGCAGAACCCCTTTCTCCACCCATGGCCAGGGAGGATTGGGAAGACGTGTTTGCCTCATCGTCCAGTGGCGACACCACAATATTCTTGGGTTTCCCTTCCTCCCCTGACACAGCAGACGAGTCTTGGGGGGAGCTGGGAGATCTAGCAAGGGAATCCGAAACTGATCTACCCCAACCCTGTGCGCCTTCTCAGGAGGGGAAGGGGGGCTTGGAAGGGGGGGTGGATGTCAGGGGCTGGCCGGGTTCCGAAGCGGTGCCAGAGGAGACAGCTGACCTAGACAGGGCTCCGCTGACGCCCGAAGAGTTATTGAGGGTCTGGGATCAGGAACAGGCACAGCCCCTGCTGACGCCAGAGCAGATAGTGCAGCAATGGGAGGAAGCCTCCACCAGAGCGCTAGCACAGCCAATGGGAAGGGATCAGAATATGGAGACCAAGGAGGAGTTGAGGCTTAGAGAGCCTGCCGGAGCATCAGACACCACCAGCGTGGATGGTGAAAGCGAAAGGGAAGGGGAGCCGTAGGGCTGCCCAGGTCAAGGGCACGGAAGCGGAAAAAGGAGAGGCGGAGATTAGGCTTCCCGAAGCTCCTATGCTGGGGGCGGAGCTGCAAATCCGTACTAGAAGGATCTGACTCCGAGGGGTCGGATGCATAGTCGTAAAGTCTGGACTGTTCAATGTTATAAAATAAAGTGATTAGTTTAGCAGACGGCGTTTGTGGATGCTTACTTCCGAGGAGACACACATCCGTCTCACAGTTATGTAGGCTGGTTTCTCAGTTCCTAGCCAATGCTTAGCCAATGCCTGCTGAAGCTTGAGATTGCTTCCATATTTATTGAGCATTCATCCTGATTGGTTTGTACAAATTATGTGGGGAGTTGCTATGACATCCACTTCCTTGAGTATTCCCCCTGATTTTTATTTCCACATCACTTTCCTTACCACAAAAAATCTGGGATTTTTTTTCGGGGGTGGGTGAGGTGTTGTGCAAGAGCACCAAATGAACTGTAGCTGTGCAGCTTGAATTTACCAGTATGTGATTGAATCTCGCCTGTAAAATAGTGAGACTGGAAGTGTCCCTAGTCACCTAGGCTTCTCAGATTTGTTTTTGTCCCCTGCAGCCACAGTGCAGGTGTTGGTGACAGTAAGCCGAGTGAATGAATACGAACCAGAGTGCTCAAGGCGATTCTTTAGTGTCCCAGAGAATGTAGGCTTTGGATACTTCATTGGCAGCATCAATGGCACTGACCGAGACTATCCTTTGAACAACATCATATACAGCATCCTGGGTTCAGAGGACTCTGTTTTCTACATTGGCCGTCGCTCAGGTAAGGAAAGGGTTGGAATCCTGTATGACGTATCCAGGTAAACTGATGTCACCTGCTCTTAGCCCCACTTCCCTGGTATTATATAACACCACTCCCACTTCCCTGGTTTTATATAACACATCACTGGTCTAGGTTTAGTCTTCAGCTCTTGACTTAACTGGGCTTTCTTGCATTTTGCTTCAGATGAAGGTTCCTCCCTCTCACACATACCCAGATTGGGACTGATCCCCTCAGCCTAGAGACCTCCAGAGGATTTTGCTAGGGAATAATAGTCCATGCTTCACAACAATTTGCCATCTACTTTCCCGAGGCCCATACTCAATATCATCTCAAGCAGATCGTTTAACACCCTTTTAAGTACCTACCATACCCACCTCAAGCGGGTGGAAGAATGGAAGTGGGGATTCAGCTTTGGCAGTTGTAAATATGGACCTGGGAGTGGCTGTTATTACAAAGCAGTATAAATGCACAGTTTTGTCTTTGTGGCACAGGTGAGCTCTATGTGTTGGGGCCACTGAATTATGAACAGCAGAAGTCATATCCTTTGGTCATCCAACTAAGGGACCTTGATAATGGCGTAACGCCTGAACCGCCGAAGACGAGTCTGTGTAACATCACCATTAATGTGCAGGTAACTGGACTTGGCAGGTGGGTGAGTAGAGTGAGGTTGTTGCAAAGCTTTGAGTGGGACTAGGTCACCTACGAGATCACCTTACCCCACATGTGTCCACTCAACCACTTTGATTGGCAGAATCGGCACTTTTTACAAGTGCCACATAATGCCCGCAGGGCCGGATTTAGGTTTGATGAGGCCCTAAGCTACTGAAGGTAATGGGGCCCTTTATATGTCCAGCTGTCTTTTGTTAACAACAAATTGTCACTGTTTTTTGTGTTGAATATATGCTATATGGTAACTTATGGACCTAATAGGTCCATACACAACACAAAACACTGTTGCTGTATGTAGGTTTTATTTTATTTGTTTTTTTATCTTATATTTTGGAAATGTACATCCAGTTTGTTTTTTCCTTTAAATTTTTTGGCCCCCCCCCCAAGAGAGTGGGGCCCTAAGCTATAGCTTGTTTAGCTTATATGTAAATCCGGCACTGAATACCCACACCATATCTATAAGAAGACAATCATTTAGTGTAGTAGGAACAACACTTTGGAATCTAAGGGAGTGAGGAGCTGCAGCAGGGAGGGCAGAGAAAGCTAGTGAATGGCTGTAGGTGCTTGTAACGAACATCTGAACTACAGAGGACTTTATATGAGTAGTTTGGTGTCACATGAATCTTTTAAAACTACATACAGCAAGAAAGAATCTTCAGTAAAGAATGGGGGAGATAGGTGGATTATCTAAAAAAATATTGTAAACAATTAAATACCTTAGCAGGATTAATTTAAAATCTAGCAGTTAAAAGGTGACCTTGGAAGACAGTAATAAATAAAAGGAGTTAAGGAGGAGATGCAGTTTGAAAATGTTTGTATAAAAAACCAAGGAAGGGGTGTAGGGAAGTGTAAACAATTGTGTATGTAATCATATTTGATGGTTATTATTGAAAATTTGAAAAACGGGGGGAAATTAAAAAATAAAACAAAAATAAAACTACAGTACATACAGCAGCTGTTAACAGCCTGCTCAGGATCCTGACCTCGGTATACAGTGAAAGTTGCTTAACTGTTTCTTCCTGAGTCTTAGTTCTAAGGGATATCAATGGTTCTCAAAACAGCTTTTTGCCCCAAAAGGGAAGCTCCCCTTGGTGCCAATGGGTAGTTTTATGGGTAATGAAATGATCAACTCACCGAGGCCCTAGCATTTAAGACATTAAATTATTCTTTCATTGGCTCAGAGCAGAATCTGAAATGAACTTTGGGAAATGAAATTGCAGAAAGTAAACCCTTTCCTGCCAAAATCAAGTGCTGTGTTCTGTAGACACCTGCTCTATGTCATCTTTTGGCTGTTGCTTGGTTCACACAGAACACTGCAAAAGCATGGGTTATAATCACTTCTTAACACTTTGGGCAATGTGAGAAGCCCAGCACATGAAGGGGTCCCTGCATGGAACCTTGCTTCTTGGAACATTGATGATAATTGCAAATGGGAGATGGGAGTTTGGGAACATTCCTTTCCAGGACTTCTGTGCCGATAAACACGACCCCTTTCCTTGCTCCTAGGATATAAATGATGAGCCCCCTGTGTGTGATCCACCCTTTTATCAGAGTTTCATACTTTCCACAAGCACTACGTGTGTCACTTATCTGCAGTGCATGGAAAAGAATGAACGAAGTGAACTCGCCTACAGGATTGTTGGAGGTATGGAATGGCTGAGGCAGAGCACCAGGGAACAGGCTACAAAGAGGCTGCCCTAAACTGTGACATTCTTTGGTTCCAACTCCTGAGTAAAGCTGCTGAAGGACAGAGGTGGATTTAGCAGATATGGGCTACTGTTTGAGCTAGATAGCCGTCAGTGGAAGGATGTATGTATGTGCTGGAAAACAGGAACTTAATGGTGTGCTGAAGCTGCAACTCTCAAGGCAGAACTGAAGTAGCAGAAAACATGAGAAGGTCTGCCTGAGAGTGCAAGCCTATGTAAAGAGGGCAGCAAGGGACAGCTCTAGGTTGTATTTCTGATGGCAAATTCTGAGTGTGCACCATACACTTAAGCAGGTTTAATAGTCCTTCCTTCTCAGGTCAGTGGTGTAGAGAAAGGAGGGAATGCATAGTTCTGGAGCTTCTTTCAGAGCTGGAGCAATGGCATAACCTGCCAGAGTGTCAGGAATAACTGACTGGTCCTCATTGCTCTGCCAAGTGGACTAGGTGATAATGAGGCTTTCAATTTGACAGATCACCGTGGAGGAGGTCAACGAACAAATAATTGCACAGAGGCTACATACTTCTTCTTTTTTTCTTTGAGTAGGGTTCCTACTTCATATTAGCAGGTAAACGGTTACAATTCTTTGTTAGATTGTTTGCATTCATAATGGAAAGCTAAAAGTTACATCTTAGCTCAGATGTGTTTTACAAGTTAAACTTATGCAGCAAGCACCGCTGAGTTCACTCCCAGGTAATTATGCATAGGACTACAGTCACACTTAGCCTAATAAACTGGTATTGGGCTTTGAACTGCTGCTCTGTATGCTGTTTATAAATAAATCAGCACAGTTGCAAAAAATAAAAATAAAAAATTAGACTCTACTTTGGGTCATGGCAATGCATCCCCCACCCCCAGTCTATGACAGCTAATGCACTTAAATTCTGAAGTGCGCTATACCACTGTCCTGGGGAATCCCGAGAACTGTAGTTATGTGTAGCAGGCTTTGGAGCTCAAACGAACCTCCCTACACTCTTACAAAACTACAATTCCAATGATTCTTTCAAGGGAAGCCAAAACAAGTTAAAGTGATATACAGCTGATTTACGTAAGGTTTGCAGTGTAGATGTGATTCCCCTCCCTCTTTTTCAGGCAACACAAATGGGCGCTTTCGCATGAATGGGAATTGTATGCTCCATAATACCTTCTCCTACGACCGTCCTGGCATTTTTGACCCCCTCACTTTTGAGCTGCTGGTGGAAGTGACAGATGGTGGGAGCACACCTCGCTTCAGCACCACCGCCACCGTTCTCGTTTACGTGACTCCCTGGACCATGACAGTGCCTACTACCACCACCACCACCACGGTGAGGGAGCAGATAAGGGCATGCTGTTGCCAGGAAGCCTTGGGTCAATCTGATTCACAGGAATAGTCACACTTGCACCAGTGTCCCTAGACCCACAGCTCTCTCCCTGGCCTGTGAAGTGTGTCTACTATAGGATGCTTGCTTGCATTATGGTAGCTTAATAAGTCACTTAATAAGTTCCATTTATAGGTGAATGCGACCTTCATAATATGACTTGACCTTTTAGCAGCATTTGACACCTTGAATTTGAATTTGACAGCATTTGGAAGCCACCTGGATCATCTGAAATTAGACATTGGAATTAGAAATTGGAAATTGAAATTAGCGACTGTGTGATCTCAGAGTAGTAATGGGTGGCTGCTAGCTCTGCTGAGTTGTAGTTATTGCATGGACTATAGCAAGATTCCATCTTGTGACCTCTTTACTGTTCAGTGTTTGAGTAGTCACTGAGAGAGATCCAATTTGCAATGCAGTGAGAACACACAGCTCCAGGACATTTTTTCAGAGCAGAAGTGATGAAATAATTGTTAGAGTGCCCAAGTTAAGAGTGGCATTCATGAGTATGGGACATACTCATCCTCATCCTCATACTTCATCCTCATAATAACACACTCTATGAAGAGTTGTACTTGAAGATGGTTTGGAAGCTTCTATTGGTGCAGAATGCTGTGGTAAATATTTTGGAAGAATATTCCCGTGAGTCAATAGTAGCAGCTCCCAAGTTCAAGCGAAAATGCTTTTAAGAACCTTTAAAACAGGGTATGCAGCCTCCATTAATCATAACTTGGGAATAAATCTATTTCACTGCATGCCATGCTGGAAAAAATATTCAGTACATTGTCAACAGGTCAGGAAGGGCTTAGTTAGTCCAGTAGCCTCTCACTACAGGTTAAGAGCATCCCCACACATTGATGCAGGAACACATTGAGAGAAAATTATGGGAAGGTTTAGAATAATTCCACTAATTCCAGTGAGTTGATGGGCTTTCTCAAGTGGAGCCTGACAAGCCTGAGCTTGTGTGGTTCTGCATACTATATTTATGTTGTTTTGATTTCAGACAGTGCCCAAGGAGCCCATCACTTTGCACAGAACTCTGAGGTACTGGGCACCAGATCCCTGGTTCGTGGTGGTTCTTACGCTCACTGGAGCTCTCCTCCTTTCTGCCTTGGGTTTATTGTTCTGGCGGCTCTGCTGGAGGTGAGTTTCCAGTGAAACCTCTCTATCCATACTTTATTTCATATCAATTCCCTACTCAGCTTTGATGTCAGTGGGATCTTCATTAGCAGTGGCTGTTACCCAGGCATATTCTGGAAGGGGACCTGTCAAATCTGTAACCAAATATAAACAATTGTTTTAACAAGAACGAGCCTGATCTGGTCCCATAGACAATGCTCTGTTGCCCTCCCTGCTACCTTGACAAATGTGAGCTTTTACAATCTGTTGCATGCCTCCAAAACCTTTTTCTTGCCCTCTTGAGCTCAAGGAACATTTTGGCTTGTTAAGTACATTCTCAGAACTCTCACTGTTGTTTGGATTTCAGGAAAACACCAGGAGAGACATCTCAGCCCCTACTGCAGAACAAGTAAGAACCCCTATCCATGACACAGAGCCTTGTGCGTCTTGGGGGAGTGTTGGTTCTCATGGCATCACTTGGACAGGGCCGAAACTAGGCTTTCTGTTACCCGGGGCAAAGACCCAGTTTGTCACATACCCCCATGTGCGTTTGTGTACACACAGCCACCCACCCACCCCTCAACACATTTCTTCATAAAGAGCATAAAAAGTAGTTTGAAAGAGGCTGGAGAAGAGATAAGCTCTCCAAATAGTAAAATGGTCTGCGTGTGTATTTGGCTTTCATTCAACTGTAAGTAGATCTCCTTAGAGAGTAATAGATCATTTGAGGAATTCTAAGAAGTATTATGACTGTATGATATAGTAGTAGTAGTAGTAGTAGTAGTAGTAATATAATGGAAGCTGTGATAATGATCAGGCACATACCAGAGAGTAAGTCCTATTGAACTCAGTGGGACTTACTTCTGAGTAAAAATGCTTAAGATTGCAGTATAAGACTGCAATCACAGTTACCTGGGAGTAAGCTGCATTGAATTCAGTGGGACTTACTTCTGAGTAGTAAAGGCTTGCAGTTTAAGGTATTAAAGAGTGAAATAAAAGAATAAATACTCCACAAGTTTCCTTAAAAATGCTGGATGCTGAACCATTGCAAGTAAACAATTTAAAGTAGATTCGCTACGTTTTCCTTCCAAATTACAGGAAGGGATAAATATAAAGTGCTTCATATGCCAGCATCACATTTCTTTCATTGCAGGTATTTTATTTTCAGTATGAAGAGGACTCAGTTTTTATAGCTGATTGTATGCAGCAGTGCCCTTTTCATCTTTGCTTGGAGAGCAACCTTCTTCAGGATTTCTCTTTCACACACAGTTCCAAAAATTGACGGGGGGGGGGGGGGGGAAGGATTTTCTTCAGTAGCTCCCCTCTAGAGGCTCCACAGGGGCTGAGACCCCAGCTAGCCACTCCACCCCATCCCTTGGAAGGGTCTCATGGGGCAAAGGCTTGGAGGAGGTAGATAAATGAGCTGAAGCACATCTCAGCTAAGAAGATGGAGTTATAACAGCCACTGACCACATACTACTTGGAAGGGCCCAGCTGATGTCATTGGTATAGTGGGGGGTGGGTTTCATAGTTTGTTCAACATTCAGGAACCTTATGTATATACAGCAAATACAGACTGTCAAAATTCTGTGCCAATTTAGCAATGCAAAAACTTCACTAAGAAAAACAAATTATATCACTCCTTATGCTTTATGCAGATTCATTAAATTTGCTCATTTGCCATCATTCTGCTGCTTCTCCCGGTCATGGAGAGAAACATAATGAGCTATGCTGGGCACCAAAGCCTCACCATATGGCTGTGAGGAAATCTACGGAGTTTCCTCACACCTCCCAGCTTTTTAAGTTTCACCAGACATTGTTCTGCATATTTTTCAGCCTGGTTTCATAGCTTTATAGGATCTTGTTTTATCTCTCTTTTTCTCTTTGTCTCTTTCATCAAACAGGGAAGATTGAATTCTACTGTACTTGTGTGAGGTGCTCGCTGTCAAATACACACACCTCTGGTCACTCTCAGTGATAAGCTCTTATAACTCCTGTATCCAGCCTTAAGATATCAGAAGAAATAGGGTGACTACCATTTCCTTGACCAGCAAGAGACTGAAGGCCTATGCAGCTCTCAATAATGGGCCTCTCTCAGCTGTCCAAAGCCTTCACTATAGATGCTGCTGGCAGAGTTAATTGGGCAGATTTGGGAGGACTAAGCCTAATAATAACACAGGCTGGTCTTCCTGCAGTGGAGCAGAGCTTCATCTTAATGATTAATCCAGACTATTGCTTTGTCTGCCATTAGCCTTGATGGACTCCCACAAGGATGTTGAATTCCTTCTGATCCACATTTCTCATTCTGTAGGGACAAAGGAATGGAAAGAAATTACGTCACAACGGAAGAGCCAAGCAAGGAGAAAGGGAAAGATTCCACTGAGGCACTGAGTCTGGTACGGCATAGTCCACTTTCAATTTCCCCAGTTGGTTTGTACTTAGCTTGCTTCTACATGCTGCTATCAGTCACCGGCAATCAGCCTTGTGGCAATTCTGCACTTCCATGTGTGGAGCAGACTTCCTCACCTGGTGCCCTTTAGATGTTTTGGACTACAACTCCCATTAGCCCTAGCCAGCATCACCCGTGATGAGAGATGATCAGAGTTATAGTCCAAAGCATCTGGAGGGCACCAGGTTGGGAGAGAGTTGTCTAAACTGATATTGGGTCATGAGTTTGTCAGGGATTTTATGCTCAGCAGCAGCTGTGTGACACTCTACTGTGAGCTAATGTTTCTAGATTGTGGCCAACCATACTTGTTTTAACAGTGTACAATCCATAGAGCATGGCATAGAGCCTGGCATGTCTTGTGTCCATTGGGATCCAGTAATGTGCAGACTGCCTACTTGGTGAAATGCTCAGTTCAAAAGCAGATTTCCTTGCCCTCGTAGTGCTCCTTGACCTTGGTACCCAAGGTTGGGACTATGATTATAACATTAGTTCATCTATTTCTCTTCCTCTCTTGCTGTAGCAACTCCAATTTGATGGTCGTGCCCAGGACCCTGGTAAGCTCATTCTCCATTGTTTAATAATTGTTTCAAAGCACCCTCAAGCTGCATGGGGACAGTATAGCAGTTCAGTCAGTTTATCAATCATCAAGCAATCAATGCGACATGCACATTAGTTTTTTCATGTCATTGAAAGAACGGCCATGCCATGCTTCCCTCAGCTAGAGCTGATTTCATTAGCACATGGGTGAGAACACAACCCTTTTAGGCTGTGTGGGCCAGATCCTTCTCTGGACCCAACACCAAAGGCCAACTTTGACAGGTGAGTGGGGCAACCCATCAGTCAGTCACATGACATCATCATACTGTTGGATAGTTGACAGGTGGGCATTTACCTCTTCCACCTAATTACCTTGTGACACCAACCTTGAAGCCTTAACAGGAGACAGCTGTATGTAAGCTCATTATTTCTGAGGTTCTAACCCATTCCCATAAACCAGTCTTAATGGGGCAATAATGCCACAACCTCCTGCATTGGAAGAGTGCAGGGTTGACCTCCCCACACCTCAGCAATTTTGCTTTCTGCCGGGGTTGGGTGCATATCTGAACTGGGCAGGACTGACCTCTTTGCACATCAACTGGTGTTGGTTGAAGCCAATCCTGCTTTCTGCAGGAACCAACTGTACACATCAGTTCCCCACGAGGAACAGGCACATGCAGCCATACCATTGCAGTTCAGCAGCTGAAAAGTGGGTGGTTCAGTCCTGCTTCTTTAAGGATCAATATCCCCCATTCATCAGCTGATGCCAGCTGCTCAGTGGGATGATGCCACCTGATTAAGAGGTGGGCATGGTTTCAGGAGAAACCGTTTTATATTTTTAACAAAAAAATCTCAAAGCGGTTTACAACCCACAATAAAACATCAAATAAAACAATCCAGAATAAAATATTACAGAAGAAAGTCAAGTATACATTCAAAGCAGCATAATGACCAGGAAACTAAAATATTAACTTGTAAGATTCAAAATAAAACCTTGCTAAAGGAAGTCACATATAAAATGCACAATTAAAACAGCATAATTAGCAGGAGCATGAAATATTATCATAAGCACAGAACATATCTGCTGCTGTTGCTGCCAATCCTGCCAATGGTGGTCCATGGCGTCTGGCGTCTGTGAAAGCTCAGTCTTGATGACCTGGATCTGGAATAAGACAGAAAGATTACATGTCACAGCAGTCAGCGAACCCACAATCTATAACTGGCTCTCTGGCAAGGATGACAGACTGGGAACCATGTGGGTCTAATGATATTATCAGGCTATGTAGATCCCTGTAGGATGCCATGACTCTGGATTGGGAAGTTTGGTTTTAAGGTTCCAAATGAAACAAATACTAGGCATGAACTACAGATGCCACAGAGCAAGGCCACTGATAACCTCCATGTTTGTAGCTTTTAAAAAAATATTTTGTACAAAATCAGGCATGAATGAAACCATTGCAGAAAACAGGCTAGAAGTATTGAAGCAGAGACAGTGTGGGTGCGAAGTGTGGGATTGTTGTTGGGCAGATGGAGAAGGCAAAGGATGGGGACGTGGAGCAGAACTGGACAAAGGCCTAATGTTGTTCCTTGCTTTATGTCCCTAGTCACTGGCCAATATTACCTGTTTGACAGCAGCACTGGAGCACGGCGCTGGGTGTGAGCATGCCCTGTTCCATCTTAAGGACCGAGGCACAGGTGTACACAGACAAAAAAGAGAAACAGGGTTTTCCGCACAGCACCAATACTATTATTTACATATGCATATAAAAAATTGTTACCTGCTGTTTACGTTGGGCTGGCAACTAGCCTTTCCTATCATGTGCCGCTAATTGTTTACATTGACTTGTGCATGTTCCTGGGGAATCAGAGAAGCCTCTAAGGACCTCTCCACTGGCAAGCTGTTTTCCTCCTGGCTAGTCTTCATCTGATAAACTTCAAAATCTGACAACTTAGGTTGCCACCTTTGTTTCTTACCCTGCTCTAGAACTTTGTTTTGATCCAGCGGGGCTCTTGTGTTCTTATGTTCTCTGTGAAAATTGTGCCATAATAAAGGATGTGCCTTTGATTGTGTGCAGAAAGCCTTTCCCTGACTAACTACTAAGTTAGCACAACCATTTCCAAAATATCTGATACTAGGGGTAGGGAGGTTAACAGGCCAAAGAGCAAGTTATAAACTTGTGGGTTTCCATTATGTTCTACGAAGAGCTAAGATGTTATCTTTAAAATAAGAGGGGGAGGGGGAGAGCAGAGCCTATTGGGTGCGTCTTTCCTAATAGCTCTCCCCCCCCAAAAAACCACCACAACCTGGAGCCAGCCTTGTGGCTTGCCCTTAACATCAAATGAACCATTGTCTCTTGACCCAGCTCCCTGAACAAAATGCCCTAAATTGGCATATGTGGTATTGAGAGCATCATATTATTTTGTGCATCCTGATGTTTCCTGAATTTTGATGACACATGTTACCATCAAACCACACTGAACACTGACAACAATTTTCGTGTGTGAGGCAGGTCAGAACAATCTTGGAGGCCCTCCCATGAAGCATCCAACTGCAAGGATTGATTACTAATGTGTTATTGAAGAGGATGGCATTTTTGGAATGTTAAAGAGTGTTCAATGACACTTAGTAAACCAGTTAATCACTCCCATTTGTTACATACAGAGAGTTGATCAAAGAAGGACACCTTAATTTGCTGACATTTCTATAACATCAGGGTGCCCCATTTGTGTATCTGTCTTCCCTTTTAAATTCTCTTGGCTGAGGTAAGGTGAGCTGGGCCATGGGAACCACAGGTATAACCTTTGGTTACCCCAGAATGACAAATAAATGAGAGCTTCAATAGAGAAGTGAGAGCTGGAAGCGGATTTTTTTTTAGTTCGTTAGTTTCAAAAAGCCCCCATTGTTTCTGCATTAGCTATGCAGAACCACACACTCGTCTCTCACACATAGGAGCAGTGCAATGGAACAAGAAGCTAGAGCTCAAAACCTCTGCTGAGCAGAGGCCACCTGGCATAGTTTCCCTATTTCTCTTTTTCCTCACTGCTCATAAGTTGCCAAGCTGTAAGATACCCTACTGGCTAGAAAGCTGTGAACACCCTGGGGCAGAGTCACATAGGACCTCTACAGACTAGAGCAGGTTTTTGGCAGGTGTATTCTGCAACATGGCGTAAACACAGTAACAGTGCTTTCGTGGTGAATTTATGCTTGGCACATCACTCCACTTTATTAGTTGTTTTTTGATGCTTCCCCAGTGTTATCACACTATTATTGTCTAGAAGGGCACTCTAGTGCAATGGGCCAAAAAACAAAACAAACAAACAACCCCCCACCAGTCATACAGGAATGTGGTATGAAAAGTAACAGGTCTTCAGCTGGATGCTACAGGACATGCACAGACTGGAAATGAAGCAGTGTGACCTCCCCAAACCTTTGCAGGCACAAACAGTATTGAAACCAGAAGTGCATATGGTCAACCCAATGTTAGAAATGCGGTCGGGGCAAGCAGCAAACTGCCCCAGACTCCCAGCACTTCTGTGCGGCCACTCCCTGGCTGCCGATGCCCGGACAGTCCAGAGGCCAGTAATATGCGACTTCTCTCTGATGAGAAAAGCACGCACTCCCCTGCATTTCGCAGTAAGAAAGAATAAGACAAAAGTAGGTGTTAAGCTACTTTATTAAGGCTATTTAAAAAGTCCATTCTCTGTTCCAAACCTCCAACAGGACGGAGCTAGGCATCTTGCTTCTTACGCCATTGAGACTCAGAAGCGAAAGGAAAAGAATACAATAACATCACAAGGTATAAAAGAGATACCGGTAATAACACAGACCTCCTTTCTCACGCTGAACTCAGACAGTCATGTGAAATACAACAGACTTATTATGCTGTAGCTGTAGCAGCAGAGGTTAGGCTAAAATCATAACACCCAATAGCATAATGGGCACAAATCATCAGAAATGTGCAATAAAAAGGACATGGGGGGGCCACAAATGTTTTGAAACAGGGAAGATTTGCATTGGCTGAATATTAACTTTATGCTGCGTATATACTAGGTAAAGGTAAAGGTACCCCTGATCATTAGGTGCAGTCGTGTCCGACTCTGGGGTTGCGGCGCTCATCTCGCTTTATGGGCTGAGAGCCGGCGTACAGCTTCCGGGTCATGTGGCCAGCATGACAAAGCCGTTTACCTTCCCGCCAGAGCGGTTCCTATTTATCTACTTGCACTTTGACATGGCTTTCGAACTGCTAGGTTGGCAGGAGCTGGGACCGAGCAACGGGAGCTCACCCCATCGCAGGGATTCGAACTGCCGACCTTCTGATCAGCAAGCCCTAGGCTCTGTGGTTTAACCCACAGCGCCACCTGGGTCCCATATACTAATCCACTGTAGATGACGGCAATTTACAGAATTAGTATTGGCAATGCAATTTGCATAGCTATACTGTACAGGCAATCTGGGTGCAGGAATCCACATAAATTGAAAAGGTACCTGCTCTCAACAATACATCTAGTTTTATGTTTAGAGGTTTTAGTAAATTTTTGGTAGACTGTTTCTTCTAGTTAGCATGAGATGGTGGTTATTTCTGGGCAGGTAATGTAATTTACTTTGGGGGTTTTTACCACGCCATGTGTAATCCTGTGTAAGGGAGAGGGTTGGGGGAGGGGCAATGGGCTAAACATATTGTACACATGATATGCTTTGACCCGAGTGTTAAAACAATACAGGAGTAAAGCTGTAGCAAAAATAGAGAGTGCTTGGTGCATTGGTGTTGGAAGTATAAATTCAAGAGTGGGAACCATTGTGAAAACAACAGATTGCTGTGACATCTCAAAGACTAACTACACTATTGCGGCATAAGCTTTCATGGAACAGTGCCTACTTTGTCAGATACATGAAAAACACTTGGCAAGTGAATGTAGATGCAATTGCAACAGCAAAGATGCCTGTGATTTCAGAATGTTTCCATTTGAATGGGACCCAAATTCTGGCATCCCAAATTCTAGTATCACAGACCTTCCAAGTGTCCCTATTTTCCAGGGACATCCCTGATTTAGAAAAGTAGTCTGGTTTTCTGATTTGATCCCAGAATGTCCCACTTTATGTGTGCTACAACACAACACAAATGCCAGTTCATGGTCACCTATGACTGGACTTAACCATCCAGCGGTCCTCCTTTATCTTTGTAAAGTAAGAGCATACATATGGGTACCCTAATACTGTCCCCAAATAATATGGGTACCTTAATACTGACCTCAAATAATAATACCAGCAGTTCACATCATTGAAGGCCATGGGTTTGTGACAACCTTCCTCAGTCTTATCTTTGTCTGACTTAGCAACAACTAATCAGTGGTGTTATGTACTGGTTTAATATGAGTTTCACTTTAAGTTCTGTAACTGCCTTTCCCATTCGAGGGTGATTCAAACGGGTACGGGGACCGTTGCTATTGGTTAACTTGTTGGCACAATTTGGATCCTTACTCTGATTGGGTCCCGCCAAAATCTAAATGTATCCTTTCCCCGACTCCTGTTCCTGAGAGTATAAAAGGAGCTTGCCCTGTTCCTCCAGCAGCCAAGTTCCTACTGCAATAAAGGAGATTGTTCTGGTTAGACTTGACTCCTAGCATATCCTTGCTAGCATGCTGAATCACTACTCAGAGCTGATTATACGAAGAGCTGAAATCATATAGACACTGCACTCGTGATAGAACAAGTGAGAAGGTGGGTGTAGCTGTCCTTGGACAAAGGGATTAAATTCTGCAGTGCTGGAGCAGAGCAGATTTTAAAAAACAAGTTTGAAGGAGGCATCACTTCCTATTATAAAAGCACATGTATATTTTGCCTCCTTTTCCCTCTTTTGGTCAAACAGGGTTTGCAGGTTTTTCAAATAATATCAAAACCTGCACAACCAGAGGCAGAGGTGCAACACACAGACACACCTTGAGCAATAGGTTTTATTTTAAATGACCATCTCTCTCCATTCCAAATCATTCCAGACTTGAACAGAAATTTGTAAAAATAAAAAAATGTTAATAAAGCAATCCTGCAAAGCGAGGATTGGAGCACTCTCTAGGGCAAAAAGATTAAGCGTTCTAGAAATTAAGTGTGCCTAGTTTTCTTTTTTTGTCAGATGTAGATTAAGTGTGGAAGGATGGGGTGTGTGAAAAATATAGGGTGTTAACACACTTGCTGCAAGCTTCCTGGTAAGGTAAGGTCAGAGGGCAGGCCTTCAATCACATTCCGGATAAGAGCAGACTTAGTAGAACAGCAAAAGCGTGTGTTAACTGATAAAGGTGGAATGAGAACTATTTCAGCGGCAGGGGTCAGAAGCTAAGTTATAGAAAGGTAATCTAGGAACCACTTTCCATGGAAAGAGCAGAGGTCAGGTCCTGAAAGAGCTGCCTCAAGGTGGAGGTAGAGATTAGCAGTGAAAGGCTTCTTCAATTGGTTGATAGGCCATGACTTGTTAGCCAATAGACAATCGCCCCTCCACAAGAGGATGGTTGCGTCACGTTTGCGCAGCGTGCGTCGGAAAACTGAAGACGGGGGTTCCTGCCGAAGGAGGCGTGGAGAATTAAGAAGAGTGACGATTACACCATCCAATCAAAATGAGGAACAGCGCAACGCCAGGAACACGTCGGTACGTGATTGGATTATCCTCCTAGGAAGGCGGACCTTGGACAACACGGTTGCTATGACGGCAGAATGCCCACCTTCCCGGCGCCGCCATCTTGTTGTTGATTCGAACCGTAGGGAGCGGGTGAGGGCAGTGTTTGAAGCCGGCCTGGGGGGACCGAGTAGCAGCGCCCCCCGGCCGGGCAGGGAGAAGTTTCCCTTGGTAAGTGTCGGTCTCGGAAGCGGGGTTTGTGCACGGGAGGCGAAGGGCAACGGGAGGGCGCCTCTCTTCCTCTCTCGGCTCGGATCTGAATGAGTGTCGGGAGGGGGAAGAGGAGGCCGGTCTGGGAGTCGGGGGAGAAGGAAGGAGCTCGGTCGGGGGCTGAGGTGAGGCGGCGGCGCGTGAGAAGAGAGACCAGGCTCCCTGGTGGGTGTGGTGGGTCCGGAAGGGCTTGTGGGGCTGCCCCCCGAGGGAGGGATCCGGCGCAGGTGTCTTTCTTTTGGGGGGCGGGGGGGGAGGCGGAGGGTGTTACAAAATGGGAAGTGGAGGCGGCTCTCCTGCCAGGCAGCCCGGTCTGCTGGTCGTCTTCGTTCTCGACGGGCTTCTGGGCTGCCGCTTTTGCATGTTATGCCGGTTCCTTTCCTCCCCGATGGAGACGCGGCGCCAGGTTGGCTTCGTTCAACTGTCTGTTTTGGAAGCGGGCTTTCTGGCGCGTTACTCCTCTTAGTGGTGACATCATTAGACAAGGCCAATTTTTTGGGGGAGGGGGTGTAGCTTGGCGACAGTAGCTGCTGCACGAGAAATTGGGAGGGGGGGCTTCGCTCCAGCCGTTTTTCTCTCCCTCCCCTCCCCTGCATGGGAAAAGCCTTTAACGAGGTGACAGGTTGAATCCCAGAGGTCACCATGTCCGTTGGGAAATGGTGTTGGCTTTCAACAGAAGGCGACTGCTTGGCACACTGGACCTAAGTAAGTATGTTGGCCCCAATCCAGGGAACTCTGGGAGTAGCAGAAGGCTCTGTAGGCAGTAAGTATCCAACAACTGACTTTGATGGATCATCCTTAACATAGAACCACATGTAGGGAATTGTGCTGGAACTGGACAAGTAATAACTTTGCATTTTAATATTTTCTCTCTTCCCACCACTCAAATCTTGTTCTAGTATAGGGTTGGGTAATCTCAGTCCCAGAGACTGAATGTGGCCCTTCAGACCTCTGTGACTGGCCCTTGGGACTCTCCCTAGGCTAGACCCATAAACAGGCCCTCTCTCAAAGCTGCAGCACACATTGACTCTGCTCTGCACACTCCTCAAGGGCTTTTGCCTGGCAAGAATGTGTCTTTGAGCTGTGACTATGCCTTTTGCTTGCCTGGATGGAGAGATGGGGGTGGTGTGTAGAAACCTTTGACTTTTGTGTGGCTCACATGTAGCCTACTATATAAAAGTAAAAACTACTTTTGGGGTATTTTCAGTAGTGGCCCCTTCACACTTGTGGAATGCTCTCCCTAGGGAGACACAACTGGCATTGTCTTTATTTTTGGGCACAAGGCAAAGACGTTTTTTCTTTACCTGGGTGTTTGACCCTTAATTTGAAGGCAGTGTTCGAAATACCCCTGGCACCAGGTGTGTTTTGTGACTGGCATTGGTCCAATTGCGACCATGTGGAGATCTCTGGATGCCAGGTTGGCAACTGACATCTCCATCTGTCTGGCCCCTCCAGCTTTCTTAAGCAGGTAAGTAGAAGAGCTTATTTACTGCATTCATATACCACCTTTTTCCTCCAAGGACTACATGGTTCACCCGCTCCTCAGTTAATCCCTACAACGACCATGTGAGGTAGGTTAAGAGGCTGTGACAGACTTCAAGGTCACCCAGTGAGCTACATGACTGAGTGGGGATTTAAACCCTGATCTCCCAGGACCTAGTCTGACACCCTGACTACTGCACCGCCCTGACTTCCTAGAGTACTTTGCTATAGGGCAGCCATATAAATTAAGTAGGTACATAAATATGGGGAAAGCAAAATGTTACGTAGAGAAGGATCTGAAATATTTTCCTTGAAGATTGAATTTGTTTTATTCTGATTTGTTTTATTTGTTGTTTCCATGTGTTGTAAACTGCTTTGAGAATTTTTTCGTTAAAGTAGAAAGTGTTATAGAAATGAAATGAATAGTAATAATAATAAATTTCACTGGGGGAGAAATGGTGCCTAGACATTCTGTTGTGGCGACCGTAGCCTAGGTTTAAGGTGCCACTTGGCGATTAGCTTACTGGTATGTATCTGAGTTTATAACATTATTTGAAGAATGGCATTGTGGTGGGATCTGTTAGTCCCTATCTGCTTTATCTAGGTAGCTGTGTTGTTAGATTTTTATTGGATGTTATTAATTGGTTTCAATGTAAGTCTATTTGGATCCTTCCATGAAAAGAGTAACTAACAACTCTGATAAATAAATTTCCCCACCAGCTTTTGTCTCTGGCCCCTCGCCTAGCATATGGGCCCTGGAAGGTTGTCTGAAGGAATGCAGGCTTTGGTCTGAAAAAGGTTCCCAGTCTCCATTCTAGTATATTAGTGTTTTCTCACTTGCTATAACATCTGTTGTTTGTACTTAACATAGTAGCATGAGCCATAATTCAAAATGTTGATGCAGGGGAGCTTGCACAGTATAGGTGACACTTAAGTTAAGTGGTTTTGCATGGATACTCCAACCCTCTTGTATAGCCTTTAAGTTAATGCTTAGTTTTCTCACAGGAGGAAGTCATTTCATCTAAAATCAGCTGATGAATTTTGTTATACAAGCAAGAAAATGCCTACAGCGGAACCTATTTATAACTAGCTGTGTGTGTTAAATTTGCAGAGATACATGCATTCAGTAAATGATTATGTCAGGAATCAAAGTTAAGATGATTGAAAGTATATTTCACTAAAAAATACACCAACAAGGAAATATTTAATACTGCTTGAAAGATCGCTGCAGCTCAGTCAGTAAAGCATGAGATTCTTAATCTCAGAGTTGTGGGTTTGAGCCCCATGTTGAACAAAATATTTCTGCATTACAGGGGTTGGACTAGTTGATCCTCATGGTTCCTTTCAACTCTGCAATTCCATGATTCTATTATTTCTTTTAAGGTAACCTTTGCGGCCCAAGGACCATAGTTATTAACTACGATCTGCAGTTTTTAGTGCAGTGGGTACCTTGCAATTTGTATTTTATTCATCCACAAAACTCATTCTAATTAGGCTAGGTTGATAACTTGGCAAAGAATTTAGGTTTCAGCAATATGAGTGCTTTTCATCAACTTTGATTTGGTATGAAGGTTCCACTCAGACTTTTTGGATACAAACCAGCCATTGTAATATAAGATGAATGACTGCAATATACTCTGCATGGAGTTGCCTTTAGTGACTAACCAGTATATTGGTTTTCAACCAGTGTGCCGTGGCAGCCTGGGGTATCTTGAATGATGGTCAGGGGTGCCACGGGCAACACTGGCCTCTGTCCCTCTTTCCTTCCCTCCCTCCTATGATGCCCTCTCACATCTGCCCCCCAAAGGCTTGCACAGCTGTTCCGTTGCAGCAGCCCTGGCTACAAGCTCCCCAGGCGAATGGTGCCTCTGGGGCTTACCAGGGTGCTTCTCAGACCCCTGTGGAGCAGTGTGAGGAGGCTCCTCTCTTTGGGGCAGGAGGGCAGCTCAGAAACCAGGGGCAGCAGCAGCAGCAGTTGCTGCTGCTGCCTAGAGCAGTGTTTCCCAACCTCCTCGGGGCAACGGCACACCTGTCCCACGAAAAAAATCTCGCGGCACACCACCACCACATGCACCCCGACCCCCCCGCCCCGGGGGGCGGGGTGTCCGCGTGCCCAGGCGGGAGGGAGGGGAAGGACCCAGGCGGGCGAAAACGGAGCGGGAGATCGGCGGGCCAGGCGCCCGCCCCCCCTCCCGCGCCCAGCCCCCCGGCAGCACCTCCACCCGGCCCCGAGCGAGCCCGGTGGCACCGGCACCTCCCGCCCGACCGCGACCGGGGCGGCAGAGGCAGCGGGCGAAGCGCCCGGCAGCCCCGGCGAAGGCGGCGGTCGGCGAGCGGGAAGCGGAGCCGAGGCGACGCCAGCCCGGACCGACCCGGAAGCGGAAGCGGCCCAGGGCGGCACAGCAGCCTGTGTCTTCCCACGGCACAGGAGCCGGTGTCTTGCGGCACACTCCTGTGCCGCGGCACACCGGTTGGGAAACGCTGGCCTAGAGGACTCTCAAAGGAGAGGGGAGAGGAGAGGAGGCTCAGGGAACACTCCACAAGGGAAGGTGTTTGAAAAAGGGTGAGAGGCTGCCAGCTCTGCAGGCAAGGCAAGCTGGGCTCCTGAGCTCCACAGGGCAGGAAGAATGTAACTGGTCAAGGGAGCCATGGACTGAAAAAGGTATACTCTTAACTAGTATATCCCCTCTTTTTGATGGGATGGAAGACTGGTAGCATTATATGTTGGTGCTTCTGCAGCCACAGCATAATTTTCCAAGTGGATTTCAAGGTGCTAGTTGAAATCCACATACTAAATGGGTAGGGCACATGCTAAACAGGCTGCTAGAACCCATGTGTTCTATCACAATGGGTTAGCCAATAGGAACTTCCTTTGACATGCAAATAGCAACTTGTCAGAATTGTGGTGGGCAAAGGAAGAGTTAAACACCTCTCCATGGTCATAAGGTAGTTTAGGTTCCTCTGTGGCTGCCCTTTATGTAAAAAAATCCCAAACCCACCCATGCATGTTAAACATCATATTCTGTTTATCTCTGGTATCATTTAAAAACTCTTCTCTTTGTTACTATCCATGTGTCATATTGGAACAAAAAATGAGCATTAAAGGCTGATGGTGTTGCTCCTTCACAAATTTGAATTCCTGAAAATTTATCAGAGCCAGAGAACATATTTCAGGAGTGTACACTTTTGGCTGGCTATGGAAAGTGGTGGGAAGGTACCGGTAGGATTATCATTTTCTGTTTTTAACCAAGGTGCATATTAATTGCATTTGCCTGAGATACTATAGCAGACATCCGCGCTTCTTAATATATTGATAAACTTCCCAAGCCTCTGTGATAGAATGAGCTATAAATTAATCATTGGTGTTTTAGTGGGTCAGATGAAAGGTGAATCTTTTTGTAGTTAGGTACCCTGTGAGTGAAATGTGAGACAGAAATTTGAGTATAATTGAGTTCTTGTTGACATTAAATTGTCTGTGATTAGCTTTAAGCATTGGTTCCTACCTGTACAGCATCCCTAAATTTTGATAAAAGCTGCATCCTAGCCTAAACTATCTTAAGCTTTATCTTGCTTACTGTAAATTTCCACTGTTGTGTGTTTTTGCTTTCATTATACATACCGGTATATATCCCTGAAAGGGTCTGAAGTAGTGCAGAAGTGACATTGCTTACATAATTGGCCACAACAGTAATTCAGTCAGTCTCTGGCTAGGTGATGCCACTTCTATCTTCCCTGTACCAAGTGTTTGAACTCTGTAATTGGTACAGAATATGGGAGCCAAAATTGTGACTGGCATGTCTCATCTTGCTGATATTTAACCAATTATAAAAGAGTTCCACTGGCTACCTGTTTGCTACCTGTTTACTCAAGGCGTGAGTACTTATGTATAGAACCCATAACTGTTAATTTTAGTCTGTTTTGAAATTAATCTATTACTTTTATTTTTTATCTGTTTTTAATTGAATTTTGTTTTTATTGTTTGAACACTGTAATAAAGGGTGGTACTCAAATATTTTAAAAAATAAGCGTAAATTATAAGGGTGTATAGAAGTTTGCAGTAACTTTCTAGTGTTTGAACTCTAATGAAGATCCACTGGATGCTGTTTTCTGGAGACAGTGCAGACAAGACATTGTTATTGGGAAGATAATTGGTGCCAGATAAACGTGGATACCCCATCGTGTTCAGGTTGGGTTTTTTCTTTTTGCAGTTTTCTTTTTAGAAATTGTAAACTGCGCTTGGACTGACTTGTAAGATAGGATAAATCTTAATTAAAATTAACATAAATTCTTAGGCTGCTCCCTCTGTTTCCTAACAGTGTGGCAAATATCAAAACAGAATTTACCAGCTGTTGGACACAGCATGATTTTGTTGATAATATTTGAGTAAAATGTATAAAAATTGCCTATATCTCTTCTTGGTGTACATGAAGCTACAATCCTGTGCACACCTGTCTTTGGGTAAAGCCTATTAGGTAGAATTCAGTGAAGTGCTGTGAGGTATGGGGACATAGAATGAGTTCCACATGAGCAGTGAGACTCCCCACTCCTCCCCTTGTGTGCCCCCCATCAGCGTTTGAAACTCCCATTGTTCTAGGTGCGTTTTGTAACAGGGAATTACATTAGCGCAAGCAGTTTCTGAGCTCTGGGCACAGTACTGTGCATAAGATTTCAGATTAAAACTGCACAGTGCTGAAGGAAAGGAGGACCCTTTTCTGCCTCCCCACTTCCAGCCACTCTCTGAAGTCTGGAGAAGAGACCCTCCTAAGAATATTGTGGGGGGGGGGCAGGTAGGGGAAGCATGGCTTTGTTTTTTGCAGTCTTCAGATGAGGACTATACCATGTGAAAAATGAACATAAGATTTTAGCTGCAGTTCATTCATTTTCAGCTTTGTATTTTTATAAAAAAAAGTGTGCCTAGACATTCTGTTGTTGTGCCCATAACCTAGGTTTAAGGTGCCATTTAGCTCCTACCTTTCATATCTCAGCTTTTACACTACCCCCATGTACCTCTTAATTCTGTTCTGGGGGTTTTCCCAACCCTCCAAATTCGCATAGCGCAAGCATCTCCCATTCTGTGCATGCAACAACTTAGTTGAATCCCACTCATTGAATACAGTGAGGACCCATCTCTGGGTAACTATGTCTAGAATTGGGCTGAACTCAGCCAGATGGGCGGGGTACAAATAATATATTATTATTATTATTATTATTATTATTATTATTATTATTATTATTATCTGACAGCAAGCCTCTCTCCATTTGGACATTTGTAACATGGCGCCATTTCTGAAAAACAAAAGTTCTATTGCAAAGCTTTCTCAAAATATTGTTACTGAGCTTCTTTATGGAAGGATCTAAGCTTTTAATCTATCGTCACCCCAGAAGAGTAGGAGCAGAATCTATACTTAGAGTATTGTTTGGACTGCAGGATGGAAATTTACTGAAAATTATTGCAAATTAGTGTTCTGAATAAGCCTGTACAGTACTCACTGAAGATTGTGAAACTTGTGGACTCTTTGCCTCTTCTTCTTTCCACTGCTCCCCTGCCATTAATCTGGCGCAATATATGTAACTTAGGAATCTTATAAAAAGTGAATATTATGCACAGAGTTTTGAGACACATTTCTGTGGAAAGCAAGAGCAGTAGAAAATCGTTTCATTTCCTGTTAGGAGTTATGCCAAGTCACTAGCATGGCCCTTTGGCAAAATTTGGGTCTTCCCCCACAATGGCTTTGCTATGTCATGGCTCAAAGGCTGTTGTATAAATATGATGCATTGTGACTACCATAAGGACAACTTCTGCTCATGCTTGCAAAGAGACCAGACCTCTGAAATATTATTGGTTCTTGACTAGTTTAGGAATAAGAAAATACAAATGTTATATGTGATGGGCAGGAGCAGGGCAGAGGGGAGAATAAGAGCACAGGAGTTTCCATAACTGTAACTGGAAGCATAAGTTTTATAGACCCCCCCCCCCGAATTGGAATCTCCTAAAAGAAAAAAATAGGTTCCAGTTTGAACAGGTGTTTGGCTGGTGTCATCTTTCTGTCTGCAGTTGTGGTGTGATTTGAGAGGTGATCCATGCTGCTTCTTTTTTTAAAAAAAATTGCTGCCACATATTGTGGAAGTGCATGGTAAGGATGGCTGTCAGAAACTTTTCCAGTAGTAAAGAGACAAGGGATACAAAAAGTTGGGTATCAGATGTGGCAGTTGGTTTTTTTTAAGGCAAAGAGAAATTGAAACCATACACACAGCAAACATAGCTTTTGTTTCTCCTGCGTAAAAGGGCAGCAACAGCTTGGTGACCAAGTCCTGGAGCAGTCAGACTGCAGGTGCAATTTGCCCCTTGCCTCTTTGCTTTTAGCAAGCATAAGTATGCCAAATTTCACAGGAATAATAATAATAATTATTATTATTATTATTATTATTATTTATACATACATACATACATACATACATACATACATACTCCGCCCATCTGGTTGGGTTTCCCCAGCCACTCTGTATGTTTGTACAGTTATCTCTGAAAAGAGAATAGTTCCAAGCACTGCCTCGAATTATAATTATATTGACATATTAACATTAGTAATTTTGATAAAGCTTGAATTAGCCATTGAAGTTAACCCACAGCTCCACCCGCGTCCCTTATTCCTTCAGTGTAAAGGTAAAGGGACCCCTGATCATTAGGTCCAGTCGTGACCGACTCTGGGGTTGCGGCGCTCATCTCGCTTTATTGGCCGAGGGAGCTGGCGTACAGCTTCCGGGTCATGTGGCCAGCATGACAAAGCCGCTTCTGGCGAACCAGAGCAGTGCACGGAAACGCCGTTTACCTTCCCGCCGGAGCGGTACCTATTTATCTACTTGCACTTTGACGTGCTTTCGAACTGCTAGGTTGGCAGGAACAGGGACCAAGCAACGGCGAACCGCCGACCTTCTGATCGGCAAGCCCTAGGCTCTGTGGTTTAACCCACAGCACCACCTGCGTCCTTCCTTCAGTGTAGCTTGAGTCAAAATTCTTAACAAGTGATTCGCTTGGAAAGAATAGTTATTTGCCCCTGCTAAGTCACTAACTGCACAGATAATGCATTTTACCATTGGTGTCTCATTGATTGGTACCAGTTTTATGCTAATGTATCTTAAGTATGTGCCAACGGTAGTTCCTCTTTGTTTTGTGTTTTGCTTTACTCTAGTAAATGCGGGTGGCGCTGTGGGTTAAACTACAGAGCCTAGGGCTTGTTCGAATCCCCACAATGGGGTGAGCTCCCGTTGCTCGGTACCTGCTCCTGCCAGCCTAGCAGTTTGAAAGCACGTCAAAGTACAAGTAGATACAAGTAAACTTGTAAATTACAAAGATTGCTGTAGAGATCCATACGTTGTCAGTTGACATGTGGTGTGTCTATAGTGAAAGGGGTGCTTGGAGAAAATGCAGCTTAAGGACCATAAACTAACGGTGTGTAGTGTTCTTCCACCAATAAGATGATGTTTGAATATTGGGATTCGAACTGCTCTGCTGGATTTAACTAACTGAAATACGAGACACTTACCGGTATCTGTTCCATTACCTCTCTTGAGCCAGTCTCCAAGCTTCTCATTTTATTATGCGGAACTGTGTGTTCTGTGTTTCAGATTGCATTGAGGTAGACCTTTAGGAACCATAGGATTGACAGATTGAATGGTATTTGTTGACTATACAATAAGTGACTGCTTTGAACATTATTTTTGCTATGTTGTATGAATGGTTGACAGTTTTATCTAGTCTATTCAGTGTCCAGCATTTTCTGTCAGTTTTAATATTTGGCGGAAATACTGACTTCTAGACTTAATAACTTTCTTCTGCAGGAAATAAGAAACATAATCTTACATCTTTTCTGGGTTTCTAAAAATTAGTAAAGACAGGAGGAAGATGTTTGCTGCTGCTTTGCATGTGGCTCCTGAAATTATTTTCTGAGACTGCCTCCTATAGCAGATTTCCACTTTACTTCGGTATTAAACAACAAACAAACTTTAACTGGTGTATGAATTGAAACAAAATAACCCTGAAGTCTTACTTCCTATTATTATGTGTCTCAGTGCTCTGTTACAAAGTTCTAAAATTAGTTTCACTCTTTGTTGTTGTTGTTGTTGTTTAGTCATTTAGTCGTGTCGGACTCTTCGTGACCCAATGGACCAGAGCACGCCAGGCACTCCTGTCTTCCACTGCCTCCCGCAGTTTGGTCAAACTCATGTTGGTAGCTTCAAGAACACTGTCCAACCATCTCGTCCTCTGTCGTCCCCTTCTCCTTGTGCCCTCAATCTTTCTCAACATCAGGGTCTTTTCCAGGGAGTCTTCTCTTCTCATGAGGTGGCCAAAATATTGGAGCCTCAGTTTCAGGATCTGTCCTTCCAGGGAGCACTCAGGGCTGATTTCCTTCAGAATGGATAGGTTTGATCTTCTTGCAGTCCATGGGACTCTCAAGAGTCTCCTCCAGCACCATAATTTAAAAGCATCAATTCTTCAGCGATCAGCCTTCTTTATGGTCCAGCTCTCACTTCCATACATCACTACTGGGAAAACCATAGCTTTAACTATACGGATGTTTGTCGGCAAGGTGATGTCTCTGCTTTTTAAGATGCTGTCTAGGTTTGTCATTGCTTTTCTCCCAAGAAGCAGGCGTCTTTTAATTTCGTGACTGCTGTCACCATCCGCAGTGATCATGGAACCCAAGAAAGTGAAATCTCTCACTGCTTCCATTTCTTCCCCTTCTATTTGCCAGGAGGTGATGGGACTAGTGGCCATTATCTTAGTTTTTTTGATGTTGAGCTTCAGACCATATTTTGCGCTCTCCTCTTTCACCCTCATTAAAAGATTCTTTAATTCCTCCTCACTTTTTGCCATCAAGGTTGTGTCATCTGCATACGACCTCCCCGCTGCAACAAGGATTCCCTGCCCGAGCTGCTTCAGGTCGTGGCGGATGTTCTCCTGGAGACACCGAGTTTGGCTGTCCTAGGGGATTTTAACATCCATGCCGACACGACCTTAAAAGGAGCCGCTCGGGACTTCGTGGAAAGCATGGCCTCCATGGGGCTGTCCCTGAATAAGTTTGGCCCAACTCATAGCCGTGGACATGCCTTAGACCTGGTGTTTACCTCTATGGATGTTGGTGATCTGACACTAAGTAAAAGTGAAACAAAAGAAGTGCCATGGTCAGATCACTTCCTGGTGCAACTGAACTTCTCCGCAACCCTTCCCCTCTGCAGGGAGGTGGGACCAATTCGGATGGTCCGCCCCCGCTACTTAATGGATCCAATTGGCTTCCAGAGAGTGGTAGGGGATGTTTTATCCCATGTTGATGGCCTTTCAGCTAATTCCCTGGTGACCCGCTGGAATGTGGAATTAACCAGGGCTATTGACTGTCTGGCTCCGAAGCGCCCTCTCCGATTGCATGGAGCCCGGGCAGCTCCGTGGTTCTCCCCAGAGCTGAGGGCAATGAAACAGTCGCTGAGACGGCTAGAGCGCCGGTGGCGGAAAACTCATTCTGAATCAGACCGGACACGAGCTAGAGCTCAACTTCGAGCCTACCAAGTGGCAATGGCGACGGCGAAGAGGACCTTCTTCACCGTTTCTATCGCATCTGCAGAAAACAGCAGCAGGAGACTCTTCCAGGTGGTTCGCAATCTAGCAGAACCACCTCCGTCATCGGGGTCTGGTGGGGACCCCAAGATCTCCTGCAATGCTTTTGCTAAGTTTTTTGCAGATAAAGTCGCTCAGATTCGGAAGGAGGTAGACTCCACCGTGGGAGCAGAGCCGGGGCGGGAGAGTGCTAGAGCTCTGTCTAGTCATGTTTCATGGGATCAATTCCAATCTGTTACCTCTGAGGATGTGGACAGGCTGCTTGGACGAGTGAAACCGACCACCTGTCTTCTTGATCCTTGCCCATCCTGGCTAATAAAAGCTAGCCGGGAAGGGCTGGGCGATGGGCTCCGTGGGGTGGTGAATGCTTCCCTCTGTGAGGGAGTCTTCCCAGACCCGCTGAAAGAGGCGATCATTAAACCGCTTCTTAAAAAACCATCTTTAGACCCGGCCATTATGGCCAACTATCGCCCAGTCTCAAATCTACCATTCTTGGGCAAGGTCATTGAGCGGGTGGTTGCTGAACAACTCCAAGCACGCCTGGAGGATGCGGACCATTTGGATCCCTTCCAATCGGGATTCAGGCCTCATCATGGGACTGAAACTGCCTTGGTCGCGCTGGTCGATGATCTCCGGAGGGCTAGGGACAAAGGTGAGAGCTGTTTCCTAGTTCTGCTGGACCTCTCAGCGGCCTTTGACACCATTGACCATAACATCCTTCTGGACCGTCTAGAGGGGTTGGGAGCTGGGGGCACTGTTATACAGTGGTTCCGCTCCTTCCTCCTGGGCCGTGTTCAGAAAGTGGTGGTGGGGGATGAGTGTTCAGACCCCTGGGCTCTCATTTGTGGGGTGCCTCAGGGTTCCGTCCTCTCCCCCATGCTTTTTAATATCTATATGAAGCCGCTGGGAAAGATCATCAGAGCGTTTGGGCTGGGTGTTCATCAGTATGCGGATGATACCCAGCTCTACCTCTCTTTCAAATCAGAACCAGTGAAGGCAATGAAGGTCCTGTGTGAGTGCCTGGAGGCGGTTGGAGGATGGATGGCGGCTAACAGATTGAGGTTGAATCCTGACAAGACAGAAGTACTGTTTTTGGGGGACAGGGGGCGGATGGGTGTGGGGGACTCCCTGGTCCTGAATGGCGTAACTGTGCCCCTGAAGGACCAGGTACGCAGCCTGGGAGTCATTTTAGACTCACAGCTGTCCATGGAAGTGCAGATTAATTCTGTGTCCAGGGCAGCTGTCTACCAACTCCATCTAGTGCGCAGGCTGAGACCCTACCTGTCCGCAGACTGTATCGCCAGAGTGGTGCATGCTCTGGTTATCTCCCGCTTGGACTACTGCAATGCGCTCTACGTGGGGCTACCTTTGAAGGTGACCCGGAAACTGCAATTGATCCAGAATGCGGCAGCTAGACTGGTGACTGGGAGTGGCCGCCATGACCACATAACACCGGTCCTGAGAGATCTACATTGGCTCCCAGTACGTTTCCGAGCACAATTCAAAGTGTTGGTGCTGACCTTTAAAGCCCTAAACGGCCTCGGTCCTGTATACCTGAAGGAGCGTCTCCACCCCCACCGTTCAGCCCAGACACTGAGATCCAGCGCCGAGGGCCTTCTGGTGGTTCCCTCACTGCGAGAAGCAAAGCTACAGGGAACCAGGCAGAGGGCCTTCTCGGTAGTGGCGCCCGCCCTGTGGAACGTCCTCCCTTCAGAGGTCAAAGCGATCAACAACTACATGACCTTTAGAAAACACCTGAAGGCAGCCCTGTTTAGGGAAGTTTTTAATCTGTAATATTTCAATGTATTTTAGTGTTTGTTGGAGGCCGCCCAGAGTGGCTGGGGGGACCCGGTCAGATGGGCGGGGTACAAATAATAAATTATTATTATTATTATTATATCTGAGGTTGTTGATATTTCTTCCGGCAATCTTAATTCCAGCTTGGGATTCATCCAGTTCAGCCTTTAAAAGAAAATTAATGGATTTTATTTTCCTTGATGTGATTAATTTTTGTCTGTACAGTCCTTGCGATACTAATTTTATTTACTGGCTTTATTTAAATAAGCTGTTTACTTTTAAAACCTCTCTCAAATATGGGATGGGAAGTGCTGGTACAGCTGTTGGTGGATCACTATTATACCTCTATTCCACAATGGTATTTCTCCAAAGTGTTCAAGCAGAGGGAAATCTCTCTTCAGTGTAAGCTAAGCATCACACCAGCTGTTACTGAATACAGGGTGTTCTGACCTCTCTTTTTATTTCATGAAAAGCTTTATACAGAATGTACACATTTAATAATTTATTAATTTACACATATTTACACATTTAATTTAGATTTAGATTTGGTGGATAGAGTGCCTGAAGAACTGTGGATGGAGGCTCGTAACATTATACAGGAGGCAGCAACGAAAACCATCCCAATGAAAAAGAAATGCAAGAAAGCAAAGTGGCTGTCAAATGAGGCCTTACAAATAGCGGGGGAGAGAAGGCAAGCAAAATGCGAGGGAAATAGTGAAAGATACAGGAAATTGAATGCAGACTTCCAAAAAATAGCAAGGAGAGACAAGAGGGCCTTTTTAAACGAGCAATGCAAAGAAATAGAGGAAAACAACAGAATGGGAAAAACCAGAGATCTGTTCAAGAAAATTGGAGATATGAAAGGAACATTTCGTACAAAGATTACCACAATTAAGAACAAAAGTGGAAAGGACCTAACAGAAGCAGAAGACATCAAGAAGAGGTGGCAAGAATACACAGAGGAATTATACCAGAAAGATATGGAGGTCTCATACACCCCAGGTAGTGTGGTTGCTGACCTTGAGCCAGACATCCTAGAGAGTGAAGTCAAATGGGCCTTAGAAAGCCTTGCTAACAACAAGGCCAGTGGAAGTGATGATATTCCAGCTGAACTATTTAAAATTTTAAAAGATGATGCTGTTAAGGTGCTACACTCAATATGCCAGCAAGTTTGGAAAACTCAGCAGTGGCCAGAGGATTGGAGAAGATCAGTCTATATCCCAATCCCAAAGAAGGGCAGTGCCAAAGAATGCTCCAACTACCGCACAATTGCACTCATTTCACACGCTAGCAAGGTTCTGCTAAAAATTCTACAAGGCAGGCTTAAGCAGTATGTGGACCGAGAACTCCCAGAAGTGCAAGCTGGATTTCGAAGGGGCAGAGGAACCAGAGACCAAATTGCAAACATGCGCTGGATTATGGAGAAAGCTAGAGAGTTCCAGAAAAACATTTACTTCTGCTTCATTGACTACGCAAAAGCTTTTGACTGTGTTGACCACAGCAAACTATGGCAAGTTCTTAAAGAAATGGGAGTGCCTGATCACCTCATCCATCTCCTGAGAAACCTCTATGTGGGACAAGAAGCTACAGTTAGAACTGGATATGGAATAACTGATTGGTTCAAAATTGGGAAAGGAGTACGACAAGGCTGTATATTGTCTCCCTGCTTATTTAACTTATATGCAGAATTCATCATGCGAAAGGCTGGACTGGATGAAGCCCAAACCGGAATTAAGATTGCCGGAAGAAATATCAACAACCTCAGATATGCTGATGATACAACCTTGATGGCAGAAAGTGAGGAGGAATTAAAGAACCTTTTAATGAGGGTGAAAGAGGAGAGCGCAAAATATGGTCTGAAGCTCAACATCAAAAAAACTAAGATCTTGGCCACTGGTCCCATCACCTCCTGGCAAATAGAAGGGGAAGAAATGGAGGCAGTGAGAGATTTCACTTTCTTGGGTTCCATGATCACTGCAGATGGTGACAGCAGTCACGAAATTAAAAGACGCCTGCTTCTTGGGAGAAAAGCAATGACAAACCTAGACAGCATCTTAAAAAGCAAAGACATCACCTTGCCAACAAAGGTCCGTATAGTTAAAGCTATGGTTTTCCCAGTAGTAATGTACGGAAGTGAGAGCTGGACCATAAAGAAGGCTGATCGCCGAAGAATTGATGCTTTTGAATTATGGTGCTGGAGGAGACTCTTGAGAGTCCCATGGACTGCAAGAAGATCAAACCTATCCATTCTTAAAGAAATCAGCCCTGAGTGCTCACTAGAAGGACAGATCCTGAAGTTGAGGCTCCAGTACTTTGGCCACCTCATGAGAAGAGAAGACTCCCTAGAAAAGACCCTGATGCTGGGAAAGATTGAGGGCACAAGGAGAAGGGGACGACAGAAGATGAGATGGCTGGACAGTGTTCTCGAAGCTACTAACATGAGTTTGGCCAAACTGCGAGAGGCAGTGAAGGATAGGCGTGCCTGGCGTGCTCTGGTCCATGGGGTCACGAAGAGTCGGACACGACTGAACGACTGAACAACAACAACAACAACACATTTAATACACATTAATATCATTTACACAGCTTTATACGTCAAATTACTTTCATTATGCTTATCTTACAATTTAACTCGCAACCCCAACCAGTTTCAAAGTATTATACGATCTCCCTCTGAAATCATTTCTTTGTTAGATACTGAATTATCAGGACCCAGCTGCTCAAATAACTTCTGTTTGATACTATATCTATTGTAATTGGTCTACTGTAGTGGGACATTGATTGCTTTTCTGCATTTACAAAGAGCAATGTAGCTATTGTGATCATTTACGTATTTTAAAATATTTTTTCAATTGATACACAGCTCTTGATAAAATTAGCATATAGTCCACAGGCTGTAATTCTACTCTTAGCTGAAATAGTTCATCATTTATTCCTAACACTATCTTCTAGTATCTGGCGGTTGTTGGTTTTTTTTTGCATATTCTCACCACATATGATAAAAGTCTCCGTTACAGCTCTTCCAAATTTTTCAGGCTGCTAAACACCATTGTGAATTAATTTTGAATCAGTTTTCTTTATACCAGACTGTCACTGAGAAGTGTGAGCCTTTTGTATAAAGGCATGTCTCCATCTCCTCTGTAGTTTCCTATTCCACTTCCCCATATGAACTTTTCTATCCACTTTCTGAGTGTTTAGTGATTTCCCATAAAATTCAGTTATTGTTTTTCATTTGCTAACACTAAATTTTCAAATTCTGTGTTTTCTTAAATAGTCTTTGAGGTAAGCTGCTGCAATTTTGTCCCTTTTGCAATTGTACTGTGGAGTGCTGGCAAAAGCTAATGGCGATTATAGTCCAAAATATCTGGAGAGTGCAAGGTTGAGGTGACTGGCATAGACAATGGGACCTTGGAGGAAATTTTGTTCTTCTTGCTTTAAGAAATGGTGAAAACTGTGTTTGACTGACAGCCTCACTTTGCTAACATCTTATGCTCTCTTCTTTTTTCTTTCCTCATCAGATGTTCTCCCTCTTCCTCAAAAACTCCAAATTCACCAGTTTCTAATCCATAACCTCCTTATCTCAGGTTTTAGATGATACCCGCTTAACACTTCATGTCTTCAGTTATGTTTAGATGTCAGGAAGAATGGGCTCTGTCAGCAGTTACCAATTATTTGTTGACAGCCTTATGATCCACTAAAGTAGAATTTGATCTCCTGTGACACATAAATACTCATAAACTGTTTCAGATGTAGTTGAGACAGTGCTGGTGCCAGGCTATTTTGCGCCCTTGGCAAGGCTAACTACTTGCACGTACACACACACACACCCCAATTGTTAACTTCAGTTTTCAAAAAACGGCAGGGGGAATGAAAAGCACAAAACTTGAAACTGCTAAATTTATTTTAAAGTGCAAGAATAAATAATGCAACCATCTTTGATTATCTTTCTCAAACACATAAAGTGTTTTAGCACACAAATCATTGTGAATAATTTTGTGGATTTTATTGTTAAAATTTTAAGTTTCTTAAAAGTTTCAATTTCAGGCACATCAAAACCTCACTTTGTGTGCCTTTTCTTCTGCAAAGTTTGTTACCAATTCCTTCAGGTCAAGTGCTGGTGATGCTTGGGCATGTTCAATTGATATAGTTACCAAGCCAACTACCATTAGTTTCTTTTGCAATTTCTTTTGCTTTTTTGGTCTGTTTTGACACCACTAACTAGGCAGGCTAGTGTTTTCAATAGCAAGTAGGTTTTCTGTAAAAAAGAAAAAAAAATGTAGCAGTCTGCAGAAAACTGTAAAAATATATATCATCACAACTGGATCAGAGAGTTGAAGGGCTAATAGAAATTCCTAGGTTTATCACTTCAACTCCCAAACATTAACTCTCACTCAAAGTCTTATTGACAAATAGTGAAAATCATTTCTGTACTACCTGTTATGAGTTACAAACACTTTAGACTGCTTATGTAAATGGTAAGTACTGAAACTTAATCTGGGCTCTTAACTTGTAAACATAGATGTGAATTTATTGGCTGATGTTCATGTTATCTTAATGGCCATGGAATAGAAATACAGGGGTTCTTTTTGAGAGGGGATAATTTTTCTCTGCCTATACAACTGTAGATATCTTATAAAACCAGAATAATTTAAGATGTTTCTCTTTCCTCTCTCATAAACAATAAACAGCATGAGCTTCTCTTCCCCCAAGCTTATCATACATTTTTGTGGCCTCATCAGATTGTTCAGGTACTGTTGCTTTGTGTATTTCTTAATAAGCAATTCCCCCTCAAAATTCAATTAACGTTTGTCTGAAAGTAATAATTCACTGGCAAGCGCAGTTAAATGTCAGGCAAGAGAAGGGCCTAAAACTACAGCTCCATTTGACCCCCCCAACCCGTTCTTTTTGAATTTCTTCTGTGCATAGAAACGTGCAATTCTGGTGCACTTGGACTGATTCTTATGTAATGGATGTCAGTGGAAATGCTTCAGTATGATGAAGCATACTCCACTTCACAGCTATAATATGTGACTGTTCTTTGTATCTAGCGGTATTCATTGGGTGGCTGTAATGTAACAACCAACCCTCTGGTTCACATAGGCAACTTTTAGGTCTTGTAACCCTTTTAAAAAAGCTATTCCAAAGTGCAAAATGTATTAGCTGTAAGCTTGTTACAGTAGCTATAGGTGTAGGATTACAAAGTAGCATGTACTGATTACAATTACTTGTATTAATGTTTCCTTTAAAAAAGATTATTCAACTACCACAATCTTCTTCAACCTTGGGTCACCAGATGGTGTTGCGCTACAATTCCCATCATCACTGACAGTTGGCTAAGTTAACTGAGGGCAATGAGGGTTGTAGTGGTTCAGCATTTGGATACGAGGTTGAAGAACATTGGATTAAAATACCTTTTGAATTTTATGTTGTGATTAGAGTAGTATCTTCATTCCTGGGCTGCAAGCAGATATTCGTTGCTAATGCCAAACGTTTGAGTGCTCAGTAGATCAGGTTCTGTAAGCTCCTTTGAAGGTGTGTGTATGATACTTGATAAACAACTGAGCAGTTGCTAGTGTATGTAGTGATATGTAGAAAATGTCAATGCCAAATGACCCCCTCATCCCTATTGCCACTTAATTCTGTAAATGTGCTTATTGACTCGTTCATTCACTGTTCCATATCAGTCGTATTAAGATATTTCACCAACTGACAGCCAGCTAAAAACTGGTACACATATAGCTTGTAACATTTTGATTATTGGAGAAACCTAAAAATGGCATACAAACCACAATTGTTAAACTTTAGAGGTTAAGCCTACCTCATAATATTGGTCAGTAGTCATTCACATAGTAAGCTAAGTAGATAGATGAAATGTGAAGCTATGGGGGCTTTTTCATCACATACTCGAAAGGAGCCTCTTTTGGGGGAAGGGAGCATTTAGCTTCTAGCCAACCACGTGAGTCTGAAAAATGGGACAGGCCTTACATACGTCCCTCTTCATTTCCTTTAACAAGTTCCCTACCTGGCAACGAGGGAAGAGGGACATATCTATGCTTGCAGAATGCAAACTGTGTCCAGTAGCTTAATATAAGCCATAGATAAACAGAACAGCTATCACAAGTGCATCCTCGCCTGAGGCCATGAGACTTTCCAAAGTAGTGCCCTTACTAATCTGCTTTACACAAGATCACTGGCCAAATTAGAGCTCTGCAGAAGCCACCAATCTGTTTGGCAGTTAGACTAGACTGAAATCATTTTTGTCTACCTCAGTCATCTTCTATTTTAGCCTCCTGTTGAAATATCAAAAGCATGCCCTTACTGTGAAAGGGGAGATGAAGCATGCACCTCTCAGGGCAACTTTGGGGCACAGTTGGCTCAATCTGTTTTTTAAAAAGCGGGGGACTTTCGAAAATTATATCAGAAGCTTGTCAAAAACATACTCATGAAATTCATATTATAAACCAAGGCTTGAGAGGCAGTTTGCAAGCTCCTTGCTCTTCTGTGTTTATGCTTTCCTTGTTAGTAGCAAATGGTAGCCCTAAAACATTAACCCTTCCCCTTATCCTCATGACTAATTAGTGTTTCCCTTATCACATCACCTAACATGCAACAGTTGCATCTTCAATGATGAAAGCCTACTTTTTATTTTGAAATGCCTTTTCTTCCAGTTATTCAAGGAACTTTTCCTACAATTTAACTGTCAGTTCAACATTTACGTGAATTGAAGGATGCTTTATTGGGGACAAGTACATAAGATGGCTCAAACGGAAGTCATGGGATGTTGTTGAACTAATTCCTTGCTGGCATAGAGGAGTAATGCTTTAAGTAAAGGATGGGCTTACCTTATTAAAAGATCTAGATTGCTCTGAATAGCTGGTAGGTCATTGCTCTTTCTCGGTTTTGGTCACAAACCTCTTAAGAAATTATTGTCTTGTCAAGATCATTGATAAAATACAGAAGTGTGCAAAAAGAGTACAGTGTGTGTGTGTGTGTGTGTGTGTGTGTAACTCATAACTGCTTGGTAGACTTTGTACTGGGGCTGATGCAAATGGCCACTGGCTAAGTTTTATGCAATCTTCTGTTTTGCAGACCATTGGCACATGCTTTCTTACTAAGACATCTGAGTGGTAGAGATTTTGCTCCTTGAGAAACTGCTCCTTCCACCCCATGCAGCTCACCCCCAGCCCCAAGTGTGCGACTGGTGCCCTACGCAATGTGTGTTTGTCAAACCATGGAGGTGGGGAAGCATGGCAAGAACGCATCCCACACAGGAGGCCGAGGGGTCCTTCTGGAGCCTTTCATCCATCAGGTGGGCGGCCACAGCAGCATGATGCGCTACGATGACCACACTGTGTGCAAGCCTCTCATCAGCAGAGAACAGCGCTTCTATGAGTCCCTGCCTCCAGAAATGAAGGAATTCACACCTGAGTACAAAGGTAAGCTCCCAAAATCTTTGGAGAATCTCATTTAAATCCAGAGCATTTTAGTCTAACTGGAGGGCACTTTTCTATCAATAATAATAATAATAATAATAATAATAATAATAATAATAATAATAAATTAATAATCTATTATTTCTACCCCACCCATCTGGTTGGGTTTCCCCAGCCACTCTGGGCAGCTTTCAATAGAACCTTAAAAACAGAATAAAACTTCAAACATTAAAAACTTCAACTGTGCTGTGAATGTATACATAGAGTGGTGTTCTACAAATTAGTTCTGTTAGTGCAAGTACTTCTGGCTGCACAACAGAACAGTCCCTTCTTCTTCCCGCATGCCTCATAAAACTATCCTGAGGGATCCCATGGTGCATTGCAGCATCTCTGTCCTGCCTTTGAGAAAGTCTTGCATGCATCTGATATTGCTCCCAACCTTGCTGATTTCTCTTGAGCACCTTCTTTAATTCCTGCCCCCCCTTCTTTTGTATACCGGTATGTGTCTATAATCTTATCTGTTTTCACTTGTGTTTCCGCCTCTGTTTTGGCTGTCTGGTTCTTTAAAGCTACTTAGCCCTGAGAACACCTTGCACAGCCTTATGGTACTATCCTGTACATATCTACTCCAAGTCACTCCATTGATTTATGTGGAATTTACAGGTAATGCTTTATAGGATTGCAGCTGTGATAACTAACACCAAGCATTTGTTATTTGCAAAAGTTGTGAGGGCTTGGAAATGGTGTAGTAGTCTGCTGCTGTATTTTTAATGCAGAGACTATAAAGCTGTTGATACTAAATAAATTCTATGTTTAATAAAACTAAAGTAGAAAGAATTAATGTTCTTAAATTCATACAGAAAGCAGATGGGTTGTCATGAATAGGCACAGCATTCTTTATAGATGAAGCTGTACAGAAAAAGCCTGTCACGGGAGAAAACAATCTGCCCCATGTTATACCGGTAGCAATGGAGGGCGACTCTTCTTTAATAATATGTTACTCTTGAATGGATCAGAAGATCATGCACATTTTTCTATTACTGCTATTGGGAAAATGTGACAAGGAAAGCCAGTCTCAATTTTAATTCACGTACAACAAAATTCAATTTATACTGAAATAGCCTCCTGTCTCACAAGAAAATATGTTGCATCTCAACCTGGAGTCATTCCAGTTAATATTAAGAAGCTGTGCCAGAAAATGTACAAGAGTGTCTTATGAATGCACTCTTTGGGGCAGAGACTGTGCAGATAATGGCTAGAGCTAAGCCTATACTAGATGTGCTTAAATACTTAATGTGCCTTCATGGGACAAACACTTGACTCCAAAATACATTTCACAGTTATTTTGATTTACCATTAGAATGTCATTTCTACCCTGTATTTCTCCTTTTTGAAATGGAGGTGGTCTGAAAAGGGCACCTTTGACAGCCTATAATTTGAAACTGAGTGCTTTCAAGATACTATTCCATGCTCATTTTATTTACCTGTGTAGTAAGCTTTTAGTTATAGAAACTATTGCTGTTGCATCAAGTAGACCAGAGACAGTCATATATTCTCAAGGGCCACTCTGTTACATACATGTTGCATACAAAATTCAAAAGAGCTGTAACTTTATAAAGTGTATAATTTTTCTTTCTTGCACATAATCCCCTCCCCCAAAAAAGTGCATCTGGCCAATTCCTCCTGCCCAAACACCATAATTGATCCATCTTCTGGATACACCATTGATGTGACAATAGCTGCTTTACACACACACACACACACACACACACACACACACACACACAGTGTCCATCTTATGGTTTCATTTTGTTTTTCTCCCTTAATGGCCCTTGGCAACAACCTCTTAAGAGTGCTAGTTTTTGTAGCTGTTACCTAGCTACTAAGAAATTTCATGGGAGGAATGCCGCATGTGGCTTGTGTCTGGCAGGTGTGGTGTCTGTCTGTTTTGAGGGAGACAGTGATGGCTACATTAACCTGGTAGCATACCCCTATGTGGAAAGTGAAGCCTTGGAGCAGGAAGATGTACCAGAGAGGGACCAGCCACGTCGCAAACACTCTCGCAGAAGCCTCAACAGGTCTGGCAGTGGCAGTGAGCACAAAGAGGAGAGAGCAGGAGTGGCCATTGACACATCAGAAAGGTACCATGTATTTCAGTTGTTTTTCATTAGTTCAGACATCCCTATTCAGAAGTTGCTTCCCTTAAACAACCTTTCACTCCCTTTTTTGGCAAAATGTTCCCCAGTAAAGATACTGTAATCTTGTATATGCCGGCTGGACATCTATCTCCTGAGACCCTAACAATTATGCAAAGAAGGCTCTCATACTGCAAGTATGAGAAAGGGGCAGAATGCCCCCCTTTCCTACAGAATTACTCTTGCAAAGCAACGAAATTTAGTAGCCCAAATGCTAATCTCTGTTGTAATCTAATTCCTAGCAAAGCTCTTATTTGTGATACCGTATTGTGCCAACAGCTTCCAGGACACGAAGAGCCTCAAGAGCTGTCATTCAGATGTTCCATTTCAGATGCTAGATGGAAATAGCAGCGTGAGTTCTGAAAAGATCACATTTAACCCGTGGAGTCTGCGTTGCCACAAGCAACAGTTGAGCCGCATGCGCTCAGAGTCCAAGGAACGTAAGCTCTACAGTATCCTCCCAAAGACATAGTGTATATTGACTGCATGCTCACAAGGTCTTTGATGGGGACTAAGAGGGGTGGCTGATTGCCACTGTCATCTGTTTGTTTTGGGAGGCAATGGAAGAGTGCACCTTTGGGGGTGACTGACACCCTGCCAGTAAACTTTGCTTGGAGCATTTTCATCTTTAAAAGACCTACCCTGCCCTGATAGGCTGAATTGTGAGTCCTAGGCATAACTAGTGTTTTTCTGTGGCCTTCAGTCTATGGTTACCAGATTTTTTTCAATGAATCTGGGGACACTTTTTTTGCAGCAGCCCAAGGGGTTAAAAGACAGTAGCATCTGGATTATTAGTAGGGAGCATAAGTTTGTAAACATATGTAGTTTCCATGGCAACCAGAGCCAGGTTCCTTGGTTATGGATGGAGGGGGGAGAGAGATAGGAAAGCAAAATTAGGAGGGGATGGATGGAACAGAGGGAGGAGTGTGTGTGTGTTTGCCCCCCCCCCCCATTTCTTTTCTGGCATTCCTGAAAGCGTCACCGAAAAGGAAAGAAGGAACAAAAAAAGAAGGCGGTAGAGAGAGGACAGAGAACCAGGTCGTCCCAGAAAAAGGCACATTAGGAATAGGAACAGATAGATAACCAAAGCTATTTTAATACGAACCTCCCCTATTTCCTGTTCGACTCTTCAGGCAGAGAAAAATGCAACAGGGAGAATATGTGGAGAGGGGGTGGAGCCATGTAGCGGAGTATTTTTATTTTTATTTACAAGCGTAAATAAACGTGCCCTGCCTTTATGACCGCCATCAGCGATCCTTTCCTTGCATCCGCACCCCTCTCAAATTCGGACATTTGAGAAGGAGCATCATAAACCATATGCCGGCACCCTCCGCATCTCCTCGCAGCCCTTGCGGCAAGGCCGCCCCTGGCATTGGTTCCCGTCGAAACAGCAATAAAGAAGCAGGAGGAGGAGGAGGGGGGGTGAGTGGGGGGAAATGTTCCCGCTCGCCTAATGCAGCCCAGCCGTCTGCACCGGCGACAGTGCCTTTCGCCGCCACCAACTTCCAGGCTACCTGAGAGGGTGGGGCGGGGCGCTCCAATGGGCTCTGCTGCGCTTGGCTGCGCCGTGGGCGGCTCTGCGCAAGTTCGGGGGTGAGCATTGGAGTCCGGGGAGAAGGGAGCGTGGGGCGTGATTGACAGGCCCCGCAGCCCACAATGAGGTTGGAGGAGCGGAGAGGCCGCGGCGGGGCGTGCCGAGGTTCAGCCCAAGCGCCTATCAGCTGCTCCGGGAGGCTGGGAGCAAGTGGAGTTTGGCTGTGTGCTGCTCGCTGCCTGGGGCTTGCCTTGCGCACACAAACACTGTCAAAGCTACCGACGCTGTAACAGCCGCCACTCTCTGGGCATAAATCAGGGGACATTAATTAGAATCTGGGGACAGATTGGTGAATCCGGGGACGTCTGGTAACCCTACTTTAGTCACTGTTTTCTTGTTTTGCCACCTGTAGCGCAGCACCAGGACCCCAATATAAGTTCTGGAGTTGAAAGTTTGCTCTTGCTTTAAAAATGGGAGCTTTTCTTCTTATGGTATTAAATTAGGCTTTCGCTTCCTTGGCTTGTCCCCTGCCCCTGAAGATGAAAAGCTTGTTTCTTCCTTTTATCATCGGGGGTGGAGGTTTCATGTATTTGTTTTTGTTCTTTCATGTCTTGTTCTTTTTCTTTGTCAGAGTTAAGATCTTTACCAGTGCATTTTATGGAATGAAAGAGAGGGGTTTTAGAATGTCTGTAGAAACCAATCAAAGCAATCTAGGAATGCTGAGTTTAAAGAAACAAATTTACCTTTACTGGCTCCTTAGAATTCCTTTTACTGGAGAACGTGGTACACCATTTCAAATTTCCCTGTGTGCTTGACTTGAAAATGGGGACCAGGCAGCATGGGGATGATGCATCTGAGGAGAAAGCTGCTCGGCAGATGAAGAAGTGTGCCCAGAGCACCTCGTCCACACTAGGCGTACGGGTTTGTGGAATGCAGGTACCGTATAAGCTGCTAGCAAAACTTCTGTTGCATGATTTATAGCCAGGGCTGATACCTTCCTGTGCAAGGGGGCATGTAATAGTATTCGGCAACTGCTTAGAATACAGAGAATCTCTGCTTCCTTTTTTAGAAATCTGTGTGTGTAATTTATAATAATATAGTCTCTCTCCCACAAATGCACATTTCTAGTCTTCATAGAGAGGTTTGAAAACATTCCAACACTGACTGCAAATGGCTTCAATATCTGTCCTCTTTGTCAAAGTGTGACATTATCCCCCATGTTCAGGTATGCAATTAAGCCGGCGGGGGAAGAGGGGAGTACAGCAATGCCTAGCAGTCATCAGCATAAAGTGCTTTACAGTGCATTCCTATGCAGATCTACTTAGAAGTAAATCCCATTGATTTTAATGAGGTTTATTACAATATAAGTGGGTATAGGACTGCTGCCTTACTTCCAGGTAAGCATAGGGCTGCACTTCGGTGTGTGGAGTTGGTGGAGAATATTACCAGCTGCTTAATAGCAAACAATCTCCATGTGTCATAGTGAGTTTCCTTAGCTAAATGTGTTGTCCTTTTGAACTGTGGTTAACATAGGCAGCTCACCTGGTAGTGCTTACATACTAGTGAATGGAATAGCACTCCTTGGGGTGTAAGACTTACTCTGAGGTTATTAACCTCTGATCCTTGAGGAGCCAAGGTGGTATTAGGATAGTAGGCTTGGACATAGGAAAATATCTCTCTTTCTCAGATACATATGTATTTGAAACCCACTAATGGGCAAGGATGAACAGAAGTTTCATCAATCTTGAAACCGTATGGGGCTCTCTTGTTCAAAATGGGTGGTGACACCTTGCACAAAAAAAGCACAGAACATCTACATTGGTCAGGGTGTTGGATAGGTGTTCCTAACTTTGAGTGTTGTGGATACTCTCCTGTTGGTTTAGCATGCCTTCATAGCATGGATGCTGGTGCCCCCTGCTGGATGGTGGTCATTTGAAATAGGTACCTTGCTTTTATTAAAATATCCTACTAATTTTATTGACAGCCATGATTCTGCATCAAGCTGCATTTGGACTTATTTTGAAGGAAATGTTGATTTCTGTGACTTGAGCCACCTTGAGTCCCATCAGGGAAGATGGCAGGGTATAAATAAATATTGTAATAATAATTATAATTTTGCTCAGGGTGTTTTATTCAGCAACAAGGGTGCTCCAAACAATTATTGTTTAACGCAAGGCATTTAGCTAGCCTGGAATTTTCTTTTGGGCTACTTTATCCAGCAGGGTGTTGTACTGTATCCAGTTATACTGTATCATATTTAGGAAAGAAGTTGAAGAGACTTTTCTCTTATATGGAAGTACTGAAGCTTCCACCCATATCTAACACCTTGCCAGAATAATGTACAATCTTTCAGAATTCTTTGAGGATACAACAAAGGCACACTGTTGAGGTTTGCCATTTTTAATTTGGCTGCTAGTCCACTTTTTCTTCTTTAAGTTTGCTTGAATCCTGCTCCATTTTGGTTGTTCTGACTCTGGAATGTGTCCTAACCTATGGAGAACCGAGTCCTTGTAATGTTTTAATTTGGCACAGCAGGGACTAGAACTAGTTTGATGCTTCTTTTTTTAACAATTCTCATGACGATGCAAAGGCTTCTATGAGCTACTGCAGAAAAACATAGCTGATCATTACTGCTTTGTGGCTTCATGCAGTACACGTTTGACTGTTCCTTGTAGACTAATGTATGACTTTTTCTATCATAGGTATATCAGCTGGATACAGGCCATTATTTGTGCAGGAATAAATACTACGGCAGAGGTCTTTCCATTGAGGGTTTTCGCAATGCCCTCAGCCAGTATCTGCACAATGGAGTAGAGCTACGAAAGGACCTGTTTGAGCCCATCCTTAGCAAACTGCAAAGCCTGAAGTCTGTACTGGAGAGGCAGGCCTCCTATCGCTTCTACTCCAGCTCCTTGCTCATCATCTATGATGGGAAGGACAACCGGTCGGAGACACATATGGAGCGCAGGGCAGAGATGCGCCTGAAACAAGTGGACATCTCTCTCCCAGAGAGCCTACAAGATGGCAGCAGCACAGAGGCAGTCAGTTTCCAGCCCAAGGTAGATGTACGTATGATAGACTTTGCACACAGCACATTCAAAGGCTTTCGAGATGATCCCACTGTACATGATGGCCCCGACATGGGGTATGTGTTTGGACTAGAGAGCCTTATCAACATAATGGAACAGATGCGGGATGAGAACCAGTAGCCTTGGGCTGGGCTCCTCAACTTTGTCCCTCATTGATAGAAACAGACAGGACCACCACCCCTACAGAAAAAGCAGACTGCTGCTTTGAAAATATTCTGTTGCTCCAGTGTGTTTAACATCAAAGGACACAATATCCTGGATGATCCTGGCAAAATGGCTTTGACTATCCTGGCCTGGACTTCTTGCAGGAGAAACAAACCCCATGGACCCCAGCATTGGGCATTTATATCTAGGGCTTTGCATTTGTTCAATACAGCCCTGTGATCATGTCTGTTAGGAATGTGGAGACTGAACCCACGGGAAAGAAGAGGGGTGATGGCCTAGTGCTGTAGATTTTGGGATTCCAGTGTTCCTCTTCCTTGTCAGCCTTCCATTGAGAACCAGCGGTTTGAACCTCTCTTCTTTTGTTTGGAAAGGGCATTGAGATACAAGCTAACATTACTTATGGGGCTGATCGAGGCACATGATTTGCACATACTCCTCTCTGCTGTTGCTGCCCCTGAGCAGATGTGAGAGACTCTTCTAGAGGGTACAGATGATACTTCATTTATCTTCTCCAATCTGGGCATTATCAGATCATCCCAAATGGGGAAATAAATGACCAAAGGAAAACTAGTGCAGTGCTTTAATGGTTTTGCTTTGCACCCCATTGATGAAGCTGGCCTACCTCCCTTCACCATTTCCTGCACATTGATAGAAACTCTCCAAATTCCAGAAAGGCCCAGTCAGGTGTTCACAATGCTGTCTTGGTCAAGAACTTCATGGGAGAGTTCAGCTGGCTAAGGATAGTGTTAATAGCACATTCATGCTGATCCCTTGCTGCTTTTGTGAGACTAATGATGTTTATCAGGTGCCAACTCCCCCTCACCCCACCCATGCGCCTTTCCATTTTGTAGATAAAATAGTCTCTTTTCCGACCTCATTCAGATCCAAGCACCATGATGTTTGGTTGCAGTTTTCCTTTTTCCTTCCTTCCAGGGAGGCTTTCTAGCAAGACAGCACACTTCCATACATGTTCCGCCCACAATAATAAAATACTTGCGTGGGGTAATTGATGAGAAAAGTAGGTGTCTTTATTTTCAGAAACTGTCCTGATTTGTGGAGGGAAGCGTCTGTCTGGCTTTTAATGTATTGCCACCTGTGCTTGTTTTCACCTCAGGGAGTTGGTGTTTCCAGCCTTGTTCCTCCACTTTGTGATGAGTTGAATGCAGCTGTGCCACGTTCTGGCCCCACATACGTATATGGGATTCTGTTGCGTGGGCTGAGGTGTTGTTGGCTTGTAGCATTAATCTTGACAGCATTAGTTCACTGCGTGATTAATCACAATTTGCAGCTCTTGGTGGCAGGCAGTGGTGGCCCTAAGTGCTGTTCTATGGACCTTGGAGACTAGTTGCTTTAATTAGGACCAGGCCTAGTATACACAAATGCACTAGACTTCTTGGGCATGCACTTTGTTGGGGAGGGGATTTACTACCATAGGGAACTAATGGCAAGGCATTAAAGTTGAGCACAATTGTCATAAACCTCTACTAATAGATGCTCTTATAATGGGTTAGCATTTGCCCCAAAGCTCCTGTGCTGAATCTGTGCCTCCCTTTTGGGCAAGTATGAACTTCACAGGTTTGTCTTGATAGTATTGGCTCTTTCGTCAAGGAGCTGCTGATGGAACCCCCTCTCGTGCCAGCAGGTATTTGCAGTTGACTCTGTGCTGAATGTTCTGAAGGGCAGGTGGGGGAGCAACCGTTGTGCATTGACCAATTTAGCAATTAGTATTAGATATTGCCTCTGTAACGAGAGGCATTTTCACAGTTCCAATGCCATTTCCCCAACGTTATCTTTGATTCCCAGAATTTAAGGGAACGGGTTTTCTTTCTGTTGAGCCCAGCTTTTGAAGTCTTCAGAATGGTTTTGAGGTATCACAATGTTGGTATTGTTTTGGTTAAACAGGATTGTTCAATATTGTTTTGAAGTTTTTAACTTTGTAATCTTTATCCCTCTACCAGCTACTTAAGTAACACTGAAAATACAGAAAATCACTCTATAGAGTCTTCTTCTTCCTGTTCTAATGATTGCACCAATTTGATTTTTTTTTTCATTTAAAAAAAATCTGGACCATTCTGAACTTCTTGTCATAAGTTCCAAAGCTTGTAAATAGCATTTCTCCTTCCTGTTGCCAGGTTTTGTTTTCATGTTGCTAGTAACTGTTTGCTCCGTAAGGAACCAAAAATATTAAAGGACTTGGTTTTGTTGGTATTTTAGCATTGTGGTTAGTTTTCAGACAGTGTAACTGCAAAGCACAGTCTTGTTCAATAGCAATAAGCTTTCCAAGTTCATTTCTTTAACTTCAAGTTAAGCAACGGGACGTGGATGTGACTGTTCTTCATACTTGAGAACCTTGCATGTCTGAAGAAATTTGCCTTTTCCTAGTAGAGGTCTGCTTGCCACCAGCTCAGAGTACAAATTGAACTAATTTGACTAACATGCTCCTCTATTTGATGCAAGCCTATATGTTGCCTCTTGCAGGGCTGTTTGTGCCTGCATGTGCACACACGTGCTTGTGTGTAGTCTGTCGGTATTAGAGTAGCTGAAATTGAGATGTACTGGCAAAACTGTGTACGGAAGCATCTAGAGGGTTTGTTAGAGAAGTACCCATGCTGTCAGGGCAGATAAATTTAAATGGATTTCATTGTAGAGAGTTATTTCTAAGCCATCCCTTTGGGCATGCAGCAAAAATCAGTTTCTGCAGCTTGACATTTGCTTTCGATTGAAAGCAACTGTGCTGAGTAAAAGTGCCTTCTAAAAGGCACCAAGAAAAACATGACAGAGCAGAAGGTATGAACTAGAATATTTCCCTTCAGCAGCTCTCCTTCCAACTGTTTGGTTAACTGTTTGTTCAAACTTGCATCTTGCCAGAGAAAAAGGTCTCGGGTCTCAGGCAAGCAGGTCACAGATGCTTGAGTGCAGCCCCTTTGCCCTCTTCTGCCCTGAAACAAAAGGAATTGAATCTGCCCAAAACAAAGCTAGCTTGTCTAATGGCTTTTGTACAGTACATTGTCCCACTCTGTTTTGATATATAAATGGGGCAATGTATTTACAAAGGTAGACCCAGCATTTTTTGTTACACTGCAGCCATTCTACTTGCCATAAAGACACCTGTCATTGGACACAATCGTGCAAACATGCCACTTCCCTGTTCTACCTCATTATCTGTAAAATCCTTCAAGATAATTAGGCTTATTACATCATTTTAGGGGTGTTGTTACAGAACTGGAAGCTATATTGCAAGTGTCATGAAGTTCTCTAGAATAATTTTGCAAAATAAAATAGCTGAAGATGACATGGGGTTAGCTTTGAGGAACTAAACATAAAGCAACTTGACTCCTTCCACCTGTAGTTTCAGACTGGGATGTTGCTTTTTAGTAGTTTTTAGCTCATTAAAATGCCTAGACAAGGGTGAGTGGTGAGAGACTGAGCATACGGCTTTTGTAAAGCAGGTGCTGCTCTGGACGCTGGGTCCAACAAAGCCATTTTGTAGGCATTGTATACATTCAGGTCCTCTGCTGGACACTCATGTAAATAATCCTTCCGGTCTGTTCCTGCTGGAGCAGCACATCCTGTTTGTTGCCCTTACAGCTTGCTGACACTTTATGTCCAGTAGTGTTGATTCCTTTAGCAGGACTTTGCACGTACTGTGTAGTTGCCTTCATGTAGATGATGAATCAGCTTTTCAGCCTTCTGGAATACATAGCCAGCTATCTCTCTAGCAATACATAGGAACTGCTAGTGTTGGTGAATGCACACTGTAAGGGGTTCCTTATCATTAAGGGCCAAATGAGAGTTCACCAGATAAGCACTTGGATTTATTTTGTATTGGTGGCAGCTGCTGCCTTGAAAGTGTCTCTTCCTCCTCACCTAGAGGGTATTACTGCACTGTGCTTTTTGTCAATAACTGATCTTGCCCTTTCAGTTGGAATAGGAGCCACCTTCTCTTTACTAGCACCTTTGTAGCCTGGACCTGCTGCATGACATTTCAGAAATATCGGCTCAAATGTTTCCCTATGAATGATGGAGAGTTGCACTTTGGATAATGTTCAGTCTAGATGACCCCAAAGAAGGCCCACTGTGTGTCACGGGGGGAAGGTATTCAACTCTTACCATATCTGTTCCTGCACCTGAAGGAAGTCTGTGGAAGAAATGTAGCCTGGCTTCTGTTGAAAGAGGCTGAATGTCAGTTTCAAGTTCCCTAGCCTAACACACGTGCAGTTATGTTTCCATATCAATCCTGCCCCTCTTCAGAGGACCAAACCACAAATCAGACCAGATCACATTTACCTGCCTGCTGCTTACAGGTTGGGTTTGATGGTGTAGTTTTAGGTCAGAAATACTAGTTTCTGCTTTGGGGGCGGGGGGGGGAGATGCTTTAGCTAGCCAATTATCTCACAGTTACACCAGCAACTTGCCATGAACCCTTGGAGTGCACCTGAATACACATTTTGCTGCTATTGGTATAAAAATGTGGAGGTGCAATCTGTGGGCATATGCTGCTCTGCACAAGTGCAAGGGAACCTGCTTTATTGCTTGCTGTGAAAGGGTCACCATAGAATATTATGACCATTTGGGTTTAAAAGGAGAGACAAGCTTTGGTGGTTTCATGAACTGCTTTTTGACTGGGGGAGAGAGACTATAGGCCTATGTATTTTGCTTGTTTTACAGCAAGTCTGGAAAAAGTCATCCAAGTCAGGTTCAGACATTGGTTGGTTGTATTTGTACTTACTATTGCATGCTTATCTCAGGAGCAAAATGTTGTTTTTTATACTTTGAAAAGTCTAGGTGCAGAATGGTCTCTATGAGAACTGCCAGAAAGGGAAGAAATGTTACTATGAGAGCAGGGAGCAGTACTGCACCCTACAGGAATGGTTCCTATCTGTCCATTTTGACTTGTCTGGGAGGGACACAGCATTGCATTACAAACTTCTTGTATATTTTTCATAGTCTATTCCAGTGCCATTTTGTCGGGCCAAGTCAAGCTTTTGGGCATGAGAAATAACAGTATCTGTACTCCATACACTGCATCCCTAGCTCTCCTGTTGTGTATAAAAAGTCCTATGTGTATATAAATAAACTGCTAGACATTTAGCTGAGGGACAAGTGTCTTTTATGGGTCTCTTCCACTCCACCGAGCTTAATAACCTAGTTTACATTATTAATTGAATTTATATACCACCCTATACCCGGAGGTCTCAGGGCGGTTCACAGAATAAATCAAAATGTAAAACCACAAAATACATAATCAAGTGTATATCCATCCCAGTATGGCTGGGTCCGGGGAGAACAGGTGCAAGATGAATGTGAATTAACTTGACTGCCTAGGGAACTCCATGAAATCTCTGGCTGGCTTTCTTTCGCTTTAACATATTTTCTTTTTCTTCCTCCAGTTTTGTAAGACTTGAGATTACTTCTAGGCACTCGTAGTTGTTCTTTTGCCCTTGGAAAAAATGTTATTTTAATGGGGCTCATCTCACACAAAGCTGAGTTAAAAATGGTTCACAAATGTCAGTTGCTTAATGTAAGTATTTATTCCATGTTCAACTGCAAATACAGCCTTACTAAAGTTATGTTCGAGCAGTTCCCATTATTATTTCAAAACTTTTTTAAAAAGTTAGTCTGGAAACAAGCTTAATAAATGCATTTATTTAGCAACTCACGCCATTAACATTCCTTTCTACTTTTGTGGCTGCACCAAGAGAAAGTGCTTTCAAATTAGGAGGAGAAAAGAACAAAGGATGTGACTAAAGGATGGAAGACGTGGGATAAATCAGCTAATGTTGACCTATTCTGTGAAGCTGGACACATCTCTCTACTGTAGTAAGGGACTTTGTGGAACTGCAAAAGCATATCCAGAAGAGTAGTCAGAAAGAGCACAGCTGATGAAACCCCAGAAAGGAACATAAGATACAACTCATTCTTTTCTTGCACTAAATTATACAACATTTCAAATGACAAGGTCCTCCAGATCCACTGGATGAGGCCACATCTAGCAGCTCTAAAAGGGGAAGGAAACCAACATGGATGGATTCCTCATCTTTTTCTAGGGTCATCTTTGCACCAATCTGCATAAAGCAGTGCTATTCCTAAGAAACGTGCCAGGTTCTAGTGCTTGGAAAACTCGAGTGTAGGAGAAGAGGCTACTATAACAGCCATCCACCTGAAACAAAAACACAAACAGTAGTCAGTTTCTGGCAAAAACACTGCACTCGCTCAAGTTTAAAGAGTAGGAGCTGAGCATTCTCCCTTTCCCTTTGTAATCTTTCCTTATAGTGATTCCTAGGAAGCTCAGTGACATATTTCACAGCTATGCATGTTGCAACTTAAAAAGCCCAGCCAACATCAGAAATCCCTTCAATGAATACCTGCTGCACCTTACTTTTCTGGTAGAAAATGGAAACAGTTGTCAACTAACATTGCAATGCCTGATCTGCACTTCTGGCTGGTTTGAAGTATCTCCGCTAGCACCCACATTTACTGGACTTCTGAAAACTCTTGGTTAGCATTGGGGAACTCCTGAAAGGAAGAGACTGTTGTTGAGAAGGGCAGCAATTTATCTCCTACCTGGTTCAACTACCACCCCAACAGTTGATGCGTCTTGCATTACTGCTATGATTCTGTGTGAATATAGCATGTCACATGGGATGCAATGTTCAGCTTCCTGAGAATGTTTTTTTTCTTATTAGAGCAAATTTCCAACCCTTATGACTGTGAAGATATACTCTGAAAGTGTGTGGGCAATGCTTGCAAAAATCTCAGAACTCAAGATTTCCAGTAGCTACAGGTTAAGGTTCTAATAGATTGCATGGTTCCTTAGCCTACTTACAAAGTCAGGATACATTATGCAAAATAGTAGAAAATATAAAGCAGCATGTGAAAAATAATATTTCATGCAAATATACATATTTTATGCAGGTTAAAAGAGTTACCTTCTTGGGATGCTGAACTTTTTTTTAGTACAGAATACTCACAGGCCTGCACACCATGCAGCCCATGACTTAACAGCTGAGCTATATGGCACAGTTTTTTCTAGTCTTTCTACAGCTGGGGTCTCCATTTGGTGCCCATGCCCCCCCATATATTAAATGAGGGTGGGTTTTTTTTGCATTTTATGTGTGAGGCCTGTTGTTTTGTCTTATGTTCATCTGGGGACCGTGTAGGCTTTTTGCCTATTGCTAGGGGAGAAGTTTCTGAGCATTGCATGTTCTTCCACGAAATGGACATTTTGTGCCCACAAGTTTCTTAGATTTCCAACTATGTCCCTGGGTCCAGACATTTTGGGACCTCTTTTCTAAGCTGCAGTGTCCTTTTACTGACTCTACTTACCAAGCAAAGGTTTCCTGGCCAGACTTTGGGTGATGGGTGTGGGAATCAGGCAGAGAAACCTTTCTGCAAGTTCTACAGTGGGTTAAAAGACAAAACAAAGTTGGGGGAAAAGCCTCCTCTCCCCCTGCCCCTCACCCTGGGTAGGTCAACGAACTACTGCCAATCTTCATCTTGACTTGCAGACTAGCTTGCCTGCATGGGAAAGGGATTTCCAGGCATGTGTCAAACAAAACCTGAACCTAATTTATGTATGTGCCCCGAAGATCAATGAGGGCTGCTTTGGAAATGATTTCATAGAATCACAGAGTTGGAAGGGACCTCAGATGCCAACAAATCCAGCTCCCTTCTGATGCAGGAAATCTACAAGTTTCCACTTGCAGACAGGCATACACATACCTCCAAACTACTTTCTTGTCTTTCCTAGTATCACAAATACATAGAAGTGGTAATGCTGGGTGCTCTGATGTAGCTGCTTGATGTTCCTGGTGCCACTGCAAATCTTTGCTGATACCATCCAGTGTGGGTAAGAGAGAGAGTTGGTCTGGCGACCATGGATCACAGCTAGCGATCTAGGTGTTGCAGAGAGAGACTAACATCAGCTAACTAACCATATTGGCTCCCTCTGAAGATTATTATATTTAGTCCCAGCCTCTGCTGTTAGTTCAGTTGTCGTAAGACACAGGGAACACTGGCCCTGTGGATCTGGGAAAGAGTGCCTGGAGGAGATGGCAATACACACACCTCTTGGTCTCCAGGGCAGAGCTGTAGCTCTTCAATACTGAAACGCAGCCATGTTGGAGAAGGCTGGCGCAGAATCAGCCGCATGGCAATCGCCGGATCCACACCGCAAAGCATCTAAAAGAAATAATATATGCTGTTAAAAAAACAAACCTGCAACAACTGCTGACAAGACATTTGAAACAAGACTAATGTATTGAGTCATTGCAGGTGCTGGAGTTCCTTCTGTCCATTTATGAAGTGGTAAGAGTGCTGGACTAGGACTGTTCAAATCGGTACTCAGCCATGAGGCTCACTGGGTTACCTTGGGAGAATGACTATTTCTCAGCATCCTCTACATCACAGGGCTGTTGTGAGGATGGAGAGAATGTTTGGCTTTATTAGCTGTCCTAAGAGCACTTAATGCTGGGGTGCAGTAAGAATCACTTCATAAATAAATAGATGCATGGATAAGCCTTAAGTTGACTAGTACATAGTCCTAAGAACTGTATCAGAAACCACCTGGCCTAATAAGTTATAAATGGTTGTCATTAATGGACAATATCTTGTTCAAGAATAGAACTGGAAAACATTTTCAAGGGAGAAGCTCTTGCTGTAAGTTGTTATCTTCACCACTCCCTCAGAAGTTTTTCTTAAAGCTAAATGGATGTTGGAGTAGCTACTAATGGCACTGGCAGTCCCCATCTACTAAGTAGTGTGGGGGAGGAGAGTGGGAAATCTGGACATAAACATTGCACTTATCCCATATTAATAATTAAACTGGTATTTTTTTGAGGATGTTTAACGTACAGTTCCTATAAGTGTGGGGAACGAGAGCCAGCTTTAGTGAAAGTACAAAGGAACACAGGTTCAGAATAAAAGCTGCTTGGTAAGTAGTGCTCAAGGGGCTCAACTTTGCACTTTGCAATGAGCACGTGCTCCCAACTGCTCCACCTCTGTAACAGCCACAGCTGAGGCATCCTCCTGTAAGAGCACTGTCTTGAAAAGAGAGCTTCGTCAGATTTTAGATCTTGCATTTCAAGTGTGATATCAGTTTCCACAGAGATTGCTCCCTAGAGAAAAAGAGACTGCAGTCTGCCAAGTGAGCTGTTTATAAATGAATAGAAAGGAAGCAATACACTGGCCTTTCACCTCCAGCTCCCAGTGGAGCCCGGTTATCCTAACCTGATTCCTGGAGAAACAGAAGTAATCCTGGGAGCCTTCCTCTGTGTGTGGGTTGGGCATCAGGCAATAATTACGTAAGCAGGTGACCCACCTGGAGTGGATTTTGCTTCCATTGTTTGTGAAGTTTACTTGCTGCATCCGCACAGTCAAGAAAGCTGTGTAATAATTCCTGAACACAATTTCCTGTAACTGAAAACAAGGCTGTCAGTTAATTACACAGCTCCCTCTGCATAAAATAATTATTAACAAGCAAGCAGCCTGTGCCTTACATTTAGAAAATCAAAATCAAAACAGCAACCAACTGTGCAAAGAGTAACAGCAGAACTTTATGGAAATGCTTTTCTGCTGTAACTTCCATTCTACTGGGCTTAAAATGGTGAAAACCTGGGGAAGGGGGTGCTAGAGCAGAAATATCCACCCTCCAGTCACCCCAAACATTCTATCCAGGACTTGTATCTTCTTGAGAGAAGAGATGGAGGGTAAGCAATACGAAAACACAAGGTCAGCTACTTGAGGGCTTTTTGCTGCTGAAGCAATTTCAGAAAAATGTCACTTGACAATTCTTAATGCTTATGTTGATGGTTGTTCAACTGAACCAGACAACTCTAAGGAAGAGGACATTCCTGGGTCTACTGTTTCAGGTAGGTTGGGTAATCTTTGCTGCATTCACAAGCCAGTAGCTGTGGTGGGTAAACTCTTTTTCTTAGGACAGGAGTGGCTAATCTTTATTTTCCCATAGGAGCTGAATTTACCCTTGGCTAACCCTCTGGCTGTTGGCCAGTGGTGGGTGTCATGAAAAGTAGATGTAGCCACCCCATAGTCTTGTACACATACTCTAGCATGCGCACACACACATTATACAAACAGACAGCCCCAGCCGATCCATGCGGCTCAACTGAGAAAGGACATTATTGAAACCTCTCTGCACGTTAAATAATAGATCTGACCAGAAAGATAGTACAAAGTTCTGCAGGTCATGGTGGTGGGTTAATCGTGGAGCTCAGTCATCCAGTTCTGCTCTGGAAAATAACCTGAAATATGTTGTCATTTGATTTTGAAGTTCAATATCCTGCTACCATCCTTTATCTTCTCATAGTCAAGTAAGTTTATCCACAACTGAGAGATCAACCTCTTGCATGAGATGTGTTATAAGGGGGGATGTAATAATAATAATAAGTTGCGACAAGTGTGACTTGTCAATGTACCAGCACTACTCTGCCAACAGACTAGGCGGTGGGGAGACATGTTCTCAGTAATACTTCCTGTGCTTTGCTGATCTAATGTAGGCCTACACCCAACTGCTGTTTCCCCCCTGAACTTTAGCAGTGGAGTCACTGGGAGTGGGGGTTTTGTGCAAATCAGTGTCAACATCAATTCCACATCTACACTGTGAAAGGCAGGGACCAATTTCACAAGCTTATTAGGAAAATAAGGAGTGACAGGTATCACTCCTGAACATGAAGTCAGATTGAGTGCTATGAAGAAAGGAGGATGCTTTGATAAGGCAAGCATCTCTGTGTCCCTGAGGGCCTTCCTAAGTCATTTGCTGTACAATATATCTGTTATGACATTTGCTCCACTTACACTCCCCTGGCCTGTTTTTTGGGGTTTTTTTTAAATGACATTTCCCCATTAATATTTTGTCTCTGGGAAAATGAGGTTTCCTCTCCCTCTACTATCACCATTGAGTGCGACCATGCTTTGGGCGCAGAAGGTCCAGGATCCACCGGAAATCTCCAACGGAAAACAACTTCAGCTTCTCGCTCCCTACTCAGGGACACGAGGGAAAGGTCGGACCAAGATGGGACTTCGCGGGGCTGGAGGCGCCCCTCGCACTTACGAAGAAGGGCCGGCGGCGAGGCAGCAGCACGTCGATCACTGACGCACCGGATCGCCAGGACCACATTTGCCCGTCCACCTGCGCGGCGATCGCGTTTCTGACCGTGCAGTGAGCAGCCTCCCGCGCCATGTCCCCTGCGAAAGCAGCGCAGGCTTTCTGTGGGTACGGCAAGGACAACCTCCTCGGCCCCGCTTCCTTCCTTCCCTCCCGCCTCGCCGCCTCCACGGCCAAAATGGCGCCAGCGGGCGGGCCTGCCCACCCAGTGGCCTCTTTGGGGGGCTGCGCCCTTAAAACCCCTACACTCGGGGGGTGGGCGTTCTGGGATCGCGCGAAACTCTCGTCCGCAAACGAGCGCTGATCTGGGAAAGGAGGACGTGACGCGAAGGCGTTCGAAATCTCCATGGAAACGACCGCGGTTTGGCCCTTTGCCCGAGAAGGGAGAGTAGGCCGGAAAGGCTATTGGAGGTTGCGGGGAACTCCCGCCCGCCTATCAGGTTGCAGTGTTCGAAGTGCGCATAGAAGTACGGAAGCGGCGAGCCGGCACTCCTTTTACCTTGGGGGGGGGGAGGGGTGAATGGGCGGAAGTATACAGCGCTACTCGAATTCTCAGTGCAGTAAATACGCCTTTAATTGCGCTCTTTGAAGCGGCATTTTATGAGGAGAGTTTATTCGTTTACTTAGGAGAATGTATAAACCGCTTAATAATAATATAAACCCTCTAAGCGGTGGACATAAAAACAAAATGACAGTTATCAATGAAAACAGATAAAATAAGCAAATTTTACACACACACACACACACACAGAGAGAGAGAGAGAGAGAGAGAGAGAGAGAGAGAGTATGTGCATGGTTAGGTTTTCACATACTAGTGTATGTTACACAGTTACTAAGTTCACTGTTGGGGTAATTTATTTTGGAAGGTGGCTTTTTGGAGAAGATTTTAGTCACAAAAAACCCCTCACTCGCAAATCTTGCCCCACACCATTCTAACTGGGCAGTGGCAGGCTCTGCTCCTGCACACAGAAGGTTTTTTGTGTGCTTTCCTGACTCCTAAAGGATCCTTGAGAATCCTCTGCTTGAGACTGTGGAAAGCTACGCAGAACAAACAGTTCTGGACAGCAGACCAATGGTCTGAATGAGCATAAAGACAGCTTTATAGAAAGTAGGGTTATGCCACAATCTGTCAACCTTTAACATGGTGCAAAACTCACTGCTGTTGCTGCTTTGGTGCCACTAACATGGCTACTGGAATGCGTCACTGAAGTACTGTAGTGTGGATGGTTCTTCAGATCCCAGGAAAGGCTGGCAGTGAAGCTGAATCAGGAGGAGGAGGAAGGCAAGCATGTTAAGTATTTGTGTAGGAGGAGGGAAAAAGAACTTCCCAGAGATGTCTGCTTTGTTAAAGGCCAACTAGACATTGCAAGTCCTTCAGTTGGCACAGTAATTTGCACTTCTGAAACCCAAAGCACCTTATTTAAAAGATAAGATACATTATTAGACTACTGCAATGAACTTTGCATGGGGCTACACTTGAAAAAGTGCCTGGAAACTGAACTTTAGTGCAGATTGCCACTGCCTGGCTGTTGTATGGAATAGTAAGCGGGGAATCATATCAACCCCATTCTCAGAGCTGGCTGTTGGTGAAAGGGATCATGACTAGTATACAGCGCTCTACATTACTTGGGACTAAAGTACCTGAAGGAGTAAAATCCAGCCCAGAGTTTGCAATCAGAGGAGGAGGCCCTGTTCATTATCCCATCGGTGAGAGTGACAAGGAGGATAGCAGAATGAGCAGGGTGCTCCTGATGGTGGTGCCCTGTTTATGGAACGTCCTTCCAGGGGAAATCAGGCAAGCCCCCACTCTGGTCACAATCACATAGAATTTTAAAAACTCTTTTTATTTGCCCAGACCTTTCAGAGGTAGTTTTGTGATACATTTTTGCATTGAAAGTATTAACAGATGTTGTTTAATGCTGTTTTGATTTTTTTAACTTTTATTATGATTCATATTTTTATGCCATTAGTTGTCTTGGGCTCCCTTTTGGGAGGAAGAACTGACTATAAATTTGACAAAGTAAAATTACACTTCATTCCCAGTTAACTAAACACTGCTTATTAGAACATCATATGTAATAACTAGGGGCACTGATCCATCTAGGACAGAGTTGAAGAACCCCAGGAGCAGAACATGGCCCTCTAAGCCTGTCTGGTCCTTGTGATTCTGCTAGCAGGCATGTCCAAAGTCCGTTTTGGGGTCCCAATTCCGCCCCTCGGCTGGTTTAATCCTGCCCCTGTGGCACTTTATTTCTTGGGGTCAAACAAGCTGAACAACTTCAATCCTAAAAAAAGCTCAACAACTTTGGTCGGCCCTCACTTCATCAAAATCGGCCCTCTTTGAAAAAAGTTTGGGTACCCCTGTTACAACCCCTTCCCAGCCACAGCTACAACTGTGCCATCTTTGCATCCCCCTTGAGTGGTTTTGCTTGGCTGGAATGTGTCCTTGAACTCGTGATAATCATGGACATAACCAGGATTTTTGCTGGGGGGGACAGACTTTTGTTAGGGGGCACAACCTCATATTTTTATTGATTTATAGTGATCTTTTTAGTAATGGGGGCAGCTGCCTCCCCTCCCCACCCCTTGGCTGTGACCATGCTGATAATACATCTTGCTTGCTTATATGGAGGACAGAAGTGTGTGTGTGATTGTGTGTAGAAACTAGCTTGTGGTAGAAAGATGATGTTTACATTCATTGCTCCACCCCATTTGCCTCTGCCCCTCATCTAGCACTGTTGTGTGTGCCCCTGCCCCACCCCACCCCACCCCACCCCACCCCACCCAGTAGTTGCCCAGAAGGGAATGTGACTCTCAGGCTGAAAATGGTCCTCCACCTCTGATCTAGGAGTTGATGGTTTTCAGAAGCACCGTCCACTGCAGTTTCGCCAAGTGGATAGGAAATGGGTGCCATGTGCACAAGTACCCATGCTGATTTAGCAGCCAGGGCTTTTTCTTGTTTTCTTTTGAAGCTGACAAAAAAAAAATGTCCCGAACCCCTGGCCTATCTGGCAGCAAGTCAGTATGTCAAGTAAAGGTCCAAAGGTCAGGAAATGCAGTCCAGGGTCAATCCAAGTAGGCCAAGTCTGCAGTCCAGCAGTCAGGATACAGTCCAGAGTCAAAGTACAATCCCATAGAGGCCCATAAACATGGGCAGTTGAGCAGACACAGCACCTCCCCTCTACTTGCTTTTTGTACTTTACATGCTGATTGCAGCATCTGGCTTGATGAGGCATGCGACCCTCACCTGTTCCAAGCCTATTCCAACTGATGAAGAACACACCTCCTCCCAGAGCTAGCGAGCCCCACCTGGCAACCATTGCCTGCCTCAGCCTCCTGGAGTGCCACTCCTGCTGCTCCCTATGCCTCATAGCCCACCGTGTTCGTGAAGACTGGGGCCCCTCTGGCTCTAGCGATGAGTCCTGCTGCTCTGGTTCCTGTGCATTGACTTCCATGCCTTCACCATCCTCCATCACCCTGTGAGTACTTACTTCCCCATCCCCTGCTTGCCCCTGGTGTGTCCCAGCCCCAGCTACACCCCTTACCAGGATCCTCTTCTTCCTCCTTGTCCTGCCAGTTTATGACAAAAATGTTCAAAAGGGGGTGTGAGGGCTAACTTTAGTCCCCTTCCTTACCAAACCAGCTCTGCAGCTCCCCCTCCCCCCTTTTTAAAGGAAACTGTTGGAATAGAACTCATTTCTTAAATAAGCTTAAAAACATGCTGAATGGATGGTGATTGTGGTTGATGGCAACCACTAGGTTAAAGATGTTGCTGTAAATTCTCAAAGTGCTTACCATTCTACTGTAGGCACATTTCAGTCCAGTAGTCAAATCAGTTATTTATGGAGGCTCTGAAGGGTGGAATGGAAGGGAGTGCAGCCTGTTCTTATACTTTCTGGGTGGCATGAACTGTCATTAGTGTGAGATGATGATGATGGTGGTGGTGGTGATGATGGTGATTTTATTTATTATTATTATTTGTATTAAATTTATATCCCGCCTGTCCTCCCAAAGGAGCTCAGGACGGCAAACAACAAGTGATAAAACAGTAAGAATATCTTCAAAACAATTCCAATACAGATGCAGACTGGGAAAGACCTCCACTTAAAGGCTTGTTGAAAGAGGAAAGTCAGGCACCAGAGACAACAATGACAATAATCAAGGGGAAGGAATTCCAAAGGGAGTTGACTTTTGATTGCTAAGTGCAGTACCAGGCTTTCTCAAAAGAGGTCACCCTTTTACCAAAGATGTCACTGCAGGGATGAATTCCAGAGGTGCTAAGTGTGTTGCAGCAAAAACAGCAAAGAGTTTTGTGGCACTGTGAAAACTAACAAATGTATATTGGTGCAAGTGTGTATGGGCCAAAGCCCAATTCCTCAGATGTATAACCTCATTGGATAGGTAGGTTTCCTCAAACAACAAGTGGAGATATTTTTACAAAGTGAGACCCAAGTGCTAACCTCTCGTCTCTCTTTGGCGGTCACTGGTAGCAGAGTTAGATAGTCTTCCATGAACACGGTCTTAACAGTGAATCCGTAAGAGACTGTGGAGGCCAGTTCTGGATCCACACGTCCTTCCACAGTGGGGACATAGGTTTCCGTGCAGGAGTTGATTATGGTGAGGGTTTGCCAAACATGCCTTCCTCTTAGCTTGTTTCTCCTTTTCGCCCTGAGTTCGTGCTTCTTCAAAGTCCACAACACCTTTGGTAAAGGCTGTTCTCCAGTTGGAGCACTCACAGGCCAGTGTTTCTCAGATATCAATGCTTATACTACATTTTTCCCCCAATTTGCCTTGAGAGCGTCTTTAAACCTCTTTTGTTGTCCATCGGTATTTCGCTTTCCATTCTTAAGTTGGAAATAGAGTAGTAGCTTTGGAAGACGATAATCAGGCATCCGAACAACTTTTATCTGGTTTATGAATAGACAAAGCTGTATCATTAGTGTGCAGATATACCTAAAGAGTGACAATTACTTTCTGAAGTGAGCTAAATCACTCCTGTTCTTATAAGAGAAGTAAGCCTACTTTCATAAAGACTTCCATATACCGTATCCAAAAACTTGAGGTTGGCGACAGTGCAGGGCATCTACTTACCGTACTTCTGAGTGCAAATCGCTTCCCATATGCAAAGGAATACACATGGGTATAGCCTTACTTTTTTGCAGTTCAGTGATTTTTCAGTTTGGCAGTTACTAGCTTTCTAATAATTTGTGTCTTATCACGCCCTTTTATCGTTTTATTTGGTCTACTTAGCATTGTTTACTCTGCTTAGCAGCAGCTCTCCACATCCCATGCAGCAGGAGAGATACTTTAACTGGATATGGTGGGCATTGTTCCTGGGATGTTCTGCATGAAAAGCATTTGCTCTCCTGCTGAGCTATGCCTGCTCACCTATTATTGGAATGGATCTGCGGGAAATGTAACCCGTCCAGAATCAAGTGGTAAAAGTCCTCTGGCATCTTCAGCAAAGCTTTAGTCATTGATTTTCATTGGGAAAGATCTCCAATATCAGGACTGAGAAATACCTCTGCCCAAGATGTTCCAAGTCAGAGTAAAGAGAATGCAGCTAGATGGCCCAGTGAACCATTTCATTAGAAGCCAACTTTGTATGTTTATATTGATTACAGAGTTCTTTGTAAAAGTGCATCTGTCTTTCACTGACTAATTGAAACATCCCTATAGTCAACCAGAAAATTAAATTAAATGAGAGAGGACTAGGCTTTTCAGACCTGGAAAATATATCTTACACACTACAGCGGTCCAGAGATCTAAAAGGTATCCACACAGTAGGTTTTATTAAGAATCCAGTGAAACAGCTTCCTTGTCTGAAAGTTGAAGGAGCTTAATTGCAGAAGAATATGCAGTAGTGCAAAGTATTATACAGTATTCATTCTGCCATTGCTCCATATTAATCTTTCAAACTGGCCTATATTTAGAACAACTCTAGACTTAATAACAATTTTAGATAAATTATGGCTCGCTTCTTTTGCATGTAAGTGTAATATCTGATTTGTTACTATGCCTCTTGAAGAGTAAGCCTCTCCTTGTCACTTTGGGGTATTTATCTGCAATCTCTGGTTTGTACATGTTAAGAGATCTGACCAGAAATGTTCTTCTCCTGGTCTCTAATTTTTATCACTAGTCCTGCTGATTTAAATTATTTTGGGGGAACCAATCCATTCTTATAATGTGCTCTTTCAAGATTTGCAGAACCTATACAGGTCTACTTAGAAGCAAGACTTGTTGTTTTCAATAGGGTTTATTCCCAGGTAAATAAATACAGTGATCCCTCGACTTACGAATGCCCCGACTTCCATATTTTTCGAGTTATGAGGGATCAAAGGGGCCGCATGCTTCCGAATTTTTTCGACTTCCAAAAGGAAGTCGCGGCCGTTTTAGATAGGGTTTTTTCCGACGTACGAATTTTTTCTCCCCAATGCATTCCTATGGGGACTTGACTTACGATTTTTTCTAGTTCCGATGCTCCCGTCGGAACGGATTACCTTCGTAAGTTGAGGGTCCACTGTATAGGATTTCAGCTTTAGGCTGTAATCGTAGACATTCATCTGGGAGTAAACCCCATTTAATTTAATGGGATAAATTTCTGAGTAGGCATAGAAGTGTGCTGATCATCTAGTTGCAACCTCCATTGAAATTATTGACAGCAGAGATATTATAAAATAGTTCAGCGATGGCAATTCATAGAATCATAGAATTGTAGAGTTAGAAGAGATCCCGAGGGTCATCTAGTGCAACTCCCTGCAATGTAGGCATCTCAACACACGGTCCTCCCATCCAAATTGAAACCATACCAGGCCCTGCTTAGCTTTGCAAATGTGCTAGCAAGTTTATTGCTGCACTAAATGAAGATTCTGGATCAGGCCATATGAGCAAAGAAGGTTACAAGAGGGTGCACATCCAGCACCCAGAATTGCCCATTTCTGGATCTGGACCCTAGACATACTGCCAGACGTATAGTCTGTGACACCAGCTGTCATACCACCTATCATCACTTGAATGATCTCAGGTGCTGTGTTTCTGCCTTAGGAGGTAAACAATTTTGAATCCAGTCTTCTATAGGTTTTGGACTACAACTTCCAACCAGCACAGCCAATGGGCAGGGATTATGGGAGTTGTAGTTCAAAACCTTTGGAGGGCACCAGGTTGCAGAAGGCTGGTCTAAGCTCATATAGGGGCCATCAGTTTGGCAGAATTTTTACACTCAATAGCAACTGTGCAGCCTGCTACTGTGTACAGGCTGTGTTAGATCAAGGCCAGACCGTCGTGTTTTTCTACTGTACAAATCTTACTTAATCTTTTAGATATTTTTTTTCCTAATTTCATAAATGAATGAGTGAGTGAGTGAGTGAATGAATGAAAACATGGTTGGACTGGGGCATGTATGTCCATTAGGTTCAATGTGGAGCTAAACATCTCTTTCATATTATTCAACAGGGCCTAAATTTGCTTAACTTTGTTTGGTTCATGCCCCTTGTTAGTGCAGGGGTAAGATACATACAAGGAGTAGACTAGGGGCTTGGCAGAACTGTTGGGAATTGGCACTGGATTGCAACAGCTGCTGTGTAGGATTCTGGCCTGCTTTGCAGAAAGAGCTTATGGGAAAGACATACTTGTTAGGAACCCCTTGCTTGTCTTTCCAAGCCCATTCCTTGGAGCAGTGTTTGCAACAAATGTTGGGTTCCCAATGCCAGAGGGTAATCCTTTCCCACCAAGCTCAGAGCTTCTCAGAGATGGATCTCAGACACAGCTCTGTTGTCAGGGATCAGCTGGAGAACAGCTGCCTGTAGAACAATCTTCTTAGTGTGGGTAGCAGACAGCAGGCCAAATGGGTAAACCCAGGAGGAGACCCACCCCAGAAAACCTGGCCAGGAGCCTTGACTGCAATGCTATATTTCCATTCCTGTTCATCACTCTGCCGAACCTCCCATACAATATGGCCTCTCCTGACACACCCGTGTCTTTTCTAAATTGCCACTTGCCAGATCCAGCTCATCATTGATAGCCTCTCTACTGTACTGTTACACCAAGTTGAAAGGCTGTACACCCATCATTCCCACACACCATCCTCTCACTCCTCCATAGGGGAAAGGACCTGTTGCCCCAGATGTTGCTGGTCTCAGGTCCCCACTTTGGCTAAGCTGGCTGGGGCTGGTGGGAGTTGTAACCCATCAACAGGTGGGGAGCCACAGGTTCCCCACCACTACTGTTAATCAATGATACCTTTTTGCTGTTGGCATTTATGGAGCAGAATTAAGGTAGTCTATAGCCCAGGGGTCAGCAACCTTTTTCAGCTGTGGGCCAGTCCACTGTCCCTCAGACCTTGTGGGGGCCCGGACTATATTTGGGGGGGGGAGAAAAGGGGGGGAGAACAAATTTCTATGCCCCACAAATAACCCAGAGATGCATTTTAAATAAAAGCACACATTCTACCCCTGTAAAAACACACTGATTCCCAGACCGTCCGCGGGCCGGATTGAGAAGGCGATTCGGCCACATCCGGCCCCCAGGCCTTAATTTGCCTACCCCTGCTATAGCCTATCATACTTCTACCATAAAGCTCATGTCATCCCTAGCAATGTTAAGCATTGTGTACTGCAGCTGTATGGAAAAAACTGGCCTGAATGACAGTCACATAGACATATTTGAATAATGTGTGAGGTGACTTCTGTGAAGTATGATTTGCTTTATGGTGCACAGACTACCAAGGAAGGATATCCTGGGCTTGAACAGTTGATCAACTACAGTCTTAAAGACTAGCCATGTATAAGGCAGCTTCACTGCTTGACTTCAAGGTAGTGATTGTAAAAACGGTTTCCCTGGCAAGGCTGCATTTAGTCCAGTGCTCCTGACAAAGCAGGCCATGATGGAGATCACCTGCCCCTTCTCATATGGCCCCAGCAGTTGGTAGCCAAAAGGTATGCTGCCTTTGGATGTGGAATATTGGGACATCCATTGTGGGACAGATCTACCCACTATGAATTTGCCAAATACTTTTTTAAAAGTCACTCCGTTTTACTGTTATTGAATAAGCAGCAGATGTCTAATCTATTGACTCAGCTACTTCCTATGCAGCCAGCAATTCTGTGCTCCTAATTCTTCCTAAACTCCCAGTTTAACCGTTGGCATCATGGGCCACTCCCTGCCCGACTCCTCTTGCACCTGCCCTTTATCATTGCTGCATACCCTTTATCCAGGCTCTGCTAGGCAATTTGCTGTCTGGCTTGTGCCTCTTTTATAGCTACACACTAAGGAGTGGGAAAGCCAGGATGGGGAGAGTGGGGGCGGGGGCAGAGAGGGAAAAGACAGGCACTTGGCTCTGCTTCAGTTGTGTGGTTCAAAGGCAAATATTTCTGCTGGGCAAGGGAAGCCTCTTCTGCTCTTGAAGAAAGCCGACAAGGAAAAAAAATAAATACCAGGCCTTTCACAACAAAGCAGCTCAGGCTGCTCCTCTGTGCCCTTGCAGTCACGGCAGGAGGCAGAGTTTTTAAAAGGTCTGCCACTAAACTTTGGAGAGAGGCTCGGATGGAACCAAAAATAGGGAAGGCCTAACAGTGACCATGATGGGCATACAGAGATATTGAGCTGCTATCACATAATCAGCAGAAAGATCCCGAGGGAGATGGTGATTTCCCTGCACCCCCTTTGCCTGATCATGAGAGACAGGTAGAGCACAAGCTGACTGTTCTCCCAGTATTCATAATCACATCAAGGAAGTAGGTTAGTGGAAGCTGTCACTGGCTGCAGAGACACAATTTGGGATGACATGTACAGAGCGGCAGATGCTGCGGGGAAGCGAACAGGCGTCCGCAGCACACGGGAGGTCAACATTGTCTTATCAGACCACAGGAGAGGGATCCTTGGCCAACAGCAGCTCAGGGGAAAAGCGCTCCAGAAAAAACTCCCCAAGGCCACGCTTGGACTTCCTGGGAGGCAATGCTCCCCCAAGGAAGGCAGAGCTCGGCGTTATGGCGGATGCAGCGAAGCAAAGCCCAGCACTGAAGCCTTCTGTGCCTCGCCCTCAAATTACAGCGAATGCTGCTGGAGTCAAGTTACAAAATATAAAATTTGCTCCACCCACAGAGGCTAAAAATTGCTTGTTTGTCCCCAGCGAGTTTGGGGCAGGCTTGATGCTGGGCCTCTCAAATGAAACAATTTTTTTAAAAAAAGAAGAAATGAGCGGCCTGGGGTGGGGTCAAGGAGCTCCTGAGCAAGTTTCTCTTTAAATGTAGCTAGTCTGGATAAGGGAGGGAGCCATGTGATGCGGGTAAACTTCTGCTGTTAAGAGAGCCATAAATAGGGAAGGCCTTTTACAGAACCTTCCCTTCTCCCATCCTGGCAGAGTTTAAAATAGATGGGATGGGCTTAATGACTGCTTGTAAGCTTGCCAAAGCGAGGCCTGGAGCAAAAAAGCTTTGGAGCAGCAACAGGGACTGGGAGGGAGGGAGCACACAGCCTAGCTGTGCTTTCCTGCCCTTCTGCAGCAGAAGAGCTAACGAGGCCGGGCTGGGAATCTTATCAGAGGCGCCATGTGCTCCCCTTTCTCTTTCTGCAGGCACACACATACACAAGACTAGTAAATGGCACAGACTCCCCAAGAAAGAAGGGGGGGCCTGCTCTGACAGTAGTGGGTACGGCTGGCGGTGGAACACATGGAGGCCTGCCACTCAGCCTCTTCAGAGGAGATGCTAGAAAGCTTTTAAGCATCCATTTTCTCATTCTCTCCACATTCTCCCTCTGAATGCAGCCTGATTAACACACGGCTGAACAATCCAATTCATAGCCTTAGGGTGCAGCAGGAGCCACGCACCAAAAATAGTAGCAGGAAAGTTTCAAACTTGCAATTGCTGAATGCAAGAAGGCAGCAGCTGCACTGTGCTGCCAATTACCCACCTTGACAGAGGCCGATTTGCCTTCCAGAGAAGACAAACCACAGGCTCCATTCCATACTTAATGTCAATCAGCTGCCGAAAAGATGCATGCAAACCATCCTGGGCTTGCAGCATGCCCCAAGATAGGACCTGTGAGTCTGCACTGCTGGAGTTAAAACAAGGCTTGTGGCAAGTTCAAGGTGAATCAATCTGTTGTTTCCAGATATATTTTTTTTCTTGCAAGAGCCTAATGCACAACAAAGAGTCTTGTGGCACCTTAAAAACATCATGGCAAATGTAATGTGGCATATGCTTTTGTGGACTAGAGTCCATATGCTTTTGTGGACTAGAATCCATTGAATGCATGAAGATTTTCCTGAGTGGCTGGAATATGCACACGTTTTAACTGATTTCAATCTAGTATTTTTCTCTTGCTGTAACCTGCCCTGGGACTTTGTGGTGAAGGGAGGATAACATACATTCTTTTTGGGGTAGTGATGACGGGTAAATGATGAGGTCAGAAGGAAATGCAATGCAAATAAGTACAATGGTCATTCCATTACTAACAATGATAAATCACAAAGATTGTGTAGTCCAATCTTCAGTTTGTGAAGATAGTAAACATAGCCTTTAAAATCTAAATGTTTAAAACTTAATTTTGTCCTACTTATGATGAAAATGGAAAAATGATGTAGAAAATCAGGAAAATGTGACATTAACATGGCTGGGCAGAATAGCAGTAAGAAAATAAAATATCACACCCAAGGGTCATGAAGATGAAAACCCCACACACTCACCGGCCTGGGCTCCCCAGGAGGAAAGATGGAATCCTGTGTGTTCTATGTAGCAGCCTTCACCAACCTGGTGCCCTCCAGGTGGGTTTGGACTACAATTCCTATAATCCCCAGTCAGCACAAGCTAGCTGTGGCTGATGGGAGTTGAAGTCCAAATATGCCTGGAGGGCACGGCTGACAAAGGCCAATATACAATATAATCGTAGAATCAATTCTGAACATTCTTCCAGACACTTAACGTGATAAAGAAATGCCTTCTCAGATCCGTTCTTGCAGTAAGAGGGATCCTTGTGTGGAGAGCCAGTGCGGAGGAGTGGGAAGTGCTGGATTAGGATCTGGGAGATTCAAATCCCTACTCAGGGTTGTTGTGAGGACAGAATGGAGATGGGGAGAAGTGTGTACCCCCCCTGGAGCGCCTTGGGAGGAAAGGTGGCATATAGAAATAATCATAATGATAAAACATTCCAGGTGTGTGGGTGTAACACAGGTGAAGAATTTTTCAGCCCAAGAGTTGCATTCCCTTGTGGGGCTTCATGGCAGTGGTGGGTGGGAACAAAGGCAAAAAAGCAGTTAGTGCACTAGACACTTGAGGTCAGAATGAATCAGAGGTTTGCATGTACCGAGATCTCCAGCTAGGGAACAAAGAGGCACAGTCACAGTTCAAGGCACATTCCAGTCAGGCAAAGGTGGTCGAGGGAGGGTATGGAGGAGCAGGATTGGAGACAAGTATGGCCTGAGGACAAGCATGTCCAAGGAAGAGCCCAAAGACCAGACGGAGATGCCTCATTTGGCTCCCAGGCTTCTCCACTCATCCCATGTGTCTCTGTGAGCAGAGCAGAATGCAGAGATGTGCTGTATACAGGGAGGATCTTTATAATATGCAAGCACCCGCCCTCCCTGCCTATACCCATTATTATGACAGGCATTTTACCGGTTAGTACATCATGGCAAACTTAAAAAGAAAGAAAGACACATTTTAGGAAGATAGCAACACAGTAAGCAGAGTAGCTAACAATACATAAGCAAACCACCAATAGTAACTTAGGAGGAACTTCTGAATCATTCCTTGTATGTTGCAGTCCAGTTTGGCATATCCAGGGCCTTGCAAGGACACATAACAAAGTAGACTGTAGCACAAGATTCATTTCAATCCAGCAAGCCAATAAAGTTTACCAGTTTCCAGAACAGTGCTTGAAAGCAAGCTGCACTCAGAATCAATAAAATGTCCATCTTACCGACTGCAAGTCCATACCTACTACACATAAAATGTACAAATCATCGCAGCTTTTTGCTCTATCTCCAGCTGAGCATTTGAAATTTGAGCTGGAAGCTGAGTTCTGGTCACATGGTATTGTTCCAGGTTCCTCTGAGGATGAGCAATGTTTGAACCAATATGAATTTTGCATTTGTGAGCAAAGGAACGACAATGCCTACCAATTAGGTTAAATGCCACAGAGAGATTTGCAGAAACTTATTTAACTTGCACGGTGTGCAAACCAGTGATGGAAATAGATTGCACATCTTGCCAGAATTCTCTAATCTTTTGCTGGTATGCTTAAACTCATTGATTAATGTGGGTTAAAATGTTTTGGGAGTACTCTGGCTAACCATGGCAGCTTTCACCACAGGTTTAAAAACAGGTACAAATAAGGCAAGTTCTTGGTTCAAAGGAGATGAAATAAAAGGTGCCTTGAGACAAGATTGGTGAGTTTTAACAACAACTGTGCATTAAGTTTTGTGGATAAATAATAAGTGAGAGCTAGTGCTGCCATGAATCATGTCATACTGCAGTCTTTTTACAGTTGGTTAATTTGAATGGCTAGTGTGTAACTGCTGTCACACAGGAACACCTCCATAACTGACTTTTGGCTCATTTCTGTGACTGCTTTACTGTGGCCATTAAATCATTTCAGTATCCTACCTGTTCTATGCGTTGTTGGTCCTCAGGGATAAACATATCTGAAAAATCATCTTTGAGTACAGGCTAATTTCTTCATCACTTGTCCCATTGGTGGTGTTCATTTTAAAATTATGAGCCTGTTTAAATCTCACTCAGGGTCAAACAAGTAGGTTGGTGTTGTGTGGATCAAAACTGGAACCACAGCAGGGAGAGGGTTAACCCTTGCCTGCCACACCATGGTTCCAAAGATCATGCTGCCCTTCCCCTCCCTCCAAATATAGTGCTTGGCATCCCCCTAGGCATGATCACCTCCACAACTGCCCTTTAAAGTGTGCGTGTTTGTAGGACAAGCATGCAACACCAAACTATGGGTTGTATCCTATAGTAGCGCTATGGGACTTGTTTTGTCAATGCAAGGATTTCTGCTTGCACAATTGAACTTTCCCCTCTATTTTGCCCACCATGCCTCCGCTAAATCTGTTCTAAGGGTTCCCCCAACCCTCCAGAACAGATGTGGAGAGGGCACACATGGGGAAGAAGTAAAGGAGTTCCATCGTTCAAGCAGAAATTCTTGTACTGACGGACCAAGTACATTGGATACTGTTTTATGGGTTGTATCTAACTCAGAGCATTGAAATTAATGGTCCCAAGTTAGCCATGTCCATTGATTTCAATGGGTTCCCTCAGAGTGTGGCTAATGTTAGTTACAGCTTGGAAGCTGAAGGAGAATGAAAAGCACGGAAGTTAAGGAGATCAGTGGAATTGTTTTGGATGTAACCAACGACGCCACTAGCTCCAGAACATAAATGGATTGTGCGTTATAACCTTGCACACCCTGATCCTATGCATTTACTCAGAAGTAAATCCCAGAGGGTTTAATTAGATTTGCTTTCAAGTGAGCGAGCATATAATTTTAGCCAAGTAGCATATACATATTTATGAACATAAGCTGCTGCTCAATGTCCATCCCCCTGTTCTCACCATGGCCAACTACACTTCTGCAGCAACAGGTATTCAGAAGCAAACTGCTGCCACCCATAGAGGCAGAGCATAGCAATCATGGCTAGCAGTCACTAATAAGGCAGATTCATGCAGAATAAAGCTAATTATTTTTTAAAGTAATCCAAGTTGGTGGCTATCAGTGCTTCATTTTTTTAATCAAAGTGAAATCTGGTCTGCAGCCATAGTGTGTTCCTGTGTACAGCGTACAGTGTACTCCGTTTCACTTTGTTCAATGAAGCTTACTCCGCAAGAAGGTTTGAAGCCTTAACAATGTAGAAAATATTATTACCCAGTTTGAGCCTTTTAGCTAGTGGAGGTAAAAACCCAGTAAAACCAAATACAAACAGCTAAGTGTCGGTGACTTTTATGTGCAGGGAGCACCACTTTCCTATAGAATTGAAACCGGTACGTTAATACTCTAGTACATTTCATTTTATTGATATTTATTACTCTAGCTCAATAATTTTAGGGTATATAACAGCAAAGAGATGTTAAAGAAATGGATGGATGTTTCAAACGTGTTCCCAGTCTGAATTATAGAAAGGGAACAGGAAAACTAAACCTTGAATCAAAGGAGTGACAGTTTAAATGTTCACTATGCAGCAATATAAATTAAAAAGGTGGCTATGAAGTCCAATTCTCTCCTACCCTATACCTTCTCCTAAGCCAGCATCTTGCATATTTCTACTAAGGCTGTTGCTCTAGTCATCGGCAGGGAGAAACCCAATATTCCACTGATAAGAGGGCGGAAAGCCAGCAAAGGTATGAAGCCATAAACTGCAAAAAACATACACAGCACCATCCAGTATTGCTTTTACACAGTACAGTTATCCTTGGGACTCTTACTGGACCAAGAGATTTAAATTCATGTTCAGCCAAGAACACACTGGGTAGCCTTTATTAAGGACTGCAATTTTATACCCACTTACCTAGGAGTAATCCCCATTGTACACATCATGTACATCACCATACCTCCATTTCTCTTCTGTAAAATGGGACCTAGTGATCTACAAAATAGGGCTGTTAGGAGGATGCATAAGAATTGAGAAGCACTTGACAAAACAACATATCATATATTTGTAACATATATGGAGAATGGTGCCTTGGTATTTGAAGACTGCGACTCCAGGAATCTTTTATTGGTTTGACACTTAAAATAATTCTTTCCAGTAACACAACTTTTGTAGTACTTGTCAACTTCACTCTGACTTTTTTCTTTTTCAAAAAAAGGAGAAAGAAATCTTTATTTCATCCCCGGGGAGGATTTAAGCAGATGCCATTGTGCTTTGTTTCTCACATCTCCTAAACTGTAAAATCTTTAAGCCAATAATGAGTATACAGTCCTGAATCGTGCAAAGCAGAATGGAGCACACTTACCGCACTCAACAGAGCACCTTCGAGCTCAATGGGATTCTTCTACTGCACTTTCTACAGATTCTTTTCCAGTCTGAGCTTCCTATGTTATGGGAATATTGTGTGCTGGGAACCCAGAGGGGTCTAACGGAAGAGCTCACTAGCCTCTGCGTTTGTAGTAAAGTACACTGGTTTATTTAGTTGATATGTTTCTTTACAGAATGCAGAAAACACATTTTTAAAATAATTATATAAGGACATAAAAACACATCAGTGGTTGGTGAACACTTTTAATACAAGATTTTCTCCCACCATTACAGTGTCTAGTGGCATAAATAAACAGCACTGGTGCTTAGGGGGAAGGCGGCTGATGAGAATGCCATTGTTATTATTCTGTTCACTGCCCCTTCGCCTCCAGTTTCTATGGTGACAGGTAGGCCCAGGCCTGAAACCGTTTGCGCTTGCGCATGACCATTATAAAGTGGCATCAGTTGCTAGGGACAACGGCACTGTTTGGAAGGCCCTTCTAACTTGCAGCATTTGGGCTTAGGAGGCTGTGTGTGTTGATAACTTGGAGACATCTGAAATGCAGGCCTGCCAGTATAGATTTTGGCACTGTGCTGCCATGGTCGCTAGCTTGTGGGGGGAGGCATTCTTACAAACGTATTTCTAGTGTCTGTTCAAAAGCAGTCTGCCCTAAGTGGTGCCACTTAATCCCTTTCCCTTCAACCAGCTCTCCTGTGTGAGGAGCAGAATCCATCGCCTCTCCTCATCTGAGACACACACCAACTTTCAAGCACTGAAGGGATAGAGAGGTGTTTTTTTTAAGGAAAAAAAACTTTGTAGGGCAAATCTATACCTGTCAAACTAGACAAAGGCTAAACCTGAAGCATTTTTACAGTCACCCTCACTTCAACACAAACCCCTCCAGCCCACCTCAGGGGGCAGAAGCAGAGTGCAGAACTATATGGGGCCATTGTCAAATTAACATTTGTTTTAATAGACAAAATCCTATTCAAGTAGTCAAAAAAAGGCTTGATGGGAAATGCCACCCTAGCAAGTTCAGAGGTGAAGGTCATTTTAGCCATTCATCCACTAGTGTGTTAACTGGCCATGTCAGCACACCATCATACTTTGCAAAACAGTCAATATGGCTTAAAAGTGTCTGCTTTGTGTGCAAAGTCAGCCAGAGGCTGCCCAGCCCCCAGCCAGGGGATGGACTAATTATTGCAAAGGGCTTTTCCTCCCTCTAATGTACCAAAAATAGTCTCAAATGGACAAGAAAAAATTAATAACTCATGCTTAAAATCATTTTGTTGAAAGGGGGGTGAAAGGCATGGGGGTGACCTTGACGGTCACACCAACTTCCCAGGAGAGACATGTGGAAGTTCATATTTTAAAAAGGCAAGAAACCTAGACATGGCTCTAATATTTAAAAACAATGACTATGAGAGACCAAAAAGAAAGGAAAAAAATCCAAAATGAGCAAAGCAGTCAGTCCCGTTGAATTGATACTAAGAAGCTAAGCTCATACAAACTGCTGGCAGCATTACCATTTTTAATCACTTTTTTTTAATAAAACAATTTGAGGCTGTATCAAAAATTTAGTAAAAAATTAGAGCTGAGAGTTCACTGATTTTTGCTATGAACTATTTCTGGCGCGCATGTGGTTTTTTTATTTATTTTGCCAACCGCCAGACAGCTACTATTGCGTCTGTGTGTGTGCAGAGGACAGCAGTGAGTGATTTGGGGGGGGGGGGAGGGACTGTTCCAATACTGTGGTCCAGGAGGAGTCTTGATGTGAGGAAACTGCATTACACTACATAAAAATATTGCATCTTCACCAAAATATCTCAAGAGTGTTTCGAAAGCCAAAGGATGCCTTCCAGATGAAAAATCTCAGCGCAGCACCATGACCCTTGCAGCCTGCAGCTACCACTGTTGGGGCCCCGGTTTCCAAAAGGCAGCAAACGCTGCTACATAGCTAGATTCAACCCCCTCTCTCTTCTCTTTTCTTTTTGGTAATTGCAAAGAGCTTTCCAAACTCCATCCCTTTTTCAGAAACCTACGGCCATCGGCATGGTGTCGGTCCAGCAATGGCAGGCTGGAGCAACAAGAGCTCACTCTACAGTTTGCAAAAAGGACCCCAGCTGATGACTGAACTGTATAATGTGTGAAAAAATAGGATTCCTTTGATTAAAAAAGACGGTCCCTCAGCCTGACTGGCATTGGAAACACCCCTGGAGCTTATTTGTAGTAAAGCATTTCCTCTCCCCCTCCCCATTCTATACATACAAGTTTAGGTAACAGCAATTAAATGTAAAAACTTAACGTTGACCTCAGAAAGTCCTCCGGTTTTAATTTTTTAGGCTACGTTTCATGTTATGCCCTGTAGCTAGACACACGTGAAATAGAAAAAACAGTACAGTTAGTTTTAAAGGCAAACAGCAGAGACCCAGCGTGCCACCCCTAGCGCTGCCTGCATGTCCAGCCATTCTCCCTTTGCACAAGATGCTTCGAGACGCCTGCTGTCAGAAATACTTTTTGAGCCAAGTAGATTCCCCCCCCCTATGAATAAACAAAACAAAAGCTGTTAGGCAAAAAATAAAATCAGTGTCCCGAAAATTCCACAAGCACTGTGGTGTAGCAAACGCATTCGGAGAGAGGGCCTGCCGGGACCGGGCTACGTCTGAGCTTATGTATGTTGGTTTCCTAATTGGTAACGGATTCGCAGGCCACCGACCCCTACAGACAACACTGGTGTGGAACTATAGGCCCCATCTCCGCAAGCGCCTCTTGTTCATTAAGGGGGGACGTAGGGAGGTGGAGACCTGTATGGGGTCATGTTCTTCGGACGGGAGCCTTTGCCCTCCATGGGTGCTGTAAAGGGAGGGGGTGGCTGGTAGGGCGGTGCGTTGGGGTCTTCGTCTCGCAGTGGCGTGTACTCTCCTATGGTGTCTTGGTTGAGCGGGGTGGTTTCTGGCATATTCTGATTTGGGTACTCTGGGGGCGGGAGAGGGGCTTTCTCCTCCTGTAGAATCAGCGGCATGCTGGAGGAAGGGGGAGGCTTGGAGTCATCCAGCTCATCGGCGAAGATGATGGGCACTCCCTTCTTGATAAAGGTGGCTTGGTCTTCTATGGTGAGCTTGCCTTTTCTCTTCTTGCGATAGCAAATCATAGCGATGATCCCAGCAATCAGCAGTATTGCTGCCACCACCACAGCGGGGATGACCGTGTGGAGGTACACATCATCTTCACTCGTCTTTTCTGGATCCCGCGGAAGCACAACTGTAGGCGGTGCCGTCGTAGGAAGTCCTTCTCTAGAGAAAGGAATAAACTGAATGCGTCCGCAGCTACCAGCACCAATAACGGAAATGTTCTTAGCCGGGAACTCTGGCGCTAAGGCATTCTTGAAAGCGTGGCTTGGCTTGCCAGAATTATCAGCAATTTTTCTGCTCATGGTGCGAATCATCTCTTTGGGGCATGGATCCAAAGGCAAAGTATTGTTTGTCCACTCAACTACAATGGAGCCGTTGATAATGTTTTCTATGGTAATAGTGCTACTGTTTCTGTCTCCGAGGGCAAAAGCCAACTTCTTCACCAACAAAATTTTCTTATGAATGTCATTGACAACTGTAGTATAGTCTCCCTCTAATTCGGCTTTAAATTTAACAGGAGGCACCTCGTCGGCTCCAAGACCATGGACAAATATTTCAAATGCATCCACTGTTGAAAGGCCCCCTTTGTCTGTGGCATGCATGAAGAATTCATGCCTGCCTGAGTGTGTGCGATTGGGTAGTCCATACATTAGCTGACTAGTGCTATTGAACTGCACCCACGAGTTTTCTTCCAACGGCTTCTCATCTTCTAGTTTCATGGTCAACTGCAGTTTATCAGTGGTGGTATCTTCCTTGTCATAGAAAGTGTCTGAAGGTATCTTGAGTTCAAAGTAAGTGCCCACCCATGCATCCACCCTGTCAATATGGTTTTTCAGTTCTGGTGGATCATTGGGCACACGGGGAGTTCCAACTGTAGTGGTGCGTATGCGAGTTGGTGGCGAAACTCTTTCGGGTGGAATGAAAGGCGATTTAGTAGTCCCGGGAGTTTTTGGAGGTCGAGGAATTTTGGTGGGCCTGGGAGTTCTTCGTGTCGTACTTGTATCGGTGGTTGATGGTGTGGACGGTTTTGGCGTGGTTCTTTTTGGTTTCTTTGTTGTGGGCGGCGTAACTACTGCAGTAGGTTCAACTTGCCCAGTCATTGTGGGCCGGATCTGGACAGGGGTAGTAGAAACTGCTTCTATCATTTTGGTTGGCTGAATTGGTCCAAGGGTTGGTGTCTGAACAATGGCACCTCTTGTTCTAATAGTAACTGTGGGTTTCCTAGGCAATGGAACAGGCTCTCTTACTGGAGGAGCTGTTGTTTCAGTGGGAGGTGCAATGGCTGGAGAAGTGGGTGTTGGAACAATTCTAATTGGTGGTTCTTGAAGGGCTGTTGTCGGAGGTCCAACAGCAGTCACAGGGGTTGGTGTAGCATTAATCTGCCGCCTTATTCTCTTTGGAAGATTAGGCTTCTTGTTCGCAATGTGCCAGCCAACCACGGGGTAGCCAAGATGAGCAGACATTGTACCTTCCTTAGCTGGAGATTCAACATTGCTTATGTTTGGGACACTATTCTGGCTCAAAGAACAGCCTAGTTTCCAAGATAGTAAGGCTCCATTTTCCACCACTTTCTTTGCGTTCCCTGGGCCAGCCATGAAGGCTGACATGTCAAAGAGTCTATTATTTACAACGGGAACCAATTTCATGTTATAAAGTTCCACTTCTGAGAAGGTTTTCATTCGGTTTAAAAGTTCAATCCTCTGCTTTGGTGTCATTTTTGTTAAGTCGGCATCCAAAATTACAGTCAAAATAGTGACTGGTTCCTCTGCGCTACACACAAACGGTGCTACTTCATTCATATCTTGTGAAGCCACCCGTACCGACTGAGGTTCATTATGATCTTCAGGGTGAACCTCAATGGAAAAGACATTGGTGGTTTGGGGCACGTAGCTTCCATTAGATACCAGATGCATTGAATTCACTGAGATGTAATGAATGCCTTTATCTGTATCAAGCGGGAGACCTTCCAAGGTGCTACTCTCTGGTTCCCAATGCAACCAAGAAGGCAAAGTTTCTTTCCCAGCTTCAGTAATCTATTAAAGAGAAAGAAAGAAAGAAACAGTCACAGGTAGTTACAACATTCTTTAGAAATAAGTATAACAGTAAACTCTGGTCTTTAAACTTTGTGCAACAGACGTTTAAGAACCCCTCCAGCAAGCACACATGGAATGTAAATCTTGAGCAGTAGCTCAACTTGATAGGTCAAAGAGACTGAAAATCAAGTTAATAAATTAAAACAGGATTGAAAACAGATACTCACTTGGTTGCCTAGGGCCTAGGCTGAGCCCAAATCACCTACAGGTGACTAGGTAGAGAAGCTTTTGTTAAAGGTAATGTTGGCTCTTTTTGCTTTTGACTCACTAATTTTATTATTATTTATTAATTTATTAATAATAATTAAACTAATTTCAAATAAATAAATTATATTCAAAGGAGCCCAGGGTGGTAAAACAAGTGATAAAACCATAAAAACCTCTTCAAAACAATTTCAAGACAGATGCAGATGGGTAAAAAATTTAACTGAAAAGGCTTGTTGAAAGGGGACGGTCAATAGGTACCCAAAAGGACAACAGAGACAGTGCCTGTCTAATATTCAAGGGGAGAGGATTCCAAAGGCTAGGTACCACAACACTAAAGACCTGATTCCAACATTGGGTGGAATAATCTTGACAATATGGTATCTGCAGAGTGCATTGATCAATTGGGTACTGTATATAAAGCATGAGACAATGTTTCAGGTATCCTGGTCCCAAGCTGTATAGGGCTTTTTAATACCAAAACCAGCAGCCAGTGCAATTCTTTCAACATCATGATAACAATATTCTGCCCCAGTCAACAGTATGCCCAGCCATTTTCATCAGGGCAACATGAGCGAACACTTAAGGACACCAGTTAAGGATTCAAGTGTACTAAAGTCTCCTGAGACATTTGTATTCAGGAACAGAACACTTGATTATATACTTTCCCATAAGTAACTCTGTTGCATGACATGCGGCAACGGTTAGTTCTCAGAGTCCAATTACATATATGCATGTATACTCAAAATCCTCTGGCCTACTTTAGGAAGTGGAAACTTAATGTAAGAAAAAAAGGAACTCCCATATGTCAAAAAGGATCTTATTAGAGGTCACTGCACCTAGTTTGATTCCTGTTCCTTATTTCTTCCATTTCCCCTCAACCAGATACCTGAATTATATAGCTTTCTATTATAATCCTGTATTTCTTGGTGTTGTGGATAGGAAGGAAGGAAAAGAGGCATGGATGAAACCTGTATAGTTTTGTTGGTTTCATGCAAAACCATGGGACCCAAAATATCAGTTAGCAGACTGTATGTTTACTGGGATCCTGCTTTTTCTATAGCCATTTGTTATCAGAGTAACTATCTGATACAGGGGTCGACAACCTAAGGCCCATGGGCCACAAGTGGCCCATGGGGTGGTTTAACCGGCCCCCGAGCCAAGTCCCCGTGTGCTGCACTAAACCGGCACAGCACGGCGCGTGGACTTGCTTCCGCAGCGCTGGAAATCGTGTCTGCATAGACGCAGATGCCGGAAATCGCGGGCGCAATCCGGCCCACAGATGGATCTCCGCTGGAGTGAACCGGCCCAGGTGAGGTAAACCTTGCCGACCCCTGATCTGATCAGCATGCCAAGCTGAGTTTTCCTTCTTCAAAATAGATGGGAAAGCTATATAAAATCTATTTCTGTGTGAATTCCTGTATGCTTTGAAACCAAGAGAGTCTCGGCAACCATCCTGCCTAGCAGGAGGAGGAGGCACCATTTTGGTTCCATTTCAGGCAGCAAAACATTTTATGACTGCTCTATCTGTGATCTTTACAGTGCATGGTGCACCTTCAGTATTAAATAATATTTTAAAATAAGTAGTAATATTGATTTGGTGTCTAGAAACTGTATCCAACAATTGAAATGGAACAGGGGCATCTTGTTTTACTGAGGTTTTGTTTTTTGCATTCCAGGGTATTCTGAGCCCATGAGTAAAATCTGGGTCTTTCTAGGTACAGTTCCAAATGAGTTTGCTGCAGTCTAGTGCACAGCTGTGATTAAGCTCTCAGAGTAAAATACATTTTTGTTTCTCTAAAGCTCTGTAGAATTCATATATATTTCATGATTTGCCAAAACTCAAATTTATACTCTGCCGCCATACAGCAAAAATGGATCCATTGCATATGTACTGTACCTCCCTCCTCTTAAAAAAAAGGAAGCAAAAGGGGAAACATAATAGGTGAACAGAAAAAAATACTACTCCCATAACAGATAGATATCCCAATCCCAACATGTTTCAGACTGTACAGTCATTTACCGGGGAAATATTCAATGTAAATAATAGTAACTGAGTTGTAACTCAGCCTTAAGATGGTTCACATTTAGCTAATGTGATACATTGCAATCTGAGCCTAAATTATGAAAATACTCTCTCATTCTGGCAAATTGCAAGTATTGTTTAGCCCTCAGAACAGCTAAAGTTGAGGAAACAATTACACTTCAATATCAACAACATTATACAACACACAAACACATTTTACAAAAGGAACAATTAAATACTTTTTTTTTTTTAGAAAAATTACATGAATCACTACAATAGATAATGGTTTAGATTTAATTTAGATAGCTGATTGCGACCAGCAGTTTTGAATTTTATTTTTGGTAAGTGGTGTGTTAACAAGGTTAGGTAAGAAAAAAGATGAATACCACAGATAGGTGAATGGAAAAGTTTGTTTTCTCAGAAAACTTACAGTGCAATCCTTTATGTGTCTACCCAGAAGAAAGCCATTTTCATTTTACTCTATAAAAGCAGGTTGCAGCCTGAGTGTAACACTTTTGTCTCACTGACATCAATGGGAGAATTAAGCAAATGCTAAAATTCATGAGTTTAAAAATGTTTACTTCTGGCCAGATCATTCCCTGTTTTTCTACAAATACTGCCAACCACCTGGAGGTGCAAACATCTGAGTAAGCAAAATGCTATCTATGCTAGCTCCTTCTGTCTTGGGTCCTTTATATTAACAGCTTTCTCTTGAGTAGTTAAAAGTGTTTGTGAACATTCTGTGATATCACAGCAAGGCAGCCCCACTGAGAACACCTTCAATCAGTTTCACTGCTAGTACTGAATATGCTTCTCCTTTTTGAGGATTCGGTTTTTGGTGTTTTTTTAAAATCCATTTTAAGAAATGCCTTTAAAATTATTATTATTATTACTCACAACCACTATTACCATGAATTTGAAGTAAGGAGAAATTTCAAAGTGTATGCCCAATTCTAGAAATGTTTCAACCATGTGCCTTCCTCTTTTGTTCACTGCAGTCACTGGGTCACTGAATCAGTTCAACAAAGCAAGGAATGCAGAACAGAACTGCCCAAATTTTGCCACCTTAACATTCTTCAGCAAGAGTAAACTCCAGCTTGGTAAGATGTCAGCAGAGACCACACCTTAAATTTAAGCCTCTTACCTTGTCAAGGTACCGGTACCATATGTGGAAGTGCTTATAGAATATTTCACACTTCCTTACTGCGACTTTAAACCTTACTGCGGTGATGCTTGCATTCAATTCAGTCAAAATCACATTGCCAACTGAAGAGAGACAGTACTGAACAGATTTTAAATGGCTATCATTTTAGAAACTAGGTGGAAGGATGAAAGGACATGAATTGATAGGCCTGACTCACGAGCAGACATGTAGTTAAGTCTCGAGGTGATACTGCATAGAAAGATTTTATACTTGGCATCTTTACAGCACTTTGAATATTTCAATAATATATGTGAAGCTTCTTAGTTTTTACAGTGGGTATCAAAGGTAAGCCAGTATTGCTACTATCCACAGTACTGTATTGTATTTTTTTGTAATTATAAGTTCTTAAAATGTTTTACTGTTTTATTTTAAATTGTTCCCTGCCCTGGGACCTTAAGGTGAAGGGCATGTTGTGGTGGTGGTGGTCAACAGCAGTGATTTGCATGAGGCCATGCCTCAGTGAATAGATGAGGCAAAGTCTTCCCAGTGCATAGCTTACATCCTTAGATCTGAAACTCTCCATTGCTGCTGGAGCTCTACTCTGCCTTTTATCTGTGACAGACTTCGGGAAACAGAAGCAAGAAAGCCGGCAGAGTGCCCTGTGGGCACTAAAGCTGAATACTAGGAGAATGAATCCCCAATGGTTTCCAAGTGTTAACATTATCACTTGAGGGGTGCAAATGATTTTTTTGGGGGGAAGCACTTTGGTACTAACCCAGCCCAATACAATAGTTAAGACCAAGAAAGTAACTACGATTTGCAGGTATCTAGTGTTACATGTGAACTGGACCAAAGAAAGATACACACCTTCAATTTCTAATTGAATAATAAAGTCAATAAATAAATAAATAAAAATATGACAACAACATCATCATCAACAACAACATACTTATTTCTGCTTCAGCTGATTATTATTATTTTCAAGAAGTATTCAAATTTAAGGGACAAAGATGAGTAATATTTCCCGCATGATGCTAAACAGGAATGAAGCAACAGTATGTTGCTTCCCTCATAAAACTAAAGCAGCTTTGCTGAACTTCCTCACACTAGAGTTCAGGAAAGAAAGTTAACTCTAGCTTCTTTAAGTGCATTTCATACTTAAAGTATGTAGTATAGTATTAGGGCCTCTAACTTCAAAAAGGAGACATGCAGCCCCAAATTCTAACACCAGACCTTTATGACAACCACACAGTAAGTTTCCCTGCAGCATCCACACAAACATGACTATAATATGCATAACTCTGGACAGAATCTGAAACAAGCCAACCACTACCACTGCAGTTTATGTAACTGAGCTCCAAAAGGAAACTGCAAGTAAAAAGAATACCAAGTATGGATTATGCACCAGACACTGTTTATGTACGGGACTGGTGGCCTTTTCAATAGGGCTTTCACTGCTCATCCTTGCCCCAAGAGTAGCAGATAACTGACAATTTATGCCTATTGAAATATATACAGATTTCAATTTCTTTCCTTTCCTCCTTCCCCGATAACCAAAGAAGACGCGAGACAAAGCCAATTCTCAGATACTGAAAAGTGCAAGATAACTTTCTAGCACCATAATTTTGCCAAAGTGTAAACCAGGGTTAGTTTTTCCATAATAAGTCGCCAATGCTGAAGCTGTGAACTTAAGAAAAGCCCTGCAGGATCAGACCAGCCACCCATCTACTCCAATATCCTGTTGTCACTCTGTGCATCTGTGTGTCAAGGGACTACTATTTTGTTAATGCCTATTTCCACAAACAAATCTCATATACAGTAATTGCATCCTCACACATAGTAAACTTTGCAAGCAATCAGACTATGGCTTTGACAGCCAGAATATTTTTTACTAAGATTTCACATACAAATATAAGCCCAAGAAATACTTTTCTAGTCATACTGCATATATTGGCCAGAATATGTAGTAGAATCTGGAAGAAATTCCATGGTTAAAGCCTCACTTCGGTGTGTACAGACAAGTGGCTACACGAATTACTAAGAAGTGCATGGCTGTGTTTGTGATATTGCCTCCCCATGCTATCTTAGCAGACTAGAAAGATATTCAAGCCTAAGCGGACTACAGATGGATAGATGAAAGGAGGCAGAAAAGCAGCTAAAAGGCAGAGAGTCAGGTCACTAAAACCTAGGCAGAATGCATGATTCTCAGATTATCATACCAAGACTCCTATACAGCTTGCTACTTTTAAGAAACAACTTTTACCACTACCGTATTTTTCACTCCATAAGATGCACTTTTTTCCTCCTAAAAAGTAAGGGGAAATGTCTGTGCATCTTATGGAGCGAATGTGTGGTCCCTGGAGCTGAACTGCCCAGGGGCAAAAGCAGATCGTGCTTTTTCTAAAAAAAAAAAAAAGAGGGAGAAGGGGTGTTGAAAGGAAGCCCACTGAGCAGCTGCTCAGCAAATCATCGGGGGGAGAGATAAGGGAGAGAGATTCCTGCCCCGCCCCCTTGCAGAGGGAGGCTGTTTCCCCAGCGACATGTGACTGGCTGATTAGATTATCTGTCTGGAAACTGTAGAAATGGCTCCCTCTCCTGAAGCTGCAGAACTGTGAGTTAAACCCCATAAAACAGGTTTTTTTCCCTTTGCAAAGTAAGCTCAACAACTTTGAGCTGATCCTCAAAAAATGGGGCTTTTCTCCTTTGCAAAAGAAGCTGCAGAAATTTGAGCTGATCCTAAAAAAATTGGGGCTTTTCCCCTCTAAAAACTAGGTGCGTCCTATGGTCAGGTGCACCTTATAGAGCGAAAAATACGGTAATTTTGTTTTTCTGAAAACTTATAGCTCTGAACGCAAACTAATAAGGGTTTGTTTTTGAAGGATACAGTCCTCTCAAAACAAGAAAGCAGAGGCTTGGAAAAGTGTGTTATTTGCATATTTGAAAGCTATCAAAGAACTAACTGAAAGATAGCAGTGTTCACCATGGAAGAGAATCAGGTTAGTCAGTTACACCAGAAAGAGCCAAGCATTTTTGTCTCCCTCAGTCACCATTCTGCTTTTGTCCGTTCAGTTGTCTAGTGAAGTCACCAAACCTACATCTTCCTCCTCAATACATTATTTCTGCCACGCACTGAAAAGACAAGCAGACAAACTTGTTCAACTGTTAACAAGCATATTTCCTCCCTGCTTTTGATTGCATAAAAAGCCCTAGATACAGCAAGCAACAAGACTTAGGGAACCTATTATACCAGCTTTGGAACAGCAGCATTGGCTACAGGTCCTATCCAAGCACAATTCAAAGTAGACATCCCCAGAGACCATCCTCTTGAGCATGAGCTATTCAGAAATGCCTCAGCGCCCCGAGTCCATGTTCCCTGCCAAGTGAAGTAAGGGAAGTGGTAACCCGAGACACTCAAACCTTGTTACGGATGTCCCTTCCCAGAGAGGTTTGCTTGGTGCTGCCTTTTTATTTTTGGCACCAAGTGCATACTTTAAGAAGGTCTGGGCAAGGGACGTTGTAAGAAACCTTTCATATATTTTGTTCTGATTTACTGGTTTTATTGCTCAAGCGACTGCTATTTTTATTTATCTAGGTTTGTAGTGGTTTCATGTAAGCTACATGTAAGGGTGCGGGTGGTGCTGTGGTCTAAACCACTGAGCCTCTTGGGCTTGCCGATCAGAAGGTTGGCAGTTCAAATCTGCACAACGGGGTGAGCTCCTGTTGCTCTGTCCCAGCTGTTGCCTACCTAGCAGTTTGAAAGCACGCCAGTGCAAGTAGATAAATAGGTACCACTGTGGCGGGAAGGTAAACGGTGTTTCCGTGCGCTCTGGCTTCCATCATGGTGTTCTGTTGTGCCAGAAGCGGTTTAGTCATGCTGGCCACATGGCCCGGAAAACTGTCTGTGGACAAACGCTGGCTCCCTCAGCCTGAAAGCGAGATGAGCACCGCAACCCCATAGTCCCCTTTGATGACTTAACCATCCAATCAAATATTAGTTCTTCCTTTAAGCATTATTTATTCCATGCCATTAAGACGGCATGGAGAGAGGGTGGGGATGTGCATGCTGAACTTGTCCATCTATGCTCCCCCCCCCCATCCATGCAATGGAGAGCTTGTCTGTATAGGGGAAACCTACTGAACATATGCTGGCTCTATTCGTGATTCGGAACCCTGCACTCACACCCACTCTCTCTATGAGAACTTAAATCAAATAGAGGAAATAGTGCATTACTTGCTAGTGTAAAGGGTAAGCCCCTTGAATGGTACAATGTAACCCAAATAAATGAAATTACTGAATGCAAGCATCTTAGTTCATAAAAGTGCTCAATTTTCTTGGGAAAGGGTTGAATAGATGTGTGTATTACTGAAAACTCACACTCCCTGTCCCCCACAGCTTTGCTGCTGCTGGAGTTTGACTTCTGGGAGGTGCTTATTCCTAGATCTTAACAACTGAACCCACCACAAAGCAGAACATGGAAGCAGTTGCAGGGAGGGTCTGATACAGAAGAGCGGCTATGTGAAGCCAGCAGCAGGAATGTCAGTGTGCAGGTGCATCAGTAAGCGTTTAGGGTTTTTGGACTCAAATATACCCCCAAGGTAACTTTTTTGGTTATCGCATATTAATGCTATCCTGTATTTCAACCCCTCAAGCAATTCAGTGTGAGAAGCAGTTATGTTCAACACTGCCTGCCCACTATCAGCAGCACGTCTGTGAACTCTGCCATTTTATGCAAGACAGAAATATCTCCTCGGATGCTAAGAAAAAGCCTGCTTTTGTTTCCAATTATTACAAACAAGCATATCTAAAGCAGCTTTCATGGAAGATGATCATGTTCCTATGACTCATGGCAAAAAAGTAATTTGTACTCCAAATGGAACAACAGTGATTTAGAACAACTTAGATTTCTAAAATTGCCATCAAGCTATTTATGAGGTAATGCCTAGTGTCAACAAATGCTTGGAAGTAGATTAATACCCTAATCACACACCATCTTCACCCCTGCAATCTATAAAACTCAACTCCAACTTCTTGCTTCTGGAATGCGTTTGGTCTTGTCAGCTTTTGGGATCCACAGCACATCTGTTACTTCCTTTCAGTGCACTGCCCAATTTACTAATTTGTACTCCATCTCTGGGGCTTATATTCATGCTGAAATCCATTATTTACAAGCCCCACACCCAGTATCCTGGATACTACCGCTATAATTTAATGTTTCCCCTCAGCATAATTTTTTAATTCCTGAAGATTTTCAGAAGATTTTTGTTTGTCTAGACTGCAGATGCCTCGCCCTGACCGGATTTAGCTGAAAAAAGAAAAAAGAAAAAGAAAAACGAATGTAGCAAGGTGGCTAAGTTTGCTGATGATACTCAATTGTTCAGACATTAAAACAAAAGGACCTCTTCAAACTGAGTGAATGGGCAGTAAAATGGAAAATGCACTGTAAGCCTGCTTAAGTATGTTTTATAATTTCCAGGAAATGTATGTGTTTTGATGTTGATTGACCTATAGATTGACCTCTGTGCATGTATATACCGATAACCCACAGAATATGACCTCCTCTAATATACTCCATAATCTGTGGACTGGCAATACTCAGCATTTTTCTCTGGTGTATTGGAAAGATCTTCTTAATCATAGCCTCTAAGCCAGGCACCCCCAAACTCAGCCCTCCAGATGTTTTGGGGCTACAATTCCCATCATCCCTGACCACTGGTCCTGTTAGCTAGGGGTGATGGGAGTTGTAGTCCCAAAACATCTGGAGGGCCTAGTTTGGGGATGCCTGCTCTAAGCAAAGGGCCAAGCTATGTCTCCTCCTTCCCCAAACAATGGAGGCAACTGAAACAAACAGGCAATGGTCAGTTGAAAACTTGACCGTCTGAACAAGCTTGAATGCTGAAGCCATTTTGGTTTTGACTCCTCAGGAATATAACAAGGAATATTCAGTGAATGAAAAGCAGATTGCAAACTTTGCCAGAACTCATGAAGATTGCTTCAACTCTAAATCTAACCATATTTTGTAGCGATCATTATTATACTTTGAATTAGAATTCCCTTGCATCTGTCCAAGACCTAAATGCAACGTACTTCAAGCCATCTGGGACCTATCAGTCACAGCTGTATTTTATTGATCATGAATTTTAAGAGAGTCAGATTCAAAGGTCAGAAATTTAAGAAGAAAAGATGCACTATGGATTGTTATCCTGGAAAATAAGGACAAAAGATGCATAAAACCAAATGCTGACCTCGAGAAAGCTATTTTTGATATGCAGTGAACATTCTGCAGTATGCCTTCTTTTGGGACCACCCAGGAACACCAGTCAAGCATCTGAACCTCTAGACATCCAGTGTAACCACTAGAGGGAACTACGAGGCTCACTCAAGAATACTAAGTAGTACTACCGACAACTACCGTAGGTGTGTTACAATAAAATGAAAAAAATGTAAGGAACATGCCTGGTTATAGTATAACAGTGGAACTGCATCCCAGATGCTAAATAAGGCACATTTTTTATTTCTTGTTTCAAAACATTCAGTATATTCCTCTGGAGAAAATGGAAACACTGAATAATCAGTGGGCAATTAGAATATTTTCACTATACATACCAGACATTTAACCATACCCCAGCAAGATCCATTTTAAAGATGTGGAAATGACCCGTATTTGAAGTGACATTTGTCTTTGGTGTCTGTAATAAACAACTTCTCTATGAGACCACATTGTTCAAAACTCAGCAAAGTTCTGAACAGCTGCTCCATCTAATACCATTCTGCCACTCCCACTGTAACGCCTTCCATTTCCAGATGTGCCCATATTTATTATAAAGGAGCTATTCAGAGGACAACTCATTTCCTCTCTCATATGACAAGAGGGCATGCCAGTAATTTCACTGGGTGGCCACTGCAAAACATTGACTATCCAATGAAATGCTGCCGGTCTGAAAACATTTCGTTTAATCTAGAGTCTAGCAGGGTGCTTGAACAAGGGACCTGCTGCCTGAATCCTGCTCTCCGTTTCGTTGCTCACAGTCCAGGGCAGAATGCCAAATTTTGAAAGAGGGCACTTCTCCACACATGACCTTTTTGCAAGCAAAAGGCCAAAGGAAAAAGAATCTATGATACAACATTTGCACCAGATGCTAGGCGCATATTGATGCTTTGGACTCCCAACTAATCACCACTTGCTGCTATTTCCCCAGCCAGCAGATATTCTGATGGCTGAATTGGCAGGAGGATTAAAACTTCTGCTAGTGACCTTCATCCAAGCCACGCAGACCATGTATACAATTACTTACTGGTTATCTTCTCCTTTAAAATTCAATGCTAGAGGACGCTATTCAGGAGCAGCAACGTCGAGAGACAAGGAACTGTCAGTGTGAAAAGTTTGGTTGTAATTAGACTGAGTCATATCTTCCAAGTGTGGAACCCACTGTTGGAAGTTAAAAGGCCAAAATCCGTCACAATGGGAGGCATACATGACTGCACCAGTGAAAAACTGGACAAGATCTTCTTTGAGTCTCTTAGTACATGCCTCTGTGACAATCCCTTTATATCCTGGGAGTCCACAGGTGTTACTGAAACTACGTACGGCAAACAGCATTAGGTTCCCACAGACCCAGGCATGCACAATTCTCAACCCATTAGTTAGCAGGCAGCCTGCCAAGTGCTCCCACTGCATTAGCTTGAAGCTTTCACGGAAAGTGCTCTTTGCACCACATTGACCCTAATCTTGAGTTCATGTTCAGTTAGAAATCCATGTGTTAATCTGCTTAACAGAAGGCCAGGAGAGAAAAATGCAGCAAAGATGGCAACTCCTTGCTACATCCAAATGCCCCAGAAGAATGTCTCTCACAGTGCAGCTATTGCATTAATAGGGACAGAGCCCTGCCCATGTGACCACACTCACAGCTGATAATGAGCCTGTTTGGTTTCTCCGAACAAAACTGCTCAGATCCTGTTTGTGGGACGAAATCTCCTTAATATCCGATAAGAATAAACCTGTTAAATAAACCTGTTAAATAAAAGCCTCTCCAGCAGATGGTGATAGTTATTGGACTTGTGAAAAGAAGTCTCCAGTCTGCGCAAGGAAAGCAGCTTTGCATAGCTTTATTGCCAACTAGTCCGTCAGTCACAGAAAACACCATTTAAATGGAGTCATCAATTAACCAAAGATTAAATGGATTTGGTTTTGCTCTTGACAATTCACTGACATGGCACCATCTGTGCATCAGTTATGTGTATGTACAGCACTTCAGAGAGGTTGAAAGGAAGGAGATTCCATCTCCAAAGGAAATATTTTCCCACACTTCCAATTTGTTGGAAGTCACAGAACCTAACTATTGTATCTTCCAAGGCAGATCCAGATTGATCCTTCATTCGATTGCTACAGAAACACTTGCCAAATGTTTATCTATTCCTGGGCATGGTTTTTTTGGGAGGGGGGATTCCATTTAAGAGTGTTCAACAAAAGTGATCACCACCAACATACCCAATAATTGCCTCTTCTGTTTAGTAGGAACCTACTTTGCTCTGCAGAATAATTGTTGAGATTTTACTCAGCAGTGTGACCAGAGAGAAAGGTAGAGTAATTATTTGCTAATTATTGTTGGTCCCTTAAGTATTACACTGCACCCTTTTGGCAAGAAGACTAACACAGTTCTTAAAGCTCATGTAGGGTAGAAGAAACTATTTAAAAATGGCATTGTGACCTTGATGACAAAACAATGCAGGCTTGAAAACAGACATTTATCTGACCTCCTGCAGTTAGTAAGACTCTCCTCCAGGTGACCAAGGAGAGAAGCTTTTGTAAAGCAGAGAGAAGTGCTGATTATTTTCTCTTCCTTTCATACCTCTGGTATTGTATTCTGGTAGAATACAATTAATACCACATGGATGGGGCAAAGAGGCTACAAGAAATTGTTATGGGCAAGTAATTTCTGTGTATTTGCTTACAGATCTAAGGTAAGAACTCCAATTTGAAGGTTCACATGTCTAAAAAACAAACACTGAAAATACTATCCTAGAAAAGTGTGGAGAGCTCTACATGTCAGAACTTCCCAAAAGGTTAAGATGTCACAAGACTGTGGAGATTAAGTATATCCATGCATTCAAAGTGTTCAGTACTAAAGAGCTAATCTAAGTGAGGCACATATCAGGTCACAGATGTCAGAAATAAGACTGCAAAATAAGGCATAAACTTGGGCATGGGGCTGATTAACCAAAAATGCAAGTAGTTTTTTTTTTAACCCCATGTTTTTAAGTGAAAAACAGTCTTTTGTAAAATAGAAGAGCAGATTAATGCTGATTACTAATCCAGTTACTGAGTAAATTTCAATGGCCTGTATTATGCAGATTACAGGCCATAAGTGTTATTAGTCCTCCTGGTTTTTAAATCCTATAGATGCTGCATAAAGCAAGGTGAATAAAATAATTTCGCACATTTCCAAGCATAGGTTGGCCGGTTAGCACAGTCAGCATAGCAAGTTTGGGCAGGATACGATTACTTCTTTTGAGAAGATGTCAGGCTGCCTTTATCCTGCACTGAAATTCAGCCTGTAGTTCTGTAGGTCTTGTGAATCCTCTGAGGTTGTCCAAGCTTAACACACCCCTGGCATTGCCTAAAATAAGTTGCATCTCAAGATCTCTGAGCATCTTAGTGATTAAAACTAAATATCCTAAAAGGGAAGCAGGACTACAACTGCTCTTACAGTTTGGGAACTGCTGAACAGATTACAAGCAGATTATTGCCCCTTACTTTCAGTTATTAGTACCTATCACTTTCTCTTGACCTTCAAGCTGTGTAAGGCAACACCCATCTGGCTTTCTATGAATGTACCATGTCAACAATGTTGCTAGCAAAGCACTAGTTTCAGCACAGGATAGCAAAGCAGCACTTCCACAAAAACTAAGAATGAAGCCTCAGTAACTAAGCTACATGTCTTTCAAGATATAAAAGAATGAGCATGGGTATGAATGATATCTCTTGTTGCCAGCCCATGTTGAGGCCTGGCAACCAGACAGTTGACTACATGCCAAGAACCTTTTTTAAAGCACAGGGCACAAAACAAAGTTGTGATCACCTCTGAATTATCTCTGTTTGAGAGGTTCCAGCAAGAGGGACTCTACATCTTTTACTAACCCTTTTACTAACACTTTCTACATACTCTCCACAATCCCAGTGCAGTCAATTACTCATATATGCCTTGTTTTCTTCCTCCACTCAAAGACACTGGCTCTTTCAACACAAAGGCAAACAAGTGACAAGATGGTCCAAACCTCCCTTTTGGGGAATGCTTTTGGGCAATAAATGGTTGCTCCCTTTCTGGTACAAATTGCTGTGGTTAAATTTTTGTGTTTGTTGTATTCGTTTTCCCCTGTGCTGTTTTGTGGCACTTTCACTGCTTTTATTGCATTTAAATGCTTTTTAAATAGAAATGAAGAAATGGTCCCTTAACTAAAAACAATGAAGAAGGGGCAGGAAGGAGTGCAAAGTCAGCAAGTACTTCCTGATTACCGGTATTTACAGGCCTGGAAAACCATCTTGTATCCCATAAATGATTCTAGGTTCTTTCTAATGCAGCCTCAATTTTTTGGCTGAAAAGCTGTTGGTTAGGCTGACTAGTGGCAGAATTTCTCTCTTTGGGCACTGCAACACTTTCCCCCAGAACAGCAACTTTCACATCACTACCACAGCTACCTCTGCAATTGGAGAAATGATACATTATTTGTCTGTAACATTTGAATTGTGACAGGCCATGCAAGCCCTGGACTCAGTGGTGGGCTAGGTGAGGGTCAATAAACTGACTCTTTCAAGATGAAGGCACTGTGTGAGAGCAGTTCCAAGTGGATAACTGATTAAGTATCAAACTGATAATTTGAATGGGGCTATACAGAAGGAGCAGGTTTATAGTCTGGATGTCTCTCTGTTGCTAGAGGCCCAGGTGGTCTGGGTTGTTAACAGTGCCTTTTATCAGGTTTGACTGGTAGATGGGCTGACTTAGAAGCTGCAGCTGGTGCAGAATGGCTTGACTGCTCACCAGGGCAGAATGTTATGCCGGTGCTGAAAGAATTACACAGCCTGCCAGTTAACTACGTAGTAGGCTAAGTTCAAGGTGCTGGTATGGGTATACAAAGCCTCACATAGCATGTGAAGTTTTAGAAGTTTTTAAGCAGAGGTTGGATGTCCATCTATCATGTATGATTTGGTTGAGATTCCTGCACGACAGTTGTTTGGACTAGATGACCCTTGGAACCCTTTCCAACTCTACAATTCTATGATTCCTCTTTCAATATGCCTTCTGAAATCTTTATCTCGGTTGCTATCTGTTTTTGAATTGGTTTGATATATGTGCTGCTGCTTTTTAAACTGTCCTTATAAAAATAATTGTTTTTAAGTTGTTGTTTTTTGTGTGTGTTTTGACATGTTTTTTATTATATTGCAAATTGCTTTGGGGTGTCTCGTGGAAAGTGATTCATAAATAATAAGATGACATTTAAAAATAAAATGCTAATATAAAATATCAATATGCAATAATGAAATAATTATAATACAACTAATAAATTAAAGCTGGGTCTGGCAGTCTCTGTAGCATCCTAAGGCCAGGAAAGTACATCATGGCTGCCTGTTCCTACCAAAGTCAGAAGAGGAATGCAAAAATTTCATGCCTAGGAAAGGGACTATGCTTGGAGCGTGTTTATGACAAGTTCTCTTCCCCTAGCATCAAGTTTCAAATTCCATGAAAAGTCAGCCCAGATTTCAAAATAGACAAATTAGTATAGTAGATACTTATCCTGATCTTAGTCTCTGTGACATTTGGATGTAAAAGTCAATTTCTAAGCACACCCATTGAGGAGAGAGAGAAGACAAAGACTAGTAAGATAGAAGTAAATACACAGCAGAAGATATTACAGTCCCAAGTTCTCACCTGGATAATTTCGCCATTAGAAGCTATTAGTTCTGTTGGGATGGTGACTCTGAAGGAACGACCCACTACAGCAGAGCTGTCAGGAATCCCCACCACCGCTGGCACATTCTCTCGGAGATCCGAAAGCACCGAATGCATGGAGGCCTCTAACTGGTTTTCCCAGTCCCGTACAACTTCTGAGGCCTCACTAGGCCAATGGCACTTAACAGTAGTAGTCACCATCAGCACTAGCAAAGTCCTCCCCAATATTGGGGACAGCTGTATAAATCCAAGAGTCATTCTCTCAGCACGTGCCAAGTACTCTGTTGTAGCCAGAAAAAGAGATCCAGGGCCCAGCAAGCTAAACAGAGCCGTGCGGTCACCAATCCTTCACACCAGATTCATTGTTGCTAGTCTTGGTACCTGTAAGAGAAACACACACATACACAGTCAATGAGCAGGTGAAGACAAACTTCATTATGACCCTTTTGACTAAGGTTCTGTCATCTGGCTAGCGCATGAAGCCTTTCAGAAGCTTGAAGCCCAACTGCCCAAAGCACTGTTCCCCTACTTTCAAAATTCTCCAGCTTCTGCCCCAGTCCAGTTCAATCTTTCTGTCAAGGCTTCTGTTGACCCTCCCACACCCACAATGTCCTCATCATTTTCCGCTTTTACATGGAGCTCCCAGTGGTCTCCCATCCAATTTTCTGCAACAGTTTATAACTTATTGGCTTCAGCAGTGCTGCAGCATTAAATGTTTCCAGGTCATTCACTCCCCATACCCTATATCTCAGTAGAGTCATAAAAGTATGTGAAGAAAGGAAGAAATCAAACGATGTATCATCATAGAGCGGGGCAATCTTTCAAGAAAACAGTAGAAGTTTGCACAGGGAGTTTACACTTTAATTATCAGAACTTAAGAGCCATTAGTGGAAGATGTTGCATGGACATTTAGTTCCGCTACTTTGAGCTCAACTCCACACTACAGTTTTCCTAGCCCCGAGTTTGAATGTTACAAACAAGTAATCTAAAGATGACAGCTGTTTTACACAGGTCACTCCTACCCGGACATTGCTTCTGTGTAGGAAATTCCATACAAACACCATGTTGCGTGGGAGAATTGTGTATATATATTCTGACAGGTGTGCATGCTGCAAGAATTCTTTGCAAAATAGGCTTCCTGCTGCATGGACCAGAGACAAAATGCCTAAACACATCTGGGTACATGAAACTTCCTGCAGAAGAGCAACAGAATTCCATCCTGCGTGAAGACATTCGCTCTGTGTCCCTTATTAGGCAGGTGCATATCTCTACCCACACGTTCTCTGACTGGAATCCCCTCTTGATATGAGACCCCCCCTCCACGCTTCTCACTTTTGTACTGCAGAAATTTCAAATATATTTTCCAATTTCAGAAGTTGCAACACAGAGATAAATAGGGTCCTTTATTAGCTCTATCCATATTTATATACTATACACAGACCTTTTCGTTAGGTAGCAGACATTTTCAGTACTACTGCTTTTAATAGGGGAAAGTATCAAATGTAATAGCTTTGCTGGGCGTTGACATATCATGCAAGCTTGTCTTTCACCAGCTAAAATGTATCTACACTGACAAGCAGTGTTATTATAGTTTATACGAACACTTTGCTCCATGTACACTTGTAAAAAGCACAGGCCCAGAACTGCTCAGACAATACGTAAATAATAAACTAGACTAGCATTTGCTCTGATAAAACCATTAAAGGAAAGATCTTCAAGGTCAATGAGTAATAGAAGGCTTCCTTAAAGCTCAAGAACCAAAGTGATGATGTGATTACAAGAACTCCCATTCAGGCACACCTTCTCTAGTAAACTGGAACATTCCTCCCATGCGCTAAGGATTGTGTCAGAACAAGTTCTGACCCAATTTGGAAGAATACTGATCTGAGGGTTAACATTTCATGTGTGCATTCCAACACACAAGGAAATGTCTGAACCAATAGCTTAGACAATATTTGAATGCATGAATGTGCTTCTTACTACATTTTGGTAGCCTTGGGGCAGTAGTAATTTCTGTCTGGAGTGTGGGGGAAGGGGAGACAACACAGGAAGGAGCATCACGGTGTCAGTGTGTGCAGACTATGAGGGCTAAACGACATCAACTCTGGAGGTAGCTTCGGCCACATTAGTGCAAATGCACACCCAATGCATAAATGCTGTCCTTTGCTTTGGGCAGAAGCTCCACCCCCACTGGCAATTGCACCATATGCTAATATGGAAAGAGTCCACTTTGTGGGTGGGGCAGAAATTTCAGCTACCCAACTTCCCCCTTCAACCACCAGCGTCTTCAAACAGCTGCGAAGGCCCCTTTACAGGTGCAGGGAGGGAGTGGCCTTTTCCTCACACCTATGCCATTTGATGCATCTATCTTGGAAACAAATGAGTAATTAGGTTCATTGAAATGAGCAGGCCCAGTCTTAAAAGTTACCTGGATGGATAATCTGGGAACCACACTAAAGCCACGGAGTTCTTTTGAAGACTAATGGGTTAGAGCAGTGAAAAAATATACTTATAGAATATTTAACTTTATCTAGTCAGAGGGACCTCAGAGCTTCTTTGCATGGCTCAGCTGAGCATTAAACTGCTCCCACTCCACAGCTGAGAGAGCTAGGGCAGAAGCAGTTTAAAGAAGTCGAGGGAGGAACAAGCTGCACCGGCCTGGTGATACAGCTTGCTCCTCTCTCTGCAGTATAAGGGGCAGAGCAATGGTGGCTTCACCCGGCAGTACATCACGGGTGAAACCACTGCTGCTCCTGAGTCCCTCTGCTACCAGCGGCTCAATGTTGAAAGTGGCACTGGTAGCAGAGGGACTCAGAAGCAGTGTCAGTTTCACTTGCGATATACTGCTGGGTGAAGCTGCTATACATCACCCAGGCCCAGTTGAAACACCTCCTAGTGTCCCTGTTCAGGATTCCTACCAAGCCAGCCAGCCAGGCCCTTCTCCAATATACAGTGGCCCCTCGACTTACGAATGACCTGACTTACGTTGTTTTCGAGTTACGAGTGAAAAAAACGGCCACGCGCCTACGAATTTGTTCGACTTCCGAAAGGAAATCGCGGCCGTTTTAGATGCGGTTTCCTCGACTTACGAAGTTTAGATGCGGTTTTTTTCGACTTACGAATTTTTTGGAATCTTTTTCTCCCAATGCATTCCTATGGGGACTCGACTTACGGGTTTTTTCGACCTATGAAAGTCCCTTTGGAGCGCATTAAATTCGTAAGTCGAGGGACCACTGTACTATAGCTGTAAAGGAATTTAAGCAAGGCATTCTATTCTTCTCTCCTTCTGGTCCTCATGGTTCCCCAGAGTATGACAATAGCTGCCTCTTATTTGTGAGTGGCTCTGTTTTGATGCCATTTCTGACAGCACTCACAACATGAGTTTGTTATCGGAGGGAGCAAATACTGAATGTGTTAATGGTTCCTTTGGAGGAACTACTTACTACAAGATCAGCAAAGCTGCCTTGCAAATCAGGCACCTAGTCCTTTACACATTGCAGTACTAAAAATTGTGAGGAAGTTTCTGAAACGAACAGGAAAATAATCTAAAACAAACAAAGTATACCCTTATTCAAGGTCCAAACATTAAAGTAAGCCGGTCACTTCAGTGCTCCACGGATCTTTGAAAAACAAAAAAACTTAACACTTGGCAATGCAGGCACTGCCTTTCCACCAGCTCGTATGTTTACACAATGTGCTGCCCACCTGGATTCGGGAGCAAACTTCTACAGGCTCCATTTATCAAAATGTGCTTACTTTAATTGGAAAAATATGATCCAGGAGTGCTTTGTTGCTGTTGGCCAGAACCACATTAGAGCACATAACATTAGTCTTTATGAACAAAAACACCAACTGCAAACAGCAACTACTTGTGACAGAATGCATAAATCTTCATACAACAACTGCAAACAACAAACAGAAGAAAACATTGGCCTCCAAGACCAAAAAACTCCTCAATACTTTAAGGACCACCTCTCATACAAAGTGACCTGGGCCCTGTGTTTGTCATCTGATGCCATTCTCTGTGTCCCTCCTCCTTGATGGGTTCAGAGAGTGACCCCCCAACTGTGGAATGCTCTCCCCAGAGAAGCTCGCCTGGTGCCATCATTACATGTCTTTAGGAGCAGGAAAAGCATTCTTCTTTAGCCAGGCCTTTAGCCACTGAATAATCTATGGCCTGTTAAAGCTTTCTTTTTTGGGGGGGGAGCCAGGTTGGTTGACTGTTATTATGATTAGTTTATTATTATGCTGACTGTTATTATGCTTTTTATTATGTTTTTATTATCGATGCTCCATAAAATGTGTTACCGGTATTAATGCTGTACACCACCCTGGGAGCTTTTGATAAAGGGTGGGGTATAAACTGAATAAATAATAATGATAATAAAGCAGCTTCCAAAATTATGTAAAAACTTATACCACTTTGTAAGGCCAGATAATGCATATTATACAAGTCATCAATCCCACCGCAGGAAGAAATCATATTAAAGCCTTCATTGAAAAACTGCTCTAAGCCGTTACATTTCTACCCATATGAGATTTACTACTAACATTTCAAGACACATTTCAAGGGCTGCAAATAGAGACAATGCGCGTATTTTTATAACCCAATAAAATCTTTAATAATTTTTTTTAAAAGATGCATACAAGGGACCTTCACCCCCTGCCAGTGATGCCAATACTCCTCAGAGAGATAGATTTTCTTGAACCAATTTCATCTCTTAACAGGAACACATTTCTCCCAGAGGCTAAGAACTAACCTTGGAGAGTCTTTTCACCCCAAATCCCTCCTTAATCTAAATTCCTTTCCTCCATACTCCACACCAAAATATGCAAGACCTTTGGACCAAAGTTCTGCAAACTGGAAGTTTTACTCTGACTCCCTGGGACGCTTTAGGACCAAGGTTACTATGCAAATATTAGTCTTGCTAATCACATTTTCAGGTATGTAATCAAGTAGACCAAAGGGAAGGACACAAGATAATGAATGTTCTGAAGTGAAAAACATGCAGTACTTCAGACAGTTCTGGTTTAACAGAAAGATTGTGCAAGGAAGTAAAGCTGCATAATTGCTCATAGTTTTGTACTTACGCCTTCCTTTTTACTTAGACATTATCTTAAGCAAAGGGCTGTTTTGAAGTTGGCCAAGTGGATTTGAGTTGTACATAGTATAGCTACTTCAAAATTCCTCATCTCTTGAAACTTAAGGCATTTCTTTATTGTGACAACATGTTTAGAGGCTCTCCTCCAGTTCATTTATTCTTAGTCTCAGGAAAGTTAAAATAACTATTTGAAAGCTCTTCACACCACCCGCCACTGTTCCTCCTCTGTGGTATAAGATTATGTTGTGTTTCCTGGACAGCAAGCAGTTAACACCATCGTTCTGATTCTGGGAACTCTGCCAAGGTATCCAGGCAACTATCACTTGTCTGAGAGAAGGCGAAGTTGGTTTCACTTTTGCCTTGCCGAGTAGTGTATGCTGTAGTGTGTGTATCGTAGCTATGGAGCTTGACTCCTCAGGTTTTCTTTTGTTTGTGAGTCAATAAATATGTAGTTTAGAAGCAACTGTCTGGACCTCAGTTATTCCAGACACAGAGAAGCAGACCTAAAATTGCCAACATAGGCGCTGCGCGATTCTGCTGAGTGAGAGAGAGAGCCGGCACAACGGAAGCGTGGCTGGACACCATTGCGGAGCCAGGGCTCGTTAAGGAGATTTATGGCTGCTCCGTGTAGCAGTCCAACGAAGAAGAAAGACTCCACTATGGCTACACTCTCACATTTATCACAGGTTATGGAAGCGCCATTAAGAGATAGCACGGCTTTTTTGGCAAAGCGTCCTGAAGTGATTTATGGCCAGGACGGGAGGTCTGTGTGTCTGCTGCAGCCGGCAGCATGAAAGCCCAGCTGGAGGACTGCTTTGTGCAAGCTTTGAGGCATAAGGCAGGGAAACCTCGCTGGTGAAGAGGAGCCGTTTCCTGGAGCTGGGAGCTGAGAGGCAAGTGCTGAGTTTGCAGCCACGTGAGTTACCTCAAGCCCCAGGGGGGAGATGGCAGAATCCCATGAGAACTTTACACCGCCCTTCCCCAGGCTAAATGGGAGGAATTGGGCTGACTGGTCGCGAAAAATGAAGGTCCTCTTAACTGCTAAAGATTTGTGGACTTGTACTGAGGCCCCACCAGTGCAAGACCCTGCTGCTGAAGCAGCTGAGGCCAAGAAGAAAGATGAGAGAGCTACTGCTCACTTAGTCATGGGCATTGAGGAAGAGCAGATGGTGCACATAGACGCTGCCACCAACGCCCACGAGATTTGGGGGGCTCTCCAACGTGTGTTCCAGAGAGATACAGCGGGTGCACGCATTCACACCACCAGGCAGCTGTTTGAGCAACGTTTGCAACCTGGAGGCTGTGTGCGTGAGCACACCAACAAGATGTTGGCAATCTTCAACCGTTTGAGACAGCTGCAGGTTCCATTTACGGAGGAACAGAAAGTTTACATTTTGCTTAGTTCGTTAGACCCCAGTTTTGAGACGCTTTCTCTCACTCTGGAAGCCTTGCCAGCAGCACAACTGAGCATTGATTATGTATCGGGGAGGCTGCAGGATGAACAGGATAGGAGAGAAAGAGAGAAAGGAAAAGCTGTTAAGGGGGGTTGCTCTTTGCCCAGGAGTGGGGGTGCAGAGGCTGCTGAGAGCTCTGTTAAAGCTCTTGCAGTGAAGAAATGTTTTGGCTGTGGGTCAGATAAGCATCTAATCCGGGACTGCAGCCAAGAAAACTTCAAAGCTGGTTTCCATGGCAACCGCCAGAGGAAAGGGAGACCACGTCGTGGAAGGAAAGCACCGTCCAGAGAAGGCAGAGAAGATAAAGCAGCTGCATACGCTTTCGTTGGAAAGACTGTTGCCAGCCCCAAGCTACGTTGGATTGTGGACAGTGGTGCCAGTAGGCATCTAGCGCCACCTGGCAGTCAGTTGCGGAACTGCAGGTCGATCCAAGATGCTACCACAGTCACTTTGGCAGATGCAACCACTAAATCTGTCACCAAAGCTGGTGTTTTTTATATGCCTTGTCTGAATGATGACATTGATGTGTTTGTTTTAGATGGCATGAAGTATGGCTTACTTTCTGTTTCAGCTTTAGACCTTGCAGGTTACATGGTCAGTTTTGGTAACCAGGTATGCACCATCTCCAAAGGTGGAAAGCAGTTGGTCCAGGTGAGAGGCCATGATGGGGTGTACATACTGGAAACTGACAACAGCGCCGCAGCGAGGGCGCAGGGTGCTGAAACAGGTAAAAACAGTTTTGAGACGGCACACGCGCATTGTGCCAACAAACCCACCCACGATCAATGTTTACACTTGTGGCATCGCAGGTTTTCGCACGCCAATTGGGGGTACGTGCGCAAGCAGGTAGAGTGCACTGAGGGTTGTAAAATGAAGGAGTGCACTAAATTCCTAGACTGCCGAGCTTGCAAGAGATCGAAGGTGCATTCTTGCAGTTACCCAAGGTCAGACAGGGTGGCCAACCAGGCGTTTGAGCTGATTCACGCCGATCTGTGTGGACCAATGCAGGTTCCCAGCATAGGCCATGCCCGCTTTGTACTATGTCTGATCGACGATTATTCTCGCGCCGGCTGGATTTTCCCGCTCAGGGACAAGGGGCAAGCGGCGAAAGAGATTAAGGAATGGGTGGAGGCAGTAGAGGTGGAATTTGGCACCAAAGTGAAATCTTTTCAGACCGACCGAGGCACTGAGTTTACTTGTGCAAAGTTGCAGGATTTCTTTCGTGCCAAAGGCATTAAGCACAGAAAAACCTCTCCTTACGCTCCTCAGGAAAATGGAGTTGCAGAGCGCAGGAACAGAACCCTGCAGGAGGCAGTTGATGCTATTTTGTTTGATTCGGGTCTGCCAAAATTCTTCTGGGCCGAAGCGTGGAAAACTGTATGTCACACTTTGAACAGGACATACAACTCTGTGGTAGGGACCACACCCTATTTTCTTCTCTACGGAAAGAAGCCCAAGGTGCACTACTTCCGTACCTTCGGGGCAGAGGCCTGGGTCCTGATACCCCGGCAGTTACGTAGGAAGGGCAGCCCGAGGTCACAGAAACTGATTTTCTGCGGCTATGACACAGGGTCGAAAGCCTGGAGATTTGCTCATCCGAGTGGAAATCGTTCTCGGGTGGTGATCAGCCGCAGCGCAGAGTTTTGTGAGCAAGATGGCTGGAAGAGGATTCATGGCAATCCTGAAGTGCTCACAGACTTGTTCAGCGGTCTGGACTACCAGGATCAGTCAGGCACACCCACTGGTGGTGCTGATGGTGGTCAACCTGCTGGTGTTTCGGGCCACGATCCCGAACACGACCAGGGTGCAGTGTCAGAGGGGGCAATCCCTAAGACTCAGGTGAAGTCTGAACCCAGCAGCGCACCAACGTCTCCAGGGGAGACAAGAGCTAGGAGACAGAAGCGCAGTAGGTCTCCACGCTCACCTTCAGGCAAGTTCAGTCCAGGAGGGCACAGCAAGCGCAGCAAATCGCTTGGCGGTTCTCCAGATGCCAGGGACTCACAGACTGAGTCCGGCACGTCTGGGTCAGAGGGGGAGTCTCCAGTGGTGCCATGGCGTTCCAAGCGCACCACGAAAGGCAAACCTCCTGACAGGTTCAAAGCCACCACGGTTTGGGCCCATGTTGCTTTGTGCGAACCGGAGAGCTTCGCTGAGGTGCAGAAGTTACCTCAAGCAGAGTCCAGCAAGTGGAAACAAGCGATGGAGAAAGAGCTTAGCGCCATGAAATCGCTTGGAGTGTTCACACTTACAACTCTGCCAGCTGACCAGCAAGCTGTGAGTTGTCGCTGGGTCTATAGGTTGAAACCCACTGCAAGTGGAGAGCCACAATACAAAGTGAGATTGGTGGCCAGAGGGTTCAGCCAGAGACCAGGAGTGCATTACTCCCAAGTTTATGCACCCACATCCCGCAGTGAGACCATGAGATTACTACTAGCGGTAGCAGCACAGAGAGGTGCTGAGGTTGCACATTTCGACATCGACGTCGCCTACCTGAACTCACCGCTGCAGGAGGAAATCTACATGCTACCTCCTCCAGGGTTTGAAGGCGATAGTCCAAATTTGGTTTGGAGACTACACCGTTCCATTTATGGCTTGAGACAATCAGCCAGAAACTGGAATATTTGTCTCAACCAGGCTCTGGAGAAGCTAGGCTTCAGGAAGAGTCGTGCAGACAGTTGTTTGTACCGAAAGGGTTCAGGTCAGCAACAAGAATTGGCATTAATTTTTGTCGATGACATTGTCCTTGTTGCTAGTACAAACAAACAGGTGCAGGAGTTTGCAAGTAAGCTGAGGCAGCACTTCAAACTCAAGGAGTTGGGTCCTGTGAGCATGTATTTAGGGGTTCACATTCACAGAGACCAAGATGGCAGTTTTGTACTTAACCAGAGCTCAAAGATTGATCAGTTGCTCAAGAAATTCAACATGGCAGACTGTAAGGGTGTAAGAACACCAATGGAGACATGCTTTGTTAAAGACAATCAGTCTGATGAAAAGAAAGAGTTTGAGCACAAGGAGGTGTATCAATCTGCTCTGGGCAGCCTGCTCTATTTGTCTCAATGGAGTAGACCCGATATTGCATTTGCAGTCAATCTGCTGAGTCGAGAAGCAGCCAAGCCCAGTGTGATGGCCTGGAACGGGATTAAGAGAGTTCTTAAGTATCTGCAAGAAACCAGAGAGTTTAGCCTCACACTGACAGCCCAGGGCAATGAACAGCTTCAATGTTGGGCTGACGCTGATTGGGCTAGCGACTCAGACAGAAAGTCAATATCTGGGATGGTCATAATGTTTGGAGATTCTGTAATTGGCTGGAGGTCCAAAAAGCAAAGTCTGATTGCACTGTCATCGACTGAGGCAGAATTCAGTGCTCTGTCAGAATTGTGTCGTGAGCTTGAATTCTACAAGTGCCTAGTCGAGGATGTGTGTGAGAAGTGTTACCTGCCCATCACCATATGGGAGGATAACCAACCATGCCTGAAATTGGCGGAATCCGGTCAATTCAATGCACGAACGAAACATTTGGATATTCGGTTCAAAAATGTGCATGAGAGTGTTAGGACAAATGTGGTCAGGTTGAAATATTGTCCTAGTGAAAAGAATCTCGCAGACGGTTTCACCAAACCCCTAAGTTTCCAGAAACATGAAGGTTTCTGTGAGGGATTGAACATGGGTTGAGATGTATATATGTATACCCAGAATTGCGAACGAGAGGGGGTGTTGTGTTTCCTGGACAGCAAGCAGTTAACACCATCGTTCTGATTCTGGGAACTCTGCCAAGGTATCCAGGCAACTATCACTTGTCTGAGAGAAGGCGAAGTTGGTTTCACTTTTGCCTTGCCGAGTAGTGTATGCTGTAGTGTGTGTATCGTAGCTATGGAGCTTGACTCCTCAGGTTTTCTTTTGTTTGTGAGTCAATAAATATGTAGTTTAGAAGCAACTGTCTGGACCTCAGTTATTCCAGACACAGAGAAGCAGACCTAAAATTGCCAACATAGGCGCTGCGCGATTCTGCTGAGTGAGAGAGAGAGCCGGCACAACGGAAGCGTGGCTGGACACCATTGCGGAGCCAGGGCTCGTTAAGGAGATTTATGGCTGCTCCGTGTAGCAGTCCAACGAAGAAGAAAGACTCCACTATGGCTACACTCTCACATTTATCACAGATTATTCTGCTGCTATCATATGTACATTGCATGCATGAAAGGAAGTGGTCCCAATATATGAACCCTACTGCGTTTCAAAGAGGTGAAGAAAAGTATTTTTAGCAAATAAGTCTTGTACACTGCTTTGCATGAAGCATTCAGAACTACTACAGTATCCTAAAAGAGAGATACTAATATTTCCTTTAGCTGTCACTAGGGTGCATTTAATCCAAGATGAATAGATTTAACCACATGAAGTACCGTACATTAATTCCAATTTTAATGTTCTGGTTTACCTAGTGGCTTCTGTTTGGTAATCTGTGTTGTATGCCTGTCCTATGGAGTGAACTCTTCAAATCCGCTGAAGATCCTGCAACTGAGCTGCACTACTGCTTTAAATTGGTTCTGTTCACAGCTATGTGGGCAAGAAAAAGGACCAATGTGAAGGGAAAGCACTGTGGTATGAAGTGGGCCGGAAAATTGGCTCGCTTGGGCCGCATCCGGCCCCCGGGCCGTAGTTTGGAGATGTCTGGTGTAGAGTGTAGAATAGGCGATGATGGACATCTAATCACCAGCTTATATAGGAAGGCCACTAGCTTCCACTCAGAACACACTGCAAAAAAATCCACATGTCTACAGCCAAGCCCTACAATTGCATTTGTTCACAGACTCTGACAGAGAATTGCGACTTTCAAAATTACACCAGACATTCCTTGGAATCCAACACCCATACAATGCAATGAAAAGAGGACACCCATGCAATGCAATGGTACACAGGAATGTTCTACAATAGTGCATATCTAGAAGCGAAAACTACAGATCGCCACTTGTCACTTTCAGCTCCCAGTTAAAACCAATCAAATGTATCATGATCTATAGCACACTTTCTTCTCACAGGCTTTGAATGGCAGGCCCACACTTGTATACAGACACCCCCTTAACCTAGAACAGCTACTCATGAACAACGGGCCATAAAACAGATGTCAAGCCACTAGACCCTGCCACACATCCAGATCCAAACCCTGTCTCTGTCCCCATGTCAACTACACAACATTACAAGATCTAATAACATCATCCCCATCACAGCTTCTTCTAATGTAATACAAGCCACCTGCCAACAATTCCCTTCTACATGGAGAGGTGGCCTGCTCTAGATCAGCGTTTCTCAACCGGTTTTCCGCGGCAGAGTACTGTGCCGCGAGACGTCGGCTGGCGTGCCGCGGGAAAACCGTTAGGGACCCACGCCGCAAACGCATAGCAGCGGCTCCAGTGGGGGAAAGGGAGCGCAGAAAGCCACCGCCGAGAAGAGGCACCGCGGAGAAGCTGCCGGGCTCTACCGCGCATGCGCAAGCTGGGAGCTCGCCGCCGAATCTGATTGGTTGCCAGGGACCAATAGGAAGTCAGAGGAAGGAGACGCGAGGGCTGCCGGTAGCCACCCGGTCAAAATGGCCGCCACCCTAAGGAGGAGCGCTCTGCGAGCGCTCCAACCGCCAGCCAGCCAGCTGAGAAGCCTCCCCGGCTCCACTCGCCGTCCTCACTCGCTGCCTGGGATCAGCTAAGTCTTTCCTTTCGGGTTTTCTTTCACAGTCCCAGGGGCAGGCTTTTCATACCAGTGGGGCTGCTTTGGGTGCATAACTCCGTGATTTCCGTTACCATAGCGACGTTGCTACCGCCATTTTGTGGGTGGTGTGCCGCGAGATTTTTTTCATAAAACAAGTGTGCCGTTGCCCAGAAAAGGTTGAGAAACACTGCTCTAGATAACCCACTGAAGAAGCAGGTATATACTGGTAGTTAATCGGCTTCTCCATGATTCAACAGTCACTGGAGATCCAGATGGCATTGGTGGCAATGATTGCCTATATCTAGCTCCAGCTACACCAACAGCTTTGGTAGGGCTACCTTGTGAAGATCTGAAAATTGCATTTTGTGCAAAATGTGACCACCAGATTGGTAAGTGGTGTATTTAATCAGAATCGTAACACACTACTCCTGTGAAAACTGCACTGACTGGCAGGATGCTACTGAGCCCAATTCAAGGTTCGACATTAACATATAAAGCCTTACATGACTTAGGTCCCAAATACTTGAAGAAATGTCTTGGACTGAGCCTTAAATTCTGCTAGGAAGGCCCTTCACATGGTTGCACTGCTGGGCATAGCTTGATGTGAATGTGAGGATACAGGAAAATACCTTCTTGATTACAGCAACACATTTGCGGAATTCCCTTCCCCTAGAACTTAACTGTGCGTTGTGACACGTTAGTGTATTGGCTGCAGTGTGTAGGTGTGTCGTGCGAATGCTCCCCACTCTCCTCCCGGGGCTAGAAAGGGGTTAGTTTAAACTCTGGTTTGCTAGGAAAACTGAATTACTGTGTAGCGAACTGATGCATATCTAAAAAGTGTTGTCACCAATATGAAAAGCTTGGAAAGCTGCGCCCTAGAAGTTTGGTTTCATCTACAAGATTGAGTCGTCAGTGTGATTTGAATAAGCATTTATTCACTCAGACCTTTGAGACAGACTGAGATGTGTTTTTCATTACTATAGTTGGATAGTGATTATTTTAAATGCTGTAGTGGTTAAGAGCAGTGGACTCGTAATCTGGTGAACCGGGTTCGCGTCTCCACTCCTCCATATGCAGCTGCTGAGTGACCTTGAGCTAGTCACACTTCTTTGAAGTCTCTCAGCCCCACTCGCCTCACAGAGTGTTTGTTGTGGGGGAGGAAGGGAAAGGAGAATGTTAGCCGCTTTGAGACTCCTTCGGGTAGTGATAAAGCGGGATATCAAATCCAAACTCTTCTTCTTCTTCTTCTTCTTCTTCTTCTTCTTCTTCTTCTTCTTCTTCTGTAGCTTTACAAACTAAATAAAAATCGCTGTCTTTTGTAAATTGTCCTGGGATCTAATTAAGGGCCAAATAATTAGAGTGTGCTGCTTTCCCCCCAAAAAGGGGACAAATCTGAGATAAGAAATGTAAATATCAGTGGGGGAACATTTCAACCACACTCTTTAACAGATCATAAGATAGCCATGATAGAATGCCAAAGGGAAACTGCAACATGAAACTGTTGGATTAGCATCGAACTTCTTGATGAATTCTTTCTTGTGAACCAAATCGGGATATCACACTATTTGTTTCAATTGGCTTATGAATGCCAGGGATGCCTACGTTAACGGAATATAATTATAATATTCTGCATTTTATTTCTTCCTGAACTTAGTTTATATCAAAATAAAAAAATTCCTTCCAGTAGCACCTTAGAGACCAACTAAGTTTGTTCTTGGTATGAGCTTTCGTGCGCATGCACACTTCTTCAGATACCTGAAGAAGTGTGCATGCACACGAAAGCTCATACCAAGAACAAAATTAGTTGGTCTCTAAGGTGCTACTGGAAGGAATTTTTTTGTTTTGTTTTGACTACGGCAGACCAACACAGCTACCTACCTGTAATTACAGTTTATAATTCCCCTTCCCCCAACCATAGATAATATGCATCTCTGTTGCGGATACAGATGCATCTGAAACAGTGGGCTGCCATCTACAAAAGCTTATACCAGGATAAACTTTGACAGTGTTTAAGGCATCACAAGACTTGGTCGTTTTCAGGAAAGTCTTTGCAAGTGATTTTTCAAGTAATGCTGACTACAGAAGTGGTTTTGGACTTTGCTCTCCTTCTCAAAGTAAGCCTTCATGCATTACAAAAAGAAGACATGAAACACAAAACAAATCAAAACCTATGCAAAACTACTTTACGATTGACCATCAAATACAGAAAAGAGGGTATGAGGTAGAGAATGGAAGGGAACAGAAAAGAGGAATTTTAATTAGCAGGCACACTACATTTTCAACACAATTTCGTGGAGTCAGTCTTCTTTTTCTTATTTGGCGATCATTCGTAGCAGGGTAAAATTCAGTATTCCCTTACTGGGTAAGTGTATTGCAATTTTTTTTTGCATCTAGCTAACTTGGGTGCTTTGATATTTTCCATCCATGTAAGCAAAAGCATGCATCTGTGCAATGTAGAATCCAGCTAAAACTCATTTGCTGTTCATTTTTTAAAAACTTAAATGCTTGAATTTCTATGTTACAATGGAAAATCAGGAAAATCAGTACAACCATACCACCAAAGCACACACTGCGGGCTGTAGACTAGGACCTGGAACAGAATTCTGGGTGTTTGTGAACTGGTTTTGTCCTATCCTCCTCAACTTGACTTTTTGCTGAAACTAATTCAAACCATACATGAATTTGTTAGCCACTGATACTTCCTGTTTAGTCAGAGTCAGCATGATGCACTGGCTACAGTGTTTGACCTAGATATGAGAAAACTAGGTGTGAATACTTGCTCAACTATGAAGCTCACTGGGTGGCCGTGGGAAGTCTCTCAGTCAAATGTTCCTCACAGATCTGCAAAAGCAGTACTGTAGCAGTACTACAGTACAACTGTAGTAAATATATACAGCATAGCTGTCAACCTTTCCCTTTTCTCGCGAGGAATCCTATTCGGAATAAGGGAATTTCCCGCAAAAAAAGGGAAAGTTGACAGCTATGATACAGTCCTGTGCAACAATATGCATCTTATAGGAGGCTTTCTCTGCAGAGAACTGAAAGGGGGAAGCATGTACCTGTCCCATGTACCAGCATAAGCTTTGTATGATTTTCTTTTCATCAACTACTTCTGTTTAAATAAAACTAAGCACACAGCAGCCCTGATCCCAGTGCTTCTAGGTTCCACTTATTTCAGAAAGCATTTGTGCATGTTGAGTAGCATATTAAGTATATTGTGTTAATAAAATAATGAGCAATGCATCATGTGATGAGACATTTCAGTCCTCGGGGCCAATATTTAGGTCATGTGCCTCCTGATTTTTAATATTTGAGGGTTTGGTGGGAGTGGGTGGGTGTTTTTTTCTTTTACCTTGGGTGATGGCTGGGATAGCTAAAAGGAGAAGTGCAGGCCTCCAATCACCCTGCCCTCTTCCTCTCCATTTCCCAAAATGCCTCTGGACTCAGAGAAAGTCTTCATAGGAAAAGGAGGGCAGGGCAGCTGGAGGCAAATGCTTTGTTTTGCAGCCTCTGCAGGAGGGGAAAAAAGGAATGCTGCCACTGTCTGGTGAGTTTGGGGGAGGAGAAGTGACCTGGAAATATTTAGGGGGCATATTTTACCTGGTTGTAGGTTCTGGTGTTACAACTTGGGTTTTTTTTGGGGGGGTGGAGTTGTTTAGGGGCATTAAATAAGAAAATAAGCCTACATACCTGGATATGTAGATCTGTATTTATTTATGGAATTTATAGGCAAATAAAAACAAAACAGAAGGTTTATAATTTAAACAACTAAAATATGCTAGCATTAAGAAATTTTACTGTGCATTCACACTGTGTTTCCCAGAATTAAATATTAATATTACATTAATTCAGAGGGTCGTTTTTTCTCACCTCTGCCACTGTGAAGTGAAGCAGAGAAACCCAAAGACTGATAAATGGCAGTCACAATCAACGGCAGGGTATGTCAGTTTCTCATTTTCCGATCACTGAAATTATGTTCTCATGAACCTGAGCTTTGGAAAACCTGCTCTCACCTCACACACCACAAGTCCACAGCTCCAGGTTGTGTCCAAGGATATGTGCCCCCCCCAAGCTTCCTGTCCCACCCTTACAAAAATCATCTCAACCCCCAGATATAATTTGTATACACTTTCCCTACCCTGCTCCAGATTATCCCCCAAAATAAGTTTAAAAATAAAAAATAAAATCTGAACTTTCAAACTTAAATTAATGCAAAGCAAGCAAATAATGTAGTAATCAATTATTTCGCATAATGCATTCTCTTGCAAAATCTGAAAGTACATAAACCTTGACAAGAACCTACAGCAGTGGTTTTCAACCAGTGTGCCATGGCACCCTGGGGTGTCTTGAATGATTGTCAGGGGTGCCGCGGGCAACACTGGCCTCTGTCTCTCTTTCCTTCCCTCCCGTCCTCTGATGCCCTCTCACATCTGCATCCCAAAAGCTTGTGTGGCTGTTTGTTGCAGCAGCTCTGGCTACAAGCTCTGCAGGCGGATGGTGCCTCTGGGGCTGGCCAGGGGTGCTGGTTGCAAGGAGCTGAGGTGGCCTTGGAGTTAAGCAAGCAAGTGGATGAGGGAGCCCAGCCAGCTAGTCCACCAGCCCTTGCTGTTGAGAATGGACAGACTAGTGGCAGGAAAGGGTAGACAGGCACTGCACTGGCCTTTCTTGTGCTTGCTGTGTGCAAGGCCTGCCCGGGAGCTGAGTGCCCAGTGCTGAAGGGAAGATTTTCCACCAGGAATGCCCAGCAGCGCCCGCTGCTGCCTCCCAAGGTGAGGTGCTGGCCTCACATTCACCTTTGGCCAGTCTCCGTTGGGCCACTAAGGCTGGAGGCATCTTCTTCCCAGGCCCCTGTGGGACAGTGTGAGGAGGGACCTTTCTTTGAGGCAGGGAGGTAAGCTCAGAGACTAGGAGTGGCAGAAGCAGCTGCTCAGAGGACTCCCAAGGAGAGGGGAGAGGGAAGGAGGTCGAGGGAACACTCCACAAGGGTGTTCAAAAAAGGGTGAGAGGCTGCCAGCTCTGCAGGGGTGACATCACTGGGCTCCTGAGCCCCATAGGGGTGCCACAGGAAGAATGTAGTTGGTCAAGGGAGACATGGACTCAAAAAGGTTGAAAACTTTACAGCAACAGAATTGTATATCTAGCTCCTAAGCATGAAATAGAAGCACCAAATCTGCATATGCCTATGTATGTGCTAGTGAAGCAACGGGTGTGCAGGTGACCAATCACTTGGGGTTTTTACATCCCTGTTTAGTGATATAAAGTGGTACCTCGGTTTAAGAACAGTCCTGTTTACGAATGATTCAGTTTACGAACTCCGCAAACCCGGAAGTAGTGTCCCGGTTTGCAAACTTTACCTTGGTCTAAGAACGGAATCCGAATGGTGGAAGCACACCGGTGGTGGGAGGCCCCATTAGGGAAAGCGCGCCTCGGTTTAAGAACGGACTTCCAGAACGGATTAAGTTCGTAAACCGAAGTACCACTGTATAAGTGATTTTTTTTCTATGTTACCTCAAACTTATTCCAGAGGGCCAAAGCAGCATGGATAATGTTACTCAACCTATACATGACAAAGGAGTGGGAGGAAATAAACCACTGAGGAGTATCATGTTAGTCTGTTTGAAGGTGTATTCCTAGGCATTACATAAAACATATGAAATTCAGCTGACCAGAACACAAACTTTGCCACACCATATCCAACATGTAACAGGCCTTTGCTTTAGAGGTCAAAGCTAATTTTGTATTGCACTCAGAAACTCTCTAGGAGCGAATATAGCCTATGGAACATACTGTAGGATAATATCCTACTCTGTAAATAGCACAGCTCACTCAAGCATTTCAGTCACCCAATGAAAACAAAAAAAAAAAAAATACACTGGTAGACCCTCTTGCAAGATTGGCACAACGCTGTTAAAAACAAGTCTTTTTGCTATGAAACTGTTGCAATTAAGCTATCTGTTTATAGTTCATGTGCATTATTTGTTCTTGTTGCAAAATCTGGAACAAAAGGTTGAAAGTCAAGGAAAACTGGAGGGGAATAATAGGGTTGGTAATCTCCCACAGAAGCATGGAATTTAATGAAACAGAGGACACCAATATAATACATCCTTGTTGCCCAAAGGGACCCCTCCCCACATTGAAATCAGGCTTTGAAGAGACATTCTATCATAGCCAACAGAATAGGTGGCAGGGTGTGTATGTGGTGCCTGGTTTGCAAGTGTGCCCATGGGCCCCAAAAGGCCAGAGAACAAAAGGAAATTCTTACCATGAATTTCTGTTCCCAGAGCCTTCTGGAGGACAGCCCTTAAGCTGGACAAGTGGGCTTTGTCTGACAAGGCCTTCAGTAGGAAGGTACAACAGAGGGTGGTGCAGCCATAATACCTCTTCAAGCCCACCCAGGTCGGCAAACTCTGGTAAATCCCAGCAAGCTCTGGTAAAAATCACATTAAAAAAAAAAATCAAATCTTTATGAGTGCCACTTTCAAAACATCTCTGCAGGATATACAGAAGGATCGTAGCCCTGGTTTACCTTTCTATCCCTGCCTTCCTTTCCTTGAAAGCCATAATGCCCTCTTCTCCAGTGTTTCAATCACACATTTTCTAGCTACTTTATCTCCAGATCTAAATAGGCAGTAAGTTACCTCTGCATCTCAATGAATCTGCCTGTTCTGCAACTGAAAACAAAAAGCTGTATTAGTTATAGGCAGCTGACAGAAGAGATCTAAAAGACCAGACTAGGTCTACAAGCCTAGATCTTTCTGCTTTAAATACATGCAGATTCATACTATGTCTTCCTAGCTTTTAGCTACCCTAGAATGAAGAAGAAAAACAAGGCTGGTGATTATTGTTGATTTACCATCTCTGCCTCTTGGCCAAGAGTGTTTATGGTACCTCAGGTTCTCAATCACTTTACATACTTCAGATATTTTGGATTGTTGAAATTTCCTGTTCCTTAATGAGCTTAGTTAAAGATACAATTGTAGGCATCCATCCACACACACACACACACACACACACACACTTATTGCAGTCGTCTTTGTAACTGAAGTGAACAGAACTAAACTAAGTATTCCAAATGTGGCCCATTCAGACACCAAAGCCTACAATACCTAAAGCAGGCACCCCCAAACTCTGGCCTCCAGCTGTTTTGGGACTACAATTCCCATCATCCCTGACCACTGGTCCTGTTAGCTAGGGATGATGGGAGTTGTAGTCCCAAAACAGCTGGAGGCCAAAGTTTGGGGGTGCCTAACCTAAAGCATCACCTTGTGGTCATTAAGTACAAGCGCAAACACACTCCGTAAACCACACAGACTTCACGGCATTACTGCCTCCCTACTGACCATCGTTATTTGGTCTGTCAAAATGCTATTTTAATATCTCCTTCCTGCTTTTCTTTATTTCATCCAATACTGATTTGCACAACTCAGAAATCCTTAAACTTGAAACTTCCTTTTCCAAGCACTCTTAAGAGTTGTTCGGTTTTTAGCAATACTCAAAAAATACAAGTCACCTCATTCCTTTCCAACTGGGCCTGTGCAATATGCTTACAGCCAAATCTATTTAAATTGTTTGGGCGAGGCAGTACAATATGTCTGGTGCTATTTTCAAAAATATGCAGTGTGGGTGATAGAAGCAAGCAAATAGTCATAGTCTGAGTGCTTGGATAAACTAGTAGTGACACTCCAGGTGCTCAGGGAGCAACGAGAAAAAAGCCTCCCACAGATTGGGAAATGAGAGCACTAGGGTTTTGTTTTTTAAAAATCTGCTTTATTCTCAATCCTCCTCACATTCATCATAGGCAGAATTGTATATCTTATGACACTGGAGCTAGCTCTGAACCCCAATTAGAAAAATAGCAGAAATGGCAATTAAGAAATCCAAATAAATTTAAATGCCGTTGTTCTTCTGCTTTACAACAGTGATTTTGGAGTTTGTTGCCACTGTGCAACTTGTAGCTTCTGATTTAGAAGTCAATGCCTCAGGAAAGTTTAAACATTCTTTCCAAAACAGAGGCTTATAGGATAAGCCACTTCCAGCCTCTGGATGTGGAACAGTACAGTTTATAAACCCCTACAGGTAGCTCCATGTTACAAGTTAATTAGCACAGAGAGATCCTTCAGGAGATCTGGTCAACCTCACTGTGGTTAAGTGAAGAGTACAAGCTGTTTGAGAATACCCTCACTAATCCTGTTAATGAGATAATACCAAGAGATACAGATTCCTTGGTATTTTAGAAGTAACAGCATATTAGAGAATCTGCAGCATGCAAACTATCCCAAACTGAAAAAGAATGTCTGGTTTAGACATCATATTAAACAGTTTGTTGTAAATAAACTATGGTTTTGAACAAGCAGTGTGCTGGTGCACATTGCTCAAAAGTCCCTGCTTCGCGCTTGCCATGCTCCTGTTGCTACACTGGGCAGAAAAAAGCCAAAGGCCGGCTTTGCAATACTGTGAACCAGAGCTGGTGGGTTGTTTCCCTAAAACAAGCCCAACTGGTAAGCTAGGCAACGTCGGCTTCTACTCATGGTTCGTTTGGAAAGAAAAAACATGAGTGCTGGTTCACATGTAACTCAAAGCCACCTCCTGATTTGTTTCTGCCCCAGCTTGGCCACAGCAGGCAAAGTGGGGGCTTCTAAGCAATGTGCATCAGCTCACTGCTCATTCACATTCATGGCTTGTATTTAACATGATCAAACATGATGTCCAAACCAAACCGATGTTCGAATGCAGGGCATTAAACCAAGAAGGTTCGATGTCTGAACTATTCTTTCCCAAACAGAATAGAATGGGGCAATATGGATTGCAAAGGACAGAATGTGTATTCATTCAACCATGGGAGACCAAGTCTTAAATACTTGCTCAGTCATGAAGTTAAATGGGAATCTTTGGGCAACTTTGCAACTCTATCTTAAAAGCGTGGCAGGTATAAATATGGAAGAAAACACGCTTGCACTCTAAAGTAGGGTAACTGAATAGCACCATCTAGGTTGTTGTGGTTCTAGGAACAAGGTGCTGGATGGCACATATATGTGATTTCTAATGGTCTTGCTGGAACAAACCAATATTCACCTCCATCAGCACTCTGCTTACAACAGTTTTAACCCAGATGCCTCTGGAAGCTGACAGTTGTAATGGCCATTTTGTTTGCCCCTCATTATCTGGTATTCAGAGCTATACTGCCCCTGAAAATGGAAGTTCTTTAAATTAGAAAGATGCAGTCCTTTGATCTGGAACCTCTGGTCTACTTTTGTCAAAAGACCTATCCCTTTGAATTGGATCAAGTTTTATTAGAGAAGTGTTTCAAAGCATTTGATCTGTGAACCACCTTTTGTCAGCATCTTGCAAAAAAAAATATGCAAGCGTTTTGAGAGTACAGAATAAACTCTTTTCTCAACCCACTAAAATTTACTTCACAGCTGAATTCCATTCTTCCTCCTCCTCCACTCCCTAAAACATTTCCCATAACTTTCTTCCACTATCAGCTATGTGATTTGCTGTTCAGTAAACATACTGATGAACCAGCCAAATGTGAATTATTAGGTCCAGTGAACAGAGGTCGAGCCAAGGTTTCAAGAACATCCTGCCAACCTCCTTACTTTCGTATAGTATTCTTTAAATCAGTGGTATTCACGACAGCACTTGTAAACCAGATTACAGCCAGAGCAGTGACCAACACTTAATAGCTGCATTCTGAAGCCAAATCAAGAAGAAAGGAAATCTGCAGTTAATCCCACAGCAAGGAAGATGCACATCTTTCAGTTCTGTATCGGCTGTTAAGTGACAACGGATATAGAAATCTGTTGCAGAAGTCAGGTCACAGATTTTTTTTAAAAAATAAATTACTCTCAGTGAAATATGTTGTGACAGATAAGCACATCTGCCTGTCCCCACCTGTTGCCAACATTCCACACATTCCCCAGAAACTTCTGCTGTGGCAATTGATAAGCTGCCTCCCCCCCAATCAGAGGAAAAAACGGCTGCAGAAAAGTAGGAAATGAGGCTCTTACACAAACAAATGCTGCTCCAAGGCCTGAAAGAGGCCAGTGGATAGTAGTTGTAGAGGAGAGCTGGCGTAGTAGAGCGGCCACAAGACTAAACTATGGATCAGGGAAGGCCCCAGTGTGAATCTTGTCTCAGTCATGAACTCATTGACACCCCAGTTTCTTTGTCTCAGTTCTCCCATCAGTAATATGAGGGATAGTACAAGGCTGTTTTAAGGATTCCAAGATAGATAATGAACGCAAAACACTTTGAAAGCTTGAAAGTGCCTGACACAAATGGTCAAGTAAATAAGAGGATGGAGCTGGGAGCAGTTGTGTTTGTGAAGACTTCATTAGCTGCTTCTTCTGTCAATCAATCTAAAATCTACCTCTTTTATTGTTAAAATTATTAGTTTCCATCAGGATTGAGAGGTGGCAGAATATGTTTATTCTTATTTCTTTGTGGATTTCTGAATATAGGTCCAATCACACTTTCCAAATCCCTGTCAAGAATGTGTTTACTTTGACGACTTCCCTCCACATTAGGTACGGGAATCCTGTGGTTCTCAAAATGATGTTGAACTACAATTCCCATCATTCCCCAAAATTGGTTATTTTGTAGTTTGTAGTTTAACAACATCTGGAGAGCTACATGTTCGCCATCGCTGCTCTACATATACCTTCTTACACATCCTTTTCCAAAGAGAAACAAGTTTCTGCAGAGTATCTCTTCAGCTGCTACAGAGAGGCTCAGTCCATGCTGTTCAGCCATACCAAAAATAATGCATCTGATTGGCAGAATACAGTAACCACTACAAGAGCACAAGGTCTTTGTCCCTTTCTAGAGGAAGTGACCCCATTAGCTGCCCAGGCAGCTGACAGAACAGATGGTGGAACAGCTGCAGCCTCGACTAGTTGAACCAGCTGATTCTTACAGGTACCAGTATATGAACTTTAAACGGTCATACTTAGTTCACTGTAGTTGTGCTATGAAGTCCACCAATTTAGTGAATTGTGCTTAGAAGTGCAGCTATAAAGCTACTGCCAACATAAAAAGTGTACCAAACTGCATATTCCACAAAGATGCATATAAAGAGTTATAAGAAGGCACACTTACTCCCCTTACTTGCAGCTTCTAAGTGTAAAATGCTTGCCTACTAATGTAGGCAATACTTGCCTCACTAATGTGGCAATAACATGCCACACCATAATACATGTACATACACACAACCTTCTTTCTAGTAATCTTCTGCAAATAAAAACTTTTATATTCAAAAATGAAATAGGAAATAATAATAATAATAATTTGTATCCCGTCCATCTGACTGAGTTGCCCCAGCCACTCGGGCCGGCTTCCAGCATATATAAAAACAAAGTAAAACATTAAACCTCAAAAGCTTCCCTATACAGGACTGCCTCTTCATGCAGTGTGCCACTTGAATCACTTGCTTGAGTCATCTAGGGCTCTTTTCTGTAGTACACCCAAGTGCTGTTACTCTGTCTCTGCTACACTGTGGCCTGGACCTGAATAGGCCAATCTTTGAAGAACTGGTCATGCCTTGGAGCGTAGGTTTGGACTTAGTATTTTTATCTCTTCCAAACCTATGATTCTATAAAATATAGGGTCAGAAGTGTTGTGACTAGTTTCAAATGAGTAATCATTTTTTTTAAAAGCTTCACCAAACCAGATATATATGGAAACGCCTAAGTAAAAACAAAAACAGCTACACAAGATGTTTAGTATCCTAAACGATACCTTTCATTCTTACTTCTTGAGACCTAAATAATGCTTCAGTGGAAAAGCAGGAAACTATCATTCAAAAATTGCACTGTTAAAGGGATTGGGTTTTTGTTTTGTTTTTAGTTTCCACTTGAGAACCAGGGAAACAACAGACGGCTCACTTTAATAAAACTGGGAATAGAAGCATTTTGCAAGCTAAAATGGAAAGTTCAAATACACCAGCAAGCTCAGAAGGCAGGTTTGTCCCAAACTACAAGGAACCATTTTATTCACATACAGACTCCATGAGGTCTCCGTTTTCGTAATACATATGAGACAATGTCCTTCTGATAAGCTCTCAATTACACCAGCACTCAGAAAATATTCCCACAGGAAAACACACATTCTTAACTGCTCACTAAACAGATTAGCTAGCTAATGAGTCTATATTTTGACTATCAGTTCTGGATTAATTTCATTTTGCATTCCCACATTATGTGCTAGTTCTAATACCATACTTTTCCTAATTAGGAAACATACTTGGCACTAGAAAAAGCAACTAGTCAAAGCATTTTGTGCATGAATCTTTTTTGTTCTTTTTCTTATAGCAAGAGGGGCACCAACACACCATTTTTGGTGCACTACAGATTTAGTCACTCAGCACTTTCTAAACATGAGTACTTCAATACCTGGGATAGCTCAGTCAGTACAGCCTGAGACTCTTAATCTCAGGGTCATGGGTTCAAGCCCCACGCTGGGCAACATATTCCTGCATGGCAGGGGTTTGGACTAGATGACCCTTGTGGTCCCTTCCAACTCTACAATTTGATGATTCTATTAATGATGATTGGGTTTCCACAAAAGTTTGCACATTGTGATACAGAATGAAAATCTGGACAAGGGAAAAGAAAGGATGGGGAAATAACTTGCTTGTTCAACAGAAGCAGCAGCATGGCACAGGGATCTCCAGTGAAAACGTCAGTATTTTCCTGCAAATGCTCCAGGGGTAGCACCTGCACAATACAGGTGTGGCCACAGCTCTGAACACACCTACAGCATCTTCAGGCCAACCACAACCTATTGCAACTATTAACTGTATTCTAGAGATGAGGCCTGTCTACATAACAGATATTAATGTAAGCCTAGAGCTTGCCCAGAGCATTATTAGTACCTCCTTCTGTTCTCAAAACAAGATTGAAACAGAATATGAGAATAAAAAAGGCACAGAGAGAGGCCAGACTGACTCCAGAAATCTAAAATAACCATGCCAAACTGCCTGAGAGACAGTAAAAATAGTTTGGCTTTCCCTTCCTTCCCAAGACATAACTTTGCAGGAAATGACTACACAGAGCGTATCTAAATACTGAGCCTAAAAAGTAGCTGTTTTAGAATATTTATCTCGAGATCTATCTGAAGAATGGCTAGCAAGTCAGAAAGCTGGTTTTTAAAATGTATCTGTTCTGGGCCAAGTTCCAAGCAGTCAGTTGCTGTGCTAATTTGAGATTATAACCTTATTTTAGACAACTAAACATCAAGAGAAAATCTCCCTCCAGCCTATGAACTGCTCATATATACAGGCACAAAGAACAAAACAGCAAACCAACTGAGCAAAGCACAGAAAATTCTCATACACTAAGAAGTTCAAGAAACAATACTGCCCACCTTGCAAATGTCAGAAGGTCAAAACTAACACCCCCATTAAAATTATAAGTGATTTATGCTCCGGAAGGAATTCCTGAGCTACTAAATGAAACACATCCAATAAAAATAACATTCTTTCTACATGGTTACTATATAGCTTAAATCACATAATTATGTTTGAAGAGATTCAGAAACAACCATCCAGACCACCATGGCTGTGTTTTCACACTAAGTGCACCAATTTCACATGGTAGTACTATAAGCCAACTTTCCCAACTCAAACATTCCTGACATTCCTATGCTGAGCTGCAGCTTCAGATATTAAAACACAGAAATCAAAGAAACATTGATTTAATCAGAAATAAGGATCTCTAGTGACATTTGTATTTCTTTTGATAAGTCAGTCTCCCTGACAGATTTTAAACTCTTTTATGCATATCGTATCAAGTAATCACTACTTCATATAGCATGACTGCACCATCAGCACTAATTCTGGAATAAGATCTTCATCAAATGCCCGTTATGATGTTTTCACTGTATCCTCTGCTGGATAAATGCCAGTCTACACCACAGAGCCAAAGTTTCTCTCATAAAGGTCAGCATCCAGGTTCCCCCTTTTCATCAGCCCCAGCTAACATGACCAATAGCATGATAGGAGCTGAATTCCATCACCATCTGGAGAGCCACAGGCTCTGATTTAGATGCTACACAGAATCCTATGGAATCTAACCTAGAAGAAGGAAGGGGTTAATAAAGAATATATTCTGGCCCCACACATCCGTTTGCACCATAAATAAGGAGATTTGCACCACTTTGAATTGACTGCAATATATTCCTTTGCAGCTGTAGTTTCAAACTTCTTACTTTCAGGGAACCCTTTTCACACTTCTATTGGGCTTCTAAAAAGCACACTCCATTCACTAGAACTGGGCGATATATTGATATATCGTCCCAAACTGGTTGGAAGTTCACATCGTGATAACTGTTTCATAATATCTGAGCTGGCAATATATCGGGAATCACAATGTGCATAAGGTCTTGGCAATATCTGGTATTCAACACTGGCAATGAGTCATAGTGAATACAAATAATCTGGGACTGCCAGACTGCTAGAAGGCAGAAGTAGCAGTTGCAGAAACAGTTTGCCATGACCGCGGTACATGTTGTCAGTAGTGGCGACAACCTGCAAGGCCTCATGTTGGAGATGGAAAGTGGTGGCAGTAACAGCAGTGGCCTGCAAGGCCTCACGACAGCAGAGAGGAAGTGACAGCAGCGGCAGCAGACTGCGAAGCCTCGCAGACTGCTGATTATTGTGCCGCTGCCGCCGCTGCTGCCGCCTAGCGGGCCTGCTGGCAGTCCCAGATTATTTGTATGCACTATGACTCATCACCGTACTTTGGATTGTCCAGAATAGCACCATTTGGTAGCCAAGCCCAAAACCAAAAGTCCTGTTGGGATGCATTTTGTCTTGCCTGCTGCTGAAAGTGACCATGAGGTGATTGATAATATCATCATTTATCAGTTTTAGACCCTTAAGTAGTAGCAGCTGCCAGGACATTGTTCTGTTCACATTTACGTTGCTCCTTCTTTATTTCAGATATCATGATATATTGATATATCATGATGTTTAGCTGGTGATATATCATGATATTGAAAACCAGTTATCGCCCAGCCCTACCATTTACACAAGGTGCTGGTCAGGTCTGCTTGGCCTCAAAGCCCTGTGTGAACAAAATACACCTCAGATTTCTGATATTATCCATACAGAACTACAACATTCCCTGGATGTAGCTAGAAAAACAACTTATGTATTCAAGTCATCAGATGAAGAATCATCTGCTGCTCAACCTTCCACCCCACCCAAAAAAGGCCTCTGGCAGTTTTGTACCAAAGCCCAGAACTGGTTCAGTGGTTGAAACACAGCATTTTACAATAGTATTCTTCAGGACTTCTCTTACAGTCATCTTGTATAATAGAATGCAGATAAAGTGCAGAAAATACAAACACATAAAACCCAGATTTATGGGGGGGCAGTTTAAAGAATGCTCACATTGAGGCTTAACTAGATCAATCGTTGTGCATTTTCTAATGAAGTCTATCACAAGGTAATTCTAATAAATCTTCAGTTTAAAAAAAAGAATCAAGAGATTAGAATATTGATAAAGCAAATGGAAAAATGGAAAAATTCAGAATATGACTTCCCATTCCTATCACCACTACCTTAGATCATGGAAAGATACAGCAATTGGAAAGCTCTATGAAGTAGTTTCTCTTTTATGATAATGAAATGTTTTAAAGCAGTGTCTTAAAATGATATTGTTTAAAATCAGCTATGGATCTTTCGGACCATAATAATATTGACAAATCATGGCTTAAATTGGACTGAAGAGGAGTGTTTGCATCTGTGTGCTGTTTCCTCTCTGCTTATGTGCCCTAATTCTACACTTTTGGGGTTTATTTCTTGATTCCCATTACTTCCAAACCGGGAAAGTGACTATAATTGTTGCTCACAAAATGGGAACAAACAGTAGTTTGCAATCCTGACTTACAAACAGAGCTTGAGACACAGTCTTCCAGATTGTGTGGAAAACTGGGAAACTGTACATTAAAGAAACCCTACAAGCATTTGAGAGCGGAGGGAGTATTGCAGATACAACTCTCATTCTTTGTTCAATAGCCTCTGCTTTATTGGACTGAGATTGTTTTATCTGAACTGGGCTGCTAACTGATTAGAGGAATAAATGAGTTTTGTTAGTATTTCATGAATCTAATTTACTGGGATAAAATGGGATATAAATGCATAAAAATAAATAGCTATTAGTTGAGAAAGAGTAACTTCTTGGATAAAATGCAACCAGACCTGATGCCTTTTACACAGAAGCAAGTCATGCTCTGATCAATAGGGCTTATTCCAAGCTAAATGACCACAGGAGTGCATCCCCACCCAATATGATGCATTAGAAGTCTTGTTAATTTAAATTAATATCCAAATGTATTGCTGTTCCTTATATCGATGCTTATCTTCTGAGCTCTTTAAAAACACGAGTTTCTTCTGTTTTTGCATGGCAACTCTGAACAGGTCAAGATCTTAAGAGCTATTTTAAAGTGGACCCAAAGGCTTGGACATGCCCAGTAGGATTTAACTTTTCTTCCTCTGAATGGCAGAGCCTCTGCCCCCAAGCCATACCAAACACTGCTTTTAAAATTCTCCTCAGAACAGGGATTCAAAAGAAGTTTCCCATGAAGCAAGGAGTTGGTCTTTTTCAAGAAACTAGCCCAATGCCTCCTTAGCAGCATGCTGAACTAGCTGCAAGAATCTTTGGATCCAGGCCACTCCATTCTAAATCCAAACAGAACCTTCCTTTTCTGCGTGGCAATATTGTTTCTATTCTATTTATTCCAGTTGGCAAGCTATGGCACACTCTGATGCTTTAGGGTACAGCAGCTTAACCTCCACTTTCAGAACTGAGCACTGTATATTTATAATTGTTTACATACAGTAAAGGCACTAATACTTTTAAAGATTAACAAATGATGCAAATAATTTTATTAAAGTTTTCTCATTTTTTAAAAAGAATCTCTGAACAAGTAATTGACCAGAGTTTGGATATATACAAGAAGTTAAGTGGGTTGCTTATTAAGGGTGAAGGTGGGTCTCAAAAAGTTGAAGACAATTGCCTTCTGGCCAACTGCTTCTCCCCTGTGACCCAGTTGTAGACCAGTAAACTGAAGACTCGTGTTATAAAGGACAAGGGTACCATCAGTTATTTGAGTACTGAACCACACTGACGGGAATGCCCTCAAAGTACAATAATACAGTACATCCTTTGATAGCTGAGGTGATAACTGTGGCCAGTTAAGGGGAACTTGTATTAATTTAATCCGAATCATGAGATTTCAATTCAAATGCCCTTCCCCATAAACACTAACGGAAACTTTTCTGAAATACTAATTTTCTGAGAATAAAAGCCCAGAGATTAGTTTGCAAAGACCAAAAAGTTCCTGTACTTAATGCAAACACACTTTTGCCCCATTTTATCTTTGAGACTTACCGGTACTTTTTTTCAAATAGCTAGCAGGAGTTGGGGTCCCGGTATCCCATTAATGGATTAACACCCCCCCCACACACACACACCTCAACCTGCAGCTTAATAGTAATAAAATAATAGACAGCTGCTCCTAAAAACACATGTGGTTTAGACCACAGCGCCCCCTGCGTCCCTTCTCATATGCAAAGGATTAGGTCACAACTCATAAACTCAAAAAAACTGTAGATTTAAAGCACAGCAATGGATGGAAGTCTTGTGGTGCAACTTTATGAATGAGTTTATAGTCTCAATTTAAACCAGCACGATCACTTATTATGCCTTAAGGTTCATTTGAAAATCAACTATACTTATAAGAGCTTTATTGTACTGTTCACCTTGTGAATTTCTTCTGCAATGGAAGCATCTGAAAATGTGGTTTTGTAAGGCTTTCTATTATCCACTTCCAAATAGCAAGTGAAATTTAAAGCATTCCATGAATTAAGTAGCAGAAATATAAAGCAGCTCATCAAACACAATCTTTTCAGGGGTTTCAAGCTTGTTTCTCATTTTAACTTAGGCTCCGAGTCCTAGCTTACACTTGGTTGGTTGGCATCTGTCTGTCTCGAGAAACAATGGAGTACACCTCTGGGGGTGAAGTCAAACTGCTAAGTTAGCAACACCCAAGTGAACCCACCCCCGGGGAACAAAACTGTGTGGTGTGTATGGAGGTTCTGGATTGTCCTGACAACAAGACCCCCCTCTTGACCTCACAAGGAAAGGAAAGCAATATGTTTGGCACCAGCTTGGCTGCAGGAGTTGCTGGAAGGAGACGTACAAGGCGCCATCCAACCGTCTTAGGGACTCCACTCCAGATATGCATTTACTCATTATTTTCTTCTCCCGAAGATATCCCATATACCCCAAGCTTACCCTGGGAGACAAGAAAACCTGCAGTCAAGAGTTCTGAGACCATTACACATTCAGATTAACATAGGCAGCCAATAACTATTCCAACCTTACTGTTATGATGGGTTCCCCACACCAGATTTTCATAACTTCACTAGTCTGGCGAGCCACTGAACTTCTAGAAAGAGCTCAGTTCATCAAAAAGAAATCAACTAGTTTCTTTTACAAATAACTTTGCGCAGAAAAGGAGGGATGGTTCTTCTCTTGTATGTTGCATTGTCTTAAAAAGTTATTACTAATACAAAGTTTGTTTCACACCTGGCAGAAGTTCCTTCGGTTAAGCAAATGCTCAAATGTGTTTCACAGCCTGATCCTATGCATGCTTACTTCTGAGTTACAGAGTTTGATGATGCTCATCCCCATGTTAAGTATGCACAGGATTGCAGTCCTACAAACATGTGAAAAGTCAAGAGATCACAGTTGGGGAAAATCTGTAAATTTCAAAATCTGGTGTCAGGCAATAATTTTATTAGGACCAAAGTGCCACAAAATAACAAGCAAAGCTTCTGAGTTCACAGAACTCTTCGTATTACACCTGAAACACATATTTCCACCACCCTGTTGGGGCCACTGAGAACTCAAAATGGCAAAAGCCTATTTCCTAATGAATCCTGATAGAAAATGAAGACCGAGTATAGTTTTCCAAATCCTGTTTCAGTGCTCTAGCTTGAAAAACTGTTACTCCAAGTAAAGTGCTGGGATATGCAGAGGGCAGCTGCAGAGAGGAGGAAGGAAATTGGCAAAAGCAAAGCAGTGGCAATAATGAGAAGAATAGAGGAAGAAAGTCCTCCTCTCGTGTGGATTTACACTCATGTAGTTTGGGATGTAACCCATGTTATTTACTACGGAGGGAAAGACCAAAAATTGGAAAGGAAAAAGTAAAGAATGTAATGTGTTCATTAATTAAGATAAAACCTGAATTACTATATATTTCACTTCATTTTTATGAAACAGATACTGTTTTTAAAATGTGTATTGTATGGCTGTAATATTATGGCAGGATTAGTCTTCACAGCTGGCCAGCAGCAAAACATGGTTGGAAACCAAAGCCAGACAGAAATTTGTGGCTACCTGTGTGTGTAGCATTATCATCAGTACATAGTGTGACTAGGCATCAAAATTAGTTTCCAGATGCCCCAGAGATTGCACAATAAGGATGTATATGGACTAATACTAAAAAGATTTTGGTATGAGAGAATAATGAGCTGTACGCCTTTGCTCGGGGATCCCATCATGCTGGGGCTATACTGTTTGAAGCATAATGAGCTGTAAAGCAATACTCTCATTTCAAGAATCACTCGTCTCCTTTTGTTCTGACCTGGTCCCTTTCCACAATTCACCAGATGTATTTTCAAGAAGAAAAATCATGTTTTGAAGACACATTGACATGTTTTATCACTCAGGAAGAACTCAGAGGCCAAATTAGTCCCTATGTCAGGAATGCATGCCTGTCAAGAGGAGTGTATAATACCAAATAATTTAACTACTGGTAGATAATGGACAGTGGTTGATAAGTGTCCTCAATATCTGCTAGTCCTATTTCTTTGTTCAAATTTGTGTTGTAGCCCCTACACTCTTCCTGGGAACAATATGTTTTCTGTCAAGAGCAGGGCAAATACACCACAATAACAAGGGGATTTTATCATCTGCTTAGGGTCTGGTAGTTTTGGCAGCTGCTGCCCAGCTAGTTCAAAACCACAGTTAACTCATATGACAGACTGACAGGAAATCAGAAGAACAACAAAAAAGTTCTGTCAGGACAAAAATAAGAAAAGAAACTTGTAGTATAATGGGAAGTTAGGAAGGACTTTCAGCAAAGAGACTCAGTGGAGAAGCTACCATAGCTATTACTATGCATAACAGAAAGTGTCTATTCTCTTGACTTGCTACTTAGGACATGCTTCTGTATTAGTGTGCCAAAATACTGCTATGTCCATCCTACAGCTGCCTGAGTTTCTGATTCAGTGCTATGGCAAACAGAAGTGCTCCTGGGAGAAAGTTTATCTTCCACTCCCAGGACATTACCACCAAAGCAAGCCAGTCACCCATACAAAATGGGTCAGTCCAGCAACCATCCCCAGGAGCCACAAGCCTGGGAGGGAACAAACACACCTTAATCATCCTGCAAAAGAGGGTGATGAGGACTAGATTTTGTCTAATCTCCAAATAAAAATATGCAGCTGTGCCTCAAGTTGGCAGCTGTATCAAGTAACCATACAACTGAACCTGAAACCTCAGCTGCCAGAGACTCAAAAAAAGCATTTTCAGATTGTAAGCTCCTTGTGGCAGAACTTGTCTGCTGCAAACCATCAAGAGTACTGATTATAAAAGTAACAATAAAACTACTACTACTACTAATACCACCATCAGAACTGCCATAGTTTAGTATTCTATAAATAAACATTGCAGACATGTTCCCTAGTTACTGGCCCACAAAAAATGTTTACTAGTCTGCCTGTCCAGAGTACACCATTTCTGGCACATCTATAGACTAAAAGAGTCAGCTACCTGCTTCCAATATTCAAAAGCTTTCTTGCCTGGTGATTCCGGGCAATCTGGCAGGGGCAATTACAAACCTGATATAAATGCATTTTCAGTAATCTAACCAAAGCTGCCTTTTCCAAATTGGCAGAGATCAGGCCAGAACTGAAAGGTCAACTGATCCATTTACATGAATGAAGAAAATTGGTATTGCACAAAGTTTGCTTGAAAGATTAGGAAAATAGATAACTGTTGTTTGTTCATCCAACCCTGTGGCAACTAAGGGATTGGAAGTGACACAAAAAACAAAATAATTGGAAAACAATTGGTCTATCAAGACTGTTTTGTTTGTTATGGCTAAGCTATGCAAAAAACATTGCTTGGCAATCCCTGCTAAAACCATTAAAAAAACTTTTAAAGGATAAATTACATTCAAAAGGTTATTTAGATTATAACTTGCAGAATAAATGTCATATCATAAAGATGATAATTAAGTGGAAATAAATACTATTCATCAAGGTAACAAAGTTAAAGGTTATCAGAACTGAGTACTTTCTTCTAGTTTTCAATTTCTAATTTTGGAGAAAATAAAAAATATCAGATGAATATTCTTGAAAAATATGAATTTGATCCTCAGTAGATTCACTGATTATTTAAGTACTAGAGGGGTCTAACAATGGATAGTTTTTGTTAAGCCCTTCAGAATCTCCCAGCAGGTCTTCAAGAAAGTTTCAGTCTAGCAGCAGAGTAACTTTCAAAGTCACGGTAATAAGGCTAATTCCTTTCCAGTGAGTGGGTGGAAAGGGGTGGAAGGCTGGGGGAGGACTGTAAATGGAATAATTGTTTGCCTATGAATGAACTTTGCAAATCAGTTCAGTCTTCACATTGCTTCAAAGCCACAAGACATTAGCCTGATTGTAAACACTTTGATCTGATCCTCACCCTCTCCCCAAGTTTTCATCACCTCAGTTAGGGCAAGGTGCCCCAAAGGAAAAAGTATTTATTGACCATTGTGGCTTCTCTGCATCTAGGTATCAGCCACTACAATTTAAATTTGCTATTATGCATTCGAATCTCCTAATGTGTCTGGGTTCAGCCCCAAAGAGCCAAGCCACCAACGGATGAGGGTAGTAAGACCTAAGAACCATTATTTAAAGAACTACAGTACTTGTGAAATCTTTCAGATTAGCTGTCTTTCCACGAAAGACAGAAACAGCTAGGCCCGGTTATCTTTACAGCACTCATTTATTTTTATTTTATCACACAGATGAGTTTACTACATTTACATCCTAGCTTTCCTCCTCCAAGCTGAGTGGTACACTTTCAATTATTCCATTTTAGACTCACAACGATCCTATGAGGTATGCTACAGGTAGTGACTAACCCAAGGCCTCCCAAGCAGTGTTAGAAACTCAGATATATAAGCTAGATGCCAAATGGCTCCTTAAACCAGGGTTACAGTTGCCAAAACAGAATGTCTAGTTGCCATATTGGGACCAGATACCGTAGCTCAAAAGTCGTATTTTCCAATACAACTTTTTGGTTCCTGAAATTCGCTGTGACTGTGCAAATAAAATATCACAGATAGTTTCCTAAAGGATGTGTTGTTAGTGTGTGAAAAAAGGCGAGATCCAATGATCCTCAGTCATGCACCTCCAGATGGTGGAGATGTCAGGCACTATCCTGGGGCCAGGCATCTTCACTTAGTCACAAGTAGCCAATAGCCAGGTGCAAAATGTGCCTGGTGAATTTCAGCCACTGCTCCCAAGTGAGCTTCATGATTGAACTAAGATTTGAACCTGCTTGATGCAACTCCATGTCCAAAGCAACATCTACCCTAATCAAGCTCAAGTTTCATCCAGGAGACAGTCCAAAAGGACAAGGGAGTCAACACAAATTTAATAAGCTTGTTTAAGTTATATTTAATTTCTTTGAAGTTCTTCCTTTTTATCTCATTGCATTCAGGGTTTTTTTTCCTAGAAAAAGAGGTGCCGTAACTTGTTGATGTTTCTAAGAGGGAGCACCCACCCAAAGTTGTTTTGCACAAGCAATATTGTTTTTAATTTTAAAATATTGAATATAAATTTTAATATTATTTTTAATATTCTAAAAGGGTACAGGTCCAGAGCACATGAAACACACCTGAATGCTTCCTTGCATAAAAAACAAGTTAAGGAGAAAACATACTAGCTTTCCAAAACCAGGAAGCTCCATCATAGGATGATTCAAACATGCACTTCTCCATACAGTTTGAAGTAACAAACTCCAATAAAAAACTATGTTCATTTTAAGAACATCAAATTCAGAATTTACATGTAGCAAGTATTGATCATGTCAATGGACATGATCAGAGGGCCTAAAATTACAGGAGGTGGAAATAAAAGGCTTTGGGAACAAAGTCCAATAACTTAAAAAATAATCTAATCTGTTCCCCAGTAGAAGGCAAGCAGTTCTGACCACCTGCACAGAACATTGCAATGAGGAGTACCTTTAAAAGGATACCACATACAATTGCAATTACCGGTATGTGTCCAAGTGTTAAGGAGAAAATGTAAAGAAATTCATTAGGCCTGATCAATTTCTGTAAAGATGCATAAACGGCCTCGGTCCTGTATACCTGAAGGAGCGTCTCCACCCCCATCGTTCAGCCCGGACACTGAGGTCCAGCGCCGAGGGCCTTCTGGCGGTTCCCTCACTGCAAGAAGCAAAGCTACAGGGAACCAGGCAGAGGGCCTTTTCGGTAGTGGCGCCCGCCCTGTGGAACGCCCTCCCACCAGAGGTCAAAGAGGTAAACTACTATCTGACATTCAGAAAATACCTGAAGGCAGCCCTGTTTAGAGAAGTTTTTAACCTGTGATATTTTAATGTATTTTAATATCTGTTGGAGGCCGCCCAGAGTGGCTGGGGGGACCCAGACAGATGGGCGGGGTACAAAGAATAAATTATTATTATTATTATTATTATTATTATTATTAAGCACAAAAATATTGTTGTTACGAGCGCAAAATTTAAGCAAACAAGTAGCACAAATAAAAACCCTATTCAGGAATAATTAATCTGCAACTGTGTGAAATGTGGGGCTTGCAAGCATGCACACCCTGCCTGGTCCATCCCCCAATTTTTCCATGTACAGCAGGAGGGTATGAAAGGAGCTTGCAAGCATGTTTGCTTGAACACACTTACAAGCCTTCTCGCCGGCAGGAGCCCCGTGTGATCAGGGTTGCCAACTGCAGGGAGGCTTATAAGTGTATTCAAGTGTGGCATGAGGTCTTGCCACTAAAAACAGCAAGGTTGGGGCAGAACGCTAAAAACTCCTGCGTCTCTCACACAGTTACAGATTAATAATTCCTGAACAGGACAAGTTTTAGCACTAATTTGATAAAAAGGCACCCAAGAATTCAATTTTAGGTACCCCAGACAAGTTTCTTAGAGGACAGCAAGGCTGAGAAGTGTGACTGGATGCAATGTGCTAATCTTTTAACAGGACAGGTAGATTCATGAGAACCACATTTGCAACTTCTTTATTCTGATGGTTGGAACGATTCTGTTTATCACAATCAAATTAAATGATGGACAGGTCCATGACCACCGTAACCTTCTTTTAACTGTTTCCTCCACTTGGACCTGTCCTAAACTGTCATTCAAGGCATCAGAAACAATTACAGTGATCCCTCGACTTACGAATGACCCGACTTACGAGTTTTTCGAGATGCGAGGGATCAAAGCGGCCGCCGCTTCCGAATTTTTTCGACTTCCGATTGGAAGTGGCGGCCGTTTTAAATGCGGTTTCCTCGACTTCCGAAGGTTTTTTCGACCTACGAATGCGTTCTCCAACGCATTCCTATGGGGACTCGAGTTACGATGATTTCGACAAACGAAGATTCCGTCGGGAAGGAATAACTTCGTAAGTCGAGGGTCCACTGTATATCATCTCTTTGTTTTTTTTAAAAAGTTTTCAAATCTGCTCTCAAGAACTAGTACCTTTGACTCAGACATTTTGCTACTATTAAAAGAAACTATTAAATATGAAAGAAACATACAGAGCCAGCAGTAAAGACAGCAGCACGCGAGACATCCGACATGAATTCAAGCCTATCTCACAGCAACATGTCACATGACATTCCATTCCAAGCACAAGTGCATTAGAAGCAGATATATGTCCTATAGCTTAGTTTTAAAAAGTCTTCTCTGCAGAAAATTTTATTGATCTATAAAACTTTTCTATTTCTAAGATGTGAAAATGTAAGCCAAGGGAGGCAAAGGAGCTCAGTTGTCTGCAGCACAACTCTAGAGACTGGGAAAGGATTAACCAGCTTTGACTCTGTCCTATTTTAGGATGCCTACTTGAAATATCTTCTGAACTAAATGACTAAACAAGGCCCCCAATCAGAAAACAAACTGGAATTATGAATAAAATGATAGTTCCTGGGCAGGAACAATCGAACCTTTCTGATGCTGTAAAATCTCAAGTCATATTGTACACGGCTGTTACAACACCAGCAACAAGAAGCCAAGACAAAGCCAAAAGTTTCATTTTAAGTCCAGTGGGAAATTGCTAACACGAAGACCATTCAGATATATTATGCTGCATGCACAGAAGTAGAAGTACTATCCATTCTGCTTCTTCTGTAGCAGGTTCCCAAGTCTCATCCCTCCGTATTGCAGGAGCTTAAGAGTCTGGCACAGCAAACTCTCTTCTAGCTGAGTGTTACAGAGGGAAACAGTATGCATATGGAAGTTTACAATAGCCTAGGAGACACTGATATAGTCCAGATGGAGCTCTAAATCCTATTGAGTTCAATATGTGCATAGGATTATGTCTTATAAGACACTCAAACTTGGGATATCCTCTGTGAATCTTCACTGCATAGTTCTGATGGCATTATTTCAACAGACATGTATGACATCGGGGACATCCCCCACAATTGTAAGGACAACCTCTCAGCTAAATGTATCCACACAAATACATAGTACAAAGGTGAAAATTTGTTCTTTTTCAGACAGGTTCTACCCTGATGACAGAAACTAAGGGGCTAAATAGGTACATGTTCTGCACGTAGAAAGACAACCAGTTCACTGGGAACTGACTTATATGCATTTGAAAATTGGTTTTGACCTACTGGCATGCCTCACTTCTGTTTTTTCCATACAACAATTCTTCCGCTCAATGAGTGAAGTTCTGAATTTTCAATGTTGGTTGCAGGGATTATGCATTCAAATAAAATGATTTCAACATAAACTGATTTTCTACTTCAATGTCCCCAAAGCAGCTTACGATAAATGTAATGGGAACATAACACATTTAAAGTTAATAAAATAAACTCCCGGAAAACAATTAAAATGGCCTAGAGAAACCAGAACAGTCTCATGTTCAGAAACCAAATACATAACAAAGAAGATAAATTTTCTTCTGTCAAACCTCAGTAAAATAGACCTAGCTGATCTCCCTTGGAAGTTCAATTGCGCAGATACCTATCACAGTAAAAGCTACCAATGAATGACGTCAGTGGCACGTACAGAGTCATGGAAAGCTGGAAGGGACCCTGAGGGTCATCTAGTCCAACCCCCTGCAATGCAGGAATCTCAACAAAAGTATCCATGGCAGATGGTCATCCACTATATATTTATTTACACCCCGCCTTTTTCCCTGACAGGGACATCGTTAGTTGATTTTTAATTCACAGAAAAGGGGAAGGCATATAAGGGAGAAGATGTCCCCTAAGTGGTTCCAGGCCTTAAAAAGTCAAACACAGAACCTTAAATTATCTTCTGGGGGGGTGCTTTTGGCTTAGCCTGGATACTAGCTAGGCCAACATTTACTTGGACCTTTAGAAGTTTCTGAACTACTGAGGGGAGCTCCAGCTACAGAATATCTCTCAATAAAAACTAAAATTCTAAGCCCTTTGAATAATAAGTCTTGAATATTCTGGCTATAGTCCCTTCATCAAAATCTATGGAGTCAACCCTTGCAGTACTTCTCCAGAAATCTATTAGAATTCCAGAAGCTTCAGCTTTCTAGCAGAGCTTTCCAAATTGGCATGCTAACCTATATTTAAGATACTACTGTGGAACAACCAATATTAAGAGTAAGCAATTCAGTATGTAAGTTTCTACCAAATGTTCTCTAGTGTGACCAAGAGACAGAATACAGGAACCTAGAAAGGAGGAGGGGATATGTCTTAGACATAATTCCTTTCCCATGCACGGAGCTGAACAGGTAGGAAAACTCAAACAAAAGGATATAAGCAACAAGAGGCCAGGCCTATACCGGGCCCATCCTCTTTTAGCACAAAACTAAAGATCCACATTCACTTTTAAATGGAAGAAGAGGAGGGAGTAGGTCCAGTAATGTGACTTTTGATTTGTAAAAGGTGCTTTAAACAAGTATTGCATACAACAATAATAATTTTATTATTTATACCCCACCCATCTGGTTGGGTTTCCGCAGATACTGTATGTTGCTATCCTCTCCAAAATTTCCTTCCGTGCCCCCCCTTCTTTTTTTGCCATTGCTTTAAAATTTCCAGAAACTTTACATCTCTGATTCCATCCTGTATGCATATATTATCCTGAGGGCAGCAAAAATCCTTCATCCAAACCAATTAATTGTTCTAAATATTTGTGAATTCCGGTTCTATACAGGGCTATCTAGTTTTTTGCTAGCTCCTAAATGTCTCATAGTGACCTGACCCTTGTGACTGCAAATTAAGTAGCATAAGCAGCACTGCCTTAAGTGACATGAGGAAAATATAACTACTCTGAAAGCCATAATAGCAGGAATCCCCTGCCCCAAAATGAAGTCTGTTGGAGTTTCTATGTAAAAAATTGGGGGTATTTTAACATCACAGAGTATATTGAATGATATATGAGATAGAAAACCTTACCTGATGATTTATTTAGGTGCATCCAATCAGAACTACCTACAATTAACATTACCGGTTTCACATACTTTTGTTATGATATTCCATTACTAAATTGTAATGAAAAGCTGCAAGTAATAATTTACACAAAATTCTTTCTAATTAATAACACCTTGTCACTCTATACACTGCTGCACCAGCCAGCCCTGACAGATGCTGAAAAGCACAACCATATTCACACAAAAGCTCATACAGTACCAAGAACAAACTTAGTTGGTCTCTAAGGTGCCACTGGAAGGAATTTTTTTATTTTTTATTTTGTTTTGACTATGGCAGACCAACACGGCTACCTACCTGTTCTGCATCCGTTGCACTAGTTAACAATTTGCTTCCAGGTCCAATTCAAGGTGCTTGTGTTAACCTTTAAAGCAGGAATTAGGACCGTCAGGCCTGGAAGGCAAATACAGGCCTCCCTATCAGGGTTTTGGGACTCTCCCCAGGCTACACCCCTCACCTCACCCACCATTCTACATCCTTCTTGAGCGCTTTGCCTGGCTGAGCAGATATATAGAATATGTATGTATGTGTTTGTTTCTATGTGTAGAAATCTCTGGCTTACCAGTATGCATGGCTAAAATATATTCTATTGTACACAGGCAATAGTGACATCTATTGCCCCAGCCACCTTTGCCTCTGTTCCCACTAACTACCAGTAGTGGTATGCAGTGCCCAGAAGATCACTCCGCAAAGGAATGCAGCCCTTGGGCCAAGAAAGGCTTCCTACCCCTGCTTTAAAGCCTTGCATAGCCTAGAGACTCACATACCTCAAAGACAACTAGTCTGCTGAGGTGAGGTCAGTCAACAGGCTTTATCATTTGTAGTGTCTTTGTGGCAAGTTACAATTGCAACAACTCAGGTTAGGACAGGGGTAGGCAACCTAAGGCCCGTGGGCCGGATGCGGCCCAATCGCCTTCTCAATCTGGCCTGCGGACGGTCCGGGAATCAGCATGTTTTTACATGAGTAGAATGTGTCGTTTTAGTTAAAATGCACCCCTGGGTTCTTTGTGGGGCCTGCCTGGTGTTTTTACATGAGTAGAAGGTGTGCTTTTATTTAAAATGCATCTCTGGGTTATTTGTGGGGGATAGGAATTTGTTCAGGATACAGTCCGGCCCACCACATGGTTTGAGGGACGGTGGACCGGCCCACGGATGAAAAGGGTTGCTGACCCCTGGGACCTCTTTGCTTTATTTTCATGAGGAAAGCAAGACCTATTTCTTTAGGCTGGTTTTTGGTAGAGGCCTTCCTGTAGATTTAGTTTAATATGTAACTGAATTTTTTTGTATTTATTTGTATTTTTAATTACTGGTGGTAAACTGCTTTGAGCAACCAAAAAAGACATGGAGCATGTCTTGTTGACATTTAAGAACTCACAAAGTTTATGGGAGGCAAGACTTTCCTTTATAGAAGCCACATTTATTAGTTCTCATTGATGTTTGTTCTTTCCGTATGTTTTAACAATTCAAGCTTTAGTAATACTTTCCACCAACTTATCCGGGACCGGTATTAAGTTAATTACAGAGTTTAACAAAACACCCCCACCCTATGTTACCGTCTCATCCTCTGGTGAGATGGTACGATTTCCATAGCAAATTCCATATATTTAGAAGATCTAGTTTTATATTCAAGCTATTTAAAAACTATTGGGTGTCGGGTGTAAGCCACCAACTAGAGACTTGCTAATTTTTAATTTGTTAGCAATGGTTTTCAACCTTCAAGTCTGTGGCTCCCTTGACAAACCACATTTTTTCTGTGGCTCCGCTGTGAGAGCCACTTACACTGGGGTTCCATTACAGGACATGTGTAAGTGGGGATCCTCCCATTCTGTTCCTGCCCCACCCTGTTCTGCCCCTGCTGACTCTCCTGAATGTTCCTCAAGGAGAAAGAGAGGGAAGTAATGCAAGAAGATATGGGCTACAAGTTAATGAAAGACCATTCAGGGCTCCCCAGGGTGCCCCAGCACACTGGTTGACAACCAGTGGGTTAGTGTGTCCTGGAACTTTGAATCTTGACACCGTTGTCTAACTGCTATTTGACCTCTTTCTTCTGACACTCTCCTCAAAGATGCAACATTTTATTTTATTTTTTTAAGGATTAATAAGGATTATGCAGTCCAGGATACCCATGTACCAATAAAACAAAAATCCTCAACATTCAAAAATTCTGTTTTTACACTGAAGTATTTCAGTAATTCTAAGGGACGCACAAACCACAGAGCCTAGGGCTTGCTGATCAGAAGGTCGGCGGTTCGAATCCCTGCGACGGGTGAGCTCCCGTTGTTCGGTCCCAGCTCCTGCCCACCTAGCAGTTCAAAAGCACGTCAAAGTGCAAGTAGATAAATAGGTACCGCTCCGGCGGGAAGGTAAACGGCATTTCCGTGCGCTGCTATGGTTCGCCAGAAGCGGCATAGGCATGCTGGCCACATAACCCGGAAGCTGTCTGCGGACAAACGCTGGCTCCCTCAGCCAGTAAAGCGAGATGAGCGCTGCAACCCCAGAGTCATCCGCGAATGGACCTAACGGTCATTTACCTTTACCTTTACCTTTATCTATTTCAGTAATTCTACCATATTTTGATATTGTAGCAGTTAAACAAATGATTTTTATCACACACATTACTTTGGAAAATAAAAGCCCCAACTTAGAGTGAAATACTGAACTGCATTTAGTAATCCCAGTAATTATAATGGGTCCTTGCGGAGAACTAACAATGATACTCAAAACATACCAGAACCTCCCTCTTCACATGACTTCTAGGAGGTCATGGGAAAAGAGAAAAAGTAGGACCTCACATGTATTGAGGTTTAAACTACTGAACTCAAATATGTGTCAATCAATTTGCATTTAATAAGGAGACTTGTGGAAGCTAAGGCTTCTCTCCCACGTTTACTGAAACAAAGCCAGAATATTTAGCATCAAGAATGCATTCCTGGTTCTCCACACTGGTGCCAAAGGTTCCAGCACACTGTTTAGACAAAAGGACAACTGCAGGAAGCACATGTAAGAAAACTGGAAAACAGATCAAATGGAAACATCTAGGTGTATGTGAATGGCTCCAAAGTTAACATCCCAACAATAACAGCCAGGAAAGTCACCTCCTAAGTGCTGTCCTGTTTCAAATTTCATTACTCCAAAATGATCTAGAGTTTCAGAACCATGTTCTCAACACACTTCAGTTGTTTTCATTCAGTGTTTTGCAGGGAATAAGCATGCAAACTCAGAAAACTGTTTTGCAGTGGTCACAGGAGCTATGCTGATTGCCATCAGTCTACCTAAAGTAGCACAGTAGCAAAGGAGCACAAACTTTAAGATGGGTGGGGGAAGGATGCATTTTTCAGAATTAGAATTTGAGATATCTTATGCCTTACACGGGACGCGGGTGGCGCTGTGGTCTAAACCACAGAGCCTAGGGCTTGCGGATCAGAGATCAGAAGGACGGGGTGAGCTTCTGTTGCTCGGTCCCTGCTCCTGCCAACCTAGCAGTTCGAAAACACGTCAAAGTGCAAGTAGATAAATAGGTACCACTCCGGCGGGAAGGTAAACGGCGTTTCTGTGCGCTGCTCTGGTCCACCAGAAGCGGCTTAGTCATGCTGGCCACATGACCCGGAAGCTGTCTGCAGACAAACGCTGGCTCCCTCGGCCAGTAAAGCGAGATGGGCGCCACAACCCCAGAGTCATCTGCGACCGGACCTAACGGTCAGGAGTACCTTTACCTTTTATGCCTTACACTTGAAAAGGTTTGCAAGCATATAAGTATTACCCTACTTTGCTTCTGTCTGAATCAATATTTAGGCTATGCGACCTGAGTGGATGCAACAATCACCTCCTCTCAAGGCAGGTAATTCAGTTGCATCTCTGAACTGGGGAGTAACTGAATGCTGTACTGAAAACTAATGCAGAGACAGTAAAGAATTACCCACCTCCAGTGGAAACCAACTGCAAGACATACACTCAGAACAGAAGATTGTGCAGAGTTGCAACAGAAAGCCTTTACTGTTAGTAGATAAATTAATTACTTTGGACTCCCAGGATCCTTTATTTATCATTGCATGTTTGCAGCACAGTACTGTAACTCAACACAGTTTAACAATTAGCAAATTAGCATAAAATGGTGTGTAGGTAATGGGCATTTTAGTCAAAAGGTTCTCCTGCCCCCCCCCCCATTTGATACTACAGGGGCCACTTTTCTTCAAAAGAGGGGAACCCACTTCCACACATTAAACTTCCCCTAAATGCTTATCAGGCTCCAGTCTGTAGGACACAAGGGTAGGAAAGTCATTACTTCTCAGCCAGCAGTGACAAACTAGAAGGCACCCACTCTGATTGCAAAAAGATTAACACCCATGAAAGCTTATGTCCTAATAAATCCATTATTCTTTAAGGTGCCACAACACTATCGGTTTTACTGCAACAGACTGCTGAGGCTTCCCCCTATGGAAGTTGTCATTTAGAATTGAGCTTTTATAGAACTGCTTCTTACTATTTTTTAATAGCACTGAATATATACTTCACTTTAAAGGCTCCCGTTAGGAAACATCACATGCCCTAGCATATCTTCAGTTTACCAGCTAATAATAAATTTCTAGTTGGTCCAGAGAGTGTCAAGCATCCATATCTGTTCTTGTATCAAATACTTAGTTATCAGAAATGTATTCAAGGACACGAATATCTTAGAAACATGGTACCGGACTTTATCTATCTGATAATCAGCAAGTGACATATAAATTGATATGGAAGTATTTACAATGTAACTTTCCACTGTGAAATATTAGTGGGAGAGAGCACAACAGCAGAAAGTCATGCTGCTCTCTCTCTCTCAAAGGGCTAATACCTAGTTTTATACTGTAGATCTAATGCATAACATGTAAAAACACAAAGCATGTTAAAGATGGAGCTATTTCCACGTTCTCAAAAAAATCTGAAGTTTTGTTAGGGTAAAAACAAGCTTCATTTATACCTTTTGGTCATACTACTTTCTCAAGTCGTACAGGACAGAAATTATTTTGCTAGCAAATATGCATACTACCAACATTTTTTTTTTTTTTGCTAGATGAATGGCACAGCTATCTCTTCTAAGGAACCTCTCTACCTCACCTTCAGTGAATTTGCTTTAGAACAGTTGTTCAAGCTACCTGAACAAGCATTTTAAAAAGAACTACATGTATAGATAGCTTAGTTTTCTAAAGTGTTTTCAGTGCAATTTAAATCAGTTATTTCCCCAGGACTCCAATCCATTAAACATTTTAACATCAAGTGGGTGTGCCCTATTTAGTGGATCAAATATACAATTCAGCACATCCAATCTCTGCAGTGATTACACAGAGGGTACTTCAGTGCACACCGGTTCCCTAACCATGGACACAGCCAGCAAAAATTACTGGGAAATCAGAGTGGTGTAAGGAAAAGGTACTGTATAGTATACTGCCTTTTCTAGCCTCACTATTACATTTCCAATTGTGCACTACAACACCAGACCAGGAAAGCTGCTGTTTTAACACGCCCTTACACGTTGCTTCTAAATATACTGAGCTTTTTTATAAGTTGTACTAGATGCCTGTACTGGATTAAGTTTTTGGAATGCAGTGCCTCATTCTGCATGTGGTAGAACAGCCAGCAATTACTGGTATCATGACCGCATTACCTACAACAAGAATAATGGTTCCAAGGCATCGCTTTACAAGTCAATAGTACCTCTGGTGAATAAATTGATTTTTTAAAAAACAAACTTGCACTTAACATGTTCAGTGTCAATGATTCCTGCAGGCCTAGCTCTCCAGGATACAGACACTGAAGCAGTCCCAGCATATAAACATGTACCTACAGAGAAGCAATGGCTCCTACTTAGCAGTTATAAAGTTTCTAGCACTTCCAGCTGTAGAAATTGACCAAATAGTCCAGACCACAATAACAGCACAGAATTAGGTAGCAACCTTACAAGGATTACAGAAATTGCATGTGGAACACAGATCTGAAGCATTGAGTGGCATTGCTATTACTACTATAGTTAGCCTCAGGTAATTCTATCAGCTACCACTTTCTTCTCAATCAGGGAACTGTGGGTGCCAATTTAGGGCCTTAGAAATTAACATTGCTAAATTAGATTGCAGATATAAGGTTGAACCATAGAGCTAGATCTTTCTGAGATTCAGCATGACGGTAATATAAAAAGGGAGCTCCTGAAACAGAGAACACTTAGCCTAGGCCTTACAGCAGCTTGCTCGTCCAACACTAACTAACAGAGAACTCATTCCTCAACATGGCAGGCAACTGCAGTTTTTTTTTTAATGAAAGGGGGCCTGCAACACTCCCAAAATGGCAAAGGCACGGCAGCAATCTTCTACCAGGACCTCAAAGATTTCCCTACACGTTAAAGATGGCCCAGTTTCCCAGTCTCAACAAAACATCATGGTACCCCAAGGCCACCAGTTCCTACCGCCTAGCAATCCAGAGACCCTTCAATCGCGACCCAGTATCGCCGACCCTGCCTGCGGCGGACCTCAATGCTAAACACACACACGAGGAGAGAGCGAGCAGTGCTCCCACCGCCAATTGCACCTGCTGCCAGTATCGCACGTCCACCTGCATTCTGGTGGGTGCCCGACCTGCCCCCCCACCTGCCTTACCATCAGACGCCCCTCCGGGAAGGGAAGACTGTGGCCCAGGCCCAAGGTGAGATGCTCCACGCGATGGTGGTGGGGAGGAGGAAGACCGAGAGTGGAGGAGATTCGGGGCGCAGGGAGAGCGAGCGCGGAGGGATCAGTGGAGGAGAGGTGAGAGTTTGAAATCCGCCAGGAGAGCCAGCTGGAGCCAGAGCTCCTTGGAGAGGCCTCGGGGGCTCCCCGAATCCCGGGCCTGCGAGGGCCCCGCGCCGGTGCTGGCTGCCGCTGCCGCCGCCGCCGCCCCCACAGAGCTTCCCTGGCGCCAGGGCTCACCTACCGCGGCGCGCTCCCGCTCGTCCACCGCCCGCCAGCCCCTGAGAAGCCCCAGCGAGGAGGCCGCTCCCTCCCGGGACTCGCCGCCGGCACAGTGACCGACAGAGGAGGCGACCGAGCAAGCGCGACGGCGCCGCGACACGTACCTGGGGGAGGGGCGGCGCACAGGAGCCTAGCAACCGCCGGCACGAGCGCGCCGCAACCAATCAACGAAACCTTTCCCCGGGCCGAGCCGCAGCGCAGCGCAGCTCGGCAGACTCTGCCCGTTTGGCTCGCGACAGCCCCGACCCAACCCGCCGGCTCCGCCTCGCGCGCGCCCTGCCTCCCCCCACCCACCCCCAACCGCAGGACACGCCCTCTAGCCGAAGGAAACCACGCCCCTCCTCAGCGTACAGAAACGGGCGCACGCTCCCCTGGCCACACCCTCAGGGTTCTATATATCACGCCCCCCCATCAAGGGACCGAGGCCACGCCCACCGCCAGACTTATGGGGAATAGAATTCCGGTTCTTCGTTTCCCGATTGGCCTGTCCTAAAAATTCTTGTGGGAGGGGAAAAGCGCAGGCAGCGCGCCTTGCCCCACCTGCAAACTCCGCCCACCGCTTCGCCTTTCTTCTTGGGGACAAAGACTGAGAAAGAAGGAAGAGCGTGGTTCTCCATCCCTAAAATTCGAAACCCGCCATCTATCACTTGTTTTGTAAAACAACCGATACTGAGGTCTTAGCTGTTTAGAAGGCATGACTCTTAGCTCTAGATCGGAGGTTGCCAGCTGTGATTATTCGCGAGAGGAATGCACTCTGCGCGCTCTCAGAAATACGTTCATCAGCAACCAAAGCACTTTAGTAAAATACAAGCTCAGAAGAAATGCAGAGGAAAAGCAATCAATAAAATATGAATGCTGTCTATATTAAGAGTGCTGAAATACAGTGACCTAAGCATTGATTCAGATCAGAGCTTGTAAACCTTTTTGGGCCCACGGCTCCCTTGACCAACTACTTTCTTTCTGTGGCACCCCTGTGGGGCCCAGGAGCCCAATTACGTCACCCCTTGCCTGCAGAGCTGGCAGCTCCTCACCCCTTTTCGAACCCTGCCTTGTAGAGGGTTCACTCAGCCTCCTCTCTTCTCCCCTCTCCTTGGGAGTCCTCTAGGGAGCCGCAGCTGCTGCCCCTGGTCTCTGAGCTGTGCCACCTGCCCCAAAGAGAGATGCCTCCTCACATTGCCCCACAGGGGCCTGGGAAGCACTCCCTGGCCAGCAGCAGAGGCACCATTTGCCTGGAGAGCTTGTAGCAAGGGCTGCTGTAACAAACAGTTGTGCAAGCCTTTGGTAGGCAGAGATATGAGAGGGCATAAGAGGAAGGTAGGGAAGGAAAGAGGGGCAGAAGCCAGTGCTGTCCATAGCACCCCTGACTATCATTCAAGGCACCACTGATTTAGATAATGCAACCTATTATGAAGGCTCAGATAGATATTGGAAGATTGCTATCATATCCCCTCTCAGTCTCCTCTTTACCAGGCATACCCAACTCCCTCAACTGTTCCTCATTAGGCTTGGTTTCCAGGCCTTTGACCAACTTGGTTGCCCTTCTCTGCACATATTTCAGCTTGTCAATATCCTTCTTAAATTGTGGTGCCCAGAAGTGGACACAGTACTCCAGGTGTGGTCGGATCAAGGCAAAATAGAGCAAAACTATGACTTCCATTTATCTAGACGCTATACTTTTGTTGATGTAGCCTAGAGTAGCATGAGCTTTTTTTGCTGCTGCATCACACTGTTTACTCGTGTTAAACTTGTGGTCTAAGACCCTTAGACCATTTTCACATTTACTACTGGTAAGTCAGGTGTCTTCCACCTTACATTTGTATGGCTGGTTCTTCCTGCCTGTCTAGAACCTTATACAGTATTTGTCCCTATTGAAATTCATTTTGTTAGTTTTAGCCCAGTTCTCCAATCTGTTACGGTCATCTTGAATCATCACTTTGTCTTCAGCGGCATTGGCTACCCCTCCCAGTTTCCAACAACAACATGACAATTCTATATGTGAAGTGATACTTTGACTGGCACAGCAGTTTCACCTCCCTGCACATCCATGAACATAAGTGTGCATGCACACGAAAGCTCATACCAAGAACAAACTTAGTTGGTCTCTAAGGTGCTACTGGAAGGAATTTTTTATTATTATTATTTTCATAGAATCATAGAGTTGGAAGAGACCACAAGGGCCATCCAGTCCAACCCCCTGCCAAGCAGGAAACACTTTTTTGTTTTAGTTCAGAGAGTTGGTCAGAGTGTGTTGCCACTAGAGCGATATAATCCACAAATGGGTGAGGAAAGAAGTTGAAGGATCCTGGAGCGCAGAAGCTGAGATGACCTTCACAAGGAAAGTGGGGTGGGGAGAGCTGAATGGGACTGGGGGCTGGCAGGAGCCCCTGGAGCAAATGAAGTGGGTGGAAGGTCAAAATGCCCAGGAGCCAGAGAGCTAGGGGTCTATAGGCACTGCAGAGTATGTTTATCTATGTGGGTGCAACATGAGGATCTCAAGCACATTCTTGAGATGCCCCCTAGTCAATGCTGCCATTGTCCTCTACTTTACATGCAGGCACAGGCCCGACTCTTGCTACCTCCGGCCCACGGCCTGAGGAATGCAGTATGCTTAGATTTGCCCTTTCTCAGTGCTGAATCTGGGATTTTCCAGGCATTAAACTTGCCATTTTGAGGCCAATCCCATTGCAGCAGGAGTAAGAAAGCCTAGCTGACATTGCTGTAAATAAAGGACCCCAACAGTTTCCTGCTCACACTCCTCCTGAGAACAAGATCTAAGAGTACCGTTTCTCACACCAACGGAAAAAGGGATGGTGCTGCCTGTAGTAGCCATTGTTGCCGGCACAATAACAATAATCTTGCTCTAGTCTAGAAGGATAAGTAGAGATGCTGGAGGATAGGTGAAGCAGGGGCGGAGCAAGGGGTGCGTTGGGGGCGCGCCACCCTGGGTGCCACCCTGGAGGGGGTGACACTCGGCGCACCCCCCAGCCCCCCGCGACTCCCAAGCCGAGCCCCGTAAAAAGCCTCACTTGGCGGTAGCTGGCTTGCTCGCTCGCCTGCTCGGCCGGCGCATGTTTTGCTGCTTCCCGGGCAGGGCTGTGGGGCGGGGTGGGGAGTAGCTTCAGCGGCGATGGCCGCCACCGCTACGGCCCCTCCCTAGCCTGCCCCTCACCTCCGCCCGCCCCTCGCAGGGTGGGCGGGCCAACCGCCTCGCTCGGCGGCTTGCTCACGGGTTGCTGGCACCACCGCTCCAGTGCAGCTGGCAACCTGCTACATCGCGCGTGTGTGCAGTGTTGCTGTGTGCTTAGTGACACCCCACCCCCGGGTGTCCCAGGGTTTGCCGCTCCGGGTGCCCAAGGAGCTTCCTCCGCCGCTGGGGTGAAGTGGCACGGTTCATCTGCCTTTGAGCAGTTGAGTAAGAAATCAGTGTTGTCGCAAACTAAGTTATACTGAGAGTAGACCTACCGTATTAAAAGGAATGGACCTAAGTTAGTCACATCCATTAATTTCAATGGGTCTTCTCTGAGTAGAATTTGGATACAACCCACAGAAATGTACTTTTTCCCAAAGTAGAGAAGCAGTGATCAACAAAGCTGCCTTCACCTGCAGTGGGCCCAGATACAGTACTTCCAGTCATGCTGGTGTAAATGGCAAAGTGCTCCCAGGAAAAAAGTCGGCATCCCTCACAATGGGTTAAGACCTTCAGTGCTGTCGCACATGGAATAGGGACAATGTCTCGCAGCCACCTGTTTCTACAGTGCTGTATTATTTCCCCACAGAGACCATCACTCCTCCTCAGCCAGCAGCTGAGCAAACACTCCCTGCTTTCCCAGGCTGCACCCAGCTGAGTAGAACGGAAAAGGGGGATGGGAGCAGTAAGTTTGTCAGGAACCACAAGTACTCAAGAGCTGAAGCAGCCTTGATGTCTTCAGGGTCAGGCGTTGGCCTAGAACCTTCCATATTGACTGGGAGCATATCTATGTGAACATAGGCTCTAGACTAGAGTATTGGATGATCCAAAGTCTGGGACTGGGAATTCAGAACAGGAGTCAAAGAAGTGGTCCAAGCCAGGTTTGCAATACAGAGGGAGAGCAAGGGGCTGTGGAACAGACACTGAGGGATCACGGGAGGTGGGTCAGAGAAGTCTGGTATACTTGGTAGAAGAAGGGTTTGGATTTGATATCCCGCTTTATCACTACCCGAAGGAGTCTCAAAGCGGCTAACATTCTCCTTTCCCTTCCTCCCCCACAACAAACACTCTGTGAGGTGAGTGGGGCTGAGAGACTTCAAAGAAGTGTGACTAGCCCAAGGTCACCCAGCAGCTGCATGTGGAGGAGCGGAGACGCGAACCCGGTTCACCAGATTACGAGTCTACCGCTCTTAACCACTACACCACACTGGCTCTGGTATAATGTCCCAGATCAAAGTCTCACACCAAAGTGCTCAGACTGAAAAGTTTAAGCTGTACAAGGAAGAGCGATGTGCTATTGAAGCTTATAGGCTGCTTGGTTTTTCCTGACACAGCAGAACAGTCAGTAAGTTTTGGTTAAAGGCTCTGCAGTTATCAGGGTGATGATATAGTGATCTGGTCACCAATTTCCAGAAACCAAGGACTGAGACTCATGATGCCTGACTGTCTACATCTGGCTGGCACAGGCAATCAATTATTTCCTCCTCCACCACCAATTTTTTCCTCCTTTAAAAGATGGCCTATGTCTCAGAGCTCCAAACATTAGGGTAGTCACATGTCCTGCTTCATAGAAAATAGACTTCTATTTGAAAGTGTCTTCTAATTGAAGTGCTACCAGTCCATATCCAGTTTAAAGGTATACAGAACCCTAAGCAGGCAAAATTAGCAGGAGGGGGCTTGAAGTTACCCAGCAACACTTAGCACCTGGATGGTAGACTGAATGAACAGGCAAACAGGTCACTTGGTCACAGTCAGTGTTCCTGACAGTGGTGAATGAGTTGTATTTCTATTTAAATACAGCAACTACTTCTAAATGTGTCCCTAAATCTATAAATTAGATTTTGCATATTGCCCTCTTCTTTTTAAAACAAATAAAAGCTTAGTATTCTGAGATACCATAACATTGTAACAGGTGGCATGGCAGCAAAGCATACATTGAGCTGGTGGGTATCAGGCAGCAATGACTGAAAAGGGCAAAGTGTAATCTGTAAGGCATATGTCTGTGTCTGGTAATGATGGCAGGGCAGACGCAGGACGTTTTGCTTCTTGAAGTTTAGCAGCACATAGCAACACCAACAAGGTGCATACAGTACCCAGGGCTAGTCAATATATTTTGACAGAAAATCTGACAAAATCCTCTTGTCTACTTAGCAGTAATCAGAGCTGTCTTTCCCATAGGGCTTAGTGGTGTGTTGCGCAAGGGTGCCGGCCTCTCAGGGGCGCCCCATTGAGTGGGGGAGCTGCGTGGCTTTGCCGGCAGCCTCCCCTTTCCCTGCACGCACGCCAGCTGTGCCCCGCCAACCATAAGGCTTGAGGGTGTGCAGCTTGCCTCCCAAGCCTCTGCAGGAAGAGAGAGATCCCTGCAGAGGCTTGGGATGGAAGCTGCACCCCGCCAACTATATGGCTGGCAGATGTGCAGCTTCCTTCCCAAGCCTCCGCGGGAGGAGAGCAATTCCCGCAGGAGCTTGGGAAAAGGTCGACAACTCTGGGAAACTGGGGGGGGGGGTGCCGCCGGAGGGATCTTTGCACCACGGCGCCGGATATGCTTAAGACGGCCCTGGCAGTAATCACTAAATAGCAAAAATAAATAAATAACTACTTTCTGCCTTTTCCTAACACCCCAAAATGAGCTGCCTAAAGCAGATTCCTCTCTCTCCCTAATGTTAGAGGTAGCCCTGGCTTACCACCTAGGTACATGCGCTGGGCAGAATGGCCACGCCATAGTCAGAAAGCCAGCCTGTAATTGTGGTTGTGAGGCAGGGGATTATACGCATTTGGCTTTGGCAGAGGGGCAAAATAGTAGGCCGCTGTACTGGAGCAGCAAACCAGGATTGGTTTCTGGTGGAAACAGCTGAAGTTGAGCTGAGCAGCGGCAAGACCGAATGGCAGCGTCTTTCCCTGCCCTTGTCTTGCTGTGTTTTCTGCACGTCTCCTCGTGTGTTGTTGGCTCTAGGGTATTTTTAGCTGCTCTCTTCTCTCTACAGGTCTACTGCACGCCTCTCGACTGACTCAGTGGCACCAAAATCCCAGTCCCTGGAATTGGACTTAGCTCATCTTACAGCTCTGTTTCCTTGTGTGTGAGACGTGCCAAACTGTAGGGCAGCCGCATACAGGACCGCCAGCAGGGGTGGATGATAAGGAACTATTCTGTGAGCAGGGGGGATGGGCATTATGGATGAGAGGGCTGCACCCTCAGTGCTAAGCTCCAACTATGCTCTGGCCATTGCAGCTGCACTTTGAAGGGAAAGGGCTTGGGTGCTTTTGCCCTGAGTCACTAAGGGAGGGGTTATTTAACTGCCCATGGAAGCATGGAGAGTCAAGGCTCTGCATATTTGCTTAAAAGGCCTCCTCAGCTTGACTTGCAGTCTCACTCTTATCCTCACACTAAAGAAGTTGGGAAAATCAGACTTCTAATGGGCCCAGAAGGTGAAAAACTGTCACGCAACTTTGCAGGTTTACTCAACCCTGAAGGCAAAGCAGTCAAGAATCTCAATTTCACTTTGATCATATGTCTATTTACTGAAACTTGGCAAAGGAAAGCTGGAAAACAAAAAACTAAAATATTCATTTTTTAACTGAATTCCCCTTTACACATGTAACGTATGAATTAGGGAAAACTGAATTTCCCACTGAAAATCAGAACCAGAATTATGTAGCAACAGGAATGAGAATTTCCCCCTCTCTAAATTTCAGAGTGTCAAAAATTATTCAGTCAATACCATTGGGGGGGGGTGCTATCTGCAATAGTTTCCATCAAAGTACTTTACAGCTGCAATCCCAGAGAAAGATTGAAAATACCCTCTGATTTAGCCAATATGATTATGACATCACTGGTCTGTTTCTCCAACTATTGCTTATCAGTCTACACTGGTGAGGGATCACTAATGCAGCACCTGTGAGTGCCAGTGTACTTTCCAGTACCTCCTATGCTGCCCCTCAAAAATCCACAGTGTGTAAGGGGCTGTATTCTTTCCGCCCAGTTCCTGTTTGCATTGGCTCAGCCTGTGCCATATCCCAACAGAAGCCATTTCTTGTTTGGCATCAGTGGCACTTCCTCAAAATTCCAAATGCACCTGCTGACCAAAAAAGACTAGTAACCCCTGGACTATAGCTATAGAGTTCAGTTTTCACCCTCTCCCCTGCGCCTTTGTTAGAAACTTCCTGATTAGGCAGGCCCCAAAGTTTTATCACAAAGTGATAAAGTTCAAGTTTCTGTGAAAGATGGAGGCTCAAGCTCGACTCTTGCCTCTCTCCTTCCCTTTTTGAGCAACCTGTGGTCACTTTGGAGGACACAAAAATCCTGTCTTAGCACAGCAGACCTAGTATGGATGTGGAGATTGCAGTCCTTATTATGTGTGGGAGATTGGGGGCCACTGAGGACTGTTCCACACCCCCATCTCAAGAGACTGAAGGAATGCACAGAAAGTGGATGGGTGGAGAACTCAAGGCGGGAACAGCATCCAGCAAGAGGGAGTGTTAGATCTGAGTGAAAGGAGAGGCCGGAAAGTGTTGTTTGTTGCTGAGGGAATTCCCCCTGGTTGCTGGGGGGGGGGAGGCAAGAGATGGGATCGGAATAGAAGGGTTGCCTTGCCTCTGAATTGTGAGGAATGGGGGGGGGGTGTTTGAGGTTCCTTTCACTTGCTTTAGCATGTCCAACAGGTAGATCGTGGCATGTCCAACAGGTAGATCGTTATCTACCGGTAGATCACTGGACGTCTGTGGTAGATCACCGGTAGATCAGTGGCTCCCCTGCAAAGAAGCTAAAAAACTTTGGCTCCCCTAAAAAAAATGCAACATTATCCTAAAATGACCTGAACCACTGAAAACAGGGCTTTCCTTCCTAAAAAAAGCTCAGTCGCTTTCCTCCTTCCTAAAGAAGCTCAACAACTTTTACATTAACCCCAAAAAACAGTGCTTTCCTTCCTAAAAAAAAGCTCAAAAACTTTGACCTGAACCCCCCAAAAGAGGGTAGATCACTGCCAGTTTTTAACTGTGAGTAGATCACAGTCTCTTGGAAGTTGGCCACCCCTGTAGGTCATTTTAGTTCCAGCCCAAAAGTGGTATCAGGCAAACTGGGGGTGGGGGGAGTATTTTGGCACTTTAAAGATTAACAAGGGTATATTATGACATAAACCTTTGTGGATTCAAGTCTACTTCATCAGATGCCTGAAGTGAAATCTTATTTGGCATGTAAGTAAGGAGAAAATTGCAAGGTGAGAGTTGAGTGGCAATGGAATGCAAAAATTACAGTCAGAGATAATTAGAATTTAAACATATGTTTACATAGGCACACATTTTACAGTAGCAGATTAAGTTATTGCCAATCATCTCAGCAATACTGAGTGAACAAACATCTATAGGGATGGGGCAGGGAATCGTTCACAAGAAACAGACATAGATAGTAAATATATACTGGTATTAACAAGCCAATTAACATATATAATTTATTCCCAATCCTCTAAAAAAATGAGGTGCCATCTGCCCTGAAATCCTTGCTCTTTAATTCTAACTATGGCAGGCTGCAGTTGTTTGATGGAGGAAGTTCACTCTGCGCATGCTTATTTTGCACCTATTCCAAGGCTCAGCCTACTAGAGCTGATCTGTCCATAAATTAAGGTTTGCTCTCTAACTCCAACCAACCCATTATCTATCGTCAGTACTTCTGAGTGGAGTAAGAGATTTAACTAGTGTGTTCTCTAGATAGCAAGAAACTTTCTGTCTTTCCCATTTTACCGTACTTGTAGTTCCATAGTTGTGCTGTTTACTTTGTCAGTGTCTATAGAAACTATAACTGCTGATGTACCTTGTGTAGCTTTTAATTAAAGTATGGTAGGAATCTGGTTGGAAATGTGAATTTAAAGTGTATGTTAACACAAATTGTTGGAAAAGTGATATATGGAGGCTCTTTCAGAAAGTCTTCCATGTACTCCTGGTAACCTCCTACTTTGCTGACAGTGAATATTATATCACACAGCTGAAGGTGTGAAAATCACAAGGAAAGACAGTGTAGAATTCTTTATTTAACCTGCAGTTGCCACAGCTTCTCCTCAACTGCCATGATTTTCTGTTACAAGCACCAATTAAATCCTTGTCCCAAGAAAAACCCAGGAAACTCCTCACACAGCACAAGTCACTGTCAATGACTGTATGGCTGATAAGCTGAGGGAGAGAGGCCTCTTATAGCCCAAATGCTCTTTACCAATTTAAGGTGGTTTTAACCCAGGAGTTGTGTACTGATGCAGCCAGTGACTTTTGGCTGTAAATGGTTAAAATCAGCCTTGACCGTTGGACTCCTCTGTCATGCGGTCATGGAGAGTAGTGTGTGGGCAGAGAGCAGGCAGCATAAGCCAGAGTTGCTATATTCAGAAAAGATATATAGAAACAAAACAAAGAACCCCCACTTCTCCCATATGCCTACATAGAAAGATTTTTTTTAAAAAAAACCCATACCTTTGAATGACTGGTAACGGCCATTTGAATGCATGGATTGCTTTGAAATGGTCATAGGAACACACACCAGATTTCTAAATTGCTAATAATAATAATAATAATAATAATAATAATAATAATAATAATAATATATTATTTATACCCCGCCCTTTTGGCTTCTCTCTCTCTCTCTCTCTCTCTCTCCCACACCCAAACCCCTGACCCATTCCACATTTGTCTGTGGTGCGACCCTGGCAGTGAAAATAATTACAAAAGCAAAGCCACGTGTAAACATCAGTGGGGCCTTTTCACTTTGCCAGGTGATCATACCTCCTTAACCACAGCTCTCCCTCTCTGACTTTCTCTTCCTGTTGATCTCTTTCTAGGTTGTCAACAAACTCTGCACCCTCTACCTTTAATTGATCTGAAGAGCAGAGATTTTCTCCTCTGCTGCCATTCAGAACGGCCAGTGGGCAGATGGGAGCACTCTAATATCATTAGCTTGTAGAGTTGGAAGGGACCCTGAGGGCCATCTAGTCCAACTCCCTGCAAAGCAGGAATGTCAACTAAAGCATCCATGGCAGACGGCCATCCAACCTCTGCTTAAAAACCTCCAGTGGAGAGTCCACCACCTAATGATGACCAATCACTGTGGAAACCTCAGAACAGAGTGCCCCTTCCTGTTTTATGAAGCGTCCCAACTGCTTCTCAGTGTTTCTGAAAGGCAACAGCAAAGGAAGAGCTCATACTGAAGGAAAGTTCTCCTTCTCCACTATCTGACTTCTCCTAGCTTTCCTGGCAGTAACCTACCATGAAATTGAGGACACTGCACATCACTTGGGCCCCCAGGGCCACTGACACACCACACAGATAGCGAGGCTTACAGTGATGCACCAGGAGACAAATGCACACCCTTGCAAAGAGCACACCTTCACATATGGAAGCTTCCATAAGCACACACCGTAATAATACATATTCAATTGCATGTTCTGAACCACATATCATTCACATGTAAAGTTATAAACCACACCCCCATGTTTTGAACATACATGAAGTTATCAATGACAAAAACATAGGTCCAACTCAACTGTGCGTATTAAGCAAATACATATTAGCAGTGCTTTTTTTCTTGGGGGATGTAGGGGTACACATACCCCTAAACACTTTGTGAAAATTAAAAATTTAAGCTTCTTCTCTAGCACGGTGAATCATCAATTCCATTGAATAGCACAGTGAATCTGTTGCTACCCCCGATGGTGGCCTATAAAATGGTCCTAGCAAGACATCCTGTGGTCAGCTTATCTCTTTTTCTACTTTGTTCATGTAGGATAGTGTCCATTATCTCTGGGATGTGTGACTTTACTGGTCAGCCAATGCACACTATGGTCTCTTAATCATATATCAAGGCAATTATCACTTAATTTTTCCACTTGGTGCCATTGCTAGTTGAACCACTGTTGCATCACAGGATTTCCTGTGCTGTCATGATGCTATGCTCTATAACCCAAACGTTTAGCTTAGTCAGTCTTACACAATTGCTATCACTGGAGCATCTGATCAAAACATATACATGGAAAGTCTTCTTGTCAAATCCCTCCACAAACACTTTTAAAAGTGTAATGCAAACACCAGTCTCCCAACCTCAGCCACTCATCTGCAGCTCCTTAGAAAATGATACTAGGGCTTCTCAGAAGGTTGTTATAAGAACTATAGAGATCATGTATCTGAACACCCAGCGAAAGCACTACATGAATGCTACGTAGTACAGTACGATTGCATCTTACACGCTTTTAACTTGCGCAATTTCAACCATACAACTACAACGTTGAAGGCTGGCTTGCTTAAATCCTGCAAGTTCAATGCAAGCAATGTTTTTCTGGTGTGGAAAGAGCTTTTAAGCTCTCCACCTTGCTTAGGGTGGGGGGCAAGGTTCACTCAGCATGCGGCCTCTGGGATGCCACTGCTGTCACCTGGAGCGAAGCAGCTGAAGGAACAGACCAGGGATATTATAACCTTCTCAGCCAACGGAGGGATAGGAAGGATTCAGTCTCTCCTGTTGCCAGGCAAATTTTAGTAACAGCGCAATCCTTGCTCCTCTGTTTATTGAGTACTACCGGTATGTAATTGATGCAATGATGGGACTGACAGTGAAATCTGATCGTTTGGAGAAATCTTCATTGTAAATAAGTGTATGTGAGATATTTTCCATCTTGTTTACCTGTGTCCCATAGTAGCTGAAGCTGCCTCATTCAACTATATTTGAAATTCTGCCACATTGCTGACTGTGGAACTAGAATCTTCAGGAGTCTGGATTTCAGTGAGCAAACATTTAACACCTAAGGAAGGCTATTACCTGCTGTCTTAGAAGTCTTTGTTCAGCCACTCTGGAACTTTGTTGCTGTGGGCAGGATGCTGTTATCAGAAGGCCACAGTGACAATGCATTTGGCATTTTCACTATTAAATCCAAATTGTTGCATGTGCCACTCTTACCTGTCAATGGCTGGCATGTGGGTTTGCACTGTAGAGATGCAGAGGTAGAGAGTTGTCTTATCTGCATTTATGGCCCATGGTAACTTGTAGTTCTATACACAAAGTCTAGGCCAGGCATCCCCAAACTGCAGCCCTCCAGATGTTTTGGCCTACAACTCCCATGATCCCTAGCTAACAGGACCAGTGGTCAGGAATGATGGGAATTTTTTTTAAATAATTTTTATTGAATTTTTTAATAACATACAAGAAAAAAAAACATGACAATATACAAAGATCTACATCAAAACAATCAAAAAAGAACATTTACATAAAGTAAGTTTCACCACTATATCTTAATTTGAATAAAAGCTTTATATATACCACTTTGGTTGTTCATCTGATGTTATTGCTTCTGTTAACATTCTTCTAAATATGACTTGTGGTCCCTCTGTTTATTTTATCGAGGTTAAGCATTTTGTTCTCCTAACACTTCCCTTTTCCCCCTCCCCCTCCCTCCCTCCCCCTCATAAAAAATAAAAAATAAAAAAATAAAGTAAAAATTTGAGGGGGGGGAAGCAAAAACAAAAACAATATATATATATAAATAACCACAATAACTTCCTGTCATCTCCCCTTGCATATATTTTCTTAAATTGAATGTACACATCTGTTTCTTATTTCTCAGTTCTTTCCTTCAACATTCACAAAAAACATTTTTTCCTATTCATCACATTATTTAATCATACATTAACCCTCGAATGCTGGCAAAGGTATCTGCTTTTTGGTAAGTTTTTGTATATATCTTCGATAGCTGTCCCATTTTTCTGCAAATTTTTGTTTCGAATTGCCTCTAATTGAATTTGTTAGTTGTGCTAATTCTGCGAATTCTTGCATTTTCATTTGCCAATCAATAACACTTGGAACCTCCTGGTCTTTCCATTTCTTAGCGATCAGAATTCGGGCCGCGGCTGTAGCGTATAAAAATGGTTCTCTTATTCTTTTTGGTATATCCTTATCCAGAATACTTAGGAGAAAGGCCTCAGGCTTTTTAATGAACGTTATTCCAAACATTTTTTTTTAATTCGTCATATATCTGTCCCCAGAAAATCTTAACTTTACAGCATGTCCACCACATGTGCATCATATCTCCTTTATTTGCTCCACACCTCCAGCAAGCATTCGCAAGATCTTTATGCATTTTCGCCAGTCTGGATGGGGTGTAATACCACCTGTGGAACAATTTCATCATGTTCTCCCTTATGTTGTAGCAGGCTGTAAATTTCATATTGACTTTTAATAATATTTCCCATTCTTTTAGCATAATTGTGTGCCCAACGTCTTGGGAGGGATGATGGGAATTGTAGTCCAAAACATCTGGAGGGCCGAAGTTTGGGGATGCCTGGTCTAGGCTGTGTGTCACTTATTTATTTATTGCATTTATATCCTATATTTTTCTCTAAGAAGCTCAAGGTGGTGTGCATTGTTCTTATACGCTTCATTTAATCCCTACAACAACCCTGTAAGGTAGGTTAAGCTGAGAAGCAGTGATCAGCGCAAGGTCACCCGGTGAGCTTCATGGCTGAGTGGGGATTTGAGTGGGGATTAGTCTCCCAGGTTGTAGTCCAACACTTTAACCACTACACCACCACACTTCATTCCCCACCCCTATCTCAGCATTGTAGACATAACCTTGCCACTGTGTGCAACTGTCCCTCTGAGCAATATCCTATTGTAGATCCCCAAGTCTGTGATTTCTCAGCTTATAAGAACAACTCGTTACTTTTGCTAGAGTTATTTGAGAACATTATTCTTCTCTCCAAGCCCGACTAACCAGCCTGAACTCCAGAGGAGCCAGGAATTAAACTGCCATGCTGTGTTTTAAAACTGTTTGAATCCCTGGCCGTTATCCCTGGAAGGCATGGAGACAAGTTTTGTAGCCAGGTTGTATTTCCTTTTAACATGTAATTGGGCCTTTGAACTCTCACACAACAGCCAAGCCATGGACTGGCCCGACCAGTTTATACTCAGAGGGTCATTGTTCTGAGTCATTAAGAGATATCTCCGGGCCTGGCTCACTACCCACCCACATCCTGCCATACAAAAGAGGGCAGAGCATAAACAAAGGCACCCTCTTAATGGAACAACTGTGTGACATTAAAGAGCCAAATGTTTCAAACACAGTACCTGCTGCCTTCGGTCACAGAGGTGAAACACAACGTCTGGCCACATTCAGCTTTTGCAATACGTGCATATTTATAGGATGAGTTCAGCTTCCAGTATCTGGAGCAGAGCTGAGCTGGGGGTATCGGAAATCGGCCATGCAATTTCTGCACATGCAGAATGTTGCTGACAGCCTCTGCTATACAACCCCACCTCTAGCAGAGAAATGACTGACCAGGCAAACTTGAAAGGATGCAAAAACAAACTCACATCTCATTCCATTATCAATTCTGTTCATGCAGAATCCTATTGTCTGTGCCGCCCTCCACCCATCATGGGCTTATCTGAGGAGGCAGGTATGAACGTATGAAGGGGCATCATACTGAATCCAACCACCAGCCCATCTAGACCAGTATTGCTTCCTCTGAAAGGCAGTTCTCCAAAGTCTTCCTGCAGAGATCTGTACCAGCTACAGATCTGGGATCCTCTAAATGGAAGATGTCACAGACTGAAACAAGCAAAATATTATATACTAGTAAATTAAGCCTGTTACGCAAAACAGGCGCTAGAAAGCTCTCTCAGGAGCCCTGCGTCCCTGAGGGGGAAAAGGAGAGAGACGGAGACAGAGACGGAGCCCCCTTTCCGGGACGCAGCGCTCAGCTCCCCGCACTCAGGCGCTCTCCCTCCCTCGCCGGCCGCCGCCTGGATCCGCTCCTCCCGCCCTGCGTATCGGGCGTCCAGAGGGCTGCGGGCAGGGGCGCTACGCGCCCCCGCCGCCACAGCGGCTTGCCCCGCGGCTTGCGGGAGTATCGGGCGGCCAGAGGGCTGCCGCGCATCCCACCGGAGCCGCAGCCAGAGCCTGCCGAGCGGGGGCAGCCTTGGAGGTGGCGGCAGCGGGTGAGCGCAGGCGGACAGGGGCACCCCGGCAGCGCGCTAAGATGGCCGACAGGAGGAGGCTGCGGGCAGAGGCGCTTCGCGCCTCTGCCCGCGCTCCTATTGGTCTGTGTCCTCCGCGCAGGCGCACTTCCGATTTCCTCTGACGGACGGAAAGTGGTACGGAGGGACACAGGCTCTTTATTATATAGGATGTTGTACCACTGTGCCATGGTCCCTCCACCTGGAAGAGGAGGGGATAAAGTGGGCTCCTCTGTCTTCTTTCAGTTACTTACAACATGTTACCATTAGCAGAGAATCCCCCTGAAATGTCTACCTGAGAAACTTCTTTTCACCCTGCACTTAAAAACTGACCTCATTTTTACCATCACCTTCTTCTGCCCATTCTTGAAAGCAAGGCACTGGGCATATAAAATTAAGATTAGGACAAAAGCAGAGCAGATCTAACTCTGTGACCTCTGCAACCTGAGTCTTTCTAACCAGGAACATTTCAGAAGTGATTCAAAGAACCCCAGGCCACTAAGCTGAGCCTCAGGATTTACAACGAAACAACTTGTGTGCACAGCAGACTGGAGTCTAAGGGCAAAGGTATCCCTAGCATTGTGCAATCTTTATTGCCACTTTGGTTTTAGTCTGCTGAGCTACCCAAAATAGTTTTCACTGATGCAAAAACCTGATGAAATCAAAGGGTCCTGATCTATCTAAAAGTAGTCATAGCCTATCCAATTAAACCTAATGGAACAAGAAAATAAGAACTATCCCACTCAGTCCATTTAGCGATAAGAAAAATAGACGCCTTCCACCCCTGCTTTATAGTCTAACTGGCTACAGTGGCAGACTTTGGGCTTTAAAATTTAAGCAGCGCCCTGTGTGAGGCCAAAATTTGCCACCACCACCTTGTCATCTGTTGCTCATCATTGTTGCAGCAAACCCTGTGCCACCCCTCGGCTCAGTGCCCATTGAGGGCAAACCAGTTGCACTCCCCTAAATCCACCTCTGCTGGCTAGAGCATGGATTAACAAACATGCACACACATGGTTTGGTCCTTTGCAATGGCACCCTATAATATATTGGGACCTTTCTTAGGTTACCCAACACTACACCAATTTTTTTTGCCACTTCAAGTTGTTAGTTGGGCTCTTGTGACTTTGTGCTCAGTGTCATACTTCTTGTACCTGAAAGATTACCGTAAAGTAATCTTATAAAGATTATAATAAAGTAAAAGATTATAATAGTAAAACAGGTCTCACCTTACGGAAAGAGTGACAACTTTCTGGATATCAAACTGTGTCTGCAGCTTTTTGGAGTTGCACAATCTATAGACTGGCCCTTCTTAGTATTTTCCTGTGTCATTAGAAACCTTGAATAAAGGCTTCTATAATGGAATAAAGTCCATGGGAATTAAGTGTAGCTGAGACCTCCTGAAATGATGAGCTTGTTGTTGGATCAAACAAAAACAACAGAGACTTGGATTGGTTAAGTGTTCCTAAACCAGGGATTCCATCTTACATAGCGAGAAATTCCATGCAAAGCGTGCCATTTTCATACACATTAAATTAATGTGTTGCATAGAACAGTTATCATTTTGCAACCTTAACATGGTGCTGGAAAGAGGATTGTGTTGAAGACAACTGAAGAATGTCTGGGAAGGGTACTTCACATGTTGCAGCTTTAAGATGTACACTTATACACCATCTCCAGCTTGCTCACAATTTTGTGACATTTTAGTTAGCCCTCATAAATTTATTCCTCTACGGTGATTTTGATCGACATGGCTACCTACGTCTAAAGCTGTAATACCTGATGCCCATATGCAGTTTTTTAAACTCCAAGGAAATATACCAGGGCAGTCTGCCAAGGGTTTTGTATGCTCTTAATTGCTACAGTTTTAGCAGGTACACAACAAAGGTCTAAAACATGTACCAATTAAAATCACAATAAGCAAAGCAGCCCTCAGAGAGGAAGGGGGAAGGAGATTGTGGGGAAGGCAAAGTAGGAAGCCTTCTGTCTTTTACTGCGCTACCTTAAGTGAAGGATTTTATAAACCCAAAGGCTTGCACATTCCCTAGTAATACTATCTGCATTTCTTGCAAATGATCAGCCTCTCCTTCCCTGGGGTCAGCCCAGCAACAGGACAATCACCTTCCCCACCTCCCAGTGCTTTGTCAGCAGGTGGGACATCTAGGATGGAATTGGAGGGCTGATCATCTGCATCTGTCATTCTTGTCCATTCCTGCTCTCTGTGTGATTCAAATGGCAGGGCTTTATCTGGCAAACAGATGAATGACTAGGAAGGAATGTTTATGGGTGAGGGGAGATAAGCAACTGCATTCTCCAACCTTGCCCAGACCTGCTGCGAACTAGTGGCCAAATCCTCTCTCACCTGCCAGCAACTCAGTAATGTTTCCAGTTCAAATACAGCAGCCTTTTAGTTTGAGCAATGAAAGGATGCATTTATTCCATCGCACCTTTGTCCCTGGTGTAAGAATCTTGCATTTGCACTCCACAGAGTAGAGAACCCATGCGACACCACAAAGGCTCATTTTCCTCACAATGTGTCAGGCAACAGCTCCCTTGTTTAGGACAAAGACCTAGTGAAGAAGTCCATAATAATACGAAAAGCAATTTCACAAATGCTGCTTAAAGCACTTTTGAATCTTGCTCGCACTGTATGAAAGTCAAAAATACATTTTTTAATGTGCCGGTATCAGGTTTTTTAATCAATTTACAACCATGCAGGAAGGTGAGTTTCAAATCACATTTCAAACTTCCTGCATCTTTCCAAAGAGATTGATAGGTGTGTGGCATTACTCTCTTTCCTACTTCCCCCTCCTTTTGCACTACTGTGAGCATCAGTGGCATCATCAACCCTTGCTGGACTCCAGCGAAATTGGCAAGGTCTACTTAGTGGTTGTTGATGTGCACCATATCCGTCTTTTTTCAAGGAAAGACACAGGCATATTATGGCTTCAGCCCTATACCCATGTAAAACAAGGGGACTTGGTTTTGCATGTATAGGATTGCACTCTAAATTGACAAGGTTTCCCCTTGAACTTGCCAGTTCCACTGATAATGAGTTACATTAGCCTTTGCCAACCTGGTGCTATGAACTTTCAGCATCCCTAACCATTGGCAATGCTGGCTGGGGCTGATGGGAGATGTAGTCCTGGATGGTACCACATTGGCAAAGGGGGAGTCACAGATGGTCAAAATGAGAAGCCCTTCTCTCCAACTTTGTCAGTTTCTCTAGAGGGAAGAGGGTGGTGGCAAAGGAAATCCTACTGAGATGGGAAGAGTGCAGAAAGAGGAGGGGGGAAATTTCGCATTATCACCAGCCACATTGTGCTGATATTGTGTCTGTGTCTAGTCACAGGGCAATGTGGGCCACTATCCAAAGCAGGCAAGTCAGGGAGTGTCAACTCCTGTAATAGCTAGCATGGGAGAGAGGCATTTAAAATGGGGGGGGGGATAACTTGTGAGTGGTTGTAACGTACATTAATTGAAGCAGGGGGAAATTGTCAAATGATAAAAACACTTCAAAATGCAATGTGACTTCAGCTTAATTTATTCCAGGAATACTTTACAAATTATCTAATGTGATGTAGTGGCTAGAGCATTGTAGTTTGGATGTGCTTTGAATCCCTGCTCAAGCTTTATACCAAACTTGGAGACTTTGGGCAAGTGGCTCTCCCTCATTCTAGGCAACCTCAAAGGGTTGTGAGAACAAAGTTACATGTTAAAAGTGACCTGTGACTCATGGGCGTAGCAAGGATTTTTGTTAGGGGGGCAGAACCTCAGTTTGCTATGTATTTTTTATTGATTTTTATTGATTGGGGGCAGCTGCCCCTCCCTGCCCCCCCGGCTACTCCCATGCTGTGACTGGAGCTCCTGTCTTGTAGCCATTGTAGCACTAAGTACCTCCTTCTGCAGGCACAAATATTTATTAATATATTCTGCATTTCAGTTATGTTGCACAAGTACAAATCTTCCTGCTAAAGGAATGAGTGCATTGGATACTGCCCCCCATTGCTTTTTGAATTGTAGCTGTGGGGTGCTGCTAATTTAATTGAAGCCCCACATTGGTAGAATGGGTGTTTACCAACTCCCCCTGCCCTACATTTTCCTAATCAAAATTTTGTCCCAGCTGCTTTTGGCCCCACAAGGTGGAGATGGGAATATAAAGTCACCTGAATCTCCAAATGTGCTTTGTAGGAAAAACTCAAGAGCAGTAGATGCCACAGCCGGTTTGCTGATCCTCCCTCTGCCTGGCAATAAAGCAGACAACAGTAGTGGTGAGGAGGAAGAGGAGACAATGGCAGTGAGAAAGTAGTTTGAGTTTCAGAGGGAGAAGGATCCACAAAAAGAGTTTTGCCCAAGAGCATATGAAACCTGGAGCCAGCTTTGGTTTACACTGCCTCTCCTCCTATGCCCAGACTAGATATCAGTAAGTAAATGCAAATATTACGAAACATCAATAAGTCTCCAGTAATTTCCTTCCAAAGCAAACCGAACCTGGGCAAGTACAGCACTCCTGGAACTTCTCACCACGTGGAGAAGAGGGGTGAGCATAACAATATTCTATGCTTTGCATATGGTTCTGATGACCTGTAACTTACCCTAGATCTTTTATCTTCATAGTAAGCCAAACATGCACACAATATAGATTGCTGCTGTCTTTTCCTCCTCTCTTTCAGAAATGTCTGGTACAAAGTTGCTATCTGACCATTTTTTTCTGCCACCCTCATCCACTTTTATATGTAGCTCAGCACCACCATTAGATAATGTCCAATTTAATGGATGTGTGCAACGCTGAGGAACAGTGGTCTCAACCCTACCATGCCTCCTTTGGAAAGTGAGGCATCTGCACTGCTGTACTAAAGGCAACACAAGCACTATTCTGTAGCAGAAAAGGTTTTCACTTCACCCAATGTATAGCGGAGGGCCCTGGTTCTCCTGCCACATGATCATGAAATGGTTACTACTACACTGTATGGACTTATAGAATAGCTTAGCTGATGGAACAGAGCAAAGATTGCTATTCATACTCAGGAGCATCATCACCTGTTGGACAATAGAGATATCCCTCACTCATGCTTCGTACAATGGTTAGCTCAGTCCTGACCACACAGGTGCTACCTGAAGCCCTTCTGAATTGGGAAGTAGTCCACCGGGCTTTGCATATGGTCCTCCCATAGCAGGCAGCTGGAAAGATACTGAGCCTGGCTGTGAGTCAAACGGGGACGATCTGCTTGCAGGAACGTGAAATTGTTTAATTTGCAGGCATTCATACAGGTAAGTGCAAAATAATATATTCCTCTCATTAACCAGTCCAACTGAATTTAAACTTGCTATGTCACTTAAATCAATTCATGGAGAAAACAAAAGTGATGTTAGAGGCTGGAAGAGAGAGACAGAGACAGACAGACAGACAGAATGCACTCACTAAAGATTCATAATAAGCACCAGACCTTTCATACACATTTAAATGCTTGAACTAGATTGAACTGTATCTTGCAGACTTGCAGGCTCCAGACATGGCTTCATGTTTCCAGTCTTGTCTCCAGTAGTTTCAAGTATACCTGCAAAATTAAGAGAACATGAAGACATAGAACTCCTTCCATAATACAAACAGCAGGGGAAAGTCAGCATGAAAATGAAATACTAGAATGAGTATTAAAATCTCAGTTACAGGTAGGTAGCCGTGTTGGTCTGCCGTAGTCGAAACAAAATAAAAAAATTCCTTCCAGTAGCACCTTAGAGACCAACTAAGTTTGTTCTTGGTATGAGCTTTCGTGTGCATGCACTATCTGAAGAAGTGTGCATGCACACGAAAGCTCATACCAAGAACAAACTTAGTTGGTCTCTAAGGTGCTACTGGAAGGAATTTTTTAATTAAAATCTCATCAGATATTAAAAGCATGGGGAAATTAAAAGATCTTCCCCTGGTGCCAAACAGGCAATAACTTGGGTATCACTCAAGGCTTATTGTGAAGAGAGTTCTATAGACCAGGGGGGCATCATAGTCGGAGGCAGATTTAGGAGAGTGTGACCAGTTCAGTTGCACTGGGTGCGGAACCTTGCGGGTGCTGCAACTATGATTTACAATGAAGCGAGATAGGTGGAGGGGCACAAAATGTTGGCATCACACAGGACACCGCTGAAATTTGAGACCCCAAGATTTTTGCCACTGCCACGAGGAAGGCCTTCTTTCTTGTCCCCTCATTTGGTATGGACCTGCTGAGGAGGGTCACTGAAGCAGACTACAGCACAGCAGTATGGAGAAAGATGTTCTTCCTGGTAGTCATGTCCCATGCTGTTCTTTAACCATTGGCATCCTCTTATTAATCTGGCACCAGCTAGCAATCTAGTGACAGTGTTTTGCAGTAGCTGTAGTTCCCAAACAGTCTCCAAAGACATCCCCACACACAGTACATTGCAGTAGTCTAGCTATGGGAGCTGTTGCTTGAGGAATTCAGTTTGTGTGAGGAATTCAGTTTGTGATTTCCAGTATGAACCAAGTTGATCTGCACCTCCTGGACTAATGTGCCAATCAGAACTTGATATCCACTGGCTTTCGCATTTTTCAAATGTTCCAACACTGCTCTTGGGTTAGAAAAAAGAAACCCTAATACATTTAGAACAAAATCCTGCAGTCCCTCTCCACCATCACTATCTTTTTTGCCTTGGGCAAAAGAGATAGTGGAAATGCTGACTCCAGTCAACAATCTGTTGGCTGCTTGTGACCCAGGCTCCCTACCACTTACCGGTACCTGCATAAACTGGAACTATGGCCGAAGGCAGGATTTCACAATCTTAAAACATGTCTCACTCCCCTAAAGGTTTTGAGAGGTTCTTCCAAATGCACCCCCACCCCACCCCCCAATTCTTTAAAGAGGCCTCTGCTGTTTTCTTATCTACTCTCCTATTCCTGGTGATCAGGATGAGACTGGGATATGTCTGCAGTGTGAGGTTTTAAAGGTATAGTGGTCATGTGGCATTTGATGATATCTTCAAGCTGTTACTCAGCCTCAGTTTGCTCCATCAGACCAATGTTGTTTTGTGCTTCTTCTTGTAAAGATATTTCAAGACATTTCCTTTTCCTTTTCCACAGTCACTGGGCAGTTTTTACTCATTTGTTTTGCAAGCAAGATTCCTAAGGAAGTGTTTCCATTGAAGAGACGCTTTCTCAGCATCAAACCACAGTTATTCTTTCACAGGAACATTGTGGTTCTTCTCCAAGTAGCACGCCCATTGTTATTTTACTGTTAATACTGTGCAGAATATGATTCTGTAAGTGTCACAGGCAGGCGTGTTGCTAACTACTGAAAAGGATTTGGGACACAGTTGCAAAAAATATGCTGGTTTATATGTATGCATTTATATGTATACATTTGTATATATGCAAGTTTGGTTCACTTTCAGAAGGAAAACAGTTACAGGTAGGTAGCCGTGTTGGTCTGCCATAGTCAAAACAAAATAAAAAATAAAAAAATTCCTTCCAAACTTAGTTGGTCTCTAAGGTGCTACTGGAAGGAATTTTTTTTTTCTTTTGAGAAGGAAAACAAACATACATTAGCTCTTGCTGTCAAGGCTTTGAGCTATAGGGTGCCAACAGGATTTTCTAGGCCCAGTATTTTGCCTGCAGATTGGACTCTATTCCTCAAGGAGTTCTGGGCAGTGGTTGTGGCTTCCCACTGTACACATTTTATTCTTAATAATAATAATAATAACTTTTATTTGTATCCTGCCCTCCCCGGCCAAAGCCGGGCTCAGAGCGGCCAACATCATATAGAAGAAGAAGAAGAGTTTGGATTTGATATCCCGCTTTATCACTACCCGAAGGAGTCTCAAAGCGGCTAACATTCTCCTTTCCCTTCCTCCCCCACAACAAACACTCTGTGAGGTGAGTGAGGCTGTGAGACTTCAAAGAAGTGTGACTAGCCCAAGGTCACCCAGCAGCTGCATGTGGAGGAGCGGAGACGCGAACCCGGTTCACCAGATTACGAGTCTACCACTCTTAACCACTACACCACACTGGCTTATAAATAAGACAATATGCATAATACAATATACAATATGCAAATAAAATAACATTCAACATTCATTAAAATAATATAGAATAATATTAAATATCAGCATTTCAAAATTAAACAGAAATCCACTCAACAGTTACAATAAGTAATTTCTAAACTCCAATCAATAAAACAACAGCAAACCACAGTGCACAACATAATACAATACACAATGAGAAGCAGAGACTGGAGGGTGGGGTGGAAGGCAGGTGGAGAGAGGCCTTGCCTGATGGAGTCTCTCCCCTTACAACAACCCTAAGAGGTAGGTTAGGCTGCAAGGAAGTGACTAGCCACCATCACACAGTAAGCTTCAGGGTCACTCAACAAGCTTCTCTATCACAAGCCCCTCCCCAGTTGCTGCACTGCCTCCGAACAAATTAAGGTAACAGATGGTTGGCATCTTACCAACACTGCACTTTGCGGCATGCTCAGTTGCCCTGTAAGCAAAGTTCACTTATTTGTTTGTTTGTTTGTTTTTAAAGGGGGAGGGGCAACAGATCTAGGACCTGGTGCAAAAAACCCAGGGCTCAGGCCCTTAGTTCCCTGGCTGCCCCCACCAATGCCCCTGGATAGTGCCTAGCGATAAGTGACACAAATCCCCCCTCATGCTTGCACCGTTTTGTGATCTTTGAGTGTTGTGTTCTCTCACTATAGCATTCTAATGTGCTCATTTTAGAGAAGTGGTGACTGCCACTCCCTGGGGCAAGGCCCTGCTATTTCAGTTTTTGTTTTTTAAATATTTTGGGAGGTAGCCAACTCAGCCATTCCACTGGTGCAAGCACTTTTGGCTATGCAACCAAACTTCCCCTCCCTCCCCTCTCAACCCTGTGCCCTCTAAATCTGCTGCAGAGGGTTGGGGAAAACTCCACAACAGATCTAAAAGTGTGGGGGCGGGATTTCTGCTGTGCTTGCACTAGTGAAAGTGCTTAGCTGGATATTGCCCATTGCATTTAGTTCCTTGGATGCCAAAAATGTATCTTTCTGATACTGCAGCACACTACCACCTTGATTTCACTGAAAACAAAAAGCGCCAAAGAGCTACCGGTAATTCCCTCGCAACGAGATTGCCGCAAGGCCATCCATTAGGTGGGAATGGAATATCATGATGGTGGTACCAGACTACATTAGCATACAGTAGAGCACTAGAGGTTTTCTAAGATTCAAAATGCAACAGTAATTAGAAATCCATTTCCCCACAAGTCCAATTACACCACGAGTCAAGTGATGTTATTCGGAAATGTAACTTTTGTATTTAAATACCAGCAAAGAGTCTTAAAAACCAACAAATCCATTATGCAATAAACGTTTGTGGGTCACAGTCCACATCACCAAATGCATGATTCAAGTTTTTCAGAAATGCAACCCATTTGAAACGGCTTTTCACTGAATCAGGCTGCATGTTCATAAGAAGTTAAGGAGGAGCCCTGCTGGATAAAACCAAAAGGCCCAGCCAGCCCTGCATCTTACTACCCACAGGACGCCTATGGGAAACCCACAAGCAAGACATGAGCACATTAACACTATGGTACTCCAAGACGCGCTGCCTATTATTCCGGAAGCAGGAAATGGCTATCGTAACTAGTACACGCCTGTCATGAATTTGTCAATTTGACAAACTGAAAATGAGCAGATCACAGAATCTAGGTGGTATCTGTTTGAGGGTAAATAACTCAGTTGTGAAATTGCTGGTCTTTTAACAAAAATATGTAATTTGTCTCAAAGACTGAGGACAAATGGTGACAAGTGAACAAATGATACCAATTCCCCCCCCCCCAAAAAAAGGTTTACTGTATGTGGAAACAATTCCCCTGGAACCTCACATGCTACTCTTTACTATGTTATTAGGGCAGCTGGATTTTACATGCAGTTGTTTGTAGTAATACCCCCATGGCTTAAAACAGGGATTTGAAATGGCCAATTTAAGCCAAAGGGCATCAGTGCGACGTGGAGAGGTGGAGGTCAACTAACTAACCCAAAATGAGCAATGAGTATTTCAGATTGCTTCCTGGAAGGGTTGGCCTTGACAGCACAATCTCCCTCCTTCCCTCCCTTGTGTCTGCTTATCCACTGTCCTCCTGCCACGTTTGGCATCCATTCTTTGTACTTCCATTTTACCCATGCCACCATTCCCCTTCTCCACCATTTCAGTTTCTTTTCTGAAGTCTGTTTAAAACAGGAATGGAGAACCTGAGAACAGGGAGCCAAATGTGCCCCCAAGCCTTTCTATTTTGCCCCCAGGACTCTGCCCAGGCCATATCATCCACTTGCCCTGTTCCATGCCCTACTTGCTGCTTTTGCCAGGCTGGAATGTATTATTGAACTGTATTAATGTGTCTTCCTTGCCTGGATGGAGGCTAGAGATATGTAGGCATGTGAGTGGCTGCAAAGAAACCTCTTTGCATGACTGGAATGCAGCTTACTGTAGAAAGGTAAGAGTCGCATCTGTTGCGCCCCCACATTTGCCTCTAGTTTTGCCCACCACTAACATGTAAGCCCTGGAAGATTACTCCCAAGGAAATGTGAGCCTTTGGGCTGAAAAACATTCCACATCCCTGATCCAAAACACTGCCAGAAGTCCATGTAAAGTATAAACAGTACTGGCTTGAATGCATTTCCTACAATACAGCAAAACAGCCTGCAAAATTATACATACATACTGTACATAATTTTATTTATATGCTGCTTTTCCACAGTTCAAACCATGCTCAAGGCAGGTTACAACATGAAATATACACAATTGCAACATAATAATTGTAGCCATAAACAATAATTAAACATCAAAAAATACATTGAATAATGTCCACATAAATCACAAGCTCTAAAATAAAGATACAAAAAAACAACACTGAACAACAGCAATACCTCATCACCACCACCACCACCACCACATAACAGCCGTCCTAGCCCAATAGTCTGTTCAGCCACTGGCAGAGGAAGAGTAGTGGGGGGGAAGCACACTGCCCCCGGCAGCGTGATCCCGGTGGGGTGCCATCGCGGCTGCCCCCCTGCCCGTGCTGGGCACCACGCCCCTGCAGGTGGTGCGCCATGCCCCCGGTGCTAGCCCCGTCCCCACCTGCTTTCCGCCCCCCCTCCCCCGGTGCCAGAACATGAAGCTGTGCCACTGTGTTCAGCAGCCTCAATTTTGTAGCTTGCATCAGTCAAGACCCCGTCCTCTCCAGCCAAGTGGGAAAAGGCCTGCAGGACAGAAGGAGCAGGTCTTCCAGGACTCACAGCCAAAATTATTATGATCTTGTAGCTTCACCAACACTACTGTCACTCTGTCTGCATCACTATTGGATCTGACTTGCTCTCTACTGCAGTTCTAAGCACATTTTGTACAACAAATGTAACAGCCCCCTCGAGACCGTTGTGTTCAAAGAGCACAAGTATGAAAGGATGTCCTAAACATAGGGCCTTGGGGGCAGGGCTTGCATACATTCCCCTGTTCCTGTTTTAAACCTCACATGTTCAGATGAATGCCTGAACATAAGAATAGCCTGCAGGAGCAGGCCAGTGGCCCATCTAATCCAGCATCCTGTTCTCACAGTGGCCAACCAGATGCCTGTGGGAAGCCTGCAATCAGGACCAGAGCGCAACAGCGCTCCCCTCTTCTGTGGTTTCCAGCAACTGGTATTTGGAAGCATTACTGCAACTAGCAATAGAGGTAGAAGCTGAAAAGGACTTATGCTGAGCCACATTCTGGGTCTCTGTGTTTCTCAGAGTTCCAATTCAGCAGCAAAGAGCGGTTTTTCCTGGGGGAAAGCAAATGGAAGTGTGGAAGTGATAGTTAAGTCTCAAAAACAGGCAAAATTTCATAAGTGAGTCTCCACAGTAAAAATAAAAATAGCCAAAGCAATTTCAGAATCAGCTAATAAGTCATCACCAGGCCTAAATGCATTACACCTGGCTTACATATGAGCCTTCAAGAAGGAGAACTACCAACAAAGGAAGATTGGCAGATGAAATTGATGAACTATGCGGAAATGGCAAAACTGACAGGCAAGATCAGAAACCAAGAAGATCAAGTATTTGTTAGAGACTGGAGTAAATTTGTAGTTTACTTTAAAAAAACCCACTGTAAACAGTTAAAATCATTGGTAGCGTTGTAATGACATTTGTAATGTGAAACTGATTATGATAATTAGGGATATACAGTAGTTGGATAAAGCAAAAGATGCAGGAACCTTAAACTTTTAATATAAGAACCCATGGGAGGGAGGGGAGGGAGTCCAAAGAGAACCCTGTAATTTAATGTTTGAATTGGTTAAAGTGTATAAAAATGTGAAAATCTAATAAAAAAATTATTGGGGGGAGAAATACATATGAGCCTTTACATCCTTCAGTGATGAACTGCACAAAGTCCAAAGCAGTGGTAAAATCTGTGGTGGGACAAACCAAAGCCTTTACAGGTGGGGTCTACTCTGTGGACTATATTGCTCAAGGCAACTTGCTTCAACCAAAGTCTCAGATTCATAAGAGGCCATGCAGTCCTCCCTACATTTAGGCCTTCAGAAAATTGTGGTGACAAGTTTGGTTTTTTTAAAGAACTCAGGTGTATCTATATATATATATATATATATTGGATAATTGTTTTCTTCTGTATATTTTAAGAGATTTTGCTCTTATTTAAAATATATATATTACTTTCTGGTCTTAATTGTAAATCAAAAGTGCCCAAGCATCTCCACTTATCTTTTCCCCCTCATTTGGGTTCCCATGTGTCCTCCTTTACAGAGGACAAATCTCTATTTGAAGGGCTGTCAGAGGGCAGTCTTCTGAAGGAAAGATTCCTCTGTGTGAAGCACTACCAATCCAAGTCCAGTTTAAAGATACAGAGAACCCAAAAAAGCGAGAGTAGGTGGCACCTTCAAGCTGTCTGTCAACAGGCAACAGCAGGCAGCAGACTGAGCAGGCACACAGGTCAACTGAATACTGTCTTACCCACTATGGTGAATGAGATGCATTTCTATTTAAATTACGGTAAGATAATGAAAACTTTATTGAGATCTGTGTCCTTGTTTTCTTTTGGTTATGTAGTTCCTCTTTAGTGATGCATAAGTCATCAACCTAACAAGCATAAGCTGAGTACTGCGATACACCGTAACACTGCAACAGCAATTGGCACTGGCATTGGCAGCAAAGCATACATTGAGCTGGTGGGCATAAAGCAGCAATGAGTGAAAGGGGCAGAGTTTAATCTGCAATAGGCATGTGTGTGTGTATCTGGCAGTGGTGGCAGGGCAGGCCCAATACACCAACACCATACACACACGCACATCCCTGCCCAAGACAAACTACATACACTAGCTAGGGTGAGCCAATTTAATTTGGCACCTGAGTTGGAAAACTCTACAAACACATCTCAGCAACCCACATTGAGATCTTGTATTAGGGTTTATAATAAAGGAGGAATGCTGAGCATGGCCTCCTACTCACTGTAAAACAACAACACACCAGACACCTCAAATGACAAAGGGAGAGAAAGATTATTAACAAAATGAAGGATTCAAAATTAATCTGGTGAAAAACACTGTCTTTAATGAGAAATCTATTGTTGCTAACTAGCAAGGTTCGTTTCCTGCCAAACAAAATTGTTCTGATTTTCAGTAGGAATTATTTGGAGGGCCAATTCAGACTTGAATTTGCTCCTTGCAAACATCAGGAGTACCTTGGCACCTGGTGACATCATGTGGTCACTTGTGGTAATGCACAAAGTGTTGTCTGGCCATTCCTTTCAGACTCCCTTCCTTCTCTGATCATAGTACTGTCTTCCTGGCAGGATTGGGCCAAAGGCGACTGTAGCTTAGTACTTTGCTTCCATCGGTGATAGGGTATGTGGTGGATAACCATACTCCATTTGTCCTCAGTATCTGGTACAGTGCCCCTGCACATGGAGGTACTGTTTAGCAATTATGGCCAACAGCCATTGATAACCTTATCCTTCTTGAATTTACCTGTTCTCTTTTAAAGCCATCTAAGCCACTGCCTATCACCATATCTTATGGCTAAGAACATAAGATGGGTCTGCTGGATCAGGTCTGTGGTCCCTCTAATCCAGCAACCTGTTAACACGGTGGCCAGCCAGATGCCTATATGCTAAGTTACATATGTTAAGTTACTTATGTTCATCATAATAATATAAAGTAGAAACTCTTCTAAAATGGCAAAGCATTGATGCAGGAAGTGGTGTAGGTACATTTCCCCTCCCAGACTTTGCGGTACTATTCTGGAAAGTACTAAAGGGAATTATAAGCAAGTTAAGGATTTAACAAATTTTCTCGGATACTGTGAGGGAGAAGGTTACTAAGGCTGCAGAGCCATGTTACACATGCCGTATTTTTCCTTCTATAAGATGCCCCCATGTATAAGATGCCCTCTATTTTTGGGGACTCAGATTTAAAAAAACGGCCTCGGCACTATCCGTGTATAAGACGCCCCCTAATTTTCGACATAATTTATTAGGGGGGAAAACCTAGTCTTATACATGGGAAAAATACGGTACTTCTAATGGTGGTGCTATCAAATGGGGGGGGGGCAATGCCTGATCTACAAATATTGCCATAGGGAGCAAAAGTTAGCAGTGTTGCCCCCTCACCCTAAAGGCAATTTGTAAAAGGCTTCAAATACCGGTAGGTTGGTGTTTGGATGAATACAATACTTTGAAAATAAGTAAGGAGTTGTCCTTTTTCTTTATACTGCCCTGTTAGTTTAAAATTCAAGGACAGGCATTTAAAAAATCACTTTAGTAGTCAGGATATTGTATTGTAAGATGATACTAATGATAACACAAGACCACGAAAAGCAGGAAATCAAGGCAGATTAAAGATCTCCAACACACTAACACACTTCTAGCTTCTTGGATGTATACAGCTGACAACATTCCTAATCTGCCCAAGCACTTCCACCCACATAGGCTACGAACTGCAAAGCAAAGCGGGAGACCAAGGTATGGGGAGGTCTCTGTAAGCAGGTCACCCTCTTGGTTTGCTCTGCCTAATGCCCACCTGCCCGCCCTGCCTAGTGCAGTGTGTCCTAGGTAGGAGACAGTGGTAGCCAGCAAATTGAAAGGTGGAGTGGCTTATCTGGGCCCTTCTCCCATGGCCTGCTGGGGACCCCAGTGGTATTTGTAGAAAGGGAGTGCCTGATCTCGCTGCAGCTGCTCCCTGGGCACTTTGGGGCAAGCAGAGGAGGAGGGGTAAGAGAAAGGGGGTAGCAGTGGCTGTATAAGTGACAGGGAAGGAGGAGAGGTGGGACTGCTTGCTTGCCTAGCTTTGAGGCCTGCTGCACCTTAGAACAAGGACTGCTGGGCATTGGCAAGGCTAGGCAAGGTGAAAGGGGCAGGAGAGGATTGGTCTGATAGCTGGAACTGGGCTGGGCTGCAGCCGGTGGCAGACCTACATTTTGGTGGTCCTGAAGCTTGAACTGTTATGGGGGCCTTGTGTACACAACTTCACAAACTCTGCCAGTCAGCTGATTTGTGGAATTTTTGAAGCCAGATACATTGGACAAAGCCCTGTGCATTGCACCCCCAAGAACCCGATAGTAAGAGTCCATAGCTTCTGCAGTTTAAAAGCTACGTGTGTGCGGTCATGCCTCTCAAAATTAAATAACCGCTGAAGCCTTGAAGAGAGTTGCTTTGTTCTTATTCTCTCAACACAGAAAGATTACTGCCAAAGAGCTGACAACATTTACGGCATCCAGAAGGGATGAATCAAACTGAGATACAACCCCACACTGACTCCTGCACTCAGGAGAGATTCCCATGGCTTGTCATGGGAAAGAAGCAGTGAATAGACAGTGGAAAAGTTGTCATGCCAGCAGCACATTAGGAAGCAGAAAACAGATGGAGCGAAAAAAGAAACCAAGTTCCTCAGATGAAGAATACTGCCGTCACTGTTTAGAAGTTAAGTCTTCCCAGACAGTTCCTAATACAGTGGTACCTTGGGTTAAGAACTTAATTCATTCTGGAGGTCTGTTCTTAACCTGAAACTGTTCTTAACCTGAGGTACCACTTTAGCTAATGGGGCCTCCCCCTGCCGCTGCACCGCCGGAGCACGATTTCTGTTCTCATCCTGAAGCAAAGTTCTTAACCTGAGGTACTATTTCTGGGTTAGCGTCTGTAACCCAAGGTACCACTGTACACTTTCCCCAAATCCTGGTTACTCAACATTTCTTTCTACTTGCCATCCCCTAGCAAGCATCGTGTCCATAAGAACCTTGTCAATTATCACATAGATTGCCAAACGATTAGTTTGTTTTGTTCAATTAGCTTCTCTACCATTTTGACTTTGGCAGAGTACATATGGAAAGTAACCACCAAATTAACCAGTTCTGTGAGAGTTTCTGTGTCTCCTCCTGGATATGCTGAACTCTCCAGCATAATTCCCAAGCAATCTAAGCTGCGGTGTCACATGATGTGTTCTACAAAGACCAGTTTGTACAAGCCACACTGCTAGATGCTCCATTAGACACCTACTGTAGGGACCACAGGTTTACATGTACATCCATCAGTATGAAAAAAAAAAGGCATCATATTTTGTTTCTACTAATATCAGTCTTCAAGAGAACAAATTCTGAGTGCTAGCACCATCTATCTATCTATCTATCTATCTATCTATCTATCTATCTATCTATCTATCTATCTATCCTTTCCTCTCCCCCTGCCATAAAATCAGCTATACATTACTTCAGAAACTCTTTTCTACCTGTCCCCTGGAAGTTCCCTAAGAATAGCCCATTGCCCTTAGACGATGCTGTGCAGCAACGTAGCTAGCCGCTCGGGCACCCAGGGCAGTGCGCACGCCCCATGCCCGGGGGCAGGGTGAGTCACCCATGGGGGTGAGCTGGGGCAGGGCATGTTGCAAGGAGCCTCCAAGGAGTCTGCCTGCTGCCTCCCCCTCAGCTGTAGGGCAGCTGAGGGGGAGGCAGCAGGCGGATGCAAATCCCACACTACCATTTTGGGCAGCACAGAGTCTGCAGGCGCCCGAACCACCATGTCACTCCCAGGCGTTAAGTACCGCCCCCCGCAGTGTGGCACCCAATGCGCTCCACCCCCCCAGTCCCTCCCCAGCCTCGCCTCTGATGCTGAGTGCTTAACAGCAAAAGATCTCTACTCCTCATCTACAACTCTTGTTTGTAGACCCTATGCAGCACCTCTCAGGACTTAATCACGAGATGCATCATGGATTTACAAGAAGTATGATTTCATTAGCCTACAGCCAAAAAGCAAAACCACACTGAATATGTCTACATCTTGCCTTTCCTCCAAGTGGCTAGAAGTGATGTACATGCACCATTTTATCTGTACAACAAACTTGGAGCAGGGGTATTTGGGGGCACAAATCCATGCCACACATGTGCATAATATTTGCACAAATATAATAGGAGGAGGAATTCAACATCACACTAAGGCGATAGTTCCAAAGCAGTGATCTCCCCTCTCCTCCCTGCATGCACCGTTGTGGAGGTTCTCCCAACCCCCCTAAGAGCCAACTTTGGGGATTGCATGGGGCACGTGCGGAGGGAAGAGGGGGAGAAGCCCCATTGCACAAACAAAGCTGAAGGGGCTTTTTAGTTTTGGGGAAAAAAGGTGAGTAAAGGGGGATACGATGGTGTGAGAAAGTGGACAGAGACTTTTTTGCCCTCTCTTACAATACTAGAAACTCAGGGCCATCCACTGAAGCTGAATGTTAGAAGATTCCAGACAAAAGAAAGCACTTCTTCACACAGCATATACCCAAACCATTGAATTTGGTCCCATGAGATGTAGTGATAGCCACCAAACCAGATGGCTTTAAAAGATGATCAGAAAATTTCATGGAAGAAGCAGCTATCAATGGCAGCTACCCCACCACAGTTATGTTCTTCCTTCACTGTTGGAGGCAGTAATGCGACTGAATGCCAATTGCTGGGGGCAGAAATGGGGAGAGTGTCATTGCACTCAGGGCCTGCTCACAAGCTTCTCATAGACACCCAGCTGGGTGCTGGGAGAACAGGATGCTGGACTAGATGAGCCTTTGGCCTGATCCAGCAGGGCTCTTCTTAAACATATTTTTAAAATGGTCCTCATCTTCTTGAGAGAGTAGATCAGTCAAGAACCAGACTGATCAAAACTATTTCTTCATGGCCAAGTGGGGATTTGAACCCTGGTCTTCCAGGTACTAGTCCAACACAAGGAACAATACTATAATGATACATGGTTTTCCAAGACAGGGACCAAGGAGAGAAGAATAATAATGTAAGGAACTGCAATAAAATATTTACAAATTTAGATACAGCTGCTATTTTACCAGAAACCGTAAGAGGGCAGTGTAAACAAAGAAATGCCACAAGAAAGAATTTCCAGGGACTGTAAGTGCTTGGTAGATTGGCTTTCCCAAAAGCTATGTTAATTTTATGGTTTGCAGGTTTTAAAAAGAAAAGTATGCAATTCTTAGCCAGAATTTCAGGCCTGTTCTACCTCTTGTTTCTCTGGAAATCTGTCTTTGCCAAAATAATTCCTGCCTGTCGGGTGAATTTATGCAGTGTTTCTCAAGTATTATTTTTAACTTCTAAACTTTCACTGCTTTCTAGTTTCTCAGCACTAGTTATCTGTTGCATGGGTGAATATCCATAGATCCTTGTATGTAGTTATGTGTATATAGCTACATGCATGCCACCATCAGCTGCATCCAATGATATGAGAATCAGGACAGTAATCTGACATATGAATTACTGCAGAATATCTCTGAATCTCTTTTACAGCTACACTCCAGGAAACATTAAGAGCACAGCAGATCATCCTAAACTTGCTTCTTCCTGTTGTAAGAATATCAAGGTCATATATATATATATATATATATATATATATATATATATATATTATAATTGTTCATAAGTGTGCCAAGCAAAACAAGGCCACATGTCTGAAGCAGCACAGGAAGACAGGCCTGTCTCCATTTTGACTCCCAAACTGACAAACTGTTTCTCTGCAAGGAAGGAGGGGGGATTGTCTCAGAAAAATGAAGTGATAATCCTGGCTTCCTGATACCTGAGTGCCAGACAAAAGGGTGTGATTAACTTGGCTGGGAAACAGGGAAATGTAAATATCTCTTTTGTTTTACTTGATGGGTTTTTGGGTGGAGGGCAAGAGGAGGCATGGGGAGGGTCAAGGATGCTCAGATTACTGCTACCAGACCTTTCATGATGTAGCTGTGATGTATCTGGGGGGTGGTCCTGGGTTACACCCCTTTTTGTGATGTATGTATGATGTATAGGGGGGTGGTCTTGAGCGGGAGGGGGGAATTTCAAAAGTCTATATAGGAGCTGGCACACCATTGTTCTGGGTTCTTCCTCCCTCCATTTTGGGAGTGAGGGCCTCTGTTGCAACAGATTTGGAGTCAAAGAGAAGTAAGGATGGCATCATGCGTACAAATCCAATAGGATGTTCACTGTCAGAAGGTGATCAGTCTACCTGAGTCTTGGCTAGTGGGGAAAGATCCATGGCATACCCCAGGGTCCCATCTCCTCTGAAACTTTGATCCTCCTTCCAATTCTCTCTCCCCCCCCCCAAAAAAAAGGTGGACATCTCACAAGTTTGAGAATTATTTCTATAAAGCACCAAATATAATGGGCAGTAGGCACTTTCAGAAGAGCAGTTCCCCTGGCATGCCTGGAGCAGATAAATTAATACCTCTTTGGGCAACAGCAAATGTCTATCTCATGTATGATTTCCAGATGGACTATATTTGGTTAGTGCACATACGGTACACCAACACAAAGTCATTCCTGGGAAGCCATTTGAACCTATTTTCCTAAGGTTTTCTAAGAGCTTTGCTGAATCTGACCTTTTGTCTGTTCTGAACGGTCTGCCAATCAGTTTCACTGGATATAACTCCTTTTATTTTTTCCTGAGAACTATCTTCACTCTTTCAGTAACACTCACAATGGTATAAGCCTCTGTCATGTCCTTCTTCACTTGTCTCTTTTCTAAACTAAAGAGACCCAGACCCACATATTGTAATCTTTCCTTATATGAGAGTTGCTGCAATCGCTTAATCTCTTGGTTTGCCTCTTTCTGCACCTTCCTAAAGCTACAATTTCCTTTTTGAGGCAAGGCAATGTAAACCACACACAATATTCTAAATCAGGTTTGGGGAACCTTTTTCTGCCCAAGGCCACATTTGCCTCTTGGCAAGCTTCTGGGGGCCACTTCCCAGTGGTGGTTGGGGACGAAAGCAAAAATGGGGATAGTTATCAGTGTGAATTTTATCTTTTTCCATCCTGGCTTATCCATCCTGATAAGCCAGAGGCCTTATCCATGTTCACAGACACATCCCAACCATGCAAAAACACGGGGTGTGAAGCAGAGGTGTTGCCTGTGGAGTGTTCCTAAACCCAGGGAGTGTTCCTAGGGCCAGACAGAGAGGCTAGGAGGGGTGCATTTGGCTCCTGAGCCTGTTAGAAGGCTTTGTCAGCAGCTTTTTGGAAATCCAAGTATATAATTATTTATACTTTCAGTTCTGTAAGGTTGGTGAGACAGGACTTCCACACTGATTTGTTCTCAGCAAGGCCTTTTCTGTCTTGAACAACTCTACCTTTAGTAATGCTTACTTCCAAGGTACCCACTTACCCCAAAAATGAAGAGGTATATACCAAATGCACAAAAAGAAAGGAAGAAGCCTCCAGCTGTACAGAAATCCATTAACTGAACCCACTATATTTTGAATACAAATCCTTCCTCAGAGATACTCTTAGGCACAATCAGCTTGGGTCTCCCAATTCTGTTTGCCAGGTTTGTGCTCTAAATATATAGATATTGCTTCATTTAAGCAAGAATGCACTTCAAAATATACTTGCGAAATTAAATGTGACTAATAGCTTTGACTTCCAGGACTAGATAACTATATTTCCCAGTGAATTGACACTAACGTGTACTAGAATCACTGATCTCCCCCATCCATCAACTGCGCTATTGGCTTTTACCAATATAGTGTATGATGTCTGCAGTGTTAACATTCACAACAGCTTCTAATTAACCTCCCACAATACAACTCCACTCCCATCTTCCAATAATGTGGAAACCGGGGCATCCTAGAATCCTGCTGTTGGACTCCAACTCTTTCATCAGCTCCCTGGCTAGTGGAAGATGGAAATTATTGTCCAACAATATCTGGAGGACCACAGGTACCCCATCCCTGTCCTCACTACATCTGTATGCTTATTCTCTCCAGTAGCAATAATGGGACTTCTCTATCAAGTCCCTGAAAGTCTCACCAACGTACCTCTCTCAGTGTATCCAGGTTATTTACCTTTGTCTCAAAGGGACAAGCCTTTTCCTAATAGCTAGGATCTCAGTGCACTAAGCAAACACTTCACCATACATTTTGTGCCAAACACTGGGTAACCAGTGCTAGGAACCCTGCTAACTTTCTACCTTCATGCATTTTTACATTACCAAGTGGATTGTCTTTGGCAAGGTTTAGAAATATTTTTGTTGGTTACAAAATCTCCATTCCCCATGTTTCCTTACCCTATTGCAGGGGTAGGCAACCTAAGGCCCGTGGGCCGGATGCGGCCCAATCGCCTTCTCAATCCGGCCCACAGACGGTCCGGAAATCAGCGTGTTTTTACATTAGTAGAATGTGGGCTATTATTTAAAATGCATCTCTGGGTTATTTGTGGGGCATAGGAATTTGTTCATTATTTTTTTCAAAATATACAGTAGTCCAGCTTACCACATGGTCTGAGGGATGGTGGACCAGCCCACGGCTGAAAAAGGTTGCTGACCCCTGCCCTATTGTCAGGCTCTTCCAGGAGTCCAGTTATCTCTTTCCTTGTAGCTCTTATCAGGTTTCACCTTTGGACTTTATAAACACTGCAGAAAGGGCGGGCCCAATATATTTTTCCGCCTAAGGACAAGATGGTACATATCCCCATTCCATGTACACAAGCCAACCAAACTAGCAATTGAGTTTTATTTCCACATTGACAATGAGACAGTGAGCATCTTCTGGGAGCAACAGGTTAGTTTGGGGGGTGGAGGTCTGGTCATACAGCACACACAGGTCTGTCCATTCTGCACCCCTCAGCAACTCCTGTGTGAGGCCTTACTATTCTGCCTAATAGTAAGACTGACCTTGACTACATTCAGTTCCTATATAAAACCCCAAGAGGAGTCCATCTCCTGCAAGACTTGAGAAATTTGGCTATGGCTAGCTATTTCAGCATTTGTACTAAAAAGATTTGTTCTGGTTTCATTTTATTTAAGCTTCAGATGGCCTGGTTTTTACACCGAGAGGTGGAGGGTATATTTGTTTGAAATTAAAGACAGAGGTTTAATTAGTTCTCTCACACTATTGCCTCAAATGCCCTCAGCAGAATTCCAATCTGGGGTGAATACTTGGATCTTAGAGCACTATTTGACTTTGCCCTAGGCGTTCATATTTTACCTTTCAATATTCTTGGCATCTCTATACATCCAAGTTAAAAATAAACATATCCATCATCGCTCTCTCTCTCGCTCTCTCTCTCGCTCTCTCTCTCTCTCTCTTTCTTTCTTTCTTTCTCTCTCTCTCTCTCTCTCTTTCTCCCTACCTACCCAGTTTCTGTTTTCTGTACTCATATATAAGCTGATATTACAGTAGTTATTTGTTCAATTGCACCAGTGGAATGCATTTCTTGAGAGATTTCACATATGCAGAAAAATAGTCTCACAGTCCTTAGCAATATTACTGAGTATCAAAGCTAAACACATAAGTTTTAGGATTGATTTCTCAGTTCAAGAAAACTTCCAATCTCATTCACAATACTTTTGCTTCTGTCAACAACTAAAATCTCATTGCCAGTTGTGGTTATCTTTGATGACTCACCAGATGAATAAAATAAATCTTAGGAGGTAAATAATATCCTTCTTGAGCTCACTAGACCGCTAATCAAATATTGTATTACAATTGATAATGCAATGCACTTGATGTATATTGTTATTGTTTGTGGGTGCCCTGACTCCCGCTAGATTCTGGGGTGTTTGGGGTTTAATCAGTGCTTTGAGAATTAAGATGGGTTGACAAATGTTGCATTTAGAAGTGTAAAAATGCAGGCTAACCCTGTTTTTCCCAGAAAAAGGTATTACCTGGGAGAGAAGCTATTAAATGGAATGAAGGCTGATGACAACCGGTCATCAGCCCATGGGGGGAGCTATCAATGGGGAGAAGACTGTGATATAGGGAAGGGGGCCCTCCTCCAACTGTTTGTACTAGTGGGCAGAGAAAGAAAGAAAAATAGGGTTTCATCCTGGATGATGGAGGCTGAAGAAAAATTGTTTTTGCAAGAGCTTTGAAAAGCAGGGGAGAAGTGAGGGAGAGCTCTTGGCAAGCGGGCTGGGACAAGCTGGGAGAAGAGACAGAGATAGCTGTTTGGCTGCCTTTGAATCCAACACTATGCTTCTGTAGGAAGCAAGCCCCCCCCCCCCATGTGAATGTTGGAAAACCCTCTACTGTAGACTCAGGTTGTATATACAGTATGTGAAAATAAACCATATATCATAAAGACACTGCAGTCTCCATTGTGCCTAATTTCCAAAGGAAATACGAATCCTGTGTGAGTGCCAAGACCCCTGGAATCACACCACTCAGAGATTGGGGTGGCGTGGAACAATATATACCAAACACAGCTTTGATGATAATTAAGGTGCTTGGCTTTCTCTTCACATCTGGCAGTCCCACTGCTGTGGGATGCTGAAGAATGCATCAATTTGTTTGCCTCATTGTTGGACCCACTGTTCTCATGCACTCCCTTTCCAGATTCCCAATAGATTTCATGCAAAGCACAGTTTAAGCCACTGTCTATTGGTAAGGTAGCTCCATAATGCCCCACAATATCAAACCTTTGATCCAGCCACCATTAACTATTGATGGACAATCATGCTGAGTTAGAATAAATAGTAAGGTGTTCATATAGCAGCTAAAGCAGGGAAGAGGGAAATGGCAGAGTATCCATCATAGCCTTGAATGTTAATAAATTAGGTTATAGAAGAGGAGAGTCCTACAGATTTCTATGAGTCTGCGGTCAAGACGCCAGATTTATATAGGTTCCTGTTCTGCTGCATCTGCAGAATCCAGAAAGAATTGGGAGTGGTAAGCATGCATGGCATTTTTTCCATTTGGAATAGAAGCTTATTGCCTCCTTGCATGCTGGCAAAAGAAAAATAAACCTGCCTTTGCATGACTGTTGCATAAGGAGGAGGAGCTGGGTTTTCTCCCAACCTCACAAAGATTACCACTTTCTCTCTGTGTGTGTTATTTATCTTCACACAAAGAGGTATCTCTCCTCCTCCTTTAAAGCAACATTTGAGCTTTGCCACGTAACATTAATACTGAGAAAGTCAACATAGAGTTCTTACTTTCTAACATCTGCACATACACTTTTATACTTCATTATTTAAAAGCAAGTTTTAACAAGACAGTCACGAGTCATTCAGGTTTACGTGCCAAACACAAATTTTAGCAACAAAGCCCTTTGGAGTAACTACCATTCCTCCTGGCACCACCTAACATGAAACCTGCAAAGTCAAGTATTCAGTTTGGTTTTAACAGAAGAGAAGGGTTTGGGTTTTTGGTTTTGTTGTTTTTCTTTGCATTTCTTATATTGGCCCAATATGTGCAATATATTAACACTCCTTGAGGGACATTGATGGGACCTTCAACTTTGGCCAGCTTCAATCACTACTGAACCTTAACAGAATCTGGCCAAAATAAACACAGATGGAATCCGCTCCTCCTCCCTGCCTCTTACACAATATTATTCTTGGCCCTCCTAAATCAGGGATCTTTTAAGAGCTGCTCCTAGGAGCTCTGTAAGCAATAATCCGGGGGGGGGGGGAGGAAATTGCCATTTCTGGCAACAACAAAAACATCTTTTTACCACTGAATAAATTCAAACTGTTTCTCAAGCCAATTACTTTGGAGTAATCCTACAGCAGCCTATTGGAAACTCATATTTAGGGATGTAACACTATACTCAGGTTCTGCAGACTGAGAGGATTATGATCTTGTGGAAGCCCCCTTACACTGGCAGGATACGAGATACCCTGCTGGTCTGACAGATATACTAGTGGAACATTCAAAATACACTGATGGAACACTCCACTGGCAGAGCTGAAGATATGCCAAAACAGGGCGAAATTACCGGTATCATCCCTGAGCATTGACTGGCTGGCTGGGAATGATGGGAGTTGGAAGTCCAACAACATCTGGAGAGCACCAAGTTGCAGAAGGCTGGTGTTAACTCACTCCCCAATGACAGCATACTACAACCACCAGTATATAAACCCCACCACAACCAGTATATTGTAAATTCTCCCACACTTGGAAGTTTGGTAATGGGGAATTAAGAGGGAAAGGCACTTGGCACAACAGGAGAGCAATTTGCACCAAAGATGCACTTCACAAGGCATTTGCCTCCTGAACACACTTGGATATTTGCACACATTGCTAACACTTTTCAAGTGGTCCATGGACAAAAATGTTGGGGAGCTGCTCCTCTAGACCAAGGCTTGCAACACCTGAGCAGACAAAGCTGAGAAGCAGTGAGGCTTTACCAATCTTCTTTACTAAATACAGGGAAACATAGTAACTGTGCTAATATAAAATAGCATTTCTTGTTACCTATTTCTTTTTTATAGGCTAGGCTCCTACACCTTCAGTTGTTGCATTACAGGCAGAAATTTCACGTCATCTTTTCCCATCAGGGCTCTGCAGAGAGGGTAAATGTTTAACCTGTTGAACTCTGCCCATCATGCATATTGTTGTGAGGTTTTTTGCAGAGGAAGTTAAGCTGTATGCCTGAGTGCCTTCCAATTCCTGGATCCAGCAAGGATTAAAATCTAGCAAAGGATTCAATTGTTGGAATAGCCAGGCCAACTTCTTGGTGAGTATGGGTCCTTAGGGCCACAAAGGAAGTGGCTCTGTGCAAGAAGACAAATGGGTGTTTGTCCGTCCATCCCCCTCCCCGGGTCTGGTAGTTAGAAGAACAAAACCAGAGCTGAGGTGTGTGAGCTAGAAACAAGAAGCAGGCTGGGCAGCTAAGAGACAAAGTCATGCCTGATTTCTGGCTGCAGCTATGGGAGAAACAATACCCTTTTGGGGTGTTAATGCTGTGACACCCTCCACCGTTGGCTCAAGTTGTGTACATGTGTAAATAAACCATATATCCTAAAGACACCTCAGTCTCCGCTGTCTCTCATTCCAAGGAAACCGAACCCTGGGTATCCAGGGTAAGTGCACCGCTGAGATTGGGGTGTCATAAAACAAAATGTTAGAGGAACCCTGACTGAAGAAAAACAAAAACAAGCAACTTAGTGGTGCTCACCTGGAAGCAAAAGGAGTTGACATGTACAGTCACTGCTTGGATGTATTGAGATTGTGGGTGGGGGCTTTAAATGGGTTTCTGAGGTGAAAAGCTCCCTTATTGGGAAATTCGTATTCTAGGTCTATCTGCTCAGAATGCAAGGAATAGGTCCTCTATGCACCTCCTTATTACCCCCTCTGGGTAAAACAGGGCGCTGGGCGGCGGCGGGAGGGGGGGCATTATTTTGTTTTTATTCTAACAGGCAACGGCCTGAGCAGCGGCAGCAACAAAAGAGCCATTCCTCTTTTCGCCAGCACTCCTCCTTTCGTGGCCTCCGGGGCCGCTCCATAAAGGGCTTGGCAAACCCAGTCACCTCGCCTTTCTTTCTCTCTCTCCTTCTTTCCCTGCCTCCCTCCCCGCCTCACCCCGCGGGCGGATTGTTCCCTCTGCTCTCCCGCCGCCGGGCTGGGCCAGGCCAGGCCTCGAGCCAGCAGCCGCCGAGGGAAGGAAGCGCCTTTTATGGCGCGCGAGGAAGGGCCATGTATGGCGCGCAGGGCAGGAAGCGCCATGTATGGGCAAGGCAGTTCCTGCTTGGAACCAAACGAGGGCTGCTTCCGCTCAGCTTTGGCTCGGCGGCTGGGATCGGATGACGGGGACGGCTCGTCTCGCTGCACTCGCGGCTCGGAGGCTGGCAAAAGCCGGCCTGACTGAGGCGGCTTCCCTCCTGCGCTTGGCTTCCGCGGAGGGAGCCAGGCAGCTCCCGCCAAGCAGCGGCGCTTGCTTGCTGGGGGGCGGCTTCCCAGGCGCGGGAGGCTGCCTGCCCGGGAGTGGGGGCTCCTCCTCCAGCGGCGGCGGCGTCTGCTACTACCACCACGGCCTACTAGCGTGCTCCTTCTCCCTCTCTCCCTGCGCCTGGACCAGCTCCAGGAGTGACGCAAGGCCTTTCCTGTCACTTAATGGTCAGCGCCGAAGCAGGGCTTTAAATTACAAGCAGCTGCTGGCGAACTGAGCCAAAACAGATTCTCCCCCGCTGACTGGCCCCGTCGGGAGAGCGCGCCAGCTTCCAGGGCGCGCAGGAATCCGGTGTCCTCGCGGCGAAAACCGTGTGAACCGACCGAGCCGGGGTAAAAAAAAGAAAAGGGAAAACAGAAAAAGTCTCCGGATCCATCCACCCCTCGCTGCAGACAGACCGAGTCAGCACCTTCCCCTCATCCGCTCCCGCTGCGGCCGTCTAATAAAATCCTCCTCTTGGCAGCTGGGAGCTCCGCGCTTGCCAAAGAAGCGGGGATTCCCAGAGTCGGCTAGGAAGAAACGTGGAGGGCGCGTTTTAAAGGGCACGCAGCACCCTTTCGACGGTGGGTTGGCGGGGCAGCCGGCTCTGTGCTGCTCGCACGGGGAAGGCTCTTTCCTAGAGCCAGAGAGGCGCAGGAGGGGCAGCGCCCACCAAAACGATGGGCAGCCGCAGCTCGCTTGCAATTTAAGTACTGCCGAGTATAACCCAGTGCAGAAGCCTTACGTGCCCACCAGCTGATCAGACCCTCACCCACAATCATGTATTGGGGAGGGGGGCTGCCACCTTTTTTTCTCCGCGCGCGTTTTAGTCCTGGGTCTAGTCCTAGTGAGTTATGATGCATTCAGAAAGCTGGGGTTTCTGATGGGTTAGCTCAGCATAAAAGGAGGTGAGCTCCTGGATACGTCATTTCACATCACATCCCTATTTGCAGCTCTGCCGCAGGTTTGCAGGCTCATAGCTGCCTTCAAAACTCACTTGGATTACAAAACCAATATAAAGACCCCAGCTCTCCTCTCAGCCCCTCTTTGCAGCCTTGGACCTCCAGGAAGCTCATACCTAGAAGAGTACCCAGATATCCGAGATCAAACTGAGGGGAATTTGGGGGGATCTTCCCACTTTCCAATTCTGTGTGGCATATAAATAGGTCCCAGCGACTACTGCCGCTAAATGATTTCATTTCTAAAGGTGCCTGCAGTTGAAAACGTGCCTCTTTGTTTTACCCTCTGTCCAAGAAACCCATCTCCATAACCCCAGATGCGTGGGGTCTGGTTGTGGTGACTCGGTGGTGGGAGAAAGGCATTCTGTACATGCTTCAAGGCACCTTTTCTTTTATAGCGCCAAGGCTGAGCAGGCTGCAGGAGTGAGTCCTATTAAGACTAGGAGAAGGGTATAATAGACTGGAAATATGCATTTGTTGAGATGTCTGCATTGCAGGGGGTTGGACTAGATGACCCTTGGTGATCCCTTCCAACTCTATGATTCTATGATCCCGTTGAACCCAAAGACAAGACCCATAAAAGACACACACGCGCAGCCAAACCGTTGGAGTCCTGCCAGGGTCACAGATGAAAGCCCACTCCCGGAAGGATAGATCTATAGGCCTGAGAAAGATATATCCAGAGGTAGGCGGGAGTGGGTGGAGAGGCAGCTTCAAGAACTCAGAAGCTCAGCCCGTTGATAGATTTATTCTACTGGAGTCCCTTTAGTTACAAATCTGGCACCGGGGAAAGAGATACTGCAGAGAAATATGTCCAGCAACACAAATGGAAAGAAAACAAGCAGCAAAGCTGGGAGAGGAAAGAGAAATGGAGACTGCTTCTCATATCTCTCTCTAATTTTCTCAATCTCTCCTTCCTCAGATCTGTGTTCAGTACAGCCGTTGGTTCTGTATCGATGGACTCCCCTCCCCTCCCCTGAGAACATGCCCCCCTCCCCCCCCCTTGTTAGGACTGAAGTAGCCAAAAATATGTGTCAGTCGGAGCTCCCGCTGGCTGCAATCCTGCGCGCTGCGTCCCTAGGAGAAATCTCATGGCAGTCTGAGTGGAAATGGATAGGGATAGGACTCAACGATGTAAACACCCCTTTTGTCCCCCAAAGCCCCATCCCATGCGTTCAGCTATCTGAAGTTCATCTATCTGAAGTGGGCTCCGGGCGAATCGGAAGCAGCCTCCTGAAGCTGCGAGGAACCCCCACCCCACCCCACTCCAACATGTCAATCAATGTTTTTCTCCCTCCCCCCAAACAGTCTGACCAATGAGGACCCTAATGAAGGAACTGGCATTGGCTACCAGGCTCTGGTGGCGCTAAGTAGAAGATTCAAGCATCGCAAACACGAGCAAGATACAGGGTGTCAGACGGAGAGACTACTGCAGATCAGGGAGTGAATCAACAACTCCCTTACTCGAGTCTCAGCTCAGCCGGACAAGCCACTCTTTCCCCACCACGGGAATAATGATGATGATAATGATACTGGCCAACCTTACAGGGTTGTTAGAAGGATTGCCGGTACTGTAATGAGAAACGGAAAGCATAATTTACGGCTTAGAAAGCGGGGGAATAAGGAGTGATGGCTGGGTATCAAAATAAGCGTTCTTCCTAAGAGAGAAGGCTAGAAGAGAGAATCCACAAGCTGCCTGGCTGTGGAAGCAGCCCTTCAAGGAAAGGTCGGGCAGGAGAGGAGTCTGCAGGATGCTTGCCTGCCCGCCTGCCTTGCAAGCCAACGGCTGGGCTAGGTGGTCCCTATGAGAGAGAGTTGCTGTCAGTCGGTGGCTCCATCTCACTCCCCTGCCACATCTCCATACAGCCCTGCGGTAAGCAGAAGGTGGCCGCCGAGCTGCAGCCTCTATTTGGCCATGGGATGAAGTGATGGGTGAAAGCTTAACCGGTTGAACTTGCGCCTGTGGTGCAGCTCGGAAACGGCGCAGAAAGAAAACGTCGATTCGCTCTCAGGACGCTCTAGCGGTGGAATTATGAGGATTTAGTATACTGCAGTACTCGGGCCAAGAACTGAGGCTGACACCTCCACGCTAAGCTCCCCTATTTCAAAGCCTGCCCGGTTCTTGTGTGCCCGACCGACTTCCGAATATGTTTACTGAGAACTCCCATTTGAAAGGCTGCAAATGCCCAGAGCTACTGGGGTGACTACCTTCTGGGGCGGCAGGTTTCCTCCAGGAATGGCAAAGAGATGCCACGCTACATCTCTGTGCAAGGAAACGCTTGTCCCATTGCGTTTCTCCTTGCATTTAAGGCATAGGGGGCTCTGGGGGCGGGGGTCTGGTTCGTGAGCGGCCAAAGCGGGATTTCAGAACCAGCTTTCTCTCCCCCCCCTCCCCGCCCCGCGCAAAATCCAAAAAACCCAAGCCCTGCCCTCTAGGTTGCCTCAGAATAGCGCCTCCTCGGCAGAGGAGCCGCTTTGGAGCAAAGCCATCATTTCTGCCCCCGTCGAAAGAATAGACAGCGGGATGCCAAGTCGGGCAGCAAACTTAACTGGGTGGGTTGAGCTTGCTGACGGGGGAGGGACAAGGGTGGCCCAGTATCAGCCGGCTGCTGCCATTTCAGAAATAAGAGACTGGGTGGTGCGGAACTAATACAGTATATGGCGCGGGAGTGGAATCAAAGTTCCGTCTGCTCGACGGCGCGGACAGCCTCGCGGCTTCTTTTTCAAGGGGATGCTGGACGAAGGAGTTTCCCTTACTCCCCAATGCATTGCAGATTATTAGGAGCTGGGCGGGCGGCGTCACTGGTCAGCTTCCTCCCAGCCCATCCTATTATAATTTCCTCATCTTTCCTGCGCAGCTCAAGCACCCAGAGTCAAAAACAAGATCCTCTTTGAAATCAGAAGATCCATAAATCTCGTTTGCTTCGTAGAAAAATGCCAGCGATGAAAGTCGGAATGCAAACTTTTAGATACTGTTTAGGGGTAGGGGGTAAGATTCAGATATTCAGTTCGACTTACCCCGCAGCCTAGGGCAGAGGTAGCCAACTTAGTGCCCTCTACAGGACTCCCAACTCCGATTCCCCCCCCCCACGCAGCAAGGGATGATAAGAGTTGCAGTCCATCATCTGAATGCCTTGGCTACCACTGGTCTATGGGGGCAGCGCCCGGTTTCTGAATGGCGGGGGAGGGGATCAAGCTGTCCGGAAGTAATGTCCCTTCCGCCCCCATGTCCTCCCGCTCACACCAGCGAAATGGGCTGGAGATAGTCACTAGATGGACGCGAATGCACTCTGCACATGTGCAGAGAAAGGCTGTTTTTCATGATTCCACAAGCCCCAGAGCCATGCAGGCTGCTCCTGCTTGGCGCAGGGTTTTCAGAATGGTAGACACTCAAAACAAGTTCTGAGGCTGAGCCCTGTCTCGTATTAGGCTCTGAGAATGGGGAGGTGAGAAAGGGCCCACCCAGAGATAGTAGAATTTCCAGCTGTTTTTCTGTCACAACTTCCTGAACTGTTTACAGCCTCAGAACAGGCAGAAATGTATCGGGTGGCGCTTTCCTACCACTCTTATCACCACGCTGCGAGATACAGCACCTGTGAGGTTTCTGCCTGTCCTGCACAGGAACCTATCCAGAAAAAAAGTTGGCAACCCTGAAGAACGAGCCTGGTAAACCTGCGCTGGTAAGAAGCAGGGGGACCTTCTCTCTAGCAGCTCCCCTCACTACAGTATAGCTTCACGGCTCACTTCCGCCATTATATAACTTCCAGCCTCAGTTCTTCATCTGTAAAATGGGAACTATAGTGACCTACTGCTGTGCCGGAGAGGACGCAGGCTGCAATACTGTGCCCGCTGATCCAGGACTGAGCCCCTGTTGAAGGACTTACTCCTGCGTAAACATGCATAAGATTGCGATCGAGAGCTACAACCCTACACCCGTTTGCCAGGGAATAAATCCCACAGAACTCGACGGGGCTTACTTGCGTATAGACCGGAGCAGAAGGGAGACTCCGGGGTGATAAACAGCATTTTGAGATGGAAAGGGAATTGGCCCTTCAGAACAGTCAAGGTAGGGTCCAACATCCTATAATAAGCTCCTCATCCATTTGAACCCGGCTAGAGGAGCCAAGAGCCAAGCGAGAGAACCAATTCGCAGGCCGGATTCTGGGTGGGTCTCTCTGTATGCGCCGCCACTCCTGCCTTAGGGAAACGTTTTAAGCGGGAGAGAGAGACTGCATATGCTCTGCCAAGGGAGCGAGCAGAGCGTGCTTAGTACCGGTAGCTGTGGTGTGAGCAGCTAACGGAGGCAGCAGGGTTTGACCAAGGTGCCTCCGTAGAGGGTCTCTCTCTCGGCTTTACTTAGTCTGGTCCTGATCTTGGGACCCGCAGCTCAGCCCAGCAATAGAGTGGGAATAGGATCCATCCCCACCTCAGTGGCATCCCTTATAATGGGGGGAGGCTGGAAGGTCAGTTCTTTTGCTCCCTGGCAGAAGAGCTGTTATCTAGGGGCTTGAGGGACTCACAGCTGTCTGGGACCATGGGGATTAGGAGCCCTACATCCCGCCTGCCCCATCTAAGCCAAGTGCCTGGCATGCTTCTCCCTCCCACCGGGATGCCTCCAGCGTTATAGGGTCACCTGCCTGGGGCATTCGATCCCCTTCGCCACCGTCTCTGCAGCAAACACGCCTCCACCAGCGAAATAAAGAGCCGTCGGGTTTAAGCTAACGGAGGGCGCTGGTGGTGGACTCAGCTGTGCTCTTAGGCACCGCAGAGACGTGCAGACACTTCCGATGACTAGCTGCTCGCCATAGAACTGGCAGATGGGGGGGGGCAGAGTCCTCTCTCCTCCAACCTTCGCGAGGGTCGCCTCCCCCACTATGCTGCTACTTGCCCAGTGGGAAGGGGAAGGGAGGACTAGTTGACGTTTTAGGTCTGGGAGAGCGAGGCGACGTCGTTCAGCGTGGAACAAACCTCTGCATTGCATAAAGGGCGAACAGAGACACCAGCCTCACGCCCAAGCATGACAACTGGGTCGTAGAGAACTTGGGCATCTTATTCTCCCCCTAGAGAGAAACCCAGAGATCACTTCCCACCACGAGGGCAGAGATTCCTACTGGTGCGGGACGAGGCCCAGCCGTCGGACCTGGCTGAAAGGGCCAGACCTAGGGTTAGTGAAAGGAGAGCTGCCGGGCCAGAGCCCTAGAAGCCTACAGGGAAGGAAGGAAGGAGCAAGCTGGACTGCTGGTCTCTCGATATTTTTATTGACTTTTCCAGAGGGTATTGTACACCAAATATCCCATTGGCAGTAAAGCGCATTCAATGTGTTTATAAGCCAAACAGTCACCTTTGTTTAAACAAACACAAGTACAAAGTCAAAAATAAAACCACAAAAATAATGAACCGCATGTTCATAACATACAAAAAATTGCCGCCTACTCAGTAGGTAACTACAACATTCCAACTGCTGAATATATTTATAAATTTTTACACTTCTGTAACAAAAATAGACTTTTTGAGAAGTTCGGGGTTTTGTTTTGCTTTGTTTTTCTTTTTTGCTTACGGTACATTCTGTCTCCCGGCTCCTTTCCCCTTTTTCGTGTGTGTGTGTGTGTGTGTGTGTGTGTGTGTGTGTGTGTGTTTTCGAGCCTCAGAGTCCCCTTCCCCCCACTTTCCCTTTTTTCACCTTAAGGCTAGATGCAAAGCATCCAATCGCAGAGTTGCATGACGTCAGCAGGGCTTCACAACAAGGCACCAAGACTTGGGACGTGTTTTTTTTTTTGTTCTCAAAAGGAAAAACAACAAATCAAACCAAACGAAAACTTTTCGCCACGCGAGAGTGTTTCATCCTCTAGGTGATATTTACAAAGAACATCACACTCTGTTGACATGCTCAAATACATAGTTAAGTGCTGCTTTTTTTTGTTTGTTTGTTTCCTCCCCCACCCCCACCCCCCAAAACAAGTTGTAAAACCCAGTACAGCTTCGTCGTCACGAAAAGAGCGAAAAATTACCATTTATACAAAAAAGAAAGAGCGCGCGCGAGAGAGATGGCCCTTCGTACTCCAAAGAACGCAATATGAATATGCAAAGAGGTTGTTCACGTCAAGAACCCAGAAGGAAAGCAAAGCCATGGCACATAATACAATATTACATTGTCTATGCATGGATTTTTTCCAAAGTCCCATTGCTCCCCCCTAAGGAATGAATTGCGGGCTGGGGGGAAATCATCGCGGAAGAAAAAAGACCTCTCTCGTCCATGCAGAACAGAAGTGGAGAGGAACTCCGGTGTCCGGGAGCTTATGTCTTCAGGCAGTTGAAGTTGAAAGATAAGTCCCAGCCCCACCCCACGGCTGCTGGAAAGCTGGGGGGCCGGGTTGGCTTGCGAGGGAGTCCACTGTTCCTCCACCAAGTGCCGGAGGAAGATTCGTTATCAGCACCCCACCCTCCCTAGACTGGGTGGGTGGGCGTCGCGAAAGTCTTGGTGGTGGTTGTGTGTGTGTGTCCCCCCCTCGCCCCCTTTTCTCCTCTCAGCAGATCTCGATTGTCCTGGGCGAGAAAGTGGAGGCCATGTCAGAAAGTGCAGAAGTCACTTGTGAGCCGAAGGGGCTACCGAGGCCCCCGGGGGATGGGAACGGGGTGGCCGCTGCCTGGCTCTGGAAGGTGGACGAGGCCATGGAAGCATAGCTGGTGGCCACCGAAGGCGAGGGGAAGGAGGGAAAGGGCGACGTCACGGGGGACGCGTATGAAGTCACGGGAGAGGCATATGACGTCACGGGAGAGGCATACGACGACACGGGGGGAGAGTACGAAGCCGGCCCCGGCGAGGGGTAAGAGGTGACGGAGGCGGGGGATTGGTACGAGGCCGGCGAGGCGGAGTAGGGAGCCAGCGGGGAGGCGGCCACGGAAGGTGCCGTCGGGGCGGCCGTGACGGCAGCGGCGTGTCCCTTGTCGGCGGCTTTCTTGTCCTTCTGGCGCAGGTGGATCTTGGTGTGGCGCTTGCGCTCGTCGCTGCGCGCGAACTTGCGCCCGCAGATGTCGCAGGCGAAGGGCTTCTCTCCCGTGTGGGTGCGGATGTGCGTGGTGAGGTGGTCGCTGCGGCTGAAGTTGCGCATGCAGATGCGACACTGGAAGGGCTTCTGGCCCGTGTGGATGCGGATGTGGCGCGTCAGCTCGTCGGAGCGCGAAAAGCGGCGGTCGCACGACTCGACGGGGCACGCGTAGGGCCGCTCGTGGGGAGGGGTCTTGCTGGGCCGGTTGGGGTACTTGCGCATACGGCTCGGCTTGACCAGCTGCGCCTGGTAGGACCCCGGGAGGCTCTTGGGCTCCGCCGCCGAGCCGCCGCCGCCGCCACCATTACTCTGCGTGGCAAAGGCTTTGATGGTGGACAGCGGCGTCAGCGACGGCTGCGGGCTCGGGAAAGGCTTCTGCTCCGCCGAGCCCAGGCCTAGGTCGCCACCCGGCTGCTGCTGCGGCGGGAAGAGGTAGTCCGGGATGATGGGCAGCTGGAAGGTGCTCTTGCCCGTCGGGTAAGCCGGAGGCGGGAACGACAGCGAGCCCCCCGACGGGCTGGCGAAGGGCTGCTCCGGGAAGAGGTCGGCACCGCCAGGAGCTGGGAAGGTGGGCGCCGCCGAGTAGATGGGGCTCGAGTCGCTGCCTTGCACCGAGCAGCTCAGCGCTGGGCTGGGCGAGGCGGACGACGACGACGGGATGGACGGCGAGGCGGACGACGGCGGCGCCGCCGCGGAGGTGGCCGGCGGGGTCGCCATACCCACCAGGCCGCTGACCAGGCTGAAGAGAGGCTCGGGCCACAGAGGGGTGCTGCCCCCGCTGCCGGGCGCCGGCTCCAACGAGAAGCGACCCGTATACGTGATGGGCGGCAGGCGGGTGGTCTGGCTCGGGTAGCTGGTCTCCACCGCCAAGGACTTGTCGCCGCTCAGGGAGATGTCGGGGAAAGTGTCTGTTGAGAGAAGAGCGGCCCAAGGTAAGTCCCCACAGCGCCGCCTCCTCCGTCCATCGCCACCCCAAAGGCAAGCAAGCAAGCAGGCATCGGAGCCACAGCTGCCATCCCCCAGCGAGCTGATAATCTCGGGGCATCGCGATTGCCTGGTCAGCCCCACTTCGGGGACTCCCCCCCCATCACCCACCGCCTCCCCCTCGCTTCCCTCAGGGCTCAGGAAGGATGGAGCGCTACATCTTGCAGCGCCTGGCGCGGCTCCAGCTGCCAGAGCTACCTGGCCCGGGCGGGTGACGCACGTCGGAGAATCCCCCTCCCTCCCCGCGCGCGCTCAGGATAGCGGAGTCCCCTGCCCGACTGCCTTGCCTGCTCCCCCCATCCCGGGACGCGCCTCTGCCTACCTGCAGCGAGGTGCTCGTAGGACTGCTCTCCGCCTTCGCCCGAGGGGTTGAAGCCGCCGTTGCCTCCTGCTCCTCCGGAGCCGCTCTCGGTGCCGCCGCTGGGGCTGAGGAACTGCGAGCCGGCTCCGGCGAGCAACATGATCTCCTCTAGCTTGGGGTAGTTGGAGTCCATGGTGGGCGGCGAGTGCGGGAAGGAGCCGAAGGGATCGGCCATCTGCAGCGAGGGCAGAAGCTGCATCTCGGCCTTGGCCGCGGCCATGGGGGCGCGAGGGGGAGCGCGCTGGGCCTGGGGCTACGGCGCCCGTGGGGCGACGAGAGGTGTGTGGGGTCGACGGGGTGGGCGCTGGCCTGGGGTTCCCCCTGGCTGTGCCCGCGGGAGGCGCTGCGTTCCCTTCCCCCGCCCGCCCTGCCTGGGGCTCCCCCTGGCTCGATTCGCTAGAAGCTCTCGGCTCCCCGCCCGCCCCAGAGCAGCCTCTATATATCGGGTCTCATCGGCCCCGGACCGCCTCTTTCCTGACGTACATGTCCAAATATGGAAGGCAGGAAGCCCTTATATGGCGCCCGGGAGCGAGGACCCCGCCTGGCGTCAGAGCCTGACACTGGGGGAAGCCGGGAAGGGGGGCTGCGGCCGAGCCCGAGGCGGGAGTCCCGCGGCCTCCCTGGGCCGCTTGGGCCCCTGGGGACCCCGTCCCTCGGCACGGGCCTCGTAGCCGGAGCCTTCGACGCCCCCCCCGTGGGGCCCCCGCTTTGCAGTCTCTGCCGCGGCACCCGGAAGCCCCCGGACGCAGAGTCCATATAAGGCCATGCCCTTAAAAGGCCCTGTTCCGGCACGAGCCTTCCTGCTCCTAATATGGCAATTCCGGCAGGGGCGGGAGGCGAGGGGAGACCGGCGAGGAGGGAGGGGGAGGAGGAGGAGCTGGGAGAGCCGCGGAGGAGCCCTTGGTCTCCCTGCTGCCCTGTGGGGCCAGGCGCTGCGGAGCCGCCTGCTCGGCGCTACCGGCAACTCCGCAACGGCAGGGTCCGAGCCGAGGAGCAGCCCTCCCGACCCCTAGTCGCCAGGGGGCGCGCGGGAGAATGAAAAGCCGGCGGCAAGTGCAGCGGGCAGAGCCAATAAATAGCGCCGGAGAAGCGCACCCGCCGCCAGAGGGCGCCCGTCGAACTTCCTGCGGGAATAACTTCCCAAGTTTGAAGCGTGCATTCTAGAACTCCGCTAAAGCGGATTAGTCGCGCTTTAAACGATAATCAGAGCAGGCGAGAGCGAAAGGATGGATTTTTCCTCCTTTCTTGTCAATACGTGCATATGGGCACGTAGGTTTATGGGCAAGTTAGGTTTCTAAGTCACTGCAAGGACCTGGGTGCAATCGGAACCGGGTAATAGTTCTTATTACAAAATTAGTTATATGCATATGCACACGGATGTGATCTTGTATATGCATTTTAGGTGGATCGGCATCCTCCTTGAGGTGTTTTCCAGAATTGGGGCTTCTCCCTTTTTATGCTTTCCTATTGCATTACGGCGGTAGCGTGCACGTGTTTCCTCCCGATACATTTCGGGGAGGCTGCTGCTGCTGACAGCCTGCCTTGTGCGGATAAGCACTACATGGCGGAGGCAAGGCAACCACTGAGACCACGTAGCATTGCTGCACCTTCTTCTTGCTCGGGATGGCAGCTTGCCAGAGACATATCGCACGCGCCCATTCTCACCTCCTCAGGCGTTGATTTCCCCAATTGACCTCTTAGAGAAGTGGTCGAGCCACCTCAATTTATTTTGGTCTTGCTCCCCCCCCCCCCATTTCTATGGCGAATGCAAGGATTCGTTTTCACCAACTTGAAGCTGCAAGGCCTTTGCGATGTTTGCATATATTCAGCGAGCTAAACAATTGTTTCCTCTGGGGCCAGTTTTAGGGGTGCCCTTTGTTCCTCCAGGCCGAGCCGGGCGCTTCGTCCAGCCTGGCCTACCCTTCTAATCTGCTTGGCTGGTTTGGGGGCGGGAGGTTGGAGGGAAACAGAAAGTAGAGATTATGCCAGTGCCAAGCACCCCGGGCGCGCACACTGCAGAAGGCTGCAGAGGCATCTCGTCAAAGGGAATTTCCTGATGATGCGAAATGCAGGGGAATCTCGGGGAGTTGCAAAGCAGGCGGCTCAGTGCTGCCCCCTGGCTCCCAGGGCCAGCTGCGACCGAGCGTCTCCTTCGCAGCTGGCTGGCACTGCAGAATAGGCTGCTTGGCAGCAGCAGGTGGGATTCGCCCCACTCCCCAGCGCAGGCAGCCCTGGGATTCCTCGGTGCCAAGGAGAAGCCCCTGATGCTTCCCAGGCTTTCGGGTTTTTTCTTTTGGCTCTCTCTCTCCCGCTTCCCTCCCCCCTCCTTTTCTTGGCATCTGCCCAGCGAGAGAACCTGAGACGCAGTGAGATCTCACTGAGCCTGCGCGGCCGCCTCTGCAAGTGCTTCCCCCGCAGTCCTCGGAGACTCGGCTCGGAGCTCGGAGCTAGAGAGAGGCTCCTGTGCTGGAATTAGGCTAGTGCTGCAGAGAGACGCGGAATCAGCAGCCCAGCCCAGCCCAGCTCCCCCTCCGCCCCCTCCGCGCGCGGGGGCCGCGGCTGAGGAGGAATCCCTGCCACGGGAGGGAAATCCTCGGCATTCACAGCCTGGGCGGAGGCGGAGGCGGAGGCTGCTGCGAGCCGGGCAGAGGCAGCCCAAGCCGCGGCATCCTTTGCCCACCTCCCCCCGCCCCACGCGGCTACAAAGGCAACCCCTTGGTGGGGAAGTGGATCATTAGCAGGGTGGTCTCCCCTTTTCTAAGCATCTTCTCTTCATTATTCTCTCTGTGATGCTGGATTTCAACCCCCTCCCCAGCACAACTCCTGATCTTAAGGGGCGCGTGATTTGGGGGGCGATCACCCATTTTTACTGATTTCATTGAATTCCCAGCCAGGCAGCAGCCAGCCGGCGTGCAAGAACCTGAGCGAGGATGGCTCCATACGAGCATCGCCCTCTCCCCACTATTTCTCCTCCCTCACTGCGCATGCCCAGGAGACCCCTATGTGTCGTCGCCTTTCGTGTGCTCTCCTGGCCACGTCATTCTGCGGGCTCTGGAGGCTCCCTCCTCGGCTTGGCAGCTGCTGCGGGATCCCTTCCCTCCGCGGCAGGGCGAAAGAAAGACAGACACCCCCCTCCCCGTTATATTAGTGTCGTCTGAACGCGGCTTCGTTAGGGGGACGCTTTGCAGAGCAGCGTATACCGCAGCAAGATCCTGGTCCGGGGATGATCCAAGGGAGTCCTTGCTTACGAAAGGAGCCCGCCTGAATAGACCATTCACGCTTGTAAGTCTCATTATCTACACGTGTGAACGGGCCGCGGATGACCCCGCGGTTATATGTAGAGAAAAGGTGGGACCTGCAACAAAAGAGTCAAGATAAAGCAAAAATTAAACCTGCTTTAATTTTGCATGCTTCATTCTTTCTCCCCACCCCAGCCCACGACACTCAATATACCTTGGCTACTGAGCATGCTCAGTCCTCTTGAGGTTGTTTATAAGCCCCCAGGGGTTTGTTTGCTTTTCAAGTTGTAATTCTGCCGACTTCCGGATTTTCCCACATAACCTCCCACTTCTTTCTCAGTGGCCCCATTTTGGCCGCATAGTCGTTGTCACTCAGAGCATCATGAGATTGCTGTTAGAGGGAGCCATGTGTGTACACCCCCACACTCCTATTTACCATCTTTTATTGTATGAGATTTTGGGGCAGTGTACAGCAAGATACATGAACGAAAATAAGGAAACAAATAAAACTTTAAAAATATGCTATAGGGAGACACTGAAAGTGTGTTGACTATCAGAAATTCTGAAAAACGTGAATGGGGTTGCATATGATGGCATGCAATCATTGCTTTATCCTAAAGGAAGGTGGCCTTTCCTCAAGAACACCTGGCCCCACATACTCAGGCTACAGTGAGAGAAACGGGACAGAATTCTGGCTTTAGAAAGTATCGTGGCATATTTTAAAACCGCTTTTTATAAGTGGTTAAAGCTATTATATCGTCGTCGTCCCCCCCCTTTACGGACTCGGTATTTTAAGCAAAATGTTTGGCTTTATAGGCATGAAAGGCTATATAAGGTGATCTGTGCTGGAATTTGTCTTTACATGAAATTTAAGCTTAGTTCAAAGAATGAGTTGGACACAGAGTTAAGCCATGTGTGAGAGAGCTGGTTGAAGCTGAGGGCCCCCATGGCAACCTTCCAGTGCTCCCTAATGCTCCACCAAAGGTCCTTGTTGAGTGGGCTGAGATGTGGCAGAGGGGGAAGGGTGCCTCCCCTCAAATGGGGCAGAGGAAACTTATGTGAATGGGGGTTCTGCTCATAGAAGGAGCTTCCACTCAGCTTTTTTTGTGTGTGTGACCCGTCCCCTCAGCCCTCCTATCTGCACAACAGCCGACCCCATTCAGTGGGGCTCCCCAACCCTTGGTGGAACAATGCTAGGTGCTAGGAAGCAGGGGCATACCCAGGATCAAAACTAGGGGGGGGCAAGCCATGGTTGTTCAGGTTTGCTTTGAACTGGGGGGGGGCAAGCCATGGTCATTCAGGTTTGCTTTGAATGGACGCTGATCATTTTTGCTTCTAGGGCTGCCTTCTGGGGGGGGCAGCTGCCCCCCTCTGTCCCCCCCTGGGTACGCCCATGCTAGGAAGGCTGTTGTGGGAACCAGAGGGTGAGGAAGTCAGCTTGCACCAGCTCTGTTAGGCGTGCTGAATTCTGAATCCAACCCACTGCATTTTAAATTCATTTTTCTGTTACAGTGGTACCTTGGGTTACAGACGCTTCAGGTTACAGACTCCACTAACCCAGAAATAGTACCTCGGGTTAAGAACTTTGCTTCACAGAATCACAGAATCACAGAATCATAGAGTTGGAAGAGACCACAAAGGCCATCCAGTCCAACCCCCTGCCAAGCAGGAAACACCATCAAAGCATTCCTGAAAGGTGGCTGTCAAGCCTCTGCTTAAAGACCTCCAAAGAAGGAGACTCCACCACACTCCTTGGCAGCAAATTCCATTGTCGAACAGCTCTTACTGTCAAGAAATTCTTCCTAATGTTTAGGTGGAATCTTCTTTCTTGTAGTTTGAATCCATTGCTCCGTGTCCGCTTCTCTGGAGCAGCAGAAAACAACCTTTCTCCCTCCTCTATATGACATCCTTTTATATATTTGAACATGGCTATCATATCACCCCTTAACCGTCTCTTCTCCAGGCTAAACATACCCAGCTCCCTAAGCCGTTCCTCATAAGGCATCGTTTCCAGGCCTTTGACCATTTTGGTTGCCCTCCTCTGGACACGTTCCAGCTTGTCAATATCCTTCTTGAACTGTGGTGCCCAGAACTGGACACAGTATTCCAGGTGGGGTCTGACCAGAGCGGAATACAGTGGTACTATTACTTCCCTTGATCTAGATGCTATACTCCTATTGATGCAGCCCAGAATTGCATTGGCTTTTTTAGCTGCTGCATCACACTGTTGACTCATGTCAAGTTTGTGGTCTACCAAGACTCCTAGATCCTTTTCACTTGTACTGCTCTCAAGCCAGGTATCACCCATCCTGTATTTGTGCCTTTCATTTTTTTTGCCCAAGTGTAGTACTTTACATTTCTCCCTGTTAAAATTCATCCTGTTTGCCTTGGCCCAGTTCTCTAATCTGTTAAGGTCATTTTGAAGTGTGATCCTGTCCTCTGGGGTATTAGCCACCCCTCCCAATTTGGTGTCATCTGCAAACTTGATCAGGATGCCCTCAAGCCCATCATCCAAGTCATTGATAAAGATGTTGAATAAGACTGGGCCCAAGACAGAACCCTGTGGCACCCCACTAGTCACTTCTCTCCAGGATGAAGAGGAGCCATTGATGAGCACCCTTTGGGTTCGGTCAGTCAGCCAGTTACAAATCCACTGAATGGTAGCATTGTCTAGCCCGCATTTTACCAGCTTCTTTACAAGAATATCATGGGGCACCTTGTCAAAGGCCTTGCTGAAATCAAGATAGGCTACATCCACAGTGTTCCCTTCGTCTACCAGGCTTGTAATTCTGTCAAAAAATGAGATCAGATTAGTCTGACATGACTTATTTTTCAGAAACCCATGCTGACTTTTAGTGATCACAGCGTTCCTTTCTAGGTGCTCACAGACCGTTTGCTTAATGATCTGCTCTAGAATCTTTCCTGGTATTGATGTCAGGCTGACTGGGCGGTAATTGTTTGGGTCCTCTCTTTTCCCCTTTTTGAAAATAGGGACAACATTTGCCCTCCTCCAGTCTGCTGGGACTTCACCTGTTTTCCAGGAATTCTCAAAGATTACTGCCAGTGGTTCTGAAATCACCTCTGCCAGTTCTTTTAATACTCTGGGATGTAGTTCATCTGGCCCTGGAGACTTGAATACATCTAAACTAGCCAAGTGTTCTTGTACTACCTCCTTACTTATTCTGGGCTGTGTTTCCCCTGCTGAATCATCTGCTCCATATTCTTCAGGTCGGGCATTGTTTTCTTTTTTGGAGAAGACTGAGGCAAAGAAGGTATTGAGGAGTTCTGCCCTTTCTGCGTCCCCTGTTCGCATTTCACCATCTTCTCCTCTAAGTGACCCCACTGTTTCCTTGTTCTTCCTTTTGCTACGGACATACCCATAAAAACTCTTTTTATTGCTTTTAACCTCTCTAGCAAGCCTGAGTTCATTCTGTGCTTTAGCTTTTCTGACTTTGTCTCTACATGTGCTGGCTATTTGTTTGAATTCCTCTCTGGTGGTTTCCCCCTTTTTCCATTTCTTGTACATATCCCTTTTAAATCTTAACTCAGTTAAAAGTTCTTTAGATAGCCACCCTGGCTTCTTTAGGCACCTTCCATGTTTTCGTCGCATTGGTACTGCTTGAAGTTGTGCTTTTAATATCTCCCTTTTAACAAACTCCCATCCATCATGAACTCCCATCCCTTTTAGTATTACTGACCATGGGATCACATCCAGCATTTCCCTAAGTTTTCTGAAGTCGGCTTTCTTAAAGTCTAGAATTTGAGTCTTAGTATGCTTGGTTGCTCCTTTCTGATGTATAATAAACTCCAGAAGAGCATGATCACTCCCACCTAATGATCCTGCCACTTCTACCCCACTAACCAGGTCATCACTATTGGTTAGGACCAGATCTAAAATGGCTGATCCTCTTGTTGCTTCTACCACTTTCTGGACAATGAAGTTGTCTGCAAGGCCAGTGAGGAATCTGTTCGACCTTATGCTCTTGGCTGAGTTTGACATCCAACAAATATCAGGATAGTTGAAATCCCCCATTACTACTATCTCATTTCCTTTTGAATGCTTGGTCATCTGTTCCAGGAAGGCATCATCTATGTCCTCAGTTTGGCTCGGGGATCTATAGTAAACTCCCACAATGAGATCACTGTTATTTTTCTCTCCCTTAATTTTGACCCAGATACTCTCAATTTGGCTTTGAAGTTTTAAATCATGGATCTCTTCACAGGTATACACATCCCTGACATATAATGCCACTCCTCCTCCTTTCCTGTTTGGTCTATTTCTCTGAAATAGATTGTATCCCTCTATTACTACATTCCAATCATGAGACTCATCCCACCAGGTTTCAGTGATGCCTATTATGTCGTATTTAGTTTGCTGTATCAAGAGCTCAAGTTCATCTTGTTTATTTCCCATGCTCTGTGCATTTGTATACAGACATTGAAAACCATTGATCATTCCCCCTAGTCTCCTACTTAAGGATTTTTTCCTCCCACCACTAGGTCTGTGTGCTGTTTGCTCCATTTGGTCCTTGACTTTTGGATGATCATCTTCAGCATTTGATAGACTCCTACCTTCAGGACCACTGTCTCCCTCCCCCACATAAGTCAGTTTAAAGCCCTCCTGATGAGGTTTTTGAGATTGTTGGCAAAAACATTCCTCCCAACCCTTGTGAGGTGCAGCCCATCACTTGCCAGAAGTCCATCTTCAAGAAACTGCAGGCCGTGATCTAAGAATCCAAACCGTTCCTGCCGGCACCATTTGCGAAGCCAGTTGTTCACTTCTCCTATTTTCCCCTCTCTTCCTGGGCCACGGCGTTCAACTGGGAGGACAGATGAGATGACAATTTGTGCATTTAATTGCTTCAGCTTCCTGCCCAGAGCATAATCACTTTTGATCTTCTGGAGGCTATGGCTTGCGGTGTCATTGGTTCCCACATGGACTAAAAGGAAGGGGTTTTTATCCGTAGGTTTTATTATTCCTTGCAGCCGTTCTGTAACATCATGGATCTTGGCCCCGGGGAGACAGCATACCTCTCGAGACATCTTGTCAGGCTTCAGGGTGAGAACAGAAATCATCGTGCGGTGGCGGCGCAGTGGCAGCAGGAGGCCCCATTAGCTAAAGTGGCACCTCAGGTTAACAACAGTTTCAGGTTAAGAACGGACCTCCAGAACGAATTAAGTTCTTAACCCGAGATACCACTGTATATCAGAAAAGCAATATCATATCACTCTGTCTGATTATTTATTCATCGTTTTTCCATTGTTTGATACTACAGGAAACCTATATTCTTTTACTAATTTTTAAAGTGTTTTATTAATTTAATGGCCCATAAACCACAAAGCAAAGACAAAAACAAATTCAGTTGAAATAAATATGTCAAATGCTGTGATACCATCCATCCAGAAGAGGGCACTCTTCTCTGTGATTGGGGGACAGGGAAATGCTGTGCAGCAGGACACTTAAAACAGATTGCATTTGCTGTAAATTAGAGCACACACACACAGCTAATACTTTATGTTTGTTCTAGACTTCATAGTCAAAGGTCAAAAGGGGGCGAAGAATGACCATACTGCTGCAACGACTGGGCCAATCACATGGCTGAGATTTACATTTTGTTACCTAAAGCAGGTGAACAACCCATGAAATTAACCCATGAAACCAGACAGTGCAGACGACGGTCTGAAAGCATCAGCTGCAATTCCACTGTTGAAAACTGAACAGGTCTAGCTTTGTAAGCTGCTGGAATGGGAGAGTGTCCTGGCAACCAGTTGATCTGAGTTGGAGCTGGATACAAGGGAAATAAATCAATAAACTCACAAGCTGCTAAAATCAACAGGAAATTTTGCCGCTGACATCACTGAGATGTGGAAGTTGCCACATGTGTGTAACACAGAGGACATGCAAAGACAGGCTTAAACATGCATACCGTTTCCCAGAAGTAGCTGAAAGGAAATGAAGGGAGGGAAGGGTTCTCAGGGCCCAAAAGCTGATTTTGTTTCATTGAGACAGGAGACTTGGAAAGCAGGATTGCAGATTACACATTAGCTCTTGGGTGAAATTGACAGTCAAGGCATGGGGCTGGGAATGCAGCTTCCTGTAGTGTGGCAGGGAGGGGAGTAGGCTGTTATTCTGCCTTTGGTTGTAAAGATGTCTAAGTAGGCTGTAGGTTGCACTTCCATCTACATCTCCCTGTAGGGGAATTGAAAGAAATCCTCATCTGCCAACTTTGTAACATCTGTCAGAGGTAGATTCAGGAGGCTCCCCTTTTTCCCATTCCAAGAAATCCCTGTTTCCTGCCCTGTGCTGAAAACAAAACGGATAAAACTAGGCCAGGTTTTTGGGTTTTTTTTGCCTAATTCAGGTCACATTCTAATAAGTTTAATAAATAATCATAATAATTCCCAAAGGTATGAGGAGAAAAAAACCCATTAAGGCAGTTTGTAATGCCATGTTTAAGAGCAGACCAGAACCTTTTATCCATTTCCTCTGTTGATTTCTAATGCATTTGCTAATCATCTAATTTGTTGATAACGTTAATTAGCAAGCATAGGACTGAGCTCTTCCTACAAATAGCATTTTTCTAGTACAGTTTTTGATGTGTTTCAGGTTTAATGTCCCTTCCTCATTGAATCCTTTCCTGAGAACTGCTGCATAATGACTAATGCTTGATCCTGTGCATGTCTACTCAGAAGCGAGTTCTACATTGCTCAATGGAAACTGAATCGAGTCAATGCAGAGATACTTTTGTTCAGCGGAACAGCTAATTCAGAGCTGAGTGCATGACCTACCTTGCATGGGACTATATGAGAGGTGCTTGGGAAAACTGCTGGATTCAGCATTACTCAGGTGACAGCTGTGTTTCTCCCCAGTTTCGGATGGGGAGAAATCCCATTCGGATGATGTGCTAGTTCAGGGATGTCCAACTTCCAAGAGACTGCTATCTACTCCCACTATAAAAACACTGGCAGTGATCTACGCATTGGATTAATCAAAGTTGTTGGTCGCGATCGACTGGTTGGACATCCCTGTGCTAGTTGAACTAGAGAAGGGAAATCTGACCATTGTTATACATGCTTTGGTTATATTCAGGGAGAGATTTTATACGTGTGGTGAGGTGCTGGGACTTTACATCGACAGGAGGAAACCCTGTGATAAGCAGAGTGGCCCGATCTCCTACTCTGGAGCAACATACTCACCATGCTGCCTCTGAAATAAAGGGGTAGGCCTCTGATGATTTCCAATCTTCTGGGGAATGCCTGCTCCCCAGGCTATCTGACAGTTTTGAATCTATATATATAAAAATGTTCCCATTGCGTGCGCGGCAGACACCACCGTGCTCCGTAACCGCTGGACCAAATCGCATCAAATTTAGGACACAGCGTACCATGACCATCAAGGAAGGATCTGGCATAATAAAAATTCAAAAAAACCACACCTAACATACCTAAAATAAAGAAAAAACGCAAAAAAATTTGGCGCGCACATTATATGTCATCATCAGCTTCCAATAGAAAGGCTCATCGCAGGGCAGTGTCATATCTCAATGGACTCTTCAGGCCAGGGCTGCAAGGATGTCTGGGAAATAGAGTTCAAAGAAGCGATGGCCTGCCTCTTTCCCTGATAGTCGACTTGGCTTTTAATAGGCTTTTAATAGCCGCAAGGCACGCTGGGAAATGGAGGCAGCTGCCTCTCACAGTTAACTAGGCCAGACCTGCAAGGTGTTGTAAGAATATCAAGGTCTTATCTATATATATAATTGTTCATAAGTGTGCCAAGCAAAACAAGGCCACATGTCTGAAGACTGGCCACAGGCCTGCCTCCATTTTCACTCCCAAATTGACAAACTGTTTCTCTGCAAGGATTGGCTGGGAAACAGGGAAATGTAAATATCTCTTTTGTCAAAGGCACGCTGGGAAATGGAGGCCGCCGCCTCTTGCATTTAACTAGGCCGGACCCGCAAGGCACGCTGGGAAATGGAGTCAAGGCGCCCTGTGGGTGAACTAAGCTCTTTTGCCCAAACCGCAAGGCTGGGAAACGCTGGGCTTATTATCCCAACCAACCGCGCACTCAAGGCACTCTGGGAAATGGAATCAAATCCTCTCTGTAGAGGGTTACTAGCACTTTTCCCCTTGAAAAGGCCACAGGCAAGGCATGCCAGGAAATGGCCACGTTTCCATAGTGCTTTTCCCTCAGACGGCGTCAGAGGCCTCCTTCCTCGGCTTTTTCTGCCACAGGCTGCGAGAGGGCACCTGAGTACGTGCAGAGTGCACACGACGCCGGCGGGGGTAGGTGGGTGTTTATTTTGGCTGCGGCTGCTACTGATGGTAATAAGCATAAAATCAGCCACAGCAACGTGTGGCCGGGCCCGCTAGTAAAGAAAAAAATCATTAGCACTCACTCCCATATTTGTGTCCATCATATTTCAGTTTAAGAGCAAACCATTAAGTTCTCAGTTCAAAGCTCATTTCAGTATCTGACCCATGAGGTGGTTTTAGACAGCCTACCATCTCTCAGTTTCGGTTCTTCATTTCCTAATATAGGAATAACAACACTGCCTTGTTTTATCTTGCTTATTTAAGGCATGTGACTCCAGCTCACAAGGGTTCCCAGGAGAACAACAGTTTTCACCTAACACACACACAAAAGAAAAAGAAACAGACTCATCCCCAGGCGAACCTCTCAGGGGAGCAAATGTTAGAGATGGGACACCACAACCAAAAAGGCCCTGTCTCAGGTCACCACCTGCCTCATCTATGGTAGTGGATGGAGCCAGAGAAGGGCCTCTGGAGGTGATCATAATACCTAGGCAGATTCAAGTGGGAAACTTTGGCCCTTAAGATACCCCAGTCGCAGGCTTTAAAGGACATCAAATGTTAAAACCAATCAATAAGGATGTGTGCTCAAAACCAGACTGGGAGCCAAAGTGGTTGTTTCAAAACTGATGATATATGATCCATACTCCATACTCCCAGTCCCAGTCAGAAATGCAGCCATGATGTTTTGAACCACCTAAGGTTTCCAGGCAGTCTTCAAAGGCAACTGTGTGTACAGAATATTTCAATAGTCCCAGCAGGACCAGAGCATGGATAACTCTGACCAAGCTATTTCTATCTAGTCAGAAGCAGCCGCAGCTGGTGCACCAGCCTAAGCTGCTGAGAGATGCTTCATAGCCTGAGATCCACTTGGGCCTCCCAATACAAGGTTGGATCTAATAATAATACCCCCAGACTGTGAACCTCATCCTTCAGAGGGAGTCGTAATCCCATCCAGAACAGGTTGAATGCCACCATCCACCTTCCAGGTCAGATGATCTACCATTGACAGTAGTTCTGTCTTGTCTGGATTGAACTTCTGTTTATTGGCCCTTATCCAATCTATTACTGATTCCAGGCACTGGTCCAGTACTTACAGCGTTTCACCTGAATTTGATGAAAGGGAGACAGGTTGGGTGTTATCAGCATACTGATAACACGGCACTGCATATCCTCAGATGACCTCGCTCAACAGAGTCATGTAGATTGAAGGACACATTTCCTTCTAGGCAGCAGCCTTCCAGGGGTCAAGGCCAGTGGTGGGTGGGCCCAGAAGGAAAAGCAGGCAGGGCAACAAAGGTTCATTTTACCTTCGTACCACAGACTTGTTTCTACACACCCACTTGCACACCCCTCTCTATTCTCCAACTAGGCAAGCAAGAGGCTCTGTCAAGAGTTAAAGGACACACAAGACGATAAGAAGAGTGCCGGATCAGGCCAGAGGTCCATCTAGTCACAGTGGCCAATCACATGTCTGTGGGAGGCCTATGAGCAGGACATGAGAGCATCAACACTCTGCCCATCTGTGTTTCCAAGCAACCGGTATTCAGAGACATATTGCCTCCTCCAACACTGGAGAGAGAACATCGCCAGGCAAAAACACTCATGGGGGTTGAAGAAGGAGTATGGCTGGGGAGGGGATATGGCCTGAGGAGAGTCCAGAGGGCCAGATAAAGAGGCCCGGAGGGCCACATTTGATTCCCTTTCCAGGCCTGACATTCTGGCACACCACAACAAAAATGCAATGGGCCAAGGCAATAGTCCCCCAGCACCACCTTCTGGAAATGGCTATCCCAATGGGAATGGACCACTGAACACTATGGCCTCAATCTCCATCTCAGACAGATGGTCCGTAAGGATATGATGGCTGATGATAATGGAAGCTGCTGAGTGATTGTTATAAGAATTTTAAGGTCATATATAAAAAATTAAATGTTCATAACTGTATATATAAACCACATGTCTGAAACCCCACAGATTAGGTCCTGAACAAACTGACCTCAAATATTTCTCTGAAAGGTCAAAGTGGGAAACCTCCCCATTGTCTCTTTCTTCACAAATCCTGTCTTAAGGGCACATTCAAGATATGAACAGGGTGTGAGCCTTGTGACCTAGATTCAGGAATTAAGTAGTTATAATAACAAAAGAGTAGTCAAAACCCAGATAATGCAATCAGATAACTTGCCGGACAGGAGATAAACAACGCACTCAGATTTCTGTTGTAGACCGCCTTTTCTGTGATGTAGGTATGATGTTTCTGGGGGTGGTCTTGGACTCCAGGGCATGCAATTTAAAATGTCTATATAAGGGCTTGCACGCATGGCTCTGGGTCCCCCCTCCCCCCTCCTGTGTGTGTGTGGAGCACCCTGTTGCAACAACTTTTAATAAAGATCAGGCTTAACTAGCCACCTTGCTTTTCACTAGAATTCTGGTCTGGTCTCTGTTATTTCTGCGCCGGCAGGGGCTTCAAATGACATCCTGCCGGGGTTCAGGATTCCACCCGAAATCTGACCCTTTAATGGGATAATTTCCCCTAAAATTCTTACAACAGCTGCCCAAAAACTTAAATAATTAGGGTGACATACAAAAATTAAAAGAATAAAAAACAATATGGAAAAATACCATACAAAACAATAAAAGCAGCATAATCATTGTTATTTCTGGCAAGTATACAATAAAACTTGAATCACAGAACTGAGAAGCTTGTATTATAAACTACATAAACACTTCCCTTGTGCTTCTTCAGTTTGACACACTACTTTCCTATCTACTCCTGTTCGCTTTCTGTCTCTGGTTTCTGACTGTGGTTTTGTTGATTTCCTTTCCCTTATGAGTCTGTATCTCAGGAAGCTGCAGTCAATTGTGAATTCCTTGCAGTATGTTTAAGGCATGTATTTTGACACACAAAAGGACTGTTACTGGTTTCGTGTAGCACTGGCGCATAACACCACAAGGCATTAGCAGCAGCCAGTAAACATATCCATCCAGCATCATTTGAAAGCTCTTTCTCACCTTGCTGATATTAGCATGAGAAGAAGCCACTTTGGCTGGGTGGATGCTAACTCAGCAGGCAAGACATGTTAGCTGCCTGCACAACTGACCATTCGCCTTCTGTGAAAAGTGTATGACCTCTGATACCACAGGGGGCCTTCAGACAGCCAGAGTTTTGCAGGAGGGATTCAAGTCATGGGCGTACCCAGGGGGGGCAAGGGGGGCAGCTGCCCCCCCTAGAAGGCAGCTGCCCCCCCAGAAGCAAAAATGATCAGCGTCCATTCAAAGCAAACCTGAACGACCATGGCTTGCCCCCCCCCTAGTTTTGATCCTGGGTACGCCCCTGATTCAAGTGCATGCTGGAACTTTAGGTTTGTGCAGTCAAAGTGGATAAAAGCACTTTGTTGCCCTAGCACAGCAAATCCACTTTAAAACAACCACCACCACCCTGATGTTTTTTGTTTGCAATTTGGAAAGTGACAAGGAAGTGCAGTGAAAAGAGTGGGATGAACCAATGATTAATGTGAAGGAGTAAAAACACCCCTGTAAGCAAATCAGGATGAATGCTCATTGTTGTATAACTGCCTTGAAAACGAGTCAGAATGAGTGCTCAATAAAGACCGGGCATACAGTAGTGTGATCATTGCATAAGTTTTGTGGAAGCAAATCAGGATGAGTGCTGAATTAATAAGTTGTCTGGAGGACTTTGACCCTGTAAGTCAGGGGTCAGCAACCTTTTTCAGCTGTGGGCCGGTCCACCGTCCCTCAGACCATGTGGTGGGCCGGACTATTTTTTTTGGGAGGGGGAATGAACGAATTCCTATGCCCCAGAGATGCATTTTAAATAAAAGGACACATTCTACTCATGTAAAAACACGCTGATTCCCAGACCGTCCACAGGCCGGATTGAGAAGGTGATTGGACCGCATCCGGCCCACGGGCCTTAGGTTGCCTACCCTTGCTGTAAGTCGTCTTAGCCTTGATACTGCACTGCAGGATTGGCCTCAGAAGAGCTGGGTACAGTCCAATGTCTGCCCACCCTTTCAAAATTAGATTTGTAAGTGGCCGTTTGTGGCACCTGTTCCTTTATCTCAAATGTGGCATTGGAACTTACTATTAATATGGCAAAGGAAAGAAATGAGGCTGAATGCCTTGTCTGTACAAGGGACAACACGCCCTGTTCCGCTGGGCTGTAAATGTTTCCACTCGAGATTATCATAAATAGTTCGGTCTTTAAAAAGAAGAGGAAGAGCGATGCTTCTGCAGTACATTTGTTTCCAGACTGCTGCATCACCACCAGAAATAAGCATTGTGGTTTCTTGCTGCATCTCAGTCACCCTGACACAGGAAATGCTGCTCTCTGCTTCTGTCACATTTTCCACAAGTCTGAGAGAAAAAAAATCAAGATTCAATGTGATCAGCTCAAGGAGAAAGAAAACAAAAGGAAAACATCACTCACAGGACACAGACTGACATACCAAAAGGAAAGAAAAAAAGGAGAGTCCTTCCTATTGTCTGCTCCCTAAATCATTGCTGGCCAGCGACCTGCCTTTTGTATCTTCTTGGGTCTGATTACTCAATCAGATCACATTTTCTCATTGGCCATGTAGACTTCTCTCCACCCTTGGGGGGGTCATGGCACATACACTGTTGTCATCAGGAACTGGTGGTAATAGTTGTTTTTCAGTGGCATCCCTGAATGCCAGTCACATTTCGATGTACTCAGGAGCAGATGGTCTGAAGCACTACAGTGCAGACTGGCCGAGCTGCCAAGATCTCCGCTGCTTTTCTGCAAATTACGTAACGAGCCAATTGCAATCAAACTGGGACAAGACGTAAGATTTGTGCTGCCAGCTCTGATCTGTGGCCTTGGAGACACTCAACATTTGACAGTTGTGCCTTGGGCTGGTAGATGTCTGTGATTTATTTATTATTTGTTCCCTCTGATTTGTAGCCAACGCTATTCAAAGAGCTCGGGTTGAGAAGCAACACAACCAACCAACCAAAAGATAGCCAGCTGCTGTCTACACAATGTAAAGATGTGTCTGTATACAGGTTAGATCAGGGATAGACAGCATGCTGCCCTCCAGATGTTGTTGGATTATAACTCCCATCAGCCCTGACCATTGGCTACGCTGGCTGGGGCTGATGGATGCCATAGTTTTGTGTTCTAGCCCTCCTCACCACCTCATAAACTACAGAAACAACATTAAAAAGAACAACAACTGCACTGCATCTGTAATCTCGGGGGTAGGACAGTGGATCTGGTTGGGGGGGGGGCGACAGCAATTTTCTCTCCTCCCTCTCACAGGCCAAGTTTGACATGCAGGCTGAGTCTCACCTGACATCACATGAGCTTTTTTGCCTACAGGGGTCTTTGGCAGACCCTCTCAAAGTACTAACTTGAGCAGAGCTTTGAAAGGGACTTCTGACAATCAGCTGATTGGCTGAGCCAGGTTTTACCTGTCCATGTGGGCAGGTGGGCATGGCTTGGGAGTGCTAGTCAGTGTTTGTTCATTTGGAGGAAGAAAGGTTTGGTTTTGTACAACAGGAAGTGCTGCGCTGATTAAGGAAGGAAGGAAGGAAGCCAGGCTCCTACTGGCCATACTAGGCCGGGCCAATCCAGAAGCTTCTGAGTGCTGTCAGTTGCATAGGCCAAAGAGCTACACCGTGGATCTTTATATACCTGAAGGGCTCTGAGGTCGAACACTCCTAGGCAAACAGAGAAAGCTTGCAAGAATTGATCTTCAGGCTTTGGTTCAAGACTTGGGTCCTTTGTGCCTTCAGACTTACAGTAAGTCTCAGAGCTGCCATTTTATTGCCTTTTTCAACATTAATGGAACACTTGTTTTTCTTAATGACATGCCCTGGTAAGCCGAGCTGCCACTTTATTTTCTGTTTCCTTCCTCTCCTTAATGTGGGTATTGAGATATTTCCTCCACGTTTTAGAGCCTCTGTCAAGTACTCTGAGATCTTGGCATAAACAAATTAATTAAGCCTTACGACACCCTGACATGGTAGGTCAGCGCGGCAGAATCTAATTACTTGGCATTCTTTTTCATCCAAATGTCTTTCAACTTGTCAAAGGCATTTGATCTCTTCGAGTTCAATAGCACATCTAAGGTTTGAAAACTAACCTTTTGAAAAATATTGGCTTTAAAAATATATCCGACTTGCATTATTTAAACCATCAACCACACAGATTTGTTTTTAAAGGAATTGTTTTTCTCTGAGAAGATTAAAGGCGTTTCACAGATTTAACACAAGTGTGATATATAAGAGAGCCCTTAGCTCTCCCTTTACCTTGGAACCCCCTGAAGGAGGAGGGTCATGAGAAAGACTGATTTTGCATGGCATATAAATGCTCTACCTTGTATAAAGGTAAAGATAAAGGTAAAGGACCCCTGGCAGTTAAGTCCAGTCACGAACGACTCGGGTTGCGGTGCTCATCTCGCTTTACTGGCTGAGGGAGCCGACGTTTGTCCGCAGACAGTTTTTCTGGGTCATGTGGCCAGCATGACTAAGCCGCTTCTGGTGAACCTTCTGGAAAGCCGTTTACCTTCCCGCCAGAGCGGTTCCTATTTATCTACTTGCACTTTGACGTGCTTTCGAACTGCTAAGTTGGCAGGAGCTGGGACTGAGCAACGGGAGCGCACCCCATCGCGGGGATTCGAACCGCCGACCTTCCAATCGGCAAGCCCTAGGTTCAGTGGTTTAGACCACAGTGCCACCCACGTCCCCCCACTTTGGATACTTGGGGTTAAACCCACAATAGAATGGCTCAATGGATTGTTAGCTGCTGCCACCTATGGAAGACCAGGACTCTTACTGCTGCCAGCCTAACTAAAAGACCTATGGCAAGGATGTGGGATGAGATACTGGTCACATCCAAAGCATGTTCTTTACATCTTATACCACTTTAACATTCATAGCTTCCTCCATGGAATTCTGGGAACAGTGGTTTGTTAAGGGTGCTGTGAGTTGTTAGGAAAAATCTTAACAAACTGCAGTTCCTAGAATTCTTTGGGGGGGAAGCCATGACTGTTAAAGTGGTATAAGAAGGCTTTAAGTGTATGGTGTGGGTGTGCTTTCTGTAGGTGATTCAGAATGCCCTTGGGTCAAATGACACTGTTGTACTTTTAACCAAACAATTTAACTGCCTGAGAAACTGACACAGTGGCCTAAGCTTCATGAGACTTGTGTGAAACAAAGGTCAATGCTGAGTGCTTATTCAGGAACCAAAGAAGAGGAAGGATGGCAAGAAGGAAACTTGGGTCTTGGGATCTAACAAAAGGTCAAAATTTTGGAAATTTCCTCTAATTCCTAAACTTCTCAACAACCTGTGACATCAACACAATGAACTACACAATGTTTCACAGACGATTATTCTATGTGCTCAAAAGTGGGACATTGTCCACAGTCCACAGCCAATGGTTGATTGATTTGATTAAATAATACAAATAGATAAGAATCCCAAGAAAAATAAGAGTGACAGGTCTCTACAAATAACAAACCTGGAAATAGTCCAAAGATCAAGTCCTCTGTCTGCTTTTCTTTTAACTTCCACGTGCATACAACAGAAACAGGCCAGAGAAGCAATCAACACCTACCCCAGCATCTGAGGTGTTCCTCCGTGGTTTGAGAGTGTGAATGGAGATGTATTGACATTTCTATACAGCATTTAATTTAAAAAAAGTGAGAGGTACAAACAAAAATAAGAAGTCATAGCAAAGTTTTTCTCTTCCACATTGCTGTGCAGGCTAGGGTCATTACTAGGAATTACGCACCTGCCCAGCCTGCTTCTTTACAGAACACAAACTCCAGCCTTATGTTCCCAGGATGAGCAGATGAAGAAAGCTGGTTGGGGGTATGTGTGCCAGACCACCCATTGCCCATAAGGGCCTGGCAGGCTGTAGGTTCATGCATGCTAAATGGGGCGGGAAGGACAAAAACAGGACCGTGTGATGCCCTGTGAAGATCGCTCTGTGCATGAGTGCTGGTTTGTGCTTATTGCTATGCATTAATCCTTGCCTTGTTCTCAACATCCTCTCTTTCTCTGTGCAGTGACTATAAAGCAGAGAAACACGAAGATCTGAAATGTCTGCAAATCTAGCTGGCAGAATTGAAACTGCAAGGGGAACCTTTACTTCCTGGTTTGGTTTTGTTTTTGGTTGGTTTGTTTTAAATTAGACTTTGCACTCAACTTTTGATTAGTGCAGTTTTGGAGAATATTTATTTACACTGAGCTTCAAGGTGGTATTCAACACATCTTAGAAATATAAGCATGAAACACAGCTATTACAATGCAAAGAAAATGCAGGTAATAACCCAAGGCAATGTTAAATCACTCCCCCTCCAAAGCAAGGAATCCCGTATAGGAAGATCTGAAATATAATAAATAATAATTCAAAGCCATGGGCCTTGAATGCAGGTCTTTGTAGTAAACTCAGAGAATAAGGGTTTGGTACTCAAGACTTTTTATGTAGTAGTTCTGTTGATTTGTCAGAGCAGATTACTCTGAAGAAAAGAACAACATTATTTCTCCATGAGCTGAATTGCCACAGTGGTTCAAGCTTTCGCTGCTCCCTTAGTCTTGAGATGTTGGGAACTTCTGCATGAACAATGTTGTCTGATAAATTCATTGAGTGAACAGTGCTAAAGGCAAGATCTGTCTCTATCTGCAGAGGAAATTAATCAACTTCTCCGCCACCTTATAGATTCAGCCTACACATGTTACCCTACAAAGGAGGGTGGAATAAAAACGCTGACGCTTCAGCCAAAAGAAGACAAACTCAGCGCGTGGAAAGAGTTTATCTTTATTGCTGAAGCATTAATCTAGAGGCCCCAGTGGATATCTCCGAAAAGCTGGGACCCCAAATACAAAAATCAAGACACTTTTATGACAATTACCGGTACATGTGTGATCACCTCGTGCACGATCTTTTTCAGTAATATGATTGGATAACTGAAAGCATGGACAGCTTGTGGACTGCTAAAACTAATTTCATTGTTCAGAACAGCCTGCCCCTAATTACTATGGCAACAGGTATCTTTAAGCAAAGTTCATACAAAATGTTGCTTTTCTTCTATCTGTTACAACCTTTGACATGAAGCCTATTCTGGGTCTGGAAAATTTATTTGATGCCAGCCCCCAGGCTTCTGCAGAAGGCCAGTGAGTTCTTGGCATCCTTTACTAACCTGATAAGGTGAAGCAAGAGGTCTATGGTGGGTGCTATGCTAGCAAAAAAAGAAAGAAATGCAGCTTCTATTCCTAGATGGGGGTGCAGGGGGAAGAGAAGAATTGTTTAAACCAGAAAGCAACTTCAAACTAACGAGCTGTCAGGAGTTCAAAGCCAAGGTAGGGTAGCACTGAATTCCTTGCAAAATAAGTAGGCAGGAGAGAGATAGCTGTTTCCAATACAGGACAAGGGCACAGATACATTGTGGTTGTGACTGTGATAATGTGTTTATGCAGACTCAACACTTAGCAGGCTGAGGTCAGTTGTCTATTAGAAATGTGTTCTGTGACAGAAGGTGTGAGCGCAGGTGTGGTTGCGCAGGTGTGGATTCTGACATACTTCCTAGGCCACGACATCCACCTGGTTCCCAGGTTATGACACCCACGTATCACAGATTCAGCCATTGCAGTGCAGTATTTTACGTCACTGTAATGATTGTATGGATCCCCTGTAAGATTGGCTCCATTTATTATTATTTTTTAATGTTAAGAAAATTATAAGCAAGGAAGCTCCTTGTTCCAGCACAACAAACATCCAATAGGGCCTGATGTTGGATGTAGAGATGACAACCCTAAAGAGATGATTTGTAGCCTTTTGCAAAGTTGATTCCTGTGTCTGTGTGCTTCTGTTTTGATCTCATGGCGGAAGGTATCTCTGCTGCCTTCTTTCTGTCAAAGGTTGGGGTTAAATTTTCTCAACATTTTCTTAAGATGTAATATTTACAAAAACTAAGATTCTATTTCCATCAGTGTTTATATCACAGGTATTAGAGTCGTGCAGAGGAATATTTAATACAGTCTACTCCGACACTTGAGATAAAGCAGTTAATCAATTGATCCCATCTGAAATTGGACTGGGCTTTGATTATGGATATGGGGGGGGGGGGAGGAAAAAAGAAATCTGCTATAATCTGGGAGTCTTATTCAACCCTCCCTGCTGCCTACTGCCAGTCAGGAACTGGAACCTTAGGAAGGACTGATGCACTCATTTCGGCCCTCAAAAGGACCATGAGTGCCAGCTGGACTGAGAAGATGTGGAACTCCTTTCCCCGGACATTTTAAGAATGAGACTGAAACACCTGCCATATTCTGTTAGGGAATCCTTTTGATGCAGGAGGTTGAACTAGATGCCATCTCCCCCCACAACCTGCCCTTTTTTTCTTTTTCTTTTTGCAGAATTCCTGTAATAGCAGAAATTCATATTTGAAGCTTTTCCTGGTACAAAGAGATGTCACGGGGAGATTTCACCTGCTGAATTTCTTCTCCTGCATAGTTGCCTAAGGCAGAAGAGTCCCATGAAGTCCTGAGGTGCTCCAGAGAACCTACAGTTTGATGCAGAAAGCTCCGAAGCACAGTGGAGGTCAAACAGTTCTGGCTCCACACCCCCATTTACTTTGGAGGAGACACTGCTCAGTGGCTTTGTATGTAGAAGATCTCTCATTCAGTCCCTGACCTCCCCAGATTATTGAACCTGGTAGTTGGGCTGTGGGTAGCAGCTCTTCTGTTCGGGAATGGAATGTAGACCTCGAGCAGAAGCTGGGAAAATGCAAGCTGGACCCTCCTCTTGGATATTTTTAGCCCCTTTTAAATGTTTAGACTGCTATATTCATTCTGCGTTTTAATCTCCTTTAGCTTTGTAAAGCACTTTTCAGATTTTAAATGCTGGTCTATGACCGTAATAAAGATTTGATTTGATACCCTGGAACCTACAGTTTGGGACAGGGGTCCTCAACACCACATCAGCAGCCCACCCTCCTCAACCCTGAGGCCTTGATGCTGAAGTGGAACCTGGGTGGGCTCAGTTGGGTGAGTTGGGATACCCTCGTATCCGCACATCCAGGTCTTGCTTATATGCAAGGTCAGCCACCACAACCTTGACTCCATTGTGGATGGAGAACACATCCTCTCCCACAGAACAGGGTCCAGGTGGCAAAAAGGCTGGTTGCTCCAAGGTTGTCCTGGCAGCCACACCCCTCTCAGTGCTTTAAAAGCTGCTTTGGCTATGAATTATACTGGGTTCCAGGGGTTCTGCAGGGGCAGAGAAACCAAGGAGGCATCAGAGGACGGGAATGGGTTGCTTTCTCTTCTGCCGTCATTTGTGTCCATTATCTTTGTTACATATGTGACTTCACTGTGTTTCAAGCCACTAATGTGAACATACCCCTTCACTACTATTTTTTTTGGGGGGGCAGATCTCCTTCTCCCCAGTTTTCCATTCCTTTTTGAGGGAATAGAGAAGAAAGCTGAGTGTATTAAAAACAACCCTAGTAAAAGGAACAGTAGCTGAAGCAGCTCTAGTGTGCATTGCAGAGGCCTGTCAGCGCTTCTGCTTGCCAGGTAGCCATGGAAACAAACTCTCCAATATTGCTGCTTAGAAATAATTGGCAATTTCTACCTTTGCAGCTCAAAAGAATCTCTCCTGAAATCAATTCACACCTGTCTACAGTTGTCACCTTTTGCTCCCAGGAGGACTCCTGTGCGTTTAACAGGCAGCAATTCAGCAGGTATTGCGTTTCCCAGTATTGGGTTCGGTGAGGGAGGAAAGCTTCACCTGTTGAGCATCTTCCAGAAAAAAATGGCACCTCTCGGCCAGTGAAAATTATATCTGGGGATGGGTTGCATAGAAAAACATTTTTCAAGGTGAAAATATAGAATGCTCCACTTCTATTTTTTGTATTGATATATATCACATGTGAATATACCGTTAGTCTGAAGCTGAAATCATTGGTGTTCAGGGCTGCCAGCGAAGGCCTTCATGGGGGCTGGGCTGGTGAGCCCCACCCTCCACTGACTTTAATTGGGGTATAGGAGAAGTGTGAACAAGGCAACAAATGAAAATGTTAGAATTCAACAATGCCAGTTCATTGTTTGTAGTCACATTCCAAAGGTATCCTCTCATTTAACAATGCATACTAATAACTTGGGGGCCACCCCCAA